>OX422217.1:591799429-594628055 GCA_949130495.1 Sambucus nigra | reverse complement strand
GGTGTTCCTGGGTTAAAGACTGGACTGCGGTTCATGTAGGTTAGCTGAGTGTGGACTTATTGCTGACGACATCCACCGACGCCTACGAGTATTCGAGTGTCAAACTATATTTCATTGTAACCGTGTAAGTTGCGATTTACAATTATAGTCAAATAAAAAGATTTTACCCCGAGGGGATTTTTCCTGAACTTTGTGTCGCATATTTTACTTATACTGGTTTGACACTGCACGCATGTTGTTAATTGAGTTTAAGGGCTGAATTGATTTGATTCATAAACTGACTCTAATTAAATAAGTTTGTGATTGGAATTTGTGCAACTATTCAAATCGATATCGCACATATGGTCTTTCAAATTAGTATCAGAGCAGGTTACGCTAATTTATCGCGTATTCCTATTTTTTGCAAAAAAATATTTGATTTTGATTTTTTTTTGAAAAATCTGATTTTTGTCGCAATGTTTCCAAGTGAAAACTTATATAATCATTTGTCAATTTTTGACGGGTCTAATTATGCTTACTGGAAAGCCCGAATGAAATCCCATTTAAAAGCAATCGATGAGAGAGTTTGGTTAATTTGTGAAAGAGGCTGGATTCCTCCCACTGTCACCGTAAATAATGTCACGAATTTGAAACCTGTGTCAGACTGGACTGAGGAAGAGTTTAGGTGGAGCACTTTTAATTCACGAGGTCTTAGTGAAATTTTCGAGCATGTCACCCCTGACAAGTTTCGACGTATTATGACGTGCACCACATTTAAAGAAGCGTGGGGTGTTACCCACGAAGACACTAATGCGGTCAAAGAGGCTAAAATTCAAAATTTGACCACTCAATTTGAGACAATCACTATGTTAGAGACTGAGTGTTTGACGACTTTTATGCACGTTTGTCTGATATTGTCAACATGAGTTTTAACCTAGGTGAGTCTATACCTGATGTATGAGTGATTAAAAAGATTTTAAGATCGCTGCCAAAACGTTTTATCCCTAAAGTAACTGTTTTAAATACCTTAGAAAATTTGAATCGTCTGAAATTAGAAGAGTTGGTAGAAGACCTACAGACGTACCAAAGATATTCGGGTTCTATATCTAGGACTAGGCCGACTGTGCATGTCATCCCGGTGATTGCTCTGTTGGCAATAACACTATGAGTTAGGACGAGGACTCTTTTGAGGCTGCGATGGATAATGTTCCTGTCGGTGTAGTGATTCACCAATTAGAAAACATCGTAACCTTAGCCTTTTCTTCTCGCACTACTAAAAACATTGAGAACGAGTCCTTCCTTCTTCATCTCATCATCCTATGCAGACCAATGCTATTGCTTCTGTAAGAAAGCCTGATGCAAAAGAGGCTATTAACCTAAAAGAGTACAATGAAGAGTTAAATCACACAGACTTTGTATATCTTTCCACTGACTATCCTCTTCTGGACCATGATATTCAGGACGTGATTTTTGTCGAGAAAGTTTACAACCTAGACTTTTCACGAGCATGCCTTTATAAGCGTGTCATGGATATGATGGAGGTTTATAGGTTTAAACACTTCTTTGGTATACAATCATTGATCACTATGAGGGTCACATGGGAAGATAAAATAGTCTATGATGTGAAGAATGCTTATGAGGTTTTCCTATATGAATTCATGTTTTGTTTAGGGTTTCATATGCCATTCTACATTTGCGTACGAGACATTTTATCTCACCATGGTGTTGCACCCACACAGCTTGCTCCCAGTACTTGGAGGATTGCTATTGGTTCTCTCATAGACTAGTGATGTGCTCATATCGAGAAACTTATTGGGGATATATCTATGAGTTCCTACACCCTCGTATCCACCAAAAAATTCCTCAAGTATTATTTTCTTAGTCCTCTAAAACCAAGGAGCTGACTTGTTAGGGTCTCCCAAACGTCAAATCATAACTGGAAGACTGGCTACTTTGCCTTTATATTTATATCATAGTAATTATGTATTTTACTACTGCTACCAATATTCTTCTTGTTACTTTATTTTTGGAGTTAGAGTATCTTCGAATCTGAGCCCTTCTTATTAGAAACTAGTAGACGACGTTATTAATGCTAGGATCAATACCTTTGAAGAACTATCTCTTTTTTAAAAGCTTCAGGAGTTCAACATCATCTCTGATCCTTACCATTTGGAAGAGCTTCGTAAGTTTTCTCCCTCACAGTTTGTCTATTTTTCAATTCAAAGTTTGATTTTAAGATAACTGACTAACTCTAGTTCATATTTTTTGAAGTCAAACTCGACGATTTGCTTTCTGAAGAGTGGGATATGGTGGTCCCTAAGATTATCATAGACCGTGTGACGGAGGTCGAGGGGAGACTCGGTAATCCAAAAGAGAAGGCACCGACTAAGAGGAAGGCAAAGAAATTACCACTGATAAATCTTCCAAGAAGATGAGTGTGGCCATCCGAGATTTTTCCTGTGAAAGATCGCCCTAAATGGAGAGAAAAGTGGGTAAAATATCTCTCAGCTCGAGGGGGGATTTGAGGATGGGATTCCTCTTTTCGCCACTAACGCGATATTTGTGGGATACCACGGATATAAATAGTCCGTCATCAAAAGGGGAGTAAAGAATAGAAAATGGAGTATCTAACCTATTTTGCTCAAAACATGCAAAATAATGTAGTCGTCCCCAAAAAGACAATATCAAAGACAAACTGATGCATACGAATTCAAATGAGTTGAGGGTCCGGGACTAAGTTACCGTATGGGAAGGTGTTAGACACTCAATCTGCCCTTCCGGTCCCTCATCGGCTATAATAATGTTCTCCTTTTTCTCCAAGATGTGACTTGATAATACGCAAATATTGCTTATTTCATCTCTCGAACCTACGCATTTTAGCCCCCTCGGGTGCCTTAATCTCTATTTTTAAGCCCGTTAACCAGACAACCTCGGTTTATATTGTTAACATATTATATGAGGTATAATTGGGCTTTTGTAGGTATTTTGGTACTAAGTATGGAGTTCGGACACATTCCGCTCAAGTTTCGTATGCAATCGTATGTTCAAGGGCAATTCGGTCAATTCACAGTTTGGGCACTTTTGGCGGAAGAGAATGACATTGAAACCAAAAGAGGGGAGAAAAGAAGAAAAGGAATGCAGTAGGCTGCCTTGATTCTGCCCTGCTTGATCGATCGATTGACGGTTTAGGTCGATCGATCGATCCTGCTCGACAGTGGGATATTTATTGATGATCGATCGATTGAGCCTAGGGGATCGATCGATCGATCCCCTGTTTTCTGCAGATATTTTCCTTTTCTTTTCTTTTTTTATTTTTTTTATTTCAACTTACTATATAACCCAATTTTGTTGTAATATCAGAGATACTTAGTTTTAGAAGACAACTTAGGTTAGGGTTTGGTTTGGAGAGCTCATCTTCTTCTCTTCATTGGATGACATCCATTTGATTTTGTAAGATTGAACTTTCCATCTCATTTACCATTAATATAGTTTTGTTCTTCATTTTTCTTGCTTTGTAGATTAATTTTCATGCTTTGTTAATTAGTTTACTTGCTTTAATTCTTGCTTTCCTAGTTTAATTAGTTGTAATTTATTTAATTCATGTATTACCCCTAGATAAATAGGGTCGGGATTTCGTTTCACCATTTTCGGGCCCCGAGGTTCGAAAATTAGGTTTTGTGCTAAATTGCGTTTAATTGAACCCGCGTAAATTAAAATCGAATTATTATGCGTTTAACTTTCTTTGTCATGCAACGTTAGTGTTTAAAGCGATAATCCGAATTTAATCCGCGTGTGACCAATTTTCGGTTAAATGTTTATTCGCGCAACTTTGGCTTAAATTCCTTATTGTGTGAAGTTTATGTTTAATTGATAATGCTCGATCAAATAGCTTTCGAGCCGGAATTCTGATTAGTAGTTGTTTCGATCCGTATGGTTGGATGATATCCCGATCCTCGCTTTTACTTTATTTAGACTTAACTTCTCTTTTCTTTTATTTACATTCACACATATACCTTTTACACTTTTATTCCTGAATTAATAATCCGTTACGATCTATCAAACATTCTCTATGGATTCGATACCCGACTTACCGCTATACTCACCCGTTGAATGTAGTCGTAACTTAGGTTTGTTTGTTTCGAGGCAGTGAAACTAAAACAACGATTAGCATTTTTACACGCGCTACCTTTCGCCCTCGATCTTGACTCATGACGGAGATGAGTCATCTTAAGGAGTATGCGAAAGGAAAAGGATAATAGGAAAACACGATGTTAGTGACCATTGAATCGCGATTCAGTATGAGGAAGTGAATGTGCATGTCGGGAGGGAACACTAATTTGTAGGCATATACATGCGCTCAATACTACTAAATATGAGATTTAAACAAAGGTAGCACATTGAACAAAATATGACTCGAATCCCGATAATGGTTCGGGATGCCTACGTAGTCATAATAGGCATAAAAATCTATGTAGTTCGACATATCACAAGGGTGGGGTTTATCCCATAAACTCGAATTTAAGACTCCTCTTTAGTTGTCTTGGAGAAAACGTGCTCAAGTGTAAAAGTGTAGAAAAAGTGAGGAAATCCTGCTTTGCGATTTATAAGTGAATCATTTATTTTGTCTTTTTTGGGTTTATGAAAATATATTATGTGAATACCAATAATAAAAAAGATATTAGTTGGTGTGAGATGATGGAGTAAGACTAAAAGATACCAAAAGTGGAAGAAAGGTAAATAAACCACACTAATAAAATGAAATAGAAAAGAGTACGATTAGAAGTTCTAGGAGATTTTGCTATTGGTTTTTGAAGGGTAGTAGGTTGATTTTATAGTGGTGGGATGCTGGTGGAGTAAGGATGAGATAAGTGGCAAAAGGTGGTGTGAGTGTAAGAAATCACAATTAAATATTTCTAGAAAGCAAGGGTATTAAAAGAGCAAAAAATAAATAAATAATCACAACACACAATATTTATGTGGTTCGACAACTGCCTACGTCCACGGAGGGAGTTCTAAGCTTTTATTAATTTCTTAGAGGATTGAAATTATATGCCCCTTTTCCTCGGGATGAGGGTTGTATTTATAGCAATAAAAAGAGGTTGAGTTGTACAAGAAACTCTCCTAGCTCTTCATTGGCCTATTGGTGATTCCTGTTTATCTCGTTCGAGAATGTAGGTAACCAACTGAGTCCTTAATTGTCCATGTGATAAGCTCTTCTTATTATCCACGCAATACTTAATTTGATCGGGGCAGCGTGCTGGGCCTGTTTTGGGTTGATAAAAATTGCGCCCTTATGGTTTGGTCCCCACAATTGCCCCTAAAATTCTTTGCCAAAGACGGGCCAAATAATTTTAAATCCTTTGTAGGTCCAAGTTGAACCCAAATCCTGAGATGCATGATCGAATATGTTCGTGATTATTTGAAATAGGCAGGGGTACGCTGGTCCATATAAAAATTGAACCGCCAAAATCCATCTTGAGTGTTGTTCCTTATTGTTTTGTTGGAATTCGTATGCCACTTGTTTCAAACTCTTTACCGTCATTTTGCCCTTCATTTTCGATCAAAAGACTCTTCTGAAGCTTCCGTTCTTTGTTTACTCTGTAAGTTATATTCGTTTCCTCTTGCTTTTCCATCTTCATAGTTCTTTTCTGCTTGCATCTGCTGCGTGTTCTTCTTTTATTCTTTTTTTATGCAAAAATAGTTTATTCTCTTCATGAGAAGAACTTGGAGGATTTTAGAAAAACATATTAAATACCTTTTTGGGTCACAATCGAGTGTGCCTTTATGCCCAGAAATTGCATAATGGTAGATGGTAGCCACTGGATTTACTCTATTGCAATGGTTCATGGGGAATTAACGTTTCCCCCAAACCAACCTTTTTTCGGAGTATTATGACTATTTTGATGTCGTTCTTGCCCAATGTGCTCCCAATACATGGCGAATTGTCAAGGGAGTTCATAGGATTAACGAACTAAATGGGACCAACCCGGGGATCCTAGAAATTAGGTTTTATTATTCCTGATCCCACATTACAGATGGTGTTTTGTACCTGAAGGCAAAGAAGGCTTACAAAGTTCTAGTAGTTAACCTTCTTGATTCTAATAAGGGATATTAGGATCAGGGTTTTATTGCTCCCAATTGGAAACATCCTTCTCTCCTAGAGGGCTAACACTATCATAGGCAGAATAGGGGAGTGATATAGGTTAATACTTTTGCTTTTATTACTTTTATGGATCTTTTTTTTGATTGTGTTGACTGATAATGTTTCTTCCTTTCCTTGTCCAAGCAGTTAGATCGAAGAAGAAAAAGTCCTCTCTTGCCCATATCAATAGGGAAACGCTGTTGAAAGTTTGGAAATCCTTAGTTCCAAGTGGTGATCATCCTCGCTCTGCCTCTTTTCTACTTGAATATAAAAACTCCACCAGCAGCTTCACAGCTTATCCAGTGGATAGTATTCATGATCTCCACTTCCTTCATCAAGTGAGGAAGCTTCTGTCTCCTCTTACTTTGAATCATTAGACGTTGAGTCAATTTTTGCCGAGGAAGAGGATCCAATGACTCCCAAGAGGAGAAGTTTATTGATTGAGGATGATGATATTGGTGCCTCCTCCACCAAGGCCAAGTCCTTGAAGAGGACTGAATAGGAAGGCCCTAGAGTCACTGAATTAGACTTGGTCGTTTGAGAGAAGAACAAGAAAGACAAGGCCCTAGAGTCACTGAATCAGACTTGGTCGTTCGAGAGAAGAACAAGAAAGACAAGGAACCTATGCCCCTATGCCCCCATAAACTTGCAATAAGGGTAATGATCCTTTATATGTGAGGATCTTACATGTGATGTCAGTGGTCAAGGATACCTCCTTGACCTATAATTTACTGAAGGGAGCTGTGATCGCTACTGATCATGAGAAGATTAAATAACTATCTTTCGAGCAACTTACATCCCATGACGCTCAAGCATTGTCACTACTAAGCCAAGAATTTTTTTTTCCTTCTGCATCTAAAATGTTTGGATACCTATTTTGTGTTACTAACATGCCCTTTATTTGTTTGTTTGCGATTTGTGGTAGATTTTGTTTCCATTTTGAACAACCGACTAGATTAATTCAAAATTAACGATGAGTTAAGTGAGTCTTTGCAAAAGTCTAAGTAATCCCTTCCCTTTCCTTAGAAGGATTATTATGATGAGAAAAAGTCTACTAGTGACACTATGAGCGCAGTGAAGAATGAGCGTGATCAACTGAAGATTGATAAGGACCAGTTGAAGGCCGAATGCGATTGTTTAATAAAAAAAGCTAAAGACCTCTTCTCGGCCAATGAGGAAAGTTATGACAATGTCTATAGTGAGGCCTTTGAGGATGCCAAGAACCAATTGGCCTTCATCCAAAATTCTAGGTTCAAGAAAGGTTGGGATGCTGCCTTGGTGAGGACGAACGTCCTTGTTAACTCAGAACTCTTTGGTGAGCATAATCTAGGTTCTTCACCAAATGCTATGATGAGGCAACCACAAGTGTCCCAGCTGATTAGATTATTGATGTTGCTTCCAAGGGTAAGGACCCAGAGAGCGAGGAGCAGGTGAAGAGAAAAGAAACTTAGTTTTGGACTGAGTAATCTCATATGCTCTTGTATCTTCCTTTTGATCTCTGTTTTCAAGGGCTTTGCTCACTTTCAGTGTTATCAATGACAAAATTCTTTTTATTAATTATAGTATTGTATAGACTTTTTAATTAATATTTCTTTATTTGCCTTTTACTTTTTGTAGTCTGCAACCGCTGCCGAAGACTTTCCTTCTTTTGTTGGAAATTTATATATCCTCCTTGGTCGGGATGCAAGTGCCCATGCTCGTCGAGAATTTATCTTTATTCGCAAGGTCCTTAAAAATATGACTGGTACCTATAAGGACTAGTCTGACTTGGTGGCCATGTTAAAAGAGGACGTGAAGGACTTGGGGTATGTAAGAATATAGGATGAGGTGAATTCCTTGAAGGCTAACTGGATGGGGCAAAGGAAATTGGATATGTTGAGTTCCTTCTCGAAACTAAAAATGATGACCTCAAAAATAATCGATCTGAAGTAGAGGACATCAGCCTAAGATCTATGTTATGGTGATGGGCCTTAGCCGTGATATTTTGAAGTTGCGTTATCAGTTTAGAATGGGTCCCCGAGCATCCTGGTCGGCTGGTTATAAAGAAGGTTGGGCGGATGCCACTGATAGGCTGGAGAAAGCAAAGATTGTGGCTTATAAGCATGGCTGGATAAATGCCTTAAGAGTTTTAAAAGTTCCCAAGGACTCTCAACTTTAGTATATATACCAAGTTGATTGTTCGTCTTATCGTCATCCACCCTTTGGTAGTGAAGAGAGACGGGTGACTTTAGACGCCGTTCCTCTTCTACTTGCCAAGAGTTATTTGTCTTCTCACTATAGTGAAGATGAGTTTTAACCAGACCTTAACAATAACCGACGAATAAATATTGCCTCTGTTCTTGTCAACCGATTATTGCATGATCATCTTCTTTGGAGTTTTGCCTTTGTAAATGATATTTATGTTACATGTGACTTTTATTATAACAAGTTTTCTATTTAATATCAGTCTTTCTCATTTTTCGATTCCATTATGTCGAGCATGTGTTTTATGGTCCTATCTTACCTTTTAGGTTATGTCGTCACACCACCTTAGGCCGAGAATAGACTATGGAAAAAATGCACCTGGTTTAAGGGCCATCCACCTGTTCAAGATTTTATCCGACCAAGTTGAATTCGTTTAGTGCCTAGGGGTCCCCCATAGGTAGTTCCCTTGCCTGAGGAATTCATGAGGTCTCAATGTCTTTTATGACGAAGACATAGATACCTTGGGTTTAATTATAATTAATAAATTTTTAATTGTAATTAAGCTAAGGTAACGTTGATCGGCATTTCGATAGTTAATGTAAATTGTGAGCCTGTCATTTTGGAATAATGCTAAGTAATTAAAATGCTAAGTAATTGATTGAACCACTTGGATCTTTATAAATGATTTTAAATCAAACTGCGAGGCTTCTTACAGATCGTAAAACTTCTTAATAGTAGTTACAAACCAATATTTGGGTATATCTTTACCCTTCATTATTTCCAAATGATAGGCTCCTTGCATATCGTCTCTGATCACCTTGAATGTTCCCTCCTAGTTAGGTCCCAACTTGCCATTCGAAGGTTTTTTGGCGCTATCGAGGACTTTTCTGAGGACGCCGACATGTAACTTCCTTAGATTGACACCCTTTTTGTACTTCCTGGATAACTGTTGTTGGTAAGAGGCCAGTTTTATCATGGCCTGTTCCTTCCACTCTTCTGCCAGGTTAAGTTCAACGCTCATAGTGTCTTCATTCAAACTTTGCTCGATAATAGTGGACCTCGTGGTTGGCAGACCAGCTTCCAGGGGGATTAAAACTTCAATTCTATAAGTTAGAGCGAAGGGTGTTTCCCCGGTGGGCCTCTTAGGTATAATACGATATGCCCAAAGAACATGGGTAAGCTCATCCACCCAAGCTCCTTTTTCTCTTTCCAATCTATTCTTTAGGCCGTCGTGCATCATCTTGTTGGAAGCCTATGCTTGGAGATTACATTGGGGGTAAACCACATAATAGAAATTGTGTCTGATTCCATGGTCGTCACAGAATCCTTAGAAAGTCCAACTTTTGAATTGTGTGTCGTCGCAGAATCTTAGGCGCCGTATTAAAAAAAATTGAGTCCATTGAACTTGCTCAAAAGGCATACTCCGAGTACACGAGGGAGGATGTCATCGCATCAATACCCCCCACGGATGATATACCTAGGCTTCATGAAGCGTATCCACCGCGTGGTGACTCCTGTTCTATATTTAGAATTATTTGTTACATGTTCATAACATTTCATTTCATCGAAGTGTTGTGTCATTTTTTTTAGTTTATTTTTTATTCTATTTTCATTTTGTACTTGGCGCCCACGAAGGGGTTGTTTGATGTTAAATTAAGTTTAAACAAGTTTTATGTGTACTGGATATTTGGAATAACAGAAATTTAAATGAAATGTTGTCAAAATTTTTAGACTTGTTATCTTAATATTTATTTTACTTTCATTATTTTGTTATTTTGTTAAAATATAAAGATATTTGTAATAACTCTTACCACATTTAATAAATTCAATTTTGTAACTGCTAATAGCAGTCATAAATTTATCACTACTATCAATTTTGTAACTGCTAACAGCAGTCACAAATATAAGATTCGTAACTGGTGACAACAGTTACAAATAGCAGTTACAAATTGGGGTCACCAGTCATAACCCCTGTAGGGGTTATAAAAATTTGTGACTGATGTTGGGAGTTACAAATTTTCTTTTGTCACCCCCTAAATTATGACAGTAAATTGCAGTTATAAAGGTCATTTGTGACTGCTAGCAACACTCACAAATCTACCATTTTGGTGTAGTGAGAATAAGTCGATTTTGCCTCGAATAGGCAAAAAACCATCTTAAAATTGGTGGCACGACCTAGAATAAATTGTTTTTCCCTAGGAATAGGTGTCATGAAACTCCATACGATAGATTGCACTAAAATTAAGGTAGGTTAACTGAGAGAAAAATAAGATCGATCCAGAAAAAAATGACCTTGATAAGCATAGTAGTAAGCAAGAATGGGCAGATATAGACACAAGTGTAGTAAGTTGATTTAACCCCAACCGACAAAAAACAAGTTTTTTTAATATATTTAATTTTTTGGCACTAAAATTAGGGTAACATTGTCTGGTCATTTACCTTGCTCAATTAAATAAGAGGGTTAATAAGGATAAAAAGTTAACAGGTTGATATAGATATTAACTTGTTAAATCCTAAATAAATTAAAAACTTCGGATTACCTGATTTAAGGTTGCTTATCACATTAACAATTTGGTAGATTGTGAAATTAGCCGATTACCACCCTTATAAGAAAATTAGCCAATTAAATCTAACGATTTCACACGTATTGGAAGTCGATCATAGACATAACCTTCCCATACAAAAAATGTGAAGTCTACTCTAGTTATGTGTGGCATTGTACATTCATGAGTGATAGATAAAAAAAAATTCACAGATAATAATACTTTTCATTAATAAAAATGAGTGGCCAATGGACTACATCACAAGGACAAAATAAAAGAAAAGCAAGAGGGCCCATGGCCTTACATAAACAAGAACATGAAAAACTCCTAACCATAGATCTTAAGGGTGACCTCCCCTGATTCCCAAATATTTTAGTGGCCTGGACGACTTGCCCATCGAACAGGATTACCTCAGCCGAGGCATTATCAATGATCGACTAATCAACTTTCTGGCCAGACATCAAGGAAGTATCACTTTCTTTGATTATTGGTTTAAGAAGGGGGATTCTCCTTTGGCCCAATTGTCATCAGACACATTTTCCATCTTTAGTCCATCCACCCAACCCTTATTAAAGGCCACAAATTCAAAGTATTCTAGAAAGGTGGACACATTCTTCACACAACCATTATAGGCATCGTCACAATTCTTGTCAACTATATCATGTTTTTTTTTCTCATTTTAGTTAATGGAAATGGAGTCTTTATCATGTTGCAGAAGACTATTTTCTCATAATAAAGCATTGACCTTCCTCAACTTAAGGGACTCAACGCCCGCCTGGCTATATGTCAGTTGGAGGGTCAATCCTTCATCTATCATATCCTCTTTGCAAAGGACTTTCTTTTCAGTTGGTCAACTAGTCAAAATATCTTGTTATCCTTATCAGCAAGTTGTTTCTTCATTTGATTAACCTAGTTATGAAGGATGTAGTTGCATTGTCCAACTTGTTAGATTGGTTAGACGCCTCTTGGAAGTTTTGCATGGTCTAGAAAATCATAAGTTAAACAAGATCGGTCAAAATTAACAAAAAAACTTATAATTGAAGTTAAAACTAGGAAAAAAATAATGGTTTACCAACACCATTTGTTGCAAGCCTTATTTATGAAGACATTCTCCTTTAATGCCCTTTGGGGCTTACACATCTTTTGACATCATAGTGTCCCTATTGGTGACAAAAAAACCTAAACATAATGATATGTTGAATGGTTAGTGGTAAGAGTCTCATCGGCCATCACAAAGGCCATTGCCCAAGGATGACCCTCGAAGGGTGAAGGATGAAAGTCGAGAGGATGAAGACACTACACTAAAATTGGATTTTAGTTACAATATTTTACCGTTACAAAAATCATTAGTAACCATAACTTTCCATTAGAAAAAAGGCGTGGAGAAGAAAATTAGTAATAGATATTTATCGTTACTAATACTAGATATTTTTACGTTACTAATAATGGATTTACCGATGATATTTTACTGTTACTAATTCTGATTTAGTAACAGACTTTTCTGTTACTATTTCTACCTTAGTACACTAGTTTTGTTGCGCCTTTTCTGATTTTGTAACGATAAAGGTCAGTTAGTAGTGTTAATGCATATTTAAAAATATATATTTTTTAAGATCTGATATCCTTTCCTGAATTTAAATAAATTCAATAATGCTTATCACACTATCACATCCCAAGAACATATAGAAAAATAGTCCACATAAACAAAGAATTATATTCAGCATTTACATTTTATATAAGCATCCACCCTTTATTTACAAAAGAAATTTAAACCGAGAAAATGAAACATCCTAATATAATCACCCTAAAAGTTACAATATTTTCATATAATGCATTAGATATAACATCCTATATAATCACCCCATAAATGAGATGTTTTAAAATTATAACCAAGCAAATGAAACATAAAAAAGAAGTCCTTCAACTCCATCTCTAAATCTTCATCAAAGGGGAACAATAATACTGCTTTCCCTCCATCTCGACCTTCACCTATCAACATCATCAAATGTTAAAGATGATTGCACCAAGATGGCATAAGAAATTGTAACTAAACAATATGAAAAAATGTATTAGTTTCTCTTAACATATAAATAATATATAAGGACGACACATGAAACATGTCGATTTCATGGTAGTTAAAGGTTAATCTTCCAAATTTAGATCCTTGTCTTCGCAATTTCTTTTACAAAGGAATCACATGAAATGAAAATCTTCATAAATAGTAAACCCTATATATATATATATATATATATATATATATATATATATATATATATATATATATATATATATATATATGCACACGTGCACAAACACAAATAAATTTTTTGGAAATTCTACATCTATCATTTCCAATGTTTTTAACCAAATAAGACATTACTTGGTTAAAAAAGTTCATTTACTCTTTAACCACATCTCAAAATATATCATCACCAAACCACCCAAACTTGGTAACTCGATATCCATGAAGTTTTCGAAGTAAGTTATTTATCTTATTATTAATCAAAGATTTCTTATATAGCTAAGAACGACCCTAACAAATTGCTAATACTATTTTGTTAAGAATTAAGCGGATTGAAGATATAGCATCATCATTCTCTGGAATCGAAATATCTGCGAGATCAAAGTCACAATTTCTTCGATTAAATAAATTATTGGAATTCCCAAAGTGATACATTCTCGAAGGGCCGTATATTCTTTGTGCTGATCAACGATGATAAGAGTTGAATTAGAGATCAAATAACGAAGGGTTGTAATTGGGTGTACAAGAGAGTATAAAAGAAAAAATAGGTAGCTACTTCAATCCCAAACAAGGGAATATATTGGACCAAATTTATGAAGACATCACTTCTTCTTTTGACCCTTTAGAAAATAGGCACAGTGTGAAAAAATAGACATTCTTGAGTCCTACATTACTTAGGTGCAGATCTCTCTTGCTTTATTGAGGACTTTGGCCTTATCTTTGCTTTCTTCTTTCGAGGACTGAGTACATGGAAAATGTGAAGTTAATATAAATTAATAGTAATGTTTCTTTCAAATATTATTTTCACGGTTTTCATAATCCGTTGTACATTGTTTGTACTATTCTACAAAATAATATATTAAATAAATAATTCCGTGTGGAGAAATTTGGATTAACAAATTGACAAACTGGAAATGACTGAATAAAAACCTTATGTTGAATTGTGAGTTTAATTTGGTTGGTAGGAAAGTGTTTGGACCATTTGTGTAATGGTACAGATAATATTTGTACAATGTTGAGGGTTGGATGGGATTTTAACCCAGCTGACCAAATTGATTAAATTTTTGCATATGAATGTAAATATGGTTCAGACAACTACTAACCAAGTGTTCGAGGAGTCTAAGGTTGCGTTTGTTTTTTTTGTCTGAATCTGAAGTCTGAATCTGAAATCTGAATCTGAAGTCTGAAGTCTGAATCTAAAAAAGTTATTTGTTTGATGTCTGAATGAAACTTCTGAATGTATATTGTTTGTTTGCAGATTTATGTCTGAAATCTGAATGTAAATTATTTGGGCCATTATATCCTCACATTTATTTTATAAAGAAAACATATATTTAAAAACATCAATGACCTTAAATAATTATTATTACACACAATATGCAATTTAATAGGTAGATAATATTTGGCATTCTAAGTTGTAGGGAATTTGCGTAGTTTAAAATGTTAGAAATATGTAGAAACTGACTAAGTAGCTATTAAAAGTCACAAAAATACTAATAAGGTTGAACTATTAATCATAATTTCTACTGAATAATTGATCGACAATTTGATCACGTAAATTAATTATTTCTTGTTGCGGTGCTCGTCCAAATATTTGATCATAATTTGGTGGAGCTTCTGCTTGTTCACTATCTACGGAAAGCTCGGCCGACAAGTCCACATCATCATCTTCATATATCTGAAACAGTGGATCATTAAGTGATACTCGACGAAGGAAGTTATGTATTGCCATGCATGCAACAATAACGTGTACTTGGGTTCGATAACTATAAGGATCCATTTTATGCAATATCGCGAATCTATTCTTCAAAACAGCGAATGTCCTCTCAATTACATTTCTTAATCTAGCGTGTGCATGGTTGAATTTCTTCTTTTTATCTCTCGCTTGACCATCACGACTAAAATTCGACAACCAGTATGTGCCTTTATAGGGAGACATAAAGCCCCTAGTGTGGGTGTATGCAACATCACACAAATAATACATACCTACAACAATACAAAAATTAAAATAAGACAAATAGTAATCAACAAATGTAATAGTTTTAGAAAAAATAATAATAACAACAATTATCACCTTCAGGGGGTAATGGAAATTTGTTGCTTGAATGGCGCAAAGTTTCATTTAACACTCGTGAATCGTGCACTATCCCCTACCATCCGGACATAACATATATAGATTTCACATTAAAATCACATACAACCATAACATTTTGAAAACATTCCTTTCCGCCTCGTCCTCTGAAGGGGATTTGTTTATCCACCGGAATATGTGCATTAATTAGTGTACCGTCAAGTGCTCCAATAGCCCCTTTGAATGGTCCATCTAAAAGTTATTGTAAATATGCCTTTTCCGAAAGCAATGATGTACACAAATTTTGTCTCACACGTGTACGCTGTTTAATAAGTTTAAACATTATAATTATTGCAACAACGCACACTAACAACCTTTGCTTTGGAGTCATTTTAGTGCATGAAAAAAATTTGTAAACGGTAAAATAATAATTGGGAGATAACTAAACCATATGTAAAAAGGAACACGAATGTTTAATACTTGCCTTTATAATGTCATCCCAAACATCATCTGGCCATTCGAAAGTTCCTGTTTCTGCATTGTACCCATGACCAGTCCTATTCACAAGCATTCTCCGAGCAGAATAAGATTTACAAAGATAGTCCCACTGGTTCTTTAACTGTTTTTGATCAAATTCGTGATTATATTTTATTTTCAATTCTTAGATCATCCTATTCCACAACACAGTCTTCAACGAAGTTCCACTATACCTTCCCTGCTAACTTCTTTCAGACACATATCTGTAAAATCTTTACCTAAACTAATGTTCGCAAATTTTAACCGTGGAGTTATTTTCGATTCTTTTGGAGCTATATCTAAAATTATTTAGAGTAATTAGTTTATTGGATGAAATAAATAAATTAAAACAAACAAATAATATGTTTGATTATAAAAACAAAGAAGATGTTTATAAATAACTGGCCGTTAATTTAAATCAAATAGGTTTCTTGATGAAAGAAATAAATTATAAAAAAAAGCAAATAACTATTTGTAAAATCTTACTAATTTAAAGCAATTAAAGTAACTACCGCTAATTTTGTTTATTATAAAAGAGTAAAACTACAAGGTTTTTTCGAACACGAACACGACACGACACGAATTCGTGTTTTTTTTAGTTAACACGAACACGATCCGAATAAAAAACAACACGGGACGACACGACATGAATACCAGAATTTCATGCCTAAAAAATACGATAACATGACACGAAATGACTCATAATTCACAGACAAAGACTACTTCGTGTAAAAAAATACGACACGAACACGACATATCGTTTAAATTTTGGGTCAATTTCGTGTCATTCCGTGTCATTTTATCGTGTCGTTTCTAAAATTGCCAACCCTAGGTATACATAAAATTTTTCATTATAAAAATAAGATGTTTAATTATTATTGGCGATCAACATTACAAAAAAAAAGATATAAAACGTACATATGTTCAAAGGCAGCTAGGATGCATTAGGTACATATGTTCAAAAGTACATATAGTCAAATGCATTATGTGTCATCAGATATGGGATATATATTCAAAACTCAACACAGAAAAAGTAGAGATGTGTCAAAACAGTAGAGAAACACAGGTACACGCAAGAAAATCCTATCAACTACAACACACTAGAAAAATGTAGGAGCTAGAAAATCCCATGAGCTACAACACAAAAGATATATTCAAACGTAGCTAGAAAATCCCATCATCTAGGCTTTTACAAATTCAACTACAAAGTCGAAGTAAAATCGGTTGATCTGATTTTGTTTGGGCTGTGCCATTTCATAGGATCATCAACGATTAATGATTTTATTTATGAGATTTGTTCTGTAATTTTTTTTTACAATTATAAAACTATAGAAGCAATATCATTGGAGAAACGGAAGAAGGAGAGATGTACCTATTCTTATTTTTTTTTCCAGATTGTTGAGCTGAAATTTTTCTACACATCTATTGTGTATTTGGGTGTCTATATATAGACTTTATGAGAGACTCGTATGAATAAAGAGTTGTAATGCATGCATAACTCTTTATGTGTTGGATTTGAAAATGATTCTTACACGTGATTTTAAATATATGGTAAGGATATTGTTGTAAATTTATTTTCGTTCAAATATAAGTGATCATTTTTCAGATGGGTTTGAACCTCTGAATCATCAAGAGGACGATATTACCGTTAATCTCTGAATCGTGTAGAAAACAAACGACTTTTCATTTCCTCTGAATTATGAATGGGTTAGATTCAGATTTCAAAGGTGCAAACAAACGGAACCTAAGTCACTCGCAACCTTCGAGTGTACCAAGGTTTGGGTCATTCCCTTACAGGCGTAAGTGGTTCACGAGTACTGACAAGGCCTCGATAGACGAACCAACAGTGCTTGGAAAATTAGTAGGTTGATCTTGTTGGTGTGTTTCAATAATCGCATGCATAAGATGTAAGAAAAAAGCAAAAACAAATTAAACATAAACACGTTAACAATATAGAATCGATTAAAACACTGACTTGATTAGGCAACATGCTCCCAGGCAACTGAAAACGTTCCTCACTAAGATCTAATATTTCTCCTATTGTCATCATCATATAATATCTGCGATAAGGACAAAAGAAAATTTGATCTGCTAGCTTATGATATAATACTGGACAATTCAAAGAAGCAAGAAGGAATTTTGAGGTACATATGGGTGAATATTTAGCATAGTAATAATAACATAGTCTAACTGTTGTATTCAATATTTTCTACTGGATAAGTTCTTCCAAAACAAGATAAAACTCTGATCAATCATCATAACTAAGTCATACCCCCCAAATCTAATACTTGATTTTCCAAATTATAGAGGAATGTGCATCGGCGACTGCAAACTTCACGACAGACAATACCGTTCTCGTGTCCTTATTTGACATCAATTTAACCTATAATAAGATAACAAATTCTTTTAGCGTGATTGTTTTCGCTTTACATCTTTGGTTTAAGCAATAATCCCATCCATTAGATTTCTCTCTTCTCCACGTGAAGAATTGGACGAAAACTAGAAACCAGATATAAAAGATGCATCCATTTCTTTATGAGCTTGTGCATTTACCTGTAAGACCTATGAATAATTTCCATATATGAGTATGAACCTAGTTCACAAACATTAGATAAATGGCAGATATAATAATGGAACTTCATTGTAAAAGTAGAAAAACTGCAACACCCGTATTTCTGAGTATTTAAAATTTAATTAATTCAGTTATTTTAAAGTACACGTGTGACGTAATTTAATTAATTAAATATTATGTTTTTATTAAAATATTAATCAGGAGAGATAAAGATTAATATTTATGGAATAAAATTACTTAGTGAATAGGAAATAATTATTATACGTCGTAGCAAGTGATGTCGACGTGACGATATTATATCTCTACCGGGAGTCGCGTGTAGTCTATATGGGGTCTAGATGGAAAATTTTCATATAGTGATTTAGATGGAGATTTCGAGATCATAGTTGGTTTCATATGGGTCGAGATAGTCGAAATAGTGTAACCGAGGGGTAGTAATTGGGTTCTATGGCCTTTTTAGACATAATCGCACCCACACGGGAGTATTTGGGTCATTTAGACTTGCCTCGTTAGCTCAACTTCGGGATTGGGGATTAAATGACTAGGTTTAAGAGTTTGAGTCAGCCAAAGTTCATATTCTAAACCCTAAAAATTGAGAGAAGAGAGAAGGAAGAAAATAGGAGAGCTTTAGGAGCCAAATTCAAAGAGGAATTGGGTGTGTTATTGTCAATTTATCTTCTACAATGCATAATCAGACCCTACGAACCTAGAAAGGCAAATGATTAACTTGATTTCGATTTTAATTTGCAAAAACTCATGTTCATATCATGGTAGGTGTAGACAAATCCGTTTTTGGGAGAGTTGTCACATGAAAATGGGTTTTTGATGATTTGGGCTTTATGTGTAGAATAAATGTTCAATTGATGATGAAATACAATCTAATGTTATTGGAATATTTTTTTAAATTCGAAACCCAGTAGTTAATTTCGTTTAACAAGGATTGTAAAATCGAATTTTATGAGATGATTGAATGAAATTTGAGAAAACCCAATTCGTGAAATAATGGATCTTAACAGAAATCAGTGATGTTTGGTGATTTATATTAGGATTAGAACCTATTTAGATATGTAATAAACATTGGGTGTGCTTGGTTTGAGATTTGGGAAGAATCAATGAAGATTTGGGTGAATAAAAATGGAGGAAAATAATTGGGGAAGAAGGCTGTCCGGATCAGCATCGATCGATAGATGATGCCTATTTTCTGACATGTTTGCTTGTTTTTATTTTGGACTCTAGTTTTGTTGGGGATTGTTCAAGGGTTAATTATTTAGTGAAAAATAATAGGAAACTTATTTACTTATGGATTATAGGTGGATATATATGGGCTTAGAAAAGTGACAAAAATGTGAGGAACCTACATAATGAATTAAGTGAAATTGATTCGTAAATATTTAAATACGAGCCGATTGGGTAAGTCCGGGTATTTCAGCGCGGTGAAGCTACATTAATTATTTATAGGAGGTGAAATTAAATAAATTAAGAGTCGAAGAAGTAGACTCGAGGATTATGGACTGGTGCTACGGGTGTTAGGCACGGGTTAGCCGAATTTATATATATATATATATATATATATATATATATCTGTGTGTGTGTGTGTGTGGATTTTATAAATATTTGTTTGCATGATATTTATGTGAAAACATGCCCCTTCAGTACTATCATCGGAGGTTGCGTGATGTGGATGAATTTCCTAGCTAGTGAATGGAGGGAGAGTATAGTCCCCTAGTCATAGCGCCCGGTATTTTGTTGTGTGATTTATTTTTGAGGTAAGACGCTTTAGGTATGATTCGGTCCCACTCTCGGGGGAATATGGCCGCCTCCACTACGTTTGCGATTTTATTTACCGATATCGGTGTGAGTTAACCGCCTTATGGTAACTGAGTTAGAGTGAGTATACCTGGGATATGATAGCATTATAGAGACAAGCATCCAGTAAGTTATTACTCGGGAAGATGGTTATTATACGCGACATATGTGTGATTGTTGTAGTATAATTATACGTATATAATAGAGTAGATAATTATATGTGGGTTAAATGTTATAAGTGTGGATGCATTACTTATATAACTAGTGTGAATGTTATATTACCAATTAAAGTGGAGTTAACTAAGTAAGTTAACAAGTAAAATAACTTAAGAATCAAAGGGAGGTAGTACTCGGGATAGATTAGGGTGATAGAAAGATTTGTAACAGGTCTAGTTAAGTGGTTTAGTGTAACTAGATGGGTTAGTAAGTAACGTTAGGTGTGCACAATAACTGAGGGGTGAGTAATATCTCAAGAGAGTGCGACACCCGCTTAAATATGAAACGTGTTAATACATATTTAATTGTTACTTGCTAAATATATTTTTAAAAGGTTTTAGGCTCTGACCTGTGTCAAAAATATTCTCCAAAACATTTTAGGTGTCCAGCCACAGGGATGTCAAACTTGAGGACTCATTCTAGGGAAGCGTAGCCGCATCATTTGTGGAGGTTTGCGGGACTTTGTGTAGATGCTTTAGTTATTAATTCCTAGACTAGGATTTTGATTCACTAGTTCATTTGGACATGTTGCCCCTTTCAGTTGATACACTTTTAGTTTTATTTATCAGACGATGTATTTGGATTCAGTTTTAATTCTATAGACTTGTGGTTTGAATTCTATTTTTGGAACTGATGGATTATTTGCTATTTATTATTTATCTATCTATCATGTGATGATTCAGACTCTTATATTTGTTGTGGATGAGTTATTATATTTCTATTTTTCCGCATGTTGTTACGTTAATGAAAGATAAAATTAACACCGGCTTAATTTAACATAGTTGGTTAGTAATTTAATAAGTTTTTAATATTGATGCTAAGAATGAGTCAAATGAGATTTATATTTATTTTGATAAAGGACTGATCACCCGTGATTAAAATAGACGAGGTGTCACAAATGGTATTAGAGCATCAGATTCTAGTTTCCATAGGATCTGTAAAGCTTAGTACGATTTCAACGTAGCGTTCTTTGATACAGAGCCCTATTATTTGGATTGTTGCATTCATGATTACGTATTTAAGATTACGTTCTTCTGCTATTATATTATTGACTGTGAACTCATACAATTCGATCTGATTTCATATGCCACCCATGAGAGGATAACTGGCGAGGGTAGCGACGAGAGTCGATGAGTGAGAGTCTCAGTATGAGCCACAATCACCACAACCACAGTCACCCCAGGGGACAATGGAGGCTAGTAGAGGTGGCCGCTATCGTGGCACATGCAATTAAGACCTCTATGACTTCCATGATACTCCACTTTCCTTAGGCCCAGCTACCACAGTAGCCAGTGACACCCGTTGTCCAGACCCACCCAGGGCCTTCAGATTGGTAAAGAGTGAGGGAGGCATTTTAGAAGGGCCACCCACCAGAGTTCACGGTAGTTCTGACGTGATCTTGGCTTGCCAGTGGAAGAAGGATATTAAGCGCCTTCTACGCTTGGTTGAGTTTAGTGACGTGCATAAGCAGATGTTGGCCACTTTTAGACTTGTCAGGGTAGCTTTGCAGTGGCAGGAGTCTGTTACCACTACCGAGGAAAGGGATACTATGCCCATTGCTGAGTTCTGGGTGCATTTTGACCGCAAGTACTTTCTTCCCATAGTTGAGATAGAGATGCAGAAGAGTTTTAATGAGGTGGTTTAGGGTGACCGTTTCATTAATGAGTATGAGGAGGAGTTCACCCGTTTGGCTAATTTTGTGCCCGACGAGGTGAACAGTGAAGAGAAAAAGAAACTAAGGTTTATGGATGGGCTAGACTAGAGGATCAGGCAACACTTGATAGGTAATCCCTCATTGAGGACTTATTTTGATGTCGTCAATGCCTCACTTCTGCATTGCCAGGATCATCGCTTTCATCTAAAGGGAAGCAAAAGAGGGAGTGAGCCTAGCTATTCGGGCAAGGGAGATGGGAATGGTGCCAGTGGAGCACCGTAATAACAGTTAGGCAAATAGCAGGGTCAAGATTACTGATAGGGGGATTCGGCTAAGGGGTTTAGATCAGGGGGTTACCGACCCGAGGAAGTTTCAGGCAGGGTCAATAGGGTCCCCAATAGCAGCAGCATGTTCCTCCAGGCTATTAGGGCTAAGGGAATAATGGGGGAGGCCAACAGGGCCGAGGCTACCTGGGCTAACAGTAGGGATAACCTAGATTAGGCCAATATGGCCTGAGGCAGGGGGACTTCCTAGGGAGTCGCTTTGTGTGTCAGCAAACGGGTCATATGAAGAGAGAGTGTACACATAGGGCTAGGGGACCACAACAGTAGGGTGCCCAGTAGGGGCGACAGGCGCAATTACCCCCGGCAGCACGAGCCCCACCGTCATATGGCCTGAGGGTTCTCTTTCTCAGGAAAAGTTCACTGACTTAGCAGCCTAACATATTGCGTCAATAAGTATCACCATCCTTGCTACTTTACCTCCATATAACGTATTCATATTCTAATTTGAGCTTCTTTTCTTTTTCAGTTTATGACGTGTTTTAATAGTATCTTGGAGAAAGATGAGGCGATCAAGGATTCAACCTCCTCCAGTGGGATTGAAAAAGCTTTTTCTGGGTTGTCACAGTCCTTGAAGGACTCACGGAAGAAGTACAATGAAGATAAAGCTGCCTGGGAGAAGCGACTTCTTTCTGTAGAGTCAGCTCGAGACTAGGCTATAAGTGCCTCTAAGGAGTTGGAGGAAAAATTGAAGGTCGCCGTTGCCAGCAAGAAAGAACCTGATGGAAATCTTGAAGAGGCTGAACGATGTAAGAAAGATCTCGAGGAGAAAGTGAGGCTTGCTAAGGAATATGCTTCTTTTGAGAAGATGAAGAGGAAGGTTGCTGTGAAGAAGTCTTTCAGCTCTGGATGGGACAAAGGATGGAACAGAGATTTAACTGCTATTACTTATCAAATGAAGTATGCAAGTCTGAAGTACTTCAGAGACGGATGGGTCGCAGCGTTGAAAGAGTTGAGTGTTGCAGAGGATTCTGAATTGTTTCAGAAACACACTCATGGACCTCCTCCCACTATTAATGAAGAAGAAGAGGATGAAGCTGCATCTGATGAGTCTTCTATGAGGATAGTAGAATAAGTACCTGCTGTTATTGTTCCTCGTCCCTCTGAGCAAGTTCAACAGGTAACAACTTCTGCCGAGAAAAACCATATGCCTTCTGAGCAACCAACTCCTTCATCCTAACTGGTTGATGATGTTATAGGAAATAAGGAGAAGGTGTAGAGTTGTTCGGCTCTTTATTTATGTTTTTTTATTTTTTATTTTTCCTTTCTTCGTTGTAACTTTGGTTGTAATCTCTCTTCTTAAGATCAATAAAATGGATTTTGTTATCTAATCTGAATTTCTCCTTGACTTACTCCGTATATATCGTTGTTGATGCATTTTTATTTTTCCTTGCTAGTTTATTACCAGGATGGAACTCTTATCCGCTCATGATACAGAGTTGATGAAAAAATGTAATGATTACTTCAAAGTGGGTCATGCAGATTTTACTGAGGCTCAAATAATTGATATCCTTGGACCTGATGCTTTTAAGCAAGCAGTTGATGCATACCAATACTTGAAGTGTTTGCTTGATCGTGTTGTAGCCAACAATGTAGCTTATTATGAAATGATATAAGATCTCCAAGGAGTAATCGAGGAGCTCCAAATTCAACACAAAGAAACTACTGCACTCCTACATGAAGGTTATGAGAAAAAATACCAACAGTTGAGTGCTGATCGACGCTATGACAAATATATCTCGGCCCATGAAAAGAGGGAAAGTGTGCTGAAACTTGAGATCAAGGAACATAGGAATATAGCCAAGCTTTTGGAGGAAGAAAATATTGCCTTATAAGAAGAAATGAAACAACTCAAATCTGCTGCCTCGACCTCTTCGAGAGCTTTAGTCCCAGTTAATGATGAAGATTTTTCCTTTTTGGAAACTGAAAATGCTACCTGGAGAGAAGAGTTGGAGACTTTGAAACGAACCGGACCTACCCCGTTTGCTCGTGGCAGAGCAAGGACTTCTACCCATGGTCGAGAAAGGTTTGGTCGGATTAATATTGAAGAGACGAGGACCCAACTAGCTTTAGAAAATCAAGTCGTTCAATTGACGGCAAAAAATCAAGCCCTGGCAGAAATGTCTAGAAAAATTCAGAGGCTTACCGATCAACTTTCTAAGCAAAGATCTGCCTTGGAGAGTAAAGAGAACTTTGCGAATAAGCTTTATCAAAATATTGAGATATTGACATATCAATTCCACAAACAGCCTAGGGAGTTTTGGAATGCAGGATACAATGAAGCTCTGTGACATCTCGATGCTCGGTTGAAACAATCAAACAATAAAGGGTACAAGCAATATTAATTCAATGCTCTTGGAGTTATGCGTCTTGAGGAAGGAAATTCCCCGTGGGATTGGTATGAACCTGGGTTTCTCGACTTACCAATACATCCTTTCAATTTAGACGTTAGTTGGATTCCAACTCGTGCCATACCTTAATGTTTGATCTCCAAGTACCTTAGTGATTACAATCTTCATGAAGATTATGAGACATCTCGACCTCCTCATCTGATTGAGAGACCAAGTTTGAGCAACACTAGGATGCTACGAGATATGATTCTTATCAATTCTCCTTCTGGTTTAGAAGAACCTCCTGCTGGAATGGAACCTGTGCCAAAATCAGAAGGAAAAATGCCAATAGAATAGGAAATTTATATTGAATAAAGAAAACTTCATCTTTTGTAATTTGTTTTCCTGTGTTTGGTGAATGAAAATGTTATCTTTATACACTCTTATGTCCTTGGACATAGTGTTTAAGATGTCTTTCTTATGCATATCTATCGATAGAGGGATGATTTGTCCTATTTTATTTTGTTTGCCTAGGCAATGGAGCTTGCCCCACTGCTGCCTAGTTGTAGTGACTTATCACCCATAAATGCCTAAGCAATGGAATGATTTTCACCACATGATCCAGCTTAGTTGTAGTAATCTTTTTAGGATTACCTTGGAACCTAGATAGTGGATGCCCCATGAGGTCACCCATCTTCTTGCCTAGTTTGGGATGCCCCTTGAGGTCACCCGTGATCAAACAGGCTTTGCCTTGTATGATTGTTATGCCAACATTGTTGGTAAAATTTATTGATGCCGACCAACCGTGGCTGGTGGTTATTGGTGTGCCGACCAACCGTAGTTGGTGGTTGCTGATATGCTGACCAACCATAGTTGATGGTTTAATGCGTAGCACGAGTACGCAAAAAAAATGAACAAAAGGAATATGGAGAAAATCTCATCTTTATTCATATAAAAAAAACTGAAGTACATGTGAATCTGTGTTACTGATAATATTTATGCAGATGCTCAGCATTCTATGCATTTTTAAATCCTTCTCCCTCCAAGGTCTCATTTCTGTAGGTCCCAGGTCAAACAACTGTAGTTACTCGGTAGAGGCCATGCTAGTTGGCTTCTAACTTGTTATGCTTTTGAATCACCTTCTTGAGAACATAATCTCCTTCTTTGATATCACATTTCTTGACTATTTTGTTGTAGAATATGGCGGTTTGTTGCTGGTAAGCTGCGTTCCTGAGTGCCACATCTTCTCTTACTTATTCGAGCATATCCAAGTCTAAACGTCTCATCAAATCGCTTACAGTAGAGTTAAAATTAAGCACTGTGTGTGGGTAAGCCCAGTTCGGCTGGTATGACTGCTTCACTTCCAAAGGCTAGCATGTAGGGAGATTCCCCAGTTGCTGTGCGGGGTGTTGTGCGATAAGCCAATAACACAGAATGTAGCTCGTTAATCCAATTGCCTTTTGCATCATCCAGACGTTTCTTTAACCCATTTAGCAGAGTTCTGTTTGTTACTTCAGTTTGTCCATTGCTCTGGGGATGACCTGGTGCAGAATGGATTTTCTGGACATTGGATTGATGACAATATGATACGAACTCCTCATTATCAAATTGGGTACCATGATCAGTAATGAAAGCATGTGGCAGACCATATCGGCAGATAATATTCTTCTAAATAAACTGGTAAACTCTTTCACAGGACATGTCAATGAGAGGCTCTGCTTCCACCCACTTGGTGAAATAATCAATAGCGACTACTAAATACTTGAACCTCCATCTAGTAGTCGGTAGGGGCCCGACCAAATCTATGCCCCACATGGCAAATGGCCAAGGAGATGTAATGGGCATTAAAAATGCCTGGGGAGTTCTTCGAATGGAAGAGAAACGTTGGCACTTATCACACTTCTTAGCGTAAGCTGTAAAATCAGCTCTCATCATTGGCTAATAATATCCCTACGTTGTTGTCCTCTATAGGAGAGTATGACCTGCTACATGAGCTCCACAAGACCCTTAGTGAATTTCTTCTATCAAATCGTTAACTTCTGAAGGATGCACACATTTCTGTAGACCTGCTATGATACCCCTTCTATACAAAACACCATGGTTCAGTACATACCGAGCAACTTTATACTTCAGGCTCTTGGCTATAAGGTGGTAAGTTGGTACAACTCCTTCTTCGATATATGCCCTAATGGGGTCCATCCAAGATGGTCCCATATCCAAGTTGATAAATCTCACCATTAAATCTTCATCTATGCTCCGGTCTGTCAGAATCTCAATAGGAATCATTCTTCATAGATCGGTGCGAGTAGATGAGGCTAACCGAGCTAGTGTGTCAGCTCTCGCATTTTCTATCTCGGTATTCTGATCAACTGAACTGCAGTAAGAGTGGACATAATCTCCATAGCCTTGGAGTGATACCTTGACATCAAGTCTCCCTTCGCTGCATACAATCCAAGAATCTGATTTACGATTAACTGTGAGTCACTAAACACAACAACTTGTTCTGCATTCAGTGTTTTGGCTAATCTGAGGCCCACAATCATACCTTCATATTCAGCTTCATTGTTAGAAGCTTTGAACTGGAAACGCAACGCATATTCCATATCCAATCCATTTGGGCTGTGAAGAATTATACCGGCTCTGCTGCCTGTGGTACACAAAGAGCCATCAATATACAAATTCCATATGGGGATGCCATTATTAAACTCTTGGTTTGACAAAGTTTCCTGATGGAATATTGGGTACTTCCTTTTACCCTCTTCTAACACTGGGCTGTTATCTGATGGTTCTTACTGCTCGGTGCTTGTCCCATTCGTTACATCTGTTGATAAGAGTTGATCAGGGGTAGTCTTTGATGATTTCCTAACATCCATTAGTTGTTCTGCATTAGACCCTTATTGGTCGATAGTATCTGGGTAAGTGAATTCCATGATGAAATTTGCTACCGCCTGCCCTTTTAGTGAGGTCATTGGATCATAAACAATATCATACTCTCCTAGCTTGACTGCCCAATACATCAGTCTTCCAGATTTTTCTGGCTTGTGCAAAGCCTATCTGAGTGGCATATCAGTGTACACCACTATGGTATGGGCCTGAAAATAAGGTTTCATCCTCCTACTTGCCTCTGTTAATGCTAAGGCTAGCTTCTCCAGCCTGGGATATCTTACCTCTGCTCCTCGAAAAGCTTTGCTCGTACAATACACGGGTTTTTGTACTCCCTCTTCAACTCTTATCAACGCTGAACTGACTGCGCTCTCAGAGACAGGCAGATATAAGTATAATATTTCTCCCATCACCGGCTGGAAAATAGGGGTGGTGTCCCCAAGTATTTCTTCAAAGCTAGAAATGCCTGCTCTCACTCGTCATTCAACTCAAAAGTCTTTCTAAGCACCTTGAAGAATGGGAGGCATTTATCCGTCGCTCTGGAAATAAACCTGCTTAGAGATGCAACACGCCCTGTAAGGCTTTGCACTTCCTTTTTAATGGTTGGAGATTTCAGTTCTAACAAAGCCTTGATTTTATTAGAATTTGCCTAAATGCCACGCTGATTCACTATGTATCCGAGGAACATGCCTTCTCGTACACCAAAAACACATTTAGTCGGGTTTAGCCTCATCTGATATTTCTCCAGTTGATCAAAAGTTTGGCTCAGATCAGCTATGTGGTCTGCGGCTTTCTTGATCTTCGTCAGCATATCATCGACATAAACCTCCATGTTGTTGCTAATTTTCTCTACGAACACCTTATTCATCAATTGCTGGTACGTTGCAGCTGCATTTTTTATACCAAATGGCATAACATTATAATAGTATGTACCCCTTGAGGTGATAAATGAAGTACTTTCTTTATCTTCTGATTTCATCTTAATCTGGTTGTGGACGGAATAAGCATCCATGAAACTCAACAATTCGTGCCCCGAAGTAGCATCCACCAGCTAATCAATTCGGGGTAAGGGAAAATGATCTTTTGGGCAAGCTTTGTTGAGGTTGGTGAAATCTACGCACATCCTCCATTTATTATTCTTTTACCACATTAGCTAGCCAATCAAGATATTTGACATCATCAATAAAGGAAGCCTATTGTAGCTTCTCAACCTCCTCCTGGATAGCTTGGTTCTTTTCTGGGCTAAATACCCTTCTTCGTTGTTTCACTGGCTTGATCTCTTTATTAACATTTAGCTCGTGGCACAAGAAGGCTGGATCTATCCCTGACATATCTTCATGACTCCACACAAAAGATTGTTTTCTATGCCTTAAAAATGCCACTAACTCCTCCTTTATTGACGGGTCCAGTGAGGCGCCAATTTGAGTTGTTCGTTCTGGAGGTTCGTCGTCCAGAATGATATTCTCCTTGGTCTCCATAACCTACCCCTTGACAATCTCGGACTCATCTTTGGGGTCCAGAGTCTCGATCTCTACATCTTCAGACTCCTCCACTTGGTACGATTTTTTTTTTAGCTTCCTCCAATTCTTCCTGCTCGAAAGATGAATAGTAGCATTCTCGTGCTACTTTCTGGTCGCCCTTCACAACTCCAACTCCGAAATTAGTCAGAAACTTCAGGCATTGATGTACCGTGGATGGCACTGCCTCAAAATTTTTCAAGCCTCCCCTCCTCATGACTATGTTGTAGTCTGATTGGACGTTTTTATCCATTACAAAAAAGCGTACCTTTTCTATTCTACAAGCAGTACAGGTACCAATTACCATATCCAACTTGATTGTCCCAAGTGGAAAGACTTTCTCGCCAGTGAAGCCAAGGAGGGGCGTATAATATGGCTCCAATTGGGCTAACTTTAAATTCAAGCTGTCAAAGCACGGGTAGAACATGATGTGTGCAGAGCTACCATCATCTACTAATACTCGTGAGATCAACACATCCTTCATCCTCATCTTGACAACCAAGGGATCATCATGAGAATATAAGACACCTTCCAGGTCATTTTTGGAAAAACCAATGACCATTTTATCTTTGTTCACCTTCCTCGGGCGATCATCTTTGGTCAGATTTATTCGTTGTATATAAGAAAAAGCTTGGGCCTCATTGAGGTAAGCTTTCCTTTCAGCCGTGTGATCCCCACCTCCTGCATCTCCACCTGTATTCACATTACATTCAAATGATCCAAAATGGGTTGAAAATACCTCACGTTCAGGTTACCTTGGCCTTTTGGGAAGGTCGGGGTCATCTTCTGGATCATCGTCATGGTCCCTTTTCTTATTATCTTTTATTCGACGAGGAGATATAGACCTTTATCTTTTGTTTTCGTTAGCCTTTTTATCCTTTTGACGATGAACGAACCTGCTCAATTTTCCCCGTCGAAGAAGTGCTTCGATTTCATTCTGGAGAGCTATACAACGTTTGGTCGTACGGCCATGATCTCTATGGAACTTTTAATATTTGGACTTATCCATATTGTCCGAGGCCGTCCTCATTTTCTCCGGCCAGTTTAATTCCTCATTGTTCTTGATCTCCTCCAGAATGTGATTGATGTCCACCTTTAAGAGAGTATAATTCCCATACTTCTTCAACTGCTCTAGAGTTTCCTTGCCTTTTGGCTGCTTATTTCCCCCATTATGATTTTGGTCTTTCATCTCAGTTTTAACTGTGGCTTTCGTCTCTGCTTTTGCATCAGTATTCTTCTTCGCATCCATGGCCTCTTCGGAATTCATGATCTTAGCTTTGCCATCAGTTCTGCCATGGTCTTGGGGGGATCTTTGGCCAGTGTATAGTACAACTTATTGGGTAACAGACCACTCATCAGAGCTGTAATGGCTGTCTTCTCCTCGTAGTTGATGATATGCCCTGAATGTACCCCCTCGACTCAGAGACATCAACCTCGTCCATGGAGATGGAAGATGTTAGAGGGACCTTGGATCATCAACTAGAAGTGTCGTCCTAGGTAAGGTCGGCCACGGCCGACGTTGCCAGCTACCTCGGCAGGTGAGGTTACCATGATCTAGGGGCGATTATCCACCTGGTCATCCAAGGATTGCAACCTCGACTCGAAAGATGAAGAGGTTGCCATCCCATCATCAACATCAATCTCGGCTAGGGATCGGCCGACGTTCCTGCTTTGCCACCACTACCTCGGCCCAGGCCGACGTCATAGCTCAACATGTCTTACTTCAACTCTCCCACTGAACCAAGGCCACCACCTCATCCTCTTTCAGGTCGAGGTTGGGACCATTCACGGATGGACGAGTTCTTATCGGTATATGCTCTGTTGGGAACACGTGTACACAATCAGTTATAACCGAATCATTCCCCTCACGTGAGGGAATATTGAGGTCATCATTATCTGGATGATATCAGCCAGGTGTCATTCTTATACTGGAAGGATCCTCATGCACATGCTCATTGCATGCTTGGGGGGTACATTACACCCCCAGGCACTATATATAGAGGTCATCCTCTACCTTGTAAAAGATCTGAAATTCCCAACCCTAGCTGAAACTCTGTCTAAATACACAGTAGAGAGAGAAAGCTTGAGAGGTTTGTATTCATGGCCATTAGTGCCCTTATACAGTGATATTAATCACACACTTACACAGTGGACGTAGGCCTAATTGGATGAACCACTTATATTCCGGTGTTAATCCTCTTCTCCTCACCTCCTTCTACTATATACCTTTATACCGCCATTGTTAACACTGAATTGAGCTTACAAACACCTTGAAGGGTGGTGCTATTTTCATCATCATTATTTTGGCGCCGTCTGTGGGAACGAGAAACTGTCTCTTCCTCTTTATTTGCTTAACCTCACCGGAGACTCTGGTGGTGAACCAGGCCTCCCCCCTTGCGCGGAGCTATTTCATCATTGAAAGAGGTCCTGTAAGGTATTAAGCTCATTTACTACACCAGCTCTTTTGTGCTAACACATGGCACCAGAATTACCACCATCTGGTGCGGAACAACCTAGCTCCAGCCAGGCACCACCCCAATCCGAAATGGCGGAGGTGGCCGCAGCCTTGAGGTCTTTGACTGCGATGCAACAAGCAATGCAGGAGAAGTTTGCACAGCTCAACCAAAATATGATGAGGCCACCTGGAGTCTCACCGAAAATGATCACGCCGGTAGCTGTTCAGCCTCATCTTGACGCTAGGGGACTACCCCAGGCACCACGAAAAGACTAACCTACACCCCAGCGGAGGAGGGACATTGCTGACCCTAGGCGCTTGCACCTAGGGAGGCAAGGAAACCCTTGCCCTGAGGACATGTATGATGATCTAGAGGCGACCGATGTCCCGGAAGATTGTTGGGAGCCATATGAGGTTTCGAACAACATAATTCATCCTGCCAACCAGAGCCAAGGTTGTGGAGGCCGAAGGGGTGATGAAACCCAACAACGAGGATAAGATTTTGATTGACTGAGTAGGGGGTCAGCCTTTAAAAGGCTCGGTCCAGTAAACGACCTAAGTAAAAGGTTGTTAAGGTCGAGAAGTGCAGCCGACTCACAAAGGGTAGAGAGACAACGTCGGCCTCATCAGGGATGAGGAAGAGATAAAGAAGAGGTCAACAGCAGGTGTTGTGCCATGGCTGGGGAACCCTCGGTCCACCCCTTAGAGGTGGATGGGGATAACCTCGACCAGGAAGACGTTGCAAGACCATGAAATGACTCCATCCAATGTCTTGAGGACAAGATAGGAGACCTCATCAAAAGTCGGGATCCACTGCAAAGAGGTTTCTCAGAGGGCTCTCCATTCGTGGCTAAGATATTAAGCTTCCCTACCCCAGCTAAGTTCAAGCCACCTACAGTAACTCCCAAGTATGACGGTAGCACCAATCCTGTATAACATATTGAGATGTACCAGTCAACGGCGAACATCTACTCGATACCAGATGAGATAAAGTGCTGGGCCTTCTTCGGGACTTTAACGGGAGCTGTGCACATATGGTTTACTTCTCTTCTGAAGAATTCAATTGAGAACTTTAAGAGCTTGGCTGAACGGTTCATTTATAATTTTTTATTTGGGGTAAGACCTCAAGAGAAGACCACCTATCTGTTGTACGTCAAGCAAGGCAAGCATGAGAGCCTAAGAGACTACATCTCCAGGTTCAACAAAGAAAAACTTGAGGTTGAAGATTATGAAGAGAATATTGCCATGAACGCCCTCATAGGAGGTCTTCAGAAGGGGAAGTTGTTATGGAAACTTGCAGAAGACCCTCCAAAGTCCATGGCGGAGCTATTGGCAACTGTGGGGAAAGTCATGAACGCTGAAGAGGCCATGGCCGCTAAGTATGAAGATGAGAACGGCGGTAGCAGCGAAAAGTTCCAAACAAAGAAGGATGGAAAGAAAAGGACAGCTGATGATAAGTTTTCACGTTATACCCCTCTTACGGTTAGCTGCGAACATATCCTCAATGAGATCAAGAATGATCGATCCCTAAAATGGCCAGAGAAGTTGAAGGCTCCTCCACATAAGAGGAACCAAAACTTATGGTGTGAATTCCACCAAGACCATGGCCATATAACAGACAAGTGATTCACCTTGAAGGATGAGATCGAGAAGATGTTGAAGTCAGGAAAGTTGAGGAAATATATTGATGGTAATTCTCCCAAAAGGGGAAGAGATGACCCCCCCAAAAAGAGTAACGATAGATGTCATGATGATACCCCGATAAGAAGAGATAGTGACTCAGACAGAGATGATGAAGATGATCCAGACCTCCCTCCAAAAGATAACAACACCCCAGTGAAGAGGGTTGGTATGTTCTCCTTTGGAATTAGCACCATATGCAGAGGACTTGCCGGGGGGGTTTCTGACGTTGCTGACAGAAAAGCTCATATGGCAGAGGCCAAATCAGTGGCCAAACTTGAAATGGTAAACCTGACATCTTCTGAGACTACGCAGAAGAGAAAGAAGGTAGACATGGACACTCTCGTAGTTGGGTTCTCCCGACTCGACTTCAAAGGCATCCTAGATCCACATGATGACCCTTTGGTGATCACAACAAGAGTTCATGGATGTGAGGTGCAGAGAATTATTGTAGACGGAGGAAGTTCATCAGATGTGATGTTTTGGCCCTGCTTTAAAATCCTAGGCCTTAGCAGAGCTAGGACGGTACCCTATCACCATTCGTTAATGGGGTTCAGCGGTGAAAAGGTCCATCCACTGGGCATGTATGAGATGGACGTGCGAATGGGCGATGAGTGGCCTAAGAGGTTAACCCGAAAGATCAATTTTTTTATTATAGATGAAAATGTCTTCTCGGCCTATAACCTCATCATAGGAAGAGTAGCCCTTAGGGAGTTTGAAGTCGTGCCGTCGATGGTCCACCAGATGCTAAAATTACCGACCCCCTATGGGGTAGGGGAAGTGCAGGGTGACCAGACCGTAGCACGAGAATGCTACTTCAACTCAGCTGAAGAGAGAGAGGCTCATAAGAGAGAAACTACCACTTATAACATCGATACACTTGACCCTAGAGATGAAACAAAGTTAAAGAAAGGACAAGCCGTAGAAGAGGTAGAATCCATCATCCTCAATGAGGACGAACCGAAAAAAACTGTCTAGGTCGGCAAAGCCTTAAAAGCGGAGATCAAGGAGGAGCTGATAAACTTCCTGAGGAAGAGGCAGAGTGTCTTCGCTTGGAGTCACGCAGACATGCCTGGCATCAACCCCGAGGTCATGTGACATAAACTCAACGTATCTAAGGATGCAAAACCAATAAAGCAAAGATAAAGAGTCTACTCTAGGGAGAAGTACGACATCATTTGGGAAGAGGTCAAAAAGTTAGAAGAGGCTGAATTTATCAGGGAAGTGATATATCCGTAGTGGCTATCAAATGCAGTCATTGTGCCCAAACCAACGGAAAGTGGAGAATGTGCATAGATTTTACTGACCTGAATAAGTCTTGCCCAAAAGACAGTTATCCCCTACCTCGGATCGATCAGATGGTAGATGCAACTACAGGGCATGAGCTCATGAGCTTCATGGATGCGTATTCAGGCTACAACCAGATCTTCATGGATGCCGAAGACTCAGAGAAGACAAACTTCATCACTGATAAAGGGATGTATTGCTACAAGGTTATGCCCTTTGGATTGAAAAATGCGGGGGAAACGTACCAACGTCTTGTGAATAAGATGTTTGAAGACCAAATAGGCAAGACTATGGAAGTATACATCGACGATATGTTAACGAAGAGCTTAAAGGCCTGCACCAACGTAGCAGACCTGGAAAAGACTTTCGACACCATGGACTCGTACAACATGAAACTCAACCCTGCGAAGTGTGTATTCGGTGTAGGAGCTGGGAAATTTCTCGAATTCATTGTCAATCAGAGGGGAATAGAGGCGAACCCTGAGAAAATCAAGGCTTTGCTCGACATGAAGACACTAGAGAGTATCAAGGACATTCAGAGGCTTACTGGAAGAGTAGTTGAACTCAACAGATTTGTTTCAAGAGCGACGAACAAGTGTCTTCCATTCTTTAAGGTACTTAGAAAGGCCTTCGAGTGGGACAAAGAGTGTGAGGAGGCGTTTGGTCAACTCAAGTACTACCTTGGATCTCCCTTGCTTTTATCTCTGCCAATAGCGGGAGAGAGGCTATTTGTTTATCTAGAGGTCTCTGAATCATTTATAATCACGACCATTGTACGGGAGGACGCTGGGGTTCAAATGCTCGTATACTTCAACAGTAAGGCCCTTCAGGGATCTGAATAGAATTACCCTCACATGAAAATGTTAGCCTATGCCTTGATACATGCCTCTAGGAAGATGAAGCCCTACTTTATAGCCCATTCAATGGCCATCCTCATTGACTCCCCACTAAGACAGGTCCTCCATAAACCTGATAAGTCGGGAAGATTGATGGCATGGGCCATTGAACTAGGGGAGTATGACCTTACCTATCAGCCTAGGACGGCCATCAAAGGGTAGGTACTTATAGATTTTGTCACCGAGTTCACACGAGAAGAGGCGGAGGTTGAGAATAATCTAGAGACTGCAGAAGGGTCAAATAGCAACGTCTTTCGACAGCCGAAAGAGGTTATACCCAAGAGAGTCAGAGATGGAATAGCCGAGAATGAGGAAGACCGGTACCTCTTCAGGAAGGGAATAATGTTAGAAGGTGGCTTCTCATCAGATAGAGACATTTGGAACCTCTTTGTTGACGGATCTTCTTACGAAAGTGGAAGTGGTGTGGGCCTGATACTCTCAGACCTGGTTGGTACCAACATCGAATATTCCCTTTGATTTAACTTTATGGAGTCAAACAATGAGTCAGAATATGAGGCCATGATAGCAGGCCTCTCCTTGGCAAGGATCATTAGTATAAGATGAATCATCCTTCACAGTGACTCAAGGTTAGTTGTTAATCAAGTATTAGGGGTTTATGAGGCCAAGGACGAAAGGATGGCCAAATACCTGAAGAGGGTGAGAACGATACTCGAAGGCTTTGAAGAGGTAAAAAATAAAGAGAATACCTCGGCAAAACAACAGTCATGCAGACGCATTAGCAAGGTTAGGTTCAACAATGAGGACAGATATCAGAAGGACAATCCCAGTTAAGATCTTGCCCAGAGCAACCATTGAAGAAGAAGAGGTTAGTAACCCCTACCTCAATTTGAATCTGGGGGACTCATGGATGGATCCCCTTATCAGATATATCAGAGAGGGGGTGCTACCGAGTCAAAGTTAGAGAGGAGGAAATTGAGGTACAGAGTTGCAAAGTTCTCAATAGTAGGAGATGTCTTGTATTCCTATTACCTCTCCTCAGATGCGTTCATCCCAAAGAAGTTCCCCACGTCCTACAGGAGGTACACGAGGGTTCTTACTCCAGTCATATAGGAGGGAGACCTTTGGCGAAGAGGATTATCACGTAAGGATATTGGTGGCCGACCTTGGCCAAAGATTCTGCAGCCTACATAAAGAGGTGCGATAAATGTCAGAGATTATCCACTATCCCCCATCAACCTCATCAGCCTATGACGTCTATCAGTTCCCCTTGGCCATTCGCAGTATGGGGAATTGACTTAGTGGGTCCCCTACCAAGGGCTACAAATAATTACCGATTTTTGATAGATATTAAGGCGAAGATGATGATGCTGTTTATGATGATGTCGTCTGGGCTCGGTGGTAGCGGAGGCGACGAGGGCTCCTCCGTCCCTAGGCTCCCCAAATATGGAAAATTTAGGATTACCGTCGAGAACAAATCGGAGCTATTAGCGATATCCCTCGAGCTGCTAAAGACGGTCATCGGCCCGGGGTTTATGAGTTGGAAGGAGGTGCCATTTGAGCTCAAGTTAGCTGTTTGGGCGACACTACAGGTAATATATTTATATTTATATGACTAGTTCAATTTTAATTTTAATTTCAATTTCAATTTCAATTTCAATTTCAATTTCAATTTCAATTTCAATTTCAATTTCAATTTCAATTTCAATTTCAATTTCAATTTCAATTTCAATTTCAATTTCAATTTCAATTTCAATTTCAATTTCAATTTAAATTTAAATTTCGATTTCGATTTCGATTTCATTTTATATTTATATTTATATTTATATTTATATTTATTCGCAACTAACATTGAATTTGTTGGACATGAACAATTCAACTTGGATCCAAAGCTACGCGATTCCGTTTTGGAGCAGTTGAGGGAGCAACACAAGACGTGAAAGAAAAATATGCGAACACAGTACTTTGGGAAAACACGAGAGTCCATTATACAATGGCGTGGATCCGTCCCTCCCAAGGAGCCGATCTCATTGGCACAATGGCAAAAGTTCATTGATAATGAGATCGAGGATCGACAATTGGCATCTCGCCAATCGGGGAGGGAAAACCGAGCAAAAAAGACGGACGTGCACTACTCCGGCTGGACCTCTTACGCCGAGGTGGACCATAGGATGAAGGTAAGATTTAATTTTTCTATAACTACAGAAATATATTATTCTTCATTATTTTACTTTGCGGGGCCGATACTAATTTTACTTTATTTTATTTCAGGGGGTAGGGAGTGGGCCAGGGGGTAAGCCACATAGGCTCGATACTTATGTGGCTCTTCGGACAAAGAAGGGGAAGGACAAGGAGGTGTCCCCGACCGTCGTGGAGACGATTGTAAGTAATCCGACAGTTTAATTTTTGTTAATTACGTTATAATTTTTTAGTTTACTTATTTTACTAATCATGTGCTTTTTATCGTTTCAGCCAAAGCTTAAGGAAGTGCATGAGTCGCAGTCTGATGCCGACAAGGCATCTTTGTCCACAGACGCACTCAGCCAAGTGCTTGGCTCTGATCGCAAGGGGAGGACAAGGGGGGTGAGCTCGCGGGTGGCCAAATCTAGGATCATCGGATTGGAGATGAGCGACACCGGGTTGACTCAAACGGTGGATTCACACGACGCGAAGCTATCCCGTTTGGAGGCGACGGTCGAAGATATCTACGCATTCATGAAGCGTACGTTGGGCGGAGACCGTAAGGGGAAGGGGAAAGGGAAAGGGAAGGAGAAGGCGGTAGAGGAGGAGGAGGAGGAGGAGGTGCGGGAGAACGAGGCGCAGGAGGACGAGGATGTGGACCTCGCTGCTTCTTTACCGTCACGGGCGTATTTCGATGATCCACTTCCTTATTTGGCTCCCTTCCCCAGACCATTATCGACACTTGGTTGGTCGAGCGTGTTCATATTGGATGTATTTGATGGCCAGCGGATAGGGCGGGGTTGAGGGACCCGAATATTGTCGAGGGTGGAATAGTTCATAGACGTGCGCTTCAAGGGATCGAGTCTAAAGTGCTCGTCACGTATGTGATACCCGGGAAGGAGAACTCCCTATTGTGGTTGCACGAACAATGCGGCACGATGTATATTAGTGGGTGTGTCAATTATTATATCGTGTGGCCAACTCACCTCCTCACATTTACCCAAGACATGTAGTAACATTATTTTTAAGTTTGTCCATTTTAATTATATTTGAATTATATCGTCATGTATATTATTTCTATTTTGAATATTTGGATTATATCGTCATGAATATGTATTTGCACTATCTTTAGTTTATTTGGATATATGATGTTTGAATTGGTACAAACAACGTTGTTATAACAGGTACAAATATACTGCTGGGCAGTGGCAGTGGCCATACTGCCCAGCAGAATTTTTTTAAATTCTGCCCAGAATTGTCACGGTTATTGACCATGACAAGTCCTTGACAAATCTTGTCACGGACTTGTCACGGTCAATAACCGTGATAATTTTTTAAATATTGTCACGGGTTTGTCACGGTTATTAACCGTGACTAAACTTGTCACGGTCCATGACCTTGACACGACTATGACAATTCTAATGAACTTGTCAAGGTCAATGACCGTGACAAAAAAATTTGCCTCGCCCCGAATTGTCACGGTCATTGACCTTGACAAGTCCAACTTGTCAAGGTCAATGACCGTGACAATAGTGCAGATTTGTTGTAGTGAACCTTGCATTGTCCTCAATGTAAATTAAGAACCAAGTTAAAGAGAGAAAAATAGCGATATTACCCAAAATGGAGCGATTTTTGAAAATTACAAGTCCAATTATTCTACAAAACAAGTTAGCACCAAGTATAAAAGAACTAAAACTTTAACTAATTACATTAGACAAAAAGTAAAAAGAAAAATAAACCTAATATGTATAACCTGCAACTTTAACTTCTAACTAACTATACATTAGAAATTGAAATTTTTGAGAATCCACCTAAAATACGATTTGACTTTGAGGGAAAATTGGTGTACCCTTATTTTCATGCATACCTTCCAAAAAATAGGAATTCTGTTCAAAAGATGGAAGGTATGTGTAAGGCAGAAGAAATGAATCGAGACCAATTAAATTTTTTGGAGGGAAGATGAGAGGTTTAGATTGAACGGGTGACGAATACATGTGGGATGCAAGAAAAATAAAATTTCCTCCTTCGCAATTAGAATGGGAGGTGGTGCACATGGAGACAAAATTGCCTTTATGAAAAGCAACTCGAGCAATTAATCCTCATCGCTGAAAGGGTTGAACATTTTAAAGCTTTGAAGCAATTCATTGGATACTTGTAACGGTTTGACAATATAGAATAAAGGTGGGAAGGAAATAAATTCAAACTCAAGAGATGACTCATCATCGCTAGAAGGTTGAATTTCGAAGGAAATAAGACCATTTTCAATTAAAGTTTCTTCTTTGGGAACCAAAGAAGAAATCATTTCATTGCAAATGGATACTACGTCCATTTCTTCCACATTTTCATTCTCTATTATACCTTAGAACAAGTGAAGAATGGTTTATTCCAAAGTAGGCAAAAATTCCTCATTTGGTTCAAAACATTTATCAACTTCAAAAGTTTAAAAAGAAAAACCGTCCTCGAATTTGAATAATGCATCCAACTCTTATTCCCAACAACGATTTTCTTCCCAATAACGGTTTTCAAATTTCTCATTTTTGAGAATGTGCAGATCCTCACGCAAAGTCATAGATTGAGGCGCGGATTCTTGATAATGAGATTTTTTAAAACAATCCTCGGAACTACTATTAAAATCATTATCATGAAAATTTTGAAAGCTACTGCAAATCGTTTCAACATTCTTATTATAAGGATTCTGAGGCCCATTATCGGAATGATCATTCCCCATATTCTCATAATCCAAAACTTGACTCTTGTAATACTCATCTAAAGACATTTTAGATGTTTCAAGTTTTTGACTTTGCGAGTATTCACCAACAGTCATAGGTTTAGGGAGATTTTGAGAATTATCATTACGATTACCGAAAAAGTAGAAAAATACATGCTTACCCCAAAAATAGCCCAAGGTGGTAAACGTGACACCCTGCTTAATGAAATACCGGGTGACCAGACCTTTAATAAATTAAAATAAATATCCAGATTGGTTCAAATTTTTTAATATTTACCATCACCCCGCTTACCATCACTGTCGAAAAACTTTTTATTATTTACTAACCACCTCGTATTTGAAAAGCTGGTGTCAAATTTTATCTTTATTATTAACATGCAATGATTTAAAATAATTAAATAATTAAATATCACATTCACTATACTAAATTAATCAACGCCACAAATAATAAAATACCGAATCAAATAAAATATGACGGGAGTACACCCCAGTCTGAAACTCTAATACAATAATCCATAAAAACTAAATCCACAACTGAATAATAAAAAGAGTACAATGTCCTTAGAACAACTATGAATGGAAAATGGGCAACATACCTGGTTGCGATAAAGTAATGAGTGTATTAGATCTGTAAGAAAATGGAGGCATCTATCAAACTAGGACCTACAATTGTCAACAACAACTGCAGCGACGACAAATAAAATGAACTCCTATGTTGGGCCTCCCTGTGGCTGGACACCTAAAATGTTTTTTACAAAAAGAATTAGTTTTGGACAACGGGTCAGAGCCCGAGTAAAAGCATGTAAAAATTTAGCAAGTATTTAAAATGCATAATTAACAGATATTATATGCATATTAGGTTCACGGCTCTCACTTAAGGTCCTCACCCACCATCTAGTGTGCACGCCTAATGTATACTCCTAACCTGTCCTAGTTATGCTACCCCGCCTAACTAGTTCGAATTAAATCTATTACCACACCAACTAACTCTTGGTGCTTATATGTATTACCCATACAATAGCTAATGATGTTCCATATATAAGAGAAATCTTATCTACATTAATATAACTTTTGATAGCATATACATTTGATAAACTTTAAGTAGATTTTCCTGGTGCTTTTAAATTAACCTGTTTTTTAATTTTTTTTAAACTTAGCCCTAGTATTTCACATTGCCTTTTTCCAAGTTCATTTCCTACTTAAAACATTTTGGACAAAGTTGCTTAATAATAGTTTAATAGTACTTTTGAATATTGTGTCAAAATGGTTTATGCATAATCAGAGAACACATGCAGAGTTTTTTATATAGGCAAAGTTGGCTACCTTTGTAATTGACGACAGTAGTAGTTTGAAAGTTTCATCTGAAGATGTGAATAATACAGAATACAACCACATAAGGATGGAAATTACCTATCTGATGTCACAAAAATGACAGGCAGACACCTCTCATTCGCACCCAAGGCTATTATTCTCCAGATAAGACTGTCATGATACATAGATGCACAGATTGTTGAATCATCCATTAAAATCGCTTTCTTTAGGACATCAATATTGTTTATCACCAGTTTTGGCTATGCAACATGACGAAAAGGAAGATTAAAAATTATCACGACTCAGGACACCATAAATAAACCAGAAACTAATTAAATTTGCGTAAATGTACCTAACATGGAGATTTTTTACTTGCTGCTTTTGTAGAATAATATAACACTTGAACCACATTATGATGTATTAAAATTACGCTAATGTGTGTATTAGCTAAACAATTAGAATGTATTTGGATAAGCAGGAAACTAAAATTTTGCTGAATTACCTGAAAATAATCCATTTCAGCAGCTGAAGATAACAATTCCAACAATAAACACGACCGATCAGCTGCAGAATTTGCTAAAGTCCATGAAAATCCACCCATCTAATTGAGATGCTTAACTTCATTAGTTCTCCACCCAATGCGTTAGATTTAATTAATAGATTAGTGTTTTGCTCCAGTTGTGAGGAATGTTAAACTAACATTTGATTACTATGATGATTTTTGATTTGCCTTTTTTATGTTCACCTTTATTTAATGATTTAGAAACTATTTGTATGTCCACTTTCTTTGATATATGATGTCGCATTTTCTCCCTGCTTGAATTGGATGTGAAGCAGTGAAAAATTTCAATGGGGTGGATTAGATATTGAGATTGATAAAAAAATTGCGTAAATTCTATACAAAAACAATGGCCGACATTACTTTCAATTTGTTTTAAACGCGATAGATAAATAAAAATGAATTGTTTCACGTTTATTTGTTTGCAGATTTAGTTTCTCTATCTCTCACATTGTAGCTGAGTAATGGATTCCACCACAAATTCCTTTAATCCCAACAAGCATTTGAAAGACAATTCTGCAAATTGAGGAAATGAAGAGGCAGAGCCTCTGCAAATTGCAACCACAATTTTAGATTCGAGCAGGTCACATATATTTTGTGTTTGGTATATGTATATTTATATATATATATATATATATATATATATAGAGAGAGAGAGAGAGAGAGAGAGAGAGAGTAAATTATTTTTCGAGGAAGGACTGCAATTCTGGTTCGAACAAGAGTTGTCTCATACTTTTATGTGCAAGCAAGAGCAAATTTTGAGACTCACAACTCTTCAAACTCATGTGGTTGAAAGGGCTAGAGTTTTTTTTGTATTCACAGTAATTACTCATATATCAATTCAGTCCTAAGCGAAACAATCAGAACTAATTTGTTGTAAGAGAATCGCAAAGTTTATATATCTATCTGTGGCTTTTCATCAGAACTTCTCTCGATGCTCCTATCGTTGTATTGAATTGTGATGATTCTATTATTACATTTTGACTTGGCCTTTTCAGGTTCAAGTAGGATTACCAATTTATAAGGTTGAGAGGAAGTTAGATAAGGTGGGTTTGGTCAGGTATTTGTGGGTTGCTGCATGTTGGGTGAGAATGAGCGTGGAACATATGCCACTTTGATGGGTGGAGCCCTTTAGGTCAGTCACTTTGATTATGTCACGAGTTCTTCATTTACTTCAGTTTCTCATGGCACCTATTATGCGACCTTCTTTGGTTGATTATTATTTTTATTTCAACTAACATTCTTTAACTGCATATTCTTTTTGTCTTGTTGTGAAGATATTTGTTATCTATTCGGCTGAAATAAGTGTAGTTACAACACCAATGGCCATCACAACTGGGGCAACTGGTGTGGTATGCAAATTGCCAAATGGAGATGAACAATTCTTAGATTTCTCAAATTGCCTCATGTATTGAGATGCATTTCATATGTATTGAGCTGAATTTTCTATTAATAGAATTTAGGCTATTAATTTTTATTGAGGTTATTGTATGGATGTGTATTAATGTTGTTGTTGCGAATTATTTGTATTGTTGTACTATTTTTTTTTACCTTAAACAGGTGGTTAGTAGTATAAATAAAGGAGATTTTTAGGAGTGGCAACGGGTCGTGTCGAGCCGGGTTCGTGTCGGGTGATAAACGAATCGTGTGATAAATGGCTCCACCCAAACCCGATTCGTTTACTAAACGGGTGAGAAAATTAAATTCGTACACGATTCGTTTACTTAACGAGTGACACGACACGACCCGTTTTCACCCGTTTAACTAAGCGAATCGTGTTAACCCGTGTGACCCGACACGACTCGTTTTCACTCGTTAACCCGTTTCATTCGTTTCACCCGTTTCATTCGTTTCACTCGTTAACCCATTTCATTCGTTTCACCCGTTTCATTCGTTTCACTCGTTAACCCATTTCAGAAATTCAATGTTCATCCAAAATTAATTTAATGATATCATCCAAAATTAAATAACAATACCCTACACACACAAACAATAAATAAGTAGGAACCCCAAATTGTTCAAAATCATCATATGACAACACAACTATTACAAACCCAAATTGTTCACAATCCAAACATATTGTTCTTCAATATAAAAACAACCCAACCATTTTACATAAAAAATAAAATACTAAGACAAGTCTATTGAAATTGACTAGAACTTCATTTTCATCGTATCATCGCCTTGCCTCCTCCATATTATCATAGCTCCCCTCCTCCAAATCAATTTTTCCTATCAAATTTAAATAGATGCAAATAGTTAATATAATGGATAAATTAAAAAAGATAAAACTTTTTGAATTTAAGTATGGATAACTTTCACTACCTTCTCTTAATTACCCACAAAAATTGTGTTTGAGCATTCGCCCGATGACACTGATCGAGTTGTATCACCATTAGTTTCCTCCTCTTCTACCACATTGTCATCAACTATACAGAAAAAACATATATAGAGTAAACAAAAAAAAATTGGGTTAGGATGCAAACAAGCTTAGTAGTAAAGAAAAATATAAGAAAAAAGTGAACATTTTTCGACAAAAAAAAATAACTTACTTTTTTTTCCAAAAATCCAATCCCGAGTACATATCAATGCTTGGACATTTTCTGGCAAAAGTGAACTTCGATATTCATCAAGAACTCGACCACCGGTGCTAAATGCCGTTTCCGACGCAACGGTAGATATCGGGATTGACAACACATCACGAGCCAAAATTGATAATGTTGGATAGCGATATTGCTCCCCTCTCCAAAAATCAAGAATGTCCAAATTTGTCAACCGATCAATTTTTGGCTCATTGTAATACATTTGAAGCTCACTTAGTCGAACGGTGCTATTCTCTTTTTCACTTCGGTCAAAATCCTACATTACGACGTATAAAAATAAAAGTAAGTTAGTCTTAATTAATATTAAACTAATCAACAAACAACAAATATAAAAGTATATTTAACCGTACCTCAAAAAGACAATCTCGATTCTCACCACTATCATTTGACCCACTTGGACGATCACTTGCTGCACGACCCAAATTGGAGAGATTGTTCGTGTACAACTCAAATAAAGAAGCCATATTATCCCGTACACATTCCAATTGATATGAATCATTCCCGTAAAGCCTTGTATAAGCCCACTCAACAAATTGATACTTGTATCGAGGATCCAAGATAACAGCAATTGCTAGAATCAAACTATAATCCGACCAATATTTTTCAAATTTCACCATCATTTGGCCACCCATCCTACGCATATAACTATCATTATCCGACATTGCTTGTTTCAAAGTATGTTGAACCCTAAAGACTTGAGGGAAATATAAGTTAGCCGTGGGATAGGCCGTTCCCGAAAAAAGACAAGTGACATCATAAAAAACCCCCAAAAATTTGAAAATCTTATCAACCTTACACCATTCTTCGGGGGATGGACACATTTTATAGTTTGAATCACTCAGTTGCAAATGTGCAAACGCCCTTTGATAAAAACGAGCACCCTCAAGCATATCATATGTGGAGTTCCATCTCATTGGAACATCTCCTCGCAACCTCTTTTTACCCACTAAAGAAACTTGTGCAACACAAATATCAAATTTGGCCTTTCTACTAGATGAACCTTTAACATATTTAATACTTTCACGGATTTTCACCACAGCTTCATCAATTTCTTTAAGTCCATCTTGAACTATCAAGTTCACAATGTGACAACAACACCTCACGTGAAAAAATTTACCATTCATCAAGAGGGCATTTTTCAAATTCAACTGACTTTTCAAAATCTCAACAAATGAAGTGTTGTTAGTAGCATTATCCAAAGTTATAGAAAACAACTTTTCTTCAATCCCCCACTCCCTTAACAATGTATATATTTTTTCACATAAATGAACACCGTCATGTGGAGGGGGCATAATGCAAAAACTAAGAATCATCTTATTCAACTTCCAATCTTTATCAATAAAATGAGCCGTGAGTGTAAGATACCCATCAGTACAACGCGAGGACCACAAATCTGATGTCAAGCAAATTCTACCCGGTAATGAAGTCAACAAACTTTTAAGATTCCCTTTTCCCCTCTGATATTTCTTTAGTGTGCGAGCTTTGGCGGTATTTCTACACGGTAATTTGAGGTTCGGTGAAATATAATTAAAAATAGCCCTGATGCCTTTAAGTTCTACAAACTTAAATGGTAACTCGTGCATAATTAGTGCATCAACAACTAAGTCAACAAATACATCATGATCAAACTTTGGAGATTTTAGTGAGATCACTCCCTTAGTTTGATTAAGAAGTAGTTGCCCAACGTCTTGTGTCTCCTTTCTAACGCAATTATTCATGTGAGTTAACATGTTACCCGTACCATAAGAAGATTCAGATATGTATTCCACCCCACAATTCCTACATCTAGCACGTTTTTTCCCATCATCAGATATGGGTAATTCCTCAAATACAGTCCAAACAATTGAAGTTTTTTTCCTTTTCTTACCACATTTTGAGGAAGGAGCTGCTCCAACATTTTGTGCTGAATCTGGTTCAGTTGATTGAGTTTCAGTGTTATCCAAGTTATCATCAACATCATCCAAATTAGTTGCCTCAAATGACTCCATCTGAAAAAATATAATAACCATGAAAAAAATAGTATTATGTGAGTAAAAGAGGGCAACATTAAAAAAAATAGTATTCTGAAAAAAATAGTATTCTGAAAAATGGTATTATGTAAAAGAGGGCAACATTACTATAACTAAAGCTAAATGGTATGGAAAATCTAACATAATTAGCTTTCAAAGATTGAAAAACAATAAATTGCGGTATAAAAAACGAAAAGAAAAGAAAATAAAATTGAAAAACAACAAATGGTTTGAAAAATGAAAATAAAATTAAACGAAGTTGAAACAGGTATGAAAAAAAACAAAGTTGAAATTAAAAATTGAAAAAAAACGAAGAAATTGAAAAAAAAATTAGAAACAGCAACCATTTGTTGAAACAGGTATGAATTCTTGAGAAACGAATTTGAAAAAAAAATAAACAGCTATGAGAAGAAAAAAGGAAACAAAAAGAAACAGGTATGAGAATATACACGAACCCGAAATGGAAGTTTGAAACAACAACCATTAAAAAAAAAGAAACGAAGGCTGGAGAAGGCCAAAGAAATGGAAAAAAAAAACGCAGTTGAAATAAACATCAGATCGCAGTTGAAATAAACGCAGTTGGAAAAAAAAACAGATCGGAGAAGGCCAAAGAAATGGAAAGAAAAAAAAAGTATGAAAAATGGAAGCTTACCCTTAAGAAGATCGGAGAAGGCTGGAGAAGATCGGAGAAGGCCGGAGAAGGTGGGAGCAGGTCGGAGAAGATCGGAGCAGATCGGCGATGATGAAACCGGCGCTGAGTATAGCCGCTGAGCAGATCGTGAAATGTATAGCCGTGGTAATGAGAAATGAAAGTAGGGTTTATTTAGATATCCTTTTTTTTACCATGAAAAATACAAATATGCCCCTCTCTTTTAATATTTAGGCGGGTCTAACGGGTTTACACGGGTCACACGACCCGTTACAAATTCGTTTGATAAACGGGTTGGCGGGTCATAAACGGGTCTCGCGAATATACACGAACCCGATTCGTTTGCTTAACGGGTCTGGCGGGTCCACCCGTTTATGACCCGAACCCGTTAAGGCTATACCCAAACCCGCTTAAAGCGTGTCGATTTCGTGTCGGGTTAACGGGTCGTGTCGCAATTTGCCACCCCTAGAGATTTTGTTCAATTCTTGTAAAATTTTACTTATTTGTATTGAAATTAAATTGGATCGACAGTTATTTTGTTGTCATTATGTTAGCATTTTTGAATATTATATACCCTAGTGTGTGTGTGTATACATAATTTTTTTTTTTTTAATATTAGTAACGAACCTATACCGTTACTAAATGTGTTACAAAAATTGTGTTATGAAATTAGTAACACTCCAGTTACAGTAGAAAAGTGTTAGTAACACATAATTTAGTAGCACTTTAGTAATGGTAAAATAGTGTTAGTAACACAAAATTTAGTAACGGTAAAAAAGTGTTAGTAATTTGCTTCCCCACGCCTTTTTTCTAACGCTTTTTTAGTGTTAGTAATTATTTTAGTAACACTACAGTAGTGTTACTAATTGACTATTTTGGTGTAGTGCATACCGGTTTGACATTTATAAATTCCTTAATTTGGATTTAGATCCCACATATTTAAATTAATTTTGATATTACAATCTTTCTCATTTACTAAGCACATACAATAGATTTAAATCACAAGTGTATATATATATATATATATATATATATATATATATATATATATATATATATATATATATATATGTCACTTTAATTGCATATATACTAATATAGCACCCCCAGGTTGAGACCTGTGGTGCATGCATACTCTTCTATCATGTCCTGGTACATCACGCATTGTATAAAGGACTGTTGGTTATGTATTTCTCTCTAACCATAAATACAAATCATATATATTGGAGGGAAACATAGTCCCCAGCCAAATGGGTCACACACATATCTACACTCCCATTCAACCGGCGAAACTATCATACTCTCTCAGATAGCACGTATCCAAGGTCCTATGTTCTGGGTACAAGTATAAAATCCCCTCAATGGGCTCGTCAAGATCAGATCATCCACGACACGAAACCTCCCCCGTTAGCAAGCAGCGTAGGTATGTCATACACATAAGAATCATACAACAGGTATACGCACAACCTATATATTTGTATCCTCAATATAGGCATACTCCCGACCTATATTATACATCCCATACGTAGTATATATATCCCCTGAATATCCCACGTATGACTAATCATTAATTATACTTATCGTCGCATATTTCCGAATATTCCTCACCATTCGAAGTGTGCCAATTATTCTTTAACATTTTTCAGCAGGTAACTCACTCATCTCCTACTGATCTAAGTCATTGTTCTCTTTGGCCCCTCAAGGTACTACAGAATTGTCCGAACTAGGTTTTATATTATAATTAAAACTAATTAGTCTTTATCCTTAAATCCTTCTTACGTGACTAAGCCTCAAGGTCACTCTTGGCCTACTCATATTTTAATTATATTCTATTTATTCTTAAAATTCATTCCTAAAATCAATTCGGTCATTTCCCACGAATTCTAATCAAAAGGGGGAAAATTGACAAAAGTTGGGGAGCTAAATCGATTCAGCTAAGTAGCCGAATCGATTCGCCCCTATAGGTCTTGTCTTTTACCTTTGAACAGTTTATGGGTTTCACCATTTTTGCACATCCAAAACTCCATTAATCACTCCCAAATAATCCTATTAAACGTTATACGAACATATATAAACAATTTTTAACGTACAAGAATCATTAAATCATAAAAGTTACTCCAAAAATCAAATTATTTCAAGATTATCTCTTAAAACCCTGGTTCATATTATATAATCAACAACCTATACAAACCCAGATTTCTTCATGTTATATTATCGGAATATCATCCAATTTCACCATGCTACATAAAGGGTTCAATCTTAACCTTAATTCAACCCAAATTATGATTTAATTCTTCAATTTAATCATCAAATCTCATAGATTTAATATAATGAACATCCTATTCTAACATGAATGTTATATCCTGCATGAATTAAGCAAGATAAATACTTGCCTCTGTTAGAAGGTCTGATTCTCTACAGAAGTTGGTATGGTTGCGACCCTATCCCTCCGATATACATGATTTAATTCTTAAATTCAATTTTCTCTCATAACGAGCTATATCTCACCATAATTGCATATATACTAATATAGCACCCCTAGGCTGAGACCTGCGGTGCATGCATACTCTGCTATCATGTCATAGTACATCATGCACTATATAAAGAACTATTGTATATATATATCTCTCGAACGATAAATACAAATTACATATATTGGAGGCGAACATAGTCCCCAGCCAAATGGGTCACGTATATACCTACGCTCCCATTCAACCGTCAAAACTATCATACTCTCAAATAGCACGTATCCAAGGTCCTATATTCGGGGTACAAGTTTAAAATCCCCCCAATGGGCATGTCAGGATAAGACCGTCACGACGCGAAACCTCCCCCTGATAGCAAGCAACGTAGGTATGTCATACACATAAGAATCATACAACATGTATACACACAACCTATATATTTGTATCCTCAGTATAGGCATACTCCCGACCTATATATATATATATATATATATATATATATATATATATATATATATATATATATATATATATATATATATATATATATATATATCCCGAATATCCCTTGCATGAATAATCATTAATTATACGTAACGTTGCATATTTTTGAATATTCGTCACCTTTGGAAGTGTGCCAATTATTCTTTAACATTTTTAAGTAGGTAACTCACTCATCTCCTACTGGTCTAAGTCATTGTTCTCCCCGGCCCCTCGAGGTGCTTCAGAATTCTCCAAACTAGGTTTTATCCCATAATTGTACATAATTAGTCTTTATCCTTAAATCCTTATCACATGACTAAGCATCAAGGTCACTCTTGGACTACTGATATTTTAATTTAATTATATTTATTCTTAAAATTCATTCCTAAAATCAATTCGGTAGTTTCCCATGAGTTCTAATCAAAAAGGGGAAAAATTGACAAAAGTTGGGGAGCCGAATCGATTCTCCCCCTACAGGTCTCATCTTCTACCTTTGAACAGTTATGAGTTTCACCATTTTTACGCATCCAAAACTCCATTAATCACTCCTAAACAATCATATTAAACGTTATACCAACATATATTAACAATTTCTAACGTAGAAGAATCATTAAATCATCAAAGTTACTCCAAAAATCAAATTATTTCAAGATTATCTCTTAAAAACCCTAGTTTATATTATATAATCAAGAACCTCTAAAAACCTAGTTTTCTTCATGTTATATTATCAAAATATAATCCAATTTCATCATGCTGCATAAAGGGTTCAATCTTAACCTTAATTAAACCCTAATTATGATTTAATTCTTCAATTTAATCATCAAAACTCGTGGATTTAATATAATGGACATCCTATTCTAACATGGATGTCATATCCTACATGAATTAGGTAAGATAAATACTTGCCTCTGTTAGATGGTCTGGTTCTCTGTAGAAAAATGATATGGTTGCGATCCTCTCCTTCCGATCTACGCGATGGTGGTGTTAGTGGTGCAAAAGTAGTGTTTTATGGCCTTGACACTCTCTCTCAGGGCTCTCCCTTGATAACCTCTCCAAGTTTGATTCACATAACCCTAACTTATCCCATTCCTAATCTGATTTACACCTCTTAAATTCATGGGTCTTCCTTCCTCGAAAATACAAATGATTAAAATTCCCTCCCGAGGTGTCGGTTTGGTCTAAAATTGTTCGGGAACCCAAATTAAACCCTCGGGTACATTTTTCTTACTATCTCGATCCTTTCGAACACTTTGAAGCACTCGAAATGATCATATGGATGACTTAAAAACAAATTACCTTTTTATTTCCTTAAATTAAGTCCCGACACGACTAACACGCGCGCCCCGACTAAATTACTGTAACGGTCGTATTTTTTACTCACGATAATTTTAATATTTTCATAATCCCATATTACTTTATTCACTAAGTAATACTCAATATAATTCAGATAAATAAATAGTAACCCTTGTCTCGCTGTTTAATATTTATTTTAATCTGGATTAATTTCTATTTAATTTTCCCCCTTTTTAATTAAATTAATCCCACATTAAAAAATCATTAAAAATACGGGATATTACAGCAAATTCCATAAAGTATGTGCGTTCGAAAAATTCAAGCGTTTCTTGGCGCTCAAATGTAGAAGTCCTACAAAACTAGTTAACAAATTAATACAAATAGAAAGAAAAAGATTATGAAATACTAAATCAATTAAATTCTAAAACAGACACTTCCTCGACAATGGCACCAATTTGATCAAGCGTGGATTGTGTGTTCGTGTAAGTACATTGTTGTTGGTTGGTTCATCACCTCAATATAAAAAACCTAGACTATTACTATACTATTTATAGGAGTAAAATGACCAGTCTGGGTATCGAATCCACAAGAAAATGCTGTTAGACGTTAATTGATTTATTACTTCTCAATGAAAGTGTAAAAGATGATAAATAAAACAAAAGATAAAACTAGGCATGTGCTTAAACTACGATTAACAAAAACATGTAAAAACTATAGATTGAGACCGATATCCCTCACCTTGTATTAATACGTATAAATAGTTACATGGGAAGACGAATTCATCATATTAAATCTCATTTTCATAATTAATTAAATATAGAGTTGCCACCCCATAAATTGTCATAAAAGCTTAATTGATTTTTTGGAAATTATATACGCAAATATATGTTTGAGTATTATACACGAGATTATACACGCAAGTGTATTTTTTGGAATTTTTTTGAATATGTTTGAGTAGAAGGTGGCCTCGGAGGCTTGGTTGAAAAAGATCTTCCTTGTTAAAGGGATTTATTTTGAGTAAGAAAAATGATTTTTTTGGAATTTTTGAGTAGAGGAAGTCCTTGGAGGCTTGGTTGGTATATGGATCAGGGGAATAGAAGGCATGGTTGTAAAGTAGGACTTGTTTCCTTTGTGCTAAATCTTGTGTATTGAAGAGACTATATTGATGCGGGGGTTGTTGCTCTGGGCTTAACTTCGAATTTACTGCTGGTGATCGGGGACCTGATGGTGGACCCTCAATTAGCTGCTAATATAGTGTGGATTTCATATCATCGCAATCCTGTGGTGGTGATACTCGTAGAGACCCTGAATGGTCTAGATTCTTAGCGGGAAGGCTATTTTGATTTTCTGAGAGGAAACCCAATTATGCTGTTCATGTGGTTGGCTGAGAGATTCCGTTTGGCGGTCCCTCCTTAATATCCTTTGGCGATTATGTCGAACTTCTTCACCCTTTATTTCATCAGCTTTGGCCTAACCATAGAGAATTGGGCAAACTGAGTTGTGGAGCACGGAGTTCAATGTCTGTGTTGGTCAATGCCCTGGTGGGGGGAGTTGCAGCCTAATCTAGAACTGGGGGTATATTGGTATGTTCGGTTAGTTGGCCATCGAAAAACCTCCTTTTATTTTTCCTGCCGGTTCCTGTGTCAAGTTAGATGGGAGCAGATTGTGCCCTCCCGTATCCTGGACTTCTTTCCTATAGAGGATTTGACAGTAGGCGTGCCAATACGATCGAGCACTTCATGGGAGAGTCATCGACCATCAACCCGTCCTTCCCAATTTATTGGAAGGGTTTGATATGTGTACAAATATTATATAAAATGACGGTGAAGAAGGTAGTGGCTAAAATCTTAGCAAAGGAGACCGGACAAAGATGGTTGCCATGTTTGACACTATGGATGAAGTGTAGTGGTTTTCTCTAGGATGGTCCGGACTTACCATTTCATAGAGTGCCTTTGGCATATTATCCAGGAAGGAGAAGTTTGAGGGTCTTAAGATGTAGATGATGGAGGAGCTGGGTCCTCTGGTATCTCTGAGTATGGCATTTTGTGAAGCTGGTGATATTTGTGAAGTTGAGAGTATTTGTGAAGCTTTTATGTGTTTGGTTATGTATTTGGTTATGTGGATAAATTTGGTAAGGTTTGGCTAGTTTATTTTAGGAGTAGCTTAGTTTGGTAGGTTTTAGGACAGTTAGGTTGGCAGGGAAGTTATTTGACTCCCTACGCTGATATTTCCTGTAATCGTACCGAAATTTTCGAAAATAGAATAAAAAAGGATTTTAATTATATTGTCATGCTTCTTGATGAGTTTTACATTTGAATTCTCCCTACCAATCACTAATGCATACATAATCATTTTATTCATATAAATGATAAAATGAACTATTATTCTCGAAGGTAAGAAAATAATAGCATTTTGTGAAAAAAGAAGGGGATTTTACCCATGTAAATCGTATGAAATGTCTACGTAGCTCTAAAGTTTTGAAAAATTTCGGGTTTCATTTTTTAAAGAAATTTTTTTTTTGTAAGAGGATCAAGCCCCTCGTAGTTCTGAGTAGAGGGAAGTGAAGATTTCTTTTAAAATAGAAGGGAGATGAGAGGGGTTTTAGCTTACCAAGATTTTGGACTAGGGGTAGAATCTCTTAAGACGATCCAAGTTGACTGGACGGGTCATCGCTTCTCAGTTAAGGTCAGTGATTATAGCGGCGCCACCGAATAGGATCTTCTTCACGATGTAAAGTCCACTCGAGTTTGGCTTGAATCTCCCCCTAGTGTTCGAGACGGGTTTTATATTTTCTATGAGGGCTAAATCCCCTTCTTAGACACCACGGTCCTTAAATTTTTGATTAAAAGATCACGCTATTCGGTGATGGTACCCTTGTATATGATATAGAGCCTTTAGCCTATTTTCTTCTAAGAGCGACAACTCGTTAAGACGACTTTGATGCCAGTCTTCTTTGTTGACTTTGCTTTCAAACAGGATGCATAATAAAGGTATTTTTAGTTCAACGTGCAGGACTACTTTCATGTCCTATATCAAAGAGTAAGGGGTAGCCCCAATAGATGCTCGAACAGAAGTGCAGTAGCCCTAGAGTGCGTAAGGGATGCTATTGGACTAATCTTAACATCTTTCGATCATCTTACTGATGATTTCTTTGAGGTTCTTATTAGTGATTTCAACTGCACTGTGTGTTTGTGGTCGTTTAGGATAAGATTTCTTTTTTTAAATCCCATACTCGCCGACCAATTCTATGACTTTTGCCTTGGAATATAACCTATTATCTGACACTAGCTCATCCGGAACCCCGTATCTATAGATGATGTTCTTTTAGATAAACTTGGCTACCTTTTTAGCATTCACCGTTGCGTATGACTCAACTTCGATCCATTTGGTGAAGTAATCAATGGCAACCAACATGAACTGGTGCACATTTGAGGCTTTGTGTGTAACTTTCCCTATGATATCGATACCCCGTGTGGAGAATAGATAGGGAGAGGTCATGTTGTATAATTATAACGGAGGTAAATGCTGGAGACTGGGAAAATATTGGCATTTAAAGCTTCTCCAAACATAGGCGGTGCAATCTTGAACCATGGTAGTCCAATAGTGTCCCTATTGGATAATATTCTTCGCGATCATATGTCCATTTATGTGGGGGACGCATTCCCTGTATTTTTTGCATAATTTATTCAATGTCAGTCCCAGCGATGCAGTATAAGAGGGTTCCATCAAAATTTCTCTTAAATAATGCTTTATCGCATATAATGTACTGGCAGCTAGTTTGCAGAGGGTTGCTTGGTCTTTTTTACTGGCATCTTAGGGGTACCTACCATGCTTAAGGAGGAGCCAAATATCGTAATACCAGCACTTGGATATATCGAAGTCCTCTTCCGTGATGAGCTCAATGTGGTAGTAGTTGGTTGATTTAGCCTATTTTTGGACTAGGAAAGGGGCCATTTTATTCCCTCGGGTATGTTGAACATAGAGGTGAGAGTAGCAAGGGCATCGATCAAGTTATTCCGTGCTCAGGGCAAGTAATGGAAGGTGATATCTCAGAATTAGGAGGCTAGCACTTCTAGTGGGTGTAGAAGGGTGAGAGTTTTTCATCTTGGACTTTCTATCTTCTAATGAACAGGCCGATGATAAGGGTAGAATCCAGGTAGACACCTAGGCACTGGATACCTTTTTTGAAAGTGATTTTAAGGCCTATGGTGCATGCCTCGTATTCGGTCATGTTATTGGTGCATGGAAAATCTAGTTTGATGGAAATGGGAGTGTGAGAGTCATTAGGAGTATCCCAATATTGTATCTTTTTTTTTCCGTAACGTGTTCAAATAACATTTACCACCGGTGGTCTTACTAAGAGGTGTAAAGGACACTTTCATTCGAGAATTCAGAGATCCAAATGTCAGATTCTTCCATAGGGCAGACGAAAAGGTAGCTAGAGATGGCTCTTCCTTTTATAGTGTAAAAGTTGTGGATCGCCGAATTTTAAACTCTTTTAAAATCGTAATATTTCCTTTTTTTTAAACAGATATGCGGAAGCGTTAGGTGACGATTCACACAAAAAACAAACACCAAATTTTAAATTTCACTTAGACCAATTAATTCAAGTCCTAGAATTTGCATAAGTCATAATTATCAATATTCCAAAGTTAGGCCAAATCAATTTTAGCAAATGACTTGAATTAAATAAACAATTTTCCAAATTTAATTAGCACCCAATTAAATTATGTGTGACAATCAAAACCATTTTTATCTTGAATTACCCTAAGCATGAGTTCTAATTCATTATGCAAGATAAAAAATAAATCAGTCACACTACGCCGAGATGTACGAGGAAAAACCCACAACGGGAAACAACCTCGGATGACCCTAGCCACAAATCCACTAGATACGGTTTTACAAATACAAGACAAAAGACTTACATCACACGACTCGATCCTTCTTAATCCCCGAAGCTTCTTCTTGTAGACACCTCTTCCTAGCGGATAACCTTGGAGCTCCACCGCGGTCTCGAAATCCACCGATAGGACTTTATATGGTCACCGCCACCCGAACTAGGAGCCTTTCTCCAAGTGGGTAAATCAAAGTAAACAACTTCTTCTTTGTGGGATTTAGAAGCAAACCCAAACACTCTCTTCAATTCGGTGTAGAGATAAACCGGGTGCCAAACTCCAAGAAAGATATATGTATATAAGAACTTGGAAGAAACAATTATGGGTGAAAACTAGAGTGGTAGATTAATTTTACTTTGAAAATTATTACTCAAAACTTGATCTTTTTCTCTTTATAATTTTTGCTCTTAAAACACTCTCTAAGAGTTAGAAGGATATCAAAAAATAGATAATCAAGAGTGATTCCCGCACATAGTTATGCTGTGAAAAGTTGGTTAAGAAACAAGCGGGGAAGTGGGAGAAAAACTGCTTAAAACTGCCAAAAACTGTTCCCGCCTGGCGTCTCGTTCGAACGATATTTCGTTCGAACGAAATCTCGTTCGAACGAGTCTTCTAACGAAGTTCCAGTATGAACTTGTTAGAAGCTCGTTAGAAATCTCGTTAGAACGACCATCTCGTTCGAACGACATTTCGAACGAAGTTCCAGTATGCCATAATGGGAAGTCGTTGGCAATCTTATTGGAACGACATCTGGTTCGAACGACAATCTCGTTCGAACGACATATCGAACGAACTTTTAGAAAGTTTGGAAAATTCGATTTTAGCCCAGAAAACTTTATAAACTTATTTTAAAGTTTTAATTAATTCTTTCTGAAAATAAAACACAATTTTAATTAAACCTAACACCCAATAAACAATCTCCAAGCTCTTATTTATATATGATTGCATTCATACCTTGGGAGCATGGAACTATGGTTGATGACGTTTAAACGAGGCACGAAACCGGTATGATTATGAAGCTTTATACTCTTTTCCGCTACGTCTTCAAATTAACTTTTCATATGCTTGAGAATATTACAATTAAATACAATCCTATGTATAAAAGTTTTTGTCCGGAATTGAGCCAAAACTATATATGGACTCAATTGGAAATTTGTGTCCTTACGTATAGCTTTCTGCATGACATACAAAACATCTAATTCGACTAACATCTTCAACCATTGAGCTATTCGACTAGAAAGGATAGGTTTCTCAAGCAGGTTGTAATACCCCGTAATTTTATTGATTTTTATTTAAGTGATTAATTAAATTAATTGAGAATTAATTGGAAATTAATCCGAATATAAATAGATGTGAGTTGGTATTTGATTATGATGAAAAAATTGAATATTTCTGAGTATATATGGTATTGAAAATATTTGAATTGTCAAGAGGCAGAAATACGACAATTTGAGAAATTTAATTGGAACGCGCGTGTCAGTCGCGTCAGGAATGAATTTATTTAAATTAAAAATTAAATTATATTTTTTATCAACCGAATGATCATTTTGAGTGCGCCAACGCGTTCGGAAGGGTTGAAATAGTCAGAAAACACTAGCCGGGGGTTTAGTTTGGGTCCCGGGGCATTTTTAGGCCAAACCGGCAACCTAGAAGGGTATTTTGGTAATTTTAAATATTGAGAAATTAAAATCCACGAATTTTAGAGTTTATTTTTATATTTTTAAAGAGGCCACTAAGGCCATTACCAGCAAAAGGTAAGAGAGTGGGCTACAGGAGTTTTGAGAGAAGTTAGAAAGAGGGTAAAGGAGGTTCCAAACCAAACTATCTCCCATCACCAGAAATTGGAAAGGATTTGTGACCGGAAAGAAGAGAGAAAGCCAACCTTGATCATCAACAACGAACCGAAACATAGGATTTAAGGCAAGTGATTTGATATCATTCAGTTCAATGAATATTTCTTCCATGTTTAGTGTAGAAACTATATTTACCTTGCAAGTTTTGATGAAAACCAATGGGATTATTGTGAAACTTATGATTTTGGGATAGGAATTGCATGTAGAATACTTATGGATGAATTCAATACACAAAACATAACTTTTGATGATTTGGAAACGGATTTATAAGGAGCCTTTGTTGTCAATTAAATTCTGGGTTCATGTTCACAGGGTTTGGGGAAATAATTAGGGATTTATGATTTTTACATGTTGATTAGTAAGATTTGACCCCAAAAATATGTTAAGGTACGATTTAGGATGACTTAAAATAGTTTACAAACATTAAAACATAATTTGGATAATCTTAAGATGGATTTAGAGAAGTGAAAAATGAAGAAAAACGAGTTGGGAAATTTCTGGGCGTTTTCTGCCATCTCGTTAGAAGACCTGCCCAGATCGTTCGAACGACCTCGTTCGAACGAGATTCTAATGAGATGATGGTACTCCTTCTAACGAGTTGGTAGTTCGTTCGAACGAGATGTCTAACGAGTTGACAGAATGGCCTTTTAGGCCTGATTTTATTTCGAACTTCCAGTAGACTTATTTTAATCGAGTGTTAACCTTCCCTTGTCGACTAGTGGGTATAGTTGTGACATTAGAGTATGTTGAGGATTAAAACTTAAAATTTTTTAGTAAACCGGATGACATTTATAGGTTGGGGAATAGGTACCTAAAATTATGACGTGAGAGGGGTTGACAACTTTTAATGTATATTATTCGAGAATTGTAAATGTGTAACATTTAATGACGGTATGGGAATGTAAAATATACCTCTATTGATATTATAAGATATCTAAGATGTGTGAATGCTTAGTATATGTGGTTATCTGTGTATAACATACCTACCATACTTGCTATCACGGGAGGTTGGCGTACGATCAGGGCCATCTAATCTTTGTGTGCCTACGGGGGGATTTAGATTGGTACCTCGAGGACATAGGTCAGAGAAGGACTTATTGCGGAGTTAATAAGTCTGCTGATCATGGGAGAGCGTAGGTATGTGCGTGACCCATGTGATGTGAACTATGTTCGCCTCCATTGCGTGTGATTGTTACTTATCAAAACGGTTCCTGAGAGATTCGAAATACGTGATCCTTATGTACGTGATGTACCGGGGTTTGATAGCAGAGTATGTGTGCACCGCAACTTAGTCTAGGGGTGCCATTATTTTATATTATGATGATATTGATATACCGAATTATTGAAATGAACTGTTGATATAAGTACAAGTGTGAATTAATGTAACATCTTTGTAGAGTTAAAAATGGAAGAACTCTTAGTAATTATTATAACTAATTCTGAATAAAAACAGTAAGACCTCCAGTTTATACTAAGACATTGGGAAATGAACTTTGAATTGTAAAGTAATGTCAGGTCATGGATTGGACTAGTTTGTTAGTAGTATAACTAGAACAGGGACGGGTACGATAGGTCTGCACAATTAGTTGAGAGGTGACGAACTCATGTGAGTGCACGCAGTATCATGTATTTTATATTCACTATTTAATGATATTAAACACTTGGTGTATTTTAAACTGTTTTCACAATCGGGCTCTGACCCGTTTGCTTTCAAATCTATTTTCTTGTAAAAACCTTTTAGGTGCCCAGCCACAAGGACACCAAGTGTAGGATCTCCATTCAGGTGACGTGTTGTAGCTGCTGTGGAAGTTACAGGACCTCGATAGTAGACGCCTCCACTTTCTATCTTGACTCTATTTCATATTTACTCATCTGTAGGGCATGTCGCCCCTTTTCTTTTAGAGACATCCGACTTACTCAGTTTTATTTCAGATTTTGGGTTGTAATTAATTTGTAATTCAGACTTTGTATTTGGTTGTATTCAGTATTTGGATTATTAGAGGAGTATTCCTCCAAATTCATTGTCATTCCATTATTATTCTATTGTGACTGTGTTGTGGTTGTGGTATTAGTATTTCTTAATTTAAATGGATTGTATGTTGATCGGATTTAATTAAAATTGGAAACTCACTTTTTAAATATTAGGTGGCTAGTAATTATTAAAACGTTTTTCGACAGTGATGCTATGAACTGAACCGACTTGACATTTTGTATTAATTTGAATAAAGGAGTATCTACCCGATATTTAATTAGTCGGGGTGCCACACAAGTATTTGATAGGATCCATTAGGGACATAAGTTTATGGAAAAGAAGAGCATGTAGTGCCGTAATTTCTTAGTGACCCTGACAAGGGAAATGCATTCTTTCTCCAAGGCAGCGTAGTTGACTTCATACCCGACCAATTTATGACTGGCATAGTAGATATCCCTTTCTTTATGAGATTCTTCAAGCCATTGGGCTAGCAAAGCCCCAGCTGCAGTATCAGTTATGGTCAAGTACGGGAGTAGAGGGAGACTAGGATGTGGCGAAATTAGTACCAGAGGTTGGGTTAGATATTATTTGATTCGGTCAAAGGAATCCTAATAAGCATCGTTACAGACTTTAGTGGAATCCTTTCAGATGAGTTTGAAGAGGGGTTCATAAATAGAAGTCAACTGGCTAATGAACCGTCTGATATACTGTAATTTTCCCAAGAATCCTCAGACTTCCTTCTCTGTTCGGGGTGGCGGTATTTCGAGTGTGACTTGTAATTTGACAAGATCTTCTTTAATCCCTTTATCGCTAACCATGAATCCCAAAAGTTTTTCGTTGGTAATGCTAAAAACACACTTATGTGGGTTAAATCGCATCGAGTATCACTGCAACCGTTTGAAGAACTTCTGGAGAGAAGGAATATGGCCTTCCTAGGTCTTAGACTTAATAATCATATCATCCACATAGACCTCGACCTCTTTTTCTATCAGATCATTTAAGATAGTTGTGGAAGCCCTTTGGTAGGTAGCGCCTGCATTTTTAAGACCTAACTATGTAATATAAGGTTACCTAAGGGGTGATGAATGCATTTTTTTTCTTAATAATGACGATGTATCTTGATCTAATTGTATCCAATAAACCCATCAACGAATGACTTGAGAGTGTGATTGGCGATGTTGTCTATAATCATGTCGATATTGGGTAACGAGTAATCGTCTTTTGGAGAGGCTTTGTTCAAATCTTTGTAATCAACGCATCAGCAAACCTTTCCTCTAGATTTTGGCTCAGGTACAATATTGGCTAACCACGTGGCGTATTCGATCACCCGAATGAAGTTTATGTTTAATTATTTAACCACCTCTTCTTTAACCTCGAGCGACCATTCGGTATAAATCTTTTTGCAGTTTCTATTTGACAAGTTTACGTTTCGGGAGAGTTAGAATCTCATATTGAGCTATTTTGGGATCAATGTCGAGCATATCGTCTTAAGACCATGTGAAGACATCCAAAAATTCCTTCAACAGTTCTTCGAGTTGCGCGCGCTCATGCTCATTAAGGGTGAACCCTATCCTAATCTCGTGCAGTTGGCTACTAAAATCGAGATTGATAACAACAGTTTCATCTTCATTAATTTAAATGCGGTTATGTTGTTTATTGTTAACCCTATTAAGATCAGTTAAGAATTGATCATTTGCAAAATCATCATCATCAAAAGTATTATTTGAATCAAGACAATTAATGCAAGGCACAACAAGATAATCAAAATCTTCATTTATTTCATTATTGGAAAAAACAACGTTGAGAACCTCATCAAAGGAGGTATCGATTACATTGTGATCATAACTTGGAGGAATAATAAAAGAAGAAGAAATGGGATAAACATCTGGGTAGGGTTGTATCTTAACGGGTGGAACTTTGAATTAACAGTCTTAATCAGGATGGACGGATTCGATGATGTAGCACCTGATCGGATCATGCACAATGTCAGCCTCAGTGTCTACAAATTGAATGAATCCTTGGAGTCACTTCCCTTTAAAATCTTGGCAACTGCTATAGTCTTCTTAACGAGCGGTTGCACATGATATCGGGAACTTTCGGGCCATACGTAACTTTCTTGGAAAAAGATCTCCATTCCTGGCTTCATTTTCTTATCCATATAATCATACCAGGGTTCGAAAAAGCCATAAAATGGAAAATCTCCATCCTCTTTAATGAATCTTTCCTTCAAGGAATCCCCTAAAACAGTCTTAGCACTTGCTAACCTTCTCTTCACCTAAGGTTGGTGAAGCATTGTGAGTTCCTCTAATGATGATTGATAACCGAGGTCACATGGAGGAAAGCCCTTCTTCAGTACTATGGGTTTTAGTATTCCCTTTTGTCGTCGTCCCAGCCCCATTCTGGGCATGAAATGAATATTATTAAAAATATGTATCACGTTGACATTACCGTGAAGGATGTGCTCTGGACATACTCTATATTTGAAATCATCCCATGTTGGGAGTGAAAGTGTTTTCATTCGAAATCCAGACATAAGCATATCATTCGCTCTATGTTGTATCTCTAGTACCGGTTTACTAGTGCTCGCATTCTCGGTATAATCATTTTCGCCCAAGATGGTGATGACCTGCCCCTTGGCTAAGAACATCATATTCTGGTGGAGATAGGAGGATACCCTCTTGATGTTGTGAAGTCACTATCGATCGAGCAATAGGTTGACACAAGACGTTTTGCTGATGACCTGGAAATCAGTAACGGGATTTATAGGGCCAACCCCTATTGTAAGCTTTATAGATCCCACCACCTCTCGACGAAAGTTGAAGCAAGGTCACTTACTTTCAAACCCAAGAAATTGAAAGTTCTCAACCGAAAAACATTGAGTGTTGATCCGTTGTTGATAAGAGAGTGCAGGACTGTCTTGCCCATTACTTCAATAGAGATATTGAGAGCATAGTTATAATTAGGACCAAAATTTGGGATTTATTCTTGGAAGAAAGAGAGCATTCTAGTAGAGGTTAAGGACCCGACCAGGTTTATGGCTTCTTTCACAGTGGTGGAAGGAGAGATTGTGGGCCCTGTAAATAAATTTCTCAAGGCATTTCAGTGTAGTTGGGAAGACATAAAGAGTCCCCACAAGGTGATTTGTCTCGAGTTTTCTTCAACTAGTCGAGGATCTTACTCTCCTAGATGGTCATTTTCGGCTTGAAGAGTTTCTCGATGACACCCTTTCCTTTATCTTTCGTTGCTGATGGAAGATTTGAACTGTGGTAGTGCCTCCCAAATCTTGTCATATGGTTCATAGAAGAGGGGAAGAATAGAACCCCCGTTTCTTAATCTATCTTGGGCTGTTCGACCACTTTGTTGATCTCTAATAGTAGATCTTCAAACGATATCATCCTACATACATTTCTTCACTGGGCTAACCTTTTTTTAGCTTGGCTCTTCATTTGAACTATCAAATTTGTCCCCTCATCCAATGGCAACGATGGCACCATTTCACGAGAAGTCAATGTATTCCACAACCTCAATGGGTTTTTTCATATAGATCCTCCCACTTAACGAGGAGATGTAGAAGTGAAGGGACCAACCACCCTTGTATATTTAATGCATTGAGTAACTCGGATATACTGCAAATCTCATTGGTTTGTCAAAATAAGCCTGCCATGATTTGCATTGTTTCATCCAAAGTGACTTCGTCAACGGGCAACACCCAATTATCTGTCTCTCGAGCCCACTTCTGGGCTTCCATGAATAGTGTGCTAAATTTTTGGCAGTCAATGGTCATTTTTGAGATTAATTTCAGCCCAAATTCTAGGATTTTATTCAGTATGGCTAAAAATTTCATAACTTTCCCTTTGAACTAGGTACGCACTACAATACACGCTCTTATAAGAAGCGACAGGGCCTGGTTGGCAAAACAGGTAAGGTGTAGGAGAAAATATGGGCAAACTTTAAGGGGTTTGGGTGAATGTACGATTATAATGGGTGATTTACTGGGTACAATTCGGGTGGATGGGTCAAATTTGGGGTCATTTTCTAGGATGATAACATTTGCATGACTTGGGAGTGAATTGTGGGTTGTGTTTGGTTTAGGATTGGCTGGTGGGGCGATAAAACCCCGGTCAATCAGACCTTGGATTACATTTTCGAGATGGAAGCACTGATCTAAGGTATGGCCAATGTTTTGATGGAAATCACAATAGGCGCCGGGTTTGAAATTTTTGGGAAATGGATTTGCTAATAGACAAGGGTCCAATGGCTTGATTAATTTTTGGCTCAATAGGGCTTGGTAGACTTTGTAGAGGGGAGAATTAAGCCTGGTGTATTCTTTTTTGACGAGTTGGCACGACATTCTGGCGCCCAAGAGGTACCGAATTGTGAGATTTTGTTGATGGTCGATACTGTGGTAGGCTTTTCATATTTTCTTGGAGTAAATTGTCTAGATACCTTATTTGGCTCAACTTCTGTCTTGGCAAGACTTTATTTAATCTTTACTCCTGCTTCCTAAAGGGCTAAAAAATGGGGATAATATTATCCTCCCATCACCACTCAAACATTGGGGTAAGAATTTTTTTTCACAATACTAACTTGCTCCTCTTCGGAAGGGCGGTTGGTCATGGTGGCCACTTTTTCACTACACCTTGCTATGTAATTACTGACAGTTTCTTCAGGATTCTGCTTGAGAAGTTTTAAATCACGGCGTGTAACCTCTAACTCCTCGTTGTACTTGTACTACGACATGAATTCACGGGCAACATCCTCCCAACCGCGAATTCTGTATTCCTTGATGGAGAGGAACCACCGAAAAATGTTATCCTTCAAAGTCTATTGGAACAAGTAGGACATTATTTCCTTGGAGTAACCTAGGAGAATCGTGGCTGAGTAAGATGAACAATTTGGGGCTCACTACCCCCGAACTTCTCAATGTTGGGCATCTTATATTTTTTCGATAGCCTTGCTTTAGGGTAGGGAGACATATGGGTGAAATCCATATTGTTCTTAGAGATTCGGACCTGGTCAAACTCCTTAGTCAACAGCTTAAGGTCCTCTTTGACCTTATTCAACTCTTCTTCCTTCGGATCAGTAGTAACTGGTAAGTTAGCCCTTAGCTGAGCAAGATTAGGTATAGGGAGCTGAGTTGGTGGTGGACCATTGGCAGGTGGGGCACGTAGAGCGTACTGATATTCTTTCAGCCCCAAATAGGCTCAGGTACGAGAGAGCCCATAACACGAGGTGATATGCCAAAATGAACCCTCGTCCTAGTCGACAGTATACACAGCCTGTGACGTAGGGATAATTAAGATGGGCCATGCCCCATCTGTGGGTCATCCAAAGGATCATCATCGGACTCGGCCAAACTGGTAGGTCGATCCATATCTACCTAGAAACTAACTAGTGATAAACCTCGGCTCAGTCAGAATCCTCGGCCTTATCCTCATGAGAATGCAAGACTAAGGCCAACCATAGATCACCACAGCACTCGATGGTTTCAGCATCATCTATTTTCCTAGCCTTGATAAATTCTCGTAGGTCGAGGGTGACATCATCATGGCTCGTGGTTTGGGAGATGCGTGACATAAACCACATGTGGGTAAAACCGTTGCTAACAGATTATCCCCTTACATGAGGGAATATTTAGTCATCATGACCTACATGTGATAGGGCCAGATGTCGACACTGGATTGGCTAAAAGTAATACATTCATGCATACAACATACTTGTGGGATACACTATACCCCCTAAGAAGTATATATACATTTCATCTTCTTCATTGTCAAGGATCGATGAATTGAAACCCTAGCTGAAACTCTGCTCATTTGTATATAGAAGAGAGAGAGAGAGAGAGAGAGAGAGAGAGGGATTGTGTTGTAATCAGGCCATTAGAGCCATACTTATGAGTGGATTTCACTCACACACACAGTGTACATAAGCTTCGGTCGAACCACTTAAATTCAGGTGTTCTTCCTCTGTACATCATCTCTGTCTTTATTTATTTGTTGTGTGATTATTGCCATTGTTGTATACATGTTTGAGCATCATATACTTGTGACCAAGTAATACCATTTCTGGTATCATCAGTCTGGCGGCGTCTGTGGGAATGAGTAGCATCATCTCTTCCCTTTCTTAGCTTGCCTCCACCGAAGTCTCTGGTAGTGAACCAATCATCCTCTCATGTGGAGCTATTTCACAATTGAAAGAGTTCCTATTGAGATATAAGGCTTTTGCTCTTCAACTATAGCTCATCTGTAAGGTTTAATACATGGAATTCGAATTTCCACCACCACCAGCTAGGGGTCCTAGTTCTAGCAATGCACCTCCTCAGTCAGAAATGTCTGAAGTGGCGATCGCAATGAAATCCTTGGAGGCAAGACAACACGCGATACAAGAGCAACTGATTGCCTTCATCCAGAACGTAATAATCAGGCCAGTGGGAGCCTTACCGAAGATGATTACTCCAGCCATAAAGGACATTACCAGGGGCCTGGGGACCTCCCCAGGCACCTCGCAGGGATCTACCTCATCTTCAGCGACGAAGGGACGTTGCTGACCTAAGGCGTTTATGCCGTGGGAAGCAAAGCCAACCCTACCTGGAGGATCGTTGTGATGATTATGAAGCTAAAGATGCTCATATTAATTTTTGGGACCCATACAAAGTATTTGGGAAAATGGTGCGCCCCATCCAAGGAAGTCGATGTCATAATAGGAGGCTAAGTCCTCATGCTTGACCACGGGGTTCAACTTTTGATCGATTAAGTAGAGGGTCGGCCTTTGAAAGGCTCGGCCTAGTTGGTAATATGAGAGAAAGGTTATCCAGGTTAAGGAGCAATGATGGCTTAAGGAAGGTAGGGGAAGATGGTTGTGAAGCCCTTATACTCTTGACTCACTTGAGTCTATATTATATAAGTGTTCATCTAGTTTGGAAATTGTGACAAAATTATGTCTATCCTAGAAACCAAAGAACCTCAGAGAATTGTTTGCTATTTCATTCATCTATCTTGTAGTGATCTAGACCAAATTACCAACACTCACACGCAGTAGAATGCATCATATACATGTCATATTGCATATTAATGTGTGTACATATGTTGAGTATGTTTAAATCCCTAATTTTGATTTTTAAATATTTTTTTTGGGATTTTATAAACATTTTTAATAAAGGTTTTATTAATTAAAACTTAATTTTAAAAGTTTGTGGGTTCAATCTATAATTATGGTTTAATGGGTTTATTGGCATAAAGTTGCTTTGGGTAGAAACCAAAAGCGGTAGAGAATTCAGGGTATGGTTGTAATTATTTTATGATGCGCGTTTTATATCGCCTAATTGATCAACACCTGTTGCTTGCTGATTGATGCATTTTGTGTTTCTTTACTGAGTATATAATCGCGTATACTTACAACCGTTGGATCAATCCTTATCAACGATCTGCATGCTTTCTTTGGTAATCCCTGTGTATCCATCTCAAAACCAATCAGGTGAATTTTAATCACCGCGTACTGTGAGCCCTTGGATCAAAGTCAATCCAGCTTGACTCAATCCTGACCCTTGTTTTTGAACCATCTTCTCGATCCTTCTCTTCGTCCTATAAAAGGAACCCTCCTCTCAATCGTCTAAGACTTTTGGCCAGTTCATTTTTTAGAGTAAAAAAGAGAGAAGAGAGAGAAGAGAGAGAAAGGAGAGAGAAGAGAGAAACCAGAGAGAGAGAGAGAGAGAGAGTTAGAATCCCTAACCCTAATCCTGGTTCATCAAGCCTCTTTCAAACCAAACACTCCTCTAAAACTCCGACATATCCAAAACACTACCCTGAGTGTTCTTGAGATTTTGAGAGATATTTGTGTTGTTGGTTGTGTTGCTGTAACCTCTTGTTCGTTAGATCTTGTTCCCAACTTAAACTGTTTACTTAGATCTATTTTCTTCTTTATAGAAATTTCAGATCTATGTTCTGCATGTTACATCACACTTAGATTTTCATGCTTTATTTCTCATCTTGAGAAATATATTGTTGATTCTTTTCTGAAAATCATTTTTAACTTTGAAATCAACAATAAATGTTTTCTGTTTCTAGTTCTCTTAAAACTAAACCTTTGACCTAGTTTGGAATCACACTTGGAGGTTTTTAATCTCAAAAGTCTTTTCAAAACTCTGAGATTAATTAAGAACTTGATACGTCTTCTGAGCAAGATATTCGTGGATTCTGGGATTGATTTAAAGGTAAAAAAGGGTTAAAGTTTTGTGAGAAGAGAGAAAAAGAAAAATCACTGCATATAGCCTTATATGTAATTTGTTAGGACTGTTTGTACTTAATAAGTGTGTGTGTGTGTGTGTGCATGAATGTGTTAGAGAGCACCTCCACAAACACTTTCACCCTACCACACGAAAAGTGTTGGTAATAAGATCTTGTGAACAAGATTCGACGTAAAGTTCTGGAACAAATCAGAAGTTAACAAACTGGGAGAACAACATCAACAATCAGAACTGCAGAGAAGTTATAAGGACACCAGATGGTACATTTCTAAACTTATATAGGTCTGAGTTGTTTAGTTATATAGTTAGTAACTGGTAAATTTGTTTTAGTGGATTTTTTTTATTTTACTCCGTAGAGGGAGTCGTGGATGTTTCCTCAGTTGGTGAGATTTTACCATGTAAAAAATCGTGAACTTAATCTTCCTACATCTTCTCATCTCATTCTTGGTTGTGTTGAGTTTAAAGTTTGTTTAAACTGTATTATAAACCTGTTAGTCAAATCTTGAATAGATCTCGTGCATACTGTTTTATTAAACACATCTTGTGTTCAAATAGTTTTGGTTTTTAAGAAAAGAGTTTCTTCAAAAAACTGTTCGGAGTTACTTAAATAGTTTATTTTTAATAAACAGCTTTAGTAACAGATTCTCAATTGGTATCAGAGCTTGGTAAACTTCTTTTAAAGAGATCATGTGTTTCTGAAATTGTTTTCTGAAAATCAAATATGGACGAGAAAAATGAAAGATTTGGTAACTTGACCAGACCTCCTATCTTTGATGGAACCAATTTTGCTTACTGGAAAGTAAGAATGATTGCTTTCATTCAAGGAACTCTGGGAGATGATGTCTGGGACATTATTGAAAATGGTTACACTTTTCCTACAAAACCAGCCACTGAAGGAAGTAATGAGAGGGTTAAGAAAGTATTAAGTGAGTTCACTCAAGAAGAGAAACAAGTTTCTCGAAATAATAACAAAGGAAATAATGCCATATTTATGTCCATAAATGAACATGAGTTCAAAAGAATCTCATCTTGTACCACTTCTAAGGAAGCTTGGGACACTTTGGTTACTGCTCATGAAGGTGACACTAGAGTTAAGGATGTTAAAACTCAAATGCTCATTCAACAATATAATTCCTTATGTTTGTCTGAGACTGAGTCATTTGATGACTTCTATATGAACCTGACTGATATTGTGACAAAACTGCATGCTAATGGGATAACTTATGACAGACAAGAAATTGTATCTAAAATTCTGAGATCATTACCACAGAAATTTGATAACAAAAGATATGCTATTGAGGAAATGTGTGATATTAATCTCATTCCTGAACTACTCAGTAGTAAATTAAGAACTGTGGAAATGGAACTAAAATTTAAGAAATAATTGACCCAGTCCCATAGGAAACAGACTAGTTTCAATCTAAGCTTCTCTTCTAAATTGATTAAGCCTGAGTTTAATACTTCTAATGATGACTTTGATGAGGAATGCAATATAGAGAGCTTGGACAATCAGATTGCCTTAATGTCAAAACATTTTAAGAAAATCATTAAGTTTAGAAACAACATGGTAAATAAACAAGGCAATTCAAATTATCCAACTCCCTTTAATCACAGACCTCATGAGAAAAGCCATGACAAAAATCACAAGGACTCTCACATTAGACCTAACAGAGACCTTAAGAAGACTGAATGCTATAGATGTGGTAAACTAGGACAAATTGCACAAGACTGTAGAGTTAACTTGAACACTCAAAACAAACACACTAGAGCCAATATTTGCAAAACATGGGATGATTCAAGTGACTCTGAAAATGAGGAACCTGAGTCATCTGATGTTTTTGACCCTTGCATGTCTTTCTTTGCCAAGATTATCTATAATGATGATATGCCTGTGCTTTTTAGTGAGGATGAATCTAGTAATTCTATGTCTGATGTTTCGAATATTGCTGTTACTGGTTTAGATGCTTTGATAACTGAGAATATTGCTATCTCTTCTTCGGGGTGTGTGAGTCAAAGGTAAAGCGATAATGACGATGTCAATGGGTGTGTGAGTTCAAAGAATGAAGCCTTAGGGGTCACTTCACACACTACACTTAGTGACTCGGACAATGAAGACCTCCCAGATATTCACACACTTTACGCTAAAACTCTCAAGAAAAGCACTAGACTAGAAAAAATTGTGAAAGATCTTACCAAAAAGTTGGAAGATCTAAGCCTGATGGTCAAACTGAATGCTGAAGAGTATACTACCCAATGCTTAACTCATGAAAGTGAAATTAAAATGTTTAATAAAAAACTCAAAGATTTGTCTGAAACAAATGAAACTCTGGAGAAAAAATATAAAGTGACATTGTTAGAATTGGAACAAACCAAAGAAAAGACAGCAACTGTTTTCAAAAAATTTACAAAATTTGAAAATAATTCAAACTGTTTTGATGAATTTGTTGCTGATTCTAAAACCAATTCTGATGATCGAACTGGAATAGGATTTTGCCCCAATTTGAAGACACAAACAAAATTATTTGAACCTATCAAGTTTGTGTCAGGAGGTAAAAGACCTATTGATACATGCCGAGATTTTCATTCCCTAAAAACTGATTTTGATTCAAAACATCAAAATTTTAACATTGGAGAATCAAGTTGCTCTAAACGTGTAAGTTCACCTAAGGCTAAATACGTCTGCCCCTCTATTAGGAAGATTGAATCTACATTCAAACCTGTACTACCTAGGAATAGAGTTCAACCTCAAAATTCCTCAAAACCTTTGTTTAGAGACTTTCCTAAGGAGACCCCAATTTTGAGCAATCTTTATTGATCCTACTGCGACATATACGGTCACTCATTTGATGGTTGCTATGCTAGGAGAGTAGTTAAACTTGTCCATAATCCTCCTATCTATCAGAATTTTAACTATTCTAGGAGGAGCCGCAACAATTATATACTTCCTAGACAACCAGACAAAAACTCTAATTATAGGAAGAGAAAGACCAAACCTAAAAGAACATTCCCTAGAAGGATGCCTAAAAATCTTTCTAAACCAAATGCTCAAGTCTTTCATAAAATTCAAAATCATGCGCAAAATATTTTTCAACAAAAATCGAATGCTCGCAAATTTTATCAATTGAGAGCTAATAGGCGCAAAATGAAAACTAGAGCAATTTGGGTTAGAAAAGATGATCTATTACCCCAGATGAAGTGTAACATTGTTGTTACTGCTTTAAAAGTTGAGCACACATCATCTGGTTGGTATTTAGACTCTGGATGTTCTAAGCACATGACTGGGGATGATACTAAACTTTTGAACAAAACCAGCTTCGCTGGTGGTAAAGTCATTTTTGGTGATGGAGTATCATCTCAAATCATAGGCAAAGGAACTCTCCAAGAAGATGGACTTCTTGTCCTTGAAAATGTCCTTCTAGTTAAAGGTCTTAAGGCCAATCTACTTAGTATCTCGCAATTTTGTGACTCAGATCATACTGTTACCTTTTCAAAGAACAATTGCAAAATTTTAAATGAAAAAGGTGAATGCATAATTACAGGATTCAAGACTCCTGACAATTGCTATACTGTCATGAACAATTCTGAAACCTGTAATGTTGTCAGAATGGATGACAACGAGATACGGCATAACAGAATGGGTCATATAAATTACGATAATCTTAGTAGACTGACCTCTCAGGAAATAGTTAAAGGAGTTCCTAAAATCAAACCCATTCCTAACATTGTCTGTGGTTCCTGTCAGGAAGGTAAAATTGCTAAGGCACCTCATAAGAAAGTTAATGATATTCTTACCTCTAATCCCTTGGAGCTCATCCATATGGACCTAATGGGTCCCTCCCAAACTGTTAGTCTCTGTGGACACAATTATATTTTAGTTATGGTTGATGACTTCAACAGATTTACTTGGGTAGCCTTTTTAAAACAAAAGTCCGACACTTTTTAAACTTTCCTAAAAATACTTCTTCGGATTGAAAATGAAAAGGACACTCAAGTGAATAGAATCCGTAGTGACAGAGGAGGAGAATTCAAAGATACTGGTATAATAGAGTATTGTGACTATAATGGTTACAAACATGAGTTTAGTGCTCCTAAGACACCTCAACAAAATGGAATTGCCGAGAGAAAGAATCGTACCCTTCAAGAGATGGCACATGTTATGTTACATGCCAAAAATTTGCCTAAATACTTTTGGGTAGAATCTATTCGTACTGCGTGTCACATCATAAATAGGGTTATCTTAGAAAGAATTCCAAACAGACTCCTTACGAACTTTGGTATAATAAAAAGCCTAATCTTAAGTACCTTAGAACCTGTGGTAGCACTTGTTATGTTTGCAAAGATAGGGAACACTTGTCCAAATTTGAGAGTCGGGGAGATAAAGCTATTTTTCTAAGATACTCGCCTAACAGTAGAGCCTATCGAGTGTATAATCTTCGCACTAAAACCTTGATGGAATCCATAAATGTAATTGTGAGTGACACTACTGTAGATAACAAGACTGGTGAATCAACTATTGAGGAAGAGTTATAAACACTTTAGAAAATGACTCTTCTGAAATAGATAATTCATTACCAATTGAGATACCTGAAGTACCTAACTTGGTTTCTAAAGATCATCCCATAAATAACGTAGTTGGTAACCCTAGTGAGCCAGTACGTACAAGATCCCAACTAAGAAATTATGCACATTATGCATGTTTTGTTTCCCTAGTGGAACCAAAGAATGTAAATGAGGCATTGAATGACTCTCACTGGATTTCTGCCATGCAGGAAGAACTTCTTCAATTTGTCATTCATGATGTTTGGTATCTTGTTCCTCGTCCTGATCACAAAAAGGTTATTGGCACACGTTGGATTTTTAAAAATAAGTCTGATGAAAATGGGATAATCATTAGAAACAAAGCTAGATTAGTTGCTCAAGGATACTCTCAAATTGAAGGAATAGATTTTAACGAGACTTTTGCTCCTGTTACTCGTTTAGAATCTGTTCGTCTGCTCTTTGCTATAGCTTGCCACATGCATTTTACACTTTACCAAATGGATGTCAAATCTGCATTCCTTAATGGAATATTGGCTGAAGAGACCTATGTAGAACAACCTAAAGGGTTCATTGACCCGCAATATCCAAATCATGTATATCGTCTTAAAAAGGCTTTGTATGGCCTTAAACAAGCTCCTAGAGCTTGTTATGAGCGTCTTTCCAGTTTCCTCTTCGATAAAGGTTTCAAAAGAGGTGGAAATGATCAAACCCTTTTTGTCAAACATTTTGACAAACACATCATTATTGCTCAAGTTTATGTTGACGATATTATCTTTGGATCAACTTCTCCCTCAGAATTAAAATCCTTTTCTAAAATTATGCATAAGGAATTTCAAATGTCTCTTATGGGGGAGTTGCAATTCTTCTTAGGTCTTCAAGTCAAATAAAATTCAGAAGGATTATTTGTCTCGCAATCTAAGTACGCTTTAGAGATAGTAAAGAAATTTGGCCTTGAGAGTGCTAAAGATGCTAGAACACCCATGAGTACTACGATAAAACTTTCTAAAGACGAAACTGGAAAATCCATAGATCCTACTCTATATCGTAGTATGATAGGAACCTTACTATATCTTACTGCCTCGCGTCCTGATATTATGTATGCTGTGTGTGTATGTGCTCGTTATCAAAATAATCCTAAAGAGAGCCATCTGAATTCTGTTAAACGTATCATTAAATATGTAAAAGGCACTCTGAATCTAGGACTTTGGTACACTAATGACACACCAAGCACTATAATTGGGTACACTGATGCTGACTGGGCTGGGTATACTGATGATAGTAAAAACACATCAGGATCATGTTATTATATAGGTAATAACTTGGTAGGATGGAGTAGTAAGAAAAAAATTGCACATCACTCTCAACAGCTGAATCTGAATACATAGCCGATGGCAGCTGTTGTGCTCAATTACTGTGGCTTAAACAAATGCTAAGTGATTATGGTATTCAAGAAAACCAATTGCATCTCTATTGTGATAATCAAAGTGCGATTAATATTTCTAAAAACCCTATTCAACACTCGCGAACAAAGCTCATAAAAATAAGACATCACTTTATACGCGAGTTGGTTGAAACTAAGGAATTAGAAATCAATTATCTTCCTACTGATTTGCAACTCGCAGATATGCTTACCAAAACTCTAGATTATAATAGATTCATTTCCTGGCGTAAATCTATTGGTATGGTTTGTGCTGAGTAATATCTTTGCTGTTTATCCAAGTTTTTCCCTTTGTCCATTTGAGACAAAATGGGGGAGAAATTTGAGTCTATGAATATTTGTATATATGCTAAACAGCTTGATCTTAGTGATTCATTGAAGGTTTTTGTACATTTATTCTCAACTGATGTAATAGGGTATTCAATTATAAATAGTTGAGTTATGTACTTTTGTTTTCTAGGATTTGGGTAGATAGAATCTTTATATGAATAGGTTTTTCTTATTTTTGATATGCTACGAGTTCTAGACGACTCAAAGGAGATTTTGTCTCATATTTCCAAAGGGGGAGATTGAAGCCCTTATACTCTTGACTCACTTGAGTCTATATTGTATAAGTGTTCATCTAGTTTGGAAATTGTGACAAAATTATGTCTATCCTAGAAACCAAAGAACCTCAGAGATTGGTTTGCTATTTCATTCATCTATCTTGTAGTGATCTAGACCAAATTACCAACACTCACACGCAGTAGAATGCATTATATACATGTCATATTGCATATTAATGTGTGTGCATATGTTGAGTATGTTTAAATCCCTAATTTTGATTTTTAAATATTTTTTTGGGATTTTATAAACATTTTTTAATAAAGGTTTTATTAATTAAAACTTAGTTTTAAAAGTTTGTGGGTTCAATCTACAATTATGGTTTAATGGGTTTATTGGCTTAAAGTTACTTTGGGTAGAAACCAAAAGCGGCAGAGAATTCAGGGTATGGTTGTAATTATTTTATGACGCGCGTTTTATATCGCCTAATTGATCAACACCTGTTGCTTGCTGATTGGTGCATTTTGTGTTTCTTTACTGAGTATATAATCGCGTATACTTACAACCGTTGGATCAATCCTTATCAACGATCTGCATGCTTTCTTTGGTAATCCCTCTGTATCCCTCTTGAACCAATCAGGTGAATTTTAATCACCGCATACTGTGAGCCCTTGGATCAAAGTCAATCCATCTTGACTCAATCCTGACCCTTGTTTTTTAACCATCTTCTCGATCCTTCTCTTCGTCCTATAAAAGGAACCCTCCTCTCAATCGTCTAAGACTTTTGGCGAGTTCATTTTTGAGAGTAAAAAAGAGAGAAGAGAGAGGAGAGAGAGAAAGGAGAGAGAAGAGAGAAACCATAGAGAGAGAGAGAGAGAGTTAGAATCCCTAACCCTAATCCTAGTTCGTCAAGCCTCTTTCAAACCAAACACTCCTCTAAAACTCCTATATATCCAAAACACTACCTTGAGTGTTCTTGAGTTTTTGAGAGATATTTGTGTTGTTGGTTGTGTTGCTCTAACCTCTTGTTCGTTAGATCTTGTTCCCAACTTAAACTGTTTACTTAGATCTATTTTCTTCTTCATAGAAATTTCAGATCTATGTTCTGCATGTTACATCACACTTATATTTGCATGCCTTATTTTTCATCTTGAGAAATATATTGTTGATTCTTTTCTGAAAATCGTTTTTAACTTTGAAATCAACAATAAATGTTTTCTATTTTTAGTTCTCTTAAAACTAAACCTTTGACCTAGTTTGGAATCACACTTGGAGGTTTTCAATCTCAAAAATCTTTTCAAAACTCTGAGATTGATTAAGATCTTGATACGTCTTCTGAGCAAGATATCCGTGGATTCTGGGATTGATTTAAAGGTCAAAAAGGGTTAAAGTTTTGTGAGAAGAGAGAAAAAGAAAGATCACTGCATATAGCCTTATATGTAATTTGTTAGGACTGTTTGTACTTAATAAGTGTGTGTGTGTGTGCATGCATGTGTTAGAGAGCACCTCCACAAACACTTTCACCCTACCACACGAAAAGTGTTGGTAATAAGATCTTGTGAACAAGAGTCGACGTAAAGTGCTGGAACAAATCAGAAGTTAACAAACTGGGAGAACAACATCAACAATCAGAACTGCAGAGAAGTTATAAGGACACCAGAGGGTACATTCCTAAACTTATATAGGTCTGAGTTGTTTAGTTATATAGTTTGTAACTGGTAAATTTGTTTTAGTGGATTTTTTTTTATTTTACTCCGTAGAGGGAGTCGTGGATGTTTTCTCAGTTGGTGAGGTTTTACCACATAAAAAATCGTGAACTTAATATTCCTACATCTTCTCATCTCATTCTTGGTTGTGCTGAGTTTAAAGTTTGTTTAAACTGTATTATAAACCTGTTAGTCAAATCTTGAATAGATCTCGTGCATACTGTTTTATTAAACACATCTTGTGTTCAAAGAGTTTTGGTTTTTAAGAAAAGAGTTTCTTCAAAAAACTGTTCGGAGTTACTTAAATAGTTTATTTTTAATAAACGGCTTTAGTAACAGATTCTCAGGTTGACCCCCGTATGTCCAAGACGAGGGCCAGGGAGAGGTAAATAGCCGACGTAGGTCAGTCACAAGGGAACCCTCTGTTCGATCGGTTGAGGCAGCAGGGGATAACATTTGTCGGGACAACGTTGTTAAAGCAATCAAGAGGCCTTGGAATGACTCGATTCAAAAACTAGAAAATAAGATTGGAGACATACTTAAAAGCCGTGACCACTTGCAGAGGGGATACTCAGAAGGTTCTCCTTTTGTGGCAAAAATAGTCAACTTCCCAACCCATGTTAAATTCAAGTCGCCGATTGTTACTCCAAAGTATGATGGGAGTACTAATCCTGTGCACCATGTAGATATGTACCAGCACTACACCAAAAACAGGATTCTGGCACAGTTCAAAACCGTGCCAGATCAAATCTGGCACGGTTTTGAACTGTGCCAGAATCAGGTGTTCCAAAATGGGAATTTTTTTCTGGCACGGTTTAAAAGTGTGCCAGAATCAGTCAAACAGGAACACTTCTGGCACACTTTTAAACCGTGCCAGAATTTGATATTTCTGGCACACTTTTGGCACAGTTTTTAACTGTGCCAGATTCAGCAAAATAGGAACACTTCTGGCACACTTTTAAACCGTGCCAGAATTTGATATTTCTGGCACACTTTTGGCACAGTTTTTAACTGTGCAAAATTCTTCAAAATAGGAACATTTCTGGCACACTTTTAAACCGTTCCAGAATTTGATATTTATGGCACACTTTTGGCACAGTTTTTAACTGTGCCAGATTCAGCATAATTTAAAAAAAAATAGCACAGTTTAAAACCGTGCCAAAATATGATACACATTTGCCACGGTTTTGAACTGTGCCAATTTTTTTTAATTTAAAAAAAAAATATTTGAAAGCACAAAATTCACAAATTAATAATATTGCGCGTTATTAATAAACTAATGTATATACAAACTTCAAAATATTACAAGTCTTTAACTGCTCGCATGCCAAAAAAAAATTGGGCAGAGTTTCCTCTATTTTCTGGACATTCCAAAACCTATTAATACAAAACCTGCCTAACATAAAGCCCGCACGGCCACAAAATATAACAATTAACTTACAAAAGCCCTCATGGCCATAAAAGTCAATAATAAAACAACAAAAGACCGTACGGTCATGACACAAAAAAATGGATTCATTAATAAACCCCTTGTTGTAAACCATTGAGTTCTTTGTGTATTCCACGCGAATAAAAGCCAACGATAAACTGTTATCCTGCAAAAAAAATAGAATACAAAAAAGATACGATATTAGTAACCCAATAATTTATAAAAAAAAATACTCAAAACAAAAAAATTACATATATGAATGGAAATTAACGTCATACTCACAAATCGGGAGACCCGGGACTACGCGGTCAGTTCCTACAAGTTATATTGGTCCCGTTCGAGGTGTTCGTGCCTACTACGGGGTCGTTTGGAGGATGGTTTGGGTTTTCAACCTTTAACAGCATGTTTTTAAGTTTAAGTGTTGATTTTTGCCAATTATCGTCCTATTCACAAACCGGGAGATCCGGGACTACGCGGTCAGTTCCTACAAGTTACATTGGTCCCGTGCGAGGTGTTCGTGCCCCCTACGGGATCGTTTGGGGGGTGTTTGGGGTTTTCACCCTTTAACGGCTTGTTTTTAAGTTTAAGTGTTGATTTTTACAAAGTATCGTCATACTCTCAAATCGAGAGACCCGGGACTACGCGATCAGTTCCTACAAGTTACATTGGTCCCGTGCGAGGTGTTCGTGCCTCCTACGGGGTCGTTTGGGGGTTGGTTTGGGTATTCACCCTTTGACGGCATGTTTTTAACTAAGTGTGATTTTTGCAAATTATCGTCATATTCACAAACCGGGAGACCCGGGACTACGCGGTCAGTTCCTACAAGCTACATTGGTCCCGTGCGAGGTGTTCGTGCCCCCTACGGGGTCGTTTGGGGGGTGGTTTGAGTTTTCACCCTTTAACGGCTTGTTTTTAAGTTTAAGTAATGATTTTTGCCAATTATCGTCATATTCACAAACCGGGAGACCCAGGACTACGCGGTCAGTTCCTACAAGTTACATTGGTCCCGTGCGAGGTGTTCGTGCCCCCTACGGGGTCGTTTGGGGGGTGGTTTGGGTTTTCACCCATTAACGGCTTGTTTTTAAGTTTAAGTGCTGATTTTTACAAATTATCGTCATATTCACAAACCGGGAGACCCGGGACTACGCGGTCAGTTCCTACAAGTTACATTGGTCCCGTGCGAGGTGTTCGTGCCTCCTACGGGGTCGTTTGGGGGGTGGTTTGGGTTTTCACTCATTAACGGCTTGTTTTTAAGTTTAAGTGCTGATTTTTGCAAATTATCATCATATTCACAAATCGGGAGACCCGGGACTACGCGGTCAGTTCCTACAAGTTACATTGGACCCGTGCGAGGTGTTCGTGCCCCCTACGGGGTCGTTTGGGGGGTGGTTTGGTATTCACCCTTTGACGGCATGTTTTTAACTAAGTGTGATTTTTGCAAATTATCGTCATATTCACAAACCGGGAGACCCGGGACTACGCGGTCAGTTCCTACAAGTTATATTGGTCCCGTGCGAGGTGTTCGTGCCCCCTACGGGGTCGTTTGGGGGGTGGTTTGGGTTTTCACCCATTAACGGCTTGTTTTTAAGTTTAAGTGCTGATTTTTGCAAATTATCGTCATATTCACAAACCGGGAGACCCGGGACTACGCGATCAGTTCCTACAAGTTACATTGGTCCCGTGCGAGGTGTTCGTGTCTCCTACGGGGTCGTTTGGGTTTTCACCCATTAACGGCTTGTTTTCAAGTTTAAGTGCTGATTTTTGCAAATTATCGTCATATTCACAAACCGGGAGACCCGGGACTACGCGGTCAGTTCCTACACGTTACATTGGTCCCGTGCGAGGTGTTCGTGCCCCCTACGGGTTCGTTTGGGGGGTGGTTAGGGTTTTCACCCATTAACGGCTTATTTTTAAGTTTAAGTGCTGATGTTTGCAAATTATCGTCATATTCACAAACCGGGAGACCCGGGACTACGCGGTCAGTTCCTACAAGTTACATTGGTCCCGTGCGAGGTGTTCGTGCCTCCTACGGGGTCGTTTGGTGGGTGGTTTGGGTTTTCACCCATTAACGACTTGTTTTTAAGTTTAAGGGCTGATTTTTGCAAATTATCATCATATTCACAAACCGGGAGACCCGGGACTACGCGGTCAGTTCCTACAAGTTACATTGGTCCCGTGCGAGGTGTTCGTGCCTCCTACGGGGTCGTTTGGGGGGTGGTTTGGGTTTTCACCCATTAACGGCTTGTTTTCAAGTTTAAGTGCTGATTTTTGCAAATTATCATCATATTCACAAACCGGGAGACCCGGGACTACGCGGTCGGTTCCTACAAGTTACATTGGTCCCGTGCGATGTGTTCGTGCCTCCTACGGGGTCGTTTGGGGGGTGGTTTGGGTTTTCACCCTTTAACGGCTTGTTTTTAAGTTTAAGTGATGATTTTTGCAAATTATCGTCATATTCACAAACCGGGAGACCCGGGACTACGCGGTCAGTTCCTACAAGTTACATTGGTCCCGTGCGAGGTGTTCGTGCCCCCTACGGGGTCATTTGGGGGGTGGTTTGGGTTTTCACCCATTAACGGCTTGTTTTTAAGTTTAAGTGCTGATTTTTGCAAATTATCGTCATATTCACAAACCGGGAGACCCGGGACTACGCGATCTGTTCCTACAAGTTACATTGGTCCCGTGCGAGGTGTTTGTGCCTCCTACGGGGTCGTTTGGGAGGTGGTTTGGGTTTTCACCCATTAACGGCTTGTTTTCAAGTTTAAGTGCTGATTTTTGCAAATTATTGTCATATTCACAAACCGAGAGACCCGGGACTACGCGGTCAGTTCCTACACGTTACATTGGTCCCGTGCGAGGTGTCCGTGCCTCCTACGGGGTCGTTCGGGGGGTGGTTTGAGTTTTCACCCATTAACGGCTTGTTTTCAAGTTTAAGTGCTAATTTTTGCAAATTATCGTCATATTCACAAACCAGGAGACCCGGGACTACGCGGTCAGTTCCTACAAGTTACATTGGTCCCGTGCGAGGTGTTCGTGCCCCCTACGGGTTCGTTTGGGGGGTGGTTTGGGTTTTCACCCATTAACGGCTTGTTTTTAAGTTTAAGTACTGATTTTTGCAAATTATCGTCATATTCACAAACCGGGAGACCCGGGACTACGCGGTCAGTTCCTAAAAGTTACATTGGTCCCGTGCGAGGTGTTCGTGCCCCCTACGGGGTCGTTTGGGGGGTGTTTTGGGTTTTCACCCTTTAACGGCTTATTTTTAAGTTTAAGTGTTGATTTTTGCAAATTATCGTCATACTCTCAAACCGAGAGACCCGGGACTACGAGATCAGTTCCTACAAGTTACATTGGTCCCGTGCGAGGTGTTCGTGCCTCCTACGGGATCGTTTGGGGGGTGTTTTGGGTTTTCACCCATTAATGGCTTGTTTTTAAGTTTAAGTGCTGATTTTTGCAAATTATCGTCATATTCACAAACCGGGAGACCCGGGACTACGCGGTATGTTCCTACAAGTTACATTGGTCCCGTGCGAGGTGTTCGCGCTAAGGGTGAGGGACAATAAAATAAACATCTTATTCGTATATAAAATTTCAATTTTACCCTTGAGAGATTTCATATGCATAATGTACGATTAACCGAGCATCAACATAAATTTGGACGGTCAATTGGAAAAAGAAAAAAATTCCTTTAAATTTGCAAACATTAAATGGGGATTCTTATTTGGGACAAAATAAGTAATTAAAGTTGTCACTAGAATAATGCAAGAGGTTAGATCACTATCTACTCTACTCTTCTCCTTACCCTGATTGATTTTGGTATCTCTAGTTCTTCAATCAATCTCATTCTCAACTATATTTGAAATATGTACCTTCTAACACATGACTCACCGTAAGATAAGTAATTAAGCCATATGGGATTATACCCAATCTATCACTATGATATTTTTTTAGAGGTTATGCTTGTCTCTACCACAACAGGTCACAAGTTTCAATTGTGGAGGATTTGTACTGGGAATGACAATTAACCATTGTATGGTTGATGGAATAACAACAATGGAGTTTGTGAACTCATGGGCTGAAACAGCAAGAGGCATATCCCTAACTGTCCCACCAGCTCTTGATAGATTCCTGTAGTCAAATACCCTCACGACGAGTACTTGGAGATAGAGGACAAATCAAACATCGCCAGCCTCTACCAAGAGGAAAAAACGACAAATAAAGCATTTTATTTTCACCTAGAAAAGGTCACAAGATTAAAGAAAATAGCAATGGAGGACGTGATCAAAAGTTGCACAAGCTTCACAACGCACACACAAACACACACATATATGTGCATATGCAACTGCATATATATGCATATGCAACTGCATATATATGCATCATATGCATATATGTGTGTGTTTGTGTGTGCGTGTGTGAGTGGGGAAGGGGGGGGGAGGGAGGGGCAGGGGCAGGGGACGGGGCAGGGGCAGGGGCTGGGGGAGTGTTAGAAACATCAAACTTATATCCAATTGCTAGTTTTCTATGACTATGAATGGAAATCCATGTGATTTCTTGAAAGCTTATAGAGGTTTGAGGCAAGGTTATCCTGTATCACCTAGCCTATTCATTATAATGGCTGAAGGTTTCTCTAGAGATCTTAATTCTCTTCTTCTTAAGAAGTTTGGTTTTAAAATGCCAATTGGTTATCTCAAATTTAATCACCTAGCCTATGTAGATGATGTTGTCATTTTCTCTTCTGAGACTACTCTGAAAGTTATGATTCTCTTCATGTCCAGAAGTACAAAAGGTGTACCCATTGCATTGAAATTTCTCATAACTGGTAACCCTATGGAGAGGACCATCAGCATATGGCAAAATTCTCGTATCATTAAATCTTGAGGCTTGTAAGGAATTGATAATTTTTTAAAGTTTCATTAAAAATAATTACGGTTGATAAAAAAGTACATGTATAAATAAAGACTTGCCTCGTTCCTTAGCCAAGGGATGAAATCATCAATTCTATGCGTCGATTGAGTCTCAGTTACCACAAATTTTCTACAAGAAATTAGTTTCAAAATTAAGAAATATCACATTACAATCAATTAATATGAATTAACATAGAACTAAGTGTGTACCTTCTCCATTCATCAACACCGTCGCATTGAGATAAAACCCATCTTCACACTTGCTCATATTGTACATTATTTAAGATCAATTCTTTACTTTTACCCAATGGTCGTTGGCATTCCGAGTCATCAAACTCATCATCAAGAAAATCCTCAAGATTCCTCTTATGAGTTCCTTCACCTCTTTTCGATATGTACTCCATGGCATACAAAGAATCTTCATGTAACAAATATGCATTAGCAATGCTCCCTTCAACGTACCTCTTGTTTCGTGACCACTTTTTATATCTTCCCATTTCTCTCTCAAATAACCACATCGCCTGATATCTTGGTGGCCCAGCTGTCAAAGCTTCATCGGCTAAATGGTGCATGAGGTGGATCATCACCACAAAAAAGGCAGGTGGAAAATAAATTTCAAAGACACAAAGTGCCTCTACTAATGCGTTTTTAGCCTTCAAAAGATGTTCTCTAAATATCACTTTGGCACACAACACATTAAAGAATATGCTGATCCGCTGTATAGCTTTAAACAAAGGCTTATCATCCGGAAATGAATGCATAAGCAATGCAGGAAGCAACCGTTGCATAATGACGTGATAATCGTGGGACTTGAGATTGGTAAATCCAGGTGGATCGAGGTTAACATTGTTGCTGAAATTTGATGAAAATCCAATCGGTACCTTTAATGTTTTTAGTGTACGAAAAAAGGCTTCTTTCTCTTCCTTTCCTAATGCGAAAGGTGCCTTTGGCATAAGCCTTTTTTTACTGCCTTCAACATCTTTCATCCATAATTTCCTTTTAAGCTTCAAATGAACTTTCAAGTCTTCACGGGCTTTGACCATATCTTTATTTGATGAACCTTTCACCGAGAGTATTGTACCTAAAAGAGTCTCTGTGACATTCTTTTCAACATGCATAACATCTAAATTATGTCTAATATCATGATCCTTCCAATACTCTAAGTCAAAGAAAATTGACCTCCTTGAAAAACCCTCGGTACCTGCTAGATTCTCATCATCACCCTCACTTGGATAATCATCGTCTTCCATTATGACATCCTCCTTCTCCTTCCCCTTCCCCTTCCCCTTTCCCTTCCCCTTTCCCTTTCCCTTTCCCTTTTTGTCTCCCTCTCCCTCTCCCTCTCTTTGAGCACCTTCTCGAGCGATAAGTGATACTATCTGCTCAACTTCTGCACTTGTTAACTTTCTTGGAGCCATAGCATCCTCTATTTTACCATTAAATGTTTGCTTTGATGTGTCAAACCTATACGGATGGTCTTTAGGAAGGAACATACGAGATCGTTGGTAACAACATTTCGTTGACTTAGAAAGATATTCAGAAGGTGTATTTGTAGAACAAACCGGGCACCCATTGTAACCTTGAGTTGAACAACGTGCTAACATCCCATAAGCTGGAAAATCATGTATACCCCACATCAACATGGCTTTTAACTGACATTTCTCATTTTTGTACGCATCCCAAGCCTCAACTCCAGACCATAAGATCTTTAACTCATCGACCAACGGTTGGAGGAAGACATCAATATTACTTGATGGTGACTTTGGTCTGGGAATCAATACAGACAACATTGAAAACTCACTTTTCATACACATTGATGGGGGAGGGTTGAGAGGTTGAATTATCACTGGCCAACAACTATACTTACGGCCAAACATGTTATTCGGGCTGAAACCATCAGTTGCTATTGCAAGTCGAATATTCCGCGGATCTTTTGCAAAATCTCTCCACATAATGTTTGAATTTACCCATTCTGCTGAATCTCGGGGATGACGCAAGAATTCCATACAAGAGCTTGCACGAGCGTGCCAAGTCATTTTCTCTGCAATCCATTTTATGGTATACAACCGTTTTAGCCTAGGGATTAGAGGGAAATGTCGCATTACCTTCTTAGGAACCCTAGAGTACTTTTTTTTCCATTAGTATTATGAATTTCTACCCCGTCCTCGTCTAGACAAGTAAACTTGTAGCGTAAAGAACCACATTTTATACATCTAGTAGATTTTTCATGCTCTTTCCAAAATATCATACAGTTGTTAATGCATACGTCATACTTAGCATAATCTATACCGAGATCTCTAACGGTGTTTTTCATTTCTGTATAACTAGTTGTCAAGTTGTTCTCTTCAGGAAGTAGTTCATTTAACAATCTAAGAATTACACCTGTAGCACCATCCGATAAATTGAATTGTGTTTTCAAATCATTCAACTTTATAAGAGCATACATTGTGGTATGACGCGAAGAACCGGTAGCTAGGTGCAATGGCTCCTGTGCGAGTTGATGTAAACGATCATACTTCTTGCCTTTGTATTTATGTGTGTGTGAATCATTGGGAACCTCAGAAGTTGGGGGGCTTCATCACTGCCTACACAATTAGGTTCACTAGGTTCCGCTTCACCCATAAACATCTCACAAGAATCATTCACAAGATCATTCAAAATTGGAATATTGTGCACATCTGCGTGTTCTGTCGGTGTCACAGATTGCGGTGGTGGTTGGACTTAATCAACAACTAATGTCTCACCGTGAAAATGCCATAAGGTATAGTTCATGTCCATACCATATGTCATTAAATGAATGAATTTGTCATCTATAACAACATGCCCTTTCCCATTTCGACAACGTCTACAGGGACATGAATGTTTAACATTCGAACTATTACTACGCACATAATGAAGAAACTGTAACACCCCATCTCTATATGTATCGGTCTCGATATTTTTCTCATTTATCCATTCTTTGTTGATTCCCGACGACATCCTGATAAGTTTAAAGAGCACACATTATAATATAAACGCTTACTGTAAATATATTTAAGTTTATTCAAGTGTAAATATGTATATATTTGAGCTCCTATATTTCCTCCATCTCCTCTACAGGGTAAGGGTCCTATCCCATTCGAAAATGCATATTTTGTATTGTTCATAATGTCTCATGCCGTGTCCTAATCTAGAAAATTTTGCCAGCATCTCCCTACAGTTCTTCAAGTACACAACTTAAATTGGGAGTGTTCATGTGTTACTTAAGTTTTTCAACCAAGAAAACACAAAACACTACATCAATCTAGTATGCACCCAAAGAACATAAAGAGATGCCACCGAATTTTTCAAAATAGGACATGCATAATCATTATGTACAATACAAACTGTCCAAAAATGGGACAATTCAAGAGTTCTCACCACAGTCATAGTGAGACCTCTTGAACGGGACTAAGGTTTTTCTACATGTGTAACATCATTATTGAATGTTTAGTATTAATGTCTACTTACTATTTAAATAGTTTTTTTTTGTTTTTTCTTAAATTTTCAACACATAATCTCATTTATTCATTTAATTAGTGGGGTGTCTACTTTTCAATTTGTTATTTTTACATTATTATTGAATATTTAGCACTTAAATTTTCTTAAAACTACGTAACATCTACAAATCAGATCAAATATACATTTTTGTTAAAGGGGTAAGAACATAAAAACCCATGATTTATTTATTTTTCATTATCAACATTCAATTTGCACCAAAAACTCACACATTAAAAAAAATAATAAATATTTAAATATGTATATATAAAACCCTAAAAATCAAATACGAATCAAATCAAGCATATCATAAACTCTAGGATCAAATATGAAATCTAACTTAGGTTAAAAAAAATACAATGCTTTAAAGAAATTACCTGATTGGGATGAGTGCAGTGAGAGAACAGGGCAGTGACCAGAGAAAGAGAGAATGGGCCGGAGAGAGAGTGTCGGCAGTAGAGATGCTGACCTAGGGCAGTGTCAGCAGCAGCCGCCGAGAGATAGAGACCGCGGAGAGAGAGAGACCGCCGAGAGAAAGAGAGAGAGAGAGAGAGAGAGAGAGGAGAGGCTAGAGAGCGCAGAGGCTAGAGAGAGTGCATAGGCTAGAGAAAGGCGGGAATCGTGAGCGGGAACAAGAGAAAGAGGGAAGTGTAATGTTTTTTTTTGGGGTATTATATATTTTAGTAAGTGTGCCAAATCTCTATAAAACCGTGCCAAAATCTGGCACAGTTTGAAACTGTGCCAGATTTTTAATATCAAGGTGTGCCAAAATGCTGTTTTTGGTGTAGTGCAGTCGGCTACAGATATCTACTGTGTCTCAGATGAGATGAAATATCGTGCATTCTCAAGCACTTTGACTAGATCTGACCATACATGGCTCCCCTTACTCCCGAAGAACTCCATTAAAAATTTCAAGCAACTCGCAGAACGATTCATCCATAATTTTTGCTTTGGGGTAAGACCCCAGAAGAAGACTACTCACCTGTTGTATGTTAAACAAGGGAAGAATGAGAGTCTAAGGGGGTATATCATGAGGTTTAATAAAGAGAAATTAGAAGTGGAGGATTATGAGGAAAACATTACGATGACAACGTTAATAGGAGGCTTGTAGAAAAGGAAAATTTCTTTGGAAGCTTGTTAAAAACCGACCAAAGTCTATGGTCAAGCAATTATTAACGACTGGCAAGGTCATGAATGCTGAGGAAACTATGGCAGCTAAGTATGAGGATGAGAAGGGGACTAATAGTGGGAGAAAGTTCCAGAAGAAGAATAAAGATGATAAGAAGAGATTCGTTGATGATAAGTTCGCTGGTTATACTCCTCTCAAGGTCAGCTGCGAACACATTTTAAATGAGATCAAGAATGATAGGTCCCTAAGATGGCCCGAGAAGCTGAAAGCTCCCCCTCACAAAATGAATAAAAGCTTATGGTGTGAATTTCACTAAGATCACGGGCACTTAACTGACAAGTGTTTTGCCCTGAAAGATGAGATTTAGAAGATGCTTAAGGTTGGGAAGCTAAGGAAGTATGTGAGCAGTGACAGACCAAAGAGAGGACGAGATGACCCCAGAAGAAAAAGGGCCAATAAGTGCAGGGAAGATGTCTCAGGGAAGAAGTATGACGCCTCAAATAACGATGATGATGATGACCCAGACCTGCCACCAAAGGACGTTGATCCAAAGGGTAAGCTCCACATGATCTCATTCGATGTGAATATGCTCTGCGGAGGATGGGCAGGGGGTGGTACAGAAGTGGCTGACCGTAAGGCGCATGTGGCTAAGGCCCTTCCCAAGGTTAAAGCCATTAACTTGGCCAAATTAAGCACAAAGTCGGAGAAGAGAAAGAATGTAGATATGTATACCTTAATTGTGGGATTTTTAAGACTTAACCTCAAGGGAATCCGAGATTCTCAAGATGACCTTTTGGTTGTCACAACTAGAGTGCATAGGTATGACGTATCGAGAATATTGGTCGACGGGGGAATGTCGATCGACGTTATGCTCTGGCCTTATTTCAAACATTTTGGACTCGGTAAGAAAAGGCTCGTCCTTTATCATCCTCCTCTGATAGGGTTCAACGTTGAGAAGGTGCACCTATTAGGAATGTATGAAATGGACGTTAGAATGGGAGATATTTGGCCTAAGAGGCTAACCAAGAAGTTCAATTTCTTTATGATGGATGAAAGTATATGCTCAGCTTATAACATTATCATGGGAAGAGTGGCCCTCAAGGAATTTATGGCCGTACCATCCACTATACACCGAATGGTGAAATTCTCGACCCCTTATGGGGTAGGGGAAGTCCAAGGTGATCAAGTGTTGGCATGTGAATGCTACTTCAACTCAGTCGAGGAGAGGGAATCTCACAAGAAAGTAACTACTACCTACAGTATTAACACCCTGGATCCCAGGGATAAGACCAAACTAAAGAAAGGGGAGGCCACGAAAGAGGTAGAATCTATCATCCTCAATGAGGACGAGCAACAAAAATCATCCAGGTTAGCAAAGCCCTGAAAGGAGATATCAAGGAAAAGCTGATCAAATTCTTGAGAGAGAGGCAAAGTATCTTCGCATGGATTCATAAGGATATGCCGGGCATAGATCCTGAACTCTTTTACTATAAACTGAATGTGGTCGATGATTCTAAGTCGATACGATAAAAAAGAAGAATTTATTCCCGAGAGAAATACGAGGTCATTCGAGAAGGGGTAAAGAAGCTAGAAAAGGCCTACTTCATTAGAGAGATGATATACCCTGAGTGGCTGGACAACACTGTCATAGTTCCCAAGGCTAATGGGAAGTGTAGAATGTGTGTAGACTTTATCGATCTGAATAAGGCTTGCCCTAAGGATAGTTTTCCTCTGCCCAGAATTAACCAGATAGTTGATGCCACAACAGACCATGAGTTAATAATATACATGGATGCTTACTTGGGTTATAACCAGACATCTATGCACCCGACAGATGAAGACAAGACTGCATTCGTAATCGACAAGGGGACCTATTGCTATAAGGTCATGCCCTTCGATTTAAAGAATGCTGGAGCTACCTATCAAAGACTTATTAACAAGATGTTTGAGGATCAAATCGGGAAGATGATGGAATTCCATATTGACGATGTGCTTACTAAGAGTCTCAAGGCCGACTCTCATATATCCAACCTCAAATAAACCTTTAACAAGATGGATAACTATAAGATGAAGCTCAACCCTGCAAAGTGTGTATTGGGCGTAGGGGCTGGTAAATTCTCGTGCTTCAACGTAAACTAGAGGGGGATAGAGGCTAACCAAGATAAGATCAAGGCCTTGGTAGATATGAAGACTCAAACTTCGATCAAGTATGTGCAGAGACTGACGGGGAGAGTGGTGGCATTTAACAGGTTTGTATTCAGAGCCACCGATAAATGTCTTCCATTTTTTAAAGTTTTTAGAAAAGATTTCGAGTGGAATGAGGAATGTGATAAGCCTTCCAAGAGTTGAAGTCCTATCTCATCTCTCCCTTATTATTGTCACGATCAATCCAAGGGGAAAAACTTTATATATATATATAGCAGTATCAGAGTCGGCTATTAGCGATGTCATCGTAAGAGACGAGGATGGAGTACAGAAGCTACTATATTTCAACAGTAAGGCGCATCAGGGGGTGAACAGAGGTACCCTAGAATGGGAAAATTGGCATATGCTCTGATTCACGCTTCGAGAAAGATGAAGTTGTACTTTCAGGCCCACAAAATAGCCATCCTATCGGATTCTCCAATTCGATAGGTCATTCACAAGCTTGAGAATTCGGGGAGACTAATGGCTTGGGCAGTGATATTAGAGAGTTTGATATCATCTATTAACCTAGATTGGCCATCAGAGGGTAACCGTTGACAGACTTCGTGGCCAAGTTCACCTGGGACGAGGTCGACAGTGAAAATTTTGAGACTACTGGCTGTGAACAAGGAAAAAGTGTAAGCTTTCCCCCGGATAAGGCCGAGACAAGTCCAGTAAGAGAGAAAGTATCTGATAATGAAGAGGAATGATATCTCTTAAAAAATAAAGCGAGAATGGAATAGTGTGGAGCCTCTTCATTGATTGGTCCTCTTGCGAGAGTGGAGGTGGTACAGGCTTGATATTATCGGCACCAGATGGGACAAATATTGAATACGCATTGAGGCAAAAGACGATAGGATGGCTAAATATTTGGAGAAAGTAAGGTCAGTATTGAAGAGTTTAAAAGAGGTGAAGCTGAAAAGGATACCTCGACTGGATAATACCCGAGATGACGCACTTGCAGGGCTGGCCTCAGCTATAAGGATGGAGATAAGAAGGACTGTGACTGTAGAAATCTTACATCGATCGACTATTGAAGGAGAGGATAATGCTTCGGAGTCTTATTTGAATTTGAACATGGGAGATTCTTGGATGGATCCCCTAATCAGGTATATAAAGGATGGGGAGTTGTCAGAATCCAAGACCGAGAAAAGTAAGTTAAGGTATAAAGCTACCAATTTCACTATCATAGGATACATTTTATACAAGAAAGGGTTTCCGCTTCCCCTACTTAGATGTGTCCATCCATCTGAGGTAGCATATATACTAAAAGATGTGCACGAAGGTTCCTGCTCCAGTTACATTGGGGGGAAATCCTTAGCTAATAGGATTATTACACAAGGGTATTGGTGGCTGACCTTGGCTAAGGATGCTAGAGCATATGTCAAGAAGCGTGGCAAGTGCTAGAGGTTCGTTACCATTCCCCGCCAGCCTCAGATCTCGATCACATCTCCTTAGCCATTTAGGATGTGAGGGAATTGATCTGATAGGATCCTCACCCAGAGCTATTAATAATTACCATTATCTGATCATAGCGATATATTACTTTTCGAAGTGGGTGGAGGCTGAGCCGATGATTACAATCACAGAGCAGAAGACCTTTCGATTCATCTGAAAAAATATCATCTGCAGATATGGTTTACTTAACACCATGATTTTTTATAATGGAACAGAGTTCAAGAACGTCTCCCTGGAAAAGTATTATGAAAGGGTAAATATCAAACTATTATTCTCCACTCCTGGCCGACCCCAGGCAAATTGGGAGACGGAAGTAACAAATCGAACAATTATTTATGGAATCAAGAAGAAGATAGAAGATGCAAAAGGGAGATGGACTGAAGAGGTGTATGATGTCATGTGGGCCTACAAAACAACAGAGAGAACTCCTATTGGGGAGACCCCATTTATGCTTACTTACGGATCGAAGGCAGTCATACCAATGGAAATAGGCCTGCCTACTCATAGGGTTCAGACCTATGACCCTGAGAAGAATAGTGATGAGCAAAATCTTGATTTAGATCTCATAGAAGAAAGAAGAGAAGACGCTGAAGTTAGGAAAGCTACCTACCTGCAAAGAGCAACAAAATTCTACAATAAGCGGGTGAAGGCGCGTCCACTGAAAGTAAAAGACTTGGTACTGAAGAAGACATGGTAAAACCCCAATAAGCTTCACCCAAATTGGCATAGCCCATACAAAGTAGTTGAAGAGGTGGTGTCGGGGACGTATAAATTGGAAAACTTGGAGGGAGAGCCATTCTCCAACCCATGGAACGCCGATCACCTGAAGAAATATTACTAATGAGATGATAGTTTTACTGTCTTGTCTATATTCTATTATAATGCATATGTATGAGGCTTCAAATGAAAGAAATCCAATGAAATTCAAGATGTTCAGGTCCTCCCTCATATGTTATTTATTTACTCAGATATTTATTTGCATTAAACAACTCATCTTAAGCTACAGAACATCATTGGTAGTGGAGTAACCTTAAGTGGCCCTCGAAGAAATGGCAGTCCAGACGGGGTTAACCTCGACCATGGACTGCCAACAACATCGAAAGGCTCTTATTATTATTATTATCAAACATCATTAATTTTGTGGATGCAAACTATAAAATCACTTAGTTGTGGTTGATTATTAAACATCATTAATTTGGTGGACTTACTCCCTCAGCTGAGACGACAGTGCATGGGTGGGACGACCCTCCATACACTCTAAAAAAGACGAGAGAGGACTTGTGCCCGAAATACCATAATTTGGTGGGTGCAAATAATAAAATCACTTAGTTGTGGTTAATTATCAACCATCATTAATTTGGTGGACTTACTCCCTCGACTGAAATAATAGTTAATGGATGGGACGACCCTCCACACACTCTCAAAAAAGACGAGGGAGGACTTGTGCCTAAAACACCAAAATTTGGTGGATGCATGTTTTAAATAACATATGAGGATATTATTTAAAGACACCATTAATTTAGTAAAATTAATCTCTCGGAAAGGATGACAGATCATGGATGAGATGATAGCAGTTTATGGTTAAGTTATAACATGCAAAGATTTGATGGAGAACGCAACAACATAATTAAGGCATCTAAGAAAGACAAGAGAGAATAAAATTAAGAGGGTAATAAAAGATTTCATTTCATAAAATAAAAAGTACAAATATGATAAAAGAGTTTATGACGGGCAAAAGTATTACAAAAAGAAGGGTATCGTCCACAAGCGGTCACACTATTGTGTTGGCATAATATGAACGACTGCCTCAGCCCTACCAATAGCTATAACAGTTGGGGCAGCAGCATTGCCTCCCTTGGCCACATTAGGGTCAACCGATGTTCCTTTTTCCTCGGCCATGGCCAAAGACTCAATATGTGATAGGGCCTCGGCCTTAAGAGGGTCTTCGAGGTCGGCAACTTCCAGGGACGGTCAGATGAAAGCTACTACGATAGCAAACTTTAAGACGACCCATTGGCAGGACGTCTTGATCCCCCTATCCAAGTACTCCAGGCCAAAGCCTTAAAACTCATTTGAGGTCTTGTGCGATTTAACAGAATCAACCTTAGCAGTCTTGACTGCTGCAGTAAGGCCGACCTCAATTTTTGTGGCTTGGTTATTTAAAGTTTCATCCCTTTCTTTGATGGTGTTGTCCTTGAGCTTCAGCTGGTCGTTATGCTGAAGTTTAAGCTCATCAATGTCCCGCTTATGTTCAGCCTTGAGTTCAGCTTCGGCCTGAATTTCTCTCTCGGCCTTACTAAACTTTTATTGGTTTTCAGCCATCCACTTAGTGGCTGAAGTCAAGGCATAAACAGATTGTAAGAAACAAAGGCAAAGTCAGATAAAGATCAAGTATTGATAAGTATATGGTCAAAAGAACAAGGATGATACTTGTGCCGTGTGGTGAAGGCTGAAGTCGTAGATCTTAGTCGGGGGCATCTTGGACAAGAACTGATAATCAGCAGTTGAAGGAGTTGCAAACATGGCAGCCTTTGGAGCCCTGATGTTGGTAATCAGGGAAATGGGGTCGGCCTTAAGCTGGGATAGGTTGGCCGACCAGAATGCTCCCATGGATGACGATGAGCCGATATCAGAACCTAATGTCATCTCTGTGGCACCAACCCTTATCCTCATCGCGAGGTCTGGCCAAGTGTCGATAGGGAACCTCATACCCCTTCCTCTTACGTGTGGCCTCGACAGTTGGCCCCCTAACGGTGGTGTTCTTGGGGGGTGGTTGTTTATTCTTCTTCTTCCCCAGACCAGCCAACAAACGTGGTGTTGTCATCTCCCAAATATCATCTGGTATGTTAGGAGGACGACCTACAAGAGGAGACAACATGTTAGTATAATTAATATATGATATGAGGGAAAACTCAAAGGATAAATAACACACAAAGCTCCTTAAGGGGGTTAACCCCCACACCAGAGTCTTCAAGGTATTTAGGAGTCATGAGGACTTCAAATTTAGGGAGAGCGCCCTCTACTCCCTGCTCTTTTATATAGTCAGCCACATCCCTTTCCTCATGGGTGAGGCCAGGGTCTGACCTTGCAGTCATGAAGGGATTTGACCAAATGCGTGGAATGCTCGGCTCGTCCTTAGTAGGGAATTCCTAAGCCCCATAAAAAAAACTCTTTTTCTAATAGTGGTTTGAGGTCTGGGTCACTTGGATGAGCTTCTTATCTGACTTTACGGCACTTAAATTAAAATAACCTGATTACTTGGAAGAGGAAGAGATATTATAGTAGTCTAGAAAGAGTTCAGCTAACAGCTTATTCGTGAAAGTGTTCTTCTATAGGTAAATATACCCCAGGATGATTCTCCAGGAGTTGGGGGTAATTGAGTACGAGCAACCCCCAGAGCAGATATGATGGCCCTAATGGTAGGATGAAAGGGAAGTCTGACGTCGACCCTAAACATCTGATCCTAAACGGCAACCTCTATCTCTCGGCCCTAAAAAACTCTCTCGTCCTCGTTCGGGACCCTCATCGTGATATCAGATTTGATACCGAACGAATGCCTCCATATAATAAGGCCACGCTCTTTGATGGAATAGACTAAAGATGAAGCATATGAGGTGTCAACTTGCTCCTCACCCTTAAATTCTTCATCCTCGTCCTTGGCCTCCACACTAACATCTTCGACCTCCTCAGTAGCAGGGGGATTTCTTGGAAATTTTCCTGAAACTCAACAGGGGACATAGCTGATACAGGAACAACATTCAGATGAAGTATCGGCTCGACTTGATCAGGATTAATGGGAATTGATTGGCTGTCTCACCCAGATGTCTCGGTGGTGTTGCCTTCATCCCGAGGTTGTGGTTCCCCTACCGTCTCTTCAAAATTATGACCCTCGGCTTAGAGTTGGGACGAGCCGAAGGCTTCTAAAGACGTCGGTAGTATTGTGGCTAAAGGAATGGGAAAGATGGGTCATACCCAAATGGGGTCAGCCCTACATTTTACCTCGGTCTCTTATTCTATCATACAAATTTATTAGAAACACCTTTCCCTCAATGTGGGAAATTCCTATGCTAATTTATAAAGCCTTTGTAGTTGTTAATACCAAATTTAGTCTGCTGACATGGACCAATCACTTGAAGACACATGTCAACCAGGTGTCAAATACACATGCATTCCAACAACTTAATCATACCGAGTAGCCTAGGCACCCCGAGCAACTCATAGCTTTGAGCAACTCAAGCGTACCGAGCAACTCAAGTGTACCGAGCAACTTAAGCGGTCCGAGCTACTTAGCGTGTAGAGCATCCAAATCAAGAGAATCAAAAAGACAATTGCGCATTAAATACCCATTATTATCGTACAGATGTATATGTCTACTAGATAACAGCTCATTGTCCTTTCACATGTACAACCTCAAGGCTATAAATACATTGTAACCTCCTCATTAGAGGGGGACACTGGATCTCTTGGTAAACCAATTATCGATAATTCTAGGCAAACAGTCAGCAATACAAAAATAGTGGACGTAGGACATTCTCCTAAGGCTGAACCACTTAAAAAATCCATTGTCTTATATTTATTTATTCATTTTTATCTGTGATTAAAATAATTAGATCGAATATAGTTTTTTACATCAACAGATTGGCGTCGTCTGTGGGAAACGGCAGTACTTAGCATTTTTCACCAAAATAATTCATCATCAATGGCTGATAATCCAGAATCCAGTAATCGAAACGCTGGGATCCCTCCAAATCCATCTATTCCCCCAAATATTCCAGATCTGGCTGGCATAATGGCTAATTTAGTTCAAGGCCAAATGGCCATGCAAGAAACCATGCGTCAACTTATACAAACTGTTCAAGGGGGAGTGCCCGCCCAATCAGGACAATGAAGTGTTTAGAGAAATACCCATTTACCCTCTTCGCGAACTAGGCGAACGATATTCCCAGAGGAATCTCGATCTAGACGCATCGAATCGTATCGTACTGAGCCTGGTCGGACTTCCTCAGTACGAGCTAAAGATTCTCAACTAAACGTCACTCTATTTCCAAAAAGGACTAGTGCTCTAGAAAGGTTGAGTAGAGTCTCTCCTTTTGATCATTTAGGACTTAGGAGGAATAGAAGTCCTCCTAGGATTGCGTCGAGAAACTCTCAATGACCATCCGATCTAAGAGAAGGCTCTGACCAATCATGACCAATAGCCCGTAATGAAAGATCCCAAGAGGAAAACTCAGCGATCAGTCGCTCGAACAAATAGGCCCGAGGTGGGAAACGATGCATGGAAATGTCTTATTCAAAGGTTGGAGGACAGATTAGGGGAAATGGTTAAGGCCAAGAATCCTCTACAAAGAAATTTTGTCCAAGGGACACTATTAGTACAGGCAATTGTGGATTTTCTCACACCATCAAAATTCAAAGCTCCTGTGGTGACGCCTAAGTATGATGGAAAAACTGACCCTGTCCTTCTAGAACAATATCAAGCTTCTGCCGATATCTATGTAGTTCCAGACGAGATGAGATGAAGGGCATTTTTAGGAACTCTTACCGGATCAACTCAAATATGGTATAACAACCTTCCTCGGGGGAAGATTGCGAATTCCCTTCAACTGGCAGAGCTCTTTATAGGGAACTTCTGTTTTGGAGCGAAACCAGTCAAACGAGTTGCACACTTGCTAAGTGTTAGACAGAAGGCAAGTGAAAGCACCAGGGACTATATTACTCGTTTCAATAACGAGAAACTTGAAGTTATTGATTACGAGGAGAAAACAACAATTACTGCTCTGATGAGTGGACTGCTACCAGACAAGTTGTACTATACTCTAGCCAAAGATCCACCTAGGACCATGGCATAACTAATGGCAAAGGCAGCCAAGATTATGAACACCGAGGAAGCTATGGCTGCAACGAAGAATACAGACACTAAGGAGGCCAAGGTCGAGGCTGACAAGACTGAGAAGAAGGATCAGAAGAATAATGGTGGCAACAGGCAGTCGAAAGCAAAGAAAGCACTGGAACAGTTGAAGAAATTTGGAAATTATACTCCTTTAAAGGTAGATATAAACCACATTCTGGAAGAGATCAAGAACAGCGAGGAGCTAAACTGGCCAGAAAAAATGAAGGCAGATCCTGACAAGAGGAATAAGTCCAAATATTACGAGTTCAATAATGACTATGGTAACACGACCAAAGGTTGCATAGCTCTCCATAATGAAATTGAAGCACTCATTAGATGAGGAAAACTGGCTAAGTATGTTGATCGCCAAAATAGTGGAAAGACCAGCGACCGAGGAAGGCAAAGGTCTAGGTCTCCTCATTGAGCAAAAGAAGACAAAAAGAGAAGTCATGAAGAAGATCCAGAAGATTACCAAGATGACCCCGATCTCCCCAAAAGACCAAGGTATCCAGAATGTAAGGTATTATCCATCCATTTTGGATCATTTGAATATAATATTATTACAGGTGGAGATGCAGGAGGTGGAGATCTGACTATGGAGAGAAAATCTTACCTTAATGAGGCTCAAGCTTGCTCGTACATTCAACGAATAAATCTGGTTGAAGATGATCGCCCGAGGAAGGTGAATAAAGACAAACTGGTCATTGGTTTCTCTAAGAACGACCTGACAGGTGTACTATATCCTCATGATGACCCATTGGTGATCAAGATGAGAATGAAGGAAGTGGTGATTTCACGAGTACTGGTGGATAATGGTAGCTTAGCAGATATCTTGGTCTATCCATGCTTTAACAGTTTGAATCTGAAGCTAGACCAGTTGGAGCCATATCATAGGCCCCTCCTTGGCTTTACTGGCAAGAAGGTTTTTCCACTATGGACGATAAAGTTGGATATGCTTATCGGTACATGGCCTGCTTGTCGAACAGAAAGAGTACGCTTTTTTGTAATGGATAAAAATGTCCAATCAGCTTACAATATCATCATGGGAAGGGTAGGTATGAAGAAGTTCAAAGCAGTACCATCTACTGTACATCAAGGTTTAAAATTCCCAACCAACTTTGGAGTAGGAGTGGTGAAAGGCGACCAGAAAGTAGCTCAGGAATGCTACTATTCATCTGCCGAACAGGAGGACTGCGAAGAATCCAGGAAGAAGACTACTACTTATCAAGTGGATGAAATAAAAGATGCAGAGATTGAAACGTTAGACCCTAGAGATGAGTCTTAGCTCGTGAAGGGCCAGTTCATGGAGGCTACCGAAAATATCATTCTAGAAGACGAGCATCCATAACGAACAACTCAAATTGGTGCATTAATGGATGTATCGATAAAATAAGAATTGATAGCATTTCTAAGGCGCAGAAAGCAGACTTTTTCATGGAGTCATGAAGACATGCCAGGGATAGACCCGAGTTTCATGTGTCACGAGCTCAACATGAACAAGGAAATCAAGCCAGTGAAGCAGCGAAGAAGAGTGTTCAGTCCTGAGAAGAACCAAGCCAAAGAAGTAGAGAAGCTATAAAAAGCCTTTTTTATTTAGGATGTCAAATATCCTGATTGGCTAGCAAATGTGGTGATGGTAAAGTAGAAAAATAACAAGTGGAGGATGTGTGTAGACTTCACTGATCTTAATAAGGCATGCCCAAAGGATCATTTTCTTTTGCCCCGAATCGATCAACTAGTGGATGCTACCTCGGGGCATGAATTTTTGAGTTTCATGGATGCTTATTCTGGTTACAATCAGATTAAAATAAAGCCTGAGGACAGGGAGAGTACCTCTTTTATCACCTCAAGGGGAACTTATTGCTATAATGTTATGCCTTTTGGACTTAAAAATGCAGGTGTGACATATCAGCGGCTGATGAATAAGGTGTTTGCAGAGCAAATCAGTCATAACATGAAGGTTTATGTTGACGATATGCTGACGAAGACCAAGAAAGGTGTTGATCATCTAGTTAACCTAGGTCAGACCTACGATAAACTAGAGAAATATCAAATGAAGCTAAATCCCACCAAATGCATATTCTGAGTACGAGAAGGCATATTTCTTGGATATATTGTTAACCAACGAGGGATTGAGGAGAACCCTGAAAAGATCAAGGCTCTATCGGAACTGCGATCTCCAACCACAAAGAAGGAAGTGCAAAGCCTCACAGGGCGAGTTGCAGCACTTAAGAGATTTGTGTCACGAGCAACAGAAAGATGTCTCCCATTCTTCAAAACACTCCGAAAAACTTTTGAGTGGAATGATGAATGCAAGGAGGCCTTTCAAGAATTGAAGAAATATTTAGGAACACCTCCATTATTATCTAGACCAGTGATGGGAGAAAGACTATACTTGTACCTAGCAGTTTCAGAGAATGCAGTTAGCTCCGCGTTGATAAGAGTGGAGGACGGAGTACAAAAACCCGTCTATTAAACCAGTAAGGCCTTCCGAGGAGCATAAATCAGATATCCGAAGTTGGAGAAGTTGGCACTGGCACTAATCGAAGCGAGTAGAAGGATGAGGCCATACTTTCAAGCCTATACTATAGTGGTGTATACTGATATGCCATTGAGACAGGCTTTGCATAAACTAGAGAAATCAGGAAGATTAATGTATTGGGCAGTAGAACTTGGTGAATATGATATAGTGTATGAGCCGAGATCATCACTTAAGGAGCAGGTAGTAGTGGATTTTATCACAGAGTTTACTCAGGAAAGTGCCTTTGAAGAACAGGAGTTTAATACAGACCACCCTATGGATGTTACAGGATCATCAAATTTAACCCTCGACCAACTTTCAATGGGGGATGATCAAGAGAAGATAGTCAACGAGAAGTGAGAAGTGCCAGAGGAGGACAAAAGGAAGCATCAAATATTCCACCGAGGAACTCTGTCTGATCAAGAGTTTGATAATGAAGTACCTATATGGAATTTATATGTGGATGGCTCTTCGTGCACTACAGGTAGTGGAGCAGGGATTATTTTAAACAGTTTGAATGAGATTGATATGGAGTATGCTCTGCGCTTTCAATTTAAAGCTTCTAATAATGAGGCCGGGTATGAATCTATGATCTTGGGCTTAAATCTGGCTAAAACCATGAAGGCAGAGCAGGTCGTTGTATTCAGTGATTCCCAGTTAATCATAAATCAAATTCTAGGGGTGTATGCATCAAAAGGAGAATTAATGGTCAAGTATCATGCAAAAGCAATGGAGGTGGTATTGAGTTTTATCGCAGTTCAGTTGATTAGAATACCCAGATTGAAGAATGCAAGATCAGACGTCCTAGCTCAGTTAGTATCATCCACACGCACCGAGCTACGAAGAACAATCCCAATAGAAATCCTGGTTGGTCGGAGCATAGACGAAGATCTGATGATGAACTTCATTTCCCTCAACTTGGGACCATCTTGGATGGATCCCATCAGGGCCTATATTGAAGAGGGAGCTTTACCAACTAATAAACTCGCAGCCAAGAAACTGAAGTTTAAAGTTGCTCGTTATGTATTGACCAATGGCATTTTATATAGACGAGGAGTTATAGCAGGGCTATAAAGATGTGTCCATCCCTCCGAAGTAAAAGATTTGATCGAAGAGGTTCATGAAGGGTCTTGTGGAGCCCATGTAGCAGATCGGACGCTTTTACAGAGAATAACACGCAGGGATATTACTGGCCAATGATGAGAGCTAATTGCGTAGCTTATGCTAAGAAGTGCGATAAATTTCAACGCTTCTCTTCCATCCGAAGAACTCCCCAAGCATTGTTAACACCCATAACGTCCCCTTGGACATTCTCCATGTGGGGGATAGACTTGGTAGGACCACTTCCAACGACCAGGGAAGATTAAAATACCTCGTGTTTTGCCGTGGATTACTTTACCAAATGAGTGGAAGCTGAGCCTCTCATTGATATGACATACGACAAAGTCTATCAATTTATTTGGAAGAATATTATCTGCAGATATGGTCTCCCACATGCATTCATTACTGACCATGGAGCCGAGTTTGATAACGAGGAGTTTGCTGCGTATTGTCATCAATCCAATGTACTAAAGATCCACTCTACACCAGGCCATTCCCAAAGCAATGGGAAAACTGAGGTGACAAATAGAACGCTACTGAATGGTTTGAAAAAATGACTGGATGATGCAAAGGGAAATTGGATTAACGAGCTACATTCTGTGCTGTGGGCTTATCGTACCACACCACGAACAGCGACAGGAGAGTCTCCATATATGCTGGCATTTGGGAGTGAGGCTGTCATACCTGCTGAATTGGCTCTACCCACGCATATGGTGCTTAATTTCAATTCTCCTATCAGTGACTTGATGAGAAGATTAGACCTGGATATGCGTGAAGAAGATAGGGAGGAAGCAACAATCAGGAATGCAGCATATCAATAACGAATAGCTCTGTTCTATAACAAAAGAGTGAAGAAGTGTGATTTAAAGGAAGGGGATTATGTGCTGAAGAAAGTGATCCAAAAGCATAACAAACTAGAAGCTAACTGGCATGGACCCTACAGAATAACAGAAGTTGTTCGTCCAGGGACATACAGAATTGAAACTTTTGAAGGAGAAGAATTCAAGAATGCATGGAATGCAGAGCATCTGCGCAAGTATTATCAGTAATTGAAATTCCTATGTAATGTAGTTTCTTCAATATGAATAAAGTGATGTTTCACCCATTTTCTTTCTTTTTTGAAATTCTTTCGGAATATTAGTGCTACACACTACAAAAATCCAAATTCAGAGAAACATACCATCAACTCTGATTGGTCGGGAACTTTATACGACCAACTCCGGTTGGTCAGCAATTCAATTACCACTAGCTCCGGTTGGTCAGGGACTTAATACCACCAACTCCGGTTGGTCGGCAAATTAATTACCACCAACTCCGGTTGGTCGACAAATTAATTACCACCAACTTCGGTTGGTCGATAAATCAATTACCACAAACTCTGGATGGTCGGGAACTTTATACCACCAACTCCGGTTGGTCGGCAATTCAATTGTCACTAACTCCGGTTGGTTGGGAACTTAATACCACCAACTCCGGTTAGTTGACAAATCAAATACCACCAACTCCGGTTGGTCAGCAAATCAATTACCACCAACTCCGATTGGTCGATAAATTAATAAACACCAACTCCGGTTGGTTGGTACCAAACTAGGCAAGAAGCTGGACGACCTCCCAGGGCATCCACTGTCTAGGCAACAAGGCAATCCATACGAGATTACTATAACTAAGCAGGAACATGGGATACAAATCATTACATTGCTTAGGCCCAAAGAGTGACAAGTCACTATAATCAAACAACAAATGGGATAATTATAGTATATGCATATATATTTACCAACCAACAAGCAAGGACATTCTACAAATTATTTCAGAAGAAAATGAAATGGCAAAAGACTAAAAATTTCTTCATTCAAATCAAGTAAAATTACATATGATGTGAAAAGTCTGATCCATTACATAAGAATATCCTACTCTATGGGTTTCTTCCCCTCTGCTTTTGAAACAGGTTCTACCCTGGCTGGAGGATCATCTAATGCATAAGGAGAATTTACTAAGTTTACATCTCGCAGCATTCGAATATTCATTACGGAGGGATGATCAAGCAAGTGCTCTGGGCAAAATATCTCAAATTTTGCATGAAGACTATAATCACCGAGATACTTGGAAATCAAGCATTGAGGAATTGCACGAGCAGGAATCCAACTAATATCAAGCTTAAAAGGAGGCACGGGCAAATCGAGCACTCCAGGATCATAATAATCCCATAAGTAGTGGACCTGCTCCAATTTTAGCACACACAAGGCATTCAACCACCCCTGCTTATATCCCTCATTATTTGACTGCTGCAACCGAGCATCGAGATGGTACAGAGCTTCATTCCCAGCCATCCAAAATTCCCTGGGCTACTTGTGGAACTGATAAGTTAACCTCTCAAGTTGCTCGTGGAGTTTCTTCACTAGAATTTCTTTACTTTCTAGAGCAGAGCTTTGATTAGAGAGTTGTTCGGTGAAGTTCAGAATCTTCTTAGACATTTCTGCCAAGGCTTGGTTCTTCGCCATTAACTGAACGACTTGATTTTCTAAAGCTGACTGCGTTCTCACTTCTTCAATGGTGACCCGACCAGCCCTTGCTTGTCCATGAAAAGATCTTGCTCGCCCATGAGTAGATGTGGAGGGTTCAGCTCATTTCAAGGTTTCTAACTCATCCCTTAAGTTAGCATTTTCTACTTCCAGAAATGAAAAACCATCATTATTTACTGGGACCAAGGCTCTCGAAAAAGAAGAAGCAGATTTGAATTTCTTTATTTCCTCTTGCAAAGCAATGTTTTCCTGCTCCAACAACTTGGCGATATGCCTGTGCTCTTCAACCTCAAGCTTCAGAACACTCTCCTTCTTCTCATGACCAGAGATGAACTTATCATATCCCTTATCAGCACTCAATTGCTGGTACTTTCTCTCATAACCTTGATGTAAAAGTGTAGAGGATTCTTTGTACTGCTGCTGAAGTTCCTCGATCATTCCTTGGAGATCTTCAATCATCTCATAGTATGCCACATTGTTGGCAACAGCAAGATCGAGCAAGCACTTCAAGTATTGATAAGCTTCAACTGCTCGTTCAGAAGCATCTGAACCAAGGATATCAGTGATTTGAGCTTCATTAAGATCTGCATGACCAACTTTAAAATAGTCATTGCATTTCTTCATCAATTATGTATCATGAGCTGATAAGAGCTCTATCCTGTCTATAAACTAGCAAAGAGAAGAAATAAAAAGAATCAATAATGATGCAGGCAGAGCAAGTAAAAGAGAAATTCAAGACGAATAACCAAAGTTCGAATTTTTATTCATCATAAGAGGAGATACATAGTTCCAAGTTACATTCAAGAAAACAATCAAATAAAAATCCGAACGACTTTACACCTTCTCCTTATTTCCTACGACTTCCTCAGAAGGTTTGGATGAAGGGGCTGGTTGCTCGGAGGATAACGGTAGCTTCTCGGTAGAAGCGGTGGTTGGTTGGAGTTGCTCGGAAGGAAGAATAACACGAACAGTAGGGGTCTGATCTCCGGTCATCATGGAAGATTCATCTAAAGCAGCTTCACCCTCTTCTTTTTCTCCAGGAGAGGGAGGAGGGCCATGAGTGTGCTGCTGGAATAACTCAGAATTTTCAGCAACCTTCAGCTCCTTCAAGGCTGCTACCCATCCATCCCTAAAATATTTAATACCTGCATACTCCATTTGAGAAGACATGACAGCCAGACCCTTGTTCCAACCTTTATCCCAACCAGCACTGAATGATTTTTTAACTGCAGCTTTCCTTTTTTCCTTCTCCGAGGAGGTTTTTTCCCTAAGGAGCTCCTCGGCAGACTTCAACTTTTCTTCCACCTCCATTTTTTATCGCTCAACATCTTGAAGTTTAATAATTTTCTCTTCAGCAGACTTAAGCTTAACCTCAAGCTCCTTCTTGCTCTGTTCAAACTCCTTGTTGCTCTGTTCAAACTCCTTTAACTTCTTCTCTAATTCTTTGGAGGCATTCACAGCTTGATCTCTGTCTAGCTCAATGGACTTAAATTGCTTCTCCCAAGCACCTTTATCTTCCTCATACTTTTGACGAGAATCTTTCAAAGATTGGGTCAGTCCAATAAAAGCTTCCTCTACTCCACTCTAGGATCTTGAAGCCCTGATAGCTTCATCCTTCTTCAAAATGCTGTTGAAGCACGTTACCAGCTGAAAAAGAAAGAACTTTAAGTCAATGGATGAACATAATATTAGAAAGCAAAAGACTCAGGCTAACAATACTTACTAATGCAATGTGTTGGGCAGCCCGAGTAGTAATTCTCTCACGAGAAAGAGTATCTCCAATGCCTTGGACTTCTGGGACAGTCCAGGATCTTACCAAGCCCATAGCAGAGCTCGGAGGAATAAGTGTGGGAACACTACCTTCAACATTTGAAGGTTGAGAGATAGGTTCAGTAGGTTTCTCAGAAGAAATTATTTTTAATCTCCTCAGAGGAGCAGGAACATTTTTAACTAAGGATGTTGTCTTTATTGGTTAAATGACAACAACATCGCTCGAAGGAGATATAACAACAGTCTTACTTGGAGCCACAGGGGGCTTCTTGCCAGCTACCTTGGCAATAGTAGGAGGGGGTACATCTATAGTCTTTGTCCCTTCTTCTGGGACATCTTGTTTACTTTTCTTTGCCTCCACAGTGGTAGAGGCAGACTTGTCAAAAAAGGCAGGAGCTCTTCTCTTCTTCATCAGATCAGTGATAGGAATATTCGATTCAGAAGAAGAACCTTCCACACTAGTCTCAGAGGCTGTTACTTGGTCAAGATCAACCATAACTGGACGAGGACGAGTAGTGAAAGATGAAGTGTAACTTTTGTATTGCAACAAGTAAGAGGTAGATATAATATGCTCCTCAGTAACAGATTTGTAAAAGAGCCAGATAAGTTTTAAATGCTTTATATTAACATCAGTTTCCTTTGGAGGTTTTCTTGTACTGTCAACTGTAATAAATAAAAATCAAATGTCAGTGATGCATTTTATCAAATAAAAAGAAAATAAGATTTCAAAAATAAAAACAACTTATCTCATTGTCATAAAGTGGACACCTGGGACCTTGGTATACATCATCTCCATTTAATGAAGGGTGTTGTCAATTTTTCATCACAACCCCATGATAAAAATAATCCCTATTGGCATCAGGAAGATTGACAACTAATGCTCTATTCAAAAACCTAGTTTTTAAATAGAAAGTACTGTCACTGGTAACCCATCTATAGAAATACATAATCTCTGGAATCCCTAAAAGGGTTCCATGAAGTTGATTCAACCTATGTACGTCATTACCTATCCTCCATGTGTTTGGAGCTAATCTTACAGGTACAACATCAAAATATTGGCAAAACTCCAAACACAGGGGATTTGGCGAGAAAGAAAAGCCACATTCGGCTACAAAAAGACTTGGGAACCAATGTCCCTCAGCCAAAGAAAAATAATCAGAAGGACCAGAAATTTCTTCCAAGACAACCCACGAAGGGATTGAGAACTCAGACCGAAATTTGTCTAACGATTCAATAGGATAAACCATTGTGAATAAAGAAAATAAAGAGGAAGGAAGAAAATCTTACAGAGAAAATAGAGATCAATTGTCAATGCACGATGGAAAGAACGAAGGCACAAGATAGAGAGAAGATGAAGAGTTCAAAGATACAGATTTGAAAAGTGAAAACGATAAGATTTTTGTCACACTTAAATACTTTACATCGGGAATAGAGAAAAATAATAATTACAAGGAAAGACGTTTGCATTTTCGGTGGCTAAAAGAAGAAAATGGCACAAATATCGATGCGATCCTGAAAATTCAAAATATTTATGAAGCTTGATATTGTGCGCTCAAAAAGGAATTTTGTACAGGGAAAATTTTCCTAAAATCCATGAAGACCAGTAATCCAAGCAGTTTTCAAGCAAAATGTCCCACACTCTCCTTCAACCTCAACTGTGAAACATTGGGGGCTTCTGTTGATACCAAATTTAGTCTGTTGATATGGACCAATCACCTGAAGACACATGTTAACCATGTGGCAAATACACATACATTTCGAGCAACTTAATCATACTGAGCAGCTTAGGCGCCCCGAGCAACTCATAGCTCCGAGCAACTCAAACGTACCGAGCAACTTAAGCGGTCCGAGTTACTTAGCGTGCAAAGCAACCAAATCAAGAGAATCAAAATGACAATTGCGCATTAAATACTCATTATTATCGTACAAATGTATATGCCTACTAGATAACAGCGCATTGTCCTTTCACATGTACAACCTCAAGGCTATAAATACATTGTAACCTCCTCATTAGAGGGGGACTCTGGATCTCTTGGTAAACCAATTATCGCGAATTTCAAGCAAACAGTCAGCAATACAAAAATAGTGGACGTAGGCCATTCTCCTAAGGCTGAACCACTTTAAAAATCCATTGTCTTATATTTATTTATTCATTTTTATCTGTTATTAAAATAATTAGATCGAATCTAGTTTTTTACATCAACAGTAGTACTCAAAGGACGACCTTAGACTTTAAGATTTTCTGAGATTAAAATAAGGGAAAGCACAAACAAGTGGGAGTTATTGACCAGTTTGACCATAAGATCAAACTATAAGAAATAAATAATTTATAAACCAAATAATAAAGAATGCTGATGAAGGCTACCAGAGGAGATGACTGGAAACTCACCAGAGTTCACAATTATGGGATTTTTGGTTTCTGTGTGAGCCTAGAGAGGTATAAGGTCATCTACTACCTAATGACCACCAATGTACCCCCAAAACTAGTCCTAAAAACCACCACAGGCGGCTTCTAAATAAGGTCAAGATCGTCAAAAAATCCTAAGTTGACCAATAATGGAGAGAAGGAAAATCCTATGTAACAATGGAGGAAAGGAACAGAGAATGGCGAAGTGAGGTTACCTGGAAAATGAAAGAGACGCTAAACCTTGAAATGAGCACGATGTATTTCCTGTAAGCAGAGATGGAAGAGGAGAGGTCGTAGAAGCTAGAGAGAGATAAAACGCGTGAAGTATTTGGGGAAGAAGGAGAAAATAAAGATTTTCTCAAAATTTAATTGTCGCCTAATGATTTGGCACAATGACCCAAGCGGTGCACAATTCCCTTTGCATATCATCATTAGGGTAATATGCCTTAAGTATACCAGACAACCGTTCTTCTTGGAAGGTGCAACATGATGATTGACAAGTGTTAATTTGGAGCCTCATCGACTTGACTACCCAAAAAATAGTAATACCCCTCAACCACCTCATAGAATCAATGACTAAGGACCAAGGGTGATTAATATGCCAAAATATACCCTCGTCATAGCTGACAGTATACATGGCCTGCGACGAGGGGATAATTAAGCGAGGCCTTACCGTATATGTGGGTCATCCAAATGATCATCATAGGCCTCGGCCAATTTGGTAAGCCAATCCATAATTACCTAGAAACTAACAAGTGCTAAACCTCGGCTCAGTCAGAAGCCTCGTCCTCGTCCTCATGAGAATGCAAGACTAAGGCCGACCATAGATCACCACAACACTAGATGGTTTCAGTATCATCTAGTTTCCTAGTCTCCGCCTCGGCTAATGCTCATATGCTGAGGGTGACATCATCATGGCTCACAGTTTGGAAGACGTGTGGATGAGTGTGCGTGGGACACAAACCACAGTGAGTAAAATCGTTGCTACCAGATCAACCCCTTACGCGATGGAATATTTAATCATCATGACCTACTTGTGACAGGGCCAGATATCCACACTAGATTAGTTAAGAGTAATATATTCATGGATACAACATGCTTAGGGGGTACACTATACCCCCTAAGCACTATGTATACCTTTCATCTTTTTCATTATAAAGGATCGATGAATTAAAACCCTATCTAAAACTCTGCTCATTTGTATACAAAAGAGAGAGAAAAAGAGAGAGAGCTCGTGTTGTAATCAGTCCATTAAAGCCATACTTAGTAGTAGATTTCACTCACACATGCACACACACATACATACAGTGGACATAGGCTCCAATCGAACTACTTACATCCAGGTGTTCATCCTCTTCACCTCATCTCCTTCTTTATGGATTAGCTGTGTGATTATTGCCATTGTTGTATACGTGTTTGAGAATCATATACTTGTGACCTAGTAATACCATTTCTGGTATCATCATGAGGGAAGTGGACTTTGGGATCCTCGAAAATAAGGACATGGTTTCGCTTCATCCCATGAGCCTCGATTTGAAGGTTGTCAATCTTGGCGGTGAGTTGGACTAGAACCATCATTAAATCAAGTTGTGCATTTGATAATTGATCTGCGTTCTCCATGGAGAGTGGGTGGAGGTGGATTCTGAACTTGGAGGAAGTAGCGGGAGAACTGGTGGAGCTTTGGGGCAGTTCGTCGGAAGACCGAAGCCAATAGGGAACCAGGGTAAGGGTCAGGTATGCAATCGACCTGAGAGGGAAAATGATTCGAATTTATTTTTGAAAGAGAAAAGGAAGAATCTTTTAGAATAAAGAGGAAAATGTTTTTGTACTTTTTGGAAAGAGGAAAACAAAACATTTTTGGTATTTTGCTAAAAGAGGAGGAAAAATATTTTTGATATTTTGATAAAAGATGAGGGAAAATGTTTTTGTAATTTTTGGTAAGGAATGTGGAGAAGTGAGAAAAGGGTCTCACCATTATTATTATTATTATTATTATTATTATTATTATTAGTAGTAGTAGTAGTAGTAGTAGTAGTAGTAGTAGTAGTAGTAGTAGTAGTAGTAGTAGTAGTAGTAGTTGTAGTAGTAGTTGTAGTAGTAGTAGTAGTAGTAGTAGTAGTAGTAGTAGTAGTAGTAGTAGTAGTAGTAGTAGTAGTAGTAGTAGTAGTAGTAGTCTTGTATTAGGTTTACCTAAATGCAAAAGTAATGTCGGACAGGACTCGAGCCTAAGAAAAATTAGGTTTGAAAAATATATAAAACACGGTTTGACTTGTTTCCAGGCTCATGGACAGGGATCCGTTTTGAAAAAAGATGAAATCGCACGAAAATTTGGGCGGCATGCTGACCCGACATTTCGACAGAGTTTCGGGTAGTAATCGACAAACTAAATAGAAATGTCCTAGGTTTGATGCCTATATGAGGGTATGGAGTTGTTGGGTTAGTGAAAAGTTTCCCCCATTTGTCATGACTTCCACGATATACGTCTTACTTTTGAGGCAATCGGTATGTGTGAATAAGCAATTTGATATACCCGAGTGTATATGAATTGCCTCACTATATTCTCATGGGGACAGTACGTGTGAGAGCGAATTTGATATACACGGCGTATGTGAACAAGTTCCCTACTATATACCTCCTGTTATGACTTCTATCAAGTGGTACGATGCGGGGGGAACCGTTCGATATACAACGAAGGTACTTGGACAATGGAAGGGCTAGATATCCTTCTTATTGAATAATAGTGAGATCCGACGATGGTACCCTTGTATGTAGTACAGAGATTTTAGTCTATTTTCATTTAAGATAGAGAGTTCCTCGTAGCGACTCTGGTGCCAGTCATTCTCATTGACCTTACTTTCGAGCATGACATACAGAGAATGTACTTCTAGTTCAATGGGAGGACCGCCCCCATGACATATACCAGAGAATAGGGGTAACTCCATTGGGTTTCCCGCTGGAGATGCGATAGCCCCAGAGGTCATATGAGATCCAGTCAGCCCAGTCTCTACAACTTTCAGTCATCTTTCTGATGATGGTCTTGAGGCCTTGTTAGAGGCTTCGATAGTGCCGTTAGTTTGGGGTCGGTAGGGAAAAGACTTTTGCCTCTTAATTCCATACTCGTCGACTAGTTCTGTGACCTCAGCTTCGAAGTGGAGTCCATTGTCTTATACTAATTCATGGGTAACTCAATAGCGGTATATGATATTCTTTCTAATAAACTTAGCCACTTTTTTGCATTTAGTACCGCGTATGACTCAGCTTCGACCCATTTTGTGAAGTAGTAAACGATGACATGGATGAATTCGTGCTCGTTCGAAGCTTTAGGAGGGACCTTCCCTATTATGTCTATTCTCCAGGTAAAGAAAGATCGGGTAGAGGTCATGTTGTACAATTCTTGGGGAGGCAAGTGCTAAAGGTTAGCAAACAATTAGCATTTGAGGCACCTCCAAACATATGCACTTGCAGTCCTGAACAATGGCAGTCCAATAGTAACCTTGAGGAAAGATTTTCTTAATAAGCATGTGACCGTTCATATGGGGTTCGCATTCTCCGTTGTGGATTTTAAGCATAATTTCTTCATTTTTAGACTTTGTTATGTAATGAAAATGGGTTCCATCAAAAAATTTCTCGAAAAGCACTTTGTCGTAGATGACGTAGTGGGCAACTAATTTATTAAGGGTCACACGATCTCTCTTATCTGCATCTTAGGGATACCTATCATGTTTGAGAAGACACCAAGTGTTATAGTATTATGATTCCTCCATATACGGATCTTCTTTGGTGACGAGCTCGATGTGGTTATAATGGGTGGATACAGTCTGTTTCTAATCCAAAAAAGGGGCCATTATTAACCCCTCATACATGTAGACTATGGAGGCCTAATGCGTCGGTGTGACACCCCCGATTATAATAACATGTGGTCAATCCTCTACTAAAATAAAGCACGAATCTCAGTCAGGTTCATTTTTAGCATCATTATTGAAAACCAAATTAATTATTAATAACCAATTAAGCAAGATGTGTAATTTTACAAACTTATTAATCTGCTCTATTAAAAGATTCAATCATAGTTGTAAACCTTCACCATAATGAAATAATAACTAATACTGATGGCATGAATAAATAAAGTAACTGAATAACTCTCAATAAATCTCCAAGTAAAATCATCTAAGAGATAAATGGAATAAATAACTAAGTCTGAAAATGAAAGTCGTTCAACTGTGGGTGACCTGCCCAAAATAAAAACTAAAATAAACATCCTAACTAGATAGAATAGATAGAGGCGGCTAAGAAAATCCTACAGGCATCCACAGTTGTTTTAGTATCGTCTGATTGGGGTGAAAAGCTAACCCTGGCATCCTTGTGGCTGAGCACCTCAAAGGTTTTGAAAAATATTTTGATATGGGTCTGTCACACCCTGCTTTTTGGTATGAATGTACAAGAAAGCATATATAAAGCAGTGAATTAAAGTTCAGGTGAAAAAAAACTTTATTCATTAAAACGTTATATATAGCGTAAATGGGTGAATTACATCTTGTTGCCAACTCGAAATATAAAGTAGGTAGTAGAAAAATGTCACTCCTTGCTCCCATCTGGTTTAGTCTCCATCCATATTGTTATATACTCAAACACGTTATCCGTGTGTATCACAAAAAAGGAAGGGAGACTATCCTCTTTTTCCAGGGCCATCTGGAAGAAAAAGGAATCAACACAAATATGCTAAGAAGGTTCTACCAATTTAATAACAATTATATGTATTGATGGAAGTTAGAGTGTGTATAGGATTTCGAATGCTTGACAATTCAATGTAAAACAATAAGAAAATCAAGGAAATTTAACCTGACGATCCTATACTTAACAGATTTTCAAAGTGGTATAGAATGAAATAAGCCATTAGAAAAAACAAAATAATAATTAATCCAAAACTTTTGGAGAAAAGAAACTGGCTAGGCACACAATTAAAGCGACACTCATATGTAGGTAGCTAAAACCCAGGCTCTCAACATTTGAGATCATAGGCCAAGTAGACAAATTTTGAGGGATAATTTGGCAATTTACTCCCTAGTTGCTACTAATGCTTTTATAAAAAATAATATTGCACAAAGGTGCAAGAGTGAACTGAATTAATCATTACAACAATCTCTCATAATATCAATTATTAGGTGAGAAAAGTTTAATTTGATCAGAATGATCATAAATAAAAAAATTCGTGATATAATAACATACGAGCATGGTAATTCATACACATACTTGGAATCAAATTGGGCTATCATGAATTGATATCAATATACAGTTATACAAACACACGAAAATGTACTATTATAGAGGTAAAAAACCTACTTGTACGGATTTCGAACGGCTTGATTAGGATCAAAGAGGATGTCAGGAGGAGCTGATACTTGATTATCTATATATAATATTTGTGTGAGTAAATATAGTTTAAAAACAACACAAGTGTTGTTCATTTTATACTAAAAGTTAGGTGTTTAAAAGTTTATGGGTCTAAATTGTAAATAATTTGGGATTGTAAAATCTTAGGGTTAGAGTTAAATTTGAAACTTGATGCCGAAGATTTTTTGACTAAAAAATGATCAAAGTACTTGAAAAAAAAAAGTTGGGGTCAAAATTCATAACTTCAAAGAGTTCAGAGGGGTCAATCAAAAATTTAACAAATATATTTCTTACTTAAAATCGTGAATTTCTATAACTTTGGATTGGTTTGACCAAACACGGTCTTACCTTATACCATTTTGACCAAAAAATAAAATAAAAATATTGGGAAAAAATTAGAAGTTTTTGATTGGACATGCGCCCTCACGCGCCCGGTCAATGATTGTGGTTGAAGAGTTCATCTTTAACCTCTCGACAATTGAGCTAGGGTTTGAAAAACTTTGACCTGAAATAACTTATGATATTCTAAACCATTTTAGATGATTCATGAACCAACCCAACCTAATTTTTCACAAGGAATAAAAAAATATAAGTTTTATGGATTGAGGTTCAGTATCCATCGAGTTACAAAACTATATGTTTGTAAAAAAGATTGACTTAACATTCGAATCTATACTGAATATGGTAGAGGGTTTTACGAATATTGTAAGGACACAAATTTTCAATTGAGTCCATATATAGTTTTGGCTCAATTCCGGACAAAAACATTTATTCATAGGATAGTATGTAAATGTAATATTCTCAAGCCTATGAAGTGTTTGTTGAAGACGTAGCGGCAAAGAATATAAAGCTTCATCAAATATGCCGGTTTGTGTGCCTCGTTTCTACGTCATCAACTATAGTTCCATGCTCCCAAGGTATGAATGCAATTATATATATATAGGAGCTTGGAACAAAGTTTATTGGGTGTTAGGTTTTATAAAAACTGCATTTTGTTTTAAGAAAGAAATTATATAAAACTTTAAAATAAGTTCATAAAGTTTTTTGGGCCAAAATCGTATTTTTCAATCTTTCTGGTCGTTCGTTAGATATGTCGTTCGAACGAACCTGCCAATGAGTCTAAACTGGTCTATCGTTCGATATGTCGTTCGAACGAACTTTCTGTTCGAACGAGGTATCTAACGAGATTCTAACGAAGTCCATACTGGTGCGTCGTTAGAAGTCTCGTTCGAACGAGACTTCGTTCGAACGAAATGTCGTTCGAACGAGCTGTCAGGCGGGAACAGTTTTTGGCAGTTTTTCACCCACTTCTCCACTTGGTTTTTACCCAACTTTTTCAGACTTTATGAAGTACGGGAATCAAATTTTCCAAACCAACATTTCCATAACTTTTCCAACTTAGTTTATCTCTTAGAGAGAGTTTGAGAGCAAAAATGGTTTAGGAAAATGTTCATGTTTTGAGTGTTAATTTTTCAAAGAAAAAATCCTTCACAGTCTAGTTTACACCCAATTGTGTTTAGTCCAAGTTCTTATTTATATATATCAAATTGCTTGGAGTTTGGCACCGGTTTATCTCTACCGAATTCAAGAAGAGAAGTTTTGGTTTGCTTCTACATCCATCAAAGAAGAAGACTTTTTGTTGAGATTCTACCCACACGGAGAAAGGCTCCTTGCTCGGGTGACGGTGACCATAGAAAGCCCCATCGGTGGATTCCGATACCGCGGTGGTGTTCCGAGGTTGTCCGCTAGGAAGAGGTGTCTACGAGAAGAAGCGTCGAGGCTTGAGAGGGATCGAGTCAGTCGTTGTAAGTCTATATGTCTTGTAATTGTAATTCCGTATCTAGTGGACTTGTGGCTAGGGCCGTCCGAGGTTGTTTCCCGTCTTGGGTTTTTCCTCGTACATCTCGGCGTAGTGTGATATTGTTTATTTTATCTTGCATCATAATTTAGAACGCATGCTTAGACTTATTCAAGATAAAATTCGGTTTAAATTATCACACTCATTTAATTTGGACTTTAATTAAATATTGGGTAATGTTGTTTAATTTCGAGTCATTTGCTAAAATTGGTTTGGCCTAACTTTGAAATATGGATAAATATGACTTAGGCAAATTCTAGGACTTGGATTAACTTATTTTAATTTATTGAGACTAAATTAAAATTTGGCTTTGTTTATTTGTGAACCATAATTCAACGCTTCCGCATCATTTATTGAATTTACATTAAAGGAAATTAACTTTGATTTTAAATTGAGATAATCACCATCCGGGGGTTCCAGCTTTTACAAATTGGTATCAGAGCCAAAGCGATAAATTATTTCGTTAACGATCTTTTTAAATAATTTTTGGCTAAAATGGATTTTTCCCCATTTTCAAAATTTCCTATTTTCGATGGTTCATACTACGCATATTGGAAAGCGCGAATGAGATCGGCACTAAAATCTATCGACGAGAGAGTTTGGATGTCTGTTGTTACCGGGTACTCCCCACCGACTTACTTAGTTGAAAATGAACGTGTTATCAAACCCGCCGATAGATGGACTGAAAATGAGTTTAAACTTGCAAACTTTAATTCCCGAGGTTTAAATGCCTTATTTAGCGCTGTCGCACCGGATGAATTCCGACGTATTATGACGTGTGAAACCGCTAAAGAAGCTTGGGATATTTTACAATTAACTCATGAAGGAACTAGTGTCGTTAAAGCTTCAAAACTCCAAAACCTCACCACTCAATTTGAAACTATCAAAATGGATGAAAAAGAATCTTTTGATAAATTTTATGCTAGACTTTCTGATATTGTTAATTCATCTTTTAACTTGGGAGAGAAAATACCTGACGACCGTGTTGTAAAGAAAATTTTAAGGTCCCTACCCGATAGATTTATTCCTAAAGTGGCCGTTTTAAATTCTTTACCCACTTTAGCCTCTACGAAATTAGAAGAGCTTGTAAGTGATTTACAAACCTATGAACTAGATATGTTTCCCTCTAAAACTGAAAAGAAAATTGAAAAGGGTGTTGCTTTAAAAGCCCGAAAAGAGGTCAAACAAGTAGTAGAGAGCGATAGTGAAAGTGACTCGGAAGACATGGCTTTGTTTGCTCGTAAATTTAGAAAATTTCTTAAATTTAACAAAGATAAATTTAAAAATGATTTTAAGAAATTTGATACTTCTAAACATGATAAAAGCGAGAAGATTTCTAAAGCCGAGAAGATCCCTAAACCTAGCAATGACAATTTAGATAGGGACGAGTCTGATAAGTGTTTTGGTTGTGAAGGTTATGGCCATAGGGCTTATAAGTGCCCCACTAAACTAAGGAAAGATGGTAAGCGACCCATTTCATATAATGCAACCCTTAGTGATAGTGATAAGGAAGAAAAGCCCGATTCCCCCACTAAGAAAAATTTTGTGGCTTTTATGGCTAGTTATGTGAGTGATTGTGACAACTCATCGATTGATGAAACGATAGAATATGCCACTTCTAAGGTCATTGTACATGATTCTCTTATTTTTGATGATAGTGAGAGTGAAGACGAAAGAGAGAGTGAAAATGAAGATGAGGTTGGTATGAGTGAACTTCAAAATGCTTTTCAAGAATTGTATACCGAATCTATTAAATTGAAAAGAGCTAATTTGAAGTTAGAAGCTAGTTTAAGAAAGAGTGTCAAGGTCATTGATGAAAATGATTTAATAGAAGACCTTAGGACACGTGAGAGTACTCTTCGAGAGAAGCTAGAATACGTAGAAGGCGAAAGAGATAGCCTTAGGGGTTTAATGGAATCCTTGAAAAAGGAGGTTCTTGCTTTTGAAGAGCGAACTGTTTTACTAGAATCTAACATTGTAGAATTGGAAAATAAATTAACAGATTCTAGTAATGTCAAATTTGATTTGGAGTGTCGTTCAGAAAAACTAGATAAAATGTTAGGAACGGTCCAAATTACAAATGGCACTTGTGGTTTAGGCTTCAATACTTGTAATGAATTTACTCATAATGCCCAAACCAATTTTTTAGGAGAATCTACTAGGAATACATTTAAAGATCACTCCTTAAGTAAATCTTTTCGACATGTTCTCACTTGTACACATTGTGTTCGACAAGGTCATCTTAGAAAATTTTGTCTTGATCTTAAACGAATTTCTAGAAAATCCCATAGTAATGTAACCACGGTAGTGAAAGTTCCTACACCCCAAGATAGTCATTCTCCATTCATTTGGGTTAGGAAATCCGACTTGGTTGCCTTGCAAAATAGGGTTGATGATTCTCATTTACTTTCACATGCTTCCTCCCTTGCTAAATCTAAAGGATGAATGTGTTAGTGTTTGCATACTTTAGCGTTTGTACTTTATGCTATATTCACTTGCTAAATGTATGCTTGTTTAGTCATTTTCTAGTCATAGACTTATTTCATATCCCATGCTAGAAATTATGACTTGGTTATCTTTTTGTATTATATTTTGTGTTAGAATTAACTAAAAAAAAAAATTATAAAAAGATTTTTGTTTATCATTTGTGTTTTATTTATTTCATTTAAGCTTAATGACACATACAAATGATTTTTGTTTGTCCTTTTGAGTAAATATCTATTTTTGATTAAAAATGTTAAAAACTCAAAAAGATTTTTTTTTGTGTATTTTAGTTTGACACACTTTAAGTGGCATATATTTGTGTTTGAATCCCATCTTTTACGCTCCCACGTGGCTAGAACTTTTGGTTTAGATTTTCAATCTTTAAAATGTTCTTTACCATGCTTTATATGGAGTAGTTGGATTTTGTATTGATTAAATGGATTCTATTTTTATATGCCTCTATTCACACATGCACGAGCTCTTTTGAAATCTTAATGTCACATGTTATATTTGAGCTCTTTGAGGTGTTCTCCTACCAATCTAGTCATCTACATATCTATGACCTAGGAGGACTAGTGCATGTCAAAATCCGTTGCATGTGAGATTTGTGTGAAAATGAAAACATGATAATTAAATATGCACGGGGAAGAGCTCCGAAAGGACTAAGTGATCCTTTGCGATAGTAAGCCACCGTTTATTGGATCTAAAAGAAATACGTGATCCAAAGGCCTAAAAACAAAATATTTGGCATTAAAAAGAAAACAATTGCCAAGGCCTATGTTTGTTTGATATATTCATTCAGAAGTAAAAGAATATATATGCTTATTGAGGGAGAATTGGATGGTATATCAACGGTTTGCACAATGTCCGTTTATCCTAGTTGTCTTTAATGTCATGACTCTATTTGGTTTGTAGAATCATCATCATGCTAGGCTTGTATGCATTGTGTATGTTTGTTCATTGAGTTCAATCTTTATATTGGCACATGAGGTTATATTTAAATGTGATAAAGTTTGCAATCAAATGAGAACTCTGTGAATGTTTCTTAAGTGTTTGGGTCTAAATTTAATTGTTGCTAGTTCACACCCCTACACTTCCGTTTCCATATGACACATTTTTGCCATACGAGTGTGAAAACTTACTGTATTTTGTGTCATGTGTGTGTTTATATCTATATATATTTGCAAGTGCTTCATTGATATATTTCTAGTTTATATATATATGATATTTGTTTTGTATTTGCCTATGCTTTTATTGCCCATATTCTTTCATGTCTTAACACTTTAAGCTTCAACATGCTTTTATGTTTATTCGTTCTTTATCCTTTGCCTATTCCTGAACAAAAAGGGGGAGAATGATGATAGGGGGAGAAATGGTATCTAATCCTATTATTATCGTATCTTAGTTTGGGGGAGATTTATCTTAGGGGGAGACGTCTTTCTAAGTAGGTCATGTGTTTGATAAAGAGGAGAATTAATTTAGGGGGAGTAATTAATTAATTGCATTTAATACTTTGATATTCCCTATGCATTTGATGAGTTTGCTTAAGTGTGCAGGAATTCTTCTAAAGCGGCATCTGTCAATGGCAAAGCGTTTGATCCTTGGGTTGAGTCAAGTTTGGGTGGGTTATGTTTTGAGTCTAGTGAGCTTGACGGCCCTTTAGGATTTTGTTTTAGTTTTTGTCCCGGAATAGCCAAAGGGGGAGATTTGTAAGGACACAAATTTCCAGTTGAGTCCATATATAGTTTTGGCTCAATTCCGGACAAAAACATTTATTCATAGGATAGTATGTAAATGTAATATTCTCAAGCCTATGAAGTGTTTGTTGAAGACATAGCGGCAAAGAATATAAAGCTTCATCAAATATGCCGGTTTGTGTGCCTCGTTTCTACGTCATCAACTATAGTTCCATGCTCCCAAGGTATGAATGCAATTATATATATATAGGAGCTTGGAACAAAGTTTATTGGGTGTTAGGTTTTATAAAAACTGCATTTTGTTTTAAGAAAGAAATTATATAAAACTTTAAAATAAGTTCATAAAGTTTTCTAGGCCAAAATCGAATTTTTCAATCTTTCTGGTCGTTCGTTAGATATGTCGTTCGAACGAGTTTTTTCGTTCGAACCAGATGTCGTTCGAACGAACCTGCCAACGAGTCTAAACTGGTCTGTCGTTCGAACGAGGTATCTAACGAGATTCTAACGAAGTCCATACTGGTGCGTCGTTATAAGTCTCGTTCGAACGAGACTTCGTTCGAACGAAATGTCGTTCGAACGAGCTGTCAGGCGGGAACAGTTTTTGGCAGTTTTTCACCCACTTCCCCACTTGGTTTTTAACCAACTTTTTCAGACTTTATGAAGTGCGGGAATCAAATTTTCCAAACCAACATTTCCATAACTTTTCCAACTTAGTTTATCTCTTAGAGAGAGTTTGAGAGCAAAAATGGTTTAGGAAAATGTTCATGTTTTGAGTGTTAATTTTTCAAAGAAAAAATCCTTCACACTCTAGTTTACACCCAATTGTGTTTAGTCCAAGTTCTTATTTATATATATCAAATTGCTTGGAGTTTGGCACCGGTTTATCTCTACCGAATTCAAGAAGAGAAGTTTTGGTTTGCTTCTACATCCATCAAAGAAGAAGACTTTTTGTTGAGATTCTACCCACACGGAGAAAGGCTCCTTGCTCGGGTGACGGTGACCATAGAAAGCCCCATCGGTGGATTCCGAGACCGCGGTGGTGTTCCGAGGTTGTCCGCTAGGAAGAGGTGTCTACGAGAAGAAGCGTCGAGGCTTGAGAGGGATCCAGTCAGTCGTTGTAAGTCTATCTGTCTTGTAATTGTAATTCCGTATCTAGTGGACTTGTGGCTAGGGTCGTCCGAGGTTGTTTCCCGTCTTGGGTTTTTCCTCGTACATCTCGGCGTAGTGTGATATTGTTTATTTTATCTTGCATCATAATTTAGAACGCATGCTTAGACTTATTCAAGATAAAATTCGGTTTAAATTATCACACTCATTTAATTTGGACTTTAATTAAATATTGGGTAATGTTGTTTAATTTCAAGTCATTTGCTAAAATTGGTTTGGCCTAACTTTGAAATATGGATAAATATGACTTAGGCAAATTCTAGAACTTGGATTAACTTATTTTAATTTATTGAGACTAAATTAAAATTTGGCTTTGTTTATTTGTGAACCATAATTCAACGCTTCCGCGTCATTTATTGAATTTACATAAAAGGAAATTAACTTTGATTTTAAATTGAGAAAATCACCATCCGGGGGTTCCAGCTTTTACAAATATGATTGTGTTTCTGTTATCCTAAGGAATAATTTGGTTTTGGTTTGAAGGATTGAGGTGGTCTGGTTAGGGAGAATATAACGTTTTGTTTTTTCTGAAAAAGAAAACACCTTTGAGCAATTGGGGCTCAAAACTTGTGATTTTTTGAAAACGACCATTGCATCAGAACTCTTGGGTTCATAAGAAACCACTTTCCCACTTTGAAACTGGTTCAAAGTCAAGGAATCAAATTCCACCATTGAACTCAAGCTTTAATGGAGTTTTTTTTGGTTTTCTTTGTACAGAGGTAATTTTGGACGTAAAGCTTTACTGTTTTGATTGATATGTGTATAATATAAACACTAAAAACGTTTAGAATTGAAATAATTAACTAAAATGCATAAAATGACTGAATACCTGTTGAGAGGGAAAATTTTGATTTTTAAACATGCTTTAGAGGTGAGTTTTGGATCTTCTGATCATGGAGATTTTATAGTGTTGGTTGAGGAGATGGTACTGGATAAGCTAAGAGGTGGATTCTTCCTAAGTTTAAGAAGATAAAATGGTGAGAATTTTGTATTCATATGTAAACATGGTGTTTGCATGTGTTTTTGGACTGTTCAGCATATGTGGAGGCTGATGTCATTGTGACCATCCCCGATCCCCATCGCGGAGGGAGGAAGGATCCCTCGGGTCCCGCGCGTCCCCTCTCGGGAGAGCGCTTCGGTCGGCGTCGATTTTGTAAGGTGTGAAAAATGTAGAGAGATTCAGAGTCGCCAGTCTATTTTACTAAAAACAGATAAAAGAAAAAGGGGAAGCCACCCCTAAGGATGGCTTCCAAAGACATACTGGTGCGTGCGAAACCAAAATGATTTGGAAAGGGTTCGGAGGCTTAGTTACGAAATGGGAGGGTGTTAGGCACCCATTCCGCCCTTTCGCTCTCTCATGGATATTTGTTATTTTCCTTTATATTTCCCCCCATGATATGTGTGCATGTGTATATATAGAATGGAGGTAGGAATCCTCGACTTGTATCATGGAAAAGATAAAGCGAATCATCCGTAGGAAGATATAAGAATAATATTAAAAAAATAACATTTAAGCGATTACCCCTACGTTGATCATTATAATGGAACGATAACGCATATGGAGCAATACGTCACTAGGATCAAGTATATAGAATATAAGAAAAATGGATTTTAGAGAAGATAGAAAATGAGAGAAAAAGTGAGAAAAAGGACTCGAGCCTCGGGTTTTACCCCGAGACGCCTACGTAGCCTATAAAGGCATCAAAGTCCACGTAGTTCGCATATAAATGAGGGGTGGGGTTTGACCCATAAATCCAAATGAAGAAATCTCTTATTTGTAAGTGTGTGTGTGTGTGTGTGTGTGTGTGTGCGTGTAGAAAAAGTGTTTTAGTTGTGAGAATAGTGTGAAAAAGGTGTGAGAATCCCTATTTGGAATTTATGAGCAAACCCTCTTTTTCTTGTTTTTTTTGAGTTTTTTATTTATATGAAAATAGGAGATGTGCAATAATACTAGATAAAAAGTATATTTATGATGTGTGAGATGAGATAATAAAAGTGCTATGTAAGAAAACAAGTTATTGCAAATTTAAGGGAATTTAGGAGAGGGTTTGAGAAAGTTGGACCTTTTTGGAGACCTTGAGCTTGATCTTGAACGTTGGAGAGCAGCCCTTGAGCTTGGATGATGATGGAGAGTGGTTAATTGATCAAGTTTGATGAAAGGGATGATGAAAAGTGGGAGTGAAAAAGGGATTTGGAAGTTGAAATCACGCTGCCTTCGAGAGAGGTTTCTGGGATTCGCTCAGAGAGATTTCTATCAGATCTGGGCTCCCCCTTGCAAATGAGGCCAAGGCCTCCTTTTATAGCCCCAGGGGACTGACGATCGGCCCTGTCATGGCACTGCCTATCGGCAGGTGCCGATAGGCAGGGTCTGGAACTTGCCATTTGGCAGTGCGCCTCAGGCTTTTTTAAAAAATTGGCCGTCAAGGGCAAACCGTTGGTCAGAATCGCGCACGGGGCATACCGTTGGAAAGGTAATTCAGAGACCTTCGAAAGTCCTTGGGACCTCTCCCGAGTTCGGGAGTTGACTTTGGGTCAAATATGGCTCAGAAGCGTTTGTCGGTCCATTGGACGGGGAATCGTGCAGACGCAAACGGATCGTTCGTCCGCATGGTAAGTCCGAATCGTGCATGGGGCATACCATTGGAAAGGTTAGGGTATGTACTTAGACATTCCAAAAAGTTTGACCCGGTTTGGAGAGTTGACTTTGATCAACCGGGCTCGGGAAGCGCTCGGTGGCTTCCCGGAGTCAAACGGATCGTTCGTTCGCATGAAAAGTCAGAATTGCACACGGGACGGATCGTTGGAAAGGGTATTCAGCGACCTTAGAAGATTCATTCAGCCTTGGTCCAGCTAAAGAGTTGACTTAGGTCAAACAGAACTCGGGAGCGCCCGGTGGCCTCTGGGTCAGGTTTCGGACGCAAATGGCGCGTTCGTCCTCACGGTAAGTCGGAATCGTGCACGGGGCAAACCATTGGAAAGGGTATTCAGTGCCCTTAAAAGATTCATTGAGTCTCGGTCGAGACAAGGAGTTTAACTTTTGGGTCAAACGAAGCCGGGGGGTGCCCAATGGCTTCCAGGTCAGTACTTGGGAAGTGACCTAGGTTTGCGATGATGAGAGGAGGTACTAGGGACATAAGGAGAGTTAGGGGGGTAACAGAGTGAGGTGTCTACAGAGCCCCTCGACAGGTGAGTTTGGAACAAATGATAGCTGTCGATTAGACACCGCAAGATGCCTTTAAGGGAGTATGACCGATTCAGAGGGTCGAGGTCGATTCCGAGGACCTAAGAAGTATGCTGGGGATGATCAATTCTGTGGATCAAAGCTGAATCTGCGGGCCTAAGGAAGAGAGGGTGACCAATTCAGTGGATCGAGGTCAGTTTGAGGACCTAAGGAAATGAGGATGACCAATTCAGAGGGTCGAGGTCAGTTCTGACCTAAGCATGGTGACGATCGAGGACCGAGGTCGATTCTGACCTGATTTAGGTGATGATCCAAGACCGGGGTCAATTCTGACCCAAGAGTGCTGACGATCGAGGACCGAGGTCAATTCTGACCTATCTGAGGTGACGATCCAAGATCGGGGTCAATTCTGACCCAAGAATGGTGACGACCGAGGACCGAGGTCAATTCTGACCCAACTGAGGTGACGATCCAAAACCGGGGTCAATTCTGACCCAAGAGTGGTTACGACCGAGGACCGAGGTCAATTCTGACCTAACTGAGGTGACGATCCAAGACCGGGGTCAATTCTGACCCAATAGTGGTGACAATTGAGGACCGAGGTCAATTCTGACCTAAATGAGGTGACGATCCAAGACTGGGGCCAATTCTGACCCAAGAGTGGTGACGACCGAGGACTGAGGTCAATTATGACCTAACTGAGGTGGCGATCCAAGACCGGGGACAATTTTAACCCAAGAGTGGTGATGACCGAGGATCGAGGTCAATTCTGACCTAACTGAGGTGACGATCCAAGACCGGGGTCAATTCTAACCCAAGAGTGGTGACGACCGAGGACCGAGGTTAATTCTGACCTAACTAAGGTGACGATCCAAGACCGGGGTCAATTCTAACCCAAGAGTGGTGACGACCGAGGACCGAGGTTAATTCTGACCTAACTAAGGTGACGATCCAAGACCGGGGTCAATTCTGACCCAAGAGTGGTGACGACCGAGGACCGAGGTTAATTCTAACCTATCTAAGTGACGATCCAAGACCGGGGCCAATTCTGACCCAAGAGTGGTGACGACCGAGGACCGAGGTCAATTCTGACCTATCTGAGGTGACGATCTAAGATCGGGGTCAATTCTGACCCAAGAGTGGTTACGATCGAGGACCGAGGTCAATTCTGACCTAACTAAGGTGACGATCCAAGATCGGGGTCAATTTTAACCCAAGAGTGGTGACGACCGAGTACCGAGGTCAATTCTGACCTAATTTAGGTGACGATCCAAGACTGGGGTCAATTCTGACCCAAGAGTGGTGACGACCGAGGACCGAGGTCAATTCTGACCTAACTAAGATGACGATCCAAGACCGGGGCCAATTCTAACCCGAGAGTGGATAAAGATTGTATTATGATTCTGCTGGAGGAATAACTTTGTTATTCCGATTTTGAGCTGGGGAGCTGATAGCCAGGGGAAGCTTTATAGGAGACCTCGCAGGAGGGGAACAACCTATTTTGGATGTTGTGAGAGAATTCCGATGGGGAATTGATCATGGGATCCTTTAGGGATTTTCTGGAGCCTTGTCGGGAGGAGTTTTCACTTAACTTTTGAGGATTCCGCTGGGGAAGAGGGGTTCCGTTTGGGGGATAAGCATTGGATTTGAGGTTCCGCTGGGGAACGATGAATGAGCTCGGGAAAATTTAGATTACCCCTTGGGAGAGATCGCTCGGGGAGAGTGGTTCTTCTGATTTTCGTTGGGAAAAATACCATATGATAATGTATCGCACCGGGTAGCCGATGACCGAGGAGGACTTTTGTAAAGTCTGATGAGGAGGTGACTAGGTGGTCCGGGCGCCTTGCCCTAGAGGTCATTTGCTTGGATTTTGAGGGATCCGTTGGGGAAAATGGTGTGTCACCTGAAGCAGTGTGAAATTTTCTTGGTGAAAATGTTCTAAATCCCTCCTGGGATTTTTAGGAATTTTTCGTGGATTTTTTTAGGCTTCCTGGTATTTTCTGGGAATTTTTGTAAGAAATTTTAAGGAGGGTGCCGGTCGGCATAGACTGAGAGGTGCCATTCGGCAGTGGCACGGACTTTTGGGTTGCCTCAGGAAGGTGAGGAGACAGTGTCGATCGGTATAGCAGGGGTCTGTGCCGATCGGCATGGCGCTTTGCCTCCTATATAAAGGGGGCAAATCCCCTTCATTTTTCACAGCTTCTTGCCTTCTCTCTTTCTGCGATTTCTCTCTGCGAATTGTTCTAACGTTTCGATCTTCAAGAAATGGCTGCCTTTGTGAGCACCGCTGTCCACCAGGAGTGGTTGACCGTTGATGACTGGGCGAATGTGGATTGGAGGGACAGGGTGCCCCTTGCTTTGGGAAATGAGAATGCCTTTGATGCATTCGAGCCGGTTGCAGATGAGCGGACCTTGCTGCGGGATCCGTCACGTCATCGCTCTTCGAGAGTGATTCCTGGTGGTTATGTAAATAACCTGACCTTTGGCATTCTTTCCTTTTTTGGGTGATTTTTCCCTTTTTCTTTGACCTTTGATTGAATTTTTCCTTTTGCCAGTCGGATATTTCCTTGAAGAACATGCGTGCCCGCGGGACAATGGGGCTTAGGGATGTTTGGGAGCATCTTCCACCCGTGGTGTGCTGGATGGTATCTTCAGCGGGTTTTGGGAGGTTGGCGACTGCGCTGGATGAGACACCTCGTTCGACAGCAGTTTTGTGTGCCTTGGGGGAGAGGTGGTAGGACACTACCCATACTTTTCATTTTGGCTTCGGGGAGATGATGGTGACTCCCATAGATGTGCAGTAACTGATGGGGCTAGATTGTGACGGGGAGCAGATATAGGTGGATCGCTCTTTGCGGGTGAGGCCGGAGGCGGTGTATGCGGCACTCGGTGATGTGAGGAGGATAGTCTCTGGGGATTCTATCCGGCTGTCCTTGCTGAAGGATGTTTTACTGAGCAAGGTGGTTGATGTGGAGGATGGGATACAAGTGAGGCAGATGGACCGGTTGTTCATCTTGTTGGTGCTGGGAGGTTTCATGGTGGCGTCGAGCGGCGACGTCGTCCATTTGTGGTTTCTACCATACTTGAGGATGTTTTCGAACATCCCTTTCTATGATTGGGGGAGTCTGACCTTGGAGACCCTTTACTCTTATCTGGATGCATTCAGTCGGTGCTGCCGATAGACTTTTACTGGATCCACGTATCTCCTGGAGGTATCCTTTACTTTGTGCATTTTCCTTTCATGCATTCCCATTTTCCTTTCATGCATTCACATTTTCCTTATGCGTCCTTTTTTGTGAATTCAGGCGTGGTTCTATGAGGTGATTGGGTGTAATACCCCGCTGATCGCTTTGAAGGATGACACCGTTGGCGACTTCAGCCGACTGTACCGATGGCGTAAGGCCAATCGACAATCGAAGGGATCTCTTTCCCTGGAGGCGGTGCGTCAGGTCTTGAATGACCTGACCAGTGGTCGAGTAAGGTCTTTTCCTTTTCAGTCTTGGTTTTTTCACCTTCTGATCTTGTATCGACTCATGCTTGTCTTGGGGATTTTCAGGTGACCTTTTATCCTTGGGGGACCGCCATTCAGGATACGGGGGTGACTGGGGTGAACGCGCAGATGAGGCGTTTTTTGGCGCATGATTTTGGCCATTCCTGGTACCTTGGGGAGAGGGTGATCCGTCGGATTGCTGAGGAGGAGGTGGTGGTGCCTCCCGCATAGCATCCTATGTCTATGAGGCGGGAGCGATAGTTGTTGGAGGGTGAGAGGATCGCGGTGATGATCGGTGAGTCCTATGCTTTATACACTGGTACGGCCGCGCCGTATGACTATATGGATTTTATGACGAGCTGGTTAATGGCACCCAGTATACATGATGCTTTGCCATTCCCTCCTGCTGGTTCGAGTCAGGCGGTGGGGTCTTCCCACAGTGGTGGTGGTCCGTCGGCACCTGCGGCGGCGGTGACCTCGGAGGTCCCTTTTGTTCGACTGCACACTCCTTCGTACAACATCCGGCGGGTTGATGGAGGAATAGTGCCGATGTTGCACCGTCCCCTTGCGATGGATTCGGAGGAGCTGGGTTTGACAGAGGAGGTCCTTCATCCTGCGGTAAACCTTTCGGTCCTTTTCCTTTCTTTTTTTGTGATTTCTTTTTCCAGATACTGATTCTGCCTTTTCCTTGCAGCAAATTCGGGTGTCGACCACTTGGCTCAGGGACATTAGAGATTGGATATCATCGACGACTGCCCATATTCAGGATACGATCCCTGTTACTTCTTGCTTGGTGTCGTCTGCCTCGTCTGGAGAGGACTCTGGCTCAGGTAGTGGTGGTGCGTCGTCTCGCCGTAGGGGGAAGAGAGCGCGTCGCATGGGTGGAAGCTCTTGAGAGAGAGAGAGAGAGAATGTGGGTTCAGGCTGAGTCCCGTTGTTTTTGGCTTTTTCTTTATTTCCTGCAAAATGATGTAACACAGAAAACATATATATGCAATGCAATGCAGTTTTTTTCTTGGTTATCTTCTTTTATTTATGAGGAATGAATGCATGCATATGCGCTTTTTACTTTGCTGCTGAGATTGTGAAAAGGAATGTTTTTGGAATTTTTTAAGGACAATCTTTATTAAAAAGGGGAATTATATAAGAAGAAAAGGGATTCTTGAAATTCTGTTGAGAATATCAATTTATTTTTATGGAGTTTTCTGATTTGACAAAGAAGGAAAGGAGGAAATTTCCAAAAATGAGGGGTTGTCGATCGGCAAGCACCCTGGCCTGCCTATCGGCAGTTCAGTCCAGTCCCATCAATTGAAAGCTTTGAATGGTACCCTCTTCAGCCTTTGATACCTTTGTGGGGTAGGAGTCCTTCCAATTTCTGCAGGGATTATGTCCCTTGTGAGAGTTCTCAAGTATATAAAAGGGGGTGAGGGTGGGGTGTTTTCCTCACACCTTTTGCATCCTTATCCACTTGCCTACTATTTCTTTGCCCTACAAGATGGATCTCCCTGGTAGCACCGAGTTTGTCAACTACCTCGAAGCCTTCAAAGCTATGTGCTCTTATAATGTTGATTATGATGCTTTTAACATGCGCCGAGTTTCCTTGTGGCGCAATCAGCCTTTTGAGTGGAATATGTTGACAGCGACGGTACAATTCTGGTACCCCGAAGATCATGTATTCCGCTTTGGGTTAGAAGAAGTTTGTCCTACCTACGAGGAATTTTTCGCCATACTAGGTGTGAATCCTAGTGTTGCTGCGGCTTTGCTCGAATTTTCCCGCTCTCCTAGGGATTTGTTGGCCGGGCTTCTTCATATTTCTCCTTTGACGACCAGGTCATTGGTTTTTGGAGGAATGATATCCCTCCCGGCGGTGTTGCAGTCCGTGCATTTGCGAGAAGTAAGTGATGCTGGGTATGCTGGAGTCGTTGTTCTGGGCCTGGTTTCAAAATTGTTGTTGGTAACTGGGGAGGTGCGAGTGGACTCACAGCTTGCAGCCATTACATCATGGATGTCATATCGTCACAATCCGGCGGCGGTGATATTAGCGGAGACGTTGAATGGCCTGGATGCCTGGAGAGAAGGTCGTTCCGACTTTTTAAGGGGTAGCCCTGTGATGCTGTTCATGTGGTTATCTGAAAGATTCCGCTTATCGACTCCTCCAGAATATCCTTTGTCGGTTGTACCCAACTTCTTTTCATGCTACTTCATTCGTGTTGGCCTGTATGTTGAGAAATGGGAGAATTGGCTTGTGGAGCATGGGGCTCGTAGGCTGTATTGGTCAGTGCCTTGGTGGGGACAGTTGCAGCCCGTTCTGGAGATAGGAGATTATTCATATGTGCGGTTGGTTGGTCTCAGGCAGACCTCTTTTTATTTCCCTTGGCGACTTTTGCGCCAATTTAGCTGGGCGCAGGTCGTGCCCCCTCGGACCTCAAATTTCTTTCCGGTAGAAGATTTGACTGAGCGCCTGCGTCTGTTGCTTGGATCTCTGTGGGAAAATCGGCGTCCGTCGACCCGTCCATCTCAGTCTGTTGGGAAGGTTTGCCATGTCCCCAAAGATTATATGAAGTGGTTATGGAGGAAAGCAGTCAGTAAGATGTTGGCAGTAAAGACTGGTCAGAGGTGGTTTGTTTTATCTGACTCCATGGAAGGGGGTGTTGTGGTATTTTCGAAGATGGTTAAGGCTCATCGATCCATGGAGTGTTTGACGCGTTCCATTCAGGCAGGAGAAACTTGGGGTCCTCAGGATGTAGATGATGAGGGTATAGGCTCTTCGGGTAGCTGTGGGTAGGACTCTTGGGGAGTTTATTTATGTAACAGATGTGGGGGATTTTATCTGGTTTTTAGGGTAGTAAGGGGGAAAGGAGTTATCTGTTCCTTTTTCTTATGTAATCTGTACTTTAGTTTCTTATTAATGAAATAAACAATTTTTCGATCATCTAACTGTGCCTTTCGATGAATTTTGTATTTTGAACTATCTATACCAATCGCTAAGACATGCATAATCCTTTTGTTCAAGTAGATGTCTAGAATGAACTGCCGTTCTCGGGGATAAGAAAGGAATATATTTTTATGAAAAAGAAGGGGTCGTGCTCATGTGAGGAGTATGAGCTGCCTACGTACCTCTGGGGGTTTTGAAAAAGTTCTTATCTGTTTGAAAATAGTTTTTGCAGAGGATCAGGCCCACGTAGTTCTGGGTAGAGGGAAATGAAGAGTTTTTTTTTTTAGAATAGAAAAGGGATGAGAAGAGTCGTAGCGCATCGAGATTTTGGACTAGGGGTAGAATTTCTTGAGACGGTCCAGATTGACTGGACGAGCCATCTCTTCCCCATCCAGGTCAGTGAGCATGGCGGCACCGCCAGATAAGATCTTCTTCACAATGTAAGGGCCACTCCAATTGGGCTTGAATTTTCCTCTGGGTCCCAAATGGGTTCTATCATCTCCTTGAGGACTAAATCCCCCTCCCGGACACAGCGGTCCTTGACTCTCTTGTTAAACGATCGCGCTATTCGGCGATGGTATCCCTATATGTGATAAAGAGCTTTTAATCTTCTTTCATCTAGGAGGGCTAGCTCATCAAGACGGCTTTGGCTCCAATCTTCTTAACTAACCTTGCTTTCGAGCATGACGCGTAGCGAGAGTATTTCTAGCTCCACAGGTAGGACTGCTTCCATCCCGTAGACCAGGGAGTAAGGGGTAGCCCCAGTAGAGGTTCGAATTAAGGTTTGATAGCCCTAGAGGGCGTATGGGATTCGATCGGCCCAGTCTCTACAACTTTCAATCATTTTGCTGATGATGGCTTTGAGGTTTTTGTTGGCGGCTTCAACTGCACCATTGGTCTGAGGTCGGTAGGGAGAAGATTTGTGTCTCTGAATCCCATACTCGTCGATAACTTCTGTGAGTTCTGCCTCGAAGTGCAAATCATTATTTGACACTAGCTCGTACGGGACCCCATATCGGCAGATGATATTTTTCTTGATGAATTTGGCCACCTTCTTGGCATTTAATACTGCGTATGACTCAGCTTCGACCCGTTTGGTGAAGTAATCGATGGCAACCAGGATGAACTCATGCCCATTTGACGCCTTTGGTATAACCTTCCCTATGATGTCGATACCCCAGGTGGAGAACGGCCAGGGAGAAGTCATGTTGTATAATTCCCGCGGAGGCAAGTATTGAAGATTGGAGAACGGTTGGCATTTAGGGCATCTCCGAACATAGGCGGTGCAATCCTGGGCCATGGTGGTCCAGTAGTAGCCTTGTCGGATGATCTTCTTAGCAAGCATGTGTCTGTTCATGTGGGACCCGCATTCCCCGCTGTGGGTTTTCTGCATTATCTTTTCAATGTCAGCCCCTGCGATACAGTGAAAATGAGTTCCATCAAAATTCCTCTTTAGTAGTGCTTTATGACAAATGATGTACTGAGCGGCCAGCCTTCGGAGGGTAGCTCGGTTATTCTTGTTGGAACCTTCGGGATACCTACCATGTTTGAGGAGGCACCATATATCATAATACCAGCAATCGGCTAGTTCGGGGTCTTCTGTGGAGGCAAGATCAATGTGGTAGCAATGGGTTTGTTTGTCTTGCTTTTGAACTAGGAAGGGGGTCATTGTTATTCCCTCGGGCATGTCGACCATGGAGGCCAAGGTAGCGAGAGCATCGGCTAGGTTATTCTTTACTCGGGGTAGGTAATGGAAGGTGATATCTTGGAATTGGGAGGCTAACTCTTCTAATTGGGCATGAAAGGGTTGGAGCTTTTCGTCCTTGACTTTCCACTTTCTGAGCACTTGACCGATGATAAGGGCAGAATCCCCGTATACATCAAGGTGTTGAATACTTTTCTTAAGAGCGACCTTGAGGCCCACTATGCATGCCTCGTATTCTGTCATGTTGTTGGTGTAAGGGAAATCTAATTTTATGGCGATAGGAGTGTGGGAGTCATCCGGGGCGACTAGGAGTATCCCAATGCCATATCCCTTTTTATTGGCAGCGCCATCGAAGAACATTTTCCATCGGAGACAGCCTGGAGTGGTGCAGAGGATATTTTCATCTGGGAATTAGGTGATCCAGACATCTGTTTCTTCTACAGGGTAGTCAGCAAGGTAGTCAGAGATGGCTCTTCCTTTAACGACTTTCTGTGTGACGTACACGATATCGAACTCGATTAGGAGCATCAACCATCGGGCCATTCGACTGGATAAGGCGGGTTTTTCGAGCAGGTATTTGATGGGATCCATTCGGGATACAAGCTTAATGGGGGAAGGCGATCATGTAGTGTCGCAACTTTTGGGTGACCCAGACAAGCGCGACATATGCCTTTTCAAAAGCAGTGTAGTTGACCTCGTACCCGGATAATTTACGACTGGCATAATAGACGGCTCTTTCTTTGCGGGAGTCTTCAAGGTATTGGGCTAGCAAAGCCCCAGCTTCAGTGTCGATTACGGTTAGGTATAGGATCAAAGGGAGACCAGGCTGTGGTGGCGTGAGAACTGGAGGTTGGGTTAGGTATTATTTGATTCGATCAAAAGCTTCATGACAGGCCTCGTTCTAAACCTTAGTTGAATCCTTTCGGAGGAGCTTGAAGATTGGTTCACAGATGGAGGTCAGCTGGCTGATGAACCGACTGATATATTATAATTTCCCAAGGAAACCTCGGACTTCTTTCTCTGTTCGAGGAGGTGGCATCTCAAGTATGGCTTTCAGCTTGGCGGGATCTGCTTATATCCCCTTCTCACTGACCATGAATCCTAAGAGCATTCCCTTTGTAACGCCGAAGACGCACTTTTGTGGATTAAGTCGCATCTGATACTGTCGCAGTCGTTCGAAGAACTTCCGGAGAGCGGGAACATGACCTTCTCTAGTTTTGGACTTGATAATCATATCATCCACGTAAACCTCGACCTCTTTGTGAATCAAATCGTGCAGGATGGTTGTAGCGGCCCTTTGGTAAGTAGCCTTAGAATTCTTGAGACCGAATGGCATAACGGTGTAGCAAAAGGTTACCCATGGGGTGATGAATGCGGTTTTCTCTTGATGGTCGGGGTGCATCTTAATTTAGTTGTATCTAGAAAATCCGTCGACAAATGACTTGAGAGCATGACTGGCTGTGTTATCCACGATCATGTCGATGATGGGTAGCGAATAATCATCCTTCGGAGAGGCTTTGTTTAAATCTCGGTAATCCACACACATTCGAACCTTACCTCCTGATTTTAGTACAGGTACAATGTTGGCTAGCCATGTGGGATATTCGATTACTCTAATGAAACCCACGTTCAACTGTTTGATCACCTCTTCTTTGACCTTAAGCGACCATTCGGTGTGGAGTTTTCTTAATTTTTTTTTAACTGGCTTGGCATCTGGGAGAGTGGGGATCTCATGCTGAGCTATTTCGAGGTCAATACCGGGCATGTCATCGTAGGATCATGCGAAGACATCCACGAACTCCTTTAGCAATTCTTCGAGTTGTGCGCGCTCACGCTCATCAAGGGTGGCCCCTATCCTAATCTCGCACAGTTGGCTACTAGAACCGAGATTAATAACAACAGTCTCTTCTTCATTAACTTGAACGTGGTTATGTTATTTATTATTAACCTTATTTAAATCAGTTAAGAATTGTTCATTTGCAAAATCATCATCATCAAAAGTTTGATTAGAATCTACACAATTAATGTAAGGCACAGCAAGATACTCAAAATCTTCGTTTATTTCATTGATAGGAAAAACAGTATTGAGAACCTCATCAAAAGAGGACTCGATTACATTTGAGCAAGGATGGACAACAGTAGAAGAAATAAGGTAGACATTGGGGTTAGGGGAGATTTCAAGAGGTAGAACTGGCGCAGAATGCCAGTTGAGGAGAGGTGTGTCAGCAGCTTTGATCAGATGAGATGGGTCCCTTGATGTAGTGCCTTAATGAACCATGCACAGTGCCAGCCCCAGTGTTTACAGGCTGAAGGAATCTTCGGAGTTACTTTCTTCAGTCTCTTCAGTATCTTTGATAAGCGGTTGTACGCGGTGTGGGAAACTCTCGGCCCATGGGTAGCTATCTTGGAAAAAGATCTCCATTCTAGGCTTCATTTTCTTGTCTGTATGGTCATACCACGATTCTGGAAAGCCGCAAAAGGGGAAGTCTTCGCCCTCTTTGATAAATCATCCATTTAAGGAGTCTCCTGAGATAGTTCGAATGCAGTCTAACCCTCTCTTTGATCGAGTCTGGCGGATCATTCCGAGCTCTTGTTCTGATGGTTGATATCACAAGCCGCAAGGAGGGAAAGCTTTTTTCAGTTCGATGGGCTCAAGTATCCCCTGCTGCCTTTGTCCTAGCCCCAGTCCGGGCATAAAGTGCATGTTTCTGAACATCTGAATCACATTGACATTGCCATGAGGGTCATATTCTGGAAAAACCCTTTCTTTGAAACCGTCCCCTGCCGGGAGTAGGGATGGCTCAACTCGAAAACCTGATAGGAGCATATCATTTGACCCATGCTGTATCTAAAGAATTGGACTGCTGGTGCTTGCACTCTCGGCATTTTCGTCGTCACCCAAGATGGTGATGACTCGCCCATCAGCGAAGAACTTCAATTTCTGATGGAATGAGGAAGAGACACCCTTTATACTGTGGAGCTAGGGTCATCCGAGCAATAGGTTGAAATAGGCCGGGATATTAATGAGTTGGAACTCGACGACAGAGTTTATAGGTCCAACCCCTATTGTAAGTTTTATGGATCCCATCACCTCCCGACAGGTATTATCGTAGGCACGTACGGCAGCGAAGGTTGGAGCGAGGTCACTTTCTTTCAGACCTAAACATTTAAAGGTTCTCAGTGGGTAGACATTCAAAGCGGATCCTTTGTCAATAAGAGAAAGTGGTACCACCTTCCCCATAATTTCGACGGAGATGTTGAGTGCATGATTGTGATTTGGCCCAATTTTGGGGATTTCCTCTTCAGAAAAGGACAGCATTCGGGTAGAGGTCAAGGATCCGACCAGGTTCACCGCTTCTTCTGGTGTGGTAGAAGGAGGAACTATAGGTCTAGTGAGCAACTTAATTAAAGCATTTCTGTGCAGCTGGGAAGACATGAAAATCCCCCATAGGGTGATGTTAGCTTGAGTTTTCTTCAGTTGATCGAGGATCTTGCTCTCCTCGAGGGTCATTTCTGGTATAAGAAGGTTTTCAACGCCCTTCCCCTTGTCATTAGCTAGTAGCGAACTCGGAACTTGGTAATGTCTCCCAGATCTGGTCATGTGATTTACTGAAGAAGGGAAAAACTTAAATCCAGTTTCTTCATCAATATCAGGTTGTTCTGCCACCTTATCTATTTCTCCGAGGAGTTCTTCAAATGATATCATCCCACATAAGTCATCTACTGGGCCAGTTCTTTCTGAAACTTGTTCTTCGCTCGAATCTTCAAATTCTTCCCCCCCATCCGGTGGCAAAAATTCTATTTTCCCTTGTGAAGTCAATGCATTACACGACTTCAACGGCCTCTTCATATAGGTCTTCCCATTCTGTGGGGATGTGTAAGGGTGAAGGGACCAGGTGCCCTTGTAGCTTCAAAGTGTCAAGTAACTCGGTAATACTGCAAATGTTATCGGTTTGCCTAAATGCTTCCGCCATGATCTAGACAACATCATCTAAGCAGGCTTCGTCGGTTGGTACCATCCACCCATCAGATTCTCGGGCCCATTTTCGTGCTTCCAAAAATAACGTACTGAACCTCTGACAATTGATAATCATCTGTGAGGGCAATTTCAGCCCGAACTCTAGGAGTTGATTCAATACCTCTGACAATTCCATACTTTCGCTTTTAGAACAGGTCCGGACAGTGATGCACGCTCTGGTAAGAAGTGACAGTGCCTGATCAGCGGGTCTAGTAAGGTGTAGGAGGAAATATGGGCAAATTTGTTTAGGAGGGTGTAAGGGTGTGATCTGGGTTGACGGATTGAAATTCGGGTTTTCTTCCAAGAAGATGGCATTGGTGTGATTTGGGAGTGGGTTATGAGTAGTGTTTGGTTTAGGATTGACTGGTGGGGCGATGGTACCCCGGTCAATGAGATCTTGGATTATGTTTCGAATGTGTAAGCATTGGTCGGTGGTATGGCCAGTTATTTGGTGAAAGGCGCAATGAGCATCGGTCTTGAAATTTTTGGGAAGTGGGTTGGATAATGGACGTGGATCCAGGGGTTTTATAAGGTTTTGGTTTAACAGGGCTTGGTAAAATTTGGAGAGGGGGGCATGAAGCTCAGTGTATTCCCTTAGAACGGGGGCAGGGCAACTCTATGGTGCCCATGATGTGGTTGGTTGAGAGATGTTGTTGATGGTTGAGATTGCGACACTGACAGGCTTATCATATTTTCTGGGGGTGAACTGTCCGGACACCTTCTTCGGTTCAACTTATGTTTTGGCAAGACCTTCCTCGATTTCTACTCCTGCTTCTCTGAGAGCTCGAAAGTGGGGGTTGTACTGTCCTCCCATGGTTGCTTGGACATGGGGTAAGAAATTCTTCTTCACTATGCTGACCTGTTCTTCTTCAGATGGCCGATTGGTCATGGTATATGCTTTTTCCCTCCATCGGTCTATAAAGTTACTGACTGATTCTCCAGAGTTTTGTTTGAGCAGCTCTAAATCAGGGCGGGTGACCTCGATCTCCTCGTTATATTTATACTGCGATATGAATTTTCGGGCTACATCCTCCCAACTACGGATTCTGAATTCCTCAAGAGATAAAAACTATCGGAGGGCGCTGTCCTTAAAAGTTTATTGAAATAATTGGGCCATCGCCTCTTCAGAAGCCCCTAGGAGCGTCATGGAACGGTGATAACTGCGAAGATGAACAATTGGGGGGGCACTCCCCCCGAACTTCTCGATATTTGGCATCTTGAACTTCTCGGGTAACCTCGCTTTAGGATAAGGAGACATATGGGTGTAATCCATGTAATTTCCAGAGATTCGGACTTGGTCGAACTTCTTGGTGAGCATCTTAAGATCTTCTTTGACTTTTCTCAACTCCTCCTCCTTCGAATCAGCAACCACGGGCAAGTTAACCACAAGCTGGGCAATATTTGGCATTGGAAGCTGGGGGCTCGGGTGGACCCATAGCACGAGGGAACAGGGCATCGGGCTCTTGAGGAATAGGAACTTGGTTTCGTTGCATTTCTCGGACCTCAGCTTGGAGGTTGTCAATCTTGGCCACGAGCTGAGCTAGGACTGTCGGCAGATCCGGTTGTATGACTGGTGGTTGATCTGCATTCTCCATGGAAGATGGATGGATTTAGGATTCGAAAGAAGTAATAGAGGAGCGAACGAAACTCCGGGGTGATTTGACTGAAGACCTAAGCCAATAGGGAGCCAGGCCAAGGGCGTGCGATCAACCTGAGAAGGCGCAGGATGAGATTTATTTTTGGGAGAAAAAAGGAAGAAACTATTTTATTGGATTTTTGATAAAGAAGGGAGAAATGTTTTTGGATTTTTGATAAAAAGGGAGAAATATTTTTGGATTTTTGATAAAAAGGGAGAGATGTTTTTGGAGACGGAACTCAGCATGATTATTATGATTATTATGTTCTCACTTGTATTTAATTCTCCTAAATGAAATACTGGACGGGACCTGAGCCTGGAAAAGTGGGGGTCTTAATATATGCAAAGCTACGTTTGGACTTCTAACCAGGCTCGCGGACAGGGTCCCGTTTTAAAAAATACGCGAAAATTGGGCGGCAGGTCGACCCGGAATTTCGGCAGAGTTTCGGGTCGAAATCGGCAATCTAAAGTGCGTGTCCTAGGTTTGACACCTATATGCGGGTATGCAGCTTGGTTGGGTGAATCGGCATGGGTTCCCCCCTTTGGCGTGGCTTCCACGATATACGTCTTGCTCTTGTGGGTAATCGGTATGCGTGGACAAGCCATTTGATATACCTGAGTGTACGTGAATTGCCTCACCATATACCTCGTGGGGACGGTACGTGTGAGAGCGAATTCGATATACTCGGCATACGTGAACGAATTCCCTGCGATATACCTCCCGTCATGACTTCGGTCAAGCGGTACAATGCGGGGGAACTGTTCGATATACGTCGAAGATACTTGGCCAATGGAAGGTGAGAGTCATATCGCTTAGGCTAACTGCGACCTGCCGGACCAGCGCCCATCACGAAGTGACCCTCCAGTACCTGGGTAAAATTTGGTCAATAGCAATGCTCTTTGGTGATGTTGTGTGAATCATGCATGATTCTCTTATTAGTATTTTTTATGTAAAAAGCTAGATTACTCTAATAATTCAATCACAGATAAATAAATGAGACAAAGAATTTTAAAATTGTTCAGCCTTATATGAATGGCCTACGTCCACTGTTATGTTATTGCTGAGTGTTTGGGAATTCTCGATTACAAGTACTATCAAGAAATTTCGGTCCCTTTGAATGAGGGTAATACAATGTATTTATAGCCTTGAGGCTATAATTTGAAAGAGTGATACATTAAATGATGTACATATGAAAGGGTAATTCATTTAATGCTCTTCAAGAGTGTGCGTTAAGATGATGAGCATTCAATGAATAGTTGAACTGTTGATTATCTGGCAATCAATGTTGTGGTCGAGATGCAGCTCGAACCGCCTTAGTTGCTTGTCGTTCAAGAGTTCCTCGGAGTGCTGGAGTTCCTCGGAGCGTTGGAGTTCCTCGGAGAGCTGGAGTTCCTCGGAGTATACTTGTTGCTCGGAGTGAGTCTGACTTGGTCAGGGAATAGACTTCCTCGTTGCTATTGTGCCACGTAGATCGACACGTGTCTTCTTGTGATTCGTCTATATCAGCATACTAATTTTGGTATCAACAAGTATCTTATGATGAGAATGACTTTCTTGATTATGACAAAAGAGGGAGCCAAGTACAAGTACCTCAAAAGGTACACCAAGTGTGGATGGGTGATGCGTGCAACATGGGGATATACATGTGATCCTAGGTGCACGTGGTGTGAAGTGCACATGGAGAATTTTCTACAAGTGTGTGAACATAAGCATAAGCATGGGATACATATGAAAAAGGGGAACATGCAGATATTGGGGAAAACATAAACAAATATAGCATCCATGTAAATAGAGTCAAGCCCTCAAAATATAATGAAACAATAAAATCCCCAGCGGAGTCGCCACTGTGGCCATCCCCGATCCCCGCCGCGGAGGGAGGAAGGATCCCTCGGGTCCCGCACATCCCCACTCGGGAGAGCGCTTCGGCGGCGTCGATTTTGTGAGGTGTGAAAAATGTAGAGAGATTCAGAGTCTCGAGTCTATTTTACTCAAAACAGACAAAAGAAAAAGGGGAATCCACCCCGAAGGATGGCTTCCAAAGACATACTGGTGCGTGCAAAACCAAAATTATTCGGAAAGGGTTCGGAGGCTTAGTTACGAAATGGGAAGGTGTTAGGCACCCGTTCCACCCTTTCGGTCTCTCATGGATATTTGTTATTTTCCTTTATATTTCCCCCCGTGATATGTGTGCATGTGTATATATAGAATGGAGGTAGGAATCCTCGACTTGCATTATGGAAAAGATAAAGTGAATCATCCGTAGGAAGATATAAGAATAATATTAGAAAAATAAGATTTACGCGATTACCCCTACATTGATCATTATAATGGAACGATAACGCATATGGAGCAATACTTCACTAGGAGAAAGTATATAGAATATAAGAAAAATGGATTTTAGAGAAGATAGAAAATGAGAGAAAAAGTGATAAAAAGGACTCGAGCCTCGGGTTTTACCCCGAGACGCCTACGTAGCCTATAAAGGCATCAAAGTCCACGTAGTTCGCATATAAACGACGGGTGGGGTTTAACCCATAAATCCAAATGGATAAATCTCTTATTTGTAAGTGTGTGTGTGTGTGTGTGTGTGTGTAGAAAAAGTATTTTAGTTGTGAGAAAAGTGTGAAAAAGGTGTGAGAATCCCTATTTGGAATTTATGAGCAAACCCTCTTTTTCTTGTTTTTTTGGGTTTTTTATTTATATGAAAATAGGAGATGTGCAATAATACTAGATAAAAAGTGTATTTATGATGTGTGAGATGAGATAATAAAAGTGCTAAGTAAGAAAACAAGTTATTACAAATTTAAGAGAATTTTGGAGAGGATTCGAGAAAGTTTGACCTTCTTGGAGACCTTGAGCTTGATCTTGAACGTTGGAGATCATCCCTTGAGCTTGGATGATGATGGAGAGTGGTTAATTCATCAAGTTTGATGAAAGTGATGATGAAAACTGGAAGTGAAAAAGGAATTTGGAAGTTGAAATCACGTTGCCTTCGAGAGAGGTTTCTGGGATTCGTTCAGAGAGATTTCTATCAGATCTGGGCTCCCCCTTGCAAATGAGGCCAAGGCCTCCTTTTATAGCCCCAGGGGACTGCCGATCGGCCCTGTCATGGCATTGCCTATTGGCAGGTGCCGATAGGCAGGGTCTGGGACCTGCCATTTGGCAGTGCGCCTCGGGATTTTTCAAAAAATTGGCCGTCGAGGGCAAACTGTTGGTTAGAATCGTGCATGGGGCATACCGTTGGAAAGGTAATTCAGAGACTTTTGAAAGTACTTTGGACCGCTCCCGAGTTCGGGAGTTGACTTTGGGTCAAATATGGCTCGGAAGCGTTTATCGGTCCGCTGGACGGGGAATCGTGCGGATGCAAACGGATTGTTCGTTCCATATGGTAAGTCCGAATCGCGCATGGGGCATACCATTGGAAAAGTTAGGATATGTACTTCGACATTCCAAAAAGTTTGACCCGGTTTGGAGAGTTGACTTTGGTCAACCGGGCCCGGGAAGTGCTCGGTGGCTTCCCGGAGTTAAACGGATCGTTCGTCCGCATGGAAAGTCAGAATTGCACACGGGATGAACCGTTGGAAAGTGTATTCAGTTCCCTTCGAAGATTCATTCAGCCTTGGTCAAGATGAAGAGTTGACTTAGGTCAAACAGAGCCCGGGAGCGCCCGGTGGCCTCTAGGTCAGGTTTCGGACGCAAACGGAGCGTTCGTCCTCATGGTAAGTCGGAATCGCGCATGGGGTGGACCGTTGGAAAGGGTATTCAGTTCCCTTAGAAGATTCATTGAGTCGCGGTCGAGACGACGAGTTTGACTTTTGGGTCAAACGGAGCCGGGGGGTGCCCAATGGCTTCCAGGTCAGTACTCGGGACATGACCTGGGTTTGCAATGATGAGAGGAGGTACTAGGGACCTAAGGAGAGTTGGGGGGGTAACAGAGTGAGGTGTCTACAGTCATGAGGGGGGGATGTGAAAATAATTTTGGTTTAGTTTTAGTCCTTGGTTGAAATTATATATACTTATTTAGTTCAAAAAGTGTTAATTTTGTAAAGTTTCTGGGTATTTTTGTAATCTTAAGAAACTATAGGGGCTAAAAATGATATTTACAGTTAGTTTAAGTCAATAGGTTTAATTTGACATAAAGTTTGGATCTAGGCGTTAAGTATAAGTCAAGCTATACTTAATTAAAAATTTCAAGGTTCATTTTTATAATATTTAACACTTCATACCTTACTTTTTTTATCACTTAGATACGACATAAACTATACCATCGTAATTCTCAATTATATTTGTGGCCATTCCGGGCGCACGACGTTCGTTCCGGGGGAGGAAGGAGGATCCCGCGAGAAAGAACTGCGCCGCAGTTTCACACCCTTCTCTTAGAAAGGTGATTCGACCGTCTTGGGTATGGAGTGAATGTAAAGAGATGGAGTCGCCAGCCTATGTTGCTCAAAACAGGAAAAAGAACATGTTTCCGCTTCGAGAGAGCGACATTGAGGATAAACTGATGCATACGAAACCAATAGATCGGAGGTCTGGGGGCTAAGTTACGGAATGGGAAGGTGTTAGGCACGCATCCCGCACTTTCAGTCTCTCATGGGCAAAGGTTAATATTTTCTTTTATCCCCGTGAAGTGTGTGTATGTGTTTATATAATGGGACTGGAATCGTTCGACCGATACAATGGAAAAGATATGGTGAGGTCATCCACTAGAATATTTCCAAAATAATAATAAATGTAGAAGATAGAATATGAGCGTTCATCGCGATATTGATCGTTATTGGGAAATGATAATATGTGTTGGATGAAACACGAGCAAGCATGTTATATATATATATAAATATATATGTTAATTATGTAAATGAGGGATTTTGAGAAATTTGGAAAATAAGAGAAGTTGGAAAATTGGACTCGAGTCTCGAATTTTAATCCGGGATGCCTACGTAAACTATAAAGGCATCAAAGTCCACGTAGTTCGAATGTATGATAGGGGTGGGGTTTATCCCATAGATTCAAACGGAATTTTATTATATGTATACGTGTAGAAAATGTATTTTTTGGTTTTGAAAAAAGTGTGATGGATAATTCCGTTCGTATATGTTTTTTTTTATGGAAAATAAAGTATGTGCAATATACTAATAAAAGCGTAGATGTTAATATGTATGAACTAAAGTGAAACTAGATTATCAATCTAATGTAACTTATGCGAAACAAAGAGATTTAAAAGAGAGGGAGGAGGAATTGGACCTTCCTTGGAGATTGAGCTTGGATCTTGGATGAACGCCTTTGAATGTTGATGAGAGAGAAGGATATTTGCCAAATTGGGTGTAAGAAGGATGGGTATTTAGGCTTGAATGGAACTTCTCATATGGAACTTCGTTGATTTCAAGAGAATGTTGATGAGATGACTCATGCTGATGGATTTACCCTCCTTTTTTATGGGAGTGAGATCATGGCCCCTATTTATAGGGGCAAAAGGTGGGTGTCGATCGGCCTACCCCAGGGTGTGCCTATCGGCAGGTCACCCTTGACACTGTACCAATAGGTAGGGTTCAGGACCTGCCAATTGGTAGTCTCATACGGACTTTTTAGGAAAAATGATCGTAGCGCACAAATCATTGATCCTAATCACATAAGGGGCATACCGTTAGAAAGTTAATTCAAAGACCTTTGAGAGTCCTTTGGATCGCTCTCGGGTCCGAAAGTTGACTTTGGGTCAAATATGGCTCGAAAGCGCACGTCGATCCTTTGGACGGGAGATCGTCGGATGCAAATGGATCGTTCGTCCATATGGTAAGTCAGAATCATGTGCAGATCGTCGAAAAATTTAGGAGATGTACTTTGACATTCCAAAGAGTTTCGCTTGGTTTGAAAAGTTAACCTTGGTCAAACGGGGCCCAAAAGCGTCCGATGACGTCTCGGAGTAAAATGAATTGTTCGTTCGTATCGTAGTTCAGAATCATGCATGGTGAATATCGTTAGAAAGGGTATTCAATGCCCTTATGATATTCATTTATTCTCATTCAAGCTGAAGAGTTGACTTTTGTCAAACGGAGTCCAAGAGCGCTTGGTGGCCTCCGGATCGATTTTTGGGGGAAAACTGATCGTTCGTCTGAATGGTTATGCTATTTCACGCACGGGATTGACCATTGGAAAGGTATTTTAGTGCCCTTCAAAGATTCAAAGATCTTTCACTCTAATGGTGAAGTTGATTGGGGTCAACTTGGGGCTCGAAAGCCCCCGATGGCCTCTGAATCAATTTCCGTTAATGAAATGGTCAGTTCGTTCGAACCGTTATACCGATTCGCACATGGAGTAGACCGTTAGAAAGGGTATTTGTATCCTTTCAAATATTCAAAGAGTTTTTTCTCTGACCGTAGAGTTGATCGGATTCAAATGGGGCCCGAGGGTGCCCGATGGCCTATTGATCGGTACTCGAAGTGCGACCTAGGTTTACAGTAGAAAGGGGGTGTGCTAGGGGTCTAAGGAGAGACTTAGGGGGTCCTATAATGTGCTGTCAACAGAGCCCCTCGATGAGTGAGCTTAGAACAAGTGATGGTCATCGAATCGACACCATATGATGGAGGGAGGTTAGTTATGTGGACCTAAGGGATGTGGATAGGGGTGTTCACGGGTCAGTTCGATTAGGTTTTGGACCGTAATTCAAACCGAACCGATCGATTCAGTTTTAGAAAAAGTCAAACCGAAACCGAATCGACGATGAAAAAAATCGTCGATTTCGGGTCGATTTTCGGTGGTTTTCAATTTTGGCCGAGTTTTTTAAGGTCGGTTTTCAGTGTTGGTTAGTTTTTGAGGGCGATGAATGGTTTTTGGATATAAAATATAAGTTATTTAGTTTTTTTTAATATAAATCTTGGTTTTGGGTCAGTTCGGTTTGAATATGTTTTTCCCATGTCAAAACCGTCAATCGAACCGACATGGTCGGTTTTTTAAACTCATAAATTATAAACCGAACCGAGTTAAAAAAAACTATCAGTTTTGGTTCGGTTTGGGTTGGTTTTCGATCTGATTGGTTTTTTTGCACGCCCCTAGATGTGGCTGACCGATTCAGAGGGTCAAGGTCAATATTGACCTAAAAGAGGTGATGACTGAGGATCGAGGTCAACTCTGACCTAACTGAGGTGACGATCCAAGATCGAGGTCGATTCTGACCTAAAAGAAGTGACGATTGAGGACTGAGGTCAATTCTGACCTAAATGAGGTGAAGATCCAAGACCGAGGTCAATTCTAACCTAGAAGAGGTGACGACCGAAGATCGAGGCCAATTCTGACCTAACTGAGGTGACAATCCAAGACCAAGGTCAATGATCACCTAAAAGAGGTGACGATCGAGGATCGAGGTTAATTCTGACCTAATAGAGGTGACTATCTAAGACCGAGATCAATTCTGACATAAAAGAGGTAACGACCGAGGATCGAGGTCAATTTTATCCTAACTGAGGTAACGATCCAAGATTAAGGTCAATTCTGACTTGAAAGAGGTGATGACCGAGGACCGAGGTCAATTTTGACCTAACTAAGGTGACAATCCAAGCTCAAGTTCAATTCTGACCTGGAAGAGGTGACGACCGAGGATTGAGGTCAATTCTGACCTAACTGAGGTGATGATCCAAGACAGAGGTCAATTCTGACCTAGAAGAGGTGACGATCGAGGACCGAGGCCACTTCTGACCTCACTGAGGTGATAATATAAGGTCGAGGTTAATTATGATCTAGAAGAGGTGACGACCGAGGACCGAGGTCAATACAAACCTAACTGAGGTGATAATCCAAGACCGATGTCAATTTTGACCTATAAGAGGTAATGATCGAGGACCGAGGTCAATTCTGACCTAGCTAAGGTGACGACCAAGGACCGAGGTCAATTCTGACCTAGGTAAGGTGACGATCCAAGACCGAGGTTAATTCTGACCTAATAGAGGTGACTACCGAGGCTGAGGTCAATTCTGACCTAAAAGAGGGGACGACCGAGGACCGAGGTCAATTTTGACCTAATTGACTTGACGATCCAAGACCGAGGTCAATTCTAACCTAATTGAGGTGGATACCAAGGATCGAGGTCAATTCTGACCTAACTGAGGTGATGATCCAAGATCGAGGTCAATTCTGACCTAAAAGAGGGAATGAACGACGACCGAGGTCAATTCTGACCTAACTGAGGTAATAATCTAAGACTGAGGTCAATTCTAACCTAAGAGAGGTGATGACCGAGGACGGAGGTCAATTCTAAACTAAGAGAGGTGACAATCGAGAATCGAGATCAATTCTGACCTAAGAGAGGTGACAACTAAGGACCGAGGTCAATTTTAACCTAACTGAGGTGACGATCTAGGACCGAGGTCAATTCTAACCTAAGAGAGGTGGAGTTCGAGGACCGAGGTCAATTCTGACCTAGTTATGGTGACTATCCAAAACCTAGGTCAATTTTAACCTAACAGAGGTGTACTTCTCCTTCGGGAAATTTGGGGACTCTATTGGGGATGACGATTGGATTTTAGGCTTCGTTGGGGAATACTGAAAGATCTGAGGATATTATAGCTAGGGGAAAATTTGGAGCGTCCTTTGGATACGTTGTTGGGAAGAATGATTCTCTGGAATTCCGTTGCGGGTGTAAAATATATTTTCTTTGGTGAACAAGGTGATATAATGGATTTGGAAATTTTAGAAATTTTTTAGGAATTGCTCGAGATTTTCTGGTATTTTTTTGACTTTTTGTACGAAATTTTGCTTTTGCTAAGGATTTGCAGGTGACCTTTTATCCTTAGGGGATGACCATTCAGCACACCGGGGTGACTGGGGGACATGTGCAAATGCGATGCCTGTTGGTGCATAAGTTCGACAACTCCTGGTATCTTGGGGAGATGGTAGTCCGATAGATCGTGGAGGATGAGGTTTCGGTGCCACCGGCGAGGCCCTCTATGTTCATGAGGCACGTGCGGGAGATGTTTGATGATGCCCGGGTGGCTGCGATGATGGGAGATCCATACTCTCCATACACTGACATAGCGGTGATGTATGACTATCTGGACTTATCTCGAGTTGACTGATGCTCCTAGCATTTATAATGTGATGCCTCTCCTTAGGGCGGGCTCGAGTCGGCAAGTGGGGTCCTCTCATAATGTAGATGGTGCAACCACGTCCACAGCGGCAGCGACGATAACGTCAGGGACTTCTTTTGTGCGGTTTCATTCCCCTAGTTACAACCTTCGACGAGCTGATGGGGGATTGGTGCGTCTACACCATCGTCCTCATGCGATGGACTCAGAGGAGTTGGGCCTGACGGAGGAGTTCCTTCGGCCTACGGTATGTCTTTTTTTATTTACTTTATTTCTTTCTTTTTCCTCATGCTTGACTGATTTGATCAATTCTATTCTTCCTCGCAATATATTAGTGTTTCGACCACCTGGCTGAAGGACATCAGGGACTGGATATCTTCGGCGACTACTCATATTCGTGAGGCGGTTCTGATCCCTTCTTGCTTGGTGTCGTTCGCCTCATCTGGGAAGGCTCGAGCTCTGGAAGTGGGGGCACATCGTCTCGTCACAGGGGGAAGAGGGCGCGCTGCGGGGACGGGGGATCTTAGAGAGTGAAACAAGAGAGAAAGAAGAAAAAGAGAGGGAGAGGGAGAGGGAGAGGGAGAGAGAGAGAAAAATGAAAATTGGGATCGGGCTGAGTCCCTTTTTTTCTTTTCTTTTTTCCTTCTTCTTTTCCTGCAAAATATCAATGTAATACAGAAAAATATATGCTAATAAAGAATTATTTTTTCTTTTTTTCTGTTAATTTTCTTTGATTTAGTGATTAATGCGCATACTCTTTTTCCTTTGCTGCTGAGACCGTAAAAAGAATTTGAAAATTGATTTGAGAAGGATTTTATTCAAAATGGAATTAGTAAAAGCATGAGTATAAAAGAAAATCCGATATTTCCTTAAGATAAATTTTTTTTTTTTATTTTTATTTTGACAAAAGAGGAAATAGGGAATTTTCCCAGAATAAGGGGTTGTCAATCGGCATGACCCCTGTCCTGCCCATCGGCATATCAGTCCAGTTCAATCAATCCAAGGCTTTGATTTCACTTTCTTTAATTGCTTGGTACTTGGTGGGGCAAGTTTTACTTCGATTTCTATAGGGTTTCTTGTCCTTGCTTGGGAGTTTCCAAGTATAAATAAGGGTGTGAATGGGACTTTCTTCCTCATACTTTCATTTTCTTTATTTTTTCACAGTTTTGCTTGCTTATTATCTCTTTATAATATGGCTCTCCCTTGTATTATTGAGTTCGCCAACTAACTCGAAGCCTTGGAGGCAATGTGTTCTTACAATGTCAATTATGAAGCCTTCCACATGCGTCGAGTCTCTTTGTGGTGCAACTGGCCCATCAAACGAAGCATGTTGATGGCGGTTGTCGAGTTTTGGTATCCCGAGGATCATATCTTACACTTCGGGTTGGATGAGATTTGTCCTACCTACGAGGAATTTTCTGCCATGCCGGGGATAAATCCCAGTGTTGGTGTGGTTTTGCCTGAGTTTTTCCATTCTCCCAGGGAATTACTGGCTGGACTTCTTCATATTTCGCCTTCGGTGGCCAGACTATTGGTTACGGGGAATGATTTCAGTTTCGGTGGCTTTTTAGTTCGTGCATTCGCAGGACGTGGGTGATGCTGGATATATCGGGGCCGTCATCCTAGGCATTGTTTTAAATGTTCTGTTAGTGATTGGGGAGATGCTAGTGGACCCCCAACTGGCTATTATTGTTTCTTAGATGTCATACCATCGTAATCCTGCGACGGTGATACTAGCGGAGACTTTGAAGGGTCTGGATGCCTGGCGGAAAGGTCGTTTTGCCTTTCTGAGGGGTAGCCTTGTAATGTTGTTTATGTGGTTATCAGAGAGGTTTCGTATGGCGGTACCACCTGAGTATCCTTTGTCGGCGGTTCCAAAGTTCTTCTCATGATATTTCATTAGCATAGTCCTGGACATTGAAAGTTGGGGGGACTGGTTTGTAGAGCATGAGGCTTACGATGGCCAGTGCCTTAGGGGAGCTTCTACCCATTCTGGAACTCGGGGAGTACCAATATGTCCGGTTAGTAGGCCTCAGGCAGAGCTCTTTCTACTTTGCCTGGCGGCTACTGCGCCAATTTGGTTGGGAGAAAATTGTTCCATCGCGAACACCAAAGTTCTTTCCTATGGAGGACCTGATAGAGCATATGTGCATGCAGCTTGGTTCTCTGTGGGAGAATCGTCGTCCATCGACCTGTCCTTTTCAGTCTACTAGGCGAGTCTGGCATGTCTTCGAGGACTACATGAAGTGGTTGTGGAAGAAGGTAGTGGCCAGGATACGGGCTGTGAAGACTAGTCAAAGGTGGTTTGCCATATTTGACACCATTGAGGGAGGCATTGTGGTTATCCCCAAGCTAATTTGGGCTTATCTCTCTATGGAGTATCTGCGATACTCAATTCAGGCAGGGGAGGTTTGGGGAGCCCAGGATGCAGCTGATGACGGTGTTGGTTCCTCTGGCAGTTATGAGTAGGGCTTTGGGAAGCTTTTTGTAATAGGTGTGGTTTTGTGCTTTGTGGGAATAATTTGGGGGGGGTGATTTTTCAGAGTAGTGGGGCTTGTTATTATTTGGGTTTTTTAGGGAGGTAGGCGTAGTGTTGGCTAGGCAAGTCATTTGACTCCTTACTCCGATGTAATCGTTCGAAAATTTTAGATAATGAAATCAATAAGTTTTTTATCATCTAGTAGTACCTCTTGATGACCTTTGCATTTTGAATTATCCATACCAATCGCTAAGGCATACATAATCCTTTCATTCATGTATATGTTAAAATGAACTGTCGTTCTCGGGGATAAGAAAAGAATAGCATTTTATGAAAAAGAAGGGGGTCATGCTCATTTGAAGCAAATGAGCTGCCTAAGTACCTCTGAGGGGTTTGAAAAATTTTGAAATTCATTTTTGAAAATATTTTTAAAGGATCAGGCCCACGTAGTTCTAGGTAGGGGGAAAAGAAGAGATTTTTATTTTTTTATTTTTTTATAATATAATAGAAGGGAGATGAGAAGAGTCGTGGCGCGCCGAGATTTCAGACTAGGGGTAAAATTTCTTGAGATGGTCCAGGTTGAGTGGATGCCCCATTTCTTCTTCGTCGAGGTCGGTGAGCACAGCGGCGCCGCCTGATATGATCTTCTTCATAATACAAGGGTCGCTCCAATTGGGCTTGAATTTCCTTCTAGGGTCCCAGATGGGCTCTACTATTTCTTTGAGGGTTAAGTCCCCTTTTCGTACACCGTGATCCTTGACTCTCTTGTTGAAGGATCGCGATATATGGCGGTGGTACCCTTGTATGTGATATAGAGCTTTATATCTACCCTTGTCCAAGAGGGACAACACGTCAAGATGGCTTTGGTACCAGTCTTCTTCGCTGACCTTGCTCTCAAGCATAATGTGTAATGAAGGTATTTCCAGATCCACGGGTAGGACTGCTTCCATACCGTAGACTAGAGAGTAAGGGTTAACCCCAATAGAAGTTCGAACTGAATTGCGATAGCTCCAGAGGGTGTAAGGGATCCCATGGGTTCAATCTCGACAACTCTCGATCATCTTGCTGATGATAACTTTGAGATTCTTATTGGATTCCTCGACCTCCCCGTTGGTTTGAGGTTGGTATGGAGAGGATTTATGTCTCTAAATTTTATACTCGTCAACCACCTCCATAACTTCCACCTTCAAATGTAACCCATTGTCTGATACCAGCTCGTGTGGGACCCCATATCGATAGATGATGTTATTCTTGATGAATTTGGCCACTTTCTTGGCATTCAGAACTACGTATGACTCAGCTTCGACCCATATGGTGAAATAGTCAATGCCGACTAGGATGAACTCATGCCCGTTGGATGATTTCGGTGTAACTTTCCCTATGATGTTGATGCCCCATGTGGAAAACGGCCAGGGAGAGGTCATATTGTATAATTCTCACGAAGGCAAATGTTATAGGTTGGAGAACTGTTGGCATTTGAGATATCCTCGAACGTAGGTTGTGCAGTCCTGAACCATGGTAGTCCAGTAGTACCCTTATCGAATGATCTTTTTAGCGAGCATATGGCCGTTCATGTGGGATCCGCATTCCCCGTTGTGGATTTTCTGCATCATTTCTTCAATATCGGCCCGTGTGATGCAGTGTAAATAGGTTCCATCGAAGTTTCTCTTAAATAATGCTTTATCACAGATAATGTATTGCGCGATCAGTCTATGAAGAATTGTTCGTTCTTTCTTATCAGATCCTTGGGGATACCTACCGTGTTTGAGGAGGCGCCATATATCATACTATCAGCAGTCAGCTATTTTGGGTTCTTGCTCCGTGTTGAGCTCGATGTGGCAGCAGTGGGTTTGTTTGTCTTGTTTCTGGATAAGGAAAGGGGCCATGGTTATTCCTCCGGGCATGTCAAACATGGAGGCTAAGGTGGAAAGGGCGTCATCCAAGTTGTTTTTTGCTCGGGGCAGATAATGGAAGGTAATTTCTTAGAATTGGGAAGCTAGTTCTTCAAGGTGGGCATGGAAGGGTAAGAGTTTCTCATTCTTGACTTTCCATCCCCTAAGTATTTAATCGATGATAAGGGATTAATCCCTGTAGACATCGACGTATCGAAATCCTTTTTTGAGGGAAACTTTGAGGCCTACCATGCACGCGTCGTATTCAGTTATGTTGTTAATGCAGGGAGAACCCAATTTGATGGCAATGGGAGTGTGGGAGTCATCAGGGGCAATTAGAAGGATTCCAATGCCATATCATGTTTTGTTGGCAACGCCGTCAAAGAATATTTTCCATCGAAGATTTTCTTGTAAGGCGCAAAGGATGTTCACATTTGGGAATTAAAAAATCCAGACATCAATTTCTTCCATAGGGTAATCAGCAAGGTAGTCGGATATGGATTTTCCTTTCATTGATTTCTGTGCGACATAGGTGACATCAAACTAGGCTAGAATCATTAACCAATGGGTCATTCGACTGGATAGGGCGAGTTTCTCGAGTCGGTACTTGATGGGATCCATTAGAGATACGAGTTTGATAAGGAAGGCGAGCATGTAGTGCTGTAACTTTTGGGTAACCCAGACAAGAGCGACACATTCTTTTTCTAAGGTGGTGCGGTTAACTTCATAATCAACCATTTTTTTACTGGCATAGTAGATGACTTTCTCTTTACGAGTTTTTTTAAGGTATTGGGTTAGCAAATTCCCGACTGTAGTATCGGTCACGGTTAGGTATATGAGTAAGGGAAGACCAGTCTATGGTGGCATGAGCACCGGAGGTCGGGTTAGGTATTACTTAATTCGGTCGAAGGCTTCTTAGCAAGCTTTTTTCCAGACCTTGGTTGAATCCTTTCGGAGGAGTTTGAAGATGGGTTCATAGATAAAAGTCAATTGGCTGATGAATCGACTGATGTACTATATTTTCCCAAGGAATCCTTAGACTTCTTTCTCTGTTCGAGGAGGTGGCATCTCAAGTATGGCTTTCATCTTAACAAGAGCTGCTTTTATCCCTTTCTCATTGACCATGAATCCCAAGAGTTTTGCTTTAGTAACATCGAAGACATATTTACGTGGGTTAAGCCGTATTTGGTACTATAGCAGGCGTGCAAAGAAATTTCAGAGAGCGGGAACATGACCTTCTCTAGTCTTGGACTTGATAATCATGCCATCTACATAGACCTCGACTTCTTTGTGTATAAGATCATGCAGAATGGTTGTGGCAGTCCTTTGATAGGTAGCCCCTACATTTTTTAGACCAAATGGCATGACACTGTAGCAAAAGTTTCCCCAAGGGGTGATGAATGCGATTTTCTCTTGATGATCAGGGTGCATCTTGATTTGGTTATATCCATAAAACTCATCAACGAATGACTTGAGAGTGTGACTGGCGGTGTTGTCCATAATCATATAGATGTTAGGTAGCGGGTAATCATCCTTTATAGAGGCCTTGTTCAAGTCTCGATAGTCGACACATATGCAGACCTTACCTCTTGATTTCGATACGGGTACGATATTGGATAGTGATGTGGGATTCTCAATTACTTGAATGAAGCCGACATTTAATTGCTTGACTACCTCTACTTTTAGTTTGAGTGACAATTCAGTACGGAGCTTTCGCAGCTTCTGTTTGACTAGTTTACATTTCGGGATAGTTGAAATCTCATGATGTGCTATCTCAGGGTAAATGTTAGGCATATCATCGTAGGACCATACGAAGACATCCATGAATTCCTTCAGTAGTTCTTCGAGTTGCGTGCACTCGTGCTCATCAAGGGTAGCCCCTATCTTAATCTCGCACATTTGGCTACTAGAATCGAGATTAATAATAACAATTTCATCTTCATTAACTTGAACGCAGTTATGTTGTTTGTTATTAACCTTATTTAGATTAGTTAAGAATTATTCATTTACAAAGTCATCATCATCAAGAGTTTGATTAGAATCAAGGCATTTAATGTAAGGCACATCAAGATACTCAAAATCTTTGTTTATTTCATTGGTAGGAAAAATAACATTGAGAACCTCATCAAATGAGGTATCGATTACATCAGAGTGAAAGGAAACAACTAAAGGGGTTAAACATCAGGGTTATGTTGAATATCAGCAGGTGGCACAAGTGCAGCATGCCAGTTGAGAAGAGGTATATCAGCATCTTTGATAAGGTAGGTGGATCATATGATGTATTCCCTGAGTGGATCATGCAGAGTGCCACAGCCCCAGTATCTTCTAGTTGAAAGAATCCTCAGAGTCACTGTCCTCAGAATCCCTGGTATCAGCTATGGTCTCTTCAGTGAGTGGTTGTACACAGTGCTGGGAACTTTTGACCACCGGGTAGCTGTCTTGAAAAAAGATCTTTATTTCCTGGTTTCATCCTCTTGTCTATAGGGTTCAGGGAAGCCGCATAAGGGGAAATCTTCACACTCTCTGATGAATCTTCTATTTATGGGATCTCCCAAGATAGTTCTGGCGCATTCTAACTTTCTCTTCAGTCGAGGCTGACGGATCAATCTGAGTTCTTCTTCTAATGGTTGATAGCCCAAGCCACAGGGAGGAAAGGCCTCCTTCAACACAATAGGTTCTGTCATCCCTGGTTGTTTTTACCCTAGCCCCATTCCGGGCATGAAGTGCATATTTTTTAACAATTGGATTACATTGACATTTCCATGAGGATCATATTCTAAACAAACCCTGTCTTTGAAGTCACCCCTGCTGGTAGTAGGAGTGGTTCGATTTGGAAGCCTGGTAGCAGTATATCGTTCACTCCGTGTTGTATTTCAAGTACTGGATTACTGGTACTTGCATTCTCGGTGTTGTCACTGTCTCCAAAGATGGTGATAACTTGTCTATTGGCAAAGAATTTTATTTCTAATGAAGGGAAGAAGACACCCCTTTGATGCTGTGGAGCAATGGTCGTTCGAGCAGTAAATTGAAACAAGTTGGGATGTCGATGACTTAGAATTCAACAACAGGATTTATAGGGCCTGACCCTATTGCAAGCTTGATAGATCCCATTACATCTCGACGGGTGTTGTTGTATGCACGTACGACAGCAGAGGTTGGAGCAAGGTCGCTCATTTTTAATCCTAGACAGTTTAGAGTTCTTAATGGGCACACATTCAGAGCTGATCCATTGTCGATGAGAGAGAGGGGAACTATTTTTTCCATGACTTTAACAGAGATATTAAGAGCATGATTGTGGTTGGTACCGGTATTAGGGATTTACTCTTAAGAAAAGGAGAGCATTCGAGTAGAGGTCAAGGATCCAACTAGGTTCACTGCTTCTTCTAGCATGGTTGAGGGAGAAACTGTGGGTCCTGTGAGTAGCTTGATTAGGGTATTTCGGTGCAGTTGGGAAGACATAAAAAGTCCCCATAGAGTCATGTTAGCATGAATTTTCTTCAGTTGATCAGGGACCTTACTTTCTTTAAGAGTCATTTCTGGCATAGGGAGATTCCCAACACCTTTCCCTTTATCGCTTGTTGTTGGTTGTAAGTTTGAGTTCTGATAATGTCTCCCCGACATGGTCATATGGTTTACAAAAGAGGGGAAAAATATAAACCAACAGTAATATCGGGTTTCTCAGCTACCTGGTTGATCTCTCATAGCAGCTCCTCGAATGATATCACTCCGCACAGGTTGGCTATCAGACTAGTCTCTCTCTAATCTGGCTCTTCATTTTAATCCTCAGAATCGCCCCCCCCCCCCCTATCCCATGGCAAAGATATTATCTTTCCATGAAAATTCAATACACTCTACAACTTCTATTGCCTCTTCATATAATTCTTCCCATTCGACAGGGAAATGCAGGACTGAAGGGACCAGGTGTCCTTGTAATTTCAAATAGTCGAGCAGCTCGAATATGCTACAAATATCACCAGTCTGTCGAAACAAATATGCCATGATCTGGACCAGGTCATCTAGACTGACATCGTCGGTTGTCACAACCTAGTTGTCTAACTCTCGAGCCCATTTTTGAGCTTTTAAGAATTACCCACTGAATCTTTGACAGTCGATGGTCATCTGGGAGGTCAATTTTTGCCCGAACTCTAAGTGTTGGTTTAACACTTCGGATAATTCCATATCTTTACCTCCAGAATGGGTACGGACATCAATGCATGCTCTAGTGAGGAGTGATAAGTTTTGATCGGCAAGGCTGGTAGGGTGTAAGAGGAAATATGGGCATGTTTGGAGAGGTTTAGGAGAGTATATGGGTATGACTAGTGATTTACTTGGCATGATTTGGGTAGATGGGTCGAATTCTGAGTCTTCTTCTAGGAAGATGGAATTTCAATAATTCGGCAGCGGATTATGGGTAGTGTTTGGTTTAGGGGTAGCTGGTGGGGAGATGATACACTAGTCAATCAAGCTTTGGATTATGTTTCAGAGATGGAAATATTGGTCGCTGGTATAGCTAGGAGTTTGGTGAAAGTCACAAAGGGAATCATGTTTGAAATTTTTCGGATGTGGATTTGGTAATGGACGAGGGTCTAAGGGTTTGATCTGGTTTTGATTCAAGAGAACCTGGTATCCTTCGGAGAAAGGAGAGTGATGCTAAATATATTCCTTTCAAATTGGGTTTGGGTGACTTTTTGGTGCCCACGAAGCGGCAGGCTGAAAGATGTTATTGATTATAGAGACTGTGGTACTAGCATGCTTTTCAATCTTTTTAGGAGCAAATTATCCAGAGGTTTTCTTCGATTCAAATTTTGTCTTGGCAAAACCTTTTTCAATGTCTACTCCTGCTTCTCGGAGGGATCAGAAGTGAGGGTAGTACTCTCCTCCCATTATTTCTCGAACATGGGGTAGGAAGTTCTTCTTCACAGTGCTGACCTGTACTTCTTCGGAAGGCCGATTGGTCATGGTAGCTGCTTTTTCTCTCCATCTTGCTATGAAGTTGCTTACTAATTCCCCAGGGTTCTATTTAAGTAGCTCTAAGTCACGACGGGTCACCTCTAGCTCCTCATTGTACTTTTACTGTGACATGAACTTACGGGCAACGCCTACCTAACTGCAGATTCTAGATTCTTCAAGGGATAGAAACCAATGGAGGGCGCTATCTTTCAAATTCTTCTGGAACATCTGAGCCATTATTTCTTCATAATCCCCTAGGAGAGTCATGGCTCAGTGATAACTACGAAAATGAACGATCGGGGGTTTACTGCTTCCAAACTTCTCGATATTGGGCATCTTGAATTTTTTTGGTAACCTGACTTTAAGATAGGGAGACAAGTGGGTGTAGTCCATGTAGTTCCCAGAGATTCTGGCCTAGTCAAATTTCTTGGTCAACATCTTGAGGTCTTCCTTGACCTTGTTTAGTTATTCCTCTTTCATATCAATAGTTACGGGTAAATTAGCCTCGATCTGAACAAGGTTTAGCATAAGAAGTTGGGCTTGTGGTGGCCCAATAACAGGAGGAGCACGTGGAGCATGATGGTATTCTTCAGGGACCCAGATAGGCTCGGGTTTAGGCAGACCCATGGCACGAGGGAAAATGACCTCAGGATCTTCGAGGACAGAGACCCAATTTCTTTACATCTCATGAATCTCGGTTTGAAGGTTGTCCATTTTGGTAGTGAGCTGAGCCAGAGCCGTCAACAAATCCAGCTGTACATTTGGCACTTGATATGTGTTCTCTATGGAAGACGGGTGCGTCTTGGACTTAGAGGAAGTAAGGGGACTAACAGAACTTTAGGGCAGCTCGGCTGAAGACCGAAGTCAATAGGGAGCCAGTCCAAGGGTATGTGATCGACTTGGGAAGGAGAAAAATTAGAATTTATTTTCGAAAAAGAAAAAGGGAAATTTGTTATTTTTGGAAAGGGAGGAAAATATTTTTGACATTTTTTGGAAAAGATTAAAATGTTTTCCCTTTTTTTTGGGAAAATGAGGAAAATATTTTGGGTATTTCTGATAAAAGAGGGAGAAATGTTTTTGGACACTTTTGGAAAGACGAGAGATGGGTCTGAGCATGATTATTATGTTTATTAAGTTCTCACTTGTATTATGTTCACCTAAATGAAAAATGAAATGTCGGACGAGACCCGAGCCTGTAAAAATTGGGTTTGCAACATATGTAAAGATATGGTTGGACTTGTCACCAGGCTCACGTGTAGGGTACCATTTTAAAAATTGCGCAAAAATTTGGGCGGCAGGCCAACCCGAAATTTCGGCAGAGTTTCGGGTCGAAACTGGAAATTTAACATGTATGTCCTAAGTTTGACACCTATATGCGGGTATGTAATTGGTTAGGTTAATTGTAAAGGGTTCCCCCCTTTGGCGTGACTTCCACGATATGCGTCTTGCTTTTGAGGGCAATCGATATGTGTGGACAAGCCATTTGATATACTTGAGTGTACGTGAATTGCCTCACTATATATCTCATGGGGACGATACGAGTGAGAGAGAATTTGATATACTTGACGTACGTGAACGAGTTCCCTGCAATATACCTCCCGTTATGACTTCGATCAAGAGGTACGATGCGGGGGAACCGTTCGATATATGTCGAAGGTACTTAGCCAATGGAAGGTGAGAGTCATATCGCTTACGCTAACTGCGACTTGTCGGACCAGGGCCCATCACGAAGTGACTCCCCAGTTACGGGACAAAATTTGGTCAATAACAATGCTCTTTGGTGATGTCGTGCGAATCATGCATGATTCATTTATTAATATCTTATGGATAGAGTATCTTTTTCTTGATCGTGCCAAACAGGGAGCAAGGTATAAGTACAAATAGTAAAGTTATACCAAACATGGATAATTGATGTGTGAGTGATGTGTAACTATCTATAAGTGAGTGTGTGATAAGTGAGAATGGATATATACAAGTGGAGGTGTGTGTTGGTGACATCTAAGCATGGATTTCTAAGTGATGTGTGCAATATGTGGATATAAGTGATCCTAGGTGCACGTTGTGTGAAGTGTACATCTTCTACGAGTGTGTGAATAGTAGCATAAGCATGAGGTAGATATGAATAATATAGGAGAACATGCAAATAGGGGGATATACAAGAAAATAAAACACCTATATAAGCAGAGTCTAGCCCTCTTAAAAATATTCCCCAGCAGAGTCGCCGCTGTGGCCATGCCGGGGGGTGCAACGTTCATTCCTGGGGGAAGGAGGAGGATCCTGTAAGGACATATTTTTATAAATGTCCATCACAATTTGTTATGTCGTATACCGCTACAATCGTAGAAGAATTGAAGAAGTTTTCATCTGCAAAAGACGAATCTGAATTACAAGTTGTCTTCAGCATTCATGCCCAATAATATGATATTTGGAAAGATAATGTTTTAAAGTTTCATTTACATTTCATATTAAGAGTGTTGGGGTATTTTTAAAAGGTGCTTTAAAAAAAGCTTTTATATAAAAATATTTTTATAAATGTTTTTTATAAAAAGGTTTCTTAACTGTTTGAGAAAACATTATTTTTTGAAAAGGTTGGAATAATTTGTAAGGCAGTAAGCGGACCTGGGTTTCGACGCCAAGGTCGTTCAAGGGAGATCACCATCTTGTTCGAACGACATTGAGATGTCGCGCGTAGTCGTTCAAACGACACGTGGATCTCGTTCGAGCGAGATGGGGTTTTCGTTTGAGCGACGATACTTTTCGGCTGACATGTTGACCTCATGTTTATCCTTTGACCGACTTAATAGTATTATAAAAGGGGTCTGGCATCTTGCTTTTTAACGTGGAGAACAATTTTCAACCTTAAAGAGTTTTATCATTTGAAAACTTTTGTTTTGTTTATCTGCCCAAAATCAATTAGAAAAATATCTTTTGGCAGAAAGTTTTTCTCCAATAATTTAAGGGTTCAAATATTTTGTTTGGTTTACAATTCACAAAAATCCCAATTACTTTTATATGAGTTATTTTGTGGAACCCAAGAACATATTTTGCTTTGATTTATTCTTTGTGGGGAAAACTCTACAACCGACAGCTGCGTGCTTTTGTGGAGGGAGTCCTTATAAAGTTCACACTTGTGGAGAAGCCGTTTTTCTTCTTCATTGTTGATCACCTGGAGTTCTTGCGGGAGATTCTAGCCAACGTTATTTATAGTCGTTGCTTTGGAGGTTTGACGAAGACACCGTGAGTTAAACTTGTGGGCGATTATCAGGTTGTATGTAAGTCAATGGTCTTGTAAATTCTTCAAAGTTCTAGAAACAAAACGTTTTACCCGAAAGGGGTTTTTTCCTTAATATTTATGTCACAAGCGTTATCTATTTATGGTTTGACACACGCACACACATAGATGCATGTTTAGGGGCTAAATTATTTTGATTCAAATTGACTCTAATTATATAAGTGTACGAATATAGAAATTTGCGAATTAATCAATTATCACACCGACACATTTTTTCAAATTGGTATCAAAACGGGCTACGCTAATTTATTGCATGATCCTGATTTTTCAAGGATTTATTTATTTTGATACAATTTGACTTCTCACGTCGTCAAATTGGTATCAGAGCAGGTTGCACTAATTTATTGCGTATTCCTATTTTCTGCAAAATTTGTGTGAAATTGATTTTTTTGGGAAAAAAATAAGTATTGTGAAAAATCACAATTTTTCGATGGAGCACTTATGTAATCGGATGCCCCCTTTGATGACACGAGTAAAAGTTTTGATGATATAAATCGTTTCAAATTGACGTTTACTAAAAGAATTGATTTTTTGGAAAAAGAAAATTCTCGTTTTAAATTCGCGTTGGATCTTTTTCAAACGGTTCAAAATCAAAGAGATTTTTATCATGAAAAATTTGTTTCCTTGGACCATGACTTTGTTACTTTAAAATTGTCCAAGAAGGAGAATGATGTATTCCTTATTATGTTATAAGGCTCCAGGTACGTCAGGTATATATATCAGTCACACACGCGCGCGCACACATATGGGACAATATGTGTGTGCGTCTGTGTGTGACTGATATATATATATATATATAATGTCCCTCGTAGCACTAGCTCATAAATTTCGAGTCTACCCTGACTCCCGAATTTTTGTCAAGTATTCACTTGCTTTTTATCAATTCTGTAACGTGACATTTCAGGCCAATATATTATCCTACCTAAGCACTTAAATTAATTCTTCCCGAAATCTTAACCCGGTTTCTTAATTATTACCCGAGTACTTTTCACCCTCGTACACCCGTAATCGCTTACCCAAAATTTATCCCCATCTGATTCAAGGTACTTTTTAATCTGCCCTGTACACTTTTAGAAGTTATAATTCATTTATCGAACTCCATAAACCATGTCGAACACCTAACGATCCACAAAAAACCAAAAATTGAAAGGGAGGATGGGATAAAAAATGGAACCGGCTCACTGGCTGACCGAACTGATTCGTTGGGCTGCTAACTCAAATTTTTAAAGGGATTCACCTATTTCCATTAAACTTTTTGAGTTCTAATCATTACCCAAACCCCGAATATGAGCACTACATTAATCCCAAACTTTAATTTATAAATTTCAACATCTGAATCAACCGAAAGACTTCTAACTCACGGGATTATCAATTTATATGAAGAATTGTGCATAGTTTTAAACCCAAAAATTAGAATTTCATCTTTTATTGCTTAGATCTTTTAAGATTTCATCTTATCATTTCACTTACATTAGATATAACATATAATCATGATAAAAATTCTCTTCGATAATCTCATTAATTAAAACCCTATTTTTACATGCTTCTCCCATCCAAAATTTGTATCTTCCTTCACCAAATTTCTACATGAATTATTGAAAACTACACTAGTATTATAGAAATTTAAATACTTGCCTTATGATTGAAGAAATTATGAGATTCTCTCCTTGATTTTTTCTTTTGGCAACGCTTTTTAGCCCAGAATAATTCGATCTCCCACCCGGATCACTTTCTCTTCAATTTTTACCTCTCTTTTCTCTCCTCTCTCAAAGCTCTAGCCTTTAGAATGGTTGGGTGGCTTGACACTCCACCCACCCACCCTAATTATAATCCTAAACACTCCACATCTCGAAATTAATCCAGCCCCTGTTCGTAAAATGACTCGAGTATCCTTTTTCGGGTTCTCTTTAGCCTAAAAAGTCCTCGAAACCCAATTATAACCTCGGGAACCGATATTTAACTATCTCGATCCATTTCAGACCATTGGCGCACTCGTAATTTCAATCCGAGTTATCTATCATTAATTTTCATCTCATTTCCAATACGACCCTATGTGCATGTCCCAAATGAGATACATTAAACCCATCGATTTTTCTCACTTACGATGTAATATAATTTAACATGTTTTCATTTACTTATCACACAAGTAAATATAATTACACATAAATATTAATTCCTTTATTTTCCAATTAATATTTATTTACGTCTCTTTATTTCTCAATTAATTAAATTACGTGCACACGCATAATTTAAAATGCTAAAAAATACGGGTATTATAGTCGACTAGGCTATTCTTCGAGAGCTGAAGGTAATGGAAGCTGACATCTTTGAACTGGGAGGTGAGCTCTTCAAGATGGGCATGGAAGGTAGCAACTTCTCATCTTTGACTTTGCATTTCTCAAGGATTTGTCTGAAAATGAGGGAAGATACCCCATAGACGTCCATGTGCTTAATTCCTTTCTGAAGGGCGATCTTGAGCCCTACAGTGCATGCCCCGTATTCTATCATGTTCTTGGTGAAAGGGAAGTTTAGCTTGATACAATGGGGGTGTGAGAGTCATAAAGATAAATGAGGAGCATCCCAATACAACAACCTTTTCATCGACGGCTCATTCAAAGAATATCTGCCATCTGAGGTCCTCCAGAGAGGTGCAGAGGATGTCTTCGTCTGGATATTCGGAGGCCTAAACTTTGATTCCATTAATGGGATGATTTATAAGATAATTGGAGATGAATCTCCCCTTCATGACTTTTTGTGTGATGTACACAATATCAAACTCAACTAGCAATATCAACCAGTGGGCCATTCGGCTTAACTGATTGGGTTTCTGTAGCAGGTATTTTATCGTATCCATTCAAGATACTAGTGTGATGGGGAATGCAAGCATGTAGTGTCGTAGTTTTGCGTAACCCAGAGCAGTGTGATAGATGCCTTTTCCAAGGAAGTGTAGTTGACTTTATACCCAACCAACTTTCGACTAGCATAGTAGACTTCTCTCTCCTTACGATATTCATCAATGTATTGGACAGTAAAGCCCTTACTACAGGATCGATGACAGTTAAGTATAAGAGGAGTGGGAGACATGGCTGCGGAGACATGAGCACCAGAGGTCGAGTGAGGTATCACTTGACCTGGTCAAAGGTATCTTGGCATGCCTCGTTCTATACTTTGGTTGAATCCTTCCCAATAAGTTTAAAAATGGTTCACAGATAGCATGATTGATAAACCGACTGATGTATCGTAGCTTACCTAGGAATCATCTTACTTCTTTCCCCGTCCGGGGTGGTGGCATCTCGAGTATGGATTTTAGTTTGGCCAGGCCTGCTTCAATTCCTTACTCACTAACCATGAATCCAAGGAGTTTTCCTTTAGTGACAACTAAGACATATTTTTATGGGTTCATCTACATTTGGTACTGTCGCATTCGCTCGAAGAATTTCCTCAGGGTGGGGATGTAACCTTCCCGAATCTTAGATTTGATGATCAAGTCATCAACATAGACCTTGACCTTTTGTGGATGAGGTCATGTAGGATGGTTGTAGCAATCCCTTAGTAGGTAGGCCCAACATTTTTTTTCCAAACTACATGATTATATAACATAAGGTTCCTCGTAAGGTGATGAAGACAGTTTTCTCCCGGTATTCAGGGTACATTTTAATCTGGTTGTATCTGGAAAATCCATCGATAAATGACTTGAGAGCGTGGTTGGATGTGTTGTCTATGATCATATCGATGTTAGGTAAATTATAATCATCCTTAGGGGATGCCTTATTTAGGTCCCGATAGTCGATGCAAAAGCAGACTTTTCTTCCTGAGTTCGATATGGGGACAATATTTGCAATCCATCTAGGGTATTCGACTACGCGAATGAAGCACACATTTAGTTGTTTGACTACTTTATCTTTGACCTTGAGGGATTATTCTGTTTAGATCTTCCTCACTTTTCCTTGACATGTTTGATTTTTACGAATGTGGGAATATCGTGCTGAGCTATTTCTAGATCAATATGAGGCATATCGTCGTAGGACCATGCGAAGAAGTCCACGAACTCTTTCACAAGATTTTTGAATTATGCCATCTCATGCTCATTGAGGGTAGACCCTATCATAATCTTATGCAAATGGATGCTAGAACCAAGATTAATAACAACAGACCCATCATCATTAATTTGAACGCAGTTATATTGTTTATTTTTTTCCTTATTGAGACTAATTAAGAATTATTCATTTACTAAATCATCATCATCAAAGAATTAATGCAATTAGTGTAAGGCACAACAAGATACTCGAAATTATCATTTATTTCATTCTCAGGAAATACAATATTAAGAACCTCATCAAAAGATGCATAATTTACACTGATATCAGAAATAAGAATAACAATAAGAAGTTTGGGGATTTCTTGAATTTGGTGGATAGCAGGTCTTAGAATGGGTTGAGAAGGCTGGATCGAAATGTCATACCAGTTAAGTAGAGGTGCTTCTTCAGTGGTAATATCTATAGATGGGTCTGTCGGCGCATCTTCTTAATGAATCATTAAGAGACCCAACCCCAGTGTCTCCAAGTGAAATGATTCCTCGGTGTCGCTGCGCTCAGAGTTTTTAATTTTTTTATGGTCTCGTTAGATAGAGGTTCCACCTCATATTTCCATTCCTTCTCCCAGATATTGTCATCTAAAAAGATCTCTGACCCTAATTTTTTTTTTATCAATGGGGTCATACCATGGTTCGAAGAATCCGTAAAAATGGAAGTCTTAGTCCTCTGATTCACTGTTTGAGCATTCAAAATCATCACCCCAGCTAGTTGTGACAATATTTCCCTGCCAGGAGTAGTCAATACATTTAACAACTCTTATGGCTTTATCGTATAAGTCTTCCCACTTAACGAGAAAGTGAAATAATGAAGGCACCAGATACCCTTATAGTTTTAAAGTTGTGAGCAACTCGAGGATGTTGCATATCTTCCCTTTTTGGAAAAAAAACACCTGGCATGGTTTGTACGACATCATCCAAGTGGATTTCTTCTACGGGTACCGCTCATTCATTTGATTCTCGATACCACTTCAAGGCTTCTATAAATAGGCCACTGAGCCTTTCATAATTTATGGTAATATCTGTGGGCAGTTTCAACCTAAACCTTCGGAGTTGTTCCAGAACTACGATAAATTCCATACCTTCCCTCTCTGATTAAGTGCAGACAGCTATACAGGCTTATATGGAGAGCGAAAGGGCTCGATCAACGAAGCTCATGGGATATACGAGAGAGGATGGGATAACTTTAAGGGGTTTAGGTGAGATTATAGGTATACTGGATATTTTAATAGGCACGATTTGGGTAAACAGGTCAAACTCTGGGTTGTCAACTAGTACGATGGCGTTCACCTCGTTCTATGTATCGGAGGTTAGCTGGTGGAGAAATGATCCACCTGTTTATGAGACATTGGATCACATTTTTAAGGTTAAAACACTGGTCGGTGGTGTGTCCTATGATTTGGTGAAAGTCGTAGTGAGCATCATGTTTGAAGTTCTGAGGAAGAAGGTTTGGCAACGATTGGGTTTCTAATGGCTTGATGAGATTTTGGTCTAGCAGGGATTGGTAGAATTTTGACAAGGCATCATGGAGTTCACTATAATCCTTTTTGGAAGGGTTGAGATGACTTTCAGGTGGCCAGGAAGGGGCAGGTTAGGATATGTTGCAGAATGTTGAGACTGAGGTATTGGACAGTTTGTTATAATTCTTTGAAACAAATTTCCTAGTCAACCTTTTCATTTTAATCTCCACATTATGATTAGAAACCCCTTGTTTAATCTCCACACCAACCTCCCAAAGGGCTCTAAAATGCGTGTATTATTATCTTCCCATCGATGTTCGAATATGGGGTAGGAAATTCTTCTTCACCATACTCATTTGCTCCTCTTTTGATGCTCAGTTGGTCATAGTGGCAGCTTTTCTCTCCATCTTTCGATGAAGCTACTAACTGATTCCCCAGGGTTTTGTTTAAGTATCTCTAGATCTCTATGCGTAACTTCTAATTCCTTATTATACATGTATTAAGACATGAATTCTCTAGCTACATCCTCCCAACTGCAAATTCTAGATTCCTCGAGAGACAGGAACCTCCCGAGGCACTCTCTTTTAGGGTCTGCTAAAATATTTGGGCCATTATCTCCTCTGAAGCCCCAATGAGGATCATGGATCGGTAGTAGCTATGTAGATGCACAATCGGGGGTCCACTGGCTCTAAATTTCTCTGGTAGTCTAGATTTAAAATAGGGAGACATGTAGGTGTAGTCCATATAATTTTCGAAGATCTTTACTTGGTCAAATTTTTTTAACAGCAGTTTGAGGTCTTCCTTGACTATGTTCACTTCTTCTTCATTGGGCTCCACAGGTAAAGGCGGATTAGCTCCTGGCTGATCAAGGTTTGGAATTATCCGTTGAGCGGGTAGTAACTCGTTTGCCGGCAGGGCACGCGAGACATGCTAATACTTCTTTGGGACCCAAGCTAGTTCAGGGGTAGGTGGACCCATGGCACGCGAAAATAGGATTTTAGGTTCATAAGCTTAGGTAGTTTGGGTTTGATGTCATTGCATCTCTTCTGCATCAGCTTGAAGGTTGTCAATCTTAGCACTGAGTTGGGCTAGGATGGCAATCAAATCTAATTGGACATTCAAAGCTTGGTATGCGTTACTTACGAAGGTTGATCTCAAATTCGATGGAATCATCAGAAGAAGAGGTAGAGCTTCAGGGTGGTTTGATGGAATACCGAAGCCACTAGGGAGCCACGCTAAAATATGGGTGTACGATCAACCCGAGAGGAAAAAATGATTTGGGTTTATTTTTTAAGGAAAAGGGAATATTTTGGTGTTTTACTTTGAAAATATGGGAAAATATGTTTTGGTGGTTTCATTTTTGGAAAAGATCAAAAAAGGGAAAATCCTCAGCATGATTATTATTAGTAGGTTCTACTTATATTATGTTTTCCTAAATTCAATGAAAATGTCGGACAAGACCCGAATTTGGTGAAAAAATTGGGTATAAGATGTAAGACACGGTTTGACTTGTTTTCAGACTCACGGAGAGGGTCTTATTTTAAAAATGAGCAAAATAACGCAAAAATTCGTGTGGTATGGAAACTTGGAATTATAACAGAGTTTCACATAGTAACCATCAAATTAGATTTGGTGGATTTGTGGAATGGTTCCCCCCTTTGGCTTAACTTCAATGATATACCTCTTGCCTATAAGGTTAATCATTCATCGATACGTATGGACAAGCCATTTGATATACAGGAGTGTACGTGAATTACCTCATGATATACCTCATGGGTATGGTACGTGTGAGAGTGAATTCGATATACTCGACGTACGAAGATGAGTGTCATAAAATATACCTCTCGTCATTAGTTTGATCAAGCGTTACGATGCGGGGGGAATTATATACATCGAAAGTATGAAGCCAGCGTAAGGTGAGTGTAGATACCACATTATAGTATCCCCTAAATCTCCCCTTAGGTTCCTAAGCACCTCCCCATACACTACAAACCCTAAGTCATACTCTGAGTATCGATCTAGAGGCCACCGTGCGCTCCTGAGCCCCGATTTGACCTCAATCACCTTCATCGTCAAAAAAATATCTCATTGGATCCTTTAAGGGTACTAAAACCCTTTTCTAATGGTTTGCCTCGTAAGCAAAATGACATAACCATTCGGATAAATAATTCGTTTTCCCCAAAAAATTAATTCGGAGGTCATGGGCGCTCCCGAGCTCTGTTTGACCAAGGTCAACTCTTCAGATCGAATGATACTGAATGAATATGAGAAGGTCACTAAATACCCTTTCCAACGGTCCACCCCGTGCATGAATCAACCTTACGATATGGACGAACGATCCATTTTACTCCGAAAGGTCATCGGGCACTTCAGGGACCCGTTTGACCAAAGTCAACTCTCTGAATCGTGTGAAGCTCTTGGAACATCGAAGTGCATCTCATAACCTTTCAACCGGTCTGCCCCGTACATGATTCAAACTTACGATTTGGACGAATGATCCATTATTGTCCGACGATTTCTCTATGCTCCTATCAGGTGGTGTCGCTATGCTCCTAGATCTCAATGGAGAAAATATGGCGTGTTCAGTTAAAATTGTGACTCAAGAAATTCTACCCTTAATTCAAATTATCTTCACACTACGACTCTCCTCATCACCCTTATATCCTAAAAAATAATCTCTTCATTTCCTCATACTCAGAACTACGTGGGACCTGATCCTCTGAAAACACCATTTTTCAAATAAAGATCATTTTTTAAACCCACGAAGGTATGTAGGCATCCTATAAAATACACATGGGCGCGTTCCTTTTATTTCTCACAAAATGTTATTCTTTTCTTCCCCCGTGAATGGCGGTCCATCTCATCACTTAAATGAATAAAAGGATTATGTATGCCTCTGTGATCGGTATAGATAATTTAAGTATAAAATTCATCAAAAGACACAACAAAATATATCAAAATTATTTTTCTTTTATTATTAGGAATATGGTTGCTATACGAAATATCAGCAAAGAAAGTCAAACAAACCACTCCATTCCTAACCTTCATACAATCTACCATTCCCTACCATTAAACCAGTTTCACAATATATCCAAAACATACTAAACACCTATCCAAAACACAAACTAAAACCCGCTTTTCAAAACCTTGTCCTCAGCTACCAGATGGGCCCGCCTCATTATCATCACCTGCTCCTGGAGGTAACTAAGTGTCCCAATCTTGATTGTTGCTCTGGATGTTCTCCATGCACTGGTATGCCTTAATAAACTTTGACGAAACCACAAAACCTTCCTCCATGGTATCAATATGACAAGCCATTTTTGTCCAGTCTCCGCCACCAAAATCTTTTCAACCATTCGTTCCCATAACCATTTCAAATAATCCCCGGATACAAACCCAGTTTCTTTAACAAATTATGATGGATGGGAAAACAGTCGATGATGCTTCCATAAAGGTCCTAGTATCATCATGAAGGACAAGGTCAAGTCCTCCGCCGAAAATAAATTGGTTATGTTAGGAGGCACAATCCGCTCCCATCCCATTTAGCGCAGAAACCACCAAGAAAAGATGAAGGAGTCCGGTAAAGATGAACTAATCTCACATATCAATATTCCCGAACTGTAAAATGGGTTATAGGTCCCCCATAATGGTACATACTAACAAAGGCATCGGGCCCCGTACTCCGTTATCTATTTAACCCAATTTTCCATCGGAGAATCGAAATTGAAGAAGGGTCTAGTAAAGAAATTTGGAACATCCGACAAAGGGTACTCAGGGGGGGCTTCCAGTCGCACTCTCAGAAAACCACATGAACATCATGACATGGCTCCCCCATAGAAAGCCAGCCCGACCTTCCTTCTAGGTATCCAAGACGTTCAAAGTCTATGCTAAAACTACCGTCGCATGACTACAACGATAAGACAATCACACCGTTATTGTGTCCACCTAAGGGTCAGTCGTACGATTGCCTATACCTAATAAAAGTCTGGCAATCAAATCCACGACCACAACTCCAGCAAAACTATTACTAGAAAAATACCTACCGCACATCGAATTCATGACTGTCGGGAGGAAGATATTTCCTCCATGAACCAGTGACCGAGTAACTGAGGAGAAGATATGAAGCAACTCTGCCAAAGACACCCTAGGAGAATGCGAATAACTACCTCTACACTGGGGCTGACACCTAACATCGTAGAGAACTCCTCATTGGTAAGACACACCTCGTCTAGGCCGAACCAAAAAACATGGTCTTTAGGGTACCAGTACTATACCATTGCTCCAAGCAGGTTTCAGTTTATGGGACAATTACGCGACAAAGAGACCTGACGCAAGCCAAAGTCTTCGTATTCAACATTATAGAGGGACATTGCCTCTAAACCCTTGAGGTAGGCAAAAAAGACCTCAGACACTGGAAGAGCTATTTACAGAGGAGAGAAAAAGAAATCTATAAAGGAGAGAGAGTGGAATGTGATGATAAAAACACCTCGAAAGCCCCTTTTTATACTAAAAATCCCATAAGAAAACAATCCATTCAAATCACTATCGGCTCCCATGTTCCCAAAGTACACAAAGTACGCAGAAAGCGCAATCAAAGCCAAGGGAGTGATTTAGACTTGACCCCTATGCCAATAGGTAGGCCAAGGAGTATGCCGATTGGAAACTCCATTTTTTTAGAAGATTCATTATTTCCTCTTTTACACATACCAATTTAAAAAATAAACTTTTTGCTTTGAAAAAAGTCAATCTTTGGGTTGTTTCTTTTTGAAAAATTATGGTTTTCCCTTTTGAACATAATTTTTGTTAATAGACATTTTCTTTCTTTTTTTCTTCGAGCCCCTTTTTCATTTTATATCTATATTTGTAAATAATAATAAAAAACCTCAGCAGCAAATTAAATAGCATATAAAATAAATCATTAAAGCAAGATAACACCAAAAAGAAAATGCATTTCGTATATATATCTTTCTGGTATCATTACATTTCCTTGCAGGTATAAAAAGAAAAAAAAGATATATTAGGACGCAACCCGAATCCCTTAAAATCCAACCATCAACCTCCACAGCGGACACACTTTCCCCTGCAACAAGCGCTAGACCTCTACTCCTAGACCCAAAACTCTCATCAGACATGGGCGACGGCACCAAGAAGGTGCTGACTGACTTCCTCACATAGGCTGACACCGGCCCCATCTAATCCTTAATATCCCTTAGCCAGGTGGTTGACACGCATATAGTCTATAAGAAGACAGAAGAAAAGCACCAAATCAAGTAAGTTGGTAAAGAGCAAAGAAAAGATTATACCTCACTCCGGAGAGCATCCTTAGAAAAAACTGCAAACACTTCCATCGTCGCATGAGGACGGTAAAGCACCGATACCAAGTCCCCACTACTCAACTGAAAAAGATAAGAAGGAGTGGAAATTTGAAGAAGCGAAAGCTCCCCCGCCGTCGCAATCGCGTCTCCTCCAAAAAAATGAGCCAATGTTATAGGTATGTTATTGTAACGACCTGACTCGAATTTATGGGTTACCCATGAGTCAACCCAGTCGACCCGAGCGTTAGATGTGAAGTGCAATGAAACAAACTATATAATGTTGCTAGTTCAGTTTTATTTTATTGAACGTTTAATGTGATTTATCATGAAATTCTAGTTTTAAGATAAACTACGTGAGGGACCCATGGGGAGCACCCCAAAGTCCAAGTAAACAGAATAACTAACGTGAAAAAAATTAGGTATTTATCTGCATAATGCCCTCAAAATACAGAACCGCTCCAAACCTGTCATAATAAGCAAGGGTATGAGCCTATGCCCAGTGGGAATAAACAAGCAACATAGAATTGAACGGCATATAGGATACTCACATGCTACAACCCCATGCATGCGAAAATATGTATGTATCCACATATATATACCTTTGAAAGTACATGTTCCAATGCATTAACCATTTTACTGCCGAAAACCTTATTTATCCAGATTAATTTACGTTAATCTTATATAGATTTCCTCTATTCACTCTTTTTATTTATTTCAATACACTTTAGTATTTTCGTTGAAAATCACCATTTCAACACACGCATCCACCATGTTAAAAGATACATATTTGTCATTTAAAAACCTGTTTCAATACATTCTTATGTGAATTGTGGGTTTAACCACTTAGGTTTCTTAATCTCCCACTTACCCACCTTATTTACCCCTTTTTTCTTATCTTATGGATATTAATAGATTAACGCATTTACTTGTCAATTTCATCGTTACCGGAACATTTATTACATTTATTCAAGTTAGGTTATATTACCACATTTTACCACACAATCCATTTATTGACATGTTCCATATTTCTTTATCACTTTCTTTTCTCGAATTCTTCCAATACCGTATACTTCCACGGCCTCCACATCGTCGGCTATACGCTCCATATGCTTTCGCTAGTGTTTTTGGGCTTTTCACCCAAGGGCTCCGAGTCCTTCTTTCTTTTTTCCGGTGTCATCTAAGTTCCTTTTTAATGTGTTTTAACATTTTACAAATGTCCACGTTACCCACTTTTCCATTTTACCCGACCAAAGCCAAAACTCGGGACTTTACCGCCCCATCTTGTGTTACACTTTGAAAATCGATATTCCATATCCTTTATACCTTAACCTTGGTTTTATTTCAAAAATCTTATTCGTTTAGGACCATTTTGTGTAACACCTTTTCCAACATTTTTATTTCATAAAATTATTCCACTTTAAGTAAAATTACTATTTTATCCATTTGTTTCGAAAATCACCTTTTACTCAATTCTCCCAAGTGTTAATTTCTTACAAAACGTCATTAAGTCACTCGTACTAATTTCTTAAGTGTTTAACGCATTAACACCCTTTTTATCCTTGGAGTAATATTCTTCTTAATTGGAAACATCTTAATTTCATTACTTCCTTTCCAATTTCATAAGTGTTAATCTTTTACAATTTCATTAAGTTACACGCCAACTTTCCAATATTTATCCATTAACACTCATTCAATACCTTTTTAACCATTACTAAACTAAACATTTCTTTACTCTCTTTATTCAAGAAATATAATTATATTTGAAGACAACTTTTATAAGAAAATACCATTTCCTTTTTATCAACACATGTAGTCTTGCAACTTTGAACTTATTGGACTTTTAATTTTAACCCCTTTTTAACATACTTTGAAGGCAAGAATTTCTAATATTCTATTTCCATGTTTTAACTTAATAAAACCTTCTCGAAACTTGTTTATGCACTTAATGCCAAAATACTACAAATTTATATGCATGTGAATATGAATTTTAAACCCGAAAATCCTACTACATGATTTAAACATACATTTCATCCTCGAAATTCATTATGGTTACAAATGTCTATTTTTCAAAAATACATTATTGAGGCACAAAAGGCATTTTTATTCTTAAACTTCAACAAATGTCTATTTTTCATAAAACCTCCATTTTTGCAAGAACTTGAAATATTCGTATTTCATCAATTTCCAATAAAATCACACCCTTTTCAAACATCTTATTCCATAAAAATATTTCATCAATATTTTAAGAAAATACATCATTTTCATAAAACATCAACTTTTACTATTTCAATACCTTGAAATATTTATTCATCTTTTTATTTTCAACAAAATAACATTTTCTAACATTTTTATTCCATAAAAATATTTATTATCTTTTATACATTAATTACACCATTTAACTAAATGCACCCTACTCAATAGTCTAGTTACAAAACTACAAATGCAAAATAACATCTTACACTAAGAGTAAGATTTTTCCCACCTCCAATAACTCAAATAGTGGTGGAAGTGTTGGTGTAGGAGGAGCAACCCCCACTTTCAAAGGTGGCCTCAAGGGGTTACCAAAAGCATCCTCCAAAATGCTCCAAGCTAAGAACCCCTTCAAAACCCACTACATACTACAGGAAAGCTCCATATTCATCTCCAAAAACTCCCAACAACACCTCCAAAATTCGTATCTTCCCCTCAACATTGGTGGAAATTGGTATTTTGGGTTGGGACAAGGTGGAATGCTACATAAAGTGGTGGTGGAATGGTGGAGGTGTGGTGGGAGAAACCCACTCATGGAGGAAGACCACCCTCCTCCCCCTCTCTCTATTCTTTCCATGTTTTCTAACAAATGAGCCCAAACACCCCTAATAAAATCTCTCCAAATCCTAAATTCCAATTTTGCCCAATCTGAACTGATCTGGTCTTGATAACACATAAAATCAAGGGTTGAAATTGTGATAGTGCACAACGGCAAGATGGAATAAAGATCTCGACCAATGTCGTTCGAATGAATTCCATATGTCATTCGAATGACTTATGAAATGTCATCCCTTCCTTGGATCACGCAACCCTTCGCCCGACCTGCTACTATAAGTCAGTAGCATGTCGTTAAAAGCTTATATCTCGAGACCTACATCTCGTTACTAACGACAGTCTATTTTTGTTTGAACGACCCTTTTTCATCATTTTTTTTCAATTCTTATTTTTCATCTTCCTCGATTATAATTAATTCCCCCTCATTTATAATCCGTATAAAATTTTAATTCAATTTTTGGGACAGGTTATTACAAACTTTCCTCCTTGGGATATTTTATCCCCGAAATTCTCGATCCATTAATCCTCAAACTTATGGGGTCCACAAACTTTTATTAGAAGTCCTAAAAATTCTCCAAGATAATTTGTCAAAGTCCTTAGCACTAAATTCAAATGTTTACCATGAAACATGTCTAATTGCTCACCATTTCATCAACCATGACGCTACATGATCGACTCCGAGTCTCCATTCGCCTTATGATCAAGTCTAAACCATTCCTACGACTACTTACGCTAGTACCTAAGATATACCGGCTTGCTACGGGCCAATCCTTTCTAGCGGTCAACGCTCACCCAAAGCAAATCATAATACAACCAACCATCGTATATATCACCAAAAATTAATTTTAGCTTAGGACCGTACATCCTGTGTTCCATAACCTTTCATGTTATCCTGACTACAAAACTTTCATGAGCATGTCAATAATCGCATTGTGCTATTCCCTCACTCCAAGGAGGAATGAACTATCAAATCATTACTACACGTCTGGTTTATACCTTTCGCTGCATCACTCTGATGAACCTAACACTACCTTAAGCGTCTCATCACTAGAGTTTAACTCCAATCCACTCACTGTGGTAAAGAAACATCGTGTGTTCAATTTTCCTAGATTTCTATCGCTATACCATAACTTCAAGCCATCATCCTGCTCTTCACAACTCGCGGCATTGACTACCGCACCGGCCAGTCAAAAATCCACTAGTGCTAAGAAAGATTGCTACTACGAGTAAACCATGTGGCTGAAAATATAGCCACTCGTATGCAGACCTTTATGAAATAGCGAGAAAACCTCAGATAGGTGCACCCAGTTACCGAGCTTCATTGACCATATTCAGTACACCACGTCTCCCGGGCCTAACCACATCGTACCACGACATGACACCAACCTGAGTAACCATAGGGACAAGTAACTGTCCTGAGGAATTTCACCAATAGGCATCCGATTCTGACTTATGAAAGAGAACCTATACTGTATACTTAAAGTTGTGCCACGTATTCTCAAAACTCTCATCAAGCACTACATTTGGTCATATACCCTGGCCTGTGTCACTAGCCACGACGAATCGAATTCTAACCATTCATTCTTATAATACGAGCGTAATTTATGAATCATTAATCCTTTAGGAAGCCAATGTTCGACTTACCTCCTTGGGATCAAGGTCCTACCATTCATACCCTTGGTGTAAATAAATCATTATGATTGGCGGATACCTCACGCTCTAGTCACTAATCCTGTCCAATCACTAGTGACGTCATCACCAACCTACTATTTCCAGGTTATTGTCTCATTTGACATATCGTGATTGAATTCCAAACTCCATAGACATTACTTGGATTAAACGAATCACTCACCTAACCTTATGCTTTCGACCACAAGAGATTGCCACCAATTCACCTTATCATTTATACCCACACGAGATTTTAGTGATGACCACACCAATCGTCATTGGAATTCTAAGGGTAGTAAATCTCGCATTGGGCTACGTCTTCTAACCCGTACTAACTTGGAAAGGCATTCCAATAACTAATCCTTCCTTTACCAAGGTTACCTTAATATATACAGTTAACAACCCAACATAATAATAATATTTCGATGCTACTCCACCTTAATCGACATTTTTAAGTCTCCACTTGACATCATCACTCTAAGTCTCGAATACATCTCTAGTGTATCCTGAAACCGATTATCATCATACTCATACGAATCATACCATGACATTCGAGCATCACTCCTATGAAGACACAACTATCACCCTACTTTAGGAATTACACCAGCCATCTATGCCGATTGGAAGGCCATACCCGGTATGCATACTATACGACCAGCAATCTGGGATCATCACCTAACCCTCAACTCAATCATTACTAGAATGCTATTGCCTCCTCTTACGGAACTTAATTGGTTTCATAAGAACACCAAACACATTTCATTCAGAAGTACCAAAACCCGAAAAGATTTCATTGTCCATACCTTTATTACCATAGGTGCACTCTACGAACCTTACGATACCCACATTGATATTACTTGGTACTCGCAAAGACATTAGTCTACGAGATTCTATTTATAGTGCACCTTAACCATCAAACGCCCCAAGGCATCACAACATTAGATGTCTATCCTCAACAATGCCATACACAATTTGTCCTATGGGTATCTCAACATGCATGTGAACTACTCTCACATCAGGATCACCTCGCACCTAACCATTACCTCGGAGGCTAAAATGACTCTCAACACTTAAACACTAATCTTACCTTTCTTCCAAACGAATGTGACTATAAGTCGCATACAAACCACAATTATTATTACTAAGGATCTTGTCCTGCTACAATACATCACCTACGACCAACAAACCTCAAGGTCTACCTCATCAAATTCCTAAATGAATGTTCAATCACGTCAACTAAATTGCCTCTTTTAGAAAACACCATACCGTGTGATAACCTATAAGTTAACACGGCTATAAATATCTTGGTAGGATATGGGACATCAAGTAGTGCCTACAAATACCAAGGCCCTCACCATGGATGTCACACGAGATCCTATTCCTCAATACCACATTATAACCAAAATATATTAAACTCAAGTCCTCAACCAAAAGAACTAACACGTTCTCACCATAAAATCAATACTTATGAATACTATTAAGTCATCTAGTCTCCATACCTGTGATACACAACCCTTACAACTAGTTCGTAGTGAACACTACTCATTATTGCCACTAACAAGGCTACTCTTATCGCCAAGGGAATTTCGCCACACATCTCACACATAAGATCATGGCGTTGACACTATTAGTCTACACGACTTCATGTGTTCATCGAAGTACCATCAACTACAATTTTTCTCCAAGAATCAAATTTGTCTAATTACTTTCCAATTACCAATCATTAGTTCCTAGTCGAGACATTTTAACCATCAATCTCTGCTATTAATTATATGCGACTTGTGCCGCTTGCCCAATGGGCGTCGTTTCATTCTATCGACACCTCGAATAATCCTATATCACTAAAATTCAACACAAGCACCTCACACGAATATCCCCAATGTCACCACTATAGGCTTGCATAGACACCAATAAATTACTACAATTATAGTCAGAAGCGCGAAAGTGATTAATAACTATCAACTTGATCGTGTGCAACTTAGCACTAACTCACTTGTCGTGCTAACCTCTTTGACTTTATCGTCAAGGACACGAACTAAACTGTCATCAAGCTAGCATGATCGTCCCTAACCAACACCAAAATCGAAAGATCCAATACCGACCTCACCATGTCACTCTCGAGAGGAACCTTGAACCTAAAGATTTGATACCATCGGTAACGCTCCAACTCAGATTTATAGGTTACCCGTGAGTCAACACGGCCCGACCTGGGCGTTAGGTGGGAAGTACAATGAAACAACCTATATAATGTTGCTAGTCCAGTTTTATTTTATTTAACTTTTCACTTGTTTAGCATGCAATTATAGTTTCAAGATAAACTACGCGAGGGACCCATGGGGAGCACCCCGAAGTCCAAATAAACAGAGCTACTAAAGTGAAAAGAAATAAGGTACTTACATGTATAACGCCCTCAAAATACGAAATCGCTCCCAACCTATCGTAACAAGCGAGGGTGTAAGCCTATACCCGATGGGAATATACAAGCAGTATATAAACGAATGACAGAAAGGATACTCACACGCTACAAACACATGCATGCGAAAAATATGTATGAAAATACATGGTCCAATGCATTAACCATTTTACTTTCGAAAACCTTATTTACCAAGATTAATTTACCTTAATCTTATAGAGATTTCCTTTATTCACCGTTATTATTTATTTCAATACACTTTAGTATTTTCGTTAAAAATCACCATTTCAACACATGCATCCATCGTGTTAGAAAATACTAATTTGTCATTTAAGAACCTGTTTCAATACATTTTTATGTGAATTATGGGTTATTGCAAGTGCGATAGGCCCCCAAATTTTAATTTAAAACCTTTTTATACTCCAAAAAGTAATAATTTCCTTTTTAGATATGCGGAAGCGAAGATGATGGTTCAATTAAAAAAAACAAATTCACAAACTTTAATTTCTTTTCAAATTAAAATTAAACCAAGTGAAATAAGATTAAATCCACACAAGTTGATTTTTCACTTAAACCAAATATTTCAATTCAAGTCCTAGAAATTTGCCTAACAAGAATAATCCATTTTTCAAATTAGTCCAAACCAAATTTTACCAAAATAAATTATCTTTGAATTGAATTAATTTCAATTTCACCCAAATATATTTTAACACCAAAGAACATAAGTGTGATAATTAAATCAAATTTTATCTTGAATTACCTAAGCATGCATCTACGTGATTTAAGCAAGATAAAATTAAACAATATAACACGACGCGCCGATGTACGAGGAAAACCCAAATGGGAAAAACCTCGGACGGCCCTAGCCACGAATTCACTAAGTATGGTAGTTTTTACAAAGACTCGACACAAGAGGACTTACACAAACTGACTTGAGTCCGTCCAAGCCTTGACGCACTCCTTGGTCTTCAACCTCCGCCTAGTGAATAACCTTGGACTCCTCCACAGTCTCGAACTCCACCGATGGGGCTATGGTCACCGTCAACCCACACGCGAAGCCTTTCTTCGAGTGAGAACACCGTAATAAACTTTTCTCCTTTTTGGGGTAGAGAATAACCCAATCTCTCTTCTTGTTGGTGTAGAGAAACCCAGGTGCCAAAACTCTCCAAGCAATGATATATCAATAGGTACTTGGAATAAACTAAACAAATGGGTGTGTATATGTTTTTTGATGAGTTTAATCCATAAAAATCAAACACAAAACATGGAACTTTTTCTTAAAAGTTTTGCTCTCAAAAGACTCTTAGAATGTGAAAAAGTTATCTTAGAAAATGTCTTTCCCGCACTATGTAAAGGTGGTGAAAGTTAGTGGGAAAAGGGGGAAGTTATAAAAAAAAACGGTCAAAAAACTGCTCGAAACTGAAATTTCGTTAGAAGTTCATTCGAACGAGTTTGAATTCGTTCGAACGAAACTTCTAACGTGAAAACAGAAACACTGAATCTCATTAGAAGTTTGTTCGAACGAGGTCATTCGAACGACTTTTCTAACGAGATTGTAGGCCATGATTCTAGATAATTTCGATACGAATGCGTGGCCGCTAGTTTCGTATTTTTCTGATTTTTTTTTGGATTTGATATGATTTTTCTACTGAAAGGTGTTCGAGAACAAAATCTTTAGAACTATGAATTCAAAAAAAAATAACAGAAAAATACTAGCACCCAAAATAAATTTCCAAGCTCCTATATATATATTAATGCATTCATACCTTTAGGAGACATTGTAATCCACATGTTGATGACGTGAAACTTGGCACAAAAATCGGCAATGATGTTATCTTGAAAAGTAATGCCTCAACGTCTTCAACTTTCACTTGTCATAGGCTTGAAGGATACACTTGAACAATATCCTATGACTTAAATGTTTTTGTCCGGAATTGAGACAACACTACATTAAGACTCAATCGGAGACTTGTGTCCTTACAAATCTCCCCCTTTCGCTATTTCGGGACAAAAACCAAACAAAAATCCTAAAGGGTCGTCAAGCTCACTAGACTCAAAAACACTGTCCCACCCAAAATAAAAATACAATGCTTGACTCAAACAACCCAAGGATGAATATCTTTGCCTATGTTGAATGTTGCCATTTTGAAGTATTCCTGCACACTTAAGCAAACTATCAAACGCATATGGAATATTAACATATTAAATGCAATTAATTAATTAATCCCCCTAAATTAATTCTCCCCTTTATCAAACAAATAACATACTTAGAAAGACGTCTCCCCCTAAGAAAAATCTCCCCCAAACTAAGATACGATAATAATAGGATTAGATACCATTTCTCTCCCTATCATTCTCCCCCTTTTTGTTCAGGAATAGACAAAGGCTAAAGAATCAAAAAAGTAACTTATCTCCCCCAAATAAAGCATATACACCCTCAAAACTAAGCAAGGGATAAAATAATGGGAAAGCAAGCTAAAACATGTAATTGTGCATTTAGTGAAGAGAACATTAATGCATATGGGCAACAAAATTATAACTAATCCAACAAATAACAACTTAGACCAACTAGGATACAATAAAATGATACCAAAATGATATATAAATTGTTAAGCATATGACATCAACAAAGAATGCAATAAGATGGATACCAAGTATGAATTAAAGCATATATGGATTAGAAATCAAAGCAAAGATTAAACAAAAATATCAAATATGTATAAATAAGATATAACTAATAGATGTAAGTACACATATATAGATATAAACACACAAATGATACACACAAATTATAATCTGAGTCTTTCACACTCGTATGGCAAAAATGTGTCATATGGAAACGGAAGTGTTGGGGTGTGAACTAGTAACGATTAAATTTAGACCCAATCACTTAAAACATGTTCACGGAATTCTCATTTGATTGCAAACTTCATCACATTTAAATATAACCTCATGTGACAATATAGATTGAACTCAATGAACAAACATACACAATGCATACAAGCCTATCATATTGATGATTCCACAAACCAATAGAGTCATGACATGACATACGCAACTAGGATAAATGGACATTGTGTAAACCGTTGATATACCATCCAATCTCCCTCAATAAGCATTTATATTAATTTTGAATGAATATATCAATCAAACATAGGTCTTGGCAATTATTTTTCTTTTAATGCCATATTTTCTGTTTTTAGGCCTTTGGACCACGTATTTCTTTTAGGTCCATTCAAAACAGTGGCTTACAATCGCAAAGGATCACTAAGTCCTTTCGGATCCTTTCCCCGTGCACATTTTTATTTATCATGTTTTCATTTTTCACACAACTCTCACGTGCAACCGATTTTGACATGCACAAGTCCTCCTAAGTCACAAATATGTAGATGACAAGATTGGAAGGAGAACATCTCACATAGCTCAAATATACATAAGAAGTTAAAATTTCAAAAGAGCTCGTGCGTGTGTGCATAGAGGCATATAAAAATAGAATCCATTTAAACAACCCAAAATCCAACTACTCCATGTAAGCATGGTAAAGAATATAATGAGGATTGATAATCTAAACCAAAAGTTCTAGCCACATGAGAGCGTTAAAGGAGGGATTCAAACACAAGTATATGCCACTTAAAGTGTGTCAAACAAAAATACATACAAAATAAAATCTTTTTGAGTTTTTGATATTTTTAACCAAAAATAAAAATATATACTTAAAAGACAAACAAAAATCATTTGAATTTTTTATTAATCTTAAATTCCAATAGATAAAAACCCAAATGATAAACAAAAATCTTTTTGTATTTTTCATTTAAAGTAAACAAAATGAAGAAATAAAATACAAAAGATAAACAAAAATCATTATTCTAGTATGAGATTAAGCATGGGGCATAAACTAGAAAATGATAAATCAAGCATACATTTAGCATGTGAATATAGCATGAAGTACAAACGCTAAAGTATGCAAACACTAACACATTCATCCTTTAGATTTAGCAAGGGAGGAAGCATGTGAAAGTAAATGAGAATCAAAAACCCTATTTTGCAAGGCAACCAAGTCAGATTTTCTAACCCAAATTAATGAAGAATGACTATCTTGGGGTGTAGGAATTTTAAATACGTTTGTTGCTTTACGTTGGGATTTTTTAGGAATTCGTTTAAGATCAAAACAAAATTTCCTAAGATGACATTTTCGACCACAATGCGTACAAGTAAAAACATGTCGAAAAGATTTACCTATGGAGTGATCTCTAAAAGCTTTCCTAGTAGATTCTCCTAAAACGTTGGTTTTGGCTTTATGAGTAGATTCATTACAAGTATTGAAGCCTAAAACACACATGTCATTTTTAATTTGGACCGTTCCTAAGATTTTATCTAATTTTTCCGAACGACACTCCAAATAAAATTTGACATTACTAGAGTCTTTTAATTTATTTTGCAATTCTAAAATGTTAGACTCTAATAAAAAATTTCGCTCTTCAAAAGCAAGAAGCTCCTTTTTCAAGGATTCCATTAAACCCCTAAGGCTATCTCTCTCGCCTTCTACATATTCAAACTTCTCTTGAAGAGCTTTCTCTCGTGTCCTAAGGTCTTCTACTAACATACTCTCATCAATGACCTTGACACGCTCTTTTAAACAAGCTTCTTGTTAACAAAAATGTATTTTATCCCTAATTAAATTGGTTTAATTAATATACATTTTAGTTTAACTTAATATATTGATTTTGATGATTCCAAACATTTTTTTTAAGTTATTCTATATATATTCATTATTGTATTATCTAGTCTCGACTCTACTCAACGGCATATTCGAGTAAAGATATTCACGTGTATTGCACATTTGCACTTGACACATTAGGCACACATGCATATCTTGATCTATCATTTTAATTGTGTGACTAATCAATTTTGAGCAAAATTTTTTGTTAATGAAATTATAATTTTAAAATAAGTTGACACTGAATATTTTCCTTAAATTTTTTTTGTCACATGCGTGTATTTTTTTTGTGTAACTTTAAGTTACTTTCTTCATGAATGCTTTTGTGTATTTAATATATAACTAACATTTGGTAGAATGAGAGGCAAATACCAAAAGCTGTTTGGACCTTTTTGCCTTCTACGATTATATATATGTTTATATAAGTATGCATGCATGTATGTCCTTTAGTATATATATATGTTTACATGTATGATTTAGCTTTTAAAGCTTTTGCATAGCCTTTGGTGCCTATAGCTTTAAGCTGTTACACGCTAAAAGATGGTGACTTGACTGCCTTAATTTCGGCCATTGTACTGGAAGTTGAGTAATTACATCTTTTATCCCATACCTTCCATTACCTATTCTTCCTTTTAGACATAAGACAGATTTGATTTTTAAAAAGTGATGTTGACCACTTTGGTTCTTAGATGTTTGGCCATTAGCTGTCATGATTTGTCAAGTGCCATACCTTTCCAGCTAATGTTCTTATACATATATATCAGTTACAAAAATCTTTTTCTGTTCCAGTGTACTGTGCAACACCATCCCAGAAAATCAGGAGCATTAATTGCTCAAATTGCATATGTCCAACGGCTAGTTTTTGAAGACACAATTAAAAAGCTGTGAGAGCTGCTTTGAAGATTAGTAGATTTGAACGAAAATATGAGACAGACTTGAAATATCTTTGAGAGCATTTATTTTACTACTCAGCTACACATTCAAGAGAGCAATAAATTTTATCATCTGCTCAAATCATTGAAGAAGAAGAAGATTTGTGTCAACTTCAACATCATTAATTTAAGTCTAATTCAAGAAGGAGAAACTCAGATTACAAATTGTATTTTAAGGAGTTTCTGCATTTTACCTTGTACTACAAAATTCAGATTTGTTGTGAAGCTTTGTTGAAGCTTCGGTTTGTACCGGTAATTGGTTCCTACTCGTAAGTGGGCCACGGGGTTTGAAGCTCGGAGTTAGCTTGCAAACAATTGTACGCGGTGGTTTATCCTACCCGCAAGTGGATCAGGTTTAGTGAAGCGCAAAGGAGACGGGGGCTCTAGGCGCGTGGACGTAGGCCGGGATTTGGCCGAACCACGTTAAATTTCGGTGTCATTTATTTTCCGCACTTATATTTATTTATTTGCATATGCTTGCTTGAGTTAATATTTTTCAGCACACTATCTAGCAAATAAATTAATTCCGAAATTTGACTAAATTAATTTTAAGGTTAAAATAATTATTTTTTGAGTTAAATAATTAATTTCAGAATATCACTTAATATTAAATACGAAAATTACTTTAATATTTCTTGAGTATTAAAATCAGCATTTCTAGTTGTTTATAATCAGTTGACTGCATTTATTTGATATTGTTAAATTTATTATTTATAGTTTTATTAATCTGAAATCTGTCTAAGTGATTTAAATTTACTATTTTTCTAAAAACTTAATTTGACTTAAAGTTTGTAAAAACTCAATTCACCCCCTTCTTGAGTATAATCTGGGCAACAATTGGTATCAGAGCTAGTGCTCTTCTTATTTTTAGATTTAACAATCTTAGAGTTAAAGATCTATGGCAAACTTTAATGTTTCATCTCTTGGTGAGGGTCAATCAATAAATAGACCTCCTTTATTTTCAGGAAATAATTATAGCTATTGGAAAAATAGAATGAAAAATTTTATTCAATCAAATGATTATGCTGTTTGGAGAGTTATTATAAATGGTCCTAATATCCCCATGAAAGTTGTTAATAATGAAAATGTTCCTAAAGAAGAAAATGAATGGAATGATGCTGATATTAGAAAAATTCAAATAAATGCTAAAGCTATGAATATTCTGCATTGTGCACTTGATGTAAATGAGTATAACAGAATTTGTTGTTGTGAATCTGCTAAAGAAATTTGGGATAGACTAGAAGTTACTTATGAAGGAACTAGTCAAGTTAAAGAAGATAAAATTAGTATGCTTGTTCATAATTATGAGTTATTTAAGATGATGTCTGATGAATCTATTTCTGATATGTTTACTAGATTTTCAAATATTATAAATGGATTGAAATCTCTTGGTAAATCCTATACTGATTCTGAATTAGTGAGCAAGATTCTCAGGTCACTACCATCTGCTTATATGACAAAGAAGCTGGCTATCAAGGAATCGATTAGAGAAAGACCTATTTCTCTTGATGAGCTATTGGGTTCCTTAATTACTCATGAAATGGAACTTAAGGAATTTGTTGAAGATGAGAAACCTAAAGCAAACAAAATTATTGCTCTCAAATCTTCAAGCAAAAATATAGAAAGTGAAGATGATGATGATGATGATGATGATGATAATATTTCCTTATTGGCTAAAAATTTCAAAAAATATCTCAATTCTAAAAAGAAAGCCAAGGAAAGGAGAAAGAAACATTTTTCAAAAGAGTTCAATGATGATCATCAATCCAAATCTGAACCTAGATGCTATCATTGTGATGAAGTTGGACACATTAAGCCGAATTGTCCAAAATATAAGAAAGGGAAGAAGGCATTGAAAGCCACAACATGGAGAGACTCCGACACAAGCTCTTCCGATGAAGATTCAAATGAAAATGAAGTTGCTCATCTATGTTACATGGCTATGGAAAATGGGGTACATTCTAACCCTAACTCTAGTGATAGTGATAATGATGAAGTTGATGATTATGAAGTTTTACAAAACGTTTTTGATGAATTATGTGAAAGTTTTGAAGAACTTAAAAATAAATATATTAAACTTAAGAAGTCTCATTCATTAGTTTCAACTAAATATGATTATATGTCAAATGATTTTGATGAGTTGAAATTAGAAAATGAAACTTTGAAAAATGAAAATAAATCTCTGAAAAAGGAAAAATCTGTTATTGTCACTACTCCTCTTGAAATTGAAAATATTGAATTAAAAAGGGAGAATGACTATTTGAAGAAATCATTAGATACTTTTACCAAAGGAAATGAATATTTTCATAAAATTATTGAGACACAAAGGATTCGATTTAATAATAATGGTATTGGATATGATGAAGGAAATGAGAAAAAGACTTATTCCAATTTATTAAAATTTGATGCTTCATCTAGTCTACCTAATTATTTATGTTCTTATTGTGGTAGACACACACATTTTTCAGATTTGTGTCCATATAAATTTAGAAAAAGGAAATTTGCATGGATTCCAAAAGGAACCAAGATGTATACTAACCCCTATGGACCTCACACATTTTGGGTACCAAAAGAGAAAATTTTCAAAGTTGTGTAGGTTGCATTTCGAGAAGGGATGTGGATTTTCAAGGCATATGATTTGGTCATATTACCCATTTCAAGTATCATTGCCTAATGTTGAAAATGCCACACTTGGAAGAAGTTTCATGAATATATCTTTGGTATTGGTAAGGTGGTAAGGAGCACCTTTCTTGAAATTAATATCATATGTTTATTAATGATTTATTTCATAATTGATATATTTCCATGCATAGAATATTTGTTGAGCTTGTTGATAATTTAGTATTCTCATGTAAATTTGTATATTTATTATTCTTGATGATTTTATGTTATATGTCACATACACTTGATTTTGATGATAAATATTTAAGATGGAAATTCATAATCTTTTGAATTACATCTTGATATATTTTTTATGAAGAATAAGATTGGATAAATTCGTGATTTTATTGAATATAAATCTGAAACGAAAATGTCATTTGAGTACATTTTAGTATATTAGTTATATGTGATACATGTTAATATTGTAACATTCACTCGTTGATTTTATGATATGCACTCATTAAATTTGATAATATGATCATATTAATCTCAATGAGTTAGTTTTATTGCATGCTACATGTTTTGTGCCATTATGTGAATATTAGTGACATTTCATGAAGTATATATTTTTTATAGTTAACATTTGTGTTACTTGTGCTTACTTGAAAAATCAGATGATTACTAAGATTTTTATGTTTTAGTTTCATGGCATGTTATATGAACCGATTAGTTGAAAGGTATTCTTTTATAAAGAACATTATTTTTTTTTGAACAAAATGTTTCTTATAATGTTTGTGCTTAAAAATCTGAAAATATATTGAAGTTGATTAACTTATGAAATTTATTGATTGATTGATTTTGAAGTTCTTGAACAAATTGTTTGGTATTTGTTGAAAATCTGAATATATTGATTTTGTGTCGAGCTTCTCGTTATTGAAAATCTAAAATTATTGAGTTTGATTTCTTATGGCCTCATGATATGTTTCATTCTTGGAAAATTGATTTAATGACTTTCTTGGAAATATTACATCTTATTAGAAGATGATTAAGAAAGAAAAATATAGAAAATATTTTATCTCTGAAAAAGATGCACATTATTTGTTATATGCATATTTGCCTTTATTGGTATCCCTCAGGGGGAGATAAAAGTTTATTGAAATTTGTTTGATTATTTGTTCGAAAAATGCTTGATCATAACTTTGATATATTTTTATGGATATTGCAATTGAGTTGATTATTCCGAGAATTTTAGCTCGTATCTTGAAAACGGCAAAGCTTGAGCAAAATGCTATATATTTTTTTTGCTATTTCTAACTCATGTTATGTGCTTTATTCCAAATTATTTGAAAACATCGAGTTATGAAATGCTTCATGTTGTGTGCTTAAAAGTTTATTCTATCATGAGGATTTACACATCAATTGATATGCGCCTATTCAAAATTCATACGCTGAAATTTTATTATTGAGAAAGATGATTGAGCAAATTGATATATCTCTCATAATTGCATTATTTGAAAACTTTGAGTTGTGATTCCTATTTTTGCGTAAAAAGTTGTTCCGAGGAACTATTGTGTGCAACGCATGTTTTGTGTGTGATTACAACAATTGGTATCAGACAACTATTGGTATCATTTATCATTTATGATTTTTGTGACTTATACATTATTTGATGTTATTACTATCTATCTCTTGAATCAAATACATGTTATGTGAGAATAATATGTTGAATATGTGCTTAATGAAAATTCATGGTATTCACATATGTCCCTTACAAATTTTTGGTCATACCCCTTGCACGAATTATTTTTGATAGGGGGAGCTTCGCATTTTACCCGATGACACTCGAGATTTATTTAAAATATCTTTTTGATAATGTCAAAGGGGGAGAAATATTTATGATTCACTATTTGTGATTAATATTTCATTTTATGAATATATGTGAATCATTGTTTGTCATCATCAAAAAGGGGGAGATTGTTAACAAAAATGTATTTTATCCCTAATTAAATTGGTTTAATTAATATACATTTTAGTTTAACTTAATATATTGATTTTGATGATTCCAAACATTTTTTTTAAGTTATTCTATATATATTCATTATTGTATTATCTAGTCTCGACTCTACTCAACGGCATATTCGAGTAAAGATATTCACGTGTATTGCACATTTGCACTTGACACATTAGGCACACATGCATATCTTGATCTATCATTTTAATTGTGTGACTAATCAATTTTGAGCAAAATTTTTGTTAATGAAATTATAATTTTAAAATAAGTTGACACTGAATATTTTCCTTAAATTTTTTTTGTCACATGCGTGTATTTTTTTTGTGTAACTTTAAGTTACTTTCTTCATGAATGCTTTTGTGTATTTAATATATAACTAACATTTGGTAGAATGAGAGGCAAATACCAAAAGCTGTTTGGACCTTTTTGCCTTCTACGATTATATATATGTTTATATAAGTATGCATGCATGTATGTCCTTTAGTATATATATATATATATATGTTTACATGTATGATTTAGCTTTTAAAGCTTTTGCATAGCCTTTGCTGCCTATAGCTTTAAGCTGTTACACGCTACAAGATGGTGACTTGACTGCCTTAATTTCGGCCATTGTACTGGAAGTTGAGTAATTACATCTTTTATCCCATACCTTCCATTACCTATTCGTCCTTTTAGACATAAGACAGATTTGATTTTTAAAAAGTGATGTTGACCACTTTGGTTCTTAGATGTTTGGCCATTAGCTGTCATGATTTGTCAAGTGCCATACCTTTCCAGCTAATGTTCTTATACATATATATCAGTTACGAAAATCTTTTTCTGTTCCATTGTACTGTGCAACACCATCCCAGAAAATCAGGAGCATTAATTGCTCAAATTGCATATGTCCAACGGCTAGTTTTTGAAGACACAATTAAAAAGCTGTGAGAGCTGCTTTGAAGATTAGTAGACTTGAACGAAAATATGAGACAGACTTGAAATATCTTTGAGAGCATTTATTCTACTACTCAGCTACACATTCAAGAGAGCAATAAATTTTATCATCTGCTCAAATCATTGAAGAAGAAGATTTGTGCCAACTTCAACATCATTAATTGAAGTCTAATTCAAGAAGGAGAAACTCAGATTACAAATTGTATTTTAAGGAGTTTCTGCATTTTACCTTGTACTACAAAATTCAGATTTGTTGTGAAGCTTTGTTGAAGCTTCGGTTTGTACCGGTAATTGGTTCCTACCCGTAAGTGGGCCACGGGGTTTGAAGCTCGGAGTTAGCTTGCAAACAATTGCACGCGGTGGTTTGATCCTACCCGCAAGTGGATCAGGTTTAGTGAAGCGCAAAGGAGACGGGGGCTCTAGGCGCGTGGACGTAGGCCGGGATTTGGCCGAACCACGTTAAATTTCGGTGTCATTTATTTTCCGCACTTATATTTATTTATTTGCATATGCTTGCTTGAGTTAATATTTTTCAGCACACTATCTAGCAAATAAATTAATTCCGAAATTTGACTAAATTAATTTTAAGGTTAAAATAATTATTTTTTGAGTTAAATAATTAATTTCAGAATATCACTTAATATTAAATACGAAAATTACTTTAATATTTCTTGAGTATTAAAATCAGCATTTCTAGTTGTTTATAATCAGTTGACTGCATTTATTTGATATTGTTAAATTTATTATTTATAGTTTTATTAATCTGAAATCTGTCTAAGTGATTTAAATTTACTATTTTTCTAAAAACTTAATTTGACTTAAAGTTTGTAAAAACTCAATTCACCCCCCCTCTTGAGTATAATCTGGGCAACACTTCTAACTTCAAATTAGCTCTTTTCAATTTAATAGATTCTTTATAAAGTTCTTGAAAAGCATTTTGAAGTTCACTCGCATTAACCTCTTTTTCATTTTCACTCTCTCTTTCTTCTCCACTCTCACTATCATAAAAAACAAGGGAATCAAAAACTTTGACCTCAGAAGTGTCATGTGTTAAAGTTTCATCAATCGACGAGTTCTCACTATCACTCACATGACTAGCCATAAAAGCCACAAAGTTGGGCTTAGTGGGGGAATCGGGTCCCTCGTCGTTATCACTATCACTAAGGGTCGCATTATATGAAATGGGCCGCTTACCCTCTTTCCTTAATTTAGTGGGGCATTCAAAAGCCCTATGGCCATAATCCTCACAACCAAAACACCTATTTGACTCGTCCCTATTTAAATTTTCTTTAGAAATTTTAGGGATCTTTTCAGCTTTGTCATGCTTAGAAGTTTCAAATTTCTTAAAATCATTTTTAAATTTATCTTTGTTAAATTTAAGAAATTTTCGAAATTTCCTAGCAAACAAGGCCATATCTTCCGAGTCACTATCACTCTCGCTCTCCACTACTTGTTTGACCTCTTTTCGGGCTTTTAAAGCAAAGCCCTTTTCAATTTTCTTTTCAGTTTTAGAGGGAAACATGTCTAGTTCATAGGTTTGTAAATCACCTGCAAGCTCTTCTAATTTCGTAGAGGATAAAGTTGGTAAAGAGTTTAAAACGTTCACTTTTGGAATAAATCTATCGGGAAGGGACCTTAAAATTTTCTTTACAACTCGGTTGTCGGGTATTTTCTCTCCCAAGTTAAAAGATGAATTAACAATATCGGAAATTCTAGCATAAAATTCATCAAAAGTTTCTTTTTCATTCATTTTGTTAGTTTCAAATTGAGTGGTGAGGTTTTGGAGTTTCGAAGCTTTAACGACACTTGTATCTTCGTGAGTGAGTTGTAAAATATCCCAAGCTTCTTTAGCGATCTCACACGTCATAATGCGTCGGAATTCATCCGGTGTGACAGCGCTAAACAAGGCATTTAAACCACGGGAATTAAAGTTAGAAAGTTTAAATTCACCCTCACTCCATCTCATCGACGAGTTTGGGAACACGATCATTATCTACTAAATGAGTAGGTGGGGACCACCCGTTAACAACAGACATCCAAACTCTCTCATCGATAGATTTAAGTGTCGATTTCATACGCACTTTCCAGTACGCATAATTAGAACCATCGAAAATAGGAAATTTTGAAAATGGGAAAAATTCCATTTTAGCCCAAAATTATTTAAAGGATCTTTAACGAAATAATTTATCGCTTTGGCTCTGATACCAATTTGCAAGTGCGATAGGCCCCAAAATTTTAATTTAAAACCTTTTTATACTCCAAAAAGTAATAATTTCCTTTTTAGATATGCGGAAGCGAAGATGATGGTTCAATTAAAAAAAACAAATTCACAAACTTTAATTTCTTTTCAAATTAAAATTAAACCAAGTGAAATAAGATTAAATTCACACAAGTTGATTTTTCACTTAAACCAAATATTTCAATTCAAGTCCTGGAAATTTGCCTAACAAGAATAATCCATTTTTCAAATTAGGCCAAACCAAATTTTACCAAAATAAATTATCTTTGAATTGAATTAATTTCAATTTCACCCAAATATATTTTAACACCAAAGAACATAAGTGTGATAATTAAATCAAATTTTATCTTGAATTACCTAAGCATGCATCTACGTGATTTAAGCAAGATAAAATTAAACAATATCACACGGCGCGCCGATGTACGAGAAAAACCCAAATGGGAAAAACCTCGGACGGCCCTAGCCACGAATTCACTAAGTATGGTAGTTTTTACAAAGACTCGACACAAGAGGTGAGTCCGTCCAAGCCTTGACGCGCTCCTTAGTCTTCAACCTCTGCCTAGTGAATAACCGTGGACTCCTCCACAGTATCGAACTCCACCGATGGGGCTATGGTCACCGTCAACCCACACGCGAAGCGTTTCTTCGAGTGAGAACACCGCAATAAACTTTTCTCCTTTGGGGGGTAGAGAAGAACCCAAACTCTCTTCTTGTTGGTGTAGAGAAAATCAGGTGCCAAAACTCTCCAAGCAATGATATATCAATAGGTATTTGGAATAAACTAAACAAATGAGTGTGTATGTGTTTTTTTATGAGTTTAATCCATAAAAATCAAACACAAAACATGGAACTTTTTCTTAAAAGTTTTGCTCTCAAAAGACTCTTAGAATGTGAAAAAGTTATCTTAGAAAATGTCTTTTTCGCACTATGTAAAGGTGGTGAAAGTTAGTGGGCAAAGTGGGAAGTTATAAAAAAAACTGTCAAAAAACTGCTCGAAACTGAAATTTCGTTAGAAGTTCGTTCGAACGAGTTTGAATTCGTTCGAACGAAACTTCTAACGTGAAAACAGAAATAATTTCTGAATCTCGTTAGAAGTTCATTCGAACGAGGTCGTTTGAACGACTTTTCTAATGAGATTGTAGGCCATGATTCTAGATAATTTCGATACGAACGTGTGGCCGCCAGTTTCGTATTTTTCTGATTTTTTTTGGATTTGATATGATTTTTCTACTGAAAGGTGTTCGAGAACAAAATCTTTAGAACTATGAATTCAAAAAAAAATAACAGAAAAATACTAACACCCAAAATAAATATCCAAGCTCCTATATATATATTAATGCATTCATACCTTTAAGAGACATTGGAATCCACATGTTGATGACGTGAAACTTGGCACAAAAATCGGCAATGATGTTCTCTTGAAAAGTAATGCCGCAACGTCTTCAACTTTCACTTGTCATAGGCTTGAAGGATACACTTGAACAATATCCTATGACTTAAATGTTTTTGTCCGGAATTGAGACAACACTACATTAAGACTCAATTGGAGACTTGTGTCCTTACAGTTTTACCACCTAGGTTGCTTAATCACCCACTTACCCACTTTATTTACCCTTTTTCCTTATCTTATGGACATTAATAGATTTACGCATTTACTTGTTCATTTCATCACTACCGAAATATTTATTACATTCATTCAAGTTAGTTTGTATTAACACATTTTACCATACAACCCATTTCTTGACATGTTCCATAATCCTTTATCTTTTTCTTTTCTCGAAATCTTCCAATACCGCATACTTTCACGGGCTCCACACCGCCGGCTATGCGTATCATATGCTCTGGCCAGTGTTTTAGGGCTTTTCACCCAAGGGATCCAGGACCTTCTTTCTTTTCGATGTCATCCGAGTTCCTTTCTAACATGTTTAACATTTTATAAATGTCCACATTTCCCACTTTTTTCTTTTTACCAGGCCGAAGTCAAAACCCGGGATTTTACCACCCCATCTCGTGTTACACTTTGAAAATCGATATTTCCTATCCTTTATACCTTAACCTTGGTTTTATTCCAAAAATCATATTCGTTTAGGACCACTTTGTGTAACACCTTTTCTAATATTTTTATTTCATAAAAATGTTCCCTTTTAAGTAAAATTACCATTTTACCCATTTATTTCCAAAACACCTTTTACTCAATTTTTCCAAGTGTTACTTTATTACAAAATGACATAACGTTATTCGTACTAACTTCTTAAGTGTTTAATGAATTAACGTCCTTTTTATCCTTGGCGTATTATTCTTCTTAATTAGAAACACCTTGATTTCATTACTTCCTTTCCAATTTCATAAGTTTTAATCTTTTACAACATCATTAAGTTACACATCAATTTTCCAATGTTTATCCATTAACACTTATTCAATACCTTTTTAACCATTAGTAAACTACATATTTCTTTACTCTCTTTATTCAAGAAATCTAATTACATTTGAAAACTACTTTTATAAGAAAATACCATTTTTTTTATCAGTACGTGTAGTCATGAAACTCTACATTTATTAGACTTTTAACCCCTTTTTCACGTAATTTGAAGGTAAGAATTTATACTTTTCTATTTCCTTATTTAAACCCAATAAAACCTTCTTTAAACTTGTTTATACACTTACTCTTACACCTCCAAAATGTATTGAATAAGTGACCTCCAGGGGTTACCAAAAACATACTCCAAAATGCTCCAAAATGTGCTCCAAGCTAAGAACCCCTTCAAAATCAACTTCATACTCAATGAAAGCTCCATATTTATCTCCAAAAACTCCCAACAACACCTCCAAAATTCATAGCTTCACCTCAACAATGGTGGAAATGGATATTATGGGTTGGGACAAGGTGGAATACTACATAAAATAGTGGTGGAATGGTGGAGGAGTGGTGGGAGAAACCCTCCCATGAAGGAAGACCACCGTCTTCCCCCCTCTCTCTTCTTGCCATTTTTTCCCCAACAAATGAGCTCAAACACCCCCTAATAAAATCTCCCAATAGCCTAAATTCCCTCTGGCCCAATCTTAACTAATCTGGGCTTGACAACACACAAAATTAAGGGTTAAAATTATGACAGCGTACAAGGGCAAGGTGGAATAAAGATCTGGACCAACATCGTTCGAACAACTTCCCTATGTCGTTCAAACGACTTACGCAATGTCGTCCCTTCCCCGGATTGCGTGACCCTTTTGCGTGACTTGCTACTGTAAGTTAGTAGCACGTCCTTAGAAGCCTGTATCTCACAACCTACATCTCGTTACTAATAATAGTCTATTGTCGTTTGAACGACCCTTTTTCATAAATTTATTTTTCAATTCTTATCCATAATTCTTCCTTAATTATAATTAATTCAACCTCATTTATAATCCATATAAAATTGTAATTCAATTTTTAGGATGGGGTATTACAATTGCTACCTCTCCCCAATCTAGTGGTAGGTGGAGGCATATTCTCTATGTCATACTTGCGCAACGACATCAAGTAGTTGGTCGTAAAACCCTGATAGTCATATCCCGATGACGTATTCGTCTAGTACGTATAAGGCTCGCCCTCCATCGTTGTTGCTCTTATATCATCCGCGATTTTACTCGCTCGCCTCATGTACTATGGGGGAGCCGATGGTGGGACCTCCACCTCTCCCTCTATGACCTGATGCACCACCCTCCCCTGAGGTACAAGATGTACATAAACTTATGCGCTAATAATTGCCTCATCTGCGCATGCCCACTCGCAGCCCCTGTAGCCCTTGAAGGTAGAGTTCAAGGGTAGAATGTCGCTTATTTTCCGAGTAAATAGTTAGCAATCTACCCCAGAAGAAAAAGATTCTAAAAAACTCAAAAATAAGCAAAGATAAAAAAAAACTAACCTGACTACTGGCATTCAAAGTTTCCCCACATCATTCAGGGAAAGGGATTGGTTCAAACTTGTCCGACTTCCTCCACCTATACATCTTATAGAAATCTACCAACTCATTTGCCTTTAGGGACAACCCCATGTTGTTCCCAACCACCTCGTAAAACCACGTATGTACAAGGCAACACTAAGAATTAAAGAAAGAAAGCAAAAAAACTGCAAGAAAATAATGAGGAAATTGAACTTGAAGATTACCTCCAAAAGATAAGGGGGTCCCGTAAACGTCTATCGGCAACACCGACTGGAGGCATCCAAAGAAACATAAAGGGATTACAGAGTGAAGCTCCTCCAGTCGTACAGATTGATGTTCAAGATGATCATCAAATATGGCAAAAATTAGAGATAGACGACATCGCCACTCATGGCCACCACAAATCCCCCAAGCAAAAGCAGAATAAATAAGTGGGTTATCTGTCTCACCAGGTGCCCATCTATGTCATCAATCTACCTAGACAACAGAGTCTCCTTCACCAATGAAATATGGATAGAATCCCCCGAACCAATTATTTTGACATCCCCCAAGGCAGCTCGCACCACTGCCTTCGTAACCCACGAAGTTTGATCCACCATGATGTGCTGACTAGCACAATCCAACCTCATCAATTGCTGGACATCCAAGGGAGTAACTGTAATCTCCCTAATTCTCAACTGAAATATTTTGGTTGTATCCCACCATCTATTACTAAGCGTGCATAAAATTGCTAAAGAGCGTGACATCTTATCTCATTCCGCCGCAAACGTACCAAACCCGGTGGAAGCCACCATCTACTACAATGTCTCAGGGAGATGGTCCCAAATATCTTTCATCCCAATTGTCCCCTGGGACCGGATGCTTGAAGAAGCTATGTCAACCTGCAAGAAATATGGAAAACCCGTAATTATCCTAAAAATAAAAAGAAAAAATATGGGAGGAAAACCAGAGAGTGGATAGTCACATAGCCATTAGGGTTCTTCATCCTCGCTAACTGATGATGGGTAGGCTCACGCAGTAAAACCCTCTCGTCAATCATCAACTTAAAGGAGTCGTACGCATACTCATTTTTCAAAGCTAGCAGCACTGCAACCCGTCATTCTAAACTTGACCAATTATTAACGAACATCCATTCGTTGTTGTTAGTGCCAGAAGCACTTACCATTTGATATCTTGGGAAGAAATGGACTCAAAAATGTCCTTTATATAAACAAAGCAGGAGATTCAATCATTTAAAGGTATGGAAACATGAAGAGGGTTACCCCCTTTTTATAGGACGCTAAAGGGCATGTTGATCGACTGTCCCTTGGTCCTGCTTGTAGACAGTGAACTTTTTCCCTTCCCCGAGAATCTAAGGAGTTTGTGAACTATGGTAATAAGCAGCTCCCCAGACTAGCCTATCGGTGGTCGTCCCCTCAAAATTTCATATAAAAAATACCTGAAAAATCTAAACAATTACCCAAAAATCCCCAAAAAATCCTACCAAACCGGTTACATGCCCTCGTTAGTCCTCAATAGGATCAACGCCACTCACTCTCGTTATCAAAATATTCCTCAACAGAACCAAGAATCCAAAGTAGGCATACTCTAAATACTCTATGCTTTCCCCAATGGAGCCATAATTTAAAAAAAAACATAAACTACATCCTTAGGTCCGCAAAATTGACCTTGACCCTCTGAATTAGTCGTTGCATCCTTAGGTCCATAGAATTAACTTTGACCCGCTGAATTAATCGCTACATCCTTAGGTCCGCAAAAGTGATCTCGACCCGCTGAATTGGTCATCTCACTCTTTAGATCTTTAGAATTAACCTCGACTCGCATAATCGTCCATCTCAATCTTTACGTCCAAAAAATATACTTTAACCCTCTAAATTGGTCACAACCTCCCTAGGTCCTCAGAATTAACCTTAACCCGCTGAATCATTCGCTACATTTTTAGATCCTCATAATTGACCTTTAAGAACCTTATAATCTTGACTCAGTTGAGTATACACTGTATAAATGCTCATCTAGTTTGGAAATAGTGACAAAATTGAGTCCATTCCCTAGATTCCAAAAAGCCTCAGACTTTACTCTTTATTCCTCTTGATTAATTATTTAAAGGAATATTCTCAATCACCCACACACACATTAGGATTGCATTCATATCATATATATTGCTTAAAATGATTGTGTGAGAGTGGTGTGTGTTTAATCCCATTTAAAATTGGTTTTATTAATTTTTGAGAATTTTTAAATGATTTTTTGGAAATTAAAATTTGGTTTTTAAAACTTTTGGGGTTATTGTGTATATCCTGGTTTTATGTTTTCATACCTGAAAGTTGGTTTGGGTAGGATACGAAAGCGCTTGAGAATTGAGGGTGCTAGTGTAATTGAGTTTAAAGCGAGAATGTGAGGATTGATCTCAGCCCTACACCTGTCCCAGTTATACCGGTCTGATTTGTGTTTGTTTGTAGACACATAACCCTTGTCTAATCTCAGCCCTTGGATCTTTGTTATCAACGCTCTGCATGTGTTTGAGACCTATCCCTATGAACCTCTCTAGACCAATCAGAAAGCGTTTAACTCACCGATGTTCTTTAACCGTTGGATCAAGGTCAAAAGCCCTTGACCTCATCTCAGCCCTTGGTTTTGAGCATACCTTCTCGATCCTTCCTTGCTCCCTATAAAAGGAGACTTACCCTAAGCCTTTAGAAGACTTTTGGTACTTCATTTAAGAAGAGAAAAGAGAGAGAAGAGAGAAAAGAGAGAAAAGAGATAAGAGAGAAACCAGAGAGAGAAAAAGAAACCATAAATTGTCCTAACCCTGTTTCAAACCCTAAACTCATATTTTCCAAAGTCAGTTAGAATCAAAAGAAAACCTGAGTGTTTGAGATTTGTTTTTGAGTTGGTTTGAAAGCCTGTTCGTGGTTTACCCTCTTGAGTTTGAGATCTTGTGTCCAACTTAAACATTTAGGTTAGATCTGTATTTCTTTTTTATTGAAATTATAGATCTGGTCATTTTCAGTTTGTAAAGGAGGAGCCCCCAATTTTAAATTTCTTTAAAAATATATTTCCTTTTTGTGAAATAGATGCGGAATCGATGTGATGGTTCAACACAATAAAACAAATAAACAAATTTTAATTTCCTTTTCAAAATTAAAATTAAACACAAAGTGAAATACGATTAAAACACACACACAATTCAAATTTCACTTAAACCAAGTTAATTAATCCAAGTCCTAGAATTTGCCTAAGTCATATTTATCAATATTTCCAAATTAGGCCAAACCAGTTTTAACAATAGACTTGAATTAAATAAACTTTGCCCAAATTTAATTATGCACCAAATTAAATTAAGTGTGACAATTAAAACTAATTTTATCTTGAATTATCCTAAGCATGAGTTCTAAGTCATTATGCAAGATAAAATAAATCAATCACACTACGCCGCGATGTACGAGGAAAAACCCACAACGAGAAACAATCTCGGACGGCCCTAGCCTCAAATCCACTAAGTACGGAATTACATTTATAAGATAGATTAATTACTTCCTCAACTCGAACCCTCTCAAGCCTTGACGCGTCTTCTTGTAACCACCTCTTCCTAGCGGATAACCACGGAGCTCCACCGCGATCGTGGACTCACCAATCGGACAATAGGTACACCCTCAACCACACGTGGTGTCTTTTACCACATGAGAAAGCCGCATCTAAACAATTCTTCTTCTTTGAGGGATTTTGAAGAAAACCCAAACTTCTCTTCAAACAAATGTAGAGATAAACCGGTGCCAAAATACTCCAAGCAAAGTATATGTATATATGAACTTGGAAGAAACAAATATGGGTGTAACTACAGTGTATATTGATTTTTCTTTAAAAATTGACACTTTAAAACAATGAACTTTTCCCTAAAACAATTTTTCTCTCAAACACTCTCTAGAGGTTGGTAGGATATTAAAAGTTAAGCTAGAAAAAAAGTATTCCCACACATAGATATTCAGCAAAAAGATAGTGGGGTAAAACAAGTGGGAAAGTGGGCAAAACTGCTCAAAACTGTCAAAAAAACTGTTCCCGACAAATCTCATTCAAACGATATTTCGTTCGAACGACATTCTCCTTCGAATGAGTCTTCTAAAGAAGTTCCAGTATGGACTCGTTTAAGCCCAGAAACATTATATACTTTTTATATAAGTTTTAATAGAAACATTCTGAAAACAAAAACACAGTTTTAAAAAAACTAACACCCAGTATTAACCGTTCCAAGCTCCTATATATATATATATATATATATATATATATATATATATATATATATATATATGTAATGCATTCATACCTTGGGAGAATGGAACCACTATTGATAGCGTAGAAACGAGGCACTTAAACTCGGCATTTTAATGAAGCTTTATGCACTTGGCCGCTACGTCTTCAACAAATACGTCATAGGCTTGGAGGATGATCAATATACTCTATCCTATGACTCAAACATTTTTGTCTAGAATTGAGCCAAAACTACAAAGGACTCAATTGGAAATTTGCGTCCTTACAATGTTATATTACACTTAGATCTGCATATTTAGTTTATCATCTTGAGAAATCACTTTGTTGATTTATTTTCTGTAAATGTTTTTCACAACTCTAAAATCAACAAATTTATTTTATGTTTCTAGTTCTTTTGAAACAAGACTTCTGACCTAGTTGGAATCGCAATTGGTGGTTTCCAATTTCAAAATCATTTTTAAAACCCTCTGAAATTGGATATGACCTTGCCGGTCTTACGAGCAAGGTAACCTTGGATTATGGGATTAATTAAAAGGTCAAATAAGGTTCTTTTGTTTCCTAAAGAAGAGAGAAACTAAAAATCACAGCATACAGATTTGATCTATAATTTGATAGGACTGTTTGTATAAAATAAGTGTGTGTGTGTGCATTCATGTGTTAGATCACCATCACGAACACTTGTCACACTACAACACAGAAGTGTTGGCTATAAGATCTTGAATTAACAAGAGTCAACGTAAAGACTGGAACAAAGTGGAGAAGTTAGCAAAATGGGAAAGCGACATCAACATCAGATGTGCAGAGAAGTTAGAATCAAACCAGTGAGTATATTTCTAAACTTTTATAGGACTGTTTTGTGTGCATGTGTGTTAAATAGTTTGTAACTTGTATATTTTGTTTTAGTGGATTTTTGGTTTGTGACTTCGAAGTCACCGTGGATGTTTCCTCAGTTGGGTGAGGTTTTACCACGTTAAAAACGCCTTGTGCTTAATATTTCTACATCTCCTAATCTCATTCTTGTGGTTGTGCCGAGTTTAAATGATTTAAACATTTTAGTTTTATTTTTCAAAACTAGTTAACTAATCTTGAACAAATCTCGTGCATGTTTTATTAAACACATCTTGTTATTAAACTGATTTGATTTAAAGAAAAGAGTTTCTTCGAAAAACAGTTCAGAGTTACTTCAATAGTCTAATCTTGTATTAAACGGCCTATGTATAAGATTTTTCAGACCTTGACCTGCTAAATTGGTCATCCCACTCCGTAGGTCCTCATAATTAACCTCGATCCACTAAATTGGTTATCCCACTCCTTAGGTCCTCGAAATTAACCTTGACCCGCTGAATAGATCACTCAATCCTTAGGTCCTCGGAATTAACCTCGACCCATTGAATTGGTCAACCCACTCCTTAGGTCCTTACAATCGATCTTGACCCGCTAAATTGCTCACTTCAATCCTTAAGTACTCAAAATTGATCTCGACCCGCTGAATTGGTTACTTTAATCCTTAGGTCCTCATAATCGACCTCGACCTGCTGAATTGGTCATCCCACTCTTAGGTCCTAAGAATCGACCTTAACCTGTTGAATTGTTCACTTTAATCTAAGGTTTTAAAAAACGCGGGGTATGATCGAGGCGTGGAGGCCAAGCCTTAGAAGCCTAGGCAAACCTTAGGCGTAAAAAGGTGTCAAAAGGCGTTTAGGCCTTCTTAATATATTTTAATATTTTTTAACCATAACAAGGCTATTAAATACTAAAATTGTACATATCATAAAAATATATCTGAATATTTGCAAATTAAAATACTATTTGATTATTTTGGATGAGATAATGGTCCGGTTTGTAAAAAAATTCTTTAAAAGGCGATATCATTTCACTAAAGCATTGTTGTTTTTAGAAAAAAGTGCGCCTTAAGGGTTTTACCAAGAATAAGGCGTAAAAAGCTTAAGTCGAGGCGTTTCTCCCAAGCCTCAAGCCATGGAGTGCCTAGGCGGAGCCTAGGCGGGATTTTTAGAACAGTGATTTAATCCTTAGGTTATTGGAATCAACATCGACTCATTGAATTTGTCACTTCAATCCTTATGTCTGCAAAATTCGCCTCAACCTGTAGAATTGATCATCCTAATCCATAGGTCTGGAAAATTGACCTTAACCCTCCTTAAATTCGCGGAATCTACCTTCACCCTCTGAATCGGTCACCCTTATCCCCTAGGTTCCGCAGAATTAACCTCAATCCTAATCTTCAACATCGATGAGGTGTCTATATTTCGATAACCTTCACTTGTTCTAAGTTCGCCCGTCGATAGGGATGGCAATGGGTCGGGTATGGGGCGGGTTTTTCAAAACTCGAACCCGCCCCGCCCTCCGACCCGCGATGGGTTAAGATTTTAAGCCCCGAACACGTTTAAGTATAACCTCCTAAAACCCTCCTCCGCCCCGCCCCGTAAGTTAAAAACCGAAATTTTAAATTTAAGTTTTTTAAAAGTTGATTTTATTAAATTTACGTATCCATCTTATTTGAACCCCTACCAAATTAGAGTTCACATTTGAAACTCTGCCTCAACAATAAGACTGATATTTCTCCTGATATTGGAATCAAAGAAGAAAGTTCTCAAATATAAGTTGCACAAAGTGGCTCAAAATATCATTATACATTTGAAGTCAATATTATTCTGATATACATAAAGTCTTCTTTAAGCAAAGTATTTACACATTTTAAATGAAAGAATACAATGACACACATTGCATAGCATAACAACACACTATTAAAATCTTCATCTCACTCAACCTTGATCTCAACTATGGATTCCTGTTCACCATCGGAAAAAATATCCTCAAGACTCACCGATAGACTAAAGAAAGTGAGAGCTTGTTTCATCGGGTCATCCAGATTAGCACAGCTCAACCCCACAAGCAACAACTTCTTCAACAACAATATACAAAATCCAACAGGTTGGTAAATATATAACAAATTTGAGAACAAGAATATTAAGAAACCCGACTATGATAAAAAAAAATGGGAACCATTCAAAGATGAAAAAAAAACTGCCTATGATCTGGCATACAAATATATAAATACAATGAATTGGTAAAAGGTTATACATGCCGTGACTTCCTCTGCTAGTATATGACAGTCGGTGGAATAATGAACAGGGGGCGTGAGTATATGCAGCCGGTGGAATAATGATTGTTCCCCGGCGCTAGTATATGACAACCGGTGGAATAATAGTTGTTCTCCGACGCTAGTAAGAGACTCATATCTAGAGATGTGGAGTGCTTTAGAGAAAGAGAAGGGGGCGTGAGTTTTTTTTAGGGTAATGTGTAACAACCCGCCTAATGGGATACCGGGCGATCACTCCTATATCATATTAAAACAGGAGTCACATATGGATCATTCTTAGCATCACTGTCGAAAATCCATTTAATTACTAATATCCTATTAGGCGAGCGTTTAAAACTTTTACTTAACTACTCTTTTTAAACAATTATAATAAAACATACACACGGTTTAAGCATAAATGAAACTGAAAGGAAAATGAAGTGAAATAAAATAACCGAATACTCGGTTCAAATTATACAACCATAGATAGTCCGCCTAACTAGTTAAGCTACCCTAACGACATACCCTAGTCAAGCTACCCCGCCTAACTAGTCTAATCACCCATCTACTATCTACCTTAGATAGTCCAAGTGCTAAGGGCTAAACTTCCCTCCATTCTCAACACTGCACTAAGTTCGTGCGTGGGGTGTCTCGCAAAGCGAAATCCAAACAAGGAACCCCCCCCCCTATACACTACTACTTGGCAGGGTTAATGATAGAGATCCATTAGGCCCGTAGCACACACCAATGTATATATATATATATATATATCCGGATAATATCTCCCGGAATGAGGTTTACATAATGATCATCTATATACTACACATCCGGATCTACCTCCTGGACTGAGGTGTATACTATACTCATATCAAAACCTTCCATTTCCCTTCTCATATCCAGGAAATGTATTTAAAAGCCAATTCATTAGCATGAATTGCTTTACCATATCATATACTTTTTAAAAAGACAATTTTATTATCATAAAAATGCTTTTTACTTTTTCAATTATCCCATTTCCCTTTTTATACTCAGGAAATGTACCCAAAGCCATTTTCATTATCATGAAAATGCTTTGATCAAATCATATGCTTACACATCCCTTCTTCCATCCGAGAGTATTACCGAAGCCAAACCTTTATCCCATTTCCCTTTTTATACTCAGAAAATGTAATTAAAGCCAATCCATTATCATGATTTGCTTTAATAAATCTAAGACCGCCCCTCCGGGTTTCCCCACTGGACGCGCCCCTAAATGTCTATCATCTTCCAGGGTCTATCAAACAAGACAACCTGGGAACCTAACAACGTCGGGAAGCGGCCATATGCCTGCGGAAAAGTCAGGACCACACCCAGAATCCCCTAACCAGCGCAGAAACAAATATATAATCGCTCATATGGCCTAAAGGACTATATCCACCCTGCTCAATAGCCAGGGGGCTTCACTATAATGCGCGCAACTTCTCTTATGATAGCGATTTAGGGAGGTGTGTAATCCATATTTTATCAATTATGAAAAACATTTCTCTTTCCATTTTGAAAATATTCATTTTTATATTTTCAAAATCATTTCCATCACATCATATATATATACCTTAATCACATAGTATATACATATACCATATATTCCTCCTAGAATATATAAACGGCCATAATGGCCTATAGCATCTAGCGATGGCCAATAATCCCAAAGATTCCCTCAAGGAATCAAAATCATGCATTTATATAAGCATGATACTAAACCCAAAATATTAATAATTACCTTAATCCTCTCTTAAGGATTTATTGGATATCTCCAATTATACCATCTTACATTTAGTGAATATATACCTATATTCCCAAATTTCATCATAATCCTCTCATAGGATTCACTTAACCAATATCAATATTTCTATATTTTCCTATACTCATAAATCATATAGGCCTAAAAGCCCAAAACCCTAACTTAGGGATTTATCTTTCCCAAACCTTGAATTTAGTGGGTCATAGAGTTCATTTCCATGAACTCAATGACCACATATAGTCCAATTAATCACTTAAAGTCCCCAACATAATTTAGGAACCCTAAACCATTAAATTCTATTTTCCTCGAAAATATCGATTAAGGGTTATACATTTAAAACCCTTACTTTACCCTCCTAATTTCTCTTAATTCGTGGACCATATAGTCCTAATAAACTCCTTATGTTATCACATAAATGACCCCGAATCAATTAGAATTGGAATTCACCTCATCCAATTCACCCTAAGAAAATTTTTTATTTTCGGCAGGGGTCGATCGATCGACCCTTGGCCGTCGATCGATCGATGGCTCGATCGATCGATCGATCATGTCGGGCAGCTTCTTCTCCGAGAAGCTGTTTCGGCCATGGAAGCTTCCCCCAAGCTTCCATCTCCTCTCCTAACGGCTTACAACTTCTACCAACAACAAATACACTTATAATACGGGTTCTAAACATCCTAGAACCCTGAATCACCCAATATTTTCGGTTAATTTCTAAATTTCTCCAATTATCAAATTTTAGGTGTTTATTCATTTTAACTCCCAAAAACCCATTTTTATCCACGAATACCCAACCCAAAATCATTAGGGTTTGTTATACCAACAATGATATGAGATATTTATGCTTAAAAATAAATAAAGCAAGTAAACACTTGCCTCGTGGATAAAATCCGACGTCCTCGAGCCGAATCCCGCGGAGGCTGGCCGGAATCTCCCCCTTTTTCCTCTTTCCTTCCTCCTCTCTCTCTTCCCTCTCTTCTTTCTTCTTTCTTTATCTTTTTCTCCCTCTCTTCCTCCTTTTATAAGGAGAAAAGGGTTTTAACCCCTTAAAACCCAAAAACGACTCGTTTACCCAATTACGAGCCTATTTAACTCCAAACTTACCCGGAACTCAATTTCGACAATCGGACACTCTTTTCCGACTATCTCAGACATTTCGAGACTCATGGCGCAGTTGAAATTCCCATCTGGGGTACTTGACCGCAAATCACTGTTCTAACCCATAAAAGTAAAGGCAGGTTTTCTACTCAAAATCTTACCTCTATTGTCGCTATACTCCACGGCGACATGTAATTAAAATATTTCGACCTATATAGTCCCAGAAATAATCACGAAATCCATCAAAAATCATTCAATCCTCGAAAATCTCAAAATTTACTATTTCGAGAAATTCTCCAAATTGCCAATTTATATCCAATTACGAAATTTAACGGTCCCCAAAAGGGCGGGTTGTTACATAATGATGTTAGGGCTTATAAGTTTATATATATATGTGGTTGGAATGTTATTAATTTAATATATAAGGGGTAAGTAAGTAAATTTATGTTCTATACGGGGCGGGGCAGGGCGAGGTGAGTATATTTTTATAAAGCCCTAACCCGACCCATTTAATAAAAAAAAAATTAACCCAAACCCGCCCCTATTATTTTAATCAGGTTTTTAACCCGCCCCATTAGGGTTGGGTCGGGTCAGGAAACCTGGGGGTCGGTTAAATTACCATCCTTACCCATCGAGGGGCTATGTATGCATCGCATTCTACTACCCCCTAAGTGCATCCTTAGGTCCTTAATACTCTTCCACTCACCATAAATCCTAGGTCATACTTTGAATATTGATCTGGAGGCCATCGTGTGCTCTCGAGCCCCTTTTGAATCTGGTAAACTCTTCAACCTAATCAAAACTCAATAGAAACTTAAAAGGCTCTAAATCCCCTTTCCAATGATCCATTTTACTCCCGAATCGGCCTCACAGTTTGCACGAACGATTCGTTTTACTTCGAGTATTAATTTAGAGGTTATCGGTCACTCTCGGGCCCCGTTTGACACCTATTAACACTCTATCCCGAGTGAATCTCAATGAAACCTTGAAGTTCTCTGAATCCCATTTCTAATGGTCTGTTTCGTGCGCAAATCATCCTCACAGTTCACACGAATGATTCGGTTTACTCCGAAAGGCCACTAGGCGCTTTTGAGTCCCGTTTAACCTCAATCAGTTCACCAAATTGAGTGAAGATCAATGAAATCTCTAAGGGCTCTGGATTTCCTTTCCAACAATTCGTGTCATGCGCGAATCTACCTCATGGTTCGCACGAGCGATCCATTTTACTTCGAAAACTCCCTGTTTAGAGACCACCGGGTGCGTTCGAGGCTCCTTTGACTTCATTCAACTCCAAAACCTGGGAGTGAGTCATAGATTCTTAAAGGTATCTAAATTCACTTTCCAATGGTCCCGGACGTGCACGATTCGAATTTATGATTTGCATTTTATGTTGTTTTTTTCAAAAAAGTCAGTTTTCAACTACCCACGGGAACCTCAGACTCCCTGCCTATTGATAGGGTGTACTTTTCTTGCCCAGCAAGGCAGGAACTATATCGATAGGCAGGCCAGGGGCCATGTTGATCGGCAAACTTAACCCTAAAAGTGCACTATATAAAGAGTCCATTATCTCAATCCAAGGGGCCTCCTTTCAGCAACTAACAAGCATTTGAAGGCCCTATATAGAGCACACCTAGGATTTGCTTTTCGTGCTTTAGCTATATAGGACTTCATCTAGTTGGACTTGAATTTTGACAAAATATTTTTGTAATATAGGATTGCGTGTCCCCATATCGACTCCAAGCGCTCCTTGTCCATCTACATCAAATGTGCACTCCATTCAGTCCGCCATCTCAGAAAAAGGTAAACTTATGGCTCATAGGAATTTCTGCCACATAGGACACAACACCGCTGCATTTTGCATTTTTATCATATCTTATGATAATATATTTTGTTTCGTCATTTTTAAGTTTTTTTGAGTTCAATATTTTAATTTGAAGCTTTTATAAAAATAAATATTTTTGTGAAAATAAAATTTTGACACAAAATATTTCTTTTAATAAAATTTTTTGAAGTTAAAAATATTTTTTTTGATTTATTATATTGCATGTGCGTGTTATATATATTTACAGTTTATATATGTTTTTATATATATGTTAATATATGTATGTGTATGCATGCCTTTCCCTTGTGATATTATATATATATATATTAATATATGTTTTGTGGCCTTATGTTTTTTTTCCCATGTGATAAGACCTGTTTGTGCATACCATGATGACCCCATACTCATAGCTAATGGTGTAAAGACCATTTGCAATTTTATTGGCGTGAGCTTTTATATAAGTATATTATTTTAATATATATAAGTGTACATATCTTCTTGCATGTGTATACTTTTCATAGACAAAAGCCACTGCTGAATTGATCTCACGAAGGTATGGTAATTGCACCTAGGCCTTTGTGTCTTGTACCCTTATTTTAATTGCTACCGATTTGACAACACATCCAAACACTGTGGCGAATTTTGACCGTGTCAGGCCTTAGCTGTAGGCTATGCGTGTTCCCCTATGCGGATATCTTTACCGCCCTTGTTTTTTTTACTGCACACGGTTTTCTTGTTAAACCAACTGGTATTTTCAAAAACGACGTCGCGAAATATTTTTCAGAAACTATTTTTTGAAAACGACGTCGGTATCATTTTAGTTTTAAAAACGCAGAATTATTTTCATCTAAAACGACGCAGTTTCTTTTTTGAGCAACGGTAATATTTTTTTTTGGCGTTTCATTACGCTACTGCTTTATGAGCCGGCGTTCAGTTTTTCAAAACGACTGTGTTTTAATAAACGTTTTGTTTATTAGTCTGTTAGTTTGTTACAGCTTGCTTTATACGTGTCACAATTTTAACACACCATTTTGTGTTTCTTTGTGAGCCCTTAGATCTATTTTTATCAGTGGCTGGTGTGTATTCTTTGTCAATCCGTGTGAACCTTTTTACACCTATCAGCACACACTTGTGCACTCTATAAATAGAGACATTGTGTCTTCATTTTTTCAACCCGAGAAAATTCGTTTTTGAGCATAAATTCTGCCAAAATTTATTCTGAGAGAGAGAGATTAAACACTAGTATTTTCAGAGAAATCTTGTGTGTATTCTTTACAAAACATTGCTGAGTCTTCAAGTCGTTTTGTGGATTCAAGAATGGAAGGTTTTTAATCTCAGAAATTCTGCATCTACAAATCAGTTGATTTTTCATTCTGAAAAATCGTTTTGTGAGTATCTCTTTCATTGTTCTTGTTTTCTTGTAATTTCAGATTTGTTATGTGCTAGATCTAAAGTGTTTGTGTAAGTATTGTGCTGATATATATTTTATAAACACTACACACACTAGAACTGGTAGTGATCTTACTTCATTTAAAACACTTTGTTTTAAATTGATTTTTCTGGAAATCTGATTTACACTAAAGAACAACTGATTCTAGGTTTAGAGATTTAAACCTAACACGAGTTGTGAACCGGAACAGAATTACCTGATACTGGATATATGACCTTGGACTAAACAAATTTATACCTGTGTACTTGACCAAGGACTTGGACTGAGAACAAGAACATACTGGACCTAATCAAGAACCCGAACTGTTTAGACTGATTGGAACTTGAACTAAACTGGATTAAATCATTTTAATCTAAAATAGTTATAAACAGTTTGTATTATTTCTGACTGTATGCTTGATATGTTTTATTTCTGTTCAGACTAGAATATATCTGTGTGAACTTGATTGCTTGATTGTTTAAGTGATTTTTCGAAATTGTTTGCATCTCATATCACTCACTTTGTATTCACGTAGACACATGTTTGTGTAAGATCTGAACAAGTCTAGTGTTCGAGATTTAAAGGAAGAGAAAAGAAGTTTTTCAAAAGTGTATTCAAAGTCAAGATGACTTGATTTGAATAACACAAGACTTGCAAAGATATAGGTGTTATATATTTTGTTGCATCACACACACTTCACTAGAAAGTAAATAATAGGCACTGAGCCAACCTGCGCTTAAAGAAGTTAGAGGGGAGGCTGAGAAGTGAAGAACGCAAAAACAAGTGAGGACAAGTTAAAGAGAGAACTGAATAAGCAACCAGGGTAGACTTGGTCGTGTGGGATAATAGCTAGATCATTCTTCTTTAATTGTTAAGTTTGTTGTTTGTAACTCGTACCTATTCTTTTATTGTTTTAGTGGAAGTAGTTTAGGTAACTCCTAGAGGAGTTCGTCGTTTTTCCCAGGGAAGGGTTTTTGCGACGTTAAATAAATACCGTGTGTTGTACATTTCTTGCATTTCACCTCACACGAAAAGGTAGGACTAAATAATTAGAAACTCGCCTAAAAATTGAATCTGTTTTGGACTTTAATTAACTTTGAAAATTAAAATTATTTTCATAATAGTTAATCAGATTAAGTAAAAGTTTAATTTGGTCCCCCTTGGCATCATTCATATAAACTCGTAGGTTTAAGGTGTTTACTCAACAATAGTTTACTTCCGCATATACAGTCTTTGCGCACCGACCCGCATTTTCGGGGTAACCTCAAGTGGTATCAGAGCTAGACTTTTGAAGATCGTTTTCAAAACTTTTGTTAAACACTTTTCATCTTGTTTTAATGGATGATTCAAGTCAATTACTTAGGCTTGGTAATTTTAGCAGACCTCCTATTTTTTATGGCACAAATTTTTCATACTGGAAAATCAGAATGGTAGCATTTATTCAAGGCACTTTAGGAGATGACGTGTGGGATTTAATTGAAAATGGTTATAAACACCCCACTACTCCTATAGCAGAAGGTAGCACTATCTTCAGAAAACTTAAAACCACTGAATTGAATGTTGATCAGAAAAAGATAAGCAATTTCAATAATAAGGGAAAGAATGCGATTTTCATGAGTGTAAGTGAAAATGAATTGAAACGTATATGTCACTGCACTACTAGTAAGGATGCTTGGGATACTTTAGTAATAGCACATGAAGGCGATGCTAGGGTAAAAAGATGCAAAACTCAAATGCTTATCCAACAGTACAATATGCTTGTTATGAAAGATAACGAACCATTTGATGATTTCTATATGCGTTTGACTGATATTATTACCCACTTGCATGCTAATGATGTTGAGTATACTGATCAAGAAGTGTGTGCTAAGATTTTGAGATCCCTTGCCCCTAGATTTGATCATAAACGTTATATCATTGAAGAAATGGATGATCCTTCTCTTACGCCTGAATTGCTTAGTTCTAAATTGAGAACTATGGAACTTGAAACAGCTTTTAGAAAGACTCTTACTTCTTATGCTAAGAATGATCTTACTAATTCTTCTAAAGTTGCATTTAAAACTGCCTGTCCTAATAAATACAAACATGAGGTAGTTAAGCAACAATCTGAGTCTGATAATGATTCTGATGTTGAGTCGGATGACATTGATAAGATTGATAATCAACTTGCACTTATGTCTTCTCAATTTAAGAAACTCTTGAAGCATAGAAACTCTATTGCTAAAAGACGTATGCAAGAGAATAATCAATCTCGTCAGGCCAATCGACCCCATAACGGAAATTCTAAAGTAAAGGCTGATCATGATAGTTCTACTTGTAAGGTTGATAAATCGAAAATGGCTTGTCATAATTGTGGTAAACTTGGACATTTTATTGCTGAATGTAGATCCAAACCACAGTCAAAGTATCCTAAAAATCTCAAGGCAAACATTACAAAAACTTGGAATGATTCCTCTGATTCTGAATCGGATGAAGACCAAGCTGAAACTGAATCAAATTACCTTGCGTTTTTTGGAGAAGTTTATGACTGTTGTGGAGATGTATATCTTGCTGGAATGTCTGATTCTGAAGATAATTCTGATTCTGATCAAGTGTTTGATTTAATTGCTGCTGCTAAGTCTTTACTAGCTAGTCAACCATCTATGCTAGAAATAACTGCTCCGTTTGATGCTAAACGTGCATTAATGATGCTGAATTTGATGCTAGCAACATTTCACACACGGACACTAATGAGCATGAAAATTCTGTTGCCTATGATGACTATGCTGAACTGTTTGTGAGGACCTTGCAAAATAGACAAGAATTATCTAATTTGGTTAAATTGCTTAGTGAATCCCTAGAGAATCAATATAAGATAACTCAACAAAATTCTGTGAAAATGTGCAATGTCAAAATTGATTTTGAAAAACAGTCACTTGAATTTAAAATTCAGATTACGACTTTAAATGAAAATCTGACTTCTTTAGAAGACAAATATAATGCTGCACTTTTGCAAGTTGAAAAGTCTAAAGAAGTTTGTGAAACTGCCTTTAAAATGTGTCGTAGTCGTGACATAAAATTCTTTGACCTTGAAGAATTGATTGTTGTCCAACGTTATCATGATGATACAAGAGGGTTTGGTTATGATGGTCCTATTACGGAAATAAATGATTTTTCCAAACCAGTCCTCTTTGTTAAAGCCAAAGAAGAAATGGCTCTTCCGTTGGAAAGCAAGTCAAATGAAAAGGCCAAAGGAAAACAAGTTTTAATTGAAAATGATTTTGAAAATGACATTGATTACTTCATTGAAAATTTTGTTGATACATCCTCTTCTAGATACTGTCCCCCTGCTAAGAGACTTTCTAGACATGTTATGTCCAATTCTTGTAAGAAATTTGAAACTTGCTTTGTTAGAAAACATTGTAATTCTGGCCTTCCTACATCTAATAAATTCTGCACTATTTGTGATGTTTTTGGACACCAAAACTTTGAGTGCCAACGGTTTCAAAAGAAAAATGATAATTTTTACTTTAACCCAAAAAGTGGGAGATTTGGTTATAAAACCTCAAATCGCAATGGATCATTTCACTATTTTAGTAAGCCTAGAACTTGGACTAATTACAAATCAAGACCATTTGGTAAATCCTTTCTCAGATCTGAATTTATTGCACAAAACAAATTTAAAACGGTGCCTATTTGGATCAGATCTGATGATCTAAGACCCCAGCTAAAACATTCGCATTTAAAATCTTTTGTAGTCTTAACAACCCTACGCTGTGAGATGCATAGTGTTGGTTGGTACTTAGACAGCGGATGCTCGCGTCATATGACGGGTGATATTACCAAACTTAAGGATGTTGTTTATTATAAAGGTGGCAACGTGACCTTTGGAGATGGTAAGACCTCCCATGTCATTGGCAAAGGTACTCTTAATGAAGAAGGTTTACCCAATGTTAATGATGTGTTATTAGTTCAAGGAATGAGAGCTAATTTACTTTCTATCAGTCAGTTTTGTGATAATGGTTGCCAAGTTAAATTTTCCAAAACCTCCTGTGATGTTTTGACTAATATGGGAGACAATTACATAAAAGGCAATCGTACCACGGATAACTGTTACAAAGCTTCTGGCTCCTTGTCTTGTAATGTAACTCTTTTGGATGATACTGACCTATGGCACAATAGGTTGGGGCACATCAGTTTTGATACCTTAAATCAGTTATCATCACAAGACATTGTTAGAGGCCTACCTAATATAAAGAAATGCCCCTCTGCTGTTTGTGGTCCATGTCAAGTGGGTAAGATTACCAAATCTCCTCACAAAAAGGTTAAAGACATTAACACCTCGGCACCTCTTGAACTTCTCCACATGGATTTAATGGGTCCAACTAGGACTGTTAGTTTGAATGGAAATTCTTATATCCTAGTTATTGTGGATGATTTTTCTCTATTTACTTGGGTAGCTTTCATGAAAGCTAAGTCAGAAACATTTAACAATTTTTTGAAAATTCTGACTCGGATAGAAAATGAGAAAGACACCCAAGTAACTCGAATTCGAAGTGATAGAGGTGGTGAGTTTAAAGAAACTGGTATCATTGAGTATTGTGAGGCTAATGGTTATTCTCATGAGTTTAGTGCTCCAAAAACTCCTCAACAAAATGGAGTGGTTGAAAGGAAAAACAGAGTTGTACAAGAAATGGCTAGAGTCCTTATCCATGCTAAAAATTTACCTCTATACTTTTGGGAAGAAGCTTGTCTTACTGCAGTTCATATTATCAATCGTGTATATCTTAGGAAGAATACCAAAATGACCCCTTACGAATTTTGGTTCAACAAAAAGCCCAATGTTAAATATTTTCGTACTTTTGGCTCCATTTGTTATGTTTGCAATGACCGTGATAATCTTTCAAAATTTGAAGCCAAAGGCGATAAATCCATTTTTCTTGGCTATTCTCAGAATAGTAGAGCTTTAAGAGTTTTCAGCTTAAGAACCAAATCCATTGTAGAGTCTATTAATGTTGTTGTAATTGATAGCACTATTGAACCTGTTAGTAAAGATCCACCTGTAGAAACTGATTTGGATATAAATATTTTAAATGATTCAGTTTTGACAGAAGATGAATCTTTACCAGCACCAACCCTAGCCGTGCCTAACTGGGTTTCAAAAGATCATCCCTCCGCTAAAGTTGTTGGTGATATTCATGCGCCCGTAAGAACTAGAAATCAATTACGTCAAGTAGCTCATATGGCTGCTTTTGTATCCCTTGTGGAACCAAAATCAGTAAATGAGGCACTTAATGATTCATATTGGATTGATGCGATGCAAGAGGAGCTAGCTCAATTTACGGATCATGACGTATGGTATTTAGTTCCAAGGCCCAAGGATATCAAAGTAATCGGTACAAAATGGATTTTCAAAAATAAGACCGATGAAAAAGGGATAGTCATTCGAAATAAGGCTAGACTTGTAGCACAGGGTTATTCTCAAATAGAAGGAATAGACTGTGACGAGACGTTTGCCCCGGTTACCCGTCTTGAATCAGTGAGATTGCTTCTAGCTGTTGCTTGTCACTTACAATTTAAGCTTTTTCAAATGGACGTAAAATCTGCTTTTCTTAATGGTATTCTTTCCGAAGAAGTATATGTTGAGCAGCCCAAAGGTTTCCAAGATCCCAAACTCCCTAATCATGTTTATAGACTTAAGAAAGCTTTATATGGTTTAAAACAGGCCCCTCGTGCTTGGTATGAACGTTTGACTGCTTTTCTATCTTCACATGGGTTTGTTAGAGGAGGTGTTGACCAAACTCTTTTTGTTAAGAAGTCGAATAAAAATGACGTTTTGATTGCTCAAATTTATGTAGATGACATCATTTTTGGGTCAACCTCACCAAATGAAGTTAAACAGTTTTCAAAAGACATGAGTAGTGAATTTAAGATGTCACTTATGGGGGAGCTACAGTATTTTCTAGGACTTCAAATAAAACAGCAAAGTGATGGCCTCTTTATTTCACAATCCAAATATGCTAAGGATTTACTTGTTAAATTTGGACTTGAAAATGCTAAAATTTCATCTACACCTATGGCCCTTAAAACTAAATTATCTAAATCCGATAGTGGCCCGGATGTAGATCCCACATTATACCGTAGCATAATTGGTAGTTTATTATACTTAACTGCTTCTAGACCTGATATTCAGTATGCTATTTGTATTTGTGCGCGGTTTCAATCCAGTCCGAAAGAGTCTCGCCTCACTTGTGCTAAAAATATTTTAAAATATGTTAAAGGCACAATTGACTTTGGACTCTGGTATACCAATGACTCTTCTTGTGAGATAATTGGATACTCGGATGCGGATTGGGGTGGTAGCACGGATGATTGTCGTTCCACCTCGGGTGGTTGCTATTATTTAGGACAGAATCTCGTTGGATGGTCTAGTAAAAAGCAAACTAGTGTAACTTTATCAACTGCTGAATCTGAATATGTTGCTGCTGGTGCATGTTGTGCTCAATTAATTTGGATTAAACAAATGCTATCAAATTATGGTATTATTCAGTCCAAAGTACACCTTTATTGTGATAATGAAAGTGCCATTTGTATTGCCAAAAATCCTGTCCAGCATAGTAGGACTAAGCACATCAACATAAGACATCATTTTATTAGAGAATTGGTTGAAGCAAAAGAACTTGTAATTGAACATATTCCTACTGAAAATCAACTAGCTGATCTGTTCACTAAACCGTTAGATAAATCCCGGTTTGAGAAATTAAGACAAATGATTGGAATGACTGTGCTCGACAATTAGTTGTGTTTAATCTGCTTTCTGTATACTAGATCTCCGAGGTTTTAGGATAAAGGTACCTACTAATAACCGGTATCTCTTAAAGCCATGAGTAATGTAGGAGACGCTTATTTTGCAGATTATGAACACTTATTTTTTTCTTTCTTTTCCATTGTCTAATTTATACAAAATGGGGGAGAATTGAGTACATGTTTTAGTCCTTTGTTGTTGATATTTTTCGTACGTATCATGTTTTATCATTTCTGCACAGTTGATTCTGTCATTTTCATATTTTGGTAGAACAAATGCTACTAACTTGATTTCTTGGCAGATTGTGTATTTATGTTTTGCAGGTTTTCTTAACCGTGCATCCGATTGAGTTGTGTCTTTTTTCTTTTTCTAAGATGGGTGGGTAGTTAGATACTCTTTTGTATAGGACATATTAGGATTTATTTTTCCTTAGTATATCATTTGATGTACTCAAGGGTTTTGTCAAAATTAGTCCAATGGGGGAGTTTGAAGGCCCTATATAGAGCACACCTAGGATTTGCTTTTCGTGCTTTAGCTATATAGGACTTCATCTAGTTGGACTTGAATTTTGACAAAATATTTTTGTAATATAGGATTGCGTGTCCCCATATCGACTCCAAGCGCTCCTTGTCCATCTACATCAAATGTGCACTCCATTCAGTCCGCCATCTCAGAAAAAGGTAAACTTATGGCTCATAGGAATTTCTGCCACATAGGACACAACACCGCTGCATTTTGCATTTTTATCATATCTTATGATAATATATTTTGTTTCGTCATTTTTAAGTTTTTTTGAGTTCAATATTTTAATTTGAAGCTTTTATAAAAATAAATATTTTTGTGAAAATAAAATTTTGACACAAAATATTTCTTTTAATAAAATTTTTTGAAGTTAAAAATATTTTTTTTGATTTATTATATTGCATGTGCGTGTTATATATATTTACAGTTTATATATGTTTTTATATATATGTTAATATATGTATGTGTATGCATGCCTTTCCCTTGTGATATTATATATATATATATTAATATATGTTTTGTGGCCTTATGTTTTTTTTCCCATGTGATAAGACCTGTTTGTGCATACCATGATGACCCCATACTCATAGCTAATGGTGTAAAGACCATTTGCAATTTTATTGGCGTGAGCTTTTATATAAGTATATTATTTTAATATATATAAGTGTACATATCTTCTTGCATGTGTATACTTTTCATAGACAAAAGCCACTGCTGAATTGATCTCACGAAGGTCTGGTAACTGCACCTAGGCCTTTGTGTCTTGTACCCTTATTTTAATTGCTACCGATTTTGACAACACAGCCAAACACTGTGGCGAATTTTGACCGTGTCAGGCCTTAGCTGTAGGCTATGCGTGTTCCCCTATGCGGATATCTTTACCGCCCTTGTTTTTTTTACTGCACACGGTTTTCTTGTTAACCCAACTGGTATTTTCAAAAACGACGTCGCGAAATATTTTTCAGAAACTATTTTTTGAAAACGACTTCGGTATCATTTTAGTTTTAAAAACGCAGAATTATTTTCATCTAAAACGACGCAGTTTCTTTTTTGAGCAACGGTAATATTTTTTTTTGGCGTTTCATTACGCTACTGCTTTATGAGCTGGCGTTCAGTTTTTCAAAACGACTGTGTTTTAATAAACGTTTTGTTTATTAGTCTGTTAGTTTGTTACATCTTGCTTTATACGTGTCACAATTTTAACACACCATTTTGTGTTTCTTTGTGAGCCCTTAGATCTATTTTTATCAGTGGCTGGTGTGTATTCTTTGTCAATCCGTGTGAACCTTTTTACACCTATCAGCACACACTTGTGCACTCTATAAATAGAGACATTGTGTCTTCATTTTTTCAACCCGAGAAAATTCGTTTTTGAGCATAAATTCTGCCAAAATTTATTCTGAGAGAGAGAGATTAAACACCAGTATTTTCAGAGAAATCTTGTGTGTATTCTTTACAAAACATTGCTGAGTCTTCAAGCCGTTTTGTGGATTCAAGAATGGAAGGTTTTTAATCTCAGAAATTCTGCATCTACAAATCAGTTGATTTTTCATTCTGAAAAATCGTTTTGTGAGTATCTCTTTCATTGTTCTTGTTTTCTTGTAATTTCAGATTTGTTATGTGCTAGATCTAAAGTGTTTGTGTAAGTATTGTGCTGATATAATTTTATAAACACTACACACACTAGAACTGGTAGTGATCTTACTTCATTTAAAACACTTTGTTTTAAATTGATTTTTCTGGAAATCTGATTTACACTAAAGAACAACTGATTCTAGGTTTAGAGATTTAAACCTAACACGAGTTGTGAACCGGAACAGAATTACCTGATACTGGATATATGACCTTGGACTAAACAAATTTATACCTGTGTACTTGACCAAGGACTTGGACTGAGAACAAGAACATACTGGACCTAATCAAGAACCCGAACTGTTTAGACTGATTGGAACTTGAACTAAACTGGATTAAATCATTTTAATCTAAAATAGTTATAAACAGTTTGTATTATTTCTGACTGTATGCTTGATATGTTTTATTTCTGTTCAGTCTAGAATATATCTGTGTGAACTTGATTGCTTGATTGTTTAAGTGATTTTCCGAAATTGTTTGCATCTCATATCACTCACTTTGTATTCACGTAGACACATGTTTGTGTAAGATCTGAACAAGTCTAGTGTTCGAGATTTAAAGGAAGAGAAAAGAAGTTTTTCAAAAGTGTATTCAAAGTCAAGATGACTTGATTTGAATAACACAAGACTTGCAAAGATATAGGTGTTATATATTCTGTTGCATCACACACACTTCACTAGAAAGTAAATAATAGGCACTGAGCCAACCTGTGCTTAAAGAAGTTAGAGGGGAGGCTGAGAAGTGAAGAACGCAAAAATAAGTGAGGACAAGTTAAAGAGAGAACTGAATAAGCAACCAGGGTAGACTTGGTCGTGTGGGATAATAGCTAGATCATTCTTCTTTAATTGTTAAGTTTGTTGTTTGTAACTCGTACCTATTCTTTTATTGTTTTAGTGGAAGTAGTTTAGGTAACTCCTAGAGGAGTTCGTCGTTTTTCCCAGGGAAGGGTTTTTGCGACGTTAAATAAATACCGTGTGTTGTACATTTCTTGCATTTCACCTCACACGAAAAGGTAGGACTAAATAATTAGAAACTCGCCTAAAAATTGAATCTGTTTTGGACTTTAATTAACTTTGAAAATTAAAATTATTTTCATAATAGTTAATCAGATTAAGTAAAAGTTTAATTTGGTCCCCCTTGGCATCATTCATATAAACTCGTAGGTTTAAGGTGTTTACTCAACAATAGTTTACTTTCGCATATACAGTCTTTGCGCACCGACCCGCATTTTCGGGGTAACCTCAGCATTCCCTTTAAATCAGAGCATTCTTACTACCAATAAAACTATTTTTAAACATTCCCCCACCTCACTTTCCCACCACACTTAGTCACCTAACTCATCCTATCATACCACTCGTATACTACCATAAAAATTAGTCTACATATCTCCCAAATTTAGCAACAAAAGTCCCCTAGGAGGTCTACTCTCTTCTATATTCTAATTTATTCATTGAGTGTTATTATTAACTTTACTCTCGCTTTGTGATATCTTTTAGTTTTATTTTATTATCTCACATAAAATAATATCTACTTTCATTATTAGTAGTTCACGAAATTTTTTTTCATAAAAATCCCAAAAAGACAAAAAGAGGGTTTACTCGTAAATTCCAAAAGTAAGACTTCCTCATTTTCTTACGGTTTCACACTTGAATACATTTTCTCAAAAGCACTCAAAGGGAAGTCATAAATTTGTCCTTATGAGTAAACCGCACCCCTACGATAAATCCAAACTACGTGGACTTTGATGCCCCTTGGGCTACATAAGCGTCTCGGGCAAATACCGGGGGAGTCCTTTATTTCCATTTTATGTCTTTTACACTCTATTATATATATTTTGTGAGTCTTGAACTCCTATATATTTGTGTCTCGTTCGACATGCATATTCGTTATTTCATAACGATTCGTAATTCTATGAACAGTGATATCATATGTTTATGATTATTTTTGGGTATACTCCTACGGATGAGTCTGCTCCATCTCTTTCGTGGCGTGAGTCGGATGATTCACTTCTCCCGTTATTTATATTACATGCATGTACACATATATCATGTTTTGGAGAAAATGAGAAGATCACCATAGCCCATGAGACACCGAAAGGGCGAAATGGGTGCCTAACACCTTTCCATTGCGTAAGTTAGTCCCCGAACCTTCAAAGCACTTGGTTTCATATGCATCAGGATGACCTTGATGCCTTTATCTTGAGGTGGCTACATTTTTTTGCCTATTTTGAGAAAAATAGGCTCTTGACTGCATTCCTTCGTGTTATTCCCTTTCGACGATGACCAATTTTATATCCGAGGCAGCCCACAATGATGCCATCGCGGATTGTGAAAAGAATATATCCATATCCCCGAATCACTAGCATGTGCATGGAAAAAGGGGGAGAGAGGGGGACCTTTTCCCCTTCCTGTCCCAATTTCATGGTCGCCCCGCGCCGGAGGAATCCGACTCGGATGGCCACACCCCTTATAACCTTTTTAGAATATTCTAGCTCAATAAATATAAGCCTACTAAACTAGAACAACCCAATTTCCCAAATAAGTCCAAATTAAATTATACACCAATTCCATTTAGACAATTAATAAAATCTAACCTAATTATGAATAAGATTTAATATCTCATGAATAATATTTAAATTCATTTAAATCGACAAAATCCTACTTGGATTATTTATTAATTTATTTAATTAATTAATTTTAAAAAATATGAAGTATTACAATAAAAAAATTCACCCATTTAGATTCGAACCCGATAAGATCCGAATATGATAAAAACCAACACGAACATGAGTCGACGTGACCCATTGACTAGACATGGTGCTTTAACAATAGAGGCATTCACTCATCACTCATTAGTGCCAAACGTTTAGAATATAAAGCGGAAGACTGAAACATGTTTAATGAGACACACTACTCTCTTACAACCTGTTATTTTATAGTAGACCAAAATACCCTTGACTATAACCAACCCACTATTAATTATTTTTCTCTATCTACCTTAACCCACTCCATGTTTGGTGACTCTATGGCAAATCCCCGACTTGCATCTCTGGAACGACATCTCCACAGGTTCGATGACACACTGTAGACACTGTAATGGCTCTGACGACATCCATGTGACTCTCGTAACTTTGGTGATTCTTTGATGACACCCATTGTCGTGTCCTGGAAAAAAAACAGTTTAGTTTGGTTAGGAAGTCCAAATTTGTTGACCATCTTTAAGGAGGATTAACATGATTTTCCAATGTGATTGGTTGAGATATGAAAACTCATTAAAAATCGTGGGGTCCATTACAGAGTCATTTATGTTTCCGCCAATCGCATTGAAGGGTCATATTAACCCTCACTTGGGTAGAATTAACAAATTTATAATCCTAATGAGGTTTTCTTACTCGGAATAATTTAAGTCTGGACTAACTGTTCTACATATTTATTACGAAGTTGAAATTAGTGTCCGTTTGGTTCAAGATAAAATATTTTTCAACACGATGAAACATAAAATGGTGAAATATGTTTTCACCTATTTAAAGTTAAATTTTATTCATTATTTTTGTTTAAAGTTGAATAATTATAAGGTGTTCACTTGTTTAAAATTTCAAGCTAAGAAAAAATTAATTTTAAATACGTGAAATTTCTTAAAAATAAATGAAAAGTAACACTTGGTCGAAAATCTAAAGTAGGAAGTAAACTATAAAAACTAGTTTTTTTACTTAACCCCAATTATATGATGCACTATTTGACTTAACCCCTAATCTCTTGACAGACCACTAACACCGTTAGAAAATGCATAATATATATTTGGACATAACCCCCATTAACACACGCAGACCAAAATACCCCTAGCTTTAACATTTAACCATGTTACCAAACACCCATTATATTCTCCAAATAACAAACCCTAATTATTAAACAACCCTAAATGAATGCTAAATTAAAAATAAAAATTGTGTGATAATGTTTTGCTGATTAGGATATATACAATTTTTTGGGTACAAAACACATTTTTCACAAACTGGTGAACAAAAGTTCCCCCAAAAGTGAACTCGTGATGGAGTCTCCATCAAATTGATGAACACGAGATCCATTTTCTTGCACCTCCTTTCTATATTATTTCTTTATTTAAAATTGCTTCATTCCTCATTGTTAATCATCACTGTTATTATTTTGGGCATAAATTTATTTCAAACTGTTGTTGATTCAACCACAACCATGGATGTTGTACACTTTTTTTCAAGGCAATACTAATTTGAATACTCCCTTTAAGACATAAATTCGATTTGGGTCTGGGCGATTTTTCTCGGCAATAGCTATGACATACAATTTCAAAATGGTGGTTGTTTTATTTATGGTTCATTTGTTGGAGATGATGAATGGTGTTTTAATTTATATTTTTTAAGAAGATTGATATACATAAGTCTGGTCTTGGTTCAGACTAGACTTGGCCTAGTTCAATAGCCCCTGCTCAGCATCCGTCAAATTCATCTGCCAATGAGCCAACAGAATACAGGCCCACCTCTAGCAGTGTCGGCCTCCTAGACCTCATCCTCAGCATTTACAGTTATACATCAAGGTTCTTTATAGTCCAAACTATCTCTTACGTCTCGGCCCTGCCATGTGTCGGCCTCATACTACACTAGAAGTCGATTCCATCTTGACCGTCCTGAGGCGATCTTCACGGCTTAGTGGTTGTCTACTTGAAAGATTATACCTTAATTTCGGCTAAGCCACAACCATCGGAGCTGACCTAGGTACCTCATGTGGCACACGCAACTTGTGCATCATCAGGCCGCATGGACCATATCGGTTATAACGGATCTTCAGCCCACGTGAGGAATTTTTTTATCATTATGACATACTTGTGTAGAGGATAAATAACATTCTCCTATTGGTTGACTTATCCCATGCACACAGGGTGCATGCTTAGGGGGCACACTATGCCCCCTCCCCCCCCCCCCCCCCCCCCCCCGCCAAGCCTATATAAATAAGCTTTATCTTCTCTATCAGGGATTAAACAATGACAACCCTAGTTAAAACTCTGACCAATTGTAAATATAAGGGAGAGAGAGAAAGCTTGTGTAAACTGTAATCCATAGCCTTGAGTGCCTTTCTGTAATATAAACACACACACCCTCTTGCACAGTGAAGTATGCCTTTGGCTGAACCACTTATATCTTTGTGTCCTCTCTCTCTCTCTCTTCCTCTTCTTACATATTAACATTTTTGTGATTGTTATCTCCATTGATGACTTAGCTAAAGAATGAGTTGTTAACATATTTGAGTGGTGATTATTTACTTCATCATAATTTTGGCGTCGTTTGTGGGAAGATATTTCTTCTTCCTCTTCTTTTTTCAGCTTAGACATTCACTTTTGCCTATGGTGGTGGTCCATATCCACCATTGTTGAACCTGCACCGCTATTAAAAGAACTTGGGTGGGTGCTCTTCAAGTTTCTTGTTCACTCACAGCTCATTTAGCTTATGTTACTTTTCCTCACCGGAGACATGGCATCTGACTTGCCTCTAGGCACTGGCCCAATATCCAACCAACCACCACCTCAGTCAGAAATGGCTGATGTGGCGATAACACTACGATCCTTAGTGGCCAGTCAACATAAGATCCATGAGCAATTCATGGCGTTCGGCCAAAGCATTTTTGGTAGAGCTTCAGGCGATCCAATGACGGAGATCATTACTCTAGTCGCCAGGGAGATGGTGGATCCGATGATAGGGGACCCACCCTTGAACCTACATAAATAAGTTAAACTCCATCAACAGTGAAGAGATATAGTTGATCCTAGGCGCCTCCGCTTGGGAAAACAAGTCCAGGATTGTTCAAACGACCAATTATGTGACGAAGAGGAGTATTGGGAGATATATGAGATTTTTAATGATATAACCTGCCCAGGACCAAACTACCAAGGAAATATGCTCGACCAACTCCTGATGGCCGACTAAGAACCTCAGCTTTTGACAGACTCAACAGTAAGGGATTGGCTTTCGATCGTCTCGGCCCAAGAGGAGATGAATGATATCAGTTCTCCCACTCTCGTAGCATCACTATATCCAATGGAAATGGTAGAGGCTGTGATGATTGGACCAGTCAAAGTCGAGATAGGGATGAGGAAAGAGAATTTAACAATATATAAAGGATTGTGGCTCGAGAGCCATCACCAGTTGCAGTTGCACCAGAAGGAGATGACGATAATGTTGTTGTCAAAATTAAGCCTTAAAATAACTCCATTCAGAGGCTAGAAGACAAGATCGACATTATGCTCAAGAGCCGAGACCTCAGCGATCGAGGCTACTTGGAGGGGTCTCCATTCATTGAGAGGATTGTGAGTTATCCTACTTTTGTAAAATTTAAGTCTCCTACTATGAGTCCAACGTATGATGGGAGTTAAAACCCCATACACCACATAGACCTGTACCAATCAACAGTCGATATCCACTCTACCTCTAATGAGATGAGTCGCAGGGAATTTTCGAGTACCCTCACAGGTTCCGCCCATATATGGTATAGAGCCTTGCCCAAAAACTCCATTAAAAACTTTAAGTAGTTAATTGATAAGTTTATACATAATTTTTGCTTTAGCATAAAGCCGTCAAAGAAGGTAACTCACCTCTTGAATGTGAAGCAAGGAAAGAACGAGACTCTGAGTTATTACATTTCTTAGTTCAATAAGGAAAAACTGGAGGTTGAATATTATGAGGAGAATATCTCTATGACAACACTTATCAGTGAGTTGCAGTCGGGCAAACTCCTTTTGAAAACTCATCCAAGATCCTCTAAAGACCGTGACTGAACTCCGGGCCTCGGCCAAGAGGATCATGAATGGGGAGGAGTCCATAGAGGCCAAGAGCGGAGACATAAAGGAGTCCGGTGGAAACAATTCCAATCAGTCAAAGGATAAGGAAGGAAATAAGAGGTCGGCTGAAGATAAATTCACCAAGTATATGCCTATGATGGTGAGCCTTAACATGATTCTTAATGAGATTAAGGATGATAGAGCACTTCGATGACCAGAAAAAATCAAGTTCCCTCCTCACAAGAGAGACAAGAGCAAATGGTGCAAGTTTCATTAGGACCATGGGCATACAATCGACAAATGCTTCGCCTTGAAGGACGAGATAGAGAAATTACTAAAATAGGGTGAACTCTGAAAATACATAGACGTGAGTGGTGATGAAGAATATTATAGGAAAAATCATAATATGAGAAAATATGACAAGCCAAGATGAGAGGCCCCAGCTAATAAAAAGAATAATGAGTCTGATAGTGAGGGAGACGACCTTGACCTACCAGCAAAGGTCCCTGATGCAAAGGGTCATCTACATATGATCTTCATTGATGTACGGATAATTTTTGGGGGCTTGCTAGGTAGCGAAACATAATCAGTCGATCAAAAATCACATGTGGTAGAGGTCAAAATAACAACGAAATGGATGGATGAAATTCAGCTGAGACCGAGCCAAAGCCTAGGAAACTAAAGAAAGTGGATATGGACACTCTTTTTGTCGGCATTTCCACATTTGATTTTAAAGGAATCCCGTCTCCCCATAATAACCCTTTGGTCATCATTACAAGGGAGCATGGGTATAATGTATCCCATATTCTAGTTGATCGTAGAATTTCAACGGATGTTCTATTTTGGAATTACTTTAAAGGGTTGTAGCTCAGCAAGAAGATACTCATCCAATATTATTAGTCATTAATCGACTTTAGAGAAAAGAAAGTTCACCCTTTAGGAGTATTTAAGATGGATGTATACATGGGCACCTGACCGATGTTCCTCACTAAGAGAATTAGCTTTTTTATCATGCAAGAACATGTATACTAGGTTTATAATATAATTTTGGGAAGGGTATCCCTCAAGGGGTTTGAGGTCGTTCATTCCACGATTCACTAGATAATTAAATTATCTACTCCCTACAAAGTAAAGGAAGTAAAAGGAGACCAAGTGGAGGCTCATGAATGTTACTTCGCCTCGATCAATGAGAAGAAGGCCTATAAGAGAGCCATAACTTCGTTCAACATTGATGCTCTCGACCCAAGAGATGAGAAAAAGCTAAAAAAGGTGAACCGATCAAAGATGTAGAATCCACACTCCTCAACGAGGACAAGCCAAAAAAACCCATCCAATCATCACTAAAAGCTAAAGTCAAGGAAGAGTTAGTGAAGCTGCTAAGAAAAAGATAAAGCATTTTTGCATGGAGTCATGAAGACATGTCGGGGATTGACCTCGAAGTGATCTTCCATCGACTGAATATTCATGATAATGTGAAGTCTGTGAAGCAAAGGAGGAGAAACTATATCGAGGATCGGTATTGGGTTATTCGAAGTGAAGAAACTCCACACAGATGAGTTCATCCATGAAGTCCAATATCCAGACTGGTTGTCTAACGTCATTATAGTGTTGAAGGACAATGGTAAGTGGAGGATGTGTGTCGACTTAACCGACTTAAATAAGGATTGTTACAAAGATAACTCCCACTGCCCTGAATTGATCAGATGGTCACTGCTATGGCTGGACATGAATTGATGAGTTTCACAAATGCGTACTCAGGTTATAATCAAACTTTTATGCACAAGGCCGATGCCGAAAAAACTTCTTTTATCACTGGGGAGGGAATATATGGCTATAAGGTAATATCATTTAGCATAAAGAACGCGGGGCAACTTATGAGAGGTTGGTAAACAAGATGTTTAAAGACCAAAATAGGAAGACGGTGGAAGTCTACATGGACGACATTCTAACAAAGAGTCTAAAGGCCGAGACTCGAACGCACATTTGATAAGATGGATAAATTCAAGATAAAGTTGAACCCTGTCAAGTGCATTTTTGATAGGGGTGGAAAATCGTGTTATTGGCTCGGGTTCAGGACCGACCCGACACGAAATATATTTTAGGGGCACGAACACGACAGGACCCGATGTCTTGTTATTTTTTCATAACCCGAACACGGCCCACTTCTAACACGACACGACACGATTGACACGATTTATAATTTTAACCTCCTTAAACTCGATTAACACGACACGATTGGCACGACATGCTTGACACGACACGAAACGAAACGATTGGCACAACGTAATTACATCATAATTTAATTCCCATGACATATTTTTATCTACTAAAAAAATAAAAAAAATAAACCACAAATATAAATCACACAACTGGTATAAATCACATCACCGATATAAACCCCTAAAACAATCACAAACCACTGATATAAACCACTAATATAAAAGACACCATCTAAAAACAAATCACAAACCACTAATATAAATACAAAAAAAATACACCATCTAAAAACAAGTCACACCATTGAGTTCATTTTGAGTGTAGTTGTCGAACATAAATAAAGTCGCCGAAATGAAGACTGGACAAAAATTGTGGCTGAAATGGTCGCCGGACAGAAATCGTGTCCGAAATGGCCGCCGGATAGAAATTGTGGTAGAAATCGTGGCTGAAATGATGGTCGTGGAGTCAATGGCGTCGGAAATGAAGATTGTGGAGTCGATGGCATCGGAAATCAAATGCACTCCGAATCATATCAATAAAGTCCCTAAACATACCGGGATCAAATATCTGAGACCATTATACCTTTCGAAGTCTCGATAATATATATATATATATATATACACACATATAAATATATAAACGCGAGCCCGACCCTCTCGCAGATGGGGTCTCGTCAGAGCAAAACATTCTACACCAAGGTAGAAACCCCGATAGACTTGCAATATCCGCACACTATCGGTTTAATCATTATTATAAAACCATAATTAGGATAATATCAAACTCGTATAACACATCACTAAAACAAGTAATTTTAATAAAGTATATACCACTATCGATACACTCATTCATCCTCCGCGGATAACACTAAAGGTAACCCCACTATACCAGGGAAAATATTCACATAAATAACAACATTGGCGATCTACGCACTAAACTCGTCTCTCATGCGAATATAGCCATAATAAAAATTTAGTAACTCATTCCTGTAACATACAACACGCATCATCATCTGAGGATATAACTCATACTTTTACCTTGCCAATCTCCCTGGTTTCTCAATTGGTTCCTAGACTTAACACGCCTATTCGTACCAAATCAAAATTTTCAATAACTATTGCCCTTGCTAGGCACCATACCCTTATCCTTTTACTTGCTTCGAAAAAATTTTAACGCACGAGTTTCACTCCCCATAAAATACCTCTACACATATTCCACTTATCTCCGGTCACACTGACCATGTTAGGGTTGTCCTTATCTCGGACTTTGGTAGTCTCGACTCTGATGGCTACCTCCGTTGTTCCCTTAGCTTTGATGGCCCTAAGGAACACACTACTGGCTTTAACAACTCTTACTAAAATCACCATCGTTCAGTAAATTTTTTGCTATCCGAATCATTTAAATGGGTCCCCTGATGGGTCTCCCCCTTAGGGTGCTTCACCAATAACGTCTCACCCACTCTTGCTTCCTGACCAAATTCTTCGATTCTTGTAGTTCCCCGCACAAGGAAACGTTAACATCCTAAATGACAAAATGCGACATTATCACCATCTGCATTGACCGTACAAGCAGAATTCCCCATAAGTGCTAGCAATTCTTCTTATGAGTTAATTTTTCCCTTTAAAATCCTCTTCTCCAATGTACCTACTTCATCCGATGCAAGATTCTCTAATTAATTAAATTCCTTTTCACAAAGGGACCTCTGTTTGGCCCTCTCGCAAGAGTTCAAAACAACGTTCGCACCTTATCCTGAACATCTGATGAAGGAACTTGCTGTTGATATAAAAAACTAGATTATATCTAATTAATCAATTATATCTAATTAAGCAATCACAGATAAATAAGACAAAGGATTTTTAAAGTGGTTCAGCCTTATGAAAAGGGCCTACGTCCACTGTTTTTGTATTCCTGACTGTTTATTTGGAATCTCGATAATAGGTTTACCAAGAGATCCAAAGTCCCCTTCTTATGAGGAGGTTACATTGTATTTACAGCCTTGAGGCTGTACATATGAAAAGATAATGCGCTGTTATCTAGTAGACATATACATATGTACGATAATAATGCACATTTAATGCATAGTTGTCTTTTGACTCTCTTGATTTGGATGCTCTACTCGCTAAGTTGCTCGGTATGTTTAAGTTACTCAGAGCGCCTGAGTAGCTCGATGACAATATGTTGTTAGTTGTAAGTATTATTATTTTCCACGTAGGTTGACACGTATTTTCAGGTGATTGGTCCATGTTAGCATACTAAATTTGGTATCAACAGAAGCCTCCAATGTTTCACAGTTACGGTTGAAGGAGAGTGTGGAATATTTTGCTTGAAAATTGCTTGGATTACTGATCTTCATGAATTTTAGGAAGGTTTTCCTTGTATATAATTCCTTTTTAAACGCATAATATCAAGCTTCATAAATATTTTAAATTTTCACGATCACTTCGATATTTGAGCCCTTTTCTTCTTTTAGCCGCCGAAAACGCAAACTTCTTCCCTTGTAATCATTGATTTTCTCTATTCCCGAGGTAAAGTATTTAAGTGCGACAGAAATCCTATCGTCTTTCACTTTTCAAATTTGTATCTCTGAACTCTTCATTTTCTCTCTATCTTGTGCCTTCGTTCTTTCCATCGTTCATTGTCAATTGATCTTTCTTCTGTAAGATTTTTTTCTCTCTTCTTTATTTACTTTATTCGCCATAGTTTATCTTGTTGAATCGTTGGATAAATTTCGTTCTGAGTTTTCAATCCTTTCTTGGGTCATTTTGGAAGAACTTTCTTATCCTTCTGATTTATTTTTCTTGGCGGAGGGACATTGGTCCCAAGTCTTTTTATAGCCGTATGTGGCTTTTCTTTCCCGCCAAATCCCCTGTGTTTGGAGTTTTGCCAATATTTCGATATTGTACCTGCAAGAGTAGCTCCAAATACATAGAGGGTAGTTAATGGCGTATATAGGTTGAACCAACTTCATGGAACTCGTTTGGGGATTCCAGAAATTATGTATTGCTATAGATGGGTTACTAGTGATAATACTTTCTATTTAAAAACTAGGTTTTCGAATAGAGATTTAGTTGTCAATCTTTTCGATGCCAATAGGGATTATTTTGATCATAATGTTGTGATGAAAAATTGGCAACACCCTCCATTAAATGGAGATGACGTGTACCAAGATCCCAGGTGTCCGCTTTATGGCAATGGGATAGGTTGTTTTTGTTTTGAAAATCTTATTTTCTTTGTATTTGATGAAATGCATCACTGACATTAATTTTGTTTGTTACAGTTGACAGTAAAAGGAAACCTCCAAAGGAAACCGAGGTTAATATAAAACATTTAAAACTTATCTGGGGCTTGCATCAATCAGTTGCTGGGGAGCACATTAGATCTGCTTCTTATTTCTTGCAATACAGAAGCTACATTTCATCTTTCATTGCTCGTCCTGTGGTGGTTGATCTTGAACAGACACCGAGCTCTGAAACCAGTGCGAAGGGATCTTCTTCTGACTTAAGCATTCCTATTACTGATCTGATGAAGAAGAGAAAAGCTCCTGCCTTATTTGACAAGTCTGCCTTTGCCACTAAGGAGGCAAAGAAGAATAAACAAGATATCCCAGATAGAGGGACAAGGAATATAGATGTACCCCCTTCTATTGCTGCCAAGGAAGCCGGCAAGAAGCCCCCTGTGCCTCCGAGTAAGACTATTGTTATATCACCTTCGAGTGAGACTGTTGTCATTTCACCAATAGAGACATCACCTTTAATAAAAAAATGCTCCTGCTCCTCTGAGGAGATTAAAAAAAAGTTCTTCTGAGAGACCTGTTGAACCTATCTCTCAACCTTCAAATGTTGAAGGTAGTGTTCCAGCTCTTGTTGCTCCGAGCTCTGCTATGGGCTCGATAAGATCTTGGACTGTTCTAGAATCCCAAGGTGTTGAAGACACCTTTTCTCGTGAGAGACTTACTACATTGGCTGCTCAACACATTACTTCAGTTGTATCGTTAGCCTGACTCCTTTATTTCTAGTATTATATTCATATATTGACTTAAAATTCTTCCTTTTTCAGATTGTGACTTGCTTCAATAGTATTTTGAAGAAGGATGAAGCCATCAGGGCTTCCAGCTCCTCGGGTGGGGTAGAAGAAGCTTTTGCTGGACTAACTCAATCTTTGAGGGAATCTCCTCAGAAGTGCAAGGAAGACAAAGATGCTTGGGAGAAGCAATTCAAATCTGTTAAACTAAATAGAGATCAAGTTGTGACTGCCTCCAAAGATTTGGAGAAGAAATTGAAGGAGGCAGAACAACATAATACTGAGTTTGAAGTCAAACTTAAATCTGCTGAGGAAAATGTTGCCAAGCTTCAAGATGTTGAGCGATACAAGACAGAGATAGAAGAAAAGTTGAAGTCTACCAAAGAGCTCCTTAGGGAAAGGACCTCCTTGGAGAGAGCAAAAAGGAAAGCTGCAGTTAAAAAATCTTTTAGTGTTGGTTGGGACAAAGGCTGGAATAAGGGCCTGGCCATTATGTCTTCTCAAATGGAGTATGCCAGTGTTAAATATTTTAGGGATGGATGGGTAGCAGCCTTGAAGAAGTTGAAGGTTGCTGAGAATTCTGAGTTGTTCTAGGAGCATACTCATGGCCCTCCTCCCTCTCCTGGAGAAGAAAAAGATGAAGTTGCTTCAGATAAATCTTCTATGATGACAGGAGAGCAAGTCCCTATTATTGATGTTGTTCAACCTTTCGAGCAAATCCAACAAGCCAACACATCTACCGAGCAGCTGCCCTTGCCCTCCGAGCAACCAACCCCTTCATCCAAACCATCTGAAGAAGTCGTAGGAAAATAAGGAGAAGGTGTAAGGTTGTTCGGGTTTTTTGTTTTGCTATTTTCTTGAATGTAACCTTGAACTATGTTTTCCTTTATCATGATGAATAAAATTTGAACTTCTGTTATTCGTCTTGAATTTCTCTCTTACTTGCTCTGTTCGCATCCTTGTTGATTTTGTTTTTCATTTTTCCTTTGCTAGTTTGTGACCAGGATGGAACTCTTATCAGCTCATGATATAGAGTTGATGAAGAAATGCAATGACTATTTCAAAGCTGGTCATGCAGATTTTATCGAGGCTCAAATCATTGATATCCTAGGATCAGATATTTCTGTGCGAGCCATTGATGCTTATCAGTACCTGAAGTGCCTATTTGATCATGATGTAGCCAACAATATGGCCTACTATGAGATGATTGAAGATCTTCAAGGAACGATCGAGGAGCTTCAACAGCAGTACAAAGAATCTACTACACTTTTACATCAAGGCTATGAGAAAAAGTACCAATAATTAAGTGCTGACAAGGGATATGACAAGTTCATTTCTGCTCATGAGAAAAATGAGAGTGTGTTAAAGCTTGAAATTGAAGAACATAGACATATTGCCAAGCTGCTGGAGCAGGAGAACATCGCTTTGCAGGAGGAAATAAAATAACTCAAATCTGTTGCTTCTTCTTCTTCTTCGAGAGCCTTGGTCCCAATTAATGATGATGGTTATTCCTTTTTAGAAGTAGAAAATGCTAACTTAAGGGATGAGTTAAAAACTTTGAAATGAGCAGGATCTTCCACACCTGCTCGTGGCAGAGCAAGATCTTCTTCTCGTGGACGAGCAAAGGCTGGTCGGGTTACTATTGAAGAAACGAGAACTCAATTGGCCTTAGAGAATCAAGTTATTCAGTTGATGGCGAAGAATCAAGCTTTGGTAGACATGTCTAAGAAGATTCTGAGTTTCACCAACCAACTCTCTAGTCAGAGTTCTGCTCTGGAAAGTAAAGAAATTCTGGCGAAGAAGCTCCACGAGCAACTTGAGAGATTAACTTATCAGTTTCACAAGCAGCCCAGGGAATTTTGGATGGCTGGGTAAAATGAAGCTTTGTATCACCTTGATGCTCGTTTGCAGCAGTCGAACAACGAAGGATATAAGCAAGGGTGGTTGAATGCCTTATGTGTTCTGAAACTGGATCAAGGTCACTTCTTGTGGGATTATTATGATCCTGGAGTTCTTGATTTGCCAGTGCCTCCCTTCAAACTTGACCTTAATTGGATCCCAGCCCGTGTTATTCCTTGGATTTTGATCTCCAACTATCTCGGTGACTACAACCTTTATTCAAATTTTGAGATATCTCGTCCAGAACACTTGCTTGATTGACCATCCATAATGAATATCAGAATGCTGCGAGATCTAAACTTTATAAATTCTCCTTATGCATTAGATGATCCTCCAGCTGGGGTGGAACCTGTTTCAAAAGTAGAGGGAAAGAAACCCATAGAATAGGATATTTTTATGTAATGAATCAAACTTCATATCATATGTAATCTACTTGGTTTTAATGAAGAAATTTTTAGTCTTTGACAATTTCATTTGCTTCGAAATTATTTATAGAATGTCCTTGTTTGTTGGTTGGTGAATATATATATATATATATATATATATATATATATATATATACTTATCCCATTTGTTGTTTGATTATAGTGACTTGTCACTCTTTGGGCCTAAGCAATGGAATGATTTTCATCCCATATTCCTACTTAGTTGTAGTAATCTCGTATGGATTACCTTGTTTCCTAGACAGTGGATGATTCAGGAGGTCATCCATCTTGTCACCTAGTTTGGTACCAACCAACCAATCGGAGTTGGTGGTTATGAGTTGCCGACCAACCGGAGTTGGTGGTAATGAATTGCCGACCAACCGGAGTTGGTGGTTATGAGTTGCCGACCAACCGGAGTTGGTGGTTATATGAGTTACCGACCAACCGGAGTTGGTGGTAATGAGTTACTGACTAACCGAAGTTGGTGGTTATGAGTTACCGACCAACCGGAGTTGGTGGTAATGAATTGCCGACCAACCGGAGTTGGTGGTTATGAGTTACCGACCAACCGGAGTTGGTGGTAATAAATTGCCGACCAATCAGAGTTGGTGATTATGAGTTACCGACCAACCGGAGTTGGTGGTAATGAATTGCCGACCAATCGGAGTTGGTGGTTATGAGTTACCAACAAATCGGAGTTGGTGGTAATGAATTGCCGACCAACCGGAGTTAGTGGAAATGAATTATCAACCAATCAGAGTTGGTGGTTTGCGGCTTTGGATTTGGGTTTGTGTAGTGTGTAGCACGAATATTCCGAAAAAATTTGACAAAGGAAGAAATATGGGTGAAACATCACTTTATTCATATTGAAAGAATTGTGTTACATAGGAATTTTAAGTATTGATAGTACTTGCGCAGATGCTCTGCATTCCATGCGTTTTGGAATTTTTCTCCCTCCAAAGTTTCAATTTTGTATGTCCCCGGACGAACAACTTCAGTTACTCTGTAAGGTCCATGCCAGTTGGCCTCCAATTTGTTGTGCTTTTGGATCACTTTTTTCGGCACATAATCCCCTTCTTTCAAATCGCAATGCTTCACCCTTTTGTTGTAGAATAAGGTTGTTCGTTGTTGATATGCAGCATTCCTGATTGCTGCTTCTTCCCTAACTTCTTCGAGCATATCCAGGTCTAATTGTCTCATCAAATCGCTTACATGCGAATTGAAGTTAAGCACCCTATGTGTGGGTAGATCTAATTTAGCAGGTATGACAGCCTCACTCCTGAATGTCAACATGTATGGAGACTCCCCATTTGCTGTTCGCGGTGTAGTGCGATAATCCCACAACACATAGTGTAGCTCGTTAATCCAGTTTCCCTTTGCATCATCCAACCATTTTTTCAAACCATTCAGTAGGGTTCTGTTCGTGACTTCAGTTTGCCCATTGCTCTGGGGATGGCCTGGCGCGAAGTGGATCTTTAGTATATTGGATTGATGACAATATACAACGAACTCCTCATTATCAAATTGGGTTCCACGGTCAGTAATGAATGCGTGTGGGAGACCATATCTGTAAATAATACTCTTCCAAATAAATTGATAGACCTTGTCATACGTCATATCAATGAGAGGTTCAACTTCCACACATTTGGTAAAATAATCCACAGCAACCACGAGGTATTTGAATCTTCCTTTGGTCGTCGAAAGTGGCTTGACCAAGTCTATCCCCCACATGGCGAATGGCCAAGGGGAGGTGATGGGTGTTAACAATGCCTGGGGAGTTCTTCGGATGGAAGAGAAACGTTGGCATTTATTGCATTTTTTAGCGTAAGCTGCGCAGTCAGTTCTCATTGTTGGCTAGTAATACCCCTGCGTTGTTATTCTCAGCAAAAGCGTTCGAGCTGCTACATGGGCTCCACAGGACCCTTCATGAACCTCTTCAATCAATTCCTTAACTTTGGAGGGATGGACACATCTCTGGAGCGCTGCTATAATTCCTCGTCTATACAAAATGCCATTAGTCAATACGAATGAGCAACTTTAAACTTCAGTTTCTTGGCTACGAGTTTATCAGTTGGCAAAGCCCCCTCTTCGATATAGGCCCTGATGGGGTCCATCCAAGATGATCCCAAGTCAAGGGTAATGAAGTTCATTATCAAATCTTCGTCTATGCTCCGACTAGCTAGGATTTCTATTAGGATTGTTCTTCGTAGCTCGGTACGTGTTGCTGATGTCAGCCGAGCTAGGGCCTCAGCTCTTGCATTCTCCAATCTCAGTATTCTGATCAACTGTACTGCGGTAAAAGTCGAGACGACCTCCATAGCCTTTGCATGATACTTGACCATTAGTTCTCCCTTTGCTGTATACAATCCGAGAATTTAATTTATAATTAATTGTGAATCACTGAGCACCACGACCTGCTCTGCCTTCATGGTTTTAGCTAAACTTAGGCCCAAGACCATAGCCTCATATTTAGCTTCGTTATTGGAGGCTTTAAACTGAAAGCGTAGAGAATATTAAATATCAATCTCATCATGACTGTTTAAAATAATTCCTGCTCCACCGCCTGTAGCGCACGAAGAGCCATCCACATACAAATTCCATACAGGTAATTCATTATCAAACTCTTGGTCAGACAGAGTTCCTCAGTGGAATGTTTGATGCTTCCTTTTGTCTTCCCACGACACTTCTCGCTGCTTGTTAATTATCCTCTCTTGATCGTCCACTGATGGAAGTTGATCGGGTGTTAAAGTCGATGATCCCGTAACATTCACAGGTTGGTCTGTATTAAACTCCTGCCCTTCGGAGGTATTAGAATGAGTAAACTCTGCGATAAAATCCGCTACTGCCTGCCCCTTGAGCGATGATCTAGGCTCATAAACTATGTCATATTCACCAAGTTCTACTGCCCAGTACATCAATCTTCCCGATTTCTCCGGTTTATGCAGAGCTTGTCTTAATGGCATATCAGTATACACCACTATAGTATGGTCTTGGAAGTATGTCATCATCCTTCTGCTCACTTCGATTAGTGCCAGTGCTAACTTTTCCAATCTTAGAAATCTGATCTCTGCTCCTCAGAAGGCCTTGCTGGTGTAGTAGACCAGTTTTTGTAACCCGTCCTCCACTCTTATCAACGCCGAGCTAACTACATTCTCTGAAACTGCCAAATACAAGTATAATCTCTCTCCCATCACTGCTCTAGATAACAATGGAGGTGTTCCCAGATATTTATTTAACTCTTGAAAGTCTTCCTCACATTCATCGTTCCACTCACAAGTTTTTCGAAGTGTTTTGAAGAATGGGAGGCATCTGTCTGTTGCTCGTGACACAAATCTGTTGAGTGATGCGACTCGCCCTGTGATACTTTGCACTTCCTTCTTCGTAGTTGGAGATCTTAGTTCTAATAGGGCCTTGATCTTTTCAGGGTTTACCTCGATACCTCGTTGGTTAACAATATATCCGAGAAACATGCCTTCTTGTACTCCGAATATGCATTTGGTGGGATTCAACTTCATTTGATATTTCTCTAATTGATCAAAAGTTTGACCTAGGTCAACTAAATGATCAATAACTTTTTTGCTCTTCGTCACCATATCGTCGACATAAACCTCTATGTTATGACTGATTTTCTCTGCGAACACCTTATTCATCAATCGCTGATATGTTGCACCTGCATTTTTAAGTCCGAAAGGCATAACATTATAGCAATAAGTTCCCATTGGGGTGATAAAAGAGGTACTTTCCCTGTCCTCAGGTTTCATTTTGATTTGGTTGTAACCAGAGTAAGCATCCATGAAGCTCAATGATTCATGCCCCGTGGTAGCATCAACCAGCTGAGCTGATCGATTCGAGGCAAAGGAAGATGATCCTTCGGGCAAGATTTATTAAGATCAGTGAAGTCCACACACATCCTCTACTTGTTGTTTTTCTTCTTTACCATCACCACATTTGCTAGCCAATCTGGATATTTAACGTCCTCAATAAAAAAGGCTTTCTGTAGTTTCTCTACCTCTTCCTGTATAGCTTGGTTCTTTTCAGGACCGAATACTCTTCTTCGCTGCTTCACTAGCTTGATTTCCTTATTCACGTTGAGCTTGTGACATAGGAAATTCGGGTCTATTCCTGGCATGTCTTCATGACTCCATGCAAAAGTCTATTTTTTGCGCCTTAGAAATGCTATCAGTTCCTTTTTTATCGATTCATCCAATGACGCACCAATTTGGGTTATTCGTTCTGGGTGTTCATCGTCCAGAACGATATTTTCGGTAGCTTCCATGACTTGTCCCTTCACGAGGTCTAATGTTTCAATCTCTGTATTTTCTATTTCATCCACTTGATAAGTAATAGTCTTCTTCCTGGATTCTTCGCGTTCCTCCTGTTCGACAGATGAATAGTAGCATTTCCGAGCTACTTTTTGGTCGCCTTTCACCACTTCCACTCCAAAGTTGGTTAGGAATTTCAAACATTGATGTACAGTAGATGGTACTGCTTCGAACTTCTTCAGACCTAACCTTCCCATGATGATATTATAAGCTGATTGGATATTTTTATCCATTACAAAAAAACGTACTCTTTATGTTTGATAAGTAGGCCATGTACCGATAAGCATATCCAACTTGCTCGTCCCAAGGGCAAAAACCTTTTCGCCAGTAAAACCAAGGAGTGGCCTATGATAGGGCTCCAGCTGGGCTAACTTCAGGTTCAAACTATCAAAGCATGGGTAGAACATGATGTCTGCAGAGCTACCATTGTCCACCAGTACCTGTGAAATCACCACTTCCTTCATTCTCATCTTGATTACCAATGGGTCATCATGAGGATATAGTACACCTGTCAGGTCGTTCTTAGAGAAATTGATGACCAGTTTGTCCTTATTCACCTTCCTCGGGTGATCATCTTCAGCCAAGTTTATTCGTTGTATGTACGAGCAAGCTTGAGCCTCATTGAGGTAAGCTTTTCTCTCCGTAGTTAGATCTCCACCTCCTGCATCTCCACTTGTAATGGCATTACATTCAAATGACCCAAAATGGATTGAAAATACCTCGCGTTCTGGTTGTCTTGGTCTTTTGGGGAGATCGGGGTCATCTTCTGGATCATCTTCGTGATCTCTCTTCTTATTGTCTTTTGCTCGACGAGGAGATTTAGATCTTTGCCCTCCTCGATCGCTGGTTTTTCCACCATTTTGGCGATCAACATACTTGGCTAATTTTCCTCTCCTTATGAGTGCTTCAATTTCATTCTGAAGAGCTATGCAACGTTTGGTCGTGTGACCATGGTCTTTGTGGAATTCGCAATATTTGGACTTGTCCCTTTTGTCAGGGTCTGCCTTTATTTTCCCTGGCCAGGCTAACTCCTCGCTATTCTTGATCTCCTCCAGAATGTGATTTATATATACCTTCAAGGGAGTACAATTTACATACTTCCTCAACTGCTCTAACGCTTGCTTGCCTTTCGACTGCTTATTACCACCATTGTTCTTCTGATCCTTCTTCTCGGTTTTACCAGCTTCAACCTTAGTCTCCTTGGTGTCGGTATTCTTCTTCGTAGCCATGGCTTCCTCAGCGTTCATGATTTTGGCTGCCTTTGCCATCAATTCTGCCATGGTCCTGGGTGGATCTTTGGCCAAAGTATAGTACAATTTATCTGGTAACAATCCACTCATCAGAGCAGTAATTGCTTTTTTTCCTCGTAATCTATTACCTCAAGTTTCTCGTTATTGAAATAAGTAATGTAGTCCCTGGTACTTTCTTCTGGCTTCTGTCTTACACTTAGTAAGTGTGCTACTCGTTTAACTGGTTTTGCTCCAAAATAGAAATTCCCTATGAAAAGCTCTGTCAGCTGAAGGAAAGTTGCGATCTTCCACCGAGGAAGATTATTGTACCATATCTGGGCTAACCCGATGAGAGTTCCTAAAAATGCCCTATATCTCATCTCATCTAGAACCACATAGATATCAGCAGCAGCTTGGTATTGTTCTATGTGGAGGACATGATCAATTTTTCCATCGTATTTAGGTGTCACCATAGGAGCTTTGAATTTTGATGGTGTGGGAAAATCCACAATTGCTTGTACGAATGGTATCCCTTGGACAAAAGTTCTTTGTAGAAGATTCCTTGCCTTAGCCATTTCCCCTAATCTGTCCTCCAACCTTTGAATAGAGCCTTTTCATGCATCGTTTCCCACCTCAGGCCTATTTGTTCGAGCAACTGATCGCGTTGAGTTTTCCTCCTGGGACCTTTCATTACGGGCTGTTGGGCGTGATTGGGCAGAGCCTTCCCTTAGGTCGAATGGTCGTTGAGAGTTCCTCGACGTAATCCTAGGAGGACTTCTATTCCTCCTAGGGCCCAATCGATCAAAAGGGGAGACCCTACTCAACCTTTCTAGAGCGCTAGTCCTTTATGACGTTAGAGTGATGTTTCGTTGAGAGTCTGTAGCTCGTACCGATGAGGTTCGGCCAGGTTGATACGAAGGATCGCTAGATCTCTCAATATGATACGAGTCAGTACGTCTAGATGGAAAGACCTCCGGGAATAGCGTTCCTCTAATTCTTGAAGATGGTAAATGGGTATTCCTTTGAACACTTCGTTGTCCTGATTGGGCCGGCATTCCACCTTGAACAGTTTGTATAAGTTGATGCGTAGTTTCTTGCATGGACGTTTGTCCTTGGACTAAATTAGCCATTATTCTAGCCAGATCTTAAATATTTGGGGGAGTAGAAAGGTTTGGGGGGACCCCAGTGTTTCGATTACTGGATTCCGGATTCTCAGCCATAGATGATGAATTATTTTGGTGAAAAACACTCAGTACAGTCGCTTCCCACAGACGGCGCCAATCTGTTGATGTAAAAAACTAGATTATATCTAATTAATCAATTATATCTAATTAATCAATCATAGATAAATAAGACAAAGGATTTTTAAAGTGGTTCAGCCTTATGAAAAGGGCTTACGTTCACTGTTTTTGTATTGGTGACTGTTTATTTGGAATCTCGATAATAGGTTTACCAAGAGATCCAAAGTCCCCTTCTTATGAGGAGGTTACATTGTATTTATAGCCTTGAGGCTGTACATATGAAAAGATAATGCGTTGTTATCTAGTAGACATATTCATCTGTACGATAATAATGCGCATTTAATGCGTAGTTGTCTTTTGAATCTCTTGATTTGGATGTTCTGCGGGCTAAGTTGCTCGGTATGATTAAGTTGATCGGAGTGCCTGAGTAGCTCGATGACAGTATGTTATTAGTTGGAAGTATTAGTATTTGCCACGTAGGTTGACACGTGTTTTCAGGTGATTGGTCCACGTTAGCAGACTAAATTTGGTATCAACACTTGCGGTTAAACTATACCTAAGATCCTTCTAGTGACACAACATTCCACTTATAAATGTTGTGGTTGACTTCTACCTTTAATACTTCGCTCTAATGAGCCAAGAAAAAAAATTCTTACCCCAAATTTCACTTTCAGTTAGCCTCACTCCGGTACCTACCCAGCCGTTGGATATTTTCCCTTTGTTGACTAACACACGCCATTTTCGCATTTCTAAAATTTCCACTGCTGGTTCTCTTCAATGTTTCGTCTGACTCCCTCCCAATCTAACCTTTTCGGGTGAATCTAATTTGACCCCACTTTCTACTATAGTGGTACCTAGAAGCCATATGTTGCGCCTTAGCTTTCGTTACCGTCCTGGCCTTCTGTGCTTTAATAGGGGTGACCTCAACTACGGTCATCATTCTTGAATACACCCAATAATCTCCACTAAGCTTTGCCTTCTGTTGTCCGCCCATCTGTCCTCGCCTGACATACTGTATTATTCGGCACACGAACACACCCGAATCAAAATAAGATTCATTATCATATACATTATGGCAGGATAACGAAATCTCACCAAAGAAATCAACAATCCTAAACATAAGGCTCTACATCAAAGAAAACTACACTGGAAGCATAATAAGCCGCATAGATCCTAAAGGACACTAGAACCGGATGCTCTGATACAACCTCTGACACCCTGACTAATTAAATACCGGGTAGCTACTCCTTTATGAAATTAATACAGAATATCAAGTTGGTTCAGTCTTAGCATCACTGTCGAAAATATTTAATTTATTACTAGCCACCCAATATTTAAAAAGTGAGTTGCCAAACTTTATTAAATTAAATTAACATGCAACCAATTAAATTAAGCTAACCATGCAACATCCACATCATAACCATAATAGAATAAAATGGAATACATAAAATGAGTCTGGAGTAAAACTCCCCCGAATAAACTAAATACTGAAAACATCCCCATACAAAAGTCTGATTAAGTAAATAAATCCAAAACTGAGATAAAACTGAAAGTCTGAGAATGCTATCTCTAAATGGAAATGGGCGACATGCCCTAACATATGAGTAACCCTGAATAGAATCAAGTGCAAAATATGGAGGCGTCTAATATCGAGATCCTGTAACTTCCACAGCAGATACATCACGTCAATGTAATGGAACTCCTATGCTTGGTGTTCCTATGGCTGGGCACCTAAAAGTTTTTTACAAAAATATATTTGGAAGCAAACGGGTCAGAGTCCGAGGTGAAAACAACTTAAAAATATAACAAGTGTTTAATTGCATTAAACATGACATATTATATACATGTTAGTTGCGTACTCTCACATGAGTTTCTCACCTCTCAACTAGTGTGCATGCTTAACGTATACCTTTAACCCATCCTAGTTATGCCACTATCTAACTAGTCCGTACTAACCCCTGCTTTCACATCCTAATATAAGGTGTTTATTCATATTACACAAACAAATTATATTTATATCTCACATTCACATTAATCAAATTACTTATCTCAAGTGCTATTATAAATTTTCACATTTTTATCCTATTTAAATATCTTAGTCATTCACATCTACTAAGCAACAGTGAACCAATCACAAGTACAAATATAAATCACTCTCACTACATATATACATATATGGCACCCCTAGGCTAAGCTGCAGTGCATGCATACTCTGTTATCCAATCCAAGTACATCACGTACGTAAGGATCACGTGTTCCAAATCACTCAGGAACCATATCAACACAAATCACACATATTGGAGGCGAACATAGTTCACATACCCAAAGGTCACTCACATACCTACGCTCCCATAGTCAGCTGACTTATCAACTCACAAATAAGTCATTCACAGTCCTATGTCCTTAAGGTACCAATCTAAATCCCCCCAAAGGCACACAAAGATAAGATGGTCATTTTTCGAAAGTCAACCTCCCGTGATAGCAAGTATGGTAGGTATGTCATACACACAATAATCCAGATACTAAGTAATCACACAACTTAGGTAATCATCACATTAATATAGGTATACACTAGCCCTATATTTTAAGTCTCATACGTATCATAGTTTCATCCCGAATATTCCATGTGATATGTTTAACGCAACAACTCTCGTCGTATAAGTCTGAATACTTAAACCTACCTCATAAGGTTACTAAGTCACCCACTAGTCTTTAAGGTTATCTCAGTAATTCCAAGACCCTCTTCTACTGGTCCTAACCTTAAATTAATATTCATTCCCATTATAGTCTTAATTCAAACGATTTCTAATTGTACCTCACTCGATAGACCATCGTAAGTGATAATATTTAATTCCATAAGGTGAACCATTTTTCCGAGCATTAACTAAGACCCTACTGACCTTATCTAAGTCCCACAATACTATATTAATCACCATAAGAATCATTATAGTTTTGGGATTTTTGTTAAACTATAAAGGGAAAAACTTTCAAAAATCAGGAGGGGTCGATCGATCGAAGGCAAATGGTCGATCGATCGAAGAAGTCGATCGATCGATCAAGTAGGTGTTTGCCCATAAATTCTTTACACGGTTATGGGTTCTCCAAATTTATACCCCAAATCTTCCATTACAACGTCCCAAACTCCCAACCAAGTATACTACTCATTACATCATCATGTTTCCACAATCTCTAACGTTTTAGAATCGTTAAACCATTATGAATTAATAGTTTCTTGGATCAAAAGTGATAAATGTTCCTCTAAACCTAGTTCTTCAATGTTTCTTCAAGAACATCGAATTTCTCAACATAAATTTGTACACATGGATTATGATTTCGTTGTCTCTACATACCAGAAGTTCATCTACATACAAAACCTACCCATATTCAATGTTTAATTCTCGCAATTTATAAAATTCTCAATTTTCCAAATCTAGTCTCCAATTCTAAACTACATGGATAATATATTTGCTGAATCATAACAAGTTAAATCACTTGCCTGGGAATGAAGATTCTGATCATTTGAGGATGATAAAGGTTGGTTCTCTTTCTCTTTCTGGTCACAATTTCGGCGACAGTGGTGGTGTGTGGTGGTTATGACCATGGAAACCCTTGGAACTTCTCCTCTCTATTCACGTTGCCCACTCTTTGGTTTTGACAGACCATGGCCCTAGTGGCCCTAAGGTTGGCTAATAAATAAAACCTAATTTTTGTAGGTCGCTATTTATTAAAAATTAAAATGAGTAAAATACCCTACCGGGTTGCCGATTAGGCGTAAAAATGCTCCGGGACCCAAACTAAACCCCCCATTAGTGTTTTCTGACTATTTCGATCCTCCCGAACGCGTTGGCGCACTCGAAATGACCATACGGATGATAAAAATATAATTCACTTATAATTTCATTTAAATTGATTCGTGACGCGACTGATACGCGCGTCCCAACTTAATTTTTGAATTACCGTATTTATAACTCGTGACAATATTAATAAATTCAATAATCACATATTACCATAACCACTCATTAATATTCAATATTACCATCATAATCAAATACTAACTCTCGTCTCTCTAGTTATTTAAATTCGAATTAATTTCCAATTAATTATCCCAAATTAATTTAATTAATACCATAATTAAAAGCAATTTCAATTAATTAATCTCATAATTAAAAGCCATAAAATTACGGGGTATTACACTATGATTTTTATAACCGAAGTTAAAACATTCAAGTTCATCTAGAGGAATATCATCTGCCGATATTGCATTCCCCATACTTTGATATCAGATAATGGTAAGCAATTTACGAACGAGTAATTGGAAGCCTACTACAAGTGGGTCGACATCAAGCAGTTTTTCTCGATACCAGGTTGACCCAAAGCCAACGGTCAGACTGAGGTCACTAACCAGACGATACTTGATGGAATCAAGAAGAAATTGGCGGATGTTAAAGGTATATGGACAGAAGAATTGTATGAGGTCTTGTGGGCTTACAAGACGACTGAGAGGACGCCGACGGGCGAAACACCGTTCATGCTTGCATATGGGTCCGAGGTAGTCATCCCTACCGAGCTTGGGATTCCCAGTTACAGAGTTCAAACCTATGATCTAAAGGCCAATATTGATGACATGGGGCTTAATCTTGATTTGATTTAAGAGAGATGTAAGGATGTAGAAGTCTAATAGTTAGCTTATCAATAGAGAGCTTCCATATTCAACAACAAGCGAGTGAAGGCTAGGCTGATAACCATAGGTGACGTTATATTGAAGAAGGTTTGGCAGAAGCTGAACAAACTCAATCCTAATGAGCACGGGCCGTAACACTCACTCTCGATGATACGAGAGTGTATGAGGAGTCTCACATCCTTCATACCCTCCCAATAACGCCGAAAGGGAGAATTAGTGTGATAACATCAGTTAGGTAGTGAAAAACATTAATTAAAAATCATCCAAGTACGTTTTCCTAAACATCAAACTATGGTGGATTAAAGGTCATACCTCCATCGGCGATATGAGAATGTCTGAGGAGACATATCTTGTCCATACACTCCCAAAAATGCCGAGAGAGCGATCAATGTATGACATCAGTAGGTGGTGAGAAACATAAATTAAAAATAATCTAAGTATGGTTACTTAAACGTCAGACTATTGTGGATTAAAGGTCATAAATCTCTCGGCGATATGAGAGTGTATGCGGAGACTCGTTTTGTCCATACACTCCTAAAAATGCCAAGGGGGGGATCAATGTATGAAATCACTCAGGTGGTGAGAAACATAAATTAAAAATCATCGAAGTATGGCTGCTTAAACATCAAACTATGGTAGATTAAAGGTCATAACTCTCTTGATGATATGAGAGTATGTGAAGAGACTCGTCTTGTCCATACACTTTTAAAAACGACGAAAAGGGGATCAATGTATGAGATCATTTAGGTGGTGAGAAATATAAATTGAAAATCATCTATGTATGGTTGTTTAAACATCAAACTATGATGGATTAAAGGTCATAACTCTCTCAGCGATATGGGAGTGTATGAGGGGACTCGTCTTGTTCATACACTCCCAAAAATGACAAGAATGGGATCAATGTATGACATCACTTATGTGGTGAGAAACATAAATTGAAAATCATCTAAGTATGGTTGCTTAAACCTTATTTTATGGTGAACTAAGGTCATAACTATCTCGACGATGTGAGAATGTATGAAAATACTCATCTCATGTACGCACTCTCAACAACGCCGAGAAGGTAATCAGTGTATGACATCACTTAGGTGGTGAGAAACATAGATTATAAATTATTTTTATGGTTACTTTAATGTCGACTCATTACAATGAATGCAATGTATAAAAACAGAATGTAATCACAAGCCTCGTATTTAAAATGCCATTTAATGGTGATAAGTTAATAGGGTGCACACACTGCACTTGGTCCAAAAAGGATCATTGTATTAAAAAATCATCATATAATGCCATTCCATCAAAAGATTGTCAAAATAAATACTGTTAAGTATTGGAGACGATTATTAAAAAAAGAAGAGACAGGGTATTTAAAACAGAGAAAAGGTTATAAGGCCACAAACGACCACCCTATAAAAAATAAAGCTCTAAGTCTCTATTTGCTTCTCAGCCTGCTCCTGGACGACGTTATCGGCAGCAGGTTTCATCTGCACCTCTTCGTCGACACTGACACCATTGGTCGCCTCAACACTTTTTTATACCGTGGTCTCGAAAAGGGCCCCAGACTCCATATATTTTAAATCAGTAACATCCACAGGGTCTGAGAAGTCAAATGCTTAGAAGTACTTGTTAGGACCTTTAGTAGTTGATTTTTTAGCATGGGTCGAGGGAGTGGGCTTTTTGACTAATTTGTTCAGCATATTTGCTAAGCTCGGAACGGTTATTTCGTAGATTTGCTTTGGGGTATTGGCTAGATGACCTGTAATAAAAATTATGGTGAGTATCGATATGATTAGTAAATTATGACATTATAATTATTAAAAGTTTTGACTTACACATCTCGACTAGGGGGTCAGCCTCCATACCCGTTTTCTCTAAAAATGCGAGAATTATCACCTGCTAAAATTCGACAAGGTCGCCCTCTTTGCCCTGAGACCGAATATGACCAATCTTATCTCGACTGTCAACGCTTAGGTCGGGGTCGAGTTTGACCGATATTGATGAAATTGCCCATTTTTGTGGAACCCTCAACTTGGAGGCACGGTAAGAATCATCGGTATCAAATTCCTAAGCTCCCTACATGAAGAAGTATTGAGGCTTCTAGTGGTGGTTTGAAGTCTGATTGACTGTCAGGACCTTCTTATCGAACTTTCTGGCTACGAGGTGGAAGAAGTCGGACTGAGCTTTAGTGGCGGACATAGTATAACATGCCCGAAAAATATTACCGGAAGGTAAATAGTGTAGATCAATCACTATAACTGGATAAAATCGATGATGATCCTCTAGTCATTTAGGGAAAGTTGAGTCGGGGAAAGTCCTAGGATGGTAAGGATGGTTCTTATATTGGGGTGGACTAACAGCCCGAAGCCGACCTTAAACATCTATTCATATATGGCCACCTCACCCTCTCGGTCGTTGAAGGATCTTTCATCATCAACTTGAACTCTTATATAGGAGACTTTATCCCATACAGATGACTCCATATCGAAAGGCCAGTCTCCTTGATAATGCTCTGAAAGGTTTCAACGTAGGAAATATCAAGTGGATCCTTATCCTCGTCATTAGAGTCATCTTTAATTTTAATATTCAAAACTCCATTAGGATACCTTTTAGCGAACTCAGTGCTAGGAATGACCGACAAAGGAATAGCCATTGGTGGCTAAGGATAAGCGACCTCTACTCTCAGCTCATCTATGTTCGAGGCCTCATTGGATTGGCCACGATTATTGGACTCGACAGCGCTAGAATTATTAAGATTAGATGAGGGGACTCACATTGCCTCAGTAAAAGAGTCTACTTTCTCAGATCCCTTAAAAGCAGAAGGGTCATAACCTGATGGCGAGGAATCAACCTGTGACCCCTACGAAAAAGTATCAGACATAATTAGGGGTGGCAGCGGGTCGTGTCGAGCTGGGTTCGTGTCGGGTGATAAACGAATCGTGTCAAAAATTTATCCACCCAAACACGATTCGTTTACTAAACGGGTGGAAAAATAAAATTCATACCCGATTCGTTTACTTAACGAATGACACGACACGACCCATTTACACCCGTTAAATAAACGAATGGTTTTGACCCGCTTCACCTGTTTAACCCAGTTCATTCGTTTAACTCGGTTCACCCGTTTAACACGATTCACCCGTTTAATCCGGTAACTCGGTTACTTTAAAAATCTAGAGAGGAAACAACTTACTTATACTTAGTTAAGAATGGAGAATTTTCATAACAAATCGATGTGGGATGTTTGGATTACGGGTTAACTGGTTGTAAATGAGTTAACGGGTTGTAAACGTGTTAACGGGTTACAAACGGGTCGCGAGTTCTAAACGGGTGATGGGTTATAAATGGGTGAAGAGTTATAAATGGGTGATGGGTTGTAAACGGGTAGCGGGTCACACGGGTTATAAACGGGTGATGGGTCACTAACGAGTTTTGCGAATATACACGAACCCAATTTATTTTCTTAACGGGTCTGGCGGATCCACCCGTTTCTGCGAAAAAGTATCAGATATAATTAGGGTGGTAATTTGCGACACGACCCGTTAACCCGATACGAAATCGACACACTTTAAGCGGCTTTGGATATAGCCTTAAAGGGTTCGGGTCATAAACGGGTGGTTGTGTGCGTTTCCCCAATAAGACATCATTAGGGCTCCAAGCCTTAGACAAGCTTGCAGTCGCCTCTTCTTGGACAACACGTCAATCCACATACTAGGTGACATGTGGACATCTGGTTGACGATTCAGTCTGGGATACAAAAGAGATAATCTCGACCTCAACCAGATTGGTTCACGTCCTCATAGCAACCCCTGCCACCGAGGGGTTGTAACACCCCGCCTAATTAAATACCGGGTGGCCAGTCCCATACCAAATTAAAACAGAATATACAGTTGGCTCATTCTCAGCATCACTGTCGAAAACATTTACAACTCACCCAATACTCAATTAAGCTGGTGTTAAAAACTTTTCAAATTTTAATTTAACAAAATCCATTTCCAGTTTAAGAATAACACAACACATTTTATTCTACAACACTGATAACCAATTAGATAACACAAAATAATTTGAATGCAATTGGAATAAACATTCCCAAATAATATTAATCCATTACAGTAATCCCAACAATATCAAATGTATTAAAATGACACGAATACCATAGTATTTTACCCCGATAGAAGAAGATAACTAAATCCTTTGGGCGACACGCCCTACTAAGAGAATACTGTGAATCAAATGATGATAGGCGTCTAAGCAAAACTCCATAAATCCATAGCCTGTCATAATCCGCTAAGGTTGGCGTCCCTGTTGCTGGACACCTGATATAGAAGATACAATAGAAAAGAAAATATGCAAGGAAACGGGTGAGAGCCCGATTGTGAAAATGATTTTTAAAACAACAAGTATTTAACAAGTGCAATAAATCTTTTATTATGTACATGTTAGACCCAACTCTCACTTGCCATTCTCACCTCTCAACTAGAGTGCACACTTAACGTTTCCTATTAACCTCCTAGTTAATGGTTCCTCTTTTCTAGTCTCCATATTATAATTCCATCCCAATATCATAATCCCCATATGTCCCATACCATACGTCACATTATTATTCGTTTACATTTCTCATCATTTCTCATTAACATGAATCATTTCTCATTAATATGAATTAAGTTTTTCAATAAGCATTCATTAACTTAATTCAATTATCTTCCTCTATTCACCGTTATCTACAATTATCACCGTAGATAGATTTAACCATAATAAATATCCATTCATTCATTTAATTCATTATATATATATATATTCATATATAATACGGCACCCCGAGTCACAGCTGCGGTGCAATGCATTACTCTGCTATCATGTCCCATCATCGCTGGTCGCCGAATAGTGGACAAAAGGTTCGGTAAGGATTCCTCGAACCATAAACAACAACACAAACATTGGAGGAGAACATAGTTCTCGTATCCATGGGTTACGCACATACCTACGTACCCACAGTCAGCGGACTTATCAACTCCCCGATAAGTCTTTCATAGACCTATGTTCTCTAGCGACAAATCAAAGATCCCATGGATTCATCAGGGTATGACTGCCCTCACGCGCAAACCTCCCACCGATAGCAAGTAAGCTAGGTATGTCATACACATAAATCATCAATCAATCAAATAGGCATTATCATACCTATAATATAATATCAATAAGGTAATATCACTACCCTAAGATAATTCCCATACGTAGCATTATATCTCTTTTAAATGCCACGTATTAAAATATCATATCTTTACTTCATAATTTAATTATCCTCGCATCATATAACATCTCTCCACTCCCGACGTCGTTAAGGTTCATGCGCGGAGCGTCTTGCAAAGCGAAATCCAAACAAGGAACCCCTCCAATACACTACTACTTAACTTTGTCGATCGAGGAGGTCCGTCAACTTTAAATACGTGATTGGGATAACCTCATACCCTCTTTCAACCAAATGTGTTCTAAACTCCCATCTTTATCCAGGAGTCATACTGCTAAGCGCTCGTATTACACTTAGTCCTTGCACAATCAATAATGAGCTTAAACTCAGTCCTTGATGTTCATATTGTAATCCTAAGGCTACCCAGGTGTTACATTCAATCACCACTACTAGACCTATCCTTAATCCTCAAGCAAACCAATTATAATCCAACAAATGAATCTAGCAACCGAAATTTCTTTAATTTAATTATCATCATTCTAATCAATTTAAATTCCAATCAAATTAATTCAAATCTTATCAAGGGTCTACTGATATTTTCTAAGTCCCATAATATCCAATTAATAATCACCAAAGATCCACAAAAGTTTTGGGATAAGAACCAACATAAAAAAAAAACAACATCATGAATTCTCATATTTTAAATACTCAGAAAAATCAGATCCAAAAATTATTCAAATCATCAATCCGACTTCAGATTTGGATTCTACACGAAAAATTGAGTCAGGTATGTGTTTTGAGTTTTTCTTAAACCTCATCCAAATGCACTAAAAAAGAAGATCTAAACCTTCCAATTTGGCTCTTCTCATTCCACTCGTTTTTGCCTCTTTTTCCAGAAAATTATCAACATATTATCTTCAAGAACACTAAATTATTTTCAGAATTTCTTCCACAGATTGATGAATATTTCTTGGATTACTAACTACCTACAACATGAGTTTAATTCCTATATATTTCATACTTCCAGAAATCCATTACTACTCCATTTTTATCTTCCAAACATGAAAAATCATCTCTTTTCATAATTATTCTAACATGGACAATATACGAACTTAAGTTGCAAATATCAAACACTTGCCTTTAATGAAGATCTGATCCTTTGGGGTTGAATAACATAGGTGGTTCTCCCTTTTTCCGGCCACTTTCGGTGGTGGTTGGTGGTGGTGACCTTTGGTCTTTAGTTCTCCTCTTTTCCAAGCAAGCTTTTCTCTTCACAAGCAACCTTTCACTCTCGCTAAGAAGATGACCTTTCAATTTTGTGTAGAAGAGATGAATGAACCCACATTCAACTAATCTCCAAATACTTATAATAAGACAAAACCCGAAATCACTATTCATCCCCCTTGTAAAAATAACCAAAATGCCCTTTTGGGTTGTCTTTTCATTTCCAAATGACCCGAGACCCAAATTCAACATCCAAATAGACTTTTCTGACTATTTCAACCCTTCCGGACGCAACGACGCAGTCGAAATGACTATAAGGCCGATAGAAAATAAATTTCCTTTTTAATTTAATAAATTAGTCCCGACACGTCCCATACCGCGTCTGACTAAAAAATCCAAATTACCAAAATTATGTCACACCGTCATAATAATGACATCATATTCATATATTACCTAAATATCTTTAAGTAATATTCAGAATCATCCATTTTAATATCCACAATTCGGATAAAACCCAAATGAATTAATTTATAATAAAATCCAATTAATCCATTAATTTAAAATATAACCCATTTTAAAAGTCATTAAAATCATGGGGTATTACAGGGGTCCCATCTTTATAGGGGGTAAGACGACTATACCCCTCAACCTTCCATTCACATTAAATACTAAGGGTTAAGGGGGTGATTGATATGCATAAGTCTCGTCTCGTCCTAGCGCAACAGCCTCTGCTCCACATCTGTTATATTCATCTACCCATGAGCCGATAGAACACATGCCCACCTCCAGCAGTCTCGGCCTCCAAGACCTCACCCTTAGCATTTACAGTCATACATCAAGGTTCTTTCCAGTCCAAACTTTCTCTTACGTCTTGGCCCATCCATATATTAACCTCGTACTACATTGACAGGTTGAGACCATCTTAATCATCATGAGGCAATCTTCACAACCTTATGGTTGTCTACTTGGAAGACTATACCCCAGTCTCTTCTCGGCCAGGGCCATTGGAGCTAACCTCGGTACCTCATGTGGCCCAGTCGACTTGTGCATCATTAGGCCCCGTGGGCCATACCGTTATAATAGATCTCTAGTCCATACGAGGGAATATTTCATCATCATGACATACTTGTGTAGGGGATAAATGACATTCTCCTATTGGCTGACTCATCCCATGCACATAGGGTGCATGCTTGGGGGGTGCACTGTGCACCCCCAAGCCTATAAAAAACAACTTTATCTTCTCTATCAGTGATCAAACAATGGCAACCCTAGCTAAAATTCTGCCCAATTATAAACAGAAGAGAAAGAAAGCTTGTGTAAACTATAATTCATGGCCTTGAGTGCCTTTCAGTAACATAAACACACACACCATCTTGCATAGTAGAGTAAGCCTTTGGCTGAACCACTTATATCTCTGTGTTCTTTATTTCTCTCATATCCTTCTTGCATATTTACACTTCTATGATTGTCATCTCCATTGATGACATAGCTAAAGCTTGAGCGACTAACATATTTGAGTGATGATTATTTACATCATCATCAAAGATGATCAATGTGTGTTTTTTTAGGATTTGTTATTTGGGAAAATGATTAGTGTTATTTTGATTTAGGGTTTGTTACTCGAGGAAGATGATTGGTGTTTGGTAACATGGTTAGATTTTAAAGTTAAGGGTATTTTGGTATGCACATGTTATTGGGGGTTATGTCAAAATATATATTTTTTGTTTCTAATGGTATTAATGTTCTCTCAAAAAATTGGGGGTTAAGCCAAAAAGATTAGTAAAGTGAGGTTAAGTCAAACACTGCATTATAAAGTATTTGTTAAGTAAAAAACCCCTAAAAATGAAAAAAAATTAAGCCCTACTTGGTTGTCCCAAAATTGTAAATTGACCCATTTACAAATTGGTCTATTTACAAATTGATCCATTAATTACGTTTGATTTCATTAATGAATTGGTTAATTAATTGTCCAATTTTAGCTCATGTGTAAAATCTGAAATTAGATCATTTCATAAAAAAATGTGAAATGCATTCATTTGAAATGGGATTGACATAAAGTATATGACAATTTACAATTAAGTCCCTCACAAATAATTTTTAAATATTTAAGGAATTTTTATAAATTATAAACACTTAGGTCCACTAATTCTCTTCTTGCAGAAGTCCACGCTATAGCTCATGTGTAAAATCTGAAATTTAATCATTTCATAAAAAAATGTGTAATGCATTCATTTGAAATATGATTGATATAAAGTATATGGCAATTTACAATTAAGTCCCTCACAAATAATTTTTAAATATTTAAGGAATTTTTATGAATTTTAAACACTTAGGTCCACTAATTCTCTTCTTGTAGAAGTCTACGCTATAGTGTGGACTTCTACAAGAAGAGAATTAGTGGACCTAAGTGTTTAAAATTTATAAAAATTCCTTTAATGTTTAAATTTATTTGCGAGGGACCTAAGAGTACTTTCCCCTAAAGTATATGCCCCCTCTCTATTTTCCTCCGCATCTTTATCTCTTAATTTATTTTTATCTTTCTTTTCTTATAGACCCTTAACATCTATTTTAGATTACCAAACATTGCGTAAAATTGGATTTAAACTCAGTTCAAATCCACTCATTTACATTTCACTAATTCACAACAAACCAATTTATATAATCAAACAAGTTGCGTGATCAACAGAACCTTAGTAGATAGCATTGAGATGCACCCATTTGTTACGAGTCGTATAATATATATCCAAACCATTAAACAAACATATGGTTGAATAATTATAAAGGGAGTGGCTATCCCCACTCCCAAGAAGTCTTCCCCCACACCAAAATGGTGTCAAATGACACTTATACCCTTATACATTTACAAAATTTAAACATTTCTTTTTTTGCTTTCAACTAAAATAAATGCCTTGGAAAAACAATTAAAAATTTGTATTTTCAATAAAAATATATATATATATATTTTTTTTAATAAGAATCCGTTAATTTTTTTTTAACTTTTCATAAATGATTTAAAAAAACATTTAAATTGTTTTAACAAATTTGTTATAGAGTTTCTTAATTAAAAAATTATTTATAACACATAAAACATTGTTTTAAAAAAAAATAAAAACTTTTTTTACAAAATAGTACCTTTATTATGTACATATGGAAAATAAATAGTGCCTTTATATAAGTGTAAAATAAAAAAATGGAAATTCTAAAGCTTTATTTAAAAATTCTAAAAATTACAAAAAAAATAATTCTACAAAATTGAAAAATACAAAAAAAAAACTTTGAAAAATACTAAGAGACATTACAAAATAATTAAGAAAATAACTGTTTTCAACCAAAAAATGAATTCCAATATAAAAATTGTTTTATATAAAATAAAAACTGCTTTTACAAAATAGCACCTTTATTATGTACATTTGAAAAGTAAGTAGTGCCTTTAAAAAATAATGTCTAGCAGGAAAAAACAACTATTTTTCACCCAAAAAAAAATACTGTTTTTCACCCAAAAATACTAATAGATATTAAAATTGTTTTCTACCAAAAAAAACTCTGAAAAATACTAGTAGATATTAAAAAAAAAAAATTGTTTTGAAATATTTTTTTTAAAATAATTTTTAGTTTGGAAATTATTTTTTTTAAATAATTTGTTTTCGCTGAAAATTATTATTTTTCTCTTGGATGCCATGTTTTGAGTGGAAAATAGTTTTTTGATTTGTTAGAATTCGTTTTTTGGTTGAAAACAATTTTTCTTTCCTTTTGAAATGCATTTTGTTGCTGATTTTTTGTTGTTGTTTGAAATCATTTTTTGGGCGAGAAACATTTTTTTTTCCTGACAAACATTTTTTTAATATCTTTTAGCATTTTTCAGAGTTTTTTTTTTGCGTTTTTCAATTTTGTAGAATTTTTTTTTGCATTTTTTTTAATTTTTAAATAAAGCTTTATAATTTTTTTTTTAAAATTTTACACTTACATACTAGCACTATTTACTTTCCATATGTACATAAAGGTACTATTTTGTAAAAACAATTTTTATTTTATATAAAATGTTTTTTTATGTTTATAAACAATTTTTTAATTAAAAAAACATATAACAATTTTTTTTAAACAATTTAAATGTTTTTTTAAATCATTTATGAAAAGTTAAAAATAAATTTAAAGCAGATTCTTATTAAAAACAATTTTTTTGTAAAAAAATATTTTTTATTGAAAATATAAATTATTAATTATTTTTCAAATGCATTTATTTTAAATGAAGGTAAAAAAGTAAACATTTTGATTTTGTAAATGTGTAAGGGTATAATTGTCTTTTGGCACTAAAATGGTGTGATGGAAGACTTGGTGGGTGTGGGGATAGCTGGGCCCATTATAAAGTGTACACTTATTCAGAATTTAAACTAACGAAAAATTAATTTTAAATACATAAATTTCACTATTTTAATTTTTATCATAATTAAAAATATTTCAGCGCAAACCAAATACACTTAAAAAAAAAAGAAAAATTACAGAATCGTTTGTACGTATCGTATCTGTATTGATCTGTGTTTTAAGTGGACTCAAGATACGAACTAATATGAACACGATATGTCAGTCTGTACAGATACAAATCGTCTATACGTATAGTATTACTTAAAAAATAAAAGAAAATAGCATTTGGTCTAAAGTCTAATGTAGAAAGTAAAACTTTGAAAATTATAAAAACATTGTAGATAGATAGCATTGAGATGTGTCCATTTGTGGCGGGTCGTACGATATATAGCCAAACACAACAAACACATGGTTGACAATAAAAGCAGCATAACATTTTTCTCGACCAACTCCTCTCGATCTCATCGATTTCCAAATTGTTGATTAAACCTGATATTCATCTGAAAACCCTAACCTTATTTATCCGTTTTGCCATGCGACGGCTCTGGTTGTGTTTGAGTTTGACCGCCCTCTCGAGAGAGGACTCTTTGAATTTTGGTTATTGTTTAGAAATCTGTTGCTCTAATGACTGGAGATTCTCATGGACCTACTCCCAAGTCCCTTCTCTGTAATGCTACTGCTGGTGCCGCTGCTGGTTTGTCATTTTTTTCCTTTTTCGATAACATACTTCAATTTAATCTCATTTAATGTCTCATATGTTTCTATTATTAGGATCTACTCAACTCAATTTAGTGTTAGAAAACTTTTAGTACTGGTGCAGTACATTTGAGTATCATGATTGACAATGACACAACAAATCTACTATGTCCTTATTTACAAGAGATAACATTCCTTAAGCTATATATATATACAAGCACATAAATTGATTCATTAACCATTCACAAAAAGTCATCATTCAAAATTGGACCTCAACTCAACTCAACAAAGTTCTTTTCCGATTAGTTGAGGTCAACTACATGAGTTTTTTTTTACAATATACCACCGAGTCAATTTAGGCCTAATTCTACCTCTAACGTTACCATTAGGTAAATCGTGCATCGGACAGTAGATCCGGGGCGGGGGGAAAAGCGTTGCTAAATTTATACCGTTCGTTATTTCATATGTGACTACAGGCCGAACCAAAACAAAATATTTTTTCTTGGTAGGTGTAATCCATTGAACATAAATTTATTTTTTCCATTTTTGTGATTCCTTGGATTTTGTTTTTCCCGCAACACGCAAGGTTAATTAGGACCCACCCTTTATTTCACCTTATAAATATTTCAATTTTAATTTCATGTCTTGGAATTGTAGTTCCCAAATACAACCTAAAAATATTCCAATTCTAATTCCATGCGTGGAATTGTGATTCCCAAACACACTTGGGAACCCCAGTTCCATGCCATGGAATTGGAAATGGAAATTTTCTTGTTTAAATTTCAGACTTTTGAATTGAAAAAATTTCGAATCCAAACCATGGAATTGGGGTTCCCAAACATACCCTTAGAGAATTTGTCAGGTATTACTATGATGCTTGGTTTAGTGTGCAATCCAAGACCTTTTATTGTTTAGTTTGTGGTCCCTCGTGTCGTTTTATAATTATAAATGTGTGATGATATGACCGTCAATATGACCCTCTCATATTGTAATATAAGAATTATTATGTTGTTATATTTGGAAAATTGTGTGATTTAATTTTATTTTCGTAATATAACAGTTTCGAATTGTACATTGTTATATTTTGTTAAGTAGGGGGCATATCATAGTAAGTGAAAATTGGTATATTCTTAGGGTGTTTTTGGGAGACCCAATTCCATGCCTTGGAATTGGAAAATTTTTAGGTCATAAAGTTCAAATTTTGAATTAAAAATATTCCAATTATAATTCCATGCTTTGGAATTGGGGATGATTTGTGAGTCTTATGATGTTTGGTTTATTGTGCACTCAAAGACTTATTGTTATTTAGTTTGGGGTCTCTCGCATTGTTATATAACTATAAAGAGCAGTGCTATGAGTCCCAAAAAATCCTCCAAATTATCTTCCAAATAGCAATAAAGTGTTGTACCCTGGCAGCACCCATACGACAAGGTACTATACTTATTGCTATTTGAGGATGATTTGGGGGATTTTTTTGTGACTCAAAGCATTTCTCAACTATAAATGTAATATAATATGTACTTTAATAGTTAGATTCATAATATGACCTTCACATTGTAATATTATTATGTTAAATTGTTATATTTGGCAAATTGTGTGACTCGTAGTTGTTATATTCCAAGTGGTAGGGACTAGGGGTGGACACGGGGCAGCTCGGACTGGGCTTACTCTATATATCAAGTATTGTTGCCTGCCCAGTTTGAACATTTTATTTCTCAGGCCTGCTGCCCAGACCCGAAAATGAACCATTATTTTAGTTTTAATTTTTAATTTTTTTAATTTAGCTTACTTTTTTATTTACTAAGATTATATAAATTGTAAAATATAGCACATTAAATGTATATTGAAAACTTACCCCAACTAGTTTAGTTTATTATTTTATTCCCCTTATTGAAATTTAACCTATAACAAGTCATAAAGCATAATAGCCTATTATATTATTAAAATAAACATATGGTAATTATCGGGCCTCGGGTCGGGCAGGGTTTGCTTACCCAGGTCTGCCCAATAAAAACATCGGGCTTAAAAGTTTTTGCCAAGCTCGATTTCGGGCCAATTTAATCATCCGAAGCCCTACATTTATGTCGGTCGGCTGAGGGCTTATGTCCACTCTATTAGGGAGTAGGGATTACATGCTAAAGGCCCCATATATGTTGAGTAAGGGTAAACTATGAAAAGTGTACACCCTTTAATATCCTTTTGTGTGATGCATATTTCAATAAATCAACAATTAGATTTGACATACTTGCTATATACATATAACATGCATGCAAAATATCACATAAATTGGATATTGGTAAGGACCCATATTTTTCTGAATTTCATTAACTATATAATTATAGTTAAAATCGTACAATCATGATGAAGCACCACTTGATCTCTGATTAATTTGATTTTTCACTTACACATTCTTTGTAAAATGATTATTAAATCCAACAATTGATTTATTGAATTATGCTTTTGACAACACGTTATTGACTAATGTAAATGATGTAGATAATGATTTAGAAAAGGGTGGTGTTGTTTTTTATGATTGTTAGTATCAGATTTAATAAAAGGGATTTAGTCCTCTTAGGAAATATTAGAGTGAGTGAGGGTATCTTAATCTTTTAACGCTTTCCTAGTTAGAGTAGGATTACTGCTAGTACAAGTAGGTAATGATGTAATAGAGATTTCATTCTTCTTTGGCTTGTTCAGATTTGTGTTTGTGTTTTGTCTCTTATTTGGATCCAATTTTTGATGTTTGCATCAAATTGGTATTAGAGCAAGGTGACCTCCTTCGTTCTTCGTGTGGGTTGGTGTGTGTCTCCATTATGTCTCCCAATCGCATCTCCTTTTGCTGCCAAAACCAACCAACCACCTCAAAAAGAAAAAGAAGGGGATGAGAAAACCCTCTAATTCAGAACCCAATTCAACCCTTAGTGGTGTGATAAGAAAGAACAAGAAAAGAGGAGTACACCCCCCCCCCCCCCCCCCCAACACACACGCACACAACCCAATTGCAGCCCCGATCTGACCCTATGGCAAAATCAAAGAAAGAGGAGAGTTGAGAAGAAAATAGAAGAAAGAAGAGTCCGACATACCAAACTAAGTAGCAGGCCCATTCCGGCAACCTTCCATTGTACTTGGCGACCTTCCACGATGAGTGTTCTGCTTGGTTATGGTCCTAGGGGGTTGGGTCTAGGGTTACGCAACCATAGGTTGATTTATGACCAACCATGGCGAGATTGAAGAGATATGAACATAAAGAGAGAGAGAGAGAGAGATGAGCAGACCCACTACAAGCTGGCATTGACATCTCTGGTGAGATTTGCGATGAAGAAGGACATGCCTCCTTAATAATTTTCTGAAGCAACAAATTTCTTCTTAGGATGAAAATATATTTTTGGGCCCGATTTCTCAAATGATGTGGTGACTTCTTTAGGGCCGCAAATTATTTCAACGTGCACAGAATTTCAGAGTCCGAGTAGAAACGCATCTTGAAACTTCGAGTTCGAGGACACACTTTTTTAAAGGAGGGAGGATGATGTAGATAATGATGTAGAATATGATATTATTATTATTATTATTTTTAATTGTTACTATTAAATGTAATAAAAAGGGTTTAGTCATCTTTAGGAAATATTAGTGTAAGTGAAAGGTATTGTAGTCTTTTAATGCTTTCCTTGTTAGAGTAGGATTACTACTAGTACAAAGAGGTAATGATGTAATAGAGATTTCATTCTTTTTTGGCTTGTTAATACAAATTTCAGATTTATGCTTGTGTTTTGTCTCTTCTTTGGATCCAATTTTTGGTGTTTGCATCAGTAGAACTTTTCTTAGTTTACACGGGTGGAAGTTGAACCCTCCTCGTATATATAATTTTGTGTGTGTATTGGGTGGGGGTGTTTCCTTGGTGGATCAAATTTGATTATATGATGAATGCTATTAAGTGTTTACTTATTTGATTTTGGAATTCGTTGCAGGAGTTATTGCAGCTACATTTGTATGCCCTTTAGATGTTATAAAGACTAGGCTGCAGGTTCATGGTCTACCAAGGCTTGATAATGGAAGTGCTAGAGGTATGCAGTTTTTGCACTTGATATCATTGGATTTGGTGACTTGGTCATTGAATGAGTATATATATGGCTCTATTTGTACTTGAGCACCGTGGAATGCCACATTCACTAAAAGCAACTAAAATATTTGTAGCCGGTGGGATACCCCGTTTGTTTTTATTTTATATATATATATATAGTGGGAATCAGACATGTTTCGCGAGTCTTTTGGACAATTGCCGAAAGTAGTAACTATCTTCTTTCCGAAGATTTGGATTTAGTGCACGTAGGATACTTACAATGTAAATGATGTTATTAGAAACTACAGTCAGGATGTTTATGCTTGTGTGCTTCATTGATAATTATTGTTTTTAAGAAAAATTAACAGGCTGGAAATCTTTTTTTTTGACCAGGTAGTCTTATAGTTGGGAGTTTAGAACAAATATTTCATAAGGAGGGGTTGCGTGGCATGTACCGTGGGCTCTCTCCTACTGTCCTGGCATTGCTTCCAAACTGGGCAGTGAGTAGTGTTTCATCCTTACTGTCATGCTTGTTGACTAAGTGATTGGCTATTGAATTATTAAAAATTAAATGATATAATTCTCTGTCTTTGAGAACAGCCTAACAGGTCCTGCTAAGTATCAGGCTATTAGGGGTATGCACAAAGGAAACATGATAGGAGAATTGCTGAGTTTGACTTTTGTCTTAGACATATTGTGCAACTCCCCATATGTTTTCAATAATTATTTATTTATTGTTTTATCTGAAACATAATATATATATATATTAGTATAGAAGAGATAATTATAAAGACAGTGAACATTTAGTCCACTCAAAGAAAAGAAAATACAAGGAAAAAATACGTTCATTTGAGAAGCTAACACCATAAGCTAACTTCACATATAACCTCATATAGTGTTTTTTTGCCCAGCAAGGATTGTTTTGGAAAAGAATTATGGGTGCCGGATGTGAACACTTAAAAGTTAAGATACAAGATAACATTTCTTTTACTAGGCCCATTCTTACCTTTTGTATCTTCTGTTCCCCTAAATATTCTTGTTGGTTTACCACCGCTGGAAGATTCAACATAACATTGTTATTGGATGGAGGCAACCTATCCATCCTAGGATCAAAACTCGTTGAAATATTTATATTTTTCTGAATTTATCATGGGGCCTTAGGGCCTAGACTCGAACAATCTGAGGATGTTTTTCAGGTTTTTTAATTCGACGATCGTGAGACAAACATAACTTTTTCCTTTCAGTGAAAGGAATTCTGAGTAGATAGATTCCCCCACTCTCTCTCTCTCTCTCTCTCTCTCTCTCTCTCTCTCTCTCTCTCTCCCCTTTTCAATTTTGCAGGCATCTGAACAACAATTTTAGCAGTCATGTTATTCATTTTACGGCGCATATCACAAATATTTCGAAGCATGGCAGCGACATCTATCTCATAGATACCTTGTTTTTATACCGCTGTGTTCTCTATTCCGTGCTTTGGCTTTATTTTTTCCTACAATTTCTTTTATCACAAACCAAACAAAATACCGTTCCCTACAAAATCAACCTAACTCTAGCAGCAGTAGTCTGAACCACCACGATTCTATAATTTTTAACCAGCTTTTATAAAACATTGGCCTGCAAAAGCAGTCTGAACCACCACCATTACTATGGTATTCAACGCTTCGTATCTTCCCCATCTTTGCTGTTTTCTTCATGAAATCGCTGTGAAGCCAAAAACTATATGCCTCTGGTTCTTTTCCCAGAGAGAGAGAGAGAGAGAGAGAGAGAGAGAGAGAGAGCTGGGGAGAATGTCAGTTATAATGTTCACACTCTTAAGTAGTTAATTTCCATCAAACAAGCTAGAAGCGAGTCCTTGATAATATAAATTTATTTTTTAGAATATTTTTTGTTAACATTTAGCCGATTTTACCCTAACTTTTTGTTTTATCTATAAGTGCTGTGTGGCCTATATTGGAGGGGGATACGATGTGACTTAATTTTTACTTTGCATTGTGTATATTTGTAAGATGGAGGGAGGGAGTGGAATTTTATGTTATCTTGATGATAAGTATTTGTCTTCAAAGAAATTTTGTAGTTCAATTTCTTAAATGACCTAGAATTGTATCTTTTGCAGGTTTATTTTACAATTTATGATCAACTCAAAAGTTTTCTTAGCTCTGACGGTTAGTTCATGAAGTAATACTTTTGTTATGGAATGTTTTTGTATAATTATGTTGCAATTTTCTTTTTTCTATTGATACAATAATTATATGTTATACCTTTAGTCTATATAATCATTAGCTTGCTTCCCCTTTTATCAAATGTTAATGCGTACATATATGTACAGATGGGAATCATCAACTTTCAATAGGTGCCAATATGATAGCGGCTTCTGGTGCTGGAGCTGCAACCACCATTGTCACAAATCCTCTTTGGGTGGTGAAGACAAGGCTTCAAGTAAGTCTTTCAAGTAGAGTCCTTTTTTAAAAGGGTTCATTTATTATATTTATGTATATTGAGGGAATGTAAGGTGAAGGGCAATTGCTTAATGTGACTATTGGGGCTTGATATCCAACCTATCTTTTTACCAATACCTTGAATTGTTGGGTACCGTGCTTTGTAATGTCCGAGTCAAATTTAATCCCTTTATAAAAAAATATTTTGATTCCTTTATTTTGTTTTAATTTTAAATTGTAATTTGACTAATATTGAGGGTAAATGTTTGGGGTAGAGGGTAGGCTTAAACTAACTTGGTGGGAGATTGTCAAAAGGACATGCTATCACGTGGTTTAACTGACAACATTGCGCTAAACATAACGGAATGGCAAAATAGGATTCATTTTGCCGACCCAATTAATTGGGAAAGGCTTTATTGAGAGTATGATTTTCTTAGAGAATTTCATTTGTATTTTTGTTGTTTATGCATTATTGCATTTCATGAATACCAAAATGGAAAGCTGCTATTGGGTTGAATTACAATGTGCTTGTAGAGGGGCTTATAGTCATGCTTAGAGCATGCATGTACATGTATACACTAGCGTGTGCGTACTCTTACGCCCACACCCAGTTTGGTAGCCTGCAGTCTGCAGGTTGCAGGTTGATAGCTAGGGTTAGTGTTCTGAACGTGATTTAATAACCCAGTTCCTCATTTGGAATGCTATGACGGATCAGATTTCTCTTGGGAGAGGAGGGTCTGCCTCTCCCAGGCCCTGCAGTTAAGGGGGAACCTTGTGCACTGGGTACGACCTTTTTTTTTTATCCTCTTGACCTAGTACTGTGATTTAGAGGCAACGTTTTATTTATATACATTTTTTTAAGCAGTTAGTCTATACACAAAACGACCTTAAGGGTAGGAACCTGAGTATATATGACGCTGACAAATAAAGAAAGACCAGAGAAGACAAATAGAAGCTCCGTATTTAAAATTAATATGACTATTTAATTTTATTAGGACTTAAAAAGTCTTCTGTATTTACAGCTTGAGAATTACCATGTATATATAACTTGAATAACAAATTTTTACTTTTTTTTAAAGAAACTCCCAGAAAAAAGTTCAGACCAAAACTTACATATCCAAGAGGCTAAACTATTTTTCCCTACTTACCAAGTTAACTATATTTCTTGATCGTAGTAATGGGAATTTGTAGGCCTGTCAATCAGGCTATTTGAGTTGGGTTTGGATATCATATGCTCAAGCATGGCTCAAACTCATTGCGAACTTCAAATTTGAAGCATCTATTTTCAAGTTTAGCTAACACGGACATTGGGATCTTATTCGGGCTGGCCTGATTATAAAAATTATTCTCCACCATATGAGATGCTATAGTTTAGAGGAGAGTAATATAAATTTAAATGAATATTTATTGGGAGAAAGGAAAAACTCAAAAGGCGTTGGAAAAAATATGTATGAATGTATACAAAAAAGAGCGAAAATTAAGAGTAAATTACAATAATCCCCCCTAAGCTATTTTCAGATCTCAGTTTACACCCTAATCTATTTTTTGTTTCAACTTACCCCCTGAAGTAAAACGTTTTAAAATGCCCATTCCGTCAACTTCCATTAAAAAATTAACGGAAGTATAAAAAACACTTTTAAAATGAGGTCAGCTTACTAAAATACCCTTAAATTTTCCTCTCTCTCTCTCTTCCCAGCAAACGCATGAACACATACGCACACTTCCAGCACAGACAAACGCCCGATACTTATGACAAAGAAGAAACTTCCTGCCGAAATCAGCAGAATCAAAATTGTTAGTATACGGTTTAGGATTTTCCGGAAATACCCAACGCTGCGGTAGGTTTGGGATGTTCGGCAACCAACATGATTTGGGATTGGCACCTTAATTGGATTAATCGATTATATATGTTTAATTTGATGTCGGGATTGAATTCGGTGTGTGATCCATGGGGGTATACGCACCCAGATCCAAATCGGCGTGCAATCCGTGAGATCCTTGTTGAACTTGTTCGAACTCAATTTGAGTGCAAATTTGTGTTTGCCGCAGAAGGTCTGTATGTGGTGTTTTTTGTGTGCAGCAAAAAGATACAAATTTAGGGGTATTTTGGCCATTTTAAAGGTAATTTTAATGCTTCTGTGAATTTTTTTAAGGGAAGATGACGTAGTGAGCATTTTTATAACGTTTGAATACTTCATGCGGTAAATCGAAATAAAAAATAGATCAGGGTGTAATCTGAGATCTGAAAATAGTTTAGGGTGCACAGTTGTATTTTACTCAAAAATTAGTAAAAATAAAAAATGATTTTTTACCAATAGGTCCTATTTATTAAGTATGTAGTCAAATAGTTCCTACGTTTTTCTTGCTCCGATCTGCCCCGTTGGAAATATTTCGTATCCAACAGGTCCCATTAGAAAATATTTCTGCTCCAAATCCAATGGGTGTCATTAGAAAAACATGTACTTTGCAACTTGTGCAGTTGTGCAAAAGAGATGGTAAATATTTACAACATGTGGGGAAAATTTCGTTTACTGGGACCAATTAGGAAATGTCTCATGTAAAACAAGACTTATTTGTCAAGCTCCCGAAAAAAATCAATTCCACATTGTGCTTCGTCACCATTTCTGCACAAAGCACTTGCATAATCATATTTCTATAAACATGTCTGTTTCTCTGTTTGCATTTGATAATTGTGTTGTTATATTGCTATCACTGTAAGTATAGTTTAGGGCAACTGTATGTATTGTTGGAATGCAAGGACCCCCAATTTTTAAAATCTTTCACTTTAATTTCCTACAAGTGCGGAATAAAGATGGTTCAACACAACAATTTAATTTTTCAAATTTTATTTGATTTTCTTTTCTTAAAAAGATGAAAAATTAACTTAAACACAAATTTTAATTTCTAAAGACAAAATTAAAATTAAACCTAAATTAGTGAATTATGGTGAACACACACAAAATTCACACAAACTAGAATTAGGATTTTCTCACAAACAAAACTAACTCAAGAAGTTAACTATGAGAAATTTACCTTTAGCCCAAAATTAATTTAATCCCAAGTCCTAAAATTTGCCTACACAATATTTTCAATATTACCAAATTAGGCCAAACCAAATTTTAGCAAATATAAATTATTGACTTGAATTAAATCAACTTAAGTTTCACCCAAACTTATTTTAGCACCAAATTAAACTAGAGAAGTGGATTAAACCATATTTTATGTTTTAATCCCAAGCATGCGTTCTAGGTGATTTGCAAGATAAAATAAATTCACAACCACTACGCCGCGATGTACGAGAAAAAACCCACAACGGGAAAAAACCTCGGACGGCCCTAGCCTTAAGTCCACCAAGTACGGAATTTTACAAGTACAAGCCAAATGACTTACTCAACTCGACTCGACTCCCTTCAAGCCCCTGATGCGTCTTCTTGTACCAACCTCTGATTAGTCGACAATCTCGGAATCCACCGGAACCTTGGAATTCACCAATGAAGCTTTAGGAACCCATCTACCACACACGGTGCCTTTCACCGTATGAGAATGCCGCAGCCAAAACAGTAAACTTCTTCTTTATGGGATGTAGAAGTAAACCCAAATGAACTCTTCAATTCGGTAGAGTAGAACCAGGTGCCAAACACTCTCCAAGCAAGATATATATATATATATATGTGGTACTTGGAATAAACTAATATGGGTGTAAACAAAAGTGTTTAAGAATGATTTTCTTGAAAAACAAACACTTTAAACTTGAATTTTTTCAAGGAGGAATTAAGCTCTCAAAACTCTCTCTTAGAGGTTGTAGAAGATGAAAAAGTCACATTTAAAAAGTTGGTTCCCGCACTTATTAATTCTGGCAAAAGATAGTGGGAACAAAAGAGTGGGATAATGGAGAAAAATTGCCAAAAACTGCCAAAAAGTTTTCTCGCCGGAAATCTTTTTCGAACGACCTTCTAACGAGGTTCCAGAGGCCAATTGGGAAAAGTCGTTGGCAAACTTGTTCGAACGAAATTCTCGTTCGAACGACAATTTCGAACGAAATGCCAGAATGGTCATTTTCAAAATTAAGCACAAATTTTTTTTTATACGAAGTTCTAAAGTAACCTTTTGAAAATAAAATTTATTGTAAGATAAAATTACACCCAATAAAAAATGTTCCAAGCTCCTATATATATATGTAATGCATTCATACCTTAGTAGAGATTGGAACTAAGTTGATGACGTGAAACGAGGCACATGTAAACCGGCAATGATGTTCTCTTGATAAGTAGGCCGCAACGACTTCAACTTTAACATGTCATAGGCTTGAAGGATACACAAGAACACTATCCTATGACTCAAACGTTTTTGTCCGGAATTGAGCCAACACTACATTAAGACTCAATCGGAGACTTGTGTCCTTACATGTAATTATTAAAATTACAGAAGAATTATGTGTATTTATACCCTAATCAAAAGGAGATTATATTATTGCACGTGCATTGCTTGTGTCCCACATATTCTAGTTATTATGAAAGTAACGTTGCCCTCATGCAAAAGCTCCAGCATTTACGTTTGAGCTCTTCTTCTGCAGACTCAAGGAATGAGGGCAGGTGTGGTGCCATATCGCGGTACACTGTCTGCTTTAAGAAGAATTTCTCATGAAGAGGGTATTCGTGGATTATACAGGTTGTTTATCAGTTGTTATGTACAGTAGGAAATATCACGCCATTTATTGCATTTCTCATGTTATGTTTAATTCTAACATTGTCTGAAATTCTATATGGTGGACAGTGGCCTCGTACCTGCATTGGCGGGTATTAGTCATGTTGCCATCCAGTTTCCAGCATATGAGAAAATCAAAATCTACTTGGCTGATCGAGGTATTATCTATTATCTGCTTACGTAATTCAGGCTTTCATGATCTGTAATGTTACAACGAATTGCAACGGGAATTGAATTCATGTTGATTTCTGGATTGCCAGATAACACTACAACCGATAAACTTGCTGCACATAATGTTGCTGTTGCCTCGTCAGTTTCGAAAATATTTGCATCTACATTGACTTATCCACACGAGGTATGATGTCAATACAACATTGATGATTTTACAACTTAATTTCTTCTGTCAATATCTAATCTAATCACTCAAGACATTATTTACTCGGCTTTTTTTTTTTTTACTTGTGTGTGGGGGTTGATAAGCGGGTATTATGTGCAAAAGCAGCAAAACAGGCGCAACACATGTGCATGGTGTATAGAACAATGTTGTTTCCTCCCTTGAGTACTGCATTTCGGATCTCTCGTATCCTTTAGCATTCCATTTTTCCAAATCTCGAGTATATGATACCTAATTCTACTATAAAATATTAAGTGTATGTGTTTTTGGGTAGAAGTCGTACCTTGATGCGATGGCAAGTGCCCTCACCCAAGCTACGGTTGGTCTCGAGTTCAAGACATGGGAACAGTCTTTCCATATATGGGGGTAAGGCCAGTCGATATTTGCTCTCTCAGACCCTGCAGTTAAATGGGAGCCTTGTGCACTGGGCACTATCTATTTTGTGTGTTTGGGTGTACTATATGTTTATGAACTACATGATACCCAAAACGATCTAAAAATCATGAACCAAAATAGTATCCCAACTAAGTTTATCTCCAATGTATGGCGTACCGGCACAGTAGCGTTCCACATATCCTTAATATCTTCTCTCATTCATCATGTCATTAATTGAGTACGAAGTTTGGAATACGCATCATATTATAGTGACTAACGGACTTGGTGCTCAATTTATCCTAATACTGTAAAGTACTAGATTACCCCCATAATTGAGATGCAAGGTGCGCGCCTAATCGAAGTGAGGCACGGAGTCTATAAAACATATGCAAAAGTTGTATATATATAATAATAAGTTCCTTTATGATCTAAAATTTGAAATATATAGCATAAATTACTATTATATATGGTTATGAAGAGAATAGAGCTTATACAACCATATGGAAAAATATATACTATCAAGTTTATTGAACGATTTAATTATCCAATAATTCACAAAAGAAAAGATATTGATATATTTGAAAAAATGATATTCCAATGTGTGAAAAGAAGAATCAAAATTAACATATAAATTGGTCAAAGATGCAACACCGTTGTAGTTTAATTTTGTTTGTTTCCTTTGCCTATGTGGGGACTAGTGAGAAAGATATAATTTCACTAGGAATGAAGGACTGACTTGGTTATTTTTGGAGTGGGGAATCGTTTAATCTTTTATATTCTATTGAAAAATACTACTCAACTCAACAAACTCGGGCTCTAATGCAGATGCAACTAGCGGATATAATTTGCGGACGGATTTTTGTGCGATTTTTTAAAATTAGCAAAAATCAAATTTCGGCTTAGATTTTTTTTTTTGTGGTATTTAAACATGTCAGGGACCCATGTAAAAAAATCAGCTCAAAATGAATTGTTTTACTATTTTTAAAAAATCGGTCAAACATATGTCAGTTTTTAAGAGCGGTAAAAATTGATATATGTTTGATCGATTTTTTAAACATAGCAAAACAATTTATTTTGAGTTGATTTTTTTTATAGGGGCCCCCTGAAATATTTAAATACCACAGAAAACAATCAAGTCGATTTTTTTTTTGCTATTTTTAAAAAATACGAAAAAATCCGTCTGCAAGTTAAATCCGCAAGTGACGTCCACATTAGAGCTGACCTGTACATATATATATATATATATATATATATATATATATATATTGAGAGAGAGAGGCAGACTCTTGTACATACCAAACGATACATACCAACGGTACATACCGTTGGCACGGACCTATTTATAAATGATTTTGAGTTGAGTTTTTTTATATGATGTTTAAACATTTCAATAGACCCATATGAAAAAAATTAACTCAAATTAATGTTTTTTGCTATTTTAAAAACATCAGTCAAACTTTTGCGGCTTTTAAAGTGCTTTAATAGCTGTGAAAGTTTGACCGATTTTTTTAAAATAACAAAAAACGTTATTTTGAGTTGATTTTTTTTATATGGGCCTATTGAATTGTTTAAACATCATATAAAAAAATCCAACTGAAAAATAGTTTTTTTACTATTTTAGAAAAATTGGTATGTACCGTTTGGTGTGAACATGAGTCTCACTATATATATATATGTGTGTGTGTGTGTGTGTGTGTGTAATATCAACATATGTCCATTCTTGTATTGGGGGTGTCATGCAAAAAAATTTAACGAGCCTTGCCTGAGTAACGCAAGGAGCGGAGGTGCGTGCCTAGGCACGCTTTTAACAACATGGATTACCCTTTAGACCAATCCACACCCCGCACTATATGCTCATTATTATCAAAAGGGTTTAGCCTAGTGTACACTATCAAGTTTGAGAGGATCGGGGGGTCGAAATATTTTGGGGAAGGAAAATTTAAGAAATTATTTACGCTTTGGAGCCGATTTAAAAGGGCTGTTTAGTTCGAGGTCCCTGTCTAAAACTATTTTATTGAAAAATTCATGTTTCTTGCACTTTAGTATGCAGTGAGCTGTAATTAGGGTTGGCAACTCGTGTTTTTGGGTCATGTTTTTGTATGGCATGATATGACATGACACAACAAGCACCACTTAGTCACGAAACAAATGTCATGAACTCATCTTTTTAAGCAATACGAACACAACCCTCTTAAAAGATGACACGACTCACACAGTTAATAATTTTTATATTCAATTAAATACAATAATATTATTTTAGTGCAGCCTCTCCATATATGGGGGTAAGACTAGTCGAGCCTCTCCCAAACCCTGCAGTTAAGCGGAAGCCTTGTGCATTGGGTACGACCTTTTTTTAAAAAATTAAATACAATAATACAATAAAATATGACTTAAAACACGACGAACAAAAACATGATTTCGTGTCCAGAAATCCTAACACGAACACGACATATTGCATAAATAATGAGCCAATCTCTTATCATTTCATGTCATGTCTAAAATTGCCAACCTAACTGGTATTTTACAATTTTTGCATTATTATTGTAGCACCGAGCACCTGCACTTTTATTTTAGTACTTGCACTAATATTATACAAGGATCGCCACTCAAAGTAGCAGGGATGCACACTAAATCTCTATATTTAAAATGTGGAGGACTACCCCCCATTGTGTTGCTCATCTTTGTTCTCTAAAAAATATAGCTATAGGTTGGAATTATATCCCCCCTTGAGGTGGATTCTCCCCCCTTGTTTGCTCTCGTGCTACATTTGCTAAATGAAGTCCCAACTAAAAATACCTGATTTTCTTGACAAAACATTGGGCAGGTGGTTCGCTCGAGGCTTCAAGAGCAAGGGCACCACACGGAAAAACGGTACTCGGGTGTGGTTGATTGCATTAAAAAAGTATTTCAGTTAGAGGGCATTGCTGGTTTTTACCGTGGTTGTGCCACCAATTTGATCAGAACTACACCAGCTGCTGTTATCACTTTCACAAGCTTTGAAATGATTCATCGCTTCCTCGTTGCTTCATTTCCACCCGATCCCCATCCTCACACATTGTGAACGCGGAAATATAAAGCGTATAAAGCAAATACGTAATTATTGTTTGGTTTTGTATTTTATCTTTTAGTGGTAGTATTTGTATCATGGTCAGCCTCTCCATATATGAGGGTAAGGCCAACCGACATTTGCCTCTCTCCAGACCCTGCAGTTAAGCGGGAGCCTTGTGCACTTGTACGGCCTTTAGTGGTAGTATTTAAACACTTGATTTTTCAGCCCTCACCGAGTTTTCCGTAGTGTCAAGATTCCTAACGGAACGTGAGGACTATGTTACTCTTGCGCGGCAATGATAATGACGAACAAAAGTGTTACAGTTCTGAATATTGGATTTTTATAATTTATTTGTCGACGGGACCGGTGAATAAACAACATTGATTGATTTGTGCCGACAATTGTTCTTTCAAGTGCCTTTTTCCTTTTTTGACTTCAGAATTTACATTTAAAAGAAACAAAATTTGTGGCCCGTGGGCTGGCAGCTTTATTCAGCTTCGTTTGGGATGGACTGTTAGCTTAATGGGCCATAGCTGATTTGAGAACTCAATGTAGATAACTGATATACATTGCTGGCCCAGTACTTAATAATTTAAGCTTTTAGGTGGGATGTGATTTAACAAGGTATTGGTTCAAGCTTCTCATTTTGCACTTAGTTTGTCCTTGTGTTACTGCAATATGCACTCTGTTTGGGTTGTGGGCTTAGAACACTTTGATTTGTCTCTGCATGTGCAAGGAGGTTGCATGTGGGGTGGAATATTACAGGGCATGATAGATATTGTTATTTTTATGATGGACAGTGATTTAACTGGTCCTACTTGGCCATCTCTAATGGAGTTTTTTATTGTATACAAAATTTGATGATAGTCATTAGAAAGCAAACTTTTCCAATATTTGCAGTCTGTAATACAATTGGATTACAGACTGCAAATATTGATACAAAATTGGATTAATTGATATTTCAGTCTGTAATACAATTTTTAATTACCAAAATTCACTGCTTTGCGTAATTTGTGTTTCTGCAGAACTATGTTGGATTTGTGCTTCAGATAAATTAGATGGTTCAAATGTTTTGATATTGAAATTTACATGTGTTTTCTTCTTGTCTAAAAAAAAAAAAAAGAAAGAAAGCAAACTTTTCCAATAGGTTTTATTGGAATTTCTAATGAGAAATTTTGAGTGAATTTACTCAATTCGAGTATATGACGCAGGCAAAAGAAACTATTGAACATGTCAAAACGATCCTATTCTACAAATTTTCTTTCAAAAAATTCCACCTCCAAAGGGATTTTCCAAATCAATCCACAACAACCAAAGATGTCCCAAATCGATTGATCTGCTAAATCTGTTTCTCACATAAGTGATTCTCGCTAAAGACATTTGAAGAAGAATGTATAAGATTTTTCAAATCGATTCGATATTGTGGATCAATTTGGAAAGTCCTTTGGAGATGAAATATTTTATTTTTAGTTTTTTTAATATTTTAGCAAAAACATGTTGAAAGTTTATTTTGATATTAGCCAAAATAAAATGAAAATATGATACACATTATCTAGAGTTAATTGACACATACAATATGAAGCAGTATTTATACATATCAAGGATTCGAGCTTATCAGATCAATACAATTGATTTCATCCCAATAGCAAGGTTTGTGTCCCACTTTCTTTATAAATGAAGTTTCAAAACACTCCATTCGTCTCAAATTTTGAATCAAGAGTCTCATTTTTAAAAGTACTGTATAAAATTAGGTTAGATTCCAAATGACCAATCCCAGCCAGCAACTTATTTGAGAGAGCAATGATCAAAATGCAAAGACTTAATAATCTATAAAGAATAAATTTGGAAAGTAATCTTTTATATTATATTTCAGTTTTTAAAGAGTGACTTTTAATTTAGGACCAGTAGGGTATCATTTTTTAGAAAAGCCTTAGATTGTGGCTCATTGTCCGGCCTGCCATACTGGGCTTATGTCTAGGGCAATGGGCCCTCTTTTTCCTGCTTAATCCTGGACTGTTGGGCACATTGTCCTGTCAAGCACGCTCAAGGATAACATTGGGTTGGCCCAGCTGGGCTAATTGTCTAGCCTTTGAAATGGAGGCTTGCTAGGGTCCAGGGAGTACTGGTTTTTACGTACACATATTTCGCGGGGGCTACTAAGGTCATCCCATTTTTCTTCACCGAATTAATTCAGGGCGAAATGTTTTTCATCACGGTGGAAAAATAAAGGGGCATATACCAAATACTCCCTCAAACTTTTTTTAATACACGTTTAGTCCAAGCCTTTTTATTTTGTGCCAAAAAATCATTTACCGTGCCAAAAAGGCTTTACCATGCCGCCGACGCGAACCTTTAAAATTAAGAGAATAAGATTAAAAAATGTTTGAGGGACTTTTTGGTATTTGATCCAAAAATAAATTGGTGTAATATATTTTCATCTATTTAAGATTATATTTTGTTCACTATATTGGCTCAAACCTGTATAAGTATAACGTGTGCTCTTATTCACATTATTGGATGTTTTACTTCTCATCGCAATTAAAATTCTTTCATTTTACTACTATGATAGCATTAATGAAATGTAGTGTAAAATCATTTTAAGCATTGGGTGATATCTGTTACAAAAATGCATGTATCTTTAACCTCATCCATATATTGTGGGAATTCGTTTTAAATTGATAACTTGTAAAAGTGAGGTTAAGTGGTGAAATATTGCTGGATATAGGTTTTTTAAGTCCTTTTTTTTGTATGTTTGTGGGGCCGGCTCTCAGTTTTCTACAGCCCTAGGTGAACACTAAAGGGCCCTTTTATGTAGTTTCAATAAATAAAATTACACGATTTTTTAGAAAAATTGTAAAACTCATTTAAAATAACACAGCTCAATTTACAGTAAAAAATAATATGACTCAGCCAATCTTAAATCACAAAAATGTAGAATAACAATTATTTAAATACATTCGTCACGCATTTTGAGATTCAAAGTTATTAATCAAATCATAATATTTAAGTATTTTCACCAGATTATTTCAATTAAATAAATAGTTGATCCACTCAATTCTTTCATGAGACATTATCCTATTAGCAATCCATGCATTAAAAAATAAATACTTCTTTTCATATAATTGATCACTTCAAGTGATTTTTTTTTCGTGGTAAAGATTCTTTTAAAACTTGAAATTTTAAAACTTGAAATTTTGAAACAATTGATCTCTATCGTTTTTAAGTTAGTGAGAATTTATTTTTCGGGGCATACTTTAAGTCAGTTAAAACCTTTTGTTTTGGGCATATTTAACTATTTCTTGGGCTTATTCAATGTGAGTTAAAACATTTTGATTAATTCTATAGGGACATCCTTTATAGATACCCTTTTAGTGACACCTTTATGTTTCTTTAATGCATTAGTCAGTCTAACTTTATTAATTATGAGTAATTCATACACTAAAATGTTAGTAAAAGTGTTAATAAAGGATGTCCCTATGGAATTACTTAAAATTTTTTGTGGTCAATTTAAATGAGTCAAGCGTATTTTTTTGGACTAGTACACCAAAAAACTTTTGAACTTGGGGTCTCATTATTTCGGGGCCCTAGGTGGTGGCATACACATCTATAGTTGCACTGATCGTGTGTGTGTGTGTATATATATATATATATATAAATATTTTTTTCCCTTTTTTTGGGAGGGTGGGGGGCACCATTCCTCTCCTCTTCCCAACTTCCACTTTCATGGGATGTTTGGTAAGGGGAGGATAAAAGGGATGATGGATAAAGAGTTTTGTTTGGTTTGATGGGAGGAAAGAAGTGGGAAAGAAAAGTTGATGGATTGATTTATTTGATAGTTTTGTCACAATTCTTCCAAATTAATATAGGGAAAAAAGGGGGAGAGAAAGAGAGGTTGACACATTGTTATTGACGTGTTAAGTCATTTACATACACTTTAAATGAGACACTTGTCATTTTACATTCATTTTGGTCCGCACCAAGTTGATCTTGAACTAGTTCTCACTTGATCCGTCCTCCTCTCTCTCTCTCTCTCTCTATATATATATATATATATATATATATATATATATATATATATATATATATATAATAAAGGAGCATGGTTTTTGAAAATTTTGCTAAAATATATTCACTTTTTTTATGCATGACATTTTTCTCTTTCATGCACATACATGAAATGTCATGCTAAAAGTTATTTTTTTTCTTTTTTTTTTTGTGTTATATATATACTATTATAAATACTATTATACTATTATAAATACATGTATTTTTTTAAATACATGTAAATTTATATTTTTTTATTAAATATTTTTCCCATTTTTTAAAACTATTTTTTAAATATTTTTTTCTTTTTTCTCAAATTTTTTTTATTTTTTCTCAATTTTTTTTTATCACGGGGACAAATTTATCGCCGTGCCCTCGGGCACGGGCATCCACTAGTATATATATATTGAACCCTAGAAAAATTGTCAAGTGAGAGTAAACCCTAGAAAACTACTGAACACAAGTACCATATTTTTCAATATTACAAACATTTAACGATGAACATAAGAGTATGTCTATAATTATTAATTTATTCATTTTTTAAATTACATTATTTGAACTTGTGATTTTTTTATTACATATATGATTTTAGAATACAATTTTCAATTTATGAATTTTAATTTTTGGATTTTCAATTTTGGTAAAAAGATTCTAAGATTTAATTTTGATTTTTCAATTTTTTTGTATGAATTTATAATGATCATATTTTTTAAAAGATGTGAACTTTCCCGATACTATATGCCGATTAGAAATTTTCTGAGTTTTAATGAAAAATTTCCGAACGTTTTGAAATTTTCCAATTTTCCATATTTTTTTATCCAATTTTCGATCTTGCCAACTTCTGATTTTGGCAAAAAAATCCAATTCCTATAAACTAAAATCAAATTCGGTATGAAATTTCTTCTCTAAGAACCATCCCCCCCCCCCCCCCCCAAAAGTCCAATTTCCGATCCAATTCAACCAAATCACAAGCCTATCTATAATGCATCTACCGGTTAAAAAGATATAACCATTATCTTAATATTTTTTTGGATTTTCTCCGTTGATAGGTTTTTTGGGAGTTATTATACGGTGAAAAAGTGTTATATACCTGATTTTTTTGTGCAAATTTTTTTAACATATACATAAATTTTTATAATGTATAATGTATTTTTGAAATGTGCACTTGTTTGATTTGTGTATATCCTAACATATATGTATACATTAAGTGACGAATGCCCTTAATACCTAAAAGACATTTTAGTAAATTAGAGTAATAAATTCTTATTTGCTTGGAACTAAATTGAAAATCTCCCTTATTTTAATACATTTCAATTTTCGTAAATTATAAACTTAATTAAACCAAGATCATTCTCGTTTCCTTTTTACTCAACCAAATGGTCCAAGACCAAATTATATTTTTAATTCTTCCTAACCTTTCATCTTTTTAATTTTTCCCTCCTCCCAAACATACCACGAGCTTCATTAGAGTTGTGGGTCTTAGAAAAGAACTAAAGAATAACCATTTGTCTAATCAACCAAAAGTTTTTCTTGATAAGGGGATATTTAATTTACTTTATTGGACAACTTAATCTAGTTGCATTACATTACATCTCGTTGATGACTTTTTTAAGGATGAGATGGAATTGCCCTTTCCATTTAAAAATTAAGTTTAGTAATGAAGAAGATAGATTCCATAAATAACAACTCATTAGCTTAGAATAAAAAGAAAAAAAAAACAAGAAAAGAGAAGAGAAAAGGTTTCCAAGAGCTTTATCTTGTCATAGGATGCTTAAGCCAACCTGGAGGGTCAGTCTCAGTAAAATTGAGTTGGTCCCATATTGACAATCTTTAGGAGAATTTATGTTTGGAAATCAATGTTCTTTGGGTCAACAACTATTTTTAATGGAACGGCAATATTTTATGAGTTGTAAAATAATTCTACTTTGTAGGGCTCTTTGAATATTCATTATGAAATAAACAATATCATTCTCAAAAGACACTAATTTTCGTGCTCATCACTGATCAAGACACAACACAAGTATATACACGTCATTATGAAAACTAAACATTATATATATATATATATATATATATATATATATATGTACTTGCATCATATTTTTATTGATGGTGACGTCAACATGTTACTATTATATCAATAATGCATGGCAAAACCTTGACTTTAATTAAGTTAATTATTGACATTGTTTTAAACTATAGTCACACTTATATTTGTTTAATACGATATCAATGAAGCCAATTATATAAGACTGGCTTAGTGTAAAATTTACATTATGTGTAATTTTTTTCCCAAAGTTGTAGTGCAAAAGCCATTGCCACTTCATCAAATGATCTAAGTGTAAAATGAAAATACAAAATACACCTAATTATGTATTGGCACATCAACTTTCTCTCTCATCCAAAATTTTAAACTATTATACTTTGTCTTTAAATATCTAATTATTATTAATTTTTTAAAATTATCTTAAAAGTATTTGAAAAAAGTACCCATATTACATGTGCTTGTGTCTCACTCATCTTTTCAATTTTACACATAAAATTAAGAATACAAAAAAATCAAGGGGAACCCAAAATAAACATAGGGATTATTGCATATAAAATTTACACTGAAATTACATAATTTTAGATGATTTAACAAGTGTAATTAGAAGTTTATCACATCAATGACACACACAGGTTATACCTCCAAACCAACTTTTTAGGTTAATCATATTTTGACCCCTCAAACTTTATTCCTATTTTCACTCAACCACATTTTCTCCCAAACTTTAAAAAAGGATCAAATTACACCCAAACCCTAACATTGTTATGTTTAGGATGAAAAATTGGTCATGTGCATGGCACACGAGAGTATTTTCATGAAAGAATATCCTCATGTGTTTCATGAAAGAATATCCTCATGTGCACACAGATGATCAATTTTCTATATAGAACATAACACCGTTAGGGTTTGGGAGTAATTTAACCCGTTTAAAACAGTTCAAGGGGGTTAGTATAGAAAATTAACGTAGAAGTAGTGAAGTAAAAATGAGGATACAGTTCAAGGAGTCAAAGTATGATTAAACTAACTTTTTAACTTTGGGGTATCTTTGTATTTAGTGTTTGACCCTAAAACCCTTATTTTGCTTTAGAACATTTTTCTCCTTTATTCCCTCCAATCTTTTTCTTCTTGGCCTTGGGTCCCGGTTGTTTGGAAGGGAAAAAAAAATGTAATTTTCTCAAGTACTAAAATGTTACCAATGGGGGGTTGAAATATCATAAACAAAAAATGACACAACAACACAATATCATATGATGGTTTGTGTGGGAGAGGAATGTGAGGAGCAGAAAGGAAAGGACTAATAGCTGGGTCGGTTCAAAAGGTATAAAGCCACCAAAAGATAAATGAGGAGTGCAATGCTTTCATGATTTTTGGTGAATGGCCAGTTGCCCCATGGACCCCAAACCATAATAAGAGAGAGAGAGAGAGAGAGAGAGCATATGATGATATTTATGTTCTTCCTTTTTTTCATATTTAGTTAGTTACTAGTTGCTTTATTCTTGGTTGATTAAGATTAAACCAATCCTTCTAACAACAAGCACTTAGTATATATATTTATTTATTTATTTTAATGAGAGAGAGAGAGAGAGAGAGAGGGAGCATATGATGACATTTTTAGTCTTTTTCCCTTTTCATTTTGTAGTTAGTTACACACCAAGCACCAAGTATTTTTTTATTTATAATTTGTAGAGAGAGATATAAAGAGAGAGTATGATGATATTTATGCTCTTCTTTTTTCTTTTCTAGTTGGTTACAAGCTACTTTATTCTTGCTTGGTTGAGATTAAACAAACCATCCTAACAAGAAGCACCTAGTATTTTTTTTCTTCATATGATTGTATTTTTGTTCTTCATTTTTTTTTACTTTTTATTTTCTCTCTCTCTCTCTCTCTCTCTCTCTCTCTCTCTCTCTCTATATATATATATATATATATATATATATATATATATATATATATATATAGTACTTCTCTTGTGCGAACTGATTCGCATTTTAAACGTGCAGATTTGACATGTGTCACCTGACGGTGATCCTAAAAGTTATCGATTAAATTATAGGCACACTCTCTTTTCTTGGCTCATCAGTAGGTGACAGATGTCCGGTCCGCACTCTTAAAATGAGGAGTAGTCCGCATTTTAAGAGTGCAGATCGGACATGTGTCACCTGTCGGTGACCTAGAAATTGTCGATTAAATTATAGGCACATTCTCTTTCTTTTCTGAGCTCACCGCCAGGTGACACATGTCCGATTCACACTCTTAAAATGCGAACTGGTCCGTACAAGAACAATATTACATATATATATATATATATATATATATATAGAGAGAGAGAGAGAGAGAGAGAGAGAATATGTGTATGTGATGATATTTATATTCTTCTTCTTTTTTATTTAGTTACAAGTTACTTTATATTTAGTTGTAAAATAATAAACAAACCCTTCTAACAACAAGCACTTGGCATTTTATTTTTATTATTAATAAGTAGGAGAGTGAGAGAAGATATTTTTATTCTTTCTTTCTTATTTAGTTACTTTATTTTTTAATTGATTCAGAATAAACTAAAACTTCCAACAACAAGAACCTGGAAAAATTTATTGTTTATTTATTCTTTTAATGCAAGAACTAACTAATGCAACGCCACAACTTTCCGAAACAAACTTTACTTGAAAACCAAGACTAACTATTGAAAGCACCAAACCTAAGCTAATTGGTAATTGCTTTCTTTGGATAATAAGGCTATCTCACATAGTTATTTCCATCAAGTTAAATTATTATGTTAGAAATATTCTTTTTCCTCCCGGATGAAAGTTTTTATATGACGCTGTAAACGAGATATATCGAAAAGAAATATTATCATATTTACATATAAAAAAATGTTAATTGTAATATAAGCTTTCAAGCTGACATGCAGGTTGACCCGAGAATTAAAGGGTCGAGACCAATTTACATGAGTTTTCTATAAAAAAAAGGCCGTACCTAGTATACACGATATATATGACTTATCCATTCGGTCTTTAAACGAAAAATATAAAGTATGATAGAAAAAAACATGAACGAAGATGAGTTTTTTTATTCTAATTTATGTGGAAAATAGCCATATAGACACTTTTTTTTAATTAAAAGCATTAACATAAGATACATATAATATAAAAACAATAATTATAAGAAACTCATTAGATTTGGTATAAGAATCCAATCCCTCTACTTTACCTCCAAGAGTCTTTTTACAACATGGCCAATTCAAAAGGATTATGATGACATCAATTTAAAAGAGAATTAAGCAAACGCAATCATACAAAAAATTACAATATTTGTTGCTCGAATTCATTGGAAAAGGGAAACTAAATCCACTACACGACACCAGCAATTTCTTTACACTGTACAAGTTTGTTGTCTCACTTATATGTGGGACCCTTTACAAGGACTAGAAGATTTTATCCCAATAAATTAAAGACACTTAAATAAAAATAACTAAGGTACTTAATTAATTAATGTGGGTTTTAATTGAAAAATTAGCTTTAGCGTTTGTGCTCTCCATTGTGACAACAATGCTATCCTCATACCCACACAAGTATAATATAGAGTTGGGCACCATTAATTTCTCAATACCGTTTTTGTCCCTGAATTTTTTTTATATTTATTGTTTTAACCAAGAATTATCTAAGTTGGTAACCGAGTGTAATTGTAAACCAGACACTTCAGATTCGAAACTTGACAGTCGCATTTTGAGGTCATGGATTGCAAAAATTAAATGCATGTTTCGCACGCCTGATTCAAAATGGAGAGATTAATTCGAGGTTGCCGTAAACTGATTGGGATTATCCTTCATAACAAATAAAAAAGTGTCATAAATACTTATATAGCATTAAAAAGGATCATTCGATAAAAAAAACATCGATAGATTTTCTTAAGTTTAGTCCAAATCTTTTTTTAATATATATTTTTCAAAAAGTCACCCATCATCATATTAAATATTCACAATTACTACTCTTCTCTAATCTTAAACCATAAACCATAAAAAAAAAAAAACTAATCCTTAAATCTTAAAACCAAAAACCTAATATGTAAAATCCTAAACCCGAAAACTTTATAAAAACAAACTAAGACCTAAACCCTTTCCCCTAATAAAATTAAATCATCGCAAAAGTAGACAATTTTTTTTATGGAACATGAAAAAAATAAGGTATATTAAATGCAAATGTGCATATTTTCTAAGGATTAAACATTAATTCTCCCCCCAAAAATGGAGACAACATCATATAAACATATTTGTGCCACGTTGAGGGTCAAACTTCCAAAAATGAAATTTTTGACAGCCAAAAGTCGGTATCAAGTAATTATTGGACCAAACCAAAATCACTGAAAAAAGAACATAGAAAGAGAATTTCATTCCTTGCTTTCTCTATAAGCAAAAGGGTATTATAGTAATTTCTCAAGAGTGCTACTTGTCTGCCAAGTGAGGTATGTAATCCCATGACATAGTTTTTTTTTTTGGTAGACTATCATGAATTGTCCCGCTGGCTTACACGCACATCGATTAATCTTTATTCGTAATTCATAACTTTCACTGATTAATATTATTTTAATATTATTTTAACTGTGTCAAAAATTAAACTGACAACCAAACTAAATTTACCTCCAAAATTATTTCACTGAATGCCTTATATAACTGGTATACTACCAAAAACAAACAAACACGTAGCATTAATTTTGTGGCACTAAAATTTTCATTTCAATGAATCTAATCATGTCATGAGCAGCTAGCACCAACACACAGCAGCATGTGAAAATCATTAACTAGGGGAAAAAGTTGTATACCCTGTATCAAAAACTTTAGCCATTGAAATTATGACAATGACATATGATCTTTCTACCTATGTATTGATTATAGATATAGTGATTCTTTATGCCCATTTAGGAGTGATGATAATTTTATAAAATCACTTACAATTAACTAATGTTACTGGCTTCATAATTAAAATACTTACGAGATTGGAAAAATAATCTAAAAATATAGTTATTCTTTATGCCCATTTAGGAATGATAATGATTTTATAAAAACATTTACAATTAACTAATACTACGGACTTCATAATTAAAATACTATTGAGATTAGAAAAATGTTTTAATTCCCGCTGTTTTTGTGGCATTTGGATAGGTGCAACAAGAATTTTTGCGTGATAGTTCAACTGCCGTGAGAAGATTAATTACAATTGGTGCTAATTTAATTTTGACTTTTATAAAATTGAACTACCCGATTATACGTTTTCAATGCATTTTGAGGCAAATAGAATTATCATTTTTTTAATTATAATTGGTCATAAATTGATTTATAATTCACTTCGAGATAACCAGATTAGTAATTTTTAATTATAATTGACATTAAATTGATATTATAATGCATTTTGGGGTAACTAGGTTAGTCATTTTCTAAATTAGAATTGGTATTAAAATGACTTTATAATGCATTTTGCAGTAAGTAGATTAGTCGTTCATGTTACAAAGCGGTTTTGATTTTATATACTGCTTAGTTGTTTCTAATTATAATTAGTACAAAATTAATTCTAAATTTTATAAAATTAAAAACTAGGTTAATCGTTACTAAAGCATTGGGAGCAACTAGATTACTCATTATTGATTATAATTGGTATTATACATTTATTTATAGTAAATTTTGGAATGGGAACAACACTGGTTTTGATATGCCTTGAGAAATCCATAATAACATTTTACTATTTTACTTAGGAGATACTATTAATAACTAAGAGTTCCAGATAAATAAATAAAGGAAACAATTTAGGAAATAAAAAAGCATAAACTCTATAAAAAATTTAGGAATTGAAATAGTCACAAGGCCATTTGATCTAGCTATATTAAATTAGATGACAATTATTATCTTGATGCCGATTTAGCAATGATTAATGAATTTATGGTGACTATATTCAATGGTTGTAGTAATTTGATTAGACTTGAAATTGAAAGTGAATTATTCTTGATGGCACAATTGTTAGGAATTAGTTCACATGACAAATTTCTGAATGAGTTTCGCTTTATTCGAAGTGTAAATTCATATATGGTTACTACATCAATTAGTTTCTAAAAGTTGAATGCTTAAATTGATTCTCTAATATTACTCATTTAAAAATAAGAAAAGTCCAAGTGAATCAATTTTTTTTTATCAATAGTGTATTTTTGACTAGCGAGGGGGAGCACATATGACTTTAAGAACTTGAAATGCTCCCCCTTATCCAACTAATATATCTGACTAGCGAGGGGGAGCACATCATTTGTGGTCCAGTCATTGGTTAGCCCTCATTCGACCCAACCAATGATGGCACAAGATTTACTCATGTCCTAACAAATACTATGCTAAAAATCAGAAATTATCACGATTTCAGACCGTGAAAAAAAAATGATCACGATCATAGACTGTGACCATTTCTAGGGTGACTATTTAGGGGGTACAATAATGAATCATGGCCATTCTATTTTTCACAATCGCATTCGTAACCTAAGTTTGCGCCATGGTCACGATCCATGACCGTGACTAATGGTCACAGTTATTGACCGTGGCCAAGTTTTATATAGTCACGGTCATGAACCGTGATCCTATGCTGCGAAAATATATCAATTGGTCACAATTCTTGACCCTGACCATAAGCCATGAACATGACCGTGACCAATACCCATAATAATAGAGATGTTGGTCACGGTTCATAGCCATGACCCATTACTTTACTCATGAAAATTGTCACAGATTTGGTCACAGTTCTGGACCATGCCAATAATAAATTTATTAAAAATAATAATTTTGATTTGTTTGCTTCCAAAAAAATTCATGTACATGTGTCAAATCTGTTATGCAATTCTATTATAAAAATAACTAATATTTTAAATTCAAGCAATAATATTAAAATTATCAAGCCATAAAATTAATTACATGAATCCAAAACTAATAATATTAAAATCCTCAAAGCATTCTTTGGTATCGTCAAAGCATATGCAGTCTCGTTGTAATCGATATTCACATACACTTGACTAAAGCTACAATTATTACAAAATATTCCAAATATTAATATAATATTATCCCGAAAAAATGTTCCTTATCCAAAGGTACAAATATTACAAAATGTATTGAACATAATTTATAAGCAGAGAGTTACGATCTTAGCATATTATCGTGTCAGTTATATCATAACTACTAAACCCGAACCGTTATATTAATAAGTATATTGTGTTGACACGATATTGACCCAAACTCAATAAAACAAAATCCATCAACTTATAATTTTGTTTCGTGTTATCGTGTGGGTTGTATTATAATTACTAAACTCGAACCATTATCTTTATAAGTTTATCAGGTGTAATGCATGGATGTGCAAGTGTGTGCACATTTTTAAGGAGTAAAATCATCCTATTGACATCATGGAAAGGATATCCAGAAGACGTAAATTCACTATGAAAGAGTGAGTATACATGAACATGACCACTAAGAAGAGAGTAAATATAACTAAAATGGCAAAAATGTGAGTTACACCCAAAAATCGTAATCTCACTACAGAAAAGTGAGTATGCATGTAGGGGATCACTAAAAGAGTAATAAAACCAAAGACCTAATTATATGAGTAGAAGATGATAACTACATGAATGAGATGATAAGATACGAAGATAAACTAAACGAAATTGTAAGAAATGATTTGAATCCTGAAATGACTTTGGATGACTACGTAGCCAAAAATGGAATTAAAGTCCTGGTAGTTATTTTTTCCTCTATAGTTATCCATCTGTTTAAGTTTTTCATCCATGGCCTCTTTCTCCAACAAGTTTTTTCATTGGCTAATGGGTAGTTCAATATTTTGCGAAACTTTATCTTTCAACGCCAATATGTTGGAACTTGATGTTACGCTTGGGAAGTGATGCTTCAAGAGGTTCTTCCTATAGGTTTTTAATTGCTCTCATATTCAGTAAAGAGCAATTGTTTTTGAAATCATTGGGAATGTAAATTATATATAATGCCGATCCCACAAGTCATCCTTTACGGCACAATCAATATTATTCCAGTAGTCTGATGCCTCGATGTCCACAATAATCTTTTCGAGCTTCAAACAACGGGTTTTAAAATTTGGATGATATTTTTGTCGCCACCAAGATTTCCATTAGCAGCGAATCCATTGTGATTCTTGTCTTGTGTTTGGGATTCATCGGTAACGGGAGTTGGGGGAGCTAAATTAATAGGGTATGTGGAGTTGATAACTCAGAGACTATGTAAATAAAGTAGAATTAACCTACAGCAGAGTAGAGTATTGAGAACCCGTAGTTATCGAGAATTGAGGTAGTGGATTAGGAGAGAATTGAGATGGAGTAGGAATGTCTTTACTTAGTTAAGTCTCTCTTTTCCTGTTCGACATTTCCTACAAAAAAATGAATTAGTGAAGAATATACGTCACTTATGTTATATATATATATATATATATATATATATATATATATATGCAAGAGCTTTTAATACATGCTCAATGTGTCTAATTTCCATCCATATGGAAAAATATTTACATGTCTAATTGGTGAAAGTATATCTATGATTACCGTATAAATGTCCACGACAGGAACTCAAAATTTTTCCTTCTTCAATTGTTTTTCCAGCTTACATTTATTGTGCATATGCCGTGATATGTCGCAATTTGATTAAATTACATGTTTACGGAATTCTATCCTCAATGGGTGAATAATTTTTACTTATTTTCCAATAGTGGCAGTAACAACAATGCGTAGTGGGATTATAAATATGAAATCTATTTTCTATTGCTTCATCCCAGCATTTTGTCCAGGAAAATAGTATACAATCGAACAAGTATAGTTGCAAAGCATCAACTCCATGATTTATAAGGTAATTAAACTTTTTTAATTTTCATATTCCCATACTGGTAAATAAGATTTCGCTCTATGTGGCGCGCACTAGTAAAAGCGATTTTATGTGAGCCAGTTGTAACCTCTCAATTTCAGTTGAAAGGAACTATTATCACGACTCATTTTTTTTCCTAAGAAGATATATAAAAGGATGGTTGTGAATATGATTAGTGTTTTATAACGTAAATGAGAAGAAAAAAAGGTATAAATATTTATGTGAAACATTATATAAATATTAGAAGTATTAGTTAGATTAATTCTAAAATTACTATGAGTCCACCAAGTAATTATTATTTTCCAATTAATCAATCAAATACAAAAAGTTCAATTTTAGTTCAATTTTAATTCAATTAATCCTAGAATTACTATGTGTCCACTAATGACAAAGCCCTTCTATCAACTTGTGTTCACCTAAACATCAACCACATAAAGAAGGGGTGGACACAGTCACAACAGTTATTCAATAAGTTATATGCACTAATAAGAAATATAATAATGCACAAGCTCTTAATGAAATGAAGGATCATACTTCAAGTGAATATTTCCCTATTCCTTACAATATTAACATCAAGTAATTACTATTTTTCAATTAATTAATCAAACACAACATGTCCCTTTTTAGTTTAATTTTAATTCAATTAAACCAAGAAGTATCATGTGTCCATCAATGACAAAACCCTTCCACCAATTTGTATTCACCCAATATCAACCAATTAAGGAAGGGGTGAACACGACCACAACAGTCAACCAAGAAGTTACAAATATATATAAGACTATTTTACATATAAGGAAAGATAAGTAAAATTACCTGAATAAAGAAAGCATCTATAATTAGACGAGGTTCAATAATTGTTCTCTAATTACATGTGCATATGGAATGAGAAGAAAAAATATCAACAAAATTACACTCGCAACAAGAAAAAACTATTAATAAATCCTAATTTCGAATATCCATGGAAAAAGAGTAAATTAATCTTTAATAATTAACTATATCAATCCTACTCACATGATGTAAAATTAGGGCCAAGTAACTTAATTTAATTTGCAAATCAACAACCAATCTAGTTACTAGTATAAGAATATATAAGTCCATAATTCAATTCAAAATACATTTAATATGTTGATAATCTTAATTCATCCTTTAATTCACAAAATCATGAGTGGTTCCATTAATTAAACAATAACATATGAATTCATAGCTATTTAATTATTATTATATCCCATTAACCAACAAAAATTAGGTATTTATACATTCATATTTAATATTTGAATCAAAGAGTATAGGTATAACACGTGCTTTATATCAATTTATATGGTTTTAACACATGGAATATCCTCAATTATTACAAATTCAATTATATGCAATATTAATTTTCAAATTATATAAATTTATCATCAGAATTATAATTAATTCACCTTAATCTAACTATTAATCGTATAAATTAAATGCTAATTTATACTAGTCATATGTAAATCTCTATATGTCATATTCATAAACCCCACTAGTGCTATTTTTTTCATCAAACCTTGCTATAACTAGTCTTTCATCAACCACTTTCTCAAAATCAAAATCAATGTAAGTTGGCAATAAAATCTCGTGTTCAAATTATGTATATGTATAATCTGTGTATACATATGAAAAATGCACAAACATACATAAACATACTTACATTGGTATACATATATAAACATACGCATACATATACGAGTATACATATAAATACAAAAACATGCATATACATATATGTATACATACACATACACATACACATACATATACAATGTATATATATATATATATATATATATATATATATATATATATATATATATATATATATATATATAGAGAGAGAGAGAGAGAGAGAGAGAGAGAACCCTAAACAGTGGTGGAGTTCGATGGAGGTGGAGAGCGATAGTGAAAGGGTTATGCTTTCCCAGAGAGATAGAGAGATAGATAGATAGATAGATAGATAGAGATAGAGATAGAGATAGAGAGAGAGAGAGAGAGAGAGAGATGAGGAAAATAAACCTTAATGGGTTTATTTTTATCTGAAAGGGGGTCACGGATCGCGACCATGCTCCATGACCATTTTAAAATAAAATAACTTGTCCCGGTCAATTATAATGGTTATGGTCCATGACCATGACCCCTTTTAAGTCCTGAATAGTGATCACGACCCAGAACCATAACCCAATTGGTGTGACCATTTTGCATTTCGTTGTGCTCACGGATGGAGGTCACAGACCAGAATCGTAATAATATTTCACTCACTATTGTCAAGATCCTTAACTAATGGTCACAGTTTTATACCATGACCAAAAAACGTGACCACATTGGTGCCATTTTTTTCCTTTAAAAATTCATCACAGTTTAGTCAAGATCCATAACCATGACTAGGTTGGTCAAGATCTTGACCAATGTTTGGTATTTATCATTCTTGGATGGGGTCAATAGACCATGAACAATGTTTGGTATAGATCACCCTTGGGTGGGGTCACAAATGTGGTCACAATCAATATTACGTGGTCACGATTTGGAACTATGCCCACCTGACATGACCCTTTCTAATTTTTGGCATAGCGTAATGCTGATAAATCATGTGCTAAGCGAGTTTGTAGAACGTTACTTTGTATGCTAGTTCTCTTTGTTGTCGATGTAGAAAATATTTTACCACAACCCCATTTGTCATATTTTCTCCATGAGTGGATTTCTCAGAGGTAGCAGGTCAACTTGTACAAATTACGGCATCTTCATCCTTTGATTTTTCTTCTAATGCCTCCCCTTATTTGTTTGGATATTAAGGGTTTCTTTGAATTTGGTATCTTTATAATGATTTTGTTTTTGGAAATTGGCATCTTTCCTTATTATCAATCTTCTTATAGTAATAAAAAAAAACTTGACTCAATATCATGTATGGCTTCCCAATCTGACGTAATTCCATATTGATTTCACTATAGAGGTCAACAAGTGTTTAAAGAGAAAATTCACCCTCCATAGGGAATTATGGAACCTCACCTATAGATGCAAAAAACTGACTAAAGTCATTATGGGAATAAAAATGTTATTGTGCACAAGGTGAGTCGTCTATATAATAACATCATCCATTGTGGCAGCAAAACTTATAGTAGTGTGAAAGTGTTAGGTTCATGAAATGAGCTACGAATACCAGGAGTACGAATTGACATAACATGCAAAGATCCTAAATGATCATTGTAGTCGACATGCTAAATAACTTCTCCATACTATTAATTATGAAACGTTTTTTTTTCATAATTTCATCAAAAAGTATGAAGTCCTCATAGTCAAGAAAACTGTGCAAGATTAGACCAATAAAGAGAAAGGCATGATATGCTAACTCGTCTTAGGGTGGACCACCTTCGGCTTAAAAATCTAGTTCATTAAATCTATACTAAGATCCTTTTTGATAAAATATTAAAAAGTTATTTTTCATTATGGGGGGAAATTTTATCTGAATATTATCATTCAAAAAATCCATCATTTTACCGTTCGAAGGTTTTGAAAGGATGTGGACGATCACGCCATGTGGGCGGACATGTGGCTATTAAGTTGCAGGGGGCATAGTCGACCGGGTATCAAGGAAGAGCTGACTTGGAATCAAGGAGGATCATAACGTATCAAGGTAGACCAATTATAATACAACTCTATTATCTATATATAATTCGGATTAAAGAAACATAGAATCGTAGGAACCTTGTACTTATGAATTAGGGCCAGCTCACCCTATTTGGGGAGATTTTTTTTATTTGGTTCACGATGACTTGGAGTCTCAGCTAGTAATCTTATCACTCCAATATTCCTTAGTTCTTCTGAGTAATAAATAACTCTCCCTCCCTTTCCCGTGGACACAGTCACAACGATTTTTCGAACCACGTACATACAAATGGGTGCTAACTAGTCTCATTGTTCATACATAAGAAGTTGTATCCAGTCTAAAGTACGGATAGTTAGTAGGAAGAAAACTCCTACGAGGTTCCCTTAGCCTCCCAGGCGATCGAGGTAGATGGGGTGTTTGCCCAGAAGGTCTGGTCCCAGTTATCGACGTTATACTCCTTCCGCTGAACAACCTGCAAGGAGAGCAACGTTACGAATGGTTAATATTTATGAATAAAGGTTGTATCATCATGATGAAGATAGTGTACTTCTGAGGAAGCAACTAAATGGATAATTAGAAGAGCATAATCCAAGATCTCATAATTTGGAGTGACTTAGAATGGGGATGATTTGTTCCCCAGGGCATATCAGGTTCAATCGATCTGATAGGGTTTCTAAGTTAAAGAGACGTCGCGCAATGCATTATAATATGTGACACATCAATCATTCATTGGCTCATATTTATGCTATTCTTAATCATCCACCTATTTGGCAAGCCAATTTTACATAAAGCAGAGGATTGACTCACCTGAGTGTGCAGCCAAAGAAATTTGAGAATAAAGAACTCTAGGACTTCATAAAAAGGAGTTGGTAGGAAAGCTGAACCCAAATTTGGCATGAACTCCAAAAAATTTGGCTAGGAGAGTATTAGGTCATGACTCAGCCTCACCATTTTCTATAGAGATAGAAACCTCGGAGCCACCGAAGAGGTTTTTCGTCCCAAAGATCACTAGATATGATGGAAAGAAGGATCCTGCTCAATATTAAGGTAATATAAAAAAAATGATGTCATTGTGGAGTCACTATTATGCCCTTCTGTGCTGAGTTTTCCCCTGAACTATAGGAGATACTAGTATTAACTGGTTCAAGAAATTGCCAACCATATTAATTTATTTATTCATGGAGTTAGCCGAACAGTTTACGACTCACTTCATCACCAGTAGCAAGGTAGTGAAGGAGATTGATTTAATGATCTCTCTCACAAAGAGGAAAGGGAGAGTTCCCTAGGTAATACGCGCATCATTATTAGGATTTGTTTAATGAGATCAATAATAACAATGATCAACTAGCCATTTCATCCTTCAAGTTCGGGCTCTCTAGATCGGATGATCTCTACCTGTCCTTAACCAAGAAGCCAGTGCCAATGATGAAATCTTCACTACAGAGACTCCGATCGACCGTAATTTTAAGTAATTGAAGAAAAATGATTCAAAGAAGCCCTTAAAGGGTGGAAATCATCTCACTCCAGTAAACAAAGGATCATAAAATGACAATACCAAGGGATATTCCAAGCCTCAAAACAACTAAAGTAGTTTCCAGCTAGTCGGTACCTTCTTTAAGGAGCTTATATAAAATTTGACTCCATAAATCAGGGATAAGTCGTACTTCAATAGACCAACCAAGATAAATAATGATCTGAACGATAGGGATACCAATCTTAGGTGTACCTATCACGAGGACCACAAGCATCTCACAGAGAAGTGTAAGATGTTAAAAAAACATTATAAGACCTCATCCAAAGTGGGAATCTTAAGGAGTATATTAATACAAGTAAGACCAATTCTTCGAACAGAGTGAACATAATACAAAAGAAAGATGATGATCTCTCACTTTTAGGAATGGCCATATCCATTCACAATTATACTGATCCTTCACAGTGTATATGCAAGAAATGCAGGGAAAGGGTAAAGATTGTAGCTTACATCCAATAGGGTTTCTTAATAGAGGTGTCCAATCCGTTCCGAATAAAAAAAGAGCACAAAGATATAGATTTTAACTAAGTAATCATGTTTACAGATGACGACTTAGTCGGCATATGCCTCATAAGGATGCTCTAGTCTTAACTTTACGAATAGGAAATTTTGGCATAAAGAGGATTTTCATCGAGCAGGGAAGTTTTTTAGAGATTATGTACCTCAACCTACTACTTAAGATCAACTACACTGTTTAAGATTTGGACACCAAATAGGACCACTAATTCGTTTAAGTGGGAATGTGGAGACCCCACCATAAAATATCAAGCTGCTTATCAAAGTTAGGACGTCAACCATGAGATTGATTTTTGTGTCATCCAATCATACTCACCCTATAAAACCTATTTATGTAGAGGATATCTTTATACTATGAGGGTCATCCCATTATCTCTCCACTATAAGCTCAAGTTCCTGAGTGACTAAGGAGTTATAAAGATAAAAGGAGACCAGGAAGCAACCCGTAATTTCTTCGTAGCAACTATCAATCCAAAGTAGAATCAGTCTATTAAATATCAAATTGATGATGATTTAGAGGATGACCAACTCAAGTAGAAACTAAAGGTAATTCGACAGGGGGTTGGAAAAACCAGACTGGACCCTGTAGAGCGAGTAATGGAGGAAATAATCACATTTCCTTTAGATTCATCCGACCTAGAAGATACTCTTAAATTGAATTAGAGTTTCCCAATGAAAATGAAAAACTAATCATTCACTTTTTCAGGATTAACAACAACATCTTTGCCTAACAACCTTATGATCTTCCTAGTATAGATCCAGTCATTACCTGTCATTAGCTACATATGGACCTAATTGTCCGACTAATCAACCATAAGCCAAGAAAATAAGCACCAAAGAAAGAAAAAGCTCTGACCACTTTTAAGCCGGCTCTATCAAGGAAGTCTAATTCTTGGACTGGATTTCCAACATTGTTATGGTAAAAAAATAGTAGAAAGTGGGGGGTATGCATGGACTTTATCGACCTGAACAAGTATGATCCAAAAAATAGTTTTCCATTGCCCCAGATTAATCAAATCATGGACTCAACCGCCTACCATCATCATATAAACTTCATGGATGACTATTCCGGATACCATCAGATACCACTATTCGGTACAGACTAAGAGAAGACCTCATTCATCATGACTCTAGGGCATTATTAATACAAAGTGATTCACTTCGGTCTAAATAATGCAAGGGAAAGTTACCAACGTCATGTGACTAATATGTTCAAGAAGAAGATTAGTGCAACTATAGAGGTCTACATTGATAACATACCTGTTAAGAGCAAATAATCGATTGTCCAAATCAAGGCCTCGACGAAGACTTTTAAGATACTTAAAGAATACAAGATGAATATGTACACCTTCAAATATGTCTTTGGACTATAATCCAATAAGTTTTTGGGATACTTGATGATGTAAAGGGGCATATAATACAACTTCGATTAGGTCTAGACTTTGCAGGATATCAGAAGGTCGACAATCATAAGGGACGTTTAACTCCTCAACGAAATGATGGACGCACTCAATCGATTTATATCTTAATCATAAGATAAATGTTGACTTTTTTTCAAGCTTTGAAGAAGGAAATCTCAACAGTTTAGATGGAGAAATATGATCGGGCACTAGAAGGAATTCATTTGTACTTGGGATCACCTCTTTTTCAGTCGTCTCCTACCATCGGAGAAGATCTTTAACTATACTTAGCTATCTTATAGCATGCGACCAATGTTGCATTAGTACAATTACAAGTTGGAGAACAAATACAGGTTTACTATGTCAGCCACATTATCGTTGAGGCAAAATCTAGATATATGCCTATCAAGGAGATGGTGTTAGCATTGGTAACATTAACCAAGAAGCTGCGACAGTACTTTGATGCTTAGACGTTCCCAATGACTTATCTATTAAAGGAGATTCTCAAAAAGGAAGATATCTTTAGAAAAATTATAAATTGGTCTTTGGAGCTGGCACAGTTCGACATCAAGTATGAGTCACAAATAACCATCACGGGGAGGATTCTGGCCAACTTTGTAACCAAATTCTCGATATCACCACCAAAAAAGGAAAAGCAGTCGAATCCAATTTTGAAATCACTAGCCATCATTGAAGACAATTAAACATTAAAATTTTGCGTAAATAGATCGTATTTAGCACACCATAGAGGTGACTTATTGAGTAAGTAATTAAACTGAATTTCAAAGGATATAATAACGAGGTCGATTATGAAGCTATGATCTATGGTTTGTAAAGGCCGATCAACCTAAGGGTCGATTATGCAATAGTATATTGTAACTCTCGCTTGATCGCAATATATCTCAGCGGAGAATATGAGGCCAGGGATCCCAAGATGAAAGAAAACTTCTCAAACTCTGTAGATCATCCTCAAAAGAACAGCTACTGATAAACATTAATATCTATACAGATGCATTAGTTACCCTGACATCTACCATTGACACATACCTAAAAGGATGATCGAAGTAGAGTACATAGATCAACCTAGTATTGATGAGATGGAACAAATTTTGGATGTCATGAAAATCTAGTTAGCACTATCCTAAATGGATTCGATCATTGCCTTTTATATGGAATCGTGATCTACCACGAGATAGTAAAGAGGCTCATAGATTAAAAATATAATATGCGAGGTTCTTCCTTAAATCTGAAGGAAAACTTTACCAGTAGTCATTTAGTGGTCCTCTACTCAAATGTGTCCATCCATATAAAGGGGAAGGAAACTTCATCAAGATGCATGAGGGCAGTTGCGGAGCTTATGCATGTGGAATTTCACTCTCCTCTAGTGATATTTCATATGGATAATAGTGGATTTTCATGCAAAAGGATGCTCTGTCATTCGTCCTTAAGTGCGTCTAATGCTAGGAGTTCTCCCCAATCATTAAGTAGCTGACCCGAGACCTGAATCCCTTCACTAGTCTTTGGCTCTTTTCTCAATGAGGTAAGGACATTATGGGAACCAGCTGCCCATAAAAAAGGTATCTGATAACTATTACCAACTACTTCATGGAGTAGGTGGATGCATAAACACTCATTTACATCAGAGGAGAAAATGCTAAACGATTTAGTTGGAGGAACATTATCATAAGATTTGGGATTCCAAGAGCACTAGTCACCTATAACAGAATGCTATTTGTGAAAGAAATCTTCAGGGACTTTAGTGTAGAATATGAAATCATGATCCATTATGCATCAGTTGTGTTACCACAATATAATGGCCAGGCTAAGATCACTAACAAGGCTTTGTTGCCAAGAATCAATCGTCGACTATAAAATACAAAGGGATAATCGATGGCATACTAAATAATGCCTAGAAGGCTGACCAATGACACTTTATACTCTCTAGCATACGGAATATAAGAAGTTATTCTTTTGGAGACCAGGCCTACAACTCCGAGGATAATGATCTTTGAAGATGGTCGAAATGATGATCATATAGCTTATGAGTTGGATCTAGTAAAAGAATGAAGAGAGCATGCTATTATATACTTAGCTGCTTACTAATAAGAATTGTCTAGGAAGCATGACAAGAAGGTAAAAGTCAAAGAATTTCAGGTCAATGTCTTAGTTCTCAAGAAAGCTCCTCCAGATAATTAAAAAGTCATCAGATGGAATGCTAGCGCCAAGCTAGCAGGGCCCATAAAGCATAGCTTCAAAGGGAGGTGATGGATCTTATCACATAAAACAACTAGATGGCACAATAGTACCAAGGTCATGAAATGCTATAATCTTGAAAAATGCTATTAATAGTTAGGTTTTTATTTCTGCAAATTTTTTAATTTATTTATGAACAATAAAAGTTGTTCTTTTTCTACTACGAACTTGGTACAATTCTTCGAGTAGAAAACCCAACTGAAAATGGTGGTACAACTCAAGTTGGACTGACCGTCCTAGAATAGGTTCAAACCCACTACAAAACTAAGTAGTTAATTTAGAAATAAATATGAGGCTTACGTTTGCCATAAAACCCACCTGAAAATAGCGATACAACCCAATTTAGGTTGGTAGGCCTAAGATAAGTATAAGCTAACTTAAGAATTGATTGGTACAACTTAAAATAAGTGGGAGGCCTACGTTTGGTATAAAACCCATCTAAAAATGGTGGTACAATACTGGTTGGGTTGATCGGTCTAAAATAGGCATACCCATTTAATAAATAAGTGGTACAAATTTAAAATAAGATAGGAGCCTATGTGTGGCATAAAAACTATATGATAATGGTTGTACAACCCAAGTTGGTCTGGTCAGCCTAAAATAGGCATAAACTAATTTATGAAGTAAGTGGTATAACTTAGAAATAAGTTGGGGCCCTATGTTTAGCATAAAACCCACTTGAAGGCGGTGGTACAATCCAATTTGGATTGGTCAGTTTAGAATAGGCATAAATCCACTCAAGAGTTAAGTGGTACAACTTAAAAATAAGCCGGGGGACTAAATTTGGCATAAAACCCACTTGAAAATGGTGGTACAACTTAAATTAGGCTGGTCAGCCTAGAACATGCCCATATTCACTTAAGAGCTAATTAGTGTAACGTTCAATTAGACGATCTGTTTAACTTTATAATCTTTTGGTCAACATGATCTATGAGTTAAAATGGTCGGCCACTGAATTCCATCAAAGTTTACTATGGGTTAATCAAAGCTAGTGATTCGGCTTACAATATATTTAACATGAGGCATAATCAAGACGACTGTTACTGAACATGCCATAAGTAAAAAAAAATATAAATAAAAAATTAAGGAAACATGATTACTTTCATTTAATTTTGAAAATGCTCAAGGCCTACAAAAAGATGACCATACATCCAATAAAGTTTAAATAGAAGATAAGAAAAAACAAAGGGTTATGGGTGACCTCCCCCTGACCTGTTGGGGGTATGTTCTCCACAACATCTTCCACTCACTCAACTGGGGCAACAAGGTTGATGATAATGTGGTCGATAACTTAATGACCTAACTGACATCCTTAACAACTTGATCAGTACCAATAGTAGGGGCATCGTACGAAGGGACTTCAATGATATAGTTCCCCCTCTTTATCGGATCCTCCAGGGGAGGGTGCTCGACATAGGTCAGATGACTTTTAGGAATGTTGCCCCTTTGAAGCCATGCCAACCAGTACAAATTGTATACAATGGACTCATGATAATCGAGTTACGCAATAACCTCTTAGATGATCACCTTGAAATCATCGTCATATGTTTTATTGAGGTCAATTTTGGTCATCCCTCCAAGTCAAACTTCTACATTTATTAGATAAGTTTTTATAGATTTAGTTAGATTTAGGATTTTTGGACTTCGACTTATTTAATGTCATGCCGTGTGAACTCGAGTCGAGTTCACTCGGCTTCTTTAACCGCCTTATCCTTCTCAGCTATCTCATCCTTTAGCTTATTTGTGAGGTTAGTCAGCTCATTTTTTTCTATGTCAAGGTGTTCTTTAAGACATTGTTACTGGAAAAAGAATATCATTGGCTTTCTTCAGGAGGTCAGCTGCGTGAGCTATCTCTTGTGTGACCTGTGTGGCTTATGTGAAAAATAGAAACAATTAGCCAATAAAAAAGTATGTAAAACTGAAACTTTAAAATAAAGTTAAATGTTTACCAACACGCTATGATGGAGTGTTTTTTTATGATGGAGCTTTAAAGGGAAAGTCCCCAAGTAGACCATATTAGAAGGTAATATGGCCGTTTGTACACTAGAGTACACAACCTTTAAATCACAATGAGATAAATCGACAAAGGTGGATACTTGAGTTTTTAGAAGGAGATCTCCTAAAGATATATTTAGAAGTGGATGGTGGGGGAGTCTTTTTATGACCATGTGGATAAGAATGGGTGACCACATATCGGTTTGATATAACTGATGGTGGTGGAACAAGAACATTGGGAGGATTCTTATCTGTCCTCCTTTTTTAGCTAATTCGGTTTGCCTTTCCCTCTCCCTCTACTATTCCATATCGATTGCTTTTTTTTTCCTAAGGGTCATCCCCCTCCTTTTTTGTGCAGTAGCGACCTGGGCGGCCTAGCTGGCTTGGATGCCCAATTTCTTTTGATTGGACCTGGTGACCACAAGATCTATATATTCCCTTGGACTATTAGTAACCGCTTTGATGTTATTAGGGAGTGGGGGAAAGGTGAATCTCTTACTTAGAACTTTTCCTCTTCCTCAAATTCTTCCCAAAGGTGACCAGAAATGCCGACCTCTTCGTATATGAAAAGGGGGTCAATATTGTCAAAAATTGAAGTTATTTTTTATTTTCCCCTCTTTTCTCCCTCCTCGTCTTCATGATATTCAGCCTTTACTGCGTAAACGAGAGAGCCTGTTATGACCTTACTACGAGCAGTGGTTGCAGTTAAAATGGACGAGTCTCTAACCAATGTATAATCGACAATAGTGACTTTCGAGATTACTGTGAAGTTATTAGCCAAAGTGATGATGAGGTCGTAGCTAAGAAGGATGCGTGACACTCTCTAATGTGGGCTCACACCGAGTGGAAAGAATCCTCAGTGAGATGCATGAGGGTAGTTGCGGAGATTATACATGTAGAAGATTACTTTCCTTTAGATATATTTCTTATGGAGACCGATGGCCTTTTATGCAAAAGGACGCTCTTCCATTTGTTTGCAAGTATGTCTAACGCTAAGAGTTATCCCAATAAGTAAGCAGCTGACATCGAGACCTAAACCCCCTCACTAGTCCTTGGATCTTTTCTCAATAGGGCAAGGACATCGTGGGACCTCTACTTGTAGCTCCTAATAACCAAAATTATCTGACTTCACAAAGTAGGTGGATGCATAACCACTAATTCATATCAAATAAGAAATTGCCAAACGATTCAGATAGAGGAACATTATCACAAGATTTGGGATTCCAAGGGCACTAGTCACCTACAATGGAATGATATTTGATAATGACATCTTCAGGGACTTTTGCATAGAATATAAAATCATTATTCACTATGCCTCAGTTGTGTTACCACAGTGTAATGGCCAGGATAAGATCACTAATAAGGCTTTATTGCTAAGAATCAATTGCCAACTATAAAATACAAAGGGCCGATGGGTGGATGAACTTCCCTCTATCCTCTAGGCATACCAAACAATGACTTGAAGGCCGACCAAAGAAACTCCATAATCTCTAGCATACAGAATGGAAGAAGTTATCCCTTTGGAGATTGGGCTTCCAACTCTGAGGACAAAGATCTTTGAAGACGGTTGAAATGATGATCGAATATATTACGAGTTGGATGTAGCAAAAGAACGAAGAGAGCATGATCTTATATACTTAGCTGCTTACCAATAAGAACTATCCAAGAAGCACGACAAGAAGTTCAAAGTCAAAAAATTCCTGGTCAATGACTTAGTTCCAAAGAAAGCTCCACCCGACAACAAAAAATACATTAGATGGAATGCTAACACCCAACTGGTAGGGCCCACATATAATATTATCAGAGGGAGGTGATGGATATTATCATGTAGAACAACTAGATGACACAGTAGTACCAAGGCCATGAAATGCCATAAGCCTTGAAAAATTCTATCGTCAGCTAGGTTTTTATTTTAATAAAATTTTGATTTTATTTATGAATAATTAAAGTTGTTCTTTTACTACTATAGACTTGGTATAATTCTTCGAGCTTAAAACCCACCAAAAAATGGTGGTAGAACTCAAGTTGGACTGATCTTCCTAGAATAGGCATAAAACCAATTAAGAAATAAGTAGTTAATTTAGAAATAACTTCGAGGCCTGAAAATAGTGGCATAACCTAATTTGGGTTTGTTGGCCTAAGACAGGCGTAAACTCACTAAAGAATTAAATGATATAACTTAAAATAAGTTGGAGGCTAATGTTTGGCATAAAACCTGAGAGTGCGCTATCTCGATCTTAATGGAATATTTATATAATTATATATGGAGTCACATAAAAATCCAAATTTTATCTTATTAACCTAAACAATCTTCTAGATGATAACATAAATGAATTAAATCATACATTCAACAAAGTAAAATTAAAGGAAAAAAACCCTTGCGGGTAAAACCTTTTTAAATTCGACACTTTGAGAGTTTACAAGATTATAGACTTACAGACTAGTTGATTACCACCACAATTATAATGTGCCATCGCAAATCTATAAAGAGCACTACTCGTTGAGGAGCAGTCCACACGTAGCCTTCAGGCTCGGTATCCACCGATCATCCTTCGTTATTAGTAGTGAATTCCTTCGGGTATAACTAGATTAGCCATGAAGACACCTCTCCACAAAGGTTGTATGTAAGATACACACTATAGGGTTTAAACTTGATTCACTCAAATATATATTGGTGATGTGATTTTTGAATTAAAAAGATTTTCTCAAAATAAAAGGATGAAAACTTTTGCAAAGGATATGCAGAAACAATTCTGGCAAAATTCTTAACGAAAACAAACATGAAACATGTATTTGTAGGACAAACACAAATTTTGAGGTGGCGTCTTTGTTTAGAGGAATTTTGAATCTCATTTGAACGAGAATAGTAGGCTCATTCTAATCAGAATGGATCTTATTTAAACGACCAAGAAATCTCATTTGAACGAAGTTCTAATGACCTTCAAAGGACCTAAAATAGTACACCCTCATTATATGTTCGATCAAAATAAACTTCAAACAAAGCTTAGAACGTAACTAGGATCTCGTTTGAACAAGATTCCCAGCTCGTTTGAACGAGATATGCATATTTGAAAAAAATTTAAATAAAAAAATGCCTCGAGTTTTAATAAAAAAATTTGTGTTTTTAGTTTTAATAAAAATAAATTATAGGAAGAAATTTAAACATAATAGCATTTTATCTTCATATTAAGGAGATGCTTGAAAGTTGGAGATGTTGGATCTTCGGACTTGGTGTCGGGTCGAATTAAATGGTAGCAGGATATGCCAAAAACATTGATAACCTAACCTATGAGCAAATGATAGAAATCGCGCTTTTACGAAACTCCCCTTTTTGGCTATTTCGATACAAATATAAAACCAAAATCCAAATTATAAATAAATCCCCTAAGAAAAATACAATATCCTAATACCCTCCCAAAGCGTCAATGGATAGGTATAAGGTAAATATGTCTTCAAAAAAACGTCTTCAAATCTCCACTTTTTCTTTGACTTCTCTTGGGCAATTTGTCTTCATTGTGTGTAATCTAAATATGATCTTCCCAAAAGTACCTACACACATGAAACAAAGAAAATACCCCTCGATGCATCGAGTTTGACATATATAATAAAATGCATAAAAATAAAATCTCTCCCATAATCAAACTCCCTCGTAATTTGTTCTCCCCTTTTATATTGTTCGAAATAGACAAGGAGTAAAACCTCATCATGAAAAATAAGGAACACCACCAAGAATAAAAAGATAACATCATAAACAAATATGAATGAATAATCATGCAATGATAGTCTCAAAGGCTCCACTCACTATTTTTGAAAATTTTCAAATTTTTTTCAAGTATAAAAAAAACTATACAAATACAACACACCATGGAGAATCACAAATATAACTGAATCAGGGAAGCGAAATATAGTGGTGTGAACACATTCTTTAGGTTAATCAACATAGACAAGCATAATATACTTTAACAAAGGAATGAGACACCACTAACGTAATATCTCAAAGTCTACCTTAGGCGAAATGGTGAAATCAAGTGGCATTGACTTAACCTAATAAACTAATAAAGATCATAAGTGATTTCCATACCAATAATGCCCAAAATCATCTAACGCTTTTACAAGACGTGCAATCCCATTGTTCTTCGACTTAACTCCATTAAAACTCACATATTGAATTTTTTCCTCTAAAATCTTTTTGAAGATATTAATGCTCATATGTAGCAAAGCATCAATGTTCTTAGGATTTAGCATGGCACTTTTGTTTTTATGTGCCTTTAATCTTTTAAGCCATTTTTTCTTTTTGCAAATAGTGTATTTTCACGCAAAGTCAATATGTCTTTCACAGCCAGATTCCATTGCATAAATATACCACATATACCGGATAAATAATTTTCTATATTTTTCAATCCGGACAATGGTTTTTACATGCACTACTTTCATTATCTGGTTTTTTCATGTTTGATTCATTTTAAAAGAAGGATTGAGATGAAAACACTACGATCGACACATGAAAGGTAAGCGCAATACTCAAATAATTTCGTGCTCATATGCAATTAAAGTTGACAAGGAGCCAAACAGGTAGCAAAAAATCATCATATCACATCGTAATGACTCCACACAATATTAAGCATAAAAATGAATAATGTCACGTCTTAAAACACTACAAAAAAGTCACATGGATATGTAATGAATTTGTAACTCGGACATCTTGAATGTTCATCCATATATGGTGTAAAAAAATACAAAACTCTTTTTGGATTTTTTCAAAATTTCTATCAGAAGTAAAATATTTTTGTCCTTTTCTTTTTCTTTTTCTTCTAAAAAAGAAATCAAAAATCATTTTGTATTTCTTAATTTTTTTCAAGAAAAATAAAACTCTTTTCGATTTTTTTGAAAAATATATCATAAAGAAAAATATAAAGACATTGATAGTATATACTAGCAATAGGCATATAAGATATGAACATAAAAAACATCCTATGCTGGAAAACTAGTCTCAACCTCAATCATTAGGTCCAGAGGAGTTTTCAAAAGGAGATGATATCCTATGAAAAATGTCCATAAGATCTTATGAAGTTTTGACTAAATACTCAACTTGATCTTGAAAACTCTTAAAATCAAGAGGATGTAGAGTAACATGTGTGGGAGTGCGTATGGAAATGCGTATGGTTGCATATCGTGAAAGACACCTATGTGACACTCTACCCAACTTGAAGCAAAAATCCCTAAGGTGACCTTTTTGCTTGCAATGGGAGCAAACATAAATGGGCTTAGGTCCACCTCTCTCAAAACATTTAGGACATACTTTCTTATGTGGATTCGAATTCCTAGGTGGGTTGGGTCGAGGGCCATATGGATCAAACACAAACTCGAGAATCGACTCGGTGCAACATGGGAAGTGGACACACCGTCATAACCTATTCCTAGCCTCTCAACATTACCCAAAGTGGGACCAAGGAGCATCTTTCCTCTCAAGTATCCCCTTGACCTCCTAGCAATGTCTGAGATCTCTCTCGAGTTGATATACACAGGCTTCAAGTTTCTTACGAGTCTTCAATGAAGATTGAAGATCTCCCGTAAGACTAGCCATGGTGTTGGTAAAATCACTCTTTTCCCTACCTAAGATGATCAAATTATCACATTAATAAACCTCCACCTTCTCGAGTTCACTTGTCGATGCCTTATACACCCTCAAAACTTTTACCTCTCTCTCTAAATCTAACACTTTAAGAGACAACTCGTTATTAATTTTTTTCGTCTTCAACGTCTCGGTGTATAAATTACTAAAGCCTTTTTGGAGATCACCTTCATCCTCACTTAAAACACCATCCTAACTCTCACTATCTCCGAAAAAATCGAAACATCATTGAGTTTGTCCTCATAGGCGTGGGACAAACTTGAAGTGCTCACGTGACTAGCCATGAAAACAATGAACTTTTTATGTGGTTATTGTCCCTTTGAATCAACCGACTCGATGTTACTATCGCTAAGAGTGGATTTATTTGCAATCTCATTACCCTTTCTCTTTAGCTTATTGGCACTCATAGCACCTATTATCTTCTTCTTTCTCACCGCTTTTCTTGACCTCATTCTTATTTTTATTTTTCTAAAAAATAAGAACTATTTTTGGAAAACTTAAGAAAATTTTTAATTTTTTTTGCAAACAGGGCCAAGCAATCAAAATTAACCTTACCACCAGATTTAGACTCATAAACTCTCTATTTTTTCTTCTTCTTAGTTTGAGTCTTTAAAGCTACCCCTATATCCTTATGCATGATGGTTTTAGGGAGCATATCTATCTCGTAAGTATGAAGGTCTCTTACGAGTTCTTTTAACCTAAGAGTATCTAAAATCCCTTATGAGTTCGGAATAAAGCCGGCGAAAAGTGATCTTAAGATTTTCTTGACTACACGCGTCTCGGGTATTTTCTCCCTAAATTGAAACTTTAATTAACTATGTAAGAAAATCGTGCACAAAACTCGTCGAAAAACTTTGATTCAAGCATTGTTAACTTTTCAAATTGTGTGGTGAGGTTTTGGAGCTTAGAAGCTTTCACAACGTTGGTACCCTTGTGAGTGAATTGAAGGGTATCCCAAGCTTCTTTAGACGTGGTGCACGTCATAATGTGACAAAACTCGTCAGGGGTGATGGCTCTTGAGATGGAAGTCAAATCGCATGGATTAAAATTATTCCATTTAAATTCCTCATCAGTCCGGGAAGAAACATGTTTAGGATTTGTGACATCATCAACAGTGAGAGTGGGAGGAGTCTGGCCTCTTTCACAAACTAACCAAACTCTCTCATCTAAGGATTTTAAAATAGACCTCATCCTAACTTTCCAGTAAGCATAATTGGTACAGTAAACTCAACTATACAAATTTTCCATTAGATATTTTTCCAAAGCTCAACAATTTTCAAAAAGGTTGATATCAAAAGAAAATTTTCTGCAGAAAAAAGTATCGCACAGTATTTTTGTGCAACCTTCTCTGATAGAAATTTGTGAGTGCGCTATCTCGATCTTAATGGAATATTTATATAATTAAATGTCCAGTCACACACAAATTCAAATTTTATCTTACTACCCTAAACAAGCTTCTAGGTGCTAAAATAGATAAATGAAATCATGTATTCAAAACACGCAATTTAAGGGAAAAATCCCTTGCTGGTAAACCCACTTTTCATTCAGGACTTTAAGAGGTTACATAATTATCGACGTACAAATTACTTGATTATTGCCACAAGTATAATGCGCAATGCCTTCGTAAATCTCTAAAGGATACTACTCGGTGAGGAGGAGTTCACACGCAGCCTTCCATGCTCGATATCCACCGGTCAGCCTTCATCGTCAGCAATAAATTCCCTAAAGTATCACAAGATCATTCGTGAAGATACCTCTCCACAAAGGTTGTATGCAAGATACAAATTTTAAGATTTAAACTTGATTCACTCAAATATATCTTCGGGATTTGATTTGTGAATCAAAAAGGTTTTCTGAAAACAAAAGGTTAAAAACTTTTTGTAAAGGATATGCAGAAAAAATTTAGGCAAAAGTCGTAACAAAAACAAACATGAAACAGGTATTTATAGGGTGGACATAAATTTTGAGGCGGTAACTTTGGTCGAAGGACTTTTGAATCTCGTTTGAACGAGAATAATAGGCTCGTTATAATGAGAATGAATCTCGTTTAAATGACCAAGCAATCCCGTTTGAATGAAGTTCTAACGACCTAAGACAGTACACTCTCATTCTATAGTCAATCAAAGTAAACTTCAAATGAGGTTTCGAACGCAACTAGGATCTCGTTGAAGAAGATTCCCATCTTGTTTGAACGAGATACGCGTATTTTGAGAAAAAATAATTAAAAAAATGCCTTGAGTTTTAAATAAAAAAAATTCTTTTTTTAGTTTTAATAAAAATAAACATCTTAAAATAAATTCAGGGAACAAATTTAAACTTAATGGCATTATACCTTCATATTTTGGAGATATTTGAAAGTTGGAGATGTTAGATCTTCGGATTTATGTCGGATCGAATCAATTGGTAGCGAGATATGCCAAAAACTATGTTAGCGTAAGCTATGGGCAAATGATAGAAATCATGCTCTTACAAAACCCACCTAAAAATGGTGGTAGATTGTAAGTTGGATCGATCAGTCTAAAATAGGCATACCCATTTAATAAATATATGGTACAACTTTAAAATAAGTTAAGAGCCTACACTTGGGATAAAATCTGCTTGAAAATGGTAGTATAACCCAAGTTGGGCTGGTCGGCCTAAAATAGGTATAAACTGATTTAATAATTAAGAGGTATAACTTAGAAATAAGTTAGGGGCCTATGTTTGGAATAAAACCCAATTGAAGATGGTGGTACAACCCAATTTGGGTTGGTCGGCTAGAATAGGCATAAACCCGCTCAAGAGTTAAGTGGTACAACTTAGAAATAAGGCATGGGCCTATGTTTAGCATAAAACCCACCTGGAAACAGTGGTACAACTCAAATTAGGCTGGCCGGCCTATAACATGCCCATATTCACCTAAGAGCTAAGTAGCATAACTTTCAATCAGATGATTGGTTTAACTTTATAATTTTTTGGTCAACATGATCTATAAGTTAAAATGATCGGTCATTGAATTTCGTCAAAGTTTACTATAGGTTGATCAAAGTCGTTGATTCGGCTTACAACATATTTTACATGAGGCATAAACGGGATGACTGTTATTGAGCATGTGATAAGTAAAAAGAAATATAAATAAAAATAAATAAGGAAACATAATTACTTTCATTTGATTCTGAAATAGCTCAAGGCCTATAAAAAGATGACTAAAAGGTCAACAAAAGTTTAAATACAAAATAAGAAAAAATCTAAGGGTTATGGGTGACCTCTCCCTAACCTGTTGGAGATATGCCTTCCACAACATCTTCCACTCCCTCAAATGGGGCAGCAAGGTCGACAACGACCTGGTCGATAGAGTTAATGACCTCAATGATATCCTCAATAACTTGATCGATCCTTATAGCGGGGGCATCATCTGAAGGGACTTTAATTGGTTAGTTCCCCCTCTTTATTGGTTCCTCGAGGGGAGGGTTCTCGGCGTAGACTGGATCACCCCTGGGAATATTATTCCTTTGAAGCCCATCCAACCAGCACATATTGTATGCAATGGACTTATGGTAGTTGAGTTACGCAACAAGATCTTAGATGATAACCTTAAAATCATCATCATATGTTTTGTTGAGGTCAGTTTTGGTCATCACTCCAGGTTAAACATCTGCATCTGTAAGATATGTTTTTTTAGATTTTTTTAGAAGTAGGATTTTTAGACTTCGGCCTACTTGTTATCAACTCGATTGAACGCTAGTAGAGATCTCTTGGCTTCTTCAATGGCCTTATTCTTGTTAGATGTATCATCCTTCAGCTTATTTATGAGGTTGGTCACTCATATTTTTCCCTATCAAGGTGTTTTTTGAGATGTTGTTACTGGAGAAAAAATATCATTGCCCTTCTTAAGGAGGTCAGCCTCGTGAACGATCTCTTGCATGTCCCGTGTGGCTTGTGTACAAAGATAAATAGTTAGATAATAAAAAAATGAGGTGGTTCAATACTGTCGAAAAAAGAATCTGTCTCTTCTCCCCACAGGCGACTAGAAGTGCTGACCTCTCTGTATGCTAAAAGATAGAATATATTTCTTCTTCTTCTTCTTCTTCTTCTTCTTCTTCTTCTTCTTCTTCTTCTTCTTCTTCTTCTTCTTCTTCTTCTTCTTCTTCTTCTTCTTCTTCACCATAGTCAACCTATACGACGTAAATGGGAGATCCCTTTATAACCTCACTGAGAGAAAGGGTTGCAGTTCGAGTGGACGAGTCCCTAACCAATGTATAATAGGCCACCATAAATTTTGAGATTGCTGTGAAGTTATTAGAAAAAGTGTCTGTGAGATCGTAGCTGAGAAGGATGTGGGTCGTTCTCTAATGTGGACTCAGGCCGAGTGGAGTTATTCTACTCCAAATGATTTTCAAATCTCTTAACTTGACTTTGAATCCTTAGGTTTCTTATTGTAATGGCGATATGCATGTAATAAAGGCCTATTTGTAGCTTAAAAAACATATAAGTCTCTATATAAAGTGGTGGGCGACCTACCAAGGGATCCGACCACTGCAGTCACCTGGAGATCTCTGTAGTTTTGGCCACACAAAAGCCGAGAAAACACTAATATATTTTTTCAATGTCGTTTTATAATCTGTACAACCGTATAACCACTGTACGAGACTTATAACTAGTTTGGAAATGGTATGTATCAGACCTAGGGGAACCCCTCATGTCGCAATAATACATGATTTCGTTTAGACCAAGGTTTGTCCCATGGACTTGTTTTATATAAACTTTCCCCATAATAATACGGTAAAAGCTATTATTTTCCTGGATTGGAAGTATTCCATAGCAACGTATTAGTTCCATGTGCAATGGGTGGAGGGGAAAGAAAATTCCCACCTCTATTATGGTAATTGTTATAAAAGTAACTTCACAGTCAAGTCCGAATGTGTTATCCTTTTTTAGTCAAATTCTCATATAAACATCGTTTAGAATCAAATACTTTGTGCCAAATTATATTAATTGATTTTTTAAGAAACTTTCATACTTACTCAAGCGCCTAGACATGGTGAGAGATTCCGAGGAGAGAAAATATGAAGAAAATGAGGAAGAAAAGTTCTCTAATTTGAAAAAATTCTAGAAAAAGAGACATAAATGGAGTATAATGTGAAGCATTGTAAAATGACGAAGTTATAAGGCCCTCAAGACCTTATACCATTTACAACCAAAACCAAATGGACACGAGATTTGGTGTTTGGTAAAGAGCCAACTCCAATGGCTACATAATCCATACGCTTGCGTGCAGTCATTGCCTATATAGCCTACTAATAGTTCACAAAATCCTAGGAATAGGAATCATACGCCTTAGTAGTAAATGATTACAGCCCACTTCCAGAAGTGGACACGCGACAAGTTTAGTAGCGACAACTGAGGAACCCTAACGACAAGTCCAGGACGGCATGATCAAGAAGATCGATCACCACAATTTTTGGGGAAACGAAAGAAAGATGTGGTCGATCGCATAACATGGACTAACACATGGATCCTAAGTGTCATGGGTCATAGTCGACCGAGTATCAAGGAAGAGATGACCTAAAAGCAAGAAGAATCACAAGGCATCAAGGACGACTAGTTGTAGTAAAAATCTACTACCTATGTAAGAGACCTAGAATCGTAGGAACCTTGTACTTATAAATCAAGGTGACCCCATATTATTAGGGGATATTGATTTATATCTAACTCATGGCGACTTAGACTCTCAGATAGTGACCCTAACACTCCAATCATCCTTTATACTTAAAAGTAATTAATAACTCTCTATACCTTCCCCGTGGACGTAGACAGGATGATATGCCGAACTACGTACATATAATGTCCATTATTTTTTTTTGCATTTATATTATTGGGTCTAATTCATTACATTTCATTTATTGTGAGTTCAATATCCCCTATAGGTTTCATAATCACTTATGTGTTTTGGTATAGAAGAGTATTAACATAAGGAAGATTATATTGTCTGCCAATCATTTGTCGCTTGTTAATAACCTCTGTTCCTCAAACCATGGATTTAATGGAGTTATATATAGCGCTGTTAGTATCAACTGTAACTAGAGTGTAAAAGTCACAAACCGAGTTAGGATAACATTTTCTGATTTGAGTGCCAAGACCATCCCCTCCTCAATGCCAAAAAATCTAAGGAATGAAAATATTAAACAGAGATCCCAAATCCCATAATTTCTCCCAACTAGGAGGAACTAGGAGTAGACACCACCGTATAATTTCTTAAACTATTTGATTGGAAATATCTGGGGCCGGGTCAACGTTAAGGCTTTAGAAAATGATTTTGGAACCATTTGAATAACTTAAAAATCACATTACCATGAAAAATCATATGAATCCTATGACAAAAAAAATTATTAAAATGTTAAACTAGAGAATCATATACTAAAACCATATGAAAGAGTTTCATGTAAGACAAGAGGTTAAACAATCCACACTACCTTAAAGTTGACACTAGAGTTGACATTGTCGTTGATAAACATCAAATTGGGTATGTAATAACAACAAAAGAAATCCACACAAAAGGAATAATACTCTAAAATCATGAATATAAGTATACACCTCATCAATACTTAAAAAAAATAAACAAGCAAACCAACAAACCCAAAGAACTAAATAAATCCACAAAGGACTAGTAAGAAAATTCTTATATTTTATGTAAATGCAAAATATAGTGATTGAAAAACTCCTATAACATCCAAATTTTGAATATGAGAGGATCTAAAGGAGGTGTGGTTCGGGAATGATATAATTTGGTTAAAATGGAGTGAATTTGTTAGATTCAAACTAAAAACAACCTTAGAGACCTCTTTACCAAAACAATACAAGATTATTGGTTGCAAGTGGAGCTACTCACCACAAAATATTGCTATGTCGAAGGTCGAGGGAGTTGTTCGCGAAAACCTATTGGGATCCCACGTGTATACTAGAAAAATAGAATACGGTGTAGTTTGAAATTTTCTAAGTAATAATGTATACTAATCCCAAAAATAGACTTCAATATGACACACAAGCTATTTCTCTCTCTCTCTCTCTCTCTCTCTCTCTCTCTCTATATATATATATATATATATATATATATATATATATATATATATATATATATATATATATATATAATCTTACTTAAGGTTCATGTTTATACCCAATACTTTACACAAAAAACGAAATCACATTCATAGGCATAAAAATAATTTATTTATAATTACAATAGAGTTATTCAAATACATACGCCGTGACAAGAAGTAAATAAAATTATCATTAACCTAATAAAATCAAGAACACATATTAATGTTTTAAAGAACTTTTGAAATCTTAGCTAAATAAGTGCAAGCCTAATTTTTTTCTTGGAAAAGATAAAAGTTTTAGCTACCACGTGTTCTTCTTCATAAGTTATTTATGAATAAGATATTTTTGGTCTCATATAATTGACGTTGCTTATTTTTTTTATAGTAAAAATCTCTAAAACATTATTATTTCAAAGTTTCCCATAAGTGGTGGCTTTATCTCTTGACAAGGGCAATGGCCTATTTCAATTTCAAAAGGTAAGAAATTATTTATAAATCGCGATTTTTCAGTCAACAGACTAAAAATGACACCCCTTTTCTAAAAATTCACAATTATTTTTCTTTAGCAGTATAAATGAAATCATTTGATTATATTTTAAATTGAAATTCTTAAGTTATTTTGCATTGTAAAGTGTATGAGTCACGAACAATACTCTATGATTTTAATATTAATTTACCATGGCATTACAATGTAATAACCCTTATTTATGTGTAATCATTTTATATAAATTTTGCCTTGAGGACTAATTATATAAAATAAAGGAAGGTGAAGTAAATATTTCTTTAAGTGGTTTAACAGATAATATTTATTGAGTTTGATATATTCACCGTTAAGAGAATGTAGATAGTGTAACATTATGTTATGTTGTGTCATTGTGATTTAAGCGAGGGTTATGATTTATTCCAATCGGATTGTTATTAATGAGCTAATATGATCTTGGAACATGAATTAATGAATGCTATCCCGGATGCCAGTTTAGAGGAAACATTTAGTACGAAAATGGTTGAGATAGTAAAAATAAGTACCAATTGTGTTTTCGAACCCCGGGGCTACTTTTGACTAGTTATAACTTAATTATGAGGTTACGAGTCATTTTAATTCTGTAGTAGCATTTAAATGTTAGAGTTAATGTATTTGGGTATTTTGGTCTTACAAGTACATCTATATCTCATTTATGTTTCTAAACCTTAAAGAGAGTTAGAGAGAAGAGATAGGTTGGGATAAAGAGGAGAGAAAGAGGAGATTTGCTATCTTTGGCTTGGAATCGTTTCAAAGTGCAAGAATCCGACGCTACAAACTTGAGGCAAGTTTTTTAACTTGCACATATGTATGATTGAGTGTGAATAATTTGTTTATATAGTTGTATTCTTGAGATTTAAACCATTTTTTGGGTTTTGATGATTTTGGTATTTAAACCAATAGACTTTTATTTAGATATGATTTGAGTTGGTTCTATTAGTTAGTTATTGTGTAAGAATGATTTGATGATGTTGAGAGAAGTGGAAGAAAATAGGTTTGGAGATTTGGGTTTTGTAAGAAAATGGGGAATGGCCGATGGATCTGGTGCGACCTGTCGACCGCGGCCAGGAAGCCAGTCGACCGGGCCTAAGGGGAAAAGCCTACTGCTTTTCTCGCAAGGAAAATTTCAAATACGCGGTCGATCGGGGGTCAAGGGCCGGTCGACCGATACCCTATTTTCAACCCAAAAATGGGATTTTCTTTCTAAGCCTTTTCTTTTAGGTTTAAGGTTTATGAACCTTCTTATATGAAGTAATGAAGAGTATTAGGGTCTTATATTAGGGGAATTTATGCCCTAGGTTAGAAAGGGGAGTATTCGGGCATATGTCGAGGATTAATTAATGGGAGTTAATGTCTTTTGCATCCGGTAAGCTAGCTTAGGACTAAGGAGGAGTTGGGTGGTATCATTTTAAAATTATGGGAACCGGTACGAGGATAATTATACTCTCTAGCCTGTACTGTTAAAGAAGTATATGATTTTGTGAATACGAAATGTATAACTTAAATTAGCTTATCTTGTGATTTATGACATGCATATACATACCTCTCTAAATGCTATCATAAGGAAAGTTACGTGAATGAGGTAAATCACTTTGCTTGTGATGCAGGGAGAATGTAGTCCTCGGCTATAGGACCGATGGTTTCATTGTGTGATTATTTTATTCGAAGTGAGGTAATTTCGGGTATGGTTATGACTCACTGTCGAAGGTATATGGCCTTTTCCCACGCGACGCGATTTAGGGTGCCCATGTGGTCTTTGTTATAGGCCCTGGAAGATGATGACATTTAGGGGCGCATCCAGTTGGGTGACTCCCGAAAGGATGGTCTTAGAAACGTTATGTTGTGATTGTAAATTGATCTCACGGTTGTGGCACTTCATATGAATGAGTTAATAAATTATAAATCCACTTTATGGCTTACTATCCTTAATGATATATAGACTTGTGAGGACATATATTTTGTGAATTTGCAAGTGAACATGTTAATTGGAATTTGACTAATTCCTCCTTAATTGCATGGGTAGTTTAACTTAATGATCTAGTAGGACGCTAGGATGTGCCTTTAGATGAGGGGTGAGGGTGATTCTTATATTACAGAGCGAACTTAACATGTTTAGGATGTTAGTATTCGTAACTGTTATACATTTTATTCACACGTATATCATATCAAATCGGGCTCTGACCCGTTTATATTTGTCTTTCTCCTGCGGTTCTTATATATGCTCAGGTGCTCCGCCGCAAGGATGCCCGTGTTGATCCTTCCTTCCCAGCATCAAGGAGCTACAACATTTTGCGAATGTTGTAGGATTTTGAAATAGTCGCATCAATCTTTTGTACAATCTAGTTGAGATCCGTCTTTATATTCGGGCGCATTGCCCCAGTTATTATTCATACTTGTTTTATACTTGATGTAAATATTTTGTATTAGTGTTTTAACCGACAGATTATTCGATTATATTTTGTAAATGGTTATTAAACTTTTATCCACCTTATGTTATAAATGAGTTGTCAAAAACTTTTTTTTATCTATTTTGCAAATTATGTGACGTCCGTTTTAAAAAATAATTGGTGGTTATCTCGTACTGTTATTTATGCGACAGTGATGCTTAGAATGGACCATCTATGGTTCCTGTATTTATTGGAGTGTCGGGTTAGACACCTCTTATTTTAATAAGGGGGTTTCATAGATGGTATCAGAGCATCACCTTACAGAGTCCTTAGGATCTATGAGGACTTATCACGTTCTACCGTAGCGTTCTCGGATATAGATCCCTATTATTAGGACCGTTTTGTTTGTGCATGCTTGCGATCTTCTGCAAGGATAAATTATTTTAATTGTATTCTGATTCAGCCGGTTTTCATCTCAAATGCCGCCTAGAAGAGGTCGCCCGGCAAAGGTAAATCGAGTTACAGGGAATGTAGAGCACCTACCACCGCAAGGAACGATAAATACGGCAGAGGTGGCTAACAATATTGCCCAGGCAATCAATGCTGCAATGACCGCTATGGCACATCACCTTCCAAATGCCCAACAACCAGCCGCATCGGTGGTTCAAGCCTACATGGGACCCTCCGCATGGGAAAGAGTCATAGAATCCTTCCTGAAAGGTCACCCTCTAGAATTTCGGGGTGGTGCTGATGTGATTGTGGCAAATCAATGGAAGAAATTTATGCAACTCCATCTTCGAATGGTGGAATTTAGCGACGAGCAAAAATAGATTCTCGCCACTTTCAAACTGACAGGAGCAACCCTATAATGGTGGGAATCGGTGACAACTCCGTAACAGAGGGATACCATGACTGTCTCGGAATTTTGAGTTTTATTTGATCGAAAGTATTTTCCTCCAGCGGTCCAGAAGGAGATGCGAAGGAAGCTTTAGGATGTTATTCAAGGAGAGATATCAGTGGCGGAATATGAAGAGGAATTTACACGTTTAGAAAACTTTGTGCTGGATGAAGTCATTTCAGAAGAAATAAGGATTTCAAAATTTATCGAGGGTTTAAATTGGAGGATAAGGCAGCACCTTTTGGGGAACACAGCCTTACAAACATTTGGCGACGTGTTGAATGCCGCTTTAATCCATTGCTAGGATCACTTTTTCACTAGAAGGGGATTAATAATATTGGAGATTTAAGTCAATCTAGTAGACAAGGAGGAAATGGTGCCGGTGGAGCACTAACCCCACCACAACAGTTTGGAAATAAACAGAAAGAGCGGGACCCACATCAACGGGACTCGACTAAAAAAGCAACATTTTGGAGGTTTTAACTTTAGCGGAGGTGGTTCTAGGCACGGTCAGGGTTCTCAGAAGCAGCAACAGTTAGGCCAATAGGGATAAGAAGGCAGAGGGAATAATGCAGGTCGAGGCCATCAGGGCCAAGGTACGAGGCAGTTTCGGAACAACAATCGGGGCCGACATGCGGAAAATTTTACGGGTCGTTATTTTCAGTGTGGTGAATAGGGTCATATGAGGAGAGCTTGTCCACAGTTAAATGGGGACAATTGCCTAGAGGTCCTCAGAATCAGCAGGCACATCCACAACCTCCAGCACCTATTCCAGCTGTCCCTCTACAACAGGGATAACTTCACTATGTGCGTATGCATAATATTTCGGATGCTTTGTTTCTTCTAGCACCGCCAACTATTGAGGGTAATTTTCCCATTCACGGGGATGTGGGTCGAGTGTTATTTGATACGGGTGCAACTCACTCATTTATCTTTAGGCACTTTGGTCGTTTGACGTGGTTGATTAAATCTGTCGAGAGTACTTTTACTAGTTTGGAGTCTTCCATGGGTGATGGTTCTCTTATACTTTTTGTTTGTAAAAGGGTAGGAATAGACCTTGGTAATTTGTATTTTGAGGCCAATTTACTCATCCTGTATATGGTCGGGTATGGTACTATTTTAGGCATGGACTGGTTAGTGAAATACCGAGCTATGGTAAATTTTTATGGGAGGAGTATAGTTTTTGCCATTCCGGGGCAAGAAATGTTTTTGGTAGCTATGCCTCTTTCAGTGGGAGGTTCGAGCACGCATTTGTATTGTATTGAGGAGGTGACTTCACGAGAAGCAGTTATTTCTCAAGATTCGATTCCGGTTGTTAGAGAATTTGAGGATGTTTTTTTAGGAAATCCTGGGCTTACTTCCAAGTCATAAGATTGAGTTCGTAGTTGACTTAGCACCGGGAACCAGGACGATTGCGAGAGCTCCATACCGCATGGCTCCTTTGGAAATAAGGGAGTTAAGGGATCAAATTCAGCAACTATTGGGGCAAGGGTTTATTCGGCGTAGCACGTCGCCATGGGGTGCTCTTGTGTTTTTTATGAGGAAGAGAGATGGTTCCCTCCATTTATGTATTGATTATCGTGAACTGAATAAGGTAATACCCTTTACCTAGAATCGACGATTTGTTTGATCAACTAAGAGGAGAGTCGTACTTCTCTAAAATAGACTTGAGGACTGGGTACCATCAACTGCAAATTCGAGAGCAGGACGTGTCGAAAACCGTATTCTTGACCAGGTATGGGTCTTATGAATTTTTGGTTAAGCGTTTTGGGCTAACCAACGCTCCTACCATATTTATGGACCTTATGAATCGAGTATTTTGGGACTTCCTAGACCAGTTTGTCATAGTGTTTATTGACGACATTCTAGTCTATTCTCGTACTGAAGATGATCATGCCGAACACCTATGATTTTTCCTGCAGACACTACGGGATCATCAACTTTATGACAAGTTTGAGAAACATGGCCTTTTGTTGCAAGAAGTGCAGTTTTTGGAGCACATTATGACAATTGAGGGTATTTTCGTAGACCCAAGCAAAGTTACAGCAGTGAGGGAATGGGGTCAGCCCACGACGCCAACATAGATCTGTAGTTTTCTGGGTTTGACGTGTTATTATCGCCATTTCATTAAGGGTTTTTCAAAAATTACTGGCCCTTTGACGAATTTGACCCGAAAGGGAGTACGATTTGTTTGGGATGATTCCTGTCAGCTAGCTTTCGATGAATTGAAGGACAAGTTGACTTTTGCTCCGGTACTCGGGTTGCCAAGATCTGGAGTAGACTATTTAGTCTTCACAGATGCGTCTCTATATGGATTGGGAGGTGTGTTACATCAGGAGCATATGGGTATTGCTTATGCGTCCTGCAAGCTTAAGCCCCATGAAAAGAATTATCCCGTGCATGATCTGGAACTTCCCGTAGTGGTGTTTGCTTTGAAAATATGGAGGCATTACCTTCTGGGTGAGAAATTTAGTCTTTTCACGGACCACAAATCGTTATAATATTTGTTCTCGCAGAAAGATCTAAATATGCGACAACGTCGGTGGTTGGAGTTCGTAAAGGACTATCAATTCGATATTCATTATCACCCAGGAAAGGCAAATGTAGTAGCTGATGCGCTCAGTCGCAAACTCATGGGGGAGCTAGCGAAGGTGTGGAAAGCCAAGTGGAAAGAACTCAGCAGAGATGATGATGTAGCTAGAGCTTGTATGTTAGTGTTAATCGTTACACCTGCTATTGTGATGCGAGTCGTAAAAGCGCAAGGAGGGGATAAGGATTGCCAAGACTGGGTACGTCAATTATTGACCGAGGGAGCGGAGTCCTACTCTATTAGTTCTGAGGGTGGGTTACCTTTCCATAGAAGACTTATAGTTCTAGACGAGGGAGACTTGAGACGTGCTGTCATGACCGAATCTTATGGATTAAGATTTATGGAACACCCAGGTGGGGACAAAATTTACCAAGATATGCGCCGTTAGTATTGGTGGGCGGGTATGAAACGTGACATCTCTGAATTTGTTTCTCAATGCGCCACTTATCAATTAGTGATGGTGGACTACCAGCGACCGACTGGGTTGTTGCAACCGTTGGAAATACCGGTGTGAAAATGGGAGAGTATCTCAATGGACTTCATCACGAGATAGTAGACGTCACAAAGTGGTCATGATTTTATTTGGGTTATTATCGATCGTTTGACCAATTCGACACACTTTCTATCGGTACGGATGGATTGTAATACGTCACGTTACGCCCGACTCTTTATTGCGGAGATTGTGAAACTCCATGGGGTGCCTATCAATATAGTCTCGGACCGAGATAATATTTTTGTGTCCCATTTCTGGCAAAGTCTTCAAGAAGCGATGGGAACCGAATTGAAATTGAGTAACTCCTACCATCCACAAATGGATGGACAAACAAAAAGAGTCAACCAATTGTTGGAGGATATGCTTAGAATGTGCGTACTTGACTTTAAGGGAGGATGGGAGCAATACCTTCCACTGGTCGAATTTGAATATAATAATTCGTACCAATTCACTATAGGTATGGCACCGTATGAGGCATTGTATGGTCGGCCGTATAGATTACCTGCTTGTTGGTTGGAAGTAGGAGACAATAAGATCCTTGGACCTGAAATAATCCAAGATACCTCTTTGAAGATTGAGCTTATTAGAAACCGCATATGAATTGCACAACATCGTCAAAAAAGCTATGCCGATACGAATCGGAGACTTGTGGAATTGGAAGTTGGGGATCAAGTTTTAGTGCGAGTATTTCCGATGAAAGGTATAATGCGATTCGGGAAGAAAGGGAAACTTGCACTGCGCTATGTAGGCCCTTTTCCCGTTATTGTAAAGGTAGGCCCCGTATCGTATCAACTTGCTTTCTCAGATAGCCTACAACAAATCCATGACGTGTTCCATGTTTCATCTTTGAAGAAGTATAAAAGGTGTGAGGGAGCTCATTAGCACATTCCTTTGGATGATATCGAGTTACAACCCGATGTTTCATATGAGGAACAACCGGTTGCTATCTTAGATTATGGTGAGCGTAGGCTAAGATCGAAAGTGGTATGATTGGTTTGAGTCCAATGGGGACACAACAATGCTGAGGAATCAACTTGAGGATGAGATTCGAGAGAAGTACCCATACCGGTTTTTATAAGGTACACCTAAATTTTGAGGGCAAAATTCCTTTGTAAGGGGGGGGGGGGGGGGGGGGGGGAGTATGTAATACGCCTTATTTATGTGTAATCATTTTATATAAATTTTTCCTTGAGGACTAATTGTATAAAATAATGTATTGAGTTTTATATAAAGTAAGTTGAATTAAATATTTCTTTAAGTGGTTTAAGAGATAATATTTATTGAGTTTTATATATTCACTGTTAAGCGAATGTAAATAGTGTAACATTATGTTATGTTGTGTTGTTGTGCTTTAAGCGATGGTTATGACTTATTCCAATCGGATTGTTATTAATGATCTAATATGATGTTGGAATATGAATTAATGAATGCTATCCTGGACGCCAGTTTAGAGGGCACGGTTAGTCCGAAAATGGTTGAGACAGTCAAAATAAGTACCAATTGTGTTTTTAGACCCCGGGGGTACTTTTGACTAGTTATAACTTAATTATGAGGTTACGAGTCATTTTAATTGTGTAGTAGCATTTAAATGTTAGACTTAATGTATTTGGGTATTTTGGTGTTGCAAGAACATATATTACTCATTTATGTTTCTAAACCTAAAGAGAGTTAGAGAGAATATATATCTTGGGAGAAAGAGGAGAGAAAGAGGAGATTTGCTATCTTTGGGTTGGAATCATTTCAACGAGCAAGAATCCGAGGCTACAAACTTGAGGCAAGTTTTTTAACTTGCACATATGTATTATTAAGTGTGAATAATTTGTATATATAGTTGTATTCTTGAGATTTAAACCATTTGTGGGTTTTGATGATTTTGGTGTTTAAACCTTTAGACATTGATTTAGATATGATTTGAGTTGGTTATATTAGTTAGTTGCTATGTAAGAATGATTTGGTTAAGTTATTAGATGATGATGTTGAGAGAAGTGGAAGAAAATAGGTTTGGAGATTTAGGTTTTGTAAAAAAATGGGGAATGGCCGATGGATCTGGTGCGACCGGTCGACCGCGGCCAGAAAGCCGGTCGACCGGGCCTAAAGGGAAAATCCTACTACTTTTCTCGCAAGGAAAATTTTAAATACGCGATCGACCTGGGGTTAGGGTCCGGTCGATCGGTACCCTATTTTCAACCCAAAATGAGATTTTCTTTCTACGCTTTTTATTTTAGGTTTCAGGTTTAGGAACCTTCTTATATGAAGTAATGAAGAGTATTAGGGTCTTATATTAGGGGAGTTTATACCCTAGGTTATAAAGAGGAATATCCGGTCTTGTGTCGAGGATTAATTAATGGGAGTAAGTGTCTTTTGCATTTGGTAAGCTAGCTTAGGACTAAGGAGGAGTTGGGTGGTATCGTTTTAGACTTGTGGGGATCGGTAGGAGGATAATTATACTCTGTATCTTATATTTTTAAAAATATATATGATTTTGTGAGAAATGTATAACTTCAATTGGCTTATCTTATAATTTATGAAATGCATATACATACCTCTCTAAATGCTATCATAAGGGAAGTTACGCGAATGAGGTAAATTACCTGGCTTGTGATGCACGGAGAATATAGTCCTCGGCCATAGGATCGATGGTTTCGTTGTGTGATTGTTTTATTCGAAGTGAGGTAATTTCGGGTATGGTTATGACTCAGTGTCGAAGGTATATTGCCGCTTCCCACGCGACGCGATTTAGGGTGCCCAGGTGGCCTTTGTTATAGGCCCAGGAAGATGATAGAATTTAGGGGCACATCCAGTGGGGTGACTCCCAGAAGGATGGTCTTAGAAACGTTATGTTGTGATTGTAAATTGATCTCACGGTTGTGGCATTTCATATGACTAAGTTAATAAATTATAAACCAACTTTATGGCTTACTGTCCTTAATGATATATAGACTTGTGAGGAGATATATTTTGTGAATTTGCAAGTGAACGTGTTAATTGGAATTTGAATAATAACTCCTTAATTGCATGGGTAGTTTAACTTAATGATCTAGTATGACGCTAGGATGTGCCTTTAGATGAGGGGTGAGGGTGATTATTATATTGCAGAGCGAACTTAACCTGTTTAGGATGTTAGTATTCATAACTGTTATACATTTTATTCACACGTATATCATATCAAACTGGGCCCTCACCCGTTTATATTTATTTTTCTCGTGTGGTTCTTATATATGCTCAGGTGCTCCGTCGCAAGGATGCCCGTGTTGATCCTTTCTTCCCAGTGTCAAGGAACTACAGCATTTTACGGATGTTGTAGGATTTTGAAATAAACGCATCAATCTTTTGTACAATCTAGTTAATATCTGTCTATATATTCGGGCGCGTTGCCCTAGTTATTATTCAAACTTGTTGTTATACTTGATGTAAATATTTTGTATTAGTCTGTTAACCGATAGCTTATTCATTTTTTTTTTTTATAGATTGTTATTAAACTTGTATCCACCTTCTTTTATAAATGAGTTGTCAAAACTATTTCATATTTTTTTGCAAATTATCTGACATCCGTTTTCAAAAATAATTGGTGGTTATCTCATACTGTTATTTATACGACAGTGATGCTAAGAATGGACGATCTATGATTCGTGTATTTAATTGAGTATCGGGCTGGCCACCTCTTATTTTAATAAGCGGGGTGTCATAGACAATTTATATTCTAGTCATGGAAAAGAAAATTCATAAATAAAGCCAAATGAACAATGTCAAAGCATGGAATTTTAAAATGAAGCACATGTAATACCCCGTATTTTCATGCTATATTAATTTGGGGATTTATTAAATTTAATGCGACGATTTATTTAATAAAAATTCGGAAATTTAAATATGTTATAATTATTAATGTGACGAGAGTTAGTAATTATGGGAAACTTGTTGAATATTACTAATGAGCATAGTAATATATTATATTGGTTATATTGAATGTCATAAGTGAATTAAATGACTATTTCGGAAATTTAAGTTGGGACGTGCCCGTGTCACGTCGGGACAAATTTTGTTAAATAAAAAGTGAATATTTTATAAGTTGTCTGTATGGTCGTTTTGAGTGCGCCGACGCGTCCGGAAGGGTTGAGATAGTCAGAAAAGTGTACCCGGGGGTTTGGTTCGGGTCTCGGGGTGTTTTTAGGCCTGATTAGTGACCCGGGAGGGCATTTTGGTCTTTTTCCAAAATAGGGTAATTAAACCCACGAATTTTAGCAGCCTTTATCAGCTGGTTAGACTAGCCATTTAGGGTTAGAACATTCAGAACCCTAAGACGTCCATTGGAGAAGAGAGGAGAGACCTTTCAAGGTGATTCAAGGCCAAAACACCTCCGTTTGCACCGCCGTCACCACCACCGCGTAGATCGCGAGGAGGAGAACACAACCACACCAAAATCAACTGGAAATCAGACTTCTGAAAATCCCAGGCAAGTGTTTAGCTTGCGTATTTCGTTAGTGCAATGTTCATATTAGTTTAGGATTAATTAGGAATGTAATCCATGTAAGAAAACCCCAAATTTTGATAGGAAATTGCATGTAGAGAAGATTAAAATCTTATGCGGGAAACTCTTGATGATATAGATGTATTACCCACGAATTTTGATGTTATATTCGGAAGAAATTCTGGAGAGAAACTGAATGGAATTATAGTTATGAAAACTTTAGGGTTCTTGATGTTTAGATGAGATTTTGGGTTGTTTAACCATGATTAATGATGTATACACGCATGCTAAACGTTAAAAACGTCTGGAATTATGTTAGTATGTTAGTAGCAGACTTTTGGGTCGATTAGTGTTGGAAAATATGGTTATTGATGATGAGTTTTGATGAATTCCGTCACTGCAGTTTCTGCAGAATTTTTGCCCAGACCTGCTTGATCGATCAATCGAGCCTAGAGCATCGATCGATCGAGCCCCAAGCTTCGATCGATCGACCCCTCCTGGCAGACTCCTATTTCCCTTGTTTGATTAGTTACCTTAAGTTTATCGTGAAATAATCTTTGGACATCGTAAATAAAATAATTTGGGAGACATTAAGGACCAGTAGGGTATATGGATAAATGTTAGAACCCTTAATCTTCAACGAGAATGGTAATTATGAGTCATTTACTTTAGGGTGGTATATTTATGAATTTAAAGGGTGAGGTGCGTAAGAGAGTCACGTTGGAATCAAATAAAGTCACGTACTGAATTTCAGATTGGTGAGGATTTAATCCATGAGTGTTAGGCTATAAGGGAGAAACCCTTCGAGTTAAGGTTAGGAATGAAACCGTATGCGTAATTCTTTAAATGTGAAATTAAGAATAAACGGTATAATTACGGGTGATGAGAAGAACCTATATTAATATGATAAAATGGTATATTTATATGATTGTGTGTACATATATTATATACATGTGAAAAACATACCGCGCTACTTGCTATCCTTGAGGTTACCGCGCTGGGACAGTCTTATCTCGATGGGACCTTTATGGGGGATATTGACGTGTACCCTAGAAGATAGATATCCTTGGTACAGGCTATCGAATTGATAGTTCAGACGGTCCTAAGAGACGCGAGTATGTGTCATCCTCTTAGAGACTTGGAATCTATGCTTCGCCTCGATTTCAGAATCACTCTCGAATTGTATTAACACATATACAAACAATATCGAGGCGAAGCATAGATTCCAAGTCTCTAAGAGGATGGCACATACTCGCTTCTCTTAGGACCGTCTGAACTATCAATTCGATAGCCTGTACCAAGGATATCTATCTTCTAGGGTACAAGTCAATATCCCCCATAAAGGTCCCATCGAGATAAGACTATCCCAGCGCGGTAACCTCAAGGATAGCAAGTAGCGCGGTATGTTTTTCACATGTATATATTATATGTAAACACAATCATATAAATATACCATTTTATCATATTAATATAGGTTCTTCTCATCACCCGTAATTATACCGTTTATTCTTAATTTCACATTTAAAGAATTACGCATACGGTTTCATTCCTAACCTTAACTCGAAGGGTTTCTCCCTTATAGCCTAACACTCATGGATTATATCCTCACCAATCTGAAATTCAGTACGTGACTTTATTTGATTCCAACGTGACTCTCTTACGCACCTCACCCTTTAAATTCATAAATCTACCACCCTAAAGTAAATGACTCATAATTACCATTCTCGTTGAAGATTAAGGGTTCTAACATTTATCCATATACTCTACTGGTCCTTAATGTCTCCCAAATTATTTTATTTACGATGTACAAAGATTATTTCACGATAAACTTAAGTTAACTAATCAAACAAGGGAAATAGGAGTCTGCCAGGAGGGGTCGATCGATCGAAGCTTGGGGCTCGATCTATCGAACCTTCGATCGATCGATGCTCTAGGCTCGATCGATCGATCAAGCAGGTCTGGGCAAAAATTCTGCAGAAACTGCAGTGACGGAATTCATCAAAACTCATCATCAATAACCATATTTTCCAACACTAATCGACCCAAAAGTCTGCTACTAACATACTAACATAATTCCAGACGTTTTTAACGTTTAGCATGCGTGTATACATCATTAATCATGGTTAAACAACCCAAAATCTCATCTAAACATCAAGAACCCTAAAGTTTTCATAACTATAATTCCATTCAGTTTCTCTCCATAATTTCTTCCTAATATAACATCAAAATTCGTGGGTAATACATCTATATCATCAAGAGTTTCCCGCATAAGATTTTAATCTTCTCTACATGCAATTTCCTATCAAAATTTGGGGTTTTCTTACATGGATTACATTCCTAATTAATCCTAAACTAATATGAACATTGCACTAACGAAATATGCAAGTTAAACACTTGCCTGGGATTTTCAGAAGTCTGATTTCCTGTTGATTTTGGTGTGGTTGTGTTCTCCTCCTCGCGATCTACGCGGTGGTGGTGACGGCGGTGCAAACGGAGGTGTTTTAGCCTTGAATCACCTTGAAAGGTCTCTCCTCTCTTCTCCAATGGCCGTCTTAGGGTTCTTAATGTTCTAAACCTAAATGGCTACTCTAACCAGCTGATAAAGGCTGCCAAAATTCGTGGGTTTAATTACCCTATTTTGGAAAAAGACCAAAATGCCCTCCCGGGTCACTAATTAGGCCTAAAAACACCCCGAGACCCGAACCAAACCCCCGGGTACACTTTTCTGACTATCTCAACCCTTCCGGACGCGTCGGCGCACTCAAAATGACCATACGGACAACTTATAAAATATTCACTTTTTATTTAACAAAATTTGTCCCGACGTGACACGGGCACGTCCCAACTTAAATTTCCGAAATAGTCATTTAATTCACCTATGACATTCAATATAACCAATATAATATATTACTATGATCATTAGTAATATTCAACAAATTTTCCATAATTACTAACTCTCGTCACGTTAATAATTATAACATATTTAAATTTCCGAATTTTTATTAAATAAATCGTCGCATTAAATTTAATAAATCCCCAAATTAATATAGCATGAAAATACGGGGTATTACAGCACATTCGGTATAAATATACCTAGAAACACATAAAATAAAATTGTACATAGCATAATGTATTTGACAAGAACAACTAGAGGAATCACCAAAAAGTGAATGATGGAATGAAATCAAGATGATACCAATGGACATTACAAAATATCTAAAACTTATCCTGGGTACAAATAAGAGACCTAGCCCTAACTATTAGAAGTGGATGATCCTGAAAAATGATATCTTAAAACCTTTAACTTGATGTTATTTAAAATGTATTTCCTAATCCAAATTAGATGATTGCAAGGTGTATAGGTTTTAGACATTACTTGTAAAAGAGCAATCTGTGATATCTTCAGCTTAAGAACCTTTTGTAGGTCCCCGTATATAGCTTTCAACAAAAACTTTTGCTTGAGCGGAATTAAGTTAAGGATGAATACAAGCCAACTTTTTCTTTTTGAAAAACTCTTTCCAATTTTTCTAAACCACACTAAGATGTGACAAAAATTAACTTAATCAAACTTTATCTTGTTTAACCCTAGGCATGCAACCAGTGATTAAAGCAAGTAAAATAAAGTAAATCAATACTCATAACGCCATTGAACGAGGAAAACCACAAACGGGAAAGACCTCGCACGACCCAAGCCAGACAATTACTGTGACAATGGTTTAAAAAGTCAGATGGTAGTCTTATACAACGACTCGATCCATTCAAGAGGCTTAAATATCCTCTGATCTTCTACCAATCTTCATAGTGCCCACGCAAAAAGTAACCTTCTTCTACGATGCTCATCCCCAACAGTCGCCTCCACGAATGCCTCAATATCCACCGATACGGACTTGTGTCGTCTACAATGTTGAACACGAAAGTAACCTTCTTCATTTCTCCACCGCAAAACTACCAATGTTCAAGTGTTTAACAATACAAACTTGGTGCAAAAAAGATCACATAAACATATGGCAATGATAGTTAACTCAGATCTTTGTAAACTCTAAGGATTCTTTATAGTGAAAAGCCTTGGAAAACTTTGTACAGAAAACTCTCTAGATTGAAAACTTTTTTTCGTACTACACACACTTTGAGAAAACTCAACACGCCTATTTATAAATATTTTAAGGTGGTGGTATACCTCGTTCGAGCGAGATACTGTGTCGTTCGAACGACATCGTATGTCGTTTGAACGACAGTGCCCAGATTAGACTCCATACTAAATCAAACTCTAATCCGTGCTTATCATCTCTTACACGAAGTGTAAACAAGTAAAACACTTTTAAAACATTAAAAACCTTTTCTTTAAAAATTAACATCCTTATTTTTATAAAATAAAATTTCGAGTTTCATTAACATTATGCAATCATATTTGAGTGATCTCGGAATGAAATTAAACTATGTAGAGGAGAAATTTGCACCAATTAAACTTTGGCATAATTAATTCCTTGTAGCTTTGCCACAACGTCTTCAATTAATCTTCGACACGTCATAGTCTATGTGGTATCGTTCAATAAAAATCTACTTATGACTCAAACATGTTTTGTACTGAGAATAAGTCAAAACTATACATGGACTCAATTTTGAAATTTTGTCCTTACAAATGTCCCCCTTTGACTATTCCGGGATAAAACCAATAGTGAATTGCCTAAGTGGGGCTGTCAAGCCGTATGACACCTAAATCCCATCCCATAAAACTCAAAAAAATTTAGATCATTAGTATAGGATAAGACTTATAAAAGATGGACCGACACGCATGAAACTATCTTGAATGTCTAAATGTGATGTAGACTTGACATCTTGAATCTCTTTAAGCATACCTAAACACATTAAACCAACAAGTACCCAGTGAAGTGTGGAGGAACAAATGATATAAATCAATATGAAAACTCAAAATCAGAATCATTTGTTATGTGAGTAAATATGAAACCACTTTGAATACAAAAATGAAACTCACAAAACTCTCCCTACGTCACAAACATCTCTCCCCCTTTTTGTCTCGAATAGACAATCCGGTGAAAAGATAAACAAATCTAGCATAAATTAATACCAATATGAATAAATCAATTTGAAGAATAACTTGATAAACAAGAAACGACCAGCTAAATATGATCAATCAATGTCAAATCATCACATAAAAAAAATATATCAAATCCAAAAACGCATGTTTAAACAAACTAATGAAGTATAAGATCAAATATCTAAAAGATGACTGCATAAACATAAAGTCCAGAAGCAACCTAGTACCAAAATGAAAACAATATTCATCGGGGTACTAAAATAGTAGAGGTTGCAAAAAGCAGACGTCGCTCGAACGAGCCAGGGACGTTTGAATGAAACACGACATCGCTCGAGCGATAAGCAATGTCATTAGAACGACAACTTCTCGTGATAAGGGATATCTCTCAAACGAGCAGATCAAATTGACACAACTTCCCAGAAAAATTAAACAATGTTGCCCAACAAAAAAATTTCGTGAAAATTCTAATTCAAAACTGAGAAGCAGTGTTAAAACAATAACTAAACTAAGAAAACTCAAAAATAAACAAATATGAGTAACATGCTAACATAGTACCGATGTGCTTAAACATGAAACATGGAATGTATGGGCGTGAACTACAACAAATGAATCACAATTCCAACACATCGAAACAATCAAGAAGCTCTAATTGATAAAAATTAATCAGCAAACTTTATCATAGCCATATGTGACAATTTAAAGTGTGAGGTTAATGAACTAGACAAACATCATGCACACGAATCCAAAATTTTGACGATTCTGCAAGCAATAGTATCGCGAGATGATTTTCAACGTTAGGATTCTTTGTGCAAACCCGTTTAAACTTTTAATCCATCAAAACTCCCTCAAATATATCTTATTTTATTTTGAATGAACTAAACTAAGTGAACCCATTTTAGCATATGATACTTTTTATTGCCTTTTTTTATTTTTTTCGGGCTCTTTTAAATGGTGGCTTTCACGACCGGTCAATTTTACACTCTTACAGCCCTTTCTTGTGAATATTAATCATTTTTCAATTTAATCCTCACGATAAATGGTTATTACAAGCACACCTACTCCTTAAGTCTACTTACACATAGATGAGAAAATTGAGATAAGAGTGTCTCACCAAACTCAAATATGCAAGAGTAGTCAACCATCCATATAAACTCGTGCATGTGTGAGAAGATGGCATATATACAAAGTCGAATCAAAATGCATATCAACTTCAAAACAACCCCATAATATAATGGTTAAGATCAATCTAAGCATTGATAATAATGACCAAATTTCCTAGCCACATGGGTAATGGAAGGAAGGGGGTCCAAGCACACCAATATGCCACATCAAACATGTTAACTCATAACACAAAAATAAAACCCAAAATCTTTTTGGCTTTTTCAAAATATTTTGACTCAAATAAAAGCAAAATCTTTTTTCTGTTTTTCTCAAAAATTTTCAAAACTAAAAATCTTTTTGTATTTTTCATATAAGATGTAATAAATGAAAAATATAATACAAAACGATGAACATGGTACCACATTCAACCTTTATATTTAGCATGGGAAGAATCAAGTGCAACCAAATGAGAACCATGGATTTTTAGTCCTAAAGCCACTAAATTCGATTTCCTAACCCAAGTAGGTGTAACATAACGGGTGGGGGTTTTGGAAATCGACACAACTTTATTCATAAACTTCCTAGGAGCAATCCTAAGGTCATAGAAAAAACCTCTAAGGTGACCTTTCCTATTGCAACGTGTGCAGGTATAAATATGGCGGGAATGATTACTAGAATATCGACCTCTCCTCAAGTTCCTAGTGGGTTCTCTCACACGAATGGTATTGGCTTTGGGGGTGGGAACTCTTTCGTCGTTGACTATACCAAACCTATCTTTCTTGATATGGACGGTGCCTAACATCTTATCAAATTTCTCCGACCTAGACTCCAAGTCAAACTTAACTCTAAATGAGTCTGTTAAACTCTCCTCCAACTCCTTAATCCTAGACTCAAGTAGACGCCTAGATTCTTCAAACTCTAGTAACTCCTTTTTCAAAGCCTCCATCAAACTTTTAATTCTATCTCTCTCTTTCTCGACGTACTCTAGCTTTTCCCTAAGCTTCATTTATTGTTCCCTAAGATCCTCAATCAACGCATAATTATTTTCTACAGCACGCCCTTTTAACTTGTCTTGTAATTTCGAGTTAGCCTTGTTCACTTTCACCGTCTCCTGAAATAACTCTCGAAATGAAACTTGTAAATCACCTACGTCGATCTCCTCATCCTCTCTCTCATCACCCTCACCTTGTCAGGAAGGACTCTTAACAACCTCGGAAGTGCTATGCACATGAGTATCCTCGGGGGAAGATATATCATCGTCGCTCACATGACATGCTATAAATGCCTCAAAGTTACGCTCAATGGGGTAACTCTCTCCCTCTTTCGTTTCGCTATCACTTAAGGTGGAGTTTTATGCTATCAATTTCTTGCCCTCTTTCTTAAGTCTTGTGGAACACTCAGCTACTTTGTGACCATACCCCTTACACCCGAAACACTTTTCAGACTCGTCTTTCTTAGGTTTCTCAAAATTATCCTTAGGGATGGAGTCTCTCTTGTTCTTGCATTTCTCAAACTCGTTGGCATCTTTCGATTGCTTTTGAGGTTGAAGGAACTTTTTGAACTTCTTTGCCAACAAGATGACATCCTCAAAGTCGGAATCGAAATCATCATTCGAAATTTTAGTTTCCTCCTGTAGGTCTTTCAAAGCAATACCCTTTTCTTTCTTTGGAACTTGCTTGGAGGTAAAAATATCGAGTTCATAGGTTTGAAGGTCTCCTACGATCTCTTCTAGTTCCGACGAGTTACGCAAACCAAGGGAATTCATAACGGTCATTTTTGCATCAAACCTACTCAGCAATGATCTCAAAATTTTCTTAATCACTCGTTTATCGGGAATCTTCTCACCTAAGTTAAACGCCACATTAACAATAGTGGACAACATAGTGTAAAACTCATCAAATGTCATACTCTCCAACATCTTAATCATCTCAAACTGTTAGTGAGATTTTGAAACTTAGACGCCCTAATTTTGCTCGTGCCCTCGTGAGTGAGTGCAAGTGTATCCCAAGCTTCTTGCAAAGTTTCATAAGTCATGATACAATTATACTCTTCAGGTGTGACATTTGAGGAAATAATGTGCAGACCTTTAGAGTTATATAGTGCAAGCCTATGTTCAGTCTCAGTCCATGACTCGACGAGTTTCAAACTAGTGACCTCACGTTTTCGTGTGACAGGTGGTGTCCAACCTTTTTCAATTTCTAACCAAACACTTTCATCAATAGATTTTAAGCACTTCTCATTCGTATTTTCCAATAATCTTATTAGTTCCATGAAAAATAGGAGTGGAAAAACTATCAGAATTTCCAAAGTTCATCCTTACAAACAAAAAGGGATCAAACACAATAAAAATGTATTTCTAGCTCTGATACCAATTTATTGGTCCCCGTATATAACTTTCAACAGGAACTTTTGCTTGAGCGAAATTAAGTTAAGGATGAATACAAACCAACTTTTTCTTTTTGAAAAACTCTTTTCAATTTTTCTAAACCGCACCAAGACGTGACACAAATTAACTTAACCAAATTTTATCTTTTTTAACCCAAAGCATTCAACCAGTGATTAAAGCAAGTAAAATAAAGTAAAGAAAAACTCACAACGCCAATGAACGAGGAAAACCACAAACGGGAAAAATCTCGGACGACCCAGGACAGACAATCACTCTGATAATAGTTTTACAAAATCAGACGATAGTCTTATACAACGACTCAATCCACCAACGAGACTTGACGCTCCCCTGATCTTCTACCAATCTTCACAGTGACCACAAAGAAAGTAACATTCTTCTATGATGCTCGTCCACAACAGTCGCCTCCACGAATGCCTCGGTATCCACCGATACGGCCTGGTGTCGTCTACGATGTTTAACACGAAAGTAACCTTCTTTGCCTCTCCACCACAAAACCAACAATGTTCAAGTGTTAAAAAAAATCAAAATTGGTGCAAAAAAGATCACATAAACTTATGGGAATGATAACTCAGATCTTTGTAAACTCTAAGGATGTTTTATAGAGAAAAGCCTTGGAAAACTTCGTGCAGAAAACCCTCTGGATTGAAACTGTCTTTCGTACTGCGCACACTTCAAGAAAACTGAACCCGCCAATTTATGAATATTTTAAGGCGGTGGTATATATCGTTCGAGTGAGATACTACGTTATTCTAACGACAACAACTCTCGTTCGAACTACATCGTATGTCGTTTGAATGATAATGCCCATATTAGACTCCAAACAAAATCAAACTCTAATCCCTCCTTATCAGCTCTTAAACGAAGTGTAAACAAGTAAAACACTTTTAAAACATTAAAAAATATTTTCTTTTAAAATTAACTTCCTTATTTTTGTAAAATAAAATTTCGAGCTTCATGAACATTATGCATTCATATCTTAGTGATCTCGGAATGTAATTAAACTCTGAAGACGAGAAATTTACACCAATTATACTTCAGCATAATTAATTCCTTGTAGCTTTGTCGCAACGTCTTCAATTAATCTTCGACACGTCATAGTCTGTGTGGGATCGGACAATAAAAATCTACCTATCACTCAAATATGTTTTGTTCCGAGAATAAGTCAAAACTATACATTGACTCAATTTGGAAATTTTGTCCTTACACCTTTCAGTTATCCTTTCTTTTTCTTACCTTATTCCCAAATCTCCCATTAATTATAACATGATCCAAAGACGAGGAATTTTAAAGTATAGAACAAAAATCCTTGAGATGACCATTCCTATATCAATGGTTACATTTAAATGGTTGAGGCTCTATCGACAAGATATTTAATTTAATGGTATCTAATTAAAAGAAAAAATCTTTCAAATGTACTTTATCATGGAGAAAGAAATACATGAACTTGTATCAGAGAAGAATCAATAGATGAATTATATCTAAAGGTAGGTACTAAAATAGGTTGTGATGAGGAGTTCATAAAAATAGTTCAGCCACTTATGAATATAGACTCTCCTTCGATTAAACCCATATGTTTCTTATCTTTTGATTAATGTTTGGGATCTAAAAGAATCTTACACAAATTTTTAGACCAATACATCAATTCTAACTTTAAAGTATATGTGAAGAGAAAATTGATTAAAAATAAATAAATCTTACTACTGAATTACAATTTAGACTCTTCACTTTATTACAAGGCACACCATATGTAGTGAACTTAACTTTAAAGAAAAAACATTCTTCATTCTAACCCAAGAGATTCACCAAAACTACTTGTTAAATAACCACATTTCTCAATAGACCTTATCTTTCCATAGACATTTCATTCTTAAGTTTTCCCAATATGGTGGAATGTTTAAGATGATTCTGTCCAAATTTGATGGACTCTTTAAGAAGTTTGTAATACATAACCATCTCCTCATATTCCTCATCATCTTGTAGAAGGAATCATAAAGTATTTAATATTGGGGTTATAAAGAATATAAAAGTCCTCCAAATCTTCTAACTCGTCAAAACCTCCTATGCTATGAACGCGAGATGGAAAGATTCTTATCAAGGATAATTTTAGTCGGTGTCATTATCACTCAAAGTTGATTATTAATCATTCTTGACACTACCTTGGCTTACTATAGATGAGAAAAGATTTTATATATTCTCTCTCCTGTCATAATTGAAACACATGAAGGGTCCATTTTCTTCTCCCCACTTCCTTAATCATTTTAAACCAAGATTTCTTATACATGGAATTAAATTTGGTTTGGTAATGTTTTGAGAATGACTTGGAAATTTATTAGTGAAAAGGGAATTTTAATCCTAATAGAAATAATGGTAATTGCTCAAAAAGTTCTTACGAGCCTTATCTTTCAAAAATATATTCTTATCATTGTTGGATTACGTGCGATGACAATTTAAATTTTCGTTATGGGTTTGAAGTGAGCCTACCAACTTGTCCACCTTCAATTAAATGCCAAAAACAACTTGCTCTTATTCAATGGAATAAACCTAACCACTAAAACTATTGGGGAATAGAACATATAACGTTTTCAACAATGACCTTATTCGAAATGTTCTCCCTTAAGTAAGAATCCGAGTTCAACACATCACTACATTGTATTTAAAACTCATAAAAAGTTTCTTTCTCATTTATTATTAATATTTCGAGCCGAATGATTAACCATTTAAGTTTGGCATGATTTGTGCTTCATGGGTCACTTTCAAAATGTCACATGCTCGTTTAGACAATGGGTAATTTTAAGTAATTCTAAACTCATTAACTCTTATGACTCTAAATATAGTAGTAATCCCTCTAACATTCCACTAACTCCCATTTATCTCCTTATTATACCACCATCCTCATTTCTTTTGAAGGGAAGGGTAATTGTTTAAAATAACAGGTAACTTCTTTCCTATTAACACACAATTCCACATAGTTTATCTAGTGGAATTAATATTCCATAATTAGCTTCATCAAATAAAAATAGTTTTTGACATTAAAAGAAGAAGGTTAGAGAGACTAATCACCATTTATGAAGGACAACAAAATAACAACTCTAGGCTATGAAACAAAAAAATAAAGTGACCCTATATGATACTAGTTGAAAGTGCGTACTCTTGACGGTAGATACCCAAATAAAGTTATTAGTCTGAAGATATACCCATGATGGGGGGAGGGGGATGAATTGGGTATTTATAAAATTAATGAAAATTTTAAAACTCTCTTAATTTTATTTTAAGGATTAATTAGAATATGATAAATAAATTTTAAGTATGATAAATTAATCAACAATTAACATAAATAGTTAAGAGAGAAAGTGTGTTTTGAGAAATTTTGCGAATCGAGGTTTTAACATGGTTCGACCTTGAATACATCCACACTTGAGATAGTACTCAAGAAAATCCACAACTTTTAGTTCACGAATAATACCTTGAAAATCATAACCGATAAGGGAGCTATACATATCCTTGCTCAAGCAGTACACACAAAAGCCTAAGCTATTATCATGCATTGATTCCTCACAAATACGACACCACTAGCCGTGAAGATACGTTGAAGTTCAACCTTCAGTATCAACAATGATATATGTAACCAAAACGTAAATCATTTTTTTTATTAAGAACAATGGTAAAATGGGTTTAAATCTCAAGAATGTTGCTCAAGTGGGTTTTGGATTGGATCACTCTGACAATAGAATATTGGGATTATATATTTGGATAAATAGGGGTTGAGGAAAAATATTAATCTCAAAGGGGTTTTGATTTGAGCTTTGCCTCAATGGAGTTTTAAATTTGAAACTCTCAAATCAGAAATGGATTAGGGAGTTGATTTCTCTTTCTAAAATGCTCAGGTAAAGAGATATAGGCTATGAAATGGATCATTGATCAATGGAGATTTTGTAGAAATCTTATGTGCTTGAAGAAGGAAACCAAGGGGTAGTATGCTAGATTCTTAAAGTTTTGGAATTTTAAATTTGAAAATTAGTTGTTGGAATTTTGATCAACTAGGCACTTTGAGTCGAATAAAAGGTCAAAGTACTTTGAGCCTATTTAAATTTTTGATCCATTTTTAAAATTTTGAAAAACCTTCTCTTTGAAAACTAATTTTGAGGCAGATAGTCCTAGGCAGTTTAAGTCAACTTAAACGCACTTTAATTAGACTTAAAGGCCTGACTTGTTTGCTGGATATTTTCTGTTTGTTATGGGTTTGAGAAAGATTTGATTGGTTAGTTTGAGAAAGTATAAGGTCCTACGTGTTCATTTACACTATTGCAATAATATCCTAATCACTCAAATCTCTGGGATGGTCTCTGGGGTTAAATAACTTCTCTTTGACTATATGGAACATATGCTTATTCTTCTAGTTGATTATGACGATCTTGAGCTTTGATTGATATTTGGAATATGCATGGTTGGATGGAATGATGTTCACTAAGGTTTCAGCTTGACATTTCCCAAGGTTGGTTCGAATGCCGTTTGGGGAACGAAACCTAGACTAGAAGAGGAAAGTAGGATTTATATCAGACCGTGGCCGTGTCGTGTTAGGACTAAATTATTATTATTAAAAGTGAATGTACCCTGGGGTTTAGTTTGGGTCTCGGGACGTTTTTAGGCCAAATTGGCATCCCAGGAGGGTATTACGGACATTTTGTATTTTTGTTACATTAAACCCACAAATTTCCCAAGGTTATATCAGCCTTTAGGAGTTGTCCTCTAGGGTTAGCAAGAGAAAAATCAAAGCACGTCCATTAGACAAGAGGTGGGAAAGCTTCCCACGCAATTCAAGGCCAAAAACTCAACCATTTGCACCGCCACCACCACCAAGTTGTAGATCGCGAGACGGGGAACGCAACCGTACCACTTTCTTCCACAAATCAGAAACTTAATTTCCAGGCAAGTATCTATCTTTCTTCTATTTTAGTTAATGTCTCACCATGTTAGATTAGGATGGTTGAACCTATGTTTCATGGAAGAATTTAATGATTTAGAGAACCCAATCACATGTTATAGAGAAAATAAATAAATTCTTGAATCTAAATCATATGTAGAGGATTACCCACAAAAAATGAATAATTTAGAAGTGATAAATCTGAAAAAAGAATTAGAATAATGGAAGTTTAGTGAAAAACAAGGGTTCTTGATAATTAAGACAAATTGGCCCTTTAATACAATCCCGTTGATGAATTTGTACATGTTACACGTAGGGAATCATGGATATATGTATAAACAGCTAGTAGTAATGTTATTTCGAAGTTTGGGAATCGATAATGATGTTTTAGAGAAATTTGAAAGATGAAACTCGTAGGTTAAATTGTAGTTTCTGGGATATAACTGCTTAATCCGATTAAAATGCCTTACATCGATTGATCGACCCCTCCTGGAAAACTGCATATTTTTCTTCTGTTGGTTTAATCCGATTAAAATGCGTAGTAACCCTTGCTTATTATTGTGGGAGCATAATAGGATATAAATAGGACCAGTAGGGGCTAGGTAAACTCCGTTGAGTAAGTTGAAATTAAGGGTTAACGGGGAGTTATCCACACATATGAAATTATGCGTAGGTTTGATAAAAGGTCGAGACTTGTAAGGAAGTGAGACTGGAAGGTAAGTGAGAGTACCTACTGAAAATATACTTAGGGAGTTAGAATACTTCGAGAGACGAGAAGTAGGTGTGGATTAACTTATATATATGAGAATAAAAGTGACAAATCCATTATGCGAGATAATCAAGTAAAAATGTGCTAAGAGCGGATAATTATAATTATGGGTTGTGGGCGCACCTAATTTAGAAATGTGAATGTTTATGTGTATGACTGTGTGACTGTGCATTTTATATATCTGTGTAAAAATCATACCCGGGCTACTTGCTATCATGGGGGTTTCCATGCCGGGACAGTCTTATCTCGATTGGACCTTTATGGGGGATATTGACTCGTACCCTAGAAGATAGAATCCTCGATAAAGGATCTCCAAAAATAATAGTCAGATGTTCTAAGAGACGTGAGGGTATGTGCTGACCTCTTAGGACCTGGAACTATTCTTCACCTCCAGTTGTTTGTGTATTGTGTTAATACAGTTCGAGAGTGATTTCGGACCAGTATTTCCCTTAGTTTGTGTGATACGGGGACTTGATAGCAGAGTATTCTAGCACCATAGGTTTTTTCTGGGGTGCCATTTATATATCTATTATATGTGTGACTAATATATATACGTACATCTATATGGGAACTTTTTACTGTGCGTATAAGTAGATAAGTAATGAATAAATGCTTCAATTTTATTATAAGCGTTCGGAAACTTTATAAGGGAAATGAGTTGTTCTTAATAACGTAGAAATCTCGAAGAGAATTATTTCCTAAAGTAAATATCATAACTTCGCTTCTGACCTTATAAAACCTTATGGAATAAGTTAGAGAAACTTACGAGATTTATTAGTACGGTAGGCGGGCACACTAAAATGAGAGGTGAGAATTCTCAAGAGAGTGTCGCATATTAACATGGTTATTGCATTAGCCGGTAAGCATTTTTAATACTTGCTAAACTAATTTTAAACTGTTTTACACTCGGCCTCTGACCCGTTTCCTGTTATTTCTTCTCTCTTGTATATATATGTATATTATACAGGTGCCCAGCCACAGAGGCGTCATGCTTAGGTTATTTGGACTGGACGCGCTGCAGCTTATGTGGGAGTTGTAGGCCATTTGCTTAGACGACCTCGTTGTTGATTCCACTCTTATTTCAGTTCTAATTAGTTGGTCATGTGTCGCCCGTTTCCTTATTTCGTTAATTTTATCAGAGATTATGTTCATTTATTTTTAGTATTTTTTTCTCTTTGGGATTTAGTTAGCGTCAGGATGGTTTTATTGATAGTTTAAATTAGTTTGGTTTATCTGGATGAATCTAATTCTTATGTGTTATTATCCATCTTTAGTATATCGAAGTTCTTAAATTGCTGGTTATTTAAAAAGGTTTTCATATTCAGATTTAATAAAATGGAAATAAGGGTTCAAAACTATTTTGACACTTAGCTTAATTATTTAAGGTGTTTAAATTGGAAATTTTATTTTGCGACAGTGAGGCTAAGAATGAACCAACCGTTCACATTGATTTTAATTTAATAAAGGACTGATCACCCGGTATTTAATTAGGCGGCGTGTTACAGGTGGTATCAGAGCATCAGGTTCTAGTGTCCTTTAGGATTTGTACGGCTTATTTCGTTTCCAGCTTAGCGTTTTTGATTTAGAGCCCTAATATTAGGAATGTTGGATTCATCTTTATGCATTGGGAATTCGTGCTCCTGCGATTTGTTTATGTGAACGATGAACTCATCCAGATTATTTTAAATTTATAGATGGATCGTCAAGAAGAACAAGCTAATGCCCTGAGGGGATTTAATGAGCAAGGTCAGTTCACACCTCAGGTGTTTCCAGAGAGAGTATCAACCGCCGAGTTAGCAGGTATTGTGGCACAAGAAGTTACCTCTGCGATCTTACAGTATCATGAACGTAGCACACAACTTATAGGGGGAAAAGATCTAGAGAGTATAGTCAATCTGTCATGCCTAGAAATAACAAGTGCGTGAAGACACAAAAATTGCAACAACAAGCTCCTCAAGATCGTAAAATCCACTAAGGTAACAAATTATGCAGGGAAACCCAAAAGCGTCAGGGCCAATGAAGACGGGGTCAGAGTGAAGTCATAAAGAGGTGTTTCAAATATGGAATGGACGGTCATGGACGTCGCACTTGTACAGATCAGACTGGAGAGGAACTCCAACCCAACCTGCGAGAACTCTCAGGACTCTGCTATAAGTGTGTACAAACGGGTGACAAGTGGAGGGACTGTCCTCAACCAGATGTCATTTTTCATCAAGATGCTCAACCAGGCCAACAAGGCCAAGGAAAAAGTGGAACTGTACAACCGGACCAAAACCAACAAAGTTGTGAAATGAAACAGTTTAGAGGTAGATGCTTCAATTGCGGTAGGATGGGTCATCGGAGGTAGAATTGCCCAGATAAGAGTAAGAAACCCCAGCAGCGGGGGCGGAAACAGCACAAAAGTGTGTACGACGTCCAACATACTGAAATCTAGCACCCATCCTCGTCCATTTGTGGTATGTTCCTTCCTTTTAGTACTATGGGACACATTTTATTCAATAATAGGGCATCATACTGTTTCATAGATACTCATTTTGCACGAACCTTAAGATTTTTAGACACTACTGAGAGTACGGTGTCATGCGTAGGCTCATCATTGGGAAAGGGTAATTAATTTTCTTTATACGCCGGGGTGTAGGTATATAGTTTGGTAGTTTGGTTTTACCTATAGTCATACTAGTTTAGTCATACGTGAGCACGACGTCATTATTGGCATGGATTGGCTCGCTACGTAGAGAGCCATGATAAATTGATTCGATAGGAGTATTATCTTTGCCATTTCGGGGCAGGAGATGTTTTATTAGCGATGCCTCGCCCAGAAGGGGGATCTTCCACCTACTTGTATTATATAAAGGAGGATACCTCTAAGGAGATTGTGACTCTCCTAGATTCGATTCCAGTCGTGCGCGAGTTTTCAAATGTATTTCAGGAGATAAGTGGGTTATGTGTTGAGGTATTGTGTGGAGAGTAAAACCACAGGAGTTAAAATTTTCCAAAGTGAGAATAAGGGGCAGGGGCATGGCGCTTACAAGGAAAATGGTTAATATAATTTCCGATTTAATTCAGATAGATGCGTTATGTCCGGAAGATGATTAAGTAGCCAAGGCGATTGGCAAAGTAGAAGTATGAGTTTTATCCTCGGAGGATGAAGTGTGTTTTATGTGACATGAGCAAGCCATTATATTTTTGTTTATTGCTAGATTCGCATGTGAGAAGAATTTAGGATGTATATCTATAGCGTTGTTATTATGTATATGTTCCCTTGGTAAAGTGGGATTGTCTTTAGCGTTCTCCACGGAGGACAAATGGGTGCACTATAAGTGATTCATATTATTTACTGAGAATTATCGTATTAGTGATATGATATGCAAGTAAGATATTATACTAATTATGGTTTATAAAAATGGTTAAAACAATAGTGGGTATTAATTTCAAGGCTATCGGAGTGGTTGCCATAGGGCAGCATGTTTTGTTCTGGCATGGCCTCACCTGCGAGAGGGCCTGACTCGCACTTATATTATCTATTTTAGAGATTTTGGAAGGAATAGTGGCCTTGAGATATTCGATACCAGTGTGTGTAGGGACTTTGTTGTTATGATTCAATATGTACTGGGTTTACCATTGAGCGAAAAGATTTAACTCAATATTATGTTTAGCGCTTAGGACTTGGTGATAGGAAGAGCACGTTGATATATCTATCCTTTAGAGATGTGAGAGTTGAGAGTTACACCCATATGATTAGGAACGGGATTTTGAGAATCCCGATTGTATGTATTCAAGGTTTTTAGAATATGATTTCCACCAATACTGAACGATTGTACAATTGGCGAAATGCTCTTTGTTAAGTGTAATTACGGGAGGAGATGTAACTTTTTCTGTTAAGAGATGGAATAATGTGGTACATGTTATGGACGGAGGGCCTAACAAATTTTGATAACCGACAATGCTAGGTAGTAGTGTATCGGGGGGGGGGTTCCTTATTTGGATTTTTCTTTACGAGACATCCCACGCATGAAACTTAGTGTAAGGTTGGAGGTGGGAAGATGTTTGGTCATTAGTCTATGAGTTTGGTATCTCGATCGTAGTAGGAACATGTAATTATATCTGTAAGTTGGAAGTTGAATTACGATTAAAGAAGACCCAGTGGTGTGGTAAGGAGGCATTGGTAGTTTTGTCTTATTACCACGAGTTAAGGGGTCGAACGATCTTAAGGAGGATTTAAAATTTCGATTTCTAGGGTTATGGAGAGTACCCAAGTGTGGTAATCACGTTATGAGCAAAAGGAAAATAAAGAATTGGGTGTTATGCGTGAAGCTTATGTGATGTTTACACTAGTATACACAGTTTATAGGGTGTGTGGGCATCTTGGTTAGCTGATGTCAAAATCATCCGAGTTGAAGGGACATGGAAATAGACATGTGGAATAAATGTTTTAGGGATTGACATAACGAAATGGAAGTGGTAGAGTGGATTGGCCGCCGTGTGAAAGACGATAAATCCCGATATTTGTGTTCAAAGTAGCACACCGAATCTGGTTGAAAGGTTGTGGGAAGCCATTTAAAAAGGGGTATTCCTTGAGAAGGGTAGAATTCAATTACTTATCGAGAAAACTCAGAGTGGAGTTATAATTAGTCAAATATTGAGAGCGACTGATGTGTACAAAGAGTGAAGATGTTAGTATGGTATAACAGGTCCGAAAGTGCACATCGTGGAGAAAAGTGCATGGGTCAGAACTTTCAGTATATGCAAAGGAAAGAAGGGGAGTATTAAGTGTCACTTAATGTGAGACATTACAAGTAGAAGTCGGTGTCAAGCGGGACACAGTGGGTTGTCTCCACGGGCACTACTCATAAACAGAAATCGGTTGGAACAAGAGGGTCAACCAAAGAATTTTATGGCTACCGACAATTTTGATAAAGGAAGAGACCAGTGAAGTCGATAAAGTTTCCTTGATGGGTTGATAACCTCAAGGCAAGATCAAGGGTTCATTCGAGCATGTGGAACAAGTCGCCCAAGAAGGAAGTGATTGATATTCCTTTGGGGTATTTACCATATTAACTAGTGTGCCCTAGTCTTCCTTTGAAAGGAAGAATCGTGTCGGTACATGATCGCTCTCCTTAGGGTGAGACTTTCAAATCCCACCTTAATTATGGAATTTCAGTAAGCAGCGGGGATAACACTTCGTGTTGAGCAGGGTGTATCACCCATAATCCGGGGAGTAGGCGAGCGATAATTAACCATTAGTGGAGCCTTGTGAAAGTAATTTTGGATTCATTGTGATTGTTTCATTTCCACAACGGTTATAGCTAGCAAGTGGAGTATAGTACGATAATTGGGGAAGGATATTACCTAATGGTAAGGTTCCGTGGGAGCAATCTTACCTGTTTATTGTGAACAAGATGCTTATTGAGGTTTTGGTGTGGAAAACCTTAACTTTTCTCACTCTGAATATTAAGAGATGGGTGGATAATCAGAATTTGGGGTTGGTCGAGTTAGAGTTTGATGACTATGGTGGAATTACCACGACTGTTTTAGGCGAACAAGAGTGGTTAGATGTTCATATGGTTTCTCTCAAAATGGGAGTTTTGTGTTTAGATAAATCTGCGTAGTTGTCATGTAGTGAGGTGCGGCCTCCCAATGATAATAAAATAATGGGAATTAATAATGTATAGGCGTGTCTTATGCAAACGTTATCGGATAGGATCTCTATGTGAAGTGCCTTTAATAAGAGTGTTAAACAAGTTTGCTGTGAGGCGGGGCTATAATGATTGAGCGCCTTACTATGTAGATAGTTTGCGTACTGTTAGGCCTTATTTTCTAAATTTCGGGACGAAATTCCGTTATTAGGGGAGAAGTATGTAATACCCCATATTTTTAAGACTTTCAAAATTTGGGGATTTATAAAATTTAAATTGAGATATTAATTTAATATTAATCCGAAAATTTACTTTAAATATTTACTAGAGTGACGAGAGTTAGTAATCATTGGGAATTTGTTGAATACTACTAAATGAGTAAAGTAATATATAAGATTGATTTTATAAAAAAATTATCACGAGTGAATAAAATGGCAATTATGGAAATTTAAGTCGGGACGCGGTCGTGTCGTGTCAAGACTAAATTATTATTATTTAAAGTGAATGAATTATAAGTCCCCCATATGATCGTTTTGAGTAAGCCAATGTGTCCGGAAGGGTCGATATAGTCAAAATAATGTACCCCGGGGTTTAGTTTGGGTCTCGGGGCATTTTTAGACCTAATTGGCATCCCGGGAGGGTATTACGGACATTTCGTATTTTTGGAGAATTAAATCCACGAATTTCCCAAGGTTATATCAGCCTTTAGGAGTTTTACTCTAGGGTTATCAAGAGAAAATTCAAAGAACATCCATTAGATAAGAGGTGGGAAAGCTTCCCAAATAATTCAAGGCCGAAAACTCAACCGTTTGCACCGCCACCACCATCGAGTCGTAGATCGCGTGACGGGGAATGCCACTTTCTTCCACAAATCAGAAACTCAATTCCTAGGCAAGTATCTATCTTGCTTATCTTTTAGTTAATGTCTCACCATGTTAGATTAGGATGGTTGAACCTACGTTTTATGGAAGAATTTAATGATTTAGAGAACCCAATCACATGTTATAGAGAAAATAAATAAATTCTGGAATCTAAATCATATGTAGAGGATTACCCACGAAATTGGAATAATTTAGAAGTGGTGAATTTGGAAAAAGAATTAGAACCATGGAAGTTTAGTGAAAAACTAGGTTCTTGATAATTAAGACAAATTGGCCCTTTAATACAATCCCGTTGATGAATTTGTACATGTTGCACGTAGGGAATCATGCATATATGTATAAATAACTAGTAGTAATGTTATTTCGGAGTTTGGGAATCAATAATGATGTTTTGGAGAAATTTGAAAGATGAAACTCGTAGGTTAAATTGCAATTTCTGGGCAAGAACTGCTTGATCGATCGATCGACCCAAGAACATCGATCGATCGACCCCCTTACATCGGTCGATCGACCCCTCCTGGAAAATTGCATATTTTTCTTTTGTTGGTTTAATCCGATTAAAATGCATAGTAACCCTTGATTATTATTGTGGGAGCATAATGGGATACAAATAGGAACAGTAATGGCTAAGTAAACTCCGTTGAGTAAGAATTTAATGTAAGATGAAATTAAGGGTTAACGGGGAGTTATTCACACAAATGAAATTATGCGTACGTTTGATAAAAGGTCGAGACTTGTAAGGAAGTGAGACTAGAAGGTAAGTGAGAGTACCTATTGAAAATATACTTAGGGAGTTAGAATACTTCGAGAGACGAGAAGTAGGTGTGGAGTAACTTATATATATGAGAATAAAAGTGACAAAGCCATTATGCGAGATAATCAAGTAAAAATGTGCCAAGAGCGAATAATTATAGTTATGGGTTGTGGGCGCACCTAATTTTGAATTGTGAATATTTATGTATATGACTGTGTGACTGTGCAAATTATATATCTGGGTAAAAATAGTACCGGGCTACTTGCTATCACGGGGGTTTTCGCGTCGGGACAGTCTTATCTCGATTGGACCTTTATGGGGGATATTGACTCATACCCTAGAAGATAGTATCCTCGATACAGGCTATCCAAAAATAATAGTCAGATGTTCTAAGAGACGTGAGGGTATGTGCTGACCTCTTAGGACCTGGAACTATTCTTCGCCTTCAGTTGTTTGTGTATTGTGTTAATACAATTCGAGAGTAATTCCGGACTAGTATTTTCCTTAGTTTGTGTGATACGGGGATTTGATAGCAGAGTATGCCAGCACCATAGGTTTTATGTGGGGTGCCATTAGTATATCTATTATATGTGTGACTAATATATATACGTACATATATATGGAAACTTTCTACTGTGCGTATAAGTAGATAAGTAATGAATAAATGCTTCAATTTAATTATAAGCGTTCGGGAACTTTAAGGGAAATGAGTTGTTCTTAAAAACGTAGAAATATCAAAGAGAATGATTTCCTAAAGTAAATATCATAACTTCGCTTCTGACCTTATAAAACCTTATGGAATAAGTTAGAGAAACTTACGAGATTTATTAGTACGGTAGGCGTGCACACTAAAATGAGAGGTGAGAATTCTCAAGAGAGTGTCGCATATTAACATGGTTATTGCATTAGCCGGTAAGCATTTTTAATACTTGCTAAACTAATTTTAAACTGTTTTACACTCGGCCTCTGACCCGTTTCCTGTTATTTCTTCTCTCTTGTATATATATGTATATTATACAGGTGCCCAGCCACAGAGGCGTCATGCTTAGGTTATTTGGACTGGACGCGCTGCAGCTTATGTGGGAGTTGTAGGCCATTTGCTTAGACGACCTCGTTGTTGATTCCACTCTTATTTCAGTTCTAATTAGTTGGTCATGTGTCGCCCGTTTCCTTATTTCGTTAATTTTATCAGAGATTATATTCATTTATTTTTAGTATTTTTTTCTCTTTGGGATTTAGTTACCGTCAGGATGGTTTTATTGATAGTTTAAATTAGTTTGGTTTATCTGGATGAATCTAATTCTTATGTGTTATTATCCATCTTTAGTATATCGAAGTTCTTAAATTGCTGGTTATTTAAAAAAGTTTTCATATTCAGATTTAATAAAATGGAAATAAGGGTTCAAAACTGTTTTGACACTTAGCTTAATTATTTAAGGTGTTTAAATTGGAAATTTTATTTTGCGACAGTGATGCTAAGAATGAAACAACCGTTCACCTTGATTTTAATTTAATAAAGGACTGATCACCCGGTATTTAATTAGGCGGGGTGTTACAGGTGGTATCAGAGCATCAGGTTCTAGTGTCCTTTAGGATTTGTACGGCTTATTTCTTTTCCAACTTAGCGTATTTGATTTAGAGCCCTAATATTAGGAATGTTGGATTCATCTTTATGTGTTGGGAATTCGTGCTCCTGCGATTTGTTTATGTGATTGATGAACTCATCCAGATTATGTGAATGTATTAAAGTATACATCTCAGACATACATTTCGAGGTAAATAAAGACATAATAGGGTTGGGATAATAGTAAGTAAAGGCACATTACATATAGAGTTAAAACATGCTACATGGATGGTCTAACATGAAGAATTTTTCAAGATGGTTTGACTTTATATCGGGATTAGGAGCACTGACTTGATTCGTAAAATATTCTTGGATGGGGTTTAACATTTGGTCACTGTATGGATTTGGTTTCATGTTTGTTCCGGGGATAATGGTTTCCATCGGGATATCGAACATCCTGTTTGGTTTAAATAATTATTCAAAAAGATCGGGACGTGTAAATGAGTAATGGAACATCCATGAGTACCACTTGTCATTGGCATTTTCATGGAGAAATTTTCAGTTGGGACAATTTATTTATAGTTGGCATAATCTAGGACAAAACATCTAAGTCATAGGTTAGGCTTTGTGTTGTCCATGCCGTAAGTTATTACGTGTTTAATAAAAATGTAACAGCTAAGCTTCGAAGTTGGATACATTGTGTCGTGTTTACTATGCTAAGTTTGTCTTCATTTTATAGAGGATCTCGCAGGTATGGATACATTTTGAATATGGTCTTTGGATATTTTTTAAGGTTGCTTGTTTTTGAACAAAATTGTTTGGAACTATTCTTAAAATATTTTTTTGACTTTAATCTCGTCAAAACGAGATTTGTACCATGTTAGAACAAAATTTAATTTTCTTTCGAATGAAGTTGGTTTCATTAGATTGATATTTGAATATCGTTTGAGCGACCATCTAACGTACATCTAATGAGGCCTCTACGTTTAACAGTGCCACTCTTTTCAAAAGCTTGTTAAAAGGACTATCGAATGAGAATGCTTCTTCATTTGAGAACTGGAGTTTTGTTAAAACGAAAGGATAATCTTGTTCGAACGGCCATGGTTTTTGTTATAACAAGTTTGCCACCTTGAAATTCGTATTTTATCTATTTAAGGCGTGTTGGACTCTGGTTTTTAAAGAACTTTTGGCAAAAACGTTTTCCTATCTGTTTATTAAAGTTACAAAACCCTATTTTACCATTTGACGTTGAAGATACAAGTTTTTCATATTCATATGTTTAAGATCTTTAGTTTGGACACCCAGGTTTGATTCTCTGCATTTGAAGAGAATGTGTTTCGTGCGGTGGATTTCATAATTTTATTTTACATGTGGTGGACTCTGTATTAAAGGTGTTTCGTGTAGTGGATTTCATTTTTCGATCTGTTGATGGTTGCTGAGCTTGAATCAGTGAATATCAAGATGTGCATGGAATCGTGCGTTATTCTAGCTAGCATGGGTAGAATCCTACATTGCACCGTGGAGGAGCAGTCAAATTTTAAAGACATGTTAAGGCTTGTGAGGATCTAGTCGTTGAGTAAGTCAGCTATTAATTTTTGTAATTCCCCATCATAGTGAACTATTTGGCTGGGCTGTTCGAGGTTTTTCTATTTGTGATTTTTATTGTACACCGACGTGTTGTATTTGGATTTATTTATTTTATCTTCTTATTACCTAGATGCAAGTTTTAGGTTAAAAAGATAAAATTGGATAAATCGTGCTTTTCACAACAAATTGATTTTAATTAGTGCAGAGTTTTTTATTGGGTTAATCAGTTTAAATTTTTAATCTTTAAAATTTTAAAAATCTTAAAATTGACTTTTTATTTAGAATACCATCCCTACCTCACATTTTTAAATTCGTATCAGAGTGAGTTATGCTAAATTATTTATTTTTGATCTCATAGTGTTAGGCTTGAATTTTGGTGATTTTAATGGTAATGGAAAACCAGTATTTGATGGGTTATATTACGCATACTAAAAAATGCATATGAAATCGAAACCTAAGTCTATAAATGAGTGGGTTTAGTTAGCAGTTATTAAAGGGTGGTCTCCACCTATCACTAAAGAAGATGAAACGATTTATTTAAAGCCCATAGAATCATGTATCGTGGCCGAATATAGGTTAGTGAATTTTAATTCTCGAGGTTTAAATGCTCTATTTTGTTCTGTCACCTCGAAGGATTTTATCGTATTATGACTTGTGAGACATCAAAAAAGGCTTGGGATATACTCTAACTCACCCATGAAGGAACTAGTGTTATGAAAGCTTCAAAACTCCAAAACCTTACCAATCAGCTCGAAACGATTATGATGTTGGAGAGTGAAACCGTTGATGAGTTTTATGCCAAACTTTTCGACATAATTAACTCGTCATTTAACTTGGGATAGAAGATACGCAAAAATCGAGTAATTAAGAAAATCTTATGGTCGTTATCTGAAAGATTTAATTCAAATGTGACCGTTTTGAGTTCTTTGGGAACTCCAGATTATACCAAACTTAAGAAGATTTTATGTTACTTACGAACTTATGAGCTTTTCATGTTTACCTCCAAGAATGTGAATAAAAAAGAAAAGGGCATTGCTTTGAAATCTTAAAAGGAGAAAACACCTGTTTTGGATGATGTGTTTGACATTGAGTTCGAGGATATGGCCATGTTGATAAAGAATAACTTTTTTTTCAAATTCCATAATCAATTGAAAGATGCAAAAAGGTTTGATAAAAATATGCACAAGAAGGCCAATCACTTCCCTAAGAACTGGAATGAGAATTTTAAGAAGCACGAGTCAGATAATTGCTATGGTTGTGATGGTTATGGCCATAGGGTAGTTGCGTTTCCCACTAAACTAAGGAAGCAAGGAAAAAAACTGATATCATATAATGCCACCCTTAGTGATAGTGATAAAAAAGAGAGACCCAATCCCTCCACCGAGCGCAACTTTACTGCGTTCATAGCCATTCATGTGAGATTTAATGAGAAATCTTCTCATGAAGATGTTTTTTGCATGACACTTCTGAGGCCATAGTTTGTGAATCCCAAATGAATAATCATCGAGAAAGTGGAGCCGAGAGTGAGGATGATGAAGAAGAGTAATGGGAGTGTGAACTCCAAGTTGCCTTAATTGAGTTATATGTGGAAACATTGAAAGTGAAGAAGGATAACTTCAAATTGAACGTGCCGTAAAGAATATGATATTATTTTGATTGAGGATATTAGGCCATGTGAGAGAACTCTTTGAGAGAAGCTAGATTACATTGAATATGAGAGAGATAGTATTCGTGGTTTGATGAAGGCTATGAAGAAAGATCTTCTTGAATTTAAGATGTGTAAATGTTTACTCAAGTTAAGGATAATTGAGCTACAAGAGAGATTGATATATTTGAGCAGGGTCAAATTTGATATGTAGTCTAGGTTAGAAAAGTTGGATAAAATGTTAGGCATCATCCAAATAAAAAATGTGAAGTGTGGAATTGGCTTCGATGATCAAGAGCCTTTTACTACCTAAGCCAAGAGAATGCGTTTGAGAGAGTTGATGAGGAATATTAGGAAAGATTAACCCTTAAGTAACACCCCTCATCGTATTTACGCTTGCACTCATTGAGGTAGGAAAGGTCACCTTAGGAGCGTTTTTCCATTATCTTAAGAATGGTACACTAAAGTCTAAGAATAGAGTCACTGAGGTTCCCAAAACCTAAGAGCATCATGTGACACCTACATGGGTTAAGAAATCGATTTTGGAGGCTTTACATATGAGACTTGTTAAATCTCGTTCGCGTGCACATGATACTTCCCGTGCTATATATAATGGTTGATTTTGTTGCATGTTTAAATACACTAGTTTATGTGTCATGGTATATATGTTTGGTAGTTGTATGTTATTTGTATCTTTTGTATTTTTATTTTTCATTTATTAAGTCATATTGAAAAATATAAAAAGATTTTGTTTGCCTTTTAAGTTAGTTTATTTTAAAATAAATGGTATCTTCTTTTGATTTTTTTATATAAACATAAAAAGATCTTTACTTTTTGTGTATTTTTGTTTTACACATTTTGGTGTAGCATATTGTTGCATTTAAATTCAATTCATTATGTGTTTTCCATGTGACTAGGAAATTTGATTATGATTGTAAATATTTAATTTGTTCTTAATCATGCTTGCATGGAGTTGGTTCGAAGTTAATTTCTTTATAGATTCAACTTTGTATATGTTTTCGCACGTACATGCACGAGTTCTTTGAATTAACTTCACATGTATATTTGAGCTATGTGAGATGTTCTCCCATCAATCTTGTCATTTATATATTTATTGACTATAACAGATTTGTACATGTAAGAACCATTGCCCATGAGAATGTTTGAATTGTTTTGAAAAAATATATAAGGTGCATGGAAAAAGGATACGAAAGGAGCAAATATCCTTTGTGGGAAAGACACCGCTGGCAAGAGCCTAATGAAATGTTTAAAGGCAATAAAAATAGAAAAATTTCCAAAGTCCAACATGTTTAGCTTATTTGATCTTTCAAAAGTGCTAGTTTAAAACGAACTAAGGAAAAGAAGGAAAAATATGATATATGTTTATCTTTTGAGGGTTTTTAGTTGAAGATCAATGAGCTTGCATGATGAATCATAGTTATGCTTATTTTTTCATGATGCTATTGAATTGTAGAATCATCAACATCCGAGGCTTGTGTGCATTGTACTTGTTTGTTTATACGAGTTCACTCTATCTTGTAATTTTAGGCTAAATCTTAATTTGATAAAGTTTTACAGTCAATTAGAACTCCTTGAACAAATTTTAGTGTTTGAATTATAATTCAATTCTATCTAGTTCACGCCCATTCATTTCATTCCACATGTTTAGACACATCGATATTATGTTAGTGTGGAAAGCTTATGTGTTTTATGTCGAGTTTTGTGATTTTTATACCTATATATATATGTCGATATTTCATTGGTATATTATGTATATTTTATATATGGTATCATTTGTTTTGAGTCTTTGCGATTTGCATTTAATCCATGATTATCATATGCTTTATCTTAGGATTTTATTTGGCATGCTATACGAACATATTGGTATTTATTATTATATGCATTGAAATTTCATATCTCCAATTGTGAATTTCAAACTTGGTATCATACTTAATTGTTTATTCATGATGATATGTTTCTAAATTGATATTGATATTATTTGGTCATTGTTTATTCATGATGATAATTAAACATTCATTAAATACCCTTAGAATGTGAAAAGGGTGTAATTGTGTGACTTATAAAGTCACTCCACACATATACTTACCATCTCTCCTAAAATTGTATACAATCCCACTTGGAAAAGGGTACGGGACATGGATTGAGATAATTTTGTGAGTTTACAATACTTTTGATGATTGAATAACAAGCTTATACCCAAAACCTGTGGATGTTGGCACCGTTGGCCGTACCATGTTAATCCCCTGTCTTACTCTCAATAAATCACCTTTTTCTTTAATTTAGTCCATTTATTTATTTATTTATTTTTTATCAATCATTATTGATACTTATCCAGCTAAGATTTATAATATCCACATATTAATTTTAAATAATAATAGATTTAGCGCCGTCTTTGGGAACTTTGACAAGCCATTTATTATTTCTTACTATCTCTTATCCAAAAGCCCTTAAACTGTAATTGTTTAGGTATGGTTTGCAATCCTTAGAAATGGGAGAAGATCCAAAGGGTATTAGTGCAAATGAAACCATTCCACTTTTAACCCCAGTTGGAATGGGGGACATACAAGTAATTTTGACGAGCTTGGCTATAGGCCAAGAGGAAATACAAGAAAGTGTTAAGCAACTGACATAATTACTCCAGGGTGGACAGGGCATACCTAAAGGAGAATCAGCTAACCCGATAGAAGGCGAACGTATGGGTAGAAAAATGGAAATACCTCTTCCTGCTCCTTGCTGAGGAGGATGATATACATATCACACCCATTCTTTTGAGAACCCAAAGAGGCTAAGTTCGGGATCACTGGAAGAATAAAACAGGTCCAGATATTCTAGATCTCAAAATGACATGTCTTACTGCTCGAGAGTTACTTCACCTCTCAAAATGACTATATTTGATAATGAACAAACCTTCTCTAAGGAAAGTCCTAGAGCACTAGAAAGGCTGAGTACATATTTTACATTTAATTGCCTAGGCCCACAAGCAGCGAGAAGGCAACATCGCAGAGATCCCACCAGATCTAGACAACACGATGAAGGCTCAGGGTCTACTTCTATGAGGTCGGAGTGTTCTGCCCGATCTAGGGTTATGGGACATGGGTCGATGAATGCCTAGCACACTTCTCAGAAAGATAGTTCGATAAAAAATAACAGTCGACTAGGAAAATTCTTCCCAGTCGAGGTCGAGCAGGATGATCAACCTTGGAAGGGTTTAATTTTTCATGTGGAAGATAGATTGGAGGAAATCGCTAAATTGAAGGATCCTTAACACTTTTGTGAAAAGATAACTATTCACTCCATCAATTATGGGCTATCTTATGCTCGCAGAATTCAAACTGCGAGTTATAACCCCGAAGTATGTTGACAAGACTAACCCGGTGTTCCATATAGAACAATACCAGGTTATCATCGATATTTATTCTATCCCATCTGAGAGGCATTGCTCGACATTCTCTAATATAATCTCGAGATCCGTGCGAATCTGGTACAATGTTCAACCATTAGGGAAAATTTCAAGATGCCAATAGATGGATGATCTCTTCGTTAATAATTTTTTCTTTGGAACTAATCCCTGACAAGAGGGTGGATGATATTTCAAACATTATACGGAAGGACGACAAGATGACTCGAGAGTTATCATATTTAATGAGCGACAATAATTATAACCAGTTTGAGTGGTCTGCTACTAGGAAAGTTGTACTGGGCATTAGCTAAAGAGCCTCCCAAGTTGATGACTGAGTTATTAGTCAAATCTGATAGATTATAAATGCCAAAAAAGCTGTGGTTACCAAACATATTAATAGCACCAAAGATAACACCAGCAAAAACTCGGAGAAGAAAGAGCAGAAAGACAAAAAGGTTAACAAACTAAAAAGACACGATGAATATACTCCTTTGACCATCGGTGTCCATTATGTCCTCGAGGAAATGCATAAGAGCAAAGACCTGAAGTATCCTGATAAATTGAAAGCCCCAGTAAACAGATAGGGATCACGTCTATAATACTGATAATTGCATAGCCCTAAAGAATGATATTGAGAACTTGATTAGGCAAGAAAAATTGTCAAAATTTACGAACAAAGTTGGTTGGGTGGATCAAAAGGATGAGCAGAAGACCAGTAGAAGGAAATAGTCTCCATGTAGGAGGCCTGGCGAGAAGAAAAGAGGTGGATACAATGACTCCCGGGATGACCCGTATTTGCCCAAAAGACCAAAGAAGCCCGTACACGAGGTAAAAATTATATCTTTTGGATGTAACTTCATTATAAGAGGAAATGCTAGAGAAGGCGATGAGCTCGTCACGAGGAAAGCCTCTCTCAATGAGGTAAAGTCCTAGCTCATATTAGATAATTCAACTTGATGTTCATCATAGGCAATCTTCCTAGGAAGGTAAACAAAGATTTCATTATGGTGGTGTGCTCTAAAGATAACTTGTCTGGTGTGTTATATCCCTAAAACGATCCATTGGTTGTCTCTATAATGGTACATGAAGTCATGTTAGCAAGAAATCTAGTCGACAATGTCAGTTCTATCGATGTTTTCTTCTCCAACTTCTTCAAGAGTCTGAGGTTGAGAGATAGTAAGCTTGAAGCCTATCACTAACCACTCATTAATTTCTTAAGAAAGAGTATACCCCTTGGGTATTATTAAATTGGAAGTTATGATCAACACATGGCTTCCCTGCCAAATAAAAAAGATCATTTCTTTGCCTTGGACAAAAACAGTCACTCAGTATAAAACCTTATCTTCGGCAGAGTTGGGCTGAAGAAATTTGAAGCGGTTCCTCTATCATACACCAGTTCATGAAGTTACTCACTCATTATGGGTATGTATGGTGGAAGGAAGTCAAGTGGAAGCTCGAGAGCATTATTATACTTTAGCTGACATATAGGAATAAGAGAAACTAACCACAACCTACCGTATTAAAACGCTAGATCCCCAGGATTGGAAAAAGTTGGTCAAATGACAGGTCGAAGGAAATATAAAATGAATTATCTAAGATGATGAATACTTGGAGAGAATAGATTAGATTGTCTCATCGCTGGACCTTAACCTCAAGAAAGAATTGGTTAACTTTCTTACGAGACAGAGGAACATGTTTACTTATAGTTATGAGGACATGTCGGGGAATAACCCAAAATTCATCTGTCATGAGATAAACATAGTCAAGGATGCTAAGCTGATCAAACAAAAATGACATGTCTTCAGTTAGGTGACGAATATGGCCATACAAGAAGAAGTAGAGAAGTTGCTAAATACAAACTTCATTGAGGACGTCAAGTATCCAAAGTGGCTTTCCAATGTAGTAATGATAAAAAAAAGAATAACAAGTGGCGTATGTGTATTGACTTCACCGACCTGAACAAAGTGTGCCCAATGGGCCATTATCCTTTACCTAAGATTGATCAATTGGTCGATGTTGCTTTGGTACATGAGGTGCTTAGCTTTATGAACTCATACTCCGAGTACAACCAGATCAAGATGAAACTAGAGGATCAAGAAAAGACTTTGTTTATCACATGTCGAGTCACATATTATAATAGTATTATGACCTTTGGGCTAAAAATGTTAGAGCGACATAACTGATATTAATAAACAAAGTATTCGGAGAGCAGATCATTAGAAACATGGAGATATACATTGATGATATGCTCACCAAGAGAAAAATGGTTGTTGATTACATCAGAGGTCCGGGGCAAACGTTCGACCAAATTGAAAATCACGTAATGAAGCTCAACCCAATGAAGTGTGTCTTGAAAATATGAAAAGGGATGTTCCTTGGCATCATAGTCAATCAAAGAGGCATTGAAGCCAACCCAGATAAAATTTAGGCATTAATTAACATCCAGTCTCTAACGAATAAAAAGGAAGTGCAAAGGTTTACAAGGTGTGTGACTGTGTTAAACGAATTTATTTCTATAGAGATTGATAAGTGCATACCCTTCTTTAGAGTATTACGAAATATATTTGAAAGGAATAATGAATGTGAGGAGCATTCTTCAAATTGTAGAAATATTTGGGATCTCCCCCTCTGTTTTTAAGGCCTATCACGAGGGAGAAACTTTCCTTGTAATTAGTCGTATCAGAATCAACAGTTAGCTTGGCATTAGTTCGATAAGAAAACAGAGTACAATAAATAGTTACTAATGGAGATTCAATATCCAAGGATGGAAAAATTAGCACTGAACCTAATTGAGGCTTTTCGGAGGATGAAACCATACTTTCAGGCCCATACTATCATTGTCTATTCACACCTGCCTCTACGCTAAGCTGTTCATAAGTTTGAGAAATTGGTCAAACAGATGGCTTGGTTCATAGAACTGGAAGAATATGACATATAGTTTGAACCTAGGACAACCATCAAGGCCTAACCCACAGTAGATTTTATAGCTGAATTTACTTACGAAGAAAAACCAGCCGAGTAGACTTCTACAAAAAAATGCCCACCCTTAAAGAATATCGAGCAGACTTCTTCGAAAGAGAGTTCACCATTCGTACGAAATGAGAAAACTCCTATTAGAGATAGATTTTCCATTAAATTGGCCGACCATAATATTGATGCACCAATGTCATCAGCCATACAAGAAGACGTTGCTCGCAATTTAGAGTACATGATGATGCTATTCAAACATGGTTGTGTGGTTGATGGAAATTTCAAAATAGAGATACCTATCTGAATACTATTTGTTTATGGATTATCCCGATTAATAATCACAACATCGGATAACATTGATGTGGAATATGCTCTAAGTTTCTAATTTGAAGGCTCAAATAACATGGCGGAATACGAAGCACTTATAACATGTTTTGACCTGGCATCATCCCTGGGTGCTAAGCAAATATAGGAACACAGTGATTCTCAGTTGATAGTTAATCAACCGAGAAGGTTATCCTTTTATTTTTCTCACCTATTCTAACTTTTCTCTCATGTGCTTATTTTTTCCTCCAAAAATGAGGCACCCTCATTATGGCCGGTTAGCCTAGAGTTCTTCAAACAATTAAGATCAACCCAAAGAGCATTATTTTCTTATTCTATCATGGAAGTTACTTACCTAGAACCGATCAACTCAGTATTGGGGATAAATTCCTTCTGGAATATGCTGATGAAACATAAATTAAATTCTTATCAAACCCACTGCTCTTCTGTAGGTCGATCAACTTTCTTTCATGGCCGGCTTGACATTGATCCTTTATAATTCTTTTACATAGCCAAAATTTGGCCATGATAGGCAACATTATCTGCAACTGCCCGGTGAAAAATATGATGCATTCTTAAGTATGATTGTTTAGATATAGAAGTTATACCAAGGCTAAGTAGCTCTTCGATCTCATCTTCACCGATCTCATCTTCATCGATCTCACAATGACTAGTGTCAAAAAATTTACTACGTCTTTCTTATAACTCATTTTGGACGATGATCGGATATGCCAATCTTATACTAAACTATAAATCAGGTCGTCGAATGTAAGTATTTGTCAAGAAGAAGAACTTAAAAGAATCTAAATGGGAAAACAATATGTTGAACTAAAGTTTCATTTAACTATAAAGAGAAGTTACTTATAGAAGAAAAAGTAAGCAAAGTAAAACACAACAAAACTCCTAATAGAATTTCCCCCTTTTCCTTATCATCAGCGATATGACCTTAATCTTTTTAACGACCATAAACTACTCACGGTCAACAGCCTCACCGACCACTACCTCATCATCAATTTCCTTATCAACTTGAGGAGGGGTAGTAGAGTAGTCGATCGACATAGAAGTGTGGACGAAGGCCTTGTCCCAACCCCTTGAAAAGGCTACTTGCTTACCTTTAGTAGTAAATACCACATATTTCTTTGCATTAGTTTTTGTCAGTTGGCCAAAACTTTGGCATCCACAACATCCTTTCTTTCCTTTTTAGTGGCCGTTACAACATTATCCGCTATAATTATCTCCCGCTCCAACTTATGCAACTCATTAAAGGAAGTTTCTCTTTACAGGACGACTCCCACATCTTATCACTCCTCCAAAGGAGCTAATTGTAATCAATCAAGAACTGCGAGGACAAGTGATCAAAATAGGATATCAAGAGAAGGAATGGAATAACTATATATGAAAAATAATAAATAAAGGACTAACATACAAATGCCATATTATGATTCACATGATACAACAATCTTGAATAGGGAAGAGAAAACGCAGTTGCTAAGTCGACAGGGAGGACTCCAGAACTTATGGGTCGTGCATAAACTCAGGGCAAATAGCCACAGACTCGGTAATGCCATTTTCCTTGTCAATAGTGGTCATCTTTCCAGTAATCTCGACCGGTGGAGGTGGATATTTTCTTATCCCCTTAGAGAGAGGCTCGTGACCCTTCACAAAATATCCATCCCAACTTAGGGAGTCACAAAAACCTCTAACTTTTAATCTTTTACGTATAGGACGAGCATGTGGTGGTGACTTCGCTTTAGCGTAAGAGGCAATTAGGTTAGTGACCTTACACTTCCCGTATTGTTTGGATAGATAATTATGGGCACTAAAGCAATATCTAAAGGTTTTAATGGTGAAGAAATGCTCTCCTTAGAAGAATTATCCCCTTTAATGTGTTCCTTGGAGGAGGACTCAGAGTCAAAAATTAAAGACTCTGGGTCATCTAAAAGGACTGGAGCAACTGGAGTCTCCTCAATAGGCCTTACTACAAATGAAGAGTTAGTGCTCTTATACCCAAGCAAAAATAAAGTTGACCTGGGGTGATCTTCAATGCCAAAACTTTATTGAAAGGACCACATGATCTCAAGGTCGGTAAATTTAGAATCGTCCTCACAAGGAGCTTTATTTTTACTTCATAAAGCAAGAGTACAAGATTAACACCAATAGGAAGTGAAAATTCAAGCAGAGATACTGTAAATTAATAGTCGATCCTATTCCCTCTCCTTTCTGAGGTCACCTTAGCCCATCATATACTGTACTCTCGGGGGGTAAATTGCCAATATGGGTCCCATATAATTTGTTAATATAATGTACCCCATTGATGATCCTCCAAGTATTTCGGACAACTTAGGCAAAGACCACATCAAAGTGTTAGCAGAATTCTAAAAAAATTGGTTGGGGGGAAAATAAACCCACACCCAGGAACAAATAAGGAAGGTAACCAGTGACCCTCAGGTTAGGCACAGAGGTCATAGGCCCTATTTAATAGTTCAGTTACTACTTGTGTAATGATTCCATGGGTAGCCCTAAATAATTCTAATGAACTCTTACCAACAATAAAAACCATGCTTTTTGAAGAACAAGAAAGTAGTGTAAAGGAAATTAAAGAGGGATAAAGAGATCTTTACCGTGAAATATAGAAAGTTCTCACAAACGGCTAAAGTTAAAGATGCAAAACTCTCACAGATGTATGAAGTTCTTAGAGACAAAGGAAGGTTTTTGAATGAAGGTTAAATGAGCAAAAATAGGGGAACATTTATTTTGTGAGATTGAAATAACATCTCCACAGTTTTCAAACCCTGATAATGGTTAAATGTACATGGTATCTCCGCTTTGATAGTGAATGGATGCTAAAAGTGGTTTCTTACCAACGTACCCCAACGCGCTTCGTTTCCCCGAAATTACCTATATTTATAAAATTGCCATTGAAGTAGGAGAACTAAGAATCTTGGTTTGCCAACTCCTTGGGGTCGATATTTTCCTTATTCATAGGCAAAGATTAATGAACCAAACCCTATATAGCTCGCCCACTTAGAACTATTTAACACTTCATCTATTCACTCCACATTCCAAGCCACTCTAGAGATCTATTACCCCAGAGAGGCTACTACTTCTTGCAATCATGAATGGAGTCTTAGGGAGTTTTGTTATCATAAAAATGGAATATGATGTGGGCCATTAACATTATGACACTTGTCATTAGAAAATCTCTACTCACCTACTGAACGTGTTCATCACATCACCTCCTTGGTCAGCTTAGCATTACTCCTACTCGTCTAGGAAACCAACCATAATAAATTGATGTTATTAGTTTGAATCACGAAGCACATGTGTGGATTATATGTGGCTTATATGTGGGAATATGTATAGTTTCCATTACACACGACTCAATCCCTTAAGATAATTGTAATTAAACCTTTATATATACCCTTAGAATGTGAAAGGGTGTAACTTCTTGACTTGTAAAGGCAATCTACCCATCTACCTACTCTCTCCTATAAATTGCATACATTCCTACCCGGGAAAGGGGATGGGACACAAATTGAGAGAACTTTGAGAGTTTACACTCCCTTTTGATGATTAAATAACAAGCCCATACCCAATACTCATAGAAGTAAGCACCATTAGCCGCACCACGTTAATCCCCTATTTTATTCTCAATACCACATCTCTATTTTATTTCTCTGTTATTAATTATTATTGATATTTATCTAGTTAATATTCATAAATCAACATTCCAATTTTAGATAATAATAACGACCCTAATGCTCTCTACCTGTCTTGGTTCCATCCATACCATTTGACGCATTCCTCTTTCCCAGCTTTTTTTGGTAATTCAGTTTTTATTGACAACACATCAGTGCAACATCCACGACTAAAGCATACATGATATATTCTAATTTTGCCATCATAACTTGATTAATAGACCAAGTCAAACCCTTAATAAATTAATTCTTCTTTTTCTTCTCCATATTTAACTCATCAGGTGCAAACATAAACAATTTAGTGAACAGATTAAGAAATTCCTTCTTCTTCTAGCGCTGAATGGCATAAGGAGATCATTTTTCATTGAATTGCATCCTAAAGGCACCATAGTTCAAACGATCCCTATCTTCAAATTTGGTCACACTCTCCCACCATTGTAAAGCATCCTCTGCCAGCTTAAAAGTAACAAATATCTATTTATGCACATCAATGTAGTCCACAATCCTTATATTCCTCTCTATTTTTTTCCTCTACTGGTGAGCTACCATTGGGTTAGGTATCCCAATAAAACTAGGAGAATTTCCCTTCCTGAAGTTGGACCTCATCTAATATCATGCTGATGTGGGCACTCCTTGCTGTTGGGCCCCTTCGACTACCCATATATGTTTCGCTGACTCAATACCCGTTACAACGGCCTCACGAATAATAACTACTAACTCATATTAATTTATTTTTATGTACATAGAAAATTGGATCTAATATTTGAAATCTGGCTTGTTTTGAATATTAGGCTAAGTTATTGTTGGGAATTTGATTGTGTGAAGTGTGAAATTTTATATGAATTATGAAAATATATAAAGACTTATGAAATCAAATAAACGATGATCATTGTGTAAAACATTAAATATGTTGCTAAAAATTGTCAACTTACATGTTTAAACAAGTTTATGATGTGATATGATTAGATATCACATGAATTAGAATATTGGACTTGGAAAAACTATTTGAATAAAAGAATATGGAATTGGCCTAGAGAATGTAAAAATTATAGAAATTGTCTATGTTAAAATAATCATATTGTTGGGACTTTCGGGTTACATACTTTATTTTATATTATTTATTGTAGATTCTTTCTAGGTATGGGAGACTATAAAGTGGTCATTATTACATTTGATGCTTTCTAGGTATAGGGCCAAAGAGTGATCATTTTTGCAGCTGAAGCTTTCTAGGTATACGACTATAGAGTGGTCATTTTCATGGTTGGTTATTTTTTAGGTATAGAATTAGGAGATATATATTAATTTTATTTATTATAAGTGTGAGAATAGTGGATGGTTATGGTTTTGGGTACTTTCCTAGGTGATGGATTAGGAGGTACGTATGGTTTTGGTAATATCTAAGTATAAAACTAGGGATAGAATTAAATTGTGATGCCTGAATGATTTGGGGGTCAGTGGTAATTAGTTCAAGACATGATTTAATTAATAACAATATAACTAATACCTTAGGTAATAATGGGTATTAAAGATTGATGGATTATGGCATCAATATATATATATATGTGGGTGTGCAATAATTGCCTATGTTGTATATCCGGGACCTATATAAGCGTATCTATTTTGACCATTTTTATGTGAGAGTTATAGTATATGCATGGTATAGTGTTGACTGGCCATGATAATGTGTACGGGACCTAAGAAAACTAGCTATAGTAATGATTTTATGTGTGAGTCATGGTACATGCACTATCTAGTGTTGACTGAATAGGAAAGACTAAGTGCGTAACTTAGGAAAATCTAGTTATAGTGACGGTTATTATGTAGAGATACATCGTGGTATTTGCAGGTAACGGTATCGCTTATCAAGCTATAGTGACGTATGCATTACTTATGAGATAAGATGTGTGGGGTGCCATGATATATGCATGTTTGTAGAAACGACATACTGGATATTGTGGTGTTGCAATTGATATTAATTAACATTGAGAAATATAACACTATGTCAAAAGAAACATACTTCAAAATATGGATAACTGATTTAGCTTACTATACTCGCATCATTTTTTAAACTACTTAGCATTTTTTAAAATATTTTGTTGTAAATTGAGTTCGTATAATTATTTTAGTGGAACCAAAACCATTGTTGTTGACTAACATTTTAGGTTAGTTTGTTGTTAGATGCAGTGTTTTGGAGGTCAGCAGGACGAATAACTGGATATTTATTTTATTTCTTTAGTTTAGTTTCCATGCCAACCATTTACTTTAATGAGACAGTTGTATTTGAATTTAGAGGGTTCTTAGACTCCACAATGGTTTAAGGTTTTTATATTTGGAGATATTGACTTTGATAACATTATTGCATTAGAGTTTTATACTATTGGAGTTTTAGCATGATGATTGATCTTATTGTGGTGGGTGGTTTATTTATTGTGGTTTATCTAAAATTATATTTTGTGAAAAAAGTTTCAAGTATCTTTCATTTTTGTCACTTGCTAAGAATCGTATTTTAATAAAAATCTACATATCTTGGTATCAGGGCCCAATCACCATTAATAAAAAAATATATGGGTTGTTACAGTTGGTATCAAAGCATGGTCTTAGGTATTGAGGGTTGTGAAGCCGTTATAAATTTTTACATTACTGATCTTTGATTGGTTTTGTTGATATTTGCTCATTAGGATTTGAGTTTAAAGTACATTTTGTTCCTAAATTTTGTTCCTATCTCTTCAAATGGTAAACAATAGTAGAGATGGATATAGGAGAGCTAGTTAGGTTACTGGTTAATACGGACAAATTTTATCTATTGTGTCATGTTTGTAATATATATTGAAAATTTATAGCACTGGATTTATTCTGTCTGGACAAAACAATTTGAGTCATAGGTTAGGGTATGTTAGTTTGTACCATCATGCCTATGCATTTAATACACGAAGCGGTCCGATTAAAACATCATCAATTTTATTACGAGGGCTTTGCCTTCAACCTTGGGATCTCGTGAAAGGTATAATTGTTTTATTATGTTGATCCCCTCATTGCATATTTTGGGTGTTAAACTTTATTGAGGATAATTTTTTTGCTAGATAATTTTAAAGAAATGATTTTAAGGAATTTTTTTTCATTGTGTTGTGTTTGTAGTATATATGAAAAATTTGTTATATAGGCTTTATTCCATTTGGAAAAAAACGTTTAAGTCATAGGTTAGGATGTGTTCAGTTTGTACTTTTAAGCCTATGCATTGAAGGGTGTAGCGACCCTAGAAAATCGACATCAACTTCATGTCGAGTTTTATCTTCATTACTGGGATCTCAAAAAATGTATATTTTCATTATTGTGTTGATCCCCCAGTTTCTAGTTTTGGGTGTTTAAGTATATGGAGTCTATTTTTTTGCAAAGAGTTTAAAAAAATGTTTATGGTTTTTAAAGTCATTCAAATGAAACTGGTGTTCTTGTTTGAATGTGTCTGTATTGGTTTGAACGAGGTTATCTGTTTGTTTTGAACAAGCTTTAAACGTGTATCGAATAAGTACATTTTGACTAAGATAGTAACTTTTTGATTGAAGCTTGTGTGAACTCAATCTAACGAGTTTAGTAATGTCATTCGAACAGTTTTGTTTGGTTCGAATGATTTGTCTAATATCATTTAAAAGAGATGCCTTATTTTTTGTGCCTCTGCCTTTTTTTGTTTTTATATATTAATAAGGGTTGATATAGATTATTTTTAGGCAAGGAGATTTTAAAATAATTTTCATAAAGCAAACTAAGAGTTTGTTTAACCCGATTTACACCCAAATTAGCGAGATCCAAATTTCAACATAAATTATTTTTTTGAGATCTCATGTTTTGAGTGCCAAAGATTGTTTACTCTACATTGAACGAGATTGTTTGGTCTGGTAGATTTTGTGTTGCCGCATAGACGGATTCTAATCTGACATCGACAGACACCAATGCGTAAGTGGATTTCTTTGTGAAGTCGTTGGGGGATTTATGAAGTTACTGTGAGGAAAAGTGGTGAAGATTATGAGTGCGCTCGATCTTAATGGATTGATTTATTTAATTAAATGTCCAATCAAAAATTCAATTTTATCTTATTATCCTAAGACATGCATCTAAGTGATAATATAGATTAACAGAATATACAATCACATGGCAACTGAGGAAAAAAAACCTTTTGACTGTAAAACCTTTTATATCAGCACTTTAGAAACTTTAAATAACATTCGACTTACAATACTACTTGGTATAACCACAAGTATAACGTGTTGTCTCCACATAATATCTAAAGAATACAACTTGTTCCTGAGAAGTCCATAGGCAAAGATCTACCCTCGGTATCCACCGATCAACTTTCACCCTTCAGTTTTCAGTCGTGATCCGTCCTGGTGCACAAGGTCAGTAGAGATCTCTTTCCTCAACAAAGGTTCAAATAGATTCATAAAAATATATTTGGGGATATATTGTAAATCAAAAGATGTTTTATAAATAAAAATGTTGAAAACTTTTATAACAGATATGCATAAATCATTTTGGCAAAATTCCCACAAAATTTGGAGAAGAAACAAATATTTATAGGGCATGCATAAAATTCGAGGAGATGGCTCATTTGATTGAAAATAGAAGTTATTCGAATGAGGAAGGCATTCTGTTTGATTGAAAACAAAGTTCGTTCAAATGAGACTCCAATCTCGTTTAAACCAGCCTCTATAGAGCTTCAAATGAATTCAAATATAAGTCGTTTGTTGGACGTGCGCTTGATGTAAGATCTAACGACACTTCTAATGAAAAGCCAAAGTCGTTTGAATGAGGTTTAAAATTATTTTTAAATTTAAAAATCCAGTCTCAATTTTAATTAAAAATAAGCATCCCAAATAAAGTTTATGAATAATTTTAATCACCAATTATTTTATACCTTTGTGGGATGATGGGGAGTCTTGAATGTTGGAGTCGATTTGTCATGACGGTACGTGACGATTTATAACAGGATATGCCAAATGTACCTTTGAGAAAATAAAATGAACAATCATCCTAAGCTAAATTATTTTTTACAAATCTCCCTCTTTGTCTATTCTGGTACAAATCTATACATACTATACTAAAATCTTAATTACATAAAATATCCCTAAAAATCAAGATTTCTTATACCCTTTCCAAACTCTAAAAATGGAACGACATAGAAAAACTTTATCTTCAACTCCCACTTCATCTTTCCATTGGTCAACTTTGCCTTCATATAGTATAATACAATCTTCCATAAGTACCTACATATATGAAGGAAAGAAAATACTCGTGATGCATCGAGTTTGAAATAGAAATAAAAAAACTCATAAAGCAATAAAACAATCTTCCTATAAATCAAATTCATCGTCCAATTAAATCTCTCCTTTAATTTTTTCTCCCCCTTTTTGTCCGAAGTAGACAAAGGAGTAGAATCTAAACATGAAGTATATAACATTAAATAAAAGAAGTAAGATATTATCACAAAGATACAGAGATAACGAACTTGCAATGATAATCTTAAAGGCCCTATTTTTGAAAATTTTCAATTTTCAGTTCTCAAGTACAATTTTAAAATTACAACTGTTGTCAATTTATAAAATACCGCAAGTGGATGAGCTATTATATAATAACGAGTGTAAGTACGGGTCGAACCCACAAAGATTTGTCAATTTTAACTTTTAAAAGAATTTCAACTGTCCAACTAGATAAAATGGGGTAGAGAATAATTACGAACTACACTAAATAAATGGAACTACAATAAATGAGAGTAACACACAAGATTTGTAAAAAATATGAAACAGTTATGATTTGGGTTCCATTTATCATGTAACTAATATTGCACACTAATTTAATGTTCTTATTCCCTTTTTATAACTCAAATTAAACTAACTCTCGTCGCGTTTAATTCAAAAATAAGATGTTTAGGTCAAAATATTTTTAATGTCTCTAATAGATGGCTAAAATATCTATTCCCTTAGAAAATACAAGTTTTAAAGTTTATAAATGTATTTAAGTATGGACATTCAAAACAATTAAAGTGCAAGCGTAATCCATAAAAAATTACTATTTTCAAATCTTAAAACTTGATTTAACAAACAATATTGAAGGTTTTAAAACACACTCTCGTGTCATTTTAAAAAGAATACCAAATTTTTAATAACAATTAAAACAAGTAGGGAATAACCAATAATTAAATTAATGTCTTAATATTAGTTGACTATGATAAACTTCACCCAAATCCTAATAGAAGAATTAAGCTATTACAATGAAAGAGAAATTGCAAAAACGAGTAGAGGTTTTCATTAATTAATCATACTTACAAATAATTCGTTCACAATAATCTTCAATAATCTAAAGAAATGCTAAAACTTTACCCTCAAATTGAATACAATCTCTCAAAAATTTGAAGTCGAAAATCCCCTCTATAATTGTGAACCCAAGGGTCCATTTTATAGGACAAGGAATGAGGCATTTGGGTTGTGGTGGAACTCTTCCTGATTGGACGAATCGTGTAAAACTTATCACTCTACCTCTTTAATCTTTGGATCGAGATAAGGGATTGTATATCCCCTCCCTGATAACTCTCAGGTTTGTTTTTTGAGCACACCTGCCGAATTTCGTCCAAATCGAAGAATAAAAATTTTCGACTTTCTTTACGAACAACTTTTTTCGAACGACCATAAAAATAAGATTTCTCGCACCTTTTTCGAGTTAATCATCAATTTGCACCAAAGTCCATCATTACCTACCAAATTTTCACTAGGAAACTTTTTTCAAAATCAGTGCAAGAATATTATAAAATTATCAAAGTGCCCATTTTTTACTTTAAATTTACATTTTGAATATGCATTCAATCATTCTTGCATTTTTTTTTACTTTTTAATATAATGGTCCAATAAATATATTAAAATGGTACTAATTATGTATAAATTTGGGTATAAAATATAGAAAATAATGCACTCATCAACAACACACCATGAATTGACTAAAAAATATTCGAATCATGAAAGGAAAACGTAGGGGTGTGAACATATTCCATAGGTTAATCAACGCTGACAAACATAACACATGTGCACGAAGGATTGAGATACCACTAAATAATGATATCAACATCCACCTTAGGTGTAAAATATTATGAACTCATACGAAATTATCTTAACCTAATCAGCAAATCAAGACCGTAAGTGAATTTTACAGCAATGATGCCCAAAACTATGTAATGTTTTTTCAGATTTATATAGTTTCTGCAAACCCATTGATCTTCGACTTAACTCCCTCAGAATTTCACCAATATAAATAATACTCTCAATTATTTTGAATAAATTAATGCTCATTTCTATCGAAGCATTAATTCTTAAAATTTAGCCTGACACTTCTGTCTTTATGTGCCATTAGTCTTTTGGCTCTTTTCATTGCAAATGATGGCTTTTAATGCAAAGATTTTATCTTTCGTAGCCCCTTTTCATTGCTTAATATGAACAAATTTTTCAAGAAACTGTTTGAAATTCGAGCAATGGTTCTTACATGCACAACTTTTTAACTCATTTTTGACATTTGGTCCGCCTTAAAGAAATTGAGATGAAAACACTATGACTGACATGTGACAGGTAAGCACAATACTTAGATAAGCTCATGCTCGAGTGTACTGAAGGATACAACGTGTCAAACATGTAGAAAGTTATCATCAAATCATAACTCAATGTATATGAAATGATGTCATATCTCTAAACAGTATAAAAACAATCACGTGGGTGTGAAATGAATGGGTGACTCAGACATCTTTAATCTTCATCCGTATATGGTGAAAAAAACACAAAATTCTTTTTGTCTTTTTAAAAAATTTTATGAGAATAAAATATTTTTGCCTTTTCACTTTTTTTTAAAAGAAACTGAAAAACTTTTTGTATTTTTCAAAATTTTTCAAGAACAACAAAACAGTTTTTGTATTTTTCAAAAAATATATCAAAATGAAAAATATAAGTACAATGATGTACACACTAGCAATATGGATATAAGATATAAACATGAAAATCACCCAATGCTAGAAATAAGTCTAAACCTCAATCATTAGGCCCGGAGTAGATCCCAAAAGGTGATGACATTCTAGAAAATTCATCCATCAAATTTTCTGAAGTATTGACAATATACTTTACTTTCTCTCGAAAAATCTCAAAATTTCTCAAGTGATGCGTGGGTGCATGCAGAGTAACATGCATGGGAGTGCGTACAATAACTCGTGTGGGAAGACGTGTGCGAGCATACTAGGGAATATACCTATCAGATACTCTCCCTAGTTTGAAAAAAAACTCTCTATGGTGACCTTATTATTGGCAATGTGAACAAATATATATGGGCTTGGGTCTGCCTATCTCAAAATGCCTAGGACGAGCTCTCCTAGGTGGGTTAGGTCGAGGGGAATAAAGATCCAACATAAACCCGAGAACTAACTCAAGTGCGGCATGAGAAGTGGAGTCACCATCATGACCTATTCCTAGCCTTTTGATGTTACCTAACGCGAGATCAAGGAGCATCTTTCCAACCATCTTAGATGTATCCTCTAAACTTCTCTTGACCTCCTGGTCACTTTCGAAATCACTCTTGAGTTTAGATACATGGGCTTCAAGTTTCTCACGAGTCGCCAATGAAGATTAAAGATCTCTCGTAAGACTAGAAACGGTGTTGATCAAAAAGGTCTTTTTTCGGACTAAACCGATAAATTAATTACTTAAAGAAATCTTCACCTTCTCGAATTAATTCACCAACGCCTCATGCCCTCTCAAAAATTTCTCTTATTTTCTAAATCTAACACTTGAAGAGATATGTCTTTAGTAATCTTTTTCATTTTATAATTCTCGATCTAATTATCACTAAATGCCTTTTGGAGTCCACCTTCACCCCCACTCAAAATCTCATCCTCACTCTTACTAGAATGGCTCGAAACATCATCGAGGCTAACATGTTTAGATATGCCTTCACCGTCATGGGAAAAATTAGAAGTGCTAACATGACTAGCCATGAATGCAACACACATTTCATGTGGTGATTCTCCCCCTGAATCAATTGACTCGATGTCACTATTGCTAAGAGGGCCTCTATTTAGAACCTTTCTTGCCTTTATTCTTGAGCCTAGTGGGATACTCTTGTGCCCTGTACCCTTTACCCTCACATTCATAACACCTAATATCTTCCTCTATCTTTGCCCCGCTCATAACCTCATTCTTGTTTTTACTTTTCTTAACAATCTTTTCTTTGGAAAATTTGAGAAACATTTTAAATTTTTTCGCAAAAACGGCTATGTCATTAAAATTAAAATCAACCTAAGATTCAGACTAACAAACTTTCACTTTCTTCTTTTTTTTTTTAGTTTGAGTCTTGTAAGCAATCCCTATATCCTTAGGGTTGATAATTTTAGGGAACACATTAACCTAATATGTTTGGAGATCTTCAACAAGTTCTTCTAACTTCAGAGTGTCTAGGATCCCTAACGAATTTAGCACTGTGATCTTAGGAAGCGGTCAGGGAGAGACCACAAAATTTTCTTAATGATTCTCGTCTCAGAAATATTCTCACTAAAATTAAAAGTATAATTAATTGTGTTTAATAAACGTGCATAAAACTCATCAAAAGACTCGAACTTTATCATGGTGATGGTCTCAAATTGGGTTGTTAAATTTTAAAGCTTAGATGCCTTCAGAACGTTAGTGCCCTCATGAGTGCGATGAAGGGCATCCCATGCTTCCTTAGATATTGTGCACGTCGTGATATGGCGGAACTTGTCAAGGGTGAAGGCTACCGAGATAACACTCAAATCGCGAGAGTTAAAATTACTCAACTTAAACTCGTCCTCTATTTATGAAGAGGCATGTTTAGGGCCAACGACATTATCAATGGTGACAGTGGGTAGTGTCCAGCCTCTTTCACAAACTAAGCATAGTTGAAACCATAAAAAATGACTTTTAGGGATGACATTATCCTAGCTTCTTAATATGCATAGTTGAAACCATAAAAAATGCGCATTCGAAGATATAAATTATCCATAAAAATTCAGCCTTTTTAAGATCAAGAATTTTTCAATAAAATTGATATATTTTTTTTGCGAAAAAAGATCATTTGATAATTTGGTGTATCATGCTTTGATACCACTTGTGAGGTGCCCGGTCTTAATGGATTGATTGGACATTTAATTAAATAAATAAATCCATTAAGATCGGGGCGTAGTAACAAAGGTTGCATCACGCTTGAAGGCATTGATTTAGTGAGTAATACTATTTGTCACTATTAGAAAACCCAATATCATGGTGAATTTACATAGGCTAGTCCGTCCGAGATTTTTTCCGTTATGGGTTTTTCTCATGAATCGCGGTGTTGTATGATTGCTTATTTGTATTGCTCATTTAGATTTGTGTGCATATCAAGGATTACACAATGTATGCTTAAGTAGTGCTTGAATTAAAATTCCTTCCTATGCACATAAAAATTTCTATCTCGAATTGATATCAGAGCGGTTGTATTAAATTATCGTTTTGAAACTATCTTAGAGTGTTTTGTGAAGGATTTTAATCATGAGGAACCTTCCATTACTCGAACTCCCATATTTTCTGGCTTAAACTATACTTATTGGAAGGCGCGGGTGAGATATTTCCCAAATTCTATCGATAAATATGTTTAGAACCCGATTGAAGAAGGGTGGTTTCCTCGCATTGAAAGTTGTTTTCCGAAAGTGTACTCCCTTTGGACAAATGCTGAAAAATATGCCTTGATGTTTAATTCCAAGGGTATGAATATAAATTTTTTATTGTCACTGCTAAAGAGTTTAGGAGAATTATGACCTGTAAAATTGCTAAGGATGCATGGGAAATTTTGAAATCTACATGCGAGGGTACCAATGTGATTAAGATTTTTAAGGTACAAAATTGGACAACCAAGTTTGAGATGATTATTCTAAACTGTTGGATATTATCAACTCCTTGTCTAACCTAGGTGAAACCCATCCTTGAGCCGGGAGTTATGAGAAAAATCTTAAGGCCTTTTCCGGAAAGATTGAATGCCACGATCAAAGTCTTGGATTCTCTTGGTGGTGTTGATACTATTAGAGTACAAGAACATTTAGGTTATCTCCAAACCTATGAGATGAACGTATGTCCTCCTAAGAAAAAAAATAAAAAATAAAGAGAAGAGATTATCTTGGAAAACCCGTAAGGAAGACATGTCGAATTCAAATAGTGAGTTTGAGTTTGATTCTTACAAGATTTCTTGTTTTGTGAAAAAGATCATAGAATTCTTAAGCTTCGAGAAGATAAGAACTTTAATTAGAAATCCAAGAACTTTAACAGTGATCGTGATAGAAAGAAGATGTGTAACCCTAAGAAGGTGGATGAGAGGGACAAGTATTACGAATATCGAGGGTTTAGGGATCATGATTTTAAGTGTCCCACTATTATAAGGACGAAAGGTAAGAATTCTAAAGCTTACAATGCAACCCTTAGCGATAATGAGTAAGAAGGGGAATCAAATTCTCCCGTGGAGTGTAACTATAATGCTTTCATGGATAGTCATGTGAGTCTAATTGAAAAATCTTTGATGATGAAGATAATAATATACATGACAATTCTGAGGTTCGGTCTTGTGATTACTAAGTTGGTGATGAGGAGGAAAAAGATATGAGCGATGAGGAGGAGAGTGAGCTTAAAGTTTCATTTTATGATTTGTATACGAAGTCGTTGAAATTAAAAAATTCTAAGTTAAAATAATGTTCTATAGGAAATAATAGTAAATTAATCAAGGATTTAAGGGCATGTGAGAAGACTCTTACGGAGAAGCTCGTATATGTTAAGAGGGAGAGAGATAATCTTGTAAGAATGGTTGAAATTTTGAATAAGGAGTACCTAAAATTTGATAAGTCTAAACTTTTTCTCAAGTTCAGAATTTTGAAGTTAGAAAATAAATTAAGAGACTCAAGTTGTGTTAAATTTGATTTGAAATCTAGATTGAAGAAGTCAGATAAAATTTTAAGAACCTTTCAAATAAAAAAGATAGGATATACCTAGGCTACATTGATCAAAATGCTTCCTTTCCTAAATCCAAGACCACGATTTTTAGAGATTCAACCATTGCCAAGGACATACCTAAAGGTTTACCCAATGGTAGCTTTCCTAGAGTTTCACATGCACACACTGTGGTGGGAAAAGTCACCATAGGAAGTATGTTTTTAATCTTAGAAAAGGTCCATGGATGTCTAAATCCCATGTCATCATGGTTTCTAAAACCCGAGAGGTTAAATAATCATCTATTTGGGTAAGGAATACTTATTTGGAGGCATGAAATATTTGACTTATAGATTCTTGCTTGCTTTCACATGATTCTTCATATGCGATATCTTATGAATGATTATGTTTGCATGTTTTTTTTGTACTTTAGTTTTACGTTTCATGTTATATGTAATAAATAGTGTTGTGAGGTTTAAGTCTTTTGTGTTTTAATTTCATATGAAATATACAAAAAGATTTTGTTTTCTTTTGAGTCGTTTTTTTATGAAAAATATACGAGAAACTGAAGAAGATTTTCGTTCCTTTAATGTATTTAGTATTACACGTTTTGTATGGCATATAAGTGTGTTTAAATCTTATTCATTGCATGTTTTCCACATGGATAGTACGTTTGAGTATGGCTTAAAATGCTTTGGACTTTTTTTCTTAATCATGCCTTATCATAGAATTGTTCTTATTTATTTTTGTTTAATGGATACGTGCCTTCGCACACACTTTTACGAGATCTTTTGGAATTTAACTTCCTATGTTGTATGAGGTAAGAGAGGTTTTCTCCTATCGATCTTATCAAATGAATATCTATATATATAGGGGATTTGTGCATGTAAGAACCATTGCGTGGGGATGATTTTAGGTGGATAAATAAGAGTTTATAATGGAAAGGGATATGAAGGGTATAAATCTCATTTTCATGAAGGGCCATAATTAGCAAGAGCCTTTGAAAAGAAAAGAAATTGATCATCATCAAAAGTGATATCTTCAAAATAGAAAAGATTAATATTTATATATTTTTGAGGATGTTATAAGTTGAAGATAAATGGGCTTGCACAATGAGTCCTATATCATCATTAATATCTTGTTTGTAATATTTATTAAAAAATTACAATATTAACTTCCATTTGGAAAAAAACTGATTGATTCATAGGTTAAGGTCTGTCAGTTTGTCCCTTTTAGCCTATGCATTTAAGACACGAATAAACCCGAGTAAAGCGTCATCAATTTGATGCCAAGTGTATCATCTTCAAGCTTTGGATCTCAAGAAAGGTATAAGTGTTTTATTATGTTGATCTCCGAGTGTCATATTTTGGGTAATAAAGTTTTTTGGGGCATTTGTTTTGTAAAAAATTTCAAAGAAAAATTTGCAAGGGAAAATTTCATCATTGTGTAGTGTTTGCAATATTTATTGAAAATTTTTAATATTGGCTTTATTTTGTTTGGAAAAAAAAGTTTGAGTCATATCTTAGGACGTGTTTGGTTTTTACCTTCAAGCCTATGCACTGAAGACATATTGCGGCACGAGTAAAGCGACATCAACATGATGTCGAGTTTCATCTTCGACCTTAGGATCTCAAGAAATGTATATTGGCATTATTGTGTTGATCCCCGAGTTTCTAGTTTTTGATGTTAAAATTTATTGAAACTATTTTTTTGCAAAATAATTTTAAAGAAAAATGTTTTTGATTTTTAAAGTCATTTAGACGAATGTGGTGTTATCATTATAATGATGTTTTTCATGATGTCTTTTGAACGAGTTTTATACTAATTTAAAGAAAGTTATGTGTTTAGTTAGAACGAGCTTGAAACATGAATCTAAAGAGTACATTCTGCCCAAGACAATAGGTTTCCGATTGAAGGTCATGCGAACCTCATTCTAACGAGTTTAGCCAAGTCATTTGAAAAACCTTATTTGGTTTGAATGAGTTGGCTAATGTCGTTCGAACGAGATGCCGATTTTGTTCGAATGATATGCCTTATTTTTATTCCGCAACATTTTTGCTTTTTTATATAAAAACAAAGGTTGGTAATGTTTATTTTCTGTAAGGGTTTCAAAAATAGTTTTTATTAAGAGAACACAAAGCCTCTTTAACCATTATTATACCCTAGTTTGTGAGATCCAAGTTTCAACATAATATATTTGTTTGAGATCCCGTGTTTTGATCACCAAAGATTATATAATCTTTATTGAGCGAGATTGTTTAGCAACGTGGATTGTTTATTACTCTGGTGATGGATTCTAGAAAGAGATCGGTGGAGGCCAAGACACAGGAAGACTGTGTTGTAAAGCCGTTGGTGGATTTCTATGGTTAACATAAAAAAGGTTCATGTAGAGAAGGATGCATCGAAACTAAAGGCATCGAGTCAGTGAGTAAGATTGTCTGTCACTATTATATAAACCTTATATCATAGTGAATTTACATAGGGCTAGGTCGTCCGAGGCTTTTCCTGTGTGGATTTTTCTTGTACATTGTGGCGTTAAGTGATTGCTTATTTTTATTCTTGAATGCTCACCTAAATGTATGTTTAAGCAAGATAAAATTGTTTAAGTATACCGACATTTGTTTAATCAATGCTTGAACTAAAATTGGATTAATTGCTGACTTAGTTTAAATTTTAATTTAAATAAAAATTTGGAATTTATTAATCCTTCCGATACACACGTAATTCCTTTCTCAAAGTTGCTAACCATATTTACGAAACAAGCATATTTAGAGTTTCGATAATATTTAAATCAAATATTATTTAAGGAGATAAACAAAGATTTTTTTTATCTTATGAAAGTTTTTTAAAAATATGAAAAGCCTAGGTTGTTCCTATTAAAAAGCTCTTCAGTTATTCTTCCATGTCCTTTTCAAATTTAGTGTATAGCCTCAAAACTAACGGCTGAAAGTTTTTTAGTGGTGGTTGGGTGTTAAAAATATAAGGGTCTATATTTTTGTGTATTAGGAAGAAGAGTAGTATGCATTTCAAAAAATTAAACTCAGTGCCCCTTTTATAAGACCTCTATAAAGTCCAATTCAACACAAATAATAGGCTCAGAATAAACCTCCCCACCACCTGGCCGCTATAGCGGCTATGAACCCCGTTATGGCCTAATCCCGCTCCCCGTAGTGCCTCTTCTTTTTCTTTATTTTTTGTAATTCATGTAGGTTATATAATATTTTTTGGATTCCTTTCTTCTTTATAACTAATTAAATAAATTGTGTAATCCTAATTAAATTTTTTATATTGGAGTCCAAGAAAGTAAAAAAAACTCAAATTCCCCCATGGTTTTTCCCAATACTGCAAATTACCTCATAATTAAGTAAACGATCAAATTATTCATTTAATTAACCAAAAGTCATATAATATATCTAAATAAAATCCTTTCTTATTTAATTAAAATTCCAACTTCATAATTCATTTTAATTAATTAGCCTAAATTAATTAATGGGTGAATTGCACCTATCCCTTATCATCTATCATAGATTACGAGTCAACCCCGTGAAAAAAGTTTGACAAACTCACCCGTTAACTACCAATTCATTTTAATTAACACCAGAAACTGGGTTGGCACATTTTTTAGTCTAAATAGGCTAAAATACCCTCAGCGAATTAAAAAAACAAAATATAAAAAACAAAATCCAAATCAACGAAATTTTCAAACCCATCTCTCTCTCTCCCCCTCAACCTCCATAACCTCCATCTCTACCCGCGACCACGTCAAACTCCACAACTTCCATATTCGCCCACGACCATCTCTGCATTCATTCACCTCTACCAACCTTCTTATACCACCAACACCACACTATCACCCAACCAATAATATCACTCCACCACTTTAGACTTCTTCCTCAGATTCCCTCTGTCTCGACAACATAAAGAGACAATGTCCACCAAAGGACAACATGCCCAGAAAGAAAGAGGTGGAAGTAAATCGAAATGAACTTGGGTTGAATAATTGTGATGAAGATGACCCAAACCTTCCCGCCAACCCTCTTGTAGTTAAAGGTAACCTTCATATGCTTTCTTTTGATGTAAAGATGATACGTAGAGGAATGGAAGGTGGAGAAACTGATCAAGATAATAGGAAGGCTCATCTAATTAAGGCCAAAGTTGGATCCCCCAAGGGAGTAGAATTCAACCTGGCTGAGGGAAAGATTATACCAAGCACATTGAAGAAAGTCGATATAGAGAGTCTCGTACTAGACTTTTGAAGGAAGGATTTCAATGGGATTTTAACCCACACAATGATCCTCTCATCAACACGCGAGTACATGGCTATAATGTGTCTTGTGTTTTGGTGTACGGGGGAAGCTCAATTGACGTCATATTTTGGGATTGTTTAAAGGGCTAAAGCTGAGAAAGAAAAGACTCCTCCCATATTATTATCCATTTATCGGGTTCATTAGAGAGAAATTCCACCGTTTTAGGAGTTTTCAAGTGGATGTTTGCATGGGAGTCTGACCGAGTAGATTTACTAGGAAAATTAGCTTTTTTTATTATGGATGAGAACATTTTCTCAGCCTTTAACATAATTCTGGGGATGGTAGCACTCAAGGAGTTTAAATTCGTGCCTTCTATTGTACACTAAATAATGAAATTCATGACTCCTTATGGAGTACGTTAAGTAAATGGTGATTAAGTGGAAACACACGAGTGCTACTTCACCTCGACAGAAGAGAGGGAGGTCCACAAGAGAAAGTTAACCTCATGCAATATTGACACTCTTGACCCAAGAGACGAGCAAAAACTAAAGAAGGGAGAGCCTGTGGAAGAGGTAGGAATCATTGTCCTCAATGAGGACGAATCAGAAAAAAGTCCAATTAGGATAGTCCCTCAAACTAGAGATAAAAAGGAGATTATTAAGTTATTAAGAAAAAGGAAAAATGTGTTCACATAGATACACATCGATAAACCAGGGATCGATCCCCAGGTAAATTGCCATTGGTCGGACTTGGACGAGACAGTGGAATCGATAAAAGAACGAAGACGAACAACTGCCAAAAATAGATACAAAGTTATACAAGAGGAAGAAAGGAAACTGTAGACTTCAGAATTCATCAGAGAAGTGAAATATCCCGATTAGTTGACCAATGTCGTCATTGTGTCGGACAAAATGGAAAGGGGATGATTTGTCAAGAATTGACCAGATGGTTGATGCCACGACCAACCAAGAACTCATGAGTTTCATGGATGCGTACTCTAGGTATAGTAAGATATACACATAGAAGGATACGTCGAGAAGACATCCTTCAACACAGGAAAAGGAACGTACTACTACGAATTAATGACGTTCAACTTAAAAAATACAAGGGCTACGTACCAGAGTTTTTTCAAAAAAATATTCAAGGAACAAATTGGGAAGACAATAGAGGTATATATGGATAATAAAAAAATCTAAAGGCTGAGAGTCACGTGGATGACCTGGATAGTACGCTCGATACCATAGATCAGTATCAAATGAAGTTAAATCTGACGAAGTGTGTGTTTAATGTGAGAGACAAAATGTTTTTAGGATTCATTGTCAATCAGAGGGGCATTGAAGCAAATCCTACCAAGATAAAGGTACTAATTGAAATCAATACATCGAGAATGATCAAAGACATTTAAATACTGATAGGACTAGTTGCCACACTAAACAAGTTAGTGTCATAGGCAATATACTTAAGGGCATCTCGAATTGCCACACGAAACAATAGACAAGTGTTTGTCATTTTTCAAGATCTTGAGAAAAGCGTTCGTATGGGACGAGGAGTGTGAGAAACAATTTTAAGACTTAAGGGCATCTCTAGGCTTACCAATGCTCAACTTTCGGCCCTTCCCAAAAGAGAAATTGTATTCTTATTTGGCTATCTCAAAATCGGCCATCAGCGCAATAATTGTCAAGGATGATAATGGTGACCCAAAGCCTGTGTACTTCAATAGCAAAGTTCTGTATGGGGCAGAGCTGAGATACCCCAAGATGGAAAAGAATGTATACTCTCTAATCCATGCCTCAAGAAAAATGAAGCTATACTTTCAATCTCATATAATGGCAGTGCTCACCAATACGCCTCTCTGATAAGTCATTCATAAACTTGAGAAATTAGGTCGGATAATTGCTTGGTCAGTGGAGCTAGGTGAGTTTGATATTATCTATTAAGTGATGGATTGCGTTGGTAGATTTTGTCGCAGAGTTTTTATGGGAATCAACGGACGATATGGTAAATGGAATACCGATTAAAATCCCAGAGATCACCAAGAATGGAAAAAAACTGTAAACAACGGTAAATCAACGATACCATAATTCGCATAAAAAAATGAGATTTATTACAAAAAAATGGTAGCTGAAGGAACTTTCTCACCAGGATCACCAATTTGGAGTTTTTTTTAATTAATGCTCCATCCTGTGCAAATGGAAGTGGGGCGGGATTAATATTATTCGCGCCAAAAGAGATCGATATTGAGTATGCTCTGAGATTTAATTTTGAAGCATCAAATAATGAGTTAGAATATGAACTCACGCTAGCCAAAGCACTAAATGTCAACCAAAAATTTCCCACAGTGATTCCCTGTTGATTGTAAACTAAATTATAGGGATTTATAAAGCAAAAGACGAGAAAATAGCAAAGTATTTGGCTAGGTTCAAGAGGATTTTAAAGATCTTTCGAGAAGTCAAGATAAAGAGGATCCCTGGAAATGAAAATAGGATGGCAGATTCACTAGAAAGGCTCGCATCGTTCACCAGAATAGAGATCTGTCGATTATTTTTGTTAAAGATTCTCTTGAAATCGTGTTTTGAGAGTGAAGAGGTCGACATTGAAGTATATATGAACTTGAATCTGTGACTATATTTTATGGACCCGATTATAGAATATTTAAAAGATGAAAAGTTGCCCAAAGCTAAAGCCAAGCGTAAAAAGGTATGATATCGAGCAGCTAAATTCACTATCCTCGGAGATGTGTTGTATAAAAGGGGTTTTATTCTTCCCCTCTTGAGATGTGTGCACCCGTCCAAGGTAAATTACGTACTCAGAGACATATATGAGGTTTTTGTGCAAGTCACATTGGTGGATGATACTTCTCCAAAAGGATCGTCACTCAAGGTAGTTATTGGCCGAACCTTGCCAAGGACTCAATTGGGTATGTTCTCGGTGAAATCTTTTATTTCAGCCTTACCAGGACGAGCCATAGTCACCCTTTATCCTCCGCAAAAGGAATCATGCTCTAAATCCATAGGTCGGTTATAATAACTCTCAATAAGAGTATAAACCTTAGAGTAGGACGATACCAAGGTGTCACTGCTGACACAAATGATAACTGGATTGGTCCTAACTATAGTCTCGGCTTAAGAAGGGTAAGTCAAGAGTAAAATAGTTTTTTATAGCTAGAGGAGTAGGATTCAATGGTATCTGTAGCCTACGTCGACGTTACTTGGCCTCACCCTTGCTTATCTCCAGTCTTATGCATTCATGCATATGCGAAAAATCTTCACCAAGCTCGTATAACTTATGATACATGAAAAAATAGGGAAAACCTAAGTGGGAATTGCTAAGGATCAAACTAAGGTAATTGAATTTATTTTGAATAGTTTTTTCAAGAACAATAAGAACACCTTAGGTAACTCTCATCAGACAAGACGTCAAAAAATGCAAACAATCAACTTGAAACTTCAAAAGCCTTGTTAACTCAACCTCATATGTTCCCCTAGTTGCCTACCCACCCTAAAACGTTGCATAATATGTGCAAACCACCACAATTAGTAGCCAGAGTAAATAGAAAATATCGCTAGAAAATTTAAAAATGTTGAAAAATTGATCAATCCAATGGAAACGAAGAAAAGAGATAAAGAGTGTACCTGGAAATAAAGAAAAGAGGCCGAGGATACAAGAAAAATCACCGAACAAAAGTAGAGATCGAAGAAAAAAAGTTTCTAGAGAGAGAAAGGGTGTTTTGGCTCTAATGAATGTTTTGGTAGAAATGAAAGGTTTAATGCCTTTTGCTGCCTAAAACCATGCACATAGTTCCCCAAAATCCTCATTATTAGGGAACGCCTCCCAATTCCTAAGTGTGACATTTATCTGTGTGCTCCGGCTAGGGAGTCATGCCAACACTGAGCAAGCCCCTTAATGAATGATATGTGCACTACTTTTCATAAGTGAGAAGTGACACCTATGCTAAAGCCCAATAAGACCATTGTACCTCTACTAGCCATAGAATACCCTTGTATACAGACTAAGAATTATAGTGGAAGAACAGGGTGAGTTAGAAGAAGAGTTTAAAACTCAACCTTCCCGTGATATTTAAGGCTAAGGTGTAGGGATGATTGATATACATAAGTTAGGTCTCGTCTGGATGACCAACTAAGAGGAATCTTGCTCATGGACATGTGTTTAAACATAATCTCCATCCACCGTGTCTCCTTCTTCTTAATTTGATAATTGTAAACCTGACTGTCACTCTGTCAAATTATAGAGAGAGAGATAATCTTGTATACACTACCCATGACTATTTTCCCTTATTTATAGTAAAATCACTCTCACACTATAAACAATGGGTGTAGGCTAAGGATGTACCATTTAAACACTTGTGTCCATCTATTTTCTTTCATCTCCCCTACTGCCTCACTTATATTTATCATCTTCTCCATTATTGTGTAAGATCGAAACCAAGTTGAATTCCTAGGATGATATCAAGCATTTTTCTCCTCATAATTGAACTAAAACTAGAAAACAAAAATGAAATTACAACTAGAAATGAAAACAAAAGCAAAATCAAAACTTAATTGGGTGCAATGGTGAAATCGGGTTTGGTTTAGGGTCACTAGGCTGGAAAAATATCAATTTGGGGTCGTATCTAAATGAGATATAAAATTAATTTGGTGTCTAGTTGTGTTGATGAAGGTGGTGGCTGATTGTGATGATGAAGTTAGTAGTCATAGGTGGTGATGTATAAGATAGCACCGGGGTTGAGTTGTTAGTGGACATGGAGGTGGTGTTTAGAGATGAAGGAGGTAGTAGAGGGAGGAGGGTTCAGGCGAAGGGTGGTGGAGGGAGGGTTGGGAACTGGGCGGTGGAGAGAGAGAATAGGTTTAAAAAGTTTTCTAATTTGGTTTTTATTTTCTAATTTGCTTTCTTTTGTTTTTGTTTTTATTTTTTTTTTGTTTTTGCTTTGTTTTTATTTTTGTTGCTTTAATTGGGTAGAGGTATTTAGTCAATTTAGACAAGAAAAATAGGCCAAAATTGTTTTCGCTGTTAATTGCAATGAATTGGTAGTTAAGGGGGTGATTTTGTCGGGTATTATTTTTTAGGGGGGAGCCTTAAATTCGTGATAGTTGAGGGGTCTAGCTGAAATTTACCATTAATTAATTAAATCCAGTTCCGTAATTCTATCTGTTAAAGTTGTAGGGTAAATTTTGGAACTTTTGGAGTTTTAATTTTGAAAACTAACAGTTATAATTTTGTCCACTTAGGTAATTTGTGTCGACTTAAAGTATTTTGAGTCGACCTAAAGTCCCAGTTCCCTTTTTGAAATTCTCAAAAGCCTTCTCTTTGAAAACCAATTCCGAGGTAGGTTATCTTACGGAATTTCATTATACTTAAAGTCACTTTAAGTCGACGTATAGTTCTTGACTTGATGTCTAGGATTTTTGTTCTATTCTGGTTTTGAGGGAGGTTTGATGAGTTTCTTTGAGAAATTTCACGGCTATACAAGGTCATTTACAACATTACAATAATTCCTTTATAACTGAAAGCTCTGGGAGGGTCTCCGGAGTTTGATCACTTATGTTTGACTTTAGGTAATATATTATGTTTGACTTTATGTAATATAAATAATTCATATTATTTATGCATGAGTGGATTAATAAATGAATATAATTGAACCCTGATGGTGAGGTGGTTGAATTAGACTTGTACTAAAAGGTTGATCTTTCCATGGATTGAGTGACCTTATGATAGTTAAGTATGCATGTATATTGTGCTTATTTCTTTCATTGTGAATCTCTAGAAGTAAAATCTCGAGGCATAAGTATGGATGATTATAAATACTTAGAATTATTCTTATTTGCATCATGTTTTTGTGGATACGATGATCATGAGTTTTTCTATGGTGCATGCTTACTTCTTGTCATGCTATGATCTATTGTGAATACTTTTTTCTTCGCAAGCTATAATATTTTATGCATGGTTTCTTCTTCCCATGCTTTGAAATATTCTTGGTAGACTTTCTTGGTATGCATGACTGTGAATTATGATATTTATTTTGTTGGTAAATATCTTTTCATTGGTCTTGATAGCTTGGCTGTTGCTTGCTTGATCACGCAAATTTCTTATTAATATTTCTTTTAATTATTCTATACCTTAGTTATTTCTTGCATGATCACATGTATTTCTTGATCCAATGTATTTTATTGGGTTATGATTCTTTTGAGGTTGTAGTTTCTTTATTAATACAATCATGGAAATAGGACCCATAATGTCTCGAGTTCATGTTTTTATCTCAAGAAAATTAGAGATGAGATAGTGAAGTTATGTCCTATATTAATTGGATTGTTTCCATAAAAAAATATTTACACTTCAAAAGATTTTTGTTTTCACAAAAATCATTTTCCAAGTTAAAAGATAATTATTTTATTTTGAAAGTGTGAACAAAATTTATTCTAAAAGGTTTTGTGGCAAAAGTTAGATCAAAGTAAAATCAATCCATTTTAATATTATTAAATAGGATAAATGATTTTATAGATACAAGTAAGTACAATAATCACATAACACCGAATATATAAGGAAAACACACCAACAGAAAAACAAACTCAGGCCAATTTGAACAAGAAAGATAATAAGTATGAACTTGGAAAAAAGAACTACATCTACATTCACATCAATACAATGGAAAAACATTTTATTCCCAATCGATTTCCTTAAATCCATTTAAAGTCAAATGTTCTTTAGATTTGAAGATAGAATTAATTAAAGGAAAATAAAACCAAGGGTAACCACTAAAATCTATAACTAAAAAGACAACATTTTTTGGATTTTCCAAAAATTTTCAATTAAAACAAAACTCTTTTTGGATTTTAAAAAAAACGTGTCAAAATGAAAAATATAAGTGGAATGATATGAAAATATTGCAATAGGCATATAAAATATGAATATGAAAATCTTCATATACCTAGAAACAAGTCTCAACCTCAATCATTATGCCCAGAGGAGTTCTCAAAAGGAGATGACATCCTATGAAAAATCTCCATAAAATCTTATGAAGTCTTGACTAAATACCCTACTTATTGTCTAAAACCCTCAAAATCTCTCGTGTAATGTGCGAGAGCTTATGGAGTTACAGGTGTGGGAGTGCGTGCGAGAACACATTTAAGTACTCTTGTGGTATCATAATGTGAAATACACCTATGAGACACTCTACCGAACATAAAAAAAAATTCCCTTATTTGACCTCTTCGCTTGTAATAGGAACATTCACGGGCTTGGCTCCACCTCTCTCTCATTGTCTAGGGAGATCTCTCCCAGGTGGATTAGGATGCCTAAATGGGTTAACTCGAGGTCTATATGGATCTAACACAAAATCGGGAATCGGATCAGGTTCTACATGGTAAGTGGATGCACCGTCATCACCAATTCTTAGCCTCTTAACATTACCCAAAACAGGACCGAGGAGCATCTTTCTAACCTTCTTAGATGTGTCCTCTATTGTAACCTTGACCTCCCAGGCACATTCGAGATCTCTCTCGAGTTGGGATACAAGGGCTTCAAGTTTCTCATAAGTCTCCACTGAAGATTAAATATCTACCATAAAACTTGTTCAATGTTGGTCAACTCGGTCTTTTTTTGGCAAAAAATGATCAACTACTACATAAAGACGCCTTCACCTTCTCAATTTGACTCTCCGACGCCTCACAAACCCTTAAAAATTTCACTTCTCTCTCCAAATCTAATACCCTAAGATACAAATACTTATGAATATTTTTCAACTTCAATGTCTCGATCTATAAATCACTAAACGCTTTTTAGATATCCCATTATTCCTCACTTGAAATCTCGTCCTCACTCTCACTAGAATGGCTCAAAACATCATCGTGGCTTTCACGTTTAGATATGTCCTCATCGGCGTGGGGTAAATTAAAAGTGATACAATGACTAGCCATGAACGTAAAGCACGGTTTATGTAGCGATTCTCAGCCTGAATCAATCGCCTCGTTGTAACGTTTACTAAGAGTGGCTTTATTTGCAATCTCTTTCCCCTTTCTCTTTAGATTAATGGGACACTCATGTGCCTTGTGCCCTCTGCCCTCGCACTCATAAATCTTATATCTTCCTCAGATTTAGACTCACAAACTCTTTCAATTTTTTCTTAATTTGAGTCTTTAAAGCTACTCCTATATCCTTAGTTTTAATCGTTTTAGGGAACATATCTATCTCTCTATTTTAAGGTCACTTACAAGTTCACTTAACCTAAGAGTGTCTAAAATCCCTAACGAATTAAGCACAGTGATCTTAGGAATAAAGCACGCAAGAAGTGACACTATGATCTTTTTCACCACTCTAGTCTCCAGAGTTTTCCACTCAAATTAACAATCTCTAATAAATGTGGATAAAACTTATCGAATGACTCAGACTCTAACATAGTGATGGTCTCAAATTGGGTAGTCAAATTTTGAAGCTTTGACAGCATTGGTACCCTCAGGAGTGAACATGAGAGTATCCCATGATTCCTTAGATGTAGTGCACATCATGAAACGATGGAACTCATCAGGGGTAACTGCTGCAACAATAGCACTAAGCCCATAAGATTTAAAACTACTCCACTTAAATTACTCATCAGTCCATGAGGAAACATGTTTAGGATTAACAACATTATCAACATAGAAAGTGGGAGGAGTTCACCCTCTTTCACAAGCTAACCAAATTTGCTCATTTATGGCTTTTAAGGCAGACCTTATCCGAGCCTTCCAGTAAGCATAATTGGTAACATCAAAGATGGGCACTCGATTATACAAATTCTCCATTAAAATCCTATTTTTCAATGATTAAAAGCTTTTTGCGAAAAAAGATCTCACAATAAATTTGTATAAAGGCCTCTAATACCAATTTGAGAGTGCGCTATCGCGATCTTAATGGAATAATTTATATAATTAAATATCCACCAAACAAAAATCCAAATTTTATATTTTAACCCTATAACATGAATCAAGGTAATAAAACAGATAAACTAAATCATGCAAGTAATAAAGGCAAAATTTGAGGAAAAATCCCTTTCGTGAAACACCTTTATTCAACACCTAAGAAATATTACAGGACAGTCAACTTACATACTACTTGATAATAGCTACAAGAAAATGCGCTAGTCTTCGCAAATTTGTAAAGAATATCATTTGTCTTCAAGAAGTCCACAGGTGGACTTCCATCATCGGTATCCATTGATTAACCTTTGTCTTAAGCAATGATCCCATCGAGAATCACAGTGTTCAACAGTGAAGATGGTCTCTCCAAAAGAGTAGTGTATGCAAGGATACAGACTATAGGGTTTACTTGATTCACACAAATATCTTTTGGGGATGTGGTTTGTAAATCAAAAAGGTATTCAAAACTCAAAAGGTTGAATTTTTTTACAGAGGATATGTAGAAATCGTTCTGAAAAAAGTTTTAAAAATCTGAATACACAATAATTATTTATATGATGTTCACAAATTTTGAGGTGGCAACTCGTTTGAACGAAAAGGAGGCTCGTTCGCAAGAGAATAGCATCTCATTAGAATGAAATAGAATATCTTTCGAATGACAAAGCTATCTAATTTGAACAAGCTTTAAACGACCTTCGAAGGACCCAAACAGTATGTCTGTTCACCCACATTAGTTGTTCTCCCACATGAGTCTATATTTTATAGGTGCTCATCTAGTTTGGAAATTGTGACAAAATTGAGTCATACCCCTTTCCAACGAACATGCCTTCAGACTCTTTATTTTGATTTCCTCTAATAGTCCAATGGTATAAACACCAACACCACACCTAGGATCATTTATGTGTTGCATATGAGATTGCATTCTTTATAATATTAGGGTCTGTGAGTTAATTCTCTTTATAATAATTTTTCCATAATTTTTATGATATTTTAAATAATTTCTATGATTTTTTAAATAATTTTTAGAAATTAAAATTGGCATTTACAAAGTTTATGGGATGTTTTGTAATTTCATTAAGCTATTAAAAACCCGCATGGGTAGAAACCAAAAGTTCTTGATAATTGTGTGGGTACAATTCGTATTTCTAAAAATTTAAAAATACGCGTTTTACAACCCATCACAGCCTTACACATGTTAATCTCACAACGGTTGGATGCGTGTTTTCTTGCCCTCACAATCCTGTGTTTGATTGTGAATCGTTGGATTGTTTTATTCTATGGTCTGCATGCGTTTTTACCTGATTCCTATGTTTTTGTTTAAACTAATCAAAGGCGTTATAATTGCGGTGCACTGTTAGCCATCAGATTTACCTTGATCAGTTGAGACTTAATCGTGACCATTCATTTGCTTCGAATTTCTAAAGGCTTCCATGGCTTAGTATAAATATATGCCTTATATGTTGCGATTACAATCTTTGGCGTGCCTCATTTTTGAGAGAAAATAAAGAGAGTAGACAGAAGAGAGAGAGAGAGAGAGAGAGAGAGAGAGAGAGAAAGGAAGAGAGAAATAGGAAACCCTAAACTAAACTCCAGCCAAATCTCACCAGAATTTTTTTTTTAGAGTGTGTTAGTTCGAGAGTTGTGAAGATCATTCCTCTTCTGTACTTTATCTCTTTTCCAACTTAATCACAACAGTTTGATCTCATTTTCTCTCATAGAAAACTGAGATTTACGCTCTGTGATACATTCCACATTTATATCTCTTTTTGTTTTGATTTCTTATTTCAAGAAATCATAGTTTTGTTGGCTATTTTCAACTGTTATGTTTTCAAACCGTAAAACCAACAAAATTGTTTCTGATTTCAGTTTCTTTGAACATTCAGACTTAGATCTAGTTTAAGATCTTGATTGGGGATTTACACTTTCACATATTTCACATTTTGTGAAATAGTTTGTACATTTTCAAAATAAGAAAGTGTTTAGGATGTTGGCTCGTGTTTATAGCAAGATTCCCTCTTGATATGTGGATATATTAAAAGATCCAAAGTCTGATAGTTTCGATTAAACGAATTTTAGAAATATTTACATATTTGTAATTTGATTAGCATCTTGTCTGTAATTAAATGTGTGTGAGTTGCATGCATGTGATTTAGATTACATCACCACTTACACCTTCACACTAGTACACTGAAAAGTGTTGGTATTGAGATGTCGGACTTTTGAGTCGACATAAAGCTAAAAGGAGCAGAGTTACAAAGCTGAGAGAACATCAACAACATCAGAACCTTGGGAGATGTTAGAAAATCCAGAGGAGTTGGTACATTTCTAAACTTAGAATTATGTCTGATTGTGTGTCTTTATTGTTATATAGTTTGTAAATTGTTACTCTATTTTAGTGGAATTTTACTTTTGAGGTGTAAAGACCTCCGTAGATGTTTCCCCAATTGGATGGGGTTTTACTACGTTAAAATTGTACTTGTATACTTCCTCTTCCTCTAACCCCTTTCTTGAGGCTGTGTTGATTTAAGTTCCTTAAGTTTTGGTTTTCAAAACTGGTAAACCTATACCTTAAATAACCCATTCATACTGTTTTACACATCTTGTGTTAAGAATTTATTTTAAGAAAAGAGTTTCTTCAACAAACTATTTGGAGCCATTTAGATACTTTAATCTTGAATTAAACGACTTTAGTGGTGCTTATTTCAATTGGTATCAGAGCATTGGTTTTTCAAAATTCTTTAGATCTTGAGTTTCTGAAATTATTTTCTCAAAACAAATTATGGACGAGAAATTTGAGAGACTAGGTATCCGGTCCAGAGCCCCTCTCTTTGATGGAACGAACTTTCTTTATTGGAAGGTAAGGATGGTTGCCTTCGTCCAAGGGACATTGGGAGATGAATCCTGGGGAGTTATTGAAAGTGGTTACACTTTTCCTACTAAACCAGCCGCTGAAGGAAGTACTGTGAGGATTAAAAAGTTACTAAGTGAATTCACTAAAGAAGGGAAACAGAATTCCCTTAACAACAACAAAGGAAAAAATACTAGATTCATGTCTATTAATTAACACGAATTTAAGAGGATATCATTCTGTCTGACTCTAAGGAAGCATGGGACACCCTAGTGACTACACATGAAGGTGATACCAAAGTTAAAGCTGCTAAAACCCAAATGTTAATTCAGCAGTATAACTCCTTGATCATGACTGAGACTGAGTCATTTGATGACTTCTATATTAGACTGACAGACATTGTGACCAAATTTCATGCTAATCGGATTATTTATGATAGAAAGGAAATTGTTTTTAAAATACTAAGATCACTTCCACAAAAAATAGATAATACGCAATTGAGGAGATGGATGATCAAAATCTCACACCTGAACTCCTTTGTAGAAAATTGAGAATTGTGGAAATGGAATTAGAATTTAAGAAACAATTAATCCAGTCCTAAAAGAAACAGTTTGCCTCCAATCTTTTTTTTTTCATCTAAGTTGACCACACTTGAATTTAGCATACCTAACATTGACTCAGACTCTGATGAGGACCATAATTGAGATACTTTGGATAATGAGATTGCCTTAATGTCTAAATAGTTTAACAAAATTGCGAACTTTCGAAATAAAATAGCAAAAATACAACGCAAACCTACTTATCCTAACCAATCTAACAACATACTTCATGAGGGAAGACAAGACAAATACTAGACTGACAATCACAAGAGACCTGAGAAAGACCTCAAAAATATTGAATGCTATAGATGTGGGAAGTTAGGACACATGGCTAGTGACTGTAGAGTTAACTTAGACAAAATTCACAAACATAATAGGGATCATCTAAGCAAGACTTGGGATGACTCAAGTGACTCTGAAATTGATGAACCTGAGTCATTCAACACTTTTGACCGTTGTATGTTATTCTTTGCTAAGATAATCTACAATGATGATAAGGAATCTGATCATCCTATCTAACTGATATCGTGCCTACTAGTTTATCTACCTTATTGCTTGAGAATGTTGAAAATGCTTCAAACGCTCTCTGTGTGTGAGTCAAAGGGAATGATCTATTGTTGATGTCAATGGGTGTGTGAGTCTTAAAAATGAACCGCTAAGGGAAACTTCACACTTAGTGACTCCGAAAACGATGACCTTCCTGACATTCACACACTCTACACAAAAACGCTCAAGAAAAGCACTAGGCTTGAAAAGATTGTCAAGGATCTTACCCAGAAGATAGAAACCCTAAGTTAGATGATCAAATAGAATGTTGAAGAGTACACTACTCAATGTCTAACTCATGAGAATGAAACCAAAAATTTTGAACAAAAACTGAAAGAGATGTCTAACTCAAATGAAATTCTCGAAAATAAATACAAAGAAACGTTGTTAGAATTGGAACAAATAAAGGAAAAGACATCCATAGTCTTCAAAAAGTTTGCAAAATTTGAAAATAATTCCAAATGTTTTGAAGATTGTGTTACTGAAAGTAAAACAAATTCTAATGACAGAACTGGAATAGAATTTTGTCCCAACTCTAAGACACAAACTAAAAATGTTGAAATTTTAAAGTTTGTGTTTGGTGGCAAAAGACCTATTCAAACTTGTCCCGATTTTCAAAGTTTCAAAAATGATTTTAATATAAAACAACTGAAGTTAGACACTGGTGAATGAAGTAACTTTAAGCATAATGTTGAGTAAAAGACTAAATACGTCTGCCCCCTATTCGACAAGAAGATTCGACATTTCATCCTATGCCACCTAGGAACTAGACTAGTAGTGCTCAAAACCTAGACAAACCTTTGAATAATAATTTTCCTAAGGCTGTGAGTTCTACATGCCATCTTTACGGATTCTATTGTGATGTCTATGGACACTCCCTTGATGGTTTCTATTCCAAACGCCTATATAATCCAATCTATAACTCTCATGTTTACCATAACTTCAAGTATTCTAGGAGAATACGTAACAAATATGTCCTTCCTAGACAACCAGACAAGAATTCTAACTATCGTAACATAAGAAAAAGGACTAATACTAAAAGACCATCAATAAGAAGGAATCCTAGATTCTTTTCAAGACCAATTGCTCAAACTCTTTATAATACTAATAAATATGCACAAAAATATTTTAAAGAAAAGACAAAATCTCGTAAGTTTTATCAAATACGAGCTAATAAGTGCAAATTGAAAACTAGAGACATTTGGGTTAGAAAAGATGATCTATTTCTCGAGTTGAGATGTAAAATTGTGATCAATGCTTTTAAAGCTGAACATATGACAACTGGATGGTATTTAGACTCAGGTTGTTCCAAACATATGACCGGGGATGATTCCAAACTTTTAAATAAAACTAACTTCTCCGGAGGAAAAGTCTTGTTTGGAGATGTTGTATCAGCCCAGATCATTGGTAAAGGAACACTCCATGAAGAAGGATTACCCATTCTTGAAGATATTCTCTTAGTATATTAAAGCTAATTTACAAAGTATATCACAGTTTTGTGACTCAAACCATACCGTCACTTTTTTAAAGAACGATTGCAAAATTTTAAATTAAAAAGGTGATTGCATTATTACAGGACTCCGTACTCCAAATAACTGTTATACATTCAATCTAAGTACAGAGGTTTGTAACATTGCCAGAATGGATGACAATGATATATGTCATAATAGGTTGGGTCACATTAATTATGATAGTCTTGGCTAATTTTGCACTCAAGAGATAGTTAGAGTTCTTCTTAAGATCAAACCAATTTCAAACATTATTTGTAGTCCATGTTAAGAAGGGAAAATTCTTAAGGCTTCCCACAAGAAAGTTAAAGAAGTTATATCCACTAAACCTCTAGAACTCATCCATATGGACCTAATGGGTCCTTCTCGTACTGTTAGTCTTTGCGGCAACAGTTACATTCTTATTATGGTTGATGACTTCACTCGATTTACCTGGGTTGCCTTTTTAAAACACAAATCAAAACCCTTTTGTAAGTTTTTAAAAATCTTAGTTCGTATAGAAAACAAAAAGGACTCCCAAGTAGATTAGATCCATAGTGATAGAGGAGGAGAATTCATAAATTCAGGTGTCATTGAATATTATGACTATAATGGTTACAAACATGAATTTAGGGCTCCTAAGACACCTCAACAAAATGGAATTACTTAGCAGAAAAATCGCACTCTTCAAGAAATATCCCGTGTGATGATTCATGTGAACCTACCTAAATATTTTTGGGTAGAGTCTATTCATACCGCCTGTCATACCATCAATCGAGTCTACTTAAGGAAAAATGCTAAACAAATATCCTATGAGCTTTGGTATGGGAAGAAACCTAACCTAAAATACTTTAGAACCTTTGGCAGCACCTGTTATGTCTGTAAGCACAGAGAACAGCTGTCTAAATTCGAAACCAGAGGAGATAAAGCCATTTTCTTAGGATATTCTCCAGATAGTAGAGCCTACCGTGTCTACAATCTTTGTACCAAAACCATGATGGAATCCACTAATGTGGTTGTAAGTGACCCTCATGTAGAAAGTAAGATCAAAGAACCAATTATTTTAGATGAGTCCGAAAAGATTTTGAATTATGACTCTCCAGAAATAGTTGAATCCTTACCAAGTGAGACCCCTGAAGTACCTAACTGGGTTTTGAAAGATCATCCTTTAGATAGTGTAGTTAATAATCCTACTAAGCATGTTCGTACAAGATCTCAACTTCGTAACATTCCTCATTTAACATGCTTTGTGTCTCCTCTTATAGAGCCAAAGACTGCAAATGAAGCCTTGAATGACACTTTGTGGATAAGTGTTATGCAGGAGGAACTTCTTTAATTTGTCATTCATGAAGTTTGGTATCTTGTACCCAGGCTTGAAAATAAAAGGTTATTGGCACACGTTGGATTTTTAAATATAAGACTGATGAATCCGGGATGATTATTCGGTATAAAGCCAGATTAGTTTCCCGGGGCTACTCTCAGATTATAGGATTAGATTTCGAGAAAACTTTTGCTCCTATCACTCGCCTCGAATCTGTTCGCTTACTTTTTGCTATAGTTTGTCATTTGCACTTCACTCTATATCAAATGGATGTTAAGTCATCCTTCCTTAACGAAATTTTAACTAAGGAGACCTATGTAGAACAACCAAAAGGTCATCACCCAAATGATGTCTATCGTCTTAAAAAATCTCTTTATAGGTTAAAACAAGATCCTAGAGCTTGGTGATAGCGCGCGAGAAGTGTGCGCGTGTAAGTGCACCGTCGTTGTTTTCTGTCTCGCCGCAACTATACAAGAAAACTTAAATTATTACTACACTTGTAGGGCAAGCACAGCGGTAAGTCGGGTATCTAAAATCCACAGGGACGAGATGCTAGAATTAAAGTGATTTAATACTCCGAAATAAAAGTGTAAAAAGTGATTACAAGCTAAAAAGTAAAATGATGCATAAAAGGTAAATGTTATTCTAGGCAAGGGTATTGAAACTAGATTAAGAAAGCGAGTAAAACTATAGGTTGCATCGAATATCCCTCACATGGGTTAATTTGTATAAAATGGTTACATGGGTCGATGAGTTATTACAATTGCGTCTCGTTTCGACAGTTAATTAAATCAAGGGTTGTCACGCCCCTAAATCCTCATAAAAGCCTAATAAGATTTTAGCGTCAACAAATATCCCTGAAATTACGCGCGAAAGGTCGTAAGCACGGGACATACATGATATGCCCCGTCAAATCTCCTAGGCATAATAACTAGGACAATGCACCTGAAATACACCCGTAAACACTATCACCAAAGCCAAGCAATGCGTTAACTCGAGTGAGTTCAATTCAAACACAACCAAATTTAAATTAGCTAGAAAGCATCGTAAAATGCGGTAAATAAAGCGAGTAAATAAACGCGATAAATCTACACTAAAAAGCAAGTAATAAAAGCATTTAAACTAATTAACAAAGCATGTAAACCTTATTATCAAAGCAAGAATTAATGGAAAACAACTATATTAATGGAGGGGAGGTGAATAGTGCAACTTACAACCCAATTGGGTGTCAAACCAAGAAGAATCAAAGACGAACTCTTTAAATCCCCCAAACCCTAAGCTAAAATCTAACCTAAAATGTTCACCCCTGATATTACAACAAAAATTGGTATTTATAGTAAGTTGGAATAAGTAAAGAAAAGAAAAGAGAAAAGAAATTAAAAGGCAAAATATATCCTGGAAATAGCGGATCGATCGATCGATTAAAATCGTCGATCAATCGATAAGGAAGAAAAAAGTCCACTGCAGAGAAGCATCGATCGATCTACCAAAATAGTCGATCGATCTATCAAGCAAGTATCAGCACACTGCATTGTTGTTTTGGTTGTTTGCCTTTCCCGTTCGCCTAAATTGCCTTAACTTCTTCGTTATAAATCAAAATCGCGCACCATTTACGGCCACGCGAAGCTTGCGAGGAGGGATACAACTTCCGTGTAGATGTTAGGCTAGGTTCTCAATCTGTGAAAGGACTAAAATACCCTTGAACGTGCGATCGAGTACGAAAATCGAGCGGAATGCATCCGAACTTCACACTTAGCATCCAAAAACCTATAAAACCTCAATTAACCCATGCAAAACATGTTAACGTAGAAATCCGAGGTTGTTTGGTTAACGAGCATAAATCTAAGGAATATGATACTCGAGGGGGCTAAAATGCGTAGGTTCGAGGGATGAAATATGCAATATTTACGTATCATCACACCCCAAACTTACACATTGCTAGTCCCTAGCAATGAAATAGGATGCAACAAGAACTATAAGCAAACCAATAGCAGGAGTAGGTACAAAAGTTTGGCATAAAAGAAAAAGGCCACTTTCGCGGGCGATTCGATTGTATTTAGCGTATGCAATAAGCCGTTAAACCCCCAGGTCACCCTAATGGACGAGTGTCGTCTCGTGAGGGTTTTCAGGGATGCTACCCACAAACATCACATGGTTCTTCAAAATATGCCCAAACCAACACGCGACAAGCCCAATAAAAGCGAACAAGATTTCATACGCATTACTAGAAACATGAATGAATTCAAAAAAAAGTCCAAATCATTAACATTATAGAATGCACCTCATAGAATTGAAACCTTAAAATGTGGGACAGTAGCGAGCACATGCAAAGTGTGATTTGACAAAAACTTAAATAAACCGAATACTAAATTAAAGCAAGCATATATTCAATCCTCACGGGCATTACACTCATCAAGCGAATTCACTCGAAACATGAAGGTAACTCACGGAACATGCGGGCATAAGGATAATGTAAATGGAAACTAGGCCGCACACATGTCACAGATGAAGAACGCTATATAAAAACTAAAAAATTGTAATCTCAATGAAAGGATACCGCACACTAAAAGAGGGGAAATGCATTTTCACAGGTTATCAAAACTAATGACTTTTAAATTATATCAACCTAAGATCACATAGGACTTGTATAGGGTTGTAATGTAGGCTAGGCTAGGGTATGAAATGAAGGAATGTATGTACGGATTCAAAGTGTTCGGAATGAAAACTCGGGATAATGGGAAAATGCGGGCAATATCAAAATTGGAAAAACAAGTTCCAAAACGGCATTAGATATATCATAGGGGAGAGTAATCAAAGCTTATTGAACACTATACACAACATTTATAACTTTCTCTTTCTTTTCTTTTCTTCTTTTTCTCATTTTTCTTTTGTTTTCTTTTGCTTTTTGCTTTCTCTTTTTCATCACTTTTTTAACTTTTTCTTTACTTTTCAAACTCTCATATGCCTAAATTGCAACTGACATCATAAAAACATCATTCAATCCCAAGCAACATTCCAAACAAAGGTATGAAAAGTGTATGTATGGTTTATAACTCCAATGCGGAGTTGATATGGAATTTGGGTTATGAAACAAAAGGCTATATTTAGGCTCAAGGGGGTTAATGAGGGTAAACATATAAGGGTGAGGTCAAGGCTAATATGGGTGATATAACAAAGAATGCCTATGATCATTTCCAAAAGTTTACGCGACTCTCGAATCAAAACAATATATGAAAATTATGATCAAGTAGAAAATTTCAAGAATGAACTCAATTAATGAACGGTCAAATGAAAGAAAAGTGAGACTACCAACGAATTCAACGTTTTCAATGAGAAAAGAATAGTGTATACACTCAAAAATGACGAAAGGTACAAATCTTACTCGGTGTAAGTATATACAACACAACAAAAGATTACCGAGTTATAAAAATCTTAAACCAAATCAATAAGGCAATAAAAGTGCATGTGCTCATGGGATTAAAGTTTAATTCATGAAGTTATTCATAATATCAATAATTGAGACTAAAGTCTAATAACTTCTAAAATCGAGAACATGTATCATTGGGTTGTCTATTGGATCGGGCAATTATTGAAATTTATCATCGAAAACAAAGGCAAAAAGGGAGAAAAAAGAAAGAAAATAGTTTTGAAATTTTTTAATTTTTTTAAGAAAAGCATACTAAGTAACTAACATGTGAGAAAAAATATGGACTAAATAAAGAAATGGATATAATATCCCACATTACCTAACTTAAAACTTGATATTGTCCTCAATGTGAATTAAGAACCAAGTTAAGAGAGGAAAATAGCTATAGTACCCAAAAGTGGAGCGATCCCCATAAGAATAAGTCCAAAGAATCTACAAAACAAGTTAGTACCGAGCATAGCAAAAACAAATAAAAAAAAGTTAACTAATTACATTACACTAAAATAAAAAGAAAGAAAGAATAAAAATCTAACTATATACAACCTACTATTTAGGCTTCACACTAACTGTACACAAGATGTCTAAATAACTGAGGGTCCACTATAAGAACGATTTGACTTTAGAGGATAATAGGTGTACCCTCACAAACAAGCATGCCCTCCGAAAAATATGAATTCTTTTTTAACAACGGAAGGCATGTGTAAGGCGTAAGAAAGGAACCGTCGCCAATTAAAAGTTTTGGAGGGACGATGGGGGGTTTGGATTGAACGGGTGATAAAAACATGTGGGGACCGAGAAAAGCCAAATATCCTCCCAAGGATTTTGAAATTGGAATGGGAGGCGGCGCACACAAAGGAAAAGATGCGATCCTGGAAGGCGACTCGAGCAAGTACTCCTCATCGGCGAAAAGGTTTAAAACATTAAAGTTTGAAATCGAATCATCAGGTACTTGTAACGGTGTGATAATAGAGGATGAAAATGGGGATAAAAGAAATTCAAACTCATGAGATGAATCATCATCGCATGAAGATTGAGTTTCGAAGGAAATAATATCATTTTCAATGAAATGTTCTTCTTTGGGGGCCAAAGAAGAAATCATTTCATTACAAGTAGATATTACGTCATTTTCATCCTCACTTTCAATATCTATTATGCAATGGGTAAAGTCTAGAATGGTTTGTTCCAAAGTAGGCACAAGTACCTCATTTGGTTCAAAACATTCTTCGACCTCAAAAGTCTCGGATGCAAAATCGTCGTCGGACTCAAATAATAAATCTAATTCATCTTCCCACGAATGATTTTCTTCCCTATAACGATTTTCAAGTTTCTCATTCTCAGACATAAGCAAGCCTTCACCGAATGTCATGGGTCGAGGTGCGGTTGCATGAAAATGGGAACTTTGAAAATTACTATTGGACTTAAATGAAAACTCATTATTATAGGAATTTTGAAAACTATTGCAATTCGTTTCAAAATTCCTATTCTAAGGAGGTAAAGGCCCAAAATCATTGTCATCATCATCAAAATTCCAATAACCTAAGTTTTGATTTCGTTATACTCTCCCAAAGTCATATTTGAATTTGTTATACTTTGGGATTCTAAGTATTCACCGAAAGTCATATGATTACGAGCATTTTGAGAATTATAACAATGATTACTTAAAGAATTGGAATAAGACATGCTCACCCCAAAAGTGGCTCGAAGTGGCGAATTCCACAAAGTAAGTGCGCGCGGGAAAAATTCTAGCATTTCTAAGTGCTCAAATGTGGAAGTCCTGCAAAAAGATTAGAAAATAATACAAATAGAAAGAAAATACTATGAAATACTAAATCAAATAAAGTCTAAAACAAATAAGTCCCCGGCAACAATGCCATTTTGATAGCGCACGAGAAGTGTGCACGTGTAAGTGCACAGTCATTTTTTTCTGTCTCGCCGTGACAATACAAACAAACCTAAATTACGACTACACTTTTGGGGCAAGCACAGCGGTAAGTCGGGTATCAAAAATCCACAGGGGCGAGATGCTAAAATTTAGGTGATTTAATACTCCGAAATAAAAGTGTAAAAAGTGATTACAAACTAAAAAGTAAAAAGATGCATAAAAGGTAAATGTTATTCTAGGCAAGGGTATTGAAACTAGATTAAGAAAGCGAGTAAAACTATAGGTTGCGTCGAATATCCCTCACCCGGGTTAATTTGTATAAAATGGTTACATGGGTCGACGAGTTATTACAAATGCGTCTCGTTTCGACAGTTAATTAAATCAAGGATTGTCACGCCCCTAAATCCTCATAAAAGCCTAATAAGATTATGGCGTCAAAAAATATCCCAAAAATTACGCGCGAAAGGTCGTAAGCACGGGACATACATGATATGCCCCGTCAAATCTCTTACGCGTAATAACTAGGACAACGCACCTGAAATACAACCGTAAAAACTATCACCAAAACCAAGCAAAGCGTTAACTCGAGTGAGTTCAATTCAAACACAATCTAATTTAAATTAGTTAGAAAGCATCGTAAAAACACGGTAAATAAAGCGAGTAAATAAACACGATAAATATACACTAGAAAGCAAGTAATCAAAGCATGTAAACCTAATTATCAAAGAAAGAACTAATGGAAAACAACTATATTAATGGAGAGGAAGATGAATAGTGTAACTTACAACCCAATTGGGTGTCAAACCAAGAAGAATCAAAGAAGAACTTTTCAAATCCCCCAAACCCTAAGCTAAAATCTAACCTAAAACATTCACCCCTGATATTACAACAAAAATTGGTATTTACAGTAAGCTGGAATAAGTAAAGAAAAGAAAAGAAAAAAGAAATTAAAAGGCAAAATATCTCCTGGGATCGATCGATCGACCGAAATCGTCGATCGATCGATCAAGAAGAAAAAAGTCCAATGTAGAGAAAAATGGATCAATCAACCAAAATAGTCAATAGATATATCGAGCAGGTATGAGCACACTGCATTGATGTTTTGGTTGTTTGCCTTTCCCGTCCGCTGAAATCACCGTAACTTCTTCGTTATGAATCGGAATCGCACACCGCTCACGGCCACGCGAAGCTTGCGAGGAGGCTATAACTTCTGTGTAGATGTTGGGCCAGGTGCCTAAGCTGTGAAAAGACTAAAATACCCTTGAATGTGAGATCACGTACGGAAATCGAGCGGAATACGTCTGAACTTCACACTTAGCATCCAAATACCTATAAAAGCTCAATTAACACCTGTAAAACATGTTAACGTAGAAATACGAGGTTTTCTGGTTAACGAGCATAAATATAGGAAATAAGATACTCGAGGGGGCTAAAATGCGTAGGTTTGAGGGATGAAATACACAATATTTGTGTATCATCACTTGGTATGAGTGTCTATCCACCTTTCTTTTAGACACCGAATTTAGGAGAGGAGGGAATGACCAAACCTTATTTGTCAAACATGTTGACAATAATATTACTATAACTCAAGTTTATGTTGACGATATCATTTTTGGATCCACCTCCCCTTTAGAAATTAAGACATTCTCGACATTATGCACAAAGAATTTCAAATGTCACTTAAGGGGGAGTTACAATTCTTATTAGGGCTCCAAGTTAAAGAAAATTTAGATGGATTATTTATATCGCAATCCAAATACGCTTTAGTGATTGTCAAGAAGTTTGGCCTAGAAATAGCTAAAGAAGTTAGGACTCCTGTGAGTACTTTTGTCAAACTTTCTAAAGATGAGAATGGGAAATCAATTGATTCTACCTTGTACCGTAGTATGATAGGAAGCTTACTTTACCTTACTGCCTACCATCCTGATATCATGTACTCTGTTTGTGTGTGTGCCCGATATCAAAACAATCCTAAAGAAAGTCATCTATTGAGCATTAAAATAATTATCAAATACATTACAGGCACTCTAAACTTAGGACTTTGGTACACTAAAGACACTTCTAGTACTATAGTAGGTTACACCGATGCTGATTGGTTCGGGTGTACCGATGATAGTAAGAGTACTTCAGGAGCGTGTTACTACATTGGTAACAATTTGGTAAGATGGAGTAGTAAGAAACAAAACTGCATATCCTTGTCTACTGTCGAATTCGAATATATTACAGCAGGAAGATGTTGTGCCCAATTGCTTTGGATAAAACAAATGTTGAAAGATTACGGCATAACGGAAGATAAGTGACATCTCTATTGTGATAACCAAAGCACGATTAATTTATCTAAAAATCCAGTTCAGCACTCTCGTACCAAACATATTAAAATCAGATATGATTTCATACGCGAGTTAGTTGAATCTAAGGAGTTAGAAATTAATAACCCACCTACTGAATTACAATTAGATGACATGTTTACTAAACCATTAGACTTTCTTCGATTTGAATCTTTACGCAAATCTATTGGTATGGTTATGGTAGAACAATGATTTATTGTTTCATACTTGTTTACATTGCCCTTTGTCCATTGGAGACAAAATGGTGGAGAAATTTGAGTCCTCTTGGACATTTTGGTGTATTCTTAACTAAAAAGCTTGATCTTATTTATCTTATTTTCAGGAATCAATACCTTCATTTGTAACAAAATTTGATAGGGTATTGGTCTGTATCTAGTTGAGTTATCTAATTTTCTCTTTCTAGGATATTGGGTAGATAGAATTTTTGTACAGGACTAAGTTTTTCTTATTCTTTTGTATCCCTACGAGTCCTAGATGACTCAAAGAAGATTTTATCTCATATTTCCAAAGGGGGAAATTGAAGCCCCCTATATATTTGACTCACTTGAGTCTACATTATATACCTTTCAAACCAGCAAGCCATCACACTCTTCATTTTGATTTCCTCTAACAGTTCAAAGGTATAAACACCAACACCACACCTATGATCATTTATGTGTTGCATATAAGATTGCATTCTTTATAATATGAGTGTGTGTGAGTTAATTCCCTTTAAAATAATTTTTCCATAATTTTTGGGAAATTTAAATACTTTTTAAGAATTTTTAAATAATTTTTTGAAATTAAAATTGGCTTTTACATAGTTTATGGGTTGTTTTGTAATTTCATTAAGCTATTAAAAACCTGCTTGGGTAAAAACCAAAAGCGCTTGATAGTTGTGTGGGTACAATTCGTATTTTTTAAAGTTTAACAACACGTATTTTACAAGCCATCACAACCTTACACGTGTTAATCTCACAACGATTGGATGTGTGTTTCCTTGCCCTCACATTCCTGTGTTTGATTGTGAACTGCTGGATTATTTTAATCTATGACATGCATGCAATTTTACCTGATCCCTTTGTTTTCGGTTAAACCAATCAGAGGCGTTATAATGGCGATGCATTATTAGCCATCAGATTTACCTTGATCAGTTGAGACTTAATTGTGACCATTCATTTTCTTCGAATTTCCAGAAGCTTCCATGGCTTAGTATAAATACGTGCCTTATGTGTTGCAATTACAATCTTTGGCGTGCCTCACATTTGAGAGAAAATAAAGAGAGTAGAGAGAAGATAGATAGATAGATAGATAGATAGATAGATAGATAGATAGATAGATAGATAGATAGATAGATAGATAGATAGATAGATAGATAGATAGATAGATAAAGAGAGAGAGAGAGAGAGAGAGAGAGAGAGAGAGAGAGAAACCAATGTTGGAGTGCCTTAAGATTTCGTGGAGCGCCAATAGCGGCTCCCTTTGTTTAATTGAAATCAAATTTGAAAAAATTTAAAAATAGTGGTTTGCTTGTTTTTACCTTGTCCATATTTTAACCCTTGCGTCTTTTAGTACTAACCATAAAGTGTGGTTGGTATCAAGTAATCTACAAGTCAACTGTCTTGTAATATTTCTAAAGTGTGGAATAAAGGTTTTTCTCAAAAGGGATTTTTTCAAAAACTTCCCTTTGTTATTTGCATTATTTACTTTATATGTTTTTATCACCTCGATGCATGCGTAAGGATAAAATGATAAATTTTTTATTTGTGTTTGAGGGATAATTATTTATATAAATTAGTCCATCAAGATTGTGATAGCGCACTCTGAAATTAGTATCAGAGCCTGTTACACAAATATATTGTGTTATCGTTTTCACAGAAACTTTTATTTGATATCATTTTTTTTTAAATCTTTGACCTTCGAAAAATCATTGATCTTTGAAAAAACGGATTTTAATCGAGTGCCCATCATTGATGGTACCAATTATGCTTAGTGGAAGGCTAGGTTTAGGTTTGTCTTAAAAGCCATAGATGAGCGAGTCTAGTTAGTTTGTGAAAGAGGGTGGACTCCTCCCACTATCACTGTTAATAATATTGTTAGCCCCAAATACGTTTCTTCATAGACTGATACGGAATTTAAGTGTAGTAATTTTAACTCTTGTGGACTTAGTGCTTGACGAGTTCCGTCGTATCATAATATGCACTATGTCTAAGGAAGCATGGGATACCCTCCGGCCCACTCACGAGGGTACCAACACTGTAAAATCTAACCAATTTGAGACCATCACTATGTTAGAGTACGAGTCATTTGATGAGTTTTATGCGCGTTTACCGGACATTGTTAATTCGAGTATTAATTTGAGTGAGAAATTTTTTTAGACGAGAATGGTGAATAAGTTTGAGGTCACTTCCTGCTAGCTTTATTCCTAAAATAATCGTGCTTAATTCGTTAAGGATTTAAGACACTCTTAGATTAGAAAAACTTATAGATGATCTTCAAACATACGAGATAGATATGTTCCCTAAAACCATTAGCCCTAAGGATATAGGGATGGCTTTATAGACTCAAACTAAGAAAAAGAAAAAGAATAGAGTTTATGAGTCTAAATTTGAGGAAGATATAAGGTGTTATGAGTGCGAGGGAAAAGGGCACAAGGCACATATGTGTCCTACTAGGGTAAAGAGAAAGGACAAAGAGATTGCAACTAAATCCACTCTTAGCGATAGTGACATCGAGTTGGTTCATTCAAGGGAAGAATGATCATATTAACCTTGCGTTGTGTTCATAGCTAGACATGTTATCACTTTTACTCTGTCCGACGCCGATGAGGACATATCTAAATGTGAAAGCCTCGACAAAGTTTTGAGCCATTCTAGTGAGAGTGAGGATGAGACTAAAAATGATGGAGTGGGGGATCTCCAAAAACCGTTTAGGGATTTATACATCGTGACTTCAAAGACGAAAAGGATTGATAAGGATTTGTCTCATAGGGTATTAGATTTAGAGAGAGAGGTGAAAGTTTTGAGAGTATATGAGGCATCAACGAGTCAACTTGAGAAGGTGAAGGTTTCTTCATGTGAACAGTTGATCACTTTAGGTTGGGAAAAGACTGATTTGACCAATACCATGGCTAGTCTTAAGAGACGTATTCAATATTTATTTGGGACTCGTGAGAAACTTAAATTTCGTGTATCCCAACTCAAGAGAGATCTCGAACATGCCCGGGAGTTCAAGGTCATAATAGAGGACACATTTAAGAAGGTTGGAAAGATGCTCCTCCGTTCCACTTTAGATAATCCTAAGAGGCTAGGAATAAGTTATGATGGTGTGTTCACTTTCCATGTAGCACCCGAGCTGATTCCCGAGTTTGGGTTAGATCTGAATGGCCCTCAACCTAACCCACCTATGCGTCCTAATCCACCTAATAGATCGTTTTCAAGACATTTTGAGAGAGGTGGACCCAAGCCCGTGTATGTTTCTTCTCATTGCAAGCAAAGAGGTCACCTTAGGTAATTTTGCTTTAAGTTGCATGGAGTTTTTCATATTTATCTTCCATGTTATGCTACCACACGAGTACCTATATGAGTTTTTGCACACACTCCACACAGTTACTCCGCATGCTCCCACACATCACATGAGAGATTTTGAAAGTTTTTTTAGAGCAAGTAGAGTATTTAGTCAAGACTTCACAAGATTTGATGGAGATTTTCCATAGGATATCATCTCATTTGGAGAACTCCTCTAAGCCTAATGATTGAGGTTGAGACTTGTTTATAGCATAGGAAGCTTTTCATATCCACATTTTACATGCCTATTGCTAGACTGTACTATCATTGCACTTATATTTTTCATTTTGATATATTTTTCAAAAAATTCAAAAAGAGTTTTGTTTGTTATGAAAAATTTTGAAAAATACAAAAAGAATTTCTTTTTAAGAAAAAGTGAAAAGGGCAAATAGATTTTATTTTGACAAAATTGCTTGAAAAAATCCAAAAAGAGTTTTATTTTTTCTCCACCTAATACGGATGAACATTAAAGATGCCCGAGTCATCCCTTTGTTCCATATCCACGTGACTATTTTGTAGTTTTATGAGACGTGACATTATTTCATTTATGTGCTTTATGATGTGTGGAGTCATTAAGATGTGATTTGATTATATCTTGCTATATGTTTGACTTCTTATCCGAGCACGAGCTTATTTGATTGTTGCACTTACCTGTCACGTGTCGATTGTTGTGTTTTTATCTCAATTGTGCCTTTTAAAATGAACTAAATGTGAAAAACAAGATAATACAAGTTGCGCATATAAGAACCATTGCCCTAATTTTAAAAATTATTTATTCGAGTAGTATTATTATATATTACACAATAAAATCGGGTTGCGAAAGACATGTTGACTATTTGTGAAAAGTCACCATTTTCAAGAAAAGAGCCAAAAAAATTAATGACACAAAAATGCAAGTGCCAAGCCATTTGTTTTGAACATTGATGCTTCACTACAAAGGAGCATTGATTTCTTATAATTGATAGTTTTATTAATATATGTGACATTTTGAGGGAGTTTAGTTGAAAATCTATGTGTTTGCACGTACTATAAAAATATTGAAAAGACATTACATAGTTTTGGGCGTCATTAGTACGATAATCATTTACGGTCTTGATTTGTCGATTAGGTTAAGTCACTTTCATATGAGTTCGCATTTTTACCCCTAAGGAATCTTTCGTTAGTAGTGTCTCAATCCTTCTTGCACATTTGAAATGATTGTTTCTGTTGATTAACCTGTGGAATCTGTTCACACCCTCACATTCCCCTTCCATGATTCGGTTATTTTTAGGTTTTCTACATTGTGGGTTATATTTGTAAAAATTATACTTGAGAAAAATTTTAAAAATTAAAAAATAGTTTGTGGAGCCTATGAGTTTATCATTATATGCGATTATTTGATATATCTTTGTGATGATATTCTATCTTTAATGATGCTCTTCTTTTTCATGTTTTAATTTCTACTCCTTGTCTATTTCTAAAGGGGGAGAACAAATTACGGGGGTGATTACATGAGTTTGATTTATCGAGGAGAAGTATTATTAATTTTATTTTATATATCAAACTCGATGCATTATGATCATTTGCTTTGATTCATGTGTGCAGGTACTTTTGAAAGATCATATTCACATTATAATCGATGAAGACAAAGTTTTCAAGAGAAGAACAAGAAGAAGTGGAGATCTGAAAACATCATTTGAAGACATAATTATCTTGTATCTATCCATTTTCTAGGGTTTGGGAGGGTTTTAAGATATTATTTTTTTCGTCTTAGGGGATTTTAATGTACTTTGGATTTTGATTTTATTTTTGTATCGAAATAACCAAAAAGGGGGAGATTTGTAAGGGCATAATTTATGTTATTTGCTCATATCTTAGGCTTACACAGATTTTTGGCATATCGCGTTACCATTTAACTTAAGTTGTCACAAAGAACCGAATCTCCAACTTCTCCAAATTTAAGATGAATTACATTTTATGAAGGTATAAAGTTTTTTAGGAATTTAAATTTATGCAATAAATTTATTTTGGGATGTTCTATTTTTTTTTTTATTAAAGTTGAAATAGGGTTTTGGTGTTTAACAAATTAAGGCATGTTTACTTTAAAAAAATTTAAAGTTCGCTGACCTCATTCATATGAGATCAGATTCTTATAAAAATCGAGGCATTCTTTTTTATTTAAGAATTTTTAAAGTTCACTTACCCCATTCAAATAAGATCAAGTTCTCATTAGAATGTGTTTTTCATTTCGTTCAAATGCTCGTTTGAAGTTTGAAAAAAGTACCACTTAAGTCGTTTAATTCAAGATTAAACTACCTAAATGGCTCTGAATAGTTTGTTGAAGAAACTCTTTTCTTAAAACAAATTCTTAACACAAGATGTATAAAACAGAATGAACGGGTTATTTAAGGTATAGGTTTCCCAGTTTCAAAAACCAAAACTTAAGGTACTTAAATCAACACAGCCTCAAGAAAGGGATGAGAGGAAGAAGAAGTATACAAGTACAATTTTAACGTGGTAAAACCCCACCCAATTGGAAAAACATCCACGGAGGTCTCTACACCGCAAAAGTAAAAATCCACTAAAATAGAGTAGTAGTTTACAAACTATATGACAATCAACACACACAATCATACCTAATTCAAAGTTCAGAAATGTACCAACTCCTCTAGGTTTTATGACTTCTCCCAAGTGTCTGATGTTGTTGATGTTCTCTCAGCTTTGTAACTCTACTTCTTTTAGCTTTACATCGATTAAAAAGTTCAAGATCTCAATACCAACACTTTTTAGTGTAGTAGTGTGAAGGTGTAAGTGGTGATGTGATCTAAATCACATGCATGCAACTCACACCCCCTTAATTGCAGTCAGGATGCTAATTAAATTACAAATATGTAAATATTTAAAAAATCAGTTTAATCGAAACTATCAGACTTTGATCTTTCAATATATTCACAGATCAAGAGGGAATCTTGCTATAAACACGAGCCAATATCCTAAACACTTTCTTATTTTGAAACTGTACAAACTATTTCGCAAAATATGAAATATGTTAAAGTGTAAATCCCCAATCAAGATCTTAAACTAGATCTAAGTCGGAATGTTCAAAGAAACTGAAATCAGAAACAATTTTGATGGTTTTAGGGTTTGAAAACATAACAGTTGAAAATAGCTAACAAAACTATGATTTCTCGAAATAAGAAATAAAAAAAAGGAGATATAAACGTGGAATGTATCATAGAACATCAATCTCAGTTTTCTATGAGAGAAAATGAGATAAACTGTTGTGATTAAGTTAGAAAAGAGATAAAGGACAGAAGATGAATGATTTTCACAACTCTCGAACTAACACACTCTCATAAATGTTTTTCTGGCGAAATTTGGCCGGAGTTTAGTTTAGGGTTTCCTATTTCTCTCTTCTTTTCTCTCTCTCTCTCTCTCTCTCTCTCTCTCTCTCTCTCTCTCCTAATTATTGAAAATGACCATTTGACCCTTACTCATTACTTCATCATTTAATCATTATTTTTCTCCATTAAATGAATATTTAAAATAGAAAAGTGTTTAAAAATTAGTCATTTAAAAACCTGTTTTATTATTATTTTTTTAAAAAGGTTTTCTTAATTTATAAAAAAAAAAACTGTTTACCTTTTTAAAAAATTTTTATTTTTTTATTTTACAAAAAAAAACTGTTTTTAAAAAAAAAAACTTGTTTTGTAAAATAAGAAAACAGTTTTTTTTTGTAAAATAAAAAAAAATAGTTTTTTTGCAAAATAAGAAAACAGTTATTTTTTTCTGCAAAATAAAAAACATTTTTTTTTTCAAAATAAGAAAAGAATCTTTTGGGTATTTGTTAATTTTTTGTCAATGTTTAACGATTTTTTGGATAGAGTCTTCGATTTGAAACAAGTTAAATACTTTAGGGACTAACTCGAGTGAAATAAAAGTTTGGGGACCATTTAAAAACTTTTGTGATAGCTTAGGAACTAAAACGTAATTTAGTCAAAATAAAATTTCGTGGAGTATCATATTTTAATTGGGTCATATTCGTGAATTATTAAAAATATATTTATTTTGAATAATGTTACTCTTACTGGTACTTAGTATCGGGTTAATACCAAATACGCTTTATAAGATTTGTATCCTAGCGCCTGCGATACTAATCAATCAAGTTTTAAAGAGTTGAACTTTAATACTAAATATTTCTTAATTACCATTTACAATTAAAGATGTTTTTAGAATGATTTCAAAGTTTGTCCATTTAAAAAAATAATGATTTAAAAAAAATTGTTTTAAAATTTATTTTTAGAAAAAAGTTTTGTATACCTGAAATATTATTTTTTTTACGTATCACGAAGATGCCCCAAGTAAAATGACACAACATAAAATGTTATTTTTTTCACCAAAAACGAATCTGAGCAAAATAAACATAACATGACATGGCAAGCTATAACACGATATGAAATATGATTTTTTTACCTATCATGAACACGACACAATTAAAAGTGTCACAACACAAAATGTTATTTTTTATACTGAAAATGAACCCGAGCAAAATAAAAACGACATGACATGGCACACCATGACACGCCATGGTAGGTAAAAAAATAATATTTCAGGTTATGACACGGCACGAAATGTTATTTTTTAATTAAATAATTATAAAAACTGTTTTATTATAAGTTTACAAAAATAGACATTTTTTTATTAAATAAAATTGGACATTTTAAAAAAAAATTGTAAAACCGTTTTTTTAAATATTTATTTTTTTAAAATGGACATATTTTGAAATCATTCTTAAAACATCTTTAATTGTAAACGGTATTAAAGAAATGTTTAGTATTAATCTTCAACTCTTTAATACCGATTGATTAGTATCAACTTCGTCTAAAAAACCGTTAAACATTGACAAAAAAATTAACAAATACCCAAAAGATTGTTTTCTTATTTTGCAAAAAAAAAAAAGTTTTTTATTTTGCAAAAAAAAAAAAAACTGTTTTTTATTTTGCAAAAAAAAACTAATTTTTTTAAAAAGGAAAACAGTTTTTTTTTAATTAAGAAAACCGTTTAAAAAATAATAATAAAATAGGTTTTTAAATGACTGATTTTTAAACACTTATCTATTTTAATGATCATTTAATGGAGAGAAAGAATGAATAAATGATGAAGTAATGAGGTAAGGGTTAAATGGTCATTTTCAATAATTATGAACCAATGTTGACCCAATTAAAACATGTAAGAGCATATGTTTTGAAATTTGCTCATAGTTTAGGCTTACATTAGTTTTTGACATATTCCGCTACCGTTTGATTGAAACCGACATGAAGTCTGAAGATCCAACATCTCCAACTTTCTAGCATCTCCATACTATATAAGTATAATGCTATTAAGTTTAAATTTATTCCTTGAATTTATTTTGGGATGGATTTTTTATGTAAAACTCGAGGCATTTTCTTTATTTAAAATTTTTAGAAGTACACGCATCTCGTTCAAATGAGATGGGCATCTCGTTCAAACGAGATTGGACTATCATTTGAAGTGTTGTCTGAAGTTTACTTTTGATCTAACAGTAAATGAGGGCATACTGTTTTGCATCGTTCGAAGATCATTCGAAGCTCGTCTAAAAGAGATTAGGGTTTCGTTATAACGACCTTGATCTTTTTCTAAATTGGTTCTTTTCTTATTCAGACGAGCCTGGTTTTCGTTCGAACAAATGGCACTATCTCAAAATTTGTGTTCGCCTTATAAATACATGTTTCATGTTAGATTTTGTTAAGGCTTTTGCAAGAACCGTTTCTGCAAATCCTTTGCAAAAGTTTTCAACCTTTTTTATTTTGAGAAAACCTTTTTGATTCACAAATCACATACCCAAGATATGTTTGAGTGAATCAAGTTTAAACCCTATAGTTAGTATCTTGCATACACCTTTGTGAAGAACGCATCTACATGGAAGACTTATGAAACCCGAGGAGATCACTGTTGAAGACAAAGTCTGGGGCTGAAGGAAGACTGCAGTCATTTTGGTTCTTGAAAGGATCATAGTAGATTGATTTATAAAATTTGTAAGTTGCGATTTGTAAATTTTATGAAGTGAATAAAAAGTTTTGCCTTGAGGAGATTTTTCCTGTAATTTCCTTATCGTGTTTACATGATTTATTTTATCATCTTTGTCATCTTGAAGCTTGTTTAGGATAATAAGATAAAATTTGGACTTGTGTGTGTTGGACACTAAATTATATAAATATTCCATTAAGATTGAGATAACGCACTCTCAAATTGGTATCAGAGCAAGTTACACTAAGTTATTGAGTGATCATTTTTTTGAAGAGCTTGTCCCGCTGATACCATTTTTCTCAAATTGGTATCAGATTCGGTTACACAAAGGTATTGTGTCATCCTTTTTTCGCAAAAAATTTCTTTGATATTAGTTTTGTTTAAACTTGTTGATCTTTGAAAAAGACGAATTTTAATGGAGAATTTCCATAATCGATTGCCCATCTTTGATGGTAAAAATTATGCTTACTGGAAAGCTAGGATGAGGTATATTTTAAAAGTCAGAGATTAGAGAGCCTAGTTAGTTTGTGAAAGAGGGTGGACTCCTGCCACGATCACTGTCGATAATGTCACAAATCCTAAATACGTTTCTTTATGGATTGATGAGGAATTTAAATGGAGAAATTTTAATTCTCGTGGACTTATTGCTATTTCTGTAGCCGTCATCCCCCGACGTATTGGTCGCATCATGATGTGCACTATGTCTAAGAAATCATGGGATATCCTCCAGTTGACACATGAGGGTATGGACCATGTCAAGACATCGAAGCTTTAAGATTTGGACACCCAATTTGAAGCCATCACTATGTTAGAGTCCGAGAGTTTTGATGAATTTTATGCGAGGTTGTCGAACATCGTAAACTCTTGTTTTAATTTGCTTGAGAAAATTCCTAAGACTCGGGTCATGCAAAATATTTTGAGGTGTCTCCTTGCCCATTTTATTTCTACGATCACTGTGCTTAACTCACTAGGGATTTTAGATACTCTTAGGTTCAAAGAAATCGTTGGAGGCCTTTAGACTTACGAGATAGATATGTTCCCTACAACCATCTAGACTAAGGACATAGGAGCAGCTTTAAAGTATCAAACTAATAATAATAATAATAATAATAATAATAATAATAATAATAATAATAATAATAATAATAATAATAATAATAATAATAATAATAATAATAATAATAATAATAATAATAATAATAATAATAATAATAATAATAAGAAGAAGAAGAAGAAGAAGAAGAAGAAGAAGAAGAAGAAGAAGAAGAAGAATGAGAAATTTTGTGAGTCTGAATCTGAGGATGAGGTTCATTTTGATGAATTGGCCTTGTTTGCGAATTTTTAAAAAAAGTTTCTCAAATTTTCCAAAAATAATTTTTCCAAAAAAATATTTTTGAGAAAAATAAAAAGAAAAAGGATGTCATGGATAGAGGTGAGAAAGAGGAAGATATAATGTATTTTGAGTGCAAAGGTAAAGGGCACGAGTTATCTGCGAAAGACACTCTTAGTGATAGTGACATTGAGTCAGTTGATTTAGGGGGAGAATCACCACATGAAAAGTGCATAGCTTTCATGGCCAGTCACGCACTTCTAGCTTGTCCCACGTCGATGAGGACATATCTAAACAAGAGAGCCGAAATGATGTTTCAATTCATTCGAGAGATAGTGAGAGTGGGGATGAGATTGCAAGAGAGGGATAAGGTGATGTCCAAAAAATTGTTAGTGATTTGTATACCGAGATGTTAAAAACCAAAACATTGAACAAATATTAGAGTCTTAGGATGTTAGATTTGGAGAGAGAGGTCAAATTTTGGAGGGTGTGTGAGGCGTCGGCACGGTAAAGATTACTTTATATGAGCAGTTGATCATCTTAAGCTGGGAGAAGAGTGAATTGAACAACATCGTGACTAGTTTTACAGGTGATCTTTAATCTTCATTGAAGACTCATGAAAAATTTAAACCTGTGTATTCCAACTCGAGAGAGATCTCGAACGTGCTCGGAGGTTAAAGTCATTTTAGATAAAATATCTAAGAAGGTTGGAAAGATGCTCCTCAGTTCCGCTTTGGGTAATGTCAAAAGGACAGGAATAGGTTATGATGGTGAATCCACTTCCTATATTACACTCAAGTCGGTTTTCGAGTTTATGTTAGATCCATATGACCCTCAACCCAACCCACCTAGACATCCGAATCCATGTAGGAGAGCTCGACCTAGATATTTTGAGAGATGTGGACCTAAAACCCTGTATGCTTGTTCCCCTTGTAAGGAAAGAGGTCACCTTAGGGAATTTTGATTTAAGTTGTGAAGAGTGTTTTATAGGTATCTTCCACGATATGCTACTACACGTGTTCCCGCATACACTCTCACACATGTTACTCTGCATTCTCTCGCACATCACATGAGAGATTTTGAGAGTTTTTTTGAGCAAGTAGAGTATTTATTCAAGACTTTACAAGATTTGGTGGATGTTTTTTATAGGATGTAATCTCCTTTTGAAAACTCCTCCGGGCCTAATGATTGAGGTTGAGACTTTCTTCTAGCATAGGACGTTTTTCATGTTTATATCTCACGTGCCTATTGCATGTACTATTATTATGCTTATATTTTTGTTTTGTTATTTTTTAAAATATTTAAAAATAGTTTTATTTTTCTTGAAATTTTTTGAAAAATACGAAAAGATTGTCGATTTCGTTTAAAGCAAAAGGTGAAAAAGGCAAAAAGATTTTTTCTTGATAACTTTTTTGAAAAAATACAAAAATTGTTTTGTATTTTTTACACCATATATGGATGGACATTAAAGATGTCTAAGTCATCAATCCATTTTATATCCACGTGACTATTTTGTAGTGTTTTAATACGTGACTTTATTTCCTTTTGTGCTTTAATGCATACGAGCACGAAGTTATTTGAATATTTCACTTACCTATCACGTGTCGATTATAGTGTTTTCATCTCAATCATGCTTTTAAAACGAACAAAATGTGAAAAACGAGATAATAAAAGTAGTGCATGTAAGAACTATTGTCCGAACTGAAAAAATATAGAAAAATTATTTATCTAGTAAATTTTGTATATTTTACGCAATAGAATTGGGCCGCGAAAAATATGTTAACTTTGCGTGAAAAGCCACCATTTGCAAAAAGAAAAGAGACTAAAATATTAAAGGCACATAAAAACAAAATGGACAGTCCAATTTTTAGAACTTTGATGCTTCGCTACATATGTGCATTAATTTATTCAAAAGGATTTGAGAGAAAAAGATTGAATATGTGAATTTTGAGAGAGTTAAGTCGAAGATAAATGAGTTTGCGCGTCCTTAAAAATCTCATAAAAGCATTACATTATTTTGGGCGTTATTGGTGTGGAAATCACTCATGATAAAGAACACTTTAAGGATTGAAAATCTTAACAAAAAGTTCTAGCCAAATAGAAGCGGATATGATATTGGATTCAAGCACAAGAATATGCCACATAAAATGTTAAAGATAAAACACACAAAAATAGAAAATCTTTTTAAGTTTTTTAAAAATTTTAAACCAATAATTTTTTTTATAATTTTCAACTAAGACACAATAAATAAAAATAAATACAAAAGATACACAGGTCATAACTCTAGCAACACATATATGATGAAGCAAGGCCCAAAAATGACAAACAAACATACAACTAACAAGAATGTATCATGTAGCACAAAAGCTAGTGTATGTAAACAAAACTAACACAATCAACCTTTGAATTTAGCAAGGGCGGGATCATGTGAAAGTAAATGAGAATCATAAATTCTATCACGTAAAGAGTACAAATCAGATTGCCTAACTCACATAAGTGAAACACGACGCTCTCGGGACTTGGTGACCTTGGTGACTCTAGGACCATTTCTAAGATTAAAAAAAATTCTAAGGTGACCCTACCGACCACAATGTGTGCATGTGAAAACACGGTATGAGGTGTGACATGAGGATTGATCTTTTAAAGTGTTCATAGACAATTCTCTCAAATCTATGGTTTGGGCTTTATAAGAGGAAGTTTCTTGAGTATCTAAGCAAGTACCACACTTGTCGTCTTTGAATTAGATGGTCCCTAAGATTTTATCTAATTTCTCGGACCTACACTCCAAATCAAATTTTACCCGACTTGAGTCTTTCAATTTCTCTTCAAGTTCTACTATTCGAGACTCAAGTAAACACTAACTCTATTCAAACTCAAGAAGCTCTTTCTTCATAGCCTCCATCAAACCTCTAAGTCTATCTCTTTCACCTTCTACGTACTCTAGCTTTTCACGAAGAGTTCTTTCACGTGCCTTAAGGCCTTCAACTAAAATATTCTCATCATATGCCACGACAGGCCCTCTTATTTTAGCTTCTAACTTCAAGTTTGCCCTTTCTAATTTTACCGATTCCATATACAACTCATGAAAGGCTACTTGAAGTTCACTCTCTTCAACCTCTTCTTCATTCTCACTCTCTTCTCCACTCTCTTTATCATCAAACTCTCGGGATTCGCAAATAATGGACCCGAAAGTGTCATGTAATGGAATATCTTCATGGGACAATTCATTTTCAATGCTCACATGACTTGCCAAGAACGCAGTGAAGTTGCGCTCAATGGGGTAATCGGGTCCCTCTTCCGGTTCACTATCACTAAGGGTGGCATTGTATAAAATCGGTTGCTTGCCTTCTTTCCTTAGTTTATTGGGACACTCGTACTCCTTATGGTCATAACCCTCACAACCATAACACCTATTCGACTCGTCCATATTATGATCCTCATTATGATTTCTAGGGAATTTCTCAGCTTTACTATGCCTAGACTACTCAAATTTCTTATATTCATTCTTAAGTTTCTCTTTATTAGTCTTAAGAAAATTCCTAAACTTCCTAGCCAACAAAGCCATATCTTTTGAGTCAATCTCAAACTCATCATTCAAAACTGATATTTCCGCCTTCCGGGCTTTCGAAGCTATGAACTTATCTTTCTTCTTATCATCCTTGGAAGGAAACATGTCAAGTTTATAGGTTTGTAAGTCACCTACAAGCTCTTCTAATTTTCTAGAGTCTAAAGTGCCTAAAGAATTTCAAGCGTTCACCTTGGGAATAAATATATCGGGTAATGACCTCAAAATTTTTTGTACGACACGTTTGTAGTGTATATGTTCTCCCAAATTAAAGCATGAATTCACAATATCTGACAATCTCGCATAGAACTCATCAAACGTCTCACTTTCTAACAACTTAATGGTTTCAAATTGAGCTTCGAAACTTTCACAACACTTGTTTCCTGACGTGTGAGTTGGAGAATATCTCATGCCTCCTTAGACGTTTCACACGTGATTACTCGGTGGAAATCATCCAGTGTGACCACACTAACTGGGGCATTTAAATGACGGGAATTAAAATTAGCTAACTTAAGCTCAGTCTCATTGTATCTTTCTACGATTTTAGGTACGCGAACCTTTCCTTCTAAACATGTTGGTGGAGTCCGCCCTTTAACTACCGAAAGCGAAACCCGCTCATCTAAGGATTTAAGTGATGACCTCATATGCGCTTTCCAATACGCGTAGTTGGAACCATAAAAAATAGAAAATTTTGCAAATGGTAAATTTTCCCTTTTAAAAGCAAAATTTTGATAAAGGATCTTAACGCGATAATTTAGCGTTCCTGCTAAAATACCCCAATTTTTAAAATTTCAAATAAGGATGGTTCACTCAATATATCGAACTTAAAATCTTTTTTCAAATTTAACAATTAAAGTTCCCAAATTTTAATTTCCAAAAAATTAAAATTAAACACAACTAAACAGATATTTAATTTTCTTTTTAACAAAAATTAAATAAACCCAATTCAAGTTCTTTATGTACCAAACAAACAAGTAAGAATACTTTCCAATTAAATTTTTTTGCTTGAATTAAGTTAAAATTACCCAAACTTAGTTAGCACCAAAATTACACTAAATATGCAATTAAACTAATTTTTATCTTAATTAACTTAGTGTGACACCCAGCTCAATTAAATACCAGGTGATCAGTCCTTTATTAAATTAAATTAGAATATTCAATTGGTTCAATTGAGCATCACTGTCGAAAAATATTTATTTTATTTATCACCTACTAATCAATTAAGTTAGTGACAAGAACATTTAATCATTTAATTATTAACCACATTCACCATTCTAATGAATAAAATAATAATAATTGAGAAACCATCTGACAAAATGAATAATAGTCTAATAAACGTTCCAGTTAAATATCTCAATACAAATAACCAAATAATAAATTCAAATCCCATCATCTGAAATAAAAGAGTACAATATCTCATAAATGAATGGTAACTAGATATGGGTCATATGCCCCAACTGAAATGACTACATTAGGAACTGAATGGATAGATGGGGAGGCACATAATATTGAGGACTCGCAACTTTTACAATAGCTGCAACACGTCAAATAAATCGACTCATATGCCTGGTGACCCTGTGGATGGACACCTAAAATAGTTGCACAAAGAAAATGTTTTTACAAGAAATGGGTCAGAGCCCGAGTGAAAATATTTTAAAACAGTTTAGCAAGTATTTAAAAATGTTGTAAATCAAATACTATATATATGTTAGCTTTCGGGCTCTCTCTTGAGATTTTCAACTCTCATATAATGTGCACGCCTAACATATCTCTAAACTCCCCTAGTTACTAACACAACAACTAACTAGTTTATAATTATAAGTCTTCTAACTCTAACTCATAATGTCCATCCACATTTCCCATGCAATCCATTTATTAAATATATCTATTCCTTTTCTTATCACATAAGGCTTTTCTAAATAAATGGTTAAGTGTTTATAAACTAAATTATTTCAGATTCTACCATCTTACTTATCTATTAAGTTTACACAGTAGAATAATCATAAGTGCATATATATATATATATATATATATATATATATATATATATATATATATATACTAATACGGCACCCCGAAGTACAACTGCGGTGCATGCATACTCTGCTATCAATTCTTGGTACATCACGTACTAAATAAGGACAATCGGTTCGGTGTCACCCTCGAACCATAAATACAAATCACGCATATTAGGAGGCGAACATAATCCCCAGCCAAATGGGTCACGCACATACCTACACACCCATTCAACCGTCGAAACAATCATACTCTCAGATAGCACGTATCCAAGGTCCTATGTTCAGGATACGAGTCTAAACTCCCCCCAATAGGCTCTTCAGGATAAGACCATCCCCAACACGAAACCTACTACTGATAGTACGCAGCGTAGGTATGTCATACACATAATAAATCAAGCAATAGGTATTCACACCACCTATATATATATATATATATATATATATATATATGTCAACAATATAGGTATGAGCACATCTTATATCATATATCCTGTACGTAGCATATATATGTCCCGAACATTCTACATTTTAAATACTATATAACTTTACTTATTATCGTACGCTCTTGAGTATTTCTCACCACTCGAAGGGTATCATTTATTCTACACATAATATCAGTTGGTAAACTCCATATACCCTACTGGTCTAAGTCATCATTCCCTTTGAATTCACGAGACCCGAATTATTCTCCAAATTAGGTATTTTCCTCGATAAATCGTAATTAAGTTTAGCCCTTATTTCCCCCTCTTAAGACTAAGCTCGGAACCCCACCTAACCCTACTGGTGTCTCCATAATTTCCCATTATGTTTAAAATAAGTCCCGTGGTTGAATCCTGAACGTTCCTCCAAAGATACTAAACAAAAGGAAGAAATTGGCCAAAACTAGGCAACCGAATCGATTCGCCCTGGTCGGAATCGATTCGCTTACCGAATCGATTCGGTAGGAGCCGAATCGATTCGTCACCTACAGGTCTCGAATCCTGCATAGTTTTCCCTACGGGTTTCACCATTTTCAATCATCAAAACCTTCACTAAACATTCCCAAACTCCCAACCAATCACTTCAGAAATTGACCTTCCAATCAACTCATATTTAAAAAAGTAGGTCAAAATATATTTTGTAGCTATTTTTAAAAATTTTACAAAATTTTGTTGGCACAGATCCTTATAAATATGGTATTTGCAACAGACTTTTGTTAGATTTTTTAAAAACACCCTACAATATGTATTTTGACCTAATTTTTTGAACATGTGTTGATTGAAAAGTTCATTTCAAGAGAAAAATAAATAATTTGAAAAAAATAGTTTTATATGGTCTAGAATTAGGTGTGATGTATTAATGATATATAGAGTGTGATATAGGTGACCCTTCTCTTTTATATATATATATATATATATATATATATATATATATATATATATATATATATATATATATATGTGTGTGTGTGTGTGTGTGTGTGTGTAATATTTATGTTCTTTAATTAACTAATTACTTATCATTATCTTGTACAATTGCTACTCCAATCATATATACTAATTTTTGTACTTGATGAAAGAGTTTTAGTATAAACACCTAATTTTTTTTGTTACTAACATCACATAAGACTTAAAGCAGAATTGTACATTGTGTTTAAAACATAATACTAAGAAAAAGTCATGTTTTTAATAGCAACCTTAGCAGACAGCAATACCTTTTATTTTAGACCAACAATTCATTAATTTCCATATAAAACATTAGAAAAGAAAGGAAAGTACATTTCTTTTACTGAAAGCTTAAAACCCTATGTGGGAAAAAGAATATATCTTGTCCCTCCTTGACGCTTTGACAAATAAAAGTGAAAAAAAAAATCTAAACTAAAATTTAGGTGGAAACACAACTATTACTTACTTTTTTTCCTTTATTTGTTAGTTTAGTTTAAAAGTGAAGATCCCATTCGATGGTAGCCTAGTATTAATTGGATAAATCCAAATATATTTAATCAATGAAATGTTGTATTATATGATAACTTTTAACTTTTAACTTTTCACAATAGCCTCTTATTATGAAAGTTTTCAAAAATATGGAGGCTCCAACACTTGGTCTAAAAATAATATGGTCATTTTGGTATAAAAACATGAATTTTACTTTGATAAGAATCTCACGCCTTAGTCAAAATGACTTTTAAATTATTTTGGAATATGAAATAAACCACCAAACAATATTGATTTTATTCATTTCTCAGCACAATTTCTACTCATACATTCTTAAAAAAAAAAATACTTGTAATTTTTTTTTTCAAAGAATCCACAATTAATTTTTTTTTTTAGAGAATGTGATTTGACTACTCATGAATTTCCCTATAGACATTTTGATTGTGTAAGATTTTTCAAAGAGTAATGATATACAACCCGGGAGTTAACCCCGGATTAGTACAAGGAGAGAATCTTTTTTTTTTTTTTTTTTTTGGGGGGGGGGGGGGAGAGGGGGGGTTATGTGATTTATTAGCATTATTTGACTTTTTTTTAATAAAAAAAAACTATTTCATTAAAAAATAATATTTTTTATAAACCAAAAAAATGTATTGTTTAAAAACATTATTTTAATATAAAAAGATTTTTTTTTTCTGAAAAAAACTGTTTCCAAAAAGAAAAGTTGTTTAATATAAATATTTTTTTTTACATTTTGAAATAGTTTTAAGAAATACAAAAATTATTTTAAATGCTGTAAAATTAAAAAAAAAAAGTTTAAAAATAACGAGTGCCACTGGCGCGGACCTTTAAAAATAAGAGAATATTGGATAAATGGGTGTTTGAGAGACTAAATAAGTTAAAAATAATTAAAAACATAATTTTTTATTAGATTAGTTTTTTAATGCAAAAATACAAAAATTATTTAAATGTTGTAAAATAAAAAAAAAGTTTAAAAATAACGAGTGCCGCTGGCGCAGACCTTTAAAAATAAGAGAATATTGGGTAAATGGGTGTTTGAGGGACTAAATAAGTTGAAAATAATTAAAAACATATTTTTTTTATTAGATTAGTTTTTTAATGCAAAAATACAAAAAATATTTTAAATGTTGTAAAATTAAAAAAAAAAAGTTTAAAAATAACGAGTGTCGCTGGCGCGGACCTTTAAAAATAAGAGAATATTGGATAAATGGGTGTTTGAGGGACTAAATAAGTTGAAAATAATTAAAAACATAATTTTTTATTAGATTAGTTTTTTAATGCAAAAATACAAAAATTATTTTAAATGTTGTAAAATTAAAAAAAAAAGTTTAAAAATAACGAGTGTCGCTGGCGCGGACCTTTAAAAATAAGAGAATATTGGGTAAATGGGTGTTTGAGGGACTAAATAAGTTGAAAATAATTAAAAACATAATTTTTTATTACATTAGTTTTTTAATGCAAAAATACAAAAATGATTTTAAATGTTGTAAAATTAAAAAAAAAAGTTTAAAAATAACGAGTGCCGCTGGCGCGGACCTTTAAAAATAAGAGAATATTGGGTAAATGGGTGTTTGAGGGACTAAATGAGTTAAAAAAAATTATTAGATTAGTTTTTTAATGCAGAAATACAAAAATTATTTCAAATGTTGTAAAATAAAATAAAAAGTTTAAAAATAACGGGTGCCGCTAGCGCAGACCTTTAAAAATAAAAGAATATTGAGTAAATGGGTGTTTGAGGGATAAAATGAGTTTTAAAAAAAAACAATTGAAAAAAAACAAATAAACTATTCTAATAAAAAATTATTTTTTATAATTGTTTTTAACTCATTTTACATAAAAAATAAAAAATAAAGAAAAAGAAAAGGGCATCCTTGTGCTAGCCCGGGGTTGACACCCGAGTAGCCTAACATTATTCTTTTTCAAATCACTCATTCATTGTGAATTATTTTGAAAAATGTTTAAGAATGTATTTTTTTTATGTTGTTGAAAAAAAACATGTTATGAAATGTATAATATGACATTGATCCTTATTTTATGCACAATTTTGTCGGTTCTAAACAGGTGAATTTCTTTTTTCGATGGCAGCTCAACTGTGCCTCAACAAGTGTCACCTAACCATTCAGCGACAATTATAATATCCCTTGCCAATGACAATTAACACTTGAAATTTTGAATTATTGTAGAATCGCAAAATTTGAAATTTGATTATTTTGTAGGTAAAAATAATTAAAATGCTTGAAGATGGTCTTAAGGGACAAATTATTTAAAAGTATATCTGATTAGTGATATTTTTCATGATAATATAAATATGTCATATGTTCTACATTTTCGATCAAGTGCATAAATATATCTTGCAAAAAATTTCATCCATCTAGAATGTATAATTCGTTAAAACATAAATTCCATTTTTCCAACTTTAATTTTCTTATGTTCTAACTATTTACTAGGGTCGTCAAAATAGATATTGGTTTCTACCTGCAGTGGTTGAGAATGAGCCCATTATATTTGTTTCATGCGGGTGCATATGGGTCACTAAAAACTTACCGTTGATTTGCGGGTTTAGGACGATTGAAAAAAGCCCCGTCATATTTTTTACTCATATAAATTAAGGATCTGCAATTATAAATTCTGAATCAGAAAACGGGTCGACAATTAATTTGATCCAAATTTAACCCGCAACAACTATCAACAAGCTATTAATTCGTGCATATCTGATCATAACTTGTTATCGACCCGATCAAATTCGCTCATACCTGTCCATTTGTCGGCCCTACAATTTACTCAATTTTTAAATATTTGTACTTAAATATCCCCATGTTTATATCCGACTTCAATCAAACAACTTAAAGACAAAATTTTAGTTTGAATTTTTTGTTTTCCTTTGAGAACTTTTCGTTATTTATTTTTTATCTTCTTATGAAAAAAAATAATATATGAAAATTTCGGTTGTCCTTTTAGATAGTATCTCACGCACTCAAGGTGCGATTGGATCATAAGGAGAAAAATTAACGCTTTGATAGAAATAGGCCACGTTGCAACGAACTTAGCTTTAAATTTCATAATTTATGAAGAATGTTACGTGGGAGAAGCCCAGTTGACTTTCAGGATTTTTAGTGACAGTCGGTGACTTTCTCAAATCTTTAAGCTTTGGCCACATGCCCGTGAGGTGGGCTCCACTAGGTACGCTCTCGTGGGGTCCTAGTTTATAATCCGAGGCTGAGGTTTAGTACCTAACCAGAAATTTGAATTTTTGGAACGTTGGAAAAACAGTCACATAGGATACTCGTGTGGTTTGACAAATATACCCTTTGTCTCAAATCGATCCAGCCAAATTTTGGGTTGAATGTTGAGATTTATGGTTTCAAATTAGTAGAAACATAATATAGGGGAGAGCATCTTTGTCAAAGGGGTAAATGGTACTCTATGTTCTTACTCAATATTTGGTCAAACTGTATAGACAAAGTATTAATGTATTAAGTTCACATGTGATGATTTGTGGGGAGGGGTGATTACGGTACGATTTTTTATCGTTGTGTGCTCTTTTGGTTTTTTTGATTTATTAATTTTTATTGCTAAAAATCAAAATTATTGGAAAGTTTTTGTTTGAACATTTAAAAAATTGATTTACCAAAGTAATTGTACCGAAAGGAAAATATCGATCTTATATGATACAGATATCGAATTGTGTAGGGTATTTTTTTATTTTGCAAGTTTATAATTACACCGTTTTGGGTTTGATATTAGTTTTAACTTTCATATGTCTTGTGACAAAAAAAATATTTAAAAAAATTAGAAAGAAACAAAAGAGAGATCATGGAAAAAAAGAAAAAAATGTATATAAAACAGAAAAAGCAAGGATCTTCTTCAACCCATCCCCATCCACCTCCTGCCTCCCCCTCCATCCCCCACCCGCTTGCCACTCCCCCCCCCCCCCCCCCCGGCTAAAACCTTCACCTCCCAAATCTTGCTCACACACATATGTGTATGTATGTACATGTTTCGTTTTTTGCCTTTTTTGTTATTATTTTTTCTTATATTTTTTTAATTATTTTTTGTTTTTTCCATTTATCGAGCAGTTTCTTTTGTTTTTAAAATTTTCTGATATTTTATCTGTTTTTAATTTATATTTAAATTACTATGTCATGTTAGATGCCTTGTAATACCCTGCCCCGATAAATTAATTAAATTGTATATATTGATTATATATGATGAGGCACAAATTAGAGCTGATGATAAATTAACTGAATTATGAATTTTATAAAAGTCTTATATAGGGCTACAGAATTTTTAGGAAATAAATTATGTAGGCCCTTATTAAAAGATGGAAACTATTGGGGTTTAGGTGAAAGAAATGAAAGAGGCCAAACCAAGTTAAGAGCTTCGTTCGTTTTATAGGAGGTTGTTATCTCGTGACACAGTTCTTCACTTTGAGAGTTCAGTAATGTGGGTGCCTATTGTATCGATCAAGCCCATAAAAGTGGTCGGCCAAGCCCAAGTGAGTTAATCAGGACTTCGGCCCAAATTATGCGCCTTGGTTAAGCAGTTACATTTGATAATATGACCGAGTCTACCCCCAAAAATCTCAGAGAGATATTCAAGGGATATATGCTCAACGTGTTAGTTACCAACACTTTCAATTAATTAAATATATATTGTACCCCGGGCCCGACCTCTCTGTGGACGTAGGCAATTTGTCAAACTACGTAAATTCTTGTGATGTGATTGTGATTGTTTGCTGCTCTTATTTTCTTGGTGATTGCTTTCTTTCATTTTTTGTGTTGTGATTTTTGTCACCACAATTGGCGCCGTCTCTGAGAATTAATTGTTATTCCTACGAAAACCTTCATCAACAAGAACCAGCGATGTCCCATCACAGTAGTAACGTCCCTCAAGCAGGTGACATTCAGCAGCAGCATAACCCTACGAGGGTAAGGTCTGAGGTTCATCATTCAAACCCAAGGCGACAGGCAAGTCTGCGAAGAAAGCCAGGGGTTGCCCAGGTCCACGCAGATCTCTAGATTGATAGACGCCTATGAAGCCAGACTCCAAGAGCAGGAGAAGGCTACTCGCCAACAACAAGATAAAAATTCTCACCTTAAGAGGCAACTGGAAAGGATGGAGAAAGAACTCCATCGAAGCACAAGGCGACGCCACAACCGAATTCCTAGCCATCAGACGAGCAAGTCTCGCAGCCGAGGAAGGAGCGCGAAGCGTGGATCAGAAAGAACTGAGAAGCACTAGTCAGATGATGACCATTCCGAATACCTGCAACTAGCTCGCCGTTACAGGAGTCCTGGTATGCTAAACGATGACATATGAAGTTTGGTCCGGAGGGAGATGGACCAGCACCCAGCTCATCGCAGTGCCAGATCTATGAGAGAGCTAGCCAGACGAGCTCTCAAAACCTAGATGCCCATATTTAAGGGAAATAGAAAAAGAAGAGGCACCGAAGAGGTTCGCGATTCCCAGGTTCAAGATTTACGATGGGAAGACTGACCCCATTGACCATGTCAGGCAATGCCAGCAAGCTATGACTCTATGGAGTCATAATGATGCGCTCATGTGTCGAATCTTCCCTTCGATCTTGCAGAAGTGGTTTGAGAAGCTACTTCATAGGTCCATCCAAAATTTTAAATCTTTGACTGAGAATTTTACAGCTAGCTTTATAATAAGCATCTCTCACCCGAAGAGAATGGATGCACTGCTTACTCTGAAGAAGAAGCCGCAAGAGAAACTCAGAGAGTACGCGAAGAGGTGTTGGGAAATATTTAATGAAATAAAGGATTGCTCGGAGCAGGTCGCCATAGCATCCTCAAAATCGGTTTACCGAGCTCCTGCCTCCTTCACCAGTCCTTAGCTAAGAAAAAGGCTATATCCATCGACGACTTGATGGATCGTATTGAGAAGTACGCCAAAGTTGAGGATGTGACCCATCTTAATACATAGGATAATGGTCATGCGAAGGCTGGCAAAGGAGTGGAGAAGAATGAACCTCAGAAGAAAGGGAGCAAGAACGGGGGGGAAATGGCTCCAAGAATGGAAATAAAAATGACACCTCGAAGGCATTTCAGGCTGTGAATACAGTCTTCAAGGAGACAATATGTAAGATTCTTGCTAAGATCAGAGATGAGCCGTTTATTAAGTGGCCGAAGAAGATGGGAGGAGAACTCTCTAAGCGGAATAACGCACTAAGATACGCTTTTCACAAGGAGTGTGGCCACAAAACTGAGCATTGTAAAGCCCTCAAATCTCATCTTGAAGAGTTGGCCCAAGTCGGTCATCTTATTGAGTTCATGGAAAAGAAGGCAGAGAAGGTAGCAGTGAATGGTGATCAAAGGCCCGATAACGTCTTTGAAGAGGATATCGGCCATTAGTTAGCGGTGATACATTGGGCGTCAAACCTCAATCAAATTCAAAAAAATGCAGTTAGGGTGGAAGTAAAGAAACTTACTACAGTCATGCAGGCCTTTCAAATTGACTGAGCCAAAACGCAGGCCGGGAAGCATCAATGATCAGAGGACGTCGATTATAATAGTCACATTGTGTTGACGGATGAAGACTTGATTGGGGTAAAAAAAACATCATCATAATGCGCTGGTCATCACACTAAGGATAGCCAACTGGGACGTCGATAGGTTGCTCATCGACCAAGGTAGCTCGTCCGAAGTGATGTACCTAGAGTTATTCAGAAAGTTGAAACTGAGCGTAGTCGACCTCAAAGAAGACACAGTTCCACTGGTCGATTTAGCTGGAAAGATTACAGTTCTTCTGGGGAAGATTGTCCTGCCAGTCAGGGCATGAAACATTTAAAAAATAATCGAGATCCTAGTAGTTGACATTGAATATCCGTACCACACCATCCTCGGTAAGGGATGGCTCCATGCAATGAATGTCGTACCCTCAACGTACCATCAAAAGCTGAAGTGTATAATAGATCGGGGAGTGGTCGAGATACATGGAGACCAAGCTATGGCCAGAAAATGTTTCATCGTGTCCATTCACCCCAAGAAGGAAAGGAAAACTTATGAATCAAAAAGTAAGGACGAAGCCCAGGAGGGGTTGATACCCTCGGAATAGTTGCTATGGCACGGTTGACCGGGAGTGGAGGAGACCAGGCGCCATCCCTCTAAGAGGGTCATTGAAGACCTGGAAGAAGTCGCTGCTGGAAATAGCTCGACTGAGAAAAAGTTTTTGATTGGTACATCTTTGACCGATCGCGAGAAGAAAGAATTAGTCACCCTCTTCCGAAATAATTTGGATATTTTTACATGGGAACCCTATGAGCTGCCTGGGATTGATCCCACCATTGCCTATCATCGATTGCATGTTGACCCGGTCTTCAAGGCAGTCACACAGAAGGCGCATCGAATAGCCCCAGAAAAATCTACAGCAGTAGAGAAAGAGGTCGGAAAGCTACTGGATGCAGGTTTCATACGGGAGGTTCAGTTACCTAAATGGTTATCCAACCCGGTAGTAGCTCGTAAGAGTAATGGAAAATTAAGAGTTTGTATCGACTTCACCGATTTCAACAGGGCCTGGCCTAAAGACAGTTTCTCCCTTTCGAAGATTGATCAGCTGGTCGATGCTACAGCAGCTCATGAGAGGATGAGATTTTTAAACGCCTACTCCGAATACCACTAAATCCCCCTTTACGTACCAGACCAAGATAAGACCTCCTTTATAACCACTGTTGGTTTGTATTATTATAAAGTCATGCCCTTCGACCTTAAAAATGCAGGAGTGACTTATCAGCGGCTAGTTACAAAGATGTTTAAAAAGAAAATGGGAGATACCATGGAAGTTTACATTGAAGACATGCTCGTCAAGAGAAAGCTTAAGGACGATCACCTCTCTGACCTGACGAGGACTTTCTATATCCTCAGAGAATACTGAATGAAACTTAACGTAAGAAAGTGTTCTTTTTGTGTCCAATCAGGAAAAATCCTTGGATAATTAGTCCACAAGAGAGGAATAGAAGCAAGCCCCGACCAGATTGACTCTATCAACAAAGTTCAACCCCCTCAAACAGTAAGAGATGTACAGAAGCTCACCGAAATGCCTTTTGCGCTCAATCGATCATTTGAAAATCCTCATAACGATATTAACCCTTCTTTCAGTTGTTGAAAAGAAACAAGGGCATAACATAGAATGAGGACTACTCCAGAGCCTTAGAAATACTCAAAGCCTATCTCGGTAGGCCCCATTTGCTCGTGATTCCTAGAGAGGGCGATCCTTTATACCTCTACCTCGCTGTGTCAGACCATGCTGTGAGCTTTTCCTTGGTATGTGAAAGAGAGGGAGGCCAGTATCCGGTCTACTATGCAAGTAAGACTCTTTTAGAAGCCGAGCAGCGGTACCTACCATTGGAGAAGCTCACCTACGCATTAGTGATAGCCTCGAGGAAATTGAAGCATTATTTTGAGGCCCACTCCATCTTCTTGGTAACTTTGCACCCTCTAAAGGCTATTTTGAGGAAAGCATACCTCTCTAGCCGACTATCAAAGTGGTAAGTTGAGCTCGAAAGGTTTGATATTCACTTTCAACCAAGAACAGCTATTAAAGGGTAGATCCTAGTTGATTTTATCGCTGAGTTCACAGGAGAATAACTTGTCGATTAGTCGAAAACCAGTCGACCAATGGAGGGCTTATAAGAACTGAGCGTTTGGACCATATACGTTGATGGAGCCTCCATCTCAAGGGGAAGGATTAGGTATCGTACTAGTAAATCCCGAAAACACAATGCTCAAGCAGGGCATCAGACTAGGATTTAAAGCCTCCAACAACGAGGCAGAATACGAGGCGTTGATCGCTGGATTATGTAAAGCACAATTGCTAGGTCAAGGCACCTACAAGTCTTCGACTACTCTCAGTTGGTATCCAACCAGATAAACGATTATTTTAATGCAAATGATGAAAGGATGGCACCTTATGTAGCCGTTGTGAAGGGACTAATATCTAAATTTGATCAAGGGGATGTTCAGTAATTCTTTAGAGGATAGAATAACCATATTAATGCCCTAGTAGCTCTGAGTTCAGTAATAGACTTTGACTTAAGGATAACAATCCAAATGGATTTCCTCGTGTAGCCCACCATTGAACAGACTATTGAGCCACTGAATCCCAAGCAAATTCTTCACATAAAAAAGGCTCTGAGCTAGATGGACCCCAATGCAGACTATTTACGAAGTGATATAATGCCAAGTGATAAGAGATCAGCTCATTAGATAAGAGTCAAAGCTGCTCGCTTTCATTTATCTCCATATGGGAAGTTGTATAAGAGATCCTTTACCGGCCCCTTCCTCCAGTGCTTTCATTCACAAGACGTCAAGCAAGTTATGCACGAACTTCATGAGGGAATTTGTGGAAGTCACGTAGGAGGAAGGTCGCTAGCCTTTCGAGTAACGAAGGAAGGGTATTGGTGTCCATACTTGCAGAAGGACGTTGGAGTCTATGTTCAGAAGTGCAAAAAATGCCAAAAATACTCAACCATGGTCCACCAGCCTGCTAGTGACCTAAAGTCATTAACCAGCCCCTGACCCTTCGCCCAGTGGGGTTTGGACATCATAGGTCCTATGCCTACTACAACAGGTAATCGAAAGTATCTATTGGTCACTACAGACTACTTCACTAAGTGGATAAAGGCAGAACCACTGGCGAACATCAAGGATGCAAACATGATGAGGTTTATATGAAGAACCATCATTACCCGCTTCGACATACCCAGAACGATCATTACTGACAACGAAACCCAGTTCAATAGTGGCCCCTTCCAAAGATTTTATAATGATCGCGAAATTAGGCTTTACTTCAGCTTTGTAGAATATCCCCAGAGCAATGGTCAAGTTGAGGCTTCCCATAAGACAGTGATCAATAGACTAAAAAAATGCCTTGCTCAAACAAATTATCCCACGTCCTCTAGGCCTATCGCACCACCCCAAGGCGAGCAACTTGGAAAACACCTTTTGCACTCACATATGGTATGGAATCATTTATCCCACTAGAAGATGGTCTCCCTACCATGAAGTCTACGTTGGTCAACCAAGGCCACAATGATGAAGCAATGCTCACTGAACTTGACTTAGTTGATCAACGGCGAGAATTGGTTCTAGTTAAACTGGCATCCTACCAGCAACAACTAGCCATAGAGTACAACCAGAAAGTTAATCCAAGGATATTTTAAGTTGGGGACTATATTCTGAGGAAAATCCTTGGCAGCACTGTGAAACCATCAGAAGGCAAAATGGGACCAAACTAGGAAGGACCTTTCAAGGTAGTGAGGGATGACTTGCAAGGATCCTATCATTTGGAAACACTGGAGGGCAGGGAGAAACCAAGGGCTTGGAATGCGACCAACCTGAATAAATTATACTTCTAGATTTCTCTATCCATGCATCATTAGTTTAGGCAAATTTTTATTTTACAAACTAATGTCGCTCTTTATTTATGACTTCCGTTAATAAAACTCGATTGACCTTGGAATTCTACATGTATTGGTTGTCTCGAATGTATTTTGTTAAATCCACCATTTCCAAGTTACAGGATCCACTCTTTTTATGAGTATAATAGAATTCCTGGATTACAGTAAATTGTCTAACTTACTTCAGTCAAAGAATCTTTTAAACTAGCCTTTGATGGTTGCAATACAGTGGCTATGACTATCCTAGCTCAACTTGTTCAAAGCATAATTAGCAGGGTTGACAAGCAATAACCCTCCTCAGGCCTTTGTTCCAAAATATAATTGGCCTCCTAGATTTCTCCGACAACAAATAAAGACCTACAGGGGATCCTTAGGTAATACGGCCAACTTAGGTTGGTCGCCAATGTAGTGTGGATCCAAAATCCTGCTCGGGTAGATTGCCCATTAATCAGGTGTGTTCTCGCCATCGCCCTACTTAGGCCTAAGGTTGTGTGACGACTCGACCTAAAAGGTAAAGTAGGTAGAATGGTATGGCTAAGGAATACTGAACTGGGGAAATGCTCAATTAAAATTAAACTCTAAATGATATTTAGTCGGCTGAAGTGCCCAAAATAACTAGAGTTTATTAGTAAGTTGAAAGCAAGAAACACATGTTTAGTCGGCCTATGCCCAAAACATAAATATTTTATTTCTTACTAAAAATTACATAGTTACATGTACAACAGTAATGAAATAAATAAACCCTAAATGGATCCAGTTCGTTGATCAAGGTAGTCCGCTACTCGATCTCTCCGACCATCATCAGGGTGAGAGGCAAATCTCCCCATAACCTCCTTCGATCTCGTCTCCAGCATCTACCTCGGGATGACATCTATAGAGATCCAACAATCATCCCTTCTAAATGGATCACTACACCAAAATGACAAAATTATCATCTTTCAACCGGCCACCCTTGTCAAGGTCATTGATCGTGACGAAAAATACGCATTTTGTGTCACGGTCATTGACCTTGACACGACCGTGACAAAGAATTGTCATGGTCAATGATCATGACAAGGTCGTGACAAAGGTAGTTGTCACGATCGTGTCACGGTCAATGACCTTGACACGATCATGACAACTTCTGCAGTAAAAAAAGCCCTAGGCTTCTTTTTTCCCACCCTTTTTTGGTTTCCCCCCCTCTCTCTCTCTAACCGATTTCTGCTCTCTCTCCCTAAGGTATGTTTTTTTTCCTCTCTTTCTCTTTCATTTCTATATGTGTGTGTATGTGTATGTGTGTATATATATGTGTGTATATGTATATGTATATGTGTGTGTATGTGTGTATATATATGTGTGTGGTGGTGTGTGGTGGGGGAGGGGGGAAGGGGGTAGTGGGGGTGGGGTGGTGCAGGTGTGGTGGGGGTGGGGTGTGGTGGGGGGAGGTGGAGGTGGTGTGGTGTGTGTGTGTGTGTGGCGGGGGGAGGGGGGAGGGGTGCAAGGGGTGGGGGGTGGGGGGGTGGCAATTTTAACAACTGTATAGCTTTAATTAATAAATTGTATAGCTTTGATTGTAATTTTAATTGTATAGTTTTAGATGAAAGTAAATTAATAATTAGTGTCAATTTCATATGAAAGTAGGATTGCCCCTCATTGTAAATTAGTAAATTAATAATTGTATACTTTAATTGTTAGTTTAATTGATGAAATGAATTAATTGAGTAGATGAATTAGAAGGAGTACGAGTTACACATTTGTTGTTGAAATTACTGTTGGATTATTTTGTTTAGTAAATGTTGGGTTGGTTAGTTTTAAAAGTGGCATGACCACTGGATTATTGTCCATATGGGGGTGAGATTTTTCAACTTTATTTGAAAATTACTTTGTATATCGAATAATATATACAAAGTATGATAATTAAATGAAACATACTTGAAATTAAATATGTGTATATGTGTGTGTATATATGTGTGTGGTGGTGTGTGATGGGGGAGGGGGGCAGGGGGTGTGGTGGGGGGAGGGGGGTGGGGTGGTGGGGGGGTGGGGGGGTTTTAACAATTTTATAGCTTTAATTAATAAATTGTATAGCTTTAATTGTAATTTTAATTGTATGGTTTTAGATGAAAATAAATTCATAATTAGTGTCAATTTCATATGAAAGTAGGATTGCCCCTCATTGTAAATTAGTAAATTAATAATTGTATACTTTAATTGTTCGTTTAATTAATGAAATGAATTAATTGAGTAGATGAATTAGAAGGAGTACGGGTTACACATTTGTTGTTGAAATTGCTGTTGGATTATTTTGTTCGGTAAATGTTGGGTTGGTTAGTTTTAAAGTGGCATGACTACTGGATTATTGTCCATATGGGGGTGGAATTTTTCAACTTTATTTGAAAATTACTTTGTATATCGAACAATATATACAAAGTATGATAATTAAATGAAACATACTTGAAATTAAATATGTGTATATGTGTGTGTATATGTGTGTATATATGTGTGTGGTGGTGTGTGGTGGAGGAGGGGGTAGGGGGTGTGGTGGGGGGAGGGGGTGGGGTAGTGGTTATTTTTTTTAACAATTGTATAGCTTTAATTAATAAATTGTATAGCTTTAATTGTAATTTTAATTGTATAGTTTTAGATGAAAGTAAATTAATAATTAGTGCCAATTTCATATGAAAGTAGGATTGCCCCTCATTGTAAATTAGTAAATTAATAATTGTATACTTTAATTGTTAGTTTAATTGATGAAATAAATTAATTGAGTAGATGAATTAGAAGGAGTACGGGTTACACATTTGTTGTTGAAATTGCTGTTGGATTATTTTGTTTAGTAAATGTTGGGTTGGTTAGTTTTAAAAGTGGCATGACCACTGGATTATTGTCCATATGGGGGTGGGATTTTTCAACTCTATTTGAAAATTACTTTGTATATCGAACAATATATACAAAGTATGATAATTAAATGAAACATACTTGAAATTAAATATGTGTATATGTGTGTGTATATGTGTGTGTGGTGGGGGAGGGGGGCAGGGGGTGTGGGGGGAGGGGGAGGGGTGGTGGGTTTTTTTTAACAATTGTATAGCTTTAATTAATAAATTGTATAGCTTTAATTGTATAGTTTTAGAAGAAAATAAATTAATAATAGTGTCAATTTCATATGAAAGTAGGATTGCCCATCATTCTAAATTAGTAAATTAATAAATGTATACTTTAATTGTTGGTTTAATTGATGAAATGAATTAATTGAGTAGATGAATTAGAAGGAGTACGGGTTACACATTTGTTGTTGAAATTGCTGTTGGATTATTTTGTTTAGTAAATGTTGGGTTGGTTAGTTTTAAAAGTGCATGACCACTGGATTATTGTCCATATGGGGGTGGGATTTTTCAACTTTATTTGAAAATTACTTTATATATCGAACAATATATACAAAGTATGATAATTAAATGAAACATACTTGAAATAAAATATGTGTGTATGTGTGTGAATGTGTGTGTATATATGTGTGTGGTGGTGTGTGGTGGGGCAGGGGGCAGGGGGCAGGGGGTGGGGTGGTGGTTTTTTTTTAACAATTGTATAACTTTAATTAAGGAATTGTATAGCTTTAATTGTAATTTTAATTGTATAGTTTTAGATGAAAGTAAATTAATAATTAGTGCCAATTTCATATGAAAGTAGGATTGCCCCTCATTGTAAATTAGTAATAATTCCATGCTTTACATATATTCCGGCATATATAATATATATAATAATAATTCCATGCTTTACATCTTTTCAACTAATTTAGACATATTTATGTACGTGTACGTGTGCGTGTGTGTGGTGGGGGTGGGGTAGGGGTGTGTGTCTATGTGTACTAATAATATTTTTTTTTATCAGTGCTAATAACATTTTTTTACAGAAATGTCTCCTTCAGGTATTAAGGCGAAGATGATGATGCTGTTTATGATGATGTCGTCTGGGCTCGGTGGTAGCGGAGGCGACGAGGGCTCCTCTGCCCCTAGGCTTCCCAAATATGGAAAATTTGGGATTACCGTCGAGAACAAATCGGAGCTATTAGCGAGATCCCTCGAGCAGCTAAAGACGGTCATCGACCCGGGGTTTATGAGTTGGAAGGAGGTGTCATATGAGCTCAAGTTAGCTGTTTGGGCTGCACTACAGGTAATATATTTATATTTATATTTATATTTATATGAATATTTCAATTTCAATTTCAATTTCAATTTCAATTTCAATTTCAATTTCAATTTCAATTTCAATTTCAATTTCAATTTCAACTTCAATTTCATTTTATATTTATATTTATATTTATATTTATTCGCAACTAACATTGAATTTGTTGGACATGAACAATTCAACTTGAATCCAAAGCTACGCGATTCCGTCTTGGAGCAGTTGAGGGAGCAACACAAGACGTGAAAGAAAAATATGGGGACATGGTACTTTGGGAAAACTCGAGAGTCTATTATACAATGGCGTGGATCCGTCCCGCCCAAGGAGCAGATCTCATTGGTACAATGGCAAAAGTTCATTGACAATGAGATCGAGGATCGACAATTGGCATCTCGCCAATCGGGGAGGGAAAATCGGGCAAAAAAGACGGACGTGCACTACTCCGGCCGGACCTCTTACGCTGAGGTGGAGCATAGGATGAATGTAAGATTTAATTTTTCTATAACTACAGAAATATATTATTCTTCATTATTTTACTTTGCGGGGCCGATACTAATTTTACTTTATTTTATTTCAGGGGGTAGGGAGTGGGCCATGCGGTAAGCCATATAGGCTCGATACTTATGTGGCTCTTCGAACGAAGAAGGGGAAGGACAAGGAGGTGTCCCCGAGCATCGCGACCACGATTGTAAGTAATCCGACATTTTAATTTTTGTTAATTACGTTGTAATTTTTAAGTTTACTTATTTTACTAATCATGTGATTTTTGTCGTTTCAGGCAAAGCTTAAGGAAGTGCATGAGTCGCAGTCTGATGCCGACAAGGCGTTTTTGTCCACAGACGCACTCAGCCAAGTGCTTGGCTCTGATCTCAAGGGGAGGACAAGGGGGTGAGCTCGTGGGTGGACAAATCTAGAATCATCGGATTGGAGACGAGCGACACCGGGTTGGCTCGAACGGTGGATTCACACGACGCGAAGCTGTCCCGTTTGGAGGCAACGGTCCAAGATATGTACGCATTCATGAAGCGTACGTTGGGCGGAGACCGTAAGGGGAAGGGGAAAGGGAAGGAGAAGGCGGTGGAGGAGTAGGAGGTGCGGGAGAATGAGGCGCAGGAGGACGAGGATGTGGACCTCGCTGCTTCTTCATCGTCAAATGCGTATTTCGATGATCCACTTCCTTATTTGGCTCCCTTCCCCAGACCATTATCGACACTTGGTTGGCCGAGCGTGTTCATATTGGATGTATTTGATGGTTAGCGGATAGGGCGGGGGTTGAGGGACCCGAATATCATCGAGGGTGGAATAGTTCATGGACGTGCATTTCAAGGGATCGAGTCCAAAGTGCTCGTCACGCATGTGATACCCGGGAAGGAGAACTCCCTATTATGGTTGCGCGAACAATGCGGCACGATGTATATTAGTGGCTGTGTCAATTCGTATATCGTATGGCCAACTCACCTCCTCACATTTACCCAATACATGTAGTAACATTATTTTTAAGTTTGTCCATTTTAATTATATTTGGATTATATCGTCATGTATATTATTTCTATTATGAATATTTGGATTATATCGTCATGATTATATATTTGCACTATCTTTAGTTTATTTGGATATATGATGTTTGAATAGGTACAACCAACGTTGTTATAACAGGTACAAATATACTGCTGGGCAGTGGCAGTGACCATACTCCCCAGCAGAATTTTTTTTAATTCTGCCCAGAATTGTCACGGTCATTGACCGTGACAATTTTTTAAAAATATTGTCACGGGTTTGTCACGGTTATTAACCGTGACTAAACTTGTAGTAGTCCATGACCTTGACACGACCGTGACAATTCTAACGAACTTGTCAAGGTCAATGACTATGACACGTCCGTGACAAAAAAAATTGTCTCACCCCGAATTGTCACGGTCATTGACCTTGACAAGTATAACTTCTCAAGGTCAATGACCGTGATAATAGTGCAGATTTGGTGTAGTGGATTTGGCTCCAATATTGGGGCAGTGATCTCATGCTTGTACCACAGGGGAGAGTTTTGGGGAACCATCAACTCCCTGAGGGCACTTACCCATCCTCTAATAAAGGCCAGCTCCTCCACTTCCTTCAGATTTGTGGGATCATCTATCCAGCCTTAGTCATATCCATCACCCCACACCTATCGAGGACCTTTTTTGAATAGGTACCTCACTTGTAATGTATCTCTGGAGTTCGACAATAATCATATACGCTAGTTGAACATCTCCCTTCAGTTCAGTAATCTCCCTTTGGGAACTACCATCATCTCTCCTACCTCACTGTGTGGATGACAACGAGGAACCTTGGATAACTCGGGGAGAACTGCTTGGAGAATTTTCCTTAAGGAGAGTGATCTCCCTCCTTAAGAAATCATTTTCCTGCTCTATCACCTCCCCAACCTGATTGATCTTGGACGCATCCAAGAGCTTCGCCTTCAGAGCATCCACCTCTTCTTGAATGGAGGCACCAATCTCCTCTATCTCTACTAGCCTGTCCTTTAATCTTCTAGTAACTACATCAGACTGATCTTTGTAATCCTTATTCCTTGCCCTAAGGAATTTACAAATCCTCATAAAATCTTGGCGATCTTGGTCACTGATGTTCGGACCAACGATTTGGCCTAAACGAGAGGTGGTAGGAATATAATCATCAAGGTTAATAGGCTATAAGACATGGAATACAAATGACATATATATATCAGTAAATACGAAAACAAAATTCCTTTATTTCATTGAAAAATGGCACTGGCCAGATACAAATACATCGAATGGAAAAAGGAAAGAACAAAGAATACACAAGTGAAGGAAAAAGCCTAAAACCCTCATTATAGCCGCTCTCTCTGACGTAAGACACCTTTGACTCCAGCTTCTTCACCTTCTCAGCCAACTCTTTATTTTGATCTGTGAGAACCTTATTTTCCTCTGTGGCAGCCAGCTTTCCTCCATGACCAGCTCGTAGTACTCGCGGAGTTCCTTCAGCTCCTTAGCCACTTTAGCCCTCTCCTTAACAAAAGAAGCCTCAGCCTCTGTGATAGCCTTCTCGGTGGACTTCTGAGCCTCCTTGGGAGTCTTCAGGCTCTCCTCGAGCTCAAAGTTCATCCTCACCAACTTATTTTGACTGCACCTAAGGATGGTATAGTCAGATATATACTACAGGAAGAGATAGAGGTCAGTAAACAGAGCGTGAATAAATTACAAGACAAAGAAATAGAGAAAAGGGGAAGTGGCCTTACCAAATCAAGCCCTTGATCTGCTTTCAGGGCTAACTAGTCAAGGCCCATGTTCGAAGATCGCTCACGATTCGCCATGAGCACAAATTTCTCGAGCATCATTGGAGCGAGATGAGGGGTCAGATCCACGGAGACCCCCTCAGCTGGGACAGCCACAAGTACATGAGAGGCATGTGTTTTCTTATTCCTCTCTTCTTCTCTCCTCTTCTCTCCTCTTTTTAGCTTCTTTCTTTTTCTCATATTCTCTTTTCCTCCCCCCCACCCCCTCTCTCTCTCTTCTCTCTTCTTATTTCCTCTTCCTCTCCACCTCTTTCTCATAAGCTGTTGTTTGGGAACCACTAAAAGTATCCCAGACCTTAGTTTCTGGATCTTCAGCTTGTTGGATAACAGGACATCATCACAGATCAAATTTTTTCTTCTAGAGGAGCCATCTCTTCCTCACTAGAACTTCCTGAACTGGCATATCCTAAATTAGAACCTACCTCGCTGGACCTCTCTCCACCAGATTCTTCCTCGCTTGATCCCTTCTCACTGTATCCTGCCTCACCACTACCACCTATATCACCTCCAATGCTACCAGCTTCTGAGCTTCTCGCTTCCTCGTTGACGAACTGGATAGATTCAGGGGCAACAACTTCCTCTAGGATATCTAAGTGGGTAATGGAGTAAACTGGATGGGCGATAAAGCTCTTGGTAATGTTCTTGTATTGCAATAAGATGGTTGCCGACATATGATGCTCACCCTCTACAATGGAGTCCCTTATTTTCCAAGCTTTGATTAACTTAACAGCACGAATCTCGTGAGGAGCAGGTTCTTGATTTTTAAACCTCGCTAAAAAAAGGAAAGAGAAGAAAATATTAGAGGAAGAACACAATTAGAGCAACAAGCAACAAGGTTGGACAATAACCTATGTACTCTTACCCATATATGGGGATCCGAGGTCTCCTGTACCTTGCTCCCCCTACTTTAGGAGGGAATTATCAGTTCCTAGCAATGAACCCCTCAAACCAATAGTCCTTATGGGAATAAGGTAGGTTCACTACCAATACCCTGTCTGGACTCCTCACTTTTAAATAAAGAAGACCAGAGCTCGTGCGAAACCTAAGTTGGTGTCAAAATTTTGATTTATTCTATGCACACCATTGACGATTTTTCAAACATTTGGAGAACACTGAGCTGGAACTATATCAAAGTATTGAAAGAAATGCAAGAACATGTGATTTGGGGGAAAGGTTAAACCCCCTTGAGATATTAGAAGAACATGAATCCAGTGGTCATCCTCAGTGTCACGGACATTGCGGGGAACAGGGGCACACTCAATTTCCACCCAGTTGGGGATATTGTAGCATTTCCTAAATTCTTCCAGAAACTTGTTATCTATTTTTGCCATGACAAAACCCTAGCTACAGTAGAAAGAAAAGCAACGACGAAAGGAAATACAGAAAGAGAAGGGACTGAGAACTTATGAGGAAATAATGAAGCTTGAGATGATGAAAAACCACAAATTTGGAAGATGAAGAGCAAGAACTAGCTTGGGAGCACGAGATAACTCGAAAGCAAAAGAAGCAAAGAGTTAAAGTGACGATAGAATCATCCAACACTTCAGTTTAAACTCATAAATGATAGAGCACACTGATCGAAGAAGAATTACAGCTAAAACTCCCTACCAAATGATGATTCACACCCCTATCAGTGTTGTGAACTACGCAGTACCATCAAAGAGGGAGGAGAAGATACTTTTTAATATTTGTGAGCCCAAAGGCCCCAAAAAATTTAGGGGCAATTGTGGGTGCCTATTGTGTTGAATTAGCCCATAAAAGTAGCCAGCTAAGCCCAAGTGAGTTAATCAGGTTTCTGTCCCAAATTATGAGCCTTGGTTAAGCGGTTACATTTGATGATATGACCGAGTCTACCCTAAAAAATCTCGAAGAGATATTCAAGGGTTATAGGCTCAACATGCTAGTTACCAACACTGTCAATTAATTGAATATATATTGTACCCCTGGCCCAGGGCATAGGGGCATATAGAAAAAACCATCTCGAGAGTTACTTAATACTACAAGTAGACCTCTCCGTGGACGTAGGTAATTTATCGAACCACGTAAATTCTTGTGTTGTGATTGTGATTGTTTGTTGTTCTTATTTTCTTGGTGATTATTTTCTTTCATTATTTGTGTTGTGATTTTTGTCACCACAAGTAACTAGAGGAGAAAGTCAACAGCTTAGGAATAATCGTCGGTCAAATGATGAAGATATCATTTGAGCGAGTAACGGGTCTCATTCGAATGACGGGAAGGGTCATTTGATCGACACCGATGAGATCTGTTTTCTCTTTCTTCGTTGTCAGCTTCCTGGTGGTTCAATTCATTCAGTCAGCACATGAACATGACTCTCTGGCAAGGACAATTACAACATGATAGCCTATGGATTTGTCTTGTATTTTGTGTGTAAAGGAATGGAGACCGAGGGTCTTTAATCAACAAAGCCAGCCTTGCCAAAATTGCGGTCGAGATATAAACCATCAATTAGATCCCCGTGTCAGCCCGTGGAGCCTGACGATTTGGATCGTCCAATAAGGGTAAATCGGTTTATTTATTTATTTAGTTTAGGGATTTTGTTCCCTTATATGAGGTAGAGGCGTGGGGATTGGAGGAACCCCACTACCATTGTCTATCTTCTCCCCCTCTCAAAATATATGTACCACCGTTCCTAGATTATACAGATGCACTCACACAAATACACGTTTGTTTTCCCCGCTGTTATAGGATGGAGTTACGAAATATGTGAGAGGTACTGTTAAAGAGTTTTAAATGGGTGTTTGAGGAGTTATTTTGGGAAGAAAATGCAGACATTATTGGAGGTATTTAAAGAGGGTTTAATGGAGCTCCCACGGAGGCTGTTTATTGGAGCTTTTATGACTCCATTTAGGGCCACCTTTGGAGGTGAGGGAGTCACCCATCTTCATCACTACCACCATCCTTGGAGTATTTAGGTGGGTAATATACTCTTAGTGTATTTGTGACTATATTTGATAAATAGTATAACCTTGTTGTGTGTATGATTAAGTGTAGATTTTTTAGAATAAATAATGTGTGCTCTTAGTAGACTAATATAAATATTTTTATGGAATAAAAATGTTAGAAAAGATTATTGTTATGTAGTTTCTACTAAATCTAAAATTAGGTATTTTTATCGAAATAAATATGCTAGAAAATAATAATTTTGTGTGTTTCTTAGTAATCTGAAAATAGACATTTTTATGAAATAAAAATTCTAGGAAATGTTATTATTGTGTGTTTTCTATTAAATCTGAAAATAAACATTTTTATGGAATAAAAATATAAGAAAGGTCATTTTGGCATATTTTTAGTGAAAAGGAAATAATAAATTTTTTTATGGAATAAAAATATAAGAAATGTCATCTTGGCATGTTTTTAGTGAAAAAGAAATAATAAACTTTTTTATGGAATAAAAATGTAAAAAAAATTATTTTGGCATATTTTAGTGAAAAAGAAATAATATATATTTTTTAAGAAATAAAAATGTTGAAAAATATTATTGGCTAAAAATAAAGAGTGAATAATTATTTCAAGGTTTTGAAATAATAAAAGTTGATGTTTTATGAAAATAATATTTTGTTGAAAAATAAAGAATAAGTAAATATTTCAAGGTTTTGGAATATTGAAAGATAATATATTTTGTGTAATGGGCAATTTAGAAATATTGGTGTTAAACATTTTATGGGAATAAAATGTTTGAAAATAAATATTTATTTAGTAGATATTTGGTGAAAAATATGGCTAAATCTCGTAGTAGGATTTTGGGTTGAAATTCCACCTTCTCAGGCATATAACTTGTAGTATTTTGACACAGAGTGTATAAACAAGTTTAAGAAAAATTTTGTTGGGTTTAAACAAGAAATAATAAAAGTTTGAATTTTAGTCTTCAAAGTATGTGTAATTGGGACTAAATGACATAACATGTGTGAATATCAATAAAAAATATTAATTTAGTGTTAATGGACAAACATGTGATGGTTAGTGAGTGAACTTACTAATAATGTGTAATATTAACACTTATGGGATTATAAAAAGATTAAAACTATTTCCAATCAAGACGAATGTACTCCAAGAGTAAAACGGTGTTAAAGGGTTAAAACACTTAAGAAGTTGATGTGTATAACTTAATAGTATTTGGGTGAAATTAACACTTGTGAAAAAGGAGTAAAAGTGTGATTTGGAAATAAATGAGTAAAATTGTAATTTTACTTAAAGTGGAATATTTTTATGAAATAAAAATGTTGGAAAGGGTGTTACACAAAATTGTCCTAAATAAATATGATTTTTGGAATAAAAATCAAGGTTAAGGTGTAAAGGACACAAAAATGATAAATTTTCAAGTGTAACACAGCTTGGGGCGGTAAAGTCCCCAGTTTTGGCTTCGGTCGGTTAAAAGAGGAAAGGAAATAATATGGACATTTGTAAAATATTAAAACACATCAAAGGTACCTGGATGACACCAGGATAATGCAAGAAGGGCCGGAGCCTTTGGGTAAAAAGCCTCCCTAAATCACTGGCCAGAGCATATGGTGCGCATAGTCGTCAGTGTAGAGCCCGTGTAAGTATGCGGTATAGTAAGATTCCGAGAAAAAAAGTTAAAGGAAATGTGAAATACAAATAAAAAAAATGGGTTGTGTGTTAAAAGCGTAAATACAACCTAACTTAAATGAATGAAATAAATGTGTCGATAAAGGCTAAGCAGACAAGTTAATACGTAAATCTACGAATGTCCATAACATAAGGAAAAAGGATATATAAGGTGGATAAATGGGTGATTAAGCCATCTAAATGGTGAGATCCATATTTAACACAAGAGTATGTTGTAAAAAGGATTTGTAAGGATTAAATAAGTATTTTCTAACACGGTGAATGCGTGTGTTGAAATTGTGATTTTCAGTAAAAATACTAAAGGATAAATTCCAGTAAAGAAATGGTTTGCTAAAACAAGTATAAAGTTTTCAAGTGTTGGACTGGGGTTGTTGGATAGAGTGGGAAATGTTAAATATGAACAAGGAAACCCTTTAATAAGATTAAGGTCAATTAATCTCGGTAAACAAAGTTTTCGAAAATAATTCGATTAATGCATTGGAACATGCATTTTTCAAAGGTATACATATGTAGATATAGACATATTTTCGCATGCATATTGTAGTAGCGTGTGAGTATTCCTTTATGTCGTTCATTTCTATATTGCTTGTATAAATCCCGCTGGGCATAAGCTCACGTCCACACTTTGTTACGGTAGGTTGGGAGCGGTTCCGTATTTTGATGTCGTTCTACAGGTAAGTATATTTTTATTTTTATTTCACGTTAGTAGCTCTGTTCATTTGGATTCATGGGTACTCCCCATGAGTCCCTCACATAGTTTATCCTGAAATTGGAATCGCATGCCAGAAAGTGAAATGTTAATTAAAATAAAACTGGATTAGCAACATTATTTAGGTTGTTTCGTTGCATTTCACACCTAATGACTCGATTCGGATCGGGTTGGCTACGGGTAATCCATAAAGTAAAAAACTAAAGCGTCTAATTTAAACCTTTTTTAAATCATTTAATAATGCCCAACAACTAAATAAAATAATTATAGAAGCAAAAATAATTTATAAATGTCTTAAACATCAATTTTTTCATTAATATTTTAAAACTGGTTTGAGTCGTTTGTTAGGATTGTTTTGAGTATGTACCTTAAACCAATACATTGAAGACTTGAAAAAATGACAACAACTTCATGCCATTTTCACGTGTCTTTATTTTGGGATCTTTGAAAGGTATAAATGGGTATTTTTATTTTTTTCTAGAGGTAAATTTTTCGTAAATTAATTTGATAAAAAAATATATCTTTAACAATCAGGACTTCTCATTAAAACGAAAAATGTAACCTCGTTTAAACGAGATAGCTTTTTGGTTCGAGTAAGAATCATTTTTGGTTAGAACATGCTTCGTACGGGAATATTTTGTCCAAAATTTTCTTTTACTATTTGTAAAAGAGCATATCTCTTTTGGTTGTAAGAAGAAGTGATAATTTATCTTGTCACCTAGATCTTTATAATAGAATTGAGGCGTAACCCATATTAATGGTGATGAGAAAATGTACTTTGCAAGAATGATGATAAGAAAATTCAATAACGAAGGAAATTGTACTCGAATGAGAAAATCAACAATAAGAACACAATAAATAATTCGGTTCACCCAACTTGGGCTACGTCCACGGGGGCTCGAGTTTTATTTCACTTAAAGAATGAAAATCGGTGCTTATAAACACTCAATCTCAATAATAAACCCCGTCCTCTCAAAGTGTATACAATGTTTAAATTCTCTCAGAATATTTTCAAGTCTATTGAAGTCTCTCTTTTATTATTTTTCTCCCGTGTCTCTATCTTTTCCTTTGTTCAATGGACCCAATACATCATATATAGTCTCAACTTTAATCTTGTGGGACCTTGAGTGCCTTTTCCTCTTTTGGAACCTTCGGTTGGTAAACCAACCTCAGTCCTTTAATGGGGAACAAACCCATTAAGCATGGTCTAAAGTTGTCTTAAGACATAGAGTATTACTTTAACAAATGGTGATAAGCGCACTACACAATACATAATATAAAGTCTACACACTACTCCTTTTTATGTAAGATATTGCTCTCTACATTAGCACATTTTTATAGCTCATTAATACTTTAGTCGAGCAAGATAATGGTTGCTCGAAAGATGTTCAATCGGGTGAGTTGTTTCACAATATGCTTGATCGTGTAGAGTTATATTGGTCTTTGTATTCTCAAAAGTAGTTTTATCGATAATCTTCCCCTCTAAATCGATCGATGGTGCATTGAGCTTCCTCGGTTCTGTCAGACTTGATCTTTCGAGTATTTTTATTAACGTCTTTCATATAACATCGAATGAAATCTCATTTGCTTTAGTGAAGTAACTTTGTGAGGATTGAGTTTTATTAATAATCCCCTCCTACATTTTTCCCCCTCGTAGAGAAAGTTATTATGTAAACAAGAAGTTTATGTACGAAACACCTCATTCTTTTAATTTGTAAATTAAAATGCTTTCGTCTGGAAAATATTTAAATCTAAACATCTCAAATTGAAGCTGCTCATTTATAAACGTATCAGTTTGACTTTCGATACTTCTCAATTTTAAATCGGGTATAAAGTACCTTGCAATAGTGAAACTCTATTTTGGAATATTTTGAGAAGATGGATTATAGAAACGAGGAACCTTTATTCGATAAATCTCAAACTGAAGAACCATCTACTAAATAACCTCAAATCGAAGAACCTTCATTCTATAGAACATCCCCTCCCCTTTTTTATTTAATCACGCGTCGTAAACATATATCAAAAGAATTCTTATTCAAATTATGACTCCGAATATTTTCTATTGTTTGCACACGTGTCAATTTTTATTCATTTGCATCTCAAAACATGATCTGATTACTTTTATGTCTTTGCACTAAATGCTAAGATCATTAGCTCTGACATAGTCATCACCTCTTGCCACATTTAGTCACGAGATGATTTTTGAGACATTGGGTTCTACAATCATCATTTTGCTCCCAATTTCAAATGGTTGCATTGTTTAGTGGACCGTCAAAAGTATTTTTAAACGGTTATATAAAGAAACCCTACAAAAGCTCTTCTTTTTCATTTCTTTAAAATCTTCAAACTTTTTTTAAAATCCATTAAAACCCAAGCTCCCAAACATTTGTAGAGAGAGAGAGAGATCGTGTTCTTCTTTGCAAATACTTCATCCTTTCTTTATTCTTGGAATATCGTACTCTGTTATCACCATTTCTACAACATTTTGTCACTTTTATTTTGGTTATACTCTTATGTGTTCAACAATGGCATCGTCAAGTAAAGTTATTGAAATTTCTGGTAAGGGCTCAAGCGGGGCTCCATCATCTGAGTTAATAGGGAGAGAAGCTTTATTTAATTGTTATCGTCGTGGTATATACTTTGGGGCCATAAAAAAGTTTTGAAAAAAAGGTAAGGCTTTTTTTGTAAATTTTTATGGATTAGAAGATCCATTACTGATAGCCGATCAACCTGAGAATCAGTCCGAGGGAGGTCAACTTCCCCCTTATGGTATCTTGAGACTTCAATTCGAAAGATGAGACTTCTGATGAGTGTATTATTTTGTATGAATTACATCAGGCCTTGTTAGTCCAGTTGTATAATAAGATTTTAGAGTCATTTTTGTAATTTTAAAGAAAAATAGAAGTTTGAAAAGAATTTGAATTAAAAATAAAATTTTAGCAATTTTGGGGTTAAAATCACATTTTTTTTAAATTTAAGGGCGTAAAGTTATTTTATAAACTTTATCTGGGCCAAATAAAGGTCTCTTTAAAATTTGGTTGAATTCTGATTTAAAACAAATACCTTATAGATTTTGGGGCCTAAAATACAAAAAGGGGTAATTCTATAATTTTTTAGACTTTTATGACCCTAAATTTGAATTAATTATTTTTATTTTGTATTTTTACTGGTAACCCTGGATGTTGGACAAAAAAGGAGTTAATATACAAAAATTATAAGGATATATTGCGACACGATACGGTTGACACAGTTGTACTAAATAATTTATATAAAATCGCTCGAGTATCCGTTAAGGCGTGTGATAGCTTTTCGGAAAAGTCTTTAAAAAACTCACAACTTTGACTTTTGGGCGAAAAATGAGATATAAATTTTTTGGGGTTAAAAATGCAATTAAAGTTGGTGTTGTAAATAGTGACAAAAATTGGGGATTATAATTAAAAAAAACTTTCCAATTATTTTTAACTCTTCCGAGGACTCCATAAATTATTTATTCACCTAAATACAACTAATAAAAAGTGTTTCTCTCCAACTCAAACACTTCACTTCATGGCGCATAAAAAGGACCGTTAGACTCACGTTTTCACACATAATTTGAGAGACACGATGTTTTAGAGCAAATTTTGAGAGAATTTATTATTATCCAAGGGCCAAGAATTGTACTTTTGTGGGGAGGATTTTATCAAGTACAATTATGAAACACAATTAAGTTGTAAGTTTGATTCATTAATTGAAAATTTTATTCTTACTCATGTCGTTCATTATGCTAATGTAAATTCTCTACTAGAACTATGTGAAATTTATTATGCTTGATTAGTATTATGCAGTTAGTTTAATTTTGTGTTCATTCTAAATATTTTTTAAATGCTTTAAAATTCTTTATTCATTTAAAACGATACGAGAATGTGTTTTAAAATATCAAAAGTGATGGACAATTCATATTTTAAGAATTAAAGTGTGTAATTTTTTATGGGTTATGCTTTTACTTTAAATTGTTCGATATCTCATGCTTAAATACAATGTTAAGACTTAAAATTGATAATTATATTTTAATTTTTTGTGTAAGTATGTTTTGATAGGTTATGCTTGCACTTAATGTGACACCCCGCTTATTAAAATAACAGGTGGTCAGTCCTCTACTAAAATAAAATAGGAATCTCATTGGCTAATTCTTAACATCACTATCGAACCAATTAATTACTAACCACCTATTACTTAATTAAGTCATGCATCAATTTTAATCTTTATTTACGTGACACAAAATATAATAATCATCCACATTCCATATAAATAATTTAAATAAAATCCACAACCATAATTAAATCTAAACCATAAATTTATTACATGTCAAACTGTTCTGAATAAATCATCGAAAAACTTCCATACAATAATATCAAGATGAAATACTATATAAACTGAAATAACCCATCTTACATAGGCAACATGCCTGAATATAAAAATGGTCATGGACTATAACATAAGAATATAAATGGCGAAACAAAACTCTGCAACATCTTATAGCTGTTGAAGCTCTGGTGCCTAGAAAGTTGATCATGCTCGGCATCCCTGTGTCTTAACACCTAAAACGTTTTGAATTTTTTTTTACACTGATCAGAGCCCAAATCCATTTGAAAATATTTTACAAGTAATTAAAATCCATAAATAAATGTGTATCCATTCACTCATATTTAAATTGTCATCGCACTCTCTCACAAGACACTAATCACCACTCATTTAAAGTGCGCACATAATGTATGCATTTTGGTCACCTAGTTATGTTGCCCGCTTAACTAGTTCCCAAGTACCCCTAAATTCCATATGTTATCCCATCCTGCATAATTTATTTATTTAGCTTTCGCCTTCGCTAGTCATTATAATTCTCAATTATAATTTATTGTATCATTTTTAATAACTTTCAGTAGTTATTAATATTCACATTTTAATTTATCATACCCGTATATATTTTCTGCAAATATACATATATGTATTTTATTATCACATCATGCATACATATGTATCACTCACTATATATGCATAACCACCATCCTTTAACAACAATAACACTTTACCGGATGGGGGTATCTAATTCTATCATATCCCTAGGGAATACTCACATCATCTTGGCTGCCGAGTCGTAATCTCACACCGAACAAGAAAATCACAACGTTGGAGGCAGTCATAGGTTCCTTGATAGTGAGTCATAACCATGCCCATAATTACATCACTTTGAACTTCAACCCAATACATGGGTACATGCATGACTCTATGACCTGGAGACTATACTTACCCTGCTTTCACTCATCAGTGAAGATCACTCGCATCGCGTAACCTCTCATGATAGCACTTAAAGGGGTATGTGATTATATTCATATAATTATATCTTACACACTGATATCAGTAAATACATATACACAAGCTCTTCACTTGTCTATATATATATATATATATATATATATATATATATATATATATATATATATATTTCAATAACTTAATTAACCATGCCTATCAAAATGGTACAAATGCATTATTTTCCAGTGCTCCATTATACTCAATTAATTAATTAATTATTCACTCAATTAATTAATATATTTTCAAATACAATTTCTGGACATGTAGTTAATCATCACTCAGCTTGTATCCCAATTTTTGAATTTCTATTATAATTATTCGAATTCAATAATATTCCTCAATTATTCTAAATTCGTAACCTGAATAAAAGTCTCCTTTAACTCCAGGTTCTAATACCCACTTTATTCGATTTCCAGAAACATAAAAAATTCAATTATGGATTTCTCATATCTTTAATCATTTAGTTTGTCTTTAATTAAATAAAAATTATGAAAATTGAAATTTTTTAGAAATCCGAACTGGTTCTGTCTAAAAGTGAACTGGTTCTGGTTGAACCCAGAAATCCGAACTGATTCGATCTAAAAGCGAACCGATTCGCTTTTGCAGTCAGCAAACCTCACCCCTGTTTTCTTCCCCAATTCAGTCCCAAATCCTCAACATAATATTATACACTAACCAATCCATATAGAGTATAAGGAAACATTTCTAAGATGATTCTAACATAGATTAATCATCAATTCATGGAATTCATAACTAAAGTCAAGAATTGCATCATTCCAATAATCATGTCACATAATTATTTCCATATCCTATTTCTTCCTATGAATATCAATTCTAAAAATTTTAGAATTATCAATCCCTATCAATTCTTTAAAATTCCAAATTTCTATCATTTCCCAAATATAAATCATTTTCCAAATTTCAAAGTTTATAAATGTGAAACCATCCCAAAAATATCATTTTTCAATTATGATATGACTAAAATTGAATACACAAATTAAGTAGAAAGTTAATTACTTGCCTTAAAGTTTGTAAGGTCTGAATTTGATGAAGATGTTGATAGTCTTTCTAGAAATTCCTTCCACTTCTTCAATCCTGTTCTTGAAATGTTCTTCAATTACTCACTTGGACTCTTATATTTTCTTCTCAATTCTCTTCTAAACCTTTGAATTTGTGAAATGACATTTTCTCATATATTTTATAAGACAAATCCCGTTTTTGGCTATTCACATACCCATAAGAAGTTCAAAAGCCACTTCCCAAGACCTAAACACAACCCCCAGGCGCCTAATTTTGACCCATTTCGGATCAATCGTGCACTCAAAATCGTCACCCGAGTCACCTAACAATAGTTTTCCATCTCAACCTATTTTAAATTAATCACACATGCTCCGGTTGAGTTATTCTTAAATCCATCGCGTTTACTCACTTAGGACTTAATTCAATTTTATTTACTATAGCACACTAGTAAATGCATAGTCATATAAATATTAATTCATTTTACTCTAAATTAAAGTTATTTAATTTTCTATTATTTCATAAATTAAATTATGTATCACCCGCACGATTTAAATATTCAATTAAATATCTATATAAAACTATGGGGTATTAAACTTGATTGTTTTGATAGTCCATGCTTAAAAACGACATTTAAAACTTAAAACTAATATTTTTAAATGGAATAGAGATTTCAGCAGTCTAAATTAGAGATGTTAAATTTTGTGTGAACTCAAATATTTTATTTTCCGAATTAAACGCTACGAGAATTGGTTTAATTTGAGTAATAAAATCAGGAATCGCGAAATTAATTAAGGTGTAATATTAGTTAAAATGGATAAATGGATTCAAAATTCTAAATCCTCCCATAATTAGTTATATATTCTTGGTTGCTCCCATTAATTTCTTTTGTATTAGTTCTAGATAATAGTTCTCATCTTACACCGTAACGTCTAGTTGGAAGTCATAGATTTATAAAATTGATCAGATCCGTGCTCCTCGAAACTATTTTATATAGCACGTGCTCTTGCGGTAATTTTTAATTTTATAATAAGTTTTTAACATCGAAGCTGAGGATTTGTACAAATTGTGTTAAAAAAAATTGTGACTCTCGGGGTAGTTTGTTTTACCTTTTGCATTTTTGTTAAAATAAAATTATATAAAAATTTGAAAAATCCAAAAAATAAAAAAATATATTTTTTTCCTGAAAATTTAAAAAAATAATTTTTTTCCTGAATTATTTTTTATTGCCAAAGTATAAACAAAATAAATAAAAATTTGTTTCAAAAGTGTGCTTGGTTATTTTTGCTTTGTGTTAAATGTACCTCTACTGCTTGTGTCATATTATTTTATTTTATTTTTTGTATCTCACTTTTGCGCTTGGTGTATTTTTTGTGGTATTTTTTATTAGCACATTCAAGAAAAAATACAAAAAGAAAAAAGAGAATAAAAATGGTAAAATTGAAGAAAAAATGTGTAACGATCAGCCAACGTGAAGAATAATTGTGCAATCTTGTCACAAACACAAGTAACTCTCGGGAACAACTGAAACGTAGACAACGTTTTCTCCCGATCGATGTCAACTTAAATTTCATCTCGACGTAAATAAGTGACTGTAAAACGTTCAAGTCGGAGGTACATTTTGTGTGCTCCCCGCGTAGTTTTATTTTTGTATATTTTTAATTAGCACGTTGCATTAATTTGACTTAAGGGTAAAACCCAATTGCAAGATAAGGTGGGAACTTTATCACATTTCCTTGTTCCGTAAATCGCTAAATTAATCGAGAATTTGCATTACCCGAGTCATCACTTTTAATTCAAAATTAATTAGACATTGACCCTGGGGTATCACATAGCTCGTAGAAAAACTCGTAACAACGGTAGAATTAAAAGTCACTTCAAATCGAACTTGTCAAATCGATTTTGTTAACCTTGTTTAGAATTGGTGGTTTTGAATGTGTCTTGGTACCGACCACCTACTTGGAGGTAAAATCAAAATTAGAGACGATAACCATAATTTTTTCTTTTAAATTATCCCTTGTCAAAGAATATGGGTTGTCTAATCAGGGAAATTAAATCGAAGGCCCGAGTTACTGTCGATCAATCTTGAAAAAAATAGATTTTAAAAATTGAATTTATCCTCACCTAAATTAGATAAATCAAATTGCACCGTGTTAGTTTATTTTCTTTTGAGCCAATTTTAATTTCTTTAGCATTCTAAAAAAATATTCATGCGTTGTAAATTAAAATGGGTGATCCTCATATCATTATCTCGTTATCCTTTTAATATTCCTCTATTGATCATTTGGACATGTGGCTACAAAATACTCAAAATTTAAATGACTACATATTTCAATTTGAGTCAGATGGGTCAGTAATTATTTTTGAAGAAATTGAAGAAGGTGTGGACGAGAATCTATCTCCTTTATTCATTATTTGTCCACCAAAGTGTTATAATTGGTATGAGGTCATCAAACGTTATAATAAAGTTATTTCTGAAAGTAGTCATGAACTATATTGGGATAATTGATTTTGTGATGAGAAAATTGACAATATTGACACAAGTAATACTTCTGATGATTTGGATGTTGATTTTCATCAATATTTTCTTATAATTTAATTGAGAAAAATGTTAGTTCGTCTTATATGTGAGAAACTTTATTTGAGAATTTATCATCCGATTTAAGTGATCTTGTAATTATTATTGCTGATGTTAAAAAATGGATTTGATCCAAATTTAGAATCACTGATAAAATATAGAATTATAATGAAATAATAAAAGAGAGGCACGGAATTTTAAAGTGGTTCGGCTATGTAAGAAAGCCAACGTCCACTGTTGTGGTATTGATTTTAGAGATTATTGAAAGGTAGGTACACTTGTAAAAAAGAATATTCTAGAATCTGTTCTCTCTCTTGCCTTTGATGAAAGGAATACAACGTATTTATAGTGACCCAAAGATCAAGGGTTGGAATATCAAGGGATGGGATCCTTTTATACATTTAAGCATTTGCACCTGTACATAATGAATGTAATGGTTGGGTATATGACCCACGTGTGGTAAGACCCTTGGTATGATGGCGCTTCATTAGTATTAATGGTCTGCATTCTTCATGTTGGTTAGCATGTCAACCGAGCTACTATATGCTGATTGGGATTTCTTCCAAGTAAGAAGACATTTGTCCACTTCTGATTGGTCCACGTAGGTGGATAATTTTTTATATCAACAGAGCCCCCAATACTTCGTTCTTAATGCTTCTGCTAAAAGGATGGAGTATATTTATTTCAAGGTTAGTCGGCGTTTGCCGACCTATGGGACTTGTATAATTTTTTTATGTTTTGGTTTTGTAATGGCATTTTTGTAAATAATTTGAAAATTAGCGAATCGCCAAAGGGTAAATGTGTATTTACACCCTTTGTATTGTGAAGCCGTCGAAATGTCAATCGTCGATACAGAGTAATCATTTCTGACATGGTTTCACAGGTAAGCTATAAAAGGTGAGATTTTGATGAATTTCCTTTATCGAACCTGACTTGTGCGAGGTGGGTAGGAATCTCCTGCGCCGTCTGATTGATTCACTTATCTGCAAACATTTAAATGCACGACACTATGAATTTAAAAAGGAACCACACAATTTCCGTTTTGCATTATCAACCGATGGTTTTAACCCTTTTCGGTAATTTAAGCACTAATCAGAGTTATTGGCCAGTTCTCATGGTGCCTTTAAGTCTTCCTCCAACACTATGCATGAGAAAGGATTTCACATCATTATCCTTATTAATACTTAGGACAAAGGCACCCGATGATGATATTGATATATTTCTGGCCCCATTAATCGAAGAATATAAAGGGTTCTGGGATAAAGGCGGGGGCATTTAACTCTCATAAGGATGAATACTTAACATTTAAAGCAATTGTGATGTGGGAGATCCATGACCTTTGTACTTATGGGAACTTGTTCGGTTGCAATGTTCATGGTTATTATGGATGTCCTATATGTTAGGAGGAAACCGAAGCCACTTGGATATATCATTGTAATAAGATGAGTTATAGGGGTGTGGCCATCCCTGGGGGATGGGGGGGTTCTTCCCCCTCCCAATGTCTCTAATGTGCGCATGGGATTACGCCCTTTCTCGAGGTGCTCGATCATCGTCAATGTGGGATAATATGTAGAGATATAGTCGCCAGCCTATTTTGCACAATATAGGCAATAGAAATATTTTTTTCTTGAGAGAACGTCATCAAGGACAATACTAATGCTTGCAAAACCAAATAGTTTAAAGGTTCCGGGACTAAGTTATGGAATGGGAAGGTGTTAGTCACCCATCCCGCCCTTTCGGTCTCTCACGGGCATGTGTTAATATTCTCTTATTAGACTCTGTGAAGTGTGTTATTATGTGAATACCATAGATGGCGAATGAAATCATTCAACTCTCGTTATGGATAAGGACATACTGAATTCATACTTAAGAGTGTTCCCAAAAAATAATAATTCAAAAGATAATGTAAGTGTTTGCCAAATCACAAGTCATTTTGGAGGGACGAATGTATACTTCGGGTAAGACACGAGCACGCAAGAATATGACATTCATTAAGAATATATATATATATATATATATATATATAAACAATATAACAAATGTGCATGAGGGAGGACTCGAATCTTGGAATTTACCCAAGACCCCAAAGTAGCCCAAGGGGCATCAAAGTCCACGAAGTTCAAATGTAACATATGGTGGGGTTTAACCCATAAGTCCAAATCGAGGATATCTCTTATGTGTGTGTGTGTGTGTGTGTGGAGATAAATGTGCTTAAAGTGTGAGAATGTGTAGTGAGAATCCTTCATTTGGAATTTACAAATAAACCCTCTTTTTCCTATTTTTGTTTTTTTATGAAATAAAGTATGTGCAAATACTACTAATAGAAGTTTGAGATTAAGGTATGTGATGTAATGAAGTAAAGCGCTAAAGTATAAATGAAATGAATAATATTAAAATAAGCGAATTTAGAGAAAGAGATGGAATTGGACCTCCATATGAAGACTTAAAGTGGATCTTGAGTGTAGATACGTTCATCTTGCAATGAGTGAAGATGGTATGAGCAGATGGGAGGGAATTTACTAAATGAAGTATGAAAATGATGAAAGGAATGTGGGAAATGGTCTTTTTAGTATGGGAACAATTGTGAATTCGAGAGATTGTTCTCTGAATTACTGAAAGGATGTTCAGGGGTGCCTTTCAAAGTGATAGCATGGCCTCTATTTATAGGTCCAGGGGGTACCGATCGATAGGGCCATGGACCTGCCTATTGGCATAGCCCCTCAGGCACACTACTGATAGGAAGGGTCCTGCAGGTGCCATTTGGCAGTCTAGGACATATTTTTGGAAAAAATGGTCGCAAAATACGAATCGTAAATCAGAATAGTGCACAGGGTGAACCGTTGGAAAGAGTATTCGGAGAACTCGATCGAGGTCAAATAGGGCTCAAAAGAGCTTGTTGGTCACTACACAGAAAATTTTTGAAGGAAAACGGATCGTTCATATAAATTGTAAGGCCAATTTGATCACAAAATGGACCTTTGGAATGTATATTCAGTGCCCTTCGAGATTTCATTTAGGCTCGTTCGGTTCGAAGAGTTTAATGAGGTCAAACGGGGCCTGGAAATGTCCAATGACCCTTTGGAGTAAATGTAACACCCCCTGTTTTTAATAATTAATTATTTAATTAATTAAAAAATTAGAGAAAAATAAAATTTTGGATTTAGTTATTTTTAATAATTAGATATGTTGATTTTTATATTCGGAATTCGGAAAGCTAGATTACAAGACTCCTAATATGAGTATATATAAGTCTTGGGTCATTTAGAAGAGTCCTCAAAACATAAAACTCTCTAAGAGTCCTCAAATCATAAAACTCTCTAGAAAAAAATATATAAAATATTTGGCCGTCCGATCGAGTTGAAAATTTTCATTCAGCTTCCTCTCATCTTCAGCTACTATGCCCCCAAATTTCAGCTAATTTCAATAGTTCGATCGTCCGAAATATTTCTTTTGTGTGTTTATATCTGATTAGAATTATTTTCTTAATAAAACTGTTAATCATTTATATATCACAACAAATTTGTGGTTTGGATTTTGAAATCACATTTTTATCAACTTTTCAACCAGAAGGCCTCTCCAAAATTATTCTCTTTCATCTGCAAACTTTAGCCCCAAACTTAATTAAGTGTTTAACTCAATATTTGAACGCTTAATTGGTGTTTTCTCAATATTCTTCAAGAACTAATTTTTCGAGAGGAATCCAACTATCAACTCAAATGTTCTTCATCTAAATTACGAGCATGAATACTCTATTCATTTTCCTTAGTATTATGCGTTTAAGTGTCGCTTAAACCCTTCATTTTGTGTTTTGTTAAAATCAATTGGTAACTTAATTAGAGAAAGTGGACATTAATTTTGGGACTGTTTTTTTGAAACTTTTAAATATGAATTAATCTTTGAAACCCTTGGGTGCGCGGGTTAGATTATTAGGTTTTTATGGTTTTGGGTGTAGGTTCTCATGTAGAATTTTATGGGATCATTTATATGTTATTTTGGACACGTACACACTTATAAAAAAATTAGATGATTTATAAAAGAGAACGATTATGTCATATTGAAGATTATTACATGTTAATTAATTTAACATTATTAAATAGAATTAATTGTGTTGAAATCACTGACGTTGTTAGTAATTGATTTAAAGAAAACCAGGACCCTTATAATTAAATTGCTATGTTGTGCATATTGAATTGTGTTTTGTATCATTTGTTTTAGTCACTTTTGCCCTTGCGGGGATGAGGGGCTTGTGGGTAACATATTGTTCAACTTTATTATAGGATGCTTACTAGGTATGGGACTAGTGGGTAGGCCTTAGTTATAAGTTATGATTGCTAGGTATGGGACTAGTTACTGTACATTCGTCGAGTTTTATATTCCCAGTGGGGTAGATTTTTATGCTTTACCGTCTTTACGCTAGCCTAGGCATGAGACTAGTATGTGATATATGTTAGTAATTCATCCTATATGTAGGATAGAATGCATGTGTACTTTGGGGACCCTTAGGTATGGTACTAAGGGGTATTTTTTAGGATCTCCCATCTAAAAAGGGTGGGGTGATTTGATAGTTGAGAATTTGAGAACATAAGAATTAATGCCTAAGATAAAAGTGGGTATTAAAATTGGTGGCGACATAATGTGTTAGGGACCGATAGTTTAAACGGGTCAGCGGACGATTTGAGTCGTGTCATGTGTGGAACCTTGTCAAATTGCAGGATCGACAGTTTAAATAGATCGCCGAACGTTTTGACAATGGGATGTGTAAAACTTTGGTGGGAATACCACCTGGGATGGGAGGGCCGCTATAATAAAGTGAGAAGGATAATAAATTGGGTTAATTTAATTAAATTAACAACTTTGGGCTTAATTATTTAAAATCATATTGGTGTGCATTGTGAATAATAATTACTGAGGGTAGTTAGTGACTTTTGCTATTCTGTTTAATTAAAATATTCTATTGTGATATTTTTCATGTATAATGCAACTGTTTGGGTTCACGGACCCTATTTGAGGGGAGTACTGTGTATTCATGCTCGCGACTCTAACCTCGTGCGTTGACTAACTTTTCACGAATAAGTCTGGAAAAGCTGCATAGGATTATTTGGAGACTTTCTTAAAGGTGCAACTAGAGTTATTTACTTTATACGTATTAGTTTAGTTTAGTTTTCTTTCCTTCGTATTTACATTGAGACACAGTTTATAATTTTGATTGGGCCATTTGGTTTCAAAGTTGTTATGGGTTTTATTCATATATTTCTTTATGGAGTCAGTTGGAGATTATTCAAATTTATATTATTGGAGATTGGATTATTATTTGGGGTTTTAGCATGTGGTGGCTTTCTTATCACACGATTATTATCTTTTGGGATTGATTCAATTAATCTTGTGGAATATTTTATTTACGTTTCATATATGTCTCATGCTAAGAATGGTATATTATTTACTCATGCCCGACTTTGTTTTGGGGGCGGTCAACGCCAGAATTTAGCGAGGTGTGACGGTAAAATGGGTCGCTCGTCCATATCGTAAGGCCGATTCGCACATGGGGTGGACCGTTGGAAAGGGGATTCATAGATCTTCAAAGATTCATTGATCTTCACTCAAGCGGGAGAGTTTATTGAAGACAAACGGGGCTCAGGAGTGTCTGATGGACTCTAGATCAGTTTTCAGGGTAAAACGGATCATTCGTCCGTATCGTAAGGTCGATTCGCACATGGGGGTGACCGTTGGAAAGGGTATTCAGAGCCCTTCAAATATTCATTGAGTTTTTTCTCAGACGAGAAAGTTCATCAGAGTAAAAAAATGTTCGAGAGTGTCAGGTAGCCTACAAATAATTTTTAATGGTAAAACGGGTCGTTTGTCTGAACCGATTCATGCGGGGGTAGATCATTAGAAAGGGGGTTCAGAGCCCTTTGAAGATTCATTGAGCTTTTGCTCAGGTGATAAAGTTTATTGCAGTCAAACGGAGCTCAGAAGTGTCTAAGAACCTTTAGATCGGTGCTCGAAGTATGACCTAGGGTTTGTAGTGAACGAGTGAGTACTTGGGACCTAAGGAGGTACTTAGGGGGGGTCCTATGATGGGGTGTATATAGAGATGAAAAATATGACGACGGTGTGTGATACCGATTAATTCGCAAGTTTTCAATTAAGCCTTATTTAATTAGAGTCTATTTTTAAACCAATTCAATTTAGCCCCTAAACATGCAACTACGTGTGTGCGTGTGTCAACCCATAAATAAATAAAGTATGCTACACAAATTTTAGAAAAAATCCCCACAGGGCAAAACCTTTTATTTCTAGAACTTTGACAAGTTTACAAGACCATTGACTTACTACCATCTTGCTTTCACCCACAAGAGTAACGCACGGCGCCTTCGTCAAACCTTCAAAGTGTCAGCTAGAAGAAATCAGCAGTGGTTCATACGCAGCTATACCACAAGGACATGCAGTCCTAGACACGCAATCTTCACGGTGTAGGTTATCCTCCCCACAAGAGTAACTTCGTAGAGACTCCCTCCACAATAGCACGCAACTCTCCGATTGTAGAGTTCTCCCCACAAAGGTAAATTTTAATAAAGTTGAATCTAGGGTTCCAAAACAATTCACTAAAATATTTGGATGTTTTGTCAGTTGAAAATAAAAGGTTTAAAACCTACAAGAAGAAGACAAAAATCGTTTCTGCAGTAGCAGTTTCGTTTCTGAAAATTATGTAGGTCTCCTTATGAAAAACGGAGTTGAAGACTCCTATTTATAAAAAACTAAAGGCGGCTCATCGTTCGAACGAGGTTGAATGTCGCTCTAGCGAGATGCTATGTTGTTTGAACGACAAGAGCATGTCGCTCGAACGAAGAACGAAGAACATGACACGGCGCAAATGACATGTGGCAAATGTCATTTGAATGACAGAAGCAGGTCGTTTGAACGACCTATCAAACGAGATTTCACGCATGCTTGTAGATAATTTCGATACGAATGCGTGGCCGCCAGCTTCGTATTTTTCTTATTTTTTATGTATTAGTTATGATTTTTCTACGGAAAGGTGTCCGAGAACAAAATCTTTAGAAAAATATTTGATAAAAATATCCCAACACTTTAAGTGAAATGCTCAGGAATTAAAACACAACCTTACCAAACCTAACCTCGCGGAGGCTTGAATGTTGAAGATCTTGATATTCGGATTTGTCTTCGATGCTTGAATGTTTTTGAATGCTCTTTAACAGTGCAGCGGTATACGATATACTAAATTGATAACAGACTTATAAAATAATGTCCTTACAGGAGATCCCCTCAATGGGAAAGCTTAGAACACGTGAAGGTCTTCGAATGATAGACCCCACATTGACATTGGGGGAAGAGGACTTTAGGTCAATTTTATGGACTTAGGGTATGAGGGTGGCCGATTCAAAGGGGCGAGGTTAGTTTTGAGGACCTGAGGAGATGAGGATGACCAATTCAGCGAGTCGGGGATGTGTTGAGATTGCTTTAAAGGGGCTAGGGTGTCCAATTCAGCGGCTCAAGGCCAATTATGAGGACCTAAGGTTGTACTGGGGATAATCGATTCTGCGGGTCGAGGTTAATTCTGAGGAACTAAAGTTGGGGCGAACAATTCTTCAGCCCGAGGTTAATTTTGAGAAGCTAAAGTTATGATGACCAATTCTAAAGGACGAGGTCAATTCTGAGGACCTAAAGTTGTAGCGATCAATTTTGAGGGCTGAGGTTAATTTTGGGGACCTAAAGTTATGGCAACCAATGATGAGGGTCGAGGTTAATTCTAAGGACCTAAAGTTGCGGTGACCAATTCTTCAGGTCGAGGTCAATTTCGAGGACCTAAAGTTGTGATGACAAATTCAAAGGGCCTAGTTAATTCGTATGACCTAAAGTTATGGGCGACCACTTCTGAGGGCCGAGGTCAATTATGAGGACCTAAAGTTGTGATGACCAATTCTGAGGGCCAAGGTCAATTCTGAGGATCGAGGTGAATTATGAGGACCTAAATTTAGGGTGACCAATTCTACGGGTTGAGGTCAATTCTGAGGACATAAAGTTGTGACGACTAATTCTAAGGGAAGGGGTAAATTATGAGAACCTTGAGTTGTGACGACTAATTCTGAGGGACGAGGTCAATTCTGAGGACCTTGAGTCAGGGCGACCAATTCTGAGGACCTTGATTTATGGTGTATCGTGGGGAAATTTTCTTGTGGGTTCAATTTTACCTGTGGTTCCAGTGGAGATTGTGTCGTCTTCAGACTCTGCTGGGGGACGTTTAATTTTGAGGTTCCGGATAAGGAATTGTAGTGGACTTGGATGCAGGCGCATCATTGGTTTTGCTATGGAGTATGTTGGGAATATGATTGCAAGTTCAATCTATATGTGGATTTTGAGAGTTCGTAAAGGGTTTAATGATCCAAAAATGGTTTTCTTGAGGAAAATAATGTTCCATATTTTTCAGATATTATTCAAAAAAATTTGGGAAATTTCTGGATTTTGTTGAAATTTTCTAGTATTTTTTTAACAAAATTTAAAAGGGACTGTCGATATGTAGGCTTGAGGGGGTTACAATAGGTAATGGAATGGACTCCTGGGTTTCCTTGGGAAGAGGAAAAGGTGGTCGTCGATCGGTATGGACTGAAGGCTGCCGATCGACAACCCCTTTAACCTTCTATAAAAAGGGTGCGACTCCTTCCCATTTTTCACACCTTCAAGTGTTTGAATCTGATACTTTCTCTCCTAAAAAGCAGTTCTTAAGTCCTTTATGCTTCGAGAATTCAAATGGCTGGAGACCCCTCCAAATTTTGTACAAACAAGTGGATGGTTGTTGATGATTGGGCCGACCTGGAGTTGCGGTTTATGGTACCCCTTGCATTGAGTAATGAGAATGCCTTTGATTTGGTTAAGACTGTAGCTGACGTGCATATCCTGTTACGCAAGCCTGCATACCACCGTTCATCTAGGATGAAGAACCCTAGTGGCTACGTAAGTACGGTGACTTTTGGTATTCCAATTTATTTTTCTCTTTGTTCTTTGTGCTAATGAAGGTTTTTCTTCTTTTTTCTTGTAGACTGGCATAGCTCCTTCTAGCATTTGGTTTTGAGGGACGATTGGGCTTAAGGAGGTTTAGGAGAAGCTCCCTGTTGCTGTGAAATGGATTGTTTCATATGCCAATTTTGGCCGTTTAGCGCATGCTCTGAATAAGACACGGCGTTTCACTATGGTGTTATGCGCTTTTGGGGAGAGGTGGTGGGACACTACCCACACATTCCATCTTAGATTTGGGGAGATGACTGTTACTCCCATAGACGTCCAGGAGATGTTGGCCCTGGATTATGAGGTATTCCAAATAGTGGAGGACCGCACATTGAGGGTGACACCGGAGGCGGTGCGGGAGGCTTTGGAGGACGTGGGTAGAATCGTGTCGGGAATTCTATCCGAATTTTTATTTTGAGTGAGACGCTCTTAAGGAGGAGGGTGGATGTGACCGAAGGGTAGCAGGTGAGACAGATAGCTCGTCTATTTATTTTTCTTCTACTTGGTGTTTTTTTGGTGTCTACGGCGACATCGTCCTCTTTGGTTTTTATTGTATCTGAGGATGATTTCTGATGTTTAGATGTATGATTGGGGGAGCCTAACTTTCGTATCCCTTTATTCTTCTTTGGATGATTTTAGCCGATGTTGCTAACAGACTTTTATGGGAGCCACGTATCTTCTGGAGGTAATTTTGGGTTTATTATCCTTTTTATGCATTTCCTTGCATTCTTCTTTTATTCTTTTTTACTAATTTATGTCTTTTGCTGGCGTGATTCTATGAGGTCATTGGGCACAATACGGGGTTAATGTCCCTGAAGGATGAGGATTTGGGGGACATCTATCGAATGTTTCGGTGGCAGAAGTCCAAACGGCGATCAAGTCAATCCTTATCTTTGGCAGACGTGCGGTGGGTTTTAAAAGCCCTAACGAGCGACCAGGTTATCTTTCGTCTTTTCTGAGTTATTTTTTGGAATATTCATTTTTTGAATAGATATTTATTCTCTGTTAGGTATTGTAGGTGACCTTCTACCCTTGGGGGTGAGTCTGCGAGGTACGGGGCTGATAGACATGCTTGCACAGATGCGGTGGTTGCTTGTTCATGAGTTTAGATACGTCTGGAACCCGGGAGAGAGGGTGGTGTGGAAGATTATGGAGGAGGATGTGTTTCTCCCACCATTGGTTCCCCCTATGTATATGAGGCGGGTGAGGGAGATGTCTGACAATGCCAGGGCGACAATAATGATCGGTGATCCCTATATATATTATACGGATACGATAGCGAGCAATGATTATCTGGAATTTGTGACGAGATGGTTGACGCCTCTTATATCTATAATGTGGAGAAAATTCTTCCACCCACCACGGATTTAGGTAGGGATACTAGCGTGCTGGTGGGAATGGCCCATAGCACAGGTGGCGGTACATTGGCGGCGACGACGGTAGAGAAGGCTCCGACCATTCAGGTTGCTGACCCTTCCTATAATTTTTGACTGAGTAGCGGGGAGTCACTATGCGTGTCGTACTGTCCTTATTCATTGGTGTATGGGTTGATGGGTCTTACGGTGAGGATCTCCGTCCTGAGATATAATCTTCCTCTTTCTCTTTTCTATTGATTTTTCTTTTTTCTCTATTGATGATTTGTGTTTTGCTTGCAGTATGTTCGGGTGCCAACCAACTGACAGTGGGATATCAAGGACTGGATGGCCTCCATGTGTGATTATATAAAAGATTCGGCTCCTTCCTTCTTTTGTGCAACCTACCACTTCTGCTGAGGGTTCTAGTTCTGGGAGTGGATGATCCACTGCTCGTCGCCCTACAAAATATGTAATAAAGAGACACATATGGAATGCAATTTATTTTTTTGATATTTTTCTCTTGATTTAGTGATTTGTCCTATATGCACTTCTAATTTTATGAGATTGTTTACTTTATGTGAAAATAGAGATGAGAATGTAAATGATAAGGAAAAAAATGTTAATTTCTTTTTAGAAAAGGGGAGTAAAAGTAATTAAGTAAGGAAAAAGATTTATATTTAGTAAGAGTTTATGTTGAGAATGAAAATGATTTTTTGTGGAGAAAATAAAGAAGAGGAGTAATTTTAAAAGGAATGACCCAGGGGTAGTTTTGTCAAAATAAGGATTTCTTTGGAAATTGATTTTGGTAAAAGAGGAAAGAAGGAATTTTCCAAAATAAGGGGGTGCCGATCAGTATACCCCTTGACCTGCCTATTGACATAGGGGTACATCAAATCACACCTGGGATTTTATTGCACTATCCTGTACTTTTGTGGTACTTAGTAGGGTAGGTAGTTAAATAATATTCCGGAGATTTTGTTTTTTGCCAAGGATTTTGGGTATAAAAAGAGGGGTCTAGGGTGTGTTTTCTTCACCAACTCCCACATTTCTTTTCTTGCTTCTCATTTCCTATTACCCAAATGGCCCTTCCTATGTATAAAGAATTCTCCTTTTACCTTGAAGATCTAGGGGCCATGTGCCTTTATAATGTTGATTATGATACTTTCAGCTTGTGTCGGGTTTCTCTGTGGTGTAATCAAGCCATATACTGGAATTTGCTAGTGATAGCGGTATAATTCTGGTACCCCGAGGACCATGTCTTCCATTTTGGTCTAGAGGAAATCTGTCCTACCTATGAGAAATTCTCAGTAATGGTGGGGGTCAACCCTAGTGTCACGACGGCCAAGACCGATTTTTCTCATTCTCCTCGGACCTTTCTGGAAGAATTTCTCCATATTTCTCCTTCGATAGCTCAACCGTTGGTTACTATAGGGACTATTTATCTCCAGGGAATTATGTATTCAGTGAGCTTGAGGGGCACTAAGGATGTTGTCTTTGTCGGATATGTTGCTTTGGGCCTTACTAGGAGGCTTTTACTGGTCATAGGGGACTTAACAGCTTATCCGCATGTGGTTGCGATAGCAACATGGATGTCTCCCCGCCATAATCCTGCAGCAGTGGTGCAGGAAGAGAGCCTGAATGGTCTTGATGCTTGGAAAGATGATCATTTTGATTTTCTTAGGGGGAGCCCGATAATGTTGTTTATGTGGCTTGCAGAGAGGTTTTTCACGGAGTCCCTTACTGAGTATCGCTTGGCAGGTGTGCCTAATTTTGTTGTCCATCCTTCCTTCAGTTTCGACCCATTAGTATATAATTGGGTCAACTAGTTTGTGGAGCATGGATTTCGATGTCTTCATTGGTCGGTGCCCTTATGGGGAGACTTGAAGTCTATCTTGCATCTTGAAGAGTCCCGATATAGGCGGCTAGTTAGTCTTCATTAGATTTCCATTTATTTTCTCTGGCATCTTCTGCGCTAAGTCGGGTGGGAATAATTTGCCAAGGCCTATGTTTGATTGATATATTCATTCAAAATTAATATAAATGCTTAGTGAGGGAGAATTGGATGGTATATCAACGGTTTGCACAATGTCCACTTATCCTAGTTGCGTATTTCATGTCATGACTCTATTGGTTTGTAGAATCATCAATATGCTAGGCTTGTATGCATTGTGTATGTTTGTTCATTGAGTTCAATTTATATTGTCACATGAGGTTATATTCAAATGTGCTGAACTTTGCAATCAATTGAGAACTCCGTGAACATGTTTTAAGTGATTGGGTCTAAATTTAATCGTTACTAGTTCACACCCCAACACTTCCGTTTCCATATGATACATTTTTGTCATACGAGCGTGCAAACTTATTGTATTTTATGTCATGTGTGTGTTTATATCTATATATATTTGCGTGTACATTATTGATATATTTCTAGTACATATATATATGATATTTTGTTTTGCCTTTGCCTTGCTTTCTAGTCCTTCTATGCGTATACTTTAGTTTTGGTATCTATCTTGGATTAGTTATGTTTTTGTTGCCCATATGATTTCATGTCTTATCACTTTAAGCTTCATAATGCTTTTATATTAAATGATATCACTTTTGCCTAATCCTGAACAAAAAGGGGGAGAATGATAGGGGGAGAAATGATATCTTATCCTATTAATTTAGGAGATTTAACTTAGGGGGAGTAGCTAACTTCTTAAGTTGATCATTTTGGTAAAAGGGAGAATTAATTTTGGGGGAGTATTTCTTTTAATTGTTTTAAATACTTTGATATTCCCTGTGCATTTGATGAGTTTGCTTAAGTGTGCAGGAATTCTTCTAAAGCGGCATCTTTCAATGGCAAAGCGTTTGATCCTTGGGTTGAGTCAAGTTTGGGTGGGTTATGTTTTGAGTCTAGTAGAGATTGACGGCCCTTTAGGATTTTCGTTTGGTTTTTGTCCCGGAATAGCCAAAGGGGGAGATTTGTAAGGACACAATTTTCCAATTGAGTCCATATATAGTTTTGGCTCAATTTCGGACAAAAACATTTATACATAGGATTTTTTTTAATTGTAATATTCTCAAGCCTATGAGAAGTCTGTTTGAAGACGTAGCGGCAAAGAGTATAAAGATTCATAATCATGCTGGTTTAGTGCCTCGTTTATACGTCATCAACCATAGTTCCATGCTCCCAAGGTATAAATGCAATCATATATATATAGGAGCTTCGAGCTTGTTTATTGGGTGTTAGGTTTAATTAAAACTGTGTTTTATTTTAAGAAAGAATTAATTATTACTTTAAAATAAGTTTATAAAGTTTTCTGGGCTAAAATCGAATTTTCCAAACTTTTCAGAAGTTCGTTCCAGATGTCGTTCGAACGAGATTGTCGTTCGAACCAGATGTCGTTCGAACGAGATTGCCAACGACTTCCCATTAAGGCATACTGGAACTTCGTTCAAAATGTCGTCCGAACGAGATTATCGTTCTAACGAGATTTCCAACGAGTTTCTAACGAGTTCATACTGGAACTTCGTTCGAACGAGAGTTCGTTCGAACGAAATGTCGTTCGAACGAGATGCCAGGCGGGAACAGTTTTTGGCAGTTTTAAGCAGTTTTTCTCCCACTTCCCCACTTGTTTCTTAACCAACTTTTCACAGCATTACTATGTGCGGGAATTACTTTTGAAGATACATCTTTTTCATATCCTACTAACTCCTAGAGAGTGTTTTGAGAGTAAAATCAAAGAGGGAAAAAGATCATGTTTTGAGTGTGTTTTTATCAAAGAGAAAAATATACAACACTCTTGTTTACACCCAAATTAGTTTCTTCCAAGTTCCCATATTCATATATCTTGCTTGGAGTTTGGCACCGGGTTCATCTCTTCCGTTGAAAGAGAAGTTTCGGGTTTTCTTCTACATCCCATAAAGAAAGAAGAAGAGTTTTGTTGCGGCATTACCCACTTGGAGAAAGGCTCCTTGCTCGGGTGACAGTGACCATATAAAGTCCAATCGGTGGATTTCGAGACCGCGGTGGAGCTCCAAGGTTATCCTCTAGGAAGAGGTATCTACAAGAAGAAGCGTCGGGGCTTGAGAGGGATAGAGTCGTGTGTTGTAAGCCTTTTTGTCTTGTATTTGTAAATTCCGTACTTAGTGGATTTGAGGCTAGGGCCGTTCGAGATTGTTTCCCGTTGTGGGTTTTTCCTCGTACATCGCGGCGTAGTGTGATCGATTTATTTTTATCTTGCATAATGAATTAGAACTCATGCTTAGGGTAATTCAAGATAAAATTGGTTTTAATTTGGGTAATGTGTAGTTAACTTGGTTTAAGTGAAAATGATTTTAATGCGTTAATTTAATTTCACTCGGTTTAATTTTAATTTGTTTAAGAAAATTAAAATTTGGCAATTCGTTTGTTTGTGAACCATCACACTTCTTTACGCTTCCGCATCTTGATTTATATATAAAAGGAAATAATATTTTAATTGAGAAAATTAAAAATCGGGGGTCAAACGGATCTTACAAGATAAGTGTTGGAAATCGGTAAAATGCTGAAATTTGAGGCATCTTCGAACGTAGGCAATGCAATTTTAAACCATACTGGCCTGATAGTACCCTTGACAGATGATCTTCTTAGTAAGCATATAACCGTTCATATAGGGACCACATTCCCCACTGTGGAACTTCTGCATCATTTCTTCAATATCATCCTCTGCTATGCAATGAAAATGGGTTCCATCAAAGTTTCTAATAAAAAGCACTTTATCACAGTTGATATACTGGGCATCCAATTTGTCAAGGTTCGCACAGTATTTCTTATATGCATCTTTGGGATACCTACCAAGTTTGAGTAGGCGCCAAATGTCATAGTACCAAAACTCAGCCATATCAGAGTCTTCCTCAGTGATGAGCTCAATATCGTAGTAGTGGGTGGGCATAGATTATTTCTGAACCAGGAAAGGGACCATTATTATTCCCTTAGGCATGTCGACCATGGAGGCCGGGTAGCAAGGGCATCAGCTAGGCTGTTCTTTACATGAGGCAGGTAATAGAAGGTGACATCTTCGAACTGGTAGGTCAGCTCTTCAAGGTGGGCGTGGAAGGGTAGGAGTTTCTTGTCTTTGAATTTCCATTTCTTGAGAATTTGGACGATGAAGACAAAGTGTCCGCAGATGTCTAGAAGTAGGATTCCTTTCTTGAGGGAGATTTTGAGGTCTAAAGTGCATGCCTCATACTCAGTTATGTAGGGAAATCTAGTTTGATGGAAATGGGAGTGTGAGAGTCATCAAGGGCGATCAGGAGTATCCCAATGCCGTATCCTTTCTTTTTGGCGGCTCCATCGAAGAACATTTACTGTCTAAGTTCCTCTTGAGAGGTGTAAAGAGCAAAGAATATCATCATCTAGGAATTTAGAGTTCCAAACATCGATTACTTCTATGGGATAATCAACAAGGTTGTCAAAGATGGTTTTCCCTTTCGTACCTTTCTGCGTGACATAGATAATATCGAATTTGGATAACATCATCAACCAACGGGCCATTCGACTGGACACAACAGGCTTCTCTAGCAAGCATTTGATGGTATCCATTAGGGATACTAGTCTGATGGGAAAGGCAAGAATATAGTCTCGTAACTTTTGGGTGACCCAGACTAGGGTGACACGCGCTTTCTCTAAAGTAGTGTAGTTAACCTTGCATCCGTCCAATTTTTGTCTGGTATAATAAATGTCTCTTTCCTTACGTTATTCTTTAATATATTAGGCCAATAAAGCCCCTACTGGAGTATCTATAACAGTCAAGTATAAGAAGAGGGGGGATTTGGCTATGTAAGAATGAGCACCAAAGGTCGAGTGAGATATCCCTTTATTTGGTCAAAAGCTTCTTAACAGGATTCATTCGATTAAATTCTTTCGAAGGAGTTTGAAAATGAGTTCGCAGATGGAGGTTAATCGACTGATGAATCGACTGATGTAATGTATTTTACCAAGGATTCCTCATACTTCCTTCTCTGTTCGTGGTGGTGGTATCTCAAGTATGACCTTAAGTTTGGCAGGGTCTGCTTCGAATCCCTTCCCACTGACCATGAATCCCAAGAGTGTTCCCTTTGCGACATCGAAAATACATTGTTATGGATTTAGCCACATGTGGAATTATCTCAGTCGCTCGAAGAACTTTCAGAGGTAGGGAATATGACCTTATTGAGTTTTACACTTAATGATCATGTAGTCTACGTAGACTTCGACCTTCTTGTGAATAAGGTTTCGTAGGATGGTTGTAGCAGCCCTTTGGTAGGTAACCCCGAATTTTTTGAGTCTGAATGGAAAAATAGTGTAGCAAAAATTTCCCCATGGGGTGATGAAGGCACTTTTCTCCTAATGGTTAGGGTGCATCCTGATTTGGTTATATCTGGTGAATCAATCAACAAACGACTTGAGGGTGTGGCTATCTATATTATTCATGATCATGTTGATGTTGGGTAACTGGTAATTGTCCTTTATAGATGCTTTATTCAAATCTTGATAGTCGATGCATGTACAAACTCTTCCTCATGACTTCGGTATGGGGATGATATTAATAGGACATGTTGGGGTATTCGACCATGCGAATGAAACCCACGTTCAGTTGCTTGATCACTTCCTCTTTGATTTTGTGCGACCATTTGGTATAGAGTTTTCTTAGCTTCTCTTTGATCGTCTGGCATTATGGAAATGTATTGATCCTATATTGAGCAATTTCTGGATCAATGCCAGGTATATAATCATAGGACCATGTGAAGACGTCCATGAATTCCTTCAATAATTATTCAAATTGCGCACACCCATGCTCGTTAAGAGTGGACCATATCCTAATCTTGTACTGATGGCTACTAGAATCAAGATTAATAAAACCAGTCTCATCATCATTAATCTGAATGGAGTTATGTTGTTTGTTATTCTCCTTATAAAGATTAGATAAAAATTATTCATTTGCAAAATCATCATCATTAAAGGTTTAATCATAATCAAGACAAATAATGTAAGGCACAGAAAGATGCTCAAAATCCTCATTTATTTCATTTTTGGGAAAAAACATTGAGAACCTCGTCAAAAGAGGTCTAAGTTACATTGATATCAGGAAAATGAAAGACAGTAGGTGAAGAGACTTGAATAGGGTAAACAACAGCGTTGGATTGAATCTGAGCAGGTTGGACTGATATGGCATTCCAGTTGAGGAGAGGTATGTCAACAGCTTTGAGTTAACCAGACGGTTTTGATGGCACGACATCTGAGCGGATCATGTAGAGACTCAGCCCTAGTGTCTACAGGTCAAATGAGTCTTTAAAATCACTTTTCTCAGAGTCCTTGGTACTTATCATGGCTTTCTCGGTGAGAGGTTTCACTTCATGTTTACAGTCGTCGGCCCAAGAGTTATTGTCTTGAAAGAAAATTTTCAGCCCTAGTTTCATCTTCTTGTCAATGTGGTCATACCACTATTCGGAAGCCACAAAAGAGTAAGTCTTCACCCTCCTTGATAAATCTTCCGTTCAAAGAGTCCCTTGAAACAATCCTTTCATCTTCTAAGATTCTTTTTGGCCTGGGTTGATTGAGTGCTTTGAGTTAATCTGGTGAAGGTTGGTAACCCAGGCCACATGGGGGAAAGGCCTCTTTCAGGTTTTTGGGCTCAAGGATACCCTGCTAGCATTACTTTATCCCCATTTCGGGCAGGAAGTATATGTTAATGAACATCTGAAGCACATTGACATTACCATGAGAGTTGTGTTTTGGGCAGACTCGATCTTTGAAGTTCTCCCCTACTGGGAGGGGGAGCGAATCAATTCTAAAACCAAAGAGGACATGTCATTAATCGTGTGAAATCATCCACCATAACGAAAATATAACTGTTACCACATAGGCTCACAGTTCTGAAGGGACCCATAAGGTCCATGTGGATTAGTTCAAGAGGCTTTTAGGATAAAACGTGTTTAACCAACGTATGAGCAGATTTATTCATCTTAACCATTTGGTAGGGACCATAAAAAGAGTTAAAAGTATTTTTGATTTTGCGCAAACCTATAACTATTTCTTGGGAGCTTAATCTACGAAGGTTATCAAAATTTGTTTGTCCTAATCTTTTATGCCATAAATCAGAATCATCTAATCTGGGAACATCGTAAGATTCAATCTTTGGAGTCACTATATAGAAGTTATCCATAATTTTTTTTCCTAAAAAGATACAGTTACCCTCTTGATTCAAAATTTTGCAGTTAGTTTTAGAGAAGGTAACAGTATGAGTGGAATCACAAAATTGTGATATATTTCGTAGGATAGCCTTAAGACCTTTAACTAAGCGAACATCAATCTAAAAAGGGAGCCCTTCTTTACATAGTATTCCCTTACCAATGATCTGAGATGAAACACCATCTCCAAACAGGACACTACCTCTAAGGTAGTCTGTCTTATTTATCAATTTTATTTCGTCCTCGGTCATGTGTTTTAAACACCTGAAATCCAAGTACCGACAAACTGAGGTGAGTTGGGCCTTAAAAGAAATTATCACCATATTGCACTTGAGCTGGGGTAACAAGTCATCTTTTCTCATCCAAATGGGCCTGGTTTTAAAACTTTTTTTGGACTTTTATTTAAAAAAGGCTTGGCGGGTTTTTATAAATAATTTTTTTCTTAGTTTTAGGTCCTCCCTTTTTCTTAGAGTTATTGTGTGTGGTATGCTTTGGGAGAACATACATATTCCAACTCTTTCTCAAATAGCTAAAGTTTTGATAGGTAGGTGTACACGTAATTTTTGTAAAACACTCGGTAATGGGGTGCCCATAGACATCGCAATAGGAGCAATACTGATGCGAAGTTGGCTTGATTCTATCACTTAAGTCCTTAAAGATGGTCTTTTAAGACACGCTAGTCCAATTACCACAAGTCTTAGTGTTTTGTCCAAGGTCTCTTGTAGGTAGGCAGACATACTTAGCTTTTCCATTGGGTTTTGGCTATTGATTACACTTATTATGCATTGCTTTAGAGACATTAACAGGAAAACTTCCTTTCTGAGATTTTTCAACACTCTAGCCTTCTTTTACAAAAATAACATTTTCATGTGAGACAGTTGTCTTATTGGTAAAAACGTTTTATCCAAAACCTACACCGAATTTGTCTTCAGAATCCATTTTACTTCCTACAACAATTTCTTCATAAGTTTTAGCTTGTGTTTCAAAATACAAAAAAAAATTCAAAAACATTTGAAAACTTAGGTTTGGATTCTTCCAATTCAATTAAAGCATCCTTCTATCTTTCCTCTAAGACAACATTTTTCTCATATAGGTCTTTTAATTTTAAAGAAAACTCTTTTGTATATGTCTCATGAGCAATGCATTGTGCAGTGTACTCTTCTATATTCTTCCTAATAGTGTTACTAAGTTGTTAACACGATCAATCAATTACTTAACCATCTTATCTAATTTGGCATTATTTTTTAGAGTTTTGGTATAAAACTCTTGAATATCAGGTAGGTCATCATTAGACTCGCTAAGTGAATTGTGTGCAGTGTCCCCTATTAATTCATTTAGTGCAGTAGAACTCATATACACATTTAATTCGTGAGTAATGTTTCCACTTTGACTCACCCGTAAGCTAGGATTATTTATGTTATTTTTAACATGAGTGGATACAAGAATATCACTAGCAGGAATGATATTAACATCAACAGTCATAATACAATCATTTAAAGATAAACATGCATTGCCATCAGAATATATGATCTTGGCATAAAAGGACATGCATGATTCATCAATGTTGGTTGACTCAATTTCATCTTCATCAGACTCACTTGAGTCGTCCCAAGTTTTGCACATATCATCCCTAACATTGTTGTTATTCAAATTAACTTTACACTTAGCAACATATTGTCCCATTTTCACACAACGATGACATTTGATGTGGATATTATCAATCTTAGGCATATTGTTATCATTGGTCTATTTGTCATAATTTCTATCATGAGGTCTATGATTTTGATCACCAGGTTTTCCTTGTTTAGAAGCCTTTGAGTTTCCAAACTTAATGATTTTCTTAAAATGTTTGATCATAAAAGAAATTGGGTTATCTAAATTATCCAAATCACAATCCTCACTGAGGTCAAGGTTAAGGTCCAGTAGGTTCATTTTAGGGACAGTCACTTGAGATGAGGAAACTACATTGGATCCGGAGGATCGTCTGTTCTGTGAGGTCATTTGCTTTTTATATTCTAATTCCATCTCTATTGTTCTGAGTTTACTACTACTACTCAAGAGTCAAGTTAGGATCGTCCATCTCTTCTATGGCATATCTTTTATTGTCAAATTTAGCAAGCAAGGATCTTAAGATTTTAAGCACTATCTCATTTCTATCATATGTTATCCCATTTTCATGCAACTTTGTGACAATATCAATTAATTTTATATAAAAATAATCAAATGACTCATTCTCATTCATAATAAGAGTATTGTATTGCTAGACTAACATTTGAGTTTTTTCGGTCTCAACATGTTCATCACCTTCATGGGCGGTGACGAGTTTATCCCAGGCTTCCTTGAAAGTGGAGCAACAATATATACGTTTGAATTTATGCTTATTTATGGACATAAAAATGAAATTCTTTCCCTTATTATTGTCAAGTGACATCTTTTTGTCTTCTTCGGTAAACTCATTGAGATTTTCTTAATTCTGTTAGTGATGGGTTCAAACAAAGGCTTAGTTCGGTGTCGGTATCCATTTTCGATCATGTCCTACACGTCATCACCCAAAGTCCCTTGGATAAACGCAATCATCCATACTTTCCAATAAGGAAAATTGTGTCCGTCCAAGAGTGGTGAATGGGATAGATTACCTAGCTTCTCAAATATCTCATCCATTTTTTCAGAAAGCAGTTTCTGGAGTTTAAAGGTAAAAAATGTTTTGATAAACCCTCTCTGATACCACTTGAAAAACGTTCACTAAGTTTTTAACACAAAATTTAAAGAATAAGTAAACTTCCGAAAGTAAACTCGTTTAGGAAACTCCTTTTTGATATCTTAAAGCACAAGATGTGTATAAAATAGATTTTGTTGGATGTTAGACTTGGTAGCCTGATTACCTTAGGTTTTAAATCAAAAACCTATACTAGTTCTTTGTATTGAAACCAAACCATGCGAGAAATTAAGAACTAAAGCAGTAAGTTGACGATGATTTTTAACATGGTAAAACCTCAAATCTGAGGAAACATCCACGGTGACCTCTACGCCACAACAACAAAAAAATCCACTATAAATAATTATCCAAGAGTTACAAGCACATAAACATGTAACACAAGATCCTAGGCTAAAGAACAGAAATATACCTAAATGAGCTAAAACCTCCTCTGCGGTATTCTGATTCTGACTTTGATCTCCATGGTAGTTTCTTTGCTTCGACTCCTTGCTCCATGATTGTATGGACTCAGTGAAACAAGATCTCTCAAAAGGAACAATACTTTTTACTAGGTGTTAGTGTGAGAGTGTTCTGTGACTGTGAAGTGCTTAATGCAGCCGAAACTCAATTCTCTCTTTTAGAAATTATACAAACAGTGCTATGAATATACAATCAATCTATATAACATGCAACTATTAATATTTACAAGAAAATCAGACTTCTATTTTCAAACTAAAATTTCAGATCGTAAAAAATTGATTTAAGTCAAAAGAACTCATTTTTGTGCAGAGTAAGTTTCACAAAGTGTAAAACTCTATTTTGTGTACAAAAATATCAGATCTAAAAAACCAAAAATGTTTTAGAGGTCACTTTTTCAAGAAACGCAAACAAGAGAGTATGAATCTAAAAGACTAAGCGGTAAAATACAAGATCCACACAAGAAATGAATAGAAGCACTTAAAAATGTTTGTGAGTTGTATCTTAAATAGGTTTCTCACAATTTCCAAGAAGAAATATGAGAAACACTTAGAGACTCGTGCTCCTAAGAGATATTATATTTTAAAATTATGTTTGAAGAGTATCTTCAAACGTCCAAACCCAAAAAACCCTCAAAGAAAACTTAAAATTTCTAACATTCAAGTGTATAGGGTTTTATGTTTTTGAATATATGATAGGGAAAGTGTTTGGAAGGGGAAAACTTAAGGATTTTGATCTCTATTTCTTCTAGTTTTCTCACTCTCTCTCTTGCCTTTCTCTTTTCTCTCTCTTATCTCTTCTCTCTCGCTTCTCTCAAATAGGATGATTGCCAAAGTCTCCTAAAGCTTCAACTATGGGTTGTATTATATAGGTTGTGGAAGGGTCTGGAAGATCGAAGTAAAATGGAGGGTTGAGATTAAAACATCGTTTTGATTTTAAATTCAACGTTCAAAAATGCACCGCACAGCCTCACAATCCTATTGGCTCTCTCAACACTAACAAGGATCACAATTGAAGACATGCAAATCATTAATGATATTTAATCCAACGGCTAAGATTACTTCTTATAGTTGTGAGACAAAACAAACACAAATGAACCAACAGCAGACCAACATGTGTAGGGGTGAGAATGAAACTAAAATGCATTTTGTTTTATTTTTATAAAAACCCATATGCTCCCCACAATTCTGTGTCGGTTTTGTTTGCTACCCTGGAAGTTTTTTAAGGGGAATTAATAATTCAATTTTAGCCCTAAAACATTTTTTTCTCAAATTATTAAATATTTAAAAATCAATTTAAAATGTTTAAGATGTTTTAAAATTCCATAAAAAATATTTATTAATATTTTAAAAAATATCTAAAAATATTTTAACACGCACACACACTAATGTAATGCATGTAAATGTGTCATATGTGTGTTGTTCAACTTCCCTTTTGGGGAATATTGGATGGCTTGGATTGAATGATTTACTATTGAAGTATTGCAATACCATGAAGGAGATTTCTTAAAAAATCTACCAAATTTTGACAACATATCCAAACTAGTTGGAACTCCTATATGGTATAGATTCAAGTAAGTCAACTATATAGTGTGATCTCATAGCTGTTGCCGAGGTCTCCGAGGAAAGTGATTCTCAAGACTCATTCAACCTATAGACCACTCTCTGTATGATCCATTCAGACACTACACCATCGGACCTGTCCACTCTGATTAAAGCCTCTGGTGAGCCTTTTCTCAACTCGAATGCTATACCAATCCCACCTGCTGAGATCCAACCCAACCTTGATGTTTACCTTATCTCTTCATCTACTATTGTTCCTCATTTTCTGATAACAATGTAATCGAGACCTCTTTTGACGAGGTTCTCAATGTTGTTTTTCCTGAAAGTGAAATAAACGAGGATTTTGAGTATCTTGTTGTGCCTTACAATAATTGTGTTGATTCTAGCCAAACTCTTGATGGTGATGATTTTACAAATGAAAAATTCTTAAATGTTCTTAATAACAAACAACATAACCGCGTTCAAATTAACGAGGATGAAACTATTATTGCTAATCTCGATTCTAGCAGCCAACATCGTGAAAATAGGATAGGGTCCACCCTTAATGAGCATGAGCATGAGCATGAGCATGAGAAATTAGAAGAACTACTTAAGGAGTTTATGTATGTCTTCGCATGGTCCTATGACAACATGCCCGACATCGATCCCGAAATAGCTCGGGACGATACCCCAACTCTCTCGAAATGCAAGCCGATCAAACAGAAGCTGTGAAAGCTCCGCATTGAATGGTCACTCAATGTCAAGGAAGAGGTAATCAAGCAGTTGAATGTAGGCTTCATTCGGGTAATCGAATATTTCACATGGCTCGCCAATATTATACTTGTACCAAAATCAGGAGAAAAAGTTTGCATGTACGTCGACTACTGGGATTTAATAAACCATCTCTGAAGGACGACTGTCCATTGCCCAATATCGGCATGATTGTGGACAACACGACCAATCACGCCCTTAAGTCATTCGTTAATGGATTCACTGGATACATTCAAATCAAAATGCACCCTGAGGTCAGGAGAAAATTGCATTCATCACCCCCTCGGGAACCTTTTGTTACGCGATTATTCCATTCGGGATCAAGAACACAAGGGCTACCTATAAACGGCTACCACAACGATCCTTTATGATTTAATACACAAGGAGGTCGAAGTCTATGTAGACGACATGATTATTAAGTCTAGAACTCGAGAAGGTCACGTGCTCGTCCTCTGAAAGTTCTTTGAACGACTACGATGATACCATAAATTCATTTTTGGCATCACAAAAGGAAAGATTTTGGGATTTATGGTCAGTAAAAAAGGAATCGAAATAGAACCCGACAATCTAAAAGCTATACTCGAAATTCCACCACCCCGAATGGAAAAGTAAGTCCGGAGATTATTAGTAAAATTATAGTACATCAGCCGGTTCATTAGCTAGTTAACTTCTATTTGCAAACCCATCTTTAAAATACTCTGAAAGGATTCTAGCAAAGTCTGGAATGAGGCCTGATAGGAAGCCTTCGACAGAATCAAGAAATACCTTGCCCAACGTCTGATAGTTATGGCTGGGTAGCCATATCTCCCTCTACTCTTGTACTTGACCATAACAGATACTACAACAGGAGCTTTGTTACCCTAATACATTGAATACCGCAAAGAAAAGTCCATCTACTGCACCAGTTGAAAATTAGTCGGGTACGAATTTAACTGCACTGCCTTTGAGAAAGCATGCGTTGCCCTAATTTGGGTCACTCAAAAGTTCCGCCAATATATGCTCGCTTTTCCCATTAGACTTATGTCCCGAATGGATCCTATTAAATACCTGCTTTAGACCCCTGCCATATCTTGTTAAATGGCCCAATGGTTGATGTTACTAGCTGAGTTCGATATCGTGTATGTCACACAGAAAGCCATAAAAGGGAGAGCCATCTCCACCGTGATGACTACCTAATAGAAGAGGTAGATGTTTGGATCTCTGAATTCCCGAATGAATATATTCTCTACAGCTCTTAGGAGGACCTCCGATGGCAAATATTATTTAACAGCGCTGCCAATAAGACGGGATATGGCATTGGGATACTCTTGATCACCCCTGATGACTCTCACACTCCCATTGTCATCAAGCTGGATTTTTTCTGCACCAATAATATGACCGAATATGAGGCATGCATTGTAGGCCTCAAAGTCTCCCTCAAGAAAGTATAACGACCCGAATTTTTTTTAAATGGGTATTTTTGAATTAATTGGAATTTTCTAAAAAAATAATTTTTTGGATTTAATAATTTTATTGGTTAAATATGTTGGTTATGATTTTAGAAGAATAAAACTTCAAGCGTAATTGAAATCGAATTTAAAATGGATTTTTAGTGGAGTTTTTAATTATTCTTTCCTTATAGGCATTTTTGGGGGGAACTGTCGTCAGATCTCTAGGGTCGATCTATCGACCTTGGGAGTCGATCGATCGACTGTTCCCAAATTTGAGTCAGTAGATATGTTTTTGAAGAGTTTTAGGTTAATCAAATTCCTATCTTTTTCCCTTATAAAAATAACTCATGGGTGGACCTTTAAACCACTTTTTCATAAACACAAAAATGCAGAATACATATTTTATTTCCTCTCCCTATTTATGTAAACCCTACCCCCTATTTTATTCAATGTTCAACCTTAGATTTGGAGTCCTATTTAGGTTATCTTATGTTAGGGCTAGAACATTATTAGATTATTTTCGCGAGAGGAACTTGATGGTGCTATCAGATTTAGAGGCTGAAATTATGTGGTGATTCACGTGATGATTTTGAGGTACGGGACTTACACAATATGCTCCTAAATTCTCTCGAGAGTATATAGTTCTGATTTTTGTGTCGATTGTACTCATTGAATTGTGATATTCTTTCAAATCTGAGAAAATTGTTGGAATCTAAATTTGATTCATTGTGATATATTATATTGTGATTTAAGCATCGTGTCATAAGATTTTAATATGGCATGGATAATGGGCACCCGCCAATAGTCCAAAATCCAGATATGCTTAAGAATGCATAGACGCGGTGAAGTGAGGCCTGGTGACTCATTGATGTGTTGTTGAGAAATTAATATGGATATAATAATAGAGTATTACATTTGATTTGTATATGAGATTCGTATTGTTGCGATTTATCCATCGTGCTAATTATTTTTTAGCATCTATGCCTGTCATATTGTGCACTTCCTCGCATTTTCTTTTAATTGGAAGGTTAGCATGGATTGGGACGCTATGGGCTAATTTGGAGATTTGTTTTAGAGCATGGATTGGAAGATTTATTTTTTATGTATAATTAGTGATGTAATTTTAGTTGGAGAAATTCCTGTAATTGAGAAACATTATTGTAAGTCATTTTTGTGGAAATAGAAGAATTGTGGTTTTGTTATATTTAAATTATGGAAATTAGATGCTCTATATTTATTGTAGATGGTTTTAGTTTAGTTTTATCTTAGTAGCACGCCGCGTGTCCTCTCGAGCGCGCGGGGTGTTACAGAAAGGTATATAAGTCTACGGGAATTCTGCTCTTATCATCGTCCAATTCCTTAGGATATGGAAAGTCAAAGATGAAAAGCTCTTACCCTTCCAGTCCCACCTAGAAGAGTTGGCCTCCCAGTTTCAAGATATCACTTTCCACCACTTGCCCCATGCGAAGAAAAACTTAGTTGATGCCCTTGTAACCCTGGACTCCATGGTCGACATGCCTGAGGGAATAACGATGGCCCCTTTCCTAGTTTAAAAACACGTTATGCCAAGCCACAGCTACCACATTGAGCTCGTCATAGCGGAAGACTTCGATATGGCCAAGTTTTGGTACTATGACATTTAGCGCTTCCTCAAGCACGGTAGGTCTCCCCAAGACGCCAAAAAAGAAACGCCGTGTGACCCTTAGCAAATGGGTTGCCCAGTACATCATATGCGATAAAGCACTATTCAAGAGAAACTTCGATGGTCATTTGCACTGCATTGCAGGGGCTGATATTAAAGAAATGATGCCAAAGATCCATAACGAGGAATGTAGACCACACATGAATGATCATATGCTTGCTAAGAAGATCATTCGTCAGGGGTATTATTATACCACCATGGTTCAGGATTTCACTGCCTACGTCCGAAGATTCCTCATATGCTAAATTGCCAATCTCGAGCACTTGCCTCCTCGAGAATTATATAACATGACTTCTCCCTGGCCGTTATCCACTTGAGGCATTGACATCATAAGGAAAGTTACACCCAAAGCTTCAAACGGGCATGAGTTAATACTAGTCACCATTGATTACTTCACCAAATAGGTCTAAGTCTAGTTATATGCAGTACTAAATGCCAAGAAGGTAGCTAAGTTTATCCGAAAGAACATCATCTGTCGATACGGGATTCCCCATGAGCTAGTATTAAATAATAGGTTATACTTCGAAGCCGAGGTCACAGAACTGGTCGATAAATATGGGATTCAGAGACACAAATCTTTTCCCTACCGACCCTAAAATAAGGGTGCACTAGAAGCCGCCAATAAAAACCTCAAGGCCATCATCAGTAAAATGATCGAGAGTCTCTTAAGCCCTCTAGGGCTACTGTACTTCAGTTAGAACGTCTACTGAGGCTACCACTTATTCCCTGGTGTATAGCATGGAAGTAATCCTACCGGTTGAGCTATAACTACCTTCCTTGCACATTATGCTCAAGAGCATAGTCTGCGAGGAAGAAAGGCATTAAAGTCACTTTCACAAATTGTCACTCTTAGATAAAAAGAGGTTGAAGGCTTTAAACCACATACATGGATACTATAGTCGAATAGAGCAATCATTCAACCAAAGAGTCAAGGATCGTGGTGTACATGAAGGACACCTTGCCTTTAAGGAGATTATAGAACCTGTCTAGATCCCAGAGGGAAATTCAAACCAAATTGGAGCGGCCCCTATATAGTATAAAAGATTCTCTTAGAAGGCACCGCTATGCTCAGAGACATTGATGGAAAATATATGGCACATCCAGTCAACCTGGACCATCTCACGAAGTTCTACCCTTAGTCTGAAATCTCAGCGCGCTATGACTCTTCTCATCTACCTTCTATTCTTAAAAAAATCTCACTTCATTTTTCTCTACCAAGAACTACATAGGATCTGATCCTATTAAAAACCTTTTTCTTATAAAATGAAACTCAAAATTTTTAAAACCCCTAGAGGTACGTAGGCAGCTCATACACCTTATATGGGCATGGTTCCCTTCTTTTTCACAAAAGACTATTCTTTTCTAATCTTCGAGAATGATGGTTCACTTTATCATTTATATGAACAAAAACATTATATATGCCTTAGATATTGGTATAGATAACTCAACACAAAACTCATCAATATGCATAACAATATGATCAAAATCTTTTTATTTCAATTAGGGGAGTTCATGTACCATTACACGAAATATCAGCAAAAGGAGTTAAACTAACCACCCCTCTCCTCTGACCAAACTATTTCTAAACAAGCCTAACTAAACTTCAAAAAATTATTCCTAAAATCCCAAATATAAAAACATCCAAATCACCAAAAGCTTCACATAAAATAATCCTAGCTTCACAAAATCCTATCCGCAACTATCGAAAGACCCAATATCATCATCAGCCCCAGGAGGTCCCCATATTTCCCTTGCCTGGTTGATGTTTCGAGTAGACTCCATAGAGAAGTATGCCTTGACCAGCCTGGAAAAAACCACTACTCCCCTTTTTATAGTGTCAAAAAGGATCAACCACCTCTAGACAATCCCTGTCGCCAGGATCTTTGCGGCTAATCGATTCCACAACCATTTTAGATAGTCCCCGGACACATGCTAGACCCTTCCTACAAATTGAGATGGACTGGTCAATAGTTCATGACTCTCCCACAGATAACCTAACCTCTTGCGCATGGATTTAGTCAATTCTTCCACCTAAAATAAGTCTAATTTCCGATGAGGTACGATTTTCTCCCACTCAATTTGACGCAGAAGTCACCAAGGGAAATAGAACGAAGTTTGCTGCAGGCCTACTAATTGCGTATATTGGTACTCTTCTAGTTCCCCCACCATGGCACCGACCAACGAAGGCATTGGGCTCCATACTTCATGAACCAGTTGACCCAGTTCTCTACAGATGGGCCAAAACTAATAAAGCATCGAGCAAAGAAATTCAACACGCCTACCAAGGGATACTCATGTGGAACATCTAGACAGAACATCTTAGCCATCGATATGAACAACATCATCGGGATCCCCCTCAGAAAATCGAAGTGACCTTACCTCCAAGCATCAAGACCATTCAGAGTCTCTACCAGTACCATCTCCACAGGACTATGAGGGTAAGACAACCACGCTATTATCGCAGCCAACTAGGGATCCACTATTAAGTCCCCCGTTACCAGCAAAAGCCTCGAAGTAAGGACCAAGGCAACAACTCTAGTGTAACCCGCATCATTGAAATCCCTCAAATGCACATATTGCATGACAGCCTGATACAGATAGGACCCCCAATTTTTAAATTTTACAAAAAGTAATTTCCTTTTAGATGCGATATAGAGATGGTTCAACTAAACAATTATATAAACCAAATTTTAATTTCTTTCAAATTAAAATTACACTAAACACAAAGTGACAAATTTTAATTTTCACTTAAATAAATTAATTCAATCCAAGTACTAAAATTTGCCTAACAAATAATTAATCCATTTTTGTAAATTAGGCCAAACCAAATTTTATCCAATAAAATTAATGACTTGAATTAAATCAATTTTTACCCAAACAAATTTAGCACCAAACTAAATATTCCAATTTTATCTTTTACCTAAGCATGCATCTAATGTGAATGGCAAAAGATAAAATAAGTAAACAACCACTACGTCGCGATGTACGAAGAAAAACCCACAACGGAAAAAACCTCGGACGACCCTAGCCTCAAATCCACTAAGTACGGTTTTACAAGTACAAGACAAAAAGACTTACAACACCCGACTTGACTCCGTCCAAGACCCGACGCTCCTTCTTGTACACACCTCTGCCTAGCGAATAACCACGGAGCTCCACCGCGGTCTCTAAATCCACCGATCGGACTTTTTATGGTCACCGCCACCCGAACAAGGAGCCTTTCTCCAAGTGGGTATGTCACGGCAAACAAACTTCTTCACTATGGGATATAGAAGTAAACCCAAACTTCTCTTCTTTTAGGTGTATAGAAAAATCCGGTGCCAAATACTCCAAGCAAGGATATATATTAAGTAACTTGGAATAAACAAAACTATTAGGTGTGTATGTGTTTTTGGTGAAATTAATCCATAAAGATCAAACACAAAACATGGAACTTTTTCTTGAAAGAATTTGCTCTCTAAAACTCTTAGAATGTGAAGAAGTTAGTTCCAAAAGGTTGGTTTCCGCACTTGATAATTTTGTCAAAAAGTAGTAGGGAAAAGGTAGTGGGAACATGGTGAAAACTGCCAAAAATGCCGAAAAAACTATTCCCGCCAAAGTCGTTCGAACGATATTCTCGTTCGAACGAATTTACTAACGATGATCCAGAGAGAAAAAAGAAATATCGTTAGAAGTCTCGTTCGAACAACCTGGGAATATCGTTCGAACGAGATTCTAGTTCGTTCGAACGTCTTACAAGAATATGTAATATTCTTTTTAATCCCTAAACTTTTTATGAAAAGTTCTAAAAAATATTTTCTGAGTAAAATAAAGTCGTTAAAATTATTTATAAAAAATTATATTTTACACCCAATAAATTTTCAAAGCTCCTATATATATATGTATATAATGCATTCATACCTTAGGAGCGTTCGAACCAATGTTGTTGACGTAGAAACGAGGCACACTAAACACGACATATGATGAAGCTTTATAATCTTGGCCGCTACGTCTTCAACTAACACGTCATAGGCTTGGATGGATACACTTGAACACTATTCTTTGACTCAAACATTTTTGTCCAGAATTGAGCTAACACTACATTAAGACTCAATTGGAGACTTGTGCCCTTACAAATCTCCCCATTTGGCTATTCCAGGACAAAAACCAAACAAAAATCCTAAAGGGCCGTCAAGCTCTACTAGACTTACTAAAATATCCCACCCAAAATAAAAATTACATAGCTTGACTCAAAAGCCCAAGGATCAATATCTTTGCCGATGAAAGTTACCATTTAAAAGAATTCATGCATACTTAAGAAAACTATAAAATACATAGGGAATATCAAGAATATTAAATGCAAGTAAAATAAATACTCCCCCTAAATTAATTCTCCCATTTATCAAATAAATTACTTAACTTAGAAAGACGTCTCCCCCTAAGATAAATCTCTCAACCTAAGATACGATTATAATAGGATTAGATACCATTTATCCCCCTATCATTCTCCCCCTTTTTTTCAGGAATAGACAAGGATAAAACTAATTTAAACACAATGAAACTTAGAGTGATAAGAACATGAAAGCATATGGGCAACAAAATCGAAACTAATACATACAAATAATAACGGATACCAACGAAGATGCAAAAAAATGATACCAATGTGATACATAAGATACTAAGCATGAGATATCAACAACAATATGCACCACGATAGATACCAATTATGAATTAGAAGCATAGATGGACTAGAAAGCAAGGCAAAGAGAAAATACCATATATAAGTAGACATAATAAATATCAATAACGCACACGCACATATATATAAGTATAGACACCACACATGACACAAAATACAATAAGATTTTCACACTCGTATGACAAAAATGTGTCATATGGAAACGAAAGTGTAGGGGTGTGAACTAGTAACAATTAAATTTAGACCCAATCACTTAAAACATGTTCACGGAGTTCTCATTTGATTGCAAACTTTATCACATATAAATCTAACCTCATGTGACAACATAGGATGAAGTCAATGAACAAACATACACAATGCATACAAGCATAGAATTTTGATGATTCTACAAACCAATAGAGTCATGACAATGAAAGAACAACTAGGATAAACGGGCATTGTGCAAACCGTTGATATACCATCCAAACTCCTTCAATTTAAGCATATTATTTTAATCTTTTGAATGAATAAATGAACTAAACAAAGTAGGCCTTGGAATATATTTTCTTTTAATGCCATTATTATTTTAGGCCTTTGGACCACGTATTTATTTCTAGTCCAAGCAAACGGTGGCTTACTCGCAAAGGACGATATTTCCTTTCGGAGCCCTTCCCCGTGCACACATATATAAATAATCTTTTATGCCTCAATTCTCACGTGAAACGGATTTTAACATGCACTAGTCCTCCTGGATTACATAACATGTAGATGATAAGATTGGTAGGAGAACAACTCACAAAGCTCAAAAATACATATGAAGTCATAATTTCAAGTGAGCTAGTGCATGTGTGAATTGAGGCATATAAAAATAGAATCAATTATATCAACACAAAATCCAACTACTCCATGTAAGCATGGTAAAGAACATTTTAAGGATTGACAATCTAAACCAAAAGTTCTAGCCACATGGAAGCGTAAAAGAAGGGATTCAAACACAAGTATATGCCACATAGAGTGTGTCAAACTAAAATACACACATAATAAAAATCTTTTTGAGTTTTTGACATTTTTTAACTGAACAGAGAAAAATATTTACTCAAAAGATAAACACAAATCATATGTATTTTTCATTAAGCCTAAATGACTAAAAGGTGAAACACAAACGATAAACAAAAATCTTTTTGTATTTTTCATTTAATGCAAACTAAAATGAAAGAACTATAATACAAAAGATAAAAAAACATCATAATTCTAGCATGAGATGTGAGATAAAGTAATAACTAGAAAATGAATAAACATGCATACACCTACAAATGATATATAATATGAAGCACAAAAAACTATAGTATGCAAACAACTAACACATTCAACCTTTAGATTTAGCAAGGGAGGTTTCATGTGAAAGTAAATGAGAATCAACAAATCTAATATCTAGTGCATCTAAAAATGATTTCCTAACCCATATAGATGTATATTTAAAATTATGGAATTTGGGAACTAATGAAATGCCAGACATAGACTTCCTATAACTTCTTTTAAGATCAAAACAAAATGACCTAAGGTGACCTTTCCTACCACAATGCAAGCATGTGAAAACATGAGGAATGATACCTAAGGTGTGACGTTTTCTAAAGTCCTTGGATAAAGTTGACCCTCTAAAATAAACAATGGTCTTAGCTTTAGCAACGGAAATATTTGAACAAAATGAGCTAGAACCATTACAATTACTACTCGAGTCTTGTAAATCATTTTTCATTTTTAAAATTTTGGACTCAAGTAATAAATTAGACTCCTCAATTTTACGGGACTCCTTCTTTAAACTTTCTATAACTCCTAGAAGGTTATCACGCCCCCCCTCAATGTGAGTAAACTTGTCCCTATGAGTCTGTTCTCGACTATCACTCTCTTTCTTGGACATATTTAAAATATTAAAATTGTAATTTACGTCCATGAGCTTTTCACGAAAAATATCTTTTTGAGATTGTGAGGTTTGCAAAAGTTCAATTCTAGATTTAAAACATAAATTTTCATTTTCAAGAAACTTAATTCTTTTTGCAAATCTCACATTTAATTCTCTTAAATTTTCATTACACTTATTAAGCCCATTAAATTCCTCTCGAATATCAAAAACTTCATTATCATTAGAAATGGACCAATTATGATTAAGGCGTCACATCGAGAGATACCAAACAAAAATGAGAGTGAGTAAAAAATGAACCACCGAAAAAAAACAAGGAGCACAAAAATTATAAAAACAAAAAAAATGGATCTTTGACGCGATAAATTAGCCCTCCGGCTCTGATACCACTTTGAAAACGATAGTTTTTTCTGAATCAATGCTCTGATACCACTTTGATAGCGATAGGACTCCCAATTTTAAGATTTTAAAAAAGTAATTTCCTTTTAGATGCGGAATAGAGATGGTTCAACTAAACAATTACATAAACCAAATTTTAATTTCTTTCAAATTAAAATTAAACTAAACACAAAGTGAAAAATTTTAATTCTCACTTAAACAAATTAATTCAATCCAAGTCCTAAAATTTGCCTAACAAATAATTAATCCATTTTTGCAAATTAGGCTAAACCAAATTTTATCCAATAAAATTAATGACTTGAATTAAATGAATTTTTACCCAAACAAATTTAATACCAAATTAAATATTCCAATTTTATCTTTTACCTAAGCATGCATCTAATGTGAATTGCAAAAGATAATATAAGTAAACAACCACTACTCCGCGATGTACGAGGAAAAACCCACAACGGAAAAAAACTTCGGACAACCCTAGCCTCAAATCCACTAAGTACAATTTTACAAGTACAAGATAAAAAGACTTACAACACCCGACTTGAATCTGTCCAAGCCCTGACGCTCCTTCTTGTACACACCTTTGCCTAGTGAATAACCAAGGAGGTCCACCGCGGTCTCAGAATCCACCGATCGAACTTTTTCTGGTCACCGCCACCTGAACAAGGAGCCTTTCTCCAAGTGGGTATGTCACAACAAACAAACTTCTTCTTTATGGGATATAGAAGTAAATCCAAACTTCTGTTCTTTGAGGTGTAGAGAAAAACTCGGTACCAAACACTCCAAGTAAGGATATATATTAAGTAACTTGGAATAAACAAAACTATCGGGTGTGTATGTGTTTTTGGTGAAATTAATCCATAAAGATCAAACACAAAAATGGAACTTTTTCTTGAAAGAATTTTCTCTCTAAAACTCGTAGAATGTGAAAAAGTTAGTTCCAAAAGGTTGGTTTTCGCACTTGATAATTCTGTCAAAAAGTAGCGCGAGGAAAAGGTAGTGGGAACATGTTGAAAACTGCAAAAAAAGGGCCAAAAAACGGTTCCTGCCAAAGTGGTTCGAACGATATTTTCGTTCGAACGATATTCTCGTTTGAACGACTTTACTAACGATGTTCCAGACCGAAAAAAGAAATCTCGTTTGAAGTCTCGTTAGAACGACCTGGAATCTCGTTCGAATGAGATTCCAGTTCGTTCGAACGACTTACTAGAAAATGTAATATTCTTTTTAAGCCTTAATTTTTTTAGGAAAAGTTCTAAAAAATATTTTATGAGTAAAATAAAGTCGTTAAAATTATTTATAAAAAATTATAAATTACACCCAATAAATTTCAAAAGCTCCTACATGTATATGAAATGCATTCATACCTTAGGATCGTTGGAACCAATGTTGTTGACATAGAAACAAGGCACACTAAACCCGGCATATGATGAAGCTTTATAATCTTGGCCGCTACGTCTCAATTAACACGTTATAGGCTTGGATGGATACACTTGAACACTATCCTATGATTCAAATGTTTTAGTCCTGAATTGAGCCAACACTACATTAAGACTTAATTGGAGACTTGTGTCCTAAAACAGCCCGAAGGGAAATCATCCCCCCAGCAACCAACGATCTAGCCGCCGAAGGGGATATATAGAGCAACTCCACTAACAACGCTCGGGGAGAATGAGAAAATTCAAGCATAGCTAGCACTACATTGGGAATGATTCCTAACATGTCCGAAAACTCTTCATAGGTCGGGCAAACCTCATCTAAACCGAAATAAAAAACTTGGTCTTCAAGATACCAGAATTACGCTTTCAACGCTAGTATATTCCAGCCAATGGCTCTGTTACCCCGTAGGGAGATTCGACGCAAATTGAAAGGCTCATAGTCCACATTATACAAACACATGGCCTATAGACCTTCGAGGTAGGAAGAAAATTATGTATGCATCAGAAGGGACACTTGGGGAATAATGGATCAAAAAGAAAGAAGCAAGAAGCAAGAAAAATAAAGTTGATGTGGATGGAAAAACTACACTCCTTACCTCTCCTTTTATACACAAATGGTTTGGAAAAAAAAAGAGATCTGAGGAGTACGAATGAATTCCTTCCCTAGAAAGTACTTTGATCTATAGGAAAGTTCAATCAAAGCCTTAGAGTGATTTGACTTTACCCATATGCCGATAGGCGGAGCAGGGGGTATGCCGATCGGTAACCCCCTATTTTAAAAGATTATATCTTTCATTTTTTGTCAAAATAAAATTCTCAAAAAAGAAATCCTTATTTTACAACCCCAGGTTATTTCTTCTTACCTATCCATTTTTACTTATAATTTCCCAAAATAAACCTTTTTCTCGAGTTAATTAAGCTCTCATTTTTCTATATAAACATCCTGCCATTTCTACAGTCTTAGTATCAAAGTAAAAGTGCATCTAGAATAAGTCATTAAAGCAAGAAGAAATAAAAAATCTACTTCATATATATATGTTGTCACTGCAAGATTTTATCTTTACAGGAAAAAAACATAACGACGGGACTCATCCCAAACCCACAATATCTCTCTCTAAAACCCTCATCCCTTGTGGTGGACACGCTTTCACTGACGACGAGTGATAGAATCTCCACTCCCAGAACCCAATCCCTCATATGAGGTGGCACGAGAAACCAAATAGGAAGGAATAGAATCCTTGATGTAAGCAGTCGCAGAGGCCACCCAGTCCTTGATATCCTTTAGCTAGGTTGTCGGCACCCGAATATACTGTAAGCAACCAAAATAAAAGACCAGTCGGTCATAAAAAAGCAAAGAAAGAACTAAAAGAGACAAGAAAAAATAAGAGAAAATTATACCTCAAGATGATGGACGTCATCCGTAAGCCCCATCTACCCTGGCTTCACTGCATTATAATGGCGCGACATGCTCAGTGTCCCCCAGCTATTCAATCAAAAATTATAAGAAGGGGGAGTGACCTGAATAAGCGAAGCCTCCTCTGCTATTGATGCCAATGACGATGTACCACCACCTGTGCTGTGGGAAAATCCCACCGGCCTGATAGTACCCCTATCTGAATCCGTTGGAGGAAGAGGTATATTTTCCACGTCATAAATGCAAGAGGGCATCAACCAGTTTGTCACGAAATCTAGATAATTATAGTTCATCATCATGTCCATGTAGAGCATGTGGTCCTCGTCGACCATCGCCGCCTCTCAAGCCTAGATAGTCATCTCCCTCACTCGCCTCATATACATTAGGGTCACCTATGGTGGGACTGCCACCTCGTACCCCATGATCTGTTGCACCACCCTGTCTCCCAGATACCAGGTGTACCCAAACTCATTCTCCAACAACCATTACATTTGCATATGCATACCCGTCACCCTCGTATACTAAGGAGCCATCCGCTAAGGGTAAAAGGTCACTTGCAATCCCCAACAAAGGATCAATATACATCCAAGAAATAAATTCCCAAAAGAGGATTCAAAATAAATATAGAGTAACATGATCGCTCGTCAACGTGTTTAGGGTTTACCGTACCGCTGCTAGGGACAAGGACTAATTTGACCGCCTATTGGACTTTCTCCATCGGTACATTCAATAGAAGTCCCCAAAATATTAATCCTTCAGGGATATCAACCTTACGATGATCCCAATCACCTCATAAAACCACATCTGTAAAAAGACAAGAATCAACAAAGAAAAAACTAAAGGAAAATGTAAAGAAATACAAATAAGTCCAAAGTCACCTCCATAAGGTATGTGGCCCCTATAAAAGTATACCGAAAGAATTGAAAGAATGCATATAAATAAGAAGAAAGGGTCACCGAAGTCATGCTCCCCTACTCATAGAATGGGACATCAAAAAATGTCTTTAGAATTGGAAAAAAATAGAGATGAATGACATCGCCACTAGAGATGAATGACTACCCAACAGAAGCAAATAAACAATCGGGTCATCTGTCTCACTTGACACTCATCGATATCATCTATCCTCCTACTCAAGAGCATATCTCTAAGAGAAGAGATGCGGATAGAATCCCTAGAAATGATCTTACCCACATCCCCCAGTGCCGCCTGAATCGCCTCCGGCATCACCCTCACTATGCAATCCACCTCTATTTGTAAACCCTCATAATATATCCCCAGAAGCTGATGAACATCAAGGAGAGTTACACTCATCTCCCCGAGACCCAAATGGAAGGTGTCGGTAGTGTCCCGCCACCTCTCTCCTAAGGCGCACAATATCGTAATAGAATGCGACATCTCGTCCAAGGCCTTTGCTAGATAGCCAAAACAAATAAAAGTAACCATCCAGCGGACCACCACCGAAAGATCATCCTAAAAATCCTTCAATCCAGTGTCCCCCTAGAACACATGCTCGAAGGAGCTATGTCAGCTTGACAAATCCAAAAAGAAGAAAAAAGCTTTCATCAGCATAAGAAAATAAAGAAAAAATTGAAAGAAATACCAAAGGTCATCATACTTGCATAGCCAGTAGGGTTCCTCACCCTAGATGAATGGTGGTGTACAGGCTCGCATAAAAGGAAGCGATCCTTAGCCACCGGCTCAAAAAGATCAAAGGCATTCTCATTATCTAAGGCAATGGGGACCCTAGACTGCCACTCCAGGACAACCCAATAATAAACATTCATCCACTTTAAGTTGTATCCCTCACTGGAAGAACCTCCATTTGAAGGCTTCAAGAAAAAAGGACTTAGGAACAGTTTTTAAGGAGAGGAAGTAGAAGATTCAAAATTTGAAGATGTGAAAAATGAGGAGGGATCGCCCCCTTTTTATAGAGGACTAAACGGCATGCCAATCGACAGATCCCTGCACATACCGATCTACACCTTCTTGTTCCTCTTCTTAAGGAAGCTCAAGAATCCGTTCCATTGACAAACGGAAACCCCTACAGCATATTTATTGGTATCTCCCTGAAAATTTTGGATAAAATATGCCGAATAATGTTAGAAAAATCCAAAAATTACCCGAAAAATCCCTAAAAATGTCAAACAAATATTAAAATATTTGTTCATCAGGAAAACCATTTTTTTTAGAAAACTTAACCTCTTACAAACTCCCAAAATCCCTAGTAAGATTAATATTACACTCTTATCCCCAACATAAACCCTAAACATATTCCACAAATATAACCAACAATGTGCCCACATCCCAAAGTCCATTATAATTCCCCAGTGAAATATCAAATCTCAAGTCTTCCCCAGTGGAATCTAAACCGTAAATCAAATACTTCCTCGATAGGATTGTAAAGTAATACCTTCCCAATTACCCAGTCAAATTTCCAAGCTGAATTTTCTCCTAATCCATCCACTAACGGAATCTCAGGATACGCCTGCAATCGAAATCCCTTACGACATTGCCAGCGAAGTAATCCCCTCTCAAAATAACATAATCCTCATCCAGATGCCTTTAGGATAAATCCTTACCCAATAGAGTCATAAAATAACACCATCCTCAGTTGCAAAATAGGTGCATTTCCATTACCAAAATAAGATAAATATTTCTCATTGAAATAACTAACCGTGTCACAGCTATTAGGTCTATCCAGGTGGTGTTTATTCAAATGCCTTCACTTGTTCCAAGATCACCCGTCGAGAGGCTCTGTAGACACCACATTTTAGGACCCTCCTACGCATCCCTTTAGGTTCCTAGCACTTCCTCATTTACCATAAACCCTAGGACATACTCCAGCTACTGATCTAGAGGCCACCAGGCACTCCCAAGGCCTGTTTGACTACAAATCAACTCTTTCACCAGAGAAAAAGCTTAATGAATCTTTGAAGCGCTCTGAAATCCCTTTTTAATGATCCACCCCGTGCGTGAATCGGCGTTACGGTTCAAACGAATGGTCCATATTACTATCAAAACGGATTTGGAGGCCACTATGCTCTCCCGAACTCCGTTTTCACCCCAATCAACTTCCTCACTTGAGTGGAAGCTGAATAAATCTTCAAAGGTCCCCGAATCCATTTTCCAACGGTCCATCCCATGTGCCAATCAGCCTTACAGTTCGAACGAACGGACCATTTTACCCTGAAAATTGATATAGAGGCCATCAGGCACTTTTGGGCTCCATTTGACTCCCGTCAACTCTTCAGCTCGAATGAGACTGAATGAATATTCGAAGGTCTCTAAATACCCTCTCAAACGGTCCTCCCCGTGCGCGAATCATTCTTACGGTACGAACAAACGACCTATTTTACTCAAAAGGGTCACCGAGCAATTTTGGGCCATTTGAAGAGGGTCAACTCTCCAAACTGAGCGAAGCTCTTTAGAACACTAAAGGGCCATGCATAATCTTGCTAACGGTATGTCCCATGCATGAATCGGCCTTACGGTTCAGTTGAATGAACCATTTTCCCCTTGTCCAAAAGACCGTCGGGAACATTTGAGCCCCATTTAACCATTGTCAATTCCCAAACTCGGGTGCGACCCAAGGGATTCTTAAAGGGATCTGAATACCCTTTCCAACAGTTCATCCTGTGCATGATTCAAACTTATAAATTGAATTTTATGACCGTTTTTCTCAAAAATCTGCATGAGACTACTGAATGGCAAATCCATTTCCCTGCCTATCGACAGTGTGTCTAGGGTTGCCTATTGATAGTCATGTCAAGGACAATGCCGATCAGCACACCCTTGAAACTATAAAAGGGGAGCATGAGCTCACTTCGAAAGGTGCCCCAGAACATCACTCTTAGTGATTTGAACAACATTCTTTTGAAGTTAACATGGTTTCTATATTTAAACCTTTCCCCCATATTCCATTTCCATCATTTCCTTACCCAATTTAGCAAATCCCATTCCCTCTCGTCCTACCACTTTCATCCACTTACAAAAGAAGCCCTTCAACAATCAAGATCAACCTTAAAGCTTTCTAAGAAGGTCCAAACCTTTCACTCTCTCTTTAAATCCTCTTATTTTCGCATTAGTTATTTAATTCTTACCTTAGCATTTCAACTTTATTAGATCACACATATTAATATCCAACTCTTTATTAGTAGTCTTGCACATACTATATTTTTTATAAAAAAAGAAAAAAGAAAAAGAAAAGGACGGTTTGCTTGTAAATTCCAAATAGGGATTTCTCACTACATTTTCTCACACTAAAACATCATTTTTCTACAAACACACATATAATAAAATACCTGATTTGATTTATGGGATAAACTCCACCCCCGTGTTTCATGCGAACTACATGGACTTTGATGACTTTTTAGGCTACGTAGGTGTCTCGGGTAAAAAATGAGATTTAAATACTCATTACCTATTTTTGTTCATATATTATTTCCATATCTTATATTTGTGGTGCTTGTGTTTTTTCCAATCAATACCATCGTCTTTCTATAAACGATCGGTGACCAAAAAAATTCACACATTATATATTTAATTACTATTTTGGGAACACTCTTATGGATGACCTCACTCCGCCTTTATTCATGATCGTGAGTCGAGCGATTATGCTCTCCATTTATATATACAAGCACACACTTCACGGATTTATTAAGAAGAATAATAACACATACCCATGAGAGACTGAAATGGTGGGATAGGTTCCTAACACCTTCCTATTCCGTAACTTAGCCCCCCGAATCCTTGAATGAATTGGTTTCGCAAGCATTATGTCGTTCTCTTGAGGCGGCAATATTTCTTTTGCCTGTTTTATGCAAAATAGGCTGGAAACTTTATCTCAATACATAACCCCAATTGATGATGAGAGAAGTGCCCCGAGGAAGGGCGTGATAACCTCGCACATACGCATCGACCACGATAGGATGGGATGGCTTGTTGGGCACGATTTAAGTGGATGGGTCGAATCATGGGTCACTTTTTAAAAAGATGGAATTTTTATGTGCTAGAAGTGGGTTATGAGTAGCATTGAGCTTAGGATTAGCAGGCGGAGAGATTATACCCCGATCAATTAGGCCTTGTATCACAATTCTAGGGTTGAAGTATTGGTCAGTGGTATGACCTGTAGATTGGTGGAAATCACAACAGGTATTAGGTTTGAATTTTTTGAGAAGTGGATTTGGTAATGAATAGAGGTCCAAGGGTTTGATGAGGATTTGACTTAACAGGGCCTGGTATACTTTGGAAAGGGAAGCATGGAGCTCATTGTATTCTTTCTTGATAGTATTATGGAAAATTTTGGGTTCCCAAGAGGTAGCAGGTTATGAAATGTCATTGATGGTTGCGACTATAGCACTGGCAGGCTTCTCATACTTCCGGGGAGTGTACTGTCCGGCTACTTTCTTTGGTTCAGATTCCATTTTGGTAATGCCTTTTTCAATTTATACTCTAGTTTCTCGAAAGGCTAAAAAATGTGGGTAATACTGTGCTCCTATGGATGCTCGGATACGAGTCAAAAAGTTCTTCTTCATAATACTAACTTATTCCTCCTCGAAGCGTCTGTTGGTCATGGTAGTAGATTTTTCACTCCACCATCCTATGCAGCTACTGACTATTTTCACAGGGTGTTGCTTAAGAAGCTCTATATCTCAACACGTAACCTTTAACACCTCATTGTACTTGTATTCAGGCATGAATTCTCGGGCGATATCCTCCCAACTACGAATTTTGGATTCCTCAAGGGACAGAAACCGTCGAAGGGCACTTACTTTTATGGTGTGTTGAAACATCTGGGACATTATCTCTTCGAAGTCACCAATGAGGTTCATGGCTCAATGACAGCTTCGAAGATGATTAATTGGGTGTCCTCTTCCACTGAACTTCTCGATGTCAGGCATCTTGAACTTCTATGGTAGTCTAGCTTAGGGATAGGGAGACATATGGATGTAGTCCTTGTACTTCTCGGATATCTTGACTTGGTAAAACTTCTTTGATAGTAATTTGAGGTCTTCCTTGACCTTGTTCAATTCCTCCTCTTTGGGATCCATGGGTATTAGAAAATTATCCCCTGTTTAGGCAAGGTTCAAAATCGAGAGTTGAGTTGATGGCAGACCATTGGCAAGTGGGGTACGCGGAGCATTTTGATACTCTTTTGGGACCAAGATAGTCTCGGGAACAAGTGTAACCATTGAATGAGGAAATAGAACCTTGGGCTCTTCAATAATCTGGGAACGGTGTCACTATATTTCATAAACCTCGGTTTGTTAATCTTGGCACTGAGTTGGGATAAGACGGCCATCAAATCAGGCTGCACATCGGTGCTTGGTCGATGTTTCCATGTAGAACTCATGAAGGTAGATCTTAAACTCCAACAAAGTAGAATAAGAAGCGGCGGAGCGACGGGGAAATTTGATGAAAAACCAAAGCCAATATGTAACAAGGCCAAAATCGAGTATGCAATTGACTTGAGAGGGAAAACGGTTTGAATTTATTTTTGAAAGAAGGAGGGAGAAAATTTTGGTATTTTGGAAGGAGGATAAAACATATTTTTGGTTTTTTAGAAAAGGAAGGAAAAAGGAAAAGAATCTCAGCATGATTATTATTATTAGGATTTCACTTGTATTAGGTTCGCCTAAATGAAGAGAAAATGATGGATAGGACCCGAGCTTGGGAAAATAGGGTTTGAAAATATATAAGACACAGCTTGACTTGTTTCTAGGTTCACGGATGGGGTCATTTTTTGAAAAAGGTGAAATAGCATGAAAATTGAGGCGGTATGTCGACCCGAGATTTCGATGGAGTTTCGAATGGTAACCGGCAAACTAAATATGAGTGCCCTATGTTTGATACCTATATGAGGTCTATGCACTTTTTGGGATAGTGGGAGGGTTCTCCCCATTTGCATGACTTCCATGATATACCTCTTACCTATAAGGGCAATCATTCATCGATACGTGTGGACAAACCATTTGATATACCTGAGTGTACGTGAATTGCCTCACTATATACCTCATGGGGACAGTACATGTGAGAGCGAATTCAATGTACTCGACGTGCGTGGATGAGTTCCCTGTTATATACCTCATGTTGTGAGTTATGTCAAAAAGTACTATGGAGGGAAAACTGTTCGATATACGTCAAAGGTACGAGGCCAATGGAAGGTAAGAGTCATATCGCTTAGGCTTACTACAACCCACAGAACCAGCGCCCATCACAAAGTGACTCCCAGTATGGGACAAAAATTTAGTCAATATTTCCTTGCCCTTGGTGATGTAGTGTGCAAAATGCATGAGTCAAAATTAGTATGTTATGGAGATATAGTATTTCTATTTTTTTTATGTAAGTAAAGGGAATACTACACTAATAAGGGAGCATATACAATTATTATGAAAAGGAAATCTAGCATGAAGCATGGAGACTATACTATGCATGGTGATGGATAATCATTGAAACATATATGTGAGTGAGTGATATACGAATATTTTACAAGTGAGTGTGTGTGGTAGTGAGCCTATACAGATCAACTACAAGTGGTGTGTAAGATGTGTAAGTGAACATGGAGATATATAAAAGTGTGGGAAGTGTGGGTGTGTGCTAGTGAAGCCTAATAATGGATATTCTAAGTGGTGTGTGAAGCATGAGAGTAAAAGTGAAGCTAATAATAAGTGTGTGAAGTGTACATAAAGAGTTTATATAAGTGTGTTAAGTGTATAAGTGAGTGAAAAGTAATATATACATTAGATATATATACAAAAAGTATATAGAGGAGAAAAGAGAAATACAGGTAGGTGCATACACACACATGCAGAAAAGAATAACACCCATGCAGTAATAAAGTTTAGTCCTCTTAAAATGTCCCTAGCAGAGTCACTACGGTGGCCAACCAAGGGGTGTTGGGGGGCTTCTCCCTTTCTCTCTATCTTGTGTGCAGGATTGGGCCCTTTCTCTGGGCACTTGGCCATCGTCAATGTGGGGTAATATATAGATATATGGTCGCCAATCTATTTTTCACAAAATAGGCAAAATCAATGTTGTCACCTCGAGAGAATAGCATCAAGGACAATACTAATGCGTGCAAAACCAAATAGTTCAAAGGTCAGGGAACTAAGTTATGGAATGGGAAGGTGTTAGGCACCCATCCCACCCTTTCGGTCTCTCATGGGCATGTGTTAACCTTCTCCTTTTGGACTCTGTGACGTGTGTGCTTATGTTCATGACATAAATAGAGAATGGAATCGTTCAACTCTCGTCATGGACAAGGACAAAGTGAATTCATCCTTAGGAGTGTTCTCAAAAAATAATAATTCAAAATATAATATAAGTGTTTGTCGAATTACAACTCATTATGGAGGAACAAATGTATACATCGGACAAGACACAAGCACGTAATAATATGACATTCATTAAGAATATATATATACAGTACTTCTCTTGTGCGGACTAGTTCACATTTTAAGAATGCGGACCGGACATGTGTCACTTGGCGGTGCGCCCAGAAAAGAGAGAGAGTGTGCCTATAATTTAGGCGATAATTTCTTGGCGCACCGTTAGGTGACACATGTCCGGTCCTCATTCTTAAAATGCGGACTAGTCCGCACAAGAGAATTATTGCCTAAATTATATAAAATAAAAAAAATACAACAAATGTGCATAAGGTAGGACTCGATTCTCGGGATTTATCCAAGATGCCTACGTAGCCCAAGGGGTATGAAAGTCCACGTACTTCGAATATAACATATGGTGGGGTTTAACCCATAAATCCAAACAGGGGATATCTCTTATGTGTGTGTGTAGAGATAAATGTGCTTCAAGTGTGAGAATGTGTAGTGAGAATCCCTCATTTTACTATTTCTTTTTATGAAATAAAGTATGTGCAAATTCTACTAATAAAGGTTTGAGATTACGGTATGTGATGTAATGAAGTAAAGCGATAAAGTAGAAATGAATCAATTAATACTAAAATAAGAGAAATTAGATAAAAGGGGTGGAGAATTGGACCCCTTTATGGAGAATTGAAGTGAATCTTGAGCGTAGATACGCTAATCTTGCAATGAGGTGAAGGTGGTATGAGAAGATGGGAGGGAATTTACTAAATGAAATATGAAAAGGATGGAAGGAATGTGGGAAATGGGCATTTTAGGAAGGGAACAACTCCGAATTTGAAAAAATGTTCTCTAAATTATTGAGAGGGATGTTCAAGGGTAACTTTCAAAGTGAGGTCATGGCATCTATTCAGGGTCCCATTCGGCAGTCTGGGACAGATTTTTTGGAAAAATGGTCGTTAAGTACAAATCGTAAGTCAGAATCGCACACGAGGCAGAGTGTTGGAAAGGGTATTCAGAGCCATTTAAGAATCCATTGAGGCATTCCAATTTTTGGGAGTTTATCGAGGTCAAACGGGGCCCGAAAGCGCCCGTTGCTTACTAGATAGGAAATTTTTGGCGAAAAACAAATTATTAGTCCGAATTGTTGGCAGATTCGCACACAGGACAGATCGATGGAAAAGGTATTCAGTTCCCTTTGATATTTCATTCAGTTTTGTTCAATTCTAAGAGTTTATCAAAGTTAAATGGGGCCTGAAAGTGCCTGATGACCCTTCAGAGTAAAACAGGTTGTTCGTTTGTACCGTACTATTAGAAAGGGGATTCAGATCCCTTTGAAGTTTCCTTGAGCTTTACTGAAAATGCAAAGTTGACATAGGTTAAACGGGTCTCGAGAGCATCTGGTGACCTCCAAAATAGTTTTTGAGGTAACACAGATCATTCATCCGTATCATAAGGCCAATTTGTGCATGGGGCAGACTGTTGGAAAGGGGATTAAGAGATCTTCAAACATTCATTGAGCTTCCACTCAAACGAGAAAGTTTATCGGAGTCAAATAAGGCCCAGGAGCGCTCAATAGCCTTCATATCAATTTTTTATGGTAAAATGAGTCTTTTGTCTGAACTATAAGGCCGATTTATACACGGGTCGGACCGTTAGAAATGAAATTCAGAGTCATTTTAAGATTCATTATAATTTCACTCAGGTGAAAAAGTTAATCGGAGTCAAACGAGGCTTGGGAGTTCCCGATAATCTCTAGATTGGTAATCGGAGTATGACCTAGGGTTTGTGATGAATAGGTGAGTACTAGGGACATAAATAGGTGCTTAGGGGGGGTCTTAGGACGATGTATCTACACGGGTTATCATAAATATATGTCGACTAGTCACCCTTTTAAGAATGATAAATCTAAGTTCCTACTTGTCAGTCACGAGCGTAGGACAGAACCTACTCAGCTTTCTGATCAGCATATCGAGGAGAAGGAAAAGGCTACAAATGCAGGGGATACATATGTAGGCAAATACCCTCAATTTGTAAACTTGAAGCGTAAGGCTAAAAACGATTCGAACGACCCTAGTAAAATGAAAGCTTGCTCCAGGCAATTAATATTTTTTGACTTACTATATTAGAAACTTCATCACATAAGACATGTAACTGATGTAATGCACACGAATAAGAATGTTACGAAATATCTGATAGTAACATGTTTGGGTGGATCTCATTCAAAATATGGAAAATATGCACGCCAAGATCTATAGAATATGAAAATAAAAATAAAATTGTGGCTAAAAATGATCCTATAAAACGAAGAATTTATATCCCCCGGTTGATTTTACTTTGACTACTAGTGAGAAAAATATCCTCCTAGACATGTTGTTCAACTTGAAGTCTGTAAATGGTTATTTAAGTAATTTACGCATGGTAGTAAGCTACTAAAGAAATGACCTAAAATAGTGCTACTTTCATGACTTGCAGACCATCATTCAATTAATCTGTATGTTGTTTAGGTATTTCTTCTTCGAACACAAAGATCTCCGTTGAGAAATTATGAAAATAAGTTTGCGCTTTACCTTACTTTGTGCAAAAGTGGTAAACAAAAAGCACATTAAAACTGCAAAATCAACTTTAGCGACGCAATTTATGTAGTAGTGAAATATTTTGTTTTATCATTCTTCGATTTTAGCATCCACTTACTTGTGAATTTATGCAATGTGCCTTTGTTGTGTGGTCCCGTTAGGTGTCTCTAGATGTATAGTTTTAAGCGCTTGATGAAAACCATCAAAAATTATGTTAAGAATACACAATGCTGAAGAATACATAATTGTGGAATCATCGCTATACACTCGGAACATATGCCAGAACAAGATCTGAGGAGGTTCAATCCTTGTGGAGAATGAGTGATCTAGAAACCTGATGAGTCTAAGGATGAATTGCCTTTTGGGAACCCTAAAGAGGTGAGACTCACTAATCTACAATAAGAGCAAGGATCTCGTTATATCTTCGAATCGCAAGATGAAGTTGAATATTCGAGAGAGTCATTACCTACATAATTAACTAAATCATTACCTACATAATTAACTGAATCATTACCTACATAATTAACTGAATCATTCTTATTTAATTATATGTATTCTCTATATTATGATGTAAAGTGTACAATTTACCTTTAGGAAGTACAAGAATGAAATTACCCAAAATCAAAGGAGAAATTGCACGACGAATAATTTTAGGGCATGGATATCAACATAGGTAATATCTACCTCTTATGTGTGCGTTTATTTATTAATGTGTGGTAAAAAATGACCTAATAAAAATTCATTAATAAATGCAACTTATAAACAAAGGGGATGTCACTTCAAGGCTTGCATGCCTAGCAAAAGGCCCCAGATTTCATGCAAAATAGTTTAAGAAATTCCGCACTAACGGTTTTGATTTTATTTCATATTCATGTGAGGAAAATCTTTTGAAGCAAAATTATGAAATTTTAATTTCTTCTTTGACTACCCGTGTCGCTAGCAAAAGCGATAAAAATCCACAAGTTATATTACTAACCTATTATAGGATTGTCCAACAAATCTTGGAACTTGATTATTTAGATTTAATGAAAACTATATTCTATTGAGACTGAGTGAAGGTGGAGGACAAAACGAATGCTTGTAAAGTTGGTATTGACTTTAAACTCATCATGGAAGATTTATCAATGATGAAAAGTAAATATCATATAATTAATGAGACTTTTAATTGTGCATTCAGAATGTAAACAAGTTATTCTACTCAAAGTGCATAAATAATAGCAACTGGTCTATTTTTGTGCATACACAAAAGGGTATGACTACTTAAGCAAATGCATTAAAGGTTCCTAAATAGCTTCAAACTCCTCTTGATGACAATCCTAATTTGAAGGTCTTTTACTTCGATTTATAGGAAGATTGAGTATCAAAATATTATTTTATCCTTGAAAATTCGATTTGTATCCTATTATTATATTGTCTCTTAACAATTCTGTTTGTATCCAGACTGTATCCTATTATGATATTGGATTTATATTGGTGCTTTAGTTTGATTTATAAATGTTTAGTTCAATTTATGAAAGTTTAGTTTGAATTATGAATGTTTAGTATTATTTATAAAATAATCAGGATGGCACGAGATCAATGTAACCTGTAAGAACTGATCGTGTAGTCACGGGACTCACGATTTGAGAGCATGATGAAATTTTTAAAATTTATAAACTTAGGCTTAAAAACATGCCGATAGAGGGTGAAAACCCAAATTAGCATCCAAACGACCCTGTATGAGGTACGATCACCTCGACCAAGACTAACGTAACTTGTATGAATAGATTGTGTAGCCACGGAACTCTTGATGTCAGAATATGATGAGAATTTAAAAACATCTAGACTTAGGCTTAAAAACATGTATTAGAGGGGTGAAACCCAAAATAGCCCCCAAATGGCCTCGTAAGATGCGAGAACACCTCGAACGGGACTAACGTAAATTATAAGACTGACCGCCTAATCATGGGACTCTTGATTTGAGAATATGATGAAAATTGGCAAATATCTAGATACGAGCTTAAAAACATGCCTATAAATGGAAAAAAAACAAAATAACAACGAAACGGCCCCGATAGGGGCACGAACACCTCTCACGTGACCAGTTTAACTCGTAGGCACTGATTGTGTATTATAGGACTCCTAGTTGGAGAGTATGATGAAAATTTGCAAATATCTAGACTCAGACTTAAAACATTCCGCTAAAGGAAGAAATCCAAAACATTCCCCAAATGGCCTCATAAGAGGCACCTACACTTAACACGGGACCAATGTAACTGCTAGAAAAAGACCGCGTAGTCAAGGGGTTACCAGTTTGAAATTAGGAAGAAATTTTTTAAATATATAGACTTAGGCTTAAAAACATGCCTCTATAAGCCAGAACCCCAAAACAACCCCCAAACAATTCCATAAGAGGCACGAACACCTCGCACGGGACTAATGTAAGTCATAAGAATTGACCGTGTAGTCACGGGACTCTCAATTAGAGAGGATGATGAAAATTTGCATATATCTAGACTTCAACTTAAAAACATGCTGATATAGGACAAAAACTCAAAATAATCCCTAAACGGCTCCATAAGAGGCACAGAAACCTCGCACAAGACCAATGTACCTCGTAGGAACTAATTATGTAGTCAAGGGACATCCGATTTTTTAGTATGAAGAAAATTTATACATATCTAAACTCGGGATTAAAATCATGCCCATTGAAGGTCAAAACCCAAAACATATCCCAAACAGCCCCTAAGAGGCACGAACACCTCGCACGAGACCAATGTAACTCGTAGGAACTAATCGCGTAGTCATGAAAATACCGGTTTGAGAGTATGATGAATATTTGTAAATATCAAAATTTAGGCTTAAAAACATGCCTATAAACTGGGAAAACCCAAAATAACCCCTAAAGGGACACATAAGAGGCACGAACATCTCGCACGGGATCAATGTAACATGTAGGAACTGACCATGTAGTCACGTGACTCCTGATTTATGAGTATGATGAAAATTTACAGATATCTAGACTTAAGCTTAAAACATGCCCATAGACGGTGAAAACCTAAAAGAGGATTCAAATGGCCTCGTATGAGGCACGAACACTTCGTACAGGAGTAATATAACTTGTAGGAAGTGGCCTGGGAAAGATAATACACCATAGGATTTGTAGAGAAAGACCACCAATTTTTTATTTTCATAATTTTAATAAACTCAGTATCAAAACAAATCCACAAGTGTTGTGTTAAATAATTTTCTAATTTTAGTCTTGACCTAAGCATGCATCTAGGTGAGTATATGCCAGAATAAAATAAACACCAAACTACAAAACAACCATGTACAAGGATAACCCATAATGGGAAAAAACTCTAAAGACATAGCTAAACCAGTCCACTACGATATAGGCAGTTTACCAGAACAACTTAAACTTACTCGCAAACTCGACGCTTTCAAGCCTTTATAAACTTTATAATTCCTTGTAACATTCTTCGCAGCCACAGTTGGATACCTTATAATAGACATACGACATAGGCGTATTCCCACATCTCAGTATCCGATCAATCTTACTTATCTTTTGATCAGTCCGACTGTCGCCCAACACAAACACAACCCCTACCGCTCGACACTCACAATATGAAGAGTCACCTAGTATGGTGTAATAAAGAAGGGATCTCAAACTGATATATAAATATAGGATTCTTAGATCTTAAACTTGGGTGTAAACTAGGGTTTGGGAGGCACAAGATATAATTTATAAAACGTTTTTGCAAAAGACCTCTCTTAAAATTGATGCCAAACCTGATATTTATTAAAACCATTTTTTAGGTGACGCATTTTTCTAGTAAACTCGTTCGAACGAAAACATATGGTTCATTCGAACCGACTAAAAACTCAGTCTAATAAACATACCAATCTTGTTCAAACCTGCTTTGAACGAGCTTCGAATGATATATTTCTGATCAACATAAATTTATCGATTGACGTTCATTTGAAGGTCGTTCTAACGACATTCACTTCGCATTCAAATGAACTATATAAACTCATTCAAATGACTGAAAACGAAAAATATTCTTCTCTCTTTTATAATCCATTTTATGAAAAGGGCTCACATAATTTAATTACACCCCAATTAAATTCAGGGACCAAACATAATTATGTATTCATACCTTCATTGAAATCCCTCAGATGTTGAAGATAAAAACTCCGCATGTAATCCAATGTAGCTTTAGCTTTGTCGCATGGTCTTCAATCACGCAACATATGCTTGAAGACACAACTCAAGTCCTAACCTACGACTCATATAAGTTTTGTCCAAACACGAAATTGAGTAAATACATACAGTCTGACTTGATTAGGAAATTTATGCTTTCAAATCTAACCCTTTGGTTGTTCTAGGACAAAACTTAAAATGAAAAACTATTGGGCCGTCAAGATTGCTAAGACTTAATTCCCAACTCCAAAAGGAAAAAAGTTACACATGTATAATCGACACAAACTTTAGTAGCTTAACTCTAGTGTAACCCTTTAGTGAATTACTACTAACTTGCACACTTAAGCATACCTTCAAATGCAAAGAGAGTATAACAATATATAAACCACATGAAAAAAAACCTCTGCCTTTGTCTAACCATCCCTACCTAAGAAAAGATGTATCCCCCTAAGTTAAAGATCTCCCCCATATGAGAATAGTTAGATACCATTTCTTCCTCTTTTTGTTCAAGGATAGACAAAGAATAAGGTGCAAAATAATAAAATATTTCTTCCCCTTAAAACCAAATCTCCCCCTAAGTAAAGCCTGTGAATCATAATGGAAAAATAAATATATTATGCGGTGGTGTAAAGAAAATCCTGTAATGACATATCGAAAACACAAGCACAAATAATCCAAACTACGAACAAATGATATCAACTATGATGCAAGCATTCAAGTATAAGACGTCAAGATGATCATAACACATGCCAATATAAATTAAAGATTAAACATAAGGGAAACATGGATTCAATGAAAATGCAAAGACTCAAAATAAAAACCATACCACATATACCAATGAAGCACAACTATATATAGGTATAAATGACCACAAAATTCACAAACACGTAAGCTTTAGAAACTCGCATAGATCAATGCATCAAAACATGGTGGTACGGAGTGAAGGGGCATGAACTGAAAATAAGACAAAATGACCCAATCACTCAAAAACTATCTAAGTAGATCTATTTAATCGCAAAAATTCATCAACATTCGATTTAGCCTCACATATCAAATAAAGAACTTAACAGGATAACCAAACACAATGCACACTTGCCTAGAAATTTTTATGATTCTCGAATCAATAGAGTAAAAATAATTAAGCTCAACTAGGAATCCTTATAAAAACCAGTTGATCTTTAGCTAAACACACTAAAAAAATATATCCTTTATTTCTTTTTTTTTCATTTTGAAAATATCTATTTTTTTAAGAATCAATATAAAAACAATTTGGCCTTGGCAATTTTTTTTTGTGTTTATTGCCTCTCAATCTTTCAGGCTCTTACTAATGTGGGCCTTTTATGCAAAAGAGATTTCTCCATTCGTAGACCTTTCTCATGTACACTCAAATTTTTAATAAATTATCAAACTTGAGAAACGTGTGTGCTTGCGTTCAAATGATCAAATTATATATAAAACCCTTTTAACACAAACAAACCCTAAACATGCAGCAGTATGTGATTGAATAAATTGATAATTTACGCAAGAACATTCAAACACATGCAATTAAGGAAAAATCCCCCACAGGGGCAAAACCATTTATTTTCACTATAATTTGTAAGAAAACGGCTTACAATCGGATTACAATGAAAATACAAGTTGACTAAGAATTACCCTCAGGTATCGGATTCTGTAGTCGCGGCTGGAATTATCCCTTTCCAGTAGGGCTGCAATGGAGAAGAAGAACGGTCTCCTCCACAAGGGTTGAACTGCAAAACTGCGTTCCTGGGTTACCAAAAGGATTCACAAATGTATGGATTTTGTGTGAATCAAAATACCTAGAGTATTGGTACTCAATAGGTGAAGACTTGGGGCTTTCTCTACTCTGAAAATCGTGTGTAGAAGTCTTAGAAAAACCACTTCCCGTAGTGGGATTAAATAGGAGAACTTGAGCCCTAAAATTCGGAACATGATCTGAACACGATCTGTTTGAAATTATCCTCGTCGGATCGGTCCAGTCTCTTTAAGAGGATCGGTCCGATGACATCGGATCGGTTCCTTTTTTAAGGCGGATCAATCCGGTGGGCATCGGATCGGTTCAGCTTTTTAGCTTCATCGGTTCGCTATGGATCCGGGGTACACTGGCCTCACCTCAACAGGCGGATCGGTCCGGTCTCTTTAGGAGGATCGGTCCGGAGGGCATCGGATCGGTTCTTTTATCTGGGCCGGATCGATCCGGTCTGTTCCCTGATTCCTTTTCTGCCTTTGATATTTTGATTCCGTTGATGAGCGTATGATTCTTGAATTTTCTCAACGGTGTAACGGCGTACGACATATAGAATGCTAATGGACAAAAATGTCCTAACAAATCTCCCCTTATGTCTATGCCGGTACATACATAAAAAACAAACATCCGAATTATCAATCATAAAAAATTGCCTATACAAATCTACCCTTCCATGAACCCAAAACTGAAAGAGTACAAGTGAATAAAACTGCATCGTTTGATCTTCAAATCTTCAGGAATCTCAAGCTTTTCTCATCAGAGTGTGCAATACAATGATAATCCATGTAGTACCTACACACATGAGAAAAAAAACAAAATACCACGTGACATATCGAGTTTGAAGTGAGATAAACATATATACCAATTTATGAACAAACTCAAACTTTCAAAACTCCTCCATAATAAGATAATTCATTCTCCCCCTTTTTATGATGTCCCCAAATAGACAAATGAGAGAAATAAATCAAATAAGCAAGAGCGGGGTGTCACTGGGATAAAACCACACCATGAATGAACACAAAGTAACCAAGTCAATGATAGCGTAAATGAAGTGGTGTGATCAAATTCGATAGGAAAATCAATGCATACAAACATGACATATGTGCACGATGAATATTGGATATTCCTAGCGAATGAACTCAAATGCTTCCTTTAGTGTAAAATAATGACTTTATAAGATATTGACTTAATCAAATCAACAAATCAAAGCTCAAAATGATTTTCACACCAATAACGTCCAAAATGATTTTATGCTTTTTCAGGACTTTCAAGGAAGTGCAAAACCGTTTATATGCTCCAACCAAACTCCCTCAGATATTATTTTGAATAGAGGCATTCTAAATTCTCAAACTTTGGAGAATTGATGGTGAAACCTAAGTGGCCCATATTTGGCATGTATAGTTTTTTAGTGCCTTTAAATTTTTTTCGGGCTCTTTTAACCTCTTAGGACCTCGGATATTAAAATTCCTCCATTTTTTAGGTCCTTTTTAACGGTGGTTTTTGCGCAAAGGATATATGATAACCTTTCGCAGCCCCTCCCCGTTATACAAAAACACACAGTCTCACCAAAACGGTTTTTACATGCATTCCAATCTTGTCAAGTTTTATCGCATATTGTACATTGTATAGACATGATTGAGATGAAAACATGCAAGCCAACATGATATAGATAAGTGCAATAATCAAATATAGCCGTGCAGGTGTGCAATAAAGGATATAGGAGTCAAACATGTAGGAAGATATAACTAATTACATCTCAAAGACTCCAACCAATGTAAAGCACATGGATGAAATGATGTAGCCTCTCAAATCTCTATCAAACAGTCACATGGATATATGGAATGAAGTTGTGACTTGGCTAACTTAAATGCTCATCCATAAAAGGTGCAAAAACAGAAAAATCTTTTTGGATTTTTTTCAAAAATTTTGAAAAAATAAAATCTTTTTGTGCTTTTCTTAAAATTTTTCTTAAAGGAAAATCTTTTTGTATTTTTCAAAAGAAATATAAAAAGCAACAAGAATAAAACAAAGCTGTACAACTTAAGCAATGGTACATATAAAACCGACTAGCAATAGGAAGCATATGATATGAACAAGAAGGAGCATCCTATTCTAGACATAGACCAACCCCTCAGTCAACTGTGCAAATCCCTAAAGATTTTCTAAGACTCTCAAATCTAAGGGCATCTAAAGGTTTCGTGAAAATATCAGCTAACTGACGGTCGGTGGGAACAAAACTCAGGGATACGACTTTCTCTTCAACTAACTGACGTATAAAGTGCTCACGTATCCTGATGTGTTTTGTGCGCGAATGCTGAACTGGATTGCGGGATATGTGTATCGAGCTCGTGTTATCACAGGAAATGGTCATGGTGTCCTGTGATATCCCATAATCCTCCAGCATTTGCTTCATCCACAAGAGTTGTGTGCAACAACTCCCGGCGGCTATGTACTCAGCCTCTGCAGTGGACAAAGAGATGGAATTTTGCTTCTTGCTCAGCCAAGAGACAAGAGCAGAACCAAAATAGAAACACCCATCAGAAGTGCTCCTACATCCATCTACATCCCCAGCCCAATCGGCATCCGAATAGGCGGACAGACGGTCATCGGTATCCAAGGAATACCAAATCCCGTACGAGAGAGTCCCACTTACGTATTTAATAATACGTTTTAGAGCAAGAAAATGTGACTCTTTTGGGGATGCCTGATATCATGCACAGACTCCAACACTAAAGGCGATGTCGGGACGACTGGCATTCAAGTAGAGAAGACTACCTATCATACTCCGATATAAGGTTTGCTCTACGTCCTTGCCTGAAGTGTACTTACTAAGCTTGGTAGTGGTACTCATAGGTGTACGTGCATGCTTAGTGGAGTCTAAACCAAATTTCTTCACTAGGTCTCTAGCATACTTGGATTGGGAGATGAACATCCCATCCTCTAGCTGACGAACCTGGAGACCAAGGAAGAATGTAAGCTCACCAACCATGCTCATTTCAAACTCACTTTTCATCTCCTCTTCAAAGTGATGAGCATGCTGGGAGCATGTGGATCCAAAGACTATGTCGTCCACATAGACCTGGGTAACCAAAATAGCACCGTCATCTCTCCTGACGAACAATGTCATATCTACTCCCCCTCTCTTGAAGCCACGAGCTAAGAGATAGGAAGTAAGCCTCTCGTACCAAGCACGGGGTGCTTGCTTCAAACCATACAAGGATTTCCTCAGATAGTAGACGTGCTCAGGGTGCTGAGGGTCTTCAAACCCTTTTGGTTGTTCCACATAAACCTCCTCCAGTAGAATGCCATTCAGAAAGGCACTCTTGACATCCATCTGATATACCTTAAAGCGGAGATGACATGCGATGGTGAGCAGAAGACGGACGGACTCAAGCCTCGCAACAGGAGAAAATGTCTCCCCAAAGTCTACACCCTCTATCTGTGTGTAGCCTTGAGCGACCAACCTAGCCTTATTACGGATTATGGTACCATTTTCATCCATTTTGTTCTTAAAAATCCACCGGGTACCTATTACATTAATCTCACTAGGTCGGGGGACAAGTTCCCAGACATCATTCTTTTTAAACTGAAGCAACTCATCCTGTATAGCAGATATCCAGTGTTCATCCTTGAGTGCTTCTTTGTGGTTCTTGGGCTCGACTTTGGACGTGTAGCAAAGATGGCTAACAACGTTCTATAGCTGAGCACGAGTCTTGACCCCTAGAGTGGGATCGCCAACAATGGCAGATGGGTCATGACTCTTGCGAACCCAAGCAGGTGTGTACCCTAACACAGGAGTAGGATCCACAGAGTGTGAGAGAGGAACAGGTAAATCACTGTCAGAACAATCCTCATCCTCACACTTAAGGTTATGATCAATAACCGTCAAAAGTTCGTCATCTTGCACGGTAACGTTTATTGATTCCATAACCTTAGAGCTTTTCAGGTTAAAAACCCGGTATGCTCTGCTAGTCGATGAATATCCTAGAAATATTCCCTCGTCGCTCCGGGAGTCAAACTTTCCTAATTGCTCTCTATCCCGTAGGATGTAGCATTTACTCCCAAAAACACGGAAATATGCCAGGTTGGGCTTCTTGCCAGTCCACAACTCATATGGAGTCTGAAGTGTGTGTGGACGCAAATAAACCCTATTCACCGTGTGGCATGCAGTAAACACTGCCTCTGCCCAAAATCTCCTAGAAACTTTACGACCTAGAAGCATAGATCTAGCCATCTCTTGGATCATTCTATTCTTTCTCTCAACAATCCCATTTTGCTGAGGAGTTCTCACAGCAGAAAACTCATGTTTGATCCCAAGGCTATCACAGTAAAGATATCCCTTTGCTTCTGTGAATTCAGTGCCATTGTCACTACGCATCCTGTTAATAGTGACACCATGTTGATTTTGCAGGACACGGCACTTGGTCGTTAAAAATTCTACAGCATCGGATTTCTCTCTCAGAAAACCTACAATGGAGTACCTGGAGAAATCATCTACCATCACGAGGATGTACCTCTTACCACCTAGACTCTCAGTACGAGTAGGACCCATAAGATCCATGTGAATCAACTCAAGAACACGAGAGGTGGTAATGGAATGCAACTTCCTATGGGGACTACGGATTTGTTTTCCCAACTGACAGGGTCCACAAACGGTCGAAGTTGACTTTCCAAGAGATGGTAAGCCACGTACTAGGTCATTTTTAGCTAATCGGTTGAGATCTCTAAAGTTCACGTGACCTAGACGTTGGTGCCACAGATCCATAGGAGTGATTGTGGTGCTGTTGCAGACAAGTGAGGATGTGGACTCAGTCCCATAGCAATTATCCTTGGTCCTCACACCTTGCATCAAAAACTTACCGGCTTGATTATAGACTTTACATGCGTCCCGGTCAAACTTTACTGCCAGGTCAGTGTCGCACAGCTGGCTAATGCTGAGAAGATTTGCTTTCAAACCTTTGACGTACAAAACATTTTCTAGCTTAGGAAACCCAGGTAACTCGACAGTACCACGTCCTATAATGCTAGACTTGCTCCCATCTCCAAAGGTGACTCTGCCATCCTGATAGTCCTCAAGAGTCGTAAAAAATGAGTCATCACCTGTCATGTGTCTGGAGCACCCACTATCAAAATACCACTGTGAGGTATTATGTGCTTTGAGAGCAACATGAACAACAAAGGCCTTTTTATCTTTCTTAGGCACCCAAGCAGAAATGACCTTTTGCTTGCCTTTGTTGTTGTTGATTTTAGCTGGAATGTGAGAAGCGTTCACTAACGGCGAAGACATCCGTCGGAATTCTTTCATCAAACTCTGAGTCGTGGCAGCTAAGAACTCAACTCGCTCTCTCAGACTAGAAAATTTATCAGTATGATGTGGTGGAGCAGTAGTACGTCGTGTTCGACCCATACTATAGCAAGATTCCCTAAGGTGGTCTTTTCTTTTGCAATAAGTGCAAAAGAGCACAGTCAAAGGCGGACCTTGGTTTGCTTTTCTTGGTCGATTCTCCATCGAGGTTTTTTACGGTGACCATAAGGAGTTGTAGTAAACTCAGGAACTGGTCCAGGTGCAATTTGGGATATGGAGGCACCATCATATCCAATTCCTTGACGATCACCAAAACCTAAAGCGGGGCCGAGGAGCATCTTTCCCATCTTCCCAGATTTGTCCTCGATTTGTACCTTGACTTCCCGTGCTTTCTCAAGATCATGAGTCAGCTGAGCAACAAGGGCTTCAAGTTTCTTCCGAGTCTCCACGGAGGAATGGAGCTGACTCGTAAGACTAGCCACTTGCTTAATCAAGGCCCCTCTCTCTTTCTCTAAAACACTCTCTCTCTCTCTAAACAAATTCTCATTCTCGACACATGTAGAATCTCTCTCTCTCAGGGCGGTGCAGGTGGAGAACTCTCTTTCTATCGCTTTCTTTAAATCTTCCTCTAAGCAGGTGATCTTAAGAACTAACGCTTTATTACGCTTTTTAGTTTTAAAAGACTCAGAATATAACTCAGCGTAGGCGCATTGTATATCACTCTCGCTCTCACTTGTGTCATCCTCCCCCTCACTCACATCGATCTCACTGTCGAGGTGTCCCTGTGAAGCATCATTCTCAACGTCGTGAGGAGAACTAGGAGTGCTCACTTGGCTAGCCATGAATGCGGTGAAGTTACACTCATGCGGTGACTCATCTCCAGAATCCACCGTCTCGACCTCAGTGTCGTCACTAAGGGTAGCATTAAGAACAGCTTTCCCTTTCTCTCTATTCAGACGATTGGCACACTCAAACGCTCTATGACCCCTACCATCACACTCAAAACATCTCTCACTTTCTTTCAGAGGAGGATTTTTGGAAACTTTTTCATTTTTCTTTTCAAACTTATTTTTCTCAAATTTCTTTTTATCTTTAAAATTGCCATTTTTCTTAAATTTGAGAATCCTCTTGAATTTTTTTGCGAAAAGAGCCAAATCATCTAAGTCAAAATCACACTCAGAATCTGACGTGTCAGTCTTTATCTTTCTAGATGACTCTACCCTCTTTCTAGCTGACCCTTCACTCCTTCTCTCTTGGGCTTTATGATCAATTCCCTTATCTTTAGATTTAGCATTTTTAGGGAACATATCAATTTCATAAGTTTGCAAATCTCCTACAAGTTCTTCCAATTTTAGCGTATTTAAATTACCCATAGAATTTAGCACAGTGACTTTAGGGATAAAACGCTTAGGCAAAGAACGAAGAATCTTTTTAACAACTCTAGCATTCGGAATATGTTCACCAAGATTAAAACTAGTATTCACAATGTCAGAAAGTCTAGCATAAAATTCATCAAAGCATTTAGAATCATGCATGATGATTGTTTCAAATTGAGTTGTCAAGTTTTGCAACTTAGACTCTTTCACAGCATTAGTTCCTTCATGGGTGAGTTGTAAAACATCCCATGCTTCTTTTGACGTGGTACACGTCATTATGCGTTTGAACTCATCAGGTGTGACAGACCCAGAAATAGCACTTAGACCCTTAGAATTAAAAGATGACCATTTAATTTCTTCATCAGTCCAAGAAATGTCAGGTTTCAAGTTGGTCACATTATCAACAGTTACGGTGGGAGGAGTCCACCCTCGTTCAACCAAAATCCAGACACGTTCATCAATGGCTTTTAAAGCCAACTTCATACGGGCTTTCCAATAAGCATAATTTGTCCCGTCAAAAACATGCATTTTATAATATGACTTCTCCATTTGAACACACACTTTTTCAAAAATCATTTTTTCAGAAAATTGATATCTTAGAAAAATTTTGCGGAAAAAGGAATACGCGATAGATTAGCGTAACCTGCTCTGATACCAATTTGAGAAACGTGTGTGCTTGCGTTCAAATGATCAAATTATATATAAAACCCTTTTAACACAAACAAACCCTAAACATGCAGCAGTATGTGATTGAATAAATTGATAATCTATGCAAGAACATTCAAACACATGCAATTAAGGAAAAATCCCCCACAGGGGCAAAACCATTTATTTTCACTATAATTTGTAAGAAAACGGCTTACAATCGGATTACAATGAAAATACAAGTTGACTAAGAATTACCCTCAGGTATCGGATTCTGTAGTCACGGATGGAATTATCCCTTTCCAGTAGGGCTGCAATGGAGAAGAAGAACGGTCTCCTCCACAAGGGTTGAACTGCAAAACTGCGTTCCTGGGTTACCAAAAGGATTCACAAATGTATGGATTTTGTGTGAATCAAAATACCTAGAGTATTGGTACTCAATAGGTGAAGACTTGGGGCTTTCTCTACTCTGAAAATCGTGTGTAGAAGTCTTAGAAAAACCACTTCCCGTAGTGGGATTAAATAGGAGAACTTGAGCCCTAAAATTCGGAACATGATCTGAACACGATCTATTTGAAATTATCCTCGTCGGATCGGTCCAGTCTCTTTAAGAGGATCGGTCCGGTGACATCGGATCGGTTCCTTTTTGAAGGCGGATCAATCCGGTGGGCATCGGATCGGTTCAGCTTTTTAGCTTCATCGGTTCGCTATGGATCCGGGGTACACTGGCCTCACCTCAACAGGCGGATCGGTCCGGTCTCTTTAGGAGGATCGGTCCGGAGGGCATCGGATCGGTCCGGTCTGTTCCCTGATTCCTTTTCTTCCTTTGATATTCGGATTCCATTGATGAGCGTATGATTCTTGAATTTTCTCAACGGTGTAACGGCGTACGACATATAGAATGCTAATGGACAAAAATGTCCTAACAAAACTCATGGGCAATGGTTTTGACATGCATAAATCCCCAATGTTAAAATAAAATTGTATATGACAAGATTATTATAAGACACCTCACTTAGCTTATGTGACATGTGAAGTTAAAATCCAAAGGATCTCATGAAAATTCTGTACAAATGCATATACAAAGTGAATCCATCATGCAAATAATTTCAAATTACTTCAATGTAAACATGATTAAGAACAATTCAAGCATTGAAAATCAAAATCAAATATCCTAGTCACATGGATACATGGAATGAATGGGAATCAGACACGCCGATATGCCACACAATATCTGCAAAACTAAAATATAAAAAAATAAAAATCCTTTTGAGTTTTTAAATTTTTTAAAAAACTATATCAATTTAAAAGAAATAATTCAAAAGACAAACATTTTTTTTTCTCATTAAGACCAAAAAAATGAAAAGTCAAAATAGAAAAGATAAACATGTCATAACACTAGCAATAACATATAACATAAATCACAACACTAGTGTATGACAAATACACAAGAAATCACTCATAAAATATATCACGTGATGAAATATGCGAAAGCATGCAAGATTCAACAAGCTGAATATTAACTGCCTCCAAATTGGATCTCCTAACCCACATAGGATGTGACAAACTTTGTTTTGGAGAACATTAGTGACACTATACTTAGCCTTCCTAAAACCTTTTCTAAGATCATAATAAAAATTCCTTTTCCTATAGGTTAACCTTTTCTAACGTCCTTAGATTTGGTTGGCTCTCTCAAAAGTATGGTCTTGGCTTTTGCAGCGAAAGTATCAGTATCATCGAAGCCAATCCCACACTGGTCATCTTTGATTTGGACGATGCCTAACATTTCATCTAACATATACGACCTATACTCAAAATCAAATTTGACATAGTTGAATATCTCAATTTATCCTCTAACTTCAAAATCGTATACTCGAGAAAAGACATAGACTCTTCAAACTGAAGAAGCTCATTCTTCACGATCTCTATCAAAATACGAAGCCTATCTCTCTCACCTTCAACATACTCGATTTTGTATCTAAGAGTCCTCTCATGTTCCCTAAGATCCTTAATTAGCATTATCCTCACCTATGACTCGTTCCTTCACCTTAGTATCTAAATGCAAGTTGGCCTTTTTTAACTTTAACGACTCAGTGTATGACTATCGAAAGGCCACTTGAAGCTCATTATCCTCTTCTTCTTCTTGTTCTTCTTCTTATTCTTCGCTCCTCTACTCACTAGCTTGGGAACCTAAAGATAGGAACTCAGAACTGTCACGTACATGAACATCTTCATCAGGGGAAGATAGTTCATTTAAGCTCAAATGACTTACCATTAATTCGGTGTAACTGCGATCAACGAGGGAATCACCTTCCTCTTCCGACTCACTATCACTAAAGGCAGTATTATATACCTTCTATTTATTACCCTTATTCCTTAGTTTAGTGGGATACTCGTAGAAATAATACCCTAAATTTTGGAATTCAAAACATTTCTGCTGATCATCCACCTTTTTAGGACCATCCCTATTCTTCCTATCACGGAAAAACAAACTTCTTAAGTCTTTTTTCAAAAATCTTCTCTCCTCTAAGTTTAATAAACTTATTGAACTTCCTAGCAAACCTATATATCTCTTCAATATTAAGCTCATCATCATTATCATAATTTGAAACATTCTCTTTTTGAGCTTTTATGGAAATACCCTTTTCCTTCTTCGGAGGGAACATATTCATACGGAATCTAGGATTGTGAGTTTGACATCAAATCTTCCAAGCAACAACTATAAGATTTTTCACATAAATTTAGACTAGGTGATCGACTAACTTAGTTAAATGATGAGTTGAAAATATCCGGCAACTTGTCATATAAACTCATCAAAAGACTCATTATATAACATCTTAATCATCTCAAACTAAATCATCAGATTTTGTAACTTGGAAACCCTAACAGTATATGTTACATTATGTGTGGATCACAAAGTATCCTAAACATCCTTCGTGCTCTCACAAGTCGTAATGCGTCCACACTTTTCAGTGATCACGATGAAAAAAATAGCGTTCAGACAGCATGAATTAAAAGTGGAGGCATTTTATTCAGCCGCTGTATAAGAGGCATACACTTAGGATCACCACTTTGAATGGGAAGAATCCACCCATACTCAACCAAGTTCCAAATGTTCTCATCGATCGATTTAAGGAGAATTGCATCCGTGCCTTCTAATAGGGATTGTTTGACCCATCAAATAATGGAGGTCGGCCAACGTAACTACCCTATTGGTTAAAATTCATCTAAACCCTAAAGAGCCAAAAAACAAAGATCTAGCATTGAAAACTAGTGTAACCCATTCAGATATAAATTTGAGAAAGCTAATGATCCCTAGGGTTTGTAATGAAACATCACCAATTTTTAGTTTTCACGGTTTTAATAAACTTTGGATCGAAACAAAACCTAAAGTATTATGTTAAAAGTTTCTAAATTTAGTCTTGACCTAAGCATGAATCTAGGTGAGTATAAGAAAGAATAAAATAAATAGCAAACCACAACACGATGATGTTTTAAAAAAAAATCATAATGGAAAGAAACTCAGACGACCCAACCATACAAGTCCACTATGATATAGGTAGTTTAAAATAACAACTTAGATTTACTCATAGGCTCGACACCTTCAATCCTTTATATGCTTCCTCTTTTCTTATAACCTTCTTCGTAGCCATTGTTGAATGCCTTCTAATAGCCACATAATACGGGAAAATTCCAATGTCTGAGTATCCCATAGATCTTACTTGTGTCGTGATTAGTCCAGTCACTGCTCAACACAAACACGATCACCACCGCTCAAAACTCTCATGGTATGAAGAGATAACCAATATTGTTCAACACTGAAGAGATCTCAAGACGACATATAGATTTATGATTCTTGAATCTCAAACTTTGGTGTAAACTAGGGGTTGGGAGGCACAAGACATAACTTGAAAAAATATTTTTACAAAAGACCGCTTTTAATACTGATGATAACCTCGAATATTTTTAGAAAACATATTTTTTGAGGCAACAAAAGTTTCGAGAAAACTCGTTCAAATGAAAACACATGGTTCATTTGAATAAAAACATTATCTCGTTTGAACTAATTGAAAACTCATTCGAACAAACATGCCATTCTCGTTCGAATAATATATTTATGATCAATAGAAATTTCTCGTTTGATGTTTGTTTGAAAGTCAATCTAATGGCAGTCACATCTCATTCGAACGAACAGTATAAACTCGTTCAAATGACTAAAAATCAAAAATATTTTTCTTTCCTTTAAAATTCATTTTACGAAACGGCCTCAACTAATTTTATAAAATAATACCCAAACTATATCTAGGGATCAAACACAAATATGTACTCATACCTTCATTCAAATCCCTCATATGTTGAAAATGAAAACTCGACACGTAACTTAGTGTATCCTCGATGTCGCTTTAGCTTTTCCACATGGTCATTAATCATGCATCACATACTTTAAGGACACAACTAAAATCCCAACCTATGACTCAAATAAATTTTATCCAAACACAAAATTAACCTAATATATATAAATTGGCTCGATTCAAAAATTTATCCTTACATGACCGCGTAGTCACGGGACAATTGGTTTGAGATTGTGACATAAATTTTCAAATATATAGAATTTGGATTAAAAGCATGCCCATAGAGGGTAAAAACCCAAAATAACCCCCAAAATAACCCCCAAATGGCCCCGTAAGAGGCACGACTACCTTGCACGGGACCAATGTAACTCGTAGGAACTAACCGTATAGTCATGGGACTCTTCGTTTGAGAGTATGATGAAAATTTATAAAAATCTAGACTTATGCTTAAAAACATGTCCATAGAGGGTGAAAATCCAAACAACCCTCAAACGGCTCTGTTAGAGACACAAATATATCGCACGGGGTAAATGTAACTCCTAAGAATTGATCGCGTATTCACTGGACTCTCGGTTTGAGAGTATTATAAAAATTTATAAATATCTTGACTTAGGCTTAAAAACATTCCCATAGAGAGTGAAAACCAAAATATCCCCTAAACGGTCCCGTAAGAGGCACGGACACCTCACACGGGATCAATGTAATGCGTAGGAACTAGTCACAGAACTCTCGATTTGAGAGAATAGAAAAAATTTGAAAATATCTAGACTTGTGCTTAAAACATGCTCATATAGAGCGAAAACTCAAAATGGCCCCTAAACGTCCCCGTAAGAGGCATGGACACTAAGCGCGTGACAAATGTAACTTATGGGAACTAACAACATAGTCACGGAACTCATGGTTTGAGAGTATGGTAAAAATTTATAAATATCTAGACTTAGGCTTAAAAACATGCCATAGAGGGTGAAAATCCAAAACAGCCTCCAAATGGCCCTATAAGAGGCATGAACACCTCGCATGGGACCAATGTAACTCAAGAACTGATCATGTAGTGTAGAGACTCCCGTAACTCGTATTATATTAGCCCTTGAAAATTCTATTTGTATCCTACTATGATATTGGTGCTTTGGTTTGATTTACAAATGTTTTAGTTTAATTTATGGATGTTTTGTTTGAATTATGAATGTTTATTGTTGACACCCCATTTTAGTGGGGTCAATATTTATTATGATTTATAAATGTTTAGTATGATTTATGAATTAACTAGGATGGCAAGGTGTTTTACTTTAAATTATCAACTCCACGGTTATAATATTGCTTAATTGTATATGAATTGATTATTGAATACATGTTTTTTGGGGCGATTGCCTAAAATAATTTTTTTATTTTATTAAATGGATATGGTTACAACCCAAATTTTTGACCTCGAATATTCTAAAAAAAAATAAAGAAATGGTCACGGTCCAAGAACATAACCATTTTTTATTTATTTTTTAGAAAATTTAGGGTCACAGATTTGGACCGTGACCCATTTTGAACATCGTACCATGCATGGTCACGATCCAGAATCGTGACAATGGGGTCACGGCCTAGATCCATGGCCCAATGTGAACAGCATCATATACATAGTTATGATCTAAGTCCGTGACAATCGAGTCAATATTGTCCGACGGGGGACATCGTGATCCTCGTTTAGGGTCATAGATGAAGTCTGTGACCAAGGTTTTTGGTCATGGCAAAAATGGTCACAACCAAGGTCCGTGACCATCTTCGATATATGGTGTATTACCGCACAGATGAGAGATCATCCAATACATGTGCGATGTGTAGTAATTTGGTCCTTAACATCCGGGAGGCCATGCCTCTTTTCCTCCCCCTTTTATCTTTCTAAAGTACCTTGGATATGGCATCCGAGTAAATGTCAGAGGGGTTGCATTCTGAGTGTTTGCTCCTCATGACTTCTATAGTTTCTTGTAGTATAGTAATATGTTTAGACCTAACTTGAACATTATGTTATTATAACGTATATATGATCATATAATTCAAACTCACTAGAGTTGGAGCGATCTTGTTGTAAGGGCAAAAAATGTTGAATGCTCTGATATCAATTTAAGAATGCAAAAATAAACATGCTCGGCGATGATGGTCACAAACAAAAACGGTATTTTTGTATTTTCATCAATTTAATAGTCCAAGTATACAAAACTAATTTTAAACAAATTTTACTCTTTGATTAAATTAGTTATGAAGGTGCATATGTGTTCAAAACAATATGAATATGCTACGCATTCAAGAACACAAAGATTGAAATAAAATCCCTTTATAGGGAAAAACCTATATTCAGAACTTTTGACAAATCACAAGACAGTCGAATTACTATACTATTTGATACCATCCATAAGTATAATGCTTTACTCTTCTCAAATCTCTAAAGAATTCCACTTGTCTCCAAGAAGTCCACAAGCGACAGATCCGCACTCGAAATCCACCGATACAACCTCAACCTTCTTCTTCAGCAGTGATCCCTCAGGGTTCACAAGTCAGCTATAGAGGTACCTATCTAAAAGGTGTATATGAGGATACTAACTATATAGGGTTTAAACCAATTCATAAAAATTATTTAGGAATGTGTTGTGTGAATCAAAAGTGTTTTGATAACACAAAACTATGAAAACTTTTATAACAGATATTCATAAAGCCTTATTTCAAAAGTCTTACGAAATTTGGAGTCAAAATAGGTATTTATAGACCTGACAGAAAATTTGAGGTGACGTCTCGTTGGAATAAAAATGAGTCTCGTTCTAATGATAAAGGCAGTTCATTTGAACGAAAACGAGGTTCGTTCGAACGACAAGGCCATGTCGTTTGAACTAACTTCAATCAACATTCAAACAATGCAAAATAGTAAGATCAAAAGACCCTTCTAACGAGAATTTAAAGTCGTTCGAATGAGAAACGAATCTCGTTTGAACGAGGTTGAAAAAATTATTTTAAAAAATACCAACCTCGTTTTTCAATAAAAAAAATAAACATCCCAAATAACTTTATGAATAATTCAAACTCCTAAAAGTCTTTATACCTTCTTAAGATGTAGAGGAGTCTTGAAATTGGAGTTGTTGGTGTTCGGTTCGACAAGTAGTTGGACTCGATTTGTAACGGAATATGCCAAATATGCCAAAGTGCAAATAAAATAAATAAAATGCCTAAGCTAAAATATTTGCGCTTATAAATCTTCCCCTTGGGATATTCTGGTACAAAAACTAATCGAAACACAAATTACAAAAAAATACCCAATTATGATAAATATCCTAATGTTCTTCCCAAACCTTAAAAATGGACTGGCATAAGGACACATTGTCTTCAATCTCCACTTGTTCTTATCTTGGCCAAATTTGTGTTCATACGTTTCAATATGTTCGTCATTTAGAAACCTATACATATGAAACAAAGAAAATACCTCATCATGCATCGAGTTTGAAATAGAAAATAAAACTTATAAAACAATAAATCAACCTCCCATATAACTCAAACTAGTCAAATCTCCCCGTAATTTATTGGTAAAAAATGTTGAATGCTTTGAGACCGATTTGATAATGCGAAAATAAACGTGCTCGACAAGAATGGACACAAACAAAAGTTATATTTTTGTATTTTCATCAATTTAAAAGTCCAAGCATACAAAACCAATTTTAAACATATTTTACTCTTTGATTAAATTAGTTATGACGCATTCAAGAACATAACGATTAAAATAAAAATATCTTTACATGGCAAAACCTTTATTTAGCACTTTAGACAAATTACAAGAGAAATGAAATACAATAATTCTTGATACCAGCCACCATTATAATGAGCTAGTCTTCGTAAATCTCTAAATAATACCACTTGTCTCCAACTAGTTCACAAGTGATAGAATCACTCTCAGTATCCATCGATCCAGCCTTAACCTTCTTCTTCCGCAATGATGCCTTCGGGTTCATAAGTCAGTCATGGAGGTTCCTCTCTATAAAATGTATGCAAGGTTTAAACCAATTCATAAAAACTATTTAGGGATGTATGTTGTGAATCAAAAGTTTTTAATAACACAAAACTATGAAATTTTTTATAACAGATATTCAGAAAGTATTCTTTCAGAAGTCTTACGAAATTTGGAGTCAAAATAGATATTTATATACCTAAAACCAAAGCTCGAGGTGGTGGCTCATTTGAATGAAAATGAGGCTCGTTCGAATGAGAAAGGTGGTTTGTTTGAATGAAAACAAGGTTCATTCGAATGACAAGGCAATCTCATTTGATCCAGCTTCAAACAATCTTCAAAGGATGAAAAATAGTATGACTTCGTTGGATACTCATTCAATGTAAGATCAAACGACCATTTTAATGAGAATGTAAAGTCATTCGAACAAGAAACGAATCTCGTTTGAACGAGGTTAAAAAAATTATTTATAAAAACTTTAAAAATACAAGCCTCATTTTTTAATAAAAAAAATAAACATCCCAAATAACTTTGTAAATAATTTCAAACTCCCAAAAGTCTTTATATCTTCTTGAGATATAGAGGAGTCTTGAACTTGTAAATGTTGGTGTTCAGTTCGATGAGTAGCGCGAGTCGATCTGTAATGGGATATGCCAAATATGCCAAAGTGCAAATAAAATAAATAAAAAGACTAAGCTAAAATACTTGCGCTTAAAAATCTCCCCCTATGGCTATTCCGGTACAAAAACTAATCGAAACCCAAATTAAAAAAAAATACCCCTCTATGACAAATATCTTAATACCCTTCACAAACCCTAAAAATGGACTGACATAAGGACACATTATCTTCAATCTCCACTTGGTCTTCACTTGGCCAAATTTGTCTTTATGTATTGTAATATGTCCATCCTTTAGATTGCTACACGCATTAAACAAAGAAAATACCCCGTGATGCATCGAGTTTGAAATAGAAAATAAAACTTATAAAATAATAAATCAAACTCTCCTATAAATCAAACTCATCAAATCTCCCCCGTAATTTGTTCTCCCCCTTTCTGACTGAAATAGACGAAGAAGTAGAAACTAAACATGAAGTATTAAGCATCACATAGAAGAAGTAAGATAACATCATAAATATATACATAAACAACGCACGTTTAATGATAATCTCAAAGGCAAAATCCACCAACTACTTTTTTTAAATTCCATTTTTTTTTCAAAAAGGTGTAAATCTTATAAATACAATACGATACCATATATAATATATGCAAAATATACTAAAGAAAATCTGGCACACATATATAGGTATAAAATGATCACAAAAATCGACACAAAACACATAAGCTTTACATACTAGTATAATATCGATGTGTTTAAACATGTGGGATGGAATGAATGGGCATAAACTAGATACAAATGAATTATGATCCAAACACTGAAATATGTTTAAGAAGTTATAATAGATCGCAAAACTTTATTAAACTAAGGTTTAGCCTCTCATGACAAGATAAAGTGGACTTAATGAACAGACAAACACAATGCACACAAGCCTAGAATATTGATGATTCTATAAATCAATAGCGTCATGACAAAATAAACATAACTAGGATTCATTGTGCAAGCCCGTTGATCTTCAACTAAACTCCCTCAAAATATAAACAATAATATTTTATATTATTTCTTTTCATGATTCTTTTGAAGTTATTTCTTTTTGAATGATCAATCAAACTAAATTAAGTTGGCCCCTTTTTGGCAATTATTCTATTTTTATTGTCTTAAGTCATTTTATTGGTCTCTTGCCAATGGTGGCTTTCACGCAAAGGAGATTTGCTCATTTCACATCCCTTTTCCTCTGCTCACTCATATTTTTTCACTATTAATTAAACATTCTCATGAGCAATGTTGATACCAAAATTAATATGCTGATATGGACGAATGATATGAAGACACGTGTCAATCTACTTGGCATAATAACAACGAGGAAGTTCATTTCCCCGACCAACTCATGTTCTCTCCGAGCAACGAGGATACACCGAGGAGCTTCAGCACTCCGAGGTACTCTAGCGCTCCGAGGTACTAAGGCGGTCCGAGCTGCATCTCGGCCATAGCATAAACTGCCAGATAATCAACAGTTCAATTATTCATTGCATGTTTATCATCTTGACGCACACGCTGCATTAAATGTATTACCATTTCATATGTATATCATTTAATGTATCAACCCTTTCATGTACAGCCTAAGGGCTATAAATACCTTGTATCACCCTCATTCAAGGGGATCGGAATTTCTGGGTATCATTTGTAATCGAGAATTCCCAGACACTCAGTAATAACATAACAGTGGACGTAGGCCTTTCTTATAAGGCTGAACCACTTTAAAAATCTTGGTCTCATTTATTTATCTGTGATTGAATAATTAGAGCGATCTAATTTTTTACATCAACAGATTGGCGCCGTCTGTGGGAACGATTTGTTATTATCGTTTTTCACCAAAAATCATTCATCACCAATGGCGAATAACCCAGAATCTAGCAATCGAAACGCTGGAAATGCTGGAAATCCTCCTAATCCCTCTGCACCTCCAGATCTGGCCATGATCATGACAAATCTGGCTCAAGGACAAACCGCCATGCAAGATACGATGCGGCAACTCATACAAACCCTTCATGGCGGTGCACCTGCACGTTCAGGACAGCAAAGTGGTCAGAGGCAAACTTATTTACTTTCTTCACGATCCAGGCGTACTGAGTCACGTCGTAATGAGGAATCTGATGATTTCTCTTATCAACCTGGGCGAACTTTGTCACTAAGGGCTACAGATACTGATCAACATATCACCCTCTCTCCAGAAAGACCCAGTGCTTTAGAAAGACTGAGTAGGGTGTCTTCTTTCAGTCGATTAGGCCCTAGGAGGAATAGGAGTCCACCTAAGACCATATCGAGGAGTTTTCGACAACCATCAGATCTAAGAGAAGGATCAGCACAATCACGACCAGCTGCTCGTCAAGATAGATCTCAAGAAGCTACCTCAGAACGATCAATTGCTCGAACCAATAGGCCCGAGGAAGGAAATAAAGCGTGGAAAGGATCTCTCCAACGGTTGGAGGATAAATTGGGAGAAATGGCCAAGGCAAAGAACCCCCTACAACAAACTTTTGTTCGAGGAACACCTTTTGTACAGGCCATTGTGAATTTTCCTACACCGTCAAAGTTCAAAGCACCTGTAGTAACCCCCAAATATGATGGAAAGACAGATCCTGTTCTTCACATAGAGCAATATCAAGCTGCTGCCGACATCTATGTCGTCCCCGATGAGATGAGATGCAGAGCGTTCTCAGGAACTCTTACTGGAGCTGCCCAGATATGGTACAACAATCTTCCTAGGGCTAAGATTTCAACTTTCTTTCAGTTGGCCGAGTTGTTTATTGGCAATTTCTGTTTTGGAGCAAAGCCAGTAAAACGAGTAGCACACTTGTTAAGTGTTAGACAAAAACCTGGTGAGAGTACTAGAGATTACATAACTCGTTTCAATAACGAGAAGCTGGAGGTCATAGATTACGAAGAGAAGACAGCAATCACCGCTTTGATGAGTGGGTTGTTGCCGAATAAGTTGTATTATACTTTGGCGAAAGATCCACCTAAAATTATGTCAGAACTGATGGCAAAAGCTGCTAAAATCATGAATGCCGAGGAAGCTATGGCTGCAAAGAAGAATATAGATAAAGACACCAAGGTGGAAGTCGATAAGTCTAAGAATAAAGAGCATAAGGGCAATGGCGGTGATAAACGCTCCAGAAATAATAAATCATCATGGGAAGTCCTGAAGAAATACGATAATTATACTCCTTTGAAAATGGGTATTCATCATGTCTTGGAAGAAATCAAGAATAACGAGGAGGTAAAATGGCCAAAGAAACTGAAGTCAGACCCTGATTCGAGGAGTAAGGATAAATATTGCGAGTTTCATAAAGATCATGGTCACATGACCAAAAATTGCATAGCTCTTCAGAACGAGATTGAAACACTCATCCGAAGAGGAAAGCTAACAAAATATGTTGATCGGGGAGGTGAAAGGAAAAATAACGACCGGACTAGAGAGAGGTCTAGATCTCCTCGTCGAGCAGAAGGGAAAAAGAAGAGAAACCATGAAGATGATCCAGATGATGACCCCGACCTTCCCAAGAAACCAAGACAACCAGAACGAGAGGTATTTTCTATACGTTTTGGGTCATTTGATTGTAATGTCATTACAGGAGGAGATGCAGGAGGAGGAGACCTTACTGCAGAAAGAAAGGCTTACCTTGGAGAGGCTCAAGCTTGTTCATATATTCAGCGAATAAATCTAGCCGAGGACGATCGTCCGAGGAAGGTAAACAAAGAGAAGCTAGTCATTGGCTTTTCAAAAAATGACCTAGCAAGTGTTCTTTATCCTCACGACGATCCTCTAGTGATCAAAATGAGGATGAAGGAAGTAGTGATTTCAAGGGTGTTGGTAGACAATGGAAGTTCGGCAGACATCATGTACTATTCATGCTTTGACAGCTTCAATTTAAAATTATCTCAATTGGAACCGTATCATAGACCCCTCCTGGGTTTTGCTGGCGAGAAAGTTTTTCCACTTGGGACGATCAAGTTGGACATATTCATTGAAACTTGGCCTGCTTGTCGAACAGAGAGAATACGCTTCTTTGTGATGGATAAGAATGTGCAGTCAGCCTACAACATCATCATGGGAAGAGTTGGTTTGAAGAAGTTCGAAACAGTTCCATCTACAGTGCATCAGTGCTTAAAATTCCCAACAAATTTTGGAGTAGGAGTTGTGAAAGGTGATCAGAAAGTAGCTCGGGAATGCTATTATTCGTCTGCCGAGCAAGAGGAACTTGAAGATTCAAGAAAAAAGACTATTACCTACCAGGTGGATGAAGGCACAGAAATTGAAACACTGGATCCTCGAGATGAATCCCAACTTGTAAAAGGACAGGTGGTGGAATCTACAGAAAATATTATTCTGGACGACGAGCACCCTGAACGAGTAACCCAGATAGGTTCTACGTTGAATGCTTCAATAAAACAGGAGTTGATAACTTTCTTAAGAAACAGGAAGAAAACTTTTGCGTGGAGTCATGAAGACATGCCAGGAATAGATCCAAACTTCTTATGTCATGAGCTCAATGTGAATAAGGAGATCAAGCCTGTAAAGCAGAGAAGAAGGGTATTTAGCCCCGAGAAGAATCAGGCTATACAAGAGGAGGTCGAGAAGCTCCAGAAAGCCCAATTCATTGAAGATGTAAAGTATCCAGACTGGTTGGCAAACGTGGTGATGGTAAAAAAGAAAAACAATAAATGGAGAATGTGTGTTGATTTCACCGATCTTAACAAGGCATGCCCAAAGGATCATTTTCCATTACCCAGAATTGATCAACTAATGGATGCTACCTCGGGACATGAGCTGCTCAGCTTTATGGATGCTTACTCTGGCTACAACCAGATCAAAATGAAACCTGAAGACAGGGAAAGTACTTCTTTTATTACCCCTAGGGGAACTTATTGCTATAATGTTATGCCTTTTGGTTTGAAAAATGCAGGAGAAACATACCAGCGGCTGATGAACAAGGTTTTCACCGAACAAATCAGTTGCAACATGGAAGTCTATGTCGATGATATGCTGACAAAGAGCAAGAAAGCTGCTGATCATCTAGTTGACTTAGCTCAGACCTTTGATCAACTGGATAGATACCAAATGAAGCTCAAGCCAACGAAGTGCACCTTTGGAGTACGAGAAGGAATGTTCCTCGGATACATCGTCAACCAATGAGGGATTGAGGTAAATCCAGAGAAGATCAAAGCTCTTTTAGGGCTGCGATCTCCAACTACGAAGAAAGAAGTGCAGAGTCTTACAGGACGAGTTCCAGCGCTCAACAGATTTGTGTCCCGAGCAACTGATAAATGCCTCCCATTCTTCAAAACACTTCGAAAAACTTTTGAGTGGACTGATGAATGTGAGAAGGCCTTTCAAGACTTGAAAAAGTATTTGGGAGCACCTCCATTGTTGTCCAGGCCAATAACAGGAGAGAAGTTGTACTTGTATCTGGCAGTATCAGAGAATGCAGTCAGTTCAGCATTGATCAGATTGGAGAATGGAGTCCAGAAACCAATCTATTACACAAGTAAGGCATTCCGAGGTGCGGAAATCAGATACCCAAAGCTGGAGAAATTGGCATTGGCATTAATTGAAGCAAGTAGAAGAATGAGGCCATACTTCCAGGCCCATACCATCATTGTGTACACCGACATGCCATTGAGACAAGCCCTTCATAAGCCAAAAAAGTCAGGGAGACTGATGTATTGGGCAATAGAGCTCGGTGAATATGATATTGTGTATGAGCCCAGATCATCATTGAAAGGGCAGGCTGTAGCAGATTTTATAGCAGAGTTTACATATTCTGATACCCCCGAGGAACAAAAATTGCTCGCTGACCAACCTGTGGATGTTACAGGATCAACAGACATAAGTCCAGACCAACTCCGGTTGGTAAAAGGGCTTGTGGATGTAGAAGGATCATCAACTTCAAACTCAGACCAGCTCCGGTTGGTAAAAGAGCGAGAAGAGATGATCGATGAGGAGCGAAAAGTGTTAGGGGAGGATGAAAAGAAGCAACAAATATTTCACCGAGGAACTCTATCAGATAAGGAATTTGAAGACGGGTTACCCATATGGAGATTATATGTAGATGGCTCATCTTGCACAGCAGGTTCTGGGGCAGGAATTGTTTTGAACACCCCAGACGAGATTGACATGGAATATGCTTTACGATTCCAATTCAAAGCCTCCAATAATGAGGCTGAGTATGAGGCCATGATAGCAGGTCTTAATTTATCAAAGATTATGGAAGCGCAACAAGTGATGGTATTCAGTGATTCTCAATTGATTGTGAATCAGATGATGGGAACATATGCGGTTAAAGGAGAACTAATGGTCAAGTATCATGCAAAGGTGATGGAATTATTGGCAGAATTTGATGCCATTCAATTGATCAGAATACCCAGAATAGAAAATGCACAAGCAGACGCACTGGCCCGACTAGCATCAGCTACTCGTACCGAGCTGCGAAGAACAATACCAATTGAAGTATTGGAAAGTCGGAGCATAGATGAAAACCTGATGATGAATGTTATTACCCTTGATTTAGGACCATCTTGGATGGATCCCATCAGGGCATGTATTGAAGAAGGAGAATTGCCAGAGGACAAGCTCGCGGCAAAGAAATTGAAGTTTAAAGTTGCTCGGTATGTACTAACTAATGGTATTTTGTATAGACGAGGAATTATGGCAGGTTTGTAGAGATGTGTGCATCCATCCGAGGTGAAAGAGTTGATTGAAGAAATCCATGAAGGGTCTTGTGGAGCTCATATAGTAGGTCAAACACTTTTGCAAAGGGTAATGACTCAAGGATACTACTGGCCGACGATGAGGGCTGATTGTATAGCCTATGCTAAGAAATGTGACAAGTGCCAACATTTTTCCTCCATCCGACGAACTCCACAAGCATTGTTGACACCAATAACTTCCCCTTGGCCATTTGCCATATGGGAAATTGATTTAGTTGGACCACTGCCGACCACCCGAGGAAGATTCAAGTACCTCGTTGTTGTAGTGGACTATTTTACTAAATGGGTAGAAGCTGAACCGCTTATCGATATGACGTACGAGAAGGTATACCAGTTTGTTTGGAAGAATATCATCTGTCGATATGGTCTCCCTCATGCCTTCATAACAGATCATGGAACACAATTTGACAACGAGGAGTTTGCTGCCTATTGTCAACAATCAAACATCGTGAAGACCCATTCAGCACCAGGTCATCCTCAAAGTAATGGGCAGACTGAGGTGACAAACAGAACACTACTAAATGGTTTGAAGAAGAGGCTAAGTGAAGCTAAAGCTAATTGGATTAATGAGCTACAATCAGTATTGTGGGCTTACCGAACAACTCCCCGAGCAGCAACTGGAGAATCACCATACATGCTGGCATTTGGAAGTGAGGCTGTAATACCTGCAGAGTTGGGTCTCCCAACACACAGAGTGCTGAATTTCAATTCCCCAGTCAGTGACTTGATGAGAAGATTAGATTTGGATATGCTCGAGGAGGTTAGAGAAGAGGCAACCATTAGGAATGCTGCTTACCAACAACGCACAACTTTGTTCTACAACAAAAGGGTGAAGAAATGCGACTTAAAAGAAGGGGATTATGTGCTAAAGAAGGTCATTCAGAAGCACAATAAGCTTGAAGCCAACTGGCATGGACCTTACCGAGTTACAGAAGTTGTTCGACCAGGAACTTACCGAATAGCAACTCTAGAAGGAGAGGAATTCAAGAATGCTTGGAATGCTGAACACCTTCGCAAGTATTATCAATGATGTAAAATGTACAACAGTTCCATCAATATGAATAAAACGATGATGTTTTCACCATTTTTCTCTCCTTTGTTTGAAAGTTTTTCGGGGAATACTAGTGTTGTACACTACGCTGCTCGACAGCAAAAAGAAGACGATAGTTCAGACCCACGACCAACTCCGGTTGGTAAAAAGGCGAGAACAAATGATATACTCCTTTGGTTAGGAGGCATACACTTGCGTGATCAACTTCGGTTGGTAAAATAGCTTGTGGACAAGATAGTTCGAAAGAACCTGATATACTCCTTTGGTTAGGAGGCGTACACTTGCGTGATCAACTTCGGTTGGTAAAAGAGCTTGTGGACAAGATAGTTCGAAAGAACCTGATAGTTCGAGCGTGATCAACTTCGGTTGGTAAAATAGCGAGAACAAATTATACTCCTTTGGTTAGGAGGCGTACACTTGCGTGATAACCTTCGGTTGGTAAAAGAGCTTGTGGACAAGATAGTTCGAAAGAACCCGATAGTTCAAACCCATGACCTACTCCGGTTGGTAAGAGGGCAAGAACAACATTCTTAAAAATGCCAATTTTGGCTGATTAAGAAACAAAATATGCCAATTTATGTTGGTCGGAAGGTAAAATCATTCCAGAAAATACAAGAATTCCAAACTGAACCAAGTATAGTTGGTCGGTGATCAAAACTGTAATTGGTCGACGAGGATAAATTATCAACCTTGGTTGGTCGGACACATTTTATGAAAAAATTTACCAAGTATGGTTGGTCGGGGATAAAAACCCATCAACTGTAGTTGGTCGACAAACACAATTTAACAACCTTGGTTGGTTGGAAACATTTTAAACATTTTATACTCATTACTTTATTATTAAGTGATTGAGCAACATTGATACTTGTAATTTTTATTACTAAGTTGGTTGATGAACAACACAATATTGTTATCTTTTTAACAGATACATATGCACAAATGTAAAAATGTTTGATAAACACAAAGCAATAGCAATACAGATTTGCAAACAGAAAATGAAAGTCTTTCATTAAAATCAAAATAAATTACAAGCTACATATATGTGCTAACTGTTACATTGAAAAACCTATTCTATTGGTTTCTTTCCTTTAGCTTTTGAAACAGGCTCCTCGCCAGCGGGAGGATCCTCCAGGCAAAGAGGAGAATTAATGAAATTAATATCTCTGAGCATTCTGACGTTCATCACAGAAGGTGTATCCAAGAGATGCTCGGGACGAGATAATTCAATCTGAGAATGAAGACTATAGTCGCCAAGGTATTTTGAAATTAAGCTCCGAGGAATGGCACGAGCTGGGATCCACTCCATGTCTAGTTTATAAGGCGGTACAAGCAAGTCTAGTAGCCCAGGAGCATGATAATCCCATAACAAATGGCCCCGCTCTAGCTTTAACACACCCAGGGCGTTCAACCATCCTTGTTTATAACCTTCGTTATTGGCACTTTCAAGACGAGCATCCAAGTGACAAAGGGCTTCATTGTAGCCTGCCATCCAAGACTCACGAGGTTGTTTGTGAAATTGGAAAGTTATTCTCTTTAGTTGCTCGTGAAGGTTCCTGGCAAAAACATTTTTATCATTCAAAGCAGACTTCGTCGCAGTAAGTTGATCTTCCAAAGATAGGTTTTTCTTGGACACTTCAGGTAAAGCCCGATCTTTGGCGTTCAATTGGAATGCTTGAGTTTCCAAAGTAGACTGAGTGCGAGCTTCTTCAACATTACGGCTGAAAACTCTTGATCGACTCCTAACAAGTGGTGAATTTTGCTCCTCGACAACATTTTGAATAGCTCTTCCTCGCCCCCGAGAACCTCTTCCTCGTCCCCGAGCAGTAGCAGAAGTACCAGATCTTCTTAAGGTATCCAGTTCTTGCCTTAATTTGGCATTCTCAACCTCTAAGAACGAGAAACCTTCATCGATAACCGGTACTAAAGCAGTGGAAGATGAAGCTGCAGATTCATACTGTGCCAATTTTTTCTGCAAATTATTGTTCTCTTGTTCCAGCAACTCAGCAATCTGCCTGCAGGCCTCAACTTCACCTTTTAGAGTTCTCTCCCTAACATCGAATCCAGCAAGGATCTTTTTATGGCCTGTTTCAGAAGAAAGCTGTTGATATCTATTTTCATACTCCTTGTGCAGTAAAGCAGTTGATTCATTGTGTTGATGTTGTAGATCTTCTAAGGTACAATGAAGTTCCTCGATCAATTCATAGTAGGCCACGTTGTTGGCCACAGCTCGGTCGAGTAAATCCTTCAAGTACCGATAAGCCTCAATTGCTTATTCTGAGGCATCATGGCCAAGGATGTCAGCAATTTCTGATACACTCAAATTTGTATGACCAGCTTTATAATATTCATGACATTGCTGCATCAGCTTTGTATCATGTGCAGATATCAGTTCCATTCTAGCCACAAACTAATGATGAAAAGAAGACAACAGCCAACAAAAACAAATCATCAACAACAGAGATGAACAAAGATGTATTTTATTAGATCACAAAAAGATTACATTGTTTGATTACAAATAATGAAAGATAGAAATGATACCGAACAACTTCACACCTTTTCCTTGTCTCCCAAGACTTTCTCGGGAGGCTGGGATGAGGAGCTTGGTTGCTCGGTGGTAACGGTAGCTTGATCAGCAGGAGTTGAAATTTTCTCAGGAGGAGGAGGCATGGAAGAAATGTACTCGTTTGCAGAAGGTAGAGAGGCAGGGACTTGATCACCTATGGCCATGGAAGATTCATCAGAGATAGGCTCATCTTCTTCTTCTTCTACAATTGGTGGGGGAGGACCAGGGAGGTGTAGCTGAAATAGGTTAGAGTCCTCTTTGATCTTCAATTCCTGCAGGGCAGCTACCCAGCCATCTCGGAAGTATTTCAACTTCCCGTATTGTACTTGGGATGTCATCGCAGCAATCCCTTTGTCCCATCCTTTATCCCAGCCAGCGCTGAAGGATTTTTTAACTGCGAGCTTTCTTTTCAGTTTCTCCGAGGAGAGATTCTCGGATAAAAGATCCTCGGCAGTCTTTAACTTCGCTTCCAATTCTTCTTTTTGGCGATTGATATCTCGCAGAACGGTCAACTCTTCCTCTGCCTTTTTCATCCTATCTTTAAGCTCTCCAAAGTTCTTGAGCTTGTCATCATATTTTTTATGCTCAATTTCTAAACTTTTCACCTTATTCTCCAAACTCTTGGAGGTCTCAGCCAACTTCACCTTCTCAGCTTCAACTATTGACAACTTCTTCTCCCAGACAGCTTTGTCCTCACTATACTGCTGACGAGAATCCTTCAAGGATTGGGTCAAACCCAGCAGAGCATCCTCTACCCCCGATGAGGAGCTGGAAGCTTTAATTGCTTCGTCTTTCTTCACGATGTTGTTAAAATAATTCACCAGCTAAACAAAGGAAAAAGTAACAGGTCAGTACAAAAATACAAGTATTCAAAGAAAGAAAGGAAATTCAGAGTGTGAGAAATTTACTGAAGCAAGGTGACGGGTAGCTAGGGATGTCAGCATATCCCTAGAAATCTTTTCATCAATTCCTTGGACCTCGGGTATGATCCAAGTTTTTACCAAGCTCATGGCAGAGCTCGGAGGAATGATGGTTGGAACACCAACACCACCAGCTGGTAAAGAAGAGATGGTTTCAGTTAGATTGGAAGTTTCAGCCAAATTGACTGAGGACGATTTCCTCAATCTCCTCAAAGGAACTTCAGCAATTTCAACCAAGGAAGAGCTCTTGGTCGGAGAGATAGCAGTCATCTCCACAGGAGCAACCTTCTTGTTCGGAGCCACTGGGGGCTTCTCGGTAGATTTGGAAGGCGCAACATTCACCTTCTTAGTCCCTTCTGGGACATCAATTTTGCTTTTCTTGGCTTCAGCAGCAGAAGTAGTGTCATCAAATAGAGCAGGGGGAGCTCTTTTCCTGCCCATTCTTTGACTTAAAGGGATGTGAGAATCTGAAGAAGAATCCTCTGGAGTTATGGCGGGCTCAACAGGACGAGCAGTATAAGAAGTCGTATAGCTCCTATACTGCAGCAAATATGATGCAAACCTGATGTGCTCGTCTGCAACGTTCTTATGCAAACCCAGATAAGTTTCAGATGCTTAATATTAACCTCTGATTCTTTTGGAGTTTTTCTTTTGCTATCAACTGCAAATAAATACATAATGAGATATCAGTCATACATTTTGTCAAACATAATAAAAGCATAATTTCATAAGTAAAGGAAAATGAGAATAAACTTATCCCATTGCCATATGGGGGGCATTTAGGACCCTGGTATACTGCATCTCCAACCAAGGGGGCATATTGCCAATTTTTAATCACCACCCCATGTTCAAAATAATCTCGATTTGCATCAGGGAGGTTAACTACAAGAGCCCTATTTAAAAACCTAGTTTTTAAGTAATACACATTATCTAAAATAGCCCATCTATAACAATACATAATCTCAGGAAACCCTATACGAGTTCCATGAGTTAGATTTAATTTATACACCCCGTTAATTATTCTCCATGAATTGGGGGCTATTTTTGCAGGAACAACGTCAAAGTACTGACAGAACTCTAAGCATAAGGGGTTTGGCGGAAAAGAAAATCCACATTCAGCAATGAATAGACTGGGGAACCAATGTCCCTCAGCCAATCGAAAATAATCTAAAGGCTCAGAAAGAACCTCCAGAGTTACCTAGGAAGGAATGGAAAAATCGAAACGAAATTTCTCAACAGACTCCACAATATAAACCATACGGAATAAAAGAAATACAGAAGAAAAGAAGAGAATCTTACAGGAAAAAGGAAGAGCTGACAACTAGCGAAGGAAAAGATGAACGCACAAGAGAGAGAGAGAACAGAAAGCTTGAATGCAGAAAATTAGAAAAGGTAGAAGACGGTATGGTTACCTAAGAAGTTTAAATACTTTACCTTGGGAAGCTGCAAAGGAAATGATTACACAAAAGAAACTAATACGCCACTGGCGGCTAAAAGGACAAAAATGCACGAAGATCGAAGCACTCATAAAAATTCGAAAAAGGCGGATTCTGTGAATTTGAAAGAAATTCAAATATGAAGAAAAGGCTCCTAGAACCCAGAAAAGTCATTTAATATCGCCTTATACCGAGAAAGAATGTTCTATACTCCTCAAAGTCCGAAATATGAAACATTGGGGGCTTCTGTTGATACCAAAATTAATATGCTGATATGGACGAATGATATGAAGACACGTGTCAATCTACTAGGCATAATAGCAACGAGGAAGTTCATTTCCCCGACCAACTCATGTTCTCTCCAAGCAACGAGGATACACCAAGGAGCTTCAGCACTCCGAGGTACTCTAGCGCTCCGAGGAACTAAGGCGGTCCGAGCTGCATCTCGGCCGTAGCATAAACTGCCAGATAATCAACAGTTCAATTATTTATTGAATGTTTATCATCTTGACGCACACGCTGCATTAAATGTATTACCATTTCATATGTATATCATTTAATGTATCAACCCTTTCATGTACAGCCTAAGGGCTATAAATACCTTGTATCACCCTCATTCAAGGGGATCAGAATTTCTGGGTATCATTTGTAATCGAGAACTCCCAGACACTCAATAATAACATAACAGTGGACGTAGGCCATTCTTATAAGGCTGAACCACTTTAAAAATCTTGGTCTCATTTATTTATCTGTGATTGAATAATTAGAGCGATCTAATTTTTTACATCAACAAGCAACATTTCTTACATGCATAAATTCCCCATAGTCACAAAAATATAAAGATGACAAAATTTATGGGAGAACATCTCACCAAGATCAAATATACATGTGAAGTCAAAATTCAAAAAACTCGTGCATGTGTGTGCGAATGCATGTAAAAAGTCGAATCCATAAAGCAAATCAAGTTCGAAACAACTCCATGTAAACATGACTAAGAACAATCTAAGTATCTACAATCATAACCAATTGTCCTAGCCACATGGAAAGCATGAAGTGAATTGGATTCAAAATACACCAATATGCCACACTAATTGTGTAAACCTAAAATACAAAACCGAAAATCTTTTTGTATTTTCAAAAAATTTATCAAAATAAAATCTTTTTGTATTTTTAAAAAACTTATCAAAATAAAATCTTTTGTATTTTGCAATATGACTCATTGAAAGAAAAATTTGATACAAAAGATACACATATCATAACACTAATAAAGCATATATCATGAAGCACAACTATAGTATGACAAATAAAATCATCCAAGCAATCATACATAAGATATAACATGTGAAGAATCATGTGCAAGCATGTAAGAATCAACTAGTCTAACATCTAGTGCCTCCAAAATGGATTTCTTAACCCAAATAGATGTATACTTAACGCGTTGGGTTTTGGGAACCAAAGGGACACTAGACTTCAACTTCTTAGGACTTTTTTCAAGATAATAACAAAAATGCCTAAGGTGACCTTTCCTACCACAATGCAAATATGTGTAAACGCGAGGAATATTACCTATGGGTTGATCTTTTCAAACGTCCTTAGATGTGGTTGACCCTTTAAAATAAACAATGGTCTTTGGCACCGGAAGTATTAGAAACATAGGAGCCAGTACCATTACTATAAACACTACTCTAGTCTTTTAAATTATCTTTTAACTTCAAAATTTTAGACTCAAACAAAGAATTAGACTCTTACAATTTTAGAAACTCCTTCTTCATATATTCAATCATTCCTATAAGGTTATCTCTCTCCCCCTCAATGCTAGAGAACTTATCCCTAAGAGTCTTCTCGCGTGCCTTATAATTATTATCCTTAATGGCATAATTACAAACCCTAGAAATTTTTGAGTCCTCTAATTCTTTCTTTAAAACCGAACTCTATCATCACTCTCTTTCTTGGACAATTCTAAATTTTTCAAATCACGGTCCATGTCCACAAACTTATCACGAAAGAAATCTCTTTGAGTTTCAACAGTTTACAAAAGTTTCATAACAACTTTAAAACTAAAATTCTCTTTTTCAAGAATTTTAATTCTTTTAGCAAACTCAAATGAGACAAATTTTCGCTATGGTTGTCCATCTAAATCAAAAATTAAACGCAAGAGAGATGAATAAACAACCATACTAAACAGTGCTAAACAAGGATCTACAAAGTAAATTAGTGCAACCCTCTCTGGTACCACTTGTAAGGGTAAAAAATGTTAAATACTCTTATACCACTTGTAAGGGTAAAAAATGTTGAATGCTCTTATACCAATTTAAATATGCGAAAATAAACGTGTTCGGCAAGGATTGTCACAAACAAAAATTATATGTTTGTATTTTCATCAATTTAATAGTCTAAGCATACAAAACTAATTTTAAACAAATTATACTCTTTGATTAAATTAGATATTAAGGTAAATATATGTTCAAAATAATATGAATATACTACGCATTCAAGAACACAACAATTAAGAAAAAATCCCTTTAGAGGGAAAAACCTTTATTCAACATTTTAGACAAATTACAAGGTAGTCGACTTACAATACTACTTGATACCATCCACAAGTATAACGTGTTAGTCTTCGCAAATATCTAAAGAATGCCACTTGTCTCTAAGCAGTCCGTAAGCGACAAATTCGCTCTCGGTATCCACCGATCCAACCTCAGCCTTATTCTTTAGCAGTGATCCCCCCGAGTTCACAAGTCATCCATGGAGGTACCTCTACACAAGATGTATGTAAGGATATTAAATTATCTAGGGTTTAAATCGATTCAAAAAAACTATTTGGGAATGTGTGTTATGAATCAAAACTGTTTTAATAACACAAAACTATGAAAACTTTTGTGACAGATATTCAGAAAGAATTCTTTCAAAGTCTTACGAAATATGGAGTCGAAATAGGTATTTATAGACCTGCCACAAAATTTGAGGTGATGGCTCATTGGAACAAAAAAGAGGCTCGTTCGATTGAGAAAGGCAGTTTGATTGAATGAAAACAGGGTTTGTTCGAATGACAAGGCCATCTCATTTGAACCAGCTTTAAATAACCTTCAAACGATGCAAAATAGTATGCCCTCGTTCAATGCTCATTCGATGTAAGATCAAACGACCCTTCTAACGAGAATGTAAAGTCGTTTGAATGAGAAAAAAATCTCGTTTGAACGAGGTTAAAAAATCATTTTTAAAAATACTAGCCTTGTTTTTCAATAAAAAATAAACATCCCAAATAACTTTATGAATAATTTAAAAATCTTAAAGTCTTTATACATTCTTGAGATGTGGAGGAGTCTTTAACATGGAGATTTTGGTGTTTGGTTCGATGAGTATTGCGAGTCGGTTTGTAACGGGATACGCCAAATATATGCCGAAGAGCAAATAGAACAAATAAAAAGTCTAAGCTAAAATATTTGTGCTTACACTTGTATATGAATCTATTGGTTTATTTATTCTGTCAAGCATGCAAGTAAAAATTGACACGATTAGGTCAGTTACTTCTTTTAGACTCCCCTTGCTGTTCTCTGCCCATTCATTATTTAAATCATCATATGATTTGGACACATGTTTGTGGACATAACCTTTCTTTGACATGTTCTCTCTATTTCCCCCCACTGGAAAAGTTTTTCCTCACTGGTCTCTTTCTCCAAGAAGTCATTTTATTGGTTGACGACTATTTTAACATTTAGAGAAACTTTGTCTTTTGACGCCAAAATATCAAAACTTAATGTACCCTCCATAAAGTAATGCTTTTGGATGTTCTTCTAATAGGTTTTTAATTGTTCACCTACTCGGGAAAGAACAACTGTGTTTGAACCAGGAAGGAATGTAATTTTTTTTTAAAGTTGATACCACATGTAATCTTTTATGGCACGATTCATATTCTTTCAGTTGTCTGTCCCCGATATCCATGTTCATATTTTTTAGCATAAAACAACGGGCTTTAAAAATTTGGATAACATTTTTATCACTTGTAGGATTCCTGATAAAGGAGAACCCAATGGACTTCTTATCTTATGCTTGGGATTCATCGGTAATAGAGGTTGGCAGCTTTGGATTAACAAGGCTTTGGGAAGTTTGATGTCTCGGAGACAGTGTAGATGGAGTAGTATAATGAACCTGTGGTGGAGTAGAGTATAAATAACTCGTAAGTCTCAATAATTCAGGTGGTGGATTAGGAAAGAATTGAGATTGAAGCGGAGTCGTTATTTAGTTAATTATCTTTGTTCTTGTTCAAAATTTTTGAACATAAATAAAAAAATATCGAAGAATTATATATATTGATATGATGTCCACGATTAGATGACCATCTCAATTTTTTTAAATCAAAAAATTCAATTAAAAAATCGTTGAGATGAGGTGATATGTAAAAAATGGTATAAATATTCATTTTCAACCGTTGAAATGTTGGATCGGCGCCAGCCACTTTATTGATTGAATTTTTTGATAAAAATTTATAGATATGATCTTCTCATTGTCGAGATCATATCCATGAATTTTCATAAAAAAATCAATCAAAAAGTGGGTGAGATGATCGTCAACATTTCAACGGTCTAAAATGCATATTTATACCATTTTTTTACATATTGTCTCATCTCAACGATTTTTTATTGAATTTTTTGATGAAAAAAATGGATATGATTTTTTTACCGTGTAAATCATATCCATGAAGTTTTATAAAAAAATTCATTTTTTTATTATTTTAAGAAAATAGTATGTATCGGGGTCTGTACTATAAGGAGTCCTTACAGGAGGATCTCTCTCTCTCTCTCTCTCTCTCTCTCTCTCTCTCTCTCTCTCTCTCTTTTTATTTCTCTCTCTACATATATATATATACACCTCATCAATAGATTTTAAGTATTTATGAAAAGATGCACGTGGCCAACTAAGCATAAGCGTATCTATAATTCCCGTATAAGTGTCCGTGATAGGAAATATTAATCCTTTCTTATTCAAGTTTTTGACAAGATTGAATATAATGTGAATATATTATGAGGCATCTCAATCTGGGTGAACGATTTGTTTATGAAATTATATCCACGATGAATGAATTTCTTTTTCTGCATTTTCTAATAGTGTCACTAACGTCAATGCACAATCGGGGTCATAAATGCAAAATATATTATCTATTGCCTCATCCTAGCATTCTTCCAAGGAAAATAGTATACGACTAGACAAGTACGGTTATAAGAGATCAATTCCACATTTATAAAGTAATTAAACTATTCAATTGTCATATTCTCATACTGGTAAATAGGAGTCCCCTCTATGGAACGCGCACTAGGAGAAATAGTTTTATGTGGGTCAATTGTAACCTCTCATTTTTTTGTTGCAAGTAATTATTACATAATTTATTTTTTCCAAATAATATATATAAAAGGAGGGGTGTGAACCCGTGTTTTATAACATAAATGAGAAGATGAAAAAGTTATTGAAAATGTCACCACATGTGAGACAACATACAAACTATAGGAGTAAAGCCTCCAATTAATCCTAAATTACAACGAGTTCACCAAGTACAATAAGTCTAATTTTACTTCAATTTTAATTCAATTATTCCGAGAATTAATATATGTCCAAGAATGTTCAAACCCATCTAGTGGCACCCAAACAACAACCACTTAAAGAAAGGGTGAACACGACCATAACATTTAACCAAAAAGATATATGCATTAAGAAGATATAAAATAATACATGAAGTCTCAATGAAATGAAGGATCATTCTTCGTGTGAACATATCATTCATTTACACAATATCAATGTCAACTAATTAATATTTTCTAATTAACCAATCAAATACACCAAGTTCAATTTTAATTTATTAATCGTAAAATTACTATGTGTCCACCAATGTATTAGACCTTCCACTAATTTGTGTTCACCCAAACATTAACCACTTAAGTAAGGGGTGAACGCGACCACAAAAATCAATTTATTTTACATACATATGGAACAAGAAGAAAAATGTTAATATATTATTCAATTAGAAGTAAACACTCCAGTTGTTTTGTATATATTTCCAACGACATATATAAACTATTTAAATAACAATTATAAATATTTTTAGAACTATATACATAAACACTGTAATTATTTTGTTCATATTCCCAACATATACATAAAAATGTTCATATTCCAGACATACACAACAAATTTATTAACATTTTTAGAAATACAAATTTTCCTAGAAATAACATTTTCCCTAACATTTCCTCTTGCCAAGTTTTTCCCTAACATTTTCCCTAATTGAATACTTTTTGCAAATATTTAAGATTCAATCCATGGAAGCCTAGAAATATACAAATGCTTTGAGTTATTTTTTGACCTAACCCTAATGGATCCACACTAAACATACACACAAAAACATTTAGATATATATATACACAAATATATGTATACACACACATACATTTACATATACATACACAAACATATGCACACATACATATACTTATACATAAACAATATAAACATTTATTTACATAAATACACACACACACACACACACACACACACATATATATATATATATATATAAAGATAAGGAGTGTGACCTGAGGGAGAGAGAGGAGGGTCATTGGTGGAAGTCGATGGTGGAAAAAGCTAGAGGGAGAGAGAGTCAGTTACACAAACAGAGACATTGAGTGAGTAATGAAAAAATGAGTTTAGGTTTTATTTATACCTAAAAGGGGGTTCATGGTTCAAGATCGTGACCCGGTCCATTACCATTTTGAATTATATTAGCTAGTCATGGTCAATCACTATAGTTATGATCCAAAATTGTGACCCTTAAAATTTCTTAATATCGGATTACGGTCCAAAACCATAACTCCAATTCTATGACCATTTCGAATTTCAACGTTGTCATGGTTGTGGCTCATGGTTATGAATCGTGGTCATATTTCAAACTGATTCGTTATGGTATTTAGTTAGTGGTCACGGTTGTAGATCATGACCTATTACGTGACCAACTTGACACTATTTTTCCTTCCATAAGGGCCGTGACTGGGTCAAGATTTTGGACCGTGCCCATATTGGTCATGGTTTTGGACAATAACCAACTTGTGGTATAAAATACACCTAGATAGGCTCACAGATATGGTCACAGTCGGGAATCCATAATCTCATTTTAAAACACAACCCAAAATCATGACCACCCTTTCTTGATCCTTTCTGGGTTTTTTCATAGTGATGTCCAATTCCATTGATCGTAGGCTTGGGTCTTTTACAATCCTTCTTAGGCCAAATTTTGTTTAATTTCCTTCATAATTTTTTTATTCACTATATAGTGGTTTTAAAACGAATGGGTTTTATTTTTCTCTCAAGACACTCTTTCAATCCTGACTGTTTTGTTAAATTAAATACAGTTTTCTCTTTTAAATATCTTGACATTTTTTCTTGTCCAATATTAAAGGGTGTGTCTATTCAATTCCCTATTCGAATTATTGGAGGGTTATGCCTTTTGATTTTTGTGACTATTCTGTACAGACTTGCATCTGTTCAAAATAAACACAATTTTGCACACACGCACACACACATACACACACAAAAAAAACATACGTGCGTGTGTGTGTGTGATTACGTGTTTGTATCTATAATAACTCAAAATTTTGTAAGGACATATTGTTAAATAGTAGCCTCGGTCAAAATCTTATGTTTGTATATTCAATCACTCAAATTTCGCAAGCTTATACTTATTGTTGGGATGTAGTAGCCAATTATTAATAATTTTATTTTGATATTCTATTAATTTTATATTTTGTTAAAACAATTTACGTTAATGATTTTTTTCACCCATTATAACAACACACTCTTTTGAAGATGGCAAAAAAAGAGTGATTTTAGGTTACAGTCATGGACCCATTATTAATTCATGAGATACTCAAATTAATAACGTTTAACTTATTATTCATTGACTGAAACCAGTCTACTACTTAGTTTATAACTATTGCTAAAAATTGGTTATCTTGTGTTTATCCCCACTTTCATGATTGTATTAGTCTTACCCTATTTATTTTTTAGATTATGCATGTTTATGACCTAAAATAATATTGGTTATCAATAAGGACATTCAATTTTCCTTTCTATATATAGTCCCTATTTTTTAAAGTTGATTTTGAGGATGTGTACTATTGAACAAGTATTCAACTCAAAATAAACCTAGAGAGTGGTGAATAGGTTTGATTGCAAGTTTTGATTAATTTTTCAACAATTACGAATTCCAATTTTAAATATCCTAACACATGTTATAGCTAGGTGATGTGATGAGTATCATGAATTAACACATCAATAATTACATTTAGGAAAATCTAGAACAATTCACTAGAGTAAAAAATCTAAAGTTAATTTTGATAAATTACTCTAGAGTTAGATGAGATCTAAGTGTATTATATTATCAAAGTGTGCAAGTCAATAATCAACACTTACAAGCAACTCATAAGATGGATTCATAAGGAAAAACCCACCTAGGAGTGAAAAACCTCGACGTACTCCAATTTCTGTTTCAACTTGAAAATAAATTTTATACAAATCAAAAAAGTACCTCTCACTCAGACCCTCACGAGGAGTTACCTATGAACTTCGGGCTTTCTCCCATGAAAAGTAAAAATCCACCTTGAGCTCCACAAAGTCAATGAGAATGTTTATTCTTCTCCTTGGAATCACGCCATATACTTCAATTTCTCCCATAAACCAAAGCACCTATAATTATAGATCTAAGAGCGATAGATCTCCAATTCAAGTGATCAAGTGGTTTTAATTGAATAAGGCTATTATGGATCTAAATAAAACACTTTCAATTATCTCTCAAAATCATAAATCGAGTATAGATCTAAGTTTTATCAAATTTGGAGGGAACGAGTGAATTTGGAAATAGAGATGCAATGTAAAAGCTCTTAACCTCAAAAATACACTCAAAAGTGTGTTTGAGTTTTGAGGTTTTCAAATCTATTAAAAGGGATGGAAGTGGACCTATTTTTAGGAAATTTTAGAAAATTTGCTCCGCCATATGCACGGTTGATTTTTGTCCAGTGCTAAAATATAGCGCAGTCGTGCACACAGGTCAAATCTTAATTGTGCGTATGGATACCAAATGAACCGTGCGTACAATTTGAAGCCAAAGTAATAAAAAGATTAAAAAATACACAAAATAAAAATCAAGTCATTTCCTAATTAGATAACACTACACAAACTGAGATTATTCACTTGTCCAACCTTTTAAAAACACATTTAGAAAACGTTAAAGTTCGTATTCAAAATGTTCAATCACAAAACTATCAAGGGACACGCCTTAAAAGTATGTGGCAATTAACGTCTTGTGTTGTAGAGCGACTTTCATGATCTTCATAGTCCTAAAGTCCTTGTAGGCTAACTCCCTCCCTCTTTGATTCAAGCCTATGTCACTCGAATGACTTAACAAGTCAATGCTTTGACACGAAATGTAGTCAAATTTTGTATTAAACAAATATAATACAAATGTATACATTTTTAATCTATGATAACCAACCTATTTTAATACCGATTGGCCAATCCTCTGCTAAATTACAACAAGAATCTCAATATGGATTATTCTCAGCATTATTATCATAATTAATAATATAACATATATAATAAGAACAATCCACACAACCACAATAACTGAAATAACCATCATGCATATATAAGTAATAAGGTTGAATCGAATAAACCATCGGTCACCAATTAACATCTATAATGTAAACTGAATAATAACTGAATATAAAAGTATAAGTCTCACAAAATATAAAAGTTTGTAGTAAGATAAAAACTGTCATCTACGGGCAATGTGCCCAACAGTAAAAGAAAATAACCGATCATATCTAGAGTAGAAATGACTGAAGCATCTAAGCAAGTATGTATCACCCACGATTATTGTTGGCAAGAACAAATCTATCATTGCTGTCCCAGCTGTTGTTGCTGCATTCCTTGGGTGTAAAAAGGAAAACAAGGAAAGACAAAAATATGCGGGTCAAAGATCGTAGAGTAGAAAATATTTTTGCAATTAAATAATTATTTTAAATCATTTAAACCCATAGTGTTTTACTTTCAAGATTTAACCGCTCGCACTCACTTGAGATAAACCTCACGTCTCAACTACAGTGCGCACCTAACGTATGCTTTTATTTATCCTAATTAAACTACCCAATCTAATTAGGACACATAATAACTATTTAAGCTCAACCCACTAATACTCTCTATTAGCTAAGTCTAACTACCTTCACTCGATATACATTTATAAATAGTATTTTCGTGACACACTTCCTAGAAATAAATAATTGCTTAATAATCGTAACATAGCTACACTTATATACTATAAATAAATATACCCATAGTATCATATAAGCATACATATATATATCACTCACTATATACGTATAATCGTATCCCTTAAGCTCCAAAAATCACGCCTCACACCGAGCCATCGGGTCGGAATCTCACCACCGGTCCCAAACGAATACACATAAATGAAGATGTTCATAGGCATACATCCGTGGGTCACGACAATACCATATCGTGCCTAACCGAGCTCGAAACCAACATTTATCCTCATGCACGGATGGTGGCCATACAACAATACTATGACCTGGGGAATTAACCCAACACTTGTTGGTCAACGTCAGAGTGGACTACCCACTATGCACAACCTCCTACTATAGCACTCCCGTGTAGGTATGTTCAAATAAATAAGTAGCATACACACATTCATATATATATATATATATATATATATATATATATATATATATATATATATATATATATATATACTCGTCCCTTTAATATGTATATATAATAATTACCGAACTCGTTAGCATATTCCACCCCGCACGATTCTCCCAAATCCCAAAGTTCATCTCAACTTCCCGATTTATTTATTAAACTAGTCCCTTATCTGAGCGCCCTAGTTAATTATTAAATTCTCACTAATAAATAGTGACATAAAACTATTTTTAAATAAATATCCACTCCCTTGGATAACCTCCCACATACTCGCTTGAGTTCATAAACATTTTCGGAGCCTTTCCACGATCCAAACCCACGGGTCGTTCAAATGAAATCCAACCTCGTTTGAATGAGAATGACATCTCGTTTGAACGACGTTCGAATGAGGTTCGAACGAGATTACAGAACGCAGACCTGAAGCATTTTTCTTAGGCGGGATTCATCCCAAAAATCCCCAATTTCATTTCTAGGGTTCTTTTGACCCCAATTCCAAGAATCATAGTTCATGTATCATCCAAAAAATATATTCCCATCACTATATATAATAATCTCACATAAAAACCACCATAGAATCAAGATTACAATTATTATACCAAGTTGATTATTAAAGATCCAATCTTTCATATAACTTCTTCATGTTCTTCCATTAAAACCCAAAATTTATCTCTAATTAACAATATAATCAACCCAATTTACTCATTTATTCTAGATCATGAAACATTTAACAATAGGTTTCTTTATCAAATCATCAATTTCAATCTTTCACCTTTAAGATCAATAATTTCTAATTTAAATCAAGAAACTAATTAACTACTAATGGGAAAATGTGATATAAAGCAAGTATTTACTTACCTTGTTGGATTATAAATCTAAAGTCTCTAAACTAGTTTGAATCTTCCTTTCTCTTCTTCAACATCTCTCCTCTTTGCCTTTTTTCTCTTCTCTATGGTTCTCTTCTTTTAACCTTTTATTTGGAATGTAAAAGGTGGGATGTCATCCACCTTTCCAAACCCTTAAAAGTCTTTCCAAAAACATAATCCATTTTTCCCTTTAATTTTAAGTATAAAATGTCTTTCCTACCCTTATACGGGTCATTTTGTGTCTAAAAAGTCCCCGGAACCCAAACGCAACACCCGGGTACCTATTTTAGGGACTATTTCGACCCTTACCGGATCACCGGTGCACTATAAAAGGTCATCCGAGTCATTCAACTCAAATTATGATAACTTTTCATTAATCGGGCCCAACACGTGTGTCCCCCACATGTCACCCATAAATTATATAGATCCGTCAATGTAACACTCTATCGACTTATCACCAATTAATCTGTCACTGATACTCATACACGACATATAATAAGTCATATACTATTTACTTATTACGCACAAGCAAATAATAATTATAATAAATATTAATCCTTTATCTCGCTATTTAATATTTATTAAATTTCAATTTAATTTTCTCCCAATTAAATTAATAATTTGAAGCAATAAATTATTACTAAAATTACGGGTGTTACATTCTTTACCTTAATAATAGAATTTCGTCCTCGAAATTCGAACGTACTTGCCATGAAGAGCTCCTAATACTTTTTCCACATGTCATCCTCATGCTTCCATGTTAATTCGGTATTGTTGTGGTGTCCCATTGTACACGCACTAACGGTACCACCTTCGACTGAATCTTACACTCCCTACGATCTAAAATAGCAACCGGTCTCTTGTCAAATGAGATATCTGGCTACAAGTCAATCTGATCTAGCGGTGTGTGCCAGTAAGCCATGTCACTCATGTGATACTTCTTCAATGATGACACATGGAACACATGGTGAATTCTCTGCAAATGCTTTGGCAAAGAGAGCCTATACGCAATCGGTCTAATCATTTCGATAATGGGAAAAGGCGACACATACCTGGGTGTCAATTTCCTTTTGTTCCCGAACTACATCACTCTCTTCATGGAAGATACCTGCAGAAACTCCTGATCACCCACGTCAAGATCAATAAATCTCTGATTTGTATCGGCGTAACTCTTCTTCCTATCCCGAGTTATTCGAATGCAACTCCGAATCAACTCAATCTCGTTGATATCTCCTGGATCAAATCTGGCATGAGTAGCTTGTTGTCCTCAATTTTTAATCATAAAAAGGGCGAACGACAAGGTCTCTCATACAAAGCCTCGCACGGTGTCATGCCAATAGTGAACTGATACGAATTTTTATATGCAAACTCCATTAAATTAAAATACTGCTCACATCTTCCCTTAAAATCCAGAATACACATTCTTAACATATCCTCTAACATCTAGTTCATCATTTCTGTCCACTCGTTGGTCTGGGGGTGATAAGTTATGCTCAAACGCAACTCTGTCCCCATCGCCTCCTAAAAGCTCTACCAGAAGTTGGACATAAAGATCTTATTCTGGTCTGAAACAATTTGAGAGCCCCCCGTGCAATCTCACTATCTCTGCTATGAATGACTACACATATTGCTCCATCGTGTAATCCATCCGAACCGGCAAAAAATGGGTTACCTTAGTTAGTCGATCCACAATGATCGAGATAGAATCATGATCCCGATGTGATGTCGGTAACCTTGTGATAAATCCATCAAAATACTCTTTTATTTTCATACCGAAATCTCTAATGGCTGTAGAATCTCAGTTGGTCTCTGATGATTGACTTTTACTATCTGATAAGTGGTGCACCCAGAGAAAAACTATGTTATGTCGCGCTTCATCACTTCCCACCAATAATGTCGTCTTATATCCCGGTACATCTTAACCCCTTCAGGGTGTACCGAAAACCGCCATCCATGCGCCTCCTGCATAGCTGCGCATCGTAGCTCCTTATCATCTCGAACAATCAAACTCCCAAAACTTAAGTCACCCTCAGAACTGACTGAGTAAGACTCCGCTCGACGCTCTAATGGTTGTTGAATCCTATCCTGACAATAAAGATCTTTTGTATGTGCCTTCACCACCCTCAAAATGATCTCGGGTGTGATGATCATCACTGCTAAGTATGCCCGGACTACCTCATCCTTCTGACCAAGCTCTGTCCACTTCGCCTTACATACTACTGCCAACTGCTCTTTCGACATTCGGCTCAACGCATTTGCCACCACGTTAGCCTTCCCCGAATGATAGTGGATGCCAAATTGGTAATCCTTCATAAACTCAAGCCACCTATGTTGCCTCACATTCAGCTCCTTCTGCGTGAAAAGATACTGAAGTGACTTATGGTGTAATACCCCGTATTTTTATATGTATTTATTTTATTATGAAATTATGAAAATTTGGATTAATTAATTTAAGAGAGAAAATTTAATTTATAATTAATCCGACTTAATAGTAATAATTACTAACGTGACGAGAGTTAGTAGTTATCAGAAATGATTATGTTGAAATCATGTTGAGTAATAATTATGTTGAACATTACGTAGTGAGTAACGTAATAGACGGTCTTGGAAATAATATTATGGCCGGGATGAGATACACGACAACCATGATATAATTATTTGGGACGCACATATGAGTCGAGTCACTGGTATGTATTTAGGGGTTAAAAAGGTAAATTATTTTTACATAAATCGAATGACTATTTTGAGTGCACTAGAGTGTTCGGAAGGATCGAAATAGTTAGAAAATACTACTCGGGTATTTTATTTGGAGTCCGGGGTATTTTAGCCCAAAATAACACCCTGAGGGGTATTTTGGTCTTTTGGGATTTTTAGGTAATTAAATGGACGAAAATTGGAATTAATTAAGAGCATTGAGGGTTAATGGCCTGTCAGTTTCGACTTACGTGAGAAAAAAAGAGAAAAGAGAGAGGGAGCCAAGGAAGAAGAAGACTTCATTGGAGCCTTAAGCCAAGAACTCAAGCTTTCACACCAAAAAGTACACCAGCGTGTAGATCGTGTCAAGAGGATCATTCCCATACCAATTTCAGCCCAAGGATTAGAAGTTCATTCTGATGCAAGTGTTTATCTTGCTAGTTTATTTAGCATATATTGTTCTTGTTAAACTATGTTAATGATTTAGATAATAAATGATGGAAATTTAGGTTTCATTAGGTTTAATCGTAGAAGAACATTAGATTTTGGTGATGGGTTGCATGTAGAGGATTTACCCCATTTGTAGATTATTAAATCTTGAGATTTTATGTATAAATCCCGAATTGAATTTAAGGATTTGAAATACTTAAAGAGATGGCTTCATTATATGAGGATTCTTAGAGATTTTAGAAATTATTGATTTCCCTTTTGAAAACATAAAGATTTGAATACTAATTTGTGTTAGAAATTGCCCCATAATGATTAGGGTTAGTTTAGAAACCTTTAAACTGATGTTAGAGGAAATTTGGATTGAGTTTGAGGTTTGGAATGTTGAGAAAAATCAAAATTTGGAAGAACTAGGTCTGTTCGAAATTTTTGTTAGAAGGCCTGCCCAGGTCGTTCGAACGACCTCGTTCAAACGAGACGTCTAACAAGATTTCCAATGACCTTTCTAATGAGTTGTTGATTTCGCTCAAAGTGGGAACTTCGTTCGACCTCGTTCGAACGAGAATCCTGGAACTTCTAACGAAATTACAGAATGGGTTTTTAGGGGTTGTTTGGGTTGGAAATCTTCCTAGGGTTATCTATATAAGTGTATTAACCTTCGTGAGTAACGGGTGGATTAAATTTTCAAAGTGTTAAGGAATTAAGGGGTAATGGTACTTGGGGTATTGAATTTGTGTGTAAACTTAGGAGGGGATGTGAGTCCTAGAGAGGCTTTATATATACGGGTATCGAGGAGAGTAATGGCATTAATAATACTTAAGGATTATAGTATTTGGGTTATGTGATTACTTATTAATGTATATAAGTTGTGTGCATGCTTATTACTTTGAATATCATGTGTATGACATACCTAGCTACTGGCTATCGAACGGGGGTTAACGCGTTGTGGACGATCATATCTTGTGTGCCTTAAAGGGATTTTGAGTCATACCACTAGAGCATGGAACCTAGGTACGGGCTATCTGTGAGAATGATAGTGATGACGGTCGTATGGGTGCGTAGGTATGTGCGCAGCCCATCGGCTTGGGACTATGTTCGCCTCCAATATGTGTATGTATTTTATTTGGTTCTTGAGAAATTGAACATGTTATCCTTTATGCGTGAGCGTTGCAATGGGACTAGATAGCTGAGTATGCCTAGCACTAGGGGTTTCTTAACCATGGGTGCTGTATAGATATAATTGTATGTATACATAGTGAGATTTTATATATGTATACTGAGTTCCTATTCTGTGTTTCTTGTTGGCTACTTTATTAAAGTATATACTTATTGGGTCACTAGTTGGGAGTAAAGAATGCTATGAGAATGAGTTACAAAATCCTTAAACCTATTCCTAATAATAGTAATATATTAATTTTGGGTTATTTAGATACTGTATCCGACATAGTAATTATCCTAAATATAGTCAGGTAAAGTGACGAGACTAGTATGGGTAGTTAGACTCGCTAGGTGTGCACATTAGATGAGAGGTGATCATCTCAAGTGAGTACGCTAAGTTAACATGGATAATATATGTGCTAATTAAATCAATTTAAGCACTTGCTATATTTAAACTGTTTTCTACTCGAGCTCTGACCCGTTTTTCTGCAAATCTCTTTTCTTGTTCTATTATTTTAGGTGCTCAACCACAAGGACACCAGACTTAGGATATTCCATTCATTTGCCGAGCTATAGCTGTTGTGGAAGCTACGGGATATTGCTAGTAGACGCTTCTGAGTCTATTTCTCCTTATCTATCAGTCATTTATTTCAGTTGAACATGTCGTTCCTCCTATTTTACATTCAGAGATTTAGAGTTGTTTTATTATATCATTAGACTTTGATATCATGTTATTGGACTATTGTATGAAATTTTGACTGGATGTGTTTATTCCAATTCTTTATTTTACTTCAGTTAGTTCTTACCTTATATTATTGTGATGTATGACGATGTTTAGATATTACTCTTTACTGATGTTGGTTAATAACAAGATAAAATTTTGACACCAACCTTTTTAAATATTAGGTGATTAGTTTTTATTAAATTAAAATTTGAGTTTTCGGTAGTGATGCATTATCTGAACCAACTTGATATTTTAAAATTAATTAATTAAGGATTGATCACCCGGTAATTAATTAGGCGGGGTGTCACAGTCTGTGAACAATCAAAACTTCTCTTTCAGAAGATAGTGCCTCCAGATTCTCAAGGCAAATACGACTTCTGCTAACTCCAAGTTTTGAGTGGGATAGTTCTTCTCACGAAGCTTAAGCTTGCAAGATGCATACGTTATGGCCCGCTCCTCCTACTGTAGAACTCCTCCAAGTCTTTGTAAGGATGGATCGATAAAAGCAAGGTACTCCACTTCTCCCATAGGCAATGCGAGTACTGACGCTGAAGTCAACTTGTCCTTTAGCTCATCAAAAGCTAACTAGCAATGGTCATCCCATACAAAAGGTACTCCCTTACGAGTCAAATTCATCAAGGGATCTGCAATCTTCGAAAATCCTCTAATGAACCGGCGGCAGTAGTATACTAACCCCAGAAAACTACGCACCTCCGGCAGTGTCGTGAGTTAGCCCCACTCACTCACTGCTGACACCTTACTTAGATCCACAAAAATCCCTCTCTTGGAGACAATATGACCTAAAAACTGCACCTCCTATAATTGAAATTCACATTTCACGAACTTGGCATATAACTGGTGGTCCCGTAAAGTCTGAAGAATCGTGCGCAAGTGCTCTGCATGCTTGTCATTTGTCTGAGAATAAATCAAGATGTCATCTATGAATATAGTGACAAACTGATCCAAGAACTCCCTGAAAACTCTTTTCATGAAATTTATGAAAACTGTTGGTGCATTCATCAGCCCAAATGGCATAACTCTGAACTCATAAGACTCGTATTTCGTAAAAAACGCGGTCTTAGGCACATCCTCCTTCTGAATACGTTACTGATGGTAAATAATTTACTTTCTTTGTAAACAACGTTAAAAACATGTAATTTATATAAAAAAGAAAAAAAAAACATTTTATAAAAAAGTTTTTTTATTTTATAAAAAAAATAAATTACAGGTTTTTTTTAACAATTTATTAAAAAAATTGGTTTTATAAAAAAAGTTAAAAAAAAGTTTATTAACAAAATTGATGTTATAATTCTTTTTGATTTTATAAAAAAATTAAAAGCAGTTTCTAAAATTAAAAAAAAAATAGTTTACTTTGTTTGTAAAAAATATTAAAAACATGTTGTTTATATAAAAAAGTAGTTTAGTTTGTTTATATAAAAACATTACAAAACCCTGTAATTTCTAAAAAAATGTTTAGTTTAGTTTAGTTATATAAAAATGTTAAAAAACTGTAATTTATATAAAAAAATTAAAAACTTATTTTATATTAAAAAAAGATAAAAATGTGTAACTTCTAAAATAAAAAATAAATAAAAATAGTTTGATTCATTTTTAAAAGAACATTAAGACATGTAATTTATATAAAAGTCGTTTAGTTTGTTTATATAAAAACGTTACAAACCCTGTAATTTCTATAAAAAAAATAGTTTGTTTAATAAGAATGTTAAAAAAACCTTATAATTTATAAAATAACAAAAATATTAAAAACCTATTTTATATACAAACAATTAGAAACTTGTAATTTATAAAATTAAAAAATTAAAAAAAGCAATTTACTTTGTTTACAAAAACACGTTAAAGCTTTGTAATTTATATAAAAATAGTTTAGTTGTTTATATAAAAATGTTTAAAAAAACACTATAATCTCTATAAAAAAAAGGTTTAGTTTGTTTAATAGAAACGTTTAAAAAACCCTGTAATTTATAAACTAAAAATAAAAACAATTTTTTTTATTTAAATTGTTTATTTATTTAAAAATAATTATTGTATAATAGCATTAAGACGATGTTTTATGTTAAATAAATGTTAAAAACTTGTAATTTATATATATTAAAAAAGTTTAGTTTGTTTGTATAAAAACATTAAAAAAAATTGTGATTTATATAAAAGAGAAAAAAAAACAGTTTGTAATTTTTTTTATAATGAATTTAAATTATAGGATTTTTAAACATTTAATAAAAAAATAATTAAAATAGTTTATTAAAAAGATTATTTTATAAATCTTTTTCATTTTATAAAAAAAAATTATTTCATAAAAAACAGTTAATAAGAATTTTTTATTAATTAAAACAGTTAGAAATAATGTAGAATTTGTTTTTTTATCAAACAAAAGCATGACTCAGTTAAAACACAACAAAGACACGAAATCTTTTTTTTTTCCCAATATATGAACGCGAATATATTTATAAGTATATATACTAATTGTGAGTGCAAAAATTATCATAATAAGAAATCTAGAAAGCAATATCGAGATTAGAAAGTAAATGATCACACACACACCACCAATAATACATGGTTCGGCAACCTACCTATGTCCGGAGAGGTTGATGAATTCTTATTAGTGTCTCTCAAATAATCGAAGTTATATCCCTTTGCCCCGGATCAGGGTTTATAATTTATAGTTGCAAAGATAATGATTGAATTGTACAAGTAACTCAATCAGCTTGTAGATAACTCGTAGATGTCCCTAAATATCTCCTCTAAAATTGTTGGTAACCGATTTTAGTCTATCTCTATGCAACATGTCAAATACACGGATATAAAATAGCTATCTTCAGTTGGGCTAGACAGTCCATTCCGCGTACTGGACTAATTGGCTAAAGCGTTGGACTTGAATTAAACAAAGCCCCACAATAATTTAACATCGTTGATGTATAAATATATATTTTAAATATTTATTAATGTATATTTATAAACATATTACATGCGTTAACATATATGTTAATGTACATGTATTAAATATATATTAAAGTAACTTTTTTAAAATTTAGTTGAAAAATGAGTCAATTAACGATCAAAGAGGTCGCAATTTTCGTTGATTTTGATTTTGAACCACAACTAATATCAAAACCAGTGAGCCTTTTTGTAAGAACTAATAGACTCCAAATCCAAAATGACTCTGACTTTTAATATTTGACCATCACTGTTAAAGTTTTTTTGCTTGAGCCACATAAAGACAAAATAAAAATAAAAAATAACTTTGCTAAACAAAAAAATTAAAAAATCTTATAAATATATATTTTTTATAAACATGATTCTTGCTTTTTAAACCGCTCTTATATTTAGAATCCAAGAAAAATGCTGAAAAAATAAATAGTTTATACACCCACACACATAAGTATACACATACATACAGCTCTGAAACGATTATTTATTTATTTATTTTCACTTTGGCCGCATATAGTTTTCGGTACCAAACAAAAACTATGGTTTTAGGATTTTAATAATGTTTTTTATTGTTTAAATGCTATTTATCAGTATATAAACCATGTATTTTTAAATTTATCATACTTTTAAACATTTTCTTTTATCAAATTTATTTTTCCAATTAATTTTATGTTGAAAACAATGTTAAAATTAAGGGTTTGATTGTTGATAAAAGTGGAGGTGTAACGTCAATTTTACTAAATAAAAGGGATAAGAAGAATTCAATTATAACAGTGTGTTAAACTAAAAATAACCCAAAATAAATGTATGTCTTTGGTTAATTTTGTCATAATGACTCGAGATAAACTAGGAGTAGGATGGTAACCGTTTTCAACCACCATTCACTACCTGAAAACAACGCGTTGCCTACTTACGTGGTGGGCCCATGTCAATTCTAGTTTCAACTTCTTTCACTTTAGTGGGATAAAGATTAACGTACTTTCCTGGCAAAACATTTCTTTATCATATCATATTCATATCACCTCCTCCCATTGCTTTGAAATTAAAACTAACCCTACTTGGTAAACAATTCAAAAGAAAACTATTGTAGAATTTGAAGACTAGCTTGTTTGGTTGGCTGAAAAAAATTCACCTTCTCTTGTTTTTTGTGAAAGTCAAAATCTAGCAAGAAAAGGGAAGAGTCTATTAGAATGAATCCTTTTACATCGGTCGCGACACCCTGATTATTGTCGATTATGCAGATTCACATTTATAAAGTAATAATCAATTGTGATACGAAAGTCATTGTATCACGATCGACACATGAAAATCATGAATCGACATAAACTAATTGTATTGCAATTTCTTTTCTACCTAGTTTGGTGAAAATGGTAAGAAAAAATAAAGATGAAAACTAGGATTGTATTTCGGCCGGATCGGATTGGAAAATGTCTATTCGGAAAAAATATGGATTTTTTCGGAATAAAATAACTATTCTGATTTTCGATCCGATTTTTTCGGAAAATTAAAAAAAATTCCGAATTCGGAAAAATCGGAAAATCGGCAAAAATCGGAAATTCACAAAATATATTAAAAATCCAGAAATTTCGGAAATTCCAAAATTTCAAAAAAATAAATTATGGATTTTCGATTACTCGAAATTCTCATTTTAAATAAACAATGAAAATGGCTTAACCCAACATGTAAACACATGAGGATTTGACTCATTTTTCATTTGTGTAGAAGTTAGGAGGATACTCTCCTTTTATAGAGCATATTTTGGAGCCCTCTCCCTCTCCCAACCGATGTGGGATATGGGAAACTTTCAAAAAATCGAAAAAGAAATCGGAAAAATCGGAAATCGGAAAATAATTCCAAAAAAATCGGAAATAATTCGGAAAAAAATCGAAAAATCGAAAATTCAGAATTATTTCCGATTTCCGATCCGATTTTTTTCGGAAAAATCGGAAATCGGAAAATCGGAAATCGGAAATCGGCAAACTAAAATTTCATTCCAAATTCGGAAAAAATTGGATCGAAAATCGGAAAAATCGAAAAGTTCGGAAAAAAACACAGCCCTAATGAAAACTATAAGGCATCTCCAGTGAGTAACTTCCAAAAGATGTAAATCTACATCTTTTGCCTTACATTGTTTGGAACGATTCCACATTGGAAAAATGAATAAAAGTTGTGAGTCGGTTATATGTCACCCACTAAAGAGGCATCTCCAAAAAAAAAAAATATATATATATATATATATATATATATATATATATATATATATATATATATATATATAGTTATAGTTATAGTTATAGTTATAGTTATATATAGTTAGGGTCTCCAACATACCTCATTAAACATTCCTATACCTATGAACATGCCTATTTTTTTAAAATAGTAAAAAAAATAATTTTGAGTTAATATTTTTTATATGGGTTCATGATATTTCAATGTGCCCCTGTAAAAATATTCAGATCAAAATAATGTGTTTTGATATTTTTAAAAAATAGGTAAAAAAACAGACAGTTTTAAAGGGTAAAACTCACAGTTTTTGACCTATTTTTTAAAAATAACAAAAATCATTATTTTCAATTGATTTTTTAGGGGCACTTTGAAATATCATTAACCCATATAAAAAATATCCTCTCAAAATTATTTTTTTACTATTTTAAGACTGCTCTTGTGCGGACAAGTCCGCATTTTAAGAGTGCGGACCGGACATGTGTCACTTGGCAGTGAACCCAAAAAAGAGAGAGAGTGTGCCTATAATTTAGCCGATAATTTCTAAACTCACCGCCAATTGACACATGTCCAATCCGCACTCTTATAATGCGGATTGGTCCGCACAAGAGCATTATTAATATATATATATATATATATATATATATCTTTTGGATGGATAAAACTTTTCCGCCCGTACCTTGAACGGATAACACTTCCCCGCCCAAGTGTGGGCCACCCCATGGGGCCACCAGTACACAATGTGCAGCGGGTGTCTAAATTTACACCCCCGCTGCATTTTCTCTCTCTTCTTTGTGCATCTTTTGTTACCCATTGTAGGAGGAAAACAATGCAAATGTGCACATTTGCATTGCCCATTGGAGATGCCCCTCCCTACGTGGTTTAATTTAGGTATGGATCATGTTTTTTTTTTCGCTATATAGGGATATTTGAGTTCCCCAAAATGACTATGAACCCTTATATTTTAAAGTTAATTCACACAAAACTTATCTAAATAATTCGATAAAGCACCCGTAAATTATTGAAACATCGACTTGCACATTTTCTGTTTTAAAAAGTGAATATAAACTTAACGTTGTGCATAAAAAATGTTAAAATATTAATTAAAATGTGTTAGTTGTTATGATTGTATAGTTTTTGGACACTTTGGTGAGTTTTTTAAAGTAAGGGTTATTTGTAGAATCGTTATCGTTCATGAGGTTTATTGTAAGCTACATTTTAATAAGAAATATTTAACTTGGCTTTCCGCATAGTATGTCGTACATTACTTTGAATGTCAAATTTAATGTATTATAATTTTTTTTTATCATTTTCACTTTCCCTAAAACTTTCGTGAAATTTCATAGTATGAAATTTAACATTTTGAAATTTTACTGTGCGAAACATTGGAAAAAACGTACCAGAAAAGAGTAGACGATGTAGTAACGAACTTAACATCGACCTTTCTTTTTTCTTATACGTTTTTGGTCGGTAAGTTAGCTCACCGGACAATGGAGAGTACGCATCAGAAAGAGACATCGAGCATGGGGCGAGGCGATCAGAGAAGATGTGCTCGCAGTGGTAAACTTGACAATGATATTTTTGTTTTTTTTTAGTTAGTAATAGAGTTGGCAGAGTGGGGTCACCAGTCACAGTTATGATGCAACTACAGAAGATGCGCCTAAAAGAGACGCCCTACATCGTGGTGGTATTGCTAGAGAATTTGCCTTAGTAGTTGTGAAGACGTGTTTGCTTTTGTGTTCATTGACTGATGGTAGTTGAGCTCATCGAAACATGGTCATGGACGACGGTGATGGTGTCATAGAAGAAGACACGCCGAAAAGAGTAGTCAAATAGGAAGATATTAGTATCCATTTGATTGCACCCATTTGCTCTGGAAAATGGGTTTTACACACTTTTACCCACAATTGTAGTGTTTGACAATTAAATTTACCCATGGCAAATATTTCCCAAAATAGGTCACGTGACCCTTTTTTGCCCATTTTTGTGAGTTTTTTTTTTGCTTAGCTATTTGGGTTGGAAAATTTTGTTGGGAGAAATGAATGGGCTTTCGTTAGTTACTGTAGCGGATTTGTTGTTGATTTGAGTGCAAGTCAGGTGAGAGAACCTCATAATCCCAAATTTATTTTTCAATCGGTTGAAGAAAGGGAGGAGAAGAAGTGTCAAAAGGTAAATTATCTCTACACCTCAACTGAATTTGTTTGTGATAAAGGTGTATTTCAACATCTACAAATAGATTTCTTGTTATAAATTCGTCCCAATTTATGATTTCCACATTTCTTATATCTAATCTAAGGTTTGAATGAATATATAGGGTTTGACACGAAATCATTTTTGCCATAACAAAATAATGCCTATCAAACAACACGAAATCACATTTACCACATCAAAATTTGCTGCCATGCCATCAATTTTGCCAAACTACAACCAAATGGACCCTTAATGATTTGTAAATAAAATGTTGTAAGATGGTAATTTGACCTCTTTGTCTTAGAGGTGAAATTCTCATTAAACGTGTTTTGAAAGAAGTCACCCAAACTGGGGACCTTAAGTGAAATTCTCTTAATAATAGTGTTATATCGACCACCTCAAATTAAGAATTATCACTTGAAGAAAGTTTTAGACACATTTTAAAAATTAATCTATTAAATGATAAATGGATAAATTTTAATCTAACCATTTATTTAAATTAAAAATCATGCTTTCTCGAATAAGTAATTTTCAAACAATAACTTGATTAAAAAGATTACATAATGTTTAGTCTCTTCTAGAATATTTCATTTAGTTTTAGACCCACTTTTTTTTTCAAACTAACAAATAACCAAATAATAATATTATTATCTAACGACTTAAGCAACTAATATGGCAGTGCCACATCAGTGATGACATGGTAGCGCATCCCTAGCATTCGTTTGCAATATTTTATTCAAAAATTATATTTAAACTGAATTTTTGACATAAAAACCATGGACACACTGAGTTGTTAAATTGTTATTGGTTAGCTTTGGGGGTTCACACCAGTGGAACTCACAAACCAACCAATATGAAGCCGCCACATCATTCAGTCCAAAAAAATTCAGTCAGTTCCTCGATTACAATAGAAATGCTCTATTTTGTTATACTGACACGTAACTATCAAATTTAACATAACAACAAATGATGGCATGGCATCGCAACATTACTGACGATAATAATGTAATAATGCCGCATTCTTATTCGGCGACATTACGACAAACTTGACAAAAATTAAAACGTGACATCAACGACTTTCACTGGTGCCAACGCACCGTCATAAATGATTTAACACAGTCCAATAATTAATTCAAAATTACCTTTTTTTGTATAATAACCCTAAAAAATAAACAAACAAAGTTTATTTTTAAAGTCCAAGGCACCCTAACTTTACGGCCTAAAATAAAAACAAAACAAAACCATTTTCTTCACACACCACCCAGATCACATCTCCACTATCCCCCCACGCGCTCACTAAACAATTAAAATTTTACATTCACCAAAAACCCAACAAAATACAGATTATTTCACAACCCACTAGGCTCGGACCCAGCCTTGGCAAACATATGGTTTTCAAAAAGTGATAACCAAACTATTCAAAGTACTAGTTGTACTCACCAGTATAAAGTGAACCAACATTTCAGAATTTGTAGCTTGCGACGCACCACTACTACTACTACTTAATACTTATTACATTTCTTTCTACACAACTTTTTCCTTTTTAACTCTATATTTAAGCCTTTTCTTTAGTGTTCCGATCTGGGTTCTTGCTAAGAACCTGAAAGATCAAATTTTGGGGTCAGAAATGAGAATTTGAGGTTGTTTTAGGAAACATTTTTGTTTTGGGTATTTGTTGAAATGGCCAGTGAAGGTGCATTTTCTTTTTCAATGGCTTCTGTGGTGGAAGATGTTCTTCAACAACATGGGACACGTTCAAGAGATCTTGATTTAGATTCTCGTAGAGCAGAGGAAGCTGGTAAATCTTTCTTCTTTACAAAATCTTTTTTCAGGTTGATATTTGTATATATCTAAGTATTTTCTTGATGGGTTTTGAAGATTTGTTGTTATTAATGCAAGATTGAGAAAATGGGGAATGTATATGTCAGGAAAAGGGGGTAATTATCTCCCTTAATTTTTATAAAGTTTGTAGTACAAATGTATTTTTTTTTAAAGAAAACTGGATGATTTCTTCTTGTAGCATATGAAAATGATTCCTCTTCCCAATCTCATGCAAGAAAAGATAAAAATTGCAAGATTAGTAGTAAAGTGTAAATTTTTTAAAGAAAAATGGGATTTTTTTTCGTTACATATAAATATAATTCCCCCTTCCAATCCAATGTAAGGAAAGGGGACAATTGTCTCCCTCAATTTTAGAGAAAAATTGTAAGATCAGTAGTAAAATGTAATATTTTTAAAGAAAAATGGGATTTTTTTATCGTTACATATCACTATAATTCCCCCTTCCAATCCAATGTAAGGAAAGGGGACATTTGTTTCCCTCAATTTTAAAGAAAAATTGCAAGATTAGTAGTAAAATGTAAATTTTTGAAGAAAATGGGATATTCATTTTCTTACACATAAATATATTTCCCCCTTCCAATCCAACTGTAAGAAAAAAAACAATTGGCCTCCTTGATTTTAACGGAAAAATGCAAAATTGGTAGTAAAAATGAAAATTTTTTTAAAAAAAAAGACTTTTTTAGAGTTACATGTAAATATAACACCTCCCCTAAAAAGAATAAAAAAATCGATTTTTTTGGAATAATCTTAGTATTATGTTTCCCACCTCTACCAACAAATTCTGATTACGCCTCTTGTAAGCAACGCCAAGTAATTATACTGCATTTCCTTTCATTTTGTAGCAATGAGAAGATATGAAGCTGCTGCGTGGCTGAGAAAGATGATCGGAGTTGTTGGAGCGAGGGACTTACCCGCGGAGCCTTCCGAGGAGGAGTTTAGACTCGGTTTAAGAAGTGGCTTAATTCTTTGCAATGCTGTCAACAAGGTTCAACCAGGAGCTGTGCCAAAGGTGAAAAATGATAACCGTTAATTGAATTCAATATCATTACCATTATTATAGTTTTTTAACATTGCAAGATCATTCACAGGTGGTTGAAAGTCCGTGCGATTCTGCTGCTGTCCCCGATGGAGCAGCCTTATCGGTATATCAGTACTTCGAAAACGTGAGGAACTTTCTTGTAGCCGCGCAAGAGTTGGGACTTCCTACCTTCGAGGCATCGGACTTGGAACAAGTATTTGTTATTTTTACATGATATTATTTTGAATTCACAAGTTTTATTTCTATATAATAGAGACTCTCATACTGTTTTATGTATAATTTTATAGGGAGGGAAATCTTCGAGGATTGTAAATTGTGTTTTGGCGCTCAAAGCCTATGGCGAGTGGAAGCATACAGGTGGAAATGGCGTATGGAAATTTGGTGGAAATTTAAAGGCAACCACGTCTGGAAAGCAATTTGTGCGCAAAAACTCGGAGCCGTTCACGAATTCCTTGTCAAGGAATATGTCAATGAATGAAAAAACTTTGAATGCTCTATGTCCCGATATTGAATCTTGTAAAACGGTAGGTAAGCTGTACCCATTGCATTTTATAATATAATTCGTATATCAATATATACGAATTTTACTAATCTATTCTAATACTATGTATAATTGTATGCACAGTCCAGTTCTTCCTTCAGTATGCTTGTTCGTGCTGTTCTATTAGATAAGAAGCCTGAAGAAGTTCCCACGGTAAGTGTGTGCTTAGTGTTTTTAGTCGTATCTTACTTCGCAAAATCCCGCAGTTTTTGCACTTTTGTTTTCACCCCAACTTCTGGTATTTTATAAATGACAAAATATTTATTCTTCAATCAAGGGTACCCCAATAAACAAAGGATGACTAAAAACTAAAGTTTTACAAAAACGGGGGGCTTGGGGACCTAGACCTATATATCTATTACAAAAAATGTGCCTTGCACCAACTCTTAACGTGAACTATAATTCCAAGATAGAGCTTTATTTTGTTAAAGGAAATTATTTATACAAGAGGGATAAGCCCTTCCCCATTTTAAATCATCCCCTAAGTTATGAAATTTCTTGAACTTTAATGTCTTGAAGAGATTCGCTTTCAAGACTTGTCAAACTAGTGAGATGTAATAACTCAATCTTCTTCCAAAACCCAAAATCAACATTTAGATGATTTCCAATGTATTGCGGCCAGTTCTGCATCGACTATCTAAAACCTATTTGAAAAAATTGTTTCTATAGCATTTTTATTTCCAAGAACTTTGTTGCATCAGGGTCTGACTTTTTCTATCGTTGAACTACATTTACTGTTATTACCACTGCCATTGTGACACTCAATTTTCATTCTGATTTATCGTGCTTTCCTACTTGTAACAGATTATAGAGTCCGTGCTATCTAAGGTTGTCGAGGAGTTTGAGCATCGCATTGCGAACCAAGTTGAATTGGTATGAATGTTGACTTTTGTTAAGTGATATCAATCACCACTTTCTTACACTAATATATAGGGCTAAAAGAGCTTTTTTCTCACATATGAACTACATTTGCACATCTTTGGGAAGTTACAAAAGCGAGAACCATTTAAAGCACAGTTACTGAGTGATCTTTGTATTAACTTGCCATTTTGCATTTATTTGTCCTAACAGAAGAAAACAGCTCCAAAAGATTCTGAGACGGTTGTCTCTCATGGAAACAAACCTTTTATGAAGCATAATTCTGGTGATGCAAAGGTAATGTGCAGATTTTACATTAGCAAAAATATCATCGAAGTGTACTTTACCGTTTCGTAAACAAAAAACTCATATTTGTGACATTGTTTTTCCTTCTTCTCCTAATTTAAGACGGAAGAAAGAAATGGCACGCTGGTAAAGAAGGAACAATGCTCTCGTAACAACTATATTCCCGATGAGGAATTAAAAAGAAGGTCTCTGAAATGTCAAACGATGGTTGACGAACAGCAAAATGATGTCAAGGTATGATCAAAATGTGATGTAATCTCCATAAATTTTCTAATTATGCATCTGATTTTGATTCATTCTTTTATAGGAGCTAAAGCAAACTCTTTCTATGACAAGAGCTGGTATGCAGTTCATGCAGATGAAGTTTCATGAGGAGTTTCAAAATCTTGGTAATACTTCTGATGCTTGCTATGTAATTAAAACTAAGAAGGAATTAAAAATAAAATTATCATAATTAGTGAAAAACAATAAAAGATCTTTTTATAGGAGTGGGAGAGGTTGTAACTTGGTGCGATGGCAAGTACACTCGCCAAAGCTACGGTTGGTCTCGGGTTCGAGGCATGGACGCAACCTCTCCATATATGGGGGTAAGGCCAACCGACATTCGCCTCTCCCAGACCCTGCAGTTAAGCGGGCGGGACTGGGTACGACCTTTTTTATTATAGGAGTGGGTATGAAGGGGAGAGTATTATCACAATTAAAAATTATATAACATACATATGTTCTATTACAAATCTATGTATCTACACCCTGTTTCCCCCCCCCCCCCCCCCCCCCACACACACACACACACACACTTGCTCTGCCTTTGTTTACGTTACATGGGTGATTATGTTGACGTATAAGATACAATTTTCTCTGTAGGATATTATTATAGGCACTTCTCATAAGAAATTATATGTTCGTTATGATATACTTTTATATATAAAATAATTCTTGTTTATTATTGTGTCTTGGCGTGTCCGTGCGTCATATAGGGGTTGGGGTTTCATGGCCAAAAGGACATTTTTATCTCACATTGACTTCACACCTTTTTTTGTAGGCATGCACATACATGGCCTAGCTCATGCTGCTTCTGGTTATCATAAAGTTCTCGAGGAAAACCGCAAGCTCTACAATCAAATCCAGGACCTTAAGGGTATGTGAACATTTAACTGAAAAACAAATTATCACGTTCATTTATATATTATATTGAAATTTCCAAAATAATTAAATGCTCTTTTTTTTTTCTGTCTTGTATAGGAAACATTCGGGTTTATTGTCGAGTGAGACCTTTCTTGGGTGGACAATCAAACTATATGAGTACTGTGGATCATATAGAAGAAGGAACCATTACTATTAACACTCCATCAAAGTATGGAAAAGGGCGTAGGTCCTTCAACTTCAACAAAGTATTTGGGCCATCTGCAACCCAAGGTTGATAATATTTTCATTTTAGCACTACTATAGATTCCCCAATTTCATATTTATGCTTTTCTTGACTTTGGGCACCCTTAACTTATTTTTCTCTATGTAATTATTTCAGGGGAGGTTTTTTCAGATACCCAACCGCTGATTCGATCTGTTCTCGATGGTTTCAATGTTTGTATATTTGCATATGGTCAAACTGGATCAGGAAAAACTTTTACAATGGTGAGATTTATATGCTTACAATTTCTCTAAATTTATTATATGTATTTGCTAACAGATGCGAAATGAAGAATGCAAATGTTGTTCTCTTGTTTTTGTATACAGACTGGACCTAGAAATCTTACAGAAGACACTCAAGGAGTTAACTACAGGGCGTTGAATGATTTGTTTCTTCTAGCAGAACAAAGAAAGGACATTTTCAGATATGATGTTTCTGTTCAGATGATTGAGATTTACAACGAGCAAGTTAGGGACCTCCTAGTTAATGACGGTCTTAACAAAAGATATCCTTCTTCTGTTTTTTCTTTTTGTCCCACATGATTGTGTGAGGAATATAATTCAAATTGGTATTGGAATATTTTCTTCTTTATAAAAGAATGTGAGAAAGGATATGTTTCAATACGTTCGATTCACATCAAATGAGTTTCTATAATTGTTAAGTGTCTCGATGGTTTCCTTAACCTGTTAACACATTAGAAATTCGCAACAGTGCTCAAACGGGACTCAATGTACCAGATGCATGCCTCGTCCGCGTGGCATCGCCGCCTGATGTTCTGGAACTAATGAACCTAGGACATAGGAATCGTGCAGTCGGTGCAACAGCTCTCAATGACCGTAGTAGTCGTTCTCATAGGTATTTATGACAATCTGTTATGCTTCATTTTTCATCTTGACTGATTTTTGTTCACACAATGCCTATTATTCATCAAATTTAAAGTGCGTTTGTTTGTTTGTCTGAATCTGATGTGAGAGTATGAAGTGAAAAATGTGAAGATGAAAAAAAATGATTGTTTTATGTCTATGAACTCTTAGTGGATGTATCTAGTCGGATTCGGATTGAGAGGCACTTCTACGTCTTAACCAGGCCAATATTGCTGTTAACCTCTTAATTTTTTTGAAAAGAAAACACTATTTTGTACCTGTTAATTGGAAGGGTTTAGATTCAAACTTAAGAGGCAAAAACGAACAACCCCTTTACCGTAATTCTTGACTTAGTACAATAAGGATGTCTAATTCATTGTCAAAAATTTTGGAAATTCTGACATATTTCTCTTTATCAATTTGTAGTTGCTTGACTGTCCATGTTCAAGGAAGAGATTTGACATCTGGCGCCATTCTTCGTGGTTGTATGCACTTGGTTGATCTGGCAGGAAGTGAGAGGGTGGATAAATCCGAAGTGACGGGAGATAGACTAAAAGAGGCACAACATATTAACAAGTCTCTATCTGCCTTAGGAGATGTGATAGCTTCCCTTGCTCAAAAGAATGCACACGTGCCCTATAGAAATAGCAAACTCACACAGTTACTCCAAGACTCATTAGGTAAGGAGACACGTTCTGAAGGATGAGAAATCTTCTTTGTCTTCTTCTAATTGTCTAATTATATTTTCGGGGTTTTAATTCTGTTTTAGGTGGTCAAGCGAAGACACTGATGTTTGTTCACATAAGCCCTGAGGTGGATGCTGTTGGAGAAACCATTAGTACACTTAAATTCGCGGAGCGGGTTGCCACTGTTGAGCTTGGTGCCGCACGTGTAAATAAAGATAGTTCAGATGTCAAAGAGCTCAAAGAACAGGTTCATATATTCTCTTTGTTTATCTTTATACTTCTTTATTAACCCTAAGGCCCCTGTTTTATGCCAGATTACGACGTCGGGTAGGATAAATTTATAATATCTCATGTTCAATGTTAGATCAGATGGGATCTCTAGTGTGATATATCTTACCATAAGTGAGAGTCTTATCCCATGTGTAGTGGGATAAAACCATCCTCTTATGATGTCGGGATTGTAATCACTGGATTAGGGGTGTTCACGGTCCGGTCCGGTCCGGGTTTGGACATTATTATGGACCGGACCGAATTAATCGGTCCATGTTTATTAAGACCCGAAACCGGACATGATTAATCGGGTTCGGTCCAAGTGTGTTTCGGTCCAAATAATGTTCGGGTTCGGTCCAATTCGGTTTGACACGGTTTGATTTAAAAAAAAAAAATCTTTTTTTTTTGCTGTTTTTTTCATGTTAAAATTCTGCACTTAAAACTCATTTTGGCTTATAATCTGCCCAAACATATAATCTGTCCAAACTTGCTTCAAAAATCTGCCCAAACCAGCTTAAGAAACCTCCAGCACACCTAGACCCACTTTGTATTAACATATATATTTTTATTATTTAATGTATATATATTTAAACCGGTCCGGTCCGGTCTTAGACCCACTTTTTAAAACCAAACCCAAGACCGACCCGAATACATTCGGTCCTTCCTTTTTAAAACCGAATTTGGACCGAATTTTAAAAAACCCGTAAAAGTATGTTCGGTTCGGTTCGGTTTTTTCGGTCCATTCGGTCCATCCGGTTTGATGCACACCCCTACACTGGATAATTATGTAGCTTCCTTATCGGGAACATCAAATGGGGTCTAACAGTCATTTTGGGATTTTTTGACTTTGGTACCCTAGGAAGCACGGATATTTCTCAGAAAACAGCATGGCCATGTCTGACACATGTTGGAAAACGACACTCTCGGACACATGCCCGACACTTCCTTTCACTTATCCATAATTTTAATATAAAATTAGAGAATAACTCAGACATTTTTTTTCGCGTGTTCCACACTTGGATGTGTCTATATTTAATGTATAACTAACTATCTATCGATATAAGGTAAATTGGTGGAATCGTATGTAGCTTCATCTTTTAAGGAATATGGCCCAATGACACCCGAACGGCTCTTTAAGATATTAATTCATTATTTTCAATAAGTATTCAAAAATGATTTTCTTTGACGTTCTTGTAAATTTATCTATATAAATTTATAAAAATATATTTATTTATTAGTAGAGGTTGTACCTTGGTATGATGGCAAGTGCCCTTGCCCAAGCTATGGTTGGTCTCTGGTTCGAGACATGGGAGTAGCCCCTCCATATTCATATATGGGGGTAAGGTTAGTCGACATCTGCCTCTCCCATCCTGCAGTTAAGCGGGGGGCTTGTGCACTAGGTATAACCTTTTTATATTTATTTATTAGCGTTCCCTGCTGTGTTGTATCCTAATTTTATTGGATTTTCTGTACCAGCGTTTCCATGTCGTGTTAGACACAAACACCGTGTCCATGTCTGTTCTTCTTAATTGGCCTCAGCAATTTACATTTTTGGACTTTGGTAGATATTATAATTTCTTATAGATTTGGTACCCTCTTTAATTGGTTAAAGAGGTACTGAAGATAAGATTTAGGGACATAGACACCCCTGTCCATGTCCGTTCTATATTTACATGGTTAATTGGTTAATGTTTCGTCACTGAAGATAAGATTTAGTGACAGAAAGCAACATGATCTAATATAAATCAAAATTATTCTGAAATATAGAACTGCAAATTAGTGAGGTACAAAGTAAAAAAAAAAACGTAATTTTTGCAGTCTTTGCGTCATGTAATTATTTCTAATGAAAGAAAAATCATGTGGTTTCAGATTGCCAATCTCAAGGCAGCCTTAGCAAGGAAAGAAGGTGACCACGAGCCCATACAGCGTACAGTATCTGGCAGCCCATGTGGCATGTTATCACCTTTTCAATCTACCTCGCATAACGAAGACATGTTTAGTGATCAGCACAGTCAGAGAAAACCACTCGGGGTTGTAGGCAACACAGAGGTAAATTCTCTCCAATCATGATTGAAAAGTTCTTTTTATTACTGATTGTTCATTTTATAGTTCAAGTATTACCTGCGTAGTGTTTATTTTGAGGTTGAATATTATTTTTCTATTCATGTATAAACCATCACCTACAAGTTTGATCTGTGAAAGTATAACCATATTCAACTTTCGTGTTACTTGTGGTCTTAGTGTAGCCAGAGAAAACCACTTGAGATCCTTGCCATTTCATGGTTTTGATTGTTAGCTACAAGAATTCTACTTCTAAATCTGCCCATACCCTTAAAGGCCATGATGTCACTTTGGTAATACATTGACCATGGTCTCTTAGTATACTTTTTCTTTTACTCTTTTTGGTTTATAAGGGTTTATTGATAAGAGAAAACAAAATGCAAATCTTTCTCTATGCAATACATTATTCTATTGTCCATCTCTTGCATTTGTTTTTTTGAGTTATTTGGTGTGAGGTTTTCAATTTTTTAAGGTTTGGGGATTTGGCCTCTTTGAATTTGAAGAGTAATTTCTGAAGAATTAATATGTTGACTTGTTTGGTACTTGGGTAAACTTGGTTGTGAGAAAAAATAGATGGCGTGTTACAATTGTAGAATGAAACACAACTTTGTCGTTGATCATGATAATATATGCCCATTCGCCCAATGCCTTTAGGAGGTTGAAAGATTTCTAAATATACATACATTACAGTTTGCAATGAATCTTATGACTCGATTTGTAGGATATCAATTCACGATCCATATCTATATTTGATAACTAAGTAATCGTCAAGATAGTAATGGTTAGATCAACATTAAAGTAGCAATAATAGTTGTGAAAAAACTAGAAAATCATGGGGTGGCAGTAACAATAACCACTTGATTAGTTTATATACATGTCCTCCATGACCACGAGGTCTAATTGTTCAATGCTGGACCTTCCTCAAATATTATGTTCCCTCTGTCTCAGTAGTGAAACTGTTATTTCAATTCATTTTACCTGTTTTTGTTTATTTGATTTTGATCTTTATTGAACTAAAACTTGAATATCATTTAATGCTTTTAGGTCCGCAACAACTCTGCGCCAAGACAAAAGAGGCAAAGCTTTGATCTCGACGAACTATTAGGAAATTCACCCCCTTGGCCGCCAGTCAACAGTCCTGGTCAAACATACGGGGAGGACGAGAGAGATATGGGGTCAGGTGAATGGGTAGATAAGGTCATGGTGAATAAGCAAGACGCTTCACGTCGAGTTGAAAATCCCTTAGGATGTTGGGAACCCGAAAATGGCACTGTGTCAGATGTCTTTTACCAGAAATACCTCTCAGATTCTACCAAACTATATTCGGAACAATCCTACAACATATTGGGAGGAAGCAACAACCAGTTTGAGATGGCTACTACTGATGATTTGGACGAGCTTGATGCTGCCACTAGTGATTCGTCCGAGCCAGATTTACTTTGGCAATTCAACAACTCAAAACTTAACAGCTTAACCAATGGAATTGGATCAAAGATGACTCAGAAGCCTAGTCCAAAGCTCGTAAAAGGCCCGGAACTAAGGTAATGCTAGTGAATATTGCATTGGCTTCCATCTTATTTAGGCCACTTAGGTTCAAGGTGAAATATTTTTCACGTAGTTGAAATGAAAAGTAGGATCTTTTTAGACTTTGGTATGTTTAGTGGGGAAACATTTACATTCACCGACGGAAAAAATACCAAAGTCCAAATACAACCATTGGAGGTACCCAAGTTGAAATCACCTTAAAAGTATTTTCACAAATTCTGAGTTATATACTTGGAAACTATTTTGTCCAAAATCAACAAAATTTAGCGTGTATACTTATTTACACTTTTATACGAAACAAAAATATGAGGCTAATAACCTCTGAATTTTCAGAATTTTGCAAGTACTTTAAAGTCGGGATAACCCCTGATTATACATCTTGTTGCAAATACCCAATACCTTTTTGGTGATGTTTTGAGTGACATGTTAGAGGGTATTTGTAACAAAATGCATGGCGCAGGGGTTTGTTGAACTAGAATATAGTTCAGGTTGTTTTCTTACTTTAGCTAGAGTTTTAACTCTGGAGAGGTAAAAATACTTTTCATCATGTCACTTTTGACATAGGTGAAATCTTTTTTCACTAGAAACTACAAAATACTTATTTCAACGTGTTTTTAGTCTAATTAATTGCTCTCGAATTATTGCAGCCGAAGTACAATTCCTAAATTAGGCCCTTCACCGTCGCGGAAAGTGGCAAATGGGGTGGCTGGTCACCCACCACAGAGACGCGTGAGACAGGCAGCCCCTGCTGAAATGAAACGAAAAGCTGCGAATAGAAAGTGAGGAAGTTCGTAGGGCTGTGAAAAAAGGTTTTAATTTTTTAATTTTTTTTCATTTTCATTGAGTGATGAGAGGTTTTTTCCCTTATATATATATAGGTTTCTTTTCTTTAATTCTTATTTTTTTTTGGTTAAACTTGTGTTGTATATGCCAGTGAAGCAATAATTCCAGTTGCTTGTATTTGTTTATTGTGAACTTTTATAATGTTTCCAAAACTTTGGATCCCATACTCAATATTTTGATTGCAGGCCTTTGTATCTTGATTGTTCTTTGGTAGCAAGCATGGGCAAACAATCCCATATTTGATATGCCTATTTTTATTGCTTCTCTTCCTTCCACTATTTGATGCTAGAATAATTCGATGCACCATTTTTTGACATATTTTGACTGATGCAGTGATTTAACCTGTATGCATTGTTAGATATTAGATACGCGAACATCAAACATCAACCATAAACTTATCATTGTGTCAATCAACCAAGACGTGTTGCAGAATGGCAACACAAACAAGAATGCGACACAACATAAATCATGTTTTTTTTACCTAATACGAACACGGCCCATTAAAACGCAACATGACACAAGCAACACGATTTAGCAAGCCTTATCAAACTCATTGCTGTGAAAACACGAGTAGAAACATGAATTGCATGACACAACACCAATAATATGAGTCATATTATTGACACGAAACGTATCATTTCATTCTGTCTAAAATTGTCATCCTCACAAATTAGCATATTACTACTCTCCATTTTGCGCTCCAATAACGGTATGTAGGCATAACAATTTTAGAAGCACCATGACACCACAACCCGAAATTGACACAACATATCATTTGTGTGTCACAAATTATCAATATAAAGTCGCGTCGTTTTGTGTTCATATAAAAGTAACGACTCATGTTTATGTGTTATTCAGTGTCGTGTTTAATTGAGTGTGAACAATATTTTTTTTTATAATCCTGAACCTCCACACGAACGAGCGCTTTGAACTCCTCTGTACAAGCTAAACAGGGGTACTGCGTAGGACCCACCTCCCACACGCACTCCGCTTAAATACTGGCTTACCAATGGGAAATCGAACCCAGCACCGTGTGCCTAACCACACAGTCCCCAAGCCCGCCCTTACCGCTGGGGCATACCAGGGTGGGTAATTGAGTGTGAATAATATGAACCGTGTTAGCGTGTCGTCTTCTATTTCAAGTGGGTCGTGTTTGTGTAGGTAAAAAATACGATATCTTGTCGTATTCGTGCTCTCTGTGATTCCTGTATCCTAAAGCATGAATTACCAACTTAACTGTATATCCATATAAGGTTTGATTTGCCTTGCCATTTTGGCTCAGATTTGAGGTGTTGACATCAGAGGCATCTATATAGAAGTAACATTGAAGCGAAGTTATGAGAGGCACATGGACAGGTTAATTATAATTGATTATGTTAGCGATTTCTCTTCCTTGGTGAGGTAAATCATACTTGAAGTTATCATTGAAGTTAGCTAGCTAGCAAGCAACATAAACCAATTATTCCAAATAATCAGCTATTATTCCTCTAAGCAACATCCTTGTTTATGCTCCATGTAATTTTGTCCTAATATCGTAATATTATGTAATTGATAATTGTAATGCGTGAATATGATTAAAAAGACCATCTCCAAAAATATAATTTTGGCCAAAACAACACTCTAGAGATTTAATCAAAATAAGAATCGTAAAAAAAAAAACTGGGAAATTTGAAATTATTTTACTCGTTAATTTATCATCCCATGTGCTGCACTTGAGACTCTCGCGCGGAGTTTGGATTTCCACGCAAGTATTTCTTTCATTTTATTTTGTTTTTCACCCTTCGCGTGCCATTTGGATTGTCGCATGAATTTTCTATTATTATTATTATTATTATTATTATTATTATTATTATTATTATTATTATTATTCCCTCCATTTTCTTAAGGCTCTCAAGTAAGACTCTAAATTTGGTGCGGCAAACTAAAATTTAAACATTCTAATGTGGCAAAATATCCAAATCCTCTAGAGATGGTCTAAGGCAAAACTGCATTTTTGCTACTCCAAAATGCAAAATGCAAAATGCATATTTTCTCAAGATGTTAGTTTTGCTCTAAGGCAATTGGTATAATTTTCCTTTCCGTGACGGACAAGTTCCCGTGACATCCAATCTTGTGCGGCAGTTGGATGTCACGACACCCATCATAAAAGGCGTCATTTGCATAAAGGAGCCTAAAAAGATTAAAGCCAAATAAAAATGGAAGTGCCAGGCCAATTTTATTTAGATTCATTGATGCTTCCCTATGTATGAGCGCTATGATTTCTTCAAAATAATTGAGAGTGAATTCATAATATATGAGATATTTTGAGGGAGTTAAAGTTGAAGATCAATGAGTTTGCACAACGGTCTTTCTTGATTAAGTTGTGTCGAATTCATATTAGGTTCACATTATTTTACACCTAAGATAGACTTTGAGTTCTTTCGTTAGGAGTGTCTCATGACTTCTTGCACACTAGTTATGAATGTTTATGTTTTACCTATGAAAAATGTTCACACGCCTTCATTCCACATTCACGATTTGGATATTTTAGTGTTAGTCTACGGTGTGTTGCATTTGTATATTTTATATTTTACACTTAAAAAAATTCAAAAAATTCAAAAATAGTTGGTTGTAAAATTGTCTTTTGATATTATTATTACTTGTACATTATTGCTTATTCTGGTGATGATATCTTACTTCTTCATGTAATGCTTATATTTAATGTTTAGTTTCGACTCATTTATCTATTACGGACAAAAATGGGGAGAACAAATTGAGGGGGAGCTTTATTTTCTATTTAAAACTCATATGCATCACGGTATCTTGTTTGTCTCATGTGTGTAGGACGTTCCGCTTGGATGATTATCATTTGGACCCACACAAGATGAAGACAAAGCTAACCAAAGGAAAGATTCATTCCATTCGAAGACTTGCGCAAATCTTCATTCCATTTTTATTTTGGGATGGTAGTTATTGTTTTTAAGTCGATAGGATTCAATTTGGCTTAGGTTTGTGTTTTGTACCAGAATAGCCAAAGGGGAAGAATTGTACGAGCAAGTTTTATAATTGCTCATTTTTTATTTTTCTATGTTGGCATATTCCATTACACAAACACAACACTTACATGACTTTTCGGGACTCGAAGACAATGTTGAAGACTTTTGAAGATTGGAGGAATTGTTCGCCTCAACATGCATGGAAACAATTGTGATTGTGATTGGTAAAATGGTTTTTAATCATTTCTAGGGTAAAACCCTTTTTAAGAGGCTATTTTATTTTAAAGGCATTGAATGTTTTTATAGGAAAAATTTTCAAAATTTCGACGCCTCGTTTGAACGAGAACTGGTGTCGTTCGAACGACTTTGTTCCTTCGTTAAAGAGTCCGAGGTCGGGTCGGATGACATACATCTTGGTTGGTCCCACCACCACTAGAGATTGGACATATATATAATATTTCTTCTAAAATTAAGACTCTTATATATCCATTTTCCATTATTATTTAAATAGCTGCAAGACCAAAACGGGGTGCAAAGAACCAAAAGCCCTTTTTTGAAGTTCCTCCCAGATACATGGCTTACATACTTAAAACGACCCATTTTTAATCACTCTCTAGAATGTCGTTCGAAGACTGCATTTGAATGCATTCTAATGAGATTATATATGTCATTCGAACGAGGTCCTAATTCGTTCGAATGACCAGGCGAAATTTAGTTTTTAAAAGATATCTATCTCAAATCTTTTGTGTTTATCCTTTTTATCCAACCTTTTTATAAAAAGGCTGAACGAGATTAGACTTCTCAAGAACTCTTTTCATAAACTAAAACACCTTTTGAGTTCTCCTTTTGTGATCAAACACCTCCATAAACATTCCAAACCCCTGGAATAATTTAGATTACTTTATCAACTCACCAATAAGGTTTCTTGTTGAAAATTTTTTGTAGATATATTTCTCTACTACTAATATATCCCAACCTGCCACTTCCTAGACACTTAAAATCCTTACTAACCCTTCCAGAAAGGAGTATACTGAAATTCACGCTCCCCTATCGAAAGTATACCAAGAACTTTAGACATGACACTTACTATGATTTTCACCAAATCGCGGGACACACCGTTGATCAATGTTTCCACTTAAAAAATATGATTCAAAGCCTGATAGACTGGGGAATCATTGCTCCACCATCTAATCCTAAACCCAACACCATTCATAACCCTCTCCTAGCACATGAAACTGGGGTGAACGCCATCTTCCAAGAAGGAAACCCAGAATTTAACCCCACTACCCAAATCATCTGTCAAAATACCCAGCATGCCCACAATCTCACCAAAACCCCTTAAGGTTTGCCTAAACTTTCTCCTACAGCCCAGGAGCTTCGTTGATAAACCTCTGTCACTCCTAACCCGAGCCTGCATTGTCATTCGTACCCTCTTAGAAGGGGGAAGCATGGAATTACCTATAGTTCTAGATTAACTTCGAAAGTTTGGGTTAAAATTTCCCATAGAGATGACTATTGACTACAAAAGGTTTAGCTATTTATTCATAAAATCCCGAAAGTGGGTCCGAGAGTTGAATGAATTGGTTATTCCCATAGAAGAATTCATCCTAGGCGACATCATATAAGTCATGTCAGATATGTTCCTTCAAAAAATGGAGATATGGAATGTCTTCGAGTTTCTTATAAACCTGAAACTTCAGAGGCGTCTGGTCCCTTAATTCTTTCACTTCCCCACCGACTGGGAAAACTTGCATAATGAAGTTGTGGAAGTTATTGATTGTGTTGACTACTATTGGCGGGATGATATCGTCGCCAAAGGATGAGGTGATGATTTTGAGACCTCGAACGATGAATCAAAAGGAGAATATTTCCCTTTCTGTGGGTTCCCTAAGCCATGGTCTGATCCTGTAAGGACAAAATTTCTAATTGAGTCCATTGTATAGTTTTGATTTACTTCCAGAATAAAACACATTTGAGTCATAGGGATATTTTTATTATCACGGTCCCACTCAGACTATGATGTGTTAAAGTTTATTGAAGACGTTGCGATAAAGTTTCAAGGAATTATTAATGCCAAATGTTTAATTGGTGCAAGTTTATTCGTCTTCAAGTTTAATTGAATTTCGAGATCACTCAGGTATGAATGCGTAATTTTAAAGGGACTCGGAGTTCATTTTAAAAATATTTAAGGATGTTATTTTATTAAAAAAATGTTTTTAAAAGAGTTTAAACTCATTTATAATTCGTTTTAATCTGATAAAGGCGGATTGGAGTTGAATTTAATTGGGACTCTAAGGCGTGTGTCGTTCAAACGACCAGACAGTTCGTTCGAGCGAGATCTGTATCTTATTCGAGTGATTTTTCTATATCGTATGAACGAGCCACCCTCTTAGGAAACATATTTATGGTGTTTTCCAATTAGATTTCGTAAGTGTGCATTCTGGAAAATATAGTTTATGAACCAAAATGTTTTTGCACATTGTTTTCTAAGGTTTTCAAAATCTAAACTTAGCCTTAGAGTTTATAAGATCCTAGTTTTCCTTACTATATGAAATAGTATTCTTGTTTGCACCAAGAAGAAGATTTACTCTGAAGAACTTTGTTGGGTTTTGCGGTGAAGAAGCAGAAGAGCCGTGTTCAACATTGTAGATGTTACAAGCAATATCGGTAGACACCGAGATATACGTGGACACGTTTGTTGTGGACAAGCATCGTGAAAGAAGGACTTTTGATGTGGGCACTGTGAGAGGAGTGGTTGAAGATCATAAGAGCGTCAAGTATCATGTGGATCGAGTCGTTGAGTAAGACTTGTGTCTGTTCGTTGTAAATTCACATTCATAATGATTGTCTGGCTTGGGCCGTCTGAGTTTTTTTCCATTGTGGTTTTCTCGTACATCCGGCGTTGTGAGAATTTTTGTTCCTTAATTTACTTGCTTTAATCACTAGATATATGATTAGGATTAATCAAGATAAATATTGGTTGAGTTAAAATTGTTTCACAATTTGGTGCACATAAAAATTAAAAAAGATTTTTTTTTCAAAAAGAGAAAGCGTTTCATCATCCTTAAAGCAAAGTTGATTTGAGCTATTTAAAAAGTAAGGGACCCACAGATTGGTTTCAAAGCTAGAAACATATTTTTTTTTGTGTTTGATCCCTTTTTTCTTTTAAGGATGAATTTTGGTGGTTTTGAAAGTTTTGGTGCACCTACTTTTTATGGCATAAATTATGTGTGACACCCCACCCAATTAAATACTAGGTGATCAGTCCTTTATTAAAATTAAAACAGAATGTTCGATTGGTTCATTCTTAGCATCACCTTAAAAAATATTTAACCTTATTAATCACTTAATAAATAATTAAGCTAGTGTCAAAATATTTTCCATTTTAAGTTATACCCAAACAATCCATTAATAAATTCCAATTATTAAGACACAAACCATTTACCATACACATGAATAAAAAAAACTAGATATGAATTAACTACTGAAATAAAAAGACTGGATAAAATATTCCAGTTCAAAGTCTCAAACCATAAACCAATATACTGAATTCAACTAAATACTAAATACGGAAATGAAGGAAGTACAATCTCTCCAATAAAATAACTGAGGATGGGAGACACATGCCCTAAATAAAATGTCTAGAAAGAACTGAATGAAATGAGAGTGAAGGCGTCTAAGTGCGAGGACTTGCAGCTACCACAATTGCTACAACATGTCAAACAATCCGAATGTCTATGCATGGAATCCCTGTGGCTGGACACCTGATATAAATAGTACAAAAGAAGAAAATATGCAGAAGACGGGTCAAACGCCGAGTTGTAGAAATATTTTAGCAGGTATTTAAAATTTTCGTTCAAACAAGTATTATGTGCATGTTAGCTTTTCATACTCTTACATGAGATTCTCACCTCTCAATTATTGTGCACGCCTAACGTACATCTAGTCCAATCTAGATATCATAATCTCAATTTAGATTCTAGAATTACACCACTAAGTATATCTCAAAGTAGTATCCCTCATTCCCCAATACTTGTATTAATTGTTTCAACATTTTATAATTTTTTTAAGGGTTATCACCCTAAAGTTAAGTATTCACATCTTAAGGTAATTAGGATTTAATCATCTACAATTATCACATGGTAGATAACATCACTAGTGTATATATATAATCATATATACTAATACAACACCCCTAGACTCAGCTACGGTGCATGCATACTCTGCTATCGAGTCCTGGTACATCTTGTAATAAAAAAGGACAATCGGTTCGGATATCTCACACGAACCATAAAATAAAATACACATATTGGAGGAGAACATAGTCATAGGCCTTTGGTGCTACACACACACCTACGCACCCCAAATGACCGTTCAATAGCATCGTTCTCACAAATGGAAATCCCACCGACGTACTATGTTCTGAGGTGCCATATCTAAAATCCCCCCGCGATTGCAAGCAGCGTAGGTATGTCATACACATAATAAATCACATGTAGGTATACACACAACCAATCACTTTATTTCACAGGTTCCATATGTAGTCTATTTTTATCCCGAATAATCTACGTAATAATAATTGATAGTTTAGTTCATGGACAAACGCTCTCGAGTATTCCTCATCACTCTAAAGGTATCCTTAAGTTTGTACATCATAACAATGGTTAAGGTCCCTATACCTTACTGGTCCAAGTCATCATTTCTCTCGAATTATTTTCTAAAGTAGGTATTTTCTCCCGATTAGTACCCATCTAAGTCTAACGTATAGTTTTCCCCTTCTTAGATCCAATCCTAACTCAACCTTGGTCTACGGTTTTGTTAAGCTAATTATCATTATACCTCACCATAAACTCATACTTTAAGATTTGAAAGGTTCTTAAGTATTATAGATGAGAACTCGAAACTGCAGCAGAAAACTGTAGTAGACCGGACCGGTTTGACTGAAAAAGAAAACAAACCGATCCGACTGAAAAATGGACCGATCCGGATGAGAAATGAACCGATCCGGATTTCTGTGAAAACTGATCTTCCCCAATTGCATTTTCCCACCATTTTAGTTCTCAAATCCTCTACAAAATTTTCCTGAACACCAATATAACTATACTAATTGATAATCCAACATGCATATTCGATTTTTAACATCTTAGTATCATAAATCATCTGTAAGCATGAAATATATATTAAATCCCCAATTTAATCTATTAGAACCCTAGTTCATTTAATTTCCAATTCAAGAACAATCATATCTCAGATTCGTTCATCAATTAATGTATGATTTCGTAGGTTTTTTTCCTCTACATACGTGGATGAATCGACCTATGTTCAATTCGACATTAGATTAAGAATTCACATCTCCTAGTTTCCTCAAAATCATTCATAGACATAGGTTATATTCTTCTATACTAACATGAACATAAATGGTTCTAAAAGAAAACAAGTAATAAACACTTGCCTTGATTATGATGGCTTGATCCGCTGATGTAGGTGGTATGGGTGTGTTTCTTGTTCTCCGATCTACACGGTGGTGGTCCTGGTGTTACAAGGTTGTGGTTCTAGGCCTTAGTTCCTTGGGTTTGTTTCTCCCTCACCCTCTGTGGCTCTCCCTTGAAACTTGTGAATAAAAACCCTAATTGGACTCACGTAGAAGATATATTCTATCTCTAATTTTCGTGCATATTAATTATTCAAAAATTAAAATTACCAAAATGTCCTCTCAAGATGTCGGTTTGGCCTAAAACTGTCTCGGGACCCAAATTAAACCCCCGGGTAGACTGTTCTTACTATCTCGACCCTTCCAGCCACATTGGAGCACTCAAAATGACTATGCAAAATACTTATAATTAATTTACTTTCTAATTCCTTTAAATTAGTCCAGATACGATTCACATGCGCGTCCCAACATAATTTTTTCGTAACTATCATATATTTCCACTCGCGACAATTATACTAATTTCATAATCCTATATTACTTTACTTGCTCAATAATATTCAACATACCACACATCAATAAATACTAACCCTTAACTCGCTAAATAATTATTTTATTCCGAATTAATTCTCAAATTAAATTCAATTAACCCTATATTTAAAAATCATAAAAATACAAGTGTTACATTATGCTTATTGGAAAATGTGAATGAGAAGTTATTTAAAGTCCATTGATGAGCGTGTGTGGTCAGCAATTGAAAATGGTTGGTCTCCACCAGTCACGCGAGAGGGTGAGGTCACTAGTTTAAAACCCGTTAAGTCATGAACCGAGGATGAACATAGGCTTGCACTGTATTACTCTAAGGGTCTGCACGTTATTTACTCACATGTCACACCGAAAGAGTATAATATAATTATGACGTGTGAAACTTCCAAAGAGGCTTGGGATACACTTGCACTTACTCTTAAGGGCACTAGCACGGTTAGGGCATCTAAGTTACAAAATCTCGCTACACAGTTTAAGACGATTAAGATGTTAGAGAGTGAGACGTTTGATGAGTTCTACACTAGGTTGTCCACTATTGTCAATGCTTAGTTTAACCTTGGTGAGAAGATACCCGATAATCGAGTCGTAAAGAAAATTTTGAGTTCGTTGTCGAGTAGGTTTGATGAAAAAGTGATCGTTTTAAACTCCTTCGGTATGCTTGAGTCAATGAAACTAGAAGAGATTGTAGGTGACCTACAAACCTATGAACTCGACATGTTTAGCTCCAAGCAAGTGCCTAAGAAAGAAAAGGGCATTACTTTGAAATCCCGGAAGGAGGAGACTAAAGTTTCGGATGACAAGTCCGATTCCAATTTTGAGGATGTTGCCTTGTTGGCTAAAAAGTCCAAAAAATTTCTTAAGTTTCAAAAGCAATCGAAAGATGCTAAAAAGTTTAAGAAATACAAGAACAACAAGTTAGATTCCACCCCTAAATATAAGAGTGAGAAATTGAAAAGGGTTAAGTCGGATAAGTGTTATGGGTGTGAGGGGTATGGTCACAAAGTTGCTGAGTTCCCCACTAGACTTAAGAAAGAGGGTAAAAAATCGATAGCCTATAGTGACTCCTTAAGTGATAGTGATCCGGAAGAGGGAGAGAGTTCCCCTAATGAGAGAAAATGTGTTGCTTTCTTGGCATGTCATGTGAGCGATGAGGATAAATCTTCCCACGAAGATTCTCACGTGCGTGGCACTTCCGAGGCTGTTGAGAGTGCATCTCGAGTGTGTGAGGGTGATGAGAGTGATGAGGAGGATATCGATGTGAAAGAGTTGGAAGTTGATTTTGATGAGTTGTATGCCGAAGCGGTGAAGGTGAAAAATGCAAACCCTAAATTACAAGCTAGGTTAAATGAGCGTTCCGTATAAAATAATGATGTTTTGATTGAGGATCTTAGGGAACGAGAGATAAAGCTTATGGAGAAGCTAGAATGTGTGGAGAAAGAGAGAGATAGGCTTCGTAGTTTGATGGAGGCATGGAAAAAATAGGTTCTTGAGTTTTAGGAGTATATGCGTGTGCTTGAGTCTAGGATTTGTGAGTTGGAGGAGAAGTTGAGAGACTCGAGTATGGTTAAATTTGACTTGGAATCTAGGTCAAAAAGTTAGATCTGATGTTAGGCACCATCCAAATCAAGAGAGATAGGTTTGGTATAGTCTACGATGATAGTGTTTCCATTCTCAAACCCAATACCAATCGTGTGAGATATCCCACCAGGAACGTAAGGAGAGGTCGATATTTTGGTAATAATTCCCACCGTGTTTACACTTGTTCCCATTGCGATAGGAAAAGTAGCCTTGGATATTTTTTCTATGAACTTATGAATTCTCCTAGTAAGCTTAGCAATAAAGGTGTGTCGGTTCCCAAAAAACCTACCCGTTATGTCATACCTACCCGGGTTAGGAAATCGGACTCAGAGGCTTTAGGGCTAAAACTTTTTTATTCTCATTTGGTTGCACTTGATTCTTCCCATGTTAGATCTAAAGGTTGATTGTGTTACCATGTGTATCATTTTGTATTATATTTCTCACTTATTGAGTCTTATTTGAAAAATTCAAAAAGATTTTGTTTTTAATAAAATTTTTTGAAAAATACAAAAATATTTTTAGTTTAAATATTTTGAGAAAAATAAAAAAATATTTTGCTTTTATTTGAGTCAAAATATGTTGAAAAACCAAAAATATTTTTCGGTTTGTTTTTGTGTCATGAATTTACATGTTTGATGTGGCATATTGGTGTGCTTGGACCCCCTTCCTTCCATTATCCATGTGGCTAGGACATTTGGTCATAATTGTTGATACTTATAATGATCTTAACCATTGTATTATGGGGTTGTTTCGAAGTTGATATGCTTTTTGATTTGGCTTTGTTTATATGCTATAATTGCACACATGCACGAGTTTCTATGGATGTTTGACTACTCTTGCATATTTGAGTCTAATGAGACGTTATTTTCTTAATTTTGTTATCTATGCGTAAGTAGACATAAGGAGGAGGTGTGAATGTAAGAACCGTTTACTGTGAGAATTGTAATTGAAAAAATGATGAGTGTTCATGGGAAAGGGTTACGAGAGTGTAAAATTGACTCGTCGTGAAAGCCACAGTTTAAAAGAGCCTGGAAATTTTTTTTAAAGGCAATAAAAAATCATATGCCAAAAGTGGGCCAAATTAGTTTATGTTCATTCCCAAAGAAAAATATAATATATTTGAGGAAGTTGGGATGGATAAAAATTAAACGGGTTTGCACAAAGAATCCTAACGTTGAACAATAGTATCATAGCGCTATTACTTGTAGAATTGTTAAAATTCCGAATTTGTGTGCATGATGTTTGTTTAGTTCATTAAGATCCACTTTAATTGTCACATATAGCTAACATAAAGTTTGATGATTTATACTTATCAATTAGAGCTTCTTGATCGTTTCGATGTGTTGAAATTGTGATTCATTTGTTGTAATTCACGCCTATATATTCCATGTTCTTGTTTGAGCACATCGATACTATGTTAGCATGTAACTCATATTGTTTATGATGTTTTAGCTACTGCTTTGGTACTGTTTTACAGTTTTCTACCCCCTCCAGCCTATTTTTTCACGAAAGTTTTCAACTGGGAAAAACTGTATGATTTTCTACACTGAGTGTGAGAAATTAGTTTTCTCGTTCGAACGAAAACTCAATGTCACGCAAAGCTTTCTAGCGAGAAGCTCATGTCATTTGAACGACTAAGTTGTCTCGTTCGAGCGACCTCTGGATTTCTGTTTAATTTTGTATCAGTACCTTGGTTTAATTGGTTATATATTTTGGTACTGGTGAGTTGCTTCTGGTTTCTGTTTATGCACTTTACTTTGATAGCTTTTATATTTTGCTGCATTGGATTGTTTAGTCACACTGCTTAGATTGCTGATGTCCATTGTGTGATTATTGTTTGCTAGCTACGAATTTGATTTTATTGATCATTTTTAGCCGGTTGTTTCATTTATCTATATATATTTCATTGATTTATGTGATTTTAGATAAGTTTATCTTTTCACCGGGTTGTCTATTCAGATAAAAAGGGGGAGATATATATGTAATATAGGGGGAGATTTTGTGTCATGAGCTTGGTATCCTAATTTAGATGTTGTTTACATATTGATATCATGTTTTTACTCACATAACAAATGATTTGGATTTAATTTTTCATATTGGTTTATATCATTTGTTCCTCCATACTTCACTGTGTATTTGTCTGTTTCATGTGTGTAGGTTTGGTTAAAGAGATTTGAGATTTCAAGACTACATCACATTAAGACATTCATAGATGGTTCATGCTTGCCGGACCATCATTTACTAGTCTTGTTCTGTATTTTTTATTTTGGGTCTATGGGATGTGATTTCAGCATCATACGACTTGACGGCCCGGCTTAGGCATTTCAATGTTGGTTTTGTCTAGGAATAGTCAAAGGGGGAGATTTGTGAGGATAAAATTTCCAATTGAGTCTGTTGTATAGTTTTGACTTATTCCAGGAACAAAACACGTTTGAGTCATAGGGATATTTTTATTGTCATGATCCCACTATGACATATTGAAGTTTACTGAAGGCGCTGGGGCAAAGCTTCAAGGAATTATTTATGCCGAAAGTTTAATTGGTGCAAGTTTATTCGTCTTCAAGTTTAATTGCATTCCGAGATCACTCGGGTACGAATGCGTAATTTTAATGGGACTCAAAATTAATTTTAAAAAATATTTAAGGATGTTATTTAATTAAGAAAATATTTTTAAAAGAGTTTGAAATCGTTTACAATTCGTTTTAATTTAATAAGGGCGGATTAGAGTTGAATTTAAGTGGGACTCTAACGCGCGTGTCATTCAAACAACCAGACAAGTCTTTCGAGCAAGATCCGTATCTCGTTCGAGTGACATGTCTATGTCGCTTGAACGGGCCACCTCCTTAGGAAAAATATATAATGGCATTTTCCAATCAGATTTTGTAAGTGTGCATTATGAAAAAAAATAGTTTACGAACCAGAACATTCTTGTACATTATTTTCTAAGGTTTTGAAAAGCTAAACACATCCTTAGAGTTTATAAAATGCGAGTTTTCCTTACTATATGCAATAGTGATCTTATTTTCACCATGAAGAAGGTTTAGTTTGAAAAACTTTGCTAGGTTTTGCTATGAGGAAACGGAAGAGCCGTGTTCAACATTGTAGACGTCACAAGCCATATCGGTGGACACCGAGACATACGTGGATGCATGTGTTATGGACAAGAAATAATGCTTATAACGTCTAGGATGTATCAGATGTATGTTATGTAGGGGGAGATTTCATGTGATGAGCTTGCTATCTTGATTTAGATGTTGTTTACTTACTCATATCATATTTTTTCTTACATAACAAATGATTTTGATTAATTTTTCATATTGGTTTATATTATTTATTCCTCCATACTTCACTGGGTATTTTTTTGTTTCATGTTTGTAGGGTTGCTTAAAGAGATTCGAGATTTCAATACTACATCACATTCAGAGACAGTTCATGCTTTTTGGACCATCATTTACTAGTCTTATCCAGTATTTTTTATTTTGGGTTTATGTGATGGGATTTAGGCGTCATACGGCTTAATGATCCGGCTTATGCATTTCACCGTTAGTTTTGTCGTGGAATTGTCAAAGGGGGAGATTTGTAAGGACAAAATTTCCAATTGAGTCTGTTGTATAGTTTTGACTCATTCCTAGAACAAAACACGTTTGAGTCATATGGAGATTTTTATTATCACGATCCCACTCAGAATATGACGTGTTGAAGTTTATTGAAGACGTTGTGGACAAGCTTCAAGGAATTATTTATGCTGAAGGATTAATTGGTGCAAGTTTATTCATCTTCAAGTTTAATTGCATTCCGAGATCACTCGGGCATGAATGCGTAATTTTAATGGGACTCAGACTTAATTTTAAAAATGATTAAGGATGTTATATTATTAAGAAAATGTTTTTAAAAGAGTTTGAAATCGTTTACAATTCATTTTAATCAGGTAAGGGCTAATTACAGTTGAATTTAAGTGGGACTCTAATGCGCGTGTCGTTCAAACAACTAAACAGGTTATTCGAGCGAGATCTGTATCCCGTTCGAGCTTGAACGAGCCACCTCCTTAGGAAAAATATTTAATGGCATTTTCCAATTAGATTTCATAAGTGTGCATTCTGGAAAAAATAGTTTACGAATAAGAACATTTCTGCACATTGTTTTCTAAGGTTTTCAAAAGCTAAACACATCCTTAGAGTTAACAAGATCTGATTTTTCTTTAATATATGCAATAATGATCTTGATTACACTAAGAATAAGTTTTACTCTGAATAACTTTGCTGGATTTTGCGGTGAAGAAGCGGAAGAGCCTTGTTCAACATCATAGACGGTACAAGCCATATTAGTGGACACCGAGACATACGACGATGCATGTGTTGTGGACAAGTAATATGGCTTGTAACATCTACGCTGTATAAGATGTATGTGATGACGGGGGAGATTTTATGTGACGAGTTTGGTATCCTGATTTAGATGTTGTTTACATATTGATATCATGTTTTTGCTCAAATAACAAATGATTTGGATTTAATTTTTCATATTGGTTTATATCATTTGTTCCTCCATACTTCAGTGAGTATTTGTTAGTTTCATGTGTATAGGTTTGCTTAAATATATTCGAGATTTCTGGACTACATCACATTCAAACATTCACATATAATTCATGCTTGTCGGACCATTGTTTACTAGTCTTGTCCTGTATTTTTTATTTTGGGTTTATGGGATGGGATTTAGGCGTCATACGATTTGACGCTGGAATTAGGTATTTCACTGTTGGTTTTGTCCCGAAATAGTCAAAGAGGGAGATTTGTTAGGAAAAAATTTCCAATTGAGTCTGTTGTATAGTTTTGACCTATTCTCGGAACAAAAAATATTTGAGTCATAGGTAGATTTTTATTGTCACGATCCCACTCAGACTATGACGTGTTGAAGTTTATTGAAGACGTTATATAAAAGCTTCAAGGAATTATTTATGCCGAAGTTTTTATTGGTGCAAGTTTATTCGTCTTCAAGTTTAATAGCATTCTGAGATCACTCAGGTATGAATGCGCGATTTTAATTGGACTCGAAATTAATTTTAAAAATGATTAAGGATGTTATTTTATTAAGAAAATGTTTTTAAAAGAGTTTGAAATCGTTTACAATTCGTTTTAATATGATAAGGGTGGATTAGAGTTGAATTTAGGTGGGACTCTAACATACGTGTCGTTCAAACAACCAGACAGGTCGTTCGATCGAGATTTGTATCTCGTTCGAGCGACATGTCTATGTCGCTTGAACGAGCCACCGCCTTAGGAAAAATATTTAATGGCATTTTTTAATCATATTTCTTAAGTGTGCATTATGAAAAAAATAGTTTATGAGCCATAATGTTTCTGCACATTATTTTCTAAGGTTTTCAAAATCTAAACACATCCTTAGAGTCTACAAGATCTGAGTTTTCCTTACTATATGCAATAGTGATCTTGTTTGCACTAAGAAGAAGGTTTACTCCAAAGAAATTTTTTGGGTTTTGCGGTGAAGAAGCGAAAGAGCCGTGTTAAACATCGTAGAAGTTACAAGCCATATCGGTGGACACCGAGACATATGTGGACGTGTGTGTTGTGGACAAGCGTCGTGGAAGAAGGAGTTTTTACGTGGGCACTATGAAAGGAGTGGTTGAAGATTAGAAGTGCGTTAAGTCTCATGAGGATCGAGTCGTTGAGTGAGGCTTGTGTCTGTTCATTGTAAATCCACATTCATAGTGATTATCTGGCTTGGGTTGTCCGAGGTTTTCCCGTTGTGGTTTCCCCATGCATCCGACGTTGTGAGCAATTGTTTTCCTTACTTTACTTTCTTCAATAACTAGATATATGTTTAGGATTAATCAAGATAAAATTTGGTTGAGTTAAAATTATTTCATACTTTGGTGCACATAAAAATTGAAAAAGATTTTTTTTAAAAAGAGAAAGTGTTTCAACATCCTTGAAACAAAGTTGATTTGAGTTATTTAAAAAGTAAGAGACCCACAGATCATATTGACAAGAAGATGAAATCGGGGCTCAAAATCTTCTTCGAGGATGACATTGCCTGGGGTGAGGAACAGAAACATGAGGTGGAGCCTCTGACTGACAATGTCATGAAAAGTATTAGAAACCCTAGGGATAGTGATACTGATGATCCGTTCGACGTGAACACAGTACGGCTGAATCTCTGCATGATTTGTCAGGAAGTCGCATCGTCTGACCCGTCTGAGAAGATTATTGCCACTGAAATACCTCTCCCTATTTAGCATGGCGTTCCAGTTAACTTTCTCAATTCAATCTAGGCCCTGATACCCACTCTCTTCAAGAGATCCCTGAACCTATTACTATTTCTTCTATCTCTGATATCATTTTAAATGAGGGCTCCTTTGACGAGCTCCTCAATGATGTATTTCCTAAAAATTCCTTTAATGAAATAAATGAGGATTTTGAGTATCTTGTTGTGCCTTACATTAATTGTCTCGATTCTAATCAAGCTTTTGATGACGATGACTTAGTAAATGAAAAATTCTTAACTTATCTCAATAAGGAAAAAATAACAACATAACCACATTCAAACTAACGATGATGAGACTGTTATTATTAATCTCGGTTCTAATAGCCATCTGAGCGAGGTTAGGATATGGTCCACCCTCGATGAGCATGAGTGGGAAAAATTCGAAGAGCTTATGAAAGAGTTCGTGGACGTCTTTGCATGGTCCTACGACGACATGCCCGATATCGAATCAGAGATAGCTCAGCGTGAGATTCCCACATTCGCAGAGAGCAATCCCATCAAGTAGAAACTAAGGAAGCTCCAAACAAAATGGTCCCTCAAAATAAATTTAAAAAGTGGTGAAACAGTTGAACGCATGCTTCATTCGCATAGTGGAATACCCTACATGGCTTGCAAACATCGTCCCCATGCTGAAGTCAGGAGGGAAGGTCTGCATGTGTGTCGACTATCGAGATTTGAACATGGTATCCCCAAAGAATGTTTACCCACTCACTATAAGAAAAAAAATATTTTTATGACCTTTTTAAGTGTCATAAAATGCATTTTATGACGCTTTATTTTTCATTAAAAAAGGTCATAAGTTTGGGTATCATAATTGATACCCATAAAAAGTGTCATATTAGGTAACGGTTATATATGACTTTTTTAAACTGTCATATCTGGTACAAAAGGGGTCATAATATACTCTATAAAATGCCATATTTGATTTAAAAAGCATTATGATAAACAGTTTTCAAAATTTTAAAAAGGTCATAACAAAAATTTCATCACATGAGGTTTAATATAAACGGTCATAAATTAAACATATAATAAAAAAATTAATGACCAAAATTAATGACATAGTTGACAAATAAATCTAAACACCAATCAAAATTTACAATAACATAAAACAGTCTTGAATTTTTTTGTATTTGAAGTCTTGTACACCTAAAATACACCAAACCAAGTCATTTGTCCATATAAAAAAGTAGTAGGACACAAATAGATATATCCACCATCTACATTAACTATCCACAAAAAATAATGACCTACTAGATGTATCATAGCTAGATATACCCACTATGTACATCATTCAAAAAAATGTACATCGAAAAATCACACATAAATGCGTCGGTCCTCCTTTAGTTTTCGCAAAATTGTGTCGAAAAGTGCTTTAAATCATATAATATAATGCTGAATAAATTCAATGAACTCATGTTGAAGTTCATTGATCTCATGATTTTGGTATGACGACTTTCCAGCCAACTCCTTCATCTAAAAAATATAAAATTACATTTAGCTTTCTTCACATCTAAATAAAAAAGAATGTAAAAATATATTAAAAAACATGTGACCTTCATTTTTACAGACTTTGATGAATTTTCCAAGAGCTCTCACATGAATCTCCTCGTTGTCATAATATGTACACCTAGGTTAAAAACTCTTTAAAAAAGGTCATAATATCTATAATCATATATGACTTTTATATTTAAACTGTCATAAAAAATTATACTAATATGTTCAAAATGACATTATATATTAGAAATGTCACATTAATAATAGCATTAACCTTTAAATGACATTTTTGTAATAAATGTCTTTAAATTGTTTTTTCGAGCGTCATAGAAAGGTGTTTTTTTTGTAATGTTTGGCCAATATCGACTTGAGCATAGATAACACGTCAAACCATGCTCTGAAGTCATTTACAATTAGATTAAAATTCATCCTGACCACTAGGGAAAACCGCCTTCATTGTCCCGTGGACAACCTTCTGTTACACAGTCATGCCATTTAGGCTCAAGAATGTTGGGGCTACCTACCAAAGGAACGCTACAACCATCTTGTACAATCTCATCCATAATAAAGTAGAGGTTTATGTTGACGACATGATTATTAAGCCCTAGACTCAAAAAGGTCACATCATGTCTTGAGGAAATTATTTGAGCAACTGCAATAATACTAGATGTAATTTAACCCACAAAAATGTGTCTTCGGCATCACTAAAGGAAAGCTCCTCAGATTCATGGTCGGTGACAAATGGATTTAGGCTAACACTGACAAACGAAAAGTCATACTCAAGATGCCACCACCCCAAATGGAGAAAGAAGTGCATGGATTCATGGTTAAGCTGCAATACATTGGTCGGTTCATCAACCAATTGACCTCTATTTGCGAACCCATTTTTAAACTTCTCTGAAAGGACTCAACCAATTTTGTAACAAGGCATGCCAAGAAGCCTTCAATCAGATCAAACGATAAGTCACCCAACCTTCGATGCTCATGCTTCCGCACAGGTTTCCCTCTCCTCCTATACTTGACTGTCACCGATACTGTAGCAGGGGCTTTGTTGGCCCAATACATTGAGGAATCTCATAAGGAGAGAGCAATCTACTTCGCTAGTTGAATGCTAGCTTGTAAGGGCAAATAGTTTGTCTTAGGCTTATTATTTGTTATATTTTCACTATGGATAATTTGGCGTATCCCATTATAAATCGCCACATGCCGTTACGACAAACCAACTCTAAGATTAAAGACTTCCCCACATATCGCAAAAGCATAAATCAATTAGTGTTTAAAATTATTCACAAACTGTATTTGGCATGTTATTTTTTTAGTAACGAGGATGGATTTTTTATTTAAAAATAAAAAAATTTAACCTCGTTCAAATTAGATTTTTATCTCGTTAGAACGACTTTACCTTGTCGTCAGAAGTATCGTTTGATGTTACATCGAACAAACATCCAATGAGAGCCTTCTGTTAGAATTTTTTATAAAGATCATTAGAAGATGGTTCAAACGAGATTAAAGTCTTGTTCGAATGAACTCTATTTTTATTTTTTGATGATATATAAATATCTGTTTCGTTTCTAAATTTCATGGGAATTTTTCAACAATGATTTTTGCATATTTGTTGCAAAAGTTTTCAACATTTTTGTTTATAAAAACTATTTTGATTCACAAACACATCTCTCAATATCTTTTGTGAATTGTTTTTGAACCTTAATTGAGATATACTTTGTGAAGAGATAATCTCTATGACTGAATTGTGAACCAGAAGGATCATGATTGAAGGATGAAGGCTGATCGGTGGATACTAAGGGTGGACCGCCACCTGTGGACTGCTCAGGATCGAGTAGTATTCTTTAGAGATTTTGTGAAGACTGAACATTATACTTGTAGGTGATATCAAGTAGTATTGTAAGTCGACTGTCATGTAAAATTTCTAAAGTGTTGATATAGAAGGTTTTTTTCTTGAAAACGAATTTTTTCTCAATTGCCGTGTGATTGCTTATTTTATCTATCACGTTTATCACTTAGATGTTTGTCTTGGGATAATAAGATAAAATTGTATTTGTGTTTGTACATTTAATTATATAAGTCATTCCATTAAGATCGTGAGCGTACTCTAACATAGTTGGGTACAACGTCAACTATACTGCCATGGAAAAGGCATGTGTCGCCCTCGTCTGGGTCACGCGGAAACTATGGCATTACATGTTCGCATTCCTCATCATACTGGTGTCCAAATGGATCCCATAAAATACCTGCTAGAGAAATACGTTATGTCTAGCTGCATGGTCCACTGGCAGATTTCACTAGCCGAGTTTGACATCGTTTTACAGATAGCTATAAAATGAAGGGCCATCTTTTATTATCTTACAAACCATCCCATGGATGGAACTAAAGTTTGGATCTCCGAGTTCCTAGAATAAGACATCCTCATCACCTCTTAAGAAGACCTCAGGTGGAATATGTTCTTCATCGAAGCTGCCAACAAGAAAGGGTATGGTATTGGGATACTCTTGATCACCCCAAATGACTCTCACACCCCCATTGCCATCAAGTTGGATTCTCATTGCACTAATAACATGACAGAATATGAGGAATGCACCTTAGGGCTCAAGATCACCCTTGAGAAAGGAATCAAACACATGAACGCCTATGGAGACTCAACCCTTATTATTAGGAAAATTCTCGAGAAATTAGAAGTCAAAGATGAGAAGCTCTTACCCTTGCACGCTCTCCGAGAAGAGCTTGCCTCCAAGTTCAAAGATGTTACCATCCATTACCTTCCTCATTCGAGGAATATCCTAGTTGATGCACTAGCGACCTTAGCCTCTATGGTCAACATGCCTGAGGGAATAATAATGGCCCCCTTTCTGGTATAAAAATAAGCTCTACCCACCCACTGCTACCACATCAAACTCGTTAAAAAGGGAGATGCAGGCATGGAAGGATTATGGTACTATATTATTGGTTACCTTTTTAAACATGGTAGGTATCCTTAAGATGCGAACAAGAAACAGCATGCGACCCATCAGAAGTTGATTGTCTAATACATCGTATGTGATAAAATAATTTTCAAGATAAACTTCGATGGAACCCACTTGCATTGCATAGTAGGGGTTGGGATCGAAGAAATGATGCAAAAATTCACAGTGGGGAATACAAGGCCCACATGCACTACACCAAATCTTCCCATTTGTCAAGGTCATTGACCTTGACAAATTCACCTTGTCAAGGTCAATGACCGTGACATTTCGAGGCGAGACAACTTTTTTTTGTCACGGTCGTGTCACGGTCATTGACCTTGACACAAAACTCGCGTTTTGTGTCACGGTCGTGTCAAGGTCAATGACCGTGACACGTTTGTCATGGTTATAAACCGTGACAAAGCCGTGACCTTTTTTCAAAAAAATTGTCACGGTCAATGACCGTGACAAGTCCTTGACAAATCTTGTCACGGACTTGTCACGGTCAATGACCGTGACAATTCTGGGCAGAATTTATAAAAAATCTGCTGGGCAGTATGGCCACCGCCACTGCCCAGCAGTATATTTGTACCTGTTATAACAACGTTGTACCTGTTCCAAACATCATATATCCAACACAAACTAAAGATAATGCAAATATATATTCATGACAGTATAATCCAAATTTTTAAAGTAAAAATAATATACATGACGATATAATCCAAATATAATTAAAATGGACAAACTAAAAAAAATGTTACTACATGTCTTGGGTAAATGTGAGGAGGTGAGTAGGCCACACGACATACGAATTGACGCACCCACTAATATATGTCATGCCGCATTGTTCGCGCAACCACAGTAGGGAGTTCTCCTTCCCGGGTATGACATGCGTGACGAGCACCCTGGACTCCATCCCTTGAAGCACACGTCCATGGACTATTCCACCCTCGATGATATCCGGGTCCCTCAACCCCCGCCCTATCCGCTGGCCATCAAATATGTCCAATATGAACACGCTCGGCCAACCAATCGTCGATAATGGTCTGTTGGAGGGCGTCAAATAGGGAAGTGGATCGTCGAAGTACGAACGTGTCGGTGATGAAGCAGCGAGGTCCACATCCTCGTCATCCTGCGCCTCGTCCTCCCGCACCTCCTCGTCCTCCCGCACCTCCTCCTCCACCGCCTTCTCCTTCCCTTTCCCTTTACCTTTCTCTTTACGGTCTCCACCCAACGTACGCTTCATGAATGCGTACATATCTTGGACCGTCGCCTCCAAACGGGACAGCTTCGCGTCGTGTGAATCCACCGTTCGAGCCAACCCGGTGTCGCTCGTCTCCAATCCGATGATCCTAGATTTGGCCACCCGCGAGCTCACTCCCCTTGTCCTCCCCTTGCGATCAGAGCCAAGCACTTGGCTGAGTGCGTCTGTGGACAAAGATGCCTTGTCGGCATCAGACTGCGACTCATGCACTTCCTTAAGCTTTGCCTGAAACGACAAAAAGCACATGATTAGTAAAATAAGTAAACTAAAAAATTATAACGTAATTAACAATAATTAAACTGTCGGATTACTTACAATCGTGGCCGCGACGCTCGGGGACACCTCCTTGTCCTTCCCCTTCTTCGTTCGAAGAGCCACATAAGTATCGAGCCTATGTGGCTTACCCCCTGGCCCACTCCCTACCCCCTGAAATAAAATAAAGTAAAGTAAAATTAGTATCGGCCCCGCAAAGTAAAATAATATCCAATAATATATTTCTGTAGTTATAGATAAATTAAATATTACCTTCATCCTATGCTCCACCTCAGCGTAAGAGGTCCGACCGGAGTAGTGCACGTCCGTCTTTTTAGCCCGATTTTCCCTCCCCGATTGGCGAGATGCCAATTGTCGATCCTCGATCTCATTGTCAATGAACTTTTGCCATTGTGCCAATGAGATCAGCTCCTTGGGCGGGACGGATCCGCGCCATTGTAAAATGGTCTCTCGTGTTTTTCCAAAGTACCGTGTCCGCATATTTTTTTTCCACGTCTTGTGTTGCTCCCTCAACTGCTCCAAGACGGAATCGCGTAGCTTTGGATCCAAGTTGAATTGTTCCTGTCCAACAAATACAATGTTAGTCGCGAATAAATATAAATATAAATATAATTATAAATATAAATTGAAATTGAAATTGAAATATTCATATAAATATTACCTGTAGTGCCGCCCAAACAGCTAACTTGAGCTCATACGGCACCTCCTTCCAACTCATAAACCCCGGGCCGATGACCGTCTTTAGCAGCTCGAGGGATATCGCTAAAAGCTCCGACTTGTTTTCGACGGTAATCCCAAATTTTCCATATTTGGGGAGCCTAGGGGCGGAGGAGCCCTCGTCGCCTCCGCTACCACCGAACCCAGACGACGACATCATCATAAACAGCATCATCATCTTCGCCCTAACATCTGAAGGAGACATTTTTGCTGTAAAAAAAATGTTATTAGTACAGATAAAAAAAATGTTATTAGTACAGATAAAAAAATGTTTCGTCTATATTATAACGTATGTGTAAGTTCCGTCAATACCATTTCGTTTCAATTTTGTAATATTATGTTTTTTCCAAATATTTAAAGAGTTATTGAATGGGTGCCCCACCCTCGCCACACACACACGCACACCTACGCACACACACACACACACCACCCCTACCCACCCCCCCCACCCCCCCCACCACGACCGTGACAACTACATAAAATTATGACATGAGATAATTGTAGCATAAATTTCATTATCATGGGTTTTACCTAATTGAATTAATTTCATGAATAAAATTATTATCAATTTAAATGAAAATATCAATTATTATCCAATATTTTTGAATGAAATATTTATTTTGAATGAAAATATCAATTATTTATAAAATTGATGTCTACTTTTAGTGTTGTGTATATATGTTAGTCTACTTTTGCTTTTTTTTTTAAATAATCAATTAACCAAATTTCATAATAGTGAATAAGGGTTAATCCTAGCCATTGATTAAGTGTATTATTAGTAAGTACAAAAATTAAATATGGACTCTTAATCTAGGATATAAGGAGTATTTGTTAGTGAAATAATAATTTAGTGATAAAAACACACTCGAACACTACCAAGTTTTGACGACACGGGTCTCTAGAAAGAAAAACAAGCATTTCCAAATTAATATGTCCTCTTTCTTGTTTAGTGTCTCGTGAATTGATAGTATGATTTTACAAATAGTATACAAAACTAGGTGAGATTTTAGAATTACACGTCGAAATAATACATGTTGTATAATAATAATACAAGTGCATGCTTTGCAATCAAAGGTATTTATCTTTATAAGGATAAAATTATCTTAAAATGATTGGTAGGGAATGTCTATGAGGTGGATGATAATTTATTTTATTTCTTTTGGTTAGGTTATTAAGACTTTATTTGAATTGATATCTTAGTAATTATTATTTAATATTTATTTTGAGCAATTATCTTATAGTAGGATTATTATCCTAGAAACAATTCTAACATTCCATGAAGGAAAACTTTTATTGGATGGTTGAAAAGACAATAGTTCCAATTCATTTTCATTTATTCCCTTAGTGCTACAACAATAATTTGAATTCATTTCATATGATTTCCCACCCCACCCCACCCCACCCCTCCACCACCCCCTCCCCCACCACACACCACCACACACACACACACCCCACCCCACCCCACCCCCTTCCCCCCTCCACCACCACACACCACCACACACACACACACACACCCCACCCCACCCCACCCCCTCCCCCACCACACACCACCACACACACACACACACCCCACCCCACCCCACCCCCTGCCCCACCCCTCCACCACCCCCTCCCCCACCACACACCACCACACACACACACACCCACCCCACCCCCTCCCCCACCACACACACACACACACACACACCCCACCCCACCCTCCACCACCCCCTGCCCCACCCCGCCCCACCCCCCACCCCCTGCCCCCCTCCACGCACACACATACACACATATATATATACACATACACACATAAATATACACACAAATATATATATAAATGAAAGAGAGAGAGAGAGAGAGAGAAAATGGACCTGAAAGTAGAGAGAGAGAGAGAGCAGCGTCGAGAGAGAGAGAGAGAGAGAGAGAGAGAGAGAAATGGAGGGAACGGCGCGGGAGGGAAAAAAGAAGGGGGATAGGGTTTTTGCTGTGAACATTGTCACGGTCGTGTCAAGGTCTTTGACCGTGACAATTAGTTGTCACGGTCGTGTCAAGGTCAATGACCGTGACATAAAACGCGTGTTTTTTTGTCACGGTCAATGACCTTGACAAGGCTGGCCGGCTGAAAGGTGACAATTTGCCCATTTTGGTGTAGTGATGAACAGTCACATGCTTGCTAAGAAAGTCATCCGTCAAGGGTATTGTGGGACTACCATATCCAAAACTACATAATCTATGTTCGACTATGGCTCAAATACCAACAGTTTGCCAACCTTCTGCACTCGCCTCCTTTAGAGTTATGCAACATGACCTCTCCCCGACCTTTCTCTTCCTAGGATTTTGATATCATAGGGAAGGTTACCCCCAAAGCCTCAAACTATCTTGAATTTATCCTGGTTGCTATTGACTACTTCACAAAATAGGTCGAAGTCGAGTCGTATGCGATACCGAATACGAAGAAAGTGTCTAAGTTCATCAGAAAGAAAATCATTTTGCTGCTACGGAGTTCCCCCATGAGTTGGTGTCAGATAATGGATTCCACTTCGAGGATGAGGTCACAGAGTTAATCGAGGAATATGGAATTCAAAGACACAAGTCTTCTCCCTATCGATCGCAAACCAATGGTATTGTTGATGCCGCCAATAAGAGCTATAAAATCATCATCAGCAAAATATATGAAAGCTGCAGAGATTGGGCTGATTAGATCCCATATGCCCTCTTGGGCTACCGTACCGCCATCAAAATAACCCTTGGGGCTACTCCCTATTCTCTAGTATACGATATGGAGGCAGTTCTCCCTGTTGAACTATAAGTGCCTTCTCTACGGGTTATTTTTGAGAACAAGGTCAGTGAGGAAGACAAGAATCAGAGCCACTACTATGAACTCTCACTCTTAGACGAAAAGAGATTAAAAGCTTTGTACCATATACAAGAGTACCATCACCGGATTACATGATCATTCAACAGGAATGTCAAAGGCTGCGTTATCCAAGAAGGATATCTTGCCCTCAAGGAAATTGTAGAACCCGTTTGGAATCTGAGAAGAAAATTCAAACCTAATTAGAGTGTCCCTTACATTGTGAAAAAAATCATGCCTGGTGGCGCCGCTATGCGCACAGATCTCGAGGAGAAGAAATGGTGCATCCAATCTACTTGGACCGTCTCAAAAAGGTTTACCCTTAATCCAAACTCTCATCGCGCTATAAGTCCTCTCATACCCCTTTTATTCTAAAGAAAAAAAATCTTTGTATTCCCTTCTAATCAGAACTACATGGGACTTAATCCTCTCAATTCACCTCTTTTAAAGAAGAAGCTCACAAACTTTTAGATCGACAGTGGTACGGTACTTTCTCTCTCACAAAAGGCTATCCCCCCCCCCAAGAATGATGGTCTTGCTTGTCATTGAAACGAACAAAAGGATTATGTATTCCTTAGTGATTAGTATAAACAGTTCAAATACAAAATTCATCAAAGGCACAAAAAAAATGTCAAAATCACTGTTCTTTTATTTAAAAATAGAAATATGGTTATTTTATACAGTATCAGGGATGGGAGTCAAGCAAAACACTCTCTTCCAAACCCTCATACAACATACAAACCCATACCATTAAGAGTTTCACTAAAAGATCAAATACCTACTAAACACCTACCCTAAATCATGCACAAATTTCTAAAACCTATACTAACTTTTTAAACCTTGTCTTCAACTACCAGATGGGCCTTCCTCATCATCATTATTTGACCCTGGAGGCCCCCAGAAATCCCACTCCGTATTTTAGCTTCTGATGCGCTCCATGAAATGATAGGTCTTAATGAGCTTTGATAAAACCACGACACTCTATTCCAAAGTGTTGAATATAACAAGCCATTTGTGCCCAGTCTCTTGCACTAGAATATTCTTAACCACCCATTTCCATGACCACTTCAAATAGTACCCTGATATGATCCCATCCACTCTGATAGATTTTGACAAATGGGTAAATGGCCGGAGTCATTTCCATAAGGGCCCTAGTATCCTCGTCAAAGACTCGGCCAAGTCTTCCATCTAAAAGAGTTAGTTATGCGGGGAGGAACAATTTTCTCCCATCCTACTAGATGGAAGAGCCGCCATAGAAAGTAGAAAGGAGTTATGTGAAGACCCACCAACTGCATATACCGATATTACCCCAACTTTAAAATAGGCTGCAAGTCCTCCCAGCACGGTATAAACCAGCGAAGACATTGGGCACCTTGCTCCACAATCTAGTAAATCCAGTTCCTCGTCGACGGGCCGAAGCTGAAGAAGGACCTAGAAAAGAAATTGGGAACACCTGACAGAGGGTACTTAGGATGGTTCACCAAGCACAGTCTCTCAGATAGCCACATAAATAGCATGACAGGGCTCCCCCACAAAAGATAGCTTGACCCTCCTTCCAGTCACCTAGTCATTTAGAGTCTCCATTAATACCATCGCAGATGAACTACAGTGGTAGAACATCCACAGTACCTGAGGGTTAGCTGCCAGATCACCCATCACCAATAAAAGCCTAACAGTTAAACCCAGGGCTATAGCACCAGCAAATTCATTGTCAGTATAATCCCTTTGTCATACCAAATTCATCACTTCCGGGAGGACGATACTTCCTCCATGCACTAGCGACCGGGAGGCTAAAGGGGATATGTAAAGAAACTCCGCAAAAAACACCCTGAGAGAATGGGATAAATCGTCCATAGCTACTGCTACACTAGGGCTAACACCTAGCATCGCAGAGAACTCATCGTATGTGGGACACACCTCATCTAAGATAAACTGAAAAACATGGTCTTAAAGGTACCAGAACTTCATCGCTGCTTCCAAGAAGTTCTGGTCTATGGAATGATTACGCCATAAAGAGACCTGGCGTAAACTAAAAGCTTCATATTTGATGTTGTAGAGGTACATGGCCTCTAAACCATCAAGGTAGGTGGAAAAATCTCCAGACATTGGAAGAGCCATTACAGAGTAGAGGAAGAAAGTTATAAAGAAGGAGAGGTGGGATGTGGTGATGAAAGCACTTCCAAAGGCAACCTTTTTATAATAAAAAAATCCACAAAAATAAATCATTCAAAATTCCACTGGACTCCCTACCACAAAAGTACCTAAAAGTACTCATAAAGTTCAATTAAAGCTAAGGAAGTGATTTGGAATTGACCCTTATGCCGATAGGGAGGCCAAGGGTTATGCCGATCAGCAACCTCCTTTTTTTGAAAAATTCCTTATTTCCTCTTTTATACATACAATCTCCAAAATATATATTTACTTTGAAAAAAATCATTCTTCGAGTTTTCCTTTTTGAAAATTCCTTATTTTCTCCTTTGTACATAACTTCTAAAAAAATATTTTCTTTTACTTAGGAAAAATCAATCTTCGAGTCCTTTTCTCATTTTATTGCTATATTTGCGAACAATGAAGAACCTCAGCGGAAAACTAAAGTGGAAGTAGAATAGCCATTAAACTAAGATAACACACAAAAAATGCATTTCTTATATTTAACTTGTTTGGAATTGTTACATCCTCTTACGGGTACAAAAAGAAAAGAAAACAAAAAAGCTATATCGAGATGCAGGCCGAACCCCTCCAAAATCAATCTTAAAACCCCCACCTTCAACCACCTCGGCGAACACGCTTCCCCCGTGATGAGCAGTGGACCCCTACTACCAAAATTGGAGCTCTCCTCAAATATGGCCGACTATACCAAGCAGACACTGGCCGACTTCCTCACGTAGTTCGATATCGATGTCATCCAATCCTTAATATCCTGTATCCAAGTTGTCGACACATGGATAGAGTGAAAAAAAGAAAAAAAGCACTAAAATCAAAGGAAATCGATAAAGAGTAAAAGAAAATAGGAAATGAAAAGGAGAAAGAGATGGTCATACTTCTCCCTGGAGAGCCTCCTCAGGAAGACCCACCAACTGAACTATCGTCACATGAGGTCGATGAGGCACCGATACCACATCCCCACTGCACATCCGAATGTGATAAGAGGTGGTGGAAATATGAATAAATAGAGCCTCCCCAGTAGTAGTCATCCCGTCCCCTCCAAAACTATGGGCCGAGGTCTCCGGTACGCTGGTACCTCTCTCTGATCCCGTTAAAGGTAGAGGCATATTATCCACATCATATATACACGACAACATCAAGAAACTAGTCGCCAAATCCAGATGGTCATAGCCCTCCGTCATTTTCGTGTAAGGCGTATAAGGCTCACCCGCCATCGCCACCGCCCTGGCCTTATCAGTCATCTCCCTTACCCTCCTCATATACTCAGAGGCACCGATGGTGGGACATCCACCTCTACCTCCATAATCTTTCGTACCACCCTCTCTTTGAGGTATCAGACATCCCTAAACTCGTGCGCCAATAACCTCCTCGTTTGTACATGTATACCCGTAACCCTTGTGGCCCCCTATGGTAGACGCCAAGGGTAGAAGGTCACTTATTTCCCCAACCAAGAGTCTGTAGTCTACCCAAGAGAAATTTTTTTAAAAACTCAAAAAAGAAAAAATGATAAAAAGCCCAACATGGTTGCTCATCATGGCGTTCAGTGCTGCCTTTACATCCTTTAGAGAAAGGGATTAGTTAGAATGCCCTTTCGACTTCCTCCATCTGTAAATCCTATAGAATTCTCCCAGCCCGCTCGCCTTCAAAGACATTAACCCCACGTTGTACCCTATCACCTCATAAAACCACGTCTGCAAAATTCAACATCAAAATTCAAAAGAAGAAAGCAAATAAGACAACAAGAAAATAAATGGGAAACTGAACGTATATATTACCTCAAAGAGATACGTGGGTCCTAGACCGCCACTTCCATAACCTACAAAGTCCATTCCCCCATAATTTGTTGACCTACACACTCCAACCTTGTCAGCTGCTGAACATCCAAGGGAATGACCATCATATCGAAATGTATGGGTAGTGTCCCACCACCTCTCCCTTAGTGAGCATAACACCATTGTAGAGCACGGTGTCTCGTTCAATGCCCTCGCCAATGTTATAGTTCCATTAGAAACTACCATCCACCATACCTCCCTAGGAAGACTGTCCTAAACCTCCTTCTCCCGATCTTCCCCAAGACCGAATGCTCAATGAGGCTACGTCAACTTGCACAAAAATTAAGAAAAAACCTTTATTATCCCAAAGATATGATAAAGAAACAAAGGGTGGAAAACCAAGGAGAATACTTACATAGCTATTAGTGTTCTGCACCCTAGCAGAACGATGATATGCAGGTTTTCGCAGGAGAACCCTCTCATCTGAAATCGGTTCAAAGCTATCTTATATATTCTCGTTACCTAATGCCAGCGGCATTGCAGCCCATTAATCCAAGCCCTACCAATCATCAACAATCACCCATTTGTTTTCGTTGTTGCTAAAAGGACCTTCCATTGAGTTCTTGCAAAGGAAATGGACTTAAAATTGACTTTTAGAGAGATAAATCAAGAGATTTAATCAATTAAAAGTGTGAAAGAAGAGGGTTGTACCTTTTTTATAGGAGGCTTAGGGGTATGACGATCGGCAGTCCCCTAGTCCTGCCTATCGATGATGACCTTTCTTCTTCCCCGAGAAGCCCAGGAGTCCGTGTCCAATGCCGATAGGCGCCTCCCTAGACCCTAGAAGGATTATTGGCACTCACTCTTGTCACTAACATACTCCCCAATAGAGACCTCAAGTAGAAAAGCTCCCCATGAACACTCTGTAGGTCTGCAGAATCGATCTCAACCTTCTGAATTGGTCATTTCAAAACATTAGGTCCACAGAATTTACCTCGATCGGTTGAATTGGTCACTTTTAACTCCATAGGCCCATAAAATCAAACTCGACCTGCTGAATCGGTCATTTTAAATCTTAGGTCCATAGAATCGACCTTGACCTGCTAAATTTGTCATTTCCACTCTTTAGGTCTGAAGAACTGACCTCGACTTACATAATCGGTCCTTTCAATCCTTAGGCCCACATAATTAACCTCAACCTATTAAATTGGTCATTTCAATATTTAGGTTAACTGATTTGACCTCGATCCGCTAAATCGATCATTTTAACTCTTTAGGCCCACAGAATCGAGCTTGACCTGCTGAATCATTCCTTTCAAATCCTTATGTCGACAGAATTGACCTCGACCCACTAAATCAATCATTTCCACTCTTTACGTCCATAGAACTGACTCCACCCATAGAATCGATCCTTTCAATCCTTAGGTCCATAGAATCAACCTCCTAAATTTTTTATTTTCACTATTTAGGTCCGCAAAATTGACCTCGACCATCTAAATTTCTCATTTCAACCTTACGTCCCCAGAATCGATCTCGACCCGTTGAATCCTCTTTTTATCCTTAGGTCCGCGGAACTAACCTCGACTCGCTTAATCGGTCCTTTCATCCTTAAGTCCGCAGAATTGACCTCGACCAACTGAATCGGTCATTTCACTCTTTAAGTCCACAAAACTTACCTCGACCCACTGAAATGGTTATCTCAATCTCAAGGTACAAAAAATTAACCTCGACCTTCTGAATCGATCATATTCATCCCCTAGGTCCGCAGAATCGACCCTGATCCTTTAATCAACCATCTTGTCAACATCGATGAGGTGTCTATCTTTTAATGACCTTTGCTTGCTCCCAGATTTCCTATCAAGGGGCTCTGTAGATACCCCATCCTAGTACTACCCTAAGTACCTCCTTAGGTCCCTAACACTCCTCCTCTATAAGGGTAAGAATGCGGACTGCTCTGCTACTAATTTGAGGGAGGAATATTTATATAAATAAATCTCCTCCAAACCGAAATCCAAATTTTATCTTTTTAACCTAAGACATGCATCTATGTGATAGAACTTATAAATTAAATCATTCAATCAACAAAGGAAAATTTGAGGAAAAATCCCTTTCGGGTAAAACCCTTATTCAGCACTTCAAAAATATTACAAGACAGTCAACTTACAATACTACTTGATTATCGCCGCAACTATAATGTGTTTGTCTTCATAAATCTTTAAAGAATACTACTTGTCTCCATGCAGTCCACAAGCGACAGATTCCCTCTCGGTATCCAGTGATCAGCCTCAACCTTCTTCTTAAGCTGTGAGCACCTCTCCACAAGTCAGCTATGGAGTGCCTCTCCACAAGGTGTATGCAAGGATACAAAACTATCTAGGGTTTAAATTGATTCACAAAAATTATTTTGGGGAAGTGTGTTGTGAATCAAAAGTTCTATATTAACACTAAACAATGAAAACTTTTGTAACAGATATTTAGAAAGCATTCCTTCAAAAGTCTTACAAAAATCTAAATCGGAAACAAGTATGAGGGTGGGGGAGTACATCATATGGTCAAGTCTTATATTTGTGAAATTCACTCCGTACACAAATACAATTTGAACACACAATTAAAACACGATACAAGGAAAAATTACGAGGAGGCCAATTTAAATTATGATGCATTTCGATTTTAAGTTCTTTATTAAGTAATCCTACGTACACATGCGTAATATTTATTTGTCAATTTCCAAGGTTACTTAAAGCATCAAATTTAAGCAATAAATGTGGTTAGACCGGTTTTACCATTTTAGTCCTACACATTCATTTATGTGAGGAAAAATGAAAACACAAAAATCACACAACCACAATGCTGCGATGTACGAGGAAAATCCTAAAATGGGAAAAAACCTTAGACAGACAGGCCTAGAAGAAATTCACTACGAATACAGTTTTACAAGGATGACTCAAAAGGTTAATAGACTTGGCGCAACAAGTTCCATTGATGGCGTCTCTAATACCTCCGTTCGTAGCATGTGTAGCTCCAACACATTTGCACAACACGTCCCGTGTCTCGGTATCCACCGATATCCAAAGATCCATCTCTAACTCGTGCGCAAATCCACCACACACACTAAGGTGGTGTATGAAAGTTATAGAGGATGTGGGTGTTTAGTCTTCAAAAAGGATCCAAGTTGATCATGTAAATGTTGGAGATAAAAATGACAAAGTGTTTTGGCATTTTTAAAATAAATGGTATGGAGTCTCTCGGCTTTTTCCCCAGCTCATGTTCTTTTATAAGTTAAGAGGAGTGGGGTAGTGGAGAACATGGGAAAGAACTGCTCATTTTGGCATCATTTTCAATAACTAACCCGGTCGTTCAAACGAAGATGTTTGACGAGGTTTTAATAATTTCTCAGCACCAACATCAAAGTATGTCGTTGGAAGTCTCGTTTGAACAGGGGCAATCTCGTTTGAACGAGATTTCTAGCAAAATCTGAATCTGAGGTAAAATGGATTAAGTTATGAAAATGATTTTGAAAACTCAGTTAAAGGCTTTAAGGATATTTTTAAAAAGCTTCTCCAACATATTGTAAAACATAGGGTCATATACCTTTTGGGAATAGATTATCGAAATATTAATATGAGATTTGATGATACTTGAATTGTTGAATACCCGGATGTTCAGATTTCTTCCGTGTAGAGCATGATATAACACCTTACAAACTGACATGTTTTGTCCTAATGGGAGTAGCCAATACTACAAATGACTCGATATGGAAATTTTCCCTTACAAATCTCCCCCTTTGGCTATTCCAGGAAAAAATATACAAAATAAAAAGTCTTTGAATTTCTAAGCCAAACCCTCAATTCGATCCTATAATGCCCATCCTAGAAATACCCAAAAATAAAATGGATACAACTCGACTATATGAAAACCTTGTTGCATTAAGTTCATTGTAGGTTTGAGTCTTTTGAAAATTATAAATGTTCTTACACAGATGAAACATTAAACACATAAACGCATGTGGGGAAGATAATATATAAATCGCAATAAGTTCAGGTCTCCCCAAAAATATGTGATGTTCTCACTCTAAATATGTCTCCCCCTTTTTGTTCGAAAAAGACAAAGGGTAAGGACAAAACCTACAAAGTTAGTGAATAATTCTTGAAGCATAATAAGAATATATTCTGAGCAACATCAAGAATAATCATACAAACAATTATAGCACCATTATCCAAAGTGCCAAAAACATATTCAAATTTATATGCGAAAAAAGAAAAATATTCAGATATTCGCTACAAGTGAGAATAATGAAATATAACAAGGAATCTCTCTCTCATAAGTACAAAAGAAATATAATCATAAAAATAGCAATCACTGAGCTGGATCATCTGGGGCATTATTAAATGTATCATCAATGGAAGAAGGACCACCACCGAAAGGACGTGCAAAGCATCGCATCTCAGAAAGCCAAATATTCTCATAGTATTGAATTAACCGAGAATCACGATGGGCCTGTTCCTCATCTCGTCTTGCCCGTGCCTCCTCTGCACGCTCTCTCTATCTCTCTCCGCATAGAAGTGAAAAATTCCTTCATCATTTCTCGATTTTGACACTTTTATTCTTCCATCCTTTCCACCTGTAGACGCAGAATCCTAAATTTTCTAGGGCTCAGAGAGAGGATAAATACGAGAGGTAGAAGATTGAGATCGGACAGGAGTATATTGGCTAGCGGACTATGATAACTCAGAATGAGAGACAACATCAGGTAAATGACTCCTAGATCGACTAATGGATGAAGATTCAACAATCTGATATTTAATGTTCGAAATATCACTAGCAAGGAGAGGTCAACCTACCTGTAGACAACGCCTAGTGACTATCATAACAAAAGGTAAAGCATGTCTAACTAGTGCAGAAGTAGAATGTCTCACAGAGCGAAGGACATTAAAAATATAAGACAGGAGATCAATGGTATCACCTACACTGATAACGAACATATGGTGCACATGTTCAGGCCTAATTTGGGTATGATTTGCACGAGGAATGAGACTAGAAAAATAATCCAATTTAGAATCCTAAACTCAGGTTTGAGGTGTTTATGATATAAAATTACAGATCTCGATTCATATTTCTCAAAAAAGGCTTTTAAAATTTAGCTAAGATGAGGTCTATGTGCATCGGGCCAGGGAAAGGTATGATTAGGGACACGGGGTAAACCGATAAGCCTAGAAATTAGATTAATGGTGATTGAAACTTCCATTCCATATACCCTAGACACGAGACCGCGCTCACTCACAGGCATGCTAAAGAAAAAATCTCTAATGATATCAGTGTAGAAGGGTCACGAGGGTTAAAAATAGGGTTCCATTCGAGAGTAGTGAGCTAAGTGAATACCATAGTGTCTGACAAAGAGGCTAAGTCAATAACTTTTTCCCAAACGACAGAACGATTCGGGAAACCAAGAGTATGGTATTGGGTTTAACTAGCATGAGTTATCCAATGGAGTTGGAGATTTGGAATAGGTTGTTCATTTTTCGATGAGTGCTCCTCTGCGGATTGGACAATGCGGCGGTTACGACGACCACGAGCCATATAAAAATCAAAATTCTACCCCTATTCAAGTATGACCAATCGAACCATCAACAACAAAACAAAAAAAAGGAAAAATATGAGCTCCATAAGAATATTAGCAATATTAGTAAAATGAGCCATAATTAAAATATAATGAATTTTCATTAAGTGATAAAAAAATGTTAAGAACATCTCGTGAAGAATCATTAAACTTGGGGTAAAACAATTTTTGAAAATCAATATATATATATATATATATATATATACATATAACCCCCAAAATTGAAATGAGTTGGGTTTACATAACACTGGGTCCACTACACCAAAAACAGCAATTTGGAACACATTGATATTAGAAATCTGGCACACTTTAAAACTGTGCCAAAATCTGGCACGGTTTAATAACAATCTGGCACCGTTTAAAACCGTGCCAAATTTTGGCACTGTTTAAAAGTGTGCCAAAATTGAGTACACCTAAATAAAATATAAATAACATAAAAAATAATATCCTTCCATTTTTTTCATCTCCCGCCACTAGGCCATCGAAAGGTTTTTCATTTCCCTTGTACGTACCTCTTTCTCCACCCAACCCTAAGAAAAAATTGGTCCACCTCTCTTCCTCCCTAAGCTCTCAAATGACCATAGCCGTAAAAAATGACTGTCGTCGCTCTTCAAATTTCACTGTTCTCACCTTTGTTCAAACTCATCATATACCTTCTTCAAACCCAATCGACTCCACAGTTAACCTTCCTTCTTGATTAGGGCTACTGAGGAGGGTTAGGGTATGACGAGTTAACCTACTAGAAGAAATAAAGTCACTACTTTTATTTGGAGAAACAGATAATTTATAACTGGTAAGATTTCTCATCTTCTTCGTAGGATTTATTAATCTAGTTCAATCTCTATTATACATTAGAATTAATTTATTGTTTTCTTTAATTCTCTTAGGGTTTATTAATCTAGTTAATTTCCAATTTTTGTAGGGCAATCTCTTATTTTCTTTATAGAAAAATTGTCATTCATAGGGGTTTCTAAATTTTGTATGATTTGGTATTTGATATGGATCCAGATTGCATAGTTTTGTTGAATATGGGTTGAATTTCAGGTTAATATTCAAGATGTGTTGAGATTCTGATGTAGTGTTTCAACCTAGTGTTGAACCAAAATTTGTGACAGATCAAGCTGGCATTTTTCTAAATGTGAAATTGTGTAAGTTTGGTTCCACCAAAAAAAAAGATAGTGACGATTACGATGGGGTTTGAGTGCGTGTCGTTGGAAACATGTATATCTCAACAGATAGTCATTTAAGTTTATGATGTTTGAATGAAATACTTTGAGAGTGAATTTTCTTGGATTTATATACGAAGTTCTATCATTTTTCTAAATGTGAAATTGTGTAAGTTTATACACAAATAATTAATACAAATTCGTTAACTCATATATGATATTTGGAGCAACTGTGGATTATTAATTTATCAAAATGTATATATTTTTCCCAGTAATAGTGTCAATTACGAAATTTGAGGTTTCATGAAAGCTTCAATCAAACAGGGGAAATGATTTATGTTGTTATATACAACTATATTTGGATAGCTTTATTTCTATACATGCTTTAGTTTTAGTTAGTTTGTATTGGTTATTATCATTTCAGTTTCTATCACTTTCATTCAACAATAAGGCCAGTCATTTGTGCATCTTGATTTAATTCCTGAGTAGTTGTGAGTTCCTTTGCACCTTTTTTAATCAATGCAAGTTTGAGGTTATAGGTTTAACAATTGATTTTACTATACTTTTTGCGATTGATAATTAATTTGTATATTCATTTTCCTCTTCTCTTTGCAGGTCATTATACAGGTACCCCTCATAAGTCTCTTCCTTCCGTTTTCAACTATTTTCAGGTTCAATAATCCAAAATTTAGTTTTGTGTATTTTTATTTTTCCCCTGCAACATTATTGTATATTGATATGTCAAAGGTCTTAGTGTGATCATTTAAGTTTATGGTTTATATTAATTATTTGTGTATAAACTAAAATTTCTCATTATTTGTTAGGTGCACCGTGTTTTCTCGGTTTGACTTTCTTTCATTCACAATTTTCATAAGCTTGGGCACGATTCTACGTGAGCAAATTCAAAATAGTAAATGGGACAAATACCTAATGTACTGGAGGTGAGTTTTGTAAATTTTCTTATAATGCTGTAATGTAACTATGAGTATGTAATATATCATGTAGTGGTGACTATTTATTGGAGTTTGATTTAAATGTTAAAAACTATTTGATATCAGATGTGACCTTCCATTTCATTATGCCATTTCATTTGATAGCATTGACAGTATTAGTAGTTCTATACTAATGTCGCATCAATAGATGAACAACTGTGATGGATGCCTGATTTATGTGACTATGTATGACATATATGAACTTAAGTGAAATACTCCACTATGTATGACATTCTTAAAAAATTCTCACCATGTTCGCTTATAGTTTTTGTGATGATTAATACTATATAAATGCCTTATAATAACAATTATAGGTAGTAGAACTTTAGTTCACTTTGCAACTTCATCACCCTTAGAATTGATTCAAGTTGATTTGAATGTTTGGATTTCGTTATTATGCCCTAATCAATAATTTTTCAACCATTGTTTCCATTATGATTGTTGATACCAAAATTAGTATGCTGATGTGGACGAATAATAAGAAGACACGTGTCAATCTACGTGGCACAATAGCAACGAGGAAGTTCATTCCCCCGACCTAGTCATACTCACTCCGAGCAACAGGTATACTCCGAGGAATACCAATCCTCCGAGGATCACCAGCTCTCCGAGGAACTCTTAAACGACGAGCAACTAAGGCGGTTCGAGCTGCATCTCGACCACAACATTAATTGCTAGATAATCAACAGTTCAACTATTCATTGAATGCTTATCATCTTGACGCACACGCTTGAAGAGCATTAAATGAGTTATCCTTTCATATGTATATCATTTAATGTATCACCCTTTCATGTACAGCCTAAGGGCTATAAATACCTTGTATGACCCTCATTCAAAGGGACCGGAATTTCTTGATAGAACTTGTAATCGAGAATTCCGAAACACTCAGCAATAACATAATAGTGGACGTAGGCCATTCATATAAGGCTGAACCACTTTAAAATTCTTTATCTCATTTATTTATCTGTGATTGAATTATTAGAGTAATCTAATTTTTTACATCAACAGATTGGCGTCGTCTGTGGGAAACGACTGTTGTTATCGTTTTTCACCAAGAATTATTCATCATCAATGGCAGATAATCCAGAATCTAGCAATCGAAACGCTGGAAATGCTGGAAATCCTCCAAATCCCTCTGCACCTCCAGATCTGGCTGGGATTATGACGAATCTGGCTCAAGGACAAACCGCCATGCAAGAAACAATGCGACAACTCATACAGACCCTTCATGGCGGTGCACCTGCACGTTCGGGACAACGAAGTGGTCAAAGGAAAACCTATTTACTTTCTTCACGATCCAGGCGTACTGAGTCATATCGTAATGAGGAATCTGATGATTTCTCTTATCAACCTGGGCGAACTTCATCAATAAGGGCTACAGATACTGATCAACGTATCACTCTCTCTCCAGAGGGAGCTAGTGCCTTGGAAAGACTGAGTAGGGTGTCTCCTTTTAGTCGATTAGGCCCTAGGAGGAATAGGATTCCACCTAAGACCATGTCGAGGAGTTTTCGACAACCATCAGATCTACGAGAAGGATCAGCACAATCACGACCAGTTGCTCATCAGGATAGATCCCAGGAGGCCACTTCAGAACAATCGATTGCTCGAACCAATAAACCCGAGGAAGGAAATGATGCTTGGAAAGGATCCATTCAGCGGTTGGAGGATAGATTGGGAGAAATGGCTAAGGCAAAGAACCCCCTACAACGAACTTTCATTCAAGGGACACCTTTTGTCCAGGCCATTGTGGATTTTCCTACCCCGTCAAAGTTTAAAGCCCCTGTGGTAACCCCTAAATATGATGGAAAGACAGATCCTGTTCTTCACATAGAGCAATATCAAGCTGCTGCCGACATCTATGATGTCCCCGACGAGATGAGATGCAGAGCATTCTCAGGAACTCTTACTGGATCTGCCCAGATATGGTACAACAATCTTCCTCGGGGTAAGATTTCAACTTTCTTTCAATTGGCCGAGTTGTTCATCGGTAATTTTTGTTTTGGAGCAAAGCCAGTAAAACGAGTAGCGCATTTGTTAAGTGTTAGACAAAAATCTGGTGAGAGTACTAGAGATTACATAACTCATTTCAATAACGAGAAGCTGGAAGTCATAGATTATGAAGAAAAGATAGCAATCACTGCCCTGATGAGTGGGTTGTTGCCTAACAAGTTGTATTATACTTTGTCCAAAGACCCACCTACAACTATGTCAGAGTTGATGGCAAAAGCAGCCAAAATCATGAATGCCGAGGAGGCTATGGCTGCGAAGAACAATATGGATAAGGAGACCAAGGTGGAAGTTGACAAATCTAAGAAGAAAGAGCATGAGGGCAATGGCGGTGACAAGCATTCCAAGAATAATAAGACGTCATGGGAAGTCCTGAAGAAATTTGATAATTATACTCCTTTGAAAATGGGTATTAATCATGTCTTGGAAGAAATCAAGAATAGCGAGGAGGTAAAGTGGACGAAGAAGCTGAGGTCAGACCCTGATACGAGGAACAGGGATAAATATTGCGAGTTTCATAAGGATCATGGTCATATGACCAAAAATTGCATAGCTCTTCAGAACGAGATTGAAACACTCATCCGAAGAGGAAAGCTAGCAAAGTATGTTGATCGGGGAGGGGAAAGAAGAAATAATGATCGAACTAGAGAGAGGTCCAGATCTCCTTGTCGAGCAGAGGAGAAAAAGAAGAGAAATCATGAAGATAATCCAAATGATGACCCCGATCTTCCCAAGAAACCAAGACAGCCATAACGAGAGGTATTTTCCATACGTTTTGGTTCATTTGATTGTAATGTTATTACAGGAGGAGATGCAGGAGGAGGAGATCTTACTGCAGAAAGAAAGGCTTACCTCGGAGAGGCCCAAGCTTGCTCGTACATTCAGCGAATAAATTTGGCTGAGGAAGATCGCTCAAGGAAGGTAAACAAAGAGAAGCTGGTCATTGGCTTTTCAAAAAACGACCTGGCAGGTGTTCTTTTCCCTCACGACGACCCTTTGGTGATCAAAATGAGGATGAAAGAAGTAGTGATTTCAAGGGTTCTGGTAGATAATGGTAGTTCGGCAGACATCGTGTACTATTCATGCTTTGACAGTTTAAATTTGAAATTATCTCAATTGGAACCTTATCACAGACCTCTATTGGGTTTTTCTGGAGAGAAAGTTTTTCCACTTAGGACGATCAAGTTGGATATATTCATTGGAACTTGGCCTGCTTGTCGAACAGAGAGAATACGCTTCTTTGTGATGGATAAGAATGTGCAGTCAGCTTACAACATCATCATGGGAAGAGTTGGTTTGAAGAAGTTCGAAGCAGTCCCATCTACAATACATCAGTGCTTAAAATTCCCAATAAATTTTGGAGTAGGAGTTGTGAAAGGTGATCAAAAAGTAGCTCGGGAATGCTATTATGCAACTGCCGAGCAAGAGAAACTTGAAGAGTCAAGGAAAAATACTACTACCTACCAGGTGGAGGAGGGTACAGAAATCGAAACACTCGATCCTAGAGATGAATCCCAACTTGTAAAAGGACAGGTGGTGGAATTTACAAAAAATGTTATTCTGGACGACGAGCATCCTGAACGAGTAACCCAGATAGGTTCGTCGTTAGATGCTTTAATAAAATAGGAGTTGATAACTTTCTTGAAAAACAGGAAGAAAACTTTTGCGTGGAGTCACGAAGACATGCCAGGAATAGATCCAAACTTCTTATGTTACGAGCTCAATGTGAATAAGGAGATCAAGCCTGTAAAGCAAAGAAGAAGAATATTTAGTCCCGAGAAGAATCAAGCTATACAAGAGGAGGTCGAAAATCTCCAGAAAGCCCAATTCATTGAAGATGTGAAGTATACAGACTGGTTGGCAAATATGGTGATGGTGAAGAAGAAAAACAATAAATGGAGAATGTGTGTTGATTTCATCGATCTCAACAAGGCATGCCCAAAGGATCATTTTCCATTGCCCAGAATTGATCAACTAGTGGATGCTACCTCGGGACACGAGCTACTCGGCTTCATGGATGCTTACTCTGGTTACAACCAGATCAAAATGAAACCTGAAGACAGGGAAAGTACTTCTTTCATTACCCCTAGGGGAACTTATTGTTATAACGTTATGCCTTTTGGTTTGAAAAATGCAGGAGCGACATACCAGCGGCTGATGAACAAGGTTTTTGCCGAACAAATCAGTTGCAATATGGAAGTCTATGTCGATGATATGCTAACAAAGAGCAAGAAAGCTGCTGATCATCTAATTGACTTAGGTCAGACCTTTGATCAATTGGATAAATATCAAATGAAACTCAATCCGACGAAGTGCACATTTGGAGTACGAGAAGGAATGTTCCTCGGGTACATCGTCAACCAGCGAGGCATTGAGGCAAATCCAGCAAAGATCAAAGCTCTTTTAGGGTTGCGATCTCCAACGACGAAGAAAGAGGTGCAGAGTCTTACAGGACGAGTTGCAGCGCTCAACAGATTTGTATCCCGAGCAACTGATAGATGCCTCCCATTCTTCAAAACACTTCGGAAAACTTTCGAGTGGAATGATGAATGTGAAAAAGACTTTCAAGACTTGAAAAAATATCTGGGAGCACCTCCACTGTTGTCCAGGCCAGTAATGGGAGAAAAATTGTACTTGTACCTGGCAGTATCAGAGAATGCAGTCAGCTCGACATTGATCAGAATGGAGTATGGAGTCCAGAAGCCAATTTATTACAAAAGTAAGGCTTTCCGAGGTGCAGAGATCAGGTACCCAAAGCTAAAAAAATTGGCATTGGCATTAATTGAAGCAAGTAAAAAAATGAGGCCTTATTTCCAGGCCCATACCATCGTCGTGTATACCGACATGCCATTGAGACAAGCCCTTCATAAGCCAGAAAAATCAGGGAGACTGATGTACTGGGCAATAGAGCTCGGTGAATATGATATTGTGTATGAACCCAGATCATCATTAAAAGGGCAAGCTGTAGCAGATTTTATCGCAGAGTTTACATATCCTGATACCCCCGAGGAACAAAAGTTGCTCACTGATTAACTTATGGATGTTACAGGATCATCAGACACAAGCCCAGACCAACTCCGGTTGGTAAAAGGTTATGTGGATATTGAAGGATCGTCAAATTCGAGCCCAGACCAACTTCGGTTGGTAAAAAGATGAGAAGAGATGATCAACGAGGAGCGAGAAATATCAGGAGAGGATAAAAGAAAACAACAAATATTTCACCGAGGAACTTTGTCAGATAAGAAATTTGAAGACGAGTTACCTATATGGAGGTTATATGTAGATGGCTCATCTTGCACTGCAGGATGTGGCGCGGGAATAGTTTTGAGCACTCCAGACGAAATCGACGTGGAATACGCCCTGCGATTCCAATTCAAAGCTTCCAATAATGAGGTTGAATATGAGGCGATGATAGCAGGTCTTAATTTAGCAAAGATTATGGAAGCGCAACAAGTGATGGTATTCAGTGATTCTCAATTAATTGTGAATCAGATGATAGGAATATATGTTGTTAAAGGAGAATTAATGGTTAGGTATCATGCAAAGGTGATGGAATTATTGGCAGAATTTGATGCCATTCAGTTGATCAGAATACCAAGAATGGAGAATGCACAAGCAGACGCATTGGCCCGACTAGCATCAGCTACTCGTACCAAGTTGCAAAGAACGATACCAATTGAAGTATTAGAAGCTCAGAGCATAGATGAAGACCTGACGATGAATGTTATTACCCTTGATTCAGGACCATCTTGGATGGATCCCATTAGGGCATATATTGAGGAGGGAGAATTACCGGAGGATATGATCGCTGCCAAGAAATTGAAGTTTAAAGCTGCTCGGTATGTCCTAACTAATGGTGTTTTGTATAGACGAGGAATTATGGCAGGTTTGCAAAGATGTGTGCATCCCTCCGAGGTGAAGGAATTGATTGAAGAGATCCATGAAGGGTCCTGTGGAGCCCATGTAGCAGGTCAGACACTTTTGCAAAGGGTGATGACACAAGGATACTACTGGCCAACGATGAGGGCTGATTGTATAGCCTATGCTAAGAGATGTGATAAATGCCAACGTTTTTCCTCCATCCGACGAACTCCACAAGCATTGTTGACACCCATAACTTCCCCTTAGCCTTTCTCCATGTGGGGAATGGGTCTGGTTGGACCACTACCAACGACCCGAGGAAGATTCAAGTACCTCGTCGTCGCAGTGAATTATTTTACTAAGTGGGTAGAAGCTGAGCCTTTGATTGATATGACATACGAGAAGGTGTACCAATTCATTTGGAAGAACATCATCCACCGATATGATCTCCCTCATGCCTTCATCACAGACCATCGAACACAATTTGATAACGAGGAGTTTGCCGCCTATTGTCATCAGTCAAATATTTTGAAGGTTCATTCAGCATCAGGCCATCCTCAAAGCAATGGGCAGACTGAAGTGACGAATCGAACATTACTAAATGGTTTGAAGAAGAGGATAAGTGAGGCTAAAGATAATTGGATTAATGAGCTACAGTCAGTATTGTGGGCTTACCGAACAACTCCCCGAGCAGCAACTGGAGAATCACCATATATGCTGGCATTTGGAAGTGAGGCTGTAATACCTGCCGAGTTGGGTCTTCCAACATACAGAGTGCTGAATTTCAATTCTCCAGTCAGCGACTTGATGAGGAGATTAGATTTGGACATGCTCGAGGAAGTTAGAGAAGAGGCAGCCATTAGGAATGCTGCTTATCAACAGCGAACAGCCCCAATCTACAACAAGAGGGTGAAAAAAAGCAACTTAAAAGAAGGAGATTACGTGCTAAAGAAGGTCATTCAGAAGCACAATAAGCTGGAAGCAAACTGGCATGGACCTTACCGAGTTACTGCAATTGTCCGACCAGGAACTTACCGAATAGCAACTCTAGAAGGAGAGGAATTTAAGAATGCATGGAATGTTGAACACCTACGCAAGTATTATCAGTGATGTAAAATGTAAAGCAGTTCCATCAATATGAATAAAACGATGATATTTCACAATCTTCTCTCCTTTTATTGAAAGTTTTTTGGGGAATACTAGTGTGTTTAATACTACGCTGCTCGGCACACAACGCTGCTCGGCAGTAAAAGGAAGACGATAGTTCAAACCCACGACCAACTCCGGTTGGTAAAAGGGCGAGAACAAACTATACTCCTTTGGTTAGGAGGCGTACACTAGCGTGACCAACTCAGGTTGGTAAAAGATCTAGTGGACATGATAGTTCAAACCCACAACCAACTCCGGTTGGTAAAAGGGCGAGAACAAACTATACTCCTTTAGTTAGGAGGCGTACACTAGCGTGACCAACTCAGGTTGGTAAAAGAGCTAGTGGACATGATAGTTCAAACCCACGACCAACTCCGGTTGGTAAAAGGGCAAGAACAAATTATACTCCTTTGGTTAGGAGGCGTACACTAGCGTGACCAACTTAGATTGGTAAAAGAGCTAGTGGACATGATAGTTCGAACTCAGACCAACTCCGATTGGTAAAAGAGCGAGAACACGAGACTCCTAAAAAGGCCAATCTCAGTTGGTTAGGAAACAAGATATGCTCTCAAATGCCAACTTATGTTGGTCGGAAAGTAAGTTTATTACATAAAAGTTCCTCAGAGAACAAATATTCCAAACTGAACCAAGTATAGTTGGTCGGGGATAAAACCCACTAACTGTAGTTGGTCGACGACGAAAAATCATCAACCTTGGTTGGTCGGGCACATTTTACGAGAAAGACAAAAATTTACCAAGTATAATTAGTCGGGGATAAAAACTCTCACTAACTATAATTGGTTGACGAGCGCAATTTGACAACCTTGGTTGTTTGGAATAATTTTCAACATTTTTATACTCATTACTTTATTATTAAGTGATCGAGCAATATTACTAATAATTGTAATTTTTTTGGTCGATGAACCACACAATATTGTTATGCAAGCACAAATATAAAGTGTTTGACAAGCACAAGACAATAGCAATACATATTTGCAAACAGAAAATGAAAGTCTTTAATTAGAATTCAAAACGAATTACAAGTTACATATGTGTACTAACTATTACATTCAGATCCCTACTCTATTGGTTTCTTTCCCTCTACTTTTGAAATAGGTTCCTCGCCAGCAGACAAATCATTTAAAGTCTGAGGAGAGTTAATAAAGTTCAAGTCCTTCAGCATCCTAACGTTCATCACAGAAGGTGTGTCCAGTAGATGCTCGGGACGAGATACCTCGATCTGAGAATGAAGATTGTAGTCAACAAGGTATTTTGAAATTAAGCTCCGAGGAAAGGCACGAGCTGGGATCCATTCCATGTCCAATTTATAAGGCGGCACAGGCAAGTCTAGTAGCCCAGGAGCATGATAATCCCATAAATAATGGCTGTAAGGACACAAATTTCCAATTGAGTCCATATGTAGTTTTGGCTCAATTCCGGACAAAAACATTTATTTATAGGAAAGTATGTAATTATAATACTCTCAAGCCTATTAAGTGTTTGTTGAAGTCGTAGCGGCAAAGAATATAAAGCTTCATCAAATGTGCCGGTTTGCGTGCCTCGTTTCTACGTCATCAACTATGGTTCCATGCTCCCAAGGTATGAATGCAATTATATTTATATAGGAGCTTGGAACAAAGTTTATTGGGTGTTAGGTTTTATAAAAACTGCGTTTTTTTTTAAGAAAGAAATTATATAAAACTTTAAATTAAGTTCATAAAGTTTTCTGGGCCAAAATCGAAATTTTCAATCTTTCTAGTCGTTCGTTAGATATGTCGTTTGAACGAGTTTTTTCGTTCGAACCAGATGTCGTTCGAACGAACCTGCCAACGAGTCTAAACTGGTCTGTCATTCGAAATGTCGTTCGAACGAACTTGTTCGTTCTAACGAGGTTTCCAACGAGATTCTAACGAAGTCCATACTGGTGAGTCATTAGAAGTCTCGTTCGAACGAGAGTTCGTTCGAACGAAATGTCGTTCGAACGAGCTGTCAGGCGGGAACAGTTTTTGGCAGTTTTTCACCCACTTCCCCACTTGGTTTTTAACCAACTTTTTCAGACTTTAATATGTGCGGGAATCACTTTTGATAATCCGTCTTTTTCATATCATACAAACTCATAGAGAGTGTTTTGAGAGCAAAACTAAAAAGAGAAAAAGATCATGTTTTGAGTGAGATGTTCAAAGAGAAATTTACTTATCACTCTAGTTTTACACCCATACTGTTTATCCAAGTTCATCTATATACATATCATTTGCTTGGAGTTTGGCACCGGTTTATCTCTTCCGTTTCAAAGAGAAGTTTTTGATTTGCTTCTACATCCATCAAAGAAGAAGACGTTTTGTTGTGATTCTACCCACTTGGAGAAAGGCTCCTTGCTCGGGTGACGATGACCATAGAAAGCCCCATCAGTGGATTCCGAGACCGCGGTAGAGTTCTGAGGTTGTCAACTAGGAAGAGGTGTCTACGAGAAGAAGCATCGAGGCTTGAGAGGGATCGAGTCAGTCGTTGTAAGTCTATCTGTCTTGTAATTGTAATTCCGTATCTAGTGGACTTGTGGCTAGGGCCGTCCGAGATTTTTTTCCCATCTTGGGTTTTTCCTCGTACATCGCGGCGTAGTGTGATATTATTTTTTTTTTCTTGCATCATAATGTAGAACGCATGCTTAGAATAATTCAAGATAAAATTCGGTTTCAATTATCACACTCAATTTAATTTGGACTTATATTTAAATGTTGGGTAATGTTTAATTAATTCAAGTCATTTGCTAAAATTTGGTTTCGCCTAATTTGCTAATATTGATAAATATGACTTAGGCACATTCTAGGACTTTGATTAATGAATTGGTTAATTTTGTTTTATTAAACTAAAATTTGTTTTGTTTATTTGTTGAACCATCATTCAACGCTTCCGCATCATTTATTGAATTATATACAAAAGGAAATTACTTTACGTTTACAATGGCCCTGCTCTAGTTTTAATACACCCAGGGCGTTCAACCATCCCTGTTTATAACCTTCATTATTGGCATTTTCAAGGCGAGCATCCAAGTGACAAAGGGCCTCATTGTAGCCTGCCATCCAGAACTCACGAGGTTGTTTGTGGAATTGGAAAGTTATTCTCTCTAACTGCTCATGAAGGTTCCTGGAAAAAACATCCTTGTTATTCAGAGCAGACTTTGTCGAAGCAAGTTGATCCTCCAGAGTTTGGATTTTATTGGACATTTCAGACAAAGACTGATCTTTTGCATTCAATTGGAATGCTTGAGTTTCCAATGTCGACTGAGTACGAGCTTCTTCAACAAAACGACGAAGACCTCTTGGTCGTCCCCGAGCAGGTTGAATACTTTGTTCCTCGTTAACATCCTGTGCAACTCTTCCTCGTCCACGAGAACCTCTTCCTTGTCCCCGAGTAGCAGTAGAAGGCCCAGCTCTTCTTAAGGTCTCTCATTCTTTCCTCAATTTGGCATTCTCAACCTCTAAAAATGAGAATCCTTCATCGGTGACCGGTACCAAGGCAGTGGAAGATGAAGGTGCAGATTTATACTGTGCCAACTCTTTCTGCAAATTGTTATTCTCTTGCTCCAGCTCGGCGATCTGTCTGCATGCTTCGACTTCACCCTTTAGGGTTCTCTCTCTCACTTCATAGCCAGCAAGCATCTTGTCATAACCTGTTTTAGCACTAAGTTGTTTGAGTTTCTTCTCATAACTTTCATTTAAAAGAACTGAAGATTCCTTATATTGCTGCTGAAGTTCATCGAGAGTACCTTGCAAGTCTTAAATCATTTCGTAATAAGCCACATTGTTGGCTACAGCACGATCAAGAAGACATTTCAAGTATTGATATGCTTCCACTGCTTGATCTGAAGCATCATGACCAAGGATATCAGCAATTTCTGATGCACTCAGGTCAGTATGGACAACTTTAAAATATTCATGGCATTGCTGCATCAGTTTTGTATCATTGGCAGACATCAATTCCATTCTAGCCATAAACGAATTAAGAAGAGAAGGCAAGAGTTAATAAAAAAGCAGACAGAGCATCAACAATGTAGAGGAACAAAAAACGTAATTTTATTACATCATCAAAAGGAGTACAGCGTTCAGAATACAGAGTACAAGTAAAAGAAAAACAGAAAGAGAATACCGAACAACTTCACACCTTTTCCTTGTCTCCCAAGACTTTCTCGGGAGGCTGGGACGAGGAGCTTGGTTGCTCGGTGGGAACAATGAGTTGATTGGCAGAAGTTGAGACTTGTTCAAGAGGAGGAGGCAAAGACGAGATCTCCTCGGTGGCTGTCTGATTGGGTTGTGGAGCAAGGGCTTGATCACCTACTATCATTGAAGACTCCTCGGACGCAGCTTCGTCTTCTTCCTCATCTTCAATTACAGGAGGGGGGCCAGGAAGATGTTGTTGAAATAGTTCAGAGTCTTCGCTAACCTTCAGTTCCTGCAGGGCCGCAACCCAACCATCTCGGAAGTATTTCAAACTCCCATACTGCACCTGGGTCATCATTGCTGCTACCCCCTATCCCATCCTTTGTCCCAACCAGTTCGAAATGATTTTTTCACAGCCACCTTTCTTTTCATTTTCTCCGAGGAAAGCTTCTCGGATAGAAGATCCTCGGTGGTTTTCAACTTGGCCTCCACCTCCTCCTTCTGGCGATTTACTTCTCGCAGAAGGGTCAGCTCTTCCTCGGCCGATTTCAATTTATTTTCAAGCTCCCCAAAGGTACTGAGCTTCTAGGCATATTTCTTATTCTCTCTCTCCAAGTCCTTCACTTTATTTCCCAACTGCACCTTCTCTGCCTCAGACGCAACCAACTTCTTGTCCCATTCACCCTTATCCACGTCATATTTTTTACGGGAATCCTTCAGAGATTGGGCCAAACCTTGAAAAGCGTCCTCCACTCCAGACGAGGAGCTAGAAGCCTTGAGTGCTTCATCTTTCTTCACTATGGTGTTAAAGCAAGTCACCAGCTGAAAAAGAAAATAATGATAAGTCAGTGCCGAGATACATATATTCACTAAAAGAAAGAAAAATTATGGATAAGAGAAACTTACTGAAGCAATGTGACAAGTAGCTAGGGATGTCAGTATATCCCTAGACATGTTTTCCTCGATTCCTTGGACTTCAGGAATGGTCCAAGTCTTTACCGAGCTCATTGCAGAACTCGGGGAAATAATGGTTGGAACACCAGCTCCACTAGCTTGGAGCTGGGGAATGGCTTTAGAAAAACTGACCGAGGAGGATTTCTTCAGTCTCCTCGGTGTCTTCTCAACAATATCAACCAAAGAAGAACTTTTGGTTGGAGAGATGGTGATTACTTCCACAGGTGCATCCTTCTGCACAGGATCCACTGGGGGCTTCTCGGCAGCCTTCTGAGGAGCAACAGAAGGAGCATCATCCACTTTCTTTGTCCCCTTTGGGACATCAGCCTTGCTTCTTTTTCCATCTCCAGCAGAGGAAGCCTCCTCGAAGATAGCAGGAACTCTTCTTTTTCCCATCTTCTGACTCAAAGGAATGTGAGAGTCTAGTGAAGAATCCTCAGAAGCTGGCAATGGTTCACTAATGCTGACCACAAGACGAGCAGTAAAGGACGATGTATAGCTCTTGTATTGTAACAAGTATGAAGCAGACCTGACGTGCTCGTCTGCAACTTTCTGATGCAAACTCCAGATATGTTTCAAATGCTTTATATTAACTTCTGATTCTTTGGGAGTTTTTCTCTTGCTGTCAACTGCAAACAAAAACATATTGAAATGTCAATCATGCATTTATTCAAACATAATGAAATCATAATTTCAGAAATAGAATAAAATGAAAATAACCTATCCCATTGCCATATGGAGGGCATTTGGGACCCTCATATACTGCATCTCCAACCAAAGGGGCATGTTGCCAATTTTTGATAACTACCCCGTGTTCAAAATAATCCCTATTAGCATCAGGGAGATTGACTACTAAAGCCCTATTCAAAAATCTAGTTTTTAAATAATAAACATTGTCTAGAACAACCCATCTATAACAGTACATAATCTCAGGAATTCCTATACGAGTTCCATGAGTTTGATTTAACCTATACACCCCATTAACTATTCTCCATGTGTTGGGGGCTATTTTTGCAGGGACAACATCGAAATGTTGATAGAACTCTAAACACAAAGGGTTTGGTGGAAAAGAAAATCCACATTCAGCAATAAAGAGGCTGGGAAACCGATGTCCCTCAGCCAAACGAAAGTAATTTGAAGGCTCAGAAAGATCCTCCAAAGTTACCCAAGATGGAATGGAATAATCTGAACGGAATTTTTTAAGAGATTCAATAATATAAACCATGGTGAATAAAAGAAATGAAGAAGAAGGAAGAAGATCTTACAGGAATAAAGGGAGATCTGTTGACAACGAATGAAAACAAGGATGAACGCACAAGAGAAAGAAAGACTATGGAAAACTCGAAAGCAGAAATTGGAAAAGGTAGAAGATGGTGATATTGTCTATAAAGTTTAAATACTTTGCCTTGGGAAACGGCGAAAGAAATTATTACTAAAAGAAACTATTACGCTACCGACGGCTAAAAGGACAAAAAGTGCACGAAGATCGAAGTGCTTATAAAAATGCAAAAGGCGGATTCTGCGAATTTGGAAGGAAATTCAAATACGAAGAAAAGGCTCCTAAAACCCAGGAAGGTCATTTAATATTGCCATATACCGAGAAAGAATGTTCCATACTCCTCAAAGTTCGAAATATGAAACATTGGGGGATTCTGTTGATACCAAAATTAGTATGCTGATGTGGACGAATAATAAGAAGACACGTGTCAATCTATGTGGCACAATAGCAACGAGGAAGTTCATTCCCCCGACCTAGTCATACTCACTCCGAGAAATAGGTGTACTCCGAGGAATACCAGTCCTCCGAGGAACACCAGCTCTCCGAGGAACTCTTAAACGACGAGCAACTAAGGCGGTTCGAGCTGCATCTCGACCACAACATTGATTGCCAGATAATCAACAGTTCAACTATTCATTGAATGCTTATCATCTTGACGCACACGCTTGAAGAGCATTAAATGAGTTACCCTTTCATATGTATATCATTTAATGTATCACCCTTTCATGTACAACCTAAGGGCTATAAATACCTTGTATGTCCCTCATTCAAAGGGACCAAAATTTCTTGATAGAACTTGTAATCGAGAATTCCCAAACACTCAACAATAACATAACAGTGGACGTGGGCCATTCATATAAGGCTGAACCACTTTAAAATTCTTTGTCTCATTTATTTATCTGTGATTGAATTATTAGAGTAATCTAATTTTTTACATCAACAATGATATTATTTTTTAATTATTACCAGATCTACACCATTTTTATAGACCTACTGAAACACTTTGCTAGCACTTTTCATATGCTAGATTTGATATTAGATTTTTCTCCATTAGGTGAGGAATATATTTCATTAATGTATATGGCATACTGTATAGTTTGATCTTATTGAGTAAATCCTTGTTCATAGTACGATATCTTGCCAAAATAGAGTTCTCAAATCCTCAAAATAGTCAAAGGGATGACAATAAAACTGTATTTAGATTCAAGTATTTGAAATGTATAAATTTCAAGTTTCTAAAAGGATTATAAGATATATTTAGATTCAAGGATTTGAAGTGAATAGTTTTCATGTTTCTAAAAGGATTATAAGCTAGACTCACATATGATATATCTAATAACTTTTCTTTTGATCCCAAAGTCTCAGTGATAGGAAACATTTGAGGTTTGTTTAGTACTAGTATATATTGAATAGGCATTTTAAACAATTCAGTATTAGGGTAAAGTGTTTTCATACCTCCCTTAAACGTTGTTTAGTCTAAGACCTCAATCAATTACTTCCTTTATCCTCATATGAAAAATGAGAGTTCATCTCTGTTTATCGATGTTTTCAATATTTATTAGTATCAACAGAGAGGTTGCACTAAATTATTCCTTTGGAAACATGAGTACGTGCTTCATGCGAACATATAATTTTCGTTAGTGAACTTCCTACTCACGATTGTCAAGTTTTCAATGTATTAAGATACATGTGTATAGAAGACCAAGCTGCATTAGTAATTGATCAGATTTTGAGACAGTTTGAAATCACCATTACCTCGCAAAATAGTATGCAGTTCGAAATAAGAGTGCTAAGCCTAGCATAATTTCTCTTGTAAGATGCCACTGCTATAATAGGAATAAGGTGTGATGTACTTACTGCCCCAAAACCTATATATCGCATGTGGTGGTTGTCGAGGCAATACTGACCAACCCCCAGGATTTGCCTGCACCGGTCCCTTCTTCGGCGCTCCCATTTTATAAGTATTGTTTTCTCCGTATGGTTACTTTGACCCCTAAGATCAGTACCCAGAGTACCCAAACACTTCCATCCAAGACTCCCCATAAGTCGAATATGTAGCTCCGCTACTAGCGGATGAGGTTGTCTCTCCACATCCTATATTAAGGTTACTCTACCTAATGGGTTGAATGTTGCAATAGCTCGAATTTATTCTGTTTATCTTTCACGAGATGTTAAGCTTCAAAATTTCCTTAATGTGCCAAATTTCATATATAACTTACTCTCAATAGTTGTACACTACGTGTGTGTATTTATGCAGTAATATTTGTTGCTCATTCTCAAAGTTCCATTAAATCTCGATGCAACTTTACATTCTCTCTTTGTTATACGATTAATTATTTGATGTCCTAATTTGTTAAATTTAGAAATTATACCTTCGTAATCTACTTGCGTGAAAGTGAAGATACTCTAGTGTTCGAATCTCATGCCATCAATTGCATTTCACGTTCTATATTACTTTAAGAATCTAAAAATTTAAAATATTAAGATCAAATTAGATGAGTTCGAGACTTGTTGGAGGTGCCTCTTTTATAAAACCAACTGATTTATCAAGAGTAATGACTCGTATCAATTTCTTATATTTAGAAACACGAAGTCTCCTATCTTTTGGAATGAGTTCAGTCTCCAATATTTTGGATCTCTGGGAGAGAGGTTGAATTGGTCAATGATAATTCTCTTTTCTATGTTGGATTGTGGGCTGGGATACTGGGCAGGTGGTCGGAGTTGGTATGATGAAGGAAAGCGTACAACAGAGACACTGACCATGGACTACCCTAGAGGACTTAATGTTGAAGTAGTTTATAAATGTATTATTTTTCAGTTTTCCTCTTGTAAATACAACAAGAACACCTATAAAGAAACCATTGTGGATTTCCACCCCTTAATTAATTATTTTACAGGTGACATTGCTCTATTTTTTAATACTTATGGACCACAAGTGTATCGATGACGGGCATTTTAGCAATTTTGTTGCTCAGGTGCGAAATTTTACACTTGATTTCTTGCATTCTCTTCATTTAATTTAAAAGTTTCATTTTTCTTTTGTTCCGGGATCCAATATAAGTATTAAAGTACTAAATGACATGATATGCAAAGGAGGAATGATTTTAGGCACAAGTACTCATGGTTTGTTAATCTGTTTTAATTCTGAGATGGAGAGTGACTTCATGGGTTTGAATGCAAAAGATTATGTGGTTGTGGTGAAGGAAGAGGCTGTTGAAGAGTGCAAAGACTCGGTAAATTCTATTTTAATTTGGGTTTTAAAATTCTTATTAATCTTCAGTTTGGGCCATTTGGACCAATGCATCATGAATTCTACTAGCTGCATACCAAACAGGCGTTGACTGGAGATCACCTGCTATTGCGATAGGAGTGGTGGTAAAAATCACATTCCCAAAGTAACCCGGCGGGAGAGAAGGGCGCAATCTTGACCGTCCATCTGTCGCAATGTATAATTTGGTTTCTTGATCATCTGGAAGCCCACGGGCCTTACACGCGCAACGCCATATATGCCCTGACAGCATTGCATACGAGCTATATCCCACCGTGGTCCCATCATCCTTTGACTTATCCGATGCAAATGATGTCTGGTGATATGTTTTATGTTCCCTCTTCGATCAAAGGGCTTTCTCATCAAGAACAAGACCCAAACATTAACCCCAAACCCATCTCAAACCCATCACTAAAGAAGAAGAGAAATCTATCAGGAAACCAGGTAAGCTACCAGCTATACTCTTCCCACTATACATGCATATATTTATAGTATTTGATTTTATTTTTACCGATCCAGATGCTGAAGTGATTGCTTTATCGCCAAAGACACTTATGGCGACAAATAGATTCATCTGTGAGATTTGCAACAAAGGCTTTCAGAGAGACCAGAATTTGCAGCTACACAGAAGAGGGCACAACCTTCCATGGACGCTTAAGCAAAGGTCTAACAAAGAGGTGATAAGAAAGAAGGTTTATATATGCCCTGAAAACACTTGTGTTCACCATGACCCATCTCGAGCTCTGGGTGACCTCACCGGAATAAAAAACATTTCAGCAGAAAACACGACGAGGACAAGTGGAAGTGTGAGAAGTGTTCGAAGAAATATGCAGTCCAATCTTACTGGAAAGCTCATTCTAAAACTTGTGGGACTAGAGAGTACAAGTGTGACTGTGGCACACTCTTTTCCAGGTACTTCATTATTTTCATTCCCTCAGAATATTTGTTTTTGTGTCTGTGAAATAAATGCTCGCATATCATGTAGTATTTATTTTCTGAAATAGGGTATGATTAAATTGTATAGGAAAGATAGTTTTATCACACACCGAGAATTCTGTGATGCCTTAGCTGAAGAGAGTGTGAGATTCAATTATGTTGCCTCTAATAATCTGAACTTCACAAATGATACTTCAAATAATATATATAGCAGCCCCTGCTGCTGCTAATGCTATATATATATATATATATATATATATATATATATATATATATATATATATATATATATATATATATATATATCAGCCCCTGCTCCTGCTACTGCTATATATATATAGCAATCCTGCTTTATATGCTGCTACTTCTTTCCTGCTTTATATATATATATATATATATAACAGTCGTCGCTATAGCAGCCCTGCTTTATATATATATATATATATATATATATATATAACATCATGTAATAGAAGTAATCAGTTACAATGACGAGTTCGAGAGATCATTTGAGCTTGAAGCATCATGTGGTGAACCTGGTCTTCCTTAGTCAATAGCAAATTTGTTGCATTTGTATTGATAATTGAAAATTAAAGAAAAATTAGATCAAGAGTTCAGGTGTTAATCAAAATTTGTGTTATCATCTACTTGCACGAACTGACCGCGTAGTCGCGGGTTTCCCGATTTGAGAATACGACGATAATTTGTAAAAATAACACTTAGACTTAAAAACAAGCCGTTAAAGGGTGAAAACCCAAACCATCCCCCAAACGATCCCGTAAGAGGCACGAGCACCTCGCATAGGACTAATGTAACTTGTAGGAACTGACCGCATAGTCCCGGGTCTCCCGGTTTGAGAATAAGATGATAATTTGCAAAAATCAACACTTAAACTTAAAAACAAGCTGTTAAAGAGTGAAAACCCAAACTAGCCCCCAAACGACCACATAAGAGGCACGGACACCTCGCACGGGATCAATGTAACTTGTAGGAACTTACCGCGTAGTTCCGGGTCTCCCGGTTTGAGAATAAAAAGATAATTTGCAAAAACCAACACTTAAACTTAAAAACAAGCCGTTAAAGGGTGAAAATCCAAACCAGCCCCCAAACGACCCCGTAAGAGGCAAGGACACATCGCACGGGATCAATGTAACTTGTAGGAACTGACCGCGTAGTCCCGGGTCTCCCGATTTGAGAATATGACGATAATTTGCAAAAATCATACTTAAACTTAAAAACAAGCCGTTAAAGGGTGAAAACCCAAACCAGCGCCCAAACGACCCCGTAAGAGGCACGAACACCTCGCACGGGACCAATGTTACTTGTAGGAACTGACAGCGTAGTCCCGGGTCTCCCGATTTGTGAATACGACAATAATTTGTATAAAGCACACTTAGAGTTAAAAACATGTCGTTAAAGGGTGAAAACCTAAATCGGCGCCCAAACGACCCCGTAGGAGGCACGAACACCTCGCACGGGACCAATGTAACTTGTAGGAACTGACAGCGTAGTTCCGGGTCTCCCGGTTTGTGAATAGGACGATAATTTGCAAAAATCAACACTTAACCTTAAAAGCATGCCGTTAAAGGGTGAAAATCCAAACCAGCCCCCAAACAATCCCGTAGGAGGCACGAATACCTCGCACGGGACCAATGTAACTTGTAGGAACTGACCGCGTAGTCCCGGGTTTCCCGGTTTGAGAGTATGACTATAATTTGCAAAAATCACACTTAGAGTTAAAAACATGTCGTTAAAGGGTGAAAACCCAAACCGGCTCCCAAACGGCCCCGTAGGAGGCACAAACACCTCACCCGGGACCAATGTAACTTGTTGGAACTAACCGCATAGTCCCGGATCTCCCGTTTTGAGAATATGACGATAATTTATAAAAATCAACACTTAACCTTAAAAACATGCCGTTAAAGCTTAAAAAAAAGCCGTTAAAGGGTGAAAACTCAAATCGGCCCCCAAACGACCCCGTAGGAGGTACGAACACCTCGCACGGGACTAATGTAACTTGTAGGAACTGACAGCGTAGTCCAGGGTCACCCGATTTGACGATAATTACGATAATTTGCAAAAATCACACTTAGACTTAAAAACAAGCCGTCAAGGGGTGAAAATCCAAACCAGTCCCCAAACGATCCCGTAGGAGGCACGAACACCTTGCACGGGACCAATGTAACTTGTAGGAACTGACCGCGTAGTCTCGGGTCTTCCGGTTGGAGAGTATGACGACAATTTGCAAAAATCACACTTAGAGTAAAAAACCGGCTGTTAAAGGGTGAAAACCCAAATCGGCCCCCAATCGACCCCATACGAGGCACGAACACCTCGCACGGGACCAATGTAACTTATAGGAACTGACCGCGTAGTCCCGGGTCTCCCGGTTTGAGAGTATGACGATAATTTGTAAAAATCACACTTAGAGTTAAAAACATGCCGTTAAAGGGTGCAAACCCAAACCGGCCCCCAATCGATCCCGTAGGAGGCACGAACACCTCGCACGGGACCAATATAACTTGTAGGAACTGATCGCGTAGTCCCGGGTCTTCCGATTTATGAGTATAACGATAATTTGCAAAAATCACACTTAGAGTTAAAAACATGCCGTTAAAGGGTGAAAACCCAAACCGGCCCCCAATCGACCCCGTAGGAGGCACGAACGCCTCGCACGGGATCAATGTAACTTGTAGGAACTGACCGTGTAGCCCCGGGTCTCCCTATTTGTGACTATGACGATAATTTTCACTTATATATGTAATTTTTTTGTTTTGAGTATTTTTTGGGGTAAATTATTGGGTTACTAATATCATATCTTTTTTGTATTCTATTTTTTTTTGCAGGATAACAGTATATCGTTGACTTTTATTCACATGGAACACACAAAGAACTCAATGGTTTACAGCAAGGGGTTTATTAATGAATCCATTTTTTTTGTATCTTGACCGTACGGTCTTTTGTTGTTTTATTATTGACTTTTATGTTCATGAGGGCTTTTGTAAGTTAATTGTTATATTTTGTGGCCGTGTGGGCTTTATGTTAGGCAGGTTTTGTATTAACAGGTTTTGGAATGTCCAGAAAATAGAGGAAATTCTGCCCAAGTTTTTTTGGGCCTATGAGATGTTAAAGACTTGTAATATTTTGAAGTTTGTATGTACATTAGTTTATTAATAACGCGCAATAATATTAATTTGTCAATTTTGTGCTTTCAATTAATTTTTTTTTTAAAAATAAAAAATTGGCACAGTTCAAAACCGTGGCAAAAGTGTATCATATTTTGGCACGGTTTTGAACTGTGCCAATTTTTTTTAAACTGTGCTGAATCTGGCACAGTTAAAAACTGTGCCAAAGATATCAAATTCTGGCACGGTTTAAAAGTGTGCCAGAAGTGTTTCTGTTTGGCTGAATCTGGCACAGTTAAAAACTGTGCCAAAAGTGTGCCAGAAATATCAAATTCTGCCACGGTTTAAAAGTGTGCCAGAAGTGTTCCTGTTTGGCTGAATCTGGCACACTTTCGAGCCGTGCCAGAAAAAAATTTCCATTTTGGAACACCTGATTCTGGCACAGTTCAAAACCGTGCCAGATTTGATCTGGCACAGTTTTAAACCGTGCCAGAATCCTGTTTTTGGTGTAGTGGTCATTTTTCAAAATAAGAAACAACAATGGTTACAAGTTGATAAAATATACACAATGTATATTAACTCAACCAAAAATTTTGAAAAATTAAGGTTTAGAGGAGAAATGGAGTGACTCCTCAAAGAGAATGTCCAAAAACTCAAGAAAACAACTCTAATTGTAATGGTGGAAACTTTAGTTGGTGTGGGTTTATAGAGCACTCTAAGAAGATGGAGGGTTTGAGTAATGAGAAGAGTAAGAGTTTAGAGTGAAGAGTTGAGTGATTTTGTAGAGAAAACTAACCTTGGGAATTTGAAAAATGAGTTCAAATGGCCAAATAGAATAGAAAATAAACCGACCTGCAAAAATGGCGATCGTTCGAATGACATATGTCTTGTTCGAACGATGTCGTTGGAACGACTTCCGAACGATACATTAAAGGACAAATCAGCAGTGACTGATAGGCAGTTCGTTAGAAGGTCGTTAGAATGACAATTGAACAACTTCGAACGACATCCAATTTTCTATCAAAAAATTCGAAAAGCTCATGTTTTAAATATGATAACATTAAATAAATCAATAACTATCATATAAAATCTGAAAAAAATTGTTGAACACATTCTAGAAAATGTTGGAAACATTCGGTTTGTGGATATGGAATGTAGGGATGTGAACAGACCGAATAAGAGCATCGACTATAAATATCATAAGTGCAAGATGCAAAAAACTTTTCCTAAAATTTAAACACTCAAATCAAGTTTGTGATAATATAAAATAAGTCAATCGGATCCAATTCACTTAAATGACATGCTTAGAAGTGGCATGATTCTCATCCCAATAACTTCGCATAAAATACAATAATTTTGATTATTGTGCAAACCCATTGATCTTCGACTTATATCACCTTCATATGCAATTTTTTATACTCTCTCTATATATGTAAGGAATAATAATTAGATTTTTCTTTTTGAAACATCAATGAAAACTAAACATGGCCTTGGCAATTTTTTTATTTTTCTTTTCACTATTTTAGGCTCTTTTTCAATGGTAGCTTTTCATTCAAAAGATTTTTCTTTACAAGGCCCGATTCCATTGCACTCTCATTTTGATATATTCCATAAATATGGCAATGGTTCTTACATGCACAAAATATTTTTCTATTGGTTTATCATTAGGTGACAGGATTAATAAGAGAACATTTAACTTCACCTAGCAAGTGTAAAGCGAAACTAACATCCTCACAAATTCATGAAAGGTGTGTGCATATAAGGTAATGAGTTGAGGACAACCATAAAGGATATATCATAAATGAGCATCAAAATATCATGATAATGCATAAAATGCACAAGTGAGACGATATCGAGACTAGCAACTTATTGTCAGTCACATCAAAATGGAATGAAATTTTGATACGAATGTCTCACAAACATGTCCTAAAACAAAGTATTTTTGAATTTTTCAAAACCTTTTTCAAAATAAACAACACCAAAAATATTTATGAAGTATTAAATAATATATATACAAAAGATGATCTAGTTCATAGGGAAAGGGTAGACATTAAACTCATCCTAAACTAGATAAAATATTACGAACTTAGTCAAAGGAGCAAACCCCTAAGAATTTCCTAAAGTTCTCGAATCTAAGGGCATCTAAAGGTTTGGTAAAGATATTGGACAATTGACGTTTGGTTTCAACAAAGCTTAAGGAAACGAATTTTTCTTCAACTAACTCATGGATAAATTGCTCACTAATCCTAATATGCTTTGTTCTAGAATGTTGGACGAGATTTCGGGATATATGAATTGCACTCATATTATCACAATAAACAGTCATTGTGCCTTAGGATATACCGTAATCTTCCAACATTTATTTCATCCAAATGAGTTGTGTACAATAACTCCCGGTAATAATATCTTTGGCTTCTGCCGTGGATAAAGGAATGGAGTTTTGGTTTTTACTCATTCACGATACAAGTGCACTCCCAAAATAAAAACATCGACTAGAGGTTCATTTGCAACCATCAACATCTCCTACCCAATCAGCATTCGAATATACTGAAAGACAATCATTGGTGTCAAAGGAATACAAAATTTCAAAAGATAGGGTCCCACTTACATATTTGATTATACATTTAACGACAAGTAAGTGTGACTCTTTTGGGGAAGCTTGATAACGGTCACAAACTCCTAGACTAAAGGAAATGTTAGGACAATTAGCGGTTAAGTAAAGCAGACTACCTATCATAGTTCTAAAAAAGAGTTTGCTCTACATCCTTTCCTTATGTTTCTTTACTAAGCTTAACAGATGAACGCAAGGGTGTACGAGCATGCTTAGCGGAGTCTAAATTACATTTATTCCCTAAATCTTTTGCATATTTATATTGAGTCAAAAATATCCCATTCTTGAGTCGATGCACACGAAGACAAATGATGTAACTAAGTTCGCCTGCTATACTCATCTCAAATTCACTTTGCATCTCTTTTGCAAACAGTTGAGTATGCTTGCCGCTTGTGGAACCAAAAACAATATCATCGACATAAACTTGCGCAACCAAAATTACACTTTTATCTTTACGCACAAACAATGTCATGTCTACTCCCCCTCTCATGAAACCTTGATGTAGGAGATATGAAGTAAGCCTTTCATACCAAGCACGTCGTGCATGCTTCAATATGTACAAGGATTTTTTTAAGTAAAAGACGTGGTTTGGGTGCTTAGGGTCTTCAAACCCTTTTGGTTGTTCCACATAGACTTCCTTCTGAAGAATTCCTTTTAGGAAGGCACTCTTAACATCAATTTGGTAAAGCTTAAATTTTAAATGACATGAAATATCACGTAAAAGATGATTAGATTCTAGCCGTGCAACATGAGCAGTCGTTTCATAAAAAATTAACACCTTTTATTTGGGTATACCCTTGAGCAACTAACTTAGCTTTGTATCAAACTATGACACCACTTTCATCCATTTTATTTTTACAAATCCATCTGGTGCCAATGATGTTAGTATCACTATGCCTGGTAACCAATTCACAAACATCTTTCTTTTGAAATTGAAGCAACTCTTCTTGCCTAGAATTTATCCAATGTTCATCCTTGAGTGCTTCTTTGAAATTTTTGGGTTCCATTTTAGAGGTGTAACACAAGTAGGTAACGTTATTTGTCAATTGAGCTCGAGTATTGACACCTATATCGGGATTCCCATAATAATGGAGGAGTCATGACATTTGCGAACCCAATATGATGGATCCCTTTTATCAAGTATTGGGTCCTTTAAATCATTATGAGTATCAATGTGATCATCACTTGGGGGGGTGCATTGTTCTCACAAAAGGGATTTTCATCGGCATCAATAAATGTGGTTGTAGTATCATCTTTTATGGTTACAGTTATCGATTCCATGACTTTAGAGTTAGCAAAATTATAAATTTTGTAAGCTCTACTGTTTGGTGAATAACCTAGAAAAATACCTTCATCACTCCTTGAGTCGAATTTTCTGAAAAGCTCTCTATCCTTTAGGATATAACACGAACTTCCAAACACTCGAAAATATGCTAGATTAGGATTATTACCTTCCACAATTCATAAGGAGTATTATTAGTATGGCTACATAAGTATACCCTATTCACCGTGTGACACGCGGTACTTATCGCTTCTGCCTAAAATTTATGAGGCACTTTCTGACCAAGAATCATAGAGGTTGCCATTTTTTGAGTTGTTCGATTCTTACTTTCAACAATGCCATTTTGTTGAGGTGTCCAAACTGCTGAAAATTCATGATCTATACCAATTTCTTCATAAAAGGAATTGACACTAGATTCCTTAAATTTAGTATTATCACTTCGAAAACGATTTATAGTGAGGCTCAACATTTAACTGTCAAAACATTTCTCTAAGAAATTCAACAATTGAATATCTTGAAAAAACATCTATCGTCACTAAAATGTACCTCTTTCCTCCTATACTCTTAGTACGAGTGGGACCCATAAGGTATATGTGAATCAATTCTAGGACACGAGAGGATATAATCGAGTTCAACTTCTTATGAGGATTCTTAATTTGCTTTCCAAGTTGACAAGGGCCACAAATTATGGAAGTTGATTTTTCTAACGAAGGAAAGCCACGAACTAGGTCTTTTGTCGCTATATGCTCAAGAAGTCTAAAATTGACATGACCTAATCTTTTATTCCAAAAGTTGACTGGAGATACCTTAACATTATTGCAAATGAATGAATACTTTGGAATAATTCCATAACAATTATCTCTAGTCCTCACACCATGTAGTATAGTTTTACCAGATTTATCATAGACATTACATTTAGTCTGGCTAAACTTAACTGCTAGGTTTTCTTCACAAAGCTGGCTAATGCTGATTAAATTTTCCTTAAGTCCATCAACCTTTAATATATTTTCTAATTTTGGAAATTCTAAAACTTCAATGGTACCTTTACCAATAATTTTATACTTACTCCCATCGCCAAAGGTGACCTTACCATCCTTGTGATCCTCAAGAGTGTTAAAAAGAGATCTATCGCCTCTCATATGTCTAGAGTATCCACTATCAAAACACCATTGGGAGGTATTTTGAGCCTTTATCACAACATGAACAACTAATTCCTTCTCGATTTTATCTATGGTTACCAAGCATGAGTTGTGTTTTGCCTATTGATGTTTTTAGTCTCTTGGCAGGATAAATTTCTTTGAGGTTTAGACAATTTTATAAATTCTTCCATTAAACCTTGGGAAGTATTGACTAGATACTCAACTTGCTTTTTAAATATATCCAATTGGCTATTGTGTGGTGTAGTATCCTGTGGAAAAGAATTCTTCCTAAGCTAATAACAAAAAAAAATGAGATGGCCCCTCTTTTGAAAAAAGTACAAAAATAAGGTTGCTTAGGAGTCCCTTTAAAAAACTGCTTAGAAGGATTTCTTTTAGGCGAGATAGGTTTAGGAATGTTAACCATGGTAATAAATTTAGCTAAAGGTTCGGACCTAGCCTTTGAAGATTCACCTTCTACATATCCTATACCTTTTCTCTCTAAATATCGTTTTTCCTTATTACCTAAAACGGTTCCAAGAAATAATTTTCCCATTCTTTCATAATTGTCTCCAAGAGTGACATTGACTTCTCGAGAGGCCTTGAGATCTTTTTCAAGTTTAAAATTTTTTCTTCAAGTGTTTTATGAACCTCCAAAGATTCAAGAAGGTTTTCAGAAACACGAGCTGAAGAATTTGTCAAGTCAATCTTTTCTTTACCAATTTAAATAAGTTCCTCTAAAAGAGTAACCTTAATCGACTCTAGTTGACTAATTAACGATTCCTTCTTCTTTAGTTATTTCAACTCTTTTTTTAAACTCAACACCCTAAAATTTACTTTCTTATTAGTCTTTTGAATATTCAAGGATTCAATGTATAACTCAGAATAGTTGGTTCTAAAATCACTTTCTTCAACAACACTCTCACTTTCAATAAAGTCATTATCTAGTGGGTGACTAGGAATAAATTTTTTCTTATCCCTTCCAGAAATATCAACATTAGGATGTGACACACTATATGAGCTATCAACGCTAGCCTTAAAATTAGTGAAGTCATTACCGGATGGACTTAAGTCATCGGAGTCTTCGAACTCATTTTCACTATCAATAAGAGTCACATTATAAACGGCCTTTATTTATCTTATCTCTTAAGTTTAGTGGGGCATTCATACGCTCTATGACCTCAACCATCACACTTAAAACATATTTCTGAATCATCTTTTTTAAAATTATCTCTTTTAAACTTCTTGAGATTCCGGTCATTAGAACTACCTTTTGCCTTTTTTTTTCTTAAATTTTGATTTATCAAATTTTGAATTTTGATTCTTAAACTTGAGAATCTTTTTAAATTTCTTTGCAAATAAAGTCATACTATCGGAATCATCATTAGATTCATGGGATTCAAAAATATCTTCCCTTTTAGCTTTTAAAGCAACTCCCTTACCTTTCTTTTTGTTATCTTTAGGAAACGTGTCTAACTCATAATTTTGGAGATATCCTACAATAACTTCTAATTTTAAGGAATTTAATATGCCTAAGGTATTAAGGACAATATCTTTAGCATTATAACTACAAGGAAGAGATCTATGTATCTTATTAACTACACTATTTTCAAGGATTCTACCACTTAAGTTAAGGGTTGAGTTAACTATGTCGAAAACAGGGGCATAAAACTCATCAAACGTTTCACTTTATTTCATGGTGATAGTTTCAAATTAAGTTGTTAAATTTTGTAGTTTTGAAATCTTAACAGTGTTGGTACCCTCATGAGTTAATTAGAGTGTGTAATGTGCCTCCTTAGAAGTTTCACAAATCATAATGCGATGAAACTCTTCCAGGTACACGACACTAAATAAAGCATATAAACATATAGAATTAAAATTACATAATTTCAACTCACCCTCACTCCATTATTCAATGGGTTTTAAATCATCAGCATCACCAACAATAAAGTTGGAGGGGACCACCCTTTTTCAACAACAAGCCAAACACATTCATCTATAGATTTTAATGAGGATCTCATACGTGATTTTAAATAAGCATAATTTGTTCCATTAAACAAAGGAGGTTTATTTATTGAATAGCTTTCCAAATGACCTATAGGATTCATCTAAGTAAATTTTATAAACTTGCTATGATACCATTTTGAGGGAGGGGAAGACCGGTTATATGGTCAAGTCTTATATTCGTGAAATTTAATTTGTAAACAAACACAGTTTGAACACATAATTAATCAAACACGAAACTGGGAAAAAATACGGGCAGGCCAATTTAAATTTTGATGCGTTCCCAATTTTAAGTTCTTGACTAATTAATCCTACGTGGACATACGTAATATTTCTTAGTCAATTTCCAAGGGTATATAAGCATCAAATTTAAGAAATAAATGTGGTTAAACCGTTTTTTCAATTTTAGTCCTACGCATGCATCTATGTGAGTGAAATGCAAACACAAAATGAAAACAACCACAATGCTGCAATGTATAAGGAAAAACCCGAAATGGAAAAAAAACTCAGGCGACCAGCCTAAAAGAAATTCATTACGAATACAGTTTTATAAGGATGACTCAAAAGACTTGCAACTCGACGTAACAAATTCCGTTAATGATGTCTCCAATACCTTCGTCCGTAGCATATGTAGATCCAACACGTTTTCACAACACGTCTTGTATCTCGATAGCTAAAGCTCACCGCACACACAAAGGTGATGTATCAAGGTTGTAGAGGATGTGGGTTTGTTGTGTTAAAAAATGATCCAAGTCGATCATGTAAACGTTGGAGATGAAAATGACCAAGTGTTTTGGCTTTGTAAAAATAAATGGAGTGAAGCCTCTCAGATTTTTCCTAAGCTCATGTTCTTTTATAAGTTAAGAGGAGTGAGGTAGTGGAGAACATGGGAAAAAACTACTCCTATTGGCGCCATTTTCAATAATTGACCCGATCGTTCGAACGACTAGGTGTCTCATTTGAACGAGGATGTTTGAATGAGGTTCAAACAATTTCTTAGCATAAACATCAAAGGATGTCGTTGGAAGTCTCGTTCGAATGGGGGCAATCTCGTTTGAACAAGATTTCTAATGAAATCTCAGTCTGAGGTAAAATTGCTAAAGTTATGAAAATGATTTTGAAAACTTAGTTAAAGACTTTATAAATATATATATAAAGTTTCTCCAACATATTTTTAAAATAGAGGGTCATATACCTTTTGGGAATAGATCATCATAATGTTAATACGAGCTTTAATGATGATTGAATTCTTGAATTCCCGAATCTTCATATATCCTCCGTGTATAGTATGATATGGCACCTTACAAACTGACATGATCTGTCCTAATAAAAATAGCCAATACTACAAATAACTCGATGTGGAAACTTTCCCTTATAAGGTATCTATAGGGCGTTCACAAATTTCGAGGCGATGGCTCATTCAAACGAATTTGAATGTCCATTGAGTTTATCGCCGGACTCCTAGTGTTAGATATGGAGGGATATGATGTCATCCTAGGCATGGATTGGTTGGAAGGATACAGGGCGATCGTAGAGGGTCATATACCTTTTGTGAATAGATCATCGGAATGTTGATATGAGCTTTGATGATGATTGAATTCTTGAATTCCCGAATCTTCATATATCATCCGTGTATAGCATGATATGGCACCTTATAAATTGACATGATCTGTCCTAACGAAAATAGCCAATGCTATAAATAACTTGATGTGGAAATTTTCCCTTACAAGGTATCTATAGGGCGATCATAAATTTCAAGGCGGTGGCTCGTTCAAACGAATTTTAATGTCCCGGAATGGAGAACACGATGGTCCTCTCGAAGCAATCTACCATCGCTCTGTATCCTGCTAACTAATCCATGCCTAGGATGACATCATATCCCTCCATATCTAACACTAGAAGTACGGTGCTAAACTCAGTCTCCCAATTAAAATATCCACTCCTCTACAAATCGAATGTATAAGTACAAAATAGGATCTCGTTCGAACGAATGTGCCATCTCGTTTGAACGAAGTTCAAACGACCTAAAACAGTATGCCTTCGTTCGATACACATTCGTTGTAAACTCTAAACGAGCTTTAGAATTAAAATATGATCTCGTTCGAATGAGAACCTGATCTCATTTGAACGAGGTCAGCGAATTTAAAAAAATAATTTTGAAATAAAATTGCCTCGATTTTTAAAACAAAAATAATCTTGTTTCAGTTTTAATAAAAATAAAACATCCTAAAATAAATTTAATGAATAAATTTAAGTTCCTAAAAAGATTTATATCTTCATGGGATGTAGTGGAGTCTTGAATTTGGAGATGTTGGCGATTGATTCGACGAGTCAGTGCGAATCAGTTTGTGAAGAGATACGCCAAATATACCAAAGTGCAAATAGAACAAATAAAAAGCCTAAGCTACAGTATTTGCACTTACAAATGTCTCCATTTAGCTATTCTAGTACAAAAACTAAGCGATACCCAAATTACAAAAAAAAATCCCTTAAGAAAAAAATTCTAATAGCCTTTCGAAACCCTAAAAATGGAATGGCATAGAAAAATAAGCTTCGTCTTCAATATCCACTTGTTCTTATCTTTAACATTTTTTCTTCAGCCGGTGTAATATGATCTTTCGTAAGTACCTACACACATGAAGCAAAGAAAGTACCCCATGATCCATCGAGTTTGAAATAGTAAACAAAATCTCATAAAACAAAATATAAGATCTCCTCTATAAGTCAAATTCATCATCAAATCTTTCCCATAATTTGTTCTCCCCCTATTTATTCGAAATAGACAAAGGAGTAGAATCTAAATATGAAGGATAGAGCACCACATAGAAGAAAAAAGGTATCATCAGGAAAAGATATAAATCAAGCAAGTGTAATGATAATCTCAAAGGCAAAATCCACCAACTATTTTTGAAAATTTTCAAATTTTTCAATAAATGAAAATTTTAAAAATACAACACAATACCATATATAATATATGCAAAATATACCAAAGAAAATTCATCACATATATATAGGTATAAACGATCACAAAATACGACACAAAACACATAAGCTTTACACATTTGCAGAGTATCGATGTGTCTAAACATGTGGGATGGAATGAGTGGGCATGATCTAAATAAAAATGAATTATGACCCAAACACTCAAATATGTTCAAGTAGTTCTAATTAACCGCAAAACTTTATCAAACTAAGCTTTTCCAAAAGTGACAAGATAAAGTGAAGTTAATAAACAAACAAGCACGATGCACACAAGTCTAGAATATTGATGATTCTACAAATCAATAGTGTCACAAAAAAATAAGCATACTAGGATTCATTGTGTGAATCCTTTGATCTTAAACTAAACTCCCTCAAAAGATAAACATATATCATATTTTCATTCTTTTCTTTTCTCAATTATTTTGAAGTTATATCTATTAAATGATCAATTAAACTAAACTATGTTGGCCCCCTTTTTGGCATTTTTTTTGTTTTTATTGCCTTTAATATTTTATTGGGCTCTTTCTGACGGTGGAGTTCATGTAAATACTTTTGTCTTTTGTAGCTCTTTCCCGTGTACACTCATATTTTTTCAATACTAATTAAACAAACTCTCTCACGAGCAATGGTTCTTACATTCACAAATCCCCCATAGTCACAAAACATATAGATAAAAAAAATTGATGGGAGAACAACTCACAAAGCTTAAATATACATGTGAAGTTGACATTAAAAAAGTTTGCGCATCTGTGTGCGGAGGCATAAACAAAGTCGAATCCATAATGCAAGTCAACTTCGAAACAACTCCATGAAAATCACGGTTAAGATTAACTTAAGTATCTAAAGTCATAACCAAATGTCCTAGCCACATGGAAAGTACGAAGTGTATTGGATTCAAGCACACCAATATGCTATGCTAAATGTCTAAAACTAAAATACGCAAAAACTGAAAATCTTTTTTGTATTTTTCAATTTTTTTTATCAAAATAAAATATTTTTTTATTTTTCAATATAACTCAATAAAGAAAAATATATACAAAAGATACACGTTTCATAGCACTAGCTAACATATATCATGAAGCACAACTAGAGTATGACAAAAAAAATCATGCAAGCAATCATCCATAAGATATAGCATGTGAAGCATCATGTGCAAGCATATGAGAATCAAGTAGTCTAACATCTAGCACCTTTAAAACAGATTCCCTAACCCAAATAGATATACACTGAACACGTTGGATTTTGAGAACCAAGGTAACACTAGACTTCAACTTCCTAGGAACTCTTCCAAGATCATAACAAAACGACCTAAGGTGACCTTTCCAATCACAATGTGAACATGTGTAAATGCGAAGAATGTTACCTAAGGTATGACCTTTCCTAACATCCTTGGATTTGGTTGAACGTCTAAAACAAACAATGGTCTAAGCTTTAACACTGGAAGCATTAGAATTATGGGAGCCATTACCATCACTACTCGAGTCTTGTAAATCATTTTTTAACTTCAATATTTTAGATTCAAGCTAAGAATTAGACTTTTTCAAATTTAGGGATTCATTCTTTAAGTTTTTAACCATTCTTAGAAGATTATCTTGCTCCCCCTTAATGCTAGCTAACTTATCCCTAAATGTCTGCTCACGTGGCTTATAATCATGAATTAAATTATCATTATCCTTAATGGAATAATCACAACCCTAAAAAAAATTTAGTCCTCTAATTCTTTCTCTAAAATTAGGACTCTATCATCACTCCCTTTCTTGGAAAATTTTAAAATTTTAAAATCACGGTCTATATCTACAAGTTTCTCATGAAAAAAATATCTTTGAGTTTGTATAGTTTGCAAAAGTTCCATAGTAGCATTAAAACGAAAATTTTCTTATTTAAGAATTTCATTTCTTTTAGCAAACTTCAAATTCAAACGATTAAAGTCATCAAAACTATTGTTATCCATCGAGAGAAGAAAACAACACAAGAGAGATGCATAAACAGCCACTCTAAAACAACACTAAACTAGGATATACATAATCAATTAGTGCACCCCGCTCTGGTACCACTTGTAAGGGTAAGAATGTTGAATGCTCTGATACCAATTTGAGACAAGAATGTTTGTATAATTAAATTTCCACCAAACACAAATCCAAATTTTATCTTTTGACCCTAAAACATGCATCGTGGTGATAAAATAGATAAAGCAAATAATCCAATCAACAAAGGAAAATTTAAGGGAAAATCTCTTTTGGGTAAAAACTTTATTAAACACTTCGAAAATATTACATGACAATTGAGTTACAATACTACTTGATTACAACCACAAGTATAACGCGCTGGTCTTCATAAGTCTTTAAAGAATACTACTTGTCTCCAAGCAGTCCACAAGTGACATATTCACTCTCGGTATCCCCTAATCAGCCTCAGCCTTCTTCTTCAATGGTGATCCCTCCGGGTTCACAAGTCAGCCATGGAGTAACTCTCCACAAGGTGTATGTAAGGATACAAAACTTTTTAGGGTTTAAACTGATTCACAAAAAATATTTTGGGGATGTGTGTTGTGAATCAAAAGTGTTTTATTAACACTAAAAAATGAACATTTTTGTAATAGATATTCAGAACGCGTTCCTTCAAAAGTTTTAAAAATCTAAGCATGAGATAGGTATTTATAGGGCGTTCATAAATTTAGAGGCAATGACTCGTTCGAACGAGAATAGAAGTTTATTTGAACGAAATAGGAACTTATTCGAATGAATGTTCCATCTCATTTTAAATGACCTAAAAAAAATACCCCCACGTTCGATACACATGCGATGTAAACTTTAAACGAACCTTCGAATGAAACTGTGATCTCATTTGAACGAGAACCCGATCTCGTTTGAACAAGGTCAACGAATTTTAAAATAAAATGGCCTTGATTTTAAAACCAAAAAAATCCTGCTTCAGTTTTAATAAAAATAACATCCTAAAATAAATATAAGTTCCTAAAAAGCTTTCTACCTTCATGGGATGTAGTGGAGCCTTAAATTTGTAGATGTTGGCATTCGATTCGATGAGTTATCACGAGTCGATTTGTAATGGGATATGCCAAATATGCCAAAGTTCGAAAAGAACAAATAAAAACCCAACCTAAAATATTTGTGCTTACATCCTCCCTCCGTAGATCCTAGGTCCTGGTCTGAGAACTAATCTGAAGGCCACCAGGCACTTTTAGTCCCCGTTTGACTCTAGTCAACTCTCCAGCCTGAGCGAAGATCAATGAAACCTTATAGGGCTCTGAATCCCCTTTACAACAGTCCATACTGTGAGCGAGTTAGCCTAACTGTTCGGACAAATGATCATTTTTACTCGAAAAACTGATTTGATGGCCACCGATCTCTTTCAGGCTTTGTTTAACTCTAGCCAACTCTTTAACATGATCAAAGCTCAATGAAACCTTGTAGGACTCTGAATCCCCTTTTCAATAGTCCATACAATGCGCGGATAGGACTCACGATTGGCATGAACAACCCTTTTTACTCTAAAAGTCCACTAGACATTTTCGAATATTATTTGACCTTGGTCAACTATCCAAACCGAGCGAAGCTCAATTAAATCTCATGAGGCTCTCGAATCCCTTTCTAATGGTTCATGTCGTGTGCGAATCGGCCTCACACTTCTCAGGAATTAGATTTTTTACTTTGAAAATCCTAGGTATGGCAATTCGTGTATTTGGGTCGTGTTTTGACATGACACGATAAAAAAATATTAAACATGAACATGACACGACTTCATTTTTTTAGGGTACCATGAACACGACTCATATAAAACACAACACGACACGCTTAACACGACTTATAATTTTCATCCAATTCAACACGAAGAACACGATTGCCATGAGAACACGACAGACGCTAGTCAATTATTAAAGGCTCCACAAATAAATTCTGAGAATAAAATAATTATGCATGACACAATAGACAACAATTTCATATACATGTAATTCTGCTAAACAAAAGGGTCTAATTAACTTCTGGAAAAAAACATAAATAGAAGACTCTTTTTTTATATACGATAATTTCTACCGGAGCTTTTTTTTTCAACCGAAGACTTTTTTTTCAACCGGGGCTAGTTTTTTTTTTCAAACGGAGACATTTTTGTTCTACCGAAACCTTTTTTCTTTCAATTGGATCTTCTTTTATCGGAAGGGATAGGAGATGGTAGAGGGGAGAAGTCATGGATATGGAGATGATGGAAGGAAGATGCATATGGAGATGGCTGAGGGAAGAAGATGAAGCCCTAAGGTAGAAAATGATGGAGAAGAAATGAGGGTTTCATCTTTGAGAGAGAATGGCAGGAGAAAGGAAATGAAATGAGGGAAATAAGTTTAGGGTTTCATCGCTTTCAATTGTGGTATTTGGTTTATATAGTGACATGTGCAGGAGAAAGGAAATGAAATGAGGGAAATAAGTTTAGGGTTTTATCGCTTTCAATTGTGGTATTTGGTTTATATAGTGACATGTGGCATTAAATGAATGATTTTGATTAAAAGGTAAGTGGAGTTGTCTACTTCAAATGGAGATATTTCGTGTCAATTGGGTCGTGTTTTCGGGGAAATTTTGTGTTTAATTTTTTACACGAACACAATAAGTCTTGTCAATTTCGTGTCGTGTCGTGTCATGTATAAAATTGCCACCCCTAGAAAATCCCCCGTCTAGAGGCCATCGGGTGCTTTCGAGCCCTGTTTAACTTTGGTCAACAAATAAACCCTAGAGGCTTAATGGATTCTTGTAGAGATCTAAATTCCCTTTCCAACGGTCCCAATCGTGCGCAATTCAGACTTACAATTTGCATTTTATGCCCGATTTTGAATAAAAGTCTGTTTCAAACCGTCTATAAGCACCCCAGCCCCTGCCCAAAGGCTATTCTGATAAGCAAGGTAGGGGCCATGTCGATTGTCACTATTTAGGGAGCCCATGACCTCATTCATGAAAAAACCTCATTTTCAGTAATTAAAAACATTCTCTCGAAATCAGAGCGTCGTCATTACCAAAAAAATCCAATTTTCCAACATTCTCTCTATTTATCTTAACTCACTTTCCCACCACTTTTGTCCACTTACCTCACCCTACTTCACCACCATAATACTCCCCTAAAAAATTAGTAGCAGAATTCTTCTTGGACGTCTATTCCTACGCTTTTCTAGTTTATCTATTTAGTATTATGTACTCATTATATTTCCATTATGGTATCTTTTAGTCTGGTTTTTGTTATCTCACATATACTAATATCATTTTTTTATTACTATTATTCACATAACATATTTTCATAAAAATTTAAAAAGATTAAAAAAAAAGTGGGTTAACTTTTATATTCCAAAAGTAAGACTTCCTCCCTTTTTTCACACTTTTACACTTGAGCACGCTCTCTTATAAAATATTCAAAAAGAAGTCTTAAAGTTAGATTTATGGTTTAAACCCCACCACTATGACATATAAAACTATGTGGACTGTGATTCCACTTGGGCTACGTAGGCATCCCGAGCTAATCCTGGGATTCAAGTCCTATCTTTCCTATTTTATGCTTTTATACTATCTTTTATTTATTTTGTAAGTCATGAACTCCTATATATTGTGTCTCGTTCGACATGCACATTCGCTTTTTTATAAATACTTTTGATTCGGCGAACACTCACATTATACTTATTTTTACGTCATTTTTGGGTACACTCCTTAGGATGATTTCGCTCCGTCTTTCCCATGATGTGAGTCGGATGATTCTCTTCTCCCGTTATTCACATTACCCCTATGTACACACACACATAACTCTTTGGAGAAAAATGAGAGTATTAACATATTTCATAAGACATCGAAAGGGAAGAATGGGTGTCTAACACCGTCCTATTTCGTAACTTACTCCCCTGACCCCCGATTCATTTGGTTTTGTATGCATCAGTATGACCTAGATGCCATTCTCTAAATAAGGTTACATTTCTTTTGCCTGTTTTGAGCAAAATAGGCTTGTGACTCCATTCCTTCGTGTTGTCCCATTTTGACGAAGGCCGATTTATATATGAGGTATCCCGTAAGATGCCAGCGTGAGTGGCAAAAATAGTACCCCTATATCTTTGAGTCGCCTTCACGTCCATGATGGGAAAAGAAGGAGACTTCTCTATTATTCCCCTCCCGTCTCGATTTTGGGGCTGGCCCACACCGGAGGAATCCGACCCGAGTAGCCATAATTGGACTCTTTGTCACCTTTATTGCACATGTGCATGGACTTTTTGAACATTGTACTTACTTGTCATGTGTCGAATACAATGTTCTTATCTCAATCCTACTTAATGACGAACCAAATGTAAAAAAAGATAAGTTGTGCTTGTAAGAACCATTGCCTGGTTTCATTTCTTAAAAATATGGATATATGTTAAGCACTAGTAAGGGGTTATGGAAAAGAAAAATTATCTTGGTGTTAAGAGACACAACAGTTCAAAAAGAGCCAAAAAAGATTAATGGCACACAAAAACAAAAGTTTCAAGGGCATTTATTTTATATATTCATTGATGCTTCGCTACATATGAGCATTATGATTTCTTAAAAATATTTGAGAGTGAATTCTTATATATGTTGGATTTTAAAGGAGTTATAAAGTAGAAGATCAATGAGTTTGCACAACAGACTCTCTTGAAAAGCATCTAATGGTTTTGGTGTTATTGTTTTCAGAATTATTAAAATCATGGTATATTCCATAAGTCAAGTTGATTTCATTTAAGTTCAACATTTTACACTGAATGTAGAAATTGAATTCTTTCTTTAAAAGTATCTCATGACTTCGTGCAGTTATGTTTTGAATGATTATATTGATTTTCCTATGATTCACACAATTACATTCAGTTTTCATGATTCAGATATTTTAGAGTTATTCTATGGTGATATGTATGTTTTATACTTATACTAGTTCTTCTTGAAAAATTAAAAATCTTCAAAAATAGTTGTTTGATAGGGGGAGAACGCATTATGCCTTTTAAGATCATCATTACATGTACTAAGTGATTATCTTTGAGATGATATCTTTGCTTCTTCATGTGATGCTTATTATTCACGTTTAACTTCTACTCCTTTGTCTATTACGAACAAAAAGGGGGAGAACAAATTGAGGGGGATTTTTATTTATTTTTTAAAACTTGTACACGTTACGGTATTTCTTTTGTCTCATGTGTTTAAGTCAATCCGCCTTGATGATGATTTCATAGACCCCACAAGATGAAGACTTTTCACTTGAAGACTCATACATTTATGCATTTCCATTTCTTGATATGGGAGGGCATTAGTTGTATTAGTCTTAGGGGTGGGTCAATTTGGCTTCGATTTGTGTAAGAATAATTTTTTTAATATTGTTCACAGTATAGGCCTTTTTATATTTTAGGCTACTTTGGCGTATCCCATTACAAACCGTCACGCACTATCACGACGAACCGAACTCAAGCATCTCCAAGTTTGAAGACTTTCCCTACATTCCACAAGGTATAAAGTTTTTAGGAATTTAAATATATTCATTAAATTTATTTTGGGTGTTTGAATTTTATTTAAACTGAAACAAGATTTTTAAATTGATAAATTGAGTCAAATTTTTTGTTTTAGAAAATTTCAAAATTCGCTGACCACGTTCAAATGAGATCAGGTTCTCGTTCGAACGAGATCACATTTTCGTTCGAAGGGTTTATATAGAATGTGTATCGAACGAGGATGTACTATTTTAGGTCGTTTGAAATTCGTTCAAATGAGAGGGCATATTCGTTCGAACGAGATCATATTTCGTTCATATGAATTGTTATTCTCGTTCAAACGAGACACCTCCACGAAATTTTTGAGCCCCCTACAAATACCTGTTTTGTGTTCAGATTTATTAAGACTTTTGAAGGAATGCTTTATGAATATCTGTTCCTAAAGTTTTCATAGTTTTGTCTTTATAAAACACTTTTGATTTACAACACATATACCCAAATAGTTTATGTGAATCGGTTTAAACCTTAAAAGGTTTTATATCCTTGTATACACCTTGTGGATAGGTGCTTGATTGTCCTAGTAGCAGCAATATCGGAATGATTTGGGATTTTAACTTCATTAATTCTCCTTATACTTTATATGATCCTCTTAATGGAATGGATTATGTTTCAAAAGTTGAAGGGAAGCATCCTGCAAAATGAAGCTTTGTATTTTATTTTGTTAACGTAGTCATTTAAAGAATTTGATGGAATAAAATGGAAATTTGATCAACTAATCTTATGTTGAATGTTAATCCTTTCTTTATCATTAGTTCTATTGATACACTTTGATTAATTTGAGTATCAATGACGAATGAGTGCAGATGTTATACTAGCATACTTAGATTAAAATCTAAATTCAGAGATAGTTAGATAAATCCATAACTTCTACTAGCATACTTAGATTAAAATATAAATTTAGAGCCAGTTACCCATGTGTCTCCAAAGGTTTTACTAATGCACCCAAAAATTGGATTTTTGCATTAAATACCAGTGGTGTGACCAGGTGTTTATGGAATATGTGCTTATATTCCTCTTGAGGAATCTTTGCAATGTTCTTCCTGTACTTTGCCCGGTACGATAAAGAACTTATTTTATCCTTATATTTGGGGACCAAGTTTCTTGAGGATTTATCATCATATTGACTTGGAATTCGTACATCAATGATAAAGTTTGTGGTTGATTTGAGCAACTTGTTACTGCTGAATGATCAAGTTTGTGGCTGATTTGAGCAACTTGTTAGAGCCTCCGAGCAAAAATTTTCACAAGTTTATTTCAAACTGATTACAACATTATTGATAATATTTTCTGAGATGCTCTGGATGCCATGGATTTTTGAATTCTTCACCTTCCAAGGTTTCAATTTGATAGGTTCTAGGTTGGATCACTGATGAAATACGGTATGGCCCATACCAGTTGGACTCAAGATTGTTATTTTTTACAACCCTTTCTTCAACACATAATCTCATTCCTTCAAGTTGGTCGACTTCATCCTTTTATAGTAAAAATGAATTGTCCTTTATTGGTAGGCTGCATTTCTTAGGGAGCCGTCTTCTCTTACTTCTTCTAGCATATCTAGATCCAACCTTCTCCTTAAATCACTCACAGGAGAGTTAAAATTTAAAACTCTATAGGTTCGTAAACCTAGCTTGATAGGAATGATAGCTTCAGTCCCAAATGCAAACATATATGGGGATTCTCTAGTTGCTGTTCGCGGTGTTATTCGGTATGCCCATAAGACAGAGTGTAGCTCATTTATCTAATTTCCCTTTGCATCATGAAGTATTTTCTTTAACCCATTAAGTAAGTATTTATTCGTGACTTCAGTTTATCCATTACTCTGAGGATGTCCTGGAGGTGAATGTAATTTTTAAACATTGGACCGAGCACAACAATTTGCGAATTCAACATTGTCAAACTGTGTTACGTGGTCGGTAATGAAAGCATATGGTAGCCCATACCTACAAATGATGTTTTTCCATAGGAACTGATAGACCTTTTCATAAGGCATGTCTATCAGAGGTTCTGCTTTAACCCATTTTGTGAAATAATCCACAGCTACAAATCAGTATTTAAATCTTCCTCGGGTGATTGGCAATGGCCCGACCAAGTCTATACCTCATATGGCAAATAGCCACGATGAAGTGATTGGAGTGAGAGCGGCCTGTGGAGCTTTGCAAATTATGGAGAATCTCTGACATTTATCACACTTTTTGGCAAAAGTTGCACAATCTGCTCGCATTGTTGGCCAATAATACCCTTGAGCGCTGACTCTTTACATAAGTGTTCTCCCTGCTATGTGAGCTCCACATATTCCTTCATACACCTCCTGAATTAAATCTTGGACCTCTGATGGATGCACACAGCATTGCAAATTGACTGTTAGTCATCTCCTGTATAAAACACTTTTATCTAATACATACCGAGCTGCTTTATATTTAGAATTCTTTGCCTCCACCGTATCTGTTGGTAGAATTCCTTATTCAATGTATGCTCTGATGGGGTCCATCCATGATGTCCGCATATCTATTGAAATAAAATTGATCATCAAATCTTTATTTATGCACCTATTGGCCAGAATTTCAATAGGGATAGTTCGCCAAAGTTCAATTCTGGTTGCAGAGGCTAGCCGAGCAAGGGCACCGGCTTGTGCATTTTCCAGCCTTGGGATTTTGTTCATCTAAAAAATTGGTAATTTTGCAATGACTACCATGCCTTGAATAAATACCTAATTGTCAATTCTCCTTTAGCTCCATATAAACCCAATATTTGGTTTACTACCAGCTGAGATTCACTATGTGCCACAACTTGCTCGACATTCAATGATTGGGTAAACTTAGGTCCAAAATAAGAGCTTCGTACTGTGCTTAATTATTTGAAGCCTGAAATTGAAAACATAATGCATAATCAATATCATTAACATCAGGAGTGCTGAGTATTATACCTTCCCCACTACCGGTTGAACAAGATTATCCATCAACATATAAGTTCTATATTGGGACATTATTGTCGAATGCTTGATTTGTCAAACTCCTATAGCGGAATATTTTTCCATTTACTTCTTTGTACTTCCTGGTCATCTCCTGTGTTTGGGAAGATGAATCTGGTAGGTCTGCAATTGTTTCTTTCGAAGAAAGTTCTTCGGTATCATTCTTGCCAACATCACTTTCTCCTAATTCTTGTTATGTCTGCTTACTTTGTTGCTCCGGGACTTTAGAGTAAGTGAACTCCACTATGAAATCTTCCATTGCTTGGCCTTTAAAATAAGATCTTGGCTCATTTATGGTGTCATATTCCCCTAATTCCACAGCCCAATACATTAGTCTATCGGATTTTGTTTTTGTTTGTGCAAAGCCTGGCTTAGAGGCGTATCAATATAAACTACGATTATATGGGCTTGGAAATAGGGTTTTATACGTCTGGCTGCTTCAATTAGTGATAAAGCCAATTTCTCCAAATAACGGTACCTGATTTTTAAACCTCAAAAAGCCTTACTGGCATAGTAGAAGGGTTTTTGAACTCCGTTCTGTTCTCGAATCAATGCAGAACTTACGGCCGATTTAGAAACAACTAAGTATAGGTAATATTTTTCACCTGTGATTAGTTGAGATAGTAATAGAGGTGAACCCAAATACTTTTTCAACTCCAAAAAAGATTTTTTGCATTCTTTATTCCATTCAAAGCTTTTTCTGAGCACCTTAAAGAATGATAGGCATCTATCCGTAGCTCGGGACACAAATTTGTTCAATGCTTCTACCCGTCTAGTCAGTCTTTAAACGTCCTTGTTGCAAGTTAGAGATTTCATTTTAATTAATGCCTTGATCTTGTATGGATTTTCTTCAATTCCCATTTGATTTACTATTTACCTGAGGAACATTCCCTCTTGAACTCCAAAAACACATTTGGCCGGATTTAGCATCATTTGGTGCTTCTCAAGTTGACCAAAAGTCTGGCTGAGGTATGCAATGTGATCGGACGCCTTTTTTATTTTTATTAGCATATCATCTACGTGGACTTCTGTATTCTTCCTTATTTGTTCCTCGAATACCTTATTGAACAGCCTTTGATATGTAGCACCTACATTTTTCAAACCAAAAGGCCACTTGTTGTTTTTCTTTTTGTCCATTACTACATTGGCCAACCAGTCTGGGTATTTCACTAAATTAATAAAAGCTATCTTTTGAAGCTTTTCAACTTCTTCCTATATGGCTTGGTTCTTCTCGAGGCTAAACACTCTTCATCTTTGCTATACTAGTTTAACTTCTTTGTTTACGTTGAGCTCATTACAAAGGAAATTGGGATCTATCCCAGGCATATCTTCATGACTCCAAGCAAATACATGTTTTCTCTGTTTAAGGAATCTCACTAGTTCTTGTTTAAGAATATGATCTAATGTTGTCCCTATTTGAGTGATGTGCTCCGGTCTGTCATCGTCTAATACAATGCTTTTGGTTGCTTCCATAATCTGTTCCTTTACCAACTTTGTTTCCTCTCTTGGATCTAAGGTTTCAACCTCAGAATCTTCATCAGGAGTATCCACTTGGTAGGTAGTAGTTTTCTTCTTTATTTCTTCCAAGTTTTCTTACTTGGCAGAAGAGTAGTAACATTCCCGAGCTACTTTCTGATCACCCTTCACAATTCCCACACCAAAGTTAGTTGGAAATTTTAAGCATTGATGGATAGTGGATAGTACTGCTTCGAACTTCTTTAGCCCTACTCTTCCCATGATTATATTATAAACTGAATGGACATTTTTATACATTACAAAGAAACAAATCTTCTCCATTCGGTTAGCTGGCCAAGTGCCTATCATCACCTCCATTTTGATGGTTCCCAAAGGAAATAATTTCTCACCTGCAAAGCCTATTAGTGATCGATGATAAGGATCTAATTGACTAAGTTTAAAATCCAAGCTATTAAAACAAAAATAAAACATGATATTCATTGAACTACCATTATCTATTAATAATCTAGAGACAATGATTTTTTCCTTTCTAACTTTGATTACCAATGGGTCATCATGAGGGTACAGTACTCCTTAAAGGTCATTTTTAGAAAAACCAATTACTAGTTTGTCTTTGTTGACCTTCCTTGGTCGATCTTCCTCTGCAATATTGATCATCTATATATATGAGCAAGATTGTGCCTTATTGAGATAAGATTTTCGCTCTGCTGTATGATCTCCTCCTCCTGCATCTCCACCTATAATTATTTGGAAATCGGAGGAACCAAAATTGATACAAAATACCTCACGTTCTGGCTGTCGGGGTTTTTTGGGGAGATTAGGATCATCATCCTAGTCATCTTCATGAAATATTTTCTTCTCCTCTCTGGGCTTGCAAGGAGATTTTAATCTTCGTCGAATTCCTTCGTTATTCTACCAATCAACATACTGATTCAACTTCCCTCTTTGGATGAGAGTTCCAATCTCATTTGAAGAGCCATGCAACGTTCCGTCATGTGACCATGATTCCTATGGAATTCATAATATTTAGTTTTATCCCTCTTGGTCAGGTAACTTTTCAACTTATCTGGCCAACGAACATCTTTATTATGATTGATTTCCTCCAAAACATGGTGAATTACCATGGTTAGCGGAGTATAGTCATTGTACTTCTTAAGTCACTCCAAAACTCCTTTCTGTCTTGATTCCCTGTGTTCGCTGGGGTCTTTATGATCTCTCTTATCATTTTTGCCATCAACTTGTTTGCCTGAGCTATGCTTGGCTGCCATTGCTTCCTCGGCATTCATGATCTTTGCTGCTTTAGCCATCAATTCTGCTATTGTCTTCAAAGGATCCTTGTCCAGGGTGTAATATAATTTTTCAGGAAGCAATCCACTCATGAAGGGAATTATTACAGTCTTCTACTCATAATCTACGACTTCTAGTTTCTCGTTATTGAAACGAGTGATGTAATATCTAGTGCTTTCTCCTTCTTTCTGTCTCACACTAAGTAAGTGTGCCACCCTTTTCATAGGCTTTTCTCTCAAGAAAAAGTTTTTAATGAATAATTTAGCTAGTTAATTGAAGCTAGAAATTTATCCCCGAAGAAGACCATTGTACCAGATTTAGGCAAATCCAGTAATGCTTCCAGAGAATGCTCTTCACCTCATTTGGTCGGTAATAACATAAATATCATCTGCCTGGTATTGTTCTATATGGAGGACTGGATCAATTTTTCCATCATATTTGGGCGTTACTACTGGAGTCTCGAACTTTATTGGAGTAGAAAAATCCATAATTGCACGCACAAATGGATACCCTTTTACAAAACTTCTTTGTAATGGGTTTCTTGTCTTTGCCATTTATCATAATCTGTCTTCTAGTCTCTGTATGGAACCTTTACATGCATCATTGATAGCATCGAATTCATGATTTGCAGATTTATTAGTTACTGAGCTTTCTTCTTGAAGTCGTTTCTCGGTCTGAGTAGCAGTTCATCGGGCATTTGATCTAGATTAAGATATGCTTTTCCATTGATCAGATGGTCGTCTGGTATTACCAGATCTTTCTATAGGAACATTTTTGTTCCTCTTGGGTCCCAAGTGATCAAAGGGAGAAGCATAACTTAATCTCTCTAAAGCACTTGGCCTCTCTGGAGAATAAGACTGCGTATGGAAAGATTCAGATGTCCTGAGTAATGAAGTTGACCTTAGGTGGTAGGAGACATCTCTTGTCGATATCGAGTGGCTACGCCGACCACCTCTTGGTGGGGGTGGTGTCATATTTCCTTGAGCATATAGAGTAGGTGCCCCGGATTGAAGATTCTGTGCAAGTTGCCTGATAGTATCTTGCATGGCCTCTTGGCCTCTTGCAAGACTGGCCAAAATTCCAGTTAAATCATTTGCAGATGGAGGAGCTAAAGGGGTAGGCGGAATACCTTCATTCCTGATACTTGATTTAAGAATTTCAGCCATTTAAATGTTTGATTGAGTGAGATCAATTAGAAATATCGTTCCCACAGACGACACCAATCTGTTGATACAAAAAGCTAGACTATAATAATTAATTGATAACAGATAAATAGAAATAAGAGACAAGAGATTTTTAAAGTGGTTCGGCTTAAAAGAAGAGCCTACGTCCACTGTTTTGTATTGCCTTTAGATTATTCAATTGCCTCTTTTTCATTTTTTCTTGGATGTAGGGTTTACAATGTATTTATGACCCCCAAGGGGGTACAAGGGCTGGAATATCGAAAGATGGAATGTCTTTATATCATAGACATTTATATTTGTAAAATTATTAATGTATACACCTGTTGGTGTTTTTATATCATCGTTGGTCGGCATTATTGGTGTTGGTCGATTTTCCATCCTTGATGACTAGGATTAATCTCCCATTGTACAAGATGTGTCAGTATTTTGATTATCCACGTAGATGAACAATTTTTTGTATCAACAACTATGTTGGCCCCTTTTTGGCAATTTTTCTATTTTATTGCCTTTAATCTTTTTATTGGGCTCTTGCCAACGGTGGCTTTCACACAAATTCAACCTGTCTTTCGTAGCCCTAACCCGTGCTCAATCATATTTTTTCTCAATACTAATTTAAAAAACACTCACGGGAAATGGTTCTTACATGCACAAACCCCTATAGTCACATAAACATGTAGATGATAAAATTGACGGGAGAACCTCTCACCAAGCTCAAAAATACATGTGAAGTTAACATTCAAAAAGCTTATGCATGTGTGTGCGGAGGCATATACAAAGTCGAATCCATAAAGAAAATCAAGTTCGAAACAACTCCATAAACATAGTTAAAATCAATCTAAGTATCTAAAGTCATAACCAAATGACCTAGCCACATGAAAATTACAGAGTGAATTGGACCACCAATATTCCATTCGAAATGTGTAAAACTAAAATACACAAAAAGCAAAAATCATTTTGTATTTTTCAATTTTTTTATCAAAAATAAAATCTTTTTGTATTTTTCCAATATGACTCAATAAAAGAAAATTACAATACAAAAATTACACATGTCATAATACTAGAAAATATATATCATGAAGCACAACCAGAGTATGGAAAACAAAATCATGCAAGCAATCATCCATAAGATATAACATGTGAATCATGTGCAAGCATGCGAGAATCAAGTTGTCTAACATCTAGCACTTTCAAAACAAATTTTATAACACAAATAGATGTATATCTAACGCATCAGGATTCAAGAACGAAGGGGACACTAGAATTAAACTTCCTTGGGTCTTTTCTAAGATTATAGCAAAAATGCCTAAGGTGACATTTTTACCACAGTGTGTACATGTGTAAACGCGACGAGGAACGAGACCTTCGGGTTGAACTATTCTAATACCTTGTGATGTGGTTGACCCTATAATAGAAACAATGGTCTTGTCTTTAATAGTGGAAGCGTTAGAATTATGGGAGCCAATACCATTACTACAAACGCTACTAGAGTCTTTTAAATCATCTTTTAACTGCAAAATTTTAGACTCAAGCAAATAATTTAACTCTTCCAAATTTAAGGACTCTTTCTTCATATTTTCAATCATTTTTATAAGGTTATCTCTCGCCCCCTCAAGGTAAGTAAGCGTATCCCTAAGAGCCGTCTCACGTTCCTTAAAATTATTAATAATTTTATCATTATCCTCAACGGCACATACATTAACCCCAAATTTTTTAAAGTTCTATAATATTTTCTCTAAAAAGTGGAATCTATCATCACTCTCTTTCTTGGACAATTCTAAACTTTTAAACTCACAGTCCATGTCCACAAGCTTTTCACAAAAGAAATCTCTTTGAGTTTGAACAGTTTGCAAAACTTTCATAGCAGCTTTAAAACGAAAAATTACTTTTCAAGATTTTCAATTCTTTTAGCAAACTTCAAATTCAAATGATTTAGGTCATCATCAGTGTGTCTATCCGTTGAGAGAAAAATAAAATAAGCCAACACAAGAGAGATGTATAAAAAAACCACCCTAAAACACCAATAAACAAGGATCTAACATAATAAGTTAGTGAAACCCACTCTAATACCAATTGCTAGGGTAAGAACAGTTGAATGCTCTGATACCAATATAAGAGTGCGAAAATAAATGTGCTCGATAAGAATAGTCACAAACAAAAATCTTATTTTTGTATTTTTCAATTTAAAAGTCCAAGCATACAAAACTAATTTTAAACAAATTTTAATCTTTGATTAAATTAGTTATGAAGGCAAATATGTGTTCAAAACAATATGAATATGCTACGCATTCACAAACACAAAGATTGAGGAAAAATCCCTTACGTGCAAAACCTTTATTCAGCACTTCAAAAATATTACAAAAAAGTCGACTTACAATATTACTTGATTATCGTCACAAGCATAACACGCTAGTCTTTGTAAATCTCTAAAGAATACTACTTACCTCCAAGCTATCCACAAACGACAAATTCATTGGATTGAATACATGTCTCAGTATAGAGACTGGTGATACTCCCTTGAGATGCCTATAAGTTTCGTATGTGCCAAATCCAATAGGTGGGTTATATTAATTCGGCACTACAAATAAGTTAAGTTGGACTGCTCAAGGACTTAAAGAACTTAATTAAATAAATTATCAGTAATTTATTTTATTAACGAGTATCTGTAACCTTAACCTGGGGAGAATTAAGTAATTAATCATAAGGAGCTCGAAATATAATTTTTAGTGAAGGAGTGGAGTTGAAATTATAATTATGTAATGGTATTAATTATAATTAATGGATTAGGACTACAATTCGGGATAGATTAGATTGTCTCGAGCCCATTAGGAGATGCAACCTTATCTCTCCATAGGGTCCCTACCGTAGCCTATATACATTCACCTAAGGATCCTTTTACCTTAAGCAAGTCATCACTCTTGAGACACAAAACCCCAAATTCGAATTTATAAGAAAGAGAGGAAGTAGAGTAAAAAAGAGATAAGAGAACGTGGTCAAGAACGAAGATCCCACACTCTTCTTGTGATTGTTTATATCAAGAATACAGTATAAGATCGTGAGGTGCATCGAGCCTGCATTTTAGACCAACCATTATCACATACTGTTTGTACTAAAATGAGATCAAACTAGAGAGATCTTAAAGGTAAACCATGATTCTTCCTTGTTGGGTTTCATGCGTGTGTAGTTTTTTTGTTTTTCAATCTATACGTGTAATTAACAGACCTGGGTAGCCGCTTTAATATATTGAGGGTTGCCATCAGATGAAAGGAGGTGGCTATATGAATGAGACATAGCTCCTCAGTGTTTTTCCTTAAAAGGGTAGAAGATGTCGATTCCTATAGACTATGCCAATTGTAGGCGATAAAATACTATTGATATAGAGTTAACACAATTAAATTTGAGCAAGGCAAATAATCATAATCACGCAAGAACACAGTATGTAGGTGGTTCAGAAATTTGCCCATGTCCATGGGGTATTTCTCTTTATTTATTAATTGATTCTTAAAAATAAGATTACATTCCCCTTTTCCCATGAGGGTGGGTTACATTTATAGAGAACATAAAGAGATTTAGTCGTGTGTAACACCATGGTCATAGACAACTATCGTGATTTGATCGATTGAATCTAATTTTAAGATTTTCACTGCTTGGCCTCAATCCATCCTTATCTCTTTGAGTTCTGATCGTTATCAAGTCGAGCGCACAAATGTCATTTCCTTATGCTTAGTTGGATAATTCTCCCAGAGGTTTTAACACCATTTTCAGGTGGCTTTGATGATGGAGTTCAATGTTGAAGACATAATTATAAAGAAAAACATTACTAATATGAATCATCTTTATTGAGTTAAAATTATTCCAAAAAGTATCCTATCTACTTAGTGAAAAGATTTATTGAGGCCCATGGCATTCCATGACCTAATAACTACTATTCCATCTAACTCCACTAGGTTGTGTGATCCACCTCCTCCTTTCGAGGAAATTTTATAAGGACCGTGATAATTTGGTTCTAACTTTCCCACACAGGGCTTCTTGGCGGCTGGCAGGCGTTTCCTGAGCACTAGATAACCAATATGTAACTCCCTGACCTTCATTTTCCTGTTATGTTACTTAGTGATCTCTTATTGATATGTTGCAAGGTGAATAAGAGTACAATTTTTCGTTCTTCTACCAAGTCAAGTTCATACTCTAGATGGTCTTCATTATTGTAATGCTCAAAGACCTCAATCCTTAGGGTTGGAAAATTAATTTCCAATGGTATGACGAATTCCATTTAACATTCTAAGGAGTATACAAGTTCTCTTATTGATATAATTTGGGAGTTATTTTATAAGCCAAAAGGACATATGAGAGTTCATCCACCCATTTTACCTTTACATTCTCTAATCATCGTTTGACCCCTGATAGAAGAGTTTTTTAAATAATTTCTTCTTGCTTATCGCACTATGGGAAGACCATTGAGGCATAGTGAATTCTGATCTCACATTCTGCACAAAAATCCCTAACGATGTCATTGTCAAACTGAGTTTTTTTATTTGTTACCAAAGCTCCGAGGATGCCAAATTTGGTGATTACATATCTAAAAAAAATCATCTGTAATCGACCTCTCTAATAGGAGGTAATGGTGTGACCTTGACCCATTGGTGAAGTAATCTATGGAGTTTATTAGGTACTTTATATTCCCTGGTGCCATAAGTAAAGACCCCATAACCTCCATAGATTACTTCACTAATGGGTCATCGGACGACTATTTGATGATAGGGGAGAACTCTTGGTACTTGGTGCATTTACGGACAAACAAAATGCCATTCTTATGCATGAAAGGCCACTAATAGCCTTGAGAGATCACCCTATAGGAGAGTGATCTTCCACCTACACGGGCATTGCAACTACCCTAGTGTATCTCAGTGAGAATTCCCTCTACTTGATCTAGCTGGACACATTTGGGAATATAAGGCGTGAATAATCAACGATAACATTTTCCCACATTGTTGAAGTAGAACCTTGATTACTAGTTCTTTAATTTATGAGTTTCCTTGCCATCTTGAGGTTGATATCCATTCTTTATATAAATGACGATTGAGTCCATCTAAAAAGGGTTGATTCGGTCTATATAATTTATGGGGTAACCTCTGAACCATCAATAATTGGTTGGGTGACGAACTCTACCTCGATTGTCCTTTTTAGGTTAGTATGAATTGCCAATGTTAATTTATCTAAAACGTCAGCGTGATTATTGTAGTTCCTTGATAACTTCTCTATTGATACTAACGTGGAGGCTTCAAGATCCCCTTTGCCTTATAACGATAGATGACCATCCTTGGGTCCATAGAATTATATTCTTCACTAAGATAATTAGCGATTACATTGGATCCACGATATATAACTATATCTCAGACTCCCATAGTATTCTCCCTTAGTAGGACAACAATCATGGCTTAAGATTATACCTTATTGAATCCCTTGAATCAAAGCAAACAGCTTGCTCGATGAGGTACCCTTGTGGGGTGACAAATACAAGTTCCGCATCAGTTCCTTATTAATTGGAAGACCCATCAATGAAATATTTCTACTTTCTCTCATGGTCTACCTACTGGAGGTTGAACGTATCTAAAATGGGGCTCGATTGCACTTGTTCTCCTTTTAGGATGGTTGAGAACTCCACGATGTAGTCAGCTAGAACCTTCCCCTTAATGGACGTTCAAAACTCATAAAAGATGTCAAAGTGTTCTAAATCCAGTGACTACTTGGTCATCGTGTTGTACATATCTACTTTTTCACTACTTCTTTGAGAGGAAAAGTAGTAAGGATGATAGTGTGGATGTCAAAGTAATGTCGCAGCTTCCTTGAGGACTTTACCAGTGCACGTTTCATCTTTTCGATTGACATATTTCTTCTTTCTGGCTATGGAAGAGTGTGACAGACATAGTAGACCGATCGATAATCTCAGTCTTGATGTCGAACCAATGCTCTAAAGGTTGTGTAATAGCCCATATTTTTATGCATATTACTTAATTATAAAAAATTGTGGAAATTAATTAAGTGTGCTTATCGTGACTTGAGATGTCACTATTTACATTTTTATATATTATTTAATTTGAATTTGAAATCAAATTTTATATATGGTAATTCATTAATTGATTAAGTGATATTTGGACTCATACTCATTGATTATTAAATGTTTGAGTTATTAGATATTTGGTGTGGCATATTTTACACTCGGCTTTTACAACACTTAGAATCTCCCTTTTTAGTTTTAAATATCGGGTTGAAGACTATTGTGATGGTATAAGGTTTAGGTAATATTTCAAGTCATTTGGAGGTCATTTAGGGCTCTTTTAGGTGAGACCTACTTAGGTCCCAAGTAAAATTTTGAGATTATATTATTTTAGTGAGTAATTAAGGATATCAAAAATTACGTATTACAATTGGGGAAGCAACTTGAGACTAGGGAGAAGGAACTTCAAGGAAAGAGGAAGAATTAAGAGGATCGTGGCATGATTTTCCCCACATTTTGATTGAGGCAAGTTTATCTAGAATTGGATTATAGTTGCTTTTGTGTTAGATTATTTATGTTCATTGAAATCTAAACCTAATCATATTCAAATTCAATTTTTGAAGATCAAATAGTTAATTTTCGTAATTAATCTAATCAAGATGTTAATTAGGTTAATTTCTCTCTTATATTGATTGATTTCCTCGTGAACTTGAACTGGAATTATTAGAGAACGATTAAAACTTTATTTATATTGTAAATCCTTTATAATCCCTCTGATTATATGATTAAATCCATGGAAATCCTAAGTTAATTGAAGAATTTGATAAAATTAGGGTTCTTGTATTAAATTTAAATTTTCCCTTTGGATCTTGATTGAAACTTGTATAATTGTTGTTAAAATTAGGTTTCAATCATAAATTTGAAGTGGTATTGTTATTGGGATTATTATTGGGACTTGGATTAAGCTTTTAAAATCATTAAAGGTGTTTTTGAGAGAGAAATTGGGTTTTGAAGATGATGAATTCCGTAACAAAATAAGTGTCAAATTTTTTGGATAATCGATCGATCGAGCCAAGGTCATCAAATGATCAATGGTCCAGGTTTAGCTAAGTGTGAGCTTTTATTTATTTGATTGAATTGTTGGGTTTTGATGCTTAAATCTTAGATAGTTTTTCCTTTACGTTTGTTATACGTGTAGAATTGAGTGAATTCTAATGTTTTAAGGCTTGGTTATTGGTGTTTCGGATAGTTGCTTACTTTGTCCTTTGTTGGTTTGTAAGAGTCAAATTGTGTCTAATGTGTTAGTTGTAAGAGTTTAACAGGTTATTAAATGGGATTTTGGAAACTTAGAGAATTGGCCTTTTTGTTCGAAACATTTAGGGATAATTATGACGCACTAGTGCAGTGTTTACTCATTTTTGGGAGAATCGAAATTAGTTAAAACCCTTAAGTATGGGGTAATTTGTATGTTAGATGTGTTTATATAAATTACATGGGAGTTGCAACTTAGATGTGTAGTCTCGAGAGATTGGGCAAGGATTATATAAGACTGAGTATAGTTATTATGCATATTTATAGTGTAAGTTGTGTATAGAACTACAACTAGAATTTGGAAAGCTTTGGGAATTATGGGTAGTAATGTGCAGAATCAGATAGGGGTAATGAGTATATTACCGTTTAATTGTTTGGATTATTATGGAGGATCCCATAGTGATGGGTCGATATATATGTTTTGTTAATTTAACCCGTTATTTAAGGTTGTAAATGTGGCTCGGTAGCGTTGGGTCAATATATATATATATATATATATATATATATATATATATATATATATATATATATATATATATATATATATATATATATATATATATATATATATATATATATATATTATTTGATTCAACCCGTTAGCGAGGGCTATATTTAATGGGATGTTTTATGTGTAATTCATATAGTGTGTGAGCGATCGTGGCTAACGTACTAGGAGGTACTCTATTATAGGCTCTGTGCGACGTTGACTGCTATGGTTCCTTGATGAGGAGACGAGTTTGCCATGGTCATTTTTACCCCGACTCCTACGCCTAGATACTCGTGTCGTGAAGGGGTTTCACGGTAAGATTTCATTATATAGTCTTAATTATGGTAGGCTATACGAGATAACGGTTTATCCCTCGGTCATGATGAGGACTTAGGTATGGGATAAACTAAGGTTAAACCTAGTATGCGCTTGTGTTTTGGCCAGATCGGAATAAGTATATTTGGAAAAGTATCTAAAAATTTTGGAATTTTAATATCCTTTTCAAATCGGAAAAAAAATCAAAAAATCATTTTTTTTTATTCGGTTGATTCAGAATATTCAAAAATTTCAAAAAAATTATTATTCAAAAAAATCTCGAAAAACTCGAATTTACAATTTGGGAAAAACTCGAAAAAAAATTCCAAAGCTATTAAATTTTTCGCATTATATTGTTAGTTTTGGGTCCTTTGGTGATTGTCTTAATTTGAAATGGTATTGAGCCTTTGTGTATAAACTGCATTTTGACCTTAATGATACTGATATTTTCAAGTGTGTCAAAAGTTTTATAACGAAATTATTTGAGTAGGTTATAATCAAGGAAAACTACAAATCGTACATAAATCATTTATATCACTAAGTGTGGACAATTTCCATACGTGTACAAATTTAGCTTCTGTAATGAGTTTTAAAGTAATATTTTTTAAGGTTTACCTGAGTTTAAGTATTTTATGTTGGACTTGTAAAATAGTTGGCAAAAGTCCAAATACAATGATGCTCTCTTTAGGTCATAAACATTAATTAGTATTCGAATCAAGGTAAAAAGTTATTGTTTGTTCTCACTACTATCCATTAATTGCTGGGATTGCTTTAAATGGAGGGTCCTGAATAAACTAACAAACAAAAAACTTTATATATAGATAAGGGTAGTAAAAATAATAAGTAAAAAATTATTAAAATAAATAAAAATATTATTATTTCAAAAATTTGGAAATTAGGAATCTATATTTGATTTCCAATTTCATTCCAATTTTTTTTTTAAATTCGAAAATCGAAAAAATTAAAATGGTGCCAAAGTCAGAAAATTTTGGATTTGGAATCAGAAAATTCGGAAGTTCGAAAATAATTGACACCCATACGCGTGAGTGATCTATATGGAGATAGGTATAGGCCTTGGTTATGTGCGGGCGTACGTGTAGCCGATTTATATGTGCATATCGGGGGTTATACCTATGTATGGATGTTAGACGTAGATAATGTCTTTATTCTACCTTATGTGATTATATATTATTGTACTAGAGATAGTTGTTCCGGTTTATTAATTATATTTTAGATGTATATGTTTATTATAGGGATGTATACCTATACTTATGACTATGATTTAAGCCTGTGACTAGGATCTTAGCTATTTGGTGAGATATATCATATTTTTTAGACTATCGTACAACATATGACTCATAATGAAAGATATTAAGCTAATGTTGAGAAATTAATGATCAAAGAATTGAGAGATAAAACTTAATCAAATGGGATACATATGGGTTGGGGATTAGAACTGTATGTTATTTTAGGTTATTGGGTTGGGTAATTGATAACTTATAACTAATGAAAAGATGAGAGAAAAATGTGTAGTTATGGTGTAGTCCAAATTCAGTTATAATCTTATTCTTCACAAACTTGTTATTTACGTTGTTTTTACATATGTGTTTTCACAGGTCTTAAATTGTTGTTCCTGCCATTGATAAAGTTAATCGTTAGAGGAGCACCTCTATAGTCATTACATCCATCATTCCTAGGACATAGTAGTGAGGCGGGATTTCTCTTTCACTCTTATATTATTTTGCATTAACAACAAGATTTTATATTGTATAGTATATTCCCAATCCAATTTTTATACATATTGTACTAGTATCAGAGTTGGATTATTGTATTAGCGGTGATTGGCATCAAAGTTGGCTTTGTATTATTCAATATTGCATTATCTTGTTTTAATGCTTGTTCATATTTTAGTAATTTGTTATGTTGAGGATGTTACCCAAAAAAATTTATTTCCATAATTTTTGTTTTATACCTCATCAATCTATTTATAAATTTTACGAGTGTAAAAGTTAATATCAGAGCATTATAGGTTCTATTATCCTAGGGATCTTAATTGTGTTTGTCACTTTTTTGCATTACGTTCTTTAACTACTTTAGAGATTTACCATTTAGGGTTTATATCCTCAATAGCAACGATCGTTTAGGTTGTTTCCCGCCATTATTTCCTGATAAACAACTCGGATATACCAAGTGCATTGGGTGGGTTTCCTTGTTTGGATTTCTCTCGTGAGACGTCCTATGCATGAGTTCGACTTTGATTGAGGGTTAAGGATTTTTGGACGCGAGACCTTTAGCAAGTTCTTAGCGTATGATTCGAGGGGAAATGTTTTCACTCACCATTCCTAACATCATTAAAAGGAAGTTTCTGAAGACCTCGTTTATGCAACTGTGTGGTGGATAATATGAGGAGGAGTTTCACTATCTTTCTCTTTTTTCACCAAGAGATATTGATCTGAAAGCGAACAAGGATGCTCACATTATCAGTTACAGTGAAAGAAAGACTTTTTGTCATTAGCAGAAATCGTGGGAGCATTATAACTACTAGATGGATAGAGTCTCTACGATTTTGAAGATTGAGGCCAAAGTAGACACAATGAATAGAGATAGTGTAGTGTGGACCCGGGTAGGGGGACCTCACCAGCAGAAGTAACTGCATAGGGGGTTGACCCCGAGAGGTTTCCAAGAGTAGGCAATATGATTTTTTATGGACAATAAGGCCAAGGAGATTAAGACCAGTGGAGTCACGACCAGTGAAAATAGGCCAAGAATGGCAAATTTTAGCAGAAACAACTAAAGAATAGGGTCATTAGGTCTACTAGTGGGACGATTATTTTGATAATTCCTTCAGAGGAAGGTGTTACGTGTGTTGCGAGTGAGGACACCTAGTTATTAGATGCCTTATTGGAACTCCACTTTTGGGGGTACCTACGGGGTACGTGTACGAGTATGTTTATGGATCACGCTCATGAGTCTACCTTAGACATATAGGATATATTGTTCTTTATTAGTAGTGTGTGTACTATGAATATGAGGTATATAGACATTATCTTTGAGCCTTATGTATATTTGGATACCCTAGCGAGTAAGGGACTACTTTATGTCGTGATTGTTGAGATGTGGCAATTTGTTTAGTCGGCTTGGTTTTCAACCGCCTAGTTAACTTTCAGATGAGATATCATTGTATTAATATGGAGCTTCTATGTATGGATACATTGTATGCTTATATCAACTAGGGGTAGGCTTCTATATATTTTTTTTGGGCCATAATTTTCTTTGGGTAGTTGTGTTTAGTCTCGAAAAAAGGTATGGCACACTTGTTTATGTATGGATGTGAGTATATTAGAGGGGATTACAATTATGTAGAGATGTAATCGATAGTAGAGGTTATTCTAGTCTTTAGCTGTATGGGTGTTAAGTTATCACCTACATAAAATTTCAATTTTTCCTTAGAGTTGGCACTAGCATTAGATTCTCTGTGAGAGCACTTTAAAGGACGGACTTAGCCATGGATAGTAGAGGTGTCGTGGGAGCAGACATCACAGTTTTTAAGTCGGTGAAGTATTCGAGGATGGCATTACCTTGAGGAATATCCACAAGATGGATGGTTAATTAAGAGGATGTATGGGCCACCAAAAGAGGTATGGTTAATTAAGAGGTGTCGGGATGTGTGTTTGTTCTCACGTAACAATAACCTTGAGAGGGACGCACGATCTTAATGGAATGACTTATTTAATTAAATGCCGCCAAACACAAATCCAATATTATCTTCTTATCCTAATACATGCACCTAAGTGATAAAACAGATAAATAAAACATGCAATCACGCGAAAACTGAGGAAAAATTCCTTTTCAGGGCAAAACCTTTTATATCAACACTTTAGAAACTTTACAAGACAATCAACTTATAATACTAGTTGGTATAACCCACAAGTGTAATGCGCGATCTTTGCATAACCTCTAAAAAATACCACTTGTTCCTGAGAAGTCCACAGGAAGCAATCCACACTTGATATAGAGCAATTAGCCAAATTTATCCTATACTTGGCAAATATATAAGGAAGACAGATCACTCAGGGGAGCTCCCATGAAGACTTTCCACAGACATCCCGACCAATGTTATTCAAATAATGATGTCTTGTAATATAAAGCAGATTGTATTCGATTATATATTTCATGTATTGAGCAAGATTTCTTTGTAATATGGGCGAGGATGTTCGGTACCCTCGAGGAACTATGCCTGGAAGGGCATAGGAGAGCTCACATGCTCTATCAAACGACCTCCCCTTGGGAACCTCGTAGGGACATGGTTTGGAGGATTGAAAGCGAGGTAACGACAGGAATGTAGCAACAAACCTTGTTGGCACACTTAGGCAAAACTCCATCTAGTAAAAATGGCTGCTCGAGCCACTTATAACCAAGCCACTATGATTCAAACCTATTCAGAGGAACCTCCTCGAGGAACCTCAGTCTTGTACCTTCGGCCTGGAAATAGTCCTTAGCCAACACACATACTAAATGGCTCAAGCCACTTGCCGGCTGAGACACCTCAAACTACACGCCATCCATTTGATTGATGTGACCACACATCTAGCGAGGTCACAGTTTATCCATTTTGTGACGTCATGTCATCTGTAATTGAGGAACTCGAGATCATGGCACTCAATTGAGATTATCCTTAGGATGGCAGACCTAGGCCACTTAAACTTGATCTCGTAGTCATTTTAAGGCATTCCCTTGAGCTCCCACATCACATCCCTCATTAATGCCACCATGCTTCTAATAGGTTAGGCAGTTTCCTACCAAAATATAATATCTCATGCATTTAATGCAGTATCTTTGACATTAATGCGATAGTACCCTAGCATTTAATGTCGATTAATCATGTCCATTACCAGCAAGGTTACTCGAGTAACCTTGCCTTCGTATAAATAGCCAAACCAAATAATTTGCGTACGACGGCACTCGGATAACGAAGTGTTGTTAGTTTTCCCTCATACACCGGAGCTCCTGTGAGAGAACATTTATTACTGAAAACATTTCCCTCATACCCATCAATACCAGTATCATTGAGCATTAACTGAACTGAAAGTTCCTTCCTTGCTTTTATTATGCCAAGAGTGCTTTCTCTTTCTCCCTCCAACCAAGTTACTTGCTAGTCCCATTTATTTATTATGATATGGTGTATTTATGGTGTAAAGATCTTATTTAATACTAGCATGAGTATTGAATGTTATTATATCTTCCTTGCCTATGTTCATCATTGATATTAAATACGGTCTTATGCACTAATCCTGATCTTCATAAGGGGTTACGCCTCGTTTAATACTAATTGTATTCCAAGAACCCACATCTTACATTTGGCGACTCTGCTGGGAAGGTATTCTTTTTTAAAAAGATGCCAGGGGATAATACTGCCAGGATCATCGACTTTGATGCCATACAACGTGAAAAAGAAGCAGATCTCGATGCATTGACTGAAGAAGTGAGAATGATGCGAACGAAACCTGGAACATCTGCTACCGGTGTAACGGAGACGACAGGGGAGCAGGTAGGAATCAGCCTAGTGCAAATAGTAGGGCTCATGGTGTTGTTCAAGGAGTTTATCAAAACCCCAATGGACCAAGTGATGCTAGGAGTTACTGGAGGAACGATCTTATTTACTATTCCACCGGCGGGGATCCCATCTCCCGCTGTTATGGGTGGGTTTACCACTCCTACTTCCAACATTGTTCCTCTCTCTACCCCACATACCTTCGATAATGCGCCCCCCACCACTCCACCTCTTTCCATTCCACCTGTGATACTAGAGCCAATAGCTCAAAGTCAGGGAATGGCCTCAATAGCATATACAACATCTAGGGGTACAGGAAAGATCATGCCATCCATAGAAGCTACACCGGCTATTGCGATAGCGCCACCAACTAATTCCTTGCCATCTAGCATAGAAAAGATGAAGAAAGAGCTGTTAAAGCTTATAGCAGTGTCTGAAGCTGGAGATAGTTCCTCAGTGTACGATGAATTTTGCACTTCATACCCAAAAGAATATAACAACAAACCCTATCCAGTAGGGTATATTCCACTAATATTTGAAAAGTACACGGGGAAGGGTGCAAACCCTAAGGAGCATGTGAAAAGGTTCATTAAGAGCTTAGCGCCCACAGCAACGATAAAAACGAAGGCCAATAGAGTGTTCAAATCCCTGACAGAGAAAGCCTACACGTGGTACTCCCACCTGTCACCAGGTAGTGTGGACACTTGGGAAGAGTTGCATTTTTTGTTCATACAAAATTTCTTTTTCACTGAAGACGAGTTCACGCTTACACAACTGGAGCGTGAGAAGCGAAAACCGGGGGAAGATGTTGTATCCTACATTAAAAGTTTTGTGAGCGCACCCTAGATGTAAGGGAGGAAGCGCAATAAGATAAACTCTTGAAAGTATGGGTAGAAGTGCTCCTACCAGAATACATCTGTCACTTGACCAATGAAATGCGAGAAGGTACATTTGCGACATTCCTAAAAGCGGCGGGGAATATTGCATTGGTGGTAAAACCCTCGCCACCCCCTGCCTTATCAAGTTTGTTTCTCAGGCCCTCTACTACTTTGGGGAGGGGAATACCCTCGAGGGTAAATTATGCAGACGACGGAGGTAGAAGAGAAAGCAGTGGTGGTTAAGGAAGAATAGGCCGAGACAATAAGATAAGGTTTGAAGGTGAGGAGGATCCTCCCGAACTGCCAAATTTTATGGATAAAGCTCTAAAACCGTATGATATTATGGTTCAGGATAAAGTTTGTAGACCAATTCATGTCACCACAACATAAATTTCTTACTAGGCTAGAGAGAAGCCAAACTACTGCGCACTTCACAACAGGGTAAACCACCATACTAAAGTATATTTTTCACTGCGAAGGCTGATCGATCAGCATGTAAGAAGGGAGACATTGAATTTCCCCAAGGAAATATGAATGAAAATCCTCTACTTGTCCATGGAGCCCACATGGCCAGTGCATTCGACAAAGAGGTTGAATGACTATTGAAAGAACAATGGTACCTCAATAAAGAATTAAAGAAGTCCTTAGAAAAATATACCCTTAAGATGGCTCAGCTGGAGATGGAAGATAAGTCAGATGAAGAATATGCAGATTACCCCATTGAGAGCCTCAGCAGAAAAATGGAGGCTTGTTCTATGGAGACATTAAACGCAATGATAACCTACTATGAGGATGCTTACAGAGACGTAGAGGAAGTCTACAAGATTGAAGAGGAAAAAATAGACCCTTGGGTCAAATGCACAGCGATTGCACGCTCGTAAAATTTCAGTTGGTTCTTCGACCAGGTTGGACTGCCCGAGCACTCACGACTGGAGGTTACTCAAGCCATCTTAAAAATTGCTAAGAAAAATATGGCTCCACACCTGAAATGGAAAGGGCCCATGGCTAAGATGGTGAGGAGGTATTTATTCAAAGTAATGTTCTCAGAGGCGGACAGGTTGGTTAGGTACCCTCACAACGGGCCCCTTTATGTTACACCATCTGTGAATGGTTGTGTCTTCTCATGTGTACTGCTGTACAAAGGAGAATCCATTAACATAATGCCCATTGGGTCCTTCTACGCTACTGGTTTGTATGAAACAAGAATAGTATCGCACCCACTGGTAATTTTAGGGTACGATAATGAGTCATCTAAGTTTGTGGGATATGTTAACGTGAGCATTACAATGGGGAATATTACTTTCCACATCAAATTCCACAGCATGGATTATGAGCCATCATATCAATTATTGGTAGGAAGAGTATGGATGTTTAAGCATGGGTTGTTGCATTCCACTTACCACCAGTGCGTTAAAGCAAGCATAAAAGTCAAAAAGGAGGTGATTCGAGCGTCTAAGAAGCCCTTTTAGAAGGAAAATGCACACTTGGTGGATGTTATATTCTATTCCGAGTTATTCGAGGAAGACACGATCGTAACTAAGTATAATAAAGGAATAAGGATTTTAAGCACTCGAGAGAGGGTGCATGCATCCGCTCGACCAGTGGTGATTTATGAGGAAGAACGTGATCGAGAGCCAATAAGTTTGTCAAAGGAGTTGCGTGATTGGATGACACCACGCATTAACCCAATCTAGCACCAAGTCCAGACCCTGAGCATTCTCAGCAGACACTCTGGGAGGAAGTTGGAAGAAAACCACTGCAAGAGGCCTCATAGGGAGGAAATCTCCAGCAATTCAAGAGAGTGGTGTTGCCTAATGGCAATATCATATATAAATTATGAAGGTGTGAATGGGTAGCTGAAGACTTGGACGACGATGCTGTCCCAGTTTATGAATGTTTCTTGGTAGAAAACCAAGAAAAATGCATGGTGATTGATAATTAGAATGTCCAAGAATTTGTAGAAGATGTAGAAGAAGAACCTAAGTGCATGAAGGACAGACCCAGGTCGCAAATTTAAGAGTTGGAAAATATAAACTTAGATAAAAAGGATGATGATCCTAGCCCCATCTTTATCTTAAAGGATCTAAAGGGAGCACCTCGAGAGCATCTGATCAAGTTTCTCTTATAGTTCAAAGGCATTTTTACGTGGAAGTATACTAAGATGATTGGGGTAGATAAAGGGGTGAGCTTTCATAAATGAATATTTTATCTTCGGCTATTCTAGTGAAGCAGGCCACTCGAACGTATAAGTCAGAATTAGATTTGAAGATCAAAGAAGAAGTTTATAGGTTGCTTACAGCTGACTTTATTATCCCCATACAGCATTCGATTTATCTGTTTAGCATTGTGCCCTTCGGAAAGAATGACAAGAGACAGATTCACATATGTGTGGATTTTAGGGACCTAAATCGGGCATGCCTAAAAAATTAGTTCCCTTTACCTTTTATAGATAGCCTGATTGATGCTACTACGGGCCATGAGATATACAGCTTCATGGATGACAATATAGGGTATAATCAGATCAAGATGGACCCAGCAGACGCCTAAAAGATCATTTTTCGAACGCTTTTAGGCAACTTCATATACACAGTTATGCTTTTGGGTTTAAAGAACGCAGGAGCCACCTGCCAGAGGACTGTGATGGCTATTTTCCATAATCTCTTTCAGAAGATCGTGGAATTTTATGTCGACAACCTGGTAGTCAAGTCCAATAAGGAGACTTATAACTTAGATGATTTGAGGAAGGTGTTCACCCGATGCAGAAAGAATAAGTTAAAGATGAAACGTCTTAAATGTGCGTTTGGGGTGATAAGTGGGAAGTTTCTCGAGTTTGTGGTGAATCGACAAGGTGTTCAGATAGACTTAGAAAAGCAACAGGCAATCCTCGATATACCAAGGCTAAAATCAGCGAGGGAATTGAAGAGCTTTTTGGGGAAGGTTTCTTATCTGAGGAAATTAGAATCAGGGCTAGCCGAAGTGACGCATCCACTAAAGGAGCTGCTAAAAAGGGCTCCAAGTTTGCATGGGATCATTCGCAACAGGATTCCATGGACAAGCTGAAAGCACTCCTTAAATCCCCTCAGACAATGATTCCCTCGAAGTTAGGTATTCCTTTACGCCTATATCTCATATCCACCGAACGATCTATTAGGGCGTTATTGGCCCAAGAGATGGATGGTGTAGAGAAACCTGTCTATTACTTTAGTAGAATCATAGATGGGCCAAAGGCGAGATACACTAGCATTGAGAGGCACTGTTTAGCCCTTTTATTTGTGGCACAAAAGCTTAGACACTACCTATTATCATTCACAGTCCATATTATAACAACGTGTAATCCCATGAAGTTTTTTCTTGATAAAATTATACTAATAGGCAGGGCATCCCGGTGGTGCTTAATCCTCTCATAATATGACCTCAAATGCATAGTCCCTCGAGCCATCAAGAGTCAAGCTTATGCAGATTTGTTCGCTATTTTCCCTCTGGCACATTCGAGCCACCCATGGAGGAGCTTCTGGGTGATGATCTCCAAGATAACTTTGTAGCAACCAGTTTGGATGAATGGAGTATGGAGTTTAACGGTTCGTCGACTGAGAACAATGGGGAGCAGGCGTCATCCTAAGGAAGAACGAGGAAGAATTTTAACTATCTTTTAAATTGGAATTTAAGTGCTCGAATAATGAAGCCGAATATAAAGCGCTTGTACTGGGGTTGATTGAAGCCCTTAGAAGAGGCATCCAGGTCCTCACAATAAAAGGGGACTCCAACTTGGTGGTTAAACAAGTGACAGGAGAATTCTCCTTGAAGCACATGAGCTTGGTGACCTACCGAACAATCATACAATGTTTGATTGGTCAATTCGAGGTGGTAAAATTTAAAAGGCACCCCTGAACGACGAATCGGCATGCTAACGCTTATGCCACCATCGCCCAGAAGGTTACCTTTGATGGGCAATCAATAGTCATTTAAATCACCAAGAGGACGGTCCCCTCGACCATGCCAGAGATGATGCCCACTGACGACAGCAACGATTGGAGAGGAGAAATATGAAAGCAGTTAGAAACAGGCGAAGGCCCACTGAGTTTAATTTATCTTGCGCAATATTTCAATGCCAGGGGCAACTTATACTATAAAAATAGAAAAGGATAGTTATCCAGATGTGTAGATCTTGAGGAAGCCAAGAGGATATTGACCGAAGTGCATGAAGACAGCTGCGAGACCACTGAGGTCCCCTTATACAAAAGGGTCCAAAGAACGGGTTATTTCTTGCCCTCGATGAGACAAGATGCCGCAATGGTACAGAGAGACTGTGGTAAATGTTGATTTATCTATCAGGCAGCAGAATGTAAATTCATTGATTAGCCTCAAGACTGTAGGCAACCGTATATAGACCTATTGGTAGATGGAGTGATGCTAGGAGATAAAGATGATGCTACAAAGCTGAAGAGACGAGCACCCAAGTATTATGTCCAAGAAGGGCAGCTGTACCGACGAGGCTATCAAGACAGGCCCCTGAGGTGCATCAGGGGGAAAAGACCAAAGAAGTACTGAAGCAAGCGCACGAGCCCGGGCATATTAGCGGTGCTAAACTTTATGACTAGCTTACGACGTTGGGCTATTACTGGCCTACGATGAAAAAAGAGTCAGCGGATTTTTTTTAAAAATATAAAGCTTGTCAACTACATGAGAACATAATCCACGCTCCTTCGATGGACTTGCATTCTCTTTCCACACCTTTACCATTCCACACTTGGTCATTCGATCTAGTGGGGGCAATAGACCCCTCCTAGAGAGGAAAGATTTGGATACTCTTGGACACTGAATGTTTTACTAAGTGGGCAGAAGCCATACCGTTGAAGAAAGTCATCATATAAATGGTCTCTCGATTCATGAAAGAGTATATCATTTACTAGTTTGGCATCGCGAAGTTTTTCCTATCGGACAATGGCACTCCTTTTATGAATAGTGAAGTAAGTTTATTGACATATTAGTACTCCATCATTCACCACAAGTCGACTATAGCTTACCCGAAGTGTAATAGGCAGGAAGAGGCTATCAACAAGACTTTGGCGAACATCTTGGCCAAAATGATGGAGGATTTTTCAGGCACATGGGATGATAAGATACCTGAGGTTCTATGGGACCATCGAATGATAAAAAGGAAACCAACATGGTACACCCTGTTTTCCTTAGTCTTTGGGGCTGAAGTTGTTTTGCCAGTGGAACTCTAAGTACCTTCTTCCCGGCTATAACTTGCAAAGTGCCATTCTTCCCTATAGCCAATATGTGCAGCTTGAGGCGCTCAAAGAACATAGATACAATGTTATGAGGCACTTCGAGATGTATAAAAAGTAGTTGTCTAGATCGTATGATCAAATGGTGAAACAAAGGAAATTCAAGGAAGGAGACTTAGTCTCAAAGGCTTGCATGAGGCACATCCGGGGATTATCATTGCCTAAGTTTGAGTCCAACTGGGAAGGATCTTACATCGTTCGAGCAACCCATGATTCGGGCTACTACAAGATATCCAAAGTGGAGGATGATAATACTTTCAAACTCAACAATAAGTGGTGCAAAATCTACTATGTTTGAATGTACTCAACACTTCAATTTCTTCCACTATGTTTTGTTAATACTTGTATGGGAGGCTATTCCCCATAAATGATCGGGTTACCTATTTAACATGATATAAAGTAGTGTTTGATGAAATGGCCCTTTATTCATTTTTTTGGGACCCTTTGTCCTTTCTTTTGTCTCTTTCCCCATTTTATATGGTGTGACTTAAATTGATGTAATAGCTCAATCAATATCCAAACAAGCTAGAAAGGAAGAACATAAAATACTAAGTTTATTTCAATGAAAAAATATTGTGATTACATGCCAAGGGAGTTCCAAGATTAAAAAAAAAACTCGGGGACAAAAACATAAAGGGAACTTAAACAAAGGCTGCTAAGGGCGTCCATTACAAAGCATAAGTTTGCCGAACCAAGAAGCCGACGATGATGTTGAGGAAGAATCTTCTCAAGGCTATTTTGATCAGAGATTAGATCCGTCAAATCCTTCTAGCGAACCTCTCTTCTCTACTGAACGGTCTCCAAGTCTTGCTCCTCTTTAAGTAACTCAATTTCTTCCCGAGAAATAGCGTCACGCGCGGCCTCCACTTTCTACTCCGACATAACCAGTTCGGTTTCCAAGCTTACAAGTTCCTCCGAGATAGCAACCTGCGAGCGATGAGAACTCTGCAACCGATGATAAAGAGCAGGCAGGTCAGCCTTCTTGAAATCACGCAACAGTTTCACTAACATTGCTAGCGAGAACCCATTATTTATAAGCACATTGACCTTCCCCAATAATTCCTTAATTACATCAGAGCTGAGATACTCCAGAGGAGTGTTAAGAATTTCCTCTAAAATAGTGGTCAGTCCAAGCAATCGGCAAGTGATAACTGGCTTTTTGCATATATTTGTCGTTGTCTTCAAAAGCCAATCTCAAAAATCCCTTGAATTACCTACAAAACTTGTTAAACAACTCGTATTGCGGTAAGTACGGGTATCAATCCAACTTTTAAGGTAAAACAATTAATGTGAATGCTTGCAATTTCAATTTTTTATTGAAATATATTTTTTTATTTTTTTAAAAACAATTTCAAGGGAGAATTAACTAACAAATGCTAAAAATATGAAATGACTAAATATCTAAAAATAATATGCAACCAAGTGTGATCAATGTGAGACTATTCAAGAGATGGGATTACACCGCGTGTTCCATTATTTTTAATTTCTTAATTTATTAAATCGAAATATTTTGAAATAATATTAAATTTATAATCTAACTTTCATTACAATTATAAATTCAATAATTTAGTTTTCAAAAAACTCATTTAAAAATGCCACACTATGAAACTATAATATTTATACTATTTTTAAAGAAATTATCCGCTATGATCAATTTAATCAAAATTTCATGAATCATCGAATTTCAACACCAAATGAGTATTCAAATTTTACGAAAAACATATCTCTAGTTCGATTCCCAAAATCAAATATCAAAACAAAATTGATTCACTATCTCTCGATACGTAAATTATTGTGTGACAATTAAAAATATTTTTTTTCTAGAATTAAAATAATTAATTTAACATTCAACACAGTTTCATCCCACCCCTTGAAGGGGGTGACTAGCCAAGCATAATTAAATAAGCAATCACAGTCACAAACATGAGAAAAAAATTAACCAGAAGAGCAAGAAATACAATACGCAAATAATCAATTCGATGGAGGTCGGGTTTTGAATTAGGTAGACTCGGGTAGAGGGTAGTTCTGGAAGGTATAGAGTTCAGTCCAGATTGCAGCTGGTTTGAGTAGAAGTGGGTGTAACGGGGGTGCCGGTTTTTCGAGATGGCAGCAGGTTGTTTGTGGAGGTCAAAATTGGTTGGGCTCGCCGGAGCTAGGGATGTGGCTAGATGCTTGTCGGCAACATGTAAGCTTGGGTTTACCACCGGCAGTAGAGGCATAAAGAGAGAGAGAGAGAGAGGGAGGGAGAGAGAGAGAGAGAGAGAGAGAGAGAGAGAGAGAGAGAGAGTACATTTGGATTTTTTGGTTATGGCCTTCGCCGACAAGGTGTTTGAGGTCGCCGGATTGAGTTTTGGGTTGAGGTAACGTAGTTGGCAGTCGAATTTGACACTCAGGTATGAATAAGGGAGGATCTGGGTATGGCAGGTTGGTTCTCGGGGTGTTGGGTCATGGAGGTTTGGTTAAGAGAGAAGATAGAAGAGAGGAGGGAGTGTTATTATGGTGTAATTGAGTGTATAGGAGTAGTGTGTGTATGTGGATTTATGTGTGTGTTTAGATTGTGACACTAAAAAATTAAAATTAACAAAACTAAAAATAAAATCCTAACTCATTAATAAAAAGAAACTCAAAATAAAATAACAATCAAACTAAACTAAAAGAATATGAAATTAATAATAAAATCTATTAAAATTAAAAATTAACTTTTTAACCTATAAACTAATAAAAGACTCAAAATAAAATAACACTGATAAACCTAATAAAATATAACGAAACTAAAAATAAAATAAAAATAAAACTCACACCTAAATATATGTGATACACAAATAAATCCTAAAAATATATACAAGACTCTAAATAAAATATAAAATAAATCCTAAAAATTAAAGATGACTCAAATAAAAATCTAAACATAATAAAAATACAAACTAAACATACACGAGGCTCGGGTGATGGTTAGAACTCGGTTTAGGCTAAATTTTGGTACGGGACTAGGTTCGGGGCATCGAAACTCATCTGGGCAGGCTCAACGGGAGTCTGTCTTCACGGTCGCTTTGATTTTCTTCTTTGATCGCTTTTAACCGCTATTTTGTTGCAATTATGCGGATTTAGCACTATTTCGTAACACAACTGACAGTTGGCCTGCAATATAGATAAATACGAACAAAAGGTCATTTTTAATTAAAACAAGTGACTAAAATGCTTCTATTCGGGGTATAAAATAGACACTTTTGGGTGTTTTTCAGTAAGTTGTCATCACAGGTATGGGTTGAATGCTATGGGGAGCAAAAGTTGAAGGAAACCTGGCTAAAAGTTGCTAAATCAGCTAGCGAGGACCATCACCCGATATATGGGAGAAATTGAGCCGGGTCTGCATTTCAACCACTTCGAGGGTTGCTTCAGGAAAGAGCACACTAAAAATGCTATCACTCATAGAAATGAGTCGAGTGTGCGAAGCACTATCACTGTCTTGAGATCTGGAAGCAAGCACCTTGTGCATCCCATTAACACTTGTACCCATTGCTTGAACCTAAACACTAGGGGCCTCGCCTCTTGCTGCCAATTCAGCCAAAGTCCTTGCCTGGGCGATGGCATGAGCAACACCCTCAACTGCTGGATCGTGTGCTGAAGATTGCTCAACTTCCACCTGAAATACAATAAATTGTCAAGTCAGGGAACAAATATACAAACAGGCTTATAAGCAAAAATTAAAGTCCAATATAAATTGGCCTACCTGACCCTCGATTATGGGAGATTCTAAGTCCAATATAACTTGGCCTGCCTGACCCTCGATTATGGAAGATTCTAAATTTAATATAACTTGGCCCACCTGACCCTCGGTTATGAAAGATTCTAAGACAAATATAACTTGGCCCGCCTGACCCTCAGTTATGGGAGATTTTAAGTCTTGTCTATTAGGCAGTGCTAACAATATTTAAATGCAGGAATTACACAATAACAAGAAGAAGTATACCTCTGGCTTTTAATAATCATCAAATTGGCGAGCGACCATTTGTACTAAGTCTTCTTCTTCGTGCAAATCCCTAGGATATACCAAAAGACATTGCTCGGGAATAACAACAACATTACCGTCCACTTCAGTTTCCTCCTCCCTCCCACCTCCCACCTGAACTACGACAGTAGCCTCAGTTCCCTCTGGATGAAGGATCGAAGGCCCAAATAGAGTAACAAGGACTTGGTCATTGGAGGGGGAGGGACTAGCAGCACAGTTTGCTCGGACAAGGAAACCTGTGAAGCAAAATAAAAAAAACGAGATAAGAACAACAAAAGCAACGTGCAAAGAGCTCAGAAAATGAAAAAAATAATATATATATATATATATATAAACTTTTGGTTCTCTTACCACAATTGATGGAACAATAAGAGTGGGGGATTTGCTAACTGACTCAATAATATCTAGAGCACCTGCCTCGACACCAGCCTGCTCGCCTTAGAAATCAAAATCAGGCGAATAACCACTAGTTGATTCATTAGAGCAGAGAGGTATAACTGCCCTTTTGGGGGAATTCGTAATTACTTGCAAGGCTTTAGGGGAAGTTATCCCCTTCGAAGCAACTTCCTTTGAAGATGGCTAAACTTCAACTAACTTCTCCAACAGACCACCTTCTCCAACATCACCGTGCGCACCACCTCGGACATCAAGCTAGAAAAAAAGGGGGAAGGAAATAGGAATCAGCATTACAAGGGAAAAGAGGAAAAGTTAGGGACTTAGAAAGAGAATAGCAGACATACCTCTTTTTCATCCAAAACTTCGGCCAAAACATCCTCTAAAACCTCAAATCTCGAGGAGGTGAAGAAATATTATGAAAAGAGATCATTTTCTCAACCTACGTCTCTGAACAAGAGACCCCTCATCTTCTTCTTCTTCTTCTTCTTCCTTCTCCTCTTCTCCCCTCACTACTTCCACTTTTTCTCCTTCATCATTGTCATCATCATCACCTTCATGAGCTGCTAACACCCTACCATCAGATACGTCCTCATCAGATTGATCTTCCTCACTTGTAGCACTTGATTCTTCCAAGACAATCTTAATCGGGCTAACCAACTTCCTTTTCCTACTACCTTCAGTAACTGGGGGAGCATAGGAAAACCCGTGAGAAGCCATATGGGCTTACATAAAAGCCCTATCTTCCTTATCAAAATTCTGCTAAGTCTGCCTGAGTTGATCAAATAGTAAACTAACTTGTTCGACAACTTTGGGTTCAGGAGTTTGGATTGGAGAGACGTATCGATTAAACTTAAGCTTCTTTATTGGGGCTTTCCTAGTTGCCTTCACAGCGGCTCCAGTCAAAGAAATATGGGAGGCATCACCTTCTTCGACGGGCCTCGAAGGACCAAGGGAAACAACAATCGCTTCGACTGAAGGTGAAGATTGGGATGCCTTTTTCTTTTTTACCACAGCCTGCTCCACATAGGCAAACGGAGGCAACTCAAAAGGGACATAATTATTGTTGGTGCTGAGAGGGAACAAAGAGTTGAAATTTTTGCAATTCCTAAAACCTAACACTATGGGATATACCTTTTAACCTCAGGGTATCGGGGCTCCTTGAGAATGTTACTTTGGAAACGATCAAGTTGATTCTTTAAGAATACTGTCAAATACATCATCGACCAACCCCCTCGAGCTCCTTTGCTCTGGATGACGCGGTTGGATGGGTAATTTGCATAAAGATTAACAATATTTGATGTGAGGAAATTACTACACGCGAAAGAGAAGTTGGTCGGCTTCTCTCTAGTAAAATGGCTCAGCATGGGATTGCCTTGATCATAGCTGAATTACATAGCTACGTGATGCGGACTATAAATTGAGTAAAAAGAGGACCATTATGTATAAGAGGGCAAGTACGAGGGAACCAATAACAGAGGAACATCGTTTACTGGGAAGTTTCTCACTATCGCTTCATTAATAGGGATGATGGGTCATTCTTGATTCGTTAAGAACTGATTTGAAAAAAATTGGTCCACTCCAACGTAGGGGCAAGGTAAAAAAAAATTAACTTTATCGATTAACGACACGAACGGTCTTCAAACTTTTATGACTCTAATAGCAGATGAGAGTAACTTTAATAGGATGAGAGCTGGGATAGTTACTGCCCGGGGCGTGCTCAGGAAAGTGGGCATATAAGAAGGCTATCAACAACACGTGGTTCACATAACTAGAAACATCAAATCTATCGATGATTCTAGTCGAGTCAACCTGTACTCGACCCGACCAAGTATATAACGAACTAAGGGTAATATCAACAAGATGGAGCTTCACATTAATGGCCATACGAATGGTCATATTGATAAGATCCTTCCTCGGACAGTCATGGGGTTTTCTAGGAGAAAAATCTTCAATAGTACAACCCAGATTTATCCCGCAAGCCCAATTTTTGAATCAAAACCCTTCCCAGCTAGAGGGTTCTCAAACACCTGCTTGCCTCTAGGGTTCTCCCTGACTGTTTCGCATGCTTTGATCACATCTTTGTCTTCAATGAAATAAAATTACCTAATCGCCTCTGAGTAAGTGCGTTTATTATATGTCACCATATAATCCTTCACAACTGCCTTTAATTCCACTTGAGCGGCTTTCTCAACCCTAGAAACAGTCTCCTAAAAGAACGTGTTGAACCCCGTTGCCTCCAAGCCAACAGCTCACAAACATCCTCAAGAGTGATAGTGAATTCACCCCCAAGAAGCCACAAAGGTATATGACATATGACTCCGTCGAGATACAAGAAGCTAGAGGGTGTTATTGATGTTGGTGAGGGTGAGATCACCCAACCAACTGGTATATGATAACCCGATCAGAGCTAGTTGCAGGGGGTACTTAGAGTGTATGTAATCAGTCCAAGGACCTAAATCTTCACAGGTGTAGATTCAAACTCCAACTTGGAAAATGAATAGTCGCTACGTTCAATACAAAACCTAGTGACAGTGGTAGTGGCAGTGGGGATATATGTGAAATCCTCAGCGTCATTACTTTCCTCCATTAGTAGTCTTACTTGCATCACTGGCATCAGATCACCAGGAAAAATTTTAGCCATCGACCAAAAATGATCAAGCTCGCCAAAGTATGGGGAAAGACGATAGCGTGCCCACTAGTTCTGGCGCACCTAAGTACGGTGGGAAGCACTCCTAGCAGATTGGGTCTTCCTCGCAATAGGTGCCATGAGAGAAGTTAGAAGCAAAAGAGAAATGAGTAGTTTGAAGACGGGAAAGAAGAAAGCAAACTCTGGATACTTCTCTCAAAGCAAAAAAATAAGGGTGAGGGTTTAAGTAAGTGTAAGCGTGCCCTTTTAAAGGGGCCATACAAACCCCAACAGACGGAAGATAACAGCGCTTTGGGAAACACATCAACGATAAAGTTAGCTTGCGTGACTAGAACTGGCGCGTGGAGGCAAAACTCAAAGAATGTAATGATGGCATTTCTAGAAGCGAAGAACCAATAACCACATGTGAGAGGATACGCTCACCCTGAAGCCACCACGTGTAAAACGCAGAATCACAAGCGACAGCCTCATCAAATAAGGCATGCTTAGGGTTTTTCAAACTTGGGAAAGATGAATCTCTTTAGGGGAAATTTAAATAAAATCTCTTCTTGTTTCCCAAGGCATCTGGAACACGCAATCATAAGTCCCATCAAAGAATGACGCCCTTAGAAAAAGAGCATAAGTCATTTAAAAGAAGGAAGTAGTTCGAAAGAGGGACCAGATGAGTTCCTCAAAAGATTAGACGATTGACCAGGTATTTCATAATGATATTTATTCATGGAATAAACAAATATCTATACTAAGAGGAAAATTTAAGGGGTGTCCCTGCCAAAGAGCGATTATCCAAATTCATCCTACACTTGGCAAATAAATAAGGAAGGCAGATCACTTGAGGGAGCTCCCACGAAGACTTTCCACATATATCCCTCGAAGGACTCCCTTTGAAGACTAATGTTATTCAAATAATGATGTCTTATAATATAAATCAAAATGTATTTGATTATGTATTTCATGTATTGAACAAACTTTCTTTATAATATGGATGAGGTTATTCGGTACCCTCGAGGGACTATGCCTGGCAGGGCATAGAAGAGCTCACATCCACTATCAAATGACCTCCCCTTGGGAGCCTCTAAGGGACATGGTTTGGAGGATTGAGAGAAAGGAAACGTTGGGAATGTAACAACCAACCTTCTTAGCACACTTAGGCAAAACTCCATCAAGTACAAATGGATGCTCGAGCCACTTATAACCGAGCCACTATGATTCAAACCTATTCGGAGGAACCTCCTCGAGGAACCGTAGTCTTGTACCTTCAACCTGGAAATAGTCCTTAACCAACACACATAATAATTGGCTCGAGCCACTTGCCAGCTGAGCCACCTCAAACTACACACCATCCATTTGATTGATGTGATCACACGTCTAGTGGGGGCACTGTTTATCCATTTTATGATGTCATGTCGCCTGGCATTGAGGAACTCAAAATCATGGAACTCAATTGAGATTATATCCTTAGGATGACAGGTCTAGGCCAATTAAACCTGATCTCGTAGCCATTCTAAGTCATGCCCTTTAGCTGCCACATCACATCCCTTATTAATGCCACCATGCTTCTAACAGGTTAGGTAGTTTCTCGTAAAAATATAATATCTCATGCATCTAGAGCAGTATCTTGGACATTAATGCGATATTACCCTAGAATTTAACGTCGATCAATCACGTCCAATACCATCAAGGTCACTCGAGTAACCTTGAATTCATATAAATAGCTAAACCAAATAATTTGTGAACGACGAAACTCTGCATAACGAAGTGCTATTGGTTTTCCCTCATACGCAAGAGCTCCTGTGAGAGAATATTTATTGCTGAAAGCATTCCCCTCATACCCATTAATACCAGTATCATTGGGAATGAGCATTAACTGAACTGAGAGTTCATGCCTTGCCTTTATTATGCCAAAAGTTCTTGCTCTTTCCCCCTCCAACCAAATTACTTGCTGGTCCCATTCATTTATTATGTTATGGTGCATTTATGGTGTAAAAATCTTATTTAATACTAGCTTGAGTATTGAATGTTATTGCCTCTTCCTTCCCTATGTTCATCATTGATATTAAATACGATACTGTGTACTAATCCTAATCTTCATAAGGGGTTATGCCTCGCTTAATAATAATCGTATTCCAAGAACCCACGTCTTAAAATCAACACTTTAGAAACTTTACAAGACAGCTAACTTATAATACTACTTGATAAAATCCACAAGTGTAATGTGTGGTCTTCGCATAATCACTCGTTCCTAATAAGTCCACAAAAGGTGATCCACCCTCGGTATTCACCGACCAGCCTTCAGTCTTTAGTCGTGATCCTTACGAATTCACATGTCATCCATAAAGATGATATCTCCACAATGAGTATAACTCAACCGAGGTTCAAAATTGATTCACAAAATATATTTGGGGATGTAACAAATTTGGATACGAAACAGATATCTTTATATCATGTATAAAATTCTAGGTAGTAACTCATTCGAATGAAAATAAAACTGGCATTTTATTTGAACTAAAATAGAGCTCATTTAAAAGAGAGTCCAATCTCATTTGAACCAGCTTCTAATGAGCTTCAGATGAATTCTAACAGAAGTCCCTCGTTCGATGTTTGTTCGATCTAAGTTCAAACTACCCTTCTAACGACAAGGCAAAGGCGTTCGAACAAGAAGCTCATTTTATTTCAACGAGGTTAAAATTTTATTTTAAATTAAAAAATTCAGCCTCGTTTTTGTTAAAAAAAATAAACATCCCAAATGAATTTTTATGAATAATTTTAAACACCATATGAATTATACCTTTGTGGGATGTAGGGAAGTCATGAATGTTGGAGTCAGTTTGTCGTGAAGGTATGTGAGAGATTGTAACGGAATACGCCAAACTAGCCATGGTGCAAATAAAATAAATAGCAAGCCTAGGCTAAATTATTTGCCCTTACATTGTTGGAACAGTTACGGAGAGTGTTTCCTCCTAGTAAGTAAAAAGAAATGAGTTATCATGAGTGGTGCAATTAGGTAGAGAATATCCCGAAGGCAGCTTTGTAGCACAATATGGAACAGGTACGTCATCAGTGTATTTTTTACCATGTGAATGGGTAGTTCGCTGTGATTTGCAACAATATCTTTTTAAAGAGAAAATGGTGTGGTAGTGGTGTCCGCTACACCCAAATTTGAGATTAAGGGCGGTATGCAAATAAGATTGGGAATGATCCCTTTCTCCATTTGATGACATGAGAGGGTTACATTTTTTAAGGAAAAAGTTTAGTCGGGGGGTCCCAAACTACGAGAAGTAGTTTTGGACTGAGGCGTGTGTTTTGTGATCTACTATACATTCTAAAAGTGATTGTGTGTGCAGTAATTAAGGGAGTCCATATTATTGATATGATAAAGTAATTATTGGTATGTTTTGTATCAAAATGGTGTTCATGTCAGTCAATATGGTAGAACACTAGAGACATGTACGGAGGTGCGGTGTTTGAAGTCCCAACATAAAAATGGGAAAGTAAACTAATTAATTTTGATGGTAATAGGGAGTTCGGAAGAGGGCATGTGACCATTTGGGGTTATTTGAGCTAGTTTGACCAAACGAATTAGAGGTATGAGTAGTAATATATTCATTCCATGTTTAGAACACCTTGATGATATAGTGTTCGTAGTAGACCGTGTGAACTTTTCCAGAGTAGGCTAAGGAATTTGAGAACGAGAGGGGGATTGGTTTGGACTTTTAGTTGGGGGATCAAACATTGTTATGGATCTATCTGGTATCGAAAATCGTGGAGCTCAGTTCCAATAAGGGGTCAGGCAACCCGATGGAAAACTTTCTTGGGAGTTTTGGATTGGTTAGAGTTGATGTCGTTTGACTTTACCCGATCATCGTTAATGTGTGCACAGTGGGGAAACAAGTTGTCGTGACAACAATTAGAGTATGTCTATACAGAATTCGAATTTTGAGGATGAAAGTCCTTGTTTAAAGGGGGGAGGATGTAATACTCCATATTTTTATGCGTATTATTTAATTATAAAAATTTGTGAAAATAAATTATGTGTGATTGTCGTGACTAGAGATGTCACTATTAATTTTTTATATATTATGGAATTCGAATTTGAAATTGGATTTTATATATATTAATTGATTAATTGATTAAGTGATATTTGGACATGTACTGGTTGATTATTAAATGTCTGAGTTGTTAGATATTTGATTTGGCAGACTTTATACTCGGCTTCTGGGACGCGTAAAACGTCCGTTTTTAGATTAAAATGTTGGGTTTTAATCCTATTGTGGTGGTATAAGGCCTGGATAATGTTTTAACTTATTTGGAGGTGATTTTGGGCTCTTTTAGGTGAGACCCACTTAGGCCCTAAGTACAATTTTGAGATAATAGGGTTTTAATTAGTCATTGGGGATATCATAAGTCATATATTACAATTGGGGAAACACCTTGAGACTAGAGAGTAGGAACTTCAAATGTAGAGGAAGAATTAGGAGGATCTTGGCATGGTTTTCTCCACAATTTCATCAAGGAAAGTTTATTTAGAATTAGATTATAGTTGCTTTTGTGTTCGTTATATCTATTCATCGAAATATAAACCCAATCACATTCAAATCTAAGTTTTGAAGATTATATATTTAATTTTCGTAATTAATCTAATTGAGGTATTAATTAGGTTAATTTCCCTGTTGATGTAAAAAATTAGATCATATATAATTATTCAATCACAGATAAATAAATGAGACAAAGAATTTTTAAAGTGGTTCAGCCTTATAAGAATGGCCTACGTCCACTGTTATGGTATTTTGATTGTATGGAATTCTCGATTACAAATTTTCTCAAGAAATTCCGGTCCCTTTACAATGAGGATTGTACAATGTATTTATAGCCCTGGGGCTGTAATGCGAAAGGGTAATACATTAAATGATGTACATATGAAAGGGTGATACATTCAATGCTCCTTAAGCGTATGCGTCTGAATGATAAGCATTTAATGAACAGTCAAACTGTTGGTTGTCCCGCTATTAATGCTTTGTTCGAGGTGCAGCTCGGACCGCCTGAGTTTCTCGGACTGCTTAAGCTTCTCGGTACTCAAGAGTTCCTCGAAGAGTTCTTGTTCCTCGGAGCGTATGAGTTCCTCGGGGAATCAGTTCTCTTCGTTGTAGTATGGTTCCTTGGAATATGTGAGTTCCTCGAAAGTATTTGTTGTTGCCCTGTAGACTGCCACGTGTCTTCATTTTATTGATCCATGTCAGCAGACTAAATTTGGTATCAACATAAGCCCCCAATGTTTCATAGTTCGAAATTTGAGGAGTGTGGAACATTCTTTCTCAAAATATGGTAGCTTTAAATGGTCCTCCTGATTTTTAGGAGTGTTTTCCTCGTATTTATTTCTCCTTCCAAATTCGTTGAATCAGGCTTTTTTGAATTTTTATAACCGCCTCGATTTCCGCATACTTTTTGTCCTTCTAGCCGCCGGTAGCGTAATCGTTTCTTCTCGCTTCGATTGCCGCACCCTTTTTGTTCCTCTAGCCGCCAGTAGCGTAATTATTTCTTTTTGTAATCATTACTTTATCATTTCCCAAGGCAGAGTATTTAAACTTCACAGACACTCCCATCGTCTTCTACCTTTTCAAATTTGTATTTTCGAGTTTTCCATTACCTTACTCTCTTGTGCGTTCATCCTTTTCACCGTTCGTTGCCAGTAGATCCACTCTTTTTCTGTAAGATCTTCTTCCTTCTTCTTCATTTCCTTCTTTCATCATGGTTTATCCTATAGAATCTCTTGATAAGTTTCGCTCTGATTTTTCTATTCCCTCCTGGGTTGTTCTGGAAGAGCTTTCTGAGCCTTCTGACTATTTCCGTTTGGCTGAGGGACATTGGTTCCCCAGCCTCTTTGTCGCTGAGTGTGGATTTTCTTTTCCACCCAATCCTCTATGTCTGGAATTTTGTCAATATTTTGACGTTGTTCCTGCAAGAATAGCCCCCAATGCATGGAGAATAGTTAATGGGGTGCATAGGTTAAATCAAATTCATGGAACTCAGATAGGAATTCCAGAAATCGTGTTTTGCTATAGATGGGCAGTTGGTGATAACACCTTTTATTTAAAAACTAGTTTTTTAAATAGGGCTTTAGTGGTCAATCTTCCGGATGCCAATAGGGACTATTTTGAGCATGGAGTTGTTATAAAAAATTGGCAACATGCTCCTTTATCAAGAGATGAAGTGTATCAGGGTCCCAGATGCCCTCCCTATGGCAATGGGATAGGTTATTTTCATTTTATTTATTTTGAAATCACGCTTCTTCTGTGTTTGACAAAATGTGCCACTGATATTGCAATGTTTATTTATTTGCAGTTGATAGCAAAAGAAAGTGTCCAAAAGAAGCAGACGTGAATATAAGGCACTTAAAACTTATCTGGAGTTTCCATCAGAGTGTTTCCGACGAGCACATTAGGTCAGCCTCGTATCTGCTGCAGTATAAGAGCTACACCACTTCTTTCACTGCTCGTACGGTGATAAGTGACGCAGAGCCAGTACCAGCTTCCACCAGCTCCTCGACTGAATCACACATTCCTTTAAGTGAAAGGATGAAGAAGATAATACCTCCCACCCTTTTTGAGAAACCTGCCTCTGGTGTTGGAGAGGCAAAAAGACATAAGATTGACGTCCCAGTGGAGGGGACAAAGAAAACTAATGGACCTTCCTCGTCTGCCCCTGTTGTGAAGGTTGTCGAGAAGCCCCCAGTGGCTCCGAGCAAGTCTTCTGCTCCAGGAGAGGTGATTGTAATATCACCGACCAAGGGTTCCTCCTTGGTTGAATCTATTCCTGCTCCCCCGAGGAAGCTGAAGAAGAGCTCCTCGGTCAATTCGGTTGACACCATCTCTCAACCCCAGACTAGTGGAGTTCCCACTTTCGTTTCCCCGAGCTCTGCCATGAGCTCGGTGAAGACTTGGATCATTCCCGAGATCCAAGGTATCGAGGAAAACCTTTCTCGGGATATAGTTACCTCTTTGGCAGCTCTCCATATTGCTTCTGTAAGTCCTTTTACTTTGAACTTTTCATCTTTTCCTTGTTATGTCTGTCTCTGACTTGCTTTCATTTTCTTTTCACAGTTGGTGAGCTGCTTCAATACAATTTTGAAGAAGGATGAAGCTATTAAATCTTCTATCTCCTCGTCTGGTGTAGAGGAAGCTTTGATGGGCTTGGGGCAGTCTCTGAAAGAGTCTCGCCAAAAATATGCTGATGATAAAGCAACTTGGGAGAAGAAGCTTGCCTCCACCGAGCAAGAGAAGGCTCGAGTTGTTGAAGTATCCCAGGAGTTAGAGAAGAAAATAAAGGACTTGAAAGGGAAGAATGAAGAGATTGAAAAAAAGCTCAAAAATGCTGGAGAGCTTGAGAATAAGCTCAAGGTTGCTGAGGAAGAATTGGGTCAGCTTCGGGAGGTAAATCGGCAGAAGGAGGATGTTGAAAATAAATTGAAGATTGCTGAAAAACTTATGTCCGAGCACCGTTCCTCGGAGAAGTTAAAGAGAAAAGTGGCTCTGACGAAGTCTTTCAGCGCTGGCTAGGACAAAGGGTGGAACAAGGGGTTAGTTGCCATGATGTCACAAGTAGAATATGGCAGCCTCAAGTACTTCAGGGATGGATGGGTCGCTGCTCTACAGGAGATGAAAGTGGATGAAAATTCCGAACTCTTTCAGCGACACATCCCTGGTCCCCCTCCAACTCCTGAAGAAGAAGAAGAGGACGAAGCTGCCTCCGAAGAGTCTTCTATGGTGATGGGAGATCATCCCCCAGCCATCCTGCCTACTACCGAGGAACTTCAGCAGCTCGCTACTTCCTCCGAGCAACCTCTAGCACTTCCCCAGCTATTATCTTTTCCTTCCGAGCAAGATACTTCCTCGTCCCAGCCTCCCGAGAAGGTTTTGGGAGACAAGGAAAAGGTGTAGAGTTGTTCGGGTTTCTCTTTATATTTTTCTTTTGTCAAATGTAACCATGAGCATATAACTCTCATCCTTGATATAATAAAACTTGAATTTTTGTTCTTGCATATTGTTGTCTCTTCTTCATACTTAGTTGGTACTTTTATTGATTACTGCTTCTTCTTTCTCTACTAGTTTCTGGCCAGGATGGAATTACTATATGCTCATGATACCAAGCTGTTGAGGCAATGCAATGATTATTTTAAGGCTGGTCATACAGATCTGAGCGCAGCATAAATTGTGGACATCCTTGGCCAAGATGCTTCGGAACAGGCGGTTGAGGTCTACCAATACTTGAAGACCCTGCTTGATCGTGCAATGTCCAATAATGTGGCTTATTATGACATGATCGAGGATCTCCAAGGCATTCTTTAAGACCTTCAGCAACAATACAAAGAATCCACTGCCCTTTTGCACGAGGGGTATGAGAAGAAGTATCAGCAACTCAATGCTGATAATGGGTACGAGAAGCGTTTTGCTGGCTACAAGGTGAGGGAGAGAACTCTGAGGTGTGAGGTTGAGGAGTGCAGATAAATAGTTGAACTATTAGAGCAAGAGAATAACAACCTGCAAAGAGAATTGTCAGAGTTGAAGTCTGCAGCTTCCACTTCAAAAGCCTTGATCCCAGTGACTGACGAGGGATTCTCGTTCTTGGAGGTCGAGAACGCCAACTTGAGGGACGAATTGGAGACCTTGAAGAGAGTTGGCCCCTCTACATCTTCTCATGGACGAGCAAGAGCTCCTCGGGGACGTGCAAGAGCAGCTCGAATTCCTATCGAGGAACAGAAGACTCAATCTGCCTTAGAGAACCAAGCCTTCCAATTAATGGCAAAGAACCAGGCTTTGGCTGAAATGTCAAAGAAGATCAGGGACCTGGAAGAGCATCTTTTTGTGCAGCAGTTAGTCTTGGAGAATAAGGAAATCTTCATCAAAAATCTCCACGAGTAGCTGGAGAGACTGACATATCAATTCCACAAACAGCCCAGGGATTTTTAGATGGCTGGGTACAACGAGGCTCTTTACCACTTGGACGATCGTATCCAGAATGCCAATAATGAGGGCTATAAGCAAGGCTGATTGAATGCCTTAGGTGTGCTGCAACTCGAACAGGGTCACTACCTGTGGGATTACCATGATCCTGGGTTGCTCGACCTACCCTTGCCACCATTCAAACTTGATATGAGCTGGATCTCTGCTCGGGCCATTCCTCGATGCTTAATTTCAACGTATCTCAGCGACTACAATCTCCATTCAAGTGTTGAGATATCTCGTCCCGAGCATCTTCTAGATCGACCATCCATGATGAATATCAGGATGTTAAAAGATTTAAACTTCATAAACTCTCCTCTTACTTTAAATGATCTGCCTGCTGGCGAGGAACCTATTTCAAAAGCAGAGGGGAAAAGACCGGTAGAATAGGAATATCGATGTAATAAATTTGTATACATTTCATTATCAATGTAATTTATTTTTGATTTAATGAAAGACTTATTTTGTTCTCAATCTTAATTGCTATTGTCTTGAAAAATACTTTACATTTGTGCATGTATGTCTGTTAAAAAGATAACAATATTGTGTTGTTTTGTTTGTCGATCAACTTATTGCCGACTAGCTTGAATTTGTGGTAGTCATAAAAATTACTAAGTTATTCCTCGACCAACTTACTAAGTTGTTTCTCGACCAACTCACTAAGTTGTTTCTCGACCAACTTACTAATAATTTTAAAAAGTCACGAGTATCAATAATTTTGATTGATCATTTTCTAGTATTCATAAAATGTTTACGACCAACCAAGGTAGTAAATTTCCTTCTCGACCAACTACAGTTAGTGGGTTTTTATCCCCGACCAGCCATAGTTAGTGGATTTTTCCTCTGCGAGCAACTTTTAGCACTTTTTGAAATAATTTTACCTCCCCACCAACTCAAGTTGGCCTTTTCGAGAATATATTTATTTCCTAACCGACATAAGTTGGCATTTTTAGGAATATTTTTATTTCCTGAGAAACATATAGTTTTATTTCCCGTAGGAATACAAGCTTTAATTCACAGAGGAATACAAGTAGCTTTACTTCCGGGAGGAATATAGGTAGCTTTACTTCCCGGAGGAATACAGGTAGCTTTACTTCCCGGAGGAATAGAGGTAGCTTTACTTCCCGGAGGAATATAGGTAGCTTTACTTCCGAGAGGAACATAGGTAGCTTTACTTCTGGGAGGAATATAGGTAGCTTTACTTCCCAGAGGAATATAGGTAGCTTTACTTCCCGGAGGAATATAAGTTTTACTTCCCGGAGTAATATATTTGTTTCTCGACCAACCTTAGCTGGTGTTTTCGAGAAAAATTTTGAGTAGCCCGAGTTTTGTCGAATTTCGTCGAGTAGTGTGTAGCACTAGGTATTCCCCAAAAAAAAATTTCAATAAAAGGAGAAAATTCACATCACTGATAATACTTGCGCAGGTGCTCTGCGTTCCATGAATTCTTAAACTCCTCCCCTTCTAAAGTTGCTATTCGATAAGTTCCTGGTCGAACAACTTCTGTAACTTGGTATGGCCCATGCCAGTTTGCCTCCAGTTTATTGTGCTTTTGAATTACTTTCTTCAGCACATAGTCTCCTTCTTTCAGGTCGCACTTCTTCACCCTCTTATTGTAGAATAGAGTTGTTCGTTGTTGGTATGCAGCATTTCTGATGGTTGCTTCTTCTCTAACTTCCTCGAGCATGTCTAAATCCAATCTTCTCATTAAGTCGCTGACAGGGGAATTGAAATTCAGTACCCTGTGTGTTGGGAGGCCCAACTCGACAGGTATAACAGCTTCACTTCCAAACGCTAGCATATATGGAGATTCTCCAATTGCTACTCGGGGAGTAGTTAGGTAAGCCCACAGTACTGACTTTAACTCGTTGATCCAATTTTTTTTCGCGTCGTTCAGTCTTTTCTTCAAACCATTCAGCAGTATTCTGTTTGTCACTTCAGTTTATCCATTACTTTGAGGATGGCCTGGTGCTGAGTGGATCTTCAAAATATTTGATTGATGACAATAGGCAGCGAACTCCTCGTTATCAAATTGTGTTCCATGGTCTGTGATGAAAGCATGAGGAAGACCATATCGACAAATGATGTTCTTCCAAATAAATTTATACACCTTCTCGTACGTCATATCAATGAGAGGATCAGCTTCTACCCACTTAGTAAAATAATCCACTGCGACGACGAGGTATTTGAACCTTCCTCTGGTCGTTGGTAGTGGCCCTACCAAATCTATTCCCTACATGGTAAATGGCTAAGGGGAAGTTATGGGTGTCAACAATGCTTGTGGAGTTCTTCGGATGGAGGAGAAGCGCTGGCACTTATCACATTTCTTGGCATAGGCTATACAATCAGCCCTCATCGTCGGCCAGTAGTATCCCTGCGTCATCATCCTTTGCAAAAGTATCTGACCTGCTACATGGGCTCCATAGGACCCTTCATGGATCTCTTCAATCAATTTTTTCACCTCGGAGGTATGTACACATATTTGCAAACCTGCCATAATTCCTCGTCAATATAAAATACTGTTAGTTAATACATACCGAGAAGCTTTAAACTTCAATTTCTTGGCTGCGAGCTTGTCAATTGGTAATTCTCCCTCCTCAATATATGCCCTGATGGGATCCATCTGTAACAACCCTCGATTTTTGGAGATTGAGAAATTAAATTTTGGAAAAATAAAATTTAATTGAATTGGAGAATTTCAAAATTTGGGAACTTAGGCCCGAAAATAGAGAATATTTTAAATTATTACGGATGACATTTTTGAGGGTACCATCGATCCCGGAAGGGTCGAGATAGTCGAAATGACTATCATTGGGTTTTATTTCGGCTCCGGAATGTTTTTAAGTTGTTTTGGCTCGAATTGGAGTAAACGAGTCATTTAAAGTGTGTATTGACATTTAAAATTGGGATTTTGTTTTAAAGGATTTGGAGGCTTACGGATTAAGCCATTTCTCATTTGAGAGAAAGGGTAAAAAGCCCTAGAGAGAGAGGAAGAGCAAGGAAAGAAGAAGAAAAGAAGAGAGAGAGGAAGAAAGCTTGGAGATTTTCGGCCCAACCACGATTTTGAGGACGATCCAACCTCTACAAATCTGAGGCAAGTGTTTAATCTTGCTAAATAGCTATTGTGTATCTTCATTTCATAATTTGTGGGGTAAAGAAATGGATTTTTGGGTATTAACATCAAAATCTAGATTTTTGGGTTTAAATCTTGAAATCAATGTTATTCTATGGTTTAATCCCATATAAATGGTTGGGATGAGATGTAGGGTGGGTTTTCTTGTTAATAACATTATTGGGTTAAAGATTTGGGGGCTTGGTGATGATATTTGGGTATTAAATTCGTGGGGTTGCTAAAATGGAAAAACGGCCAGCTTAACTGGTATGGCCGATCGACCGCGGTCTGGGGACCGATCGACCGCGCCTTAAAGGAAAAGCCTACTGCATTTCTTCGTAGGCAAAATTTGGACCCGCGGTCGACCGGGGGTTTGGGACCGGTCGACCGGTCCCCTGTTTCTAACCCAAAACTTGGATTTCTTCTCCCACTTTTCCTTTGGAGTTTATTCTTAGGGGCTTCCTTAATGGGCTGTTTTATGGGTTTCCTAAGATGACTTCTAGCCCTTTTGGTTGGGTTTTGTTGATTTGGGGTTCTCTCTAATAAAGTAAGAGATATCTTTTGGTGACTTATAGGGGGGTCTCTCACTTAATATCCGATAGTGGGAACTTCTTGGAATCATTGGATAAGAAATATCCATGTATGTGGTGAAATTTCTAGGCCAACATTTATGTCAAATCCTTATAAGGATAAGATATTGTTAAGTTACATATTGGGGCTATTTGAAAGAGAGTGGTCGCATACTCTTTAAAGAGTGAAGGGGTCTTACATCCTTAGAAGAGTTTAGTCTAAGGGCAATTGATAACTCTATAGGAGTGAGGGTTTCTGATTTCGACTCGAACCATAGGTGACTTTGAGAACGGCTTGGGATCGTACTATCGACTAGAATAAGAGGTAGCATAAATTCTATTTAGGGTAGTTTTCACGTATTATGGGGATATGACCTGTGAGATTTCAATACTTGAAATGAGGTTGGAATAAATTGAGGCTTTAGACTATTAAGTCATGTGTGTGCCTATGGTTAAATAGTACAAAGGTAAATATTGTACTTTTGGTTATGGATGAAACGTGTAGTGATGGATTCCTACACATACTCTTGGGTGATAACCCTAATGTTGAATATATATGTATAGATATATATATATGGTTTTGGGAGACTATTCATCATAGGAAAAATGATTGAATATGTTTCAAGTGAGGGATTGTATTCACATATCGAGGTATATTTATTGGAAATTGTGGTGACGACTTGTATATTGAGGATTATGTATACTTATAGCCGGGTTTATATATCTTATACATATGAACGGGAATTAGTTTGTATATATATTGATATAGCGATGTGTGAATATATGTACATATATCTATGTATGAATATGAATATATGGATATATCTATGTTGTGGTCATAAATGGTATGGATATTTAACCGTATATGATGGTTTATTATATTGTATCATATGATGGGATCATATGGATGTATGTATATTGCGTATTTGAGCGATATATATACTTATGTGGTTAAGCATACCCCACTCATGCTATCATTGGGAAGTTTCCGCGCAGAGGGTGAGCATCCTGGCATATAGAGCAGGGTGTGGATATTCCCCAGGTCATAGTCGTCCCTTGTGTTATTATATGATATAGATATATATTTTTGGGATGAGACGTGGTGGGTATGTTTCGTCTCATTGTCGGTTGGAACTATGACCGCTTCCCGGGACGTCGTGTGTGTGTGTTACCACGAGGTGGGTGTCGTTGATCCCCACCAGGTTGTCCCCATTTGTTACGTGAGCCGGACTCTGGGAAGATGATAGCATTGATGCAGTTTTATCGGCGCTACATATAGCCGGGTATTATATTTGCATGGCCATTGTACATCATATATGGTATGTGCACTTAGTCATGGGTATATGGATGATTGGTATATGTATATATATGGTGAGCATAAAATACCTATATATATGTAATTATATATCCTATATAGGAAAGGATATAGAGTTTTGGTAAAGTACATCTTAGATGATTATGGTGTACTAGATTGATTGGGGTTGATGTATCGCACATAAGGTATTATTCGGTTACATCATCCCAAGGATATTATTGGAAATTCTTTTATTTTATTTCTTTTGTTTTCTTTTGTTTTCTTTTCTTTCTTTCTTTCTTTCTTTGATAGTTAGTTTATCAATAATGGTAGTACTATATAGTATGTTAAGAATTATGGATCTCTAGGATCGACATTGCCCAGGAGTAGTGTAACGAGGGGGTTCCTTGTTTGGATTTCGCTTTGCGAGACGCCTCACGCACGAAACGCAGTGCTATGTCGAGAGTTGAGAGAAGTAATTCTATTTGTGGCATCTCGGATCTCTGGTCTTGACCTTGTCAGGAGTAGTGTAACGGGGCGGTTCCTTATTTGGATTTCGCTTTGCGAGACTCCCCACGCATGAAACGTAGTACAAGTTTGAGATTAGAGAGAGGTTTTGCCAATATTCCATGTGCATGATATTAAGAAAATAAGTTCTTACATTTTAGCCTATATATAAGTATATATATATATATATATATATAGGGGTAACGTATTAAGAAGTATAATTTATGAAATTATAAATCGGAATCCATAAAGCCTATGATGGCATAATTGTTGTAATCGTAATCTAGTAGGATTAGAAAGGGTGGATCCTTAGATTATGACGGGAAAATAGCTCTCGTGGGTATAGGCTAGGCCTATGATAAGTTAGATTGTCCTTATAAATATGGGGGTAATTTAACTCAAACTTGAGGACGCGAATAGGTGCGCGCCTTTAGATGAGAGGTGAGTTGAGGTTTCACGAGAGTGCGGTCTCACTTTAATTATGAAATAAGTGCACCGATAATTATTATGCACGGTTAACACACTTGCTAAATATTTTTCACATTCGGGGCTCTGACCCGTTTACTTTTCTCTCCTCCTTGTATATATATATATTACCACAGGTATCCTACCGCATGGATGCCGGATGACTTTCTATCCAGAGTCTTGGGAGCCGTGACAGGTGCAGACTGTTGCGGGATGTTTCATGTAGCCGCTTCCTACTTCTTTAAAATTCTAGGTAGGATTCAAGTTGTGTATCGGGTTTGTACCCAAGGGATATTTATATACATGTTTATATTTATTCCATTTCAGTTATTGTATTGGTTGTGACCCGACAGCTTATTCGGGTCTACTTTGTGTGGTACATTCGGTTGTATTTATTTAGTTCATTTTATTTCTAGTATTTCATTTATCCTAGTTCTTTCATGCATCTTTCTTTTCTTTAGTAGTGTTAGTTGGTTGGTTGTTGCACATTCTATTTAAATTTTCATACCCCGCTTATATGATTTCGGGTAGTTAGTCCTATTTTGTATAGTACCGGCAGTTGATGTTGAGACTGGACCATCTGAAACTCCTGATTTAATATAGTATAGGGCTGGCCACCCGTTATTATTTTAGGCGGGTTGTGACACCATCCAAGATGGTCCTAAATCAAGGGTGATAAAGTTCGTCGCCAAATCTTCATCTATACTCCGACCAGCTAAAACTTCAATTGGGATTGTTCTTCGTAGCTCGGTACGAGTAGCTGATGCTAATCGAGCTAGGGCATCTGCTCTTGCATTCTCCATTCTTGGTATTCTGACCAGCTGAATAGCAGCAAATTCTGATACCAACTCCATCACCTTTGCATGGTATTTGATCATTAACTCTCTTTTGGCTGCATATATTCCCAACATTTGATTTACAATTAATTGGGAATCACTGAAGACAATAATTAGTTGCGCCTCCATAATTTTTGCCAAATTAAGACCTGCAATTATGGCCTCATACTCAGCCTCATTATTGGAAGCTTTGAATTGGAAACGTAGGGCGTATTCCATGTCGACCCGTCCGGAGTGCTCAAAACTATCCCTGCCCCACTGCCTGTTGTGCAAGATGAGCCATCTATATATAGCCTCCATATAGGTAACTCGTCTTCAAACTTCTGATCTAATAGAGTTCCTCGGTGAAATATTTGTTGCTTCCTTCCTTCTTCCCCTGATATTTCTCGCTCTTCATCGATTATCTTTTCTTGCCCTTTTACCAACCGGAGTTGGTCTGAGCTCGAATTTGATGATCTTGTAACATCCACTTTCCCTTTTACCAATCGGAGTTGGTCTAAGCTTGTGTTTTTTGATCCTGTAACATCCACAGGTTGATCAGCGAGCAACTTTTGCTCTTCGGGGGTATCAGGATAAGTGAACTCTACTATAAAATATGCTACAGCTTGCCCTTTTAGCGATGATCTGGGTTCATAGACTATATCATATTCTCCGAGCTCTATTGCCCAGTACATCAATCTCCCTGATTTTTTTGGTTTATGAAGGGCTTGTCTCAACGGCATATCAGTATATACGACTATAGTATGAGCCTGGAAGTATGGCCTCATTCATCTACTCGCCTCAATCAGTGCCAGTGCTAACTTTTCCAGCCTTGGATATCTGATCTCTGCTCCTCGGAAGGCCTTACTTGTGTAATAGATTGGTTTTTGTACTCCATTCTCCACTCTTATCAACGCCGAGCTAACTACATTCTCCGATACTGCTAGGTACAAGTATAATTTTTCTCCCATCACTGGCCTGGACAACGGTGGAGGTACTCCCAAGTATTTCTTCAAGTCTTGAAAAGCATTCTCACATTTATTATTCCATTCAAAAGTCTTTCGGAGTGTCTTGAAGAATGGGAGACATCGATCAGTTGCTCATGATACAAATCTGTTGAGTGCTGTTACTCGTCCTGTAAGACTTTGCACCTCTTTCTTCGTCGTTGGAGATCGCAGCCCTAATAGAGCTTTGATCTTTTCAGGATTCACCTCAATGCCTCGTTGGTTGACAATGTATCCGAGAAACATGCCTTCTCTTACTCCAAATATGCACTTCGTCGGGTTCAGCTTCATTTGGTATTTATCTAGTTGATCAAAAGTATGACTTAAGTCAACTAGATGATCAGTAGCTTTTTTGCTCTTCGTCAGCATATCGTCAACATAGACTTCCATATTGCAACTGATTTGTTCAGCAAAGACTTTGTTCATCAGCCTCTGATATGTCGCACCTGCATTTTTCAAACCAAAAGGCATAACATTATAACAATAAGTTCCCCTAGGGGTAATGAAAGAAGTACTCTCCCTGTCTTCAGGTTTCATTTTAATCTGATTGTATCCAGAATAAGCATCTATGAAACTCAACAGCTCATGTCCCGAGGTAGCATCGACTAGTTGATCAATTCGGGGTAATGGAAAGTGATCCTTTGGGCATACTTTGTTGAGGTTGGTGAAGTCTACACACATCCTCCATTTGTTGTTCTTCTTCTTTACCATCACCACATTGGCTAACCAGTCTGGATATTTAACATCTTCAATGAAGCAAGCTTTCTGGAGCTTCTCTACTTCCTCCAGTATAGTTTGATTCTTCTCGGGGCTGAACACTCTTCTTCTCTGCTTTACTGGCTTGATCTCCTTATTCGCATTGAGTTCGTGACATAAGAAATTTGGATCTATTCCTGGCATATCCTCATGACTCCACGCAAAAGTTTTCTTTCTGCTTCTAAGGAAAGTTATCAATTCCTGTTTTAGTGAGGTTTCCAACGACGGACCTATTTGAGTAGTTCGTTCAGGGTGCTCGTCGTCCAGAATGATGTTTTCAGTAGCTTCCACCACTTGACCCTTCACGAGTTGCGTCTCATCTCTAGGATCCAATGTTTTAATTTCTGCCCCTTCTTCCACTTTATAAGTAGTAGTCTTTTTCCTTGATTCCTCCAGTTCTTCTTGCTCGGTGGATGAATAATAGCATTCCCGAGCTACTTTCTGATCACCTTTAACAACTCCTACTCCAAAATTTGTTGGAAATTTCAGGCATTGATGCACCGTAGATGGTACAGCCTCGAACTTCTTCAATCCTACTCTTCCCATAATGATATTGTATGATGACTGAATATTCTTATCCATTACGAAGAAGCGTATTCTTTCTATTCGACAAGTAGGCCACGTACCAATGAATATATCCAACTTGATCGTCCCAAGTGGAAAAACTTTCTCGCCAGCAAAACCGAGGAGGGGTCTATGATAAGGCTCCAGTTGAGATAGTTTTAGATTTAAACTATCGAAGCACGAGTAGAACATGATGTCTACCGAGCTACCATTGTCGACCAGTACTCTTAAAATTATAACCTCCTTCATTCTCATCTTGATCACCATTGGGTCATCATGAGGATATAGAACACCTGCAAGGTCATTCTTTGAGAAACCAATGACCAATTTCTCTTTATTCACCTTTCTCGGGCGATCCTCCTCAGCTAGATTTATTCCTTGAATGTACGAGCAAGCTTGAGCCTCACAGAGGTAAGCTTTTCTCTCGGAGGTAAGGTCTCCTCCTCCTACATCTCCACCTGTTATAACATTACAGTCAAATAACCCAAAGCGTATTGAAAATACCTCACGTTCTGTTTGCCTTGGTCTCTTGGGAAGATCGGGGTCGTTTTTGAGATCAACTTCATGGTTTCTTTTCTTGTTCTCCTCTGCTCTACAAGGAGATCTAGACCTCTCTCTCGTTCGGTCGTTATTTCTTCTTTCGCTTCCACGATCAACATACTTTGCCATCTTTCCTCGTCTGACGAGTGTTTCAATCTCGTTCTGAAGAGCTATACAACTTTTGGTCATATGTCCATGATCTTTATGAAACTCGTAATACTTTGCCTTATTCCTCTTATCCGGATCTGCCTTTATTTTCTCTGGACAGTTTAATTCCTCGTTGCTCTTGATTTCTTCTAGAACATGGTTGATATCCTTCTTCAAGGAGTATAATTATCGAATTTCTTCATTGCATCCCATATCGAACTTGTTCTTGAATGTTTGTCATTACCATTGTTTTTATTCTCTTTCTTCTTAGCTTTATCACCTTCCATCTTAGTTTCTTTGGCATCCAAGTTCTTCTTTACAGCCATAGCCTCCTCGGCATTCATAATCTTGGACGCTTTTCCCATCAGGTCTGATATGGTTCTATGTGGATCTTTGGCCAAAGTGCAGTACAACTTGTTGGGCAGTAGTCCACTCATCAAGGCGGTAATCGCTGTCTTCTCCTCATAATCAATGACTTCAAGTTTCTCGTTATTAAAACGAGTTATATAATCTCTGGTACTCTCACCAGCATTTTGTCTAACACTTAACAAATGTGCTACTCGTTTAACTGGCTTTGCCCCAAAACAGAAATTCCCAATGAATAACTCGGCCAGTTGAAGAAAAGTTGAGATCTTACCCCGAGGAAGATTATTATACCATATTTGAGCAGATCCGTTAAGAGTTCCCGAGAATGCTCTGCATCTCATCTCATCTGGAACAGCATAGATGTCGACTTCAGCTTGGTATTATTCTATATGAAGGACAGGGTCTATCTTTCCATCATATTTAGGTGTCACAACAGGTGCTTTGAACTTTGATGGTGTTGGAAAATCTACAATAGCCCGGACAAAAGGTGTTCCTCGAACAAAGGTTCGTTGTAGAGGGTTCTTAGCTTTAACCATTTCCCCCAATCTATCCTCCAGCCTTTGAATAGAGCCTTTCCATGCATCGTTTCCTTCCTCGGGCCTGTTGGTTCGAGCAGCTGATCGCGTTGAGGTGGCTTCCTGGGATCTATTTTGACGAGCAACTGGTCGCGACTGGGCAGATCCTCCCCTTAAGTTTGATGGTCGTCGAAAACTCCTTGATGGGGATCTAGGAGGACTTTTGCTCCTCCTAGGACCTAATCGATCGAAAGGATATACTCTGCTTAATCTTTCTAGCGCACTGGTCCTTTCTGGGGAGAGAGTGATACGTTGTTCAGTATCTGTGGCTCGCACTGAAGAAGTTCGTCCAGGTTGATAAGAAAAATCTTTAAACTCCTCATTGCGATATGAATTGGTACGCCTAGTACGCGAAGAAGATACACGGGTATTTCTTTGAATACTTCATCGTCTTGAATGGATTGGTGCACCGCTATGGAGGGTTTGTATGAGTTTATGCATAGTTTCTTGCATGACGGTCTAGCCCTGAGCTAAATTTGTCATTATTCCAGCCAGATCTGGAATATTTGGCGGAGCAGATGGATTTGGAGGGCTTCCAGCGTTTCGATTGCTTGATTCTGGAATATCAGCCATTTGTGATGGATTATTTTTTATGGAAAACGATATTACCAGTCGTTTCCCACAGACGGCGCCAATCTGTTGATGTAAAAAATTAGATCATATCTAATTATTCAATCACAGATAAATAAATGAGACAAAGAATTTTTAAAGTGGTTCAGCCTTATAAGAATGGCATACGTCCACTGTTATGGTATTGCTGATTGTATGGAATTCTCGATTACAAATTATCTCAAGAAATTCCGGTCCCTTTACAATGAGGATTGTACAATGTATTTATAGCCCTGGGGCTGTAATGTGAAAGGGTAATACATTAAATGATGTACATATGAAAGGGTGATACATTCAATGCTCCTTAAGCGTATGCGTCTGAATGATAAGCATTTAATGAACAGTCAAACTGTTGGTTGTCCTGCTATTAATGCTTTGTTCGAGGTGCAGCTCGGACCGCCTGAGTTGCTCGGACCGCCTAAGCTTCTCGGTACTCAAGAGTTTCTCGGAAAGTTCTTATTCCTCGGAGCGTATGAGTTCCTCGGGGAATCAGTGCTCTTCGTTGTAGTATGGTTCCTTGGAAAATGTGAGTTCCTCGAAAGTGTTTGTTGTTGCCTTGTAGACTGCCACGTGTCTTCATTTTATTGATCCATGTCAGCAGACTAAATTTGGTATCAGCATTCCCTTTTATATTGATTGATTTCCTCATGAACCTGGATTGAAATTATTAGAGAATGATTATAACTTGATTTATATTGCAAGTCCTTCTAAAAGTGCTCTGATTATATGAATAAATCCATGGAAATCCTAAGTGAATTGGAAAATATAAAACTAGACTTCTTGTATTCAATTTGAATTTTCCCTTTGAATCTTGATTGAAACTTGTATAATTGTTGTTAAAAGTCGGTTTCAATCATATATTTGAAGTGGTTTTGTTATTGGGATGATTGTTGGGGCTTAGACGAAGCTTTTTAAATCATTAATGGTGTTGTAGAGAGAGAAATTGGGTTTTGAAGATGATGAATACCGTAAAAAAGGAAGTGTATCATTTTTGGAATGATCGATTAATGGTCCTAGGTTTGACCGAGTGTGGGATTTTGTTTATTTGGTAGAATTATTGGGTTTTAGGGCTTAAGGCTAGGATAGTTGGTCCTTTAGGTTTGTTGTTCTTCTAGAATTGGGTCAATTCTAATGTTTTGAGGTTTGATATTTGGGATAGTTGGTTATTTTGTCCTCTACGGGTTAGTAGGAGTCAAATTGTGTATACTGTGTTAGTTATAAATCCGAGAGTTAAAGTAGTTATTAAATGTGAATTAACACTTTAAAGAATTGGGTTTGTCCAGGACATTTAGGGATAATTATGATGCACTAATGGGGCATTTCCTCTTATTGAGGGAGAATCGAAATTAGTCAAAACCCTTGAGTATGGGGTGATTAGTATATTGGTTGTGTTTATATAAGTCAGGTGGGGGTTGCTAACCTAGATGCGTAGACTCGAGAGATTGGGTGTAATAACCGTGCCCACTAGTTTATCTATTTCCTTGTAAAAGTTTTATTTATACATGAATATAAATATTTAATCATCATTATAGACTTCGTGCTTGTCCAATTAAAGTTTTTATAAATCAAAGTTTAATTATAGAAAATCAGAAGTCATTTGAATGAGGGCCTTCACGTTCGAATGTCGTTCGAACGAGACTTCTGACGATTTAAATTTGATCAAACTGATATCTCGTTTGAATATCTCGTTCGTAATTTCATTCGAACGAGGGAGAAATCTCGTTTGAACGAGATTTCAGGGTCTTTCGAACGACCACTATAGAATTTTTAAATTCGAGATTTTTTTATATGCTATCGCGTTTTGGGTCGTTAGATTGATGATGTGTCAGCGTCTGGTGAGCCTAGATGATCAGAAACGTGTTTAACATGTTTGGGGAGAGTTTTTTAAATGGTTTTGTGGGTTATAATTGAGTTATAACAAGGGGGAGTGAGGGTGGGTTTCCCCACCATTTTTCGTCAGCACAAATCCTCTTTCTCTCTCTCTCTCTCTGAAAGACCCGTCTTCTTACCCAATCATATTCCCCCATAGACACACCTTGATACCACCTATAAACCATAAGTTAAACTATTTCAAGCACATTCTACCATTATCAAGCTTGCGTCAAGGAAGAAAGTGGTGGAGCAAAGCTTGTAGAGAATATTTCGGGGTCATTTGAAGAAGTTTTGGAGTCTTGAATGAGTTTTAGGATTTTTCAAGTCATCCTTTTGTGTTTCTCCTCTTCCAATCCAAGTTAGGGTTTTCATCTTTCAAGTTTTTAATGTTTTCCAGCTATGGAAATTACGTAGGATGAATGCTAGAAGATTTATAATTCCTAAAACAAATTTATTTGATGAAATATTCAAGTCTTGCAAAAATAGAGTTTTCTTAACAAGACAAAACCCAAAGGGTCATTTTACAAATTTATGACATTTTACTTTGAAATGGAAAAAAGCATGTTAAAAATGTATAAACCCATGATTTTAATTGTCAAGGTGCATTTTGAGGTATTTCCAGGCTTGAAATCCTCTTTCACTCATGTAGAATCATGTGGTAAGGTAGATGATGGTATCTTAGACTTGTTTAAGCATGTAAAAATGGGTTTAATGGAGAAATGAATGAATGAAGAAAAACAACCCTAAATGTATTAAATATTATTAGAATGAAAGAAAATAATATTTGGGTGCATATGTAATAATAGGGCAAAGTTAGGGACATCTGGTTAAAAATGGTATTGAATGGGAAATTAAATTTTATGTGGCAACACATAAAATGATGACATGATTTTTGACATAAAATCATAAGAGGGTGTTTTGAAAGATAAAGGTTAAGCTTTAGTGCCAAATGAAACTAAATATGTTTTTCACAAAAATTATGATAAAAGGGCAAAATGATGATTTTGGCAAAAATGTGTGTCCTAGTGGTTAGACTACCTCTTAGACCTTATCGGTCTGATTTTTAGTGAAAAACGGAAAAAGTGAATAACATGAATAAATGGTGCATTGATGAAATGAACGAATGACCTAAACTAGGGAATGAGAAAATGGTAAAATAGTGGAATAATGTGAACATTAGATAGAATGTTAAAACTCATTAAACTGGACTCGGATTACACCGGGAAAAAAATTAAGGAGGCCCCGGAGTGAAAGACCCAAAATCACTGGTCAGAGCATATGGTAGCATAGCTGGTAGGGTGGAGCCCGTTAAAGTATACGGTTATTGGACGATTTCGAGAAAAGATAAAGTAAAATGAAAATGATAAGGGTTGTACTCAGTAATGTTTAAGTAAGACAACCTAGTGAAACGTAATAAATGAGACTAAATGATAAAATATGATTAACTAGTCTCCAGACCCGATAAAGGGTAATGAAATTTGTTAAGTCTGAGTGTGAGCTCATCGCTCGGGTGCATTGCATGTTAGTTGCATTAATACTAGCTAAACAGTTAAACGTTTTCAAAAAATGATTAAAATACACGGTATATGAACAGTATCTTATAGAAAACATATAGCTTAGTATATCCACCATGTTGAGCGTTCGCTCACCCCTGCTTTTTATGCTAAAACCCCTACCCCCACCCCAGGTACATTGAGTAGGGGACGCTAGTAAGGCCGCGGATGGTAGCTCACGTAACTAGATGCTCTGTAATTTATTTTAAACATTGTAAATTTGGTATTTCAAACATTCCATACTTTAAACTTTTATTTGGGCATATGGCCATGGTCTGTAATAGTACAGGTTGAATGTGATTTATTCCCTATTTATCTAGCATTATTGACAAAATTGGATTTTTATAAATAAACCTTGTAAATTGGCTATTCACTTAAAGTGATCACTTCTTTTCTTAAGTTAAAATCGACAAATTTAGTCCGTAACTAATAAAGAAAATTAAAGGATTTTCTTGAATAAAGTAAATGATTTCCCCCTCCCCCTTTAACTCCTTGACTCGGTGCCGGTTAACCCAATGGTGACCCAAATCCGGTTTGGGGCATTATAAATGATATCAGAACAATAGGATCCTCAGCTGTAACAGAGTGTTCACGTTTTATTTAATATGATTTCCTCTTACATTTTCGCGTATTTAATGCTTTAGTTAATGTTTAAATCGCTTCTTTTATCGCCTTTAGTTTGTATCGTTGTGTATTAAATTCTCAATTCTTGTGTAGATGCCTCCACGTCATGATATTGCTAGTGGGTCTGGCACCAATGAGCTTCAACGCACGGAGCAAGTCATGTGTCAACTAGTCAACTCTCTCACGCAGCAGCAGCGGGAAAATTGCAGTGAGACTATTTAGAGCACCACCTCTGCTTATATCCTCAAAGAGTTCCAGAGGTTGCACCTGCCTACTTTTAATGGGGTAGCTGGCCATGAGGCAGCTGAGGAGTGGATAGATGAAGACACTAGGATAATGGAGGTTATGTATGTGTTAGCAAAGAAAAGGTTAAAATTACTACATTCCAACTCACGGAATAAGAGCAACACTGGTGGAGCGCCTACTCTGCCAGCACCATTAAGACGATCGACTGGAGAGGTTTTCGGGTGGCCATCCTCAATATGTACTTCCCATAGGCATTCAAGGATGACAAAAAGGATGAGTTTGGCCTGTTGATTCAGGGGAAAACTTCAATAAATGAATATCTAAAGAAGTTCAAAAGTTTGTGCAAGTATGTTGATGCCATACAGAAGGACGAGGTAGAGAAGACGAGGTTATTTATTAAGGGCCACAACCTGGGTATTCGATATATCTTAACAGGTTTGGATCTGCCCAATTTTATAACTATAATGAACAAGGCCATACGGTTGGAACTTAATGCGGAAGATAGCAAGGATAATCGGGTGAAGAAGAGTGAGCCCAGTAGGTCCCAATCAGGAGGACATAAGAAGTCCTGAAGTGGGGCTCGAGGCTTTTTTGTGAAGCTTAAGGCAGCCAAGGGGTTGGCTTTTCATCAGCACAATGCACTAGGAACCAAATCCCCATATCCCCCACTTATAGGACTTATTTTGTTTGTGAGTCCCAGGGTTATTTTAAGAGGGATTTACCTCAGTAGACTTCAAGTAGTCAGCAGACTGTAAATTTTATGCTGGGCCGGAGTTCCTATTATACAGGCCCTAATCAACAGCAACAGTAGTTCCCCTCGAGTTATCACCAGCTCGCAAGGCACAGCATGGATGGTTCATGTCCGAGCCAGGGTTAGGGTAGCCGTGGGAAGGGTCAGGTGCCCAACGGTAAGACTAGTGGGTTCAAACCTAGGCGAGCTTATGCCACATCACAGTAGGTTGTATCTTTCAGTGACCCTTCGGTGATGGAAGGCATAATACATGGGTAAAGGCATCATTTGATTCTGGCGCATTGCATTTCTTCGTATTGAGTTCCTTCATTTTTAGCTTAAGATTAGAGGTGGATTTGTTTCGTCCTCCTATCTTCATCGGGTTTCCAGTGGTGACGGTGAAATTCTTAATAGGGTATGTCATAAATGTGTGATCATGGATGGAGATTTTATTTTAGAGTATGATCTAATCCTTATGGACATGGATGGGTTTGAGGCGATCCTCGATATGGATTAACTATCTTGTTTTTAAGCTACCGTTGAATGTCTCCCAAACGGGTCTCTCCATCGCTTGAGCAGTGAGCAGGGAATTGACTACCCTTGTAATTTTTTTACAATTCGAGAGCAAAAATGGTATTATGGTTGGTTGAGCAGCTTAGTGGCTCTTGATGAACCATATGGTATAATTTTACACTACTCCATGGCGGGGGAGTTTCCCGATGTGTTCCCAAATAATCTCCCCGAATTACCACCACGAGGGGAGGTGTATTTCACTATTGAGGTGCATCAAGGTGTCTCACCCATCTATATTCCACCTCACAGGATGGCCCCGAAGAAATTGCATTGCATGAGATAAGGATTTAGTTGGAGGAGCTAACCAATAAGGGCTTCATTCACCCCAGTATTTCTCCATGAGGAGCCCCTGTCCTCTTTGCGAAGAGAAAGGACAACACCCTGAGACTTTTCATAGATTATAGACAGTTGAATAGGGTGCTGGTAAAGAACAAGTACCCCATGACCCGTATTGGTGATTCATTCAACCAGTTGCATGGGGTGGGAAGGTTTTCAAATATTGACCTTCGGTTCGGGTACCATCAATTGCGTGTTAGGGGGGAGGATATTCCTAAGGCTACATTCCGGACACGGTATGGGCACTACGAGTTTCTTATAATGCCCTTTGGTTTGACCAATGCCCCAACAACATTCATGGACTTGATAAATCGCATCTATCATCCCTACCAACACCAGTTTATGGTGGTTTTTGTGGACGAAATACTAATCTATTTAACCTCCAACGTAGACCACGAGGAGCACCTCCGCACCGCGTTGCAAGTACTCGAGGAGAATCAACTATGCGCTAAATTCAATAAATGCAATTTCTGTATGAAAGAGGTCAAGTTACTTGGCCATGTGGTTTTTTGTGAGGTTATTTATGTCGATCCTTCCAAAGTAGAGGTTATCCTAAGGTAGAATAGGCCAAAGACAGTTCGGAGGTACGTAGCTTCTTGGGTTTGTCCTGTTACTATCGCAGATTCATACAATATTTCTCGAGGGTCGCTCTACCCCTCACGATGTTAGCTAGAAAGGATGTGAATTTAGAATAGTCAGATGATTGTGAGTTGGCCTTTCAGGAGCTAAATGTGAGGTTGACCTCTGTTCCCATTCTCATCCTCCTAGAGCACGGTAGGGGTTACACGGTGTATTATGATGGTTCAGGTTCAAGACTCTGAGTGGTGCTAATGCAGAACGGTCATATATTAGCCTATGCATCCCATCAATTAAAGGTGCATGAGAGGAATTACCTCACCCATGACTTGGAGCAAGCTGTAGTGTTTGTGCTTAAGAACTGGAGGTATTATTTGTACGGAGAACCTGATGCTCTAATACCACCTATGACACCCCGCCTAATTAAATACCGGGTGATCAGTCCTTTATAAAATTAAATCAGAATATCCGGTTGGTTCATATTATTCATCGTTATCAAAAACTTTATTATTAAAACTAACCACCTAATATTTAAAAAGGTTGATGTAAAAATTTTATCTTGTTATTAACCATCATTAAAGGGAAATATTTAATCATCACCATACATCACAATAGCATAAATAAATAATTAACTGAAATAATATGAAGAGCTGGAGTAAACACATCCAGTCAAAATCCCATACAATAATCCAAAGCCTTGAAATAGAAGTCTACTAATATAATAAAACATCTAAATCTCTAAATATGAAATAGGAAGGGACGACGTGTCCAACTGAAATAAACAACTAATAGATAAATAAGAATAGACTATGAAGTGTCTATTAGTAATGTCCTGCAGCTTCCACAGCAGTTACAGCTCGGCAACTGAATAGATTCTCCTAAGCTTGGTGTTCCTGTGGCTGAGCACCTAAACTAAAGTAACAAGATAATAGATTTGCAAAAGAAATGGGTCAGAGCCCGAGTAGAAAACAGTTTAAATATAGCAAGTGCTTAAATTGGTTAATTAGCACAAATACTATTCATGTTAACTTAGCGTACTCACTTGGGATGCTCACCTCTCATCTAATGTGCACACCTAGCGAGCCTAGCTACCCATACTAGTAACGATACTTTTCCAGACTATTAGTACTACAACCATTATGCCGGATAAAATACCTAAATAACCCGAGGAAAATATATCTCTATTATTTAGGAATAGGTTTAAAGATTCTTTAACTCATTCTCATAGCATTCTTAATTCTCAACTGGTGACCCAATTAGTATATACTTTAATAAAGTAGCCAACATGAAACACAGAATAGGAACTCAGTATATATATATATATATATATATATACTGCACCCATGGTTAAGAAACCCCTGGTGCTAGGCATACTCGGTTATCTAGTCCTATTGCAACACTCACGCATAAAGGACAACAGATTCAATCCCTTAAGAACCAATAAAATATATACACATATTGAAGGCGAACATAGTTCCAAGCCTATGGGCTAGGCACATACCTACGCACCCATACGACCATCACCACTATCCTTATCACAGATAGCCCATTCCTAGGTTCCATGCTCTAGTGATACGACTCAAAATCCCACGAAGGTACACAAGATATGGTCTTCCATAATGCGCTAACCTCCGTTCGATAGCCAATAGATAGGTATGTCATACACATAATATCTCAAGTAATAAGCATGCACATAACTTATATAACTTAATAGGCGTTCATGCAACCTGATTTCCGTAGTACATGAGTAATATTATTAATCTGCCACTCACCGTGATTCGATCATATATTTACTCTCACGAACATATATTCCCTCTTAGGTTCTATAAACTTCCTATATCCTGAGAACTATTACAACACCAACACACTAATAATTTGGAATTTAAGTCACTCGTTACTCACGTAGGTCATTACTCTCACTTGGATAACCCTAGGACGATTTTTAACTCGAACGAACCCTAATAAGACATTCTGAAATCTCGTTAGAAGTCAAAGGAATCTCGTTCGAACGAGGTCGTTCGAACAAAGTTCTCACTTCAAACGAACTCCATCATTTCGTCAGAAGGTCATTGGAATTCTCGTTGGAAGTCTTGTTCGAACGAGGTCATTCGAAGACCTGGGCATACTTTGAACGAGAAGTCAGGTTAGGCCCTTGTTCTTATCCAAATTCGATTTTTCCAACTTTCAATCCTTAATATCAATCCAAAACTCAACCCAACTCCAATTTAATGTTCCTAACCTATTCCAAATGACCATAAGATACTTTCTAATACAAATTAAAGGTCGAGTCCTTATATACTCAAATGGAATTCAATAATTTCTTCAATTTATAACAAATCTCTTAAATATGAACCCAGAATTTTTAAACCTTCAAAACCTTCAATAAATTTCGTGATTTCGACATATAATTACCATATTTCACAGTCCTAATAAGGGAAGGTCCTCTACATGCAAATCCATTTCCAATTCATGAGGTTTCATGACAAATTAGTCTAATTAAACCTAAGTTTTTATTACAACAAGTTTATATGATCTAATCTAAATCAACAAGAACAATATTTGCTAAAAGAGGAGCAAGATAAACACTTGCCTTATAGTGGATTTCTGATTCTCGTAATGAAATTGGTATGTGGTTGATCCTCTCATTGCGATCAACACTTTGGCGTAACTTTTGGTGAGAATCCTTGAGTTCTTGCCCTTGTTCTCCAATGGAGTCTTCTTGCTCCTTGGTACTCTGCCCCCCCCCCTCTCTCTCTCTCTCTCTCTCTCTCTCTCTCTCTCTCTCTCTCTCTCACGTGGTTTGAAATTGACAGACCTCTAACCCACGTAGCTTTTAATTAAACCTAATTTTCATCCATTTAGTTACTCAAAAATCCAAAAAGACTAAAATACCCCTCTGGGGTGTCATTTTGGGTTAAAATGCCCCGGACCCCAAATATAACACCCGAGTAGTATTTTCTGATTATTTCGACCCTTTCGGACACACTGACACACTCAAAATAGTCATTCGAGCTATATAAAAAATAATTTACCTTTTTAACCCCTAAATATATAATAGTGACGCGACTCATACACGCATCCCAAATAATTATGTCTTAACTGCCGTGTATCTCGTCCCCGACCATATTATATATCCGAGACAATATTACGTTACTCACTACGTAATATTCAACATAGTTATTACTTGTAAACGTGCTGTCTGGAACCCCGGATTGTGATTTTCTCAATTAAAATCAAAGTAAATAATTTCCTTTTGAATATAAATAAACTCGAAGATGCGGAAGCGTAAGGAGATGGTTCAATACAACAATTAATATATTCACTTAAACCGATTCATTAATCCAAGTCCTAGGATTTGCCTAAGTCATATTTATCAATATTAGCAAATTAGGCGAAACCAAATTTTAGCAAATGACTTGAATTAAACAAACTTTACCCAATATTTAATTTAAGTCCAAATTAAATTGAGTGTGATAATTAAACCAAATTTTATCTTGAATTGTCCTAAGCATGCGTTCTAAGTTATAATGCAAGATAAAATAAACAATATCACACTACGCCGCGATGTACGAGGAAAAACCCAAGACGGGAAAAAACCTCAGACGGCCCTAGCCACAAATCCACTAGATACGGAATTACAAGTACAAGACAGATAGACTTACAACGACTGACTCGATCCCTCTCAAGCCTCGATGCTTCTTCTTGTAGACACCTCTTCCTAGCGGATAACCTTGGAACACCACCGCGGTCTCGGAATCCACCGATAGGGCTTTTTATGGTCCCCGTCACCCGAGCAAGGAGCCTTTCTCCAAGTGGGTAGAATCACAACAAACGTCTTCTTCTTTGATGGATGTATAAGCAAACCAAAACTTCTCTTCTTGAATTCGATAGAGAAAAACCGGTGCCAAACTCCAAGAAATTTGATATGTATATAAGAACTTGGATAAACAATAATTGGGTGTAAACACTAGAGTGATGAAAATATTTTTCTCTAAAAATCTCACTCAAAACATGAACATTTTCCTAAACAATTTTTGCTCTCAAACTCTCTCTAAGAGATAAACTAGGATGGAAAAGTTATGGAAATGTTAAGTTGGAAAATGTCATTCCCGCACATATTAAAGTCTGTAAAAGTTGGTTAAAAACCAAGTGGGGAAGTGGGTGTAAAACTGCCAAAAAACTCGTTAGAATCTCGTTGGAAACCTCGTTAGAACGAACAATCTCGTTCGAACGACAGACCAGTATAGGTTAGTGAGAACTCGTTGGCAAACTCGTTCGAATGAAACCTGGTTCGAACGAAAAACTCGTTCGAACGACATTTCGAACGACTTCCAGAAATTTTGTAAAATTCGATTTTGGCCCAGAAACTTTATATACTTTAATTTAAAGTTCTAATTAAATTTTTCTGAAAATAAAAACACAGTTTTTATTAAACCTAACACCCAAAAAACTTTGTTCCAAGCTCCTATATATATATAATTGCATTCATACCTTGGGAGCATGGAACCATAGTTGATGACGTAGAAACGAGGCATGCAAACCGGCATATTTGATGAAGCTTTATACTCTTTGCCGCTACGTCTTCAACAAACACTTCATAGGCTTGAGAGTAATACAATGACATACTATCCTATGAATAAATGTTTTTGTCCGGAATTGAGCCAACACAATACATGGACTCAAATGGAAATTTGTGTCCTTACATTACTCAACATAATTTTAACACAATTATTTTCGATAACTACCAACTCTTGTCACGCTAGTAATTATTACTCTTAAAATCGGATTAATTATAAATTAAATTTTCTCCCTTTAAATTAATTAATCCCAATTTCCATAATTTCATAATAAAATAAATATGCGTAAAAATACGGGGTATTACAGACTTCCCCCCTAATAACAGAATTTCGTCCCGAAATTCGGAAATGAAAATATACCTGGCAAGAATAACTCTGGATAACATTCACGCATGTCATCCTCGCGTTCCTAGGTAGATTCCTCAACATTATGGTGCCTCCACTGAACACGAACTAGTGGTACTATTTTTTACCTCAACTTCCTCTAGCTACGGTCTATAATAGTAATCGGCCCCTCCTCGTAGGAGCTATCAGGCTCTAAGTCGATCTCTTCCAACGCAATGTGAGTATAGGCCAAATCGTCTCCAAGATATCTCCTCAGTGAAGATATATGGAATACGGCATGGACTCTATGCAAGTGCTCGGTAACCTAAGTCTATAAGCAACTGGCCTAATTCTCTCGATAATAGGGAATGGCCCTACATACCTAGGCTTTAACTTTCCCTTCTTCCTAAAATCCATAACTCCCTTCATAAGAGCCACACGAAGTAACACCTAGTCCCCTACATTGAACTCTTAAAAATACCAGTTGACGTCGGTGTAGCTCTTTTATCGATCCTGAGTAACCCAAATACTGTTTCGTATCAAGTTAATCCTCGCTGAAGGATCCTTAATCACCTCCGGACCAAGTAACTTGTTGTGCCTCACCTCCAACCAACATGTTGGAGAATGATAGGGTCTGCCGTATAGTGCCTCGTATGGAGCAATACCGATAGTAAACTGGTAGGAGTTGTTATAGGCAAACTCACCAGCGGAAGGTACTGCTCCCAGCCTCCACCAAAATCAATAATGCACATATGCAACATGTCCTCTAACATCTTATTTGTCCGCTCAGTATGTCCATCCGTCTGCGAGTGATAGGTTGTACTCAGTCGCAACTCCGTACTCATCGCCTCCTGAAAACTCTCCTAAAACCGAGACAAAAATACCTTATCTCTGTCAGACACGATATTGAGAGGAACCCCGTGAAGTCTCACTATCTCTGCTATGAATATCTGGGTGTACTGTCCCAAGGTATAATCCGTTCGGACAGGTAGAAAGTGGGCTACCTTGGTCAGTCGATCCATGATCACCCATATGGAATAGTGACCCCTCTGTGATGTAGGTAATCCCGTGATGAAGTCCATGGAAATGCTCTCCCATTTCTACATAGGAACCTCTAATGGGTGTAGAAGCCCCACCGGTCTCTGATGGTCCACATTTACTAGCGGACAAGTGGCATATTTCAAGATGAACTCGGTAATATCCTTCTTCATCCCGCTCCACCAGTACTGTCTCCGCATATCCTGGTATATTTTATCCCCACCGGGATGTATCACAAACCGTGAACCGTGCAACTCTGTCATCACCTCGTGTCGCAAGTCTTTTCCCTCAGGAATAATCAACCTTCTATTGAAACGTAGACCCCCATCTGAACCCACGGTATAAGACTCGGTCCCCTCTGCTAGAAGCTGCACTATCTAACTCTGGCATAAAGGATCAGTTGCCTAAGTTTGTACTACCTCGTAATAATTTGGGGCGTAACTGTCATCACAGACATGAACGATCGACCCACCACATCCTGGTGTCCTAACTCCTTCCATTTTGCTTTCCACACCTCATCCACCTCACCTACTAGCCTACGGCTCAACGCGTCTGCTACCACGTTAGCCTTCCCAGGGTGGTATTAGATATCAAATTAATAGTCCTTTACAAACTCAAGCCACCGACGTTGACGCATATTTAACTTATTCTGCGTGAAGAGGTACTATATTGACTTATGATCCGTGAAAAAGCAAAATTTCTCCCTCGGGAGACAATGTCTCCAAATCCGAAGTGCAAAAAGGATCGCCGTCAATTCCAACTCGTGGGTGGGGTAATTCCTCTCGTGAGGCTTAAGCTTACGGGAGGCATAAGGTATAGCATGATCCTCCTACTGAAGTACTCCCCCAAGTCCTAATAAGGACGCATCATTGTAGATTATATACTTCACTCTCGGCCTGGGAAATGCTAACACTGGTGATGAGGTTAACTTGTCTTTCAACTCATCAAAGGTCAACTAACAGACGTCACTCCAGATAAACGGCACCCCTTTGCGAGTCAGGTGTGTCAGCGGACCCGCTATCTTTGAAAACCCTCGAATGAACCTCATGTAGTATCCGGCTAGGCCCAAGAAACTGCATATTTCGATCGGTGTCATGGGTTGTCCCCATTCCCTTACCGCTGACACCTTCCCCGAATCCACGGATATCCCTCTGTCAGAGATGATGTGCCCCAAAAATTGGACCTCCTTCAGCAAAAACCCACATTTCTCATATTTAGCGTACAACTCATGCTGGCGTAGTGTCTGCAAAACCTGCCTCAGGTGCTCGACATGCTCCTCCTACGTCTGCGAGTAAATCAGAATGTCGTCTATGAAGATGATGATGAACTAGTCCATGAACTCTCTGAACACCCTCTTCATCAACCCCATAAATATGGTTGGGCATTGGTTATTCCGAAAGGCATAACCCTAAACTCCCAGGAACCATATCTTGTCAAGAAGGCCGTCTTCGACACATCCTACTCCCTGATATGCAACTGATGGTATCCCGATCTCAATTCATTCTTCGAGAAGAAGGCAACTCCTCTCAACTGGTCGAATAAGTCATCAATTCGAGGCAATGAATATTTGTTTCGTATTGTGACTTTATTAAACTCTCGGCAATCAACACATAACCTTAATGATCCATCCCTCTTCTTAACGAATAGTACGGGAGCACCCCACGGTGAAGTACTCCTACGGATAAACCTCTGCCCCAACAACTGCTCAATCTGGTTATGTAACTCTCTCATCTCTGCTGAAGCCATACGGTAAGGTGCACAGGCTATTGGCCGAGTGATCGACGCTAAATCAATAACGAAGTCTATCTCTCTACTCAGTGGTAACCCCAAAATTTCTTGAAACACATCGACAAACTCTCGAACAACAGGAATCGAGTCAAGTGGTACCACCACCTCCCAAGAGGTCTCCTCATCTATATAATATAAATGTGTGGATGATCCTCCCTCAAAGCGAGGCATCGCCACCAGGAACGTCTCCTGACTAAGTATGGAAAAAACTATACTCCTACTAAAATAATCAATCATGGCCCTATACCTGATAAGCCAATTCATACCTACAATCGTGTCATACTCAGACATATCCAATAAGAGCATGTCAACGGGTAAGATAAACCTCCCAATCCATATACCCACTCCCCAACAAATAAAAGAAATAACGAAACCTCTACTCAATGGTGAATCCACACAAGTAACCATACTCTCTGCTGTATCAAATAATCCCGTAGTACGTGAAAACCCTGTGGAAATAAAATAGTGTGTGGCCCTCGTGTCAAATAAAATGCGCCCCGAAGTCCCCTGGATAGAAAATATACCCTCAATTGTGGGTGGGTCATGCGGGACTGTGGCCTGGTGAAGATTGTAGACTCGTCCATACTGAAGTTGCCCCTGCTGAACTGGAATGGCTAGAATGAGTGGTAGTGCTGGCATCTGTGGGGGTGCTGGGAGAGCTGCGAGAAATAATGGTCTCTGGGGCTCTTGGCGAGCGCCCTGCTCCTACTAGCCTCTACCCTTCGGAGGGCAGTCCTGATGCTTATGGCCAGTGTTTCCACAAGTGAAACATCTCCCTAGGAAGGGTCCTCCCCTCTGTCCCTACTGTCCCCGGTCCTAATGGCCGTTACCACCCCTCATTTCTCCATGCTGGCCCTACTCCTGCTGCTGCCCTGATAGCCATGATGACCTTACTGGCTATGTCTAAAGCCTCCCGGCTCATGTCTAAAACCTTCTTACCTGAATCTCTTAGGATGCCCCTGCTAGGAACCCTGATCACTGTGTCTATGCTAACCCTGAACTGCTTGTGTCCCACTGGCACCATTTCCTCCTGTCCAGCCCTGCTGGCTAGACTCTCCTACTCGCTTAACCTCTGTCAGATGAAAACGGTGGTCCTGGCAGTGGAGTAGTGCTGCGTTAACCACTTCCGAATAGGTGGCCAAAGAGTGATTGCCTGACAAATGTTGGCGGATCCTCCATGTCAAACCATTCATAAAGCGCTGAATCTTCTTCTCCTCAGTCAGGATCTCATTCGGTACAATGTTGAAAAGGTTGATAAACTCTTCCTCATATTTTGCCACGGTCTTTCCCTCCTGCTGCAAGTTCACTAACTTTCGTCTCATCTCTGTCTGGACGGCCGAGGGGAAATATTTGTGGTCAAATCACACCTAAAAGTCTCGAATCGTGAGTATGTTTATCTCCTCAGCGGTGATAATAGACTCCCACCACTGTAGTGCTGCTCCCACTAACTTGAACGTGGCCAATATCTGACTCTGCACCTCTGTGCACTCGTGCATCCTCAAATGCCTCTGAATATCCTTCTTCCATTGGCTCGCTACCACCACATCGGAACACCTTATAAACTCCGGAGGATGCGCCTTCTGGAAGGCATCCCTAACACGTTCCTAAGCAGACGGGAAGGCCTGGGCCTGAACTGGAGCCACCACAGGTGCCTGAGGTGGTGTCTACTGCACAACTGTCAATGCCGCATTTACCGTCTGAGCTACAATGGCGGCAACTTTAGTGGCATTCATCACACCCTAAGCTGGTTGTAATACCCCGTATTTTTATTGATTTTAATTATGGGATTAATTGAATTAAAATGGGAAATTAATTGGAAATTAATTTGGCTTTAAATACTAGCGAGACGAGAGTTCGTATTTGATTATGACCATTTGAATATTACTAAGCGAGTATAGTTATATATGATTATGGAATTATTAAAATTGTCACGAGTAAAAAATATAGTAATTTTAGAAATTAAGTTGGGACGCGTGTACAAGTCGTATCGGGACTAATTTAATGGATTATAAAGTAAATTATTTTTATATCATCCTTATGGTCATTTTAAGTGCGCCGATGTGTCCAGAAGTATTGAGATAGTCAGAAAAGTCTCCCCATGGATTTAATTTGGGTCCGGGGTCGTTTTAGGCCAAACCAGCTACCCTGGAGGGTATTTTAGCCATTTTATTAATTGATGAATAGTGACCTAAGAAATTTAGAACTATTATATCAACCAACTCTTAGGGTAATTAGGTTCATTGGCTGCGACAAACTTGAGAGAGAGAAGTAAAGAGAAAGGACGGTTTTCCAAGGGTTGCTTGGGCCAAACAACCACCTTGCACCACCAACATCGCCGGAGTTGTGATCGGAGAAATAACACCACCACCCTACCATCTTCTCCAAAGGACCAAAACCTCTATTTCCAGGCAAGTGATTTAACTTGTTAAGATTCAACAAATATAATATCCATGGTAGTTTAGAATTGAAGACTAAACTTGATATATTGATAATTTCATGAATTGGGAGAATTAAATCTTGAATATGGGTAGGTTTTGCATGTAGAGAAATTTTGGAAAGCTTAGAGCTTTGAATCAGAAACTTAATGATATAAATCACGGATTAAATATGAGTATTTGGTTATCTTGAAATTGAGAGAAGTTATCCCAAGGTTTACACGGGAGAACTTGATGAACATATAGATTTGTATGCATTTTCGCATTGATTTGATGATTCTGGAACGTTAGAAATAATGAGTTTAGGTTGGCATAACATCATATATGTGTACTTTGGAGATTGGGATCATGTCATGGATTTTGGAGATAAAACGATGGCCAAAAACAAAAGAAATTCTGGGATGTAACTGGTCAATCGATCGATTGACATTCTTGAGTCGATCGATCGACTCCTATGCATTTCTGACAAAATTTCCTTTTAAGGTTATGTAATACCCCGTATTTTTGTGATAATTATTTATGGGATTAATTGAATTAAATGTGTATTAAGTGGAAATTAATCCGGATTAAAAATACTAGCGAGATGCGAGTTGGTATTTGATTATAGTGTGCGTATATGATTATATATGAATATTGAATTATGAAATTTGTCGTGAGATTGAAATACAGTAATTTGGAAATTTTGTTGAGACGCGTGTGACAGTCGCGTCCGGAATATATTTATTTTAATTAAAAGTGAATTTTATTTCTATAAACCGTATGGTCGTTTTGAGTGCGCCAACGCGTCCGGAAGGGTCGAGATAGTCAGAAAACACTAGCCGGGGGTTTAGTTTGGGTTCCGGGGCATTTTTAGGCCACACCGGCAACGTATAAGGGTAGTTTGGTAATTTTGGATTTTTGGGAATTAAAACCCACGAAAATTGGGAATTAAAAAGCTGACTTGGTAATTGCCCACTAAACCCACTAACCACATCTTAGGACTTAATGGGCTACGGGGGTTATTAGAATTGTTCCAAAATTTCCTAAGGCAAACCCTAGCCACCATTAGCACCTTGGAGAAGAAGGCTTGTAGAGAGAGAAGAGAGGAGAATTCTGCAGAGAGAGAGAGAGAGAAACTCATCAATTCGTCATCAAATCTAGAGATACACATGAGGCAAGTGGTTTAATTTCGTTATTTTGCAAAGAATGTTTCTTCCATGTGTAGGAAATTGATAAAATCTTATTGTTCTTGGGAGTTGATGAAAAACCCATTTAAATTGGATGTAGAATTTACATTTTGATGAGGAATCGCATGTAGATTTGTATTTAAATGATTATTATAAGGATAATATATTTTGGATAAAATGAAAAACGGATTTAATTAGACTCTTTGATGATTTATAAACTTCCAGGGTTCAGATTCTTGAGTTTGGGGGAAATATGTAGAGATTTGAAAATTGAATGAGGTTAGGATGAATTAACCCCACAAAATACGTTAATATATGACCTAAGTATATTTAGGATTGATTAGAAACCGTGTACAATTGTTGGTTTGATGTTTAGAGGAGATTAGAGGTGTAGAAAAGTTGGAAAAACAAGTTAAGGAAAATCTGGGCTCGAATCTGGCCACTCGTTAGAAGACCTGCCTAGGTCGTTCGAACGAGCTCGTTCGAACGAGCTTCTAACGAGTTGACAGTTTGAATTCTAATGAGAGGGATGTTCGTTTGATGACTTTCGTTCGAACGAGATCTCGTTAGAAGGCCCACTTCGTTCGAACGAACTCTCGTTCGAACAGCCTCGTTCGAACGAGACTTCTAACGAGTTGACAGTTTAGGCTTTTTAGCCTGTTTTGATTTCGCGTGTCCCGTAACCTTATTTAATGATAGAGATAACCTTCCCTTGATGAGAAATTGTTATAGTAGGGACAATTGAGATATATAGAGTAAAACCTAGAAGTGTGATTCGAACCAGATGGAAATTATGGAGTAGGATGTGAGTGTCTATTACGATGCGAGAACATTTACGGCCTAAATAATTATATTAATCGGGAACATATAAATTGTGTAGCATTATATGTCGGTACGAATGAGAAGTGTACCACCAATATATTATGGTGATTACTAAGATGTGTGCATACTTAGTATATGTATTGATTTTATGTGTATGACATACCTACCATACTTGCTATCACGGGAGGTTTACGTTCGCTTAGGGCCCTCTAATCCTTGTGTTGCCCGGATTTAGACTGGTACCTCGATGAACATAGGTCAGAGAAGGACTTATTGGGATGTTAATAAGTCTGGTGATCGTGGGAGCGCAGGTATGCGTGTGACCCGTGTGATGTGACTGTGTTCGCCTCCATTATTTGTGATTGTTGTTATCTGAGAACGATTCCTGAGAGATTCGGAATGCGTGACCCTTTTGTACGTGATGTACCGGGATGGATAGCAGAGTATGTGTGCACCGCAGCTTAGTCTCGGGGTGCTTGTATTGTATATTTATGACGTGAATAATATACACTTAATTAATGGAAACTTTCATGTGATATTGTATGTATAAATATGGTAACGTTTTGAGAAAACATAAAGGGATATCCTGAAATGAATTGTATTACTAATTGAGAATCTGAGTTTAAGTAAAGCCCTCTATTGAGTTTAAGGCTTGGCACTTCTATTTTTGTGTGCCTCTAATCTTGTTAGGCTCTTTTCATTGCAAATGCTAGTTTTTAATGCAAAGACTTTGTCTTTCGTAGCTCATTTTCGTTGCTTAATATCTAATAATTTTACCGAAAAAAATTATTAAAATCCAGACAATGGTTCTTATATGCACAATTTTTTTTTCACATTTGGTTCATTTTAAAGAAAAATTGAGATGAAAACACTATGATAGACATGTGACACGGAAATGCAATGCTCAAATAAGCTCGTGCTCATGTGCATTAAAGGCAACAAGGAGTCAAACATCTAGCGAGTTATCACCAAATCACGACTTAATGAATCCACACATTATTAAGAACATATATAAAATGAAGTCACGTTTCAAAACACTACAAAACAGTCACGTGGATATGGAATGAATGGGTAACCCGGGCATCTTTAAAGTTCATCCATATAAGGTGTAAAAAAATACAAAACTCTTTTTGTCTATTTCAAAATTTTTATCAAAATAAAATCTTTTTGCCTTTTTCACTTTGTCTGAAAAGAAACCAAAAATCTTTTTGTATTTTTCGAAAAAATTCAGAAAAACAAAAACTTTTTTTGGATTTTTCTAAAATATCAACACGAAAAAGAGAAATACAATGATAGTACACACTAGCAACTGGGATATAAGATATGAGCATGAAAAACACCATCTATTAAAAAATAAGTGGCAATCTCAATCATTAGGCCCGGAGGAGTTCTTCAAAGGAGATGACATCTTATGAAAATCTCCCACTTCGTGTGCTGGATGATTTGCAGTCGTCCATGTGGGTTAGACATCCTTGTTCAATTGTCAAGCATCAAATGCATTAGCAATATTGGCCTCAGCGACAGAGTCGAATGACATACTATTGTTAGGGCTGTGATTTAGAGGTCCATGTAGTTGTACTTGTTCGTATTCCTCCGCATGGCTTAATTGTTCGTAGAGAACATCTAAATTATTTTTGTCTTTCAAATTTTTTAGAAACTCCCGTACAGCCGCTCGTTATTCAAGCGAGCTAGTGTAGTTTATCGATAAATCGGTAACAAATAATCTGCGTCCATCAGTTACCATCAATTTTAAGGTTGTTTCCCGATAATAATAATCTGCTAAATTAGAAATATTGATCAGGTTTTGTGATTAATATCTCGTTGTATCCAAGTGGTCCAACGGTACAGTAAGTGCAATCTCCCAATTCTGTTCAATCTCGTCCCAATCATAATCCTCAGTGGCTCTAAGGTACCAGATTTGGTAGGGTTGATAAAAAATTTCTCTAGACCTCTAACCAATTGTGCTACTAATATGGAATGACACATAGCGAGTATACTTGTACTTGCTTTTTGTCAAAACATGATAGATCATGGTTTTGATCATCATAGGTAAAAATTCAAAGTGATTGAAACAAGCTACACTTGAGAATATTAGTTTGTTTACTAACCCCCATTCAATTGTTTCAATATCCCAAGGTGGATATCCTTCTACAATAGCAAAATGCAGTTTTGACATGTCATCTCTGTAATTTAAACATTGATAAAAATGTTGGAGTAAAAGACTTTTTATCTTTTGCTCATAGTCCTCTATTTTTGGTAAAATTTCGATTTGGAATACGGGACGTGGGAGAATTATCTTTGCTTTTTCAAATAGACAAATTCTCCTGATAGTGTTGAAGATCTTGTCTGAAAAATCATTTTCCAGTAATTCAGAAAATTCCAGAAAAGTATCAATTTTTTCAAAAGAAAAATCTTCATTTTCATAGTTTAAGCCTTTTAAGATTTTGAGGCTCAGACTTTTAAATTTATCCAAAGTTGCTGTTTGTTCAGCAATTTTGTCAGCAATGATACTCATGTTTTTTCTAAAAGCTTTTCTCCTGTCGCGAAGGTGAGATTTCCATGCTTCATTTAAAGGTGTATACAACTCACAAGGTATTCTTGGATTGTGAAAATCATAGGTTTCAGTATCAAGGAGGCTTTCCTTGGTCTGAAGTTTGGAGAACTGGTAAATCATATTAGGAGGTCTTAACTGTTTCATCCAATTTTTGCATGCGGTTATGGCTTTTGGCATTGTATTATATTTTTGGTGGCATGCACCAGGGAATTTGTTTACTTGCATGAAACATTGATTCCAGGTATCATAAAAGCCTGGGTTTCTTCCACTGAACACAACATAAGCAGGGTTTGGTTTAGGCTGTGTGGATGATGATGTTTGGGTTTTTACCTTTTTAGCAATAGTTCCCAATCTCCTTTGGTTTCTCCTGGATGCTTATCTCCCATCCTGAAAATAGAAAAATTCCCCTTGTTTAGTGGTTTTGATAAAATATATTTCAAAATATTTCACTTGTTTAGTGGGTGTTATTTTAAAATACTTAACATTTTCCACTTGTTTAGTGGGTTTCTAAAAACCCTACTTGGTTAGTAGGTTTTTCATCATAGTTCCTGGTAAGGTAATCTGCAAGAAAATTATTAGTACCATTTAAATGTTCAACTTCAAAAGTATAAATATCAATTTGGTTGAACCATTTAAGTCTTCTTCCTTCTAAAATTTTTATTTTATTTATTAGGAAGTCTTTTACAGCTTTTTTATCTGTTCTGACAATAAAGCCTTCAAGTGATAAGAAAATATGGAATTTTTTAATAGCAAGTTTAATTGCTAATAATTCTTTTTCAAAAATAATATAATTCAGTTCATTTGGTTTAAATTTTCCTGAATTATATCCACATATCAATTCATGTTTTTGAATTGGTTTTGGTATAGTAGTTTTCTTACCACAAATACCAAAAGTATTGGAAGGATTGTTTTCATTCCAATATTCTGCGGGAATTTCTTTGAGAACACATCCCCAACAGTTATCTGAAGCATCAGTTTCCAAGATTAATTTATCTCCTGTTTTAGGAAAATAAACTTTTGGACAATTGCTAATAATCTCTTGTTTAATTGTTTTAATAACAAGAGTATCAATATCACTCCATGTAAAGACTTTATTCTTTTTAAGTTTTTCAAGAAGTGGTAATTCTTTTTTAGATAATCCATTTATGAAATTTCTCCCATAATTAAGGATTCCTAGGAATCTTTGTAATTGTTTTTTATCCAAAATTTCCTCATTACAATCTCTTATTATAGAGATGATATGATCTTGTAATTTTAGGCCATCCTGGTTTAGGATTATGCCAAGAAAATTAATTTCTCTTTTTTCAACATCAATTTTCTTAGGTGATAAAATGATTCCATGTTTTTGGAATTTTTCACAAATAATTTTTAAATGATATATATGTTTTTCTATGGTTTTGGAGAAAAGAAGGATGTCATCTATATAGACAACACAAAAATTTTTAAGGTCTTTAAAGATTTTGTCCATCCATCTTTGATATACCTGAGGAGCTGTGTTTAGTCCAAAAGGCATAACATTCCATTGATAGTGTCCTCTAGGGGTACTAAAGACAGTCAATGGCTTGGATTCTTAAGTTAGTTTTAACTGCCAAAATTCATATTTACAATCGAATTTGCTAAAGAACTTTTTTCCTTTAGTTTTGTTAATTAATACATCCTTTCTTGGAATAAAATAACCATCAAATTATAATTGTTCATTTAGGCTTTTATAATTTATAACCATTATAGCTTTTCCTCTTATAACTTCACTATGTTTTCTCACTATGAAGGCAGGGCTAGAATGTGGACTTATTGTTTCTTCAATAAGGTTTATATCCAATAATTCTTCGATTTGTTTATCAAATTCACCTATATCATTTCTGGTATAGATCATTGGTTTTACTCTTATAATGACATTGGGATCTCTTAGTTTGAGATTGCAATATCTTGGACTTTTATCCTATAATTTTAGTGGATTTTCACTAAAATTATCATTTAATATAGTATAGAGCCAATGAGTTTCTTCAAGGGCTTTAATAAAAGGAGTCATATCCCCTTTCTTAGTAGGGCGAAAATCTCTTTCGCACTTGTATTTACGTTTCTGTAGTAAAGGCATTTTTACTACATCTTTATTGTGGGTTAGATTTATAGTTCCCTCATCAATACTTATAGGAAAATATTCTGAGATAAAATTGTTGCCTAATATAAAATCTCCATGCATTTCTGGAAAGCATAAGATTTTTAGAATAATGAATTTCTTTTCATTAAACCATATATCCACTTTTTTTGCCTTTAAATCAATGAAATTTTGTGTCCCATTGATGCCTGTTACAGCAATAGGATTTTTCATTTTAATCTATTTTTCAGGAGGTAAAACATTAGGTCTACAAGAACATATGGTTGCTCCTGTATCAATTAAGGTGCAAAGACAATATGATTTATAGCCTGCATAATTGAAATAGCCTAATACATTGTATATCTTCTCTTTCCATGGCTTGGTGAGAAGATTAGTTCCTCTTTTCCTAATTGGAAATGATGAATTTGACTGGATTTTATATTATCTTCTTTTAGATAATTTGTTCCATGTAATATTGGTACTTGTATATTTTTCATAGCAATAGGAGGTTTACTATTGCTACTACTCTCGCCTTTTAAAAGATTTTTTCCTTTTAATTTTTTCCAATCATTGTCACGAAAATTCTTTTAGCAATTTTCTGATTGTTTATTTTTAAAATAAGCATTATTACCAGACACCTGTAATTCAACGCTGTTTCGTTGTTTTTCAGGAGGTGATTCTATTATTTGGGGTAGTATCCATTGTTTTGGTACTTCCAAATCTCTCCAGTTGATTAATCTTGGTTGTATTGCCGAATCAAATAGTCGAGGTTCAAATATTTCTATAATATTTCTATCCACATTTTATGTATTTGTATGTGGTAGAGTTATCAATTCATGAATTGTTTTCCAATGTATTGACATATTTCTAGAGGTATCTTTCATTCCTATCCCTTTGGTTTGGATTTTTATAATGACAGATTCCTCAATATTTGGATCATCAATTGATATGAAGAAATTTGGTTTTATGTTAAACCAAATAACTCCATTTACCAAGTTGGATTGGACTCCTCCAATTATGGCATTCATAGGATTACTGAATCTTTTGTCTAAGACCAATATAGCTACGGGTGTATCCATATCTTGTCTTAACAGGGCAGTAATACATATTTGAATTACACAGTGCGGAAATGATCGGAATACTATTGTTACAAACTTATTATTAAAAGAGAGAGAAAGATTACAAGAAGAAGGGATTCCGAAGATGCTCTACAAGTGAGGAGGAATGCTCATTTTACAACCTTCATAAAGTTTATATAATTAAGAAAGCAAAACAAAACGTGGGCTGGTTAAAAGGAAAGTCGTAAAGTGTACCGTAGGTGTACAGTAAAAAGCATACAGTAATTTCAATAATTAAAAAAACAAATAGTAACTAATTTGGATGTCTTGTTTTATACGTCCAAATCGTCATTGCATGCGTCAGCTGATTACTGACCGTATGCAGTTCCCACTTCGTGTCCTGGATGATTTGCAGTCGTCTATGTGGGTTAGACGTACTTGTTTAATTATCAATCATCAAATGCATTGGCAATATTGGCCTCAGTGACAGAGTCGAATGACATATTATCGTTAGGGCTGTGATTTGGAGGTCCATGTAGTTGTACTTTTTTGTATTCCTCCGCATGGCTTAATTGTTCGTAGGGAACATCTAAATTATTTTTGTTTTTCAAATTGTTTAGAAACTCCCATACAGCCGCTCGTTGTTCAAGCGAGGTAGTGTAGTTTATCGGTAAATCGGTAACAAATAATCTGCGTCCATCAGTTACCATGAATTTTAAGGCTGTTTCCCAATAATAATAATCTGCTAAATTAAAAATATTGATCAGGTTTTGTGACCAATATCTCGTTGTATCCAACTAGTCCAATGAAACGATTGTTGTTTAATGAAACGATTCCTGAGAGATTCGGAATACGTGGTCCTTATGTACGTGATGTACCGGGATTGGATAGCAGAGTATGTGTGCACCGCAGCTTAGCCTCGGGGTGCCAGTATTGTATATTTATGATGAGAATAATATACTGTTAATTGAAATGAATTGTCTTGAATAATTTTGAGTATAAATAATAGCAACGGTTTGTAAAGTGAAAATAAAAGATCTCTAGTAATTATTAGTACTAATATGGGAAACTGTGTAGAAGGCATAACACTCTGAAATAGAAGATGTTGGAAATTTAAATTGGATATCGTATAGTAATGTTAGATTTTGTAATGGACTAGTTAGATATGGAAATAACTAGAATGGGTACGGGTACGATAGGAGTGCACAATTAGTTGAGAGGTGAGGAACTCATGTGAGTGCACACACTATCATCTACTTTATATTCACTGTTTAATGATATTAAACACTTGAAAATTTTTAAATTATTTTCACAATCGGGCTCTGACCCGTTTACTTTCAAATCTATTTTTGTAAAAACCTTTTAGGTGCCCAGCCACAAGGACACCATGCATAGGAGTTCTATTCAGGTGACGTGCTGTAGCTGCTGTGGAAGTTACAGGACCTTGACAGTAGAAGCCTCCATTTCCGATCTTGACTCCATTATCAGTTTTTATCATTTGTTGGGAATGTCGCCCATTCCTTTTAGAGACATCTTACTTATTCAGTTATTTCAGACTTTGGGTTGTAATTAATTTTAGTGATGCAGACTTTGCATTTATTTATTTCGGTATTCGGATTGTTGTGAGGAGTTTTCCTCCAGACTCATTATTATTGGATGGTTATTCCATTGTGACTATGTTGTGTTGGTTATGTTAACTTTTCATAATTCATTTATTGCATGTTAATCGGATTTAATTAAATTGGACAACTCAATTTTTAAATAATAGGTGGCTAGTAATTGTTAAAACGTTTGCGACAGTGATGCTATGAATTGAGTCAACTTGGCATTTTGTATTAATTTCATAAAAGAGTAGCTACCCGGTATTTAATTAGTCGGGGTGTCACAGGTAGTATCAGAGCATCAGGTTCTAGTGTCCTTAGGATCTGTACGGCTTGTTATGTTTCCGCTGAGATTTCTTTGATGTAGAGCCCTATATTTTAGGACTGTTGTATTCTTTTGTGTGTGCTTCGCTCTTCAGCTATTTTGAGATAATAACTGCGAACTTACAAAACTTAACTCTCATTTCAGATGCCTCCACGACGTGCGCAGCGAGTTCCTAGGGATGCACAGCCATTGTACAGCAGCCCTAGCCATTGTACAGTAGGCACCACCCCAGGCACCGGTAGTTGCGCCAGTTCAGGCTCGTGCATTCTCGTCTGCTTAGGAACGCATCCGTGATGCTTTTCAGAAAGCACACCCTCTGGAGTTTGCAGGTAGCTCCGATGTTGTGGTATCCATTCAGTGGAGGAAGGACATTCAGAAGCACTTAAGGTTGTACGAGTGCACAGATGTTCAGAAGCAGATACTGGCTACTTTCAAGCTAGTAGGATCTGCATTGTAGTGGTGGGAGTCCATTACCACCGTAGAGGAGAGGGACGCCCTTTCTATTCAGGAGTTCTGGGTGCGGTTCGACCGTAAATATTTTATGTCAGCTGTTCACACTGAAATGAGGAGGAAATTGATGAACCTCAAGCAGGAGGGGAGGACCATAGCGGAGTATGAGGCTGAATTTACTAATATCTTGAACATTGTTTCGGATGAGATTCCGACTGAGGAGAAGAAGATTCAGAAGTTTATGGATGGGTTGACTTGGAGGATCCGTCAGCACTTGTTGGGTAATCTCTCGTTGGCCACTTATTCTGATGTGGTTAACACTGCACTACTTCATTGCCAGGATCATTGCTTCCACATGTCTGAGAGAAAGAGATCAGGAGAGTCCAACCATTAGGGCAGGACCGGGGGAAATGGTTCCAGCGGGGAATAATCTGCTCAGGGACAACACAGGTAGGGTGATCAGGGTTTCCAACAGGGGGATCATAAGAGGTTCAGATTTGGAGGTTTTAGGAGTGGTCAGGGAGGTTTCAGATAGGGCCATCAGGATCAGAACTACCATCAGGGCCAGCAGGATCAGAATGGTCAGCAGCAGCAGTTTCAGCATGGCTAGGGGAGGAATGGTAACGACCACCAGGGCCGAGGGCAGCAGGGACAGCAAGGGGGAAACTTCCCGGGGAAGTGTTTCGTTTATGGAAAGACTGGCCACAAACGCCAGGATTGTCCTGACAGGGGTAGGGCCCCACCGCAGCAGCAACAGGGTGCTCGACACGAGCCATAGAGGCCTATGTTTCCTGCCGCCCTCCCAGCACCACCACAGATGCAACACTACCACCCATTCCAGCAGTCCCAGTTCAGCAGAGACAGCTTCAGAATGGGAGAGTGTATCAGCTCCAGCATGCCGTAGCCCCATGGGATCTACCGGCCATTGAGGGTATGTTCTCTATCTAGGGGACTATGGGGCGTATTTTATTTGATACAGGGGACTCACATTATTTTATTGCCATGATATTTTCACGCACCATTGGGTTATTAGACACCGCTGAGAGCACGGTTACTTGTGTAGATTCACCGTTGAGTAGAGGTTTCGTGATTTCGCTTATTTGTAGAGGTGTGGGTATAGAGATCGGGAAGTTTACTTTACCCGCGGATATGTTAGTGTTAGAGATGACTAAGTATCATGCCATTGTTGGTATGGATTGGCTAGTTGCATACCAAGCCATGATTGACTATTTTAGTAGGAGTATTATCTTTGCCATTCCCCGGCAGGAGATGTTTTTAGTGGCGATGCCTCGCCCTGAGGGATGATCGTCCACTCATTTGTACTATATAGAGGAGGATACCTCTAAGGAAGTGGTGATACCACTCGATTCGATACCCGTTGTTAGTGAGTTCGCTGATGTATTTTAGGATATATCTGGACTACCTCCGAGTAGAGAGATAGATTTTGTGATCGATTTGACGTCGGGCACTCGACCTATTGCCCGCGCACCTTACCGTATGGCTCCAGCAGAGATGAGAGAGCTATGAGATCAGATAGAACAGTTGTTGGGTCAGGGGTTTATCCGGAGGATTACTTCACCGTGGAGTGCCCCTGTGTTATTCGTAAAGAATAGGGATGGATCTTTGAGGTTATGTGTAGATTACCAAGAGTTGAATAAAGTCACGATACGGAATAAGTATCCATTGTCCATAATTGATGACTTATTTGACCAGTTGAGGGGAGATTCCTTCTTCTCAAAGATTGATTTACGATCGGGATACCATCAGTTGCGTATCAGGGAACAGGACGTCTCGAAGACTGCTTTCTTAACGAGATATGGTTCCTACGAGTTTCGGGTTATGCCTTTTGGCTTGACCAACGCTCCAGCCGTGTTTATGGACTTGATGAATAGGGTGTTCAGAGAATTCCTAGACCAGTTCGTCATTGTCTTTATTGATGACATTATGGTTTACTCCCAGACAGAAGAGGAGCACGCCGAGCATTTTAGACAGGTTTTGCAGACGCTACGTCAGAACGAGCTTTATGCAAAGTATGAGAAGTGTGAGTTTTGGCTGAAGGAGGTTCAATTTTTGGGGCATATCATTTCAGACCGGGGGATATCTGTTGATCCGGTGAGGGAGTGGGGACAGCCCACGACACCGACTGAAATCTGTAGTTTCTTGGGCCTAACAGGATACTACAGGAGGTTTATTCGGGGTTTCTTAAAGATAGAGGGTCCTTTGACACATCTGACTCGTAAGGGTGTGCCATTCATCTAGAGCGATGCCTCTCGGTTGGCATTCGATGAGTTGAAGGACAAGTTGACCTCAGCACCTGTGTTAGCATTGTCGAGACCAGGAGTTGAGTATCTAGTCTACACCTATGTGTCCTTACAAGAACTTGGAGGTGTATTGCAGCAGGAGAGTCAGGCCATAGCATATGCTTCCCGTAAGCTTAAGCCTCACGAGAAGAATTATCCCACCCATGACTTGGAGTTAGCGGCAGTTGTATTTACCCTTCGGATTTAGAGACATTACCTCCTGGGGGAGAAGTTTCGGTTGTTCACGGATCACAAGTCTCTACAGTACCTCTTCACGCAGAAGGGGTTGAATATGCGTCAAAGACGGTGGCTTGAGTTTGTGAAGGATTATTAGTTTGATATCCAATATCACCCGGGGAATGCTAACGTGGTAGCAGACGCGCTGAGCCGTAGGCCAGTAAATGAGGTGGCCGAGGTGTGGAAAGCTAAGTGGAAGGAGTTGGGACACCAGGATGCAGTGGCCCGATCGTTCATGTCTGTGATGACGATTACACCTTGGATTGTTACGAGAGTGGTAAAGGCCCAGGCAAATGACTTGTTCTATCAGGGGCAGATAGCTCGATTACTAGCAGAGGGAGTCGAGTCCTATACCGTTAGCTCAGACGGGGGATTACGCTTCAATGGGAGACTGGTCATTTCGAAAGGGGAAAACTTACGACACGAGGTGATGACAGAGTCTCACGGTTCGCGGTACACCCTGGTGGGGATAAGATGTACCAAGACATGAGACGTCAGTATTGGTGGAGCGGGATGAAGAGAGATATTGCCGTGTTTATTTCTAAATGCACCACTTGTCAGCTAGTAAAGGTGGATCATCAGAGATCGGCATGACTTCTACAGCCATTAGAGGTTCCGACGTGGATATGGGAGAGCATATCCATGGACTTTATCACGGGGTTACCTACGTCACAGAGGGGTCACGACTCCATTTGGGTAATTATGGACCGGTTGACCAAAGTTGCTCATTTTCTACCCATGAGGACAAACTACACTACGGGACAGTATGCCCAGATTTTCATTCCAGAAATAGTCAGACTTCATGGTGTGCCTCTAAATATCGTGTCTGACCGAGACAAGATATTTATTTCATGATTTTGGGAGAGTTTCCAGGAGGCTATGGGCACTGAATTGCGATTGAGTACAGCTTATCACCCGCAGACCGATGGGCAGACCGAGCGAACAAATCAGATGTTGGAGGACATGTTGCGTATATGCATCCTAGATTTTGGGGGTGGATGGGAGCAGTACCTTCCACTGGTGGAGTTTGCTTATAATAACTCCTATCAGTTCACCATTGGTATGGCTCCATTTGAGGCGTTGTATGGTAGACCTTGTCGTTCCCCAGCATGTTGGTTAGAAGTGGGGGACAATAAACTCCTTGGGCCGAAAGTGATTCAGGATACTTCGACAAGGATAGAGATGATACGGAGTCGCATTCGGGTAGCTCAGGACCGGCAGAAGAGCTATGCCGATGCCAAGAGGTTCTTCAGAGAATTCAAAGTGGGGGACCAAGTTTTACTCAGAGTATCTCCTATGAAGGGGATCATGCATTTTGGGAACAATGGGAAACTGGCACCGAGATATGTGGGGCCATTTCCTATCATCGACCGGATTGGGCCAGTTACGTATAGACTTGGGTTATCGGAGCACTTACATAGGATTCATGATGTGTTCCATATTTCCTCGCTAAGGAAATATCTTAGGGATGATTTGGCTCAAACTCACATTGCTTTGGAGGACATCGACCTCCAGCCCGATAGTTCCTACGAGGAGGGGCCGATTACTATTCTGGACCACAGCGAGCGAAAACTGAGGTCAAAGATAGTACCGTTAGTACGTGTTCAGTGGCGGCATCATAATGCCGAGGAGTCCACATGGGAGCGCAAGGAGGAGATGCGCGAACGTTATCCAGAGTTGTTTTTACCAAGTACTCTTTAGTTTCGAATTTCGGGATGAAATTTTGTTATTAGGGAGAAGTATGTAATACCCCATATATTTATTGATTTTTTATTATGGGATTAATTAAATTAAATGAGAATTAATTGGAAATTAATCCGGATATAAATACTACCGAGATGTGAGTTGGTAATTGATTATGATTCGTATATATGGTAATATATGAATATTGAAAATATTTAAATTGTCACGAGATAGCAATACGACAATTTGAGAAATTTAGTTGGGACGCGCGTGTCAGTCGCGTTAGAAATGTAATTATTTGAATTAAAAAAAATGAATTATATTTTTATCACCCGAATGGTCATTTTGAGTGCGCCAACGTGTCCGGAAGGGTCGAAATAGTCAGAAAACACTAGTCGGGGGTTTAGTTTGGGTCCCGGGCATTTTTGGGCCATACCGGCAACCTAGAAGGGGTATTTTGGTAATTTTAAAAATATGGGAATTAAAACCTACGAATTTTAGGAGTTAATTATATATTATTTAGGAACCCACTAAGCCCATTATCAGCATTAAGTGAGTTAGAGGGCTACGGGAGTTATAGGAGAGTTTGAAGAGTTCCAAAAAGAAACCTCCAACCACCATCTTCAACCTTGGGAGAAAATCTGTAAAGAAAGGAGAGAAGCAACCTTCATTCACAAACATCAATTCTGAAGAACAATCTAAGGCAAGTGATTTGATATTTTTAACGCATTGAATATTTCTTCCATGTTTAGTGTAGGAATTTTTCTTATCTTGAAAGTTTTGAAGAAAACCAATGAAATTGTTCGAGAAACTTTGAATTTGGGTTAGGATTTGCATGTAGAATGATAATGGACTGATTTAATATTCGAAGAGTTGTATATGATGATTTAAAAACGGATTTTTGATGAGTAATTGGGCATAATAAAAATTATGGGTTCATGTTCATAGGGTTTGGGGAATATTTGGAGATTTACATTAATTCCATGATGATTTGTAAGATTTGACCCCTAAAATATGTTAAGAGATGATTTAGGGTGATTAAAAATGGTTTATATACGTTAAAACATAAATTAGATGGACTTAGGGTGGATTTAGAGAAGAGAAGAATTGAGAAAAACGGACTTGGGAATTTCTGGGCTGAAACTGTCATCTCGTTAGAAGATCTGCCCAGGTCATTCGAACGACCTCGTTCGAACGAACTTCTAACGAGATGACAGTATCCCTTCTAACGAGTTGGTAGTTCGTTCGAAGCCATTTCGTTCGAATGATACTCGTTCGAACGACCTCGTTCGAACGAGATTTCTAACGAGTTGACAAAATGACCTTTTTGGACTGAATTTATTTCTAGTATCCCGTAGACTTATTTAAATGTTGAGGTAACCTTCCCTTATTAACTAGTGGGTATAGTTGGGAGATTGGGGTACATTGAAGAGTAAAACTTAGAATCTTGTAGTAAACCGGATGACATTTTTGGATTGGGAAGTGTATAACAAATTATGACGTAAAAAGAGTTAATAACTTAAATACATATAAATCGGGGACTTGTGAGTTGTATAATACTAAATGTTGGTACAAGAACGAGAAGTGTACCACTAATAAAATATTATGATATCTAAGATGTGCGAATGCTTAGTATATATAGTTATCTGTGTATAACATACCTACCGTACTTGCTATCATGGGAGGTCGGCGTTTGATCGGGGCCATCTAATCTTTGTGTGCCTACGAGGGGATTTAGATTGGTACCTCGAGGACATAGGTGAGAGAAGGACTTATTGAGAATTTAATAAGTCTGCTGATCATGGGAGCGTAGGTATGTGCGTGACCCATGTGATGTGAACTATGTTCGCCTCCATTGTTTGTGATTGTTGTTTAATGAAACGATTCCTGAGAGATTCGGAATACGTGGTCCTTATGTACGTGATGTACCGGGATTGGATAGCAGAGTATGTGTGCACCGCAGCTTAGCCTCGGGGTGCCAGTATTGTATATTTATGATGAGAATAATATACTATTAATTGAAATGAATTGTCTTGAATAATTGTGAGTAATAATAGCAACGGTTTGTAAAGTGAAAATGAAAGATCTCTAGTAATTAGTAGTACTAATATGGGAAAATGTGTAGCAAGGCATAACACTCTGAAATAGAAGATGTTGGGAATTTAAATTGGATATCGTATAGTAATGTTAGATTTTGTAATGGACTAGTTAGATATGGAAATAACTAGAATGGGTACGGGTACGATAGGAGTGCACAATTAGTTGAGAGGTGAGGAACTCATGTGAGTGCACACACTATCATGTACTTTATATTCACTGTTTAATGATATTAAACACTTGCAAATTTTTAAATTATTTTCACAATCGGGCTCTGACCCGTTTACTTTCAAATCTATTTTTGTAAAAATCTTTTAGGTTCCCAGCCACAAAGACACCATGCATAGGATTTCTATTCAGGTGACGTGCTGTAGCTGCTGTGGAAGTTACAGGACCTTGACAGTAGACGCCTTCATTTTCGATCTTGACTCCATTATCAGTTTTTATCATTTGTTGAGCATGTCGCCCATTCCTTTTAGAGACATCTTACTTATTCAGTTATTTCAGACTTTGGGTTGTAATTAATTTTAGTGATGCAGACTTTGCACTTATTTATTTCGGTATTCGGATTGTTGTGAGGAGTTTTCCTCCAGACTCATTATTATTGGATGGTTATTCTATTGTGACTATGTTGTGTTGGTTATGTTAACTTTTCATAATTCATTTATTGCATGTTAATCGGATTTTATTAAAATGGACAACTCAATTTTTAAATAATAGGTGGCTAGTAATTGTTAAAACGTTTACGACAGTGATGCTATGAACTGAGCTAACTTGGCATTTTGTATTAATTTAATAAAGGAGTAGCTACCCGGTATTTAATTAGTCGGGGTGTCACAACAAATTCTCCTGATAGTGTTGAAGATCTTGTCTGAAAAATCATTTTCCACTAATTCAGAAAATTCAAGAAAAGTATCAAATTTTTCTAAAGAAAAATCTTCATTTTCATAGTTTAAGCCTTTTAAGATTTTGAGGCTCAGACTTTTAAATTTATCCAAAGTTGTTGTTTGTTCAGCAATTTTGTCAGCAAGGATACTCATGTTTTTTCTAAAACATCCAAATCAGTTACTATTTGTTTTTTTAATTATTGAAATTACTATATGCTTTTTACTGTGCACCTACTGTACACTTTACGACTTTCTTTTTCAGCAACCCACGTTTTGTTTTGCTTTCTTAATTAAATAACCTTTATGAAGGTTATAAAAGGAGCATTCCTCCTCACTTGTAGAGCATCTTCTAAATCTCTTCTTCTTGTAATCTTTCTCTCTCTTTTAATAACAAGTTTGTAACAATAGTATTCCGATCATTTTCGCACTGTGTAATTGGTATCAAAGCCTTGTTATCAAAGGTTAGTATTCTAATTATATAGTTATGCTAATATGAATGTTAAAGTAGAAACTATTATACTCCATCACAGAACTTATGTTGCTGGAGAAAATTTTAGAGTAAAACATAAAGTTATTGGAATTAAGTGTCGTAATAAGTGTGTTAATTTTTTTATGAAATACCGTTTAATCTTAGTTCTATAAAAATAAGTGTGTTAATTTTTTTTGTATTTAAGGTGTGGAAAAAAAAAGAGTATTATTTTGAAAATATTTAAAGTTTTCATAAATCCCATATACCTATTATTGTTTCAAAGACCATATTTTCGTTTGTCAAAAAGCTACTGTAGTTAGCAATCGGCCTTAGGAAAACCGATTTTAGGCACCTGAAACAACATATAATAGGAGGTCTTAGGAACCAATGGAATCTGATAAAGATGAACAAAATAATAATAGTAATATTAATTTACAATGTTTAGCACCATGGTTACAAAAAGATGAATCTATGTATAATCATAGTTTGCATATAGATAAAAAAAATCTGAAAATGATATTAGTAAAATTAGTACTACTTTAAATAGCTTAACTGATATAGTCTTTAGTTGGGTAAAACGAACTGAAAGACATCGGGTCGTTAATCAAAATTATGTAAAAAAAAATTAGAATGTATTGAATTCAACTTAAACAAAGTTGATCAAAAAAATAGTCAACTCAAAACGGTTTCGAATTTAGATCTAAAAGAGGAGACTAAACAAAAAATTAAAAATCTATTAAACAAAATAGATAATCAAAACCCAGAACAAATTGGAATGAATAACCCAGGGGATAACAAAGTTCCTAGGTTATATTATGGTTCGGAAGAAATTAAAGCCCTTCAAACAGAAGAATTTAATTACACCGAATATATAAACGTTCGTGAAATATTAGATTATTGGAGACATCTATACAAAGATCCAGTATTAACTGTCTCAGAACGTAATAAACTCATTGAACAAATACAAACCACGTATTTGGAAAATGAAAAATTATTACAACACTATCAGTATGAATTAAACCAATATTCATCTGATGAAGAAGAAATTCCACCACATGTAGTAAATACAACTGATGGAAAAAGGAAGGCCGAAGTACCACTTCAGGAATTCCAAAATTGGGAAGCTTTTGAAGATTATATGCAAACCCCTGCATATAAAAATGAAAAAGAAGATTTTGTTAAAACAGGTAATTCTTCTACAAGTAACACTAAAAATGAGGATGAACCAAATCCTTTTTTTCTTAAGAAGAGATAATTTGAACAAGCAAAATATATCTCAACATGGTATTTATCTTGATCTAAGGCATGTCCCTTTTAAAGATCAAGAACAAACTATTAATGAGTGGGCACAATCCATGTCTATACTCATTACTAAGTATAAGAATGTATGGTCTAAAGGAAAAAATTTAGACTACCTTGCTGCAACACTTCAAGGAGATGTTTTACAATGGTTGCAATAATGGGAAAGCTCAGATAAAACAATTCTGCAAAAAATTGAACTCCTACAAACCTTCAAATCTTTTGATGAAATATTAAAAGGATTTGTTGAAATAATTAAAGAAAATATGATTGGATATACTGGAGAACCCAGACTTCAAGAAGATGCGTGTTACATATTATCTAAACTAGAACTATGTAACATCTGTCAATTTGAAGAATTTGTTGAAATATATAAAAAATATTATTTCAAACTAAAACATTCAGAAACCAAACACTGGATGGATCAATTTTTTCACAAACTCCCAAATCCATTGGATGAAATATCCTTACAATCTTATCCCGACTGGTTAAAAACTATCGAGAAGGATGAAATGGATGACAATCTTGATTTTCGCATTAATTGGGTATTAAGAAAAATATCTGACAAATGCATTGAAATAAAAGCCAAGAAATAAATTAAAAATCAAATCACAAATTCTAAAGTTGGTTATAAATGTTATGATAAGATTTTAAAAGAAAATTGGAAGATAGGATATAATCCACCTCCTAGAAATTCCAAATATTCTAAATATTCTCGAAAGAGAAAATTTAAATGGAAACCTTGGAAAAAGAAAACATATTTTCAAAGAATAAAAATATATTAGGAAAAAGAAACCTTCTAAAAAATCATCTCTCAAAAAGAAGTGTCATTGTTACATTAGTAACGAAGAAGGCCACTATGGACCTGATTGTCCTAAAAAGGGAAAAAGTGCAAATAAAATGATAAAATTTCTTGAAGAACAAGAATTAGAAATATTTTATGGCGAAGAATTATATGATTCCGATATTTCTAATAATTCTAATGAAATTTTATATGTGCTTGAATCTGATTCGGAAACATCCGATGAAGAACTCGTATTTATGTATAATACTGCAGAAGTACGAGGTAGTAGCGAAGATGAGCTACAAACAATAGCCCTTCGTGAAATAGTTGGAGAAGAAATCACTTTTACCAACGAACAGTTACAAGAAATTGATAATAAAAGGCAACTTATAAAAAAGGAAGATGTCTATAAATTATCAAAATTCAAATTATTCTCAACAAGAATATTTGAACAATTTAATGGTAATACTACTGCTGGCTCAACAGATGATGAAATAGCAGATATTAAACTTTTTGATTTAAAAAAGATCAAGAGATGGAAGAAAAAACACCCAAATATTAAATATATACATATCGGGTTTATTCAAATATGTATTACTGCCATGTTTAGACAAGATATGGATACACCAGTAGCTATACTGGTCTTAGACAAAAGATTCAGTAATCCTATGAATGCCATAATTGGAGGAGTCCAAACCAATTTGATAAATGGAGTTAATTGGTTTAACATAAAACCAAATTTCTTCATATCAATTGATGATCCATATATTGAGCAATCTGTCATTATAAAAATTTAAACCAAAGGGATAGGAATGAAAGATACCTCTAGAAATATGTCAATACATTGGAAAACAATTCATGAATTGACAACTATACCACATACAAATACACAAAATGTGGATAGAAATATAATATAAATATTTGAACCTCGACCATTTGATTCGGCAATACAACCCAAATTAATCAACTGGAGAGATTTGGAAGTACCAAAACAATGGATACTACCCCAAATAACATAATCACCTCCTGAAAAATAACAAAACAGCGTTGAATTACAGGTGTTTGGTAATAATGTTCATTTTAAAAATAAACAATCAGAAAATTGGCAAAAGAATTTTCCTGACAATGATTGGGAAAAATTAAAAGGAAAAAACCTTTTAAAAGGCGAGAGTAGTAGCAATAGTAAACCTCCTATTGCTATGAAAAATATACAAGTACCAATATTAGCTGTAACAAATTATCTAAAAGAAGATAATATAAAATCTAGTCAAATTCATCATTTCCAATTAGGAAAAGAGGAAATAATCTTCTCACCAAGCCATGGAAAGAGAAGATATGCAATGTATTAGGCTATTTCAATTATGCAGGCTATAAATCATATAGTCTTTGCACCTTAATTGATACAGGAGCAACCATATGTTCTTGTAGACCTAATGTTTTACCTCCTGAAAAATGGATAAAAATGAAAAATCCTATTGTTGTAACAGGCATCAATGGGACACAAAATTTCATTGATTTAAAGGCCAAAAAAGTAGCTATATGGTTTAATGAAAAGAAATTCATTATTCTAAAAATCTTATGCTTTCCAGAAATGCATGGAGATTTTATATTAGGCAACAATTTTATCCTATAATATTTTTCTATAAGTATTGATGAGGGAACTATAAATTTAACCCACAATAAAGATGTAGTAAAAATGCCTTTACTACAACAACATAAATACAAGTGTGAAAGAGATTTTTGCCCTACTAAGAAGGGGATATGACTCCTTTTATTAAAGCCCTTGAAGAAACTCATTGGCTCTATACTATATTAAATGATAATTTTAGTGAAAATCCACTAAAATTATGGGATAAAAGTCCAAGATATTGCAATCTCAAACTAAGAGATCCCAATGTCATTATAAGAGTAAAACCAATGATCTATACCAGAAATGATATAGCTGAATTTGATAAACAAATCAACGAATTATTTGATATAAACGTTATTGAAGAAACAATAAGTCCACACTCTAGCCCTCCCTCCATGGTGAGAAAACACAGTGAAGTTATAAGAGGAAAAGCTATAATGGTTATAAATTATAAAAGACTAAATTAACAATTATAATTTGATGGTTATTTTATTCCAAGAAAGGATCTATTAATTAACCAAACTAAAGGAAAAAAGTTCTTTAGCAAATTCGATTGTAAATCTGGATTTTGGCAGTTAAAACTAACTGAAGAATCCAAGTCATTGACAGTCTTTAGTACCCCTAGAGGACACTATCAATGGAATGTTATTCCTTTTGGACTAAACACAGCTCCTCAGGTATATCAAAGATGGATGGACAAAATCTTTAAAGACCTTAAAGATTTTTGTGTTGTCTAGATAGATGACATACTTCTTTATTTTCAAAACCATATAAGAACATAGATATCATCTAAAAATTATTTGTGAAAAATTCCAAAAAACATGGAATCATTTTATCACCTAAGAAAATTGATGTTGAAAAAATAGAAATTAATTTTCTTGGCATAATCCTAAACCAGGATGGCTTACAATTACAAGATCATATCATCTCTAAAATAAGAGATTTTAATGAGGAAATTTTGGATAAAAAACAATTACAAAGTTTCCTAGGAATCTTTAATTATGGGAGAAATTTCATAAATGGATTATCTCAAAAAGAATTACCACTTATTGAAAAACTTAAAAAGAATAAAGTCTTTACATGGAGTGATAATGATACTTTTGTTATTAAAATAATTAAACAAGAGATTATTAACAACTGTCCAAAAGTTTATTTTCCTAAAACAGGAGATAAATTAATATTGGAAACTGATGCTTCAGATAACTGCTGGGGATGTGTTCTCAAAGCAATTCCTGCAGAATATTGGAATCAAAACAATCCTTCCAATACTTTTGGTATTCGTGGTAAGAAAACTACTATACCAAAATCAATTCAAAACCATGAATTGATATGTGGATATAATTCAGGAAAATTTAAACCAAATGAACTGAATTATATTATTTTTGAAAAAGAATTATTAGCAATTAAACTTGCTATTAAAAAATTCCATATTTTCTTAGCACCTGAAGACTTTATTGTCAGAACAGATAATAAAGCTGTAAAAGACTTCCTAATAAATAAAAGAAACATTTTAGAAGGAAGAAGACTTAAATGGTTCAACCAAATTTCTATTTATACTTTTGAAGTTGAACATTTAAATGGTACTAATAATTTTCTTGCAAATTACCTTAGCAGGAACTATGATGAAAAACCTACTAACCAAGTAGGGTTTTTAGAAACCCACTAAACAAGTGAAAAATGTTAAGTATTTTAAAATAACACCCACTAAACAAGTGGAATATTTTGAAATATATTTTATCAAAACCACTAAACAAGTGGAATTTTTCTATTTTCAGGATGGGAGATAATCATCCAGGAGAAACCAAAGGAGATTGTGTAACTATTGTTAAAAAGGAAAAAACCCAAGCATCATCATCCACATAGCCTAAACCAAACCCTGTTTATGTTGTGTTCAGTGGAAGAAATCCAGGACTCTATCATAAATGGAATCAATGTGTCATTCAAGTAAACAAATTTCCTGGTGCATGCCACCAAAAATATAATACAATGCCAGAAGCCATAACTGCATGGGAAAATTAGATGAAACATTTAGGACCTCCTAATATGATTTACCAGTTCTCCAAACTTTAGACCAAGGAAAGCCTCCTTGATACTGAAACCTATGATTTTTACAATCCAGGAATCCCCTCTGAGTTGTATACACCTTTAAATGAAGCATGGAAATCTCATCTTCGTGACAGGAAAAAAGATTTTAGAAAACACATGAGTATCCTTGCTGACAAAATTGCTGAACAAACAGCAACTTTGGATAAATTTAAAAGTCTGAGCCTTAAAATCTTAAAAGGCTTAAACTATGAAAATGAAGATTTTTCTTTAGAAAAAATTGATACTTTTCTTGGATTTTCTGAATTACTGGAAAATGGTTTTTCAGACAAGATCCTCAACACTATAGGGAGAATTTGTCTATTTGAAAAAGCAAAGATAATTCTCCCACGTCCTCTATTCCAAATCGAAATTTTACCAAAAATCGAGGACCATGAGCAAAAGATAAAAAGTCTTTTACTCCAACATTTTTATCAAAGTTTAAATTACAGTGATGACATGTCAAAATTGCATTTCGTTACTGAAGAATGATATTCACCTTGGGATATTGAAACAATTGGATGGGGGTTAGTAAACAAACTAATCTTCTCAAGTGTAGCTTGTTTCAATCACTTTGAATTTTTACCAATGATGATCAAAACCATGATCTATCATGTTTTGACAAAAAGCAAGTACAAGTATACTCGCTATCTGTCATTCCATATTACTAGCACAATTGGCTGGCGGTCTAGAGAAATTTTCTATCAATCCTACCAAATTTGGTACCTCAGAGCCACTGAGGATTATGAATGGGACGAGATTGAAAAGGAATTGGGAGATTGCACTTACTGTACCGTAGGACCAGTTGGATACAACGATATATTGGTCACAAAACCTGATCAATATTTCTAATTTAGCAGATTATTATAATCGGGAAACAGTCTTAAAATTCATGGTAACTGATGAACGCAGATTATTTGTTACCGATAAACTGCTCTACCTCGCTTGAACAACGAGCGGCTGTACGGGAGTTTCTAAACAATTTTAAAAAATAAAAATAATTTAGATGTTCCCTACGAACAATTAAGCCATGCGGAGGAATACAAATAAGTACAACTACATGGACCTCCAAATCACAGCCCTAAGGATAGTATGTCATTCGACTCTGTCACTGAGGCCAATATTGCCAATGCATTTCATGCTTGACACTTGAACAAGGATGTCTAATCCACATGGACGACTGCAAATCATCCAGCACACGAAGTGGGAACTGCATACGATCAGTAATCAGCTGACGCATGCAATGACGATTTGGACGTATAAAACAAAACATCCAAATCAGTTACGATTTGTTTTTTTTTAATTATTGAAATTATTGTATGCTTTTTAATGTACACCTACTGTACACTTTACGACTTTCCTTTTCAGCAACCCGCGTTTTGTTTTGCTTTCTTAATTAAATAACCTTTATGAAGGTTATAAAAGGAGCATTCCTCCTCACTTGTAGAGCATATTCTGAATCTCTTCTTCTTGTAATCTTTCTCTCTCTTTTAATAATAAGTTTGTAACAATAGTATTCCGATCATTTTCGCACTGTGTAATTGGTATCAGAGCCTTGTTATCAAAGGTTAGTATTCTAATTATATAGTTATGCTAATATGAATGTTAAATTAGAAACTATTATACTCCATCACAGAACTTATGTTGCGAAAGAAAATTTTTGAGTAAAACATAAAGTTATTGGAATTAAGTGTCGGAATAATTGTTGTATAAAATACCGTTTAATCTTAGTTCTATATAAATAAGTGTGTTAATTTTTTTTGTATTTAAGGTGTGAAAAAAAAGAGTATTATTTTGAAAATCTTTAAAGTTTTCATAAATCCCATATACCTATTATTGTTTTAAAGCGCATATTTCCGTTTGCCAAAAAGCTACTGTAGTTAGCAATCGGCATTAGGAAAATAGGTTTAGGCACCTGAAACAACATATAATTGGAGGTCTTAGGAACCAATGGAATTTGATAAAGATGAACATAATAATAATAATAATAATAATAATAATAATAATAATAATAATAATAATAATAATAATAATAATAATAATAATAATAATAATAATAATAATAATAATAACAATAATAATATTAATTTACAATGTTTAGCACCATGGTTACAAAAAGATGAATCTATGTATAATCATAGTTTGCATATAGATAAAAAAATCTGAAAATGATATTAGTAAAATTAATACTACTTTAAATAGCTTAACTGATATAGTCTTTAGTTGGGTAAAACGAACTGAAAGACATCATATCGTTAATCAAAATTATGTTGAAAAAAATTAGATTGTATTGAATTCAACTTACACAAAGTTGATCAAAAAATTAGTCAACTCGATACGGTTTCAAATTTAGATCTAAAAGAGGAGACTAAACAAAAAATTGAAAATCTATTAAACAAAATAGATAATCAAAACCCAGAACAAACTGGAATGAATAACCCAGGGGATAAAAAAGTTACTAGGTTATATTATGTTTCAGAAGAAATTAAATCCCTTGAAACAGAAGAATTTAATTACACCGAATATATAAACGTTCGTGAAATATTAGATTATTGGAGACATCTATACAAAGATCCAATATTAATTGTCTCAGAACGTAATAAAAGCATTGAACAAATACAAACCACGTATTTGGAAATTGAAAAATTATTACAACACTATCAGTATGAATTAAACCAATATTCATCTGGTGAAGAAGAAATTCCACCACGTGTAGTAAATACAATTGATGGAAAAAGAAAGCCTGAAGAACCACTTCAGGAATTCCAAAATTGGGAAGCTTTTGAAGATTATATGCAAACCCTGCATATAAAAATGAAAAAGAAGATTTTGTTAAAACAGGCAATGCTTCTACAAGTAACACTAAAAATGAGGATGAACCAAATCGTTTTTTCTTAAGAATAGATAATTTGAACAAGCAAAATATATCTCAACATGGTATTTATCTTGATCTAAGGCATTTTCCTTTTAAAGATCAATAACAAACTATTAATGAGTGGGCACAATCCATGTCTATACTCATTACTAATTATAAGAATGCATGGTCTAAAGAAAAAAATTTAGACTACCTTGCTGCAACACTTCAAGGAGATGTTTTACAATGGTTGCAACAATGGGAAAACTCAGATAAAGGAATTCAGCAAAAAACTGAATTCCTACAAACATTCAAATCTTTTGATGAAATGTTAAAAGGATTTCTTGAAATAATTAAAGAAAATATGATTGGATATACTGGAGAACCCAGACTCCAAGAAGATGCGTGTTACATACTATCTAAACTAGAACTATGTAACATCTGTCAATTTGAAGAATTTGTTGAAATATATAAAAAATATTATTTCAAACTAAAACATTCAGAAACCAAACACTGGATGGATCAATTCTTTCACAAACTCCCAAATCCATGGAATGAAATATCCTTACAATCTTATCCCGGCTGGTAAAAAACTATCGGGAAGGATGAGACGGATGACAATCTTGGTTTTCGCATTAATTAGGTATTAACAAAAATATCTGACAAATGCATTGAAATAAAAGCCAAGAAACAAATTAAAAATCAAATCACAAATTATAAAGCTGATTATAAATGTTGTGATGAGATTTTAATAGAAAATTGGAAGATAGGATGTAATCCACCTCCTAGAAATTCCAAATATTCTAAATATTCTCGAAAGAGAAAATTTAAATGGAAACCTTGGAAAAAGAAAACATCTTTTTCAAAGAATAAAAAATATATTAGGAAAAAAAAATCTTCTAAAAAAATACCTCTAAAAAAAAGTGTCGTTGTTACATTTGTAACGAAGAAGACCACTGTGCACCTGATTGTCCTAAAAAGGGAAAAAGTGCAAATAAAATGATAAAATTTCTTGAAGAACAAGAATTAGAAATATTTTATGGAGAAGAATTATCTGATTCTGATATTTCTAATCATTCTAATGAAATTTTATATGAGCTTGAATCTGATTCGGAAACTTCCGATGAAGAACTCGTATTTATGTATAATACTGCAGAAGTACGAGGTAGTAGCGAAGATGAGCTACAAACAATAGTCCTTCATGAAATAGTTGGAGAAGAAATCACTTTTACCAACGAACAGTTACAAGAAATTGATAAGCAAAGACAACTTATAAAAAAGGAAGATGCCTATAAATTATCAAAATTCAAATTATTCTCAACAAGAATATTTGAACAATTTAATAGTAATACTACTGTTGGCTCAACAGATGATGAAACAGCAGATATTAAACTTTTTGATTCAGAAAAGATCAAAAGATGGAAGAAAAAACACCCAAATATTAAATATATACATATCGAGTTTATTCAAATATGTATGACTGCCCTATTTAGACAAGGTATGGATACACCCGTAGCTATACTGGTCTTAGACAAAAGATTCAGTAATCCTATGAATGCCATAATTAGAGGAGTCCAGTCCAATTTAGTAAATGGAGTTATTTGGTTTAACATAAAACCAAATTTCTTCATATTAATTGATGATCCAAATATTGAGGAATCTGTCATTATAAAAATCCAAACCAAAGGGATAAGAATGAAAGATACCTCTAGAAATATGTCAATACATTGGAAAACAATTCATGAATTGAAAACTCTATCACATACAAATACACAAAATGTGGATAGAAATATTATAGAAATATTTGAACCTCGACAGTTTGATTCGGCAATACAGCCCAGATTAATCAACTGGTGAGATTTGGAAGTACCAAAACAATGGATACTACCCCAAATAACAGAACCACCTCCTGAAAAATAATGAAACAGCGTTGAATTACAGGTGTCTGGTAATAATGTTTATTTTAAAAATAAACAATCAGAAAATTGGCAAAAGAATTTTCCTGACAATGATTGAGAAAAATTAAAAGGAAAAAACCTTTTAAAAGGCGAGAGTAGTAGAAATAGTAAACCTCCTATTATATGTTGTTTCAGGTGCCTAAAATCGATTTTTCTAAGGCCGATTGCTAACTACAGTAGCTTTTTGGCAAACGAAAATATGGGCTTTGAAACAATAATAGGTATATGGGATTTATGAAAACTTTAAAGATTTTCAAAATAATACTCTTTTTTTTTCCACACCTTAAATACAAAAAAAAATTAACACACTCATTTATACAGAACTAAGATCAAACGGTATTTCATACAACAATTATTATGACACTTAATTCCAATAACTATATGTTTTACTCTAAAATGGATAAAAATGAAAAATCATATTGCTGTAACAGGCATCAATGGGACACAAAATTTCATTCATATAAAGGCAAAAAAAGTGGCTATATGTTTTAATGAAAAGAAATTCATTATTCCAAAAATCTTATGCTTTCCAGATATGCATGGAGATTTTATATTAGCCAACAATTTTATCTCAGAATATTTGCCTATAAGTATTGGTCAAGGAACTATAAATTTAACCCTCAATAAAGATGTAGTAAAAATCCATTTACTATAGCAATATAAATACAAATGCGAAAGAGATTTTCGCCCTACTAAGATAGGGGATATGACTCCTTTTATTAAAGCTCTTGAAGAAACTCATTGGCTCTACACTATATTAAATGATAATTTTAGTGAAAACCCACTAAAATTATGGGATAAAACTCCAAGATATTGCAATCTCAAACTAAGAGATCTCAATGTCATTATAAGAGTAAAACCAAAGATCTATACCAGAAATGATACAGATGAATTTGATAAACAAATCAAAGAATTTTTGGAAATAAACCTTATTGAAGAAACAATAAGTCCACACTCTAGCCATGCCTTCATGGTGAGAAAACACAGTGAAGTTTAAAGAGGAAAAGCTAGAATGGTTATAAATTATAAAAGACTAAATGAACAATTAGAATTTGACGGTTATTTTATTGCAAGAAAGGATGTATTAATTAACCAAATTAAATGAAAAAAGTTACTTAGAAAATTCGGTTGTAAATCTGGATTTTGGCAGTTAAAACATACTGAAGAATCCAAGACATTGACACCATTTAGTAGCCCTAAAGGACACTATCAATGGAATGTTATGCCTTTTGGACTAAACACAGCTCCTCGGGAATATCAAAGATGGACGGACAAAATCTTTAAAGACTTTAAAGATTTTTGTGTTGTCTATATAGATGACATCCTTGTTTTCTCCAAAACCATAGAAGAACATAGATATCGTCTAAAAATTATTTGTGAAAAAATTCAAAGACATGGAATCATTTTATCACCTAAGAAAATTGATGTTGAAAAAATAGAAATTAATTTTCCTGGCATAATCCTAAACCAGGATGGCCTACAATTACAATATCATATCATCTCTAAAATAAGAGATTTAATGAGAAAATTTTGGATAAAAAACAATTACAAAGTTTCCTAAGAATCCTTAATTATAGGAGAAATTTCATAAAAGGATTATCTAAAAAAGAATTACCACTTCTTGAAAAACATAAAAAGAATAAAGTCATTACATGGAGTGATAATGATGCTCTTGTTATTAAAACAATTAAACAAGAGATTATTAGCAACTGTCCAAAAGTTTATTTTCCTAAAACAGGAGATAAATTAATATTGGAAACTGATGCTTCAGATAACAGCTGAGGATGTGTTCTCAAAGCAATTCCTGCAAAATATTGGAATGAAAACAATCCTTCAAATACTTTTGGTATTCATGGTAAGAAAACTACTATACCAAAATCAATTCAAAAACATGAATTGATATGTGGATATAATTCAGGAAAATTTAAACCAAATGAACTGAATTATATTATTTTTGAAAAAGAATTATTAGCAATTAAATTTGCTATTAAAAAATTCCATATTTTCTTAGAACCTGAAGACTTTATTGTCAGAACAGATAATAAAGTTGTAAAAGACTTCCTAATAAATAAAAGAAACATTTTAGAAGGAAGAAGACTTAAATGGTTCAACCAAATTGCTATTTATACTTTTGAAGTTCAACATTTAAATGGTACTAATAATTTTCTTGCAGATTACCTTAGATGGAACTATGATGAAAAACCTACTAACCAAGTAGAGTTTTTAGAAACCCACTAAACAAGTGGAAAATGTTAAGTATTTTAAAATAACACCCACTAAACAAGTGGAATATTTTGAAATATATTTTATCAAAACCACTAAACAAGTGGAATTTTTCTATTTTCAGGATGGGAGATAAGCATCCAGGAGAAACCAAAAGGAGATTGGGTAACTATTGCTAAAAAGGTAAAAACCCAAGCATCATCATCCACACAGCCTATACCAAACCCTGTTTATGTTGCGTTAAGTGGAAGAAACCCAGGCTTTTATGATAACTGGAATCAATGTTTCATGCAAGTAAATAAATTCCCTGGTGCATGCCACAAAAATTATTATACAATGCCAGAAGCCATAACTGCAAGGAAAAATTGGATGAAACAGTTAGGACCTCCTAATATGATTTACCAGTTCTCCAAACTTCAGACCAAGGAAAGCCACCTTGATACTAAAACCTATGATTTTCACAATACAGGAATCCCCTCTGAGTTCTATACACATTTAAATGAAGCATGGAAATCTCATCTTTGCGACAGGAGAAAATATTTTAGAAAAAACATGAGTATCCTTGTTGACAAAATTGCTGAACAAACAGCAACTTTGGATAAACTTAAAAGTCTAAGCCTCAAAATCTTAAAAGGCATAAAGTATGAAAATGAAGATATTTCTTTAGAAAAAATTGATCCTTTTCTGAAATTTTCTGAATTACTGGGAAATGATTTTTCAGACAAGATCTTCAACACTATCAGGAGAATTTGTCTATTTGAAAAAGCAAAGATAATTCCCCCACGTCCTCTATTCCAAATCGAAATTTTACCAAAAATCGAGGACCATGAGCAAAAGATAAAAAGTCTTTTACTCCAACATTTTTATCAAGGTTTAAATTACAGTGATGACATGCCAAAACTGCATTTTGTTACTGAAAAAGGATATCCACCTTGGGATATTGAAACAATTGAATGGGGGTTAGTAAAAAAACTAATTTTCTCAAGTGTAGCTTGTTTCAATCACTTTGAATTTTTACCTATGATGATCAAAACCATGATCTATCATGTTTTGATGAAAAGCAAGTACAAGTATACTCGCTATCTGTCATTCCATATTACTAGCACAATTGGTTGGCGGTCTAGAGAAATTTTCTATCAACCCTACCAAATCTGGTACTTCAAAGCCACTAAGGATTATGAATGGGACGAGATTAAACAGAATTGGGAGATTGCACTTACTGTACCGTTGGACCAATTGCATACAACGAGATATTGGTCACAAAACCCGATCGATATTTCTAATTTAGCAGATTACTATTATCGGGAAACAGCCTTAAAATTCATGGTAACCGATGAACGCAGATTATTTGTTATCGATTTACCGATAAACTACACTACCTCGATTGAACAACGAGCGGCTGTACGGGAGTTTCTAAACAATTTGAAAAACAAAAATAATTTAGATGTTCCCTACGAACAATTAAGCCATGCGGAGGAATACGAACAAGTACAACTACATGGACCTCCAAATCACAGCCCTAACGATAGTATGTCATTCGACTCTGTCGCTGAGGCCAATATTGCTAATGCATTTGATGCTTGACAATTGAACAAAGATGTTTAACCCACATGGACGACTGTAAATCATCCAGCACACGAAGTGGGAACTGCATACGGTCAGTAATCAGCTGACGCATGCAATGACGATTTGGACGTATAAAACAAAACATCCAAATCAGTTACTATTTGTTTTGTTTTTAATTTTTGAAATTATTGTATGCTTTTTACTGTGCACCTACTGTACACTTTACGACTTTCCTTTTCAGCAGCCCACGTTTTGTTTTGCTTTCTTAATTAAATAACCTTTATAAATGGAATAAAAGGAGCATTCCTCCTCACTTGTAGAGCATCTTCTGAATCTCTTCTTCTTGTAATCTTTCTCTCTCTTTTAATAATAAGTTTGTAACAATAGTATTCCGATCATTTCCGCACAGTGTGGAAATGATCGGAATACTATTGTTACAAACTTATTATTAAAAGAGAGAGAAAGATTAAAAAAAAAAAAAAAAAAAAATAATAATAATAATAATAATAATAATAATAATAATAATAATAATAATAATAATAATAATAATAATAATAATAATAATAATAATAATAATAATAATAATTTTCAATGTTTAGCACCATGGTTACAAAAAGATGAATCTATGTATAATCATAGTTTCATATATATACAAAATCTGAAAATAATATTAGTAAAATTAGTACTACTTTAAATAGCTTAACAGATAATAAAATTGTAAATGATATTTTCTCACCAAGAACATATGGTTGTTCCTGTATCAATTAAGGTGCAAAGACTATATGGTTTATAGACTGCAAAATTTAAATAGCCTAAAAAATAAGTATATCTTCTCTTTCCATGGCTTGGTGAGAAGATTATTTCCTCCAGAAAAAAAACTAGATTGTATTGAATTCAACTTAAAAAAAGTTGATCAACCAAATGTTATCAAAGGTTAGTATTCTAATTATATAGTTATGCTAATATGAATGTTAAAGTAGAAACTATTATACTCCATCACGGAACTTATGTTGTTGGAGAAAATTTTCGAGTAAAACATAAAGTTATTGGAATTAAGTATCGCAATAATTGTAGTATGAAATACCGTTTAATCTTAGTTCTATATAAATAAGTGTGTTAATTTTTTTTTGTATTTAAGGTGTGAAAAAAAAAGAGTATTATTTTGAAAATCTTTAAAGTTTTCATAAATCCCATATACCTATTATTGTTTCAAAGCCCATATTTTCGTTTGCCAAAAAGCTATTGTAGTTAGCAATCGGCCTTAGGAAAATCGATTTTAGGCACCTGAAACAACATATAATATGAGGTCTTAGGAACCAATGGAATCTGATAAAGATGAACAAAATAATAATAATATTAATTTACAATATTTAGCACCACGGTTATAAAAAGATGAATCTATGTATAATCATAGTTTCCATATAGTTAAAAAAATCTGAAAATGAAATTAGTAAAATTAGTACTACTTTAAATAGCTTAACTGATATAGTCTTTAGTTGGGTAAAACGAACTGAAAGACATCAGGTTGTTAATCAAAATTATGTAAAAAAAAAATTAGATCGTATTGAATTCAACTTAAACAAAGTTGATCAAAAAATTAGTCAACTCGAAACGGTTTTAAATTTAGATCTAAAGGAGGAGACCAAACAAAAAATTGAAAATCTATTAAACAAAATAGACAGAACAAATTAGAATGAATAACCCAGGGGATAACAGAGTTCCTAGGTTATATTATGGTTCGAAAGAAATTAAATCCCTTCAAGCAGAAGAATTTAATTACACCGAATATATAAACATTCGTGAAATATTAGATTATTGGAGATATCTATACAAAGATCCAATATTAACTGTCTCAGAATGTAATAAACTCATTGAACAAATACAAACCACGTATTTAGAAAATGAAAAGTTATTACAATACTATCAGTATGAATTAAACCAATATTCATCTGATGAAGAAGAAATTCCACCACATGTAGTAAATACAACTAATGGAAAAAGGAAGGCTGAAGAACCACTTCAGGAATTCCAAAATTGGGAAGCTTTTGAAGATTATATGCAAACCCCTGTTAAAACAGGCAATGCTTCTACAAGTAACACTAAAAATGAGGATGAACCAAATCCTTTTTTCTTAAGATGAGATAATTTGAACAAGCAAAATATATCTCAACATGGAACTTATCTTGATCTAAGGCATGTCCCTTTTAAAGATCAAGAACAAACTATTAATGAGTGGACACAATCCATGTCTACATTCATTACTAATTATAAAAATGTCTGATCTAAAGAAAAAAATTTAGACTACCTTGCTGCAACATTTCAAGGAGATGTTTTACAATGGTTACAACAATGGGAAAGCTCAGATAAAGGAATTCAGCAAAAAACTGAACTCCTAAAAACCTTCAAATCTTTTGATGAAATATTAAAAGGATTTCTTAAAATAATTAAAGAAAATATGATTGGATATACTGGAGAACCCAGACTCCAAGAAGATGCGTGTTACATACTATCTAAACTAGAACTATGTAACATCTGTCAATTTGAAGAATTTGTTGAAATATATAAAAAATATTATTTCAAACTAAAACATTCAGAAACCAAACACTAGATGGATCAATTTTTTCACAAACTCCCAAATCCATGGGATAAAATATCCTTACAATCTTATCCCGACTGGTTAAAAACTATCTGGAAGGATGAGACGGATGACAATCTTGGTTTTCGCATTAATTGGGTCTTAAGAAAAATATCTGACAAATGCAATGAAATAAAAGCCAAGAAACAAATTAAAAATCAAATCACAAATTCTAAAGCTGATTATAAATGTTGTGATAAGACTTTAAAAGAAAATTGGAAGATAGGATGTAATCCACCTCCTAGAAATTCCAAATATTCTAAATATTCTCGAAAGAGAAATTTTAAATGGAAACCTTGGAAAAAGAAAACTTCTTTTTCAAAGAATAAAAAATATATAAGGAAAAAGAAACCTTCTAAAAAACCAGCTCTAAAAAAAAAAAGTTTCGTTGTTACATTTGTAACGAAGAAGGCCACTGTGCACCTGATTGTCCTAAAAAGGGAAAAAGTGCAAATAAAATGATAAAATTTCTTGAAGAACAAGAATTAGAAATATTTTATGGAGAAGAATTATCTGATTCTGATATTTCTAATCATTCTAATGAAATTTTATGTGAGCTTGAATCTGATTCAAAAACATCCGATGAAGTACTCGTATTTATGCATAATACTGCAGAAGTACGAGGTAGTAGCGAAGATGAGCTACAAACAATAGCCCTTCGTGAAATAATTGGGGAAGAAATCACTTTTACCAACGAACGGTTACAAGAAATTGATAATAAAAGACAATTTATAAAAAAGGAAGACGTCTATAAATTATCAAAATTCAAATTATTCTCAACAAGAATATTTGAACAATTTAATGGTAATACTACTACTGGCTCAACAGATGGTGAAACAGCAGATATTAAACTTTTTGATTTAAAAAAGATCAAAACATGGAAGAAAAAACACCCAAATATTAAATATATACATATCGGGTTTATTCAAATATGTATCACTGCCCTGTTTAGACAAGGTATGGATACACCCGTAGCTATACTGGTCTTAGATAAAAGATTCAGTAATCCCATGAATGACATAATTGGAGGAGTCCAATCCACTTTGGTAAATGGAGTTCTTTGGTTTAACATAAAACCAAATTTCTTCATATCAATTGATGATCCAAATATTGAGGAATTTGTCATTATAAAAATCCAAACCAAAGGGATAGGAATGAAAGATATCTCTAGAAATATGTCAATACATAGGAAAACAATTCATGAATTGACAACTCTACCACATACAAATACACAAAATGTGCATAGAAATATCATAGAAATATTTGAACCTCGACCATTTGATTCGGCAATACAGCCCAGATTAATCAACTGGTGAGATTTGGAAGTACCAAAACAATGGATACTACCCCAAATAACAGAACCACCTCCTGTAAAACAACGAAACAGCGTTGAATTACAGGTGTCTGGTAATAATGTTTATTTTAAAAATAAACAATCAGAAAATTAGCAAAAGAATTTTCCTGACAATGATTGGGAAAAATTAAAAGGAAAAAACCTTTTAAAAGGCGAGAATAGTAAGAATAGTAAACCTCCTATTGTTATGAAAATTATACATGTACCAATATTACCTGTAACAAATTATATAAAAGAAGATAATATAAAATTCAGTCAAATTTATCATTTCCAATTAGGAAAAGAGGAAATAATCTTCTCACCAAGCCATGGAAAGAGAAGTTATACTTATGTATTAGGCTATTTCAATTTTGCAAGCTATAAACCATATTGTCTTTGCACCTTAATTGATACAGGAGCAACCATATGTTCTTGTAGACCTAATGCTTTACCTCCTGAAAAATGGATAAAAATGAAAAATCCTATTGCTGTAACAGGCATCAATGGGACACAAAATTTCATTGATTTAAAGGCCAAAAAAGTGGCTATATGGTTTAATGAAAAGAAATTAATTAATCTAAAAATCTTATGCTTTCCAGAAATGCATGGAGATTTTAAATTAAGCAACAATTTTATCTCAGAATATTTTCCTATAAGTATTGATGAGGGAACTATAAATTTAACCCTCAATAAAGATGTAGTAAAAATTCCTTTACTACAACAACGTAAATACAAGTGCGAAAGAGATTTTCGCCTTACTAAGAAAGGGGATATAACTCCTTTTATTAAAGCCCTTGAAGAAACTCATTGGCTCTATACTATATTAAATGATAATTTTAGTGAAAACCCACTAAAATTATGGGATAAAAGTCCAAGACATTGCAATCCCAAACTAAGAGATCCCAATGTCATTATAAGAGTAAAACCAATGATCTATACCAGAAATGATATAGATGAATTTGATAAACAAATCAAAGAATTATTGGATATAAACCTTATTAAAGAAACAGTATGTCCACACTCTAGCCCTGCCTCAATGGTGAGAAAACAAAGTGAAGTTACAAGAGGAAAAGCTAGAATGGTTATAAATTATAAAAGACTAAATGAACAATTAGAATTTGATGGTTATTTTATTCCAATAAAGGATGTATTAATTAACCAAACTAAAGGAAAAAAGTTCTTTAGACAATTCGATTGTAAATTCGAATTTCGGCACTTAAAACTAACTAAAGAATCCAAGCCATTGACAGCCTTTAGTACCCCTAGAGGACACTATCAGTGAAATGTTATGCCTTTTGGACTAAACACAGCTCCTCAGATATATCAAAGATGGATGGACAAAATCTTTAAAGACCTTAAAGATTTTTGTGTTGTATGTATAGATGACATCCTTCTTTTCTCCAAAACCATAGAAGAACATAGATATCATCTAGAAATTATTTGTTAAAAATTCCAAAAACATGGAATCATTTTATCACCTAAGAAAATTGATGTTGAAAAAACAAAAGTTAATTTTCCTGGCATAATCCTAAACCAGGATGGCCTACAATTACAATATCATATCATCTCTAAAATAAGAGATTTTAATGAGGAAATTTTGGATAAAAAACAATTACAAAGTTTACTAGGAATCCTTAATTATGGGAGAAATTTCATAAAAGGATTATCTAAAAAAGAATTACCACTTCTTGAAAAACTTAAAAAGAATAAAGTCTTTACATGGAGTGATAATGATACTCTTGTTATTAAAATAATTAAACAAGAGATTATTAGCAATTGTCCAAAAGTTTATTTTCCTAAAACAGGAGATAAATTAATATTGGAAACCGATGCTTCAAATAACTGCTGGGGATGTGTTCTCAAAGCAATTCCTGCAGAATATTGGAATGAAAACAATCCTTCCAATACTTTTGGTATTCGTGGTAAGAAAACTACTATACCAAAATCAATTCAAAACCATGAATTGATATGTGGATATAATTCAGGAAAATTTAAACCAAATGAACTGAATTATATTATTTTTGAAAAAGAATTATTAGCAATTAAACTTGCTATTAAAAAATTCCATATTTTCTTAGCACCTGAAGACTTTATTGTCAGAACAGATAATAAAGCTGTAAAAGACTTCCTAATAAATAAAAGAAACATTTTAGAAGGAAGAAGACTTAAATGGTTCAACCAAATTTCTATTTATATTTTTGAAGTTGAAAATTTAAATGGTACTAATAATTTTCTTGCAAATTACCTTAGCAAGAACTATGATGAAAAACCTACTAACCAAGTAGAGTTTTTAGAAACCCACTAAACAAGTGGAAAATGTTAAGTATTTTAAATAACACCCACTAAACAAGTGGAATATTTTGAAATATATTTTATCAAAACCACTAAACAAGTGGAATTTTTTTATTTTCAGGATGGGAGATAAGCATCCAGGAGAAACCAAAGGAGATTGGGTAACTATTGCTAAAAAGGCAAAAACCCAAGCATCCTCATCCACACAGCCTAAACTAAACCCTATTTATGTTGTGTTCAGTGGAAGAAACCCAGGCCCCTATCATAACTGGAATCAATGTTTCATTTAAGTAAACAAATTCCCTGGTGCATGACACCAAAAATATAATACAATGCCAGAAGCCATAACTGCATGGAAAAATTGGATGAAACAGTTAGGACCTACTAATATGATTTACCAGTTCTCCAAAATTCATAGCAAGGAAAGCCTCCTTGATACTAAAACCCATGATTTTCACAATCCAGGAATCCCTTGTGAGTTGTATACACCTTTAAATGAAGCATGGAAATCTCATCTTCGCGACAGGAAAAAAGATTTTAGAAAAAACATGAGTATCCTTGCTGACAAAATTGCTGAACAAATAGCAACTTTGGATAATTTTAAAAGACTGAGCCTCAAAATCTTAAAAGGCTTAAACTATGAAAATGAAGATTTTTCTTTAGAAAAATATGATACTTTTCTTGAATTTTCTGAATTACTGGAAAATGATTTTTCAGACAAGATCCTCAACACTATCAGGAGAATTTGTCTATTTAAAAAAGCAAAGATAATTCTCCCACGTCCTCTATTCCAAATCGAACTTTTACCAAACATCGAGGACCATGAGCAAAAGATAAAAAGTCTTTTACTCCAACATTTTTATCAAATTTTAAATTACTGTGATGACATGCCAAATTTGTATTTCGTTACTGAAGAAGGATATCCACCTTGGGATATTAAAACAATTGAATGGGGGTTAGTAAACAAACTAATCTTCTCAAGTGTATCTTGTTTCAATCACTTTGAATTTTTACATATGATTATCAAAACCATGATCTATCATGTTTTGACAAAAAGCAAGTACAAGTATACTTGCTATCTTTCATTCCATATTACTAGCACAATTGGTTGGCGGTCTAGAGAAATTTTCTATCAACCCTACCAAATCTGGTACCTCAGAGCCACTGAGGATTATGAATGGGACGAGATTGAACAGAATTGAGAGATTGCACTTACTGTACGTTGGACAAGTTGGATACAACGAGATATTGGTCACAAAACCTTATCAATATTTCTAATTTAGCAGATTATTATTATCGGGAAACAGCCTTAAAATCATGGTAACTGATGGACGCAGATTATTTGTTACCGATTTACCGATAAACTACACTACATCGATTGAACAACGAGCGGCTGTACGGGAGTTTCTAAATAATTTGAAAAATAAAAATAATTTAGATGTTCCCTACGAACAATTAAGCCATGCGGAGGAATACGAACAAGTACAACTACATGGACCTCCAAATCACAGCCCTAACGATTGTATGTCATTCGACTCTGTCGCTGAAGCCAATATTGCCAATGCATTTGATGCTTGACAATTGAACAAGGATTTCTAACCCACATGGACGACTGCAAATCATCCAGCACACGAAGTGGGAACTGCATACGGCCAGTAATCAGCTGACGCATGCAATGACGAATTGGACGTATAAAACAAAACATCCAAATCAGTTACTATTTATTTTTTTAATTATTGAAATTACTGTATGCTTTTTACTATGCACCTACTGTACACTTTACGACTTTCCTTTTTAGCAGCCCACGTTTTGTTTTGCTTTCTTAATTAAATAACCTTCGTGAAGGTTATAAAAGGAGCATTCCTCCTCACTTGTAGAGCATTTTCTGAATCTCTTCTTCTTTTAATCTTTCACTCTCTTTTAGTAATAAGTTTGTAACAATAGTATTCCGATCATTTTCGCACAATGCGGAAATGATCGGAATACTATTATTACAAACTTATTATTACAAGAGAGAGAAAGATTAACAAAATAATAATAATAATAATAATAATAATAATAATAATTTTAATTTACAATGTTCAGCACCATGGTTACAAAAAGATGAATCTATGTATAATCATAGTTTGCATATAGATAAAAAATCTGATAATGATATTAGTAAAATTCGTACTACTTTAAATAGCTTAACTGATAGCTTATCAGATAATAAAGTTGTAAGTGATATTTTCTCACCAAGAACATATGGTTGCTCCTGAATCAATTAAGGGGCAAAGACTATATAGTTTATAGCCTGCAAATTTGAAATAGCCTAATACATAAGTACATCTTCTCTTTCCATGACTTGGTGAGAAGATTATTTCCTCCAGAAAAAAAAATTAGATTGTATTGAATTCAACTTAAACAAAGTTGATCAACCAAATGTTATCAAAGGTTAGTATTCTAATTATATAGTTATGCTAATATGAATGTTAAAGTTGAAACTATTATACTCCATCACAGAACTTATGTTGCTGGAGAAAATTTTGGAGTAAAACATAATGTTATTGGAATTAAGTGTCGTAATTATTGTTGTATGAAATACAGTTTAATCTTAGTTCTATATAAATAAGTGTGTTAATTTTTTTTGTATTTAAGGTGTGAAAAAAAAAGAGTATTATTTTGAAAATCTTTAAAGTTTTCATAAATCCCATATTCCTATTATTGTTTCAAAACCCATATTTTCGTTTGCCAAAAAGCTACCGTACTTAGCAATCGGCCTTAGGAAAACCGATTTTAGGCACCTGAAACAACATATAATCAGAGGTCTTAGGAACCAATGGGATCTGATAAAGATGAACAAAATAATAATAATAATAATAATAATATTAATTTATAATGTTTAGCACCATGGTTACAAAAAGATGAATCTATGTATAATCATAGTTTGCATATAGATAAAAAATCTGAAAATGATATTAGTAAAATTAGTACTACTTTAAATAGCTTAACTGATATAGTCTTTAGTTGGGAAAAACGAACTAAAAGACATCAGGTCGTTAATCAAAATTATGTAGAAAAAAAATTAGATTGTATTGAATTCAACTTAAACAAAGTTGATCAAAAAATTAGTCAACTCGAAACGGTTTCAAATTTAGATCTAAAAGAGGGGACTAAATAAAAAATTGAAAATCTATTAAAAAAAATAGATAATCAAAACCCAGAACAAACTGGAATGAATAACCCAGGGGCGAAAAAAGTTCTTATGTTATATTATGGTTCGGACGAAATTAAAGCCCTCCAAACAGAAGAATTTAATCACACCGAATATATAAACGTTCGTGAAAAATTAGATTATTGGAGACATCTATACAAAAATCCAATATTAATTGTCTCATAACATAATAAACTCATTGAACAAATACAAACCACGTATTTGGAAAATTAAAAGTTATTACAACACTATCAGTATGAATTAAACAGATATTCATCTGATGAAGAAGAAATTCCATCACATGTAGTAAATACAACTGATGGAAAAAGGAAGGCTGAAGAACCACTTCAGGAATTCCAAAATTGGGAAGCTTTTGAAGATTATATGCAAACCCCTGCATATAAAAATGAAAAAGAAGATTTTGTTAAAACAGGCAATGCTTCTACAAGTAACACTAAAAATGAGGATGAACCAAATCCATTTTTCTTAAGAAGCGATAATTTGAACAAGCAAAATATATCTCAACATGGTATTTATCTTGATCTAAGGCATGTCCCTTTTAAAGATCAAGAACAAACTATTAATGAGTGGGCACAATCCATGTTTATACTCATTACTAATTATAAGAATGTATGGTCTAAAGAAAACTTTTTAGACTACCTTGCTGTAATACTTCAAGGAGATGTTTTACAATGGTTGCAACAATGGGAAAGCTCAGATAAAGGAATTCAGCAAAAAACTGAACTCCTAAAAACCTTCAAATCTTTTGATGAAATATTAAAAGGATTTCTTAAAATAATTAAAGAAAATATGATTGGATATACTGGAGAACCCAGACTCCAAGAAGATGCGTGTTACATAGTATCTAAACTAGAACTATGTAACATCTGTCAATTTGAAGAATTTGTTGAAATATATAAAAAATATTATTTCAAACTAAAACATTCAGAAACCAAACACTGGATGGATCAATTCTTTCACAAACTCCCAAATCCATGGAATGAAATATCCTTACAATCTTATCCCGACTGGTTAAAAACTATCGGGAAGGATGAGACGGATGACAATCTTGGTTTTCGCATTAATTGGGTATTAAGAAAAATATCTAACAAATGCATTGAAATTAAAAGCAAGAAACAAATTAAAAATCAAATCACAAATTCTAAAGCTGGTGATAAATGTTGTGATAAGATTTTAAAAGAAAATTGAAAGATAGGATGTAATCCACCTCCTAGAAATTTCAAATATTCTAAATATTCTCGAAAGAGAAAATTTAAATGGAAACCTTGGAAAAAGAAAACATCTTTTTCAAAGAATAAAAAATATATTAGGAAAAAAAAACTTCTAAAAAACCACCTCTAAAAAAGAAGTGTCGTTGTTACATTTGTAACGAAGAAGGCCACTATGCACCTGATTGTCCTAAAAAGGGAAAAAGTGCAAATAAAATGATAAAATTTCTTGAAGAACAAGAATTATAAATATTTTATGGAGAAGAATTATCTGATTCTGATATTTCTAATAATTCTAATGAAATTTTATATGAGCTTGAATCTGATTCGAAAACATCCGATGAAGAACTCGTATTTATGTATAATACTGTAGAAGTACGAGGTAGTAGCGAAGATGAGCTACAAACAATAGCCCTTCGTGAAATAGTTGGAGAAGAAATCATTTTTACCAACGAACAGTTACAAGAAATTGATAATCAAAGACAACTTATAAAAAAGGAAGATGTCTATAAATTATCAACATTCAAATTAATCTCAACAAGAATATTTGAACAATTTAATAGTAATACTACTGCTGGCTCAACAGATGATGAAACAGCAGATATTAAACTTTTTGATTTAAAAAAGATCAAGAGATGAAAGAAAAAACACCCAATTATTAAATATATACATATCGGGTTTATTCAAATATGTATTACTGCCCTGTTTAGACAAGGTAAAGATACACTCGTAGCTATACTGGTCTTATATAAAACATTCAGTAATCCTATTAATGCCATAATTGGAGGAGTCCAATCTAATTTGGTAAATGGAGTTATTTGATTTAACATAAAACCAAATTTCTTCTTATCAATTGATGATCCTAATATTGAGGAATCTGTCATTATAAAAATCCAAACCGAACGAATAGGAATGAAAGAGACCTCAAGAAATATGTCAATACATTAGAAAAAAATTCATGAATTGACAACTCTACCACATACAAATACACAAAATGTGCATAGAAATATTTGAACCTCGACAGTTTGATTCGGCAATACAGCCCAAATTAATCAACTGGGGAGATTTGGAAGTACCAAAACAATGGATACTACCCCAAATAACAGAACCACTTCCTGAAAAACAACGAAACAGCGTTGAATAACAGGTGTCTGGTAATAATGTTTATTTTAAAAATAAACAATCAGAAAATTAGCAAAAGAATTTTCCTGACAATGATTGGGAAAAATTAAAATGAAAAAACCTTTTAAAAGGCGAGAGTAGTAGCAATAGTAAACCTCCTATTGCTATGAAAAATATACAAGTACCAATATTACCTAGAACAAATTATCTTAAAGAAGATAATATAAAATCCAGTCAAATTTAGCATTTTCAATTAGGAAAAGAGGAAATAATCTTCTCACCACGCCATGGAAAGAGAAGATATACTTATGTATTAGGGTATTTTAATTTTGCAGGCTATAAACCATATAGTCTTTGCACCTTAATTGATACAGGAGCAGCCATATGTTCTTGTAGACCTAATGCTTTACCTCCTGAAAAATGGATAAAAATAAAAAATCCTATTGCTGTAACAGGCATCAATGGGACACAAAATTTCATTGATTTAAAGGCCAAAAAAGTGGCAATATGGTTTAATAAAAAGAAATTCATTATTCCAAAAATCTTATGCTTTCCATAAATGCATGGAGATTTTACATTAGGCAACAATTTTATCTCAGAATATTTGCCTATAAGTATTGATGAGGGAACTATAAATTTAACCCTCAATAAAGATGTAGTAAAAATCCCTTTACTACAGCAACATAAATACAAGTGCGAAAGAGATTTTCGCCCTACTAAGAAAGGGGATATGACTCCTTTTATTAAAGCCCTTGAAGAAACTCATTGGTTCTATACTATATTAAATGATAATTTTAGTGAAAACCCACTAAAATTATGGGATAAAAGTCTAAGATATTGCAATCTCAAACTAAGAGATCCCAATGTCGTTATGAGAGTAAAACCCATGATCTATACCAAAAATGATATAGATGAATTTGATAAACAAATCAAAGAATTATTGGATATAAACCTTATTGAAGACACAGTAAGTCCATACTCTAGCCCTGCCTTCATGGTGAGGAAAATAGTGAAGTTACAAGAGGAAAAGCTAGAATGGTTATAAATTATAAAAGACTAAATGAACAATTAGAATTTGATGGTTATCTTATTCCAAGAAAGGATGTATTAATTAACCAAACTAAAGAAAAAAAATTCTTTAGCAAATTCGATTGTAAATTCAGATTTTGGCAGTTAAAACTAACTGAAGAATCCAAGCCATTGACAGCCTTTAGTACCCCTAGAGGACACTATCAATGGAATGTTATGCCTTTTGGACTAAACACAGCTCCTCAGGTATATCAAAGATGGATGGACAAAATCTTTAAAGACCTTAAAGATTTTTGTGTTGTATGTATAGATGGCATCCTTCTTTTCTCCAAAACCATAGAAGAACATAGATATCATCTAAAAATTATTTGTTAAAAATTCCAAAAACATGGAATCATTTTATCACCTAAGAAAATTGATGTTGAAAAAACAAAAATTAATTTTCCTGGCATAATCCTAAACCAAGATGGCCTACAATTACAATATCGTATCATCTCTAAAATAAGAGATTTTAATGAGGAAATTTTGGATAAAAAACAATTACAAAGTTTACTAGGAATCCTTAATTATGGGAGAAATTTCATAAAAGGATTATCTCAAAAAGAATTACCACTTCTTGAAAAACTTAAAAAGAATAAAGTCTTTACATGGAGTGATAATGATACTCTTGTTATTAAAATAATTAAACAAGAGATTATTAGCAATTGTCCAAAAGTTTATTTTCCTAAAACAGGAGATAAATTAATATTGGAAACTGATGCTTCAGATAACTGCTGGGGATGTGTTCTCAAAGCAATTCCTGCAGAATATTTGAATGAAAACAATCCTTCCAATACTTTTGGTATTCGTGGTAAGAAAACTACTATACCAAAATCAATTCAAAACCATGAATTGATATGTGGATATAATTCAGGAAAATTTAAACCAAATGAACTGAATTATATTATTTTTGAAAAAGAATTATTTGCCTTTTAATTTTTAAAAGGCTTTTTCCTTTTAATTTTTCCCAATCATTGTCAGGAAAATTCTTTTGCCAATTTTCTGATTGTTTATTTTTAAAATAAACAATATTACCAGACACCTGTAATTCAACATTGTTTCGTTGTTTTTCAGGAGGTGGTTCTGTTATTTGGGGCAGTATCCATTGTTTTGGTACTTCCAAATCTTTCCAGTTGATTAATCTGGGTTGTATTGCCGAATCAAATGGTCGACTAACATATGTGGAAGTGCAACCAGGAACTCGCGTGGAAACACGTGTGCGAGCATATCGAAGAACTTACCTATAAGACATTCTTAATAAATTAAAACAATAATATCTTACGTGACATCTTTGTTTACAATGGGAACAAATATAAATGGGATTGGTTCTTCCTTCCTCAAAACGTCTAGGACGAGCTCTCCTAGGTGGGTAAGGTCGAGGTCCGTGAGGATCCAATACAAACTCGAGATCTGGCTCTTGTGCAACATGGGAAGTGGATTCACTGTCATAACCGATTACTTGCCTCTCAACATTACTTAAAGCGGGATCGAGGAGCATCTTTCCAACCTTCTTAGATGTGTCCTCTAAAGTGACCTTGTCCTTTTAGGCATGTTCAAGATCGCTCTAGAGTTGGGATATACGAGCTTCAAGTTTCTCATGTGTCTCCAATAAAGATTGAAGATCTCTAGCAAGACTAGCCACCTTGTTAGTCAAATCAGACTTTTCCCGGCCTAAAACGATCAACTGCTTACATAAAGAAACCTTTAGCTTCTCGAGTTGACTCACCGACGCATCACACTCTCTTAAAACTTTTACCTCCTTCTCCAAATCTAACACCCTAAGAGACAAATCTTTATTTAGATTTTTTGTTTTCAAGGTCTCAATGTAAAGATCACTAAATTCCTTTTGGAGACCACCTTCTCCCTCACTTAAAATCTCATCCTCACTCTCACTATCTCCAGAATGAATCGAAACATCATCGAGGCTTTCACAATTATATGTGTCCTCATCCGGGTGGGACAAACTAGAAGTGCTAATGTGACTATCCATGAACACAACACATGGTGATTCTCTCCCTCATTCAACTGACTGTACGTCATTATCGCTAAAAGAGGTTGTATGAGCAACTTTCTTTCCCTTTCTCTTAAGCCTAATGGCACACTCATGTGCCTTGTGCCCTTCACCCTCACATTTAAAACACCTAATATCTTCCTATTTCTCTCCCCAACTCGTGCCCACATTCTTATTTTTATTGTTTAAAAAAATCTCTTTTTTTGGAAGACTTTTCTTTGAAAATTTTGAGAAACTTTTAAAAAAATTCACAAAAAGAGCCAAGTCATCAACATCAAAATCAATCTCAGATTCGAACTCATAAAGTTTTACTTTCTTATTTTTATTAGTTTGAGTCTTTAAAGCAATACCTTCTTCCTTAGGTTTAATAGTTTTAGGGAATATACCAATCTTATATGTTTAAAGATCTCTTATAAGTTCTTTTAACCTAAGAGTGTCTAGGATTAGGAATAAAGTGGGCAGGGATCGACCTCAAAATGTTCTTAACTACTCTCGTCTCAGGAATTTTCTTACCCAAATTAAAACTAGAATTAATTATATCCAACAAACGTGCATAGAACTCATTAAAAGACCCAGAATCTAGCATGGTAATGGTCTCAAATTGTGTAGTCAAATTTCGAGGCTTAGATGCCTTTACAGCGCTGGAACCCTTGTAAGTGAGCTGGAGGGTATCCCAATCTCCCTTAGACGTGGTGCACATCATAATGCGGTGGAACTCGTCAAGGGTGACAGCTCATGAAATAGAACTTAAGTCGCAAGAGTCAAAGTTACTCTACTTAAATTCATCCTCAGTCCATGAAGAAATAGATTTAAGGCTGATGGCATTATCTACAGTGAGAGTGGGAGGAGTCCATCCTCTTTCACAAACTAACCAAACACGTTCATCTATGGCTTTTAAGACTGACCTCATCCTAGATTTTCAATATGCATAGTTGTTACCATCAAAGATGGGCATTCGATTATACAAATTATCCATAAAATCCTGCCTTTTTAAAGATCAATAATTTTTCAAAAAAATTGATATAAAATAATTTTTTTTGTAGAAAAAGATCACACATTATTTTTGTGTAAGTTGCTCTGATGTTAATTTCAGAGTGCTTGCGCGATCTTAATAGAATGATTTATATAATTAAATGTCCAAACACAAATCCAATTTTATCTTGTTATCCTATGACATGCATCTAAGTGATAAGACAAATAAATAAAACATGCAATCACACGATAATTGAGGAAAAATCCATTTTCAGGGCAAAACCTTTTATATCAGCACTTTAGAAACTTTACAAGGCAGTAGACTTACAATACTAATTGATAGCACCAACAAGTATAACACGCATTCTTCATAAAATCTCTAAAGAATACTACTCGTTCCTGAGCCGTCCACAGATGGGGATCCACCCTCGGTATCCACCAATTAGCGTTTAGCCTTCAGTCTTCAGTCATAATCCTTTTGGGTTCACAAGTCAACCGTAGAGATGATGTCTCCATAATGAGTATAACTCAACTATGGTTTTAAACCGATTCACAAAATATAATTAAGGATCTATTTATTTATCAAAAGTGTTTTGGTAATTGAAGCTCGTTCGAACGAGAAAGGCATTTCGTTTGAACGAAAACAGAGTTTGTTCGCACAAAACTCCAATCTCATTTGAACTAGCTTCCAACGAGCTTCAAATGAATTCTAAAATAAAGCCTTCATTGGATGTTTATTCGATGTAAGATCTAACGACCCTTCTAACAACAATCCAAATTCATTCGAACGAGGTTAAAAATTTATTTTTAAATAAGAATAAAGCCTCAATTTTTCATAAAAAATAAAAATCCCAAATAAACCTTATGAATAATTTTAAAAAACAATTGTTTTATACCTTTGTGGGATGTAGGGAAGTCTTCAATCTTCGAGTCGATTTGTCATGATGGTAAGTGAAGGTTTCTAACAAGATACACCAAACTAACCATGGTAAAAATAAAACATATAAAAAGCCTAAGCTAAACTATTTTCGCTTACACATAAAGTATTCCATGTCTCTATGTTGAACAAGTATCTTCACGACCTCCATCATGTCACCGACTAGAACCTCAAAGAGTTAGAGGAAGATGACACTTTCCCCATGTGACCCATATCCATTCTAGACCGTGATTATAGAATCCTACGCAAAAAAGTTTTTCGTTACTAAACGTCCTTTGGGAGTTTCAAGGCATTGAAGGTGTGACTTGGGAAGCGAGTTAGATATGCGGGAGAAGCCATCGGAACTCTTCCCTTAGTCAATTATTCTTATTTCGAGGACGAAATCTCCTAAGAAGGGGATAATGTAATACCCGTACCCACAATTTTATCTCTTTCCTTATAAAAATTATATTTATATATGAATATGTGCTTGTCTAGTTTAAGTTTTTATAAATCCAAGTTTAATTATAGAAAATCAGAGGTCGTAGGAACGTGGGCCTTCTCGTTCGAATGAGGTCGTTCGAATGAGAGTTCTGACGATTTAAATCTGATCCCCTTTTCCTCACGCGTTGACATCTCGTTTGAACATCTCATTGGTAATATCGTTCGAATGAGAGTGCAATCTCGTTTGAATGAGATTTCAGGGTCATTCGAACGACCGCTGCAGAATTTTTAAATTCGAGATTTCCTTATGTACTGTCGCATTTTGGGTCGTTGGATTGATAACGTGTCGATGTCTGGTGAGCCTAGATAATCAAAAACGTGTTTAACATGTTTAGGGAGAGTTTTTTTAAGTGGTTTTATAGGCTATTATTGGGTTATAAGAAGAGGGAGTGAGGGTGGGCTTCCCCACCATTTTTCTTCAGCACATTTCCTCTCTCTCTCTAAGCTTCAAAGACCCATCTTTTTCCACAACTATATTCCTCTATAGCCATACCTTGCCACCACCTCCAAACTATAAGTCACACCATTTTCAATCACACTCTACTATTCTCAAGCTTAGGTTAAGGAAGAAAGTGGTGGAGCAAAACTTATAGAGAAGATTTTGGTGTCATTTGAAGAATCTTTGTGACAAAGCGATGTGATATTGATTTAAACTATTTTGCAAATTTACTGTGACACCCCGCCTAATTAAATACCAGATGATCAATCCTTTATTAAATTATAATCAAGGTGAACGCTTGGTTCATTCTTAGCATCACTGTCGTAAAAATAACTTTTCCAATTTAAACACCCTAATTAAATAAGCTAAGTGTCAAAACTATTTTTAGACATTACTTTCCAAATTTTATTTTATAAACCAACATTTAAAATTTTACATCATTCATAGATAAAGGATCACACAACAACTATCCTGGAACATAAAATCCACATAAATAAGCAATCAACTAATTAATTCCAGCATTAAAACTTAAAGGAAAACATCCTGACAGTAATAAATCCCAAAGTGTAAATACTAGAAATAAATGAATCACAATATCCAATAAAACAACTGAAAGGTGAAAAAGGGCGACACATGCCCAACTGAAGTGGAATCAAGAAATGAGGTCGTCTAAGAAAGAGTCCTGCAACTCCCACCTAAGCTGCAGGGCGTTCCTTCCAAAGGATCCTATGCAAGACGCCCCTGTGGCTGGGCACCTGTAATATATATATATATATATACAAGAGAGAAAAGAACATGGAAACGGGTCAGATCCCGATTGTAAAAACGATTTAAAATTTATTTAGCAAGTATTTAAAATGTTTACTGGCCAATGCAACAACATATTAGTGCGGTACTCCCTTGAGAAATTCTCACCTCTCTTCTAATGTGCACACCTATCTCACTAACCTTCCCAACGGTTTAACTTATCTTATCTTAGGTTGCTATTGTAAGATTTAAACTGACAAATTCAACTGTTTAAGAGGTAAATTTCATTTAATAACAAAGTTCTCATTTAAACTTTATTTGCTAATAAAGTTTCCCAGTAACATATTATACTTTTCAAAACATGTATTTCCCAAATGAAATCATTATTCATTTCTTACTTACCATAAACACCGTAGGTAATTCCCAAATTTCAGAATTAAATATATATTAAATACTCATATAATATATATATATATATATTCTAACAGCACCCCACATAATAATTATGGTGCGGGCATACTCTACTATCCAGTCCCCGTATCACACTTACTAATGGAAATATAAGTTCGGAATCACTCTCGAACTGTATTAACACAAACACAAACAATATTGAGGCGAAGCATAGATTCCAAGTCTCTAAGAGGTTAGTACATACCCCCACGTCTCTTAGGACCGTCTGACTATCGATCCGATAGCCTGTACCAAAGGATTTCTATCTTCTAAGGTACGAGTCAATATCCCCCATAAAGGCACAACGAGATAAGACTGTCCCAGTGCGGTAACCTCAGGGATAGCAAGTAGCACGGGCATGATTTTCACACGTATATAGTATATGCATAAACACAGTCATATAAATATACTACTATTACCATATCAAGTTTAGGTACATACTCACGACCCATAATTAAGATATTTGTCATTATTACTCGTTATTTAGTTATCACGTATAACGTTTGCCTATTATCTTAATTCGTGGGATTATCCCAACTTACCAAGTGACACTCGTGGATTTCTATCCTCCCAAGTATAATTTCAGTAGGTACTCATTTATTTTCCAACGTAAATACCTTACGCGTCTCCCCCTTTAATACATAATTCCATCATCCCTTATATGTAAACATCCCCGAAAAATGTAAATCTCGTCGTACATTAAAGGTTTCATATTTTTAATAAGTCCTACTAGTCTTCTTTATCTCCCAAAATATTTTAATAAGGATGTCCAAAGATTATTACTCATTTAAATTGAATTCAACTATTTAGAAGGGTAAATATGAGTCTGCCAGGAGGGGTCGATCGATCGATGCGTCGATCGATCGATACTCCTGGTTCGATCGATCGATCAAACAGGTATGGCGAATCTGCAGAATACCAGTTACGGGTTCTATCATCCAACATCATCCAAATCCATATTTTTAACTCCCAAACTCCCAGAAATTTATACCACAAATGTTCTAATCCCAAATGGACAATATTTAACGTAAATCATGCGAGTTTTCATCAAGATTCATGGATTAAAAGTGCCCAAATTTATACAATATTTTGAACCCCAAAACTTTCTTTAACTTAATTCAAATAATTTTTTTCTCCAGAAATTCTACTTCTAATCCATCATAAATCCGTGGTTAAACCTCTACATATGAAGGGGATTTCCAGATTATCATTTATATTACTACAACATGAAATTTTCAAACCTCCAACGTGGGTTTTCTTTCATAGAACTCATCCTAATCAACCCTAAACTAACATGAATGAAGCATTAACGAAATTAAGCAAGATAAATACTTGCCTGGGAATTTTTGGTCTCTGATTTGTGCTGAAATCAGTGTGGTTGTGATCCTTGTGACGTGATCTATCGTTTGGCGGCGACGGCGGCGCAAACGGAGGAGTTTTCGACCTAGAACTCCTTGGCAAGCTCTCTCCTTCCTTCTCCAATGGTCGTCACTTGCTTTTGGTTGTGTTAATCCTAGAAGTCAACCCTAAGCATCTGATATAACCTTGTAATTTTCGTGGGTTTTCAGGCTTAAAAATGTAAAATGTCCAAAACGCCCTCCCGGGGTGTTAATTAGGCCTAAAAATACCCTGAGACCCAAACTAAACCCCCGAGTACATTATTTTGACTATCTCGACCCTTACGGACACTTGGGCACACTCTAAATGACCATACGGGTGACTTATAATTTATTTACTTTTATTAATCACATTTAGTCCGGACACGACATGGGCGCGTCCCGACTTAGATTTTCAAAATTGTCATTTTATTCACTCGTGACATTTAATAGAACCAATATTATATATTACTTTACTCATTAGTAATATTCAACAAGTTTCCAATGATTACTAACTCTCATCACGTTAGTAATTATAAAAATAATTAATTTTCGGATTTATATTAAATTAATAACTCACATTAAATTTAATAAATCCCCAAATTTAGAAAGCATAAAAATACGGGGTATTACATTTACAATTTAAACTTATTTAATTAGAGTCAATTTCAAACCAATTTAATTCATCCCTAAAACATAAATAGTGTGGGTAAATCAGACCATCATAAATAAATTGCTAACATAAAGATTTCAGGAAAAAATCCAAAAAGGGAAAACCTTTTTATTTCACTATGCAGAGATAAATCGCAACTTACATACACAATGAAATCTGCAATGAATATCACGTAGATACTCACAGAGACATGCAACCTAGAGTCAATAATGGATCAACCGTAGGGAACCCACAAAACACGCAACTCCAAATCAGCTAGGAAAACCCACGGGCTCCAAATGACACGCAGTCGTCAGATGTAAATTTACGCTCTCTACAAGAGAAACTTGAACAAAATTGTATTTTGGGTTCCAAAACAATTCGCTAAAATATTGGAATGTGAATTGAAAAAAAAGTTTTAAACCTTAAATAAAGAAGACAAACTAGTTCTGCAGTTTACAGTTTTTGTGTACTAAAAAATGTCAGGTCTTCTTAAGGAAAATTAACTCATTTAACACGCTTTTTATAAAAACAAAATGAGTCGGTGACTTAGCTCAAATAAGATCTAGATATCGCTTGAACGAGAACATATATCTCTTGAACGACATCGTGTGACATAGCATTGTCGCCTGAACGACATTGGCTTGTCGCTCAAATGACCAAAGCGTCAAAAATTACTTTAATAAGACTCTGCCTCAACACTTAGAAAAAATTCTTTTGACGAAAAACAATGCCTTAGGTGTTTAAAATCAGTTTATAAAAATTATCCCAACCCTTTAAATGAACTGTTAAAGAACTTTAACACAACATTACTATGACCATCACGATCGAGATCACGTGCTTGGGCAGGGATTTCGAAAGGTCTCGCCCCCCCCCCCCCCCCTTTACTTAGAAACACTTCGGCTATTGTCGGTGTGGAGTAAATGTAAAAAGATAGAGTCGCCAACCTATTTTGCACAAAACATGCCAAAAAACATGTTGCTGCCTCGAGAGAGCGGCATCAAAGACAAACTTATGCATATGAAACCAATAGTTCGAAGGTTTGGGGGGCTAAGTTATGGAATGGGAAGGTGTTAAACACCTATCACGTTCTTTCGATCTCTCATGGACTTGTGTTATTGTTTTCCTTTATTTCTCCGTGAAGTGTGTGTGAGTTTATATATAATGGAGATCGTAATTGTTCAACTCATACCATGGAAAAGATAGAGTGAAGTCACCCATAGGATTGTCTCCCCAAATAATATATATAGAAAATATGTTTTGTACGCTTATTGTGATATTGATCTTTATTATAAAATGACAATATGTGTTGGATGAAACGCTAACAAACATAATATGTATATAAATGCAAGACTATGATAAATATGAAAATGAGGAATTTAGAAAAAATTGGACTCGAGTCTTGGGTTTTAATCTGAAACGCGTGCTTAGCCTATAAAGGCATCAAAGTCCAAGTAGTTCAACTGCGGCATGGGGGTGGGGGGTTATCCCATAGATCCAAACGGGATTTTATTATATGTGTGTGTGTAGAAAAATATGTTTTAGTTTTGAAAAAGTGTGATTGACAATCCCGTTCGAGATTTATGGGTGTAACCCTCTTTTTTGTTTGTTTTATTTTTTTATAGAAAATAAAGTATGTGCAACATACTATTAAAAATGTGGATATTAATGGGTATGAGCTAAAGTAAGAACTAGATTATGAATCTAATGAAATTTATGCACAAACAAAAAATTTAAAGAGAGAGTGAAGGAGTTGGACCTTGTTTGAAGCTTGATCTTTGATCTTGGATGAACTCCCTTTAATATGAGATGAATGTTGGATGAGAGAGAATGTGATTTGCTAAATTTGGTATAAAAAAGATGGGAATGGAAGCTTGAATGGAACTTCACATGGAGGAACTTCGCTGATTTTGAGAGAATGTTGTCGAGATCACTGATGCTGGCGGATCTCTGGTGTTGGTGTCCTCGGTAGTGAGGTCATTACCTCCTTTTATAGGCTCAGGGAGTTGATGATTAGATATTCCCTTGCCCTGCCTATCGGCAGGTGACCCTATACACACTATCGATAGGCAAGGAGCTGGACGTGCCAATTGGCAGTCTCGTGCAGGTTTTCCTCAAAAAATGGTTGTAAAATGTAATCCGTTGATCCAAATTGCACATGGGGCATATCGTTTGAAAGGTAATTTAGATACCTTCAAGATACCTTGGACTGATCCAAGGTTCGGGAGCTAACTTTGGGTAAAATGTGGATTGAAAGTGCACGTCAGTCCTTTGGACGGGAGATCATCGGACGAAAATGAGTTTTTGGTCCGCACGGTAAGTCAGAATTGCACACTGGGCGCACCGTTGGAAAGGTTAGGAGATTTAATTAGACATTCCAAAGAGTATCCTAGTTCATAAAGTTAACCTTGGTCAACCGGGCCTGGAAGCACCCGGTAACCTCTCGGAGTAAAACGGATCGTTCTTTCCCACCGTAAATCAGAATCACGCACGGGGCGGACCGTTGGAAAGGGTATTCAGTACCCTTATAATATTCATTCAATATCGTTTTAGACTAAGAGTTGAACTTGGTAAAATGGAGCTCGGGATTGCTCGGTGGCCTCCGGATCAATTTTTAGGGAAAAAATGATCATTCATCCGAACGGTTATGCCATTTCGTGCACGGGGTGGATAGTTGGAAAGGGGTTTCAGTGACCTTTGAAGATTCAAAGATCTTTTTCTTTGACAATGAGGTTTTTTGGGGTCAAATCGAGGCCCGATTGCACCCTCTGGCCTCCGAATCGATTTCCTGTAGTAAAATGGTCCATTTGTCTGAATCATTATGTCGATTCACGCATGTGGTGGACCAATGGAAAGGGGATTCAAAGGCCTTTAAGGATTCAAAGATCTTTCACTCTGAAGGTAGAGTTGATTGAAGTAAAACGGGGCGCGGGATCGCCTAATGGCCTCTAGATCGGTACTCGGAGTGCTATTAAGGTTTATATTAAAATAAGAATGCGCTAGGGACCTAAGGAGAGACTTAGGAGTCCTAGAATATAGTGTCTATAGTGCCTCTCGATGGGTGAGCTTGGAACAAGCAAAATCCATCAAATAGACACCACATGATGTTTTTAGAAAGAGGTCGATTCTATGGACCAGAATCAGACCTAATGGGGGTGATGACTGAGGTCAAGGTAGGGAGTGACCAATTATGTGGGTCGAATCCGATTCTAAGGGCTTAAGTTAGGGTGAGCAATTATGATGGTCAAAGCCAATTCTGAGGGCTTAAATTAAGGGTGACCAATTATGCGGGTTAAAACCAATTCTGAGGGCTTAAGATAGAGATGACCGATTCCGAGGGTCAAAGCCAATTCTGAGGGCTTAAGATAAAGATGACCAATTCTGAGGGTCGAAGCCAATTTTGAGGGCTTAAGTATAAGCGACTAATTCTTAGGGTCGAATCCAATTATAAGGGCTTAAGTAGAAGCGACCAATTCTGCGGGTTGAAGCCAATTCTGCGGGCTTAAGCATAAGTGACCAATTTTGTGGGTCGAAGCCGATTCTAAATGGCTTAAGTTAGAGATGAACAATTCTGAGGGTTGAAGCCAATTCTGCGGGTTTAAGTAGAAGCGACAAATTCTGAGGGTTGAAGCGTAGAAGCGACCAATTCTGCGAGTCAAAACTAATTCTGCGAGATTAAGTAGAGGCGACCAATTTTAAGGGTCGAAGCCAATTCTGAGGGATTTAAGTAGAAGCGACCAATTCTGAGGGTTGAAGCCAATTTTATGGGCTTAAGTAGAAGTGACCAATTATGTGGGTCAAAGTCAATTCTGAGAGCTTTAAGTTTTCTTGGGAAAATTTGGACACTCCACTAGGTATATGTCTCCTGTAGTTTCGCTAGGGATTTGGGGGACTATTTGATTTTAGGTTCGGCTGAGGAAGAGGGAATGATCCGAGGATAGTATTTTTCTTAGCTGGGGAATTTCTTGGTTTTTATGGTGTCCTTTGGAGACATTATTGTGGAGACATGAAATTAATTTAGATAATTTCATTGGGGAGATAAAAGTTTTGCCAGGGAGATGAGTGTGGTAAAAATGTTTTTTCTTGGTGAGGATTTATTTCATAATTTTAGGAATTTTTTGATGATTTTTTAGATTTTCTAGCATTTGGGAGGAATTGTTGAACGAAATTCTAAAGAGGGTGCCGACCTGCATGGTTAGGAGAGTGCCAAACGGTAGTGGCACGATATTTTGGGGTGCCCTTAGCCTCCTATAAAGGGGGGGTTTCTCCTCATTTTTCACAGCTTTCTGACTTGCCTTTTTCTGCAAATCGTTCCCAAGTCAAAAGATAGTTGAGTCCCCAAGTAGCGCGACACATGTAGCATGGCTCGATGCTAACAATTGGGCAGGCTTGGAATGGAGGGCTAGGGTGTCCCCTACTTTGGGCAGCGAAAACTCTTTTGACTCATTCGATCCAGTGGCGGATGATCGGACTTTCTTATGTGAGCCTTCGCATCATCTCTTTTCTAGGGTGGTGAGCCTCGGTGGTTATGTAAGTATTCATGACTTTTGGTATTCTCTTCCTTTTTCATATTTCCTTATTTCTTGAATTTTAACAAGGTTTTTTTGCTTTTGACAGTTTGATGTTTCTGTGTAGACTATGCGTACTCGAGGGACGACGGGGCTTAGGGATGTTTGGGAGCGCCTTTCCGTCTGTGATGTAGTTGTTGTAGTGCAAGGCCCCCGATTTTAATTTTCTTAATTAAAATATTATTTCCTTTTATATATATATATCGAGATGCGGAAGCGTAAAGAAGTGTGATGGTTCAATAACAAACGAATTACCAAAAAAAATATTAATTTCAATTTCAAATTAAACCCAACTGAAAAATAAATTAACACACACACATATTAAATTTCACTTAAACCAATTAATTCAAGTCCTCGAATTTGCCTAAGTCGTATTTTTCATTTAAACAAAATAGGCAAAACTAATTTTAACACATCACTTGAATTAACTAAATAATTACCCAATATTTATTTTAGCACCAAAATAAATAAATAATGATTAAACCAATTTTATCTTTTTAACCTAAGCATGCATTCTAGGTGAGTGCAAAAGATAAAATAAAAACAATAAATCACTACGCCGCGATGTACGAGGAAAAACCCAAGACGGGAAACAACCTCGGACGGCCCTAGCCACAAATCCACTAGATACGGATTTACAAATACAAGACAGAAAGGCTTACAACACACGACTCGATCCCTCTCAAGCCTCGACGCTTCTTCTTGTAGATACCTCTTCCTAGCGGATAACCTTGGAGCTCCACCGTGGTCTCGGAATCCACCGATCGGACTTTATATGGTCACCGTCACCCGAACTAGGAGCCTTTCTCCAAGTGGGTAATTCAACATAAAAATAACTTCTTCTCTATGGGATTTAGAAGAAAACCCAAACACTCTCTTCAATTCGGTGTAGAGATAAACCCGGTGCCAAACTCCAAGAAAAATGTATATATATGAACTTGGATACATAAAACTATGGGTGAAAACTAGAGTGGTAAATGATTTTCTCTTTGAAAATTAACACTCAAAACTTGATCTTTTTCTCTTTATGATTTTGCTCTCTAAACACTCTCTAAGAGTTAGAAGGATATGAAAAGGATTAATTCATAAAAGTGATTCCCGCACATATTAAATTCTGAAAATAGTTGGTTAAGAATCAAGTGGGGAAGTGGGTGAAAACTGCTCAAAAACTGTTCCCGCTGGAAACTCGTTCGAACGACATTTCGTTCGAACGAGTCTTCTAATGAAGTTCCAGTATGAACTCGTTTGAAATCCCGTTAGAACGAAAATCTCGTTCGAACGAAGTTCCAGTATGCCATAATGGGAAGTCATTGGCACGTTCGTTCGATTGACAGTTTCGTTCGAACGACTCTATCGAACGAAAAACCAGAAAGTAGGAAAATTCAATTTTTTTCCAAAAAACTTTATAAACTTATTTAAAGTTTTAATTAGAAATCTTTCTGAAAATAAAAACGCAGTTTTAGATAAACCTAACACCCAATAAACAAGTTCCAAACTCCTATATATATATATATAATTGCATTCATTCCTTGGGAGCATGGAACTATGGTTGATGACGTATAAACGAGGCACGAAACCGGTATGATGATGAAGCTTTATACTCTTTGCCGCTACGTCTTCAAGAAACTTTTCATAGGCTTGAGAATATTACAATTAAATAAATCCTATGAATAAATGTTTTTGTCTGGAATTGAGCCAAAACTATATATGGACTCAATTGGAAATTTGTGTCCTTACAGTATTGGATGGTGTCATCAGCCGATTTTGGGAGAATGGCATATGCTTTCGATGAGACACCTCGTTCTACCGTTGTTCTCTGTGCTCTGGGGGTGAGGTGGTGTGACACTACCCATACCTTTCATTTCAATGTTGGTGATATTACAGTGACTCCGATAGATGTGTAGTAGCTGCTAGGGCTGGATTGGGAGGGGTGCAGATTGAGGTGGATAGGACTCTAAGGGTGACGGCGGTGTTGGGTGATGTGGAGAGGGTGGTCTCTGGGGATTCTCTTTGCTTGTTTCTTTTGAGAGATTTATTTTTTAGGTAGAGGATTGATTAGAGTGACAGGCGGTAGGTGCGATAAGTGGCCCATTTGTTTATTTTACTGGTGTTGGGGGGTTTCTTAGTGGCGTCGAGTGGCGATGTCGTCCACTTGTGATTTTTTCCATTCTTGAGGGTGTTTTTGAACATCTGTCTTTATGACTGGGGGAGCCTGAACTTGGCAACCCTTTATTATTCTCTTTATGCATTCAACTGGTGTTGTCGACACATTGTTACTAGGGTCGGGTATCTTCTTGAGGTAATCTTTATTTTTCGCATTTTCCTTTATGCATTTACATTTTCCTCCATGCGTTTTATTATTGATTTTTTAATTGCTTACCTTTGAAATTTTACAGACGTGGTTCTATGAGGTGATTGGGTTTAACGCCCAATTTATGACTTTAAAGGATGAGTCTTTTGGGGATTCTGCCGGATGTACCGGTGGCAAAAGTCCAATCGACAGTCGAAGAAGCCCCTTTCTGTGGAGGCGGTGCGTTAGGTCTTGAATGGCCTAACGAGTGAGCTGGTAAGTCCCTATTTTTTTCTTTGAGACTGCCTTTCCTTTGATGATCCTTTCCTGATATTGATCTTTTATCCTTGCAGGGGAATTGACAGGTGACCTTCTATCCCTGGGGGATGACTATCCAGCATACGGGGTTGACTGGGGGACATGCGCAGATGTAGCGTCTGCTGGTGCATGAGGTTGGACACTCTTGGTACCTTAGGGAGAGAGTAGTTCGACATATTATTGAGTATGAGGTTGTGGTGCCACCGGAGAGGCCCCCGGTGTATATAAGGTGAGTGCGGGAGATATCGGACGATGTGCGGGTAGCGGCGGTGATGGGTGAGCCTTACTCACTATATACCGACACAGCGGTGATGTATGACTGTATGGACTTTGTGTTGAGCTAGTTTATTCCACCCAACATATATGACGTGATGACTCTCCCTTGTATGGCTTCAAGTTGGCCAGTGGGATCTTCCCACAACGCAGGCGGTGCATCGACATCAGCAGCAGCGACGACTTAGGAGGTTCCTTTTGTTCGGTTGGCTTCTCCTACTAACAATATTCGGAGGGATAGTGGAGGGTCAGTGTGTATATTGCACGGTCCTAATGCGATGGATTCGAAGGAGTTGGTCTTGACAGAGGAGGTCCTTCAACCTGAGGTATTCTTTTCATCTGGTTGTCTTTTTGATTTCCTGATTTCTTCCTTTGCCTCGCTTGCAGCACATTGGGGTCACCACCACCTAGCTAATGGATATTAGGGATTGAATATCTTCAGTGATCGACCATATTTGGGATGCGATTCCAGTTCCTTCTTATTTGGTGTCTTCTGCCTCGTCCGCGGAAGGGTCTGACTCGGGGAGTGGTGGCACGTCGTCTCGTCACAGAGAGAAGAGAGCGCGTCGCTGGGAAGGAGGATCCTAGAGAGAGAAGGAGAGAAATAAGAGATAGTGGTTGTAGGTGAAGAGAGAGAGAAGAAGGTAGGTGGGTTCGGACTGAGTCCCGTTGTATTTCCTTGATTTTCCTGCAAAACTTATGTGACACGGAAAATATCCCTACAAATAAAATTAAGATTTTATTAATTTTTATTTTTAGTGACTTATGCACATGCTATTTTTACTTTTCTGCTGAGACCGTAAAAAGAATTAGAAATGTTTGGAGAAAAGATTTTATTTTAAAATGGGATAAGTAAAAACATAAGGATAAGGAAATTCGGCATTCCCTTAAAATAAAAATTATTTTTATTGGTTTTTTTTTATTTTAACAAAAAAGGAAAAAGGGGATTGTCCGAAAAATAGGGTGTTGTTAATCGGCATGACCACTGTTCTGCCTATCGGCATATCAGTCCAGTCCAATCAATCCAAGACTTTGATTGCACTTTCTTTAATTGTTTGGTACTTGGTGGGGTAAGTTTTCCTCCGATTTCTGTAGGGTTCCTTGTCTTTGTTTGAGAGCTTTCAAGGATAAATTGGGGTGCGGATGGAGCTTTTTATTCACACTTCCACACTCCTTCTTCTTTACATTATTCTTTGCTCACTTTCTTCTTTTTTTTGTGATATGGCTCTCCCTGGTAGTGTTGAGTTTGCAAACTACCTTGAAACCTTTGAAGCGATGTGCTCTTACAACATTGACTACGATGCTTCCAACATGCGGCGAGTCTCTTTGTGGCGTAAAAGGCCCATAGAGTGGAATATGTTGATGGCGGTAGTTGAGTTATGGTACCCCGAAGAACATGTCTTTTGCTTCGGGTTAGATGAAATATGTTTGACCTATGAAGAGTTTTTTGCCATGTTGGGGGTAAATACCAACATTGCAGTGGTTATGCCTGAGTTTTCTCAGTCCCCTAGGGAGCCATTGTAGGGACTTCTCCACATTTTACCTTCGATGGCCAGGTCGTTAGTCACGGGAGAAATGATTTCTCTTCCTGCGGTGTTGCAGTTTGTGCATTTGCAGGATGTCAGTGATGTTGGCTATGCAGGAGCCGTCATTCTGGGCCTGGTTAACTTCTATTGGTAATTGGGGAAGCACTGGTTGACCCCTAACTTGCATCTATTATTTCCTGGATGTCGTACCATTGCAAACTTGTGGCGATGATACTGTCAGAGACTTTGAATGATCTGGATGCCTGGCGAGAAGGTCGTTCCGACCTTCTGGGGGGTAGCTTTGTAATATTGTTCATGTGACTCTCAGAGAGGTTTCGTATGGCGGTCCCACCTGAGTATCCTTTATCGATGGTGCCAAAAAATTTCTCACGCTATTTCATCAGTGTAGACCTGGACATCGAGAGCTAGGAAAACTGGTTTATGGAGCACGGGGCTCGAGGCTTATGTTGGTCAGTGCCTTAGTGGGGGGAGTTATTGTCCATTCTGGAACTCGTAGAATACCAGTATATTTGGTTAGTAGGCCTCCAACAGACCTCTTTCTACTTTCCCTAGCTGCTGCGCCAATTTGTTTGGGAAGAAATTGTGCCACCGCGGACACTAGACTTCTTTCATGTGGAAGATCTGACAGAGTGTATGTACATGCGGCTTGGCTCTTTGTTAGAGAATCATCGATCGTCAACCCGTCCATCCCAGTCTGTTAAGAGAGTTTGGCATATCTCAGGGGACTAAATAAAGTGGTTGTGGAGAAAGGTAGTTACCAAGATGTTAGGTGTGGAGACTGGGCAAAGGTGGTTCGTTGTATCTGACACCATGGAGGGAGATTATGGTTTTCCCCAAGTTAGTCCGAGCTTATCGCTCTTTGGAGCATCTGCGGCACTCTATTTTGGCAGGGGAGGTTCGGGGACCCCTGAATGTGGGTGATGATGTGGTCGGTTCCTCTGGCAGTTGCGGGTATGATGTGTGAAGTTTTTGTAATGGGTGTTTGAGAATAATTCGAGGGTTATTTTAGGTGTAATGGGACTTATTTTTATTTTTGGTTTAAGAAAGGTAGGAGTAGGTTGACAAGGGAAGTCGTTTAAATCCCTATACCGATGTAAACGTACCAAAATTTCAAATAGTGAAATAAATAAGTTTTTTATCATCTAGTTGTACCTCTTGATGAGTTTTTCATTGGAATTATCTATACCAATCGCTAAGGCATACATAATCCTTTTGTTCATGTATACATTAAAATGAACTTTTATCCTCGGGGGTAAAAAGAGAATAACATTTTGTGAGAAAGAAGGTAGTCCTGCTCATGTAAAGGCTATGAGTTGCCTACGTACCTCTGGGGTTTTGGAAGTTTCTGAAATTCATTTTTAAAAGAAAAAGGAATTTTAGAGGATCAGGCCCCACGTAGTTCTGAGTATAGGGAAATGAAGATTTTTTTTAGAATATAAGGGAGATGAGAAGAATCGTAGTGCACCGAGATTTAGGACTAGTGGTAGAATTTCTTGAGACGAATCAGGTTGACTGGACACACCATCTCTTCTCCGTCAAGGTCGGTGAGCATAACGGCGCCGTCTGATAAGATCTTTTTCACAATGTAGGGGCCGCTCCAATTGGGCTTGAATTTGCCTCTAGGGTCCCAGATGAGCTCTATAATTTCTTTGAGGGCTAAGTCCCCTTCTCTAACACCGCTGTCCTTGAATCTCTTATCGAATGATTACGCTATATGATGATGTTACCCTTGTATGTGATATAGAGCTTTCAGCCTCCTTTCGTCTAAGAGTGATAACTCATCAAGACGACTTTGATGCCAGTCTTTCTTACTGACCTTGCTTTCTAGCATGACGCTTAGCTAAGAGATTTCCAGCTCTACGAGTAGGACTGCTTCCATGCTTTAGACTAAAGAGTAAGGGGTAGCCCCAGTAGAGGTTCGAACTGAAGTGCGGTAGCCCCAGAGGCTGTAAAGGATCCTATCGGCCCAATCTTGACAACTCTTGATCATCTCGTTGATGATGGATTTGAGATTCTTATTGGCTGCTTTAACTGCTCCATGGGTTTGAGGTCATTAGGGAGATGATTTGTGTCTCTGAATCCATACTCATCGACCACCTCTGTAACTTCTGCCTTGAAGTGTAACCAGTTGTCTAATACCAGCTCGTGCGAGACCCTATATCGACAAATGAAGTTTTTCTGGATGAATTTAGTCACCTGTTTGGCATTTAGCACTGCGTATGATTCACCTTTAACCCATTTAGTGAAGTAGTCAATAGCAGCTAAGATGAATTCGTGCCCATTAGACGTTTTGGGTGTAACCTTCCCTATGAAGTCGATGCCCCGTGTGAAGAATGGCCAAGGAGAAGTCATGTTGTATAATTCCCATAGTGGCAAGTGTTGTAGGTTAGAAAACTGTTGGAATTTGAGGTATCTTCAAACGTAGGATGTGCAATCCTGATAGTCCCGTAGTAACCCTGTCGAATGATTTTCTTGGCAAGCATATGGTCATTCATGTGGGGTTCGCATTCCCTACAATAGATTTTCTGCATCATCTCTTCAATGGCAGCCCCTGTAATGTAGTACAAATGGGTTCTATCAAAGTTTCTCTTGAATAGTACTTTATTACAGATAATATCCTAAGCAGCCAGTCTGTAGAGGGTTACTCGATCTTTCTTGTCAGAGCCTTGGGGGTACCTACCATTCTTGAGGAGGCGTCAAATATCATAGTACCAGTAGTTGGTAATTTTGGGGTTTTCTTCTGTGATGAGCTCAATGTGGTAGCAGTGGGTTGGTTTATCTTGATTTTGGACAAGGAAAGGGGCCATGGTTATTCCTTCGGGCATGTCAATCATAGAGGCTAAAGTCGTAAGGGCATCGACTAGGTTGTTCTTTATTCGGGGCAGGTAGTGGAAGGTGATTTCTTAGAATTGGGAAGCTAACTCTTCTAAGTGCGCATGGAAGGGTAAGAGTTTCTCGTCCTTGACTTTCTATTTTTTGAGTACTTGATCGATGATGAGGGTTGAATCCCCATAGATATCGACGTATCGAATTCCTTTCTTGAGGATAACTTTGAGGCCTACCATGCATGCCTCATATTCAGTCATGTTGTTAGTGCAATGAAAATCCAGCTTGATAGCAATGGGAGTGTGAGAGTCATCAGGGGAAATTAGGAGTATCCCAATGCCATACCCTTTCTTGTTGGAAGCGCCATCAAAGAACATTTGCCATCGAAGGTATTCTTGGGAGGTACAGAGGATATTCTCATCCGGGAACTCAAAAATCCAGACATCAGCTTCTTCCATAGGGTAGTCAGTAAGGTAATCAGAGATAACACTTCCTTTTATGGCTATCTGCGTGACATACACAATATCAAATTTGACTAAACGCATCAACTAATGGGTCATTCGAGTGGACAGGATGAGTTTCTCGAGTAGGTATTTGATGGGATCCATTCGGGATACGAGTTTAATGGAAAAGAGCGATACATGCTTTCTCCAAGCCTGTGTGGTTAACTTCGTACCCGACCAACTTGCATCTGACATAATAGATGTCTCTCTCATTATGGGTTTCTTCAAGGTACTGGGCTAGTATAGCCCCAGTTACAGTATCTATTACGATTAGGTAAACGAGTAAGGGAAGACCAGGCTGGGGTGGCATGAGTACCAAAGGTTGGGTTAGTTATTTCTTTATTTGGTCAAAGTCTTCTTGGTAAGATTCATTCCAAACTTTAGTCGAATCCTTTCGGATGAGTTTGAAGATGGGCTCACAGATGGAAGTCAATTGGCTAATGAACTGGCTGATGTATTGCAATTTCCTAAGGAATCCCCGAATTTCCTTCTCCATTCGGAGTGATGGCATCTCGAGTATGACTTTTATCTTGACAGGATCTCCTTTTATCCCTTTCTTACTAACCATGAATCCTATAAATTTTCCTTTGGTAATGCCGAAAACACAATTTTGTGGGTTAAGTCACATCTAATATTATCGCGGTCGTTTGAAGAACTACTGGAGAGTGGGAATATGACCTTCCCTGGTCTTGGACTTGATAATCACATCATCCACATAGACCTCTACTTCCTTATGCATTAAATCATTTAATATGGTTGAGGCAACCCTCTGGTAGGTAGCCCCTACATTTTTTAAACTAAATGGCATGACGGTGTAGAAAAAGGTTCCCCAAGGGGTGATGAATGCCATTTTCTCTTGATGATCTGGGTGCATCTTGATCTGATTATATCCGATAAACCCATCAGCGAATGACTTGAGAGCATGATTGGTCGTGTTATACACAATCATGTTGATATTGGGTAGCGGGTAATCATCCTTTAGAGACGCCTTATTCAAGTCTCGATAGTCGACGCACATGTGAACATTCCCTCCTAATTTCAGCATGGGTACAATATTGGCTAGCCATGAGGGATATTTTATCACACAAATCAAACCCACGTTCAACCGTTTGACCACTTATTCTTTAATTTTGAGCGACCATTCGGTGCGAAGTTTTAAGCTATCACAGAGTCAATGTCGGGCATGCCATCGTAGGACCATATGAAGACATCCATAAATTCCTTCAATAATTCTTTGAGTTTCGCGAGCTCGTGCTCATCAATGGTAGCCCCTATCTTAGTCTCATGTAGTTGGCTACTAGAATCGAGATTAATAACAACAATTTTATCTTTATTAACTTGAACGTGGTTATGTTATTTTGTAAATAAACGAAGATTTTCATTAACTTTATTCATTTACAAAATCATCAGCATTAAGAGTTTGATTAGAATCAAGACAATTAATGTAAGGCATAACAAGACACTAAGAGTTTGATTAGAATCAAGACAATTAATGTAAGGCATAGCAAGATACTCAAAATCTTCATTTATTTCATTGATAGGAAAAACATAATTGAGAACCTCATCAAAGGAGGTGTCGGTTACATCAAAGTAAAGAGGAACAACTGAAGAAGAAACAAGGGGATAAACATTAGGGTTATGTTAAATATCAATAGGTGGCACATGTGCAGCATGCCAGTTGAGGATAGGTGCATCAGCAGCTTTGATCAAGCGGGATGGATTCGATGATGTAGCCCCTGAGTGGATCATACAGTGTGTCAGCCCTAGTGTTTGCAAGTTGAATAAATCTTTGGAGTCATTTTCCTCATAATCTCTAGTGTCAGTTATGGTCTTCTCAATAAGTGGTTATACTCAATGCTGGGAACTTTCATCCCATGAGTAGTTATCTTAGAAAAAGATCTCCATTCCTAGTTTCATCTTCTTATCCACATGATCGTACCATGGTTCAGTAAAGTCGTAGAATGGGAAGTAGTTCGAACCGAAAACCTGATACTAGCATATCATTTATCTCGTCATGTATCTCTAACATTGGATTAATGGTGCTTGCATTCTTGGTATTGTCCTCATGGCCCAAGATGGTGATGACCTGCCCATTGGCAAAGAATTTTAATTTCTGATAAAGGGAAGAAGACATCCCCTTGACGTTATGGATCTATGGTCGGGCGAGCAACAGATTGAAATAGGCTAGGATATCAATGACTTGGAATTCAACAATTGGATTTATAGGGACAACCCCTATTGCAAGCTTTATAGATCCCATCACTTCTCGGTAGGTATTATCATAGGCACGTATCGCGACAGAGGTTGGAGCAAGGTCGCTTATTTTCAGTCCCAAATAATTGAGGGTCCGTAATGGGTAGACATTCAGAGTTGATCCATTATTGACGAATAAAAGTGGGATAGTCTTTCCCATGACTTCGACAGAGATGATGAGAGCATAATTATGGTTTGGACCAATCTTGGGGATTTCTTCATTAGAAAAGGAGATCATTCTAGTAGAGGTTAGAGATTCGACCAGATTCACTGCTTCTTCTAGCATGGTAGAAGGAGGAACTGTGGGTCCTGTGAGTAGCTTGATCAAGACAATCCGGTGCAGATGGGAAGACATAAAGTGTCCCCATAAAGGGATGTTGGATTAGGTTTTCTTTAACTGATCGAGGATCTTTCTCTCCTCGAGGGTTATGTCTAGCATAGGAATATTCTCAACAACATTTCATTTATCGTTTGTTGATGGTTGTAGGCTTGGGATTTCGTACTGCCCCTTTGATATGGTCATGCGGTTCACAGAAGAAAGGAAAAAGAGAAACCCTATTTTCTTATAAATTTTGGATTGTTCATCCATCTTGTTGATTTTTCCTAGTAGCTCCTCAAATGATATCATCCCACATATTATGACTATCAGACTAGTCTTTTCTGGACTCTGCTCTTTATCTGAATCATCGAATTTGGCCTTCCATCCGATAGCAACGATATTTTCTTTCCATAAAAAGTCGATACATTCCATAACTTCAACGACCTCTTCATATAAGTCCTCCCATTCAGTGGGGAGATGTAAAATCGATGGGACTAGACGCCCTCATAGTTTCAAAGCATTGAGTAACTCAGATATACTGTAAATATCATCGGTCTGTCGAAATAAATCCACTATGATCTGGATAATATCATCTAAACTGACTTTATCGGTTGGTACCACCCAATTGTCTGACTCTTGGGTCCATTTTTTAGCTTCTAAGAATAGCACACTGAATCGCTAATAGTCAATGGTCATCTGGAAGGGTAATTTATGCCTAAATTCTAGGAGTTGGTTCAACACTTCTGATAATTCCATATCTTTATCTCCAGAACAGATGCGAACAGTAATGCATGTTCTGATAAGGAGTGATAGAGCCTGATCGGCAAAGCCAATAGGGGGTAGGATAAAATATAGGCATGTTTAGAGAGGTCCAGTAGAGTATATGGGTATAATTGTTGATTTATTTGGTATGATTTGGGTAGATGGTTTAAATTTTGGGTTCTTTTATGAAGATGGCATTCGTATGATTTGGGAGTGGATTGTGGGTACTATTTGGTTTAGGATTGGCTGGTGGGGCGATGACACTTTGATCAATTGGGCTTGGATTATATTTTGGAGATGGAAGCATTGGTCGGTGGTATGGCTAGTAATTTGGTGAAAGTCACAATGGGAAATCTGGCTTGAAATTTTTAGGAAGTGGGTTTGGTAATGGACGAGGGTCCAATGGTCTGATAAGGTTTCGGCTCAAGAGGGCTTAGTAAACTTTAGAGAGGGGAGCGTGAAGTTTGGTGTATTCCTTCCGGACTGGGTTAGGGCGACTTTCTGGTGCCCAGAAAGCGACAAGTTGAGATATGTTGTTGATGGTTGAAACTGCGCTACCGACTGGCTTTTCAAACTTTTTGGGAGCGAATTGTCCAGATACTTTCTTTGGTTCAACTTTTATCTTGGTAAGACCTTATTCGATTTCTATTCCTACTTATTAAAATGCTAAAAAATGAGGGTAGTACTGTCCTCCTATTGTTGCTCGAATATGGGGTAAAAAAAATTTCACAATGACTTGCTCCTCTTCGAAAGGTCGGTTGGTCATGGTGGCTGCTTTCCCTCTCCACCTTGCTATGAAGTTATTGGCTGACTCCCCAGGATTCTATTTGAGCAACTCTAAATCACTGTGAGTAACCTCTAATTCTTCGTTGTACTTGTACTGTGACATGAACTCTCGGGCAACATCTTCCCAACTATAAATTTTGTACTCCTCGAAAGATAAGAACTAATGGAGAGCGTTGTCTGTTGATACCAAAATTAATATGCTGATGTGGACGAATAATACGAAGACACGTGTCAATCTACGTGGCACAATAGCAGCGAGGAAGTTCATTTACCGACCAACCATGATTCTTTCCGAGCAACGAGGATACACCGAGGAACTCTAGCGCACCGAGGAACTCTAGCGCACCGAGGTACTCTAGTGCTCCGAGGAACTCCTGATCAGCGAGCAACTATGGCGGTCCGAGCTGCACCTCGGTCGTATCATTAATTGCCAGATAATCAACAGTTCAGATATTCATTGAATGCTTATATTCTTGACGTGCACGCTGCATTAAATGTATTACCCTTTCACATGTATATCATTTAATGTATCGAACCTTTCATGTACAGCCTCAATGCTATAAATACCTTGTATCAAACCCATTCAAAGGGACCGGAATTTCTTGAGAGAATTTGTAATCAAGAATTCTGCAAACACTCAGCAATAACATAACAGTGGACGTAGGCTTTATTCCTAGCCGAACCACTTTAAAAATCTCTGTCTTATTTATTTATCTGTGATTGAATAATTAGAGAAATCTAATTTTTTACATCAACAGATTGGCGCCGTCTGTGGGAAACGACTGTTACTATCGTTTTTCATAAAAATCATTTATCATCAATGGCAGATAATCCAGAATCCAGTAATCGAAATGCTGGAAATACTGGAAATCTTCCAAATCCATCTACACCTCCAGATCTGGCCGGAATTATGACAAATCTGGCTAAAGGACAAAACGCCATGCAAGAATCTATGAGGCAACTCATTCAAACTCTTCAAGGCGGTGCACCTACTTATTCAGGGCAAATGAGTGATCGTGGACAATCGCGATCCAGACGTACTGGGTCATATCGTAATGGAGAATCTAATGATTCTTCTTATCAACCTGGGCGAACTTCATCGATACGAGCTACGGATACAAATCAACCTATATCTCTCTATCCGGAGAGAACCAGCGCTTTGGAAAGATTAAGAAGAGCGTCTCCTTTCAGTCGGTTAGGACCAAGGAGAAACATGAGTCCACCTAGAGCTCCATCGAGAAGTGTTCGATCACCATCACGTTTGAGAGAAGGATCAGCACAATCACGACCAGCTACTCGTAGAGATAAATCACAGGAAGCTACATCAGAGCGATCAATTGCTCAGACTAAGCGGCCTGAGGAAGGAAATGAAGCATGGAAAGGTTCTATTCAGCGGTTGGAGGATAGATTAGGAGAAATGGCTAAGGCAAGGAGCCCCTTACAGAGAACTTTTGTTCAAGGGACACCTTTTGTACAAGCCATTGTGGATTTTCCTACACCATCGAAATTCAAAGCACCTGTAGTGACTCCTAAGTACGATGGAAAAATAGATCCTGTACTTCATATAGAACAATACCAAGCTGCCGCCGACATATATGCCGTCCCCGATGAGATGAGGTGTAGAGCATTCTCGGGAACTCTTACCGGATCTGCACAGATATGGTATAACAATCTTCCTCGGGGTAAGATTTCAACTTTTATTCAATTAGCCGAGTTGTTCATTGGCAATTTTTGTTTTGGGGCGAAGCCGGTAAAGCGAGTAGCACATTTGTTAAGTGTTAGACAAAAATCAGGTGAAAGTACTAGAGATTACATAACTCGTTTTAATAACGAGAAGTTGGAAGTCATAGATTACGAAGAAAAGACAGCAATCACTACTTTGATGAGTGGTTTGCTGCCTAATAAGCTGTACTACACCTTGGCCAAAGATCCACCTAAAACTATGTCCGAGTTAATGGCAAAAGCAGCCAAAATTATGAATGCCGAGGAGGCTATGGCTGCGAAGAAGAATATGGATAAAGAAGTAAAAGTGGAGGTCGACAAGTCTAAGAAGAAAGATCAGAAAGGTAATGGTGGTGACAAGCATTCCAGGAATAATAGGACAACGTTGAAAGTCCTAAAGAAGTACGATAATTATACCCCATTGAAAATGGGTATTAATCATGTTTTGGAAGAAATCAAGAATAGCGAGGAAATCAAGTGGCCAGAGAAACTGAAGACAAATCCCGATCTGAGGAATAAGGCCAAATATTGCGAGTTTCACAAAGATCATGGCCATATGACCAAAAATTGCATAGCCCTTCAGAACGAGATTGAAACACTCATCCGAAGAGGAAAGTTGTCAAAATATGTAGATCGTAGAGGTGAAAGGAAGAATGATGACAGAACTAGAGAGAGATCTAGATCTCCTCGTCGTGCAGAGGAGAAAAAGAAGAGGGATCATGACGATGGTCCAGATAATGACCCTGATCTTCCCAAGAAGCCAAGGCAGCCTGAACGAGAGGTATTTTCCATTCGTTTTGGGTCATTTGATTGTAATGTTATTACAGGAGGAGATGCAGGAGGAGGAGACCTTACTGCAGAAAGAAAAGATTACCTCGGAGAGGCTCAAGCTTGTTCATATATTCAGCGAATAAACCTGGCCGAGGATGATCGTCCGAGGAAGGTAAACAAAGAGAAGCTAGTGATTGGTTTTTCAAAAAACGACCTGGCAGGTGTTCTTTACCCTCATGATGATCCTTTGGTGATCAAAATGAGGATGAAGAATGTGGTCATTTCAAGGGTGTTAGTAGACAATGGTAGTTCGGCAGACATCATGTACTATTCATGCTTTGATAGCTTGAATTTAAAATTATCTCAATTGGAACCTTATCATAGACCCCTTCTGGGTTTTGCTGGTGAGAAAGTTTTTCCACTTGGGACGATCAAGTTGGATATACTCATTGGAACTTGGCCTGCTTGTCGAACAGAAAGAATACGCTTCTTTGTTATGGATAAGAATGTGCAGTCAGCTTACAACATCATCATGGGAAGAGTTGGATTGAAGAAGTTCGAAGCAGTTCCATCTACAGTATATCAGTGTTTGAAATTCCCAACGAATTTTGGAGTCGGAATTATGAAAGGTGATCAAAAAGTAGCTCGGGAATGCTATTATTCGTCTGCTGAGCAAGAAGAACTTGAAGAATCAAGGAAAAAGACTACTACTTATCAAGTGGAGGAGGGTACAGAAATTGAAACTCTTGACCCTAGGGATGAATCTCAACTTGTAAAAGGACAGGTGGTGGAATCTACAGAAACTGTTATTCTGGACGACGAGCATCCTGAACGAGTAACCCAGATAGGATCGTCGTTGGATGTTTCAATAAAACAGGAGTTGATAACCTTCTTGAGAAACAGGAAGAATACCTTTGCTTGGAGTCATGAAGACATGTCAGGTATAGATCCAAACTTCTTATGTCATGAGCTCAATGTGAATAAGGAGATCAAGCCTGTGAAGCAAAGAAGAAGAGTGTTTAGTCCCGAGAAGAACCAGGCCATACAAGAGGAGGTCGAGAAACTTCAGAAAGCCCAATTCATTGAAGATGTGAAATATCCAGATTGGTTGGCAAATGTGGTGATGGTAAAGAAGAAGAACAACAAATGGAGAATGTGTGTTGATTTCACTGATCTCAACAAGGCATGCCCAAAAGATCATTTTCCATTGCCCAGAATTGATCAACTAGTGGATGCTACCTCGGGACATGAGCTACTCAGCTTTATGGATGCTTATTCTGGCTACAATCAGATCAAAATGAAGCCGGAAGACAGGGAAAGTACTTCTTTTATTACCCCAAGGGGAACTTATTGTTATAATGTTATGCCTTTTGGTTTAAAAAATGCAGGTGCAACATATCAGCGGCTGATGAATAAGGTTTTTGCCGAACAAATCAGTTGCAATATGGAAGTCTATGTCGACGACATGCTCACCAAAAGCAAGAGAGCTACTGATCATCTAGTTGACTTAGGCCAGACCTTTGATCAACTGGACAAATACCAAATGAAGCTCAACCCGACGAAGTGTACCTTTGGAGTACGAGAAGGAATGTTCCTCGGATACATCGTCAATCAACTAGGTATTGAGGCAAATCCAGAAAAGATCAAAGCTCTTTTAGGGCTGCGATCCCCAACGACGAGGAAAGAAGTACAGAGTCTTACCGGACGAGTTGCAGCGCTCAACAGATTTGTATCCCGAGCAACTGATAAATGCCTCCCATTCTTCAAAACACTGCGAAAAAGTTTTGAGTGGACTGATGAATGTGAGAAGGCCTTTCAAGATTTGAAGAAGTATTTGGGAGCCCCACCATTGTTGTCTAGGCCAATAACGAGAGAAAAGTTGTACTTATATCTGGCAGTATCAGAGAATGCCGTTAGCTCGGAGTTGATCAGATTCGAGAATGGAGTCCAGAAGCCAATTTATTACACAAGTAAGGCCTTCCGAGGTGCAGAAATCAGGTACCCAAAGCTAGAAAAATTGGCACTGGCATTAATTGAAGCAAGTAGAAGAATGAGGCCATACTTCCAGGCCCATACCATCATTGTGTATACTGACATGCCATTAAGACAAGCCCTTCACAAGCCAGAAAAATCAGGAAGATTGATGTATTGGGCAATAGAACTCGGTGAATATGATATTGTGTACGAACCCAGATCATCATTAAAGGGGCAAGCTGTAGCAGATTTTATAGCAGAATTCACATACCCTGATACCCCCGAGGAACAAAAGGTACTTGCTGACCTACCTATGGACGATACAGTATCAACAGACACAAATCCGGACCAACTAAGGTTGGTAAAAGGACTTGTGGATGTAGAAAAATCATCATATTCAAACCCAGACCAACTAAGGTTGGTAAAAGGGCGCGAACAGATGACCGATGAGGAACGAAAGATACCAGGGAATGATGAAACAAAACAGCAGATATTTTACCGAGGAACTCTGACGGACAAGAAATTTGAAGACGAGGTACCTACATGGAAATTATATGTAGATGGATCATCGTGCACAGCTGGTTGTGGAGCAGGAATTGTTTTAAACACCCCAGATGATATTGACATGGAGTATGCCTTGAGATTCCAATTCAAAGCCTCCAATAATGAGGCTGAGTATGAGGCTATGATAGCAGGTTTTCATTTGGCGAAAGTTATGGAGGCACGGCAAATAATTGTTTTCAGTGATTCTCAATTAATTGTGAATCAAATGATGGGAATATATGCAGTTAAAGGAGAATTAATGGTGAAGTATCATGCAAAGGTGATGGATTTATTGACAGAATTTGACGCTATTCAATTGGTGAGGATACCGAGGATGGAGAATGCTAGAGCAGACGCATTGGCCCGATTAGCGTCAGCTACGCGCACCGAGCTGCGAAAAACGATACCAATTGAAATATTAGAAAGTCGGAGCATAGAAGGAGATCTGACGGTGAAGATTATTACCCTTGATTTAGGACCATCTTGGATGGATCCTATCAGAGCATACATTGAAGAAGGAAAATTATCGGAGGACAAACTAGCTGCCAAGAAATTGAAGTATAAAGTTGCTCGATATGTGTTAACTAATGGTGTTTTGTATAGACGAGGAATTATGGCAGGTTTACAGAGATGTGTTCATCCATCAGAAGTCAAAGAATTGATTGAAGAAATCCATGAAGGATCTTGTGGAGCTCATGTAGCAGGTCGGACACTTTTGCAAAGGGTAATGACACAGGGATATTACTGGCCGACGATGAGGACTGATTGTATAGCCTATGCTAAGAAGTGTGACAAGTGCCAACGTTTTTCCTCCATCCGAAGAACTCCACAAGCATTGTTGACACCCATAACTTCACCTTGGCCATTTGCCATGTGGGGGGTTGATCTGGTTGGACCATTGCCGACGACCCGAGGAAGGTTCAAGTATCTCGTCGTGGCAGTAGATTATTTTACTAAGTGGGTGGAAGCTGAACCACTAATTGATATGACGTATGAGAAGGTATATCAGTTCATTTGGAAGAACATCATTTGTCGATATGGTCTCCCCCATGCTTTCATTACAGACCATGGAACACAATTCGATAATGAAGAATTTGCTGCCTATTGTCATCAGTCAAACATTTTGAAGTATCATTCAGCACCAGGCCATCCCCAGAGCAATGGACAGACTGAAGTGACGAACAGAACATTACTAAATGGTTTGAAGAAGAGGTTAAGTGAAGCTAAAGCAAATTGGATTAATGAGCTCCAATCAGTACTATGGGCTTACCGAACAACTCCCCGAGCAACAACTGGAGAATCACCATATATGTTAGCATTTGGAAGTGAAGCTGTGATACCTGCCGAGTTGGGTCTCCCAACTTATAGAGTGCTGAATTTCAACTCCCCAGTCAGCGATTTGATGAGAAGACTGGATTTGGATATGCTCGAGGAGGTTAGAGAAGAGGCAGCCATTAGGAATGCTGCATACCAACAACGTACAGCTCTGTTCTACAACAAAAAGGTGAAGAAATGTGACTTAAAAGAAGGGGATTATGTGCTAAAGAAAGTCATTCAGAAGCAAAATAAGTTGGAAGCAAACTGGCATGGACCTTACCGAGTTACAGAGGTTGTTCGTCCAGGAACTTACAGAATAGCAACTCTAGAGGGAGAAGAATTTAAGAATGCATGGAATGCTGAACACCTACGCAAGTATTATCAGTAATGTAAAATGTAAAGCATTTCCTTCATTATGAATAAAGCAAGGATGTTTCGCCATTTTCTTTCTGGTTGAAAGTTTTTCGTGGAATACTAGTATAATACACTACGCACAAAAAAGCGCTCTAAGGAGCCAAAAGCTCTAAGGAGCCAAAAGCTCTAAGGAGCCAAAAAAAAAAAAAAAAAAGCTCTAAGGAGCCAAAAAAAAATACTCCTTTGGTTAGGAGGCGCTCTAAGGAGCCAAAAAATACTCCTTTGGTTAGGAGGCGCTCTAAGGAGCCAAAAGCTCTAAGGAGCCTAAAAATACTCCTTTGGTTAGGAGGCGCTCTAAGGAGCCAAAAAATACTCCTTTGGTTAGGAGGCGCTCTAAGGAGCCAAAAGCTCTAAGGAGCCAAAAAATACTCCTTTGGTTAGGAAAAACAAAATATTCCAAAATACACCAAGTATAGTTGATCGGGGATAAAGACCCACTAACTGTAGTTGGTCGACGAGGACAAATTATTGACCTTAGTTGGTCGGACACATTTTTATATTTGAAATTGAACAAAGTATGGTTGGTCGGGGATAAAAACCCATCAACTGTAGTTGGTCGACAAACATTATTTATCCACCTTGGTCGGTTGGAAACAGTTTGAACAATTTATACTCATTACTTTATTATTAAGTGATTGAACAACCTTGATACTTGTAACTTTTATTACTAAGATGGTTGATGGACAGCACAATATGGTTATCTTTTTAACAGATACATATGCATAAATATAAAGATGTTGATAAACACAAAGACAACAACAAAATTTACAGAAAATGAAAGTCTTTTCATTAAAATTCAAAATAAATTACAGATTACATGAATGTACTAACTACTACATTGATAGTCCTATTCTATTGGTTTCTTGCCCTTTGCTTTAGAAATAGGTTCTTCGCCGGCAGGAGGATCTTCCAGGCAAAGGGGAGAATTAATAAAGTTCAAGTCCTGCAACATTCTGACATTCATTATTGATGGTGTATCCATTAGATGCTCTGGACGAGATACTTCGATTTGGGAATGAAGGCTATAATCACCGAGGTATTTTGAAATTAGGCTACGAGGAATGGAACGAGCTGGGATCCAAGCCATATCCAATTTGAAAGGTGGCACAGGCAAGTCTAGTAATCCTGGAGCATGATAATCCCATAAAAAATGCCCTCGCTCTAATTTTAACACGCCCAGTGCGTTCAACCACCCTTGCTTATAACCTTCATTGTTGGCATGTTCAATGCGAGCATCCAAGTGAACAAGAGCTTCATTATATCCTGCCATCCAGAATTCCCTGGGTTGCTTATGAAATTGAAAGGTTAATATATCCAACTGTTCGAGAAGGTTTTTGGCAAAGAGATCCTTAGTATGTAGAGCAGACTTCGTTGCAGTAAGTTGATCCTCCAAGGATAGATTTTTCTTGGACATTTTTTATAGATCCTGATCTTTGACGTTTAATTGGAATGCTTGAGTTTCCAAAGTAGATTGGGTACGAGCCTCTTCGACATTGCGATTAAGCACTCTTGATCGGCTCCGAGAAGCAACTGGAGAACTTTGTTCCTCGACAATTATTCCTCGTCCCCGAGAACCTCTACCTCGTCCCCGAGCAGTCCCAGAAGTGGAAGATCTTCTCAAGTTATCCAATTCTTGCCTTAGTTTGGCATTTTCAACCTCTAAGAACGAGAAACCTTCATCAGTAATAGGCACTAGAGCAGTGGAAGATGATGCCGCAGATTCATATTGAGCCAACTTTTTCTGTAAATTATTATTTTCTTGTTCCAGGATCTCGGCAATCTGCCTGCAAGCTTCAACTTCACCTTTTAGGGTCCTTTCCCTAACATCATATCCAGCAATGATCTTTTTATGGCCTGTTTCAGAGGAAAGTTGTTGATATCTATTTTCATAATCCTTGTGCAACGAAACCATTGATGCATTGTGTTGATTTTGAAGATCCTCTATGGAACCATGAAGCTCCTCGATCAATTCATAGTATGCCACATTGTTGGCCACAGATCTATCAAGTAAATCCTTCAGGTACCGGTAAGCCTCAACTGCTTGTTCTGAGGCATCGTGACCAAGAATGTCAACAATCTCTGATACACTTAGGTCTGTATGACCAGCTTTATAATATCCATTGCATTGTCGCATCAACTCAGTATCAGGGGCAGATATCAATTCCATTCTGGCCAAAAACTAATAAAGAAGAGGAAGCAGGAGTTAATAAATAAGAGCAGACAGAGTATCAATAATTGAGCGGAACGAAGATGTATTTTATTAGATCATCAAAAAGGTTACATTGTTCGATTACAAGTAATGAAATATATAAATGATACCGAACAACTTCACACCTTTTCCTTGTCCCCCAAGACTTTCTCGGGAGGCTGGGACGAGGAGCTCGGTTGCTCGGTGGTAACAACCGCTTGATCGGCAGGAATCTTCTCGGGAGGAGGAGGCATGGAAGAAATGTCCTCGTTGACAGAGGGTTGAGAAGCAGAGACTGGGTCACCCGTAGCCATAGAAGATTCATCTGAGACAGGCTCATCTTCTTCTTCTTCCACAATTGCTGGAGGAGGACCAGGGAGGTGTTGTTGGAATAACTCAGAATCGTCTTGGACCTTCAACTCTTGCAGAGCCGCTACCCAGCCATCGTGGAAGTATTTCAACTTCCCATATTGGACTTGGGATGTCATTGCAGCAATCCCTTTATCCCATCCTTTCTCCTAACCAGCACTGAAATGTTTCTTGATTGCGACCTTTCTTCTCAACTTCTCCGAGGAGAGCTTCACATCCAATTCCTCTTTTTTGACCTTGATATCTCGCAGGGTAGATAACTCTTCCTCTGCCTTTTTCAGCTGGCCATCATATTCCTGATGTTTAACCTCTAAACCTTTTACTTTTTCCTCCAAATTCTTGGAGGTTTCGGCCATTTTCACCTTCTCAGCTTCAGCCACAGCTAATTTCTTCTCCCAAACAGCTTTTTCGTCAACATACTGTTGACGAGATTCCTTTAAAGACTGGGTCAAACCCAACAAAGCATCCTCTACACCTGACGAGGAGCTTGAAGCTTTAATAGCTTCATCCTTCTTCACAATATTATTAAAACAGTTCACCAACTGAAAGATGAGAAAAATAGCAAAGTCAATACAAAATGCAAGCTTTCAGAGAAAGAAAGAAAAACCAGAAGTATAATAAATTTACTGAAGCAAGGTGACGAGCAGCTAAGGATGTCAGCATATCCCTAGGAATTCTTTCATCAATACCATGGATCTCGGGTACAACCGAGCTCATTGCAGAACTTGGAAGAATGATGTTTGGAACATCAGTACCACCAGCAGGTAGGGAGGAGGCAGTTTCAGCCGGAGTAACTAAGGATGATTTCCTCAATCTCTTCAACGTGAGGTCAGAACCTTCAACCAAAGAGGTCTTGGTCGGAGAGATTGTAATTACATCTACAGGAGCATTTTTCTTGCTCGGAACCATTGGGGGCTTCTCGGTAGCTTTAGAAAACCCAGCATCCACTTTTTTAGTCCCCTCTGGGGCATCAGTTTTGCTTTTCTTGGCCCCAGCAACAGAAGTAACATCATCAAAGAGAGCAGGAGGAGCTCTTTTCTTACCCATCCTTTGACTTAAAGGAAGATGAGAATCTGAAGATGAACCTTCTGGAGTTGAAGCTGGTTCAACAGGGCGAGCAGTATAAGAGGTTGTGTAACTCTTATACTGTAGCAGATATGAGGCAGACCTGATGTGTTCGTCTGCAATATTCTTGTGCAAACCCCAGATAAGTTTCAGATGCTTGATATTAACCTCTGATTCTTTTGGAGTTCTTCTTTTGCTATCAACTGCAAATAAATACATAACGAGATATCAATCATACATTTTGTCAAACATGATGAAAGCATAATTTCATAAGTAAAATAAAATGAAAAATAAACCTATCCCATTGCCATATGGGGGGCATCTGGGACCGTTGTATACTTCATCTCCAGTTAAAGGGGCATATTGCCAATTTTTTATAACCAACCCATGTTCAAAATAATCTCTATTTGAGTCAGGGAGGTTAACTACAAGAACCCTATTCAGAAACCTAGTTTTTAAGTAATAAATATTATCTAGAGTGGCCCACTTATAGCAGTACATAATCTCAGGTATCCCAATACGAGTCCCATGAGTTAGATTTAATTTGTGCACCCCATTAATTATTCTCCATGAATTGGGGGCTATTTTTGCAGGGACAAGATCAAAATATTGGCAAAACTCAAGACACAATGGATTTGGTGGAAAGGAAAAACCACATTCAGCAATAAAAAGACTGGGGAACCAATGTCCCTCAGCCAGACGAAAATAATTTTGAGGTTCAGAAAGTTCCTCCAAGATTACCCAAGACGGGATGGAAAAGTCAGAGCGGAACTTTTCAAGAGATTCAATAATGTAAACCATGATGAATAAAAGAAGAAGGAAGAAAATCTTACAGGAAGGAAGGAGGTCTGCTGACAACTAACGAAGGAAAAGATGAACGCACAAGAGAGAAGGAGAGAATAGAAAGCTTGAAGGCAGAAAATTGGAAAATGTAGAGGACGGTATGGTTACCTAAGAAGTTTAAATACTTTGCATTGGGAAGCGGCGAAAGAAATGATTACCAAAAAGAAACTACTGAACTTCCGGCGGCTAAAAGGACAAAAACTGCACGGAGATCGAAGCGCTTATAAAAAATTCAAAAAAAGGGGCGGAAGCTGCGAAATGAGAAGGAAATTTGAACACAATGTTCCTGAAACCCAGGAAAAGTCATTTAATATTGCCATATACCGAGAAAGAATGTTCCATACTCCTCAAAGTTTGAAGTATGAAACATTGGGGGCTTCTGTTGATACCAAAATTAATATGCTGATGTGGACGAATAATACGAAGACACGTGTCAATCTACGTGGCACAATAGCAGCGAGGAAGTTCATTTCCCGACCAACCATGATTCTTTCCGAGCAACGAGGATACACCGAGGAACTCTAGCGCACCGAGGACTCTAGCGCACCGAGGTACTCTAGTGCTCCGAGGAACTCCTGATCAGCGAGCAACTATGGCGGTCCGAGCTGCACCTCGGTCGTATCATTAATTGCCAGATAATCAACAGTTCAGATATTCATTGAATGCTTATATTCTTGACGCGCACGCTGCATTAAATGTATTACCCTTTCACATGTATATCATTTAATGTATCGAACCTTTCATGTACAGCCTCAAGGCTATAAATACCTTGTATCAAACCCATTCAAAGGGACCGAAATTTCTTGAGAGAATTTGTAATCAAGAATTCTGCAAACACTCAGTAATAACATAACAGTGGACGTAGGCTTTATTCCTAGCCGAACCACTTTAAAAATCTTTATCTTATTTATTTATCTGTGATTGAATAATTAGAGCAATCTAATTTTTTACATCAACACTGTCCTTCAAGGTCCGCTGAAACATTTGGGCCATTATTTCCTCGGAGGCCTCTAAGAGAGTCATGGCTCGATGATAATTGTGGATATGAACGATCAGAGGTCCGTTACCCCTAAATTTCTCAATGTTAGGCATCTTGCACTTTTTCGATAACTGGGCTTAAGGATAGGGAGACATGTGGGTGTAGTCCATGTGGTTTCCAAAAAGTCTGACTTGGTCAAATTTCTTGGTCAACATCTTGAGGTCTTCCTTGACCTTGATAAACTCTTACTCCTTTGGATCGATGCTCATGGGTAAGTTAGTCCCTGGCTGGGCAAGATTCGACATAAAAAGTTAGGCTGGTGGCAGCCCATAGCACGAGGGAAGAGGACCTCGGACTCTTCGAGAATAGGGACCCGATTTTATTGCATCTCCTGAACCTCAGTTTGAAGGTTGTCAATCTTGGCAATAAGTTGGGCTAGGACCATCATCAAATATAGCTGCACATTCAGTACTTGGTATGTGTTCTCCATGGAAAGCGGATGAATTCCGAACTCGGAGGAAGTGAGGGGACTAACTGAGCTTTGGGGTGGTTCGACTGAAGATCGAAGCTAATAGAGAGTCAGTCCAAGGCCATGCGATTGACCTAAGAATGAGAAAAATTAGGATTTATTTTTTTCGAAAAAAAAGGAAGAAGGAAAAATATTTTTGACATTTTTGGGAAAGGTGAGGACGAAATGTTTTTTGGGTAAAGGGAGGAAAATATTTTTGGTATAAGGAAGGAAAAATGTTTTTGGTGTTTTTGATAAACAGAGGAAAAATGTTTTTAGACACCTTTGGAAAAGAAAGAAGAAAAGGACAAGAGACGAATCTCAGCATGATTATTATTATGTTTATTAGGTTTTCACTTATTAGGTTTACCTAAATGCAAAAAAGAGATTCGGGACGGGACTCGAGATTAGGAAAATTGGGTTTGAAAAATATGTAAAAACTATGGTTAAACTTGTTACCAGGCTTATGGGAAGGGTCCCGTTTTAAAAATTGCGCAAAAATTTGGGTGGCATGCTGACCTGTCATTTCGGCAGAGTTTCGGGTAAGAATCGGCAAACTAAATATGAGTGTACTAGGTTTGACACCTATATGTGGGTATACGGTTGTTGGGTTCATTTCGTTTGAGGGCAATCGATGCGTGTGGACAAGCCATTTGATATACTTGAGTTACGTGAATTGCCTCACTATATACCTCGTGGGGACAGTATGTGTGATAGGGAATTCGATATACTCGACGTACGTGAACGAGTTCCCTGCGATATACCTTCCGTCGTAACTTCAGTCAAGCGGTACGATGCCTGGGGAACCGTTCGATATACGTCGAAGGTACTAGGGCAATGGAAGGTGAGAGACATATTGCTTAGGCTAACTGCGCTTTGCCGGACCAGCGCCGATCACAAAGTAACCCCCAGTTACGGGACAAAATTTGGTCAACAGCAATGCTCTTTGGTGATGTAGTGCGCAATATGCATGATTGTTGATTAGTACCTTATGGAGAGAGTATCTTTATTGAAGAGCATCATGTTAAGCAGGGAACAATGTACAAGTATAAAAAATAAATCTATACTAAGCATGGATTATGTAAGAGTGAGTGGTATGTAATTATCTACAAGTGAGTGTGTGGTAGTGAACCTAATCATGGATCAACTACAAGTGGTGTGTGTTAGTGTGAGTGAACATGGATATATACAAGTGTGATAAATGGAGGTGTGTGTCAGTGACACCTAAGCATGGATTTCTATGTGGTGCGTGCACCATGTGGATATGGTGTGAAGTGTACATGGATAATTTCTACAAGTGTGTGAGTGAGTAGTGATACAAGCGTGAGGTATATATGTGCAAGAAATAATGGAGGAGAGGAAGGATACAAACAGGTAGGTGCATATACACACAAGAAAACAGAAAACCCATGCAAACAGAGTTTAGTCCTCTTATGAAAAATTCCCCAACAGAGTCGCCACTTTGGTATCCCAATAGAGATTGTGCGCCTAGGCAAGGATTTCGAAAGGTCTCGCGCCCCCCATTTTTTTTACTTAGAAACGCTTCCGTTATCATCGGTGTGGGGTAAATGTAAACAGATGGAGTTTTCAACCTATTTTTCACAAAATAGGCAAAATATCATATTACCGCCTCGAGAGAGTGACATTAAAGACAAACTGATGCATACGAAACCAATAGTTCGAAGGTTCAGGGGATAAGTTACGGAATTGGAAGGTGTTAAGCACCCATCCCGCCCTTTCGGTCTCTAATGGGCTTGTGTTATTGTTTTCCTTTATTCTCCGTGAAGTGTGTGCGTTTATATATAATGGAGATCGGAATCGTTCAACTCATACCATGGGAAAGATAGAGTGAAGTCATCTATAGAAATGTTTCCCAAAATAATATATATAGAAAATATGATTTTTGCGTTTATCGCGATATTGATCGTTATTATGAAACGAAAATTTAATCGTTATTATGAAACGAAAATATGTGTTGGATGAAACGCTAACAAACATAATATATATATTGATGCAAGAATATGATAAATGTGAAAATTAGGAATTTAAAAAATTTTAAAAATTGGACTCGAGTCTCGGGCTTTAATCCAAAATGCCTACGTAGCCTATAAAGGCATAAAGTCCACTAATTCGAATGCGTCATGGGGGTTGGGGTTATCCCATCCGAACGAAATTTTATTATATGTGTGTGTGTAGAAAAATTATATTTTAGTTTTGAAAAAGTGTGATGGATAATCCCGTTCGAGATTTATGGGTGTAACCCTCTTTTTTATTTGTTTTGGTTTTTTTAATAGAAAATAAAGTATGTGCAATATACTAGTAAAAATGTGGATATTAATGTGTATGAACTAAAGTAAGAACTATGTTATGAATCTCATGAAATCTATGTAAAAATAAGAAATTTCAAAAAAGAGGGAAGGAATTGGACCTTCTTTGAAGCTTGATCTTTGATCTTGCATGAACTCCCTTGAATGTGATATGAATGTTGGATGAGAGAGAATGTGATTTGCCAAATTGGATATGAAAAGAATGGGAATGGAAGCTTGAATAGAACTTCACGTGGAGGAACTTTGCTGATTTCGAAAGAATGTTGTTAAGATCACTAATGCTAATCGATCTCTGGTGTTGGTGTCATTGGTAGTGAGGTCACTCCCTCTTTTTATAGGGTCAGGGGGTTACTAATCGACACTGCTCTTATCCTACCTATCGGCAGGTGACCCTAGACACACTGTCGATAGGCAGGGAGCTGGACATGCCAATTGACAGTCTCGTGCAGATTTTTCTAGAAAAATGGTCATAGAACGTAATATGTTGATCCGAATTGCGCACAGGTCATACCGTTAGAAAGTTAATTCAGAGACCTTCAAGTGTCCTTTAGACAACTCCTAGGTCTGGGAGTTGGCTTTGTGTCAAATGTGGCTCGGAAGTGCACGTCGATCCTTTGGACGGGAGATCGTCGGACGGAAACAGATCGTTCATCACCATGGTAAGCTAAAATCGTGCACGGGGTGGGCCGCTAGAAAGGTTAGTAGATGTATTTCAACATTCCAAAGAGTTTTGCTTGGTTTAGAAAGTTGACCTTAGTCAACCGGGACCCGGAAGCACCCGATGACCCCTCGGAGTAAAACGAATTGTCTGTCTGCACCTTAAGTCAGAATCGCACACAGGACGGACCATTGGAAAGGGTATTCAGTTTACTTAAAATATTGATTCATTATCATTCGAGATAAAGAGTTGAACTTGGTGTAAGCGATGTTCCATCCCATTTTGATGTTGCACCTGAGAAATCTGCTCACCCTGACAATCCTGCTACACACTTGTCCTCGAGAGATATCATCTTGCCAAGTTGCAACACTGTTGACTCAGATGTAGGGGAAAAAATAATTTGGCCAAAGGTTTAGTTTAAATAAAAAAAATTGTTCAGCATTTGTTACATGAGTGGGAGTTCTACACTAGATAGTATTCAGTCATCTGAAGCCTTTATAGATGCTGTGCGGGAAGTAATATACTGCATATGCGGAGCAATTAACTACTCGAAAGGACAATGACGATCAACAAAAGGAGAAAGATAAGAATGCGAGGGTTGAATCTGATATGATAAGGCTAAGAAAGCTACTAGAAATATATGTCAACTGGATCAATTGGTAGCCGAGAAAGAAAAGGTTCAGGTGTCCTAGTCAACTACTTATTCCCGTTCTATTTTTTCACTAACTAATGTTGTGATTTATTTTTATGCTCTATAGACATTTTGTCTTACCTATTATGGATGTAGTCAACATATTAGCTAAGTATTAAATTATGAGGAAGCAGATAGTTGAGTAGTTTGATATCCTTTTTTATTCATTAAAGTTTTATACATACTTTTGTGGTTCAATTCATGTTTTGCTATGTTAATTTTTTTGACACTTGAGAACATTCATCCTTCTTTTCATGGTCAGAATTGTTTATCTTTAGTGCACATTTCTAATATTTATGCAGTCTCTCTTGATATTTAGGATAAGTCGCATCTCCATGGTGGTTGAATCTCAGCATCTCAAAATCTTAAAAGGGTAAGTTTTTTTGCCAAACTTCATACGAGGCTTCTGCTTTTTATAGTTTGAATTTATATGTGAATGTAGTAGTTAAAGGTATGATTTCATTTTATTTTTTTTACTTTTTTTGTTTGGTGACATCTCGAGGAGCTCTGTTTGGTGTTGCATGACAACAGATGTTATTTTTTTTAACTTCATGTGATCCATAATTTGGTAAATGACTAAATGTTGACATCTAATATGAAACATTTAGCATTTTGTAGAGAACATAAGTGAGTTCCAATGTAATAGGGAAAATTGGGTATGAATATTGACTTTTGTAAGCTATTTTGAGAATTTTGTTGGTGCTGAAATGCTTCTTCGACTGAAAATGGGCAGTCCCACTAAGATTGCTTACGTCCTACCTCATAATCGTAAGACCCGATCGCCAATAGAGTAGGCAGCTCCACGAGCTTCTATTGATAGGGTAGGCTATAACGGGCCAACAACTAGGCGTTGCTACGATTGTTCTAGACCTAATAATAATCAATTGATGCTCCAACAGTGAAGAGTAGCAAATGTTCATTCTTATACCACAATTATTTCCCTTTTTGTTTAATTTTATATTTTGTTATCTTTTTAGGTAGTTCTTTTGTATTTTGTTTAATTCAGTGTGTACATTAAGGGTTCCTAAGTCGTAGAAAAAGAGGAAAGAATAGAATAGAAAGAGAATTAAAAATATTTAATAGGGAATTAAGGTAAAAGTCATGTTTCTTTCTATTATTGGATTTTTAGGACAATGCTTTTCAAGTTTATAAATCTAGTCCGTGTGGTACAATAATATTTATAAATCTAGTCCCTGTGGTACAATACCTTAATTTTTTTTGTCCGCGCCAGCGGTATTATTTTTCACCATTTTTCATGGTATTTTTAGTACAGGGACTAAATTTATAAAATTATATGGAGTGTCCTATTTTTATACACTTTGAACATTATGAGCACCTTTTTCCAAAACCCCTAATAGTTAATTCAGTGTGTACACATTTCAAACTATTGTTGAGACCTCAAAATTATCTTTTAGCTCAAGGATTCACACTAATTTTCATTACTTTATTCAGTTAAATTTCAATTGATTATATAGATTTAACATAATTAGTTTTGTTATTTTAATGATTCCAAGGAACCTATAATTTTTTAGGACTCATAGGGCATTCAAGAGAAGATGTATTATAATTTCGGTCCATGCAGATTGAGTTTAATAACTTTTGGAAGGGAATAACAGTTCCACGAGAATGTGATAGAGAGGTGCTGGTGGGGCTTGGGTTTCATAAGTGGTACACCATATATAAATATGATTTGGAGTGATGTTTAACCTCTTGATATCATAGTTATATTATATAATTTTAATAGGTTTAAAGCTTATTATAGTTCTTTGAATGACAGTTGTGTATTCTTATGATTTTAGTATACTAGATAATGGTGCACTTGCTTACCACGAGTGTGATAACCGCTCATCAGTTATTATTTTTTGTGTGATTGATGATGTCATAACGTGGCATGTTTATTTGTTTAAGTGGTGTCAAAGGCACAGATAGGTAGGGTAATAACATGCCCTCTCTTATTTTTCATTTTTTAAACTTTTTTCTTTAAGTTTGCCATGATTATATGTAATTGAGTATATTAGGATTATGTTGCTTATGCGAGGACCAACACGGCGGACTATTTGTTTTGTTGGATTGATTTTTTATTTCTTAAATAGGGTGGATAGTCCTATAAATAAAGGGAGTTCTGCCTGATTTTTTTTTTAAATTCTGCCCAATATTTGAATTATGTTACTTTCGAATTTTCGCCGTTTCACGATTGCTTTAAAATCTTCTCCATCTTGTGGTTATGTACTTTTGAAACTTTTGTTGTTTCGCAATTATGTACTTTGGAAATTCTTGTCGTGCCTTCAGGCACGGGCATTTCGCTAGTATATATATATATATATATATACGGGTATAGAGACATTATATATATGATATGATTATAAATATGTCTATATGTGAGTGATATATTTGTGTGAAGCATACTCCTCTAATGCTATCATGGGAACTTACGCGCGTATAGTCCTCAGGCCATAGCGTCTGTTTTTATACTGTGTGGCATTTATCATAATCGCTTCATATATATTGTGATTTGGATCTTTTTTACTAGGGCGATGTGATAAGAATCCAATAACTGGTAACCCAGGATGGTATGTGAGTGATTCCCTAGAAGACGATAGCATTGAGAGACTGCATCCATTGAGTTATAGCTCTGAGGGATGGTTATTATACTGTGGGTACCTCGATTAAGCATTCCGGCCCAAATAAGTATCTTGCTTCAGTCCGGCCCAAAATCTGTAGGCCGCATGTGTAACTAACTTGGTTATGACCCATTGAACCCCTAAAATCTCTCGCGAGATATTCTAGGGAGTTATGTGCTAACGTGGAGGGATCCAACACCTCCACTCTTCGAAAAACAACATGTACATATTAATTGCAAACACTCCCCCGGAGTAAAGAGAAATAAAATACTGAGAGCACCACCATGGACGTAGGCCTTCTTGCCGAACCACGTACATCTTGTGTTGTGTGTGATTGCATTCAATTAAGTTCTTATTTATTCTGGTGTTGCCTTAGCTTATTATTTTGTGTTGAGTTTAATTATCACCACAATTGGCGCCGTCTGTGGGAAACGTTTGTTTTCCTTTAAGAAAGTCTTCACCAAAAAGAATTTTGAATGTCTGGTCACAATAACAATGCCCCTCAACCAGGGGAAATTCAAGAACAACCTGCCCCTCGCAGGATCAGATCTGAAGTTCGACGTTTAAATCCTAGGACTCGCCGAGAAAGGCAAGCTTAGGAGGAAAGCCAAGGACCAACCAGGTCCACACATGTCTCTAGGCTAATCGACGCCTATGAGGCCAGGTTCGAAGAGAAAGATGAGGCCACTCGCAAGAAAGAAGCTGAGAATGCCCTTCTCAAAAGAAGATTGGAGATAATGGAGAAAGAACTCCATCGTAACACTAGGCAACGTCAATATCGCACTCTTAGCCCTCATGCGAGAAAGTCTCATAGCCAAGGAAGGAACCCTAGATGTGGATCTCAAAGATTTAAGGATCGCAGGTCAGATGATGACTTACCTGAGCAATAGCAACCAGCTCGCCGTTACGGAAGCCCAGGTCGAGGAAATGATGACATACAGAATTTGGCCCGGAGAGAAACGGACCAAAACCCAGTGCACCGGGGTGCCAGATCAACCAGAGAGCTAGCCAGGTGAGCTCTCAGGACCTAGATGAAATACCCTTTCTCAAGGTAAATAGAATCATAAGAGGCCCCCAATAAGTTCCCGATTCCCAGATTCAAGATCTATGATGGAATGACTGATCCTATCGACCATGTTAGGGAGTACAGGCAGACCATGACCCTCTGGAATCATAAGAACGCATTAGTGTGCCAGATATTTCCCTTGAGCTTGCACGATGTGTCCCAAAAGTGGTTTGAGAGACTCCCTCACAGATCCATCAGGAGCTTCGAGTCCCTGGCAGAGCTCTTCACAACTCGCTTCATTACCAGCAGCTCATATCCAAAGAGGATGGATGCCTTGTTGACAATGAAGAAAGCACCTCAAGAGAGCCTCAGAGACTATGCGAAAAGATATTGGTAGTTATTCAACGAGGTCGAGGACTGCTCGGAGCAGGTTGCTGTGGCATCCTTTAAGATTGGCGTACCTAGCTCTTACCTCTTGCACCAATTACTCACTAAGAAGGAGGCCACAACTATTGATGACCTAATGGATCTTATTGAAAAATACTCCAAAGTTGAGGATGTGACACGCCTCAGTGCAGGGGAGAATGGTCGCTCTAAGTTCGTTGGCAAGAGCAGCGACAAAGCTGAGAACCAAAAGAAAGGAAGCAAAAATGGGGGCAAAAGTGGCTCCAAGAGCGGGAATAAAAACGATGCTTCAAAAGAATTTTAGGCAGTGAACACTGTTTTTAAAGAACTAATTTACAAGATTTTGCCAAAGATCAAGGACGAGCCATTCGTTAAGTGGCCCAAACTTGAGGAATAACGCACTGAGGTGTGATTTTCACAAAGAGGGTGGACACAAACCCGAGCACTGCAAGGCCCTCAAGTCTCACCTTGAAGAGTTAGCCTAAACTGGACATATGAATGAATTTGTAGAGAAGAAGGCAGAGAAGGTCGCTGCCAATGGAGACCCGAGGCCTGACAGCATGCTCGAGGAGGATGTTGGCCATGAGTTCGCAGTGATTCATAGGGCATCGGATCTAAAGCAGATTCAAGGAAACTCAGCTCAGATGGAAGTTAAGAAGCTTACGGCAGTAATGCAAGCTTTTCAAATCGATCCAGCTAAAATGCAGGCAGGAAAGCATCGCCAAGCAGATGACGTCGACTACAATAAACACATTGTGTTCACGGATGAATACCTAGTGGGAGCAAGGACCCCACATCATGATGCTTTGATCATTACACTCAGGATAGCTAACTACGATGTCAATAAGTTGCTCATCGACCAGGTTAGCTCATCCGAAGTAATGTATCTCGACCTATTTAGAAAGTTAAAGTTAAGCGTAGTCGACTTGAAGGAAACCATTGTCCCTCTAGTTGGCTTCGCTGGTAAAGTGACCATACATTTGGGAAAGATTGTACTGCCGGTAAGGGTAGGAAGTGTCTAAAAAATAATCGAGTTCCTGGTGGTCGATATTGACTCGCCCTACCAGGACATCCTCAGCAGAGGGTGGCTACATGCAATGAAGGTCGTACCCTCTACTTACCACAAGAAACTCAAATATGTAATCGAGCGAGGAGTGATGGAGATCCATAAAGATCAGGCAATGGTGAGAAAGTGCTTTATAGCGGCCATCTTCCCAAAGCCGGAGAATAAGGTCAAGAAGGCCAAGGAGAAGGTTGATGAATAGAAAGGTTTGGTACCTTCCAAATAGCAGTTAAAATATGGAAAACCTAAAGTGGAGGAGACCAGGCTCCTCCCCTCTGAGCGAGTCATTGAGAACCTGGAGGAAGTCGTAGTCGGCGACGAGAAGAAAGATAGGATGTTCTTGATCGGAGCCTCTCTCACAAATAGAGAGAAGAAGGAACTAACAGTAATTTTGTGCGATAACTTGGACATTTTCGCATGGGAAACCTACGAGCAGCTGGGATTGATCCCAGTGTGGTTTGTCATCAGTTGCACGTTGACCCAACTTTCAAGACGATCGCGCAAAAGGCACGACGAATTGCACTCGAGAAGGCCAAGGCTGTGGAAAGGGAAGTGGAGAAGCTACTGGATGCAGGATGCATAAGGGAAGTTCAATTCCCTAAGTGGCTGTCTAACCCAGTAGTGGTCCCAAAAAGCAATGGAAAATGGAGAGTTTGTATTGACTTAATCCACCTCAACACAGCGTGCCCTAAAGATAGTTTTCCTCTCCGAAAGATTGACCAGTTGGTGGACGCCACAGCAGCTCATAAAAGAATGAGTTTCCTAGATGCATACTTCGGGTATCACCAAATCCCTCTACACGAGCCAGATCAATACAAGACAACATTCATTACCACCGTCGGGTTGTATTGATATAAGGTCATTCCCTTTGGGCTAAAAAATGCAAGAGCAACCTACCAGCGGTTGGTCACCAAAATGTTTAAAGACCAAATGGGAAACACCATAGAGGTCTACATCGATGATATGCTCGTCAAGAGCAGGCATAAAGAAAAAAAACTCTCAGACCTATTAAGGACCTTCTAAATCCTCAGGAAATACCGAATTAAGCTTAAAGCAAGTAAGTGTTCTTTCGGTGTTCAGTCAGGAAAATTTCTCGGGTACTTAGTTAGCAAGAGAGGCATTGAATTCAAGCCGGACCAGATTTTCGCCATCAATAGGGTGAAACCCCCCGTACGATAAGAGACGTGCAAAAGCTAACAGGAATGATCGTCGCCGTGAACCGATTCATATCAAAATCATCCAAAAGGTGCCAGCCGTTCTTCCAACTTTTAAAGAAAAGTAAAAATGTAGAATGCAATGAGGATTGCTCAAAGGCGCTAGAGGGACTAAAGGCTTACCTTAGTACACTACCGTTGCTCGTAATCCCTCAGGAGAATGACTTTGTATACATGTACCTCATATTTTCCAGTAACGTTGTAAGTTTGGTGCTAGTATGCAAAAGAACAGGGATCCAGCACCCAGTCTATTACGTAAGCAAAACCCTCTTGGACGTCGAAAAGCGGTACCTACCCCTAGAAAAGCTTGCCTTTGCACCAGTGGTAGCCTCGAGAAAATTGAAATAATACTTCGAATCTCACTCTATCATCGTCCTTACTTCTCACCCCCTTAAAGCAGTCATGCGAAAAGCAGATCTGTCTGGTAGACTATCGAAGTGGTCAGTCGAGCTCGGGCAATTTGATATCCAGTTTTATCCAAGGAATGAAATAAAGGGACAAGTCCTTGCCGACTTCATCGTAGAATTTATAGGGTAACATATTTGCGACCAAGAGGGAGAACCCCTCGGCGAAAGGTGTTTGGCAACTATTCGTCGACGGAGCCTTCAACTCCAAAGGGGTAGGAGTGGGCATCGTGTTGGTTACTCCCAAAGATGTAATCCTCGAGCAAGGAATCAGGCTTGGATTTGAAGTCTCTAACAACAAAGCAGAGTATGAAGCACTGATAGCAGGCCTATATAAGGAACATGCATTGGGGCCAAAGCAACTCCAGGTGTTCGGTGACTCACAGCTGGTCTCCAACCAGATAAGTGGAGACTTCAATGCGAAGGATGAGAGAATGGTGGCCTACCTCGCCACAATAAAGAAATTAATGTCTAACTTCGAGCAGGTCAGTGTCCAACAGTTTCCTAGAGGACAAAATAGCCATGCTGACGCCCTAGCAGCCTTGAGTTCAGCGATCAATTCTGACCTAAAGAGAACAATTCCAATCGACTTCCTTACGCAACCAAGCATCACCCAGATCGAGAAACTGCCAAACACAGGTCATGTTCTCCAGATTGAATTATCCCCCAGTTAGATGGACCCCTTGAGGGATTACTTGAAAGACGCTGCCCTACTAGACGATAACAAGGCTGCTCATCAGATAAGAGTCAAAGCTGCTCGCTTTCACTTATCTCCTGAGGGTAAACTGTATAAGAGATCTTTCACCAATCCTTACCTCCAATTCGTTCACACTAAGGATGTCGAGTAAGTTCTGTACGAGCTCCATGAGGGAATCTGTGGGAGTCATATTGGGGGCAGGTAGCTAGCTTTTCGAGCAATAAAGGAAGGCTACTGGTGGCCGTAGATGCAGAAGAATTCTGGGATATATGCTCGCAAGTACGAAAAATGTCAACTTCATGCTCCTATGGTTCACTAACCGGCCAACGACCTAAAGTCATTTCCTAGCCCATGGCCTTTCATCCAATGGGGAATGGACATCGTAGGCCCTCTTCCTACCATTGTCGGTAATCGTAAGTATTTGTTGGTCGCGACAGACTACTTCACCAAATGGATAGAGGTAGAACCGCTGGCGAACATCAGAGACGCGAATATGATGAGATTCATATGGAAGAACTTTATCACCCGCTTCAGGATCTCTAGGACTATCATCATTGATAACGAAACCCAGTTTGAAAGTGGCCTCTTCCAGGGTTTCTATAATGACCACAGGATCAGGCACCATTTCAGCTCGGTGGCATACCCTCAGAGCAACGGACAAGCTGAAGCTTCCAACAAAATAGTGATTGATGGATTAAAGAAGCGATTGGAGAGAGCCAAAGGAGCATGGGTGAGTGAGCTGCCACGCATCTTATAGGTTTACTGCACTACCCCACGGCGAGAAATCGAGGAAACCCCATTCGCACTAAAATATGGTATGGAGGCAATCATTCCCTTAGAAGTTGGCCTCCCCACCATGAGGTCCACCCTGTTCGACCAAAGCCAGAAGGATGCAGCATTGCTCGCTGAACTTGACCTAGCTGAGGAACGAAGAGAGAAGGCCCTAATGAAACTAGCAGGCTATCAACAACAGCTAGCAAAGCACTACAATAAAAATGTCAATTCGATAGCATTCCAAGTTGGGGACTATGTACTAAGGAAAGTTCTTGGCAGCATAGTAAAACCATTTGACAACAAGCTAGGACCAAACTGGGAGGGACCATTCAAGGTGATAAGGGACAACCTACAAGGATCCTATCACTTAGAAACGCTGGAGGGCAGGGAGATACCTCGAGCTTGGAACACAACCAATTTAAAGAAATTTTACTTCTAGTTTTCCGTGTTGATCTTTTATTACAATGTTGAAATTTGTAATTCATTTCCGATTAATAAAAGATTATTTGGCAGTGGCATTCTAGAAAATGTTGATTTTATCTCAAATACTTTATAATTTTTGTACCTTTTCAAAGTTGCGGGCTCTCCTCTTAACATATAAAACACGGTATTACCCTCCTCAGGTTTTCATCATCAAATACGAACAACCTCCTAGCATTGCCCTGACAATATATAAAGACCTACAAGGGACCCTTACTCAGTTCGGCCAACTCAGGTTGGTCACCAAACTATGTTTGGCTCAAAAAACCTGCTCGAATAGAACATTCAACACCAGGTGTGTCCTCGCCATTGCCACACAGTGTGACGACACAACCTAAAAGGTAAAGTGAGGCAGAATGGTATCTTATAAGCATACTGGACTGGGGGGATACTCACTCAGTAAAATAACTCTGCCTATATCAAATCTAATCGACTAAGAAGAGCCCAAGATAGTCGAACAAGAAATCAATGAAGTAAAAAATACACGTGTTTAGTCGGTGAATCGCCCAAAATATAATCATTTTATTACGTCATTGCATATACAGAGTTACATGTGCTGAATAAAATAAATCCTAATGAGGATTAGGCCTTCGAGCAAGATAATCATCCACTTGACCTCTTCGGCCATCATCTGGGTGATTCCTCCTTACCATCATTTGAATCTGGCTTCAATAGCTGCCTAGGGATAACATCTATGGGTATCCACTGATCATCCCTCCTGAATGGTTTAGGCATAAAATTTGAGGGATGGATCTCATGACGATACCAGAGGACAAAGTTCTTAGGGACCTGCAACTCCCTAAGAGCACTCAACTATCCCCTAATAAAGGATAACTCTTTAACTTCCCCCAAATTCGTCGGAGCATCGGTCCAACCCTGATAGTAGCCATCAGCCCATACTTGCCGAGGACCTTTCTTGAATAGATGCCTCAACAAGGTAACATTTCTTTGAAGATCGGCAGCTATCATATACGCCCGACTGAACATTGCCTCTAAGCTCGATAATCTCCCTAATTGAACCTCTGTTATCAGTACCAGCTCGCGGTCCAGACAATGAAGAGGAACCACGTAGAACTCGAGGAGCAATGCTAGGTGCATTCTCCCTGAGTCGCGAGACTTCTCTCCTCAGAGCATCATTCTCTTGCTGAAGTAACTCTCCAACCTGATTAACCTCGGAGGCATCCAGTAGCTTAGCCTTCAGAGCATCCACTTCTTCTTGAATAGAAGCACAAATCTCATCCATCTCTTGAAGCCTATCCTTGAACTTGGCGACAAGCTCTGACTGGTCCTTATAGTCTTGGTTCCTCGACCTAAGAGACTTGCAGATCCTTATAAAGGCTTTGCAAACTCGATTGCTCGCATCAGGACCAAGAATCGTTCCTAATTAAGAGGTAGAAGGTATAGACTCATCAACATCAATCGGCTCCAAACCAGATAAGCATTGAAGAACAAATCAATCAGTACGCGAAAGGGAACTGAATTTCATTTCATTAAAAGAAGGTTCAAAGTTTGTCATCAAAAGGAAAAAAATAATAAAATACAAAAGGTTCTCTAAAGAAGACTATCTGGCAACCTCAGTCTGCTCTGAGGTCGCTGGTTTCTTCCCCTTATCTACAGCAATAGCATCTCCAAGAACGCCTCCTACAAACAGAGCAGTCGCCATCCCATAGCCAATGGGAGCATCAGTAGCGATAGTCTAAATAGCAGGGGCACCTTCATTGGCAACAGGGAGAGGCACCTCATCTACGACGGGCTTGGGACCAGGGTCTTGCATATTAAAAAGGGTGGAGTCAATATCCACCTCGATAACGAGTAAGGCCTTATCCCAACCCTTCTTAAAATTAAAATGACTAATATAACCAATCTGGGACTCAGTATCCTCGTATGCTACGAACCATCCAGCATTATACGAGCTCCCTTTAAGGGTGGTCACCTCAGATTCCACCTTTTTCACCTTCTCAGCAAGCTCCTTGTTCTCCTCTGTCACAGCTAGCTTGCTCGCACATACCAAGTCATAGGTCCTTCGCTTTGTTGGCTTGGGCAAGGCGAGGTCAGAAGACTTTTGAGTAGAACTGGAAGTCTTTAAGCTGGCTTCCAGCTCAGCATTTTTCCTTTCCAGCTCGGCGTTCCTCCTTTCTAGCTCATGCGGCTGCGATAGAGGACAGTGAAATCAGACACAAGCTGCACCGAAAAGGAAATCATCAGCAGAGAAAGTATTAAAGAAAACATTGTAAGATAAAAAAAGTGAAAAGAGGATTATCAAGGCTATCCCCTGACTAGCCTTCAGGGCTAAATGGTTGGTCCCTACGTTTGACGACCTCTGGCGATCAGCTGGCCGCACTGCCCTCTCAAGCACCGTTGGAGCCAACTAAGGGGTAAGAGCAACAGAAGCCCCCTCATCCAGAGCGAGCACGGGCACCGAAGATTACCCCACCTTTGTCCGCACCTCTTATCTCCTCTCCTCTTCTTCCCTCTCATTTTTCTCCATTTCCATCCTCTTTCTCTCTTCCACCTTCTCCTTCTCCTCTTCCTTCTTTCTCTCCCTCTCTCTCACCAGTTCCTCCTATTTCTTCTTCCTCTCCTGCTCGAGAGCAACAGTCTGGGAGCCAGTGGCGGCATCCCCACTCCCAGACTTCTGCTTCTTCAACCGTCGAGAAAGAAACACATTGTCTTCATCATCATCTTGGATCAAATTCTTCCTAGGAGGAGCCATATCTTCCTCGTTGAAGCTACTTGATTCCCTCGAAGACTCCTGAGCCTATGAACCCTCCTCCGAGCTAGAAGACTCTTCGCTACTTGAGTTATCTTCACGGTAACTACCTTCCACACCACCCCTATTAGCCCCCTCGCTCTCCTCACCAGAGCTGCTTTACTCATCATCCAATTGGATTGGATCGACAGCAACCTCTTTTATGATGTCTAGATGAGGAATACTATCAAAAGGTCATGCGATGAAACTGTATCCAACGTTCTTATATTTCAGAAGAAATGCAGCTGATCGAGGATGCTCACCGTCAGCTAAGGGTTCCTTGGTGTTCCAAGCCTTAACCAGCTCAGCTGCTCGAATCTCGTTGAGAGTGGGTTCTGAGTTCTTTGACTTAGCTAAAAAAACAAAGAGAGAAAGATGTGAGAAAGACCATACACTAATAGAGGATCAATGAGCAGAACAAGGGCTACGCCTACCTATATATTCTTCCCCATAAAATAGAATCACATATCTCCCAGACCTAGACCCTTCAGTATGGGGAGGGAACTGCCAATTTCTGGCAATAAACCCCTCATGACAGTAGTCCTTGTGGGAATTAGGTAGATTCACTACCAGTACCCTATCAGGACTCATAGCTTTAAGGTAAAGAATACTAGATCTTGTTCGAGAAAAATAATAGCAATAGCATATTTCAGCAAGCCCTAGATTGGTGTCATAGAGCTGATTAATTATATACACACCATCGAAAATTTTCCAAACATTTGGCGAGCACTGTGTAGGAACTATATCGAAGTAACTAAAAATGTGCAAAAACAAGCGATTTGGGGGAAAAGTAAGACCCCCCCCCCCCCTCAGACAACAAAAGAACATATATCCAGTGACCATGCTCAATGTCTCTAACATTACGAGGAATAGGGGCACATTCGATGTCTACCCAGTTGGTATATTATAGAATTTCCTAAACTCAGTTATCGACCTTTTGCCTATTTTCTTCATCAAAAAAGAGAAACCCTAGTATCGAATATGGAGAAATTCCAACAGAAAAAGAAAAAAATGAGTGAGAAGAACTTACGAAGTAAGAGTCAGCTTGAGACAATGCAAAGCCACAAGCAGGGAAGATGAGAGAATAAGAACGAAGCTTGGAGATGGAAGACGAAGACCTGATCAGTATGGGGAGGGAACTGCCAATTTTTGGCAATAAACCCCTCATGACAGTAGTCCTTGTGGGAATCAGGTAGATTCACTCCCAATACCCTATCAGGACTCCTAGCTTTAAGGTAAAGAATACCAGATCTTGTTCGAGAAAAAGAATAGCAATAGCATATTTCAGCAAGCCCTAGATTGGTGCCATATAGCTGATTAATTATATACACACCATCGAAAATTTTCCAAACATTTGGCGAGCACTTTGCAGGAACTATATCGAAGTAACTAAAAAAGTGAAAAAATAAGCGATTTGGGGGAAAAGTAAGCCCCCCCCCCCCCCTCGGACAACAAAAGAACATGTATCCAATAACCGTGCTCAATGTCTCTGACATTACGAGGAACAGGGGCATATTCGATGTCTACCCAGTTTGGAATATTATAGAATTTCCTAAACTCAGTTATCGACCTATTGCCTATTTTCGTCATCAAAAAAGAGAAACCCTAGTATCGAATATTGAGAAATTCCAACAGAAAAAGAAAAAAAGGAGTGAGAAGAACTTACGAAGTAAGAGTCAGCTTGAGACAATGCAAAGCCACAAGCAGGGAAGATGAGAGAATAAGAACGAAGATTGAAGATGGAAGACGAAGACCTGATCAGTATGGGGAGGGAACTGCCAATTTCTGGCAATAAACCCCTCATGACAGTAGTCCTTGTGGGAATCAGGTAGATTCACTACCAATACCGTATCAGGACTCCTAGCTTTAAGGTAAAGAATACCAGATCTTGTTCGAGAAAAATAATAGCAATAGCATATTTCAACAAGCCCTGGATTGGTGCCATATAGCTGATTAATTATATGCACACCATCGAAAATTTTCCAAACATTTGGCGAGCACTTTGCAGGAACTATATAGAAGTAACTAAAAAAGTGCAAAAACAAGCGATTTGGGGGAAAGGTAAGACCCGCCCTCGGACAACAAAAGAACATGTATCCAGTGACCGTGCTCAATGTCTCTGACATTACGAGGAACACGGGCACATTCGATGTCTACCCAGTTTGGAATATTATAGAATTTCCTAAACTCAGTTATCGACCTATTGCCTATTTTCGTCATCAAAAAAGAGAAACCCTAGTATCGAATATGGAGAAATTCCAACAGAAAAAGAAAAAAATGAGTGGGAAGAACTTACGAAGTAAGAGTCAGCTTGAGACAATGAAAAGCCACAAGCAGGGAAGATGATAGAATAAGAACGAAACTTGAAGATGGAAGACGAAGACCGGATCAGTATGGGGAGGGAACTGCTAATTTCTGGCAATAAACCCCTCATGATTGTAGTCCTTGTGGGAATCAGGTAGATTCACTACCAATACCCTATCAGGACTCCTAGCTTTAAGGTAAAGAATACCAGATCTTGTTCGAGAAAAAGAATAGCAATAGTAGATTTCAGCAAGCCCTAGATCGGTGCCATATAGCTGATTAATTATATACACACCATCGAAAATTTTCCAAACATTTGGCGAGCACTTTGCAGGAACCATATCGAAGTAACTAAAAAAGTGCAAAAACAAGCGATTTGGAGGAAAAGTAAGACCCCCCCTCGGACAACAAAAGAACATGTATACAGTGACCGTGCTCAATGTCTCTGGCATTACGAGGAACAGGGGCACATTCGATGTCTACCCGTTTTGGAATATTATAGAATTTCCTAAACTCAGTTATCGACCTATTGCCTATTTTCGTCATCAAAAAAGAGAAACCCTAGTATCGAATATGGAGAAATTCCAACATAAAAAGAAAAAAGTAGTGAGAAGAACTTACGAAGTAAGAGTCAGCTTGAGACAATGCAAAGCCACAAGCAGGGAAGATGGGAGAATAAAAACGAAGCTTGAAGATGGAAGACGAAGACGTGAAAGTGAGAAACCAACAGTGAAATCTTGGAGAGATCTAGAGAATGCGAAGAAATCTGAAGCGGCGTTCAGGGAATGACCTCTCCAAGATGATTTAAACCTTTCTAATCATCACGCACATAGAACGAAGCAGTATGCCGCCTAAATCGATTCACGAAAGGCACTTCAATCCCAAGGTGTCATGCGATTCACAAAAATTCCACTAAGTCTTTTATTTAAAATTATTGAGCCCAAATTATGACCTAAAATTTTTAGGGGCAATTGTGGGTACCTCGATTAAGCATTTCGGCCCAGATAAGTAGCTTGCTTCAATCCGGCCCAAAGTTTGTAGCGAGCGTGTGTAACTAACTTGGTTATGACCCATTCAATCCCTAAAATCTCTCACGAGATATTCTAGGGAGTTATGGGCTAATGTGGAGGGGTCCAACACCCCCACTCTCCAAAAACAACATGTATATATTAAACCCTCAGCCAGGGGCAGAGGGCATGTATTCTTTTCTGTAAACACTCCCCCAGAGTAAAGAGAAATAAAATACTGAGAGCACCATCGTGTACGTGGGCCTTCTTTTCGAACCACGTACATCTTGTGTTGTGTGTGATTGCATTCCTTTAAGTTCTTATTTATTCTAGTGATTGCCTTTACTTATTATTTTGTGTTGAGTTTAATTGTCACCACATATACTTATATAGTGTGTGATCTATAATTAGGGATATACATGATGTGTGTGTATATATATATATATATATACAAACATAATAAAGAATAAATTGTAAAAAAAATTATGGATCATCGGGGAGTATAAAATTCGGAATAAAATATGTGATATACACATATAAAGATGAGAATATTATACACAAGACAAATAACACTAAGATGTGAATAGTGTAATAACTAGTGGATGTTATTCATAATGAATGGATAAATGATAAGCGAGAAATTATAAGGTATAAGCTCGGGCGAATGCTTAAAATAATATACGCGGGACATGAGATAGTGTTTGGGTATTTAGAAGTTCGCTGAGATGCTAGTTAGGCTAGGTAGCGTAACTAGGGTGTTTGTAATACATGCGTTAGGTGGGTACTATTAGATGAGAGGTGAGGGGTATCTCATGTGAGTGTGACACTAGTTTAAACATGGAGAATATCATATTTTAAATATTAAAGTATTTTAAGCACTTGCTAAATATTTTCAAAACGTTTTGGGTTCTGACTCGCTTGAAACTATTTCCCTTTTTCTTTTACTTTAAAACCCTTTTAGGTGTCCAGACACACGGACGCGTGGATGATTATTCTTTTGATTCGGACATTGCTACCGCAACTGTGAATGTTGACACGAAATTGTATAGACGCTTATCTCCTTGTTGATCTAGATGTGAGGTATTGTGAGTTATATTCAGGCATGTTGCCCAACTGGAGTCATTTTTTTTATTTGTCGCATTTTCATTTACGCCTATTCGATATGGTTGTAATGATGTTTTACAGAGAGTTATCGGTTATTATTTATTCATTTAAGTTGTTGTTCATATCTTTATATGGATGGATTTATTGTGTGTTTAGGTTAAAAAGATTATAAGTTTAAAATTTGATGTTAGGCCTAATAGGTTATTACTAATCAAATGGTTTTCAACAGTGATGCTGAGACTGAGACCATTTGAGACTCCTGTTTAATTTGATGTAGGACTGATCACATGGTAATTTATTAGGCGGGATGTTACAATCTCTCTCTAATTGTGACACACAGGCTATAAGTTCACTCATTTTTCGACCTATAACGATCATCTGCTCACTCAAAGTAATCTTCACCTTCTCGAGTTGACTTGTCATCGCCTTAAATCCCCTCAAACTCTCTATCTATCTCCCCAAATCTCTCACCTTAAGAACTAACTCCTTATCCGACTTCTTAGTCTTTAAGGCTTTTGCGTACACTAAAGGATTGGGATGTTTTGTGAATTGTAAAAACAAAGGATTAAACCTCTAAAATGAGAAGACAAATTTGTACTGTTGTTTGCAGAAAAACGTAGGCATTTTTTTGCACAGGTCTTCTTATGAAAAACGAAGTTGGAGAGTCTTATTTATAAAATACTTAAGGCGGCGGCACGTTCGAACGAGATTGGATGTTGTTTGAATGAGATCCAATGTCGTTTGATACATCGCGCGACATGCCATGTCGTTTGAACGACATAGGTTGTCATTCGAACGAGCCCATAAATTAAATATTTTTATTTTTATTTTTTTAGTAAATGCACCGCCTTAAAAACTCCAAAAGTGATATTTTTGATGAAAAACATTAAAAACTCCGCTCCAACACTTAGAAAATATTTTGTGAAAAAAAATCCTAATACTCTAAATGAAATGCTAAGGTACTTAAACACAACCGTACCAAAATTAATCTCGCAGAGACTCCTTTAATGAAGAACTTTGATATTCGGATCCGTATTGATGCTTGAATGATCTTGGATCATTATTCAACGGTTATAGCAGTATAGGACATATTCTAATGTAAACATGACTTATAAAATATGTCCTCACAAATCTCCCCCCATGTCTATGCCGGTACAAAATAAAAATAGCCCGAATTATCAAATCAAAATACCTATATAAATCTAATACCCTCCCATGAACCCAAAAGTGAAAAGGTACTCGAAATGAAAGTCTTCAATATTTTCTTAAAAAAATCTTCATCAATATTCCTTGTCATCATCAGGGTGTGCAACATGATCTTCAATTGTTCCTACACATATGAGACAATAAACAAATACCTTCGTGACGCATCGAGTTTGAAATGATATAAGAATAAATCATTCAATATAATCAAATCTCCTACATAATGAAAAAATCCCCCATAATTCGTTCTCCCCCTTTTTATTTGACCAAAATAGACCTGGAAACGAATAAACAAAATACACATGGAGTTGTCACGATAAGCAAAAAAAATATGGATCAAACTACGCGTATGCAGAGGAAATACTTAAAAGATCCACAAACTAATTTTTAATTTTTTACACAAAATGGAAAAATGTTTTACGAAAATCACATACACCATGAATTTACACTAAGATAACCCAATCGTGGAAATGGAATAAATGGGTGTGAACAAATTAGATAGGAATATCAATACAATCAAACATAACATGTGTGCACGATGTATATGTGTACTCCTATCGAATGAATCTCAACATCATCCTTAGGTGTTTAAAGTATTAAATTTAAATGAAATAGACTCAATCCATCAACACATCAAAGTCATGAATGATTCCCACACCAATAACGTCTAAAACTATGAATGCTTTTTCAAGACGTTGTCAGGACGTGCAAACCCGTTTTTCATTTCTTTCCATCCAACTCCCTCATAAATAATAATCATTATATTTTCTTTTGAGGTGGACCCTTTTTGGCATATTTGTCTTTTTATTGCCTTTAAATTTTTTCATGCTCTTTTCAAACGGTGACTTTCAAGACGAGTTAATTTTACACTCTCGCAACCCTTTTCCATGAATCACTCATCATATTTTATTGCATTTAAATCCTCACGATAAACGGTTAATACATGCACTACTTCCATTGTCAAGTTTTATCGCATTTGGTTCTTTACTCTGACCAATATGTGATAAATAGGTATGATAGTCAAACAAATTCGTCTAAGTGTGCATTATAGGCAAATATGAGTTAAACATGTGGGTAGTAATCACAAGTTACATCTTAATGACTCCACACATTATAAAGCACAAAATGAGATGATGATGCATATCAAAGTACTATCAAACAGTCACATGGCTATGGAATGAGGTTGTGACTTGGTCATCCTAAATCTGCATTCATAAAAGGTGTAAATAGACAACACAAATCTTTTTTACTATTTAATTTTTATTAAAAAAATGAAAATCTTTTTGTATTTTTCCAAAAAATTTCAAAAACAAAAACCATATATACAAACATGATACATACTAGCAATAGGCATAATATCAGCATGAGCATCATCCTATGCTAGCAAACATTAAATCACACAAAGAATCATAAATCTAAGTGGGTGTGAATAAAAGAACATTTCAGTATTAGCAATTAAACATAAATACTTAAAGTAACTGCATATAAACTGACAGCAGCAACCCAGAAGTACTAAAAATATAAGCATATGAACCCAGTGTACTGAAACAGATGAATGTAGAAAACCAAGCAGATCGTTCAAAATAAACTTAATGTCGCTCGAACGAAAAAGCTTGCTTCAAGCGACATGAGATCTCACTCGAACGAGAAAACAAAAATCCATTCCCTTGTCCAGAATGTTAAACAATGTTGCCCAATGAAAAAATTTCCAAAAAAAAAAATACCTGGAAGGTGTTGACAAATCTAAAACAGTAGCCAAACTAATAAAATAATGTAAACTACAACAAAGTGAGTCATAAAACTAGTAATAGTATATCAGGGAGCACAATTAGCGCATGACGAATATCGAACACAATCAACCAAACAATCTCACATGGGGTGAATCACGTGCAAGCAGACGAGAGTCGTGAACAATTAGACCATATGCTTCTAAATCCAATTTTCTAACCCAAATCGATGTGCAACGAGGTGAGGGGGTTTTAGGAACCGGTATAACTCTCTCTTTAAACTTCCTATGAGTGTTTTGAAGTTTATAACAGAAAGCCTAAGGTGGCCATTTCGATCGCAATGAGTACACGTTTATATGTGGTGGTGAATGTTACCTAAAGGTGGCTATCTCCTCAAATTCCTAGGTGGCTATTTCCTAAAAATCCTAGCTGGCTCTTTCCTAACATCCTTAGGAGGCTCTCTCACACGTGTGGAGATGGCTTTGGGAATGGGTGCAACCTATTTTTCAAAACCAATCCCAACCCGATACTTTTTTATTTTGACAGTGCCTAAAATCTTATCAAGCTTTTCAGACTTAGACTCCAAATCAAATTTCACTTTACTCGAATCTCTCAAACTTTTTCTCAAGTTCACCTATTCTGGATTCAAGTACGCGCCTAGAATCCTCAAACTCAAGAAGCTCATTTTTCATAGCCTCCATCACCCCTCGAAGATTATCTCTCTCTCCCTCGACGTACTCAAGCTTCTCTCTCAATTTTTTCTCATGTCCTTAAGATTTTCAACTAAAACATCATTATTTTTTAAGGCAAGCTCTTTCAATTGAGCTTTTAATTTCAAATTTTCTTTCTTTATTTTCAAAGCTTCGGAGTAAAGTTCATTGAAAGCCGTTTACGCTCATTTACACTTCCATCCTCACTCCCAACACCCTCACTTTCATGGGATACACTACCAGTAGATGCGACAGAAGTATCATCGTCATTCTCATTAGTAGACACACAGTTGGGAAGTACATGCTTACTTGCACAAAAAATTTCTTCACCCGGGTCACTCTCTCTAAGGGTAGCAACATAAGCAATTGGTTTATTAAATCTCTCTCTAACGTTTGTGGGGCACTCATCTATGCTATGGCCAATCCCCTCACAACAAAGACATCTCTCAGATTCTTTTTTTTTAACGAGAGTTTTAAAAGTAGATTTGAACCCAGATTTCCTAATAGTTTCATCAGACAAGTGACATCTAAAATCGTCAAATCCCCTAAAAGGCATATTTTAGGAAAAAATGAAATTTCAAAAATAGATTTGGAAAAATTAGGATCAAAACACAATAACTTAGTGCAACAGGCTTTGATACCAATTTGACGACATGAAAAGTCAAAATCCTTGAAAAATCAGGATCACGATATAAATTAGCGTAACCCGCTTTTATACTAATTTCATAGTACTACGACGAAATAATGCAATTTTTTAAATAAATCCAATTTTAATTAATCCAAATTTTAGTTAAACCCTAACACATGCATCTAAGTGATATGATAACATAAAATCAATAAGCATGCAAAGGAAACCAATATCAGGAAAATTTCCCGAAAGGCAAAGCCTTTTATTTCACTATAATTTTTAAGTAACTTACACAGATTACAATGAAATAGATTTTTACGCACGAATACCCGCAGGCGTCGGTCAGTGTTATCAGCAGTTGTTCACACGCAACTATATCACAAGAGCCGCAATCCTATCTTCAGTCCAGGAACACCTCAACACTCTCTATGAACCTTAGTCCAAATCAGCAAAGAATCTTCACGCAACAAGACCCTCAATGACACGCAGTCATATGATGTAGATTTATCGTCTCTACAAGAGCAATATCAGCAAGATCGTATTTTAGGTTCCAAAACAATTCACTAAAGGATTAGGATGTATTGTGAATTGTAAAAACAAAGAATTAAACCTCTAAAGTGACAAGACAAATTCATACAGTTGTTTGCAAAAAAACGTAGACAGTTTTTTGCACAGGTCTTCTTATGAAAAATGGAGTTGAAGAGTCTTATTTATAAAAGACTTAAGGCGGTGGCTCATTTGAACGAGACCCAATTTCGTTTGATACATGTGCGACATGCCATGTCGTTTGAACGACATAGGCTATCGTTTGAACGAGCCCATAAATTAAATATTTTTCTTTTTCTTTTTTCAGTAAATGCACTGCCTTAAAAACTCCGAAAATTATACTTTTGATGAAAAACATTAAAAACTCTACTCCAACACTTAGAAAATATTTTATGAAAAAATATCCCAATACTCTAAGTGAAATGCTAAGGTACTTAAATACAATTGTACTAAAATTAATCTCGCAGAGACTCCTTTGATGAAGAACTTTGATATTCAGATCCCTCTTGATGCTTGAATGATCTTGAATAATTATTCGACGGTTGTAGCAGTATATGACATACTCTAATGTAAACAGTACTTATAAAATATGTCCTTACAGTGTGCTCATATGACTATCTAAAAAGGTAACACACAACCCATGTGATTTTTCATCCCCGGTATCACTCACCTTTTCCTCACTATCGCTAAGAGTGGTTGGCATAGCAATCTTCTTGCCCTTTTTCTTTAGCCTAGTGGGGCACTCAAACGTTTTATGACCTCTACCATCACACTCAAAACATCTCTCCTCTTCTTCTTATTTCTCATTCTCTTTCTCACCGCTCTCTTTGGCTTCACCTTTCTTTATATTTTTCTTTCATTGGAAGAATTTTCTTTAGAAAATTTGAGAAACTTTTACAAATTTTTAGTAAGCATAGCCGTATCAAAATCAACCTCGCCCTCAGACTCGGACTCACAAACTCTCACTTTCTTTTTCTTCTCTCTCTTAGACACATCCTCTTATTTCCTAGACTGGGCTCTAAGTGATATCTTGCTATCCCTAGTCTTGACAGTGTCAGGAAAACATGTCAATTTCATATGTTTGGAGGTCTCCTACTAGCTCTTCTAACTTTTGATTGCTCAAATTACCTAAGGAATTCAAAATCGTCACTTTAGGGAACGTTTAGGCAACGATTTCAAAATCTTTTTAACCACTCGTGCATCCGAAATGTGCTCACCAAGATTGAAATTAGTGTTGACAATGTCAGATAAACATGCATCCGATTATATAAATATTCCATATGGGCTTTCCAGTAGGCATAATTAGACCCGTAAAAAATGGGCATCCAATTATATAAGTGTTCCATTTGAAAAATTACGATTTTTCATAAAACAAATTTTTCAAAAAAAATCAATATCACATAAATTTTGCGAAAAATAAGGATCACTCGATAAATTAGAGAAATTCGCTCTGATACCAATTTGAGAAAGCAGTGTGATATTGATTTAAACTATTTCACAAATTTTCAATTTAAACTTATTTCATTGAAGTCAATTTTTAAACCAATTTAATTCGGCCCTAAAACATGCATGTAGTGTGGGTAAATCAAACCATCATAAATAAATTGCTGAAATACAGATTTTAAGAAAAAAAAACAAAAAAGAAAAAAACGTTTTATTTCACTATGCAGAGATAAATCGCAACTTATATACACAATGAAATCTGTAATGAATATCAAGCAGAGACTCACATAAACACGCAGCCTAGAGTCAGTAATGGATCAACCACAGCGAACCCACAAGAACACGCAACTCTAAATCATCCAGGAACACCCACGAGTACTCCTAATGGCACGCAGTCGTCAACCGTAGATTTACCCTCTTTACAAGAGAAACTTGAACAGAATTGTATATTGGGTTCCTAAATAATTCACTAAACTATTGGAATTTTTTAGAATTGAAAAACAAAGTTTTAAACCCTAAATGTAGAAGATAAACTAATTCTGCAGATTGTAGTTTTCGTATACAGGAAAACGTCAGGTCTTCTTAAGGAAAAATGACTCATTTAACACGCTATTTATAAAAAATGAGTTGGTGACTTCATTCAAACGAGATCTGTATATCGCTCGAATGAGAACATATGTCTCTTGAACGACATCGCGCGACATAGCATTATCGCTTGAACGACATTGGCTTATCGCTCGAATGACTAGAGCGTCAAAAATTATTTTAATAAAACTCCGCCTCAGCACTTAGAAAAAATTCTTTTGATAAAAAACAACGCCTCGGGTGTTTAAAAATAATTTAGAAAAATTATCCCAACACTTTAAATGAACTGTTAAGGGACTTAAACGCAACCTTAACAAAATTTATCTTGCCGAAGCTTTTATGTTGAAGAATGTTGATATTCGGATTCGTCTTGATGCATGATTGACTTGTGTATGGGGGCTTGAAGATAATCTCGAGATTAGAGATAATTCCCCCCAGGTAATACAACAGACTCAAGCGAGGCAGCTCAAGCGAGGTAGCTCAGCGTGGCAACTCAAGCGTGGTAGTGCAAGTGAGGCAGCTCAGCATGGCAGCCCACGGAGATCTTTCAGCGAAGTAACTGGCCGAGAGGGCTCATCTTTCAGCTTAATGACTATACTGGCCATGTTGTATCCTTTTATACTGGCCACAAGCTATAATGATTATAATGATGTAACGATTATAGCGTTATTCAGTGTGAGGTCAGACGGTACTGGCGAGAGACCAATCCTGGCCTGGGAGAGCTTCCATGCTCTATCGGGGGACCTTGCCGTGGAAACTTCATAGGGATTTGGTTTGGAAGATTGAGAAGTGAGGCAGTGTTGGGGCTTGTCCCGACCATCTTAGATACACCTGATAAAACATCGAAAGACCTTTGATCGTGGAATCTTGGGCGGAGCAGCCTTGAGTTCCATTGTGCGTTGAGTTGTGAACCAAACAGCCCTCTACTTAATGCACATATACTTTAGGTGATATCACTAGCCAGCTAAGTAATGTTAAGTCTGCACTTAAGTAAACCACCGTGGTATTTGGGGCTGTCAGATACTTGATGAGCCAGTTCTGTGATTACAGCCCCCTGACGCACAATGGTTTAGCAAAAGGCATGTCTTGGAATTTAATGTTTATGATGTGGAGTTGACTAGTCCATCAGGCATTTAATGTTTGTGACATAAAGTATGAGGGATGTCTTTCACAGTTGTAAAAGACCGAGGCACCTCGGGAGTGGTGTGGGGGGCTATTTATGGGCCTCAACCACTTATGAGGGGGGAAGTTATTTTCATAATCCTTCTCTAGAGAAATCATCATCAGGGAGAAAAAAAGTTATTGCGAACCAGAGCTCTTACTCACCCACCATTGTCATTTATTAAGAAAGCTTTTAATAGCTAACCATAGATCTTTCAAAGGTGGATGGTGTGTTTTGGCTGCCTGCCAAGGTGTATCTAGGGTGCTTACTCCTCTCTCCCTTTGACTGAGTTACTTCTGAGTTTCGTCTATTATTGATTGAGTTATACACGAGTGAATTCTGAGTTTAATCTGAGTGTTGGCCAAATACAATATTGTGTGTTTACTTGTATTCATTAAAGAGTTTATGGGTTATCACTTATCACCATGCATATAGGGGTTACACCTCAACTAGTACTACCATACTCCCAGGCTACAAGGGGACTACCTACTACATTTGACGACTCTGCGGGGTAGGTATTCTTTTAAAAGTATGGGTCAGGATAATGTTAATCGGGATATAGACTTTGATGCTATTCAACGTCAAGAATAATAAGCTGCGAGGGAGGTTGAGGCTGCCAGGGATGGGGTTCTCGGGTGGAGGTGCCCCCAGTTCAAACGGCGATGGGCATTCGAGGGATAACGCAAGCTTCCACGAGTGCTGGGATGGGGCAAACTCAAGTGGCCCTGCTCATGAGTAAGTTTTACGAGCTTTTACAGACGCCCGTTGCTATAACGGTGTTGGGGGATTTGATGCCAGTTCTTTCATGACGCTAATGGTGGCTTCGATAGCCCCAACAAGCGCAGCTCCAACGGGCACTAGCCCTTGAACACGGTTATGACTTCTACTCCAACGGTGGGTGCCCCAAGTTGTAATACCCCGTACTTTTGGCTATATTTATTTATGTGATTAATTAATTAAATGTGAATTAATTGGAAATTAATCCGGGGAAAAATACTAGCGAGTTGTGAGTTGGTATTTGACTATATTGAGTATATACGATGTTATATGAATATTGAATTATGAAAAATTTGTCGTGAGATTTATATACGACATTTTGAAAATTTTGTTGAGACGCGTGTGACCGCCGCGTCATGGTATAATTATTTTATTTATAAAAGTGAATTTAAATTCTATAAACCGTATGGTCGTTTTGAGTGCGCCAATGCGTCCGGAAGGGTCGAGATAGTCAGAAAACACTAGTCGGGGGTATAGTTTGGGTCCCGGGGTATTTTTAGGCCATACCGGCAACTTAAAGGGTATTTTGGTAATTTTACATTTTGAGGAATTAAAAAGTGACGAAAATTGGGAGTTTTAATCTGATGTGGATTTAACCCACTAACCAACCCATATTAACCCATTAAGCTACGGAGGTTATCATTTAGGTTTTCTAAGTTTCCCCAAAACAAACCCTAGCCACCTTAAGCCACCATTGGAGGAGAAGCTTGGAGAGAGAATAATTATGCAGAAATCTTCACCAAACCAACACCAAAATCAGAAATCGAATCAAGGCAAGTGACTTTATTCCATTTAATTTCAGAGAATTTCCTTTCCATGTTAGAAAGTTAAAGAATTTTGATTGTTCTTGAAAGATAATGAAAATCCATGTAGTTTGGAGCTTAGAACTTGAAAATATTGAGGAGAATTGCATGTAGAATGATAGGTAGTTAATTATTCTCATGATAATTGTGATTGGAAGAAATTAAAACGGATTTATATTGAGTTAATTCATGATTCAAATGTTAGGGTTCATGTTCTTGAGGAATTGGGGAAAAAGTGTAGAGATTTGTAAATTTGATTGATGTTAGGTTGGATTAATCCTTTAAAACGTGTTAGGAGATGACTATAATATGTTTAGGATTGATTAGGGACCTTAAAAAAATCATTGGGACGAATTTTAGAAGAGATTTGAGGAGTAGAAATTGTGAAAAACGATATTGGGAAAATTCTGGGCCGAAACTGGTCCCTCGTTAGAAGACCTTCCCAGGTCGTTCGAACGAGCTCGTTCGAACGAGCTTCTAACGAGTTGACCAGTCGCTTCTAACGAACATGAATTTCGTTCGATACTTCGTTCGAACGAGATCTCGTTAGAAGGTACAGTTCGTTCGAACGAACTGGATCTCGTTCGAACAGCCTCGTCCGAATGAGACTTCTAACGAGCTGACAGTCCAATCTCGTTCGAACAGCCTCGTTCGAACGAGACTTCTAACGAGCTGGCAGTCTGGGCCTTTTTGGACTGTTTTGATTTTTGGAGTCCCGTAAACTTATTCGAGGATATAGATATCATTCCGTTGATGTTGTAATGATAGAATGGGGACATTTGGGTATTTATGAGAGGGAAATTATATACGAGAGTTAAATTAAATGGACGGTTTGGGTTGAGACGTGAGTGTCTTCTACGACGTGAGAATAAATTATGGCGCGTATGATTATAAACCGAAATAGTATAAATTATGATAATTATAAGTTAGTACGAGAATGCGATATGTACTACGATTAAACTACGGGATTACTAAGATGTGTGTTTACTTAGTATTCGTATATAAATTGTGTGTATGACATACCTACCATACTTTCCATCACGGGAGGTTTGCGTTCGCTTAGGGCCCTCTAATCCTTGTGTTGCCCGGATTTAGACTGGTTACCTTGATGAACATAGGTCATAGAAAGACTTATTGGGATATTAATAAGTTCGCTGATCGTGGGAGCGTAGGTATGTGCGTGACCCATGTGATGTGACTGTGTTCGCCTCCATTATTTGTGATGTTGTTATTTGTGAACTATTCCTGAGAGATTCGGAATATGTGATCCTTATGTACGTGATGTACCGGGATGGATAGCAGAGTATGTGTGCACCACAACTTAGTTCTCGGGGTGCTTGTATAGTATATTTATAGTGTGAATAATATACACTTAATTAATGGGAACCTTCTTGTTAATGTTGTGAATATAATTACGGTATTGTTTCGAGAAATATAACGAGTTAACTTATAGTGATATATATTGCATATTGAGCATCTGAGTTTACGTTAAACCCCTACTTAATTACGAGCGTTATAATGTTAATAGAACCGAGTAATAAGGGTAGGACCTATGACAGTCTAGCTAGATTCGATGTCACTTAGCTAGTGGTTTGTGTCGTTGTAGATGGGTAATTACGTTAGGAGTGCACAGTTAGACGAGAGGTGAGAATATCATGTGAGTGCACGTCCTAACATGTACTTTGCATTTAATGTTTTAAATGTTTTTAAGGCACTTGCAGGTTTTTAAATATAACTCCACATTCGGGCTCTGACCCGTTTGCTTTTCAAATCTTTTTCTTGTAAAACCATTTTAGGTGCCCAGCCACAGGGACACCAAGCATAGGATTCTCATTCAGGTGACGAGCTGTAGCTGTTTGTGGAAGCTACAGGGATTTGCTTGTAGACGCTTCTATCTTTTGGATTCCAGAGTCACTATCTATCAGTTGTAGGGCATGTTGCCCATTTCTATTAGAGACATCCTTTACATTTCAGTTTTTCAGACTTTGGCTTGTATTATTTCAGTACTCAGTTTTTAGTAGTCTTTTCAGTTGTGGGATTGTAGTGAGGAGTTTTTCCTCCAGATTTTATTTACATTATGTGATGGTTACTCTATTTACGCATTTATGATGAATGGTGTTTTATTCTGCATTATACTTGTTGTATGTTAATCAGACTTAAACTAAAATTTGGCAACTTACTTTTTAAATACTAGGTGGTTAGTAATCATTAAAATGTTTTGGACAGTGATGCTATTAACTGGACCAACTTGGCATTTAAAATTAATTTAATAAAGGAGTAGCTACCCGGTATTTAATTAGTCGGGGTGTCACAGGTGGTATCATAGCATCAGGTTCTAGTGTCCTTTAGGATCTGACGGCTTATTATGTTTCCCGCTGAGCTTTCTTTGATATAGAGCCCTAAATATTAGGAATGTTGTATTCATCTCTGTACTTTGGGAATTCGTACTTCCGCGGTTTGTTTATTTGAATGATGAACTCATCCAAATTTACTTAAATTTTCAGATGGACCGTCAAGAAGAACTAGCTCGAACGGGTAAGGGAATAAACGGGCAAGAACGACTCACACCTTGGGTATCCCCAGTTACAATATCAACCGCCGAGTTAGCGGGTATCGTGGCGCAAGCAGTTACCACTGCAGTTTTACAATACCAAGAACGCAGCATACAACTTAAAGAAGACAAAAGACCTAGAGAGGTTAGCCAAGTGCATGTGAATAAGGCTGACAAATGTGCGAGGACCCCGAAAATTCGACAACAGACTGCCCAAGACCGAGTCGGTTCTAATCAACAACGTGGTACAACGGAGCATTTTCGAATGAGGAATAAAGTTCCAAGTCTGCAAGGAAGACATCGTCAGCAGCAGAGTCAGAGGGGGAGTAACTTCAGAGGCCGATGTTTTGTGTGTGGCACGCACGGCCATAAACGCCAGGACTGCCCAGAGGATGTTAGAGCTCCCCAGCAGCAGGGTACCCGTGATGATCCACAGGGGCCACTTTTTACAATCGCTCTCACAGCACCAGCTCAGGTGCTAGCCCTACCAACCTTTCCAGTAACTCCAGTGCAGCAGGGGCAGAATGGGCAGCAGTTTCACCAGGGCCAGCAGGGCCAAGGGAGTAACGGTAACGGCCACCAGGGCCGGGGACAGCAGGGGCAGAGAGGAGGGAACTTCCCAGGGAAGTGTTTTGTTTGTGGCAAGACTGGCCATAAATGACAGGATTGTCCTGATAGGGGCAGGGCCCCACAGCAGCAGCAGCAGGGTGCTCTCCAGGAGCCACAGAGGCCCATGTTTCCCGCCGCTCTTCCCGCACCGCCACAGATGGCAGCATTGCCACCCATTCCAGCAGTCCCAGTTCAGCAGGGGCAGCTACAGTATGGACGTGTCTACAACGTTCACCAGGCTGCAGTTCCACAGGCACCGCCCGCGATTGAGGGTACGTTTCCTATCCATGGCACTATGGGTCGGGTATTATTTGATACGGGTGCTACACACTGTTTTATAGCTACACACTTCGCGAAAGCTTTAGGATTGTTAGCTACGGCAGAGAGCACCATGACGTGTGTCGACTCACCATTGGGGAGTGGGTCACTTATATTCTTTATATGCCGGGGAGTGTGAGTAGGGATTGGTAGTCTGGTATTACCTGCAGATATGTTGGTATTAGATATGCATGTTCACGATGTGATCATCGGTATGGATTGGCTCGTAGCTTATAGGGCCATGATTGATTGCTTTAGCGGAAGCATTGTTTTTGCCATTCCGAGGCAAGAGATGTTCGTAGTGGCGATGCCTCGCCCAGAGGGAGGATCGACCGCTCATCTGTATTACATAGAGGAGGATACCTCTAAGGAGGTTGTAATTCCTTTAGATTCGATCCCGGTTGTCAGGGAGTATTCGGATGTGTTTCAGGAGATGTCAGGCTTACCCCCCAGTCGAGAGATAGACTTTGTTATAGATTTGCTACCGGGTACGAGACCTATAGCACGCGCACCGTACCGTATGGCTCCAGCTGAGATGAGGGAGTTACGGGATCAGATAGAGCAGCTGTTAGGTCAGGGCTTTGTTCGCAGGAGTACCTCACCTTGGGGCGCTCTAGTTTTGTTTGTGAAGAAGAGGGACGGTTCACTGAGATTGTTTGTGGACTATCGAGAGTTGAATAAGGTCACGATACGGAATAAGTATCCGTTGCCTCCAATCGATGACTTATTCGACCAGTTGAGAGGAGCTTCTTTCTTCTCAAAGATTGATTTGAGATCGGGATACCATAAGTTGCGTATCAGGGAGGAAGATGTCTCGAAGACTGCGTTCTTGTCGAGATATGGTTCTTACGAGTTTCGGGTTATGCCTTTCGGCTTGACCAACGCTCCAGATGTGTTTATGGACTTGATGAACAGAGTGTTCAGGGATTTCCTAGATCAGTTTGTCATTGTCTTCATTGATGACATTCTGGTTTACTCTCAGACAGAGGAGGAGCACGCCGAGCATTTGAGGCAAGTTTTGCAGACACTTCGTCAGAACGAGTTGTATGCAAAGTATGAGGAGTGCGGGTTTTGGCTGAAGGAAGTCCAGTTTTTAGGACATATTATTTCCGACCGGGGAATATCTGTTGATCCGGGGAAGGTATCCGCGGTGAGGGAGTGGGGACAACCCACGACACCGACTAAGATTCGTAGTTTCTTGGGCTTGGCAGGATACTACAGGAGGTTTATTCGGGGTTTCTCGGAGATAGCAGGTCCTTTGACACATCTGACTTGTAAGGGTGTGCCCTACATCTGGAGTGATGGCTGTCAGTTGGCATTCGATGAATTGAAGGACAAGTTGACCTCAGCACCTGTGTTAGCATTGCCGAGACCGGGAGTTGAGTATTTGGTTTACACCGATGCATCTTTGCAAGGACTTGGAGGTGTATTGCAGCAGGAGAGACAGGCCATAGCTTATGCTTCCCGTAAGCTTAAGCCTCACGAGAAGAATTACCCCACGCATGATTTGGAGTTGGTAGCAGTAGTATTTGCCTTACGGATTTGGAGGCACTATCTGTTGGGGGAGAAGTTCCAACTGTTCACGGACCACAAGTCCCTACAGTACCTGTTCACGCAGAAAGAATTGAATATGCGGCAACGTAGGTGGCTTGAGTTTGTGAAAGACTACCAGTTCGACATCCAGTACCACCCGGGTAAGGCTAACGTGGTAGCAGACGCGTTGAGCCGTAGACCAGTAGATGAGGTGGCAGAGGTGTGGAAGGAAAAGTGGAAGGAATTGGGACACCAGGATGCAGTGGCCCGATCTTTCATGTCTGTGATGACCGTTACACCGCAGATTGTCACAAAGGTAGTACGGGCACAGGCTAATGACTCGTTCTGTTAGGAGCAGATAATTCGATTACTTGCAGAGGGAGCCGAGTTCTATACCGTCAGCTCCGACGGGGGATTACGCTTCAATGGGAGATTGGTAGTTTCGGAAGGAGAGGAATTACGACACGAGGTGATGGCAGAGTCGCACGGCTCACGGTTCGTGGTACATCCCGGAGGGGACAAAATGTACCAAGACATGAGACGACAGTATTGGTGGAGCGGTATGAAGAGAGATATCGCTGAGTTTGTTTCGAAATGCGCCACTTGTCAGCTTGTAAAAGTGGATCATCAGAGACCAGCAGGATTGCTACAGCCGTTAGTGGTCCCGGTGTGGATGTGGGAGAGCATATCCATGGACTTTATCACGGGGTGGCCTACGTCGCAGAGGGGTCACGACTCCGTTTGGGTAATTGTGGACAGGTTGTCCAAAGTCGCTCACTTTTTACTTGTAAGGACTGACTACACTACAGGACAGTATGCCCAGCTCTTCATTTCAGAGGTTGTGAGACTTCACGGTGTGCCCCTGAATATCGTGTCTGACAGAGACAAGATATTTGTTTCGAGGTTTTGGGAGAGTTTCCAGGAGGCAATGGGCACGGAATTGCGGTTGAGTACAGCTTATCATCCGCAGACCGATGGGCAGACAGAGCGCACCAATCAGATGTTGGAGGACATGCTGCGCATGTGCATTATAGACTTTGGGGGTGGATGGGAGCAGTACCTTCCACTGGTGGAGTTTGCTTACAACAACTCCTATCAGTTCACTATTGGCATGGCTCCGTTTGAGGCATTGTACGGTAGGCCTTGTCGTTCCCCAGCATGTTGGTTGGAGGTGGGGGACAACAAACTACTTGGGCCGGAAGTGATTCAGGATACTTCAGCAAGGATTGAGTTGATTCGAAGTCGCATTCGGGTAGCTCAAGACAGGCAGAAGAGTTATGCTGATGCGAAGAGATTTTTCAGGGAGTTCCAAGTGGGGGACCAGGTTTTGCTCCAAGTATCTCCTATGAAGGGGATTATGCGTTTCGGGAAGAAGGGGAAGTTGGCACCGAGGTATGTGGGGTCTTTTCCTATTATCGAGCGGATCGGACCGGTTGCGTATAGACTTGGGTTACCGGAGCATTTGCATCGGATTCACGATGTGTTTCATATTTCCTCGCTAAGGAAATACCTTAGAGATAATTTGGCTCATTCTCACATTGCTGTGGAGGACATCGATATCCAGCCGGATAGCTCCTACGAGGAGGGGCCGATTGCTATTTTGAACCGAAGCGAGAGGAAACTGCGGTCAAAGATAGTCCCGTCAGTGCGTGTTCAGTGGCGACATCACAATGTCGAGGAGTCCACATGGGAGCGCGAGGATGAGATGCGCGAACGTTATACAGAGTTATTTTTAGCAGGTACTTTCTAGTTTCGAATTTCGGGACGAAATTCAGTTATTAGGGGGGAAGTATGTAATACCCCGTACTTTTGGCTATATTTATTTATGTGATTAATTAATTAAATGTGAATTAATTGGAAATTAATCCGGGGAAAAATACTAGCGAGTTGTGAGTTGGTATTTGACTATATTGAGTATATACGATGTTATATGAATATTGAATTATGAAAAATTTGTCGTGAGATTTATATACGACATTTTGAAAATTTTGTTGAGACGCGTGTGACCGCCGCGTCATGGTATAATTATTTTATTTATAAAAGTGAATTTAAATTCTATAAACCGTATGGTCGTTTCGAGTGCGCCAACGCGTCCGGAAGGGTCGAGATAGTCAGAAAACACTAGCCGGGGGTATAGTTTGGGTCTCGGGGTATTTTTAGGCCATACCGGCAACTTAAAGGGTATTTTGGTAATTTTACATTTTGAGGAATTAAAAAGTGACGAAAATTGGGAGTTTTAATCTGATGTGGATTTAACCCACTAAACCCACTAACCAACCCATATTAACCCATTAAGCTACGGAGGTTATCATTTAGGTTTTCTAAGTTTCCCCAAAACAAACCCTAGCCACCTTAAGCCACCATTGGAGGAGAAGCTTGGAGAGAGAATAATTCTGCAGAAATCTTCACCAAACCAACACCAAAATCAGAAATCGAATCAAGGCAAGTGACTTTATTCCATTTAATTTCAGAGAATGTCCTTTCCATGTTAGAAAGTTAAAGAATTTTGATTGTTCTTGAAAGATAATGAAAACCCATGTAGTTTGGAGCTTAGAACTTGAAAATATTGAGGAGAATTGCATGTAGAATGATAGGTAGTTAATTATTCTCATGATAATTGTGATTGGAAGAAATTAAAACGGATTTATATTGAGTTAATTCATGATTCAAATGTTAGGGTTCATGTTCTTGAGGAATTGGGGAAAAAGTGTAGAGATTTGTAAATTTGATTGATGTTAGGTTGGATTAATCCTTTAAAACGTGTTAAAAGATGACTATAATATGTTTAGGATTGATTAGGGACCTTAAAACAATCATTGGGACGAATTTTAGAAGAGATTTGAGGAGTAGAAATTGTGAAAAACGATATTGGTAAAATTCTGGGCCGAAACTGGTCCCTCGTTAGAAGACCTTCCCAGGTCGTTCGAACGAGCTCGTTCGAACGAGCTTCTAACGAGTTGACCAGTCGCTTCTAACGAACAGGAATTTCGTTCGATACTTCATTCGAACGAGATCTCGTTAGAAGGTACAGTTCGTTCGAACGAACTGGATCTCGTTCGAACAGCCTCGTTCGAACGAGACTTCTAACGAGCTGACAGTCCAATCTCGTTCGAACAGCCTCGTTCGAACGAGACTTCTAACGAGCTGGCAGTCTGGGCCTTTTTATACTGTTTTGATTTTTGGAGTCCCGTAAACTTGTTCAAGGATATAGATATCATTCCGTTGATGTTGTAATGATAGAATTGGGACATTTGGGTATTTATGAGAGGGAAATTATATACGAGAGTTAAATTAAATGGACGGTTTGGGTTGAGACGTGAGTGTCTTCTACGACGTGAGAATAAATTATGGCGCGTATGATTATAAACCGAAATAGTATAAATTATGATAATTATAAGTTAGTACGAGAATGCGATATGTACTACGATTAAACTACGGGATTACTAAGATGTGTGTTTACTTAGTATTGGTATATAAATTGTGTGTATGACATACCTACCATACTTGCCATCACGGGAGGTTTGCGTTCGCTTAGGGCCCTCTAATCCTTGTGTTGCCCGGATTTAGACTGGTTACCTTGATGAACATAGGTCATAGAAAGACTTATTGGGATATTAATAAGTCCGCTGATCGTGGGAGCGTAGGTATGTGCGTGACCCATGTGATGTGACTGTGTTCGCCTCCATTATTTGTGATGTTGTTATTTGTGAACTATTCCTGAGAGATTCGGAATATGTGATCCTTATGTACGTGATGTACCGGGATGGATAGCAGAGTATGTGTGCACCACAACTTAGTTCTCGGGGTGCTTGTATAGTATATTTATAGTGTGAATAATATACACTTAATTAATGGGAACCTTCTTGTTAATGTTGTGAATATAATTACGGTATTGTTTCGAGAAATATAACGAGTTAACTTATAGTGATATATATTGCATATTGAGCATCTGAGTTTACGTTAAACCCCTACTTAATTACGAGCGTTATAATGTTAATAGAACCGAGTAATAAGGGTAGGACCTATGACAATCTAGCTAGATTCGATGTCACTTAGCTAGTGGTTTGTGTCGTTATAGATGGGTACTTACGTTAGGAGTGCACAGTTAGACGAGAGGTGAGAATATCATGTGAGTGCACGTCCTAACATGTACTTTGCATTTAATGTTTTAAATGTTTTTAAGGCACTTGCAGGTTTTTAAATATAACTCCACATTCGGGCTCTGACCCGTTTGCTTTTCAAATCTTTTTCTTGTAAAACCATTTTAGGTGCCCAGCCACAGGGACACCAAGCATAGGATTCTCATTCAGGTGACGAGCTGTAGCTGTTTGTGGAAGCTACAGGGATTTGCTTGTAGACGCTTCTATCTTTTGGATTCCAGAGTCACTATCTATCAGTTGTAGGGCATGTTGCCCATTTCTATTAGAGACATCCTTTACATTTCAGTTTTTCAGACTTTGGCTTGTATTATTTCAGTACTCAGTTTTTAGTAGTCTTTTCAGTTGTGGGATTGTAGTGAGGAGTTTTTCCTCCAGATTTTATTTACATTATGTGATGGTTACTCTATTTACGCATTTATGATGAATGGTGTTTTATTCTGCATTATACTTGTTGCATGTTAATCAGACTTAAACTAAAATTTGGCAACTTACTTTTTAAATACTAGGTGGTTAGTAATCATTAAAATGTTTTCGACAGTGATGCTATTAACTAGACCAACTTGGCATTTTGAATTAATTTAATAAAGGAGTAGCTACCCGGTATTTAATTAGTCGGGGTGTCACACAAGTGTGATGGGAATTCCACCCGTTGGGGTTACTCCTGGTGCAACGAGTGCCCCACCAGTGGTCCCTCTGGCTATTCCCCTAACGATCGAGAAAACACCAGCATCTGCTTTGGAAGAGATGAGGAAAAAGATGCAGAAAGAAATATTGAAGATGATAGCAGCTTCCTCGCAATCAGCCGATGAGGTGGCATCGGTATATGATGATTTTCGTACGCCCTATCCCTAGGAATACAATAATGAAACCTTTCGATCTTCGAAAAATACAATGGGAAGGGGGGAAACACGAAAAATCATATTAAACGCTTTATCGAACACTTGGGAACTCACTGTAATAACAAGAAGCTCAGGTTGAGGAAGTTCTCCAAATCCTTGATCGATAAAGCCTATACCTAATACTCCCATTTAACGCCAAAAAGTGTTTCAACGTGGGAAGAGATGCACGTACTATTTGTCCAAAAGTTCTTTCTGGCAAAAAATGAGTTTACGTTGACTCAGTTAGGCAGGGAGAAGCAACGACCAGGGGAAAATATGGTATCATATGTGCGAAGATTCAAGGAGAGGTCCCTCGATGTGAGGGAGGAGGCCAAAGAGTCCAAGCTGCTACAGCTTTGCACTGAAGGTTTGCTCCTAGAGTATATCTGTCACCTCATTAATGAAACACGCGAAGGAACTTTTGCAAGATTTATAAAGGCAGCAAGAAATATATCGTTAGTAGTTTGGCTAAACCCGGTCATAGTATCGAGGTTGTTTAGACAGTTGTTCAGGCAGTCGATCTAACCCGTTGCAACATGTGGCCAGCCCCCATGACTATAATACGTCGACGGAGGTGAAGCGGCTAAGCAGTTAACGAAAGATAACAAGAGAAAGTTTGAAAGAGATAGAGAAGACCCACCACCGCTGCCTTGCACCGTTTAAGAGGTTGTTAGTTGCTACAACACCATGGTCCAAGGAGGAACGGTGTATGAACCAAAGGGCATTTCGGCCGTAAATCCAGATGCAACAACGAGGGTTGCTCCCAAGCATTTTTAGATCCATAAAAAATCGAGTCACCCAATGGAGACTTATTTCACGCTGAGGAAAATCATCAACCAACACATGAAGATGAGAACTTTGCAGATCCCTCAAGATAGTGTAAACGTTAACCCCCTCCTACCACACGGAGCAAATCTAGTGGTTACCTGTGATGAGGAGGCCGAACGAGGAACCTGGGAACTGAAATTCCAACGGGAAGACTTTAAAGACGCGTTAGAAGATTATACGAGGGGTATGGCTAATGTGATCATAGCCTACGATGAAGCAAGTGCAAGGGATGTGAAGGAGTTAAACTACCTAAAAGAGGAAGAGGTGGACCCAATCTTAGAGTACCAAGTTATTTTGCGATCGCCCAAGTTCTCGTGTTTCTACGACCAAGTGGGAATACCGAAGGAAAGCCGTTTGGAGATAACGTAGGCAATTTTGGATATCACAATGAAGAATGCAGTACCCTCATTTAGATGGAAGGAGCTCATGGCCAGTCTGGTGAGAAAGTTCTTGTCCGAAGTAACTTTTAGCGATGCTAACAGGGTTGTGAGGTTCCCACACAACAGGCCCCTATACGCGACATCAAGTATCAATGGGGTAAACTTTGCAAGGGCCTTAATGGATGGGTGAGCATCAATCAATATCATGCTTATTATTTCCTTCCGAATAGCCAACATTCCGAAGGAAAGATTAATACCAATGCCTTTGGTGATTTCTGGCTACGATAATCAATAGTCCAAGTATATTGGATATGGGAATGTGGTAATTGTGATGGGGAACCTTACCTCGCATATCAAGTTCCACGTGATTGAAAGTGCCACTTCTACCACCTACTCATAGGGAAGGTATGAATGCACAACCAGTGTCTAGTCCCTTCGACGTATCACCAATGTGCAAAGGCAAGTGTTAAAGGGACTGAGATCGTTATACATGCCACGAAGAAGCCTTTTTCCACTGAAGAAGCTCATTTAGTCGACGCAGCTTTTTACACAGAGTTGGAAGAAGATTCCAGTGTGCTTATAAGGAGGATGAAATGTGCAAGAGTTCCTTCTATCAGAGAAAGGGTGGGGCCTGTAAACGACCAAAGCAGCGAAGGGACAAAAGGAAAAGCAATAATCAAATAAGTTCACTTGGATGCTCCCAATAGGCAGAACCTCTCGAGGCAACTTAGGGATCGAATGAGGCCCATGATGTATCCGATGGAATATCAGGTCCAACGGTAGAGCGCGCTGAGCAGATATTCGGGAGAAAGACCGGCAGAAGCCTCGAGGGAAAGGAAGAGAAAAGTGGTTGTAACGATGAGCAGGCAATGCAAAAAGAAGATCACGGAGGATAGGAGAGTTATTTACCTCCTTGAGGGTGTGAGCGAGCAGTCGAAGGAGCTGATCTAGGGGCTAATGAAAAGGCTGACTCGATATATGAATATTTCTTGGTGTTTCAACAAGGATAATGAATGGTCATTGACAACTCAAATATATAAGGGTTTATGGAGGAAGTAGTCAAAGAACCAGACTACATGATGGATCGCCCAAGGCCCCTGGTGCAAGAGTTAGAATAATTGAACCTGGCTGAAGAAGGTAATGATGCAAGGATCATTTTCATTTCGAAGGACCTGAGCACAGAGAAAAGAGGGGCCTTCATAGAGATTATTAGAGAGTTTATATATATCTTCGTGTAAAAAGACACAGAGATGTATGGGCTAGACGAAAAGGTGAGTTGGCACAAGTTGTACGTTATGAATTTAGCCATACCGATGAAACAGGCTATAAGAACCTACAAGCCAGTGTTAAATTTGAAGATTAAAGAGGAGGTCCAATGGTTTGTAGCAACAAGATTCATTGAGTAGATACAACACCCACTTTGGCAGTCAAGCATCGTCCTGGTGGGAAAAAAGAACAGAGCCAGATAAGGATTTGTGTGGACTTCAGAGATCTGAACAGAGCCTGCCCAAAAGATGAGTTCCCTCTACCCTCTATTTATAGCTTGATTGATGCAACGACGAGTCATGAAATGTACATCTTCATGGATGGGTATGTGTGATACAACCAGATCAAGATGGATCGAGCATACGTAGAAAAGAAGACATTCAGGACCCCATTGGACAACTTCATGTACAAAGTGATGCCTTTTGGGTTGAAGAACGCCGGGGCAACATATCAAGGGATAGTGATGGACATTTTCCATGATTTTTTTCATAAGTTTTTAGAATTCTATGTGGATGATTTGGTCATCAATTCAAAGAATGAAGAATCGTTCACTGCAGAAAGTACAAGCTGAAGATGAACCAACTTAAGTGTGTTTTCGAGATCACAAGTGGGAAGTTCCTAGGGTTTGTAGTGGATCGGCAGGGGGTACATATGGACCAGGACAAGCAGCGAGCAATCCTGGAAATATCGTGTCCAAGGACGATGAAGGAGCTCAAGAGTTTCCTCGATAAAATCTCCTATCGTAGTAGCTTTATACCAAGACTAGCCAAAATAACTCACCTATTGATGGAACTGCTATAAAAGGGCACGAAGTTTAAATGGAAGGAAGCTCACTAGGAGTCTTTGACCAAGCTGAAGACGTTATTGACCTCTCCACAAACGATGATCCCTCTAAATGCAGGAGTACCGTTGCAGCTCTACCTCACGTCTACCACCAGGTCCATCAGAGCACTCTTAGTGTAGGAAGTCGATGGGCAAGAACGGTTAGTCTATTACCTGAGCATGATCATACATGGACCAGAGACAAGGTACAGTAGTGTAGAAAGGCACTGTTTAGCCTTAGTTTTTGTAGCACAAAACTTAGACATTACATGTTATATTTCACAATTCACATTGTAACAAGATGTGACCTGATCAAATTTTTCTTGGCAAGAACTATTTTATTTGGAAGAGCAACTAGGTGGTTCCTCATCCTTTCAGAATATGATTTAAAGTGCATGGTTTCTCGCGCAATCAAAAGCCAAGCTTACGCAGATTTATTGGTAATCTTTCCATCTGGAGTATTCGAGCCACCACGAGAAAGCATCCCAGGGGATGATTTGTAGGCAAACTTTCTGGAGGCCAACCTTAAAGAATGGATGATGCAATTCGATGGTTCTTTAGCAGAAGAGAAAGGAGGGGCGGGGGTTATCTTTTCTAAAGGAGAGGAGGAATTTTGCCTTTCCTATAAATTAGATTTCCCTTGCTCCAATAATAAAGCAGAGTGTGAGGCGTTGGTACTGGGGCTGCTAGAGTCCCTTTGAAGGGGCATTTGTTCGTTGTGCATCAAAGGTGATTCAAATTAGTGGTCCAATAATTAAATGGGGAATATGTGTCTAAGAACCTCAATTTAGCACCGTACATAATGATCATCCAATGGCTGATTAATCAGTTCCATCAAGTGAAGATAATAAGGCACTACAGAATGATGAATGGACATACTGATGTCTATGTCACCATCGCTCGAAAGATGGCTATGAAGATTGATACAACTATTGTGGTGATCCAATGAAGAACTGCCCCATCGATTATGCAATCATTCCTACCCATAGAAGGTGATGTGAATTGGAAGGGCAAAATCAGAAAGTAGTTGGAGTCTGGGGAAGGCAAGATAGAACTGAAAGAGCTTGTGCAATACTTCGCCAATCATGGTAACCTCTACTTCAGAAACATGCAAGGATGGTTGTCAAGATGTGTTGGCCCTGAAGAAGTAGAATAAAAATTAGAGAAAATGCATGAAGGCCACTGCAAAATAATAGAGATCCCGATGTATAGAAGGATTCAGAAGGAAGAATACTTTTAGCCAATAATGGAACAAGATGCAGTTGAGTTACAATGAAAGTGTGATAAATGCCAACCCTTATTTCAGGCGGCTGAATGCCACTTCGTTGAAACCCAAACGGACTGAAGACAGCCCTATATTGACTTCATCAAAGACGGAGTCGTTCCTTTAGATAAAATTGATGTGATGGGATTCAAAAGAAAGGCTCAACGGTTCTACCTCTAAGAGGATCAGCTATATCGAACGAGACACTTCAACAGGCTATTAAGATGCATCACGAAGGAGGAGTCAGTAAAAATATTGAACTAAGGTCACGATCCAGCCCACATTGGAGGGGCCAAGCTGTATGACCATTTAATGACATTGGGGTATTATTGGTTAAATATAGAGAAAGATTTTGTGAAGTTTGTGTGAAAGTGTAAGGCGTGCTAGCTACATAGAAATATGATTCATGTTCCTTCGGTGGACTTACATTCGTTGGCCACTCCTTATCCATTCTACACTTGGGCGTCTGACCTGATGGGGGTAATACATTCTTCGTCAAGAGGAAATAATTGGATATTGGTAACAGCAAAGTGCTTTACGAAGTGGGCTAAAACAACACCACTCAAAAGAGCAATGACTTGCGTGGTGACTAACTTTATTAGTGAGTACATAATTTGTCATTTTGGGATCCCAAAAGTCATCCTCTTTAATAACAAAATCCCTTTTATCAACAAAGAGGTAACAATGCTCACCGATAGATACTCTATCGTCCATCATACCTCAACGGTGGCATATCCCAAGGGAAAAGGTCAAGCCAAAGCAACTAACAAAACTTTGGTCAATATCTTGGACAAAATAATGGAAGACTTCCCAATATCATGGGACGAGAATATCCCAGTAGTATTGTGGGCCGATCGAACCACCATGAGAAAACCCACAAGATATACACCGTTCTGCCTTGTGTATAGAGCTGAAGCAATCATGCCAGCGGAGTTAGAAGTTCCTTCTGGCCGTTATGCCCTGTAAAGCAACATGCTCCCTTAGAGCAGATAAGTAACTCTTAAGGGTGTATGATAACCTAGTAAGACCAAGGAAGTTCGTTGAAGGAGACCTCGTTTTGAAAGCAACTGTGAAATATATAAGAGGGCTCCCTTTCCCTAAGTTTGTTGTGAATTGGGAGGGACCTTTCATTATAAAGGAGGCTCATAATTCAGGTTATTGTTTAATTTCAAAGATGGAAGAAGATAAACCATTTAAGATTAATAATAAATGGTTGAAGGTCTACCATGTTTAAATGAGTGACCCCAGAAGTTGTATTACATTTATTTTATTAAGTAATAAAATTAAGTTGAAAGTCATTTATGAAGTTCCATTCGTTATTATAACTAAAGATTGGGTTGAACATTGTAAGAGTTTGATTTTTTGTAATTGATAGAGAATAGTTATAACACATGGGAATAACGATGTAGCAGAATGAACTCTCTTTTTCATTTATATATATTTGAACTTTCACTATAAAAATGCGAACTACCGCCCAAGAATTACATATGAAGAAAAATGAAAATTTATACAATTGTTGAGAGTCATCAACGCAAGAGGAACCACAAGTCTGGGGAAGAGAAAAAATTCCCAAGCAGACCCGAAGAAGCTTCCAAGCATACCTGCTGGGCACTAATGGAACCCTCCAGCCTCGTTTGGACTTAAGCACGCTCGATAAGCAACTTTTCTCATTTTAACTTGGCTACGCGCAGATCTTCCTCGATAACCTCCACTTTTTTATTTACAGCCTCCAGTAGAGGTGCTAACTCAACCAACCTTGCCTCTTAAGTCCGTTGAGCCTCCAAGTGCTTCTGTAATAGCTCCCTCTGACTTTTCAACTGGTGACTCTTTAAAATCTTTAAATGTCTGATTATCCAGTTGAATTGAAAGCCATATTGGCCCAATTCCTTTAAGTTACCCGATAATTGATTAAGGAGGGGCCTAGTGACATTTGCAATAGGGGTATTAATAATCTCAACAATAATGGTTGCCATGCCCCGAAGCCTATAACTCATCACTGAAATGTTCAAGCGAAATTAATCGATTGTAAAAGTGTCAGGATGATTGGCATCAATTTTCTCAATCACCGAGCGATGCAGGTAGATATTTGAGGTGAACGATAAAGAACTATAAGGCATAACTCATCAGAGGCCAGCGTAGTCAAAGAAAGCTCACAACCAGATTCACTATCATACAGAACGCTAGTCGTGGAACCTTGATCGTTAGGACTTGAATACTGAAATCCAGTTAGTTCCCGATGAGGTGAGACGACAGGCAAAGGAGCTTGTTGGGTTTGCTCTCCAACACGAAGGGACTCCCTGGCAACTTGAAATGAGACAAAGAAAAAATCTTAACAAGTGGTTCTCATTGTTAAGTCACCATTACTGGTGGATTTATTATTAAGTCACCATTACTGGTGGAGTTTGACGAAAAATCTTAACAAGTGGTTTTCATTGTCAAGTCACCGTTACTGGTGGAGTTTGACAAAAAATCTTAACAAGTGTGTTTTCATTATTAAGTCACCGTTATAGGTGGAGTTTTGCAAAAAATACTAACAAGTGTGTTTTCATTATTATTATTAAGTCACCGTTATAGGTGGAGTTTGACGAAAAAAACTTCACAACAGTGTTTTCATCGTTAAGTCACAGTTATAGGTGAAATTATGAAAAATCTTAGCAAGAGATTGAAAAATGTCACTGTTATAATGGAGTTACAAACATATGTAAGAAATGAGAAGCAAATGGAGAAATACCTCAACAATGGTTGGAGCAAGAAAGGGAGATATAGAAGAAGATACAACGATGGGCACTGTAGTGGGCAGGTTCATTCCCTTAGGAGCCTCCATAAAAACCCCAGCCAGAGGAACCTCAGCCAAAGGAACCTCAACATTTGATGAAGTACCTAGGCCAGAAAAGGGAACTAGGGCCATGGTTGAGGGAGAGCTCGAAAGAACATTTCGATCTCCTACAGGTACATCAACACTTGTACGGGCCAAAAAAGTACGGGGGTGAGCAGATAAACCAATAGTAGCCTGAATGATATGGGGAACCATGAGTGAGAATGTCGGGATTAAACCTGAAGAAAGTTGCAGCTACAAAGCTAAGTGTTAGACGCAAGGAATGTTTGGGGAAAGGGGGCAAAACATACACTTAGTTTACCTCAGTGATATTGGCAAAAGGGGGAAACTCAGAGATGGGCCGTAATAAAAGAAGTTGAAGAAAGGCATCAACCAGCAATGCAGCTAGTGATCAAGCAACTTCAACCTGAAATAGAATAAAACACTTAAAAGATACATCAAGGAAGGAAAGATACAAGAAAGATCTACCAATTACTTAGCACTTATTACCTTGAGAGAGCTTGGCAAAACTGGAATCACAGCCAGAGGAGCCACGGGTAGAGAGGGTGAACTAGAAGAAGCTAGGGGAGTCTCCTATAGATAAGAGGAAATGCCCACAGATTCAACGGGAGTAGCATGCCTCTTAGCAGACTCCTTTGCACGTTTAAAGGCTGAACGACGTACTAGGTGAGACCTATCATGGGAGAATGGGGAGGAGATAAATCGGTCATAGAAGCACCAAATCGTCCTTCCATGAAAGGACTCACCGGAGGAGAAGGCCTTTCTTCATCAACCTCCTAACGAAGATAGAAAATAGGGAACAAGTGTCAAAAATGAAAAAAAATTAGCTCACTAAGTTGTAAATGGCTAAGTGTTAGAAGACTCACCTCGTGCTCAGAAGTGGAATGGGATGGTATGACCAAGGTGAAGAGGGTGGAGAAGGAATTAAGGAATCCCTGTCAGTTTGGCTTAGCTGAGCGCCAGGACTATCATCCACAGTTATACCTTGGATGGGATTTGACCAGGGATAAACCTCGTCAGTAAAAGCATCACTAGTTGGCTGTACCTCAGGAGCTCGTTTACTTTGGGCCTTGGTAGCTATAGATTTTTTCCTAAGACCAGAGGGAACCCTTAAACTCTTCCTCTATTTTGATTCCCCCTACGATGGATCTACCACGATGGAAGGAAACGCGGAAGAAGTAGGAACGGTAAGAGTGTGTCGTTGAAACTCAACATGTATTCGTTCTAACTCAGCTTGAGGATTCATTCTCAACTCCTCACTTACTTCGACGGAAATAGGAGGAGGAACGGAGTCTATATGAAATGCATCCAATGGTGCTTGAGTTTGGGACTTGGGGTCTGAAGAAGTTCCACTCTTATATGTCTTACTCCTCTTGGTCAATGGCTTGGAAGGTCCCTCTCTCGGAGCCACATCAGTTGGAACACCTTGAGAAGGGGCAGGATAATTTAAGGGTGAATGTTCTTGGGTTTGGGGGTGGCAGTTGGGACTATGGGGTAATAAGGGGTAGATTACCTGGAGGGTCCTTAGGGTCTTGCTCAAAGGGAACTCAATACCAAGAATATAATTGCCTTTGAGGCCTAACCCCAAAGTAGGGAAAGAGAGAACTATGGGGTACTGAGGGGGACTTTATATAAAATCATGAATTTAGGTCAGTTGCATCAACTAAAATTTGGTGGCAAATAAAGTTGATACATCCCCTTTCCTTGTGGCACTGGGGATGGTGACACGACCATCCATGGTCGAAGTTATGCCAAGTATAGCTGCAAAAAGATAGAGAGTGAAAGCCTCAATGAAGGTAGCCTTCTTATTGGTCAATTGAAATATAAGCTGAGGAGCCCCTTGGTCAAAACCAACTACCTGCTGCATTGATCGGGGCTGTAAGGCTCAGAAGTATACCTCCACTTAGTAAAGGAAGGAAATAACCCGGGGGTGAACAGAAGAACCACGACTTGCGAAGGATCTTCTATAACAGGAATAAACTTGACCATTGGGGCCGCAGAAGTAAAAAGTCCCCAACTATGGACATCGTCTGACTTCATATAAGGCCTCATTACAAAAGAGTCCAATTTTATAAAAAATGTCGATTATCTCCTTTTGGCTCTGCATTTTATGGTAACATAAGAGGCGACGGGGATTGATGGTGTGGGCAGAAGGATAAGGAACGATTTTGGTAGTAACAACAGGAAAACGGGTGTAAAGGAAACTCGTTAAAAGAATAGTGTTGGCAAAATTGGCAAGGTTATAACGACCAAGGGACCGTTTTATGTCGAGATAGGTTTGATCCAACCAGGTGTAAAGAGACCCCAAAGCAATAGCAGCTGGAGGAAGGTTGTAACCTCTGGCCAAATGAACATAAATATTTATGAGGTCCCTTTTGGGTTGGTCGTTAGGCTTCCCAATCAGGAGGAAACGAAAGAGCAAAATAAGTATGTAGGCTAGTAATTCAAGGGATGTACCTTTACCCTTGCCTATGACAGAATGAGCATATTTTACAATAAGAGCCTCGAAGAAATAATGGATTAAGGGAGTAAAAGTAGCTTTGTTACAAGAACTAGTGCAACTGTGACAAATTCGATCCATCTCATCCCGATCAATAGCTTCTTCGGCATCCAAGGCCTTATCAATATAAGCAAACTCACCCATGGGTTCAAACCCAAGTAACTCACAGACATCCTCGAAGGTAATGGTGAACTCTCCCCAAGCAGTAAAGAAGGTGCGAGTTATGAAGTTCTATCTAGAGACCAACACTCGGAGGGCAGCATTGTGCTTGGAAATAATGAACTCCCCAAACTAGTAGGCTCAGTGAAGACCAAGCTTGGCAAGAACTGTAGTGTGACAGCTCTGTATATGTGTGTGTCAGGCATTGAAATGAGCTAGAGAGCCCCCAGGTGCTTCGAAATCAATCTGGGAGTAGAGAAAGTCACCACGATCCAATCTGAAGCACAGTGTCCCCTCTAGAGGGATAAAACCCCATTTAGCTGACTATTCGTCTTCATAACCCAACAACAAAGGGTCATACTTGGCTGAAAAACTCCAAGTCTTGCATGCATCAGAAAAATCATCATCCTTACCAAAAATGAGAGAATGATGGTAGAAACGTAGCTACTCTTGGCGTGCTACCACCAAGGCGGTGGCGCTCGAGTGGGTGGTAGTGGCAGGCGTGGCGATGGTTGCAGATGGAACGCTCAAGCTGGTGGGAATATTGGTGGCACTGGAAGAAGCCATAGTAGGTGGCGAGGAAAGAAGTAAGCTCGACAAGGAGAAAATATAGACGAAGATGGTGGAGTATGGCCACAAAAAGCGGTGAAGAAGTTGAAAAAGAAAAGAAACCAGAGAAAAGTTTAGTAACCATGGCGGGTTGAGGGTTTTCTCTCTTTAAATGCTATGGGAGTTGAAGAAGACGAAGGTAAGGAAAATAAAAAAATGGCTAAGTGTTGGAACAATAGCCGTTTGAATTTTCTCAAATTAACTTTTAAGTTTCCTACTACCACACGTGCAAAATCACCCACAATCAGTTCAAATGGACACGTGGCACTTTAGGGAGTGTCCTAACAGTTGAAAAGATGGCACCACATCATTAATGAAGTAACGCATGGGGTTCGGAAAGGGTTTCTTTCAAAGAAAATTATGATTTTGGCGCCATAACTTTTTATTTAGCACATCGGATGTCCCACAACGAAAAACCTATTACAATGGTTCAAAAAGCTACGATGTCCCCTCGCCACAAGTCCAAATGGGTTGAGATTTGACTTAGGCACATAGGGGATAATTTTGCTTTTCGAATAAGATGAAATGATGACGCAGCACCGTCCAAACGAGAAAGTACCTTCAACTTGGGGGAATTTCATTTGGTGAATTTACGCAGGAGAATTCCAACGTTAGAAAAAAGTCTCCATGTAGTGTAGTACAAAAAGTTCACTATGTACCCTCGTCATAAGCCCGTTCAGAGTTATTTTAGGCTTTAGTACATCGGGGAGAATTTTTATTATTCGAACAAGATGAAACGATGGCACGGAACAGACCAGATATGGGAGAACTTTACTTTCAAAGAGTCACGACGAATGAGGCAGGATGACAGGAAAAAGTTGCTATGTCCCTTCGCCATTCGCTGACGATTTGGTTCAGGTACATCGGGGAGAATTTTACTTTTTCCTGGCAGAGATAACGACAGAAGTTGTTACGTAGACAAAAATGCAAGAATTTTTTCACAAATAGGAGGTTCATAGGATTGAAAATTTTTCGTGCGGGCATTTCTTGTTACCACAATAAATCTCTCCACGAAGGGGCAAATGCAGGGGGCTTAAAGGTAATCTCGCATTAGAGAAAATCCCCCCAGCTAATACAACAGACTCAAGCGAGGTAGCTCATCGAGGCAGCTCAAACGAGGTAGCTCAGCGTGGCAACTCAAGCGTGGCAGCGCAAGTGAGGCAGCTTAGTATGGCAGTCCAGGGAGATTTTCCAACGAAGTAACTGGCCAAGAGGGCTCATCTTTCAGCTTTGTTGTCTTACTTAGTCATGTTGTATCCTTTTATACTGGCCATAAGCTATAATGATTGTATTGATATAATGATTATAATGCTATTCAGTGTGAGGTCAAACGGTACTCGCGAGAGATCGGGCTTGGCAGGTTCTAGGAGAGCTTTCATGCTCCATCGAGAGACCTCGTCGTGGGAACTTCAGAGGGATTTGGTTTAAAGGATTGAGAAGTGAGGCAGCGTTGGGGCTTGTCCTGACCATCTTAGATACACCTAGTAAAACACGGAAAGACATTTGATCGTGAAATTTTGGGCGGAGCAGCCTTGAGTTCCATGTGGATTGAGTTGTGAACCAAACAACCCTCTACTTAATGTCACATATACTTTATGTGATCTCACTAGCCAGCTAAGCAATGTCAAATCTGCACTTGAGTAAACCACCATGGTATTTGGGGCTATCAAACAGTTGGTGAGCCACCTCTGTGATGACAGCCCCCTGACGCATAGTGGTTTAGCAAAATGTATGTCTTGGCATTTAATGTTTATGACGTGGAGCTAACTAGTCCATCAGACATTTAATGTTTGTGACATAAAGTATGAGTGATGTCTTTCACAACTGTGAAAGACTGAGTCACCTCGGGAGTGGTGGGGGGGCTATTTATGGGCCTCAACCACTTCTAAGGGGGGGATGTTCTTTTCAGAATCCTTCTCTAGAGAGATTATCATCAGAGAGAAAAATAAGTTATTGCAAACCATAACTCTTACTCACCCACCATTGTCATTTATTGTGTAAGTTGTTAAGCTAACCAGAGATCTTTCAAAGGTGGTTGGTGTGTTTGGGCTACCTGTCAAGGTGTATCCAGGGTGCTTACTCATCTCTCCCCTTGACTGAGTTACTTCTGAGTTTTCTCTATTATTGATTGAGTTATACACGAGTGCATTGTGAGTCCAATTTGAGTGTTGACCTAATACAATATTTTGTGTTTACTTGTGTTCATTAAAGAGTTTTTAGGTTACCACTTATCACCATACCCATAGGGGTTACACCTCAACTAGAACTACCATACTCCCAGGCTACAAGGGGACTACCCTCTTACAACTTGAATAAATCTTCGACGGATATAGAGGTATATGATATACTATAATGTAAACAGGCCTATGTAAAACATGTCCTTACACTTTGGAGTCTTGGAGCTTAAGAGTTTTAGGAGCTTTCAAGTAATCCCTTTTGTGTTTCTTTTTTTCCAATAAAAGGTAGGGTTTTTCTCTTCCATGTTTTCAAGGTTTTCTAGCTTCGAAAATCATATAGGATGAATGCTAGATGATTTATAATGCCTAAAATAAATTTATTTGATGAAATTTAATAGTCCTGCAAAAATGGAGTTTTCTTAACAAGGCAAACCCCTAGAAGGGTCCTTTTACAAATTTATGACATTTTACCTTGAAATGGAAGAAAGCATGTTATAAATGTATAAACCCATGATTTTAATTATCTAAGTGCATTTTGAGGTATTTATAGGCTTGAAATCCTCTTTCACTAATGTAGAACATGTAGTTAGGTAGATGATGGCATCTTAGACTTGTGTTAAGCCTGTAAAAATGGATTTTATAGTGAAATGAATAAATGAAGAAAAACGAACCTAAATGCGTTAAATATTATTAGAATAAAGAAAACAATATTTGGGATCACGTGTAATAATAGGGCAAAGTTAGGGACATTTCATTAAAAATGGTCTTGAATGGGAAATTATATTTTATGTAGCAAAACATAAAATAATGACATGATTTTTGACATAAAATCGAAAGAGGATGCTTTGAAAGAGAAAGGTTAAGCTTTGGTGCCAAAATGAAACTAAATATGTTTTTCACAAAAATTATGATAAAAGGGTAAAATGATGATTTTGGCAAAAATGAGGGTCCTATTGGTTGGACTATCTATTAGACATTATCGGTCGGATTTTTAGTGAAAAAGGATAATGTGAGTAAAATTAATAGATGGCACATTGATGAAATGAACAAATGACCTAACTTATGGATTGAGAAAATGGTAAAATAGTTGAATAATGTGGACATTAGATAGAATGTTAACACGCATTAAATTGGACTCGACTGACATTGAGAAAAAAATTAAGGAGGGCCCGGAGTCCTGGGGTGAAACACCCAAAATCACTGGGCAGAGCAAATGATAGCATAGCCCGCGGTGTGGAGTCCATTAAAGTACGAGGTTATGGGATGATTCGTAGAAAAGGTAAAGTAAAACAAAAATGATAAGGGTTGCACTCGGTAATGTTTAAGTAAGACAATTTAAAGAAATGTGATAATTGAGACCAGAGGATAAAATATATTAAACTAGTCTCTAAACCCAATAAAGGGTAATGAAATTTGTTAAGTGTGAGTGTGAGCTCATCGCTCGGGTGCATTGCATGTTAGTTACATTAATATTAGCTAAACAGTTAAACGTTTTCAAAAATTGATTAAGATACATAGTATATATATAATATTTTTATAGAAAATGTATAGATTAGTATTACCCACCATGTTGAGCATTCGCTCACCCCTGCTTTTTATGATAAAAAACCCACCCCCACCCAGGTACATCAAGTAAGGACGCCGAAAAAGACGCTAGTAAGACCTCGGAGGGAAACTCACGTCACTAGATGCTCTGTAATTTATTTTGAATATTGAAAATTTGTTATTTCGAACATTCGGTACTTTAAACTTTTATTTGGGCCTATGGTCACGGTTTATAATAATACAGGTTGAATGTGGTTTATTCAATATTTATATAGCATTGTGGACCAAATTGGAGTTTTATAAATAAACCTTATAAATTGGCTGATTACTTAAAGTCATCGCTCATTTTCTCAAGTTAAACAGACAAATTTAGTTAATTATTAATAAAGCAAATTAAAGGATTTTCTTGAATAGAGTAAATGGGCTCCCCCCCCCCCCCCACTCCTTGACTCAGTGCGGGTTGGCCCAATGGTGATCCAAATCTGGGCCCGGTCATTACGTTGGGCTAAGATTATATGGAATTAAATATAGTTATTATGCGTATTTATAGTATAAGTTGTGTGTGGGACTATAAATAGAATTTGGAAAGCCCTGGGAAGTAGAGCTAGTAATGCGTAGAATCAAATAGGGGTAACAAGTATATTACGTTCTAATAGTTTGAATTATATATATTTACGTTAATCTAACCCGTTGTTAAGGGTTGTAGATATGACCCGGTAGCATTAGGTCAGTATGTATATATGTTTATTTATTTCTACCCGTTAGCAAGAGATATATTTGATTGGATGCTTTATGTGTAATTCATACCATGTGTGAGTGATCGTGAGGAATGTACTAAGAAGGATTCCATTACGCGGGTGTGTAACGACGATCTCTATAGTGCCTCACTGAGTAGCCAAGTTTACGATTGACGGGTAGATGTAATAATTTATCCCTAGATTGTGATAGGGGCTTAGGATTGGGACTATCTAAGATTAAACCTAGTACGCGCACGAGTGATCCCTAAAGGCGATATGGATAAGCCTTCGTTACATATGGGCGTGTTGGTAGCCTATTTTTTTGTGCATGCCAGGAACGGTACCTGTGCATGGATGTTAGACATAAATATTGTCTTTATCCTAACGTTGTGTGATTATATGTTGTGGTACTAGAGATAAATGTACCAGTTTACTAATTATATTTGAGATGTATATGTTTATTATAAGGATGTATACTTATATACTTATGACTCGGGACTTATGTGTTAACTATAATAGAGATGTAGGCATTACTGTGTGGCGTGCGATAGCCCTGGACAGATAGACTTGAGATTTATGATTTAAGCCTATGAATGAAACCTTGGTTATGAGATATCTTGTGGTATCCTAAATAGGCGTCCATGAAGCTCATACATCGATGACCCATTATTGAGTCGACGACATGATCAATCATGTGAAGAGGAAAACTATCATTTGGGTAAGCCTTGTTGAGATCTGTGAAGTCAACATTGACCCATCAGTTTTTGCTCTTCTTTTTAACCATGATTATTTTGAAGATCCGATTTGAAAATTAAATCTCTTTGATGTAGTTGTCCCAAAGTTGATTCTCAACTTCATTCTCTACTGCTTTTGACTTTCTTTGGGGCTAAATTTTTTGACTTTTACTTGACTGACCAACATGTAAAATCCATGTGCAATCGATTGTAAGCTACATTATGATCAATTCTTGGAAGACCATATTGATGCCAAGCGAACACGTCTTCATTCATTTTGAGAAAGTGAATGAGTTGCCATGCGCCTCATCTTTTGGTAGTTTTAAACCGATTAAGAAGGTTTTATCTGTCTGAGATGAGTCTAGAGTGACAATTTTGAGTTCCTCTATTACTCGATTAGCGAGGTCTAACCCGGTATCCTCTAGCCCCAACCAAGACCCTTTTGGGTGATATTAATGTCGATCGCTCTCTGAATCACGATCGTCCTAAATTTTATTGGGATGAGCCTATTTTTCTTTAATAGTGGAAACAAAGTAGTTATGAGCCACCGCCGATCTTCTATAACCTTAGAAGATCTTATGATTGCTCACAAGCTTGAGCTTATGATGAGGTGAATACAGAACAACCCACATAGAGTAGAGCCCAAACTAAGATGGCATTACGTGGTGAATCCAACTAGAGTCTCCACATCACTAGTGAAGTTGATCAGAGGATCGGCCTTTGTACTTAAATCTTGGATATTATATCTAAGTTTGAGCAGCGCATTAACATACATAATCTCATAAGAACTACCTTAACCGACTAATATTCTTTTCACATCGAAGTTTGTCACTCGAAAAGTAAGGACCAATGCATCTTTACAGGGCAAGTTAACATCGATCAGATCCTCGTTAATAAACATTATTGCCCAATTAAAATTAATGTCCTTACGTTCTCTGTTGGTGAGGATGGGATTTGAAATATCGACCTGGAAAGCTTTTGGTATACTATTCATGATCCTTACTCATTCCCTTAGCTTATTTCCTATGTATTGGGAATAATCAGTGTAACCGTATATAACTGGTATCTTTGTAGAATGTGTAAGGTCATCGTCATCATCCTTATTCTACACTACGTTAATCTATGCTAAGTACTTCGTCTTCTCAACATCGTTATGCTTTTTGAGATGCTTTATCTAGATAAGTTTTTTTAGATATCGCTTGAACATTTTATAGTTTTATGCTCTATGGACGTGGTCGTGGTGGTAGGTACACCTAAGGTTGGTGTCTCCATTGTTCAGATCACTAAACATCTTAGGGGTCTTCTTGAATAAAGTATTGTCATTGATCTGTAGTAAGAGCATGTAGATCAACTCCTTAAAGAAAACATATGCTGGTTTGTAGGCGTTGTTACTAGCTGGAGCCTTTTACCTCCCTTTAGATTTTTTAGTCTTTCGTAATTTCTTGCTTGAATTCGGTCTAACTCCTCTCTTAAATCCCTTACTTGAATCGTTCATTTCAGATTACTTAGAAGGTTTGTTTGGCTGGAATATCAGTGTTGAGGAGTTCATCCTCAACCTTGGCATATTTCTCTTTAGGGCCATGAGATCGTCCATAATTATCGTTTGTTTTTTAGGGAGGGGCTTGTAGAGATCGTCTGACCTGATAAGGCTAAAATTACTAATTGATCGTTGCAGTTATCAATCTCATTGGACAATTCACAGTAACGATGTGCATACTTAATAAATGACTCCATTTTCTTCCATTTAGGGGGGGATTAAAGAGTCAACTTCTTTCACGGCTCTGTTATTAGTAATGAAGCGAACCTTGAACTACTTTTCCAATTCCCTAAAAGAAGATATTGACCTAGGGGGTAGTTTCTCAAACCATCTAAGGCCGATTTCTCCCAAAGTTGAGGGGAAGACATGACACATAAGAGAAGTTAGGGTTCAAAATCCCCTCTAATTCCTTCTGGATGAATTCTTGAAGCTCCTTGCTGCTAATCCTCTTCGATAAAGGTCTGATCTTTACTGAAATGTTATTATGGTTATATTATATTGGTCAAACTAAAATTGATCCATGTCTAGCGGTATTATGGACTGAGATACGATCCACACGATGACGATTGGATCGCGTTGTAATATGACCTTTTGATCCGGAGGCTATGCCATTATGGACAACCCCAAGGTATTTGGGAGATTAGATTCCTCTCCTTTAATAGCGCTCAAAGTTATGGGAGTTATACCTATGTTCCTCACATTATTCGATCAACTACCTTCTCAACCAAGCTATTTCTTTGTCTCGCTCTTTCAATATTCCTCATAAAGGTTGACCAGGTATGCTGTCGTCTTCCTAGCAGAGGGATCTATAGAGGGAGTATAACATCAACGACTAGGGCCAGATCTTCTTGGTTCGTGTCCCCTATATTTCATTTCGCTAGGAGGTAGGGACCTTGAAGGAGTTTTCTCCCTCCTTATAACTTGTACTTCAGATTGGATTCGACTCTTGTCATAAGATCAATACGATTGATAGGCACTCATATTGAATGAGGGGTGGCATTCTCTAGTAGTGGGGATTCAGACTCACTTTTCATATACGATGCCAAATTGTAGAGGATATCGTCTATAAAAATTATTAATTACAAATTGAGTCCAAATTATAAGTGCAATATGAAAAAGAACACACAAATTTATGTAGTTCGACAAGTCAGACTATCTATGCCCATGGGAAAAGGGAGAGAAAAAATGTTATTAATGGAGAAAGAAGAAGACGATGGCTTGGAGTGTTATGGTTTCTAGCTGAGAGTCCAAGCTGTGGATACAGAGGCATCCTCTTCGACGCCCCAAGTCATTAGGGCCACCGTTATTTATGGTTACTAGTGTCCTATAATTCTAGGTCTTCCTTATAACGATTAGTTATTAGCTTTGATAATATCTTTACAATACTAAAATAATAGTGAGTTTGTATCCATCCAAATCCAATTGTCATCTCCCTTGATTCTCCCTTAGTGTGTCTGTGATCTCTGAACGACTATACCATCTTAACATCAAAGTGCCACGTGTGATGCCATACGGCTTGCGTGACTATTCTCCCTTTAACTACCACCACTTTATTCCTCACTTTTCCACCACCACTTTAACTGTATTTTTTTTCAAAAACAAGCATTATAAATTATATTAAATAATATTTTATAACTTAAATCAACAAAAAAAATGAAGAATTATAGCCATTTTGACAACAAAGATTGTAAACCCATAAAAAGTTCGCCTCTGCACATCTGACAAGCCATTAGCCCATATACCCCATACAATCTATAGCATCCCACTGAATGTGCACATTTAAAAAAAAATTATATACAATCGGTGGGAAGTCAACCCGAGTGGAGGGTTTATACGATGACTTCTCACCGTGGGTAAGGGATCTATACGGTCACTTCCCACCATGGGTAGGTGGTTTATATGGTGACTTCCACTTTATGTGTTATACGATGAATTCCTACCAAGTGTGTACGAATTTCAATATTTTTTAAATTTATGCACATTCAACAAGAAGCCATTAAATGTAAGGAGTGCACCAGGTGACGATACACCAAATGTACAAAGACGATCATTTTTTTACGGGATTATGAGTTTTGGCGTTCTTTTTGGGTATATTAAGGTTTTAGTTTTTCATTTTTGGTCGTTTTAAGTCCAAAGAATGAGATGTTTGGCGTTAGTGGTGGATAAGGTTAGGTATTGAAAGAGAAAGGGAAGACAAAATGGTTTAAATGAAAAATAAGGATTGAAATAGGGACAATCGATGTTTAGTCCCTGGAGCTAAATACATTTCGCACTTAATTCACCTTATTTTGTTATATTCAAAAGGTCCATTCTCAATTTTTTTGACAAATTTGTTTTACCTTTCAGGAAAAGAGAAGAAATAGGGTTTGCGAGTATTTTATACGGAAAAGAATTTTTGAAATTAAATAAAAATGTACGGAATAAACATTAATTCAAAATAGGGGCTTATACCAAAAAGTTTCTCAAACATTTTTTAATACACATTTAGTCCTAGCATTTTACTTTGTTCCAAGAAGTCTCTCACCACCTAAAAACATTAAAAAAAGGAGCTCCGGTGAGGGTCGCCGAAGCTCTGTTAGTTGGGGGATGGGGTGGGGGTGGGGGTGGGAGGGGGATGGAGGTGGTGGGTGAGTGCCGCTAGCGCGAACCTTTAAAAATAAGAAAATATTAGTTAAATAGGTGTTCGAAGGACTTTTTGGAACAAAGTAAATGGGTTGGACTATAAGTGTATTAAAAAATGTTTAAGGAACTCTTTGGTATTTGATCCTTCAAAATATGCCAAACAACTCTTTGTCGATTGACTTCCTTATATACTTTTTAGTTTTTTTACGCATGAAAAATGATTTTACTTAGCTTGTAGTGTTTGCAAGATAAGCTATAACAACGCCCAAAATATGAATTTTATACTGATTATTTTTATTTACTAAGTATGTAGTCAAATAGATCTTACGATTTTTTTTTACTTTAATAGGTTCCATAAAAAAAGAATTTTACTATATTTGTTTCTATTTATAAACAACTACACTAAGTAAAATCTATTGAAAAAGAATATTTTAATAAAATCAATTAGAAAATATATTTATTTGACATTTTTTATTCCCCCGTTTCTATTCACTAGCAAAACCCTAAACTTCTCCTAAAACCTCCCGCATCACTCACCCAAGAAAGAAATAACAGCAGCACATAGTTCCCTTGCTCAAAAAGCCATAAAGTAGAATCCTTTCAAATTTATTTGCATAGAATTTAAGTCAATTTGTAGTATGAACGGAGATTCTATAGAAAAGCTAAGAACTTTACAACTCACATCTCCTGAAGATGATGAAGTTGTAATGAATAATGAAAATATATCAGACGAAGATGAATTTGATGATGATGATGATGAAGAAGAAGAAGAAGTGGGTGTAACACTAGGTTTTGTGGAAAAGCCGAAGAATGATTGGTCACTACTTCGCCAATTATTTCCAAGCAAGGCTGGAGGCATACCCGTACGTTTGTAATCTCTGTTATTCTACTTGTTTTCACATATTTTGGGTTGTTTGTATTTTTGGGTACAATAGTTATGCAAAGTTTTAGCATGGGATTTCAAGTTTTTTCATATTTGTTATTGTTTGCTACATATTTAGGGGAATCAAGCGTGTGAAAAAATATTAATAAGCGTCGCAAATAATGGACCCCGGATCTCGGATTAAAAATAACCGAAAACTCATTTGATTGTGTATTAGGCATGACAAAATGAGACATGATATGATTAAGGCCTAGCCTAAATGCTGAAAATACATGCTTATGAAAGCTGAATGGAAAATGCTAGGGATACGTAATTTTGGAACACGATCCTGCGACATGGCAAGCTCGTTCGAGATAGACTCATAAAATAAATCAAAATAAACAAGCCAAGCTTGAATAAAATTTTAAGCTCGTTATCTTATTGAGCTCGGTTCAGATTCGGCTCGATCACCAATATCCATACTGACTAGTGTAAAATAACCAAGCTACTCGAGCTCGGATCGTATTCGTTTGCTTAGAAGCTCGTTCGAGCTCATATCGTAAGATAATGAACAAAGTTTGTACATATTTTTAGGCTCGTTTACATTTACAAACCAAATTTGAGCAAACTTAAGCTCGGTTCATTTTCAACCCCAGACATGGAATACGTATCCGTGTGTCACTTCAAGTGAATGTGTTCCACCAAAGGTGTCCACCAATGACATGCGAGCATGATGTGAATAAGGGACTTATAGTCATTTTTAGTCTTTATTTTATTTTTAGTATTTCATTGTATTTTTCTTTTGTTTATTATTTAAAAAAAGGAAGGTTATTGGCTCCTAGGGATGTAATTGTAATTAGATTGTTATCTTAGAGGCGGGCCAAACAACCTTCTTCCTATGATACTCACTTGTAGCCTCAATTGAGTTTCTCTGCCAATTTGAGATATATTGAATTGAGAGAGTTTAGACGAGAGCCATCTTTTCTTACTCCCGTTTGACGTCATTTACGTCAATTGGTATAAGAGCCTAGACGGTTCCACCCGTTGTTGTAAAAAAAAACAAAACTCGTAACCAACATCAAGATGGGTTAAAGAAAGGTGCATACCCCCGTGGAAACTTTTAACGAGCTTCTTGAAGAGGTCATCAACCGATTGATGGCCCAGATAGATGAAATCGAGTCGCGACTTCCTCCACCAACAACCATCGCTGGCCGCCCTCGCACCGCCCCGGTATCATCTCAAAACCCTAACCCTAATTCCCCCAAATCAACTCATTCTACACCCCTACCACAAAAAATCTAATTCTACAAACCCTAGCCCCATATACATCCAGGAAGGCACCACCACGAAGGGTGGCGCCCCACCGCCTCAAACCACTGGCTGACCATCACAAAACCCACCCAAAATCAGCCGCCACTGCCCAAAACAATCTTGCCCAAAACTGAAACCCCATTCCGAGCTGTACCCGAACCAAAACCCCACCGCCCTGAACCCGATTTTATCCCAACCCATCGGAAATCAATTCCCGACCGTCGGCTACCACCTTCGAAGCCGGACGATCCCCAAACATCAATAAACCGTCCGGAATGATCCACCGACAGTGTTAGATGTGCCGTCTGGCCTGGGATGAAGACCACGGCAGCCAGACAACGCTCCTGAAGGTTTTTCGTTGGTCACGACTCATTCCGGTACTTTTTCGATGACTTCTTCTCCAAGACGTGTTCAAATTGTACCACCCGTGGTTGGAACGTACTCTCCAACAATAGCCGAAATGATCTGTGACATTCGGTACCCAAAGGGGTCAAATACGACTCAACCACATGCAAAGGCCACAATTCCGGTATTAGATGAGCCCATGGTGAACAATAATTCCAATATTGACCAACAAACCCTAGATTTTCAACCCCTACACATTCCAAATACGTTCACCCACCAAAATTCACAAGAATCCCCTAAATACCCTTCACCACCACCCAAACTATCATCACACCACATGGTTCAAAGTCTCGGCCGAGTCAACTCAGAATCGATCGAGTTTACTCGAAATCGGTAGGAGACGAGACAATACCGGGTCACGTTTCGAAAAAATATAGAAAATGACATATATCGGCTTGACTCACCGATATATCGGCCGGTCCAAGATGAGGGGCTGATATATCGGCCGAGATGATGAAATTAGGTCCGAATCTCAAAAATAAACTAACCTTTATTTGCCAGAACCTCCTCTTCTGCCACTTTTTGCCGCTTTCTCACCGGAGGGGAAAACCCTAACTTGGCCAGTAGCTTTTTTCTCTCTCTATTTCGTACTGGGTGTGGCTTTCATATGTTGCAACTTTGCTGAGAACCTTTTTTTATATGTTGTAACCCTAACTTAGTTTTAACCTTTTTTTTTTGCTTTAGTGTGAGTGAGCGTGGGTTTGCTTCAGCGTGTTTTTTTTTCTTTTTTGTTTTTATCATTTAAAAGTGTTTTTTTTTTTTTTTTTTTTTTTTGTTTTAAAGAAGAATGTGCTATTAACAATTTGTTTTTTGTTATTTGAGTAAAAAAAAAAACACTTTTTTGCCAAAAACTGTTATTTGTGTACAAAAACAATTACTTGTGTACAAAAAATGTTATTTATGTACAAAAAAAACTTAATTGTGCAAAAAAAAAATATTTTTTGCCAAAAAATGTTAAAAATATTTTTTCTACAAAAAATGTTAAAATACATTTTGTATACAAAAAATATTTATTTGTGTAACAAAAATTTGAAAATGCTTGTTATACATTTATTTATACATTTTTTTGTACAAAAAAAATGTTAAAAATGCTTTTGATTATGGAATAACATGTTAAAAATGCTAAAAATAGAATATTTCTATCCTCTTTTGTAAAAATATAACGTGTTAAATAACATTTTTTTCCTCTTTATTATGGAATAACATTTGTATCCTCTTTGAAAAAATAACATTTGTTTCGTCATAATAACTAAAAGATTACAGTTTTAACCATTGTTAATTTTGTACACACGCTTTTAAGAGTTATTAATAATTCTTTTCCCACACGCTTTTATCCATTGTTAATTTCGTGCAAATATTTAAGAGTTGTTAATAATTTGTTGTGAAAAATTCCTAAAAAAGGCAATTGTGTTGTACAAATATCTTATGTTTTGTACAAATAAGATTTAAAAAACAACAATTGTTTTTGGTAAGAAAAAAGTGAAATGTTTTGTAAAAAGTTTTAAAAAATGGTTGTAAAAAAAGTGTAGTGTTTTGTCAAAATTAATATTTGTATCCTTTTTGTAAAAAAATGACAATACTAAAAAAGAAACATTTGTATCCTTTTTGGAAAAATATGACATACTAAAAAAAAACTTGTATCCCGTTACTAAAAATAATACCAAGAATATAATAGTTGTATCCTCTTTGTAAAAAAAACATTCCTATCCTCTTACTAAAAAATAGCATTTGTTCTTCTTTGTAAAAACATGACATATGTATCCTATTTATTATGGAATATTGAATTTGACAAGTTCGCAGCGCATCAGTATAATCAATTGTACAATGTTATGCATATTAAAGTATATCTTTGAACTTATCTGATTGGTCCACGTTGTTAATCTTATTTTAAAAAATTTTTCTAGATTTTTCGGAATTTTTTGCGCTCTCCAAATAGCGTATCTTTGCGTATCGCCCAATACCGCGACCGAATTGAAAATCGAGTGGCCGATACCGGGACCAATACCGAGACTTTGAACCATGTCTCACCACCATGTTCCATCCCTACACCTTCCTCCACCTCGCATTCTTGTCCCACCCCATTCACCACCACACTTACTCCACAACCCCTCAACATGACCAAACCCTACACCACATATCCATTTATCCACGCCACCATCCACAAAGACACCTCAAACCTCCTCATCTTCCCTCCATGCCCCCGACTCCACCTACTACTATTAACCCTCACCCACCCCATATTTCCTTCCCCACGTTTCCGCCCCCACCTATTCTACACACACCCATTGGACACCCGACACATGTACTCCAACCCCATTTTGTGTGGGATGCACGCTCTGTCCATTCACCTCATTGATTCACATGAGAGAATACGGGAGTGAATTAGCATATCCCCACATGACGGCCCACCACCACCCCGCCCCCGCCCCCGCCCTCGCCCTCGCTCCCGCTCCGTCCCAAAGATCGAGCCTCCCCCCCGAGTGGCGCGCCGATGTGCCCCCTTTTGATTCTTTGGTCCCCAAAGGTCACCCCGTGTGTGCCTCTCTTAGGGAGACAATATTTTTTGTGCTATCAGAAGGGGCACCAGATGGACTATTGCCCCTACCGCCAGCGATTTGTCCCCGCTCCACCTCCTTCCCCACCACGGGAGGCCATTCCACCTTATATTCCCCTCTACCACTCCCTTTACAAGCACCCCCACCAGCTCCTGATCCTCCCCATCCACCGTCTCGGAGACAGCCACAGAGAGCAAAGCTTGATGATCCCCCGCTAGGCGATGATGACCTAGATGAGGATGCCTGGCCCTCCAGAGTGGTGATGCCATTATACACTTAAAACTTCAGTTATTATCGAGGAGTTTGCAGGGTGATATTCTGGTGGATGTCCCGATGTTCGATGACCATCTACAGTCTGTTGCCGTTGTTGACTGGCTTGCCCCCATGGAGAGGATATTTGAGTACAAGCAACTGAAGGGTCGCCGGTGTTCTGTTAGCGGCGGCCACCAAGTTTCAGGACTACGCTAGTGTATGGTGGAATGATTTGGAGAAGCGCCGTGTTCTTGAGGGTCATCCTCCTATCCATTCGTTGGCTAAGATCCGGACACAGCTAATGACCGCTTTTGTTCCCGCTATTTACGAGCGTGATCTCTTTTTGCGGGTCCAGCCTTTTCGGCAGGACACTACAGTCTTAGACTACACGGAGCGCTTTCAGCTTCTTTGTACTCGTGCACGTCTCGGCGAGAGTGAGGAGCAGCGGATTAGTCGTTATATCCACGGTCTTCAGAGTTATATCCAGAGAGATCTCGCTTTACGTGACGTCACCTCCTTTGCGAAGGCGGTCGAGTACGCCACTAAAGTCGAGTCATTCCATCAGACTGCCCCTCCACCCCATGGTCGCTCCGCTCCAGCTCCTCCAGCACCCGTGACTTCTACTGTTCCTGTGATCCCGCCTACCTCTGTTGTTCCGACACCCACGGTTCCACCTCCTGCACACCCTCACCCTGTAACATTCAAATGCTATAATTGTGGAGCGATTGGCCATAGAACATCGGACTGCTCCCTTTCACGGCGTCGCGCTCTCCTAGCTTCGGGCAATCCTGAGTATCTTGAGGAGACGACGGAGGTTCCACCTAAGCATGCTCTCATTACTAACCTCGATGGTGACACTGAAGGCCGTCCCCTTTGAATTCGAGCACGAACTCTTTCAAGGGATGGAGACTGATGTGATATAAGGGCCTTATAGTCACTTTTGTCATTTTCGTCTTTCTTTTATTTTTAATATTTCATTGTATTTTTCTTTTGTTTAGTATTTAGAAGAAGGAAGGTTATTGGCTCCTTGGGACGTAATTGTAATTAGATTGTTAGCTTAGAGGCTAAGCAACCTCCTTTCTACAAATACTCATTTGTAGCCTCAAGACGGGAGCCATCTTTTCTTGCTCCCATTTGACGTCATATACGTCAGGACGTGTGTCCCATGTTGTAAAATCATGTCCCAAAATCATATCTCCCTAGCATCACCCATGCTGAATATAGTTAGTTTGACCATTTTACTGTTAATAATTAATAGTAAACTGGTTGATATCCATGTCAGTTGGACAATATAATAAGTGTAAAACTGGAATAAAATTTTATTAAATAAATGAAACATCCAGTTAATGCTGAATGTTTAAATTTAACTATTTTTCAGCATTAAGAGCTAAAAACAAACACTAAAAACAAACACTGAATGGAACTCGATGCAGGATTAAGAGGTAAAAACAAACACCTCCTAACACTTGGTGCTGATTTTGTTGAGTTTTTCTCGTTTCCAGATTGTTAAACTTACATGTGAAGGCTCATAACATAATGTTACGAGTATGATTCACATAATATGAATTCATATTTTAATGCTCGAATTTACATGAATAAATTACAAATTTAGATTTTTTTAAAAATCACAAAAATCGTACCAACCCTGAAGGAGTTTCTGAGTCATAAAACTCTATGAGTGTCAATTTTAAAAATCGCACGGTAACATGACCTAAATTGTTGTGTTCATGTTGGGAATTTCTAACACAAAGTCATGTCTTCATGTTCAAGATTATGACTCATGTTGTATTGTGTTATCAGTGTTGTTTACTTATGCTTTTGTGTAATTTTTTTGTTTAATTGGGTGTAAAAATCACTATTGTGGGTTGTGTTTTATAATGTGTTGTTTTGGGTAAAAAACATGACCGGTGAACTACGTTTGTCACCCCTGGTCAACCCATTAGTCATGCTAACACGAACCCAGTATATAAAGCGAATACACAATTTGTATGTGGGCTGAGCAATTTTTGGCACAACACGAACTGTACACGGCTCTTAATGAATTACTTCTATGCCGTACAACTTTTGACCCGATCGCTAACCAACCAATTGACATGTCAAATCTGTATGTGTTCAATTCTTTTTTCTTTTTCAGGCTTGGCTGGATCCGGTGAACTTGCCATCAGGGAAATCTTGTTTGTGTGACATTTGTGGCGTGCCTTTGCAGTTTTTGCTTCAGGTTTGTTTATTTAGCAATTGTGAAATGTTATGCAATTATGTGTACAAATCGTTACCTCTTTTCTATGATCATTGCACTTGCAGTAGTAAATCAGACTATGTGCTGCTGCCTGACTAATTGCTATCTGAAGTGATGATATTATGAAATTCCACCTGAAGAAAACGAGAATTATAAGTTATACCCCACGTTTGCAAATTGCAATGTTTATATGTAACTAGAAATCTGGGTTTTGTAGTACGGAGTATGTTGTAAACTTTGTTCCGTCATTAAGTGTTAAAGTTGATATATTTAAAATAGTTCTGAAACTTTTCTTCCAAACTTTGATAATCAATACACGAATATATCTGATGAGAATCTTCTTACTCATGAATTTGCGAAAACTTGACTGTGTACTGAATGCTTAACACGAACAATGGAAGGTGGCTTTCGTTTTTTTTTCCACATGAATTGATTAATTTACTCCTAATTTTCTTTTAGCCACTTCAAGTTTTCTGCACAGTTAATTCAGCACTAAAATTGCTCAGCACTAAATTATAGGTTTTCTTAAAGGTAATATTCACTAAATTCCCAGCAATGCCCTATTAAGTACACCTAGAGGACCGCTTAAACAAAGAAACAAACCAAGATTATGTGCAATACAGAAAACAACCACCCTCACCCCTAAACCTCCAAGGGAGACTCACTTATAAATAAAAGCACTAAAGTTTCTCTGATCCCCCATGTAATCAGAGCAGACAATGGATACAATACACGCAAACAAAACTCAATAAATAATTTTGTCAATAATATTCAATGAATAAAAGTGATAACAAAAGGCCCTATTTATAGTCAACTACTAAAGTCCTAAAATAATAAAAGAAGCTAAAGATAATTAAGGAATTATATAAGATAATATACCTATTTAACTAATTCCTATATAATCTATTAAGCATGACGTGAATTATGCTAGATGCATCGTGTGCTAATTATTGTGACGGTTATCAGCTGTTCACAGTTGGGGGGAGTGGATATGCGCGTAGTATTGCAGTGAGGTACTTAACGCATGCAAGTGCTGATGGATGGTACATTCTTTGAATTAATTGTATTATCGGATCAGAGTTTATCCAGGACACCTCGGAGAAGGTAGAGATGGTTCGGGCTAGGAATCGGATTGCCCAGGATAGATAGAAGAGTTATGTAGATGCGGATTGGAGGCACTTGGATTTTGACGTCGGGGATTAGGTGCTGATTAAGGTGTCTCCCATGAAGAGAGTGATGAGATTTGGGAAGAAGGGGAAGTTGGCTTCTCGGTATGTGGGACCATTCTCTATTATTGAGAGGATTAAACCCGTGACATATTGGTTGGGATTATCGGACCACTTGTAGAGGATGCACGATGTCTTTTATATTTCTATATTGCGGAGATGAGGTGGCTTACCAGCATATAAATATCGACGAGATAGCCCCAGCCTGACGCAACTTACGAAGAGAGAGCCGTTGCTATTCTGGACCAGGGGGAGTGTAGATTTCTTTCCTAGGTTGTTTCCCTCAGTACGCGTGCATTGAGGACACCACAATGAGGATGAGTTGACGTGGGAGAGGGAGGACGACATGCGAGAGAAATATCCGGAACTCATCTAGTCAGGTACGTTTCGAATTCCGAAGATAAAATTTCGTTATTAGGGTGACAGAATGTAATACCCCGTGTTTTTGTAATAAACTAAATCGATAGAAATTAAATTAAATCGGTACAAGTTAATTAAATAAGTCATGAATAAATTGATTTGTTGAATTTGCAAGTTATTTGTGGATTGAATTATGCATGTTAAAAATTTCTCATAGAAAAACTATTACTTCTTTATTAAATAATTGATATGTGTGTGTGTGTGTGTGGGGGGGGGGGGGGGGGTCAATCAAATTGGAAAAATGTGTATCTTGGATAGAAATAGTTTGGGCACATTCAGGAAATAGTTTGGGCACATTCAGGGATGGTTTGGGGACTCGTTTAGGTGTTTTAGACAATCTAAAATTGGGCCCGGGATATAGTTATACCATCTGGGGAGTTGTTGGGCCAATCTGGTTATGAGTTCGGGTTCATTTGGGGTTCCATATATAGAGATTATTGGGTAACTCGGGATTAACACCCATTATAAGTTAATTAGGTGTTAAGAAGACTCCTTTCATTCATTAAAACTTAACCTAGTAACCTCACAGCCATAAAGGGAAGTTACCAAGGCCAAGAGAAAGGGAAGAAGATTAAGGATCCAAGAGGAGAGACACTCAATCTTCAACATAAGGCAAGAATTCTCTTGTTAAAATTAGCTTACAATATACTTCTTAATTCATTGTCGTATTTTCTCATTAAATTTCAGGGTTAAATTGTATGCTTTGTTGACGAGATGATGGAATTCAACCTTATTGCATGTAGAGGATCAAATCTGAAAAATATGTTAGAAGATTAAACAAATTGATGTTAAATCCAGAAATTTGAATTCGAGTGAATCTTGAATTGGATATTAGAATCCATGTTGTAGGACTTTTAATTGATGATCATTTTATCCATGTATGGAGCCTTAAATTAAGTATGATTAAATATGATCATGGTATCAAAATCTGAGGTAGATAAATAATTATGTTAAATTAAAATTGTAGGTTTTGGGGATGAAACCTTGTGTTAATTGAATCAATTAACAAAGCTAAATGATGTATTGAGTCATGAGGAACCTAATTGCATGGTAATCTAGATGGATAAATCATTGGGATGAGAAATGGAGTTGGGGGGAGGAATCCGGTAATGGAACTCATAACTGTTCATGGCTTCTGCCCAGGTGCGAACCGATTTGGCCTCCCAGGGCGAATTGAGGATTCGCCTCTGGGTCAGGTCAGGGTAGGACAAGAAATGTTCGGGTGATTTTTATGAACCCAAGCGAGTATATGGGAGGTCATCTAAGTGAACGGATAATTTATTAAAAATGGGTTTGTGCCACTATTTTAAATAGGGAAATCGACAATTAACTAGATGGTTAAATACGCGATTAAATGAGAAATGTTGGGGGTAAATATAGAGTTAATTACCTATACATACTATGTGATAAAGATATGTATTTATTTATTTGTGTGGACATACCTATGTTCGTGGACGGTCCTATTAGTTGGGGTCACGTCGGGACCGTAGCACATGTCGGCACAGGTGGGCTAGGCGTTATGCAGGTCATTATTTTAGGTACTACGTAGCAGCGTCACTTACGAGAGTTAGTGTAACAACCCGCTTATTAAAATAAGAGGTGGCCAACCCGATAAATTACACGAATCATAGATGGTCCATTCTTAGCATCACTGTAGTACAATAAGTACGAGACAACCACCAATTATTTTAGAAAACGGATTGTTAAAATTTATTTTGTAATTTAATGAAAAACATTTAAAAAATCCAATTGAAAAGGTGGATATAAAAGAAGACTGCTATTAGATAATCAACCATATACATCAAAATAACCGAATAAGCTGTCGGTGAACAAACCTTTACAAGCAGGTTACACCGAGTATTAAAGTACAATATCACATTATATAATACAAATACAAAACTTGGGCAACACGCCCGAATGTGTAACCGATCATAACTAGAATACAAAAAGATGGAAGTGTCTATATCAAGTATCCCATAACATCCGCAAAGTGTTACAGCTCCAGGACACTGGGATAAAAAAGTCAATATGGGCGTCCTTGCGGCGGAGCACCTCGACGAATATAGGTTTCACGCAAAACAAGGAGATATAAACGGGTCAGGGCCCGGTTTAATATGATCTCCAAGTGAATAAAGTGCATGACAGTTATGAATATTTAATCATCAGGAATAAGCTTGTCTCGCTCTCCACAATTAATAATAAGAATTCTCACCTCTCAATCTAAATATCAATGACAATGATTAAAATTCGTTTATGCATGAGAATATAGATAAAATCTTAATTAATGAGATTCCATTTCCGTTTTACTCAATTTCACTTCACCGTTCTTTTCTCATTAGGACACTTATTCAAAGCAATTTATTTCAATAAGTGCTTTATCATCAATAAAAATCCCACTTGAATAAGAATAGTTATAATTCACATCATATAACGATTCTAAGACCATCCTTCCGGGTTCCCCCACTGGGTGCGCCCCTAAATAGCTATCATCTTCCAGGGCCTATCACCAAGACAACCTGCGCATCCTACATCGCGTGACGTCGAGAAGCGGCCATATACCTTTGATAGGAATTACCTCACTTGGAACAATAATCACACAATATATAAAAACCGGTTCTATGGCCGATGACTATATTCACCCTGCATTCACTAGCCCGACTTCACCTCATGCGCGTAACTTCTCCTATGACAGCATTTAGAGATGTGTGTATCTACAATTTATCATTCACAAGTTATTCCCATTTTAAAACAAGCATTACGTTTTATCCGGAGCCATAAGCGTTTAATGTCATCATTATAAACCTCAACGTTTAATAAATCCCCAAATTAGTCTCCGAGAAATAATGGCGTTACTATGAGCCACCAAGTATAGTATACCTCAATCACATCTCTAAATTTCCACAATTATATAATCCTACTCTTCCTTAGTCTCAAACTAGCTTATTAAAGAAAGAACTACCTTAACGACTATTAAATAATCCCCGAGATAGGCCCAAGTTTCCCCTTTCTAATCTAGTGTGTCACATACCTAATATAAGTCTCTAGTACACTTTATTACTTCCTAAGAGAAAGTTCCTAGGTCCTAAACCTATAAGAAAAAGGTTACAAACTAAGTTAGAAAATTATCCTAAAACAGCAGGAATTCCGAATCGATTCGCCCTGGCCGAATCGATTCGGTCTTGAAAGCGAATCGATTCAGATAGGCTGAATGGATTCGGTCAAAGAGGATCCAACATTCTGCTGGTTGCCGAATCGATATCCGAATCGATTCGCCTGGGCCAGAATGCCCAGTTTCGGCTATGGGTTTTAATAACCCCAATTTTCCCAAGCTCATTTCTCTTCCATTTTGACCACACCACCCATCAATAATCCAACCAAAACAATCCTACATAAACACTAACTACTATGATCAACACAATATCTATCTAAAACAATGTTTAAGGGTTCAAACACTAAAAATTCATTAAAACCCATAATTGTTCAATTGTTCCCAAAACACAACTATCACTGCAATTTATTCACCTAAACAACATTTATGTTACTTGCTAATATATGATTTGTGGGGAATAAATTGCAGTGATAGTTGTGTTTTGGGAACAATTGAACAATTATGGGTTTTAATGAATTTTTAGTGTTTGAACCCTACCACCCATCAACAATTCAACCAAAACAATCCTACATAAACACTAACTACTATGATCAACACAATATCTATCTAAAACAATGGAAGAGAAATGAGCTTGGAAAAATTGGGGTTATTAAAACCCATAGTCGAAACTGGGCATTCTGGCCCAGGCGAATCGATTCGGATTATCCGAATCGATTCGGCAACAAGCAGAATGTTGGGTCCTCTTGACCGAATCCATTCAGCCTATCGAATCGATTCGCTTTCAAGAACGAATCGATTCGGCCAGGGCGAATCGATTCGGAATTCCTGCTGTTTTAGGATAATTTTCTAACATAGTTTGTAACCTTTTTCTTATAGGTTTAGGACCTAGGAACTTTCTCTTATAGGAAGTAATATAGTGTACTAGAGACTTATATTAGGTATGTGACCACACTAGATTAGAAAGGGGATACTTGGGCCTATCTCGGGGATTATTTAATAGCCGTTAAGGTAGTTCTTTCTTTAATAAGCTAGTTTGAGACTAAGGAAGAGTAGGATTATATAATTGTGGAAATTTAGAGATGTGATTGAGGTATACTATACTTGGTGGCTCATAGTAACGTCATTATTTCCCGGAGACTAATTTGGGGATTTATTAAACGTTGAGGTTTATAATGATGACATTAAACGCTTATGGCTCCGGATAAAACGTAATGCTTGTTTTAAAATGGGAATAACTTGTGAATGATAAATTGTATATACACACCTCTCTAAATGCTGTCATAGAAGAAGTTACGCGCATGAGGTGAAGTCGGGCTAGTGAATGCAGGGTGAATATAGTCCTCGGCCATAGGACCGGTTTTTATATATTGTGTGATTATTGTTCCAAGTGAGGTAATTCCGGGTGTGGTTATGACTCACTATCAAAGGTATATGGCCGCTTCCCGACGTCACGCGATGTAGGATGCGCAGGTTGTCTTGGTGATAGCCCCTGGAAGATGATAGCTATTTAGGGGCGCATCCAGTGGGGGAACCCGGAAGGATGGTCTTAGAATCGTTATATGATGTGAATTATAACTATTCTTATTCAAGTGGGATTTTTATTGATGATAAAGCACTTATTGAAATAAATTGCTTTGAATAAGTTTCCTAATGAGAAAAGAACGGTGAAGTGAAATTGTGTAAAACGGAAATGGAATCTCATTAATTAAGATTTTATCTATATTCTCATGCATAAATGAATTTTAATCATTGTCATTGATATTTAGATTGAGAGGTGAGAATTCTTATTATTAATTGTGGATAGCGAGACAAGCTTATTCCTGATGATTAAATATTCATAACTGTCATGCACTTTATTCACTTGGTGATCATATTAAACCGGGCCCTGACCCGTTTATATCTCCTTGTTTTGCGTGAAACCTATATTCGCCGAGGTGCTCCGCCGCAAGGACGCCCGTATTGACTTTTTTATCCCAGTGTCCTGGAGCTGTAACACTTTGCGGATGTTATGGGATACTTGATATAGACACTTCCATCTTTTTGTATTCTAGTTATGATCGGTTACACATTCGGGCGTGTTGCCCAAGTTTTGTATTTATATTATATAATGTGATATTGTACGTTAATACTCGGTGTAACCTGCTTGTAAAGGTCTGTTCAACGACAGCTTATTCGGTTATTTTGATGTATATGGTTGATTATCTAATAGCAGTCTTCTTTTATATCCACCTTCTTTTCAATTGGATTGTTTAAATGTTTTTCATTAAATTACAAAATAAATTTTGACAATCCGTTTTCTAAAATAATTGGTGGTTGTCTCGTACTTATTGTATTACAATGATGCTAGGAATGGACCATCTATGATTCCTGTAATTATTGGAGTATCGGGCTGGCCACCTCTTATTTTAATAAGCGGGTTGTTACAGTTAGGTGTAGATGCTAAGATCCATTGTCACCGTTGGGTATGGACTATGCAATGGTGTACTACGTAGGGACCATCCTACTTGTATGTGTTTTGTGATGTTCATTTGGATGAGGGACACGTCCGGACTTACTGAAAGAGCACGAACGAGACACTAAGGGTAAATGCCCTTAGGTGTCGCATATATGTAAGGACACACACACACACACACACACACACACACATATATATATATATAAATTAGTTGAGATTATTTACTTAGTTTAGTGATATATGTAGACAATCAATTATGAACCCGATATTGCGTAAAATGCATAATAAATGGTTATGTTGAATACGTCACTTTCTTTAGTCTCTGTTTGTGGTGACATAAATCCCTCCTATATCATGAATTAAGTATTCTCCCAACAACAAGGTCTACTCGACATGAATTAGGCGTTATTACAACTTTTCAGAGGATTTTTTCACAAAATTCCCAACTAATCAACTAAGACTAATATTATCAACTAATCAGAATCAAAATAAATGATTATACGAGGCACCATTGAACTAAGAAAGCAAAAAATTTTAAAAAACAGAATCTAAAAAAACAAAAGTGACATAACCATCTATTATGCATTTTACATAGTATCAGGTTCATAATTGATTGCCCACATCATTAGACTAAGTAATTAATCTCAATTTATATGATTATATATATATGTCCTTACATATATGGGACACCGAAGGGCATCTACTCTTAGTGTCCCGTTCGTGCTCTATAGGTAAGTTCGGAGGAGTCCCTCATCCAAATGGACATCACAAAACACATACAAGTGGGGGTGGCCCCTACGCAGTACACCATTGCACGGTCCATACCCAACGGTGATAATGGATCCTAGCATCTACACCTACCTCTCGTAAGTGGCACTGCTACGTAGTACTTGTAATAATGACCTACACAACGCCTAACCCACTTGTGTCGGCGCGTGCTGTGGTGCCGAAACACACGTAACTCCAACTGATAGGACCATCCACGAACATAGGTATGCCCACACAAATAAATAAATATATATTTTATCACATAGTATGTATAGGTAATTAGCTCTGTAATTACCCCCAAGATGTCCCATTTAATCGCTTATTATTAATTCCACTTTAAGAATTAACTATCTAGTTAATTGTCAATTTCCTCATTTAAAACTAGTGACACGAACCCATTTTTTTTTGTTAAATTATCCGTTCACGTGGATGACGCCCCATATACTCGTTTGGGTTCATAAAAATCACCCAAACATTTTTCTGGTCCTACCCTAACCCGACCCAGTCGCACTTGGGCAGAAGCCCAAAACTGTTGTAATTTTTCTATAGGGTTTCCCTCTCCCAATTCCAAATTCCTCCCAATTGTTTTACCTATTTAGATTACAATAGGATTAGGTTCTTCATGGCACAATGCACCATTTTGGTTTGGCAAATAACCTAAGATTTCATTCCCAAAATCCAGAATTTTAACCTAACATCATAGTCTATTAAATCCAAATTTTGATCACATACTCCTATTTAATCATACTCAGATTTAAGGTTCTATACATGGATAACAATGATCATCAATTAAAGGTCTTACAACATGGATTCTAATACCCAATTTAATATTCCCTCTATTTCAAATTTCTGGGTTTAACATCAATTTGTTCAATCATTAAACATCAATTTTAGATTTGTTCCTCTATATGCATAAGATTCAATCCTATCATATTATCATCAATTCATATATTTTAACCACAAATTACATGAGAAAATACACCAATGAATTAAAAAGTATATTGGAAGTTAATTTTAACAAGAGAATTCTTGCCTTATGTTGAAGATTGAGTGCCTTTCCTCTTGGATCCTTGATCTTCTTCCCTCTCTTGGCATAAATAAACTTCTCTCTATGGATGTGGGGCCGCGAGGTTAAGTTTTGGTGAATGAAAGAGTCTTCTTAACACCTAATTAACTTATAATGGGTGCCAATCCCGAGTTACCCAATAACCTCTATATTTGGGCCCCTAAATAAATTCGAACCCATAACCGGATTGACCCAACAACTCCCCAAATGGTATACCTATACCCCGTGCCCAATTTTAGATGTCTAAAACACCTAAACAGGTCCCCAAACCATCCCGGATGGTGTCCAAACTATTATTACCCAACATACACATTTTCAATTTGATTGAACACTACATATCCTTCCTTGTCAAGTTCGTTAGGGGCCCGATTATCGAGAACCCCTGAATAAACCGACGGTAATGCCCTGCCAATCCTAGAAAACTACGCACCTCCGTGGGTGTAGTGGATTGTCCCCACTCCATCACAACAAAAACCTTTCCTGGATCCACAGATATCCCCCTCTCAGATACGATGTGGCCCAAGAACTGAATCTCTCGCAACCCAAAACCACATTTCTCGAACTTAACATAAAGATGATGGTCTCGTAACGTCTGCAAGTCTACTCGCAAAAATGTTGTGCGTGCTCCTCCGCAGTCCGCAAGTCTACTGGCAAATGCTGTGCGTGCTCCGCAATCCGAGAATAAATCAGTATGTCATCTATGAATACGATGACAAACTGGTTTAGGAAATCTCTGAATACCCAATTCATCAGTTCCATAAACATAACCGATGCATTGGTTAGGCCAAAAGGCATAATCAAAAACTCATACGACCCATATCTCGTCAAAAATACTGTCTTCGGGACATCTTGCTCCCGAACCCTCAGCTGATGATAACCCGATCTCAAATCGATCTTAGAAAAGTATGCAACACCCCTCAGCTGGTCGAACAAGTCATCAATACGAGGCAATGGATACTTGTTATGTATGGTGGCCTTGTTCCACTCCGGGTAATCCATACAAAGTCTCAAAGATCCGTCCTTCTTGACGGACAAAACTAGAGTACCTCACGACGAAGTACTCCTCTGAATAAACCCCTGATCCAGTAATTGCTGAATCTAGTCTCGAAGCTCCCTTATCTCTAGAGGAGCCATCCGATACGGTGTACGGGCGATGGATATCGTACTCGAAATCAAATCAATGTCTCCCTGCTAGGTGGCAAACCTCTGGGATCCCCCCAAATACATCAGTAAACTCACTAACTATCGGGATGAAATCTAGCGAAACGGCCAACGAAGAAGTCTCCTCCTCAATATAATACAAATGCGTGCTCTACCCACCTTCGGGGAGAGACATTGCAATCAGGTACATCTTTTGTCCCGAAATGGCGAAGACGATGTTTTTACTGTAACAATCAAAACGGGCTCTGTACGTAGCTAACCAATCCATCCCTAAGATAACGTCGTACTCAGACAGATCTAATACCAGATCTAATACCAGCAAGCCTTTCACAAACATACGTCGCCCAATCTCAATCCCTATACCTCTGCATACTGAACGCATGGGTGCCCCTCTACCCACGAGTGAATCAATATGAAGTACTATATCAAATGCAAAATCTACAATCCCTGACTTGCGTGCAAAACTAGTACTAACAAATGAATGTGATGCGCCAGAGTCAAAATAAAATATGGCCTCCCTCACCCTGCGCAATATGGTACACTTGTCGATACTGCAACTGTGGCTGTTGCCCCTGAGGTGGGGCGACTAGAGCTGGTAGAGCTAGCGGTGCAATCCCTGGGGCTAGCAACTATTGACGCTGCCCTTATGGCGCTGGATACTCATGTTGTCCGCCCTGCTTCTACAGTCCCTGATTACCTTGAGGACACCTCTTCGATGTATGACTCCTCTCCCCACAACTACAGCAATTCCCATGGAACGGACGTCTATCTGGCTGTCGGTCCTACTGACCTAGACCGTGTTGCCTTTGGCCTTGGTTGCCCCTCTGCTGGTGGCCTTGGTCTTGCTTGTTCCGATCATCGGAACCTTCGAATCTCTTGTGTTGATCACTAGATTGTGGCCCCCTAATCTGCTGGCCCTGACTGCTCTCATTCGTCTTACTCTGCTGGTTCGACATCTCTGAGCTAGTTCTCTTCTCTCCCTTATTTTTTTTGGAATGCTGTGATCCTGGCAATGTAGTAAAGCGGCATTCACCATCTGAGTATAGGTGGTGAAAGACGGATTCCCAGGGGGTGCCAGATTGTTCCCGACACAAACTTCTCCATTTACAGCTGGCCATTTATTTTGAAGGATAAAGTTTACTCCATTGCCCAATCACACCAAAACCAAACACTGAAGAGGTGATAATATATGAAGAGGTGATAATATATGAAGAGGTTATAATACAGTTAAACCCAATTCTCATCACTCACCCCTATAAGAACGCAAGCTCACAATGGGACACCATTGATTTCGGGTAGAACTAGAATGCACGTAGTAAGCACGTCCCACCAAATCTCCTCAACCATTGATTCGGCTACTTCTATGCCATCAGCTATGAGTACCGTTTACTTCGTATTTGGACAGTCATATAGTCGATTGCCAATTACCCTACATTCATAATATTTATAGTTGACTGTGGGAGAAGGGGCTGCTTCCGCACTCCTCGGCGGTGTTGGGATTGGAGAATTGCAAAAATTGTTGTCAAATTACCCAGATGATTTGAAGTACTCTTCTACCTTTAATGCTTATTCGATAGCTTTGCCCAATGAGGTGATTTGTTGCAAAGTCAGCTCTATTCTGTACTGGTAACCTCTTAATCTGTGGTTCTTTGCTCTTCCTTAGTTTGGCTCTGATACACGAGTTGGGATTATGAAGAGTACTCTTTCACAATCATTACACCTTGCTTTAAGGCCAGGTTCTAAAAAGTTTTCCGATTCCCCTACGTGACTCGTCCCTCCTGCATTCCTATTGCATCTTTCTGCATGATGAACCTCTGGCGGGAGCAGCGGAGTTTTTGCCTGTCCCTTTAGATTATCATCGGTGGGGGATAATCCGTCCGTATCAAAGGTAGCTCATTCCTCTGGGTTTGCACACTTTATTCCTAAAGATCCCTCTTTCATCGGTATTGAACCCAACTAGCGGGTCTCATCTGACTCTTCCTATCCCTGGTGGGATTGGCGGGTGTGGGATGGTTGCCTAGGTCTAGGCGTTCTTTTAAAATTTTAAAACCAAGGTCACTAGAGCTGCTTTTTCATCTTAAGCCAGCTTTGTATCAGTGGCAATTGCTGCTCCTCCCGGTTAAGACTAAGTAAATTTCACCATACCTTTGAGTATACCACAATTTCTGCCATAGTGGTTATTTTTTCCCTTTGCCCTTTGAATTCAAGCCCCCTGTCAAGCCTCCGCAGCTTCGAATGCAACGACAGCGGCTTGGACAGCCTGCTGGTGTTATGTTGCGGGAGCTTGGTTAGGAACCCTAGTCCCTAAGCAGTTCTCCCCTCGCTCTAGTTGTTCAGCCTTTCTGTCGTGGGCCCACGGGCCCTGAGTGGGCTCATTGTGGGTCACTACGGACTGGAAACCCCTCGCTTGTGCTGCAGATTTCTCGGATCAGTTTGGGGGTCACGATCACCTTGGGTTGTGGTCCCTCCCTCTTGGTCTATCATTCCGACCACAACCGAGCTTTCTGTCATCTTTCCGTGGCCTGACGTCGATTCTGCCCTCTTTGACTAGCCGTTGTCATCGACACGTTGACCAAGAGAAGTGAACTTTGAAGATTGGTTAGGGCTTCTTGAATACTAGTGAGAGTTATAGTAGTCTTGGTGCTTCTATGTCCATTTGATGACATATTTGTAACCATACAACACACACACACACTTACCTTGAGGAGCGTTATGTGGCTCTGATACCACTTTCATGTGATACTGCCTTGATGTAACCAGAGTTTGCAAGGGAAAGAATACAACAAAAAGGCAAAAACTTCTAGAAATAGTTCTCTCAATAATATTTATAAAAGTGATAATATAAGGCCCTATTTATGACCAAATACTAGAGTTCTAAAATCTAAAATAACAAAGAACCTAAAGATAATTAAGAAATTATCTAAGATAGTACCCCTAATAAACTAATTTTACAAATCTCTCTAGGCCACCTGGCCATTTATTTATAATGATAAAGCCTACCTGACAGGTTCAATCACACCAAAGTCGAAATCTTAAAGAAAATATAGAAAGTTAAAAAAAATTATTTATAAATAATCTGGATCAATGTTACCTAATTCGCTCCCCCTACTTCCGTCCGGAAAACCAGAATGCATGACCCCAATGGGGTGCGTTTCCGATCCCATTCGCTGAATATGGCGACCCCAGTTTCAAGGGCAAAATATTGGTTTACACCAAAATTAATAGGCAAAAAAGGGACATAAAATAGATGAATCGTACCAGAAAACACTTGTTTCGTCTCCTCCGGCAACGGGTTTCATCACCGTCAACGAACAACCAAGTACTTTGTTGTCTTCATTTTATGTTGGCTTCGATGTCAAAGTTGAGGGAAGAAATATTTAATGTTTAAAGTTGGTCTATTAAGTGAACTGAGACAGAGGAGTTGAGTTCTCCCTGATTTGGGAGACTGGTACACCGATATAATTAAGGGCTCACAAGTATTTAGTCCCAATTTTAAAGATTCATTTGTAGCTGCTTCCATGTTTTTATTTTTTTATTTGCTAGTCCTATTATAACAACAATGGGACAAGCGTCATTCTCTACAGAAAGGAAGAGGGGTAATCAAAGGCGGTTGATGGCAGTTTTGGGTGGTTATGGGACTTAAAATAATTTTAAAAATATATGGGATGAGAGCCAAACTATATAATTAAAGTGTCTGATGGTTTCAAGGATGAATGCTTATCTCAGAATAGGTAATCGGTACAGGCTTTAAACAGAGTGTGACCCATGGCATGTTCAAATCATTACTATTACATTTTTACCACTTTACCCTAGTAACATAAACTGTAAAGTAATCAGATAAAAGGATAAAATTGGAACTTTATATAAAAACATAAAAAAGTACATTTTGAGATTTGTTCTGATTATCGTTTATCGTACATATAGTAGATTCATTAATTAGATATATATATTCTGCTATATTTCTGCCCTCCAGAGTTTTAACTTACATCTTAAATTTATTTACTTTTCTCCATGTGCATCAACAAAATACATACTATAATAAACTCTCTCAAGTCCCTGACTTCTAAAAAGACACATAATGCTTTTCTTTATTATCTTAAATTTTTAAATTTTATAAATCATGTTAGGGGATGTTTATTGTTGTTGTATCACACTCACCATATATATTTTATAGTAATATTATACATAGATGGCCAACTGCGAACCAAATAGAGATTAAAACGAATTGTGATCCAGAATAGCGTTCCAACTAAGTTTACCTCTACCGTACCGCCTACCGGTCGGGGTATCATTGATCTGGATTCTCATCAAATACACTCATCAATTTGCTTTTTGATGTCAGCTAATTTTTGAGAGCTATCTGTCACTCAAAATTTATCTATATCAAGCAATTTAATCTAAAACTTTGCTTCTTCTTACATGCAAACGACTCTAATCTGGAAATTCGACAACTACCTGTCTTTCTCCTGCCTATTGTTGACTAAAATTATATCCTCGCCTTTCTTCCAGTCCTTCAACTATCTAGGTCCCTCAACATTAATGAGAATCTGATCTACATCAATTATGTAATCACAGATTTCAGACCCACTGCTATCATTGTTTAGATCACTCCATTGGATAGGGACCTCTGACATCCATTAAGGGATCGAAGCCCCTGCTCCTTCAACCTCGTTGGTGTTGTTCCTCCCAATACTTCTCACCTGTACCTCTCCAAATGCTGGATCCTTAGGAGCTTCTTCTTGCCTGTTTGATCCACCTTTGATCACCTCATTCGCCTTGCTAGGATTTTCCACGACACAATAAGGATATTTAGAAATTCTTCCAACTCTTAAACAAGAAAAAAAATGGGTAGGTGTAATAGATAGTTTTTTTTTTTTTAAAAGTGGGCTGCTAACATCACTTCTACGTTCTCCATATGACGTTGGAATTCTTCTCTCTGAAACAGTCAGCTTTTATGCATTTTGTACACAATATTATCCAAGGCTCTAGCATCTAAAAGTGACAACGGATATCCCTTTACTTGGTTTTGAGGAAGAAAAAAATCTGAACAGTAATTTTGGATGGCCTCACTAGGCCTACCTACCTTGGCCGTCCAAAGACCTGATGCCTTAAGGGTCCTGACTGGCAAAAGACCCAAAAGATGTCCCGAGTGCCAACTCCTCTCCTAGAATCTAAACTAAGAATTTTTAATAGACTGAGATTGTTAGTCTTACCAACCGCACGTAAGATTCGTTGGACCAGATAATGCGAGACTGTACTTCAGGTCAAGGTTTGACCTCCAGGATTTTATCTGGTTGGACCAATGTATTTCTTATATAGTGTGCCATTAAGTTTGAGCGAGGGGAATAAAGTTATTTTTCCGATCCTTTGTTCCCTTCAGAAGTCAACTTCATCTCACCTACCTGTGCCACACAAAAGTGTGACGGGGTGGGGGTGAGGGGTTAAGTGGAGCTTATCTCATTGTTTTATGTTAATCGATTTTGTAGGTCTATGCCCCACTCACTGAGAACAACTCAACCTTTCATCGGACCTTATATGTATTCATGTGCCCATCAATGGAATGCCTTCTCCGAGACCAACATGAGCAGTGGAAACAACTGCCAGAGAAGGCATCTCGAAGGTATTTTCTAGGAAGAATCGTCCTTTAGTCCTTTGTTTGTTTCAACCAACTTATATTTTTATCCTTTTATTTATTTATTTTAGTTTCAAATTTCATGCTGTTGTTTAAAGTGTGAAGATTTTTCGTTGCCAATTGCCCCGCTCCAATCAATTTTACTCCAGTGAACCTCCGAGACATGATGGGACTGACAAACCTTCTGGAATTGGAGGTACTGCAATATTCTTTTATTGTATGCCACTTGAGTCCGCTAGAGAAGTGTTTATTCCAGACACGCATCTTTGTATGGTCCCACTGCAGTCCCTAGATATAAATGTGATCTATACGGTGCTCACGAGAATTATTTGTATATTTGTTTATTTTTATTTTCACGTCTAGTTTAGTAATTTTCCCTCTTTTAGTTAGTAGAGGTAGTTGAGGGGAATATTCCTTTGTTTTAGTGTGCCCTCTCGAGTCATTTTGCCTTTTAGGGTTATCTTGGCTAGCAAGATAACTTATCCTATAAATAAGGTCATTGGCCTCCACTATTATTTTGAGAGATGAATTAGGGAGAGAACTTGGGCCATTGGCCTCTAAACATGATTTTGTTGTTGTTGTTGTTGTTGTTGTTGTTGTTGTTGTATTGTTTAGATTAAATCGCTTCCGCCTTCCAACTACACATACCGATGTGGTTGTTGTAGAGTCATGGGTAAGGCTAGGAGGAATCGGTGAGTCACTCCTCTAAAATACACTCTCGCCGCGAGCAGTCAAGTGGCACCACCACTAATACACCCCCAAACAACTAAAACTACTTTAAATAACCCACCTACAGCAAACCCTAGATTTACTGTCAATGAACTTTTAAAGCCGTCACTTAAGCATGGATCTACCCTCTGTTGCAACTTGCCGGCGTCTGAAGGTCATTTACGATGGACGACGACGGTGAATGGGGTTGCGATGTGCCGGAGATCTCCTCCATCGACCCGCAGATGCAAAGAGGGACTGTAAACAATAGTTTGACTGTTCTTAGGCCCTGAGACCCTAGTTTCGCAACATCGTAGAGTTTGCCAACCCAAACCGACAATGGCCGAAGCTTCGTGAGCACCGTCGGATGCTCGCCGGATATCTTAGCTGACCTCCATTAACGTCGGTACAGTCATACCCCTCTAAAACCCCTAAATCAGACCTCCGTCTTTCGACCTACTATTTTCAGTGGTAATCTGATGGTGCTGACCTCAGGCCAACCTCGTGGGAGGCTTCTGAGTTCAACCAGCGCTTTGGTGGAGCTTATAGATAGCAGCTTGCATTTTGAACTATTGGAGGAAGTGTGAAGGCCTGGTAGAGCTTTCTCATGGTGGGTTGGTTTGCAAAAGGGAGAGAGTTATTATCACTAAGCCCAACCCAATATGACTTGGGTCTGACCCATCAAGTCTGGTAAGAGGTGTCCAACTGATTTAATAGCATCCTACTTTAAAAAATGCAGCCCACCTCCACTGAAATTTCACCCAAATTTCAAACCAATCCCTAAATTTTTTTGCACACCAATCCCTTGCAAAAATTTCAGTTCCACGCCCCAAACTTTTCAGAGAAATTACACATCCCTTCATCCTCCGTTCAAAAATTATTTAGAGACCCTCCACGTGTCTGAAATTTGCATCTCGGCCCGAGTTTTCTGAAAATTACAATTCTGCCCCAGAAAATTTAAAAGTTATAAATCGACCCGCAACTTTCTAAAACATATGGTTCAGCCCCTGCATTTGTAATTTTAACATTTTCAGATTTGTGGTTCTCTGGGGGCTTCGAGCGTCTATGAGGGGGTTGCAATGCCATGTCGGCCAGAGGGAGGTGCGACCGGCCTTGACTGAGGGTCACCTGTTGTTGGCGGCTGTTTTTGGGCCTTCGACGGTGTCAAAACATCACCTAATCTGATGTATTTAGTGGCAGGGCCTTCAAATCTAAGGTTTCGTAATGGTATGTGGAGTGTTTGGTGGGACATAGATGGGGGTGGTGGCGATTGATCGCTGGCGGTGGGAGTTAGTTCCAGAGGAGTGGCTCGCCGATTCCTCTGAGCCTTGCTCATAACTCTTCAACAACATCATCAGCGAGCTCATCAAGAGCGACGTTCGCTCCCTGATGTGTAGTTGGGAGCGGAAGCGATTTGATCTAAATTACACAACAACAACATGTTTAGAGGCTAAGGGCACAATTTATCTCTAATTCATCTCAAAATTAATAGTAGTCCTTACAAAAGTAGGCCAATGGCCTTATTTATAGGCTAAGTTATCTTGCTAGACATGGTAACTCTAAAAGATAAATGCAGGGGTACACTAGAATATATCAAGGAAATATTACCCTTAACTACCTATACATTTAAAAAAAGGGAAAATTACTAAACTAGACATGAAAAATACAGTAACATCCCCGGCTTCCCGAATACATCAGTTTAGTTGCAATTTAATGTTAAACAGTACATTAATTTACAAATCAATCAATGTTACAGGGCTACACTTACCTGGGAGAGAATTACATTAGCACACTCCTAGTTTAACGTTGGCACACTTATAGACATGGTTCAAAGTCTCGGTATCGGTATTGGAATCGGACACCCGATTTTCAACTCGGTCGCGGTATCGATCGCTGTATTGGGCGATACGCTATTTAGAGAGCGCAAAAAATTCCGAAAAAAATGTAGAAAATTTTAAAAAATAAGATTAACAATGTGGACCAATGAGATACATTCAAACCCATCATTCAATATGCATTACATTGTAGAATTAGTTGTACGTCAGATTCAATATTACATAGCAAACCAATAATAATATTGAAAAACAATCTAATGCCACATAAAACTTGATAAAAATTTACATGGAAGATAAATATAAATGATTACAATGTTTCGTCAATTTCATTTCCTTATCTAGTTGCGGTATCGATCATATGGATTTAGATAGGGGTAATTTCTTTCAGTTGGGTAAGGAAAAAAATATGAACCATATTGCTGTTCAGATGGTTGGGATGACTGACTAGATAATCCATAATTTGAAAATTGTGGTTGACGATCTCCTGGTTGACTACCGTGATGATAATATCCAAAATCTCTATACCATATTGCGTCCCTTGATTATATCCATAATAATCACCACCTGTTGTGCCGCTACTTGTAGATCCATAATGGTCTCTATAACGATCATAGTATCCACATGTACTAGTACTAGTACTAGTAGATCTTGGAAGTTGTGCCAGACCATAACTTTCTGTGTCACTGTCACTGCCACTCCCACTCCCACTCCCACTCCCACTCCCAGAGATACTATGTCTTTCACCGCGGTATGTATGATCTGCATAGTTGTCAAAATCGTACGATTCGCGATTCGAATCGTACGATTCGATTCGATTCACACATAAAACGATTCGAATCGAGTTGAGAATCGCAATTGTGTAAAGAATCGGATCGAATCGGCGATTCACGATTCGAATCTTCCGATTCGGGTCCGATTCACTTTTTTTTTTCGCGATTTTTTTATTTTTTGCTTTTTTTGTTATAAAACTTTTGTATTTATAAAATCTTTGAAGGTATATTTTTTTGTTGCTTTAAATTAATATGAAGACTGTTTTAAATTAATATTGTTTTATAGTTAATCTTAGTATTTGTTTTATTTTTTAAATTAATATGGTTTACTGTTTTACATTAATTTTGTTGTAATTTTGTAGGTTGGCTTAAATTAATATTGTTAATCTTAGTAAGTAGGCTGTTTAATATTTTTGGAAGTATTTGTTTTACAGTTTTACTGTTTTAAATTACCCTTAGTTTTTATTTTATTGTTTTAAATTAATATGTATGAAGTTTTAAATTAATATGTAGGCTGTTTTATGATATATTTTTGTTTTTTACATTTTTAAGCTTAAAATGAATGAGAACATGTGCTACGGTTAATTTTTGTGATATATTTTGGTATATTTATGTGCTATGCTTAGTTTTTTGTCATATTACACTTAATTACCAATTCTATAGTGTTAAATCCCATTTACGTATGTTTTACTACGTTTTTATTATTTGGTTCCGATTCGATTCACGATTCGCGATACGATTCGCGATTTGACAACTATGATGATCTGTCATTAAACCCATTGCCCGTAGTTGATCATCAAGACGTTGCGGATTATATCCGTTTGAATATTCGTCACTACTAGGGAATCTTGTCAAATTGTCTAAATGTCTCCGTTGTTCACTGATTCCTGGGCGATAACCATGATCTGTGTCTTGTTTGGCATAGTAGTTTTTATCTCCTTGTGCCTATGTCATACCACCACTGTGCTGCGTACCGGTATTGTAAGAACCACCCCTTTCTTGGCTACCACTCACAGTTCTCCTACTAACATCTCCCTTGCCACCACCTTGGTCATCATCATCAGCGTCATCGTCATCATCTTCATGATTGCCATAAGTATAGTTGTCAAATCGCGAATCGTACCGTGAATCGTTTACCCCCCAATCACGAATCGTGAATCGAATCGGTCGAATCAGAACCAAATGATAAAAACATAGTAAAACATAAGTAAATGGGATTTAACACTATAGAATTGGTAATTAAGCGTAATATGACCAAAAACTAATCGTAGCACATGATAATATACCAAAATATATCACAAAAATTAACCGTAGCACATGTTCTCATTCATTTTAAGATTAAAAATGTAAAAAATAAAAATATATCATAAAACAACCTACATATTAATTTAAAACATCCTACATATTAATTTAAAACAATAAAATAAATACAAAGGTTAATTTAAAACAGTGAAATTGTAAAACAAATACTTCCAAAAATTTTAAGTAGGGCTACCTACTAAGATTAACAATATTAATTTAAAACAGCCTACAAAATTACAACAATATTAATTTAACATAGTAAACCATATTAATTTAAAACAATAAAACATATGCTAAGATTAACTATAAAACAATATTAATTTAAAACAACGTTCATGTTAATTTAAAGCAACAAAACAAATATACCTTCAAAGATTTTATAACAAATACAAAAATTTTATAACAAAAAAAAAAGCAAAAGATAGAAGACACTCAGCCAAGAGAATAGACAAGAAAAGCCGACTGAAAATAACCGAGCCAAGAGAACATGTTTTTCTCTAAAACTCAGTATCTTAACGGTATCCTTCGTTGTTTGCTTCTTTTTTTATTTGTTTTATTAAAACACACGTATGGTTACAAGCTAAAAAAAATCGCAGAAAAAAAAAATTGAATTGGAACCGAATCGGGAATCGGACCCGAATCGGAAGATTCGAATCGTGAATCGCCGATTCAGTCCGATTCTTTAGACATTTGCGATTCTCAACTCGATTCGAATCGTTTTATGTGAGAATCGAATGACAACTATGGCCATAAGTACCAGGAATATCTTACCAACCATCATCACTACCATGATCATCATCAGAACTGGAAAGAACACTGACTGGTGCCGGTTGATTGTGACCCCCCCTGACCTCCTTCACATTCGCTTTGTTGAATACCTTCATCCAACCAATCTAAGTCATCGGCTGGTAACACCCCTTCATCATTCTCTCGGATCAACTCATCCAAGATGTCATCCTCCTCAAATATTAAATTCAAGCCTATCAGATTGTAGAAATCTTAAGTATCTCGCATGTACATCAAATTCCTAATTTTAAGTCGCGAATTGTAATGCACATACACCAATTTATGCAATTTTTTTTTATTGCCAATCGGTTGCGAAGTTTTGTATGGATGAGAGACCATGTGCTCCAATTTCTCTCACAGTCCGAAGATGAGCATGTTTGATTCAGGACTTAGATAGCAGTGCGCCTAAGATTAGGTGCATCCTCACCGTAATTTTTTCACCACTCAGTTGGAAGAGAAGATTTGACTGCTTGTTTGGTAAGATCTGAGCCAAACTCCCCTCTCCTATCCATAAAGAGTTTAACCTAAAAAGCAAACAAATCAATTTAGAAATAATACATATATGAAATAAATATAACTTGATGGAAACAAATGCGATACCTCATTTATTGCCAAGGCCTGTTTTTGTACGTCTGGCTCTAACCTTTTGATGACTTCTTTTAGTTTGACTCTTATCTCGGGATGGTTTGAAAAATTAGATGAATACTGAAACACCGGATTTAAGAAATACCCCGCGGCATGCAAGTGTCGATGCAATTGTCTCTCCCATCTTCCATCAATCACCAACCAATATTTCTTCCAGTTTTTGACAGTCGCTTGGATTGCTAGTTTTGCTTTATCCACCCCTTCGTAAATGATAAGTGTAGGCTTTTTATCTTGATCTACTATCTTCAAAAGTAATACTAAGGGCTCCATAATCTTGGCAACTTCGGCAGCCCGTTGTCAGAATCGAACAACTATAATGAAATCTGACACTTTAGTGGCTGCACTCCTTCGGGTCCTCTCACGGTTGAATTCACGCCATTCATTCGTGGTACACATTCGCTTCAACTCAGACTGATAGGGAATGAGACTCTCAAGGGTAATAAACTTGCTAGCGAATATCGTAATACCTGGTCTTAGCAACTCCCTATCTCTGGTATACTCTTTCATTAAATTCACAACTTTTTAACTGTTATATATGAACGAGGTAATTGATTTGTCATCATTCAATACCGACTTGATTGACTTCATATTTCCAATTTCCTCGACCATCAAGTCAAGACAATGTGTTGCACAAGGTGACCAAAATAAGTGTCTCCTATTCGCCATCAAAAAGGCGCCAGCCAACTCAAAATTTGGCTCGTTATCAGTGACAATATGTACGACGTGAGCGTCGCCAATTTCCTCAACAACTTTATCCGTAAGGGAAAAAATATAATCCGCCGACTTGATTTTGTTACTTGTGTCAACAGAAGTGTGAAATATCATATTACGATCACAGTATACCATGAAGTTAATGATAGACTTTTGCGTCTTTCAACTCCACCCGTCACACATGATTGTGCAGCCATTTCTCCTTTAGAGTTGTTATGTACACATCCACCTCTTCTACCTCCTCATCCAAGTAAACACCTGTAATCTGATAACCACTAGGGCCTTTAATCCTTGGACCGTCCATAGCAATCGTATCAATCATATGTTGATAGGCAGGTCCACTATCAACAGCATGAAACGAGATGGCATTAAAATGAAAGAACTTGCTAATGGCCTTCCCAAACTTCTTGACTCCATCTGTAGAGAAGATGGATTTCACCGTTTTTTGACTAGACTTCCTCAACCTAAACATGGAAGGGTCAATTCCTCGAGCAGACAATTAAACCCCCTGTTTCAATGACCACGATCGTGACACGTTCGGTCGCTTAAGCCCAGATGTGGATGGTTTTGCCCCTCTAACTGAATGCCTATGTTGTTCTCCTGCCGTTCTTCGACTTTCTTTCATAGCAGCTTTCAACTGTGCTAATTCTAAACGCGTGATATCATTTTCATTAACGTCATCTCTATCATAACTGTCATCATCTTCATCATAGTATTGGGTTTGTTCTCGCAAATTCTCTACTTGTTTCTCCTTCTTCCTCTTCTCAAGAGCCCGTTGCTTCATACCATCTGTAAGTATTTTTTTAATATTAGTTGCTATCTCTCTAGGAACATAACGATACGATTCAACATTACCCTGCACTCCCGCCAAGTGTTCTTTTAGTCTGGTGATAACACCACTAACGACCTTGTTACAGTAATTACAAGCAATCTTCTTCTTATTTCCACCAACAACAGTTCCATGCTCCCACCCAAAATCTTGTTAGGAACCATTCTACAAAATAAAAAAGATACAAATGTTATTTTATTTATTATTTTAATTTTTTCCAAAGTTATTAAAAATTAACTCTACTAAAAAATTAACTCTAATTTTATTTTTTAGTAGCGAACTTTTTTTAAAGGGTTCAAATGTTATTTTTTTACAAGAGTTAATGTTGTAAAAAATAACTATACTAAAAAAAACATTTGCGTCCTTTAAAAAAAAAATAACTCTACTGTTATTTTTGTGTGCCGCTGGCGCGAACCTTTAAAAATAAGAGAATATTGGTTAAATGGGTGTTTGAGGGACTTTTTGTACAAATAATGTAATTGTATATTTTTTGTTAAAAAAAATTATTTGCATCCTTTAAAACACAATAACTCTAAATTGTATTTTTTTTTAAAGAATGCAAATGTTATTTAAAAACGTTAACTATGGTAAAAAAAAGAATTTAGAGTTATTTGTTTTAAAAAAGGATGGACAAGTTATTTTTTTTTACAAAAAATATACAAATACATTCTTTTTACAAAAAATATACAAATACAAAAAAATACAATATATATATATATATATATAATACAAATACAATTACAAATACTAAAAATAGAATTTATAGTTATGTTATTCAAAAAAGGATGCATATGTTAAAAATAATTCTACTGTTAGAGTTTTGTTTTAAAAAAAGAATGCAAATGTTATTTAAAAACATTAACTATAGAAGAATAATACAATTTAGAGTTATTTTTTATAAAAATGATGCATATGTTATTTTTTTTTACAAAAATATACAAATACAAAGGGTTTTAAACATTTCTTTTAAACATGGGTTTTAAACTTTCTTTTAAACATTTTTAAAAACATATTCTTTTAAAAACCCCAATTAAAACAACCCCCCCCCAAAAAATTAACTCCTGTACAAATAAAACAACAACCGCCCCTCTAAAACCTAAAATATGACACGCACGACACTAGAAAGGGGGAGATAATGTATTTGTATATTTTTTGTAAAAAAAATTAACTTGTGCATCCTTTTAAAAAAAAAATAACTCTAAATTCTTTTTTTTACCATAGTTAACGTTTTTAAATAACATTTGCATTCTTTAAAAAAAATACAATATAGAATTATTGTTTTTTAAAGGATGCACATAATTTTTTTTAACAAAAAATATACAAATACATTATTTGTACAAAAAATCCCTCAAACACCCATTTAACCAATATTCTCTTATTTTTAAAGGTCCGCGCCAGTGGCACAGAAAAATAACAGTAGAGTTATTTTTTTTGTAAAGGACGCAAATGTTTTTTTTAGTATAGTTATTTTTTACAACATTAACTCTTGTAAAAAAATAATATTTGAACCCTTTATAAAATGTTCTCTACTAAAAAATAAAATTAGAGTTAATTTTTTAGTAGAGTTAATTTTTAATAACTTTGGAAAAAATTAAAATAATAAATAAAATAACATTTGTATCTTTTTTATTTTGTAGAATGGTTCCTAACAAGATTTTGGGTGGGAGCATGGAACTGTTGTTGGTGGAAATAAGAAGAAGATTGCTTGTAATTACTGTAACAAGGTCGTTAGTGGTGTTATCACCAGACTAAAAGAACACTTGGCGGGAGTGCAGGGTAATGTTGAATCGTATCGTTATGTTCCTAGAGAGATAGCAACTAATATTAAAAAAATACTTACAGATGGTATGAAGCAACGGGCTCTTGAGAAGAGGAAGAAGGAGAAACAAGTAGAGAATTTGCGAGAACAAACCCAATACTATGATGAAGATGATGACAGTTATGATAGAGATGACGTTAATGAAAATGATATCACGCGTTTAGAATTAGCACAGTTGAAAGCTGCTATGAAAGAAAGTCGAAGAACGGCAGGAGAACAACATAGGCATTCAGTTAGAGGGGCAAAACCATCCACATCTGGGCTTAAGTGACCGAACGTGTCACGATCGTGGTCATTGAAACAGGGGGTTTAATTGTCTGCTCGAGGAATTGACCCTTCCATGTTTAGGTTGAGGAAGTCTAGTCAAAAAACGGTGAAATCCATGTTCTCTACAGATGGAGTCAAGAAGTTTGGGAAGGCCATTAGCAAGTTCTTTCATTTTAATGCCATCTCGTTTCATGCTGTTGATAGTGGACCTGCCTATCAACATATGATTGATACGATTGCTATGGACGGTCCAAGGATTAAAGGCCCTAGTGGTTATCAGATTACAGGTGTTTACTTGGATGAGGAGGTAGAAGAGGTGGATGTGTACATAACAACTCTAAAGGAGAAATGGCTGCACAATCATGTGTGACGGGTGGAGTTGAAAGACGCAAAAGTCTATCATTAACTTCTTGGTATACAGTGATCGTAATATGATATTTCACACTTCTGTTGACACAAGTAACAAAATCAAGTCGACGAATTATATTTTTTCCCTTATGGATAAAGTTGTGGAGGAAATTGGCGAGACTCACGTCGTACATATTGTCACTGATAACGAGCCAAATTTTAAGGTGGCTGGCGCCTTTTTGATGGCGAATAGGAGACACTTATTTTGGTCACCTTGTGCAGCACATTGTCTTGACTTGATGGTCGAGGAAATTGGAAATATGAAGTCAATCAAGTCGGTATTGAATGATGACAAATCAATTACCTCGTTCATATATAACAGTTAAAAAGTTGTGAATTTAATGAAAGAGTATACCAGAGATAGGGAGTTGCTAAGACCAGGTATTATGATATTCGCTAGCAAGTTTATTACCCTTGAGAGTCTCATTCCCTATCAGTCTGAGTTGAAGCGAATGTGTACCACGAATGAATGTCGTGAATTCAACCGTGAGAGGACCCGAAGTGCAACCACTGAAGTGTCGGATTTCATTATAGTTGATCGATTCTGACAACGGGCTGCCGAAGTTGCCAAGATTATGGAGCCCTTAGTATTGCAGTTGAAGATAGTTGATCAAGATAAAAAGCCTACACTCTCTATCATTTACGAAGGGGTGGATAAAGCAAAACTAGCAATCCATTCGACTGTCAAAAACTGGAAGAAATATTGGTTGGTGATTGATGGAAGATGGTAGAGACAATTGCACCGACACTTGCATGCCGCGGGATATTTCTTAAATCCGGTGTTTCAGTATTCATCTAATTTTTCAAATCATCCCGAGATAAGAGCCGGACTAAAAAAAATCATCAAAAGATTTGAGCTAGACGTACAAAAACAGGCATTGGTTTGTTTCCATTAAGTTATATTTATTTAATATATGTATTATTTCTAAATTGATTTGTTTGCTTTTTAGGTTTAACTCTTTACGGATAGGAGAGGGAAGGTTGGATCAGATCTTTTCAAACATGCTCATCTTCGGGCTTTGAGAGAAATTAGAGCACATGGTCTCTCATCCATACAAAACTACCAATTGACAATAAAAAAATTGCATAAGTTGGTGTATGTGCATTACAATTCGCAACTTAAAATTAGGAATTTGATGTACATGCGAGATACCGAAGATTTCTACAATCCGATAGACTTGAATTTAATATTTGAGGAGGATGACATCTTGGATGAGTGGATCCAATAGAATGATGAAGGGGTCTTACCAGCCGATGACTTAGATTGGTTGGATGAAGGTACTCAACAAAGCGAAGGAGAAGGAGGTCGGGGGAGTCACAATCAACCGGCACCGGTCAGTGTTCTTTCCAGTTCAGATGATCATGGTAGTGATGATGGTTGACAAGATATTCCTGGTACTTATGGTAATCATGAAGAAGATGACGATGACGATGATGACCAAGGTGGTGGCAAGGGAGATGTTAGTAGGGGAACTGCGAGTGGTAGCAAATAAAGGGGTTGTTCTTACAATACCATTATACATCACGGTGGTGGTATGACATGGACACAAGGAGATGAAAACTACTGTGCCACACGAGACATATCATGGTTATCGCTCGGGAATCAGTGAACAACGGAGACATTTAGACAATTTGACTAGATTTTCTAGTAGTGACGAATATTCAAACGGATATGATTCGCAACGTCTTGATGATCAACTACGGGAAATGAATTTAATGACAGATCATACATACCGCGGTGAATGACATAGTATCTTTGGGAGTGGGAGTGACACAGATAGTTATGTTCCGACACAACTTTCAAGATCTACTAGTACTAGTACAGGTGGATACTATGATCGTTATAGAGACCATTATGGATGTACAAGTAGCGGCACAACAGGTGGTGATTATTTCGAAAATAATCAAGGGACGCAATATGGTGGGTCTTTAACTGATAGTTCTGGGCATAGAGGTTTTGGATATTATCATCACGGTAGTCAATCGGGGATCGTCAACCACAATTTTCAAATTATGGATCATCTAGCCAGTTATCCCAGCCATCTGAGCAACAATATGGTTCATTTTTCTTTCCTTACCCAACTGAAAGAAATTTCCCCTATCCAAATCCGTATGATCGATACCGCAACTAGATAGGGAGATGAAGATGACGAAACATTGTAATCATTTCTATTTATCTTCCATGTAAATTTTTATCAAGTTTTATGTGGCATTATATTGTTTTTCAATATTATTATTGGTTTACTATGCAAAATTGAATCCGACAACTTTGCCGCGCTTCTGAATGACTAATTCTACAATGCAATGCATATTGAATGATGGGTTTGAATGTATCTCATTGGTCCACATTGTTAATCTTATTTTTTTAAAATTTTATATATTTTTTCCGGAATTTTTTGCGTTCTCTAAATAGCGTATCTTTACGTATCGCCCGATACCGCGATCGAGTTGTAAATCGGGTGTTCGATTCCGATACCGATACCGAGACTTTGAACCATGTGACCCGGTATCATCTCGTCCCCAGCCGATCCCGAATCTACTCGGCCGAGACTTTGAACCATGCTTATAGAGTTACATTAGCAACGTTGCAGAACCATATAATTAGAGCACAACAAATAGATCATATATTAGTATATTAGTGGTTAGTAACTGATTATATGGTGGCAACGAGGACATCACTTCGAACTTTTCTATAACCACATTCCTCACTTCTTGGTACACCACATCTCATTCCCTTCTTCATTTTTGTATCATTATCTCCTCATTGATGCCTTTTGCTTTAGCTGCACTTTGTAGTTGGTGTGGAACCTGGAAAGGAGATAAAGTTTGTAGCAGTTGCAGAAGAGTACGTTATTGCTCTGAGAAACACCAGGTAATCGTCAATCGGAGGATTTATATATTATATTGTATTATATTATTATTATCATTATCATCATCATTATTATTATTATTTTAATTTTATCTTAGGTCATCCATGCTAGGCTTTTCATTTGTTATTGGCAGGCTATTCACTGGCGCTCGGGTCACAAAAATGACTGTCGACAATTCAGCATTTCTTCCCTAGTATCTGACTCTTGTTCCAGTAACAGTTCAGGAGCGATACCAGAAGGTCAGTGTTGTAAATTTTTGTTACCAGCTTATTCGAATTTATCATGTCACTGGTATATTTCTGATATTCACAGTTCATGGGAATTATAATTTTTGAACAGTTGCAAACACCACTCTCTGGCCTCAACATGAGATCATAAATGAGGACGAATCTGAATTTTTTGACTTGGATATGTCTGACACTAATGGGTATGCTAATTCAATGGTTTCTGAAAGTCGAATGGACGAATCAATGAAGTCACTGCTGGACAGTTTTGAGGTACATATTGCTCTTCAAATGGTTTTGAAATTAGGTCTGTATGGTTTGCTGTGTGATATTTTTTACGCAGGTAATAAAATAAAACAGTGAAAAGTATTTTCATGCATTTGGAGTTAAATTCTGTTCACTATTTTTGTCGAAGATCATATAATTTATTTATTTTTACCTTGTCCCTGAGATGATTGCATAACTAGACTCACCCCCTGGAAGTTTAAAAATTAGACAACACCCCCTGCAGGGCATGTAACAGATAATGAGTAAGTTACAAGTGGATTGATGCACATGGGCATGTAACAGATAATGAGTAAGTTACAAGTGGATTGATGCACATGGGGGTAAGCCTGCCTTATTTTGAACTTCCAGGGGGTGAGTCTAGTTATGCAATCATCTCGAGGTGTAAAATTAAAAAAGGCAAAAATCATATGAGAATTTTTTTTTACTTCTCCCCTATGATAATTGAATAATTAGACTTACCACCTACAATACTCGTGAAATTTTAAAATTTTAAAATTATTAAAATGCGTGCCAAATTGAGCCTTTTTAAAAGAAATACCATTTGTAATAAATCATTTAACTCGTGAAAATTTAAAATGACATTTGTAAGTAAATAACCAATTTGCAATTGTGATAAAACTTCAAAGATTCTTTTCTCATTAATAATCAAAATCCCTTTTTACAAACTTGAAGGGAAAATAAAACATACAACTATTACTTTTTATAATAAATAAAATAAATACAACTTTCTTAAAAAAAAAGTATACGCTTCTAAACGTCTCATTGCATCCCAAATAATTCGAATATCTTTAATGAATCCAACATGTTTATAAACCTGAAATACAAATATAAAACTATGGCGGGTGAGCGAGTAGCTCCGTAAGCTCGTATAACTGCTCCAAGAGCACTAAACATAATTGTGCGTGCACATATATCAAGTGTCTGTAATATGACACTCAATCTAAGATCCCAACATAACAATAATCAATCTTACTTACTAACGTCTCTACACAAATCCCGAGCCCAAACATTAAATCCCCGTCTCACTTCCCTGGAGACTGTGGACTGTCGTTATACTTTCTTACCACTTATTCTCTGAACAATCTATGGACTCAGAAAAATACTAATCAACCATCTCATCAAAATTTTAGAGGCACGATGGGGATATTCTCATCGTGCTACCATCACAACCTTCAAAACTGAGTCCATGACATTTGTTCATCCGATACAAAACAAAAAACGTAACCCTAAAAGCATTTCCCGTATCGCGGGTGGTTTGGCTAAGGAATGCCCATTCATCCTCCAATAAAATCACAATTTAATTTATTTATCTCCTCAAGAATATAAATAATTTGGTTTCCAAAATTTGAGTACAAATTCTCTACCTACAACTCTAATCCCAACATGCACATAAATTTCTATAATTACGTTACCCCAAACTACACGACATGAAAACAAATCATATAACCTATGTGCAACAAAATGAATATTCATATACGAAGTTATAAAATATAAAATGCACAACAAGCATATATCAGATATACAAACATGGGTGAATATGAATAGGACACAAATAAATCATGGGAGAACGAAGTTACTTTAAACCGTAAAAGTTGAAAATGCCGAATCCAAGCGTAAAAAATCTTCCAAATCTTTACTTGTAGATAATCATCACCATCTTCTTCCTCTTATTCTCCAAATAAGTCATTTTGTTTCTCATCTAATATTTATCTCAAACTTTCTATTATTTTTTTGCATTTTCTCACTTATTTTCTCTCTCAATACTCTAGAATTCTCTAACAAAAAGCTGTCTAGAATTCTCTCGCTTAACTGCATGGTTTAGGAGAGGAGGATGCCCACCCTTCCTTCAATTTTCCATTTAACGGATGCCCACTCTTCCTTCAACTTTCCATTTAACCCTTCAAATCTCCTCATAAAGGCCTCATTAAGTGAGCTAACAACTCATCAATCCACTAATATTCTTTCCAACTTAATTTGTATGATTTTTAATCAAAATAAACTTTTAAAATACACGAAAAAGTCGGACCAATATGAGTTATATCATCTTCCTCACTCAATTTCTCTTAATTTCACAATATAAACCATTAAACTAACATATTAACCCTCACTAGGGACAAAACAACTAATATCCATTTAATTTTTTTCTCATATTATTATTAAAAATAACTTTTAATATACCCAAATTTTATGTTGTAGCATTGTCAATACCGAAAAGTAAAAAATTAATAAATAATGATGTGCACTTGTTTTAACATGTCGTGTGTTAACTAGTTTAAAAAAATTAGTCATAAAAATTAAGTAAATTTCACAGATATTCCAGTTAATTAAAATATGTTCATAAAAATTATTTTATACCTAATTTAATTTATTCTTTTATGATATAAATATTTCTCTTAAAATAATGGGGTATTACAATCTTCCCCCCTAGCTAAAGGAATTCTGACTTCGGAGTTCACCCAAACTTATTCTTTCATCAACTCAATACGACAAATCAAAGATCACACAATGGATACGTAACGAATCGATAACCCAAACCTAAGAAACGAGTATCCTAGATCTCTCATACCACTTGTAATACTCGCGAAATTTTAAAATTTTGAAATTCTTAAAATGCATGCCAAATCGAACCTTTTTAAAAGAAATATCACATTTATAATAAATCATTTAACTTGTGGAAGCATAAAATAAACCATTTGTTGTACCGTAAATATTGTATGGCCCTTAAATTGATCAATAGAAGATACTTGGACTCATTATCGACCAGAAGGAGATCGGCTCGAGTAGACAATGAGATCGGCCTTACGCATTCTGCTCGGTCTGGTTGTCCCAGACAAGACACGTGCAATTATATGTGCACTATCGATGAGTCAGACAGTGGGATGATATCATCAAAGCACTCGCACACTAGAAACAAATGAATATTCTTCCACCCATGCTAACTTTATAATTATTCCCCACTACTTTGTAAAGTGGGTATTTCTTTATTCTATAAAGACAAACCCCATGACATATCCCAGTGGATCAGCTGTGTTATTCCACAAATAGATACGTCCATGCGCATATTTAAGGAGGCAGGGAGTTACCCACAAAGAACAATTTGAGTGGGAGTACCTACTCTCATTCGACGAAACTAATACCATCTACACTTGCACTTGTGGACGTAGGTACCTCTTTGGGCCGAACCATGTAAATCTAGTTTCATCTCTTTTCATCCCATCTCACTCTATAGCAATTTCTACATCAGTGTTCCATCGATTCTCATCTTTTTATCCATTATCGTTTGATCTTATATACTTTAGCTAAAGATCAAATCGGTGTACTAGTTTTAGGCGATAACACCATTTAACTTGTGAAAGCTTAAAAAGACATTTGTAATCAATTTGCAATTGTGATAAAAATACGAAGACTATTTTCTCATTAATAATCATAGTCCCCTTTTACAAACTTGAAGCGAAATAAAATATACAACTATTTCCTTTTACAGTAAATGAAGTAAATACAACTTTTATTTTTTTTAATAAAAATAAAGTATACAAAGCGTCCACAACGTCCCATGTGTCTCAAATAATCTAAATCGCTTTAATAAATCAAACATGTGTATAATCCTGAAATACAAATATAAAACTGTTGGAGGGGGGAGCAGGAAACTCAGTAGCTCGTATAACTGTTCCAAGTGCACTAAACATAATTGTGCGCGCACATATATCAAGTGTATGCAATATGCCACTCATTCTAAGACCCATCATAACAATAGCCAATCTTATTTACTCACAACGTTTCTATATAAATTCCGAGCCCAAACATCAAATCCCCGCCTTACTTCCCTCGAGACGGTGGTTATCTTTTCTTATTACTTTTCTTCCGAACAATTCATGGACTCAACAAAATACTAATCAACCATCTCATCAAAATAATAAAGGCACGATGGGCATTGTCTCATTGTCCTACCATTACAACCTAGGCATAATTGCCAATATTGGCACAACCACCAACACCGAGTCCATGACATTTGTTCATCTGATACGAAATAAAAACATAATCCGAAAAGCATACCCTGTATCACGGGTGGTTTGGCTAAGGGATGCCTATTCATCCTCTTATAAATTTTCAATTTAATTGATCATTCTTCTTGTGTAATCAAGAATATAAATAATTTGGTTTACAAAATTTGATTATAAATTCTTTACCCAAAATTCTAATCACAACATGCGCAAGAATTACTCTAATTATGTTACCCCAAACTACACGACATGAAAACAAAGCATATAGGGTTGGCAATGGGTCGTGTCGAGCCGGGTTCGTGTCGGGTGATAAACGAATCGTGTAAAAAATCCATCCACTCAAACACGATTCATTTACTAAACGGGTGGAAAAATTAAATTCATACACAATTCGTTTACTTAACGAGTGACACGACACGATCCGTTTACACCTTTTAAATAAACGAATGGTTTCAACTCGATTCACCCGTTTAACTCGGTTCACTTGTTTAACTTGATTCACCCGTTAATCTGATTCACCCGTTTAACTCGTTTAACTTGATTCACCCGTTTAACCTCATTCACCCGTTTAACCCGGTTCACTCTGTTACTTGAAAAATCTAGATTGGATACAATTTACTTATACTTAGTTAAGAATGGCAAATTTTCATAACAATTGATGTGGGATGTTTGAATTACGGGTTGTGAATGAGTTAACGGGTTGTAAACGTGTTACGGGTGGCGGGTCACAAACGGGTTTCGCGAATGTACACGAAACCGATTCGTTTTCTTAACGGTCTGGCGGGTTTGCTCGTTTATGACCCGAACCTGTTAAGTGTAAACCCGGGCCTAGTTAAACCGTGTCGATTTCGTGTCGTGTTAACAGGTTGTGTCGCAAATTGCCACCCCTTCACCAAATGAATATTCATATACAAAGTTGTAAAAAGTAAAATGCACAATAAGAATGTATCACATATACAAACATTGATGGATATCAGTAGTATCCAAATAAATTCCGGGAGAACGAAACTACCTTGAACTGTGAAGTCGCAATACCCCCAATTTTTAATTTTACAAAAAGTAATTTCGTTTTAAAGATGCGGAAGCGAGATGGTTCAATTACACAAACAACTAATTTTAATTTATTTCAAATTAAAACTAAACAAAGTTCAAAGTGAAATTAAATTAATCAACAAATACATTTTTCACTTAAACATATTAACTCAACCCAAGTCCTAGAAATTTGCCTAACAAAATAATTAATCCATTTTTGCAAATTTAGGCCAAACCAAATTTTATCAAATTAAAGTAATGACTTGAATTAAATTAACATTTACCCAAATATTAAACATGCAACAAATTAAATATCCCAATTTTATTTTTTTACCTAAACATGCATCTAATGTGATTTTGCAAAAGATAAAATAAAGAGACAAACCACTACGCCGCGATGTACGAGGAAAAACCCACAACTGGAAAAAACCTCGGACGGCCCTAGCCTTAAGTCCACTAAGTATGGTATTTTTACAAGTACAAGACAAATGACTTACTCGACTCGACTCGACTCCCGTCAAGCCCTTGATGCGTCTTCTTGTACTAACTTCCGCTTAGTTGACAATCCCGAACTCCACCGGAACCTTGGAATTCACCAATGAGGCTTTAGGAACAACCGTCAACCACACATGGTGCCTTTCACCATGTGAGAATGCCGCAGCAAAACAAGACTTCTTCTTTGAGGGATGTAGAAGTAAACCCAAACGAACTCTTCCAATGGTAGAGATAAAACCGGTGCCAAAACTCCAAGCAAAGTATATATATTAAAGAACTTGGATAAACTAACCAATTGGGTGAAACAAAAGTGTTTTAGGATTTTTCTTAAAAAACAAACACTCAAAACATGAACTTTTTCATTTGAAGTTGAACTCTCTAAAACTCTCTCTGGGAGATGGAGGAATGTGAAAAAGTTAGATTGAAAAGGTTGGTTTCGCACATATTAAATCTGTCAAAAGTTAGTGGGGAAAAAGTAGTGGGATAGAGGTGAAAAACTGCCAAATAATTTTTCCGTCGGAAATCTCGTTCGAACGACCCTTTTAACGGAGTTCCAGTGACCATACGGGAAAAATCGTTGGCAAACTCGTTCGAACGAAAACACAGAAAGCTTTAAAATTCGATTTTTAGCCCATAAACTTTATTTTAAAGTTTTAAAGAAACCTTCTGAAAATAAACCTCAGTTTAAAATAAAAGTACACCCAATAAACATTGTTCCAAGCTCCTGTATATATATGTAATGCATTCATACCTTAGGAGTAAATGGAACAAACATTGTTGACGTAGAAACGACGCACACTAAGCTCGGCATTTGATGAAGCTTTATAATCATGGCCGCCACGTCTTCAACTAACATGTCATAGGCTTGGATGATTACACATGAACACTATCCTATGACTCAAATGTTTTTGTCCGGAATTGAGCCAACACTACATTAAGACTCAATCGGAGACTTGTGTCCTTACATATCTCCCCCTTTGGCTATCCCGGGACAAAAATCAAACAAAAATCCTAAAGGGCCGTCAAGCTCTACTAGACTCAAACATCCCACCCAAACTTGACTCAAGACCCAAGGATCAATATCTTTGCCGATGAAAGTTGCCATTTAGAAGAATTCCTGCACACTTAAGCAAACTATCAAACGCAGAGGGAATATCAAAATATTAAATGCAATTAAAATAATTCCCCCTAAATTAATTCTCCCCTTTATCAACTATGATCAACCTGAGAAGATAGCGCTCTCCCCCTAAGTTAAATCTCCTAAGCTTAGATAAGATTACAATAGGATTAGATACCATTTCTCCCCCATCATTCTCCCCCTTTTTTGTTCAGGAATAGACAAAGGATAAATCTAATTTAAACACGATGAGGCTTAGAGTGATAAGAACATGAAAGCATATAGGGAACAAAAGCATAACTAATCCATATAAAGAATACCAACTAAGATGCAAGAAAATGATACCAATATGATACATAAAGTATTAAGCATGTGATATCAACAAAGAATGCAACAAGATAGATACCAATCATGAAGAAGAAGCATAGATGGATTAGAAAGCAAGGCAAAGACAAATAGAAGACCTCGTATATGAAACGCACACGCACATATACTAGGTATATACACCACACATGACACAAAATACAATAAGCTCTTCACACTCGTATGGCAAAAATGTGTCGTATGGAAACGAAAGTGCTGGGGTGTGAACTAGTAACAATTAAATTTAGACCCAATCACTTAAAACATGTTCACGGAGTTCTCATTTGATTGCAAACTTTGTCACATTTGAATATAACCTCATGTGACAATTCAAATTGAACTCAATGAACAAACATACACAATGCATACAAGCCTAGAGTTTTGATGATTCTACAAACCAATAGAGTCATGACATTGAAAGAACAACTAAGATAAACGGACATTGTGCAAACCGTTGATATACCATCCAATATCCCTCAATAAGCATATATATTTTTGAATGAATATATCAATTAAACATAGGCCTTGACAATTATTTTTCTTTTTAATGCCATATTTTATTTTAGGCCTTTGGACCACGTATTTCTTTTAGGTCCAAGAAAACAGTGGCTTACTCGCAAAGGATGATTTTTCCTTTCGGAGCCCTTCCTCGTGCACATTTATATATATTATTTTTATATCTCACACAAATCTCACGTGCAACGGATTTTAACATGCACTAGTCCTCCTAGGTCACATAACATGTAGATGACAAGATTGGTAGGAGAACACCTCACAAAGCTCAAATATACATATGAAGTTATAGTTTTAAGTGAGCTCGTGCATGTGTGAATTGAGGCATATAAAAATAGAATCCATTATATCAAAACAAAATCCAACTACTCCATGTAAGCATGGTAAAGAACATTTTAAGGATTGACAATCTAAGCCAAAAGTTCTAGCCACATGGAAGCGAAAAAGTAGGGATTCAAACACAAGTATATGCCACATAGAGCGTGTCAAACTAAAATAGACACAAAACAAAAATCTTTTTGAGTTTTTGAAATTTTAAACCAAACAACAAAAATATTTACTCCAAAAGACAAACAAAAATCATTTGTATTTTTCATTAAGCCTAAATTATAAAAAGATGAAACACAAATGTTAAACAAAATCTTTTTGTATTTTATATTTAATGCAAACTATAATAAAAAAAATATAATACAAAAGATAAACAAGAATCATAATTCTTTCATGTGATTAACCATGGAGCATAGACTAGAAAATGATTAAACATGCATACACCTAGCAATGATATATAATATAAAGCGCAAAAAGCTAGAGTATGCAACAAAACTAACACATTCAACCATTAGATTTAGCAAGTGAAGAAGCATGTGAAAGTAAATGAGAATCAAAAATCCTATTTTGCAAAGCAACCAAGTCGGAACTAATGACGAATGACGATCTCGGGGTGTAGGAATCTTGGCTACCTCGGTTGCCTTATATTGGGATTTTCTAGGACCTCATTTAAGATCAAAACAAAATTTCTTAAGATGACCTTTTCGACCACAATGTGAGCACCTAAAGACTCAGCGAAAAGACTTACCTAAGGAATGATCTCTAAAGGATTTCCTAGGCGATTCTCCTAAAACATTGGTTTTGGCTTTATGAGTTGATTCATTACAAGTATCGAAGCCTAAACCACACGTGTCATTTTTAATTTGGACCGTTCATAATATTTTATCTAATTTCTCCGAACGATATTCCAAATCAAATTTGACTTTACTAGAGTCATTTAATTTATTTTCTAATTCTAAAATTTTAGACTCTAACAAAACATTTCTCTCTTCAAACCCGAGAAGCTCCTTTTTCATTGATTCCATTAAACCTCTAAGGCTATCTCTCTCGCCTTCTATATATTCAAGCTTCTCTCGAAGAGTCCTCTCACGTGTCCTAAGGTCTTCAACCAACACACTATCATCAACGACCTTGACACGCTCTCTTAAACTCGCTTCTAACTTCAAATTAGGTCTTTTTAATTTAATAGATTCTTCATAAAGTTCTTGAAAAGCATTTTGAAGTTCACTCACATTAACCTCTTCTTCATTTTCATTCTCTCTCTCTTCACTCTCACAACCATAAAAAACAAGGGAATCATAAACTTTGACATCAGAAGTGTCATGTGTTTGTATATCTTCATTGGAAGATTCATTATCGGTACTCACATGACTAGCCATAAAAGCCACAAAGTTGGGCTTAGTGGGGGAATCGGGTCCCTCTTCCTTATCACTATCACTAAGGGTTGCATTATAGGAAATTGGTTGCTTACCCTCTCTCCTTAATTTAGTGGGGCACTCAAAAGTCCTATGGCCATACCCTTGACAACCATGACATCTACTTGACTCGTCCCTATTTAAATTTTCATTAAATGTTTTAGGGATCTTTTCGGCTTTGTCATGCTTAGACTTTTCAAATTTCTTAAAATCATTTTTAAATTTATCTTTGTTAAATTTAAGAAATTTATAAAACTTCCTAGCAAAAAAGGCCATATCTTTCAAGTCACTTTCACTCTCTACTACTTGTTTTTCCTCCATTTCGGGGTTTCAAAGCAACGCCCTTTTTTATTTTCTTTTCAGTTTTGGAGGGAAACATGTCTAGTTTATAGGTTTGTAAATCACCTACGAGCTCTTCTAATTTCGTAGAGGCTAAAGTGGATAAAGAATTTAACATGGTCACTTTTGGAATAAATCTATCGGGTAGGGACCTTGAAATTTTCTTTACTACTCGGTTCTCGGGTATTTTCTCTCCCAAATTAAAAGATGAAATAACTATATCGGAAAGTCTAGCATAAAATTAATCAAAAGTTTTTTTTTCTTTCATTTTGATGGTTTCAAATTGAGTGGTGAGGTTTTGGAGTTTTGAAGCTTTTACGACACTAGTTCCTTCATGAGTGAGTTGTAAAATATCCCAAAGCTTCTTTAGCGGTTTCACACGTCATAATGCGACGGAATTCATCCGGTGTGACCGCGCTAAACAAGACATTTAAACCTCGGGATTTAAAATTAGATAGTTTAAATTCATTCTCACTCCATCTATCGGCGGGTTTGAGAACACGCTCATTATCTACTAAATGTGTAGGTGGGGACCACCCGTTAACAATAGACAACCAAACCCTCTCGTCGATAGATTTTAGTGCCGATTTCATCCGCGCTTTCCAATACGCGTAGTTAGAACCATCGAAAATAGAAAATTTTGAAAATGGGGAAAATTTCATTTTAGCCAAAAATATTTTAAAAGGATCTTAACGAAGTAATGTATCGTTTTGGCTCTGATACCAATTTGAAGTCGCAATACCCTCAATTTTTAATTTTACAAAAAGTAATTTCCTTTTAAAGATGTGGAAGCGAGATGGTTCAATTAAACAAACAACTAATTTTAATTTCTTTCAAATTAAAACTAAACAAAGTTCAAAGTGAAATTAAATTAATCAACAAATACATTTTTCACTTAAATATATTAACTCAACCCAAGTCCTAGAAATTTGCCTAACAAAATAATTAATCAATTTTTGCAAATTTAGGCCAAACCAAATTTTATCAAATTAAAGTAATGACTTGAATTAAATTAACATTTACCCAAATATTAAACATGCACCAAATTAAATATCCCAATTTTATCTTTTTACCTAAACATGCATCTAATGTGATTTTGCAAAAGATAAAATAAAGAGACAAACCACTACGCCGCGATGTACGGGAAAAAACCCACAACGGGAAAAAACCTCGGACGGCCCTAGCCTTAAGTCCACTAAGTATGGTATTTTTACAAGTACAAGACAAATGACTTACTCAACTCGACTCCCTTCAAGCCCCTGATGCGCCTTCTTGTACCAACCTCCACTTAGTTGACATTCCCGGACTCCACCGCAACCTTGGAATCCACCAATGAGGCTTTTGGAACAACCGTCAACCACACATGGTGCCTTTCACCATGTGAGAATGCCGCAGCAAAACAGGACTTCTTCTTTGAGGAATGTAGAAGTAAACCCAAACGAACTCTTCCAATGGTAGAGATAAAACCGGTGCCAAAACTCCAAGCAAAGTATATATATTAAAGAACTTGGATAAACTAACCAATTGGGTGAAACAAAAGTGTTTTAGGATTTTTCTTAAAAAACAACCACTCAAAACATGAACTTTTTCATTTGAAGTTGAACTCTCTAAAACTCTCTCTAGGAGATGGAGGAATGTGAAAAAGTTAGATTGCAAAGGTTGGTTCTCGCACATATTAAATCTGTCAAAAGTTAGTGGGGAAAAAGTAGTGGGATAGAGGTGAAAAACTGCTAAATAATTTTCCCGTCAGAAATCTCGTTCGAACGTCTCGTTTGTACGACCCTTCTAACGAAGTTCCAGTGGCCATAAGGGAAAAATCGTTGGCAAACTCATTCGAACGAAATTCTTGTTCGAACGAAAACACAGAAAGCTTTAAAATTCGATTTTTAGCCCAGAAACTTTATTTTAAAGTTTTAAAGAAACCTTCTGAAAATAAACCTCAGTTTAAAATAAAAGTACACCCAATAAACATTGTTCCAAGCTTCTGTATATATATGTAATGCATTCATACCTTAGGAGTAAATGGAACAAATGTTGTTGACGTAGAAACGAGGCACACTAAACTCGACATTTGATGAAGCTTTATAATCTTGGTCGCTACGTCTTCAACTAACATGTCATAGGCTTGGATGGATACACATGAACACTATCCTATGACTCAAATGTTTTTGTCCGGAATTGAGCCAACACTACATTAAGACTCAATCGGAGACTTGTGTCCTTACAAATTGAAAAAGTTGAAAATGACGAATCAAAACGTCAAAAATCTTCCAAATCTTTACTTGTAAATAATTATCACCATCTTCTTCAGAAAATAAGTCACTTCATTTCTCATCTAAAAATATCTCCCAAGTTCTTGTTATTTTCTCTCTCAAATCTCTAGAATTCTCTCACTAAAAGATGTCTAAAGCTTACAAACCCTAACACTCTTTTATATTTTAATAGATAGGTTTAAAATAACCGTAATCCTTTTAAAAGTACGTTAAGACTTGTCCTCCACTCTTCCTCCCTTCAGTTTTCCATTTAACTCTTCAAATCATCTCATAAAGGCCTCATTAAGTGGGCTAGCAACTCATCAACCAGCTAATAATTTTTCCAACTTAATTTTCATGATTTATAATCAAAATAAACTTTTAAAATACATATAAAAGTCGGACCAATATTATTCTCATTATTTTCCTCACTCATTTTCTCTTAATTTCACAATATAGGCCATTAAACTAGTGCAGTAACCTTTACTAATGACAAAACATGATGTAATCTAGGGTGCGGAAGCGTAAAAAAAGAAGTAGTTTTCTACACAGCAACAACAACATGGAAAAAATATAGGAGGTTTTATTAGTTCTCTCTAGTCTCATAATTTTAAATTGGCAAAAGTGATACAATGAAGGACTTAAGAGCTATTTATACTGAAAGGTATAAAAGGGGAAAAAATTAAAATAAATGCGAAAAAGACAACTATATCCCTAAGCTCCTGCATCATTCTCCCCCCATTGAGTAAAATCCAGATAGGTCGAGTACTGTCGAAAGAAATCGGGATCAACATGCTGTAAGGTGGCGTTAGTAATCCAAGAGTCCTCCGCCGCAGGGCGACCAACCCAGTGGACCAAGTAGTGGGGGTAGTCTTCCGATGCAGAAGAGACAAAAACTAAATCAAGGATACCTTTAATGCGATCAACATGGGAACGGACTGGCTGGGTCGAGGGTGAAAAAAAGGAATGGGTGGGGGATGGGCGCCTCGAAATGGGGAAAGGTCCGCCACGTTAAACGTGCGGTGCATGCGAAACTCCGGAGGAAGGTCGACCTCATAGGCATTCGACCCACAAGCTTGAATAATAGGAAAATGGCCAAAACGTCGCATAAGGAGCTTGTTTCCTTTGCCTAAATGTCGGGCCTTCTCGAGGTACACCATAACTAAATCACCAGTCTTGAAGGAAACAAAAATGGCAATGCGCATCAACCGCCTCTTTGTAATATGCATAAGTGGACTGTAGACGAGCACGAACGTCGGCCTAGATGGAAGTCAAGTGTGCCACGAACTCCTCCGCCGAGGGGCATGTAGGAACTGTCGGTGGGAGCTCAACTAGGTCAATTGGCATAGTGGGGGACTGGTCCAACACAATCTGAAAGGGAGAGAGACCCCTAGAACGGTTGACGACATTGTTGAATGCAAACTCGGTCGGTGCAATCATGATATCCCACCTACGGGGATGCTCAGAGGTCAAACAACGCGAGAGGTCACCCACACATTGACCACCTCGGTCTGTCCATCGGTATGTGGGTGAAAGGCAGTCGAAAATTGGAGCTCTGTCCGTAATAAGCACCACAAGGTCCGCCAGAAACGGCCTGTAAAATGTACATCTCGATCGGACGTGATGCTGAGAGGAACGCTATGTAAGCGGACAATCTCACGGAAGTACAAGGATGCGACATGAGAAGCATCCGTCGTACGAGTACATGGGATGAAATGAGACATCTTGGAGAATCGGTCGACAACCACCATAATAGAGTTATGCCCACTGGAAGTACGTGGGAGTCCCACAATGAAATCCATCGAAACGCCTTGCCACAGACGCTCAGATATCGAAAGTGGAGTGTACAAACCTGCATTGGAGTGCTGCCCCTTTGCTGTTTGGTGGGTATAACAACGCCTGATGAAGGCATTAGTATCCCGCCTCATAGTTGGCCAATAAAAACGGTCTCGTCACAACGCATGGGTGCATGCTTGCCCCAAGTGACTTGCTAAGCCACCCCCGTGAACCTCGGAAATAATCTTCTCCCGCAAAAAGGAAGAAGGAATGCACAAAGTTGTCCCACGATGTAAAAACTTGTCATGTAATAAGTATTCACCCGTTGCCCCATTGCTTTGCTGGCATGCGACATAAATAGGTTTTAAATTCACATCAGTCGGGTAGAGGTCTCGAATCTCATCAAATCCAAAAACCTGACTCCGTAAAGTTACTAAAGCATAAGCTCACCGGCTAAGTGCATCTGCTACCAGTTTATCCTTACCGGGCTTGTTCTGGAGGTGAAAAGTGTCGCGCGTCTTTCACTAACACGCCGCTGGCTATGAAGGAATCGCAAGGCCTTGTGGTTAGACTTGATCACAAACTCCTTATGCAGGAGATAAGGTGACCAAAACTTCAGGGCTTTCACAACTGCATAGAATTCCAAGTCATACGTAGAATGGTGTAATGTCGCTCCCGTTAACTTCTGGTTAAAAAATGCAACGGAATTTCCATTCTGGCTCAAGATAGTACCCACCCCTGTCTTGCAAGTATCGCAAGACAACTCAAACAACTGGTCAAAGTCTGGCAAGGAAAGAATAAAAGCAGTCGTCATAAATTCCTTAATACGTGTGAAGGCCCGCTCGGCCTCCTCAGTCCACCTGAACTCGGTGCTCGAAGAAGTGCTCATCAAATATGTGATCGGAGCCATAACGGTGCTGAATCCCGCTATGAATCGCCGATAAAACCTAACAAGCCCATGAAAGCTGCGAACCCGAGTCATAGAAGTGGGAGTAGGCCAATCCAGTATTGCCTGAATCTTGGCGTCGTCCACCCGAACACCATCTCCCGATACTACGTAACCCAAAAAAGTCCTCGATGGAACCATGAAAGCACACTTTTTCAACGCGAGGAAAAAACGTTCGGCTCGTAAAACCTCCAAAACCTGGGTCACGTGTCCAAGATGCTCCTCCTCAGATCGACTATAAATCAAAATGTCGCCAAAGTAGACAACAAAGAACTTGCCCAAGCAAGGGCGTAAAATCTGAGTGATGCATGAATGTAGATGGAGCGTTGGAGAGGCCAAAAGGCATCACTGTCTCGTAAAGCCCGTATTTGGTCATAAATGTTGTCTTCCATTCATCCCCCGGTCTCATACGTATTTGGTGATAACCACTCTTCAAGTCTAGTTTGGAAAAGATCGTCGCCCTATGGAGTTAGTCCAACATATCCACAAGTTTGGGAATGGGAAATCCATATTTCAGCGTTATTAATGACACGACTATTCACACAAATACGCCAACTCCTATCCTTCTTGGGAGCTAATAATGCCGGCACCGCACAAGGAGACATACTCTCCCGGATATACCCCTTGTCACACAACTTGGAGACTTGCCTCTGTAACTCAGCGTGCTCTGTAGGCGGCATGCGATAGTGGGGAAGATTGGGGAGCTGTGCCCAGGGATAAAATCAATGGCATGCTGTATATCCTGAAGAGGGGGAAGATCAAATGAGGGTGTACACACATCGGTAAAAGAGTCCAACAAACTCTGAACACGCAGTGGAACAGGCGACTCCGGAATGGTAATGGGACTAATAAGAGCATAACACAATTCTGTCTCTGCAGTCTCAGTGGCTAACTCCTCATGTGAAACTATAAGAGTGGAATGTTGAGACATCAAAAATGGTCGTATGGGACGGAGGAGAAAGTCTCTCCCCTTATGTGTAAATGAATAAGTGTTGTCTCGGCCATCATGCATGCTGCGATGATCAAATTGCCACGGCCTTCCCAAAAGGAGGTGACATACTCGCATATCTACCACGGTACATACGACTTCATCATGATAGTCTCCAATTGAAAAAGTCCCCCGACATTGGCGACTAGGGGCAAGTGTCGCTCCACTCCCCAACTACCCAATACGACACGGGGTGGGCAATGATTCTGTGGGCAGTTGTAGTTTGTGAACCATCTCTCGCTCCACCAAATTATCAGTAGCGCCTCCGTCAATAATCACCATGCATAGCCTTTCCTTTGCGGTGCAGCGAGTAAAAAAATTACTCGATCGGATCCAAGTATCGTCACTAGGTGATGATGTCTGAGGATCGACGGGTGTTATCATCACGCTGTGCATATAGGCGGTGGAAACGTCCACAAGTCTTGCTTGATCGTGGCAAAATGAATCTCTTCGCCGACAAATAGATTGAGCGAACGATAATGGAACATGGGGTGGAATAGTAAGGATCCCTAAAGAAGGACACCCTTTATAGACGGGGTTGAGTTGATCATTTGAGTCTTTGTTGTTTGGTTTAGGGTTTATTGGATTATGGTATGAAATTGATGTGGAATCGGGGGTTTTGGAGGGGTTATGTCTGTCGAGTTGAAAATAGGGTAGATGGGGTTTGGTCCGGGTGGTACGGGCCATCGGGTGGGAAGACTGTCCACCAACGGCTGCTCCGATTGGATTTCTTGGGATTTTGGCTGGAGGGGGTCTCGGTCGGCAGCTATTAGGGCTGTCCGACCTCCGATTCTCCAATTTGGGTCTGAAATCACCTTCGGGTGGGTCGGTTAGGTTATTTGGGTGGTGCGGTTTTGAATCGGGTAGGGTTTGGATTGGTTCGGAAGGGGTATCATTGAGTTTAGGTGATGAAAGGCTAGGGTTTCTTGAATTTTTAATTTCTAGGGTTAGGGGTTCATTGTAAATTTTGGGAATGTTTCGTGATTCGTCCGGATGAATCTAATCTGTAACCCAATCTTTGATGAACATATCTCAATCCAAAAGCAAACGAGGCTCTGATACAAATTTGATGTAATCTAGATTCGGAAGCGTAAAAAAAGTTGTCTATACGACGACGACGACAACATGATGGAAAATATAAGAGGTTCTAATATTTCTCTCTCTAGTCTCTTAATCTCAAATTGACAAAAGTGATACAATGAAGGACTCGAGAGCTATTTATACTGTAAGGTACAAAAGGGGAAAAAATTAAAATAACTGCGAAAAAGACAACTATATCCCTATGCTCTCGCATCATTTTTTCCCCCTTGAGAAGAATCCATATAGGCTGAGTACTGTCGAAAGAGATCGGGATCAACATGCTGTAAGGTGTCGTCAGTAATCCAAGAGTCCTCCGCCGCAGGGCGACCAACCCAGTGGACCAAGTAGCGGGTGTAGTCTTCCGATGTAGAAGTGACAAAAGCGAAATCAAGGATACCTTTCATGCGATCAACATGGGAACGGACTGGCTGGGTCGAGGATGAAAAAAAGGAATGGGTGTCTCGAAATGGGGTAAGGTCCGCCACGTTAAACGTGTGGTGCATGCGAAACATCGGAGGAAGGTCGACCTCATAGGCATTCGGCCCACAAGCTCGAATAATAGGAAAATGGTCAAAACGTCACATAAGGAGCTTGTTTCCTTTGCCTAAACGTCGCGCCTTCTGGAGGTACACCATAACTAAATCATCGGTCTCGAAGGAAACAACATAGCGATGCGCATCAAACGCCTCTTTGTAAGAGGCATAAGTGGATGGTAGACGTGCACGAACGTCGGTCTAGATGGAAGTCAAGTGTGCCGCGAACTCCTTCGCTTGGCATGAAGGAACTGTCGGTGCGAGCTCAATTAGGTCAATGGGCATAGTGGGGGATTGGTCCAACACAATCTGAAAGGGAGAGAGACCCGTAGAACGGTTGATGGCATTGTTGAAAGCAAACTCGACCTATGCAATCACGATATCCGACCTACGGGGATGCTCAGAGGTCAAACAATGCAAGAGGTCACCCACACTCTTGTTGACCACCTCTGTCTGTCCATCCGTATGTCGGTGAAAGACAGTTGAAAATTGGAGCTCCGTTCATAATAAGCGCCATAAGGTTTGCCAGAAACGGCCCGTAAAACGTACATCACGATCTGGGTCGGAAATCACCTTCGGTTAGGCCGGTTTGATTATTTGGGTGATGCGGTTTTGAATCGGGTAGGATTTGGATTGATTCAGAAGGGGTATCATTGAGTTTAGGTGATGGAAGGCTAGGGTTTCTTGAATTTTTAATTTCTAGGGTTAGGGGTTCATGATAAATTTTGGAAATGTTTCGTGATTCGTCCGGATGAATCCAATCCGCGTCCCAATCTTCGATGAACATCTCCCAATCCAAGAGCAAACGAAGCTCTGATACTAATTTGATGTAATCTTGGGTGCGGAAGCGTAGAAAAATAAGTTACCTATACAACGACAACAACATGGAAAATATAGGAGGTTCTATTATCTCTCTCTAGTCTCTTAATCTCAAATTGGCAAAAGTGATGCAATTAAGGACTCGAGAGGTATTTATACTAAAAGGTACAAAAGGAAAAAAATTAAAATAAATGCAAAAAAGACAACTATAACTCTATGCTCCTGCATCAAAACAACTAATATTAATTTAATTATTTTTCTCATATTATTATTAAAAGTTACTTATAATATATCCAAATTAAATGGCGTGGCACTGCCAATAAGAAAAAGAAAATAAATAATGATGTCCATCTGTTTTTGTGTGTTGACTAGTTTAAAAACTAGTCAAATAAAGATTAAGTAAATTTCACAAAAGTTACTAGTTAATTAAAATATGTTAATAAAAATTGTTTTATACTTAATTTAATTTATTGTTATATGGTATACATATTATAGATATTTTCTCTTAAAATTACGGGGTATTACACCCCCTAGAAGTACAAAAATAAGACTTACCCGGCATGTGCATCAACCCACTTGTGCCTTGTGCCTTGTGCATTATCTAGTTGAATACTGGGGGGTAAGTCTAATTACACAATTTTCTCAAGGGCTAAAGTAAAAAAAAAAGGTCATAATTCTTGCATCGGCACTGCACTTAATCAAACTCCGAACAAGTGGATACATTTGACCATTTTTGAGTAGATGTATTGTCCTAGACTAGACTGTCTTAGTGTCATATTTATGAACTTCTACATTGTCGATAAACAGGGTGATGCCGACAAGAAGAGTTGGGCCTCCTTCCAAGAGCGATTATCCCGGGCCCCAGAGCAAGTTTTGAGGTAGTTTGAGTACATTTTATATAAAGAACATACACTTCCATTATAATCCGTTTATTAGATTTTAGTACATATTTGATTGCTAAATGTCACCAGAGATCACTTATATATATATATATATATATATGTAATTCTTCCTTCATTTTGTTCTATATATCTTATATACTACAATCTGTAAGCATGGTAGGTGCTGGAATTAGCCTAAGTTGCATCTCAAGTAGTACAAGAAATCCCCCTGAACTTTTTATTTTTATTTTTTATCATTATTACTTTTTTTTATTCTCCTAACATATATCTACGATGAATAGCATCATCTAAGATATTATATTCACATATTTTTTTTAACAGGTACTGTAGGTATGTTCGGGCTAAACCCCTGTGGCCAATGTCAAGTGGACGACCATCAAAAACGGATATTCCTAAATGCTGTTATTGTGGTAGCCCTCGAGGATTTGAGTTTCAGGTGTGGAAATGTCCATATATCGAGGGTTATTGAGTTACACCTCCCCTTTTTCAAAAATTTGAGTTTGACCTCCTAAAGCGTCACAAAAGCCTCAAATTTGTCACAAAAATAGTCGCGAAAGTGATTAATGGGGGTTGAAAATCAAAATCTTGAAAAAAAAACCTGAGGGTAACTCAAAAGTGAGCTTAAAAATGGGAGTCTAATTCAAAATAACCCTCAAATTTGAATCTCAGGTCTTTATTTCTTCTTGGGACTTTTATTTTATGTTTGAATTGTTTTGATTGTTTCAGATTTTGCCACAGCTACTTTATTACTTTGGGGTGAAAAATGAAGTGGACTCTCTTGATTGGGCAACAATTGTTATGTATACATGTGAAGCCTCTTGTGAAGGAAGTGTGTCTTATAAAGAGGAATTTGCTTGGATTCAAATAGCTTCTCAATCAACTACAACACCTACATAATTACATCCTATGATGGCAATTTTGACATCCAACTCAATTTTATTTTCTTCTCTTAGGTTGGGGAATTATTTTTATAAATTGTTTGCGGTTTGAGGGTTTGGAAACGTAATATCTGTTTTCAATAGATTTTTTTTGCCTGTAAAAAAAGAAGATTCACCGAAAAGAAGGCGATATTTCGTCTCATTATCCCTATTTGTATTTTTTGTTAATAATACTGGTATAATGTGAAAGTGTAATCCTTTGTTTTTTTTTGAAATTTGATATTATCTTTAGACTAAGAACTTTTTTGTTGCATTTGTGGAATGGAAACAAATTGTTGCAGGATCAAATATTGCATCTATCATCGTTTTTCAAAGAAGCAGTTGAAAAAAAAGCTCTAATAATGCTTCTTAAAAAAATAGGAAGAATTTATTATACTCTTAAATAAGAAAGATATGAATTATTCACAAGATTTGTTTACCATTTCTCAAATTAATTTTGAAATTTGATCAACATTTTCCCTTATTAGAGAGGAAAACTTATCTTCATCATTAAGCAATATAGATTGAATTTATTGATAAATATTGAACACCTACAAATGATGAGGTAAACAAACTAATAGTGTAACTAGCAATAAAATATTATCAGCAAGAATTAATTTACTAGGATTATATCAATTCATGGAATAATGTTTTTTACTACCAAAATCCTCGAAGGGAACATACTGTTACTAAGGATTGAAACAAAAATTCTGTTAGGCTCGAGTTATTGATCGAAAGTTAATCAACTGATTGATGTGGCAACACTAGGCGACAAAACAAAATAGGGCACTGGAAATGAAAAATGAAAAAGGGTAATTGGTTGGAGCCCAAAACAGATATAATCAACCTTTTCAATCTCAGCTCTTTTTTTCTTCCCTTCTTTCTCTTTAGGAGTTTTCAACCTTCAATTCCATATTAATGGTACAACATTTGACTATTAGAATTTTGGGAATTCACAACCCTTTCAACTTCACTCACGCAAGAGAAGAGATCCTAAGGTCAACCTTAGATCTCTGCAAGACCATAACTAAGCTCCTAAGACCACAACTGTTTTGGGGAAGGGAACATAGTAGTGTCATAGACCTCGGTTGCCTCATTACACTTCCAAAATGATCTGTTCTAGTACATCTCATTGACCTAGTTTAGAAACCTCAACATCAGTGTCCCTCCATCTCTCCATCTCTGACGCGTACAACGAAGCTCGGTTTGAAGAGAAATGGCCTCTAGAGGTCATAGAACCTCTCTTCTAGAAAGATATTGTTACAACATACCATAGGACCACTTACCGCCACCACTCACTCCCACTGGCATTGATATCTTTCATCCGCATTACATGCACCCATCAATTGCCTTACACCAACTGCAAGCCTTTCTCCCACACTCCATCTTGCCACTGTAGCTGTCAGACGTCAAAGGAGGCCCGATCATGATGTTGCAGTCCACCACTCATTCTCTCTCCAAGGGAATGCATATATAGGGGAGGCCTGTTGTGACACCCCGCTCAATGAAATACCGGGTGATCAGTCCTATATCAAATTAAAACAGAAATCTCATTTGGTTCATTGTTAGCATCACTGTCGAAAACTTTTTAAAACTTACTAACCACCTAGTATTCAAAAGCTGATGTCAAAATTTTAATCATTTTATTTAACAACAACCATATAAATATCAATACGAACCATTCACACAAACCACGAATCTAAAGCAATACTGAATAAATCAATAAATGACCGACCGAATAAACCATCGGCAGAAAATCAACATCCACAAAATCCTTACGAATCAAAATTAGTCCCAATAACTTGATTCGTAACTTCCCTAAATCAAAACCCAATTTGTATTAACCCAATCCAAAAATCATTTGTATAACACCTACTATGATATGAATTGAATATCACCAATTTACATTGAAGCAATTTAACCACTTGCCTTATAAATTCGTAGTGTCTGATTATCCTTTGGAGTAGAGATCGTTGCCTCCCTCTTTGTCCCTTATGTTCTCAAATTTCTTCCAAATGAGTTATGACTGCCCACAACTCCAAAACTTAGGTTTTTATCTTCAAATCCTGTTTTTAATCATATGAGCATAATTAAAATGGTCCAAATATCCCCGAGTGGGCTCGGTTATGCCCAAAAATATCCCGTGACCCATTTACCAACCTTGAGTACACTTTTTCGACTATCTCGGCCCATCCGGACTCAACCGTGCACTCATAATTGACATCCGAATTAATTTATAAAAAGTCCCTATCTCACACCCAACTTAGTCTATATCCGACTTACGGCGCTGAGATAAATAAATGCCATGTCACTTATACACGTTATGACGTAAATAAATTATTACTATTTACTTAGTAATTTAATTTCCGTAAATATTAACCATTTTCTCTCCGATTAATATTTAAATAAATATTAACATAACTAATTAAATTAATTTACGACACAGAAGTAATTTAATTTTTTTTGAATTAATTAAATATTAAATGCATAGAAATACGGGGTGTTACATACTCCCCCCCCCCCCCCCCCCCCCCCCCGCCCTTACAAAGGAATTTCGTCCCCGAAATTTGGTCATAACTGCGGCGAATAACTTTGGATACTGCTCTCACATATCCTACTCCCGCTCTCACGTATACTCATCAATACTGTGATGACCCCACTCTACTACACTCTAACTAGTAGTACTACCTTAAACTGCAGCTTGCGCTCACATAGCTACTAGTCCTTTCTCATATGAGGTGTCTTATTGCAAGTCATTCTCCTCGAGTGGAACGTGCCCAAAAAGCCCTATCGTTCCTCCTGTATCTCTCCAGCTATGCCACGTGGGACACATCACATATCCACTGAAGATGTTCTGGAAAACCCAGTCGATAAGCCACCTGTCCCACCCTCTCAAAGATAGGGAAAGGACCCACATACCTGAATGCTAGCTTCCCTTTCTTGTCGAACTTCAACACTCCTTTCATAGGAGACACCCGAACCAATACTTGGTCACAAATCTTTAACTCGATTGCCCCTGACAACATAGTGCCCCAAAAGATTAACCTATACTCCACTGACTCCACTATCTCTATGTTAGGAAATTCCCCTCCTTATGTCCCTGAACTATACGAAATGATACAACTTACTCAATTCCCGTTGCTGGACTATAACCCATTTCGGGTCCTAGCACCTTGTTATTTCCCCACCTCTTATCAACCAAAGGTGGATAATGAAACATTTCCTATAAAGCCTTTTAAGGTGTCACGCAGATACTAAACTGTTACGAGTCATCACACGTAACTCTACCTGTGGTAATTACTACTCCCGAATTACCCAAAAATCTATAATGCACAATCCTCGCTTCCCGTCTACCCATCAACTTATGGACGACACGTTCAACCCAATATGTAACTCTGTCCCTATCACCTCCTGACACTTTTTACCAGAGGTGGAATTGAAAGGTCTCACCCAAATTACTAACAATATTGAACGACACCTTGTTCTGTTTCACTCCTTCCCATTAATAGTAAAGTTGGGCATACTACTCGATAGTATACCCATTTCGAGACAACAATTCGTGTTAGGTTAATCCATTCAACAACCCGATGGAAACCTTGATCCCTCCATGATTTTTACCAACCTGAGCATTAATTCCATCGCTGGAACCATAAAATTTTAAAAACTTCTTGGTTGATACCCTCAAATCAACCTTTTTCCCATTTATAAATGGTCTATCCGGAGACAAATTCACTATGTCTCACTCAACACCGATTCCCTGCTCAAGAACTATATTCCTTGTGCAGTTTTCGTCAGATAGGAATATACACCTTGTCTATGCGTAAGACCACTCTAAGCATATAACTAAGTGATACTCTTTTATATTTTCCCAGAAACGTGACTTCTTTCTTGCCTTAAGATAGTTTGTTACATGCGCCTTCACCTTCTTTACACTCCTTACGGTGGAGATAGTTCACTTTGATACGCATATCGTCGAATTGTTTCCTCTTTCAAACGGATTTCAGTTCACTGCACTTTCCCACTTATTTTTTGATTGCCCTACAGGCATACATTCAATATGTTCATTCACACATCCCTTTATTTAAGACGACTCTGAAATCACACTAACCAGGGCGCCAATACACCCTAAATCCCATGCATATTTGCACAACATCACAGACGTCACATACGTAATATTTTTCTTTTAAGGTTATCCCACAGATCACATTATATCATATGAGTACATTCGATATTTCCCCAAATCTCAATTTAATCTTCTCGATGTTGCCCTGCCCATTAACTTGCGGTGCAAAAGTTTTCTCAGTGCTTCTTTCGCAGCACTACTCGGCTATATTGGACTTATAGCGTAATAGTTTGCACCTCAAAGTGTAACTCCACACGTTCAAAAATCACCCTTTAAACTGGTGTCTTAGCATCATATAATGTCTTTCCACTACTGATGTTTATTAGGGCTTATGCGCATAACATTTCACAACAAAGACCCCAAAAAAACTTTCCCCAATGCATTAAACACTAGCATTATCGTTCATTAATTTTCGTAGACCCGAGCATATAATCGGGACACCCAAAACTCTGTCCATGTACTCAAAGGTCTAATTTTTGACTCCCACATCTCTAACGGAGTTATATAATGCCGCGCTCACACTATCACTAAGTCCTCAGCGCTGAGTCACTAACGAGCTAAATCTCTTTGCTCCATGGTCAATCCGCCATGCCCCGAATCACATCAGTAAAAATCCCTACGCATTAGGATATAATATATTAGACAACCCTACCCTCTAAAGTCTATTTTATAAAATATTTCTGCGAGCTCAACCTTATTTCAGGTGGAACCTCACAAAGAATATTCATCCTGCCTTGGAATAGCGAACACGATAGTCTTGCTGTAACCACCCACTATCGCTTACCCGTCGCTAACCAATCTGTAACCAGGATAAAATCATGCTTGTATAGCACTTCTCAAAATGAGTTAACCTTATAAAATGTACCCTCTCAGTATTCACACCCTCTCCCCTACAGGTAAAACAAAAGAGAGCCTCGTTACCCCGCGATAAACATATACTTAATAGTAACACTACGATACACCCACTAAACTTGTCTCCCTTGTGAATATAGTGTTAAGAAGAATACTGTGACCACTAGTGTCACAAAGTTCGCACCATCTATCCAAGTATAAAACTCATACTTCCACTCGCCTATACACCAGTGGCCTAAATGGTTCCTGGACATAATATTCTCATCCAACCGAACCAAAACTTCATAATTGTTGTCCCTACTAGGCATCCCACTCCTATCCCCTGATTCACTGTGGACACAATCAATTGTTGTGGTCTCACTTTCCACACATAAAACACTTATCTGTGTCAATCCCCTGCCTCTGGCCCCAATGGCCATGTCGGGGTTGTCCCTCTCGCGTACTTGGTAGTCTTGACCCAAATTGTTACCCCCGTTGTCCCTTTGGCTTTGTTAGCCCTATGGGACTCATTGTTGGCCTCGACGACCCGAATTAAATCCACCGCCAACCGGTAAGAATTTATCTGATATAAATCATATAGATGGGTTCCTTTACTGGGTATCCCCTTGTGGTGCCTCACTAGCACCGCTAAATACGATATTGCTTTTTGGTCAGATACTCCACCTACCTTGGCTTCCTTCTCACAGAAGTATTGATATCAAATCGAAAACATACTACCTTGATGACTATAGCCCCAGTTATCTTAACCGGAGTTTTCACCCACGAGTTCATTATTAACTCATGGACCCCTTATTGACCTCCGCATCCACCTCGTTGGGTACGAAGTTTGTTGCATAATTCAACTTTCCCTTATGTCCGGCCACTGTCCAACCCTTCTTAAGTAAGTACTGAAATCTCCTTTGCCTACCGGTTAAAACGGATGATGCGAATTTTTGCGGTTAAACCGCACCCTAAATTTCTTATTATTTATGGTATTTCCCCGTGGTTGTGGTGACTGACTCCTACCACTACAACACCGCCCCACTGGGCCAAAATTTCATTCAAAATTTAGTCATGGGTGCCACCGCACACCACCCTACACAATTGTCTTTGGGTTATTTCCTCCCATTGACTTATCGCGCTACTCTGCTACTCGAATCCTTATGGATAGCCCTTCCAAAATGGTCCTTTCACACTTTTCCCACCCTTTGTGGACTACGCTGGGTGAGACTGAAATTGTACCACCGTTATCTACAACAGTGCTTTGGGAGACTATCGCTCCCGGGTGATTATTCTATCCCCACTGGACTGAACAACAATCAAGATGATTCCTATCACGATAACCATTTCCAGAATACCCTATGTCTTATGTTGAGCCTCTCCTCCTGCAATTCTCCTATGGCCCTCGTTGGTCGTCCTAAAGAATGTTCGGTATACAAAGCCCAATCGAACTTGTGTATGAATCACCTCACTATAATTGATAGCAGGAGAACGTAACTTGCATACGTAGGGGAGTACAACAATCCTATCATAAGGATCTACATAAAAGAATGCTAAGCTGAAACGTGAAAAGCCGCACAGATCCTAAGGACACTAGAACCTGATGCTCTGATACCATCTGTGACACCCCGCTCAATGAAATACCGGGTAATCTGTCCTATATCAAATTAAAACAGGAATCTCATCTGGTTCATTCTTAGCATCACCGTCGAAAACTTTTTAAAACTTACTAACCACCTAGTATTCAAAAGCTGATGTCAAAATTTTAATCTTTTTATTTAACAATAACAACCATATAAATATCAATACGAACCATTCACGCAAACCACGAATATAAAGAAATACTGAATAAATCAATAAATGACTGACCGAATAAACCATCGGCAGAAAACCAACACCCACTAAAATCATTACGAATCAAAACCAGTCCCAATAACTTGATTCGTAACTTCCCCAAATCAAAACCCAATTTGTATTAACTCAATCCAAAAATCATTTCTATAACACCTACTATGATATGAATTGAATATCACCAATTAATTTAACCAATTGCCTTATAAATTCGTAGTGTTTGATTATCCTTTGGGGTAGAGATCATTGTGTGATGAAGAACACCTTCCTTGTTCTTCCTCTTTGGCTCTCAAGAGTCCTTCTTCTTTGTCCCTTTTGTTCTCAAATTTCTCCTAAATGAATTATGGCTGCCCACAACTCCAAAACTTAGGTTTTTATCTCCAAATCCCGTTTTTAATCATATGGGCCTAATTAAAATGGTCCAAATACCCCCGAGTGGGCTCGATTATGCCCAAAAATATCCCGTGACCCATTTACCACCCACGGGTACACTTTTCCGACTATCTCGACCCATCCGGACTCAACCGTGTACTCAGAATTGACATTCGAATTAATTTATAAAAAGTCCTTATCTCACACCCAACTTAGTCTATATCCAACTTTCGGCCGAGATAAATAAATGCCATGTCACTTTTACACGTTATGACGTAAATAAATTATTACTATTCACTTAGTAATTTAATTTTCGTAAATATTAACCATTTTCTCTCCGATTAATATGTAAATAAATATTAACATAACTAATTCAATTAAATTACGACACACAAGTAATTTAATTTTTTTTGAATTAATTAAATATTAAATGCACTGAAATATGGGGTGTTACACTTGTGAATGATTGAGAACATGCTAAAATCATCATACTAGAACAAAACAAAGGACAAATAGATAAAGCAAGTGTCTACCCATTGTAATACATTCAGTCAACCCACTATTGGTAGCAATAGCCATAGTTTGAATAATTTTTGACTGTTTTATATATTCTATACCCTATTGAGTCCTAAACTAAGACTTAGGAACCCTTAGAGAAGCCCATCAGTTACTTCTTAAGGTCCTCTGTGTTAGTGACAGAGTTCGGAGGGATCTCAGACTCTCTTGACCAAAGCTCAAGAGATCTCCCAGATTATTATACTCCTTTTATGATCTAATATGCAGTGAAACACCGTTTGATTGTGGACGTATGATCCTCAGTAGAGGTCGGAATCATTTTATATATTTGTCTATCACTTTGCACATCTCCCGACTAACCTGTTTGAGGTCTTGTGGGGGGCACCTGTTGGGTCCGAGGTCTTATATGATTTCAACACCCACCAGTTTGACACCATCTGTGGGAACGACAAGTTCCATTCATTTCATGTATAAACTTTGCTTTCGTTGGGATGATAACCAATGACAAGTTGGCTCACTCTCTCAAAGAGATGGAAGCCTGACAGAAGGAGCTTCAAGAACACCTCAATGATGTTCTTAGAAGGCTTCCTTTACCATATGTGGTGGATGAGCCGGATCAGAACATAGTGGAACTGGAGAAAAGTATGAGCCCCGATTCGAAGAAGATAATGATATAGAGGATGTAGCCATAGCACCTCAATGATTAGTGAATCTTTCCTTCGTTAGGTATAGGTTATCACTCCTAGGAGATCAATCCCATGGTGGTTCGAGGGTGGCTAAGTCCTGACAACGAAATCAAGAAGATGCAAGATCGGTTGGGGAAGTTCCCAACGAATACAAGATGAAAACTCCCAATACCATAGAGCTATCATTCCAGAAGACCTTATCTCCATTCTCCAATGAATTCATCACTATGATCTTCCCCGTAAGTGGAAGATGCTAAATATTGAACCATTTGATGGGTCTAAAGATCCCACAGACCATCTGGATACTTATAAGTCCCTCATGCTACTTCAAGACACCCCAAATGAGGTCTTATGCAATGCATTTCTAGCTACTCTGAGAGGAACTGCTAGGCACTGGTTTTCCAAACCCAAACTAGGGACCATTAGAAGCTTCACTTAATGAGCTAAGTCCTTTGTGAGCCATTTTATAGGGGACCAAAATATGAGGAAGCCTGTTACCTCTCTCATCCACTTTAGACAGAAGTCTGGCGAGTCTCTCAGAGAGTATGCCAAGAGATTCAACCAAAAGTTTCTCCAATTTGATGATCTAAACAATACTATATGTGTGACGACTTTCATCTCAAGCCTCACATTAGATGATCGGCTAAGGTCTTTCATCAAACACCCCATATATCCATGATTGAGATGCTTAAGAGAGCTAAAGAATACATGAATGCTAAGTAGAGATGTTTATGGGTCGATCAATTTCGTCTTTGCAATTTTTTTGGACCAAATCGACCATTTCGTTTTTTTAAAATACGAACCACAAACGAAATGGGAGAAAATCGATAAGTTTCAGTCGGATTTGTTTTAGAGTCGGTTCAGTCGATTTAAGCAAATAAATAAAAAATTTGTTCTCCCTCCGCTAAGAACACTGTCGAAAACATAACCAATTAAATAAAACCCAACAACCAACATAACCTAGGAAAAGCCAACATGAAAAACCTCAAATCGTGGTTAAGAAGAAAAAAATCGAGGAGAGATAGGCTCAATCGACTCTATCTAAATCGAGCAGAAACATGGCATCACCATCCGATGGTCATCACCAGTGTAAATGAAAATGAAGAGAAAATCCAATTATAATCGACCAAAGCAAATGGGTTTCTTGAATATATTGAATGAATGAGAGAGGCAACTTATGTTTATATTCAGACTCAGTATCTTTTTTTTGGTGCTCGTAGTGGCTAATAAAAAGGACTTTTGTATATATGAAATTAGAGTCAGTTTGATTCGGGTGAAATTTATTTTTCTATTACGTAAACCATTAATCGAATCGATAGGGACGCTTTTTCTGATCCTTTCAATTATAGGCCGAACCGAGCAAAACCCCCCGTAATTTAGGTTTACTTCGAACCAGCTCGATTCAATTTTTAGTTTGGGCAGTTTTCTGCACAACCCTAATACTAAGGATGCAATCACAGTGAGGAGTTCCATAGCCTCCTCCCAACAAGGAAATATTGAGGATTTATTTTCCTGCGTTGGAGGATTCTCAAAGGCAGCTGAGTCCAAGAAGAAAAAGAATGGAGGTAAGTAGAATGGTCCTTCAGAAGCCAAACACTTCACCCCGCTCCCGCGACTATAAAAGAGGTCTTTGTAGTAGGAGAACCTCCGGATCTCCTACGTCCTCCAAAACCCATGAGGGTTGCAAAGGTCAGGAGGGACATGTCTAAGTATTATATGTCTCACAGATACCATGGGCACGATACCAATGACTGCTTTAGACTTAAGGATGCCATTGAAGAAGTAATCAATAGGGGTTATCTCAAGGAGTTTGTGGCAAAAGATGTAGGTAAAGGTTAGCGTAACAATAAAAATAACAATAACAATAAAAACAAAGATAATATCCCCCGATCGATGTGAATACCATCTCTCGAGGTATTTCCAGTGGTGCACCCTCTTCCACAGCTTAAAAATCTCACCTCAGAAGCATCTAATATGATGGGGTACATGTCAATAATGTATATCACCAGAACCAATCCCCAAAGGGAGTTCCTATTATGATATTTCTAGATATAAACCTTAAGATAATCATCCTCCCCCACGAAGACACTCTAGTCATCGCGGTGATCATGGGCAACGCCAACATGAGGAGGGTATTGGTCGATATCAGGAGCTTAACTGATATCTTGTTCTTAGATGCTTTCAAGGCCATGGGACTCACTATGAAGCACATGCAGTCAATCACGACTCCTTTGATTGGGTTAACTGGGAATGGGCATATTCCATGGGGTATGTCACTCCCCCCCTCACATTTGGTTCGAAAGACCGTTGTTTTACCATTTGGAACAACTTGTTAGTGGTGGAACTACCATCGGCCTACAATGTAATCTTAGGCATACCTTCGCTCAATGATTTAGATGATGTCGTATCAACTCCGAGGATGGTAATGATGTTCCCAACCCCGTTGGGTTTGGGAGAAGTATTTTGGGACAAAATAAGGCCAGGGAGTGTTAAAAAACTTCCATGAGAGATAAGAAGAGGCTACTTGATGGCTCCCATCTGCATTACATGCACCCATCAACTACTTTACACCACCTGTAAAACCTTTGGCCAATATTCCACCACCTTGCTCACGTAATCAAACCTCAGAGACATCACAACCATGTTATGACCATCCACGCATTATCTCTCCCGGAGTTCGCATATATATAGGGGCACCGATTAAGGTTCTAGAAAGGCTATTTAAGTTTAACTCATCACACTCAATTATAACAAAGGAATCTCAACTGATATAGGTTTTACCTTGTTATTTTAAACACTTTCAACCTATCGTTGTGAGTATAAATCATAGTTTCGATCATTTCCAATTATCTTGTTTATTATATACCTTGTTGAGACCCAAATTAATACTTAAGAAACCTTAGAGAAGTCTATCAGTTACTTCCTAAGGTCCTTTGGATTAGTGACAAAGGCGGCTAGGACCTTAGACTTTCTTGGCCAAAGCTCAAGAGATCTTCTAGATTGTAATAACTCATTTATGATCTAATAAATAGTTCAACGCCCTTTGATAGTGGAAGTAGGATCCAAAGCCGAGGTCCGAACCACTTTAAATACTTGTCTTACACCTCGACACTTCTCTCCTTTTACCTACATGAGGTCCCGAGGGATGTATATGTTCGGTCTGAGGTCATGTACGATTTCAATGCCCACTACTGTAAGAGAGAATGACAAGTTCCATTTCTTTTAAATACAAATCCTTCTTTTTTCAAGATGCTGACCATTTCCGTCTTAGACCCTTTATTCAAAGAAATGGAAGCTCAGAAAAAGGATCTCCAATAGTAGCTACCCCAGCAGCAGAGGTAAAAAAAATAGACCTTTGAAAGCGAAGCATTTTACTCCAATCACATCCACCATTGAAGAGGTCTTCATAACATGAGAATCTCAGGATCCATTAGCTTCGCCCAAGACCATAAGGACCATAGAAGACCAGAGGGACAAATCCAAGTACTTCATATTCCACAATGACTATGACTATAACAATAGTGACTATTTTAGGCTTAAAGAGGCCATCGAAGGGGTGATATAAAGGGTGTAGCTTAAATATTTTTTAGCAAAGGACGCGGACAATGGACAATGCAACAAAAATAACAAAAATAAGGATTATTTCCCTTTTATTGATGTCAATATTAATTTTGGACTCTTTACCGGAGCTGGACTTTCCACCATAGCCAGAAAAGCCCATATCAGGATCATCCAATATGAAGGAATGTAAGTCCACCATATTTCTCTCCCCCATAAATCCCCAAAGGGAGTGATAATTATGGTCTTTCTAAAAATAGGCCTCAGAAGGGTCTATCTTCCTCACGACGATCCCTTTGTGATCACAGTGATCATGGGAAATGCCAATATGAAAAGAGTCCTAATTGACACTAGATCTCTACATACATCTTGTTCTTAAATGCTTTCGAGGCTATAGGCCTTGGAGTAAAGCACATAAAACCTGTTACCATTCCTCTGATTGGATTCAATGGAGAGAAAACCTACTCCTTGGGATATGTCACTCCCCCCTCACCCTAGGTTCTAAAGGTTTCCGCACAACCAGTTGGAACAAGTTCATAGTGGTGGACCTCCCTTCAACTTATAACATAATCTTGGGTAGACCTACGCTCAATGAATTATATTCGGTTATGTCAACACGAAGGTTGGTGACGAGGTTCCTAACACCCAGGGGAGTGGGAGAGGTGTTTGGTGACCAGAATAAACTTGGGAGTGTTACAACACTTCCATACAAGATAAGAAGAAGTCACCAGAGAACTTTTACAATGTGTCGGAGGTCCAAGAAAGTTCATAAGGGGGCTTAAGATCCCCAACAGAGGTCTTACACCCTCCACCAGAGATGCCTCAGCTCCTATTAGAGATCTTGGGCATAAAGTTTTTGAATGTGGACACTTTAGACCATCGAGATAAATAGAAAGAGAAAATAGGTGAGCCAACTGAAGCTCTGATCATCATATGCATCGATGAGGAGGATCCCACCAAAGAAGTGCAGACTGGGGCTGGTCTAAGTCCCACACTCAAGGAGGATCTCTCCCAATTATTGAAAAAAGATAAAGATATATTTGATTAGGTCCATTTAGACATGATCGGAGTGGATCCTGAGGTCATGGTCAACCACGTCAATGTGGAACCAAATTATATTCAAGTCCGCTAAAAAAAGAAGTTCTTCATACTGGAGAGGAAAAATGCTGCTTTTGAGGCGGGTGATAAGCTCTTGGCCACCAATTTTATCAGAGAGGTTAAGTGCCCAATATGGATTTCAAATATGGTCCTTGTGCCAAAAGTCAACCAAAATAGAGGACGTGCATTAGCTTCACTTCCATAAGGACTGTTACCCTCTACCTCGGATTGACTCTTTGGTGGATTCTATGGTAGGTCATGAGCTCCGCTCATTTATGAATGCCTATTAAGGGTACACCCAAATCAAAATGGCCCCCATCGATGAAGAAAAGACTTCATTCACTACAGATAAAGGTGCCTACTATTTCAAAGTTATGCCTTTTGGACTAAAGAATGCATGTACAACCTATGAGAAGGTGGTGAACTCCATTTTCAAAGACCTCATTGGCAAGACCATGGAGGTTTATGTTAATGACACGCTGGCCAAAATATTGTAGGCTTAGAATTTTGCGAGGAAACTCAGGGAGACCTTGTCCATCCTCAGGAGGAACCAAATAAGCTTCAACCTAAAGAAATATGCCTTTGGGGTCGCTAGAGGCAAGTTCTTGGGCTTTATGGTCACTAGGTGGGGCATAGAGGCCAATTCAGAGAAGATTCAAGCTCTGTTGGACATGAAGTCTCCAAGGATAGTAAAAAACGTCTAGAGCCTAATCGAGAGAGTTTCTTACCTTAATCATTTTGTTTTAAAGGCCATAGATAAGTTCCTTCCATTCTTTAAAATACTAAATAAGGCCTTTCAATGGATTCCTAAGGACGAAGAATCCTTCCAGAACCTCAAGAAGTACCTGGGGTCCCCACCTTTATCGTCTTAGACCATCACTGGGGAAGATATATACTTATACCTTGATGATTCTCCCACCACTATCAGATCATCCCTGATTTGAGAAGAATTTGGGGTTAATTACCCCATTTATTTTGTCAGTTGAACTCTACAAGGAGCTGAAAGCAAGTACCCAAGGATGGAAAAGCTCACTTTCTGACTCATCATCTAAGTTGAATGCTTGGGGCCCTATTTTCAATCTCATAAATTAATGGTCATGACTGATCAACCCCTCCGATATATCCTCCATAAGATTGATACCTTATGAAGGCTTGCCAAGTGGTTTATGGAGATGGATGAATTCAATATCAAATATCAATTATAAAGTACGATCAAGGGTCATTCCTTAGATGACTTCATTGTAGAGTTAAATAACCTAGAAGAGGTGGATGAAGAAGCCAAGGGCTCTGAGGCATAAGTGGAAAAAGCAAAGGAACCCAATCTGCCATTATTCCAGACCCCAACTCTCCAACATGGGCATATAGAGACCCCTCTAACAGCTCAACAACGGATTTAAACTTCATCTGGTAATTCTAGAATGAGGTACTAACTTTCTTGGTCTACGTTTCCAATTTAAAGCCTTTGATAACGAGGCAAAGTCCTTTAGCGACTCCCAACTAGTTGTCAACAAAACCACTGAGGTATATGCTAAAGGTGATAGGATGGAATGATACTTAGAAATTATGAAACACCATATCCAGAGAATTCCTAAATTTTCCATTAGAAGTGGTGCCCTCCGAGCAGAGAATTCAAATGCTGACCATCTTGAAAGAGTGACCTCATCAGATGAGATAGATCCAAAGGTCCTAATTATGACCTTGAACCAACCAATCATCGCTTAACTACAGATTAACATTGTAGAGGTCAATCATAGCTTAGACTGGACCAATCCTACCAGGGACCCAAGACAAGATTCTGGATAGACGGATAAAATCTTTGGATTCGAGATATTACATGGAGAATGGGGTATTGTTCAAGAATTGATAATTCTCAGCACCTCAGATGTGATACCCCGCCTTAATGTTTCATTTAATTTCCCTGTGTAAGTTGAAACGAAGTGAGAACCTTGGGACTTAGACAATTATTAGTGGGATAGTATTCTGATTTATCCATCTGTAGGCTTGATAGTAATTATTGGAAGTTGTGGGTCAAAATTAAAAGAAAAAGAGAAAATGGAAAATGGATCGTTCAAACGACATGAATGTCGCTTCAAATGAGATACAAGGTCCCTTGAAACAGGGGATCGAACGAGATTCAAGAGAACCCCACTGCCTAATAGTTCCAGGTCATGCGAAGGTCGCCAGAAGCCACCTATCGAATGAAATGCCATAGTTATTCGAACGAGGCTCAATGTCAGTTAAGTGACGTATTTCAAATTCGTGTTTATCAGATTTTCCTTGTGCGATGTCACATTATGGACCCTTGATTTGATGAGCTGTTGAGCTCTGATGAGTCCAGATTGGGAAAAACGGATTAGGATTTGGGAGGCTTCTATTAGGATTTGTTTGACTCATTTGGGCCATTTTAAAAAGAGAAAAAGATGGAAGAGGGAGAGAAAGAGTGTATGGAGTACTCTTCCACCATTATTGGCATTCCACCACCATATTTGTTGTGTATTACACCACATGTAACCATTTCCACCATGGATGAGGAGAGATACAAATTTCTGGAGTTATTATTGGGGTTTCTTAAAGATGTAAATGGAAGATTAATGGGGTTTGAAGGGGGTTCTTGCTTGGAAACTTGATGGAGCATGCTTTTGGAGTGGGGAAACCTCATTGATGTCATACCTTTCATGCTTATCATTGTTGGAGCTCCATTTGAGGTGGAAAATCTTACTGTTAGTATTAAGACTCTATTTTGTGTATTCGTAGTCTTGTTGTCAGATTAGATGAGTAGGATGCAATTGGTCAAATGATGAAAATCATTTATAGTGAGTAATAAACATTTCTATGAAATAAAAATATTGCAAAATGTTATTTTGTTGAAAAATAATGATGAATAAATATTTCAAAGTTTCTTCAAATTAAGATTGGGATTTTTATGAAATTGGTGTATTTTTTAGAAAATTGATGCTAAACATTTCATGAAATAAAATGTTTGAAAATGATTGATTTTGCAAAAATATTGGTGAAATAATATTTCTAAGTCTCATTGCAAAAATGTAGATTATATAAAAGATGGACATTTATTGAGTTTAAAGGAAGGAAAAATATCTCTTATGATTTTTAAGTGCACTTTTGAAAATAGTATGAATTTCTAGAATGAATTGTATGTTTAACCCATTTAACAGGATTTTTGAAGTAAAATCCATGTGTAGACTTGTAGTATTTTGATAATGAAGACATAAACAAGTTTAAACAAGGTTTTAGTGGGTTTAAATAAGAAATAAAAAAGTAGAAATTCTACTCTTCAAAGTGTGTGAAAAAGGGGTTAAAGATGTGATGAATATAAAATTATAAGGCTACATGCATTAATAAAAAGGAATTGGTATTTTCTTATAAAAAGTAGTCTTTAAGTGTAATTAGATTTATTTAATAAAGAAGTAAAGAAATATATAAATTGAAAATATGCTTAGCAAAGGTATTGAACAAGTATTAGTGGTTAAACATTGAAAAGTTAGTACGTGTAACTTATTGAAAGATTAACACTTATGAATTTGTGGGATAAAGAGATTTCCAACTTGAGAAGAATGATACTCCAAATATTAAAAAGGTGTTAAAGTGTTGAAAGCACTTAAGTAATAGTATGATTAACTCAAAGGTGTTGGGAAAACATCACTTGTAAAATGGAGAAAAATGACAAGTTTGGAAACAAATGGGTAAAATGGTAATTTTACTTAAAGTGGAACATTTTTATGAAATAAAAATATTGAAAAAGGTGTTACACAAATGGGTCCTAAATGAATATAATTTTTGTAATAAAATCAAAGTAAAAGTATAAAGGACATGAAATGATAATTTCAAAGTGTAACATGAATTGGGGTGAAACCCAGAGTTTGGCTTTGGTCGAGTAAAAAGAGGGAAATAAGGAATAACGTGGACATTTATAAAATGTTAAAACATATAAATGAAAATAGGATGACACCTAGATTATTAAGGAGGACCCAGAGCCTTAGGGTGAAAGACCCCAAACCACTGGTCAGAGTATATGGTGGCGTCACCGACGGTGTGGAGCTCGTTAAAGTACGCAGTTTATTAGAAGATTCCAAGAATAAGATAAAGGAATAAGGAACATGTTAAGAAACAGTTTGTGTGCTAAAATGTGTTAACACAACCTAAATTGAATGAATTAATAAATGTTCCTGAAAATAACAAAATGGACACGTAAATGTGAAATTGATTAATGTCCATAAGGTAAGGAAAAGGGTAAAGTAAGTGGGTAAAAGGGGTGGCTAAGTAACCTAAGAAGTTCAAACCATAATTAACATAAGAGTGTCTTGTAAAAGGTTTTCAAAGACTAAATAAGTATTTTCCAACATGGTGTCCTCGTGTGTTGAAAAGGTGATTTTTAATGAAAACACTAATGCGAATTGGTTAAAGTGAAAAAGGTAATTTCGGTAAAGAAATGATTTATGTTAAATAAAGTGTAGTGGTTTCTAGTATTTAACCATGTGCGTTAAATAAAAGGATAAATGTTAAGTTAAGACCAAAGTCTTTTATGAGAATAAGGTAAATTAATTGGGATAAATAACGTTTTCGGAAGGAAAACAGTTTCATGAATTAAGTATATATATATATATATAGAGAGAGAGAGAGAGAGAGAGAGAGAGACCCTCCTGTAAGGACTCCTTAGGGTGCAGACCCCGATACATACCATTTTTTTAAAATAGTAAAAAAATAAATGTTTTGATGAAACTTCATGTATATGATCTTCACGATGAGAAGATCATCTCCAATTTTTTTCATCAAAAAATTCAATAAAAAAATCGTTGAGATGAGGTAATATGTAAAAAATGGTATAAATATGCATTTTCGACTGTTGAAATGTGGGTGATAATCTCACCCACTTTTCGATTGAATTTTTTTTAATGAAACTTCATGGATATGATCTCGATAGTGAGAAGATCATATCCATGAAGTTTCATAAAAAAATTCAATCAATAAAGTGGCTGGCGCCGACCCAACATTTCAACGTTTGGGAATGGATATTTATACCCTTTTTTACATATCACATCATTCCAACGGTTTTTTTATTGAATTTTTTGATGAAAAAAATTCGAGATGATCTTCTAACCGTGGACATCATATCGACGAAGTTTCATAAAAAAATTCTCTTTTTTACTATTTTTAAAAAATGGTATGTACCAGGGTCTGCACCATAAGGAGTCCTTACAGGAGACTTTCTGTATATATATATGTACAAGGTAGTTGCAAGTACACGTAGGTATAATGTGTTAGAGTCTCCTTTCTGCCGTTCGTTTCTATGATGCACGTTTATATTCCCACTGGGCATTAGCTCACGCCCTCGTCTTTGTTACGACAGGTTGGGTGCCGATTCATATTTTGAGAGAGTTATGTAGGCAAGTGTTTTATTTAATCTTACGTTAGTAGTTCTGTATGCTTGGACCCCGGGATTCTTCCCATGGGTCATTCACGTAGTTTGAACTTGATATTAGAATCGCATGCTAAACAAGTGAAACATTAATTGAAATAAAACTGGGCTATAAACATTATTTAGGTTGTTTCATTGCACTTCACACTGAACGCTAAGGTCGGACCGGGTTGACTATGAGTAACCCATAAATTCGAACGGGGGCATTGCAAATAGTATCAGATCTTTAGGTTCAAGGTTTCTTTCGGGAGTGACGTGGTGAGGTCGGTAGTGGATCTTTCAATGTCAGTGTTGGTTTTGGCCCGGTCACGCTAGTTTGGTGACGATTTAGTTCATGTCCTCCACGATAAAGTCAGAGATGTTAGAACGACAAGTAAGTTAGTGTTTGGTGGCATACGATCAAATTAATAGTTATTAAATCGCTTTCGTGCTTTTAATTATGTGTTAGTAATTTACAGGTGTCCATGCAAGCCAATAGTTGTGACACTGTGGTTGTTACTGTGAGGTGCTCGTGTTTAATCCTTGATGCCATATAATCCTTTGAGATATTAATAGAATGATGTGACGCCTACGAGGCAAGTAGCACAAATTGTGTACAGTCAACAATAAGGGTTGATAGTTAGGATGTCGTGACTAAGCAATGATGATTGGTGATTAAAATGCACATAAACCCTAGGTGTGGCACTTAAGGGTGGTTAACGCCGATAATAGAGTTAGGTAAATTCAAATTCTTGGGATAATACCATAATGTGTGGATAGTCGATGAGCATGTAAATTTGTTTGGGTTAAATTTTGAGGCTAGGTACATTCAGCCTTAATTGATAGGATGCTATCATTGTGGGTGAGTACTTTAGTAACTGTTGACTAATGAATGTATCTCATAAGCGTTGATTAGAATTATGTGTCGTTTATGACAAAGATGTTACGTATGCAACAATGATGATTGAGGAGGCTTAGGAGTGAACTCTAGATAGTCTTATATGATGGGGTTTTAGAAAATATAGTGTGACTTTAAGGAATAGGATCTTTAGTGATGTCGGTGGTGCATATCTAGAGGTTTATACATTGTAGGTGACGTCCTGTATCCGCCCAAATCCTCAGTAGCATTAGTTATGGTTTATACGTGGCATGTGGTCACATCCGTCTGGAAGAAAGATAAGATTATTAAGTGTAGAGACTCGTTTTAGCCACCAAAGTAATGGCTAGGTGCGAGATAATCCGAGTATGAGTGTAGTTTAAGAGTATACCGGAGTGTCCATAGGACTAAGTGGGTGTGGCATAATTAGGGACATGAATCTACTTGTTGTGACTCCCTGAGGTGTTATATGGTTAAGGTGCGCCATGTGTGGAAGCTCATGGACTAGTGTCTTTGTTAGCACCAAGTAATACTGATGTGGGTATTGAAAGGTTGGTAGAGCGCACCTAGAATGATAAAGGTATGAATGATGGAATCTTGTCAGGCCTTGAGTACGATTACATAGAATGTGTCTGGTGTCCTTAGGAGACCAATTAAGTTCGGTATAAAGGAGAATTAACATCCTAGTAATGATTGTGTTGAGGGTCAGGTGATGATCTCGAATTGCTGTTCAGGGTTTAGAAGAGTCGTATAGTGTACGTGCTGGGTGTGGCTTCCCGAATCGGCACATATGGGTAGTGTAATCCCTAAAATAAGATGATGGATTGTGTCATTATAGGCATGATGCTCGGATGTCATGAAATAACTAGTATTGGTTTTGTGACACTCAGTTTCGAGGTGTACTAGGAAATATATTCGAGATTTAGGTTGATGTCGCTGGGTGGAGATTTGAAATGGCAACGAAGGTGGGGAGATATCGAAGCATGATAGAATGTTGGTAGTGTGTGTCGATGCTATATCCTAGGATAGTCTTAGCAAGGTATGGACTAGTTCTTGGCATGTCCTTGTAATACCCCTTATTTCAGAGGATATTGAATTTAATTAAATTGGAGATATAGAATTTAATTAAATTAGAGATTTGGGAATTTATTTAATTCGGAGAAATGATTTAATTCGATGATTTAAATTTAATTAATTTAGTTTATTTTAATTTCACGAGTGCCGTATTTTGAGGTGAAAATCAGATGATTATATAAAGTGACTTGGATGGTGATTTAGAGGCCACTGTTGATTCCGAAAGGGTCGAAATAGTCAAAATAGTGTACCCGGGTGTATAGTTTGGGTGCGAGGGCGATTTTAGACCAACCCGACACCATTTAAGGGCGTTTCGGTCATTCGAGAGTTTGTGGTTTGGAGAACTCCGAAAATTAAAAGAGTATTTTAGTCTTTGGATTTATAGGCTAGGGTTAACTCAAATTAGAGAAGAAATAGGTCATTAGAGAGGAAGAAAAGAGGATTGTTGAAGCTTTTAACACCAATTCTCACCACCGACGTGACATAATCGTAATCGGAGCAACGAGAGATCATCTCTATCATCATATCAATGAAATCAGTCCTGAAATTATAAGGCAAGTGTTTATCTTGCATAATTTTGAAGAAGTTATAATACCCATGTAGGGTAGGATTTTCAATTTCATGATTTCAATTATGTTCTTAGGATTTAGATGAATATAACTCATGATTCGATGTAGGATTGAATGTAGAATGAATCCATATGTGACGATAAAATAAAATTAGAATATATTTGATGATTAATATGGAATCTTTATGGGTTGTTGATTGAAGAACATGAATCTTAAATGACTTAGGGTTTAATTGATGAACATAAGATGTCAATCTACCGAAATTTGTAATGTAACTTTAAATGTATCCCATTTAAATTGTACTTATAATTAGAGTGAGAACCACAGATTCGTGGAAAGATCTATGTCTTATATTTCTAATGAGTTTTGAATCAAGTCAATCGGAGTTCTGTAAAGGGAGTAATTGACGTTTTACTATAGGGTGTTTGATCTATCAGCATAGTATTTTGCCATAACTTTTTACGTCACTTTAAACGTGTGCCATTTTAATTGTACTTAGAATTAGAGTGAAAGACATAGATGTCTCAAAATTTCTATGTCTTATCTTTCCAATGATAATTTAATGAGGTCAATTGGGGTTCTATAGAGGGAGAAATCGAAATTTTACTACAGGGTGTTTAATCTGCCAGAAAATTTATGACCCGATTTGGTTACACATAATTACCCAATTTTTCTTGTTTAAGCCATGAACTTGTGTATAATTATCGGGGGATTTTTGGGATGTCTTCAAATTATAGTGAGGTATATAATGATCACTATTAGTCCAATGGTAAGGTTGTGGTTTAGTCATGAGGGAGAAGAAGTAAGGCTAAGGATAATCGGGCATAGTTTGTAATGTGAGTAAATTCGGGGGAATGAGAAAGAATCATGGAGAGATGAGTGAACCTATGATCCCGAAAAATAGTGTAGGAGTGTGTTATCTACTGATATTTAACCAGGGGGTAACTAGGCCCTTCGGGTAGATATTAATCCTTGGGAAAATGCGATAGAGAGTCATAATCATATATCGATAGTACGTCGAGTATTTGAGAGATATATATCACGTACGAAGTATATTTATAGTCTGAATATAAATCTATATGAGTTATAGATATGGGTTTTAGTTTATACCTATATGGATTATATATATATATATATATATATATAGTGTGTGTGTATATCTATATGAGTTATAGTTATGGGTTGAGTGTATACCTATACGGGTTATATATATAGATGGTGTGTATATCTATGCGAGTTATAATTATGGGTTGAGTTTATATCTATAAGAATTGTATTCATAGGTGGTATGTATACCTATACGGATTATATTTATAGATTGGGTGTATACCTATATGCGACATATGGATTAGGTTGTGTGTATGCCTATTATGTACTTTCTTATGTATAAGCATACCCATGCTGCCTGCTATCAGGAGGTTTCCGCACAGAGGGAGATCCCACCTTGGCGATTCCAGTGAGGTCTGGATTAGTGGCCCAGAACATAGAACTCAGGGGTCTCAGTATGTATCGTGTATTATAGACACTAGTAGGTTATTAGGGTACATTAGGTATGTGCGTAGCCCAAAGGCCTAAATCTATGTTCGCCTCCATAATACGTGTTGACGAATTTTGGGTTCAAGGAGACATGCAGAACCATTAGTCCTTGATTTTGTACGAGAGGTACATGGATTTGATAGCAGAGTATGCCGGCATCACGAGGGGCCATTCTGGAGATGCCATATTTGTATATATTATAGTGTGATATATATATATATATACATGTGTGATTATTCTACTTATATGTGATGGTAGAAAGGATAAATAGTGTATATCTAAAAGTAAAAAGTGATTATGTGATTATTTTACTTATATGTGATGATAGAAAGAATAAATACTGTATATCTAAAAGTAAAAGTGATTATGTGATTTTTCTACTTGTGCGTGATGTAGGGAGGATAAATAGTGTATGTCAAAAAGTGATTCAATTAAGAAATAATCTACTTAGTATGTGAAAGTAGTAAAGATAGACGGTGTATATCTAAAGATAATTTAAGTAGAGCTACTTAATGAAATGGTTTAATAATAACAGACGAGAAATGTTAATTATTAATATTACGAAAGCGTACAATATGGGTGGTACGGTAAAGTTAAAGAGATAGTTTAACTAAGGACTTATTGAGTAAAGTTTGGAATGCGATGGCGTACTGTATGGGCGGTACGGGGAAGCTAAGCTTGTTAGTGGTTAATTAGTTATTGATGAGACCTAGTTGGGATGGGTAGCATATATAGGTAGATGACGTTAGGCGTGCACATTAGTTGAGAGGTGAGGAGCTCAAGGGAGTGTGCGTTAAACTAACATGTGTAATCAATAACTACTTTTTAACCGTGATTTAAATGCTTGCAAGATATTTTCGAAAGTTTTTCTTAGACTGACCCATGTGCAAAATGTTTTCAAAACCTTTTAGGTTTCCAACCACAGGGACGCCCATCTTGATGATCTGTTCTAGGAATGCGTTGCTGAAGCACTTGTGGATGCTTGCAGGATTTGGATTAGATGCTTCAGTTACTTCATTCCTAGAGTATGATGGAGTTCAACCATTTCGTTCGGGCGTGTTTCCCCTTCAGCTATTGCATTTATTTCAGTTCAGACTTGTACTTAGGTTTATATTTATATGTTGGACTTTATATTAGACTTGGGAATCGATGGTTTATTCAGGATTATAGTATTTAGTTAGTTACCTTGTTGATTGATAGATATTATTTATGCGTGGATGGTTTGGTAATTGTAGTTAATTCCTCATGTTGTAGGTTAATGAAAGATAAAATTTTGGCACCGGTTTATTTAAAACGTAGGTGGTTAGTAATTTAAAAAGTTTTCGACAGTGATGCTAAGAATGAACCAAATGAGATTCCTATTTTATTTTTATGAAGGACTGATCACCCGGTATTTAAATTGACGGGGTGTCACAATCCTTCCAAGCCGATACATATTAGAAGGTATGGCCCTGTGTGGTACTTGCCACCCTTAGGATTCCAACGACGGACGGTGTGGTCACCATGTAAATTCAGTTTGGGTAGAATCCCGAAAGTAAGCTTAGTGGCAATCTCGTGTAGTCAAAGGTCGGATAAAGGTGACCGCCTTGAGTAATTCCTATGGGAATTTGATGATTTCGATCATTGTATGAGAAGGCACACAGTAACCCAGATTCTATAGGTTGGTGATGTCATCACCAGTAAATGGACAAGGTCAGTGTAGACAATGGTTTTAGACGTCCACAAATCGGGGTGGCTCATGTGTGTTACGGATGCGAGGAGTAGGATCTTATTCCCAAGGAGGGAAGTTGGACATTGACTCCCTAGAAAACTAAAGGTTCGTATGTTGGTTCTTACGAGAATGAATAGTTGTGATTCGATTTATCATAGTCGGTGACCCAATCTAGGGTATGTGGCTAGAATTAGTACACGATGAGAACGTCGGGAATGAGTGACATGATTTCTATCATATAACGTAGGTTTGTTTTCATAAATCATAGTCGAACGCGTATGGGCAAAGTTTTTTGGGACGGTTTCTTATTCCTTCGGACTCTCGTGTGTCCCTTTCGATTTTGATAATTGGTAATTGGTATTCTCACATATGTGGTAACTTGGATTGGTGCTATGTCATGGTACGATGTGGTTGGGCCTAGTAGAGCACGGTGGATCGGGTATGGTCAATGAAACTCGATAAATAGGAGCGCCCTATCTGAGGTATTATTACTGTTGATGTAAAAAATTAGATCGCTCTAATTATTCAATCACAGATAAATAAAATGAAACAAAGATTTTTAAAGTGGTTCAGCCTTATAAGAATGGCCTACGTCCACTGTTATGTTATTGCTGGGTGTTTGGGAATTCTTGATTACAAGTTCAGTCAAGAAATTCCGGTCCCTTTGAATGAGGGTGATACAAGGTATTTATAGCCCTTAGGCTGTACATGAATGGGTTGATACATTAAATAATATACATATGAAAGGGTAATACATTTAATGCAGCGTGTGCGTCAAGATGATAAACATTCAATGAATAGTTGAACTGTTGACATTCTGGCAATTAATACTACGGCCGAGATGCAGCTCGGACCGCCTTAGTTGCTCGTTGCTCAGGAGTTCCTCGGAGCGCTAGAGTACCTCGGAGTGTTGCAGTTCCTCGGTATATCCTCTTTGCTCGGGGAGCACATGAGTTGGTCGAGGATATGAACTTCCTCGTTGTTATTGTACCACGTAGATTGACAAGTGTCTTCGTATGATTCGTCCACATCAGCATATTAATTTTGGTATCAACAGAAGCCCCCAATGTTTCATATTTCGAACTTTGAGGAGTATGGAACATTCTTTCTCAGTTTATTGCGATATTGAATGATCTTCCTGGGTTTTAGGAGCATCGTATTTGAATTTATTTCCAAATTCAACGAATCCGCCTTTTTTCGAACTTTTAAGAGCGCTTCGATCTTAGTGCCCTTTTTGTCCTTTTAGCCGTCGGAAGTTCAATAGTTTCTTTTTTGTAATCATTTCCTTCGCCGCTTCCCAAGGCAAAGTATTTAAACTTCTTAGGTAACCATACCGTCTTCTTCTTTTTCCAATTTCCTGCATTCAAGCTTTCTATTTTCTCCTTCTCTCTTGTGCGTTCATCCTAGTTTTCGTTCGTTGTCAACATACCTCCTTTCTTCCTGTAAGATCTTCTTCCTTTCTTCTGTATCTCTTTTATTCTGTATGGTTTATATTGTGGAGTCTGTTGAGAAATTTCGTTCCGATTTTTCCATTCCTTACTGGGTAACTCTGGAGGTTCTTTCTGAGCCTTTAGATTATTTTCGATTGGCTGAGGGACATTGGTTCCCCAGTTTATTCATTGCTGAATGCGGATTTTCTTTTTCGCCAAACCCATTGTGTCTTGAGTTTTGTCAGTATTTTGATATTGTCCCTGCAAAAATAGCCCCCAATTCATGGAGAATAATTAATGGGGTGTACAAATTAAATCTAACTCATGGTACTCGTATAGGGATCCCTGAAATTATGTATTGCTATAAATGGGCCATTCTAGATAATATTTATTACTTAAAAACTAGGTTTATGAATAGGGCTCTTGTAGTTAACCTCCCTGATTCAAATAGAGATTATTTTGAACATGGGGTTGTTATTAAAAATTGGCAATATGCCCCTTTAGTTGGAGATGGAGGATACAACGGTCCCAGATGCCCCCCATATGGAAATGGGATAGGTTTATTTTTCATTTCATTTCTTTTACTTATGAAATTATGCTTTTATCATGTTTGACAAAATGTATGACTGATATCTCATTATGTGTTTGTTTGCAGTTGATAGTAAAAGAAAAACTCCAAAAGAATCAGAGGTTAATGTTAAGCATCTGAAACTTATCTGGGGTTTGCATAAGAACGTTGCAGATGAGCACATCAGGTCTGCATCATATTTGCTACAATATAAGAGTTATACAACCTCTTATACTGCTCGCCCTGTTGAGCCAGCTTCAACTCCAGAGGATTCTTCTTCAGATTCTCATCTTCCTTTAAGTCAGAGAATGGGTAAGAAAAGAGCTCCTCCTGCTCTATTTGATGACATTACTTCTGCTGCTGGGGCCAAGAAAAACAAAACTGATGTCCCAGAGGGGACTAAAAAGGTGTATGCTGCACCTTCCAAAACTACCGAGAAGCCCCCAGTGGCTCCGAGCAAGAAGGTTGCTCCTGTGGAAATAATTGCTATCTCTCCGACCAAGAGTTCTTCCTTGGTTGAAGCTGCTGAAGTCCCTTTGAGGAGATTGAGGAAATCATCCTCAGTCAATTTGGCTGAAACTGCGTCCTCTCTACCAGCTGGTGGTGTTGGTGTTCCAACCATCATTCCTCCGAGCTCTGCAATGAGCTCGGTAAAAACTTGGATCATACCCGAGGTCCAAGGAATTGATGAAAAAATTTCTAGGGATATGCTGACATCCCTAGCTACTCGTCATCTTGCCTCGGTAAATTTCTCACATTCTGAATTTTCTTTCTTTCTCTGAATGCTTGCATTTTGTATTGACTTTACTGTTTTTCTCATCTTTCAGCTGGTGAACTGTTTCAATAATATCGTGAAGAAGGATGAAGCTATTAAAGCTTCAAGCTCCTCGTCAGGTGTAGAGGATGCTCTGCTGGGTTTGACCCAATCCTTGAAGGAATCTCGCCAACAGTATAGTGAGGACAAGGCTGTTTGGGAGAAAAAGTTGTCAATAGTTGAAGCTGAGAAGGTGAAGTTGTCTGAGATCTCCAAGAGTTTGGAGAATAAAGTGAAAAGTTTAGGGGTTGAGCATAAGAAATATGACGACAAGCTCAAGAATTTTGGAGAACTTGAGGATAAACTGAAGAAGGCAGAGGAAGAATTGTCCGCCTTGCGAGTTATCAAGGGCAAAAAAGAAGAATTGGATGCAAAGCTCTCCTCGGAGAAATTGAGAAGAAAGCTATCAGTTAAAAAATCCTTCAGCGCAGGCTGGGATAAAGGATGGGACAAGGGGATTACTGCGATGACATCCCAAGTTCAATACGGGAAGTTGAAATACTTCCGAGATGGCTGGGTAGCTGCTCTACAGGAATTGAAGATCAAGGATGATTCCGAGCTATTCCAGCTACACCTCCCTGGTCCTCCTCCACCAATTATGGAAGAAGGAGAAGATGAGCCTGTCTCTGATGAATCTTCTATGGCCATAGGTGATCAAGTCCCTGCCTCTCTTCCTGCTGCCAACGAGGACATTTCTTCCATGCCTCCTCCTTCTGAGAAAATTTCAACTCCGGCTGTTCAAGCTGCTATCACCTCCGAGCAACCAAGCTCCTCGTCCCAGCCTCCCGAGAAAGTCTTGGGAGACAAGGAAAAGGTGTGAAGTTGTTCGGTATCATTTCTATCTTTTATTATAACTTGTAATCAAACAATGTAATCTTTTGATGATCTAATAAAATACATTTTTGTTCATCTCTGTTGTTGATGATTTGTTTTTGTTGATTGTTGTCTTTTTCTCATCCTTAGTTTGTTGCTAGAATGGAACTGATATCTGCACATGATACCAAGCTGATGCAGCAATGTCACGAATATTATAAGGCTGGTCATACAGACCTTAGTACATCAGAAATTGCTGACATCCTTGGCCATGATGCCTCAGAACAGGCAATTGAGGCTTATCGGTACTTGAAAGATTTACTCGACCGAGCTGTGGCCAACAATGTAGCCTACTACGACTTGATTGAGGAACTTCATTATTCCTTAGAAGATCTCCAAGGTCAGCACAATGAATCAATGGCTTTGTTGCACAAGGAATATGAAAATAGATATCAACAGCTTTCTTCTGACACAGGCCATAAAAAGATCCTGGCTGGATACGATGTTAGGGAAAGAACTTTAAAACGTGAAGTCGAGGCTTGCAGGCAGATTGCTGAGTTGCTAGAACAGGAGAACAATAATTTGCAGAAAAAGTTGGCACAGTATGAATCTGCAACGTCATCTTCCACTGCTTTAGTACAAGTTACCGATGAAGGTTTCTCGTTCTTAGAGGTTGAGAATGTCAAATTAAGGCAAGAACTGGACAACTTAAGAAAATCTGTTATTCCTGTGACTGCTCGGGGACGAGGAAGAGCTTCTCATGGGCGAGGAAGAGCTGTTCAAAATGTTGCCGAGGAGCAAAGTTCTCCAGTCGTTGCTCGGAGTCGATCAAGAGTTCTTAGCCGTAATGTTGAAGAGGCTCGCACTCAATCTACTTTGGAAACTCAAGCATACCAATTAAACGCCAAGGATAGGGCTTTATCTGAAATGTCCAAGAAAAATCTATCTTTGGAAGATCAACTTACTGCAATGAAGTCTGCCTTGAATGATAAAGATGTTTTTTCCAGGAGCGTTCACGAACAATTGGATAGATTAACCTTCCGATTCCATAAACAACCCAGGGAATTTTGGATGGCAGGATACAATGAAGCCCTTGTTCATTTAGATGCTCGGATTGAACATGCCAATAATGAAGGTTATAAGCAGGGGTGGTTGAACGCCCTAGGTGTACTGAAATTGGAGCAAGGGCATTTTTTATGGGATTATCACGCTCCAGGGTTATTAGATTTGCCTGTTCCACCTTTCAAATTGGACATGGAATGGATCCCAGCTCGTTCCATTCCTCGGAGTTTAATTTCAAAATATCTCGGCGACTATAGTCTTCATTCTCAGACTGAATTATCTCGTCCAGAGCATCTCTTGGATACACCTTCTGTGATGAACGTCAGAATGCTCAGAGATATTAATTTCATCAATTATCCTCTTTGCTTAGAAGACCCTCCTGCCGGCGAGGAACCTGTTTCAAAAGCTAAAGGAAAGAAACCAATAGAATAGGTTTTTCAATGTAATAATTAGCACATATGTATAGCTTGTAATACATTTTTATCTTAATGAAAGAATTTCATTTTCTGTTTGCAAATTTGTATTGCGATTATCTTGTGTTTATTTTTACATTTTTACATTTGTGTATATGTATCTGTTAAAAAGATAACAATATGACGCTGTTCATCAACCAACTTAGTAATCAAAATTATAAATATCAATGTTGCTCAATCACTTAATAATAAAGTAATGAGTATAAAATGTTTAAAATGTTTCCAACCAACCAAGGTTGTTAAATTGTGTTTGTCGACCAACTACAGTTTATGGGTTTTTATCCCCGACCAACCATACTTGGTAATTTTTTTTTATAAAATGTGCCCGACCAACCATGGTCGATAATTTATCCTCGTCGACTAAGTATAGTTGATCACCGACCAACTATACTTGGTTCAGTTTAGAATTCTTTGTATTTTCTGGAATGATTTTACCTTCCGACCAACTTGTTGGCCTATTTTCAAAATGATATTGTTCTTCCCTCAACCGTAGTTGATTATGGAACTATCAGGTTCCTTCGAACTATCTTGTCCACTAGTTATCTTACCAACCTTAGTTGGTCACGCTAGTGTACGCCTCCTAACCAAAGGAGTATATTTTTTGGTTCTTTCAAACTTTCTGTCCACTAGTTATCTTACCAACCTTAGTTGGTCACGCTAGTGTACGCCTCCTAACCAAAGGAGTATATTTTTTTGTTCTTTCGAACTTTCTGTCCACTAGTTATCTTACCAACCTTAGTTGGTCACGCTAGTGTACGCCTCCTAACCAAAGGAGTATATTTTTTGGTTCTTTCGAACTTTCGTCTTCTTTTTGCTATCGAGCAGCGTAGTGTACAACACTAGTATTCCCCGAAAAACTTTCAAACAAAGGAGAGGAAAATGGTGAAAACATCATCGTTTTATTCATATTGATGGAACCGTTGTACATTTTACATCATTGATAATACTTGCGAAGGTGTTCAGCATTCCAAGCATTCTTGAATTCTTCTCCTTCTAGAGTTGCTATTCGGTAAGGTCCATGCCAATTTGCTTCCAATTTATTATGCTTCTGAATGACCTTCTTTAGCACATAATCTCCTTCTTTTAAATCGCATTTCCTCACCCTTTTGTTGTAGAAAAGAGCTGTTCGTTGTTGATAAGCAGCATTCCTAATGGCTGCTTCTTCTCTGACTTCCTCGAGCATATTCAAATCCAGTCTTCTCATCAAGTCGCTGACTGGGGAATTGAAATTCAGCACTCTGTGTGTTGGGAGATCTAACTCGGCAGGTATTACAGCCTCACTTCCAAATGCCAGCATATATGGTGATTCTCCAGTCGCTGCTCGGGGAGTTGTTCGGTAAGCCCACAATACTGATTGTAGCTCGTTAATCCAGTTAGCTTTAGCTTCACTTAGCCTTTTCTTCAAACCATTTAGCAGTGTTCTATTCGTCACTTCAGTCTGTCCATTGCTTTGAGGATGGCCTGGTGCTGAATGGACCTTCAAAATGTTTGACTGATGACAATAAGCAGCAAATTCCTCGTTATCAAATTGGGTTCCATGGTCTGTGATGAAGGCATGAGGGAGACCATATCGACAGATGATATTCTTCCAAACGAACTGATATACCTTCTCGTACGTCATGTCGATGAGGGGTTCATCTTCTACCCGCTTAGTAAAATAGTCTACCGCGATGACGAGGTACTTGAATCTTCCTCGGGTGGTCGGCAATGGTCCCACCAAATCAATTCCCCACATGGCGAATGGCCAAGGGGAAGTTATGGGTGTCAACAATGCTTGTGGAGTTCGTCGGATAGAGGAAAAACGTTGACACTTGTCACATTTCTTAGCGTAGGCTATACAATCAGCCCTCATTGTCGGCCAATAGTATCCTTGAGTCATTACCCTTTGTAAAAGCGTTCGACCTGCTACATGAGCTCCACAAGACCCTTCATAGATTTCTTCAATCAATTCCTTCACCTCGGAGGGATGTACACATCTCTGCAAACCTGCCATAATTCCTCGTCTATATAAAATACCATTAGTTAATACATACCGAGCAGCTTTATACTTCAATTTTTTGGCAGCGAGCTTATCCTCTGGTAATCCTCCCTCTTCAATATATATCCTGATGGGATCCATCCAAGATGGTCCTAAATCTAGGGTAATAACACTCATCGTCAAGTTTTCATCTATGCTCCGACTTTCCAATACTTCAATTGGTATCGTTCTTCGCAGCTCGGTACGAGTAGCTGATGCTAGTCGGGCCAGTGCGTCTGCTTGTACATTCTCCATTCTCGGTATTCTCACCAATTGAATGGCATCAAATTCTGTTAGTAACTCCATCACTTTTGCATGATATTTTGCCATTAAATCTCCTTTAACTGCATATGTTCCTGTCATCTGATTTACAATTAATTGAGAATCACTGAATACAATTACTTGCCGTGCTTCCATAACTTTTGCTAAGTTTAAACCCGCTATCATGGCCTCATACTCAGCTTCATTATTAGAGGCTTTGAATTGGAATCGTAAAGCATATTCCATGTCAATCTCATCTGGGGTGCTCAAAACAATTCCTGCGCCGCAACCTGCTCTGCAAGATGAACCATCTACATATAATCTCCATATGGGTAACCCGTCTTCAAATTCCTTATCTAACAGGGTTCCTCGGTGAAATATTTGTTACTTCTTTTCGTCCTCCCTTGACACTTTTTGCTCCTTGTTGACCATCTCTTCTCGTTCTTCAACCAACCGGGGCTGGTTTGAATTTGAAGTTGATGATCCTTCTACATCCATAGGCCCTTTTACCAACCGGAGTTGGTCTGGACTTATGTCTGTTGATCCTGTAACATCCATAGGTTGGTCAGCGATCAGTTTTTGTTCCTCGGGGGTATCAGGATATGTAAATTCTGCTATAAAATCTGCTACATCTTGCCCTTTCAATGATGCTCTGGGTTCATACACAATATCATATTCACCGAGCTCTATTGCCCAGTACATCAATCTCCCTGACTTTTCTGGCTTATGAAGGGCTTGTCTCAATGGCATGTCGATATAAACGACGATGGTATGGGCCTGTAAATATGGCCTCATTCTTCTACTTGCTTCAATTAATGCCAATGCCAATTTTTCTAACTTTGGGTACCTGATCTCTGCACCTCGGAAAGCCTTACTTGTATAATAAATTGGTTTCTGGACTCCATTCTCCAATCTGATCAATGCCGAGCTAACTGCATTCTCTGATACTGCTAGATATAAGTACAACTTCTCTCCTGTTATTGGCCTAGACAATAATGGAGGTGCTCCCAAATACTTTTTCAAGTCTTGAAAGGCCTTCTCACATTCATCAGTCCATTCAAAAGTTTTTCGAAGTGTTTTGAAGAATGGGATGCATTTGTCAGTTGCTCGGGATACAAATCTGTTGAGCGCTTTAACTCGTCCTGTAAGACTCTGCACTTCTTTCTTTGTTGTTGGAGATCGCAACCCTAAAAGAGCTTTGATCTTATCTGGATTTGCTTCAATGCCTCGCTGGTTGACAATGTATCCGAGAAACATTCCTTCTCGTACTCCAAATGTGCACTTCATCGGGTTGAGCTTCATTTGGTATTTATCCAGTTATCAAATGTCTGAGCTAAGTCAACTAGATGATCTGCAGCTTTCTTGCTTTTTGTTAGCATATCATCGACATAGACTTCCATGTTGCAACTGATTTGTTCGGTGAAAACCTTGTTCATCAGCCGCTGGTATGTCGCTCCTGCATTTTTCAAACCAAAAGGCATAACATTATAGCAATAAGTTCCCCTAGGGGTAATAAAAGAAGTACTTTCCCTATCTTCAGGTTTCATTTTGATCTGGTTGTAGCCAGAGTAAGCATCCATGAAGCTGAGCAGCTCATGTCCCGAGGTAGCATCCACTAGTTGGTCAATTCTGGGCAATGGAAAATGATCTTTTGGGCATGCCTTGTTGAGATCAGTGAAATCAACACACATTCTTCATTTATTGTTCTTCTTCTTTACCATCACCACATTTTCCAGCCAGTCTGGATATTTCACATCTTCAATGAATTGGGCTTTCTGGAGCTTCTCGACCTCCTCTTGTATGGCTTGATTCTTCTCGGGGCTAAATACCCTTCTTCTCTGCTTCACAGGCTTGATCTCCTTATTCACATTGAGTTCATGACATAAGAAGTTTGGATCTATTCCTGGCATGTCCTCATGACTCCATGCGAAAGTTTTCTTCCTGTTTCTCAAGAACATTATCAACTCTTGTTTTATTGAAGCATCCAACGACGAACCTATCTGAGTTACTCGTTCAGGGTGCTCCTCGTCCAGAATAATATTTTCTGTAGATTCTACTACCTGTCCTTTTACAAGTTGGGATTCATCCCTGGGATCAAGAGTTTCAATTTCTGTACCTTCCTCCACCTGGTAGGTAATAGTCTTTTTCCTTGATTCTTCAGGCTCCTCTTGCTCGGCAGATGAATAATAGCATTCCCGAGCTATTTTTTGATCACCTTTCACAACTCCTACTCCGAAGTTTGTTGGGAATTTTAAGCATTGATGCACTGTAGATGGAACTGCTTCGAACTTCTTCAAACCAACTCTTCCCATGATGATGTTGTAGGCTGACTGCACATTCTTATCCATTACAAAGAAGCGTATTCTTTCTGTTCGATAAGCAGGCCAAGTTCCAATGAATATGTCTAACTTGATCGTCCCAAGTGGAAAAACTTTCTCGCCAGCAAAACCCAGAAGGGGTCTGTGATAAGGTTCCAATTGAGATAATTTCAAATTCAAGCTATCAAAACATGAATAGTACATGATGTCTGCCGAACTACCATTGTCCACCAACACCCTTGAAATCACTACATCTTTCATCCTCATTTTGATCACCAAGGGATCGTTGTGAGGGTAAAGAACACCGGCCAAATCATTTTTTGAAAAACCAATAACTAGCTTCTCTTTATTTACCTTCCTCGGACGATCATCCTCGGCAAGATTTATTCGTTGAATATATGAGCAGGCTTGAGCCTCTCCGAGATAGGCCTTTCTTTCTGCAGTAAGGTCTCCCCCTCCAACATCTCCTCCTGTAATAACATTACAATCAAATGACCCAAAACGTATGGAAAATACCTCTCGTTCAGGCTGTCTTGGCTTCTTTGGAAGATCGGGGTCTTCATCTGGATCATCTTCATGATCTCTTTTCTTTTTCTCCTCCGTCCGACGAGGAGATCTGGAATGATCTCTGGTTCTATCATCATTCTTCCTTTCACCTCTGCGATCTACATACTTTGACAACTTTCCTCTTCAGATGAGCGTTTCAATCTCGTTCTGAAGGGCTATGAAATTTTTGGTCGTATGGCCATGATCTTTATGGAACTCGCAATATTTGGCCCTATTCCTCAGGTCAGGATTGGTCCTCAATTTATCTGGCCACTTGATTTCTTCGTTATTCTTGATTTCTTCTAAAACATGATTAATACCCATCTTCAATGGAGTATAATTATCATATTTCTTCAGGACTTCCCATGACGTCCTATTATTCTTGGAGTGCTTGTCACCACCATTACCTTTTTGCTCTTTCTTCTTAGATTTGTCAACCTCCACCTTGGTTTCTTTATCCATATTCTTCTTCGCAGCCATAGCCTCCTCGACATTCATGATTTTGGCCGCTTTTGCCATCAACTCCGACATAGTTTTAGGTGGATCTTTGGCCAAAGTATAATATAACTTGTTAGGCAGCAATCCACTCATCAAAGCAGTGATCGCTGTCTTTTCTTCGTAATCTATGACCTCCAACTTCTCGTTATTGAAACGAGTTATGTAATCTCTAGTACTCTCACCTGATTTTTGTCTAACACTTAACAAGTGCGCTACTCGATTTACTGGCTTTGCTCCAAAACAGAAATTACCAATGAACAACTCGGCTAACTGAATAAAAGTTGAAATCTTACCCCGAGGAAGATTGTTGTACCATATCTGTGCAGATCCGGTAAGAGTTCCCGAAAATGCTTTACACCTCATCTCGTCGGGAACATCATATATGTCGGCAGCAGCCTGGTATTGTTCTATATGAAGAACAGGATCTGTCTTTCCATCATATTTAGGGGTCACTACAGGTGCTTTAAATTTCGACGGTGTAGGAAAATTCACAATGGCCTGCACAAAAGGTGTCCCTTGAACAAAAGTTCTCTGTAAGGGATTCCTTTCTTTAACCATTTATCCAAGTCTATCCTCCAATCGCTGAATGGAACCCTTCCACACTTCATTTCCTTCCTTGGGCTGCTTAGTCCGATCAATTGATTGTTCTGACGTAGCTTCCTGAGATCTATCTCGACGAGTAGCTGGTCTTGATTGTGCTGATCCTTCTCTCAAACCTGATGGTGGTCGAAAGTTTCTCGATGGCGCTCTAGGTGGACTCATATTTCTCCTTGGTCCTAACCGACTGAAAGGAGATGCTCTGCTTAATCTTTCCAGGGCGCTAGTTCTCTTCGGAGAGAGGGTGATATGTTGATCTGTATCCGTAGCCCGTATCGATGAAGTTCGCCCAGGTTGATAAGAAAAATCATTAGATTCTTCATTACGAAATGACTCAGTACGCCTGGATTGTGATTACCCACGATCACTCCTTTGCCTTGAATGGGTAGGTGCACCGCCGTGAAGAGTTTGAATGAGTTGCCTCATTGTTTCTTGCATGGCGGTTTGTCCTTCAGCTAGATTCGTCATAATTCTAGCCAGATCTGGAGGTGCAGATGGATTTGAAGGATTTCCAGTATTTCCAGCATTTCGATTACTGGATTCTGGATTATCTGCCATTGATGATAAATGATTTTTGGTGAAAAAACGATAGTAATAGTCATTTCCCACAGACGGCGCCAATCTGTTGATGTAAAAAATTAGATCGCTCTAATTATTCAATCACAGATAACTAAAATGAAACAAAGATTTTTAAAGTGGTTCATCCTTATAAGAATGGCCTACGTCCACTGTTATGTTATTGCTGGGTGTTTGGGAATTCTTGATTACAAGTTCAGTCAAGAAATTCCGGTCCCTTTGAATGAGGGTGATACAAGGTATTTATAGCCCTTAGGCTGTACATGAATGGGTTGATACATTAAATGGTATACATATGAAAGGGTAATACATTTAATGCAGCGTGTGCGTCAAGATGATAAACATTCAATGAATAGTTGAACTGTTGACATTCTGGAAATTAATACTACGGCCGAGATGCAGCTCGGACCACCTTAGTTGCTCGTTGCTCAGGAGTTTCTCGGAGCGCTAGAGTACCTCGGAGTGTTGCAGTTCCTCGGTATATCCTCTTTGCTCGGGGAGCACATGAGTTGGTCGAGGAAATGAACTTCCTCGTTGTTATTGTACCACGTAGATTGACAAGTGTCTTCGTATGATTCGTCCACATCAGCATATTAATTTTGGTATCAACAATTACTATTACATAAAGTTCTATGTACGGGTGGATGTGCTTTCATCCACACGATTTTCTCATAATATTGGCTTTTCTTAGGATTAACGACTTTTCGAATGGCCGTCATAACAGTCAGTGGCTCCAGTTGCAAAGAGTGGGATGATGACTTGAGGATATGGTATAGTGTTAGAAGTCAAGGAAAAACTTAGCATACGGTGTTTCTTTGCCACAATGAGTGGATTAGAGCGAGGATCCAACGAGTGTTCGAAGGTGAGACGTCGAGAGTAGTACTAGGGTCATCAGAATGATGCAACAAAAGGTGTAAGCCCACAGATGATTTGGTAAGAATATTGCTTCTTAGAGTGAAAAATTAGCATATTATGGTTATTGGAAAGCTCAAGTGAGTTGTGTGGTCATGATAACCTAGAAATTTGGGGGACGTAGGATGCGTAGTCCTAAGAATGGAAATGGTGCTTGATAAGGAATTTGATGCCTGGTACTACTGTGGTCCGATCTTTGGTGAGTGTCGATCACTAGAGAGGATTGTTATTGAGGCACCTATATGCTTTGGGTGTTAGCCAAAGTAGTACTAGGAATCGATTGATCACGGTCATCAAATGATGGAGGATCGGAGCCAGTTATTTGACGCTCATTATTGGTGAAGTGGTGAGAGTTAGAGCATGTTGCATGTTGAGCCATTGGTGACCAACCCCGTGTGAGGATGCGTGGTGTGACCTTAGTATTGATGACTTCAACGATTTTGTCTTGGAGGATTTCTATGGCTTAGAATAGATGTTGGTGAACTCCATATGCTTAAAAATTGACGAGTCAAGAATTTCGAGGACAAAATTCCCCAAGGAGGGAAGTTTGTAATACCCCGCCCTAATGTTTCATTTAATTTCGCCGCACAAGTTGAAACGGCGTGAGACCCTTAGGACTTGGACAATTATGACTGGGATTATATTCTGATTTATCTATCTTGAGGCTTGAGGATAATTATTGGAAGTGTGGGTAAAAAATGAAAGAAATAGAGAAAATGAAAAATGGGTCGTTCAAATGACATGCATGTCACTTTAAAGGAGATACAAGGTCGCTTGAAACAGGAGATTAAACGAGCTTCAAAGAGACCCCACTGCCTAACAGTTCCAGGTGGCGCGAAGGTCGTTATAATCCACCTATAGAGCGAGATGCCATAATCATTCGAACGAGGCTCAATGTCATTTTAATGAGGCTCAATGTTGTTTGAATGACGTATTTTGAAATTATGTTTATCATATTGCCCATGTGCGCTGTCACATTCGGGACCATTAGGTACCCTTGATTTGATGAGCTATCAAGCTCTGATGTGTACAGATTGGGCAAAATGATAATCTTAGGACTTGGGAGGCTTTTATCAGGGTTTGCTTGACGCATTTAGGACATTTTAAAAATAGGAGAATATGGAAGAGGGAGAGATAGAGAGTGTGGAGTAGTCTTCCACCATTATTGGCCTTCCACTACCATTCTACCACCATTCCACCACCATAAACCACCATATTTATTGTCTATTACACCATATATACCCATTTCCACCATGGATGAGGAGAACCATAAATTTATGGAGATATTGTTGGGGGTTCTTGAAGATGGAAATGAAAGATTAATGGGGTTTAAAGGGGGTTCTTGCTTGGAAACTTGATGGAGCATGCTTTTGGAGTGGGGCAACCTCCTGGAGGCCACCTTTGGAGGTAGGAGGTTGCCATCGTTTTAGACCTTTCATGACTAACATTGTTGGAGCTCCATTTACGATGGGAAATCTTACTCTTAGTATTAAGACTCTATTTTGTGTATTTGTTGTAGATTACATGGGTAAGATGCATTTGGGTAAATGATGAAAATCATGTAGAGTGAGTAATAAACATTTTTATGAAATAAAAACATCACAAAATGTTATTTTGTTGAGAAATAATGATGAATAGATATTTCAAAGTTTCTTGAAATGTAGATTGGGATTTTTATGAAAATGGTGTATTTTCTAGAAAATTGATGTTAAACATTTCATGAAATAAAATGTTTGAAAATGATGATTGATTTCACTAAAACATTGGTGAAATAATGTTTCCAAGTCTCTTGCAAAAATTTAGATTTTATAAAATATGGACATTTGTTGAGTTTTGAGGAAGTAAAAATATCTTTTATGACTTGAAAGTGCACTTTTAAAAGTAGTATGGATTTATTGAATGAAATGTATGTTTAACCCATTTAATAGGATTTTTGAAGTAAAATCCATATCCTCATGTGTATAGACTTATAGTATTTTGATAATGAACACAAACAAGTTTAAACAAGGTTTTAGTGGGCTTAAACAACATATAAGAATAGTGAAATTTTTTCTCTTCAAAGTTGTGAAAAAGGGGTTAAAGGTGTGATGGATATAAAATTATAAGACTACCATATATTGATAAAAAAAAGAAATGGCATTTTATTATAAAAAGTAGTCTTTAAGTGTAATTAGATTTCTTGAATAAAGAAGTAAGAAATATCCAAAGTGGAAATATGGTTAGTAAAGGTATTGGATATGTGTTAATGGTTCAACATCGGAAAGTTAATATGTGTAACTTAATATTGTTGAAAGATTAACACTTATGAATTTGAAAATGAGATAATGGGATAAAGAGGTTTCGAACTTGGGAAGAATGATACTCCAAATAATAAAAAAGTGTTGAAAGCACTTAAGAAGTAGTATGAGTAACTTAAAGATGTTGGAAAACATCACTTGTAAAATGGAGAAAAATGATAAGTTTCGAAACAAATGGGTAAAATGCTAATTTTATTTAAAGGGGAACATTTTTAGGAAATAAAAAGTTGAAAAAGGGGTTACACAAATTGGTCCTAAATGAATATGCTTTTTGGAATAAAATCAAAGTTAAAGTGTAAAGGACATGAAATGATAATTTGAAAGTGTAACATGAATTGGGGTGAAACCCCGAGTTTGGGTTCAACCAGGTAAAAAGAGGGAAAAAATGAATAATTTGGATATTTGTAAAATTTTAAAACACATAAAAGGAACTCGGATGACACCGTGATAATCAAGGAGGGATTGGAGCCCTGAGGTGAAAAACCTAAAACCACTGGCCTGAGTATATGGTAGCGTCGCCGACGGTGTGGAGCCCGTTAAAGTACACGATTTATTGAAAGATTATGAGAATAAGATAAAGGAATAAGGAACATGTCAAGAAATGGGTTTTGTGATAAACTGTGCTAAGACAAACTAACTTGAATGAATTAATGAATGTTCCGGAAAATGATAAAATGGATAAGTAAGTGCGAAATTGATTATTGCCCATTAGGTAAGAAAAAGGGTAAAGTAAGTGGGTAAAAGGGGTGTCTAAGCAACTTAAGAGGTTAAAGCGATAATTAACACAATAGTGTGCTGTAAAATCTTGGTGTTCGCGTGTATTGAAAGGGTGATTTTCAATGAAAATACTAATGCAAATTGATCAAAGTGAAAAGGGTAATTTCGGTAAAGAAATGGTTTAGGTTAAATAAAGTGTAGTGGTTTCAAATATTTAACCGTGTGCGTTAAATATAAGGATAAATTTCAAGTTAATAAATGATAAGTCTTTTATGAGATGTAGGTAAATTAGTCGGGATAAATAGCGTTTTCGAAAGTAAAAAGGTTTCATTCTTTAAGTATATGTCTCTCTCTCTCTCTCTCTCTCTCTCTCTAGAGAGAGAGAGAGAGCCTCCTGTGCATACTAAGTTTACACAAGTGTTGGCGCACACCAATTTTTTTTAAATATTAAAAAAATATTTCTGAGTTAATTTTTTATAAGATATTTGAACTTTTCAATGGACCAATAAAAAAATCACTTCAAACAAACTTTTTTTTGCTATTTTTAAAAAATCGGTCAAACTTTCGCAGTTTTTAAAGTGCTTAAAAGCAGCGAAAGTTTAATCGATTTTGTAAAAATAGCAAAAAAAGTGTTTTTGAGCTGATTTGTTTTATATGGGTCCCTTGAACTGTTTAAATATCACACACAAAAAAAAAGCTCAAAATTAAAAAAAAATGATGTGCAAACTTAGTGTGCACATGAGACTATATATATATATATATATATATATATATATATATGTACAAGGTAGTGCACGTGCACGTAGGTATAAAATTTTAGTGTCTCCTTTCTGTCGTTCATTGTTATGCTGCATTTGTATATTCCCACTGGGCATTGGCTCACACCCTCATCTTTGTTACGCCCGGTTGAGTGCATGTTCGTATTTTGAGAGCGTTATACATGTAAGCTTTTTCTAATCTTACTTTAGTATCTCTGTATGATTGGACCCCAAGATGCTTCCCATGGGTCCTTCAAGTAGTTTGAACTTGAAATTGGAATCTAATGCTAAACAAGTGAAACGTTAATTGAAATAATACCGGACTAGCAACATTATATAGGTTGTTTCATTGCACTTCATACCTAATGCTCGGGTTAGTCCGGATTGACTACGGGTAACCCATAAATTCGGGTCGGTGCATTACCTTAGAGACCTCCACGAAGGTGTCTGTGGTGTCCATAAAGGCCTAAAGATCTTGGTCTACAAGATCTTGAGGCAAGGGTACTTCTGGAAAAAATTAGGGAAGGAAGGAAAGGATTTAGTCCATCGTTATGACAAGTTTCAAAGGTTCTATTTTATTCCAAAGCAGTTGACAAAGAAGATCGATATGATGTTAAGTTTATAAACCTTTTCTCAATGGGGAGTGGATTTGGTAAGGTCCCCACCCCTCAACAAAGGCAAAAAAAAGTTATATATTATAGCCATTGATTACTTCACCAAGTGAGCTGGGACGAAACCCTTAACTACCATTACAAAGAAGAAAACTACCAACTTTATTTGAAATAACATCATTTGAAGGTTTGGCTTGCCTCGGGCCATCATCTCTTACAACAACAAACAATTTCGTAACCCAACTTTTAATGAATCTTCTCAAGCTATGGCATAAGCAATCATTAATCATCTCTGAGCCACCCTCGGGACAATGGTCAAGTCGAGGTAATCGATATAACCATCTTCCATAGACTAAATAAGAGGTTAGATAAGGCTAGGGGCTATGGTTTGAGGAGCTATTGAGCATTTTTTGGTCCTATAGAACTACAGTTAGAGGCCCGACAAGAAAACTCCATTTTCCTTGACCTTTGGCACTGAGGCAGTTATCCGGACAGATGTTGAATTACTTACACAAAGGGTAGATAAATTCAAACCAGAGGATAATAACGAAGGTCTCAGGAGGTCTCTGGATGAATTAGAGGAAAGGGTATTAAGATTCACTGATGCGAATGGTTGCCTACAAGCAAAGGACGACCTCCTACTTCAACAAAAAGGTTTTCCACGGAGAATTCAAGGTGGGTGACTAGGTCTTAAGAAAGGTTACCCTTTCAAATAGAAATTCGAACGAAGTAAAATTGGGCCCTAAATGGGAAGGTCCCTATGTAGTGTTCATAATAGTGAGGCCATGGTAATATTACCTTAAAGACATGAACGGATTCGAACTTTCGCACACGTGGAAGAGAGAGCACCTAAAAAAATACTATCAATGATGTATCATGCTACTTGAATGGAATAAAAAAAGAATTATTTTTGCTACCTATGATGTCTCAATACGGTGCCTAAATATGAGTTACAAAGACTGAAGCCTTGGCTTTAAACACTAGACATATGTTTGCAACACCTTAGACCAAACACTCAAGGAGTTACAAGGATTTAATTCTTAACTCCCAAATTACCCAACGTCTTAAACGACCGAATAAATGTTTCAAGACTTCAATCCTTGGCTTCAAACACATGACTGAGGTCCACAATACCTTAGGAAAAAAACTCATTGAGTTAAAAGGTTTAAATCCTTGACTGCCAATGTCCTCAAGGTATTAAGGGCCCAACAAGAGTTGCAAGACATTAATTGTTGGCTCTAGTTAACAGTTAAAGGTCTAAAGAACCAAGAAATACTAAAGGAATTATCAATGTTTTCATCTGTGATTCCACTTGAATTGACTAAGGTTTAAGGAACCATAACACTGAACTTAAAAGGACCCTCTTTGCACCAAAAAATATTTTCAAGAACAAATAATTATATACAAATGCAAAAAAACTTAGCACATTATTCTCCTCAACCCCGTTTTCAGAAAAGACTAATCAAAAGTTATTTTTATGACCATGACTAATAATTTGGGACTTAGAAAGAATTCCATTTCCCAAAAAAAAATTTGGGGGGGGGGAGTGGGGCTATGTTCTTGTACGTAACAATTGTTCAAAATTTCATTTTTATAAAAGCGCAAGATCCCAAACTTTGTAAGCAAAGGTTAAGAGGTCTCAAGACCCTTGGTGAGACCTCAAAAGTATGCCATAAGGCTTTCATCCTAGTAGGATAAAGTCCATAGGTCTTATGACCCATTTCGGGACTTTATATTTGAAAATTTTCTAACTCTAGAGATCTGGTGACCCAATGTAGAACTTCAGAATTGAAAATTCCTAAGCGCAGAGATCCTAGGACCCATTAGGAGCATAAAGTTACAAAACTTTCCAAGTCCAGAGGTCTTATGATCCATTGTGGGACTTCAGATTTCAAAAATCCTAAAGTCAGAGGTCTTAGGACCCATTGGGAGGGCTTGAGGTTATGAAAATTCCTAAGTTCTATGGTCCTTGGACCCTCAACAGAGGTGGGATATTTAACCAAATGTTTTCATCCTTAGAAAAAAACATGTTTAAGAGGTCTTAGCACGCATTATGAAGCAAATTTAAAGTTTAAATTTTAAATTTAAGGTCTTAAGACCTTCGTAGTTTATTTTTTTATCTTTACACCCAAAAATTTTAGGGCGTTAAGTGTTTGTATAAAAAAATTGGGCCTTCAGTCCTAAGAAACTAAAAGTACAAGGGGTTTTATTATTATAAGGTCTTGTAACACCCCGTAATTTTGAGGATTTAGTATTTAATTATTTTTGGGAGAAAATAAAAATATTTAAATTGGAGAAACTTAAATTTATGATTTGGAGAATTTATTTGAGTGAGAAGAATTATTTTTATTTGGCGACTTTAAATTAAATTGTTCGAATTAATGTGTGTCGCATTTTGAGGTTGAAATTTGGAAATGTTATAAAGTATTTCAGATGATAATTCTGAGTGCGCAGTCGAGTCCCGATGGGTCGAGATAGTCAAAAAAGAGTACTCGGGGTGTAATAATCGGGTCTCGGGGCATTTTTGGGCATAGCCGGGCCCACACAGGGTGATTTGGGTCATTTTAATTAGGCCCGTATGGCCTAAAACGGGATTAGGGATTTTAAACCTATTTGGGGGAAAAGTTGAACGGCAGTTAACAAATTCTAAACCTAGGGTTTGAGAGAGACACAGAGGAAATAAAATCAAGAGCCAATTGGGGATTTTTGGAGCCAAATTAAGGGACTAATTGGGGTGTTCTTCATCAACACCTTAACTACACCAACGGATCAGACGCTACGAATGATTCTAGGCAAGTGGTTAACTGTTATGATTCTAAATTGGTGATAATCAATTTATATTTTTGTGATGTGTAAACCAAAATCCGTTTTGGGAATAAATGGGTATTAAGTGAAATCGGTATTTGGAAAATGGTATATCTTGATGAGATTTGGGATGACATTAGTAGGTTTCATGATTCTATAGTTTAGGAATATGAACCGTATGATTAAGTCCAGCATGAATGGACATTTAAATTCTGATATTAGAATTGTAAAGTGTTTGGGTGTTTGAAACCCGAGTAAAACCCGAATCTGTAAAGCGTTAAGATTTGTGGAAATTGGTGATTGAATTAAGGCTTCTAGGTTGAGTAAAACCTGTTTTCATATGTTAATATGGTAGATTATGATCGGATACTTTTATGGGAGAAAGTAGAAGCTTGAATGGGTTAACAATGGCTGAACAGCAAGCCGGAGAAGAAAAGGGACCTGGTCGATCGATCGATCGATCGATGGTCCAAGAATTTTGGCAATTCAGCTAGTTTTATTTATATATATAAGGGAAATTAATTTAGGATTTAATTCCTACTTTTATTTATTGATAAATTCATATGTGACACATATTCCTTAGCAATTATAAGGTGATATAATTGGGTTTAGGAGGGTGATAATTGTATGCCATGAGATGAATAAATTTCGGGAAATAATTTATGAGTATTGATTTTGGACCGAGGAAAAATATTCGGGTATTATAGATGAGAGGTACTACATTATTAAAGGAATTGAGGTGTAATTAATTATTTATGGGGCGAAATATAGAATCGGGTATTAACGATGGTACGGGCCAAGTGAGCGAGTCCGGGTATAATGGTTGGGCGACACCATGTGTTAAATTAATTAATGCGTAAATTAATTAAATTAGAGTCAGACCATAGACTTGAATTGGTATTAATTAATTAATGTGTAAATTAATTAAATTAGAGTCGAACCATAGACTCAGATTTGTAATAATTAATTGATGTGTTAATTAATTAAATTAGAGTCGGACTGTAGACCCGGGAAAGTGATAAATTTATTAATGTGTTATTTAATTAAATTAGAGTCGGATCGTAGACTCGGGAAGGTAATGAAATTTATTAATGAGAGATTAATTAATTTAGAGTCAGACCATAGACTCGGGAATATATAGGATAGTGTTACGGGTTTTAGTACACGGTAAAGTCGGAATTTATATTTTATATTTATACGGTGTAGTGATAGTATATATATATATATATATATATATATATATATATATATATATATATATATATATACACATGTGTGTACTTTGTGTGTGCTATTAAATATCAGGGACTAGATATTTATTTAAGTTATATGCTCTAGTGCTATCAAGGGAGGTTGCACGATGTGGGTGAATCCCCTAGCTTGAGGAGTAGGGTGAGTATATCCCCATGTCATAGCGTTCAGTATATGGGTGAGGGTTTATCTCACTTTCAGGGAAGGAATATGACCGCCTCCACTACGCTTATATTTTGAGCCAGGTTGGTGAGCGATTCCAGCTTAGGGAACTAGGTTATGTGAGCACACTTAGTGAGATAGCACTTTAGAGGGAATCATCCGGAGAGGGTATACTCGAAGGGATGAATATACATATGATAAATGGGTGGATGTTGTGGTAGAGGTACGTATATAATGGTAGTAAATATTATATGCGGGTAATAATACAGTGTGTGATATAATTATTTTATATAACTTGTGTCACAGTTATATGATATTATTTAAAGGAAATTAATTAAGTTAAATAATGAGATAACTTATAACCCATGAATAATAATACTCGGTTTAGAGTGTAAAGGCAAGGGAGGATTACAAGGACTAGTTGGACGGGGTAGTACAACTAGGTGGGGATAAGGTAATCGTTATGTGTGCACTTAAGTGGAGGGGTGAGAATGTCCTCAAGAGAGTACGACACTAACTTAAATATGGAGCGCATTCATATATTTTAAATTACTGCAGTTAATTCACTTGCTAAATATTTTCAAAATGTTTTGGGTTCTAACCCTTGCTATAAAACTATTTTCAAAACCTTTTAGGTGTCTAGCCACAGGGACGCCATGATTGATATTCTATTCCAGGGACACGGAGCTGCGGCATATGTGGATGCTAGCAGGAGCTTGGATTAGACGCATCGTTCTTTCATTCCTAGAGTAGGAATCATTTATCAGTTTCAGTTTTATTTAGGGCATGTCGCCCAGACTTTCAGTTCAGTTTTCAGATTTTTATTCAGGTGTTGAATATTTGTATTGGACTATTTATTTTGGTGGCCGATGGTTTATTCGGCATGTAGTCATTATTTAATCAGTTGATTTAATTCAGTTGTGTGAATGGATTATATTTATTTCTGCATGTACTGTTTGGTTTAGTTAATAAGATAAAAATTGGCACCAGCTTTTGGAATACTAGGTGGTTAGTAAGTTTTAAAAGGCTTTTCGACAGTGATGCTAAGGATGAACCAACTGGGATTCCTGTTTTAATTTGGTATAGGACTGATCACCCGGTATTTTATTGGGGGGTGTCATAGGTCTAATGACCCATTTCAGAACCTCAGTCCTGACTTAAAAAGTCACACAAGTATATGGAAGAGGTCTTAGGACCCTCAGGTATACATCAACAAATTTAATGCTCGAGTTATTTTACTTTACCAAGAAATCTTGGGGGACTAAAAGGGTAACTACCTTCTGGAAGACCTCAGACAGATGAATGCTATGCAAAAATTCCTTAGAAAAACAAGAGTAAAGCTATTGTAAAACAAAGAAAAGAAGTATATAAGTCAAAATTTCAGAATTCAAGCCATTGTCATTATCATTGATATAGGGGTGTGATATTATAATAGATGGCCCACGGCCCAAGAGAGCTCAAAAGAAAAAAATACAAATATTACATAAAAGCCTTCTCAATGTTTGATATTGATAGAGGTTTCCATCACAAGGGCTTCACTCTCTTTCTTTTAAGATCTTGAATGGGACTGGGAGATGGAGGCTGTGACACCCTGCCTAATAAAATACCGGGTGATCAGTCCTATACCAAATTAAAATAGGAATCCCAGTTGGTTCATCCTTAACATCACTGTCGAAAACTTTTTAAAACTTACTAACCTCCTAGTATTCCAAAAGCTGGTGCCAAATTTTAAGTTTTAAATTACACAAAACAATACATGCGGAAATAAATGTAATCCATTCATACAACAGAATTAAAACAACCGAATAATTAATTAAACAATTTGCCGAATAAACCATCGGCCACCAAAGTAAATAGTCCAACAACAATTAACCAACAATAGAATAAATACATCTGAACTGCAACTGAAAAGTCTGGGTCACATGCCCTAAGGAAACTGAAACTGGGAGATGATTCCTACTCTAGGAAAGAATGAATGATGAATCTAATGCAAGCTCCTTCTAGCATCCACATATGCCGCAGCTCCGTTTACCTGGAATAGAATATCAATCCTGGCGTCCCTGTGACTGGACACCTAAAAGGTTTTGAAAATAGTATTATAGCAAGGGTTAGAACCCAAAATATTTTGAAAATATTTACCAAGTGAATTAACTGCAGTAATTTAAAATGCATGAATGCGCTTCATATTTAAGTTAGTGTCGCACTCTCTTCAGGACATTCTCACCCCTCCACTAATGTGCACACCTACCGGTTACCTTAACCCCACCTAGTTGTACTAATCCATCCAACTAGTCCTGGTATAACCTCCCCTTTCTATACTACTCTAACCCGAGTATAATTATTCATGAGTTATAAGTTATCTCACCAATTAACTTAATTAATTCCTTCTTAAATAATAGCCTATAACTGTGACACCAGTTATATAAAGTAAATACATCACACACTGTATTATTACCCGCATATAATATTTAATACCATTATATACGTACCTTTATTAAAACATCCACACATATATCATACGTATATCCATCCCTGCCAGTATACCCTCATCGGATGATTCCCCCTAAAGTGCTATCTCACTAGGTGTGCTCACATAACCTAGTTACCCAAGTTGGAATCGCTCACCAACCTGGCCTAAAACATAAACGAAGTGGAGGCGGTCAAATTCCTTCCCTGAAAGTGAGATAAGCCCCTCACCCATATACCTGATGCTATGACATGGGGATTTACTCACCCTACTCCTTAAGCTAGGGGATTCACCCACATCGCGCAACCTCCCTTGATAGCACTAGAGTATATAAATCAAATAAATATCTAGTCACGGATATTTAATAGCACACATAATATACACACACACACACACACATATATATATATATATATATCACTACACCGTACATATATAAAATAAACCCCGGAACCATGTACTCAAAACCCGTAGCACTAGCCTGTAATTTCCTAAGTCTCTGAGCTGACTCAACTTAATTAATTTTCTCACTCAATAATCTATCATCTTCCCGAGTCTGTGGTCCGACTCTAATTCATTTAATTCACACATTTATTTATATAATATTTTCCCCGAGTCTATGGTGTGACTCTAATATAAATATTTTACACATTAATTTATATGATAATTGCCCGAGTCTATGATTCGACTCTAATTTAATTAATTAGCACATCAATTAATTTATTACCTTCCCAAGTCTACAGTCCGACTCTAATTTAATTAATTAACACATCAATTAATTTAATACCTTTCCGAGTCTACAGTCCGACTCTAATTTAATTAATTAACACATCAATTAATTTAATACCTTCCCGAGTCTATAGTCCGACTCTAATTTAATTAATTAACACATCAATTAATTTAATACCTTCCCGAGTCTACAGTCCGACTCTAATTTAATTAATTAACATATCAATTAATTTAATACTTGGTGTTGCCCAACCATTATACTCGGACTCGCTCACTTGGCCCGTACCATCATTAATACCCGATTTTATATTTCGCCCAATAACCAATTAATTACACCTAATTCCTTTAATAATGTAGTACCACTCAACTACAATACCCGAACATTTTTCTCGGTCCAAAATCAATACTTACGAATTATTTCCCGAAATTCATTAATCTCATGACATATAATTATCACCCTCCTAAACCCAATTATATCACCTTATAATTGTTAAGGAATATGTGTCACATATGAATTTATCACTACATAACAAGTGGGGGAAAAATCTTTACTAAATTTCCCTTTATACATAAAACTGGCGAACCTGCCAAAATCCTGGGACCATCGATCGATCGATCGATCGAACAGGGATTCGTCTTCTCCGGCTTGCTGTTTCAGCCATTGATGAACCCTTAAGCTTTTTGTTTCTTCCCAAACCTTTACCCAATCTCAACCAATATTATTTCCACACAAGAAAATGTTCTAAACACCCTAGAGACCTTAATCCATCATCAATTTATACATAACCCTAAGTATATCCGATTTGGGTTTTTCACCCGAGTTTCGTTCTATCGAATCTGATCTAACCATTTTTTTCCAGTCCAATTAATCACTAATACATATTGTAATCCACTCTATAATTCAATCTTAACAGTCCCAAATCATAACTTTACCTTTATTGAGTGATTAAATTTGCCCATTACTCTAAATTCAGAAAACCCAATTTAATTATGGCTACACATCCAACACGAATTTTCATATACACATACTATGATATGAATTGATTATCATCAATTTAAGAGTCGCAACAGTTAATCACTTGCCTGGAATTTTTCGCAGGGTCTGGTCCGTTGGTGTTGTTAAGGTGTTGATGACGAACACCCCAATTAGTCTCTTAATTTGCCTCCAAAAGACCCCCAATTGGCTTCTTGATTTGTTTTCCCCAATTTCCTCTCAAACCCTAGGTTTAGAGTTGTGTTAACTGCCATTCAACACTTCTCCAATTAGGTTAAAAATCCAAAATCCCATTTTTGGCCACATGGGCCTAATTAAAATGGCCCGAATCACCTCGTGTGGGCCCGGCTATGCTCAAAAATGCCCCGAGACCCAATTGCTACCCTGGGTACTCTTTCTTTACTATCTCAATCCATCCGGACTCAATCGCGCCCTCAGAATTGCCATCCGAAATACTTTATAATATTTCCAAATTTCAACCTCAAAATGCGACACACATTAAATTCGAACAATTTAACTTAAAGTCTCTAATTATAAATAATTCTTCCCACTCCAATAAATTCTTCAAATCATAAATTTAAGTTTCTCCAATTTACATATTTTTATATCTCCTAAAAATAATCAAATATTAAATCCTCAAAATTACGGGGTGTTAAATACTTCCCCCCTTACAAAGGAATTTCGTCCTCGAAATTGAGATAATCCTAGTGGTCCAAGCTTCGCATATTACTCTCTAATCATGTGCCTCTAAGCCCGCTATATCTATCTCTCCTGCTTCTAACCATAAGTTACATAAATATGCATTTTAATTAACCAGGGCACCCATACACCCCGCACCCGAACTTAACCGCACAAAAGTTGCCTTAATTATCCTGGGTGCCCATACACCCTATCCCTGTGTTTTACCGCACGATATTTACCCGACTATGCTAGCCGCAACCCGTAATATAATTTCTAACTCGTAGTCCTATCACACACACACACACACACACACACACATATATATATATATATACACACACACACACACACACACACACACACAAACACACACACACACACACACACACACACATATATATATATATATATATATATATATATATATATATATATATATATATATATATATATATATATATACTGGACGGGGTACCCAACCCATGTACTAACGTCCAAACATCTCCCCACTTCTAATATTGCGCTAAGTTTCATGTGTGGAACGTCTCGCAAAGTGAAATCCAAACAAAGAACCCCCCTGATGCACTACTACCTAACATTATCGGTCGTTGAGATCCGTTAGACCCTCAGTCCATAGCACATACCCCCGAATACTTTTCTCTTAACACAAAAGTACATACGCCTACCCTTATGCTACAAACGACAACATAAAATACCGCTCCCTTACTATCACTAGTTCTTGCGCAAAATAAACCCCGAGCTATCTCTCCCTGCTCGAAAATAAATCTAACCACCCTGATTCACTTTAGTAAACACCCCTACTTACCGGGATAAAATGTGAGAAAACAAGACCTCACTATGTGTCTATCGCACCACACAATATAACATATATATACATACATATATATAGGCTAGACTCCCTCTCAGGTGATACCTAGTACCAATTACACCCTGGTGTCGCAAACACCAAAACTTACCCTCACTCTCCACAATAGTTCAAATCCATCGCTATCCAACCGATATTTGGGAAAATTATCAACCCTACTCCCATAATCCTCGAAAGTAGTAACCCTTTGCATAATTCAAACCTTCCCTCAGTGTACACCTCCACTCTCCCGTGGATAACACCAAAGAACTCCGCTACCCCACGGAAATTTTACCTACATACTATGGCTGCTCAGCCAGCTCACCCACTAAATTCGACTTACCCGCGAACTCTAGTGAAAATAATTCTTATATTGTGACACCCTCAATGTCACTCGAGACATACCCCATGCCCATATGATAAAATATAATTACCTCCATACTCTAGCTACAATGACTGATCCTCGGGTTCCGGAGCAGCTTCCCCCTGCCCGAACGCACCCATTACTTGTTGTAGTGGTTTTACATCCAGAACCTTGTCCTGTAGTTGACCCCTGCCTTGATTAGGACAATACCTCTTCATGTGTCCCACTTCCCCATAAACTAAACACCTTCTAATAAATTCACCCTACCACTAATCCCTTCCTTGCTGGCCTTATCGGAATTCCTGGCCATCCTGCCGATAGCCTCCAGCTCTAAATCGTTTGGCATGATTTCCCTCTCAAAAATCCTGCCCCTAATCTCCCCCTGTCTGCTGTTGGGATACCCCACTGGTATTATTCCCTCCTGCTTTATCCGACTGACTGGTTTCCACTCCCCTTCTGCTTCCTTTCACGTGGAAGCGAGATTCCTGACAGTGCAGGAGTGTTGCGTTAAACGACATCTATATAAGCTACTAACGCGGGATTACCAATCAAATGTTGTCTGATCCTCCAGACTAACCCCTCCATGAACCTTACTTTCTTTCTCTCTTCATCGCTTACCTCATCCGGTATAAAATTTTCCAAACGAGTGAATTTTTCCTGGTAATCGGCCACTGAATGGTCCCCTTGTGTTACCTACTTGCGGTCGAACCGCACCCAAAACTCTATAATAACTAATGTATCCCTTTCCTCAACTGTGGTGATCGACTCCCACCACTGTAGCGTTGCTCCCACTAACGTAAAAGTGTCTAGCATTTGCTTTTGTACTTCGTTGCAATCTACCATGCGTAGGTGAAGCTGGATATCTTTCTTCCACTGACACGCTAGGACCACATCTGAACCCCCTCGAAACTCTGGTGGATGGTCCTTTTGAAAGACCTCTCGTACTTGCTGCCACCCCGACGGCCCCGGGTGGGCCTGAACATCTGGTGCCACTAACACTTGTGGCTAATCTCGTGGAAAGTACCTTTCCATAGCGATCATCGTTGCTTCAACTTCCTGCGCCACTAATTTAGTTACTTGTGCTGCCGAAATTATCTCTGGAAGTTGCTGCGATAACTCTGGCTCCTAATGAGCCTCCCTAGTCTCATCTCCCCCTGTTGCCCTAGTTGCTCTCTCTCTTCTGGGCGGCATCTGGAATGAGAATCGAATTGTATGAGTTCACCCTCAAATATAAAGTAATTAGCAGAGGAACGTAAATGCGCATACATATAAGAATACAACAATCCTATAATAGGGCTCTACATAAAAAATTACTAAGATGAAACGTGAAAAGCTGCACAAATCCTAAGGACACTAGAACCTGATGCTCTGATACCATCTATGACACCCGCCTAATAAAATACAGGGTGATCAGTCCGATACCAAATTAAAATAGGAATCCCAGTTGGTTCATCCTTAGCATCACTGTCGAAAACTTTTTAAAACTTACTAACCTCCTAGTATTCTAAAAGCTAGTGCCAAATTTTAACTTTTTAATTAAACAAAATAATACATGCGGAAATGAATGTAAACCATTCACACAACGGAATTAAAACAACCAAATAATTAATTAAACAATTTGCCAAATAAACCATCGGCCACCAAAGTAAATAGTCCAACAACAATCAACCAACAATAGAATAAATACATATGAACTACAATTGAAAAGTTTGGGCGACGTGCCCTAAGGAAACTGAAACTGAGAGATGATTCTTACTCTAGGAAATAATGAACGATGCGTATAATCCAAGCTCTTACTAGCATCCACATATGCTGCAGCTCCGTGTCCCGGGAATAAAATATCAATCATGGCGTCCCTGTGGCTGGACACCTAGAAGGTTTTGAAAATAGTTTTATAGCAAGGGTTAGAACCCAAAACATTTTGAAAATATTTAGCAAGTGAATTACCTGCAGTAATTTAAAATGCATGAATGCGCTTCATTTTTAAGTTAGTGTCACACTCTCTTGAGGACATTCTCACCCCTCCACTAATGTGCACACCTAACGGTTACCTTAACCCCACCTAGTTTCACTACCCCGTTCAACTAGTCCTGGTATAACCTCCCCTTGATATAAGTTATCTCACCAATTAACTTAATTAACTCCTTCTTAAATAATAGCCTATAACCGTGATACCAGTTATGTAAAGTAAATACATCACACACTGTATTATTACCCGCATATAATATTTAATACTATTATATACGTACCTTTATTAAAACATCCACACATATATCATACGTATATCCATCCCTGCGAGTATACCCTCACCGGATGATTCCCCGTAAAGTGCTATCTCACTAGGTGTGCTCACATAACCTAGTTACCCAAGTTGGAATTGCTCACCAACCTGGTCTAAAACATAAACGAAGTGGAGGCGGTCATATTCCTTTCTTGGAAGTGAGATAAGCCCCTCACCCATATACCGGACGCTATGAGCTGGGGATATACTCACCCTACTCATCAAGCTTGGGGATTCACCCACATCGCGCAATCTCCCTTGATAGCACTAGAGTATATAAATCAAATAAATATCTAGTCACTGATATTTAATAGCACACACAATATATACACACACACACACACACACATATATATATATATACTATCATTACACCGTATATATATAAAATAAACCCCGACTTTACCGTGTACTCAAAACCCGTAACACTAGCCTGTAATTTCCTGAGTCTCTCACCTGACTCAACTTAATTAATTTTCTCACTTAATAATCTATCATCTTCCCGAGTCTGTGGTCCGACTCTAATTCATTTAATTCACACATTTATTTATATAATAGTTTCCCTGAGTCTATGGTCCGACTCTAATATAAATATTTTAGACATTAATTTATATGATAATTGCCCGAGTCTATTATTCGACTCTAATTTAATTAATTAGTATATCAATTAATTTATTACCTTCCCGAGTCTACAATCTGACTTTAATTTAATTAATTAACACATTAATTAATTTAATACCTTCCCGAGTCTACAGTCCGACTCTAATTTAATTAATTAACACATCAATTAATTTAATACCTTCCCGAGTCTACAGTCCGACTCTAATTTAATTAATTAACACATCAATTAATTTAATACTTGGTGTCGCCCGACCATTATACACGGACTCGCTCACTTGGCCCGTACCATCATTAATACCCGATTCTATATTTCACCCCATAACCAATGAATTACACCTAAATTCCTTTATTGTTGTAGTACCACTCAATTACAATACCCGAACATTTTCCTCGATCCAAAATCAATACTTACGAATTATTTTTCGAAATTTGTTCATCTCATGACATACAATTATCACCCTCCTAAACCCAATTATATCACCTTATAATTGTTAAGGAATATGTGTCACATATGAATTTATCACTACATAACAAGTCGGGGGAAAATCTAAGCTAAATTTCCTTTTATACATAAAACTGGTGAACCTGCCAAAATCCTGGGACCATCGATCGATTCGTCTTCTCCGACTTGCTGTTTCAGCCATTGATGAACCCTTAACCTTTTTATTTCTACCCAAACGTTTACCCAATCTCAAACAACATTATTTCCACACAAGAAAAGGTTCTAAACACCCTAGAGACATTAATCCATCATCAATTTATACATAACCTTAAGTATATCCGATTTGGGTTTTTCACCCGGGTTTCGTTCTACCGAATCTGACCTAACCATTTTTTTTAGTCCATTTAATCACTAATACATATTGTAATCCACTATACAATTCAATCTTAAAAGTCCCAAATCATAACTTCACCTTTATTGAGTGATTAAATCTGCTCATTACTCTAAATTCAGAAAATCCAATTTAATTATAGCTACACATCCAACACGAATTTTCATATACACATACTATGATATGAATTGATTATCATCAATTTAAGAGTCACAACAGTTAATCACTTGCCTGGAATTGTTCGTAGGGTCTGGTCCGTTGGTGTAGTTAAGGTGTTGATGATGAACACCCCAATTAGTCCCTTAATTTGGCTCCAAAAGACCCCCAATTGGCTTCTTGATTTGTTTTCCCCAATTTCCTCTCAAACCCTAGGTTTAGAGTTGTGTTAACTGCCATTCAACACTTCTCCAATTAGGTTAAAATTCCCAAATCCCGTTTTTGGCCACACGGGCCTAATTAAAATGGTCCGAATCACCCCGTGTGGGCCCGGCTATGCTAAAAAATGCTCTGAGACCTAATTGCTACCCCTGGGTACTCTTTTTTGTCTATCTTGACCCATCTAGACTCAACCGCACGCTTAGAATTTCCATCCGAAATACTTTATAATATTTCCAAATTTCGACCTCAAAATGCGACACACATTAAATTTGAACACTTTAACTGAAAGTCGCCAATTATAAATAGTTCTTCTCACTCCAATAAATTCTCCAAATCATAAATTTAAGTTTCTCCAATTTAAATATTTTTATATCTCCCAAAATTAATTAAATATTAAATCCTCAAAATTACGTGGGGTTACATAGGCTTTCTTGAGAGCTTATTTTTTTCTTGGACTTAAGAGGTAGAGGCTTTAAAAACATCATCACCACTACCGCTCTCATCGGTTGTGCTTTTATATCGAAACAGGAGGACTTCCACAAATAGGCCGAAAACATCCATGTCAGGAAAGAGCTCTTGGACCTTAGCCTTGCAAACCTCAAACCCAAAGTTGTACTTCTGGAAATGATATTTCTTATAAGGATTAGACTTAAGGTAGACATTCAGATTGATTTTCAACATGGCATGAATCCTCCCCTTGAGCTTAGTATGCTTCACTGGGACCTCTGTATATCCTCATGTGAGTTTTTTCCCTAAGAGGTCAGTTGGTCTTTTGTGACATTGAGATCAAACACCTGTTGCTTCAGTAAACCCATATACTTTCAGCGTGAAGAAGCTTCTTTTGAGAATTTTAAAGCTTGAGGGTCTAGTCCTGAAGTGACTCAGCCATGACTTTATGCTCAATCTGAGCCAAGGCATGATCCTCCCCAACCTTAGCCAAGGATTCCCGAGCACCAACCAAGAGGGAGGCACTGTCCCTGAGGGTCTTCTCATTGAGAAGCTTACCTTGTTCCAGTGAGGTAACACTATACTAAAAAATGCCAATCTGGCATGGTTATGCACGGAGAATCTGTCACGCTTTAAAATTGTTCCAAATTCTGAAATGGTTAATTAACAATTAGGCACGATTTAAAACCATTCCACAATTAGGAACGGTTTTAAACCATGCCAAATTGTCACATATTTCATTAAATCACACTCCCTTCAAATATACAATCGTTCTTACACTTCTTAACCCTAACCTATATTCTTTATCCCTCCCCGCCCTCTCTCTCTTTCTCTCTCTCTGACCACGGGTACCCCCTCTGGTACTTCTAAGCATTGTGGAGAACTACAACAGAGTTTCCAAATACACTAGAAAGAGAGTCTTGGGTTTCCTTCTCGGTAGTTCCTTTAAAATCATCTTAGATGTCATTAATAGCAACTCTAGTATTACTCATTCCATTTTCATTTCTTTTTATTCATTCAGATCTAAATTTCAATGTTTATTTATCATACATAACTATAAAAGAAGAACCTACAATAAGTTTTTATTTTTCCTTTTGTATTCATGATAAAGCATAAACATAATACGTGGAATTAGAATTTAGGGAAAATACGTTGGTAATCCCACCTACTTCTCTATATGTTTCTAGTCATTTCAGTTTGGTATCATTTCTTTAATTACTTGTCAAATTTTAAAGCCATATTTCATGAGTAAAATTGTATATTATTTATATCTTATATTCCGGGATATAATCCAAGTTTTGTTCCTTGCTTGGTTTTTATTAAACGAAAATTCTATTTGTATAGTGGATTAGTACAGAATCGTATGTACAGACTGCCACGTCATGTTTGTATTGGTCCGTATTTTGAGTGGACCTAAGATATGTGTTCATACAGATACGACACATCAACTTGCACATACTATATGGCTACATACTTTTTTTCTCCAAATACTTTAGTAATCTGGAACATTGGTCATGTTTAATTGATTATGTAGTTACTCAATAATTTTTAAATATATTTATTCCCATGTTCATATTTAATGATGGATCTACTTTGATAGAAGTTAACGTAATCGCAATATTGAAAAGATAAATGATTTCTCGAGTTTGTGTTGTATGAGGACTTTATACACTAATGTATCAAGTGTGATAATGTGTACTTTTAGCTATATATGAACGTATGGTGTCCATGAATTGCCTTTTAAACATTGTGCCATTTGAAGTTCATGTCTTTTATTTCATATATTTTACTAAACAAATAATTGAAACATCACATAAGTGTTTTGATATTATTTTTCATGTTATGATAGTTTATTGAGCTTGAAGTCATGGGGTATGCTTGTGGCATGCACATATTGTATACATGTTCTGTCTGAAGCTCGAATGCACCAACAAAATGTCATGGTTGATATTGGTTTTCATGTTATGATAATTTATTGAACTTTTAAGTCTCGGGGGCATGCTTGAAGAACACACATATTGTATACACTCCCGAAGCCCGAACGCACCAAGATAATGTTATGGTAGTGTGGTTATCTGCCGTTTTGGGAACTTTTGTATTTTGAGTGGGCAAAAGAATTTGCATTTAGATAAAATGGATGGGGATATGGTATCTTTCTTCTTTGATCTATTTGTTCATATTCCTTTTACTACATAAAATGATTAGTTTTATTTGTGAAGTGACGTTAAAAGGGATATCATTGTTATAACTATTGTTGGAAATTATGAATGCAAATACAGAAATGGAACACTTTATATATCTTCAAAAATGTCAACTTCAATACAACAATGTAATTTCTGAACAGTCACTATAAAACTTCAAGGCGTGATGTCACTTTCCTAAATACAGTATTTGCCCCACACGAAGAATTTCGGTATACAAACGGGAATCAGCAAATCCGTACTCAAGATACAATGAAGCAATTTCACTGTCTGCAACTTGTATATTTGAAGACAGCCCTTGGATGTATCAACGAAGAACAGTCAATCAAGTTCTTATTCTGTTTATGTGCACAAAACAGAATAAGAGAATTTGTATCTCCTGAAAATTGTAAGAGAGTAATAGCAGGGTCTGGAAATCTGAAACAGGTTTTGGTTATCAATGTAATTCCGTTTTTAGGCAGCCTTTATTTATAGAAAATGAAAGGCTTTGTCTTCAAGAGTCATGACTGTTGAATTAAGTCATTTCCGAACAGGTATGACTGTTAATTACCAACAGTCTTAAGTCCTTTCCGAACAGGTATAATAATACCGAATCAGTTTTGCACGGGTCAACCAAAAAGTGACCGCGCCCGAGCTACCGCGATCCGACCCGGACGAATCCCGACAACCCGCTACCACTGCGGACACGCGGCGTGCGAAGTGCAAAGTGCGCCACTAGCGCCTCTACAGCCCACTGCCCACTGCTTAGCGCGCGCGCGCGCGTGTGCGTGTGCGTACGGTGCTTCGCACCGTATTGAGGTCTCTTGAATAGCCTCTTAAATGCTAGATGAATTAACTCTTCATCTTCCATTTGTACTTATTAAGTGTACAAATTCTTAACATTTTTCCAATGTGGGACTCAAAGGTTGCCCACCCCTTTTATAGCTTAGTGGTGACACTTAGCTTTGTACATTTTCCAATGTGGGACACTATCCCCTTTTATATTTGGGTTAGCTTCCCACCTCTTCCACACACTTCCAATGTGGGACAAGCTCTTAAGGCTTTTACACCCAAAAAACTCTTACTCTCTTATTTTAAAAATCTCCAACATTCCTCCACCATTTTCAAAATAAGTTTTGTAAATCTTTGATTGTCTGTAAGACTGTGTATAAGCATTGGTGTCTCACGACTTGAACCAATACCCTGTGAAGGTTCGTCAAGGTTAACCATGAAAGTATAGTAGACTTGTCTTTGAACTATCAATCTATATTGATTATCCGGATTTGTCTTCACACACAAATCTTTTCGTCACTGATTATCCATATAAGCCGACACATGAATTAGGCCTTGTGTCTGTACCTTGATTTCATGAGTGCTTTAGAGTCAAGCCCAATACTCATAGGAAGCGGCACCACTTCCACACTCATATAGGTAGATTATCATCGGTGTCCATGTAACTTAAAACACCATAAATCTATTAAGGTTAAACCCATCCTCTTTCATTATTCATTACATGTTCTAAGCACTTATCCTTGGGATGTTAAATTTCATAGTGCTTACAATCACGTCGTATGATGTACTTTAATCATTGAACTTGATACTTGAATATATCAAGTTTCAAGTTGAGTTTCCATCAAGAGTGATTATTATTAATGAGCTTTAGTCCCATCCCTATTGATGTCTTAGACACCAGTCCTCTTGCAAGACCTTTTGTAAAAGGATCAGCTAAATTTTGACTTGATTTTACATAATCCACTGTGATTACACTATCTGTAATCATTTGTCTGACATAACTATGTCTCAGGCCAATATATCTAGACTTTCCATTATACACTTTACTATAAGCTCTGGAAAGTGTAGACTCACTATCACAATGTATAGATATTGGAGGCATTGGTTTTGGCCAAACTGGAATTTCAATTAATGAATTCCTTATCCATTATGCCTCTTTACTAGTTGCAGCTAATGCTACAAACTCAGCTGCCATAGTAGAGTCAGCTATACAAGTTTGTTTCTTTGATCCCCAAGAAACAGCTCCTCCACCAAGAGTGAAAATCCATCCACTTGTTGAGGAATGATCCTCCCGCTCAGTTATCCAACTGGCATCAGAAAATCCTTCTAATACTGAAGGATATCCACTATAGTCTATACCATAGTCCATAGTTCCTTTCAAATATTTTAATATTCTATTGACAGCATGCCAATGCAATAAACTTGGATTACTAGTATATCTACTTAATTTACCAACAGCATAAGCAATATCAGGTCGAGTACATGTCATGGCATACATTAAACAACCAATTACTCGTGCATATTCCAATCGTGAAATAGCTCTACCATTATTAGGGATCATCTTTAGCTGTGGTTGAAAAGGTGTACTAACAGGTGTGCAATCAAACTGATTAAATTTCTTTAAAATTTTCTCAACATAATGAGATTGAGTGAGAATTATATTTTTATCTTTCCTTATTATTCTCATTCCTAATATGACATCAGCTACACCCATATCTTTCATATCAAATTTAGAAGACAAAAAACTCTTAGTATTATTAATGCTTTCTAACTCAGTACCAAGAATTAACATGTCATCTACATATAAACAAATGATCACACCTTTACCATTAGCAAATTTACTATAAACACACTTATCAGATTCATGAATTTTAAAACCATAAGAAATAATGACTTTATCAAATTTTTCATGCCATTGTTTAGGTGTTTGTTTTAGGCCATATAAGGACTTAATAAGTTTACATACTTTGTTTTCTTGTCCAGGCATAACAAACCCTTCAGGTTGTTCCATGTAAATTTCTTCTTCTAAGTCACCATTTAAAAAGGCAGTTTTCACATCCATTTGATGAATCTCAAAATTATATATAGATGCTAATGCAATTAAAATTCTAATAGTGGCGGTTCTAGCAACAGGTGCATAGGTATCAAAATAATCAATTCCTTCTTTTTGTGTAAAACCTTTAGCAACCAATCTAGCCTTGAATTTATCAATTGTTCCATCTATTTTCATTTTCTTTTTAAAAATCCATCTACACTTAATGGGTTTAGATCCTGGAGGTAAGTCTACTAATTTCCAAGTTTTATTTCCCAAAATTGAATCCATTTCATCATTTATAGCTTCTTTCCAAAATGCTGAATCTACAGACTTAATTGCCTCACTATAAGTTTGTGGGTCTGTTTCAACGCTAAGAGTCAAAGCATATTGATTACAAGATGTGTTTCTAGTTCCTTCAACAAGATAGACTACAAAGTCGGGACCAAAGCTTTTTTCTTTCCTAGGTCTTTTACTTTTTCTAATCTCTTCTTGTTCTACTAGTGGAGTTTCAGGTAACTGTGAAGGAGTGCTTACTTCTTTTTCATTATTAATTCTAGGAATAGAAGAAAACCTTTGTTCATAAAAAATTGCATCTCTCGATTCAATTATTGTATTTACCTCAACAGAATCATTAGGTTCACTAACCAAAAATCTATAGGCTTTACTATGTTGTGCATAACCTATGAAAATACACTCAACACCTTTGCTTCCTAATTTCTTTCTCTTAGTTTCAGGTAGTCTTACAATAGCTCTACAACCCCAAACTTTAAGATAACCTAAATTAGGTTTTCTATTCTTCCATAATTCGTAAGGAGTTTTCTTATTATCTTTAACAGGTATTCTATTCAGAATATGACACGCAGTTAAAAGTGCTTCTCCCCAAAACCCTTTACTTAAACCAGAATAAGAAAGCATAGCATTAACCATTTCAGTTAGTGTCCTATTTTTTCTTTCTGCTACTCCATTTTGTTGTGGTGTATAAGGTGCAGTAACTTCATGTATAATTCCCATATCTTCACAAAATTGAGGAAAGTGATATTCACCACCTCTATCAGATCTAAGACATTTTATTTTAGAATCACATTGATTTTCAACTTCATTTTTATATGTCTTAAATCTATTAAGCACATCATCCTTAGAGTTTAAAAGATATACGTAACAATATTTTGAAAAGTCATCAATAAATGTAGCAAAATATTTACTACCACCTCTAGTAGGCGTTCCATGCAAATCACAAACATCACTATGTACTAATTGCAACAAAGATGTAGTTTTTTCTATTTTAGGAAAAGGCAATCTTGTTATTTTTGTTTGCATGCATATTTTACACTTTTCATTCATATCATTCTCATATTTAGGAATTAAATTTAAATTAACCATGAAATGCATTTTCTTTGTATTAACATGTCCTAAACGACTATGCCATAATGAAAGACAATCAACGATATAAGCAGAAGAATCCTTTTCATTGATATTGAGCTTAAACATGCCCTCATACAAATATCCTTTGCCTACAAAGGTACCATTCTTAGTCAGAATAAATTTGTCTGACTCAAATACAAGCTTAAAGCCAAATTTGTTAAGAAGACTTCCAGAAACTAAATTTTTCCTAACATCAGGAACATGAAAAACATTGGTGAGGCTAAGGATTTTCCCGGAAGTGAATTCGAGATCCACTGTCCCTTTGCTTTTAACCGCAGCTGTAGATGAATTTCCCATATAGAGAACATCTCCTTCCACTGTTTCATAGGCAGAGAACAAGTTCTTATCCTTACAAACATGCCTTGTGGCACCAGAATCAACCCACCAAGAGTTGTCTTCTCCAAGCATATTAGCCTCGGATATCATAGCAGCAAATTTTTGCTTTGTGTCTGATGTCCCTCCTTTTTCCTTTAGTTTCTTGAACTCACGACAATCCTTCTTGAAGTGACCTGGTTTGTTGCAATGAAAACAATTTCCTTTCTTCTTTTTGTTTGCTTTAGAATTATTTGAAAAATTCTTCCGCTTGTTATTTTTTCCATGATTGCCATATTTTTGCTCCTTTCCTTCCTCCACCACATGGACCTTAGAAACATAATTTTCTTGTTCCTATTTACCATCTAGAATTCGAGACTCTTGTTCAATTCTTAAATGAGTCTCTAATTCTTCAAGTGAAAGATCCTCCTTTTTGTGTTTGAGTTCTTTCTTATAGTCTTTCCAAGAAGGAGGAAGTTTTTCAATTATGGCAGCAACAATTACATTATCATCCATATTTAATTTTTTCAGTTTGTAATGATTTATGATGCGTTGGATGTCATGAAATTGTTCTAGCACAGGCCTATTATCATGCATTTTAAAGCTTAGAAACTGACCGATAAGGAACTTCTTACTTGTAGCGTCTTCCGTTAGATATTTGGTCTCCAATGTTTCCCATAAAGTTTTTGCTGTCCCAACATTTTGGTACAAGTCGAACAAATTATCAGCAAGTGCATTGAGAATGTGACCACGGCACAAATAATCATCGGTCTCCCATTTTGTGCGTTGCCTAGTCTGTTCCACGGTTTCATCTTCATCTTCATTTGGTTTCGGTTGTGACAGAACATATACAATCTTCAATGTTGTTAGAAGAAAATGAACCTTTTTCTGCCAACGCAGAAAATTACCACCATCAAAACGGTCCAACTTGACAAAGCTTTCTATTATTTGTCGAAGTGATTTGGAAGAGTCGGCCATTTCCAAAAATACTGTATTTAGATTATTGGAAATTATGAATGCAAATACAGAAATGGAACTCTTTATATATCTTCAAAAATTTCAACTTCAATACAACAATGTAATTTCTGAACAGTCACTATAAAACTTCAAGGCGTGATGTCACTTTCCTAAATACAGTATTTGCCCCACACAAAGAATTTCGGTATACAAACGGGAATCAGCAAATCCGTACTTAAGATACAATGAAGCAATTGCACTGTCTGCAACTTGTATATTTGAAGACAGCCCTTGGATGTATCAATGAAGAACAGTCAATCAAGTTCTTATTCTGTTTATGTGCACAAAACAGAATAAGAGAATTTGTATCTCCTGAAAATTGTAAGAGAGTAATAGCAGGGTCTGGAAATCTGAAACTGGTTTTGGTTATCAATGTAATTCCGTTTTTAGGCAGCCTTTATTTATAGAAAATGAAAGGCTTTGTCTTCAAGAGTCATGACTGTTGAATTAAGTCATTTCCGAACAGGTATGACTGTTAATTACCAACAGTCTTAAGTCCTTTCCGAACAGGTATAATAATACCGAATCGGTTTTGCACGGGTCAACCAAAAAGTGACCGCGCCCGAGCTACCGCGATCCGACCCGGACGAATCCCGGCAACCCGCTACCACTGCGGACACGCGGCGTGCGAAGTGCAAAGTGCGCCACTAGCGCCTCTACAGCCCACTGCCCTTCACCCGCACGCGCGCGCGCGCGCGCGCTTGTGCGTGTGTGTACGGTGCTTCGCACCGTATTGAGGTCTCTTGAATAGCCTCTTAAATGCTAGATGAATTAACTCTTCATCTTCCATTTGTACTTATTAAGTGTACAAATTCTTAACATTTTTCCAATGTGGGACTCAAAGGTTGCCCACCCCTTTTATAGCTTAGTGGTGACACTTAGCTTTGTACATTTTCCAATGTGGGACACTATCCCCTTTTATATTTGGGTTAGCTTCCCACCTCTTCCACACACTTCCAATGTGGGACAAGCTCTTCAGGCTTTTACACCCAAAAAACTCTTACTCTCTTATTTTAAAAATCTCCAACAACTATTGTGTTCATAACATTGTACTTTATGCTAACTTTGGTTAAGTGAAATAAATTTGATGGTTGTATGTATTTAGACATGGAAAATTTTGTGGCATACATTTTAGATTATTTTTGCAATCCCCGTAGTTCAAATGTTTAAACTGGAATTCATTTCAAGTGCATAGTAAGTATTCTAGGAACAACTTGTTATAAATCATCAGTCTATATCACACTTTTGCAAGATTATATCAAAAAGTACTCTATATCTTTCATTTGAAAATTCTCAAAGTTTCTCCCAAAATTTCACCTTTTGATGGAGTTCGAAATCAAATCATTTGGGATTTTAAACGAACCATTTTATATTGGCTGACTAATGCCACTCACATTTATTTTTAATGGTTGATTGGTGTATGAGTTTCATTTAAGTTTACATATTGTATAAACAAAACAATTTTGCGTAAAGAGTATATCATAAATACAAATCTCTAACTTGATTATTGTAGGAAAATTAGACCTTGCCTATCGATAAATCTTGGTTGATATCGAGTAATCGTAATTCATCATCTTTTGGATTCCCATGGTCAATTCCTAAAACTTGTACAAAGAATGTCATTTAGGTTAAGGATATTATCCTACTTTTGTTTGAATTTTGAGTTTTACATTCAATTTTGCAAATCATGAATGAATATTATTTTATTCTTGTTTTTCCACAGCAATTGTAGGAAGCGATTCTTAAGACATAGAAAAATGCAAAGATTTTGGTCATTGAAGATACTCCCGATGGTAATTAGACTGAACTTAACTTGAAAATGTGCACTTTAATTACATATAAACATACACAATTAATTGCATAGACAAACATAATGATACACAGGGTAATGCTAGACAGGCAAACTATATGTTGTTGATTTGGGGTCTAATGCTAGAAATGCAAACTAAATGTTATTGAATTTATTGTTGTGTTTATAGGCATATATGTTCGAGTATGACAATGTTCATGGCTAGTGGAAGCACAATGAACTTACGGTCAACGACAAAAGACCCTTCTCTTTGGTGAGAAGACAATCATTGTTTTTGGCATAAGGTATAATCCCATACGACAATTGATGTTAAATGTTTGGATTTGGATATAAATTTCAGAGAATTAAACACACACATGCGCGCGCGCGCGCACACACACACACACACACACTATATATATATATATATATATATATATATATATATATATATATATATATATATATATATATTATGCATATATTATGATCATATAGGAAACCTGAAGAGATCCCATTGGGCGAAGCCGAAGCTGAGTTTATGGTTGAATCATATTGCCATTGGTATATGATTCAGGTGTGACTTTATTGAGGGCATTGTTATATACCTATCTAATAGTTATTCTAGTTATTTTTTTTTCCTAATTTCTATTTTCGTTTTATCAGGTAAGACATAACATATTTATAATATTGGTAGTCAAAGCTCCGATCGAATATCCACATATGTCATCTTGGAAGATTAATATAGTTTGATATATGTACTATTAAATTAGACGATTAAGGTCAACAACCTAACTGCTTTGAACGATTTATGGAGATAGTGTAGTTTCTTCACAGTAGTGTACTTTCTTCGCAGCTTGACCATTATGGGCACTGTTAAACAATTTTATGTTGTAGCTTAAGTCATGGATTCACTGATGCATGATAGTAATATTTATTCTTTTCATTGAATTTTTAACATAATAACTTAATCCATGCATGGGGCCTGAACATGCAGCTCAATTACTGTGCACAGGTAAATCTACCATGTGCAATATTTATTCTGATAGTAATATTTATCAATTCTGATAGTAATATTTATCAATTACTGTGCTCAATTACTGTGCACAGGTACATCTATCAATTACTGTGCACAGGATTCACTGATGCATGATAGTAATATTTATTCTTTTCATTGAATTTTCAACATGTAACGAACTTCTTATTTAATGTTCCTTTTTTAACAAAGTAATATAGCCAAACATATTGGGATTTTTTATTCTGAGTATGTGGTTTATTACGGTCTACCTACATTTTAGGGGTTTAGTAAAAACACGGTACACCATACACACAAAGATAGATCTAAACAATATAGAACTTCTTGCTTATATTTCAGCTTGAATTAATGCCTAATCTATCATCATAGCATATATCATACATGGACATTTATTTACACCTCAAGATCAAGCATAAAAGAATAAAATTAGTACATGTAATGATTTTAATCAATATTTGCATCATAAATCCACCCAAAAGAATATAGAGAGAATATAATTGGTTTTTATTTCTACTAGAAAAACATAATTTTTTTTACTTCATAGGAAATGGTCTATATACCCTATACCATTACTCAAAATTACACTTCTTATATCACAGAACCCTCTAGAGACTTCATCAGAGAATAAGAAGTCTTAATCATTATCTGTTTTGAAAAAAACAGTTGAGAGATTCATATAATAAGAATAATAAAGTTTTGAGTTCCTAGATAAGGTCCATCAAACTGAAATATTATAGTTTTCTTTTATGTACAAATTATTTTGCATGGCTGAGAAGTTTCTCCAGGGATGATATGATCTTTACACCTCTGATACTGAATTGATATCATTCATTACTTTTAATGTGAGAATACACTTTAAAAAGTCAATCACTGATTAATTACATTCAAATTAAAAAACTCATCCACTTTCTTAGGATCCGTTAGATATTGAATATATTCTGTTTACATGAAGTTTTTAACCAAATATGTGGCTATTACATAAATTTCAAATTATTTTATTTCATTGAAATTATCAAATAATATCATTTTGCTTTAATTTCTCTTTGTTTGTTTTAGATCGTGTTACATTTTCTATATAGAAATAATCTCATTAAGATCTTCTTTTGCCTATATCATATTTCCAGTTGATTTAATGAATCTTTGTTCAAGGAGCTAGTTGTGTCATGTTTTGAACGATACTAAACCACTCTCTATCTCTCTCTTTGTGAAATAGACTAAATTTAAGGTACCATTTGACGAATCTGTAAAGATCTTTAGTCTTCATATAGAACTAACTGAACCACTTAGGTAATTTATAGTTGGGTTGAATGAACACATGGAATTTTAACCTAGTGTTAATTCGATGACAAAGAATTTTTTTTTCTAAAAATACCATATGCGTGTCCTTACTGGACTCCTAGTTTCAATAATTCACAAGAATATGCAAGTTTTAGATTAAATTTGGAGTTAAAGGGAGAAAAATACTAATAGAAATATAATGTCCCTTATGGAGGCGTGGATACCGAGAGAGGAACCAAAGCGACTCGTAGGCCTAAAAATAGAGCATTAAGGGTTGAAATATCAAAATAACAACCAAATGTCCCGAAAAGAGTCGAGAACACCTCGAGATGAACTATTGTAACGTATTTGAACTTACCGTGTCCTTATCGGACTCCCAGTTTAACAAAATGACAAGCATACACAAGGTTTAGATTAAATTAGGACGTTGAGGGTGAAATATCAAAATAGCAACCAAATGACCCGAAATGAGACACGAACAACTTAAGATGGATGACTGTAATGTGTTTGAACTAATCGTATTCTTATCGGACTCTAGCTTTAACAAAGTGATAATTATATGCAAGTTTTAGGTTAAAGTGGGTGTTGGGTGTGAAATATCAAAACAACAACCAAATGTCCCTAAAAGAGTCATAAGCAACTTGATATGGACGATTTAAACATGTGTGAACCATCCATGCCCTTGTCGAAGTCCCGATTTAACAAAATGACAAGTATATGCAACGTTTAGGTTAAAATGGGATATTAGGAGTGAAATATCAAAACAACAACCAAATGACCTGAAAATAGGCACGAACACGTCGAGATGGACCATTGCAATGTGTTTGAACAAGTCATGTCCTTAAGGGACTCTCGATTTAACAAAATAATAATTATACGCAAGTTTTAGGTTAAAAAATAGGGAGTTGGGGTAGGGGTGAAAAAATAAAAAAAATAACCAAATGGCTCCAAAAGAGGCACGAGCACCTCGAGATGGATAATTATAATGTGTTTGAACTAGTCTTGCCCTTATCGGCTTCCCTGTTTAACAAAATGACAAGTATACGTAAGTTTTAGGTTAAAATGGAGCGCTACGGGTGAAATATCAAAACAACAATTGAATGACCCAGAAAGACTCACAAACATCTTGAAATAGACGATTATAACACGTTTGAACTATAATTGTATCCTTATCAGAATCTCGGTTTAATAAAATGACAAGTATACAAAAGAATGATTTTTTGAAAATTAATTACTTGAATATAACTTTCTAAACATTATTTGATTAATGATATCTTTTTTTACAGGATAACATTTAAGCGTTAGCTTTGATCCACGTGAAACATATAAACAAGTCAATGGTTTCCTTGAGCGACGTATTGAGTTATTATAACACATGAGCAATTTCATGGTTTACTTTAGGTTTTTCTTATTTATTGTTATTGATGACATTTAAGGTTGCTTACATAATGTGTTATAGCTTCGCGGGCTTATGTGATGTTATTGTTAAATTCATGTTTATGTTTAAGCAAGTTTCATATTAATATGTTTTTAGAATGTCCAGAAAACAGAGTAAACTTTGTCCCTTTTTTGTCTATGAATACTATGACTTGAAATATTTTGAAGTTTAAAATGTACATTAGTCTATTATTAACAATTTAGTATGTTCGCAATTGTTGATTCTCCTGATTATTTGTAAATAATAAATATTTTTTATTTCCTGAAAGATCTGGCACGGTTTTAAATCGTGCCAAAAATATGCCAAAAATGACATATGTCATGGTTTAAAACCATACCAAAAAGGGGGCCGAAAATAAAAATCTAGCCTGGTTTAGTGCCGTGCCAAAAGCGTTCCAGATTCTTAAAATCTGGCATGTTTTAGAACCGTGCTAGAAAAAATGGAAATCTGGCACAGTCGATTTTGGCATGATTTTAAACCATGCTAGAATGGGTTTGGCATGGTTCAAAACTATGCGAGATTGTCATTTTCGGTGTAGTGGAAATTTGGGCCTACCATCTTCTTCTCTAGAGCCGCCACCTCTAGCCTCTGGTTGGTAATTATTAGGTTCAGTTCGAGATGAATTAGATCCCACTTATCATCAATCTCCAGGATATTGTTCCAACCTCTCCGGCCTTCCACAACATCATTTATGAGGGCCTCCGTCAAGTGCCGAGCCTATGAAAAAGAAAAAGGGATGAAGATAAGAACAAGATGGACCAAAATAAAACCTTCTAAGGAAAGTCAAAAGGAAAATGCAAAAATACCTTGCCTAGGAGATGGATAAATTCTTTGGCATTGTCAGCTTGGCCACCATTTCAGAATAATTTGTTACGTCGATTAAACGAAGCGCATCTGCGGTTAAGGCATAGAAGTTCATCCCCTCAGCTCAAGGAGGACTTGATTACCCCTTAACTTTTGAGGTCGCAATGAATCCTCCTTTACAGTAGATGAGCTCTTAGGCTAGCCCAAGATCTCATGGGCACTCATCAAACCCCCTCATTCTAGGGGAGACCACCACCTCCTTCCCTTTGGTAAGGGAATCACACAAGGCTTCCTAAACTTTTGAAACTAGGGTATGAAAGTACCCTGGAATATAAGAACTATTATGGCTTGCCTTATAGTGTATACCTGCCCCCAAAATATGCTTGTAGCAAAGGCGGGTTTTGATTGTAGACTCCAGAATTGAGCCATGATCAGAGCTAGACCATAACTCTGCCTCCTCTACCAACTTGACACCGGGATTTGGAATTCCCACTGAGGTGATGAACTTCAAATGCTTAGTGGATTTGGGCTTTTTTTCTTGCTGAACATAACCATAGTAGGAGCTCCCTTAGCAAATAACCTGACCATCATTTATTTTTCCCATTCATCTACTGGATCGATAATAAGATCAAAGTTAGTTATCATAGAGACAAGACTGAGGATAATAACAAAAAAGAAGAAAAAAGATAAGATAATTACTGGGAGAACATTCAGAATCTAAAAAGATTGTACCTCTAACTGCGGGGAAGACATCTTCAATTCTTGGAGAAAGCTCAAGTTTACCCTTGGGCTAGTAATCCTCACCCTCAAAAGACTCTAGAACATCGAAAGAGACTAAAAAATAACTTTCATCTTTCTAACTATAGAAAAAGGCCTCAGTACTAAAATACTCCCCAACTACGATTTTGGGGGTCTTAGGAGCACTCCCCGACATCAGGGCATTGGGCTCAAGCCGCTTCCCTCGCTTGAAAAAGAACCTGGAGGTGACGAAGGCCTTGAAAGGAAAATAAGACAACTTCGAGGCCACAATAATACTATCCTCCTACTCCTTGGAAGTCTCAACAACCACTACAAAAGAAGAGGAATCATGAAAAGTCAAGTCAGGAGATTAATAAATGAACTTAAGAATAATAACAGAGGTTTTAAGAGGGTAGTTTAGATTATATGGAGGAGTAACGCCTTTTGAGTACAATAATGATAAGTTAACTAGTAGCTCTATTTATTAACTACAAGACACGCAATCATAACTTAGTGAAAATAAACTCAATTTGAACTCATAGATCGCTCGTGTATAACTCAGAAGATAATAACAAACTGAGAAGTAACTCATTTAGAGTGAAAGAGAAGTAAGCATCCTAGATACACCTTGACAGGCAGCCAAACACCCCAACCACCCTCAAATATCTCTGTCAAGTATTAAAAGTTTCGTAATAAATGGCAATGGTTGATGAGTGAACTCTGGTTTGTAATAAATCTCTCTTTCTGGTGTATATTTCTCTCTAGCAATAACTTTCGAACTCTCAAAATAACATCCCTTTCCTCAGAGGTGGTTGGGCCCTTAAATAGCCCTTACACCACTATTGAGATAACTCACTCATTAATAACTGTGAAAGACATCCCTCATACTTTGTGTCATAAATATTAAATGCCTGATGAACTAGTCAGCTCCACGTTATAACCATTAAATGCCAAGACATGCCTTTAAATTAACCACCGTGTGTCAGGGGGATGTCGTCACAAAGATGGCTCACCAACTGTATAATAGCCCCAAATACCACGGTAGTTTACTCAAGTGCAGATTTGACATTGCCTAGCTGGCTAGTGACATCACTTAAAATAGATGTGACATTAACTAGAGATTTATTTGGTTTATAACTCCGTACCCGATGGAACTTAAGGTTGCCCTGCCCAAGGTTCCACGACCAAGGTCTTTTGGTGTTTTACTAGGTGTATCTAAGATGGTAAGGACAATCCCCAACGGTGCCTCACTTCTCAACCCTCTAAACCAAGTTCCTCTGAAGTTCCCACGACGAGGTCGTTCGATAGAGCATGAAAGCTCTCCAAGGCCTGCCAAGCCCGGTCTCTCGCGAGTACTATTCGACCTCACACTAAAAATCATTATAATCGTTACAACTCATAGTCAATATAAATAAAGATACACAATAAGGCTAAGTAAAACAATAGAACTAAAGGGTGAGCTCTTTTAGTCAGCTTCTTCGCTGGAAAATCCCTTTGGGCTACCACGCTGAACTACCTCGCTTGAGATGCCTTTCAGAGCTGCATCGCTTTGGGCTACATCAGCGCCTTACTGAGATGTATTGCTTGAGATATATCGCTGCCTTAATCCCTTGAGTCTGTTGTATTAGCTTGGGGGAGATTAACTCTAATCTCGAGATTATCTTCAATCCCCCCTATAGAGGTAAATACTAACTTATCAACAATCAGTGGAGAGCACAAAAGAATATGGAAACCAATGGGCTCGGCACAGTTTGCGTGGCCTAGGATCCTCAAATGAAGAAGAATCTCTCCTTTCATCTCTTAGGGGTATTATGCTTATCCTTTACAAAAACCACATTTGCCTTGGGGTAATAGTATTTCATCCCTTTATGGTTGGGCTTAATTTGCTCCTAGATTTAATATAACTTGAATAATTGGGTTGGTGTGATATTATGATTGTCCCCACTTGACTCCCTAAAGGCCAAGACAATAGCCATAAGTGCTCTCCAAGAGTTAACCACTAATTGAGCAGTGTCTATCCCAATGGCCTTTAAGATACTTACTATCGGCAAAGGAAGTGGAAACTAAGCTCTATATTGAAGGAAACACTCATTGGCATGCCCTCTCATCAGGCCTTGCTGCCCTCGAGATAATAGACTTTGTAAGGAATTTATTTTAATAAAGTCAATTTGTATGTATTTTGACTTATTCCATGATTGCAAAATCGTTGAGTTATAGGTTAGGACTTTAGTATGTTTAACCTTTTAAGCCTATGACGTGTTTGATAAAAGATATAGTGGCAAAGTTTCAAAGATTGGATTCATCGAGTTATGTTTTGTGCCATATTTCGTCTTCAACTTGCGAGGATCTCTTAAGATGAATATATATATATATATATATATATATATATATATATATATATATATATTCATCCCTGGTTTTTTTTATTAGGTCCTGTTTTTATAAAATTTTGTTTGAGGGATATTTAGTAAAGTCTTTTAAGGAAAAATATGTTTGGCTTTAAGTCGTTCGAACGACTTTAAGCTGTTCATTCGAACGAGATGATACGGTCGCTTAAATGAGGGTTAAACCAACATCAAATGAAGTTTCTATATTAGAGAATAAATTTCGTTTGAAGCTCATTTGAATTTGGTTCGAATGAGACTAGTTGTTCATTCGAACGAGTTTAGTTTTGGTTCGAATGAGATATATACTTTCATTCGAACAAGCCCTCAAAATTTGTATTGCCTAAAAAAGTGTGTTTTCTATATAAAGGGGTCATGGCATCAGTTTTTGGAGGACTTTTGGCAAAAATCAGTTTCCTATATAATTCCAAAAGGTCTTCAAACCCTAGTTTCAACCATGTTATTTAAGATCCAAGTTTCAATTCATATATGCTTTGAGATCTTTGTTTGGACACCATTGTTTAATACTCTTAAAATCTCAATATTCATTTCGTGTTATGGAATCCTTATTTGTTGCTATTTACACAAAGTGGACTCCATGTTGTGGTGTTGTAGTGAACAAGAGGTGGATTAGCTATTCCAATCCATAGACGGTTAAGACTTATGACTGAATATCGAGGCGTGTGTGGACTCACACGTTGTAGAAGTTGCATGGGTGGACTCCTACATGTCACCATGAGAAGGTTGGGGAACATAGAGTGTTAAGGCTTGCGAGGGCGTCGAGTCTATATTGTAAGTCTACTATCGTGTCCTTTGTAAATCCATATATAGTGAATTTACATGGCTGGGTCGTCTGAGGTTTAACCAATTGGGTTTTACTCGTACATCGACATGTTGTGTGATTGATATTATTTTATCTACTATCACTGTTGATACCAAATTTAGGCTGCTGACGTGGACCAATCACATGAAGACACGTGTCAACCTACATGGCAAATATAAATACTTTCAACGAACAACATACTATCACCGAGCTACTCAGGCGCACCGAGCTACTCAGGTGCACCGAGCAACTTAAGCGGTCCGAGCTACTTAGCGTGCAGAACATCCAAATTAAGAAAACCAAAAGGCAACTACGAATTAAATGTGCATTATTATCGTACAGATGTATATGTCTACTAGATAACAACGCATTATCTTTTCATATGTACAGCCTCAAGGCTATAAATACATTATAACCTCCTCATAAGAAGGGGACTTTGGATCTCTTGGTAAACATATTATCGAGATTCAAGGCAAACAGTCAGCAATACAAAACAGTGGACGTAGGCTATTTTCATAAGGCTGAACCATTTTAAAAATCCTTCATTTTATTTATCTGTGATTGACTAATTAGATATAATCTAGTTTTTTACATCAACAGATTGGCGCCGTCTATGGGAAACGACTATACTTAGAGTTTTTCACCAAACAACTCATCATCTATGGCTAAAATTCCAGAATCCAATGAGCAAAACACTGGGCTCCCTCCAAACCCCTTTACTCCACCAAATATTCAAGATTTGGCTGGCATAATGGCTAATTTAGCCCAAGGGAAAATGGCCATGCAAGAAACCATGCGTCAACTTATACAAACTGTTCGAGGTGAAGTACCGGCTCAATCAGGACAACAAAATGCTCAGAGAAATACCCATCTGCCCTCTTCAAGAACTAGACAAATGCTATTCCCAGAAGTCTCTCAATCTAGACGTACTGACGCATATCATACTGAGAGATCTAATGATCCTTCGTATCAACCTGGCCGGACCTCATCAGTACGAGCTATAGATTCTCAACGGAACGTCACTTTAACTCCAGAAAGGACTAGTCCTCTAGAAAGATTGAGTAGAGTCTCTTCTTTTAATCGTTTGGGCCCTAGGAGGAATAAAAATCCTCCTAGGATTGCGTCGAGGAACTCTCAACGACCATCCGACCTAAGGGAAGGCTCTGCCCAATCACGCCCAACAACCCGTAATGAAAGGTCCCAAGAGGAAAACTCAACGTGATTAGTCGCTCGAACAAATAGGCCCGAGGTGGGAAATAATGTATGGAAAGGCTCTATTCATAGGTGGGAGGACTGGTTAGGGGAAATGGCTAAGGCCAAGAATCCTCTACAAAGAATTTTGGTCCAAGGGACCCCATTCGTGCGGGCAATTGTGGATTTTTCCACACCATCAAAATTCAAATCTCCTATGGTGACACCTAAATATGATGTAAAAACTGATCCTGTCCTCCATATAGAACAATACCAAGCTGCTGGCGATATTTATGCAGTTCCAGACGACATGACATGCAGAGCGTTTTCAGGAACTCTCACCGGGTCAGCTCAAATATGGTACAATAACCTTCCTCGGGGGAAGATTGTGACTTTTCTTCAACTGGCAGAGCTTTTCATAGGGAATTTCTATTTTGGAGCGAAACCAGTTAAACAAGTAGCACACTTACTGAGTGTTAGACAGAAGACAGACGAAAGTACTAGGGGCTATATTACTCGTTTCAATAATGAGAAACTTGAGGTAATTGATTACGAGGAGAAGACATCAATTACTGCTCTGATAAGTGGACTGTTACCAAACAAGTTGTACTATACTTTGGCCAAAGATCCGCCTAGGACCATGGCAGAACTGATGGCAAAAGCATCCAAAATCATGAACGTTAAGGAAGCCTTGGCTGCGAAGAAGAATACAGACACTAAGGAGACCAAGGTTGAGGCTGGTAAAATCGAGAAGAAGGATTAGAAGAACAATGGTGGCAACAGGCAGTCAAAAGGTAAGCAAGCGCTAGAACAGACGGGGAAGTATGGAAATCCCTTGAAGGTAGACATAAATCACATTCTGGAAGAGATCAAGAATATCAAGGAGCTAACCTGGCCAGAGAAAATAAAGGCAGATCCTGACAAAAGGGACAAGTCCAAATACTGTGAATTCCATAAAGATCACGGCCACACTACCAAACGTTGCATAGCTCTTCAGAATGAAATTGAAGCACTCATCAGGCGAGGAAAACTAACTAAATATGTTGATCGCCAAAATGATGGAAAAACCAGCAACAGAGGAAGGTAAAGATATAAATCTCCTCGTCGAGCAAAAGAAGATAAGAAGAGAGATCACTAAGATGATCCCGATCTCCCTAAAAGACCAAGACAGCCAGAACGCGAGGTATTTTCAATCCATTTTGGGTCATTTGAATGTAATGTCATTATAGGTGGAGATGTAGGAGGTGGAGCTCTTACCATGGAGAGAAAATCTTACCTCAATAAGGCCCAATCTTGCTCGTACATACAAAGAATAAACTTAGCTGAAGATAATATCCCGAGGAAGGTGAATAGGGACAAACTGGTCATCGGCTTTCCTAAAAATGACTTGACAGGTTTACTATATCCTTATAATGACCCATTGGTGATTAAGATGAGAATGAAGGAAGTGGTGATTTCACGGGTACTGGTGGATAATGGTAGCTCTGCAGACATCATGTTTTACCCATGCTTTGACAGTTTGAATTTGAAGTTAGCCTAGTTGGAAGCATATCATAGGCCCCTCCTCGATTTTATTGGGGAAAAGTTTTTTCCACTTGGGATGATCAAGTTGGATATGCTTATTGGTATATGGCCTGCTTGCCGAATAAAAAGAGTACGCTTTTTTTATAATGGATAAAAACGTCCAATCAGCTTACAACATTATCATGGGACGGGTAGGTCTGAAGAAGTTTGAGGCAATACCATCTACTGTACATCAATGTTTAAAATTCCCAACCAACATTGGAGTGGGAGTTGTGAAAGGCGATCAGAAAGTATCTCGGGAATGCTACTATTCATCTACCGAAAGGAGGAACGATAAGAATCCCAGAAGAAGACTACTAAATATCAGGTGGATGAAACAGAAGATGCAGAGATTGAAACATTATATCCTAGAGACGAGTCTCAGGTCGTGAAGGGCCAGGTCATGGAAGCTACAAAAAATATCATTCTGGATGACGAACATCCAGAATGAATAACCCAAATTGGTGCGTCATTGGATGTATCATTAAAATAAGAACTGGTAGTATTTCTAAGGCGCAGAAAATAGACCTTCGCATGGAGTCATAAAGACATTCCAGGGATAGACAGGAGTAGCCAGTGAAGCAGCGAAGAAGGGTGTTCAGCCCTGAAAAGAATCAAGCTATATAGGAAGAGGTAGAGAAACTACAGAAAGCCTTTTTTGTTAAGGATGTCAAGTATACTGATTGGCTAGAAAATGTGGTGATGGTAAAGAAAAAAATAATAAGTGGAGGATGTGTATGGACTTCACCGATCTTAATAAAGCCTGCCCAAAGGATCATTTTCCTTTGCCCCGAATCGATCAGCTGGTGGATGTACCTCGGGGCATGAATTGTTAAGTTTCATGGATGCTTACTCTGGTTACAACCAGATTAAAATGAAACCTGAGGACAGGGAAAATACCTCTTTTATCACCCAAGGGTAACTTATTGCTATAATGTTATGCCTTTTGGACATAAAAATGCAGGTGTAACATATCAGCGACTGATGAATAAAATGTTTGCAGAGCAAATCAATCATAACATGGAGGTTTATGTCGATGACATGCTGACAAAAAGCAATAAAGCTACTGATTATTTGGTTGAACTTGGTCAGACTTTTGATCAATTAGAGAAATATCAAATGAAGTTGAATCCCACCAAATGCATATTTAGTTTACGAGAAGGTATGTTTCTCGGATATATTATTAATCAAAGAGGTATCGAGGTGAACCCTGAAAAGATTAAGGCCCTATTGGAGATACAATCTCCAACTACGAAGAATGAGGTGCAAAGTCTCACATGGCGAGTTGCAGTACTTAACGGATTTGTCTCACGAGCAACAGACAGATGCCTCCCATTCTTCAAAACACTTCGAAAAACTTTTGAGTGGAATGATGAATGCGAGGAGGCCTTTCAAGAATTGAAGAAATATCTGGGGACACCTCCATTGTTATCTAGACCAGTGATGGGAGAAAGACTATACTTGTATCTGGCAGTTTCAGAGAATGTAGTTAGCTCGGCATTGATAAGAATGGAGGCCGGAGTGCAGAAACTAATCTATTACACCAGCAAGGCCTTTCGAGGAGCAGAGATCAGATATCCAAGACTGGAGAAGTTAGCACTAGCACTGATCGAAGCAAGCATAAGGATGAGGCCATACTTCCAAGCCCATACTATAGTAGTGTATACTAATATGCCATTAAGACAAGCTCTGCATAAATAGGAGAAATCAGGAAGATTGATGTATTGAACAGTAGAACTTGGTGAATATGACATAGGTAATGAGCCTAGGTCGTCACTTAAGGGACATGCCATAGCAGATTTTATAGCAGAGTTTACTCACTCTGATACCTCTAAAGAGCAGGAGTTTAACACAGACCAACCCGTGGATGTTACGAGATCATCGAATTTAACACTCGACCAACTTCCATCCGTGGATGATCAAGAGAAGATAATTAACGAGCTACAAAAAGTTTCGGGGGAAGATAAAAGGAAGCATCAAATATTCCACTGAGGAACTCTGTCTGATCAAGAATTTGATAATGAAGTACTTGTATGGAATCTGTATATGGATGGCTCTTCGTGTGCCACAGGCAGTGGAGCAAGAATTATTTTAAATAGTCCTGATGAGATTGATATAGAGTATGCTCTGCATTTTCAAGTTTAAAGCTTCCAATAATGAAGCTGAATATGAGGCTATAATCGTGGGTCTAAGTCTGGCCAAAACCATAAAGGCAGAGCAGGTCGTGGTATTCAATGATTCACAGTTAATCGTAAATCAAATTCTCGAGTTATATGCAGCGAAGGGAGAACTAAAGGTCAAATATCATGCAAAAGCTCTGGAGGTTGTCTCAAATTTTACTGCAGTTCAGTTGATCAGAATACCAAGATTGGAGAATGCAAGAGCCGACGCCCTAGCTCGGCTGGCATCAGCAACACGCACCGAGCTACGAAGAACAATCCCAATAGAAATCCTTGTGGATTGGAGTGTGAACGAAGACTTGATGATGAAATTCATTGCCCTCGACTTGGGACCATCTTGGATGGATCCTATTAGGGCTTGTATCGAAGAAGGGATTGTGCCACCTGATAAACTCGCAGCCAAGAAACTGAAGTTTGAAGCTTCTCATTACGTATTGACCAGTGGCATTTTATATAAAAGAGGAGTTATAGTAAGACTACAAAGATGTGTCCATCCCTCCGAAGTGAAAGAATTGATTGAAGAGGTTCACGAAGGGTCCTGTGGAGCCCATGTAGCAGGTCGAACGCTTTTACAGAGGATAACAATACAGGGGTATTACTGGCTAACGATGAGAGCTGATTGTGCAGCTTACGCTAAGAAGTGCGACAAATGCCAACGTTTCTCTTCCATCCGAAGAACTCCCCAAGCATTGTTAACACCCATCACGTCCCCTTGGACATTCGCTATGTGGGGTATAGACTTGGTCGGGCCACTTCCAACGACCAAAGGAAGATTCAAATACCTCGTGGTTGCTGTGGATTATTTTACCAAATGGGCGGAAGCCGAACCTCTCATTGATATGACATATGACAAGGTCTATTAATTTATTTGGAAGATTTTTATTTACAGATATGGTTTCCCACACACATTCGATACTGTTCATGGAACCCAATTTGACAATGAGGAATTCGCTGCATATTGTCATCATTCCAATGTACTGAAGATCCACTCCGTGTCAGGCCATCCCCAAAGCAATGGGCAAACTGAAATGATGAAAAGAACCCTACTGAGTGGTTTGAAAAAACGGCTGGATGATGCAAAGGGAAATTGGATTAACGATCTACGCTCTGTGTTGTGGGCTTATCGCACTACACCACGAATAGCAGCTGGGGAGTCTCCATACATGTTGACATTTGGGAGTGAGGCTGTCATACCTGCAGAATTAGGTCTACCCACACATAAGGTGCTTAATTTCAATTCTCCTGTAAGCGACTTGATGAGAAGATTAGACTTGGATATGCTCGGAGAAGTTAGGGAAGAAGCAACAATCAGGAATGCAGCATACCAATAATGAACAACCTTCTTCTATAACAAAAGAGTGAAGAAGTGCGATTTGAAAGAGGGGATTATGTGATGAAGAAAGTGATCCAAAAGCATAACAAACTGGAGGCCAACTGGCATGGACCTTACAGAGTAACTGAAGTTGTTCGTCCTGGGACATACAAAATTGAAACTTTGGAGGGATAAGAATTCAAGAATGCATGGAATATAGAGCATCTGCCCAAGTCCTATCAATAATTAAAATCCATATGTAACACATTTCTTTCAAATATGAATAAAGTGATGTTTTGCCCATATTTCTTCTTGGGTTGAATTTTTTTTGGAATATTAGTGCTACACACTACACAAGCACACATTCAGAGCAGTAACCACCAACTCCGGTTGGTCGGCAATTCATTATCCACCAACTCCGGTTGGTCCACGATTCATTATCCACCAACTTCGGTTGGTCGACAATTTATTAACCACCAACTCCGGTTGGTTGGTACCAAACTAAGCAAGAAGATGGATGACCTCCCGGGGCATCCACTGTCTAGGCAACAAGGTAATCCTGATGAGATTACTACAACTAAGCAGAAACATGGGATGAATATCATTCCATTGCTTAGGCCCAAAGAGTGACAAGTCACTATAATCAAACAACAAATGGGATAAGTTCCATTATCTAAAAAAGAAACAAAATGTTTTCGTCCTTATATATATATATATATTCACCAACGAATAAACGAGGACATTCTACAAATTATTTCGAAGAAAATAAAATTATAAAAGACGAAATCTTTCTTTATTAAAACAAAGCAGATTACATGCGATATGAAATTTGATTTATTACAAATTTCATATTCTATGGGTTTCTTTCCCTCTGCTTTTGAAACATGTTCCACCCCAGCTGGAGAATCTTCTAATGCATAAGGAGAATTTATAAAGTTCATATCTCGCAGCATTCTGACATTCATTATAAATGGTTGATCAAGCAAGTGCTTTGGATGAGATATCTCAAAGTTTGAATGAATACTATAATCATCGAGATACTTGGAGATTAAAATCCGAGGAATGGCACGGGATGGAATCCAACTAAGGTTAAGTTTGAAGGGAGGCACAGGTAAATCAAGAACACCAGGTTTATAATAATCCCACAAGAAATGACCTTGCTCCAGTTTCAGAACACATAGGGCATTCAACCACCCCTACTTATATCCTTCGTTGTTCGACTGCTGCAAACGAGCATCAAGATGATACAGAGCTTCATTATACCCAGCCATCCAAAATTCCCTAGGCTGCTTGTGAAATTGATAAGTTAATCTCTCAAGTTGCTCGTGGAGCTTTTTCACTAGAATTTCTTTACTTTCCAGAGCAGAACTCTGATTGGAGAGTTGGTCGGTGAAACTCTGGATCTTCTTAGACATCTCTGCCAAAGCCTGATTCTTTTCCATCAATTGAACGACTTGATTTTATAAGGCCAATTGAGTTCTTGTCTCATCAATAGTAGCCCGACCAGCCCTTGCTCGTCCACGGGAAGAAGATCTTGCTCTACCACGAGCTGGTGTGGAAGGTCTAGTTCGTTTCAACGTCTCTAAATCATCTCGTAAGTTGACATTTTTTATTTCTAAAAAGGAAAAACTATCATCATTAATTGGGACCAAGGCTCCCGAAGAAGAGGAGGCAACAGATTTGAGTTATTTTATTTCCTCCTGCAACGCGATATTCTCTTGCTCTAGCAGCTTGGCAATATGTCTATGATCTTCAATCTCAAGCTTTAACACACTTTCCTTTTTCTCATGAGATGAAATGTACTTGTCATATCCCTTGTCAGCACTTAATTGTTGGTACTTTTTCTCATAACTTTGATACAAAAGTGTAGTGGATTTTTTGTACTGTAGTTGAAGTTCCTCGATCGTTCCTTGAAGATCTTCAATCATTTCGTAATAAGCCACATTGTTGGCTACATCACGATCAAGTAGGCACTTCAAATACTAGTAAGTATCAATTTCTCGTTCAGAGGCATCTGATCCGAGGATATCAATTATTTGGACCTCAGTAAAGTCTGCATGATCAGCTTTAAAATAGTCATTGCATTTCTTCATCAACTCTGTATCATGAGCTGATAAGAGTTCCATCCTGGCCACAAACTAGCAAAGACAAAATGAAAAACAAAATCAACAATGATGCGAACAGAGCAATTAAGAGAGAAATTCCAGACGAACAACAAAAGTTCATTTTTATTCATCACGACAAAGGAAAACACAGTTCAGGATTACGTCCAAGAAATAAGGCAATAAAAGACCCGAACAACTTTACACCTTCTCCTTATTTCCTATGACTTCTTCGGACGATTTGGATAAAGGGGTTGGTTGGTCGGAGAGCAATGGCAGTTGCTCGGAATATGTGCTAGCTTGTTGGACTTGCTTGGAGGGTTGAACAATAGAACCAATAGGGACCTGTCCTCCTGTAATCATAGAAGACTCATCTGATGCAGTTTCATCTTTTTCTTCTTCTCCAAGAGAGGGAGGAGGGCCATGAGTATGCTCCTGGAGTAACTCTGAATTTTCAGCAACCTTCAATTTCTTCAAAGCTGTTATCCATCCATCCCTAAAATATATAACACCGGCATACTCCATTTAAGAAGACATAACAGCCAGGACCTTATTCCAACCCTTGTCCCAACCAGCACTAAAAGATTTTTTAACAGTAACTTTCCTTTTTGCTCTCTCCGAGAAAGTCCTTTCCCTAAGGAGCTCTTCGGCAGACTTCAATTTTTCTTCTACCTCTGTCTTATGGCGTTCAGCATCTTGAAGCTTAGCAATATTTTTCTCAGCAGATTTAAGCTTGACTTTAAGCCCCTCTTTACGTTGTTCAACATCCTTTAATTTCTTCTCCAACTCTTTGGAGGCAATCACAGCTTGATCACGATTTAGTTCAATAGACTTGAATTATTTCTCCCATGCATCTTTATCTTCCTCGTACTTCTGACGAGATTCCTTCAAAGATTGAGTTAATCCGGTAAAAGCTTCTTCTACCCCACCCATGGAGGTGGAAGCCCTGATGGCTTCATATTTCTTCAAAATACCATTGAAACATGTCACGAGCTGAAAAAAGGAAGAATTTTAAGTCAATATATGAACATAGTACTAGAAGATAAAAGGACTGAGGCTAACGATACTTACTGACGTAATGTGTTGAGCAACCAAAGTAGTAATTCTCTCACAAGAAAAGGTATCTTCAATGCCTAGAATTCTGGGACAGTCCAAGATCTGATCAAGCCCATAGCAGAGCTCAGAGGAATAAGAGATGGAATATTACCTTCAACATTTGAAGGTTAAGAGATAGGGTCAATAGGTCTCTCAGTAGAACTTCTTTTCAATCTCCTCAGAGGAGCATGAACACTTTCAATTAAAGGTGTTGTCTTTATTTGTGAAATGGCAACAGTTTCACTTGAATGTCCTGTCTCTTTTGGAGGCACAGGGGGCTTCTTGCCAGTTTCCTTAGCAGCAGTAGAAGGGGGTACATTTATATTCTTTATCGCCTTATCTGGGGCATCTTGTTTGTTCTTCTTTGCCTCCTCAGTGTCAAAGGAAAACTTGTCAACAAATGCGGGAACTTTCCTCTTCTTCATCAGATCAGTAATAGGAGTACTTAAATCAGAAGAAGATCCTTTCACACTGGTTTTCGAAGTTGGTATCCGATCAAGATCAACCACTATAGGACGAGCAATAAAAGATGAAGTGGAGTTTCTGTATCTCAATAAATATGAAGCAGACCTCACATGCTCTCCGACAACTGATTGATGCAAGCCCCAGATAAGTTTTAAATGTTTTATGTTAACGTCAATCTCTTTTGGAGGCTTCCTTTTACTGTCAACTGTAACAAACAAAATTAATGTTAGTGATGCATTTCATCGAATACAAAGAAAACAATATTTCAAAAATAAAAAAAATCTATCCCATTGCCATAAAGCGGATACCTGGGACCTTGGTACACATCATTTCCATTTAATGGAGGGTGTTTCCAATTTTTCATCACAACCCCATGATCAAAATAGTCCCTATTGGCGTCGGGAATATTGACAACTAAAACTCTATTCGAAAACCTAGTTTTTAAATAGAAAGTAGTGTCGTTGGTAACCCATCTATAGCAATACATAATTTCTAGAATTCCCAAATGAGTTCCATGAAGTTGATTCAACCTATGTATGCCATTAACTATCCTCCATGTATTTGGATCTACTCTTGCAGCTACAATATCGAAATATTGGCAAAACTCCAAACACAGGGGATTTGGCGGGAAAGAAAAGCCACACTCAGCTAAAAAAAGACTTGGGAACCAGTGTCCCTTAGCCAACGAAAATAAAAAGAAGGACAGAGAAGTTCTTCCAAAATAACCCACGAAGGGATTGGAAAATCAGACCGAAATTTATCCAACGATTCAATAAGATAAACCATGGTGAATAAAGTAAATAAAGAAGAAGGAAGAAAATCTTACAGAAGAAAGAGATATCAGTTGACAATGAATGATGGAAATAACGAAGGCACAAGATAGAGAGAAAATGAAAAGTTCAGAGTTACAGATTTGAAAAGTGGAAGACGATAGGATTTTTGTCTCACTTAAATACTTTACCTCGGGAATAGAGAAAAATAATGATTACGAAGGAAGATGTTTGCGTTTTCGGCGGCTAAAAGAAGAAAAAGGCACAAATATCGAAGTGATCGTTAAAATTCAAAATATTTATGAAGCTTGATATTATGCGCTCAAAAAGGAATTATATACAATGAAAATCTTCCTAAAATTCATGAAGACCAGTAATCCAAGAAGTTTTCAAGAAAAATGTTCCACACTCTTCTTTAACCTCAATTGTGAAACATTGGGGGCTTCTGTTGATACCAAATTTAGTCTGCTGACGTGGACCAATCACATGAAGACACGTGTCAACCTACATGGAAAATACAAATACTTTCAACGAACAGCATACTGTCACTGAGCTACTCAGGCGCACCGAGCTACTTAGCGTGCAGAGCATCCAAATCAAGAAAACCAAAAATTAAATGTGCACTATTATTGTACAAATGCATATGTCTACTAGATAACAGCGCATTATCTTTTCATATGTACAGCCTCAAGGCTATAAATACATTGTAACCTCCTCATAAGAAGGGGACTTTGGATCTCTTGGTAAACATATTATCGAGATTCAAGGCAAACAGTCAGCAATACAAAACAGTGGACGTAAGTCATTTTCATAAGGCTGAACCACTTTAAAAATACTTTGTTTTATTTATCTGTGATTGACTCATTAGATATAATCTAGTTTTTTACATCAACAATCACCTAGATGCATGTTTAGGTTAAGAGAAAATTTATTAATCTATTTATAACAATAATTGATTTGAAATTAGTGTAACGTTTTGATTTAGGCTAAACTTGTTTAATTGAATTTAACTTTTAATTTTTTTAAAACAATGGTTATTTTGAAAATTTTAAAAATTGTCTTTTGTTTTATCCTATCCATATAGGATCTATTGTAGTATAGGAATTTCAAAATTCGGTATCTAGTGTCTTTTCCTAATTTTGACCAGGTCTTGTTCATAGATCGTAGAAATAAAATAAGATCTCCTCGGTGGAGTTAGGGTTTTTGAACCCCAAGTAATTAATCACCATTGAACCAGAGGGAATGGTCCAGGTGGGGAGATGTTCAAAGGCCTTAGCCCCTTTTCCATCATTGACGAAAGAGAAATATGATCCAGGACTTTTGAAGGGGATATATTTTTAATTGACATTTTTGCATTTGAGAAAGGGGGAAAGAAGCCTACTACTCAAGAGTTATATAAAGAGGATATAGTTATAGTGAGTGGTGAAGAATTCAAACTATCCCAATAGTCTCTTTTATAGCCCCCAAGCCTGGTGATTAAACCCTTTCAGCCCCAAGGCATGTCTCATTAATTACTCTCTGCCACTTACAAGCTCTTTCTTAATGCACTCTGAATCTTACTAGCTAGTTACCTTTATACCCCACACTTGTGTAAAGAGTAAGTGTTGCCCCTTGAAATACTTACAAAGAACAACAAGGGGATACTAATGATACCGTATCCAACCCTTAGTATTTTAATAAGTTTATAGACCCCCAAATCCTTTATATAAGGACTGAGGTCCTAGGGTACACCTTAGACCTTAACCAGACCACTACTGAGTCCCCAAAACCTCCACAACCTGTAAAAAGTACCACAATACTATGACAGTTTTTAGAAGACCCCTAAGTCATCCAAGAGGCTTAGTCGTTCCAATATGTATCCTCAACCAATCTCAGAGACCACAACACCAGTATTCCGTTGTGTCTCATGTACACATCATACCTCAATCAGAAAATAAAGGGGCTCTGGAGGTCATCTAACCCCCAACATAGAGGTATATCATTTCAAAACACCTCCACACTGTCCTATGATAGGACCATGATAGTTCCAGACTTCCGCCAAAGCTCCTACAACTTGTTTAGTGGGTAAGTGAAAAGCACAACACCATCTCATTTACCTCCGCCGCCTATGATTCCTTTTCCAACACTCCACCACCTTGTCGATGTCGTCAAACCTCAAACACATCATATCCATGCTATACAATCCATTATTTCTCTACCTTGGAGTTTTCATAAAAATAGGAGCACTGATTAAGGTTCAAGTAAGGCTATTCAAGTTCAACTCATCACACTCAAGAAGAACAAAGGGATCTCAACTGATATAGGTTTTTCTTCATTGTTCAAAACACCCTCAACCTATTGTTGTGATAATAAATTATAGTTTAGATTATTTCTAGTTATCTTATTTATTGTATACCTGGTTGAGCCCCAAATTAATACTTAGGAACCCTTAGAGAAATCTATCAGTTGATTCCAAAGGTCCTTTGGATTAGTGACAAAGGCCGCAAGGACCTCACTCTTTTGGACAAAGACTAGGAGAGATCCTAGATTGTAACAACTCATTTATAATCTAATAAAAATTACAACACTCTATAAAAGTGGACATAGGATCCTCAGCTGATGTTTAAATCACTTTAAATACTTGTCTTACACTTTGATGATTCTCTCATTTTACCTACCTGAAGGTCCATAGGGTAGAACCTATCGGATTTGAGGTCATATATAGTTCTAATACCCACAAAAAACAAATATGTATTCTCTTAGAGTCATTCATACATAATCGGGACCCAAACCATAGGCTTGTCCGCCTAAAGAAGAGGTTTTTTAGATTCGAGAAAAACACCGTTGCTGCTGAGGAGGTTCACAAACTCCTTGAGGCCAATTTTATCAGAGAAGTGCAACATCCATAGTGGCTTAAAAATTTGGTACTAGTACCCAAAGACAATAAAAAATGGTTGATGTGTGTTAATGTTACCGACCTCAATATGGCATGTCCCTAAGATTACCATCTTCTGCCTCATATTAACACTTTGTTGGACTCAATTGCTAGTCATGAGTTCTTATCCTTCATGGATGTGTACTTCAGGTACAACTAAATCATAATGGATCCCAGTGATCAAGAAAATACCTCATTTATCATGGATAAAACTACCAACTTCTATAAAGTACTGACTGAAGAATGCAGGTGCAACGTATCGGAAGGTGATAAACTCCATCTTTAAATACCTCATTTTTAAATCCATGTGAGTCTACGTTGATGATATGCAGGCCAAAAGTCTAGAAGCTCAAGACCATGTACAGAACCTCATGGAGACCTTTGCCATCCTCAAAAGGAATCAAATGAGCCCCAACCCAATTAAATGCGCTTTTAGGGTAGCTAGAGGATTTTTTAGATTTGTGGCCATCATACCTTTATTAAAGGAAAACCCAGAGAAAATTCAAGCTCTATTATTATGGAGTCCCCAAGAAAAGTCAAAGAGGTATATAACCTTACTAGGAGAGATGCTTCCCTCTATTGATTTGTTTTCAATGATAAGTGCTTGACTTTATTCAAAATATTGAAGGAAGCCTTCCATTGGAAATTAGAGGTTGAGGAAGCCTTCTAAATCTTGAAGAAGTACTTGGGGTCTCCACCTCTATTATCCCGGACCATCACTGGGGAATATTTGTACTTGCACCTTGTTATTTCTCTAACCATTGTCAGTTTAACCTTGATCTGAGAAGAATTTAGGATCTATTGCCAAATATAATATGTCAGTCAGGCTCTGTAAGGGGTTGAGAACGAGTATTAGAGGATGGAAAATCTCGTATTATGCATCATTACCTCGCCCAAATGTCTAAGGTCTTACTTCCAATCACACGCCATCATGGTTATGAACGGTCATCCCCCGACAGATCCTACACATGCCTAATACCTCAGTAAGGCTTGTCAACTGGTATGTGGAGTTGGGGTAATTCAACATCAAGTACTAGACACAGAGTGCCATCAAATATCAAACCTTACTTGGATTTATTATGGAGTTCATCAACTTAGAGGAAGTAGAAAAAGATCCCAATAGCTCAGTTTTAGAAGCAATAATGCCCAAGGATCCCAAGGAGTCATCATTCCGAGATATAAACCATAGCTTTCCAATATGGGTCATGCATGTGGATGGATCTTCCAACTGCTCAATCAGTGGAACTGGACTTCATCTAGTAATCCCACTAGGAGGTAAAGTTTATCTTGCACTCCAGTTTCAATCCAAAGCCTCTAACAATGAGGCAAAGTGTGAGGCCGTAGTGGTTGTCTTAGGCTTAACCATTAATTTAAAAGAAATGCTAGTAGTGACTCTCAGTTGGTAGTCAATCAAATCATTGAGTTCTATGAGACCAAAGGTGGAAGAATGACATGTTACGTGGCAATTACAAAGCACCACATCTAGAAAATCCCCAAATTAATAATTAGAAGAGTTCCCCGATAAGAAAACTCTGAAGTTGACCATCTTACATGGGTGGCCTCTTAAGATGAGGTGGATCCATAAGTTTTGATTGTCAATTTGGATCATCCAAGCATCACCAATCTTTAAATAAACATTGCAGAGGTTGATCAAGTCTCAAACTGGACCTCTCCCATCAACGCATACATCAGAGATGGATGTAACACCCTGTATTTCTGAGGATATAGAATTTAATTAATTTAGTGATAAAGGAATTAGTTTATCTCGGGGATTTTATTAAATTGGTGAATTGAGATTTAATTAATTCATATTATTTTTTAAATTACATGTGTTGTAATTTGAGGTCATGGTTGGAGATTTTAGTTAAGTAACTCAGATGACAATTCTTAGTGCATGGTTGATTCCGGATAGGTCGAGATGGTCGAAAAAGAGTACATGGAGATAGTAATTGGGTCTCGGGGCATTTTTAGACATAACTAGTCTCATATGGGGGTGTTCAGGTCATTTGGTCTTGGCCCGTAGGCTTAATTTTGGGATCAGTTATATAAAATCAACATTAGGAAGTTTGTGTAAGACACAACACAATAACAAAAACCTAGTTTTACAGAGGATAAAAGAGGAAGAAATTTGGAGAGCATTTAAGAGCCAAACCAAGAAGAGGGTTGTGTTCTTTATTAAATATTCGCCTACATCAAACGAAACTAGACCCTATGAAATTATTCAGGTAAGTAGTTAAACTTTCTTTCATTTAAGTTACAGTATTTCAATTCATATCATGGTGAGTGTAAATCATACTTATTTTAGGTGGGCTATCGCATAGAAAATGGGTGTTTATGAATTGGTTAGTTTATATGGATTAAAGGTGAAATTGATATTGTGTTACGAATTAAACGAGTCTATATATGATTTTTTTCCGTAGACTCGTAATCTCTATTGTGAAATTTTGGAGTACGAAGTTTAATTTTGAGAAGACGGGTGTGGTAAAATCATAAAAACCCAACTCAAATGCTTATATGAGTTGTTTAAGGAATGAAAATTATTGGAGAAACGCATGAATCAGTGATGTGTTATAAGAATTTATTCTGGGTTGGGAACATAAAGCTCGGAAGAGATGTTAATGGTGGAATAGCAAAGCAGGAAGAAGAAGGCAAAAACCCAGCAGGTCGATTGAACAATCTGGGGCGTCATTCGAACAATGCTGCAAAAACTCAGCCAGTTTCATTCTTTTTTTATTTTGGTTTGATGTGTGGAGATTTTTGATAAGTTTTTCCTTAGTTTTAAACTTTGTTGGGACAAATTCTTAATTCAGTTAGTATCCAAAATAATTACAAGGAAAGAAGTAAGGGAAGCACCTTGATACAATTAAAATATTTAGAGCCTTGAGAAATGGGGTTTTAAGATATAATTTATTTAAATAGAATGATAATCTAAATAATTGGAATTGGGTGAAAGAAATTCAAAGGGTTAAAATACGGACCAAGTAGGGAGTCCAAAAATTATATTTGAGTGACACCATTTAGGTAAAATTAATTGAGGTGAAATTAATTAAAGTAAGGTTCATGGGGTTGACTGAGTGCTGGGGGAGTTAGGCACGAGGTAGCCGGTTTAGTTTATTATAGAGATATGTAATAAATTGTTTAATAATAAAATTAACGAGAAGTGTTAAACTTAATAATGGGATGTTGTGTGACAAATTCTAAGAGGTGAAGATACGGACCGAATGAGTGAGTCGGGTTATTGTAATTGGGTGACAAAACTTGAATGATAAAATAATTAATGTTTGAATAATTAAATTACAAGTTGGGGTATAGACTTGAGTATTTTGGACTAGTGCTACAGGTGTTTGGCACGGGTTAGCCGAACTTTTTAAATATATGAATATGGTAGTGTGATAGTATATATATATATATATATGTGTGTGTGTGTGTGTGTGTGTGTGTGTGTGTGTGTGTGTGTGTGTGCGCTTTATAGATATCGGTGTGAATGATATTTATAGGAATACATACCCCTTTAGTGCTATCATAGGAGGTTGCGGGATGTGGGAAAATCTCTTGGCTTGACGAGCAAGAAAAGTATAATCCCCAAGTCATAGCATCCAGTATTTATATATTGTGATTCTTTTCAGGGTGATACGTCTTGCATATGATTAAGTCTCACACTCGAGGAACTATGACCGCCTCCGCTACGCTTATTTTTCTGATTCGGTGAGTTAACCGTCTCGAGGTATCCAGGTGGATTGAGTATATCAAGGGTGATAGAATTTTAGAGAACACATCCGCTGATTCCTTACTCAGGAGGATGGATATATATACGGCATGTGTGTGAATGTTGTAGTATACCAATATGTATTAAGTATGAGTAGATAATTATATACGGGATTTATACATAAGTGTGAATGTATTTCTTATAACTAGTGTGAAAGTTATATGATTTAAAATGGGGTTTCCTATATAACTAGTGTAAACGTTATATGATTTAATATAGTTGAATCAATTAATAAGTTAATGAGTAGATAACTTAATAATCAAAGTAAGAGTACCCCTGAGTAGTGTGGTAGGAAGAGGTGTGATACGGCTAATTAGGTGGGTAGCTTAATTAGGAAGGTTAGCAAGCAAGTATTGGGTGTACACATTAGATGAGGGGTGAGCTATACCTCAAGAGAATGCGATACTAGCTTAAATATGAAGAGTGTGCATGCACATTTAATTATATCAATTTAACTACTTGCTAAATATTTTTAAAATGATTTACTTGGGCTTTGACCCTTGTCAAAATCTTTTTCAAAACTTTTTAGGTGTCCAGCCACAGGGACGCCCAGTTTGAGGATTCTATCCAAGGATGTGCAACTGCAGCTCATGTGGAAGTTGCAGGACTTTGTTATAGACGCTTCGTTCATTCGTTCCTAGTGCAGGGACTTCATTTCAGTACTTTTGGGCATGTCGCCCTCAGATTTAGTATTCAGTTTATTTATTTGACCTTGTGTATCCAGGTTATTATTTCATTTTCCTGTTGTATTTTATTATTGAACCGATAGTTGATTCGGTCATCTTTACTTATATTATTCATCTGTGTTGGATTCAGTTATTAGTGTGTTGATGGTTTAATTGTTATTTATTTTCACATGTTATTAATTAATGAAAGATAAAATTTGGCACCAGTCTATTTAAATCACTAGGTGGTTAGTAACTTTAAAAATGTTTTAGACAATGATGCTAAGAATGAGCCATATGAGACCAACATTTTATTTTGATCACGGGCTGGCCACCCGGTATTTTAGTAGGCGGGGTGTCACAATGGAGTCCATCCTGAGGAGAAATTCCAAGTGAGATGAATGAAGTCCTTAGCTTCTAGATACTAATATAGAGAATGGGGTATTATTCAAGAATGGATATTTCTCAACACCTTATTAGTGCCTTTGAAAAAACTCACTATGTTATTTTAATAAAGGTTAAAATTATTTAATGAGTTTCAAATTACTTTTTGAAGAAAATCTTATAAAAATCTTAACAGAACACAAGATGTGTTAAAACAGTTTATTTGAATAAATTATTTAAGAATCTTGGAAAAGGTTTTTAGATTAAACCTAAGTCTATGTAGAAAATTGTAGTAGTGAAAGACTAAAAAGCACACACAAGAGAGACACTAATTTTTTACGTGGTAAAACCCCACCCAATTGGGGAAACATCCACGGTGGTATCTACACCACAAACAAAAAATCCACTATAAAAATTAAGGTTACAAGCACCCAAAAAATCATACAAATAATTCTTATATCTTAGTCTAGAAATATGCCTACTGAGAATCCACCCTTCACGGTATTCTTTTCGACTTCTTCCAATGAATGTACGTGTCCTTTCTCTATTCCATGCTTTGTTTCCTTTCTCCCCTTTTACAGTGTCGACTCAAAAATCAAAATCTCTCAAGAAATAACACACTTTTGTGATTGTGGGTGACAGTCTAGTGAGTGTTGTGCCTAAAATGTCATGCATGTACTCACACACACTTAATTACAAATGATTCCTACAAATTATAGAAATCTAAGTATGAAAGTACCTTTTCACACTTCTAAAATTAGACTTAATATTTTTACACAAAACTATTTCAAGATCTAAATATCTTTAGGATCTATAGAACCTAGATCCTTAGAACTTATTCAAACTCAAATTTTTCGAAATGAAAAATTAACATATCTGAAATATGTAAGTCTTTATTTCAGTTTTGCAAAAAATGAGAAATGTTGGATATAATACATACTACAAGCATTGCATAAACAGTATCCAACACGAGAAGATGATTTCTTAAAATAAGAAACTAAAATAACCTATAAAACTAAGTGAAATTGTACTGATTTAGATCTACAAGTTTTTAAACAGAAACGAAATCTAAGTTTGTGAGGTTGTTGAAAGAGAGATTTAGACTTAAGTAAACGAGAAACCAGAAACCCTAACTCTCAAAACTAATTTTCTGGAAATTTTTTACAAGAGTTTTTGTACGAAAACTAATTTTCTCCCTATTTGTTTTCTTCTCTGTATTTTCTCTCTTCTCTCTCTCTTTCTCTCTCTCTCTCTCTATTTCTCTCTCTCTCTCTCTCTCTTATCAAACTCTCAGACTGCCAAAATCTCTAAATGGTTGAGGCGAATGTCTCTTTATAGTGAGGGTAGAAGGATCTAGAAGATTTGAGTGAAATAAACGTTTGAGATGCATTTGAATGTTCAAATACTTAATCTAATGGTTGTCAAGCAACCGCCCAAAACTTCTTTCTGATTGGCTAAAATGATATGCACTATGGATAACAAAATAACACATGTATGCCCTCGATAAGTTTGATCGAACGGTTGAAAGTAATGCTCTTGAATGTTAGATCCAGAAAACACAAATATAACCAATTGAATGCAACCATGTGCCATCCTCATAATCAATCTCAAATGCGCATTTTAGAAGTTTTTAAAATCCCATTTTCTACCACAATATTATGTGCCAGTTTTGGATCCTATCCAAGCCAAGTTTTGGGAACTTATAAAATATAAATTTCAACCCCAAACAGTTTAAAACCCTAATTTAATTATTTTAAATAGGTTTAAATTGTTTTTAAATTCCCTAAAATTTGTAGAAAATTAATTTAAAATATCTAAAAATTATAGAAAATTCATTTTAAAATCAATTAACACACATCAACGAATTATGTAATGAAATGCAATCCTGTGAGTGTGAGTGTGTTGATTTTTCTACATTTCAAGATCGATTCATTGCTGATGTTGTTGAAGCTCCGTGGGTGTTCTTTGATGTACTTGAAGGATGGACCTCAATTTTGTCATAATTTCCAAATTAAATGAGGCTCATATATAGTGCAGACTCAAGTGAGTTAAATATATAGTGTGCTTCAACCTCAACCCATCAAAATCCAGTTATGTCCTCAAAGACCTCCACGTTCGTGGTACTTATACAGGCCCCAAGACCTTAATGTACAAGGTCTTGAGTTAAGGATGCTTCTGGACTACCTTGGGGAAATAAGCCCAATACCTGGTTTAGCGTTGTGATAAATTTTAAAGGTTCAACCTTAGTTCCAAGGTAGCCAATGGAGAAAATGGCCCCAATGCCAAGTCCATGGCTTTTTGCTCAATGGGGAGTGGATTTAGAAATGCCTCTGCCTCTTAGCAAAGGTTGTGACAAATTGGCATTGTGGCGATTAGGTAGTTCATGAAGTGGGATGAGGCTGAGCCCTTGGCCACCATAATAGAGAATAAAACCACCAATTTCATCAGGAAAAATATCATTTGCACATTTGACTGCCCCAAAATCATCATCTCTAACAATGGGAAATAATTTATCAACCTTGCCTTCAGAGAGTTTTTTTTCATACTATAGGATGAGCAACCATTACTCATCTCCAAGTCATCCTTAAGTGAGCGTCTAAGTTAAAGTGACCAATCAAACCAACTTCCATAGTTTGAATAATAGGTTTGAGAAAGCTTACAGTTTGTGGGCTGAGGAACTACCAAGCATCATATGGGCTTATAAAATAATGATCGGAGGTCCAATAGGGGAAACTGCATTCTCCTTGACTTTGTTACTGAGGTAGTCATCACAAATGAGGTCGAGATTCCAATATAGAGGGTGGCTCAGTTTGAACCAAAGACTAATGATGAGGGTCATAAAAAGTCCTTGGATCAGATAAAATAGAAGCGAGAAGCTACACTAGTAAGAATGGTTGCTTAAAAGAAAAAACCAACCTCCTACTTCAATAAGAAAGTTTACCACATAGAATTTAAAGTGGGAGACTTGGTCTTAAGAGAGGTCACCATTGCCACTAAAATTCCTGGTGAGGGAAATCTAGACCCCAAGTAGGAAGGCCCTTATGTTATGGACAAAATATGCCAGGTTATTATTATCTAAAAAATATGGATGGATACAAACTTTCGTTACCCTTGGAATGTATAACATCTCAAGAAATACTTCCAATGACGTACTCTACTATTGAAATGAATGAAAATAACCTTTTTGCTACCAATGATATCCCAATACAATGTTCAATATGAGATACAAGGCTTCAATCCATGGCTCCAGGTTAAACACAAGGTCTAAGAACCCAACGTGAATTACAAGGCTTCAATACTTGGATCCAACTTTAACCTAAGTTATGAGGGCCCAATACGAGTTGAAAATCTTCCATCCTCAGTTCCAAATAAAATAGTTGAGGTCTTAGAGACCGCAAATAGATGACTCCTGGAGTTGGTAGGATTTCATCCTTGGCTTCTAAAGTATCTAAGGTCTTAAAAGACCAAGAGTTGCAAGGTATTCTTCCTTGGCTTGAACAAATAGTCAAAGGACTAAAGACTCCCCAAAGAATAAAAGAATTACCAAGGATTTCATCCTTATTCCACCCAAGCTGAATAAGTTTTAAGGACCCAAACCAGTCATCCTAAAGGACCTATTTCACACCAGAAATATGTTTTCAAAAAAACAAAAGTACAAAAAAATGCAGTAACCTTAGTAACCATTTCTTTAAGTTATTTCATACCTCATTTTTCAATCTTTGGTGAAGTTCAGTGCTAAAATAGATGAAAAATCTTTTTAAAGTCCAAGATTGAAAAATTTGAGGCTTAGAAGAAACTTCCATTCTCAATTTTTTTGGGGCGTAGGGGCATTAAATGTTCATATATGAAAAATGGTCCAGTTTTAAAAGGAAAAGTGCAAAGTCCATACTCTCTAAGGATTTTATCCATGGTTAAATATGGTTCAAAGTCCTTATGACCCATTATGAAACCTAAAATTTTATACCACAGGGTTTTCATCTATGGTTCAAATGTTATGGGACCTATTGTGGAACCTCAGATTTTACACCATAAGGCTTTTATCCTAGTGGAATATAATCAAGAGGTCTTAGAACACATTATGGAGCCTCAGATTTTACACCATAAGGCGTTCATCATAGTGGACTATGGTTCAGAGGTCTTAGGACCCATTGTGGAACCTCATATTTCATACAACAAAACTTTCATCCTAGTGGATTATGGTTAAGAGGTCTTAGGATCCACTGTAGAACCTCAAACTTGACACCACAAATATTTCTTCCTAGTGGACTACAATTTAGAGGACTTAACAAATTTTAAACTTCTAAGGATTTCATCCTTAGTTAAGTTTATAGGTCTTAAAACCCCTTATGGGACTTCCAAGTTTTAAACTTCTAAGGATTTTATCCTTAGTTAGTGTCCAGAGGTTTTAGGACCATTTGAGTGACTTCAAGTTTCAAACTGATAAGGCTTTCATCCTTAGTTAGTTAAGTCCATATGTCTTAAGACACTTTGTGGGATTTCAAATTTTAAGCCTTTAAGGTTTAAACCTATAGTACAATATGTTTCAGAGGTCATAGGAACCTTTGTGAAACAACTTTTTGATTTAAAAAGCTACGACCCTAAGTTAACTGTAAACATGAGGTTTCTGTGCCTTTAATGGATTTACTTGTTGACTTCCATTTCCAAAATATTTGGGTGCTAAGTGTTAATGTATAAAAAATTTGAGACACTCAGTCTTATAAGGAGCAAGTTACATATCTTAATGTAATTATGGCTATAAGTTATTATGATCCATATGAGAACCTCTATTTTGACTTCAAAGGATGTCGTATTTACACAACAAAGGTCAATAGACCCTCAGATCCTCCTCATAAGGTTCTCTACTAAATTTTGTTTGCTTTACCAAGAATATTGGGGACTAAGGGGATATCACCTACTTGGCAGATCTCAGACAAACACATGCAAAAGCAAACATTCCTTTGCAAAGTTGCAAAATAAATTCTATTACTATTAAAAACCATAGAGTTGGGGGATTACATCAAGTGGTCCATGGCCAAAAATAACAAAATATATATAAAAAATCCTTTCTAAGTCTTAGGTTCAATATCGGATTCCTTCTCAATAACCTAAGGTTCCTTCATTGGGGGCTTGGCAAGAGTAGCAGGGGCATTATTACGATGTACAAACAGAGGAGCACATGCTTCACTATTAACTCATTCTTCTTTAGAAAGAGAAGCAGAGACCTCTGAAGCTTATCCCCCACTAATGCTCTCACTATCAGTGCTTTTTTGATAGAATGGGGGTCCTTTAGAACGACACTAGAGATGTCAACCTCTAGGAAGAGCACTTGGACCTTAGTTTTGTAGGTTTTAAATCCTGAAGTATACTTCTATAAGAGAAACTTCTGGTAGGCATCAGAGTACAAATACGCATCCCATTGACTCTTCAGAACAGAGTTAAAACTTCCCTGAAGCTCGGCATACTTCACTTCAATCTTAGATTGCTTATCATATAGTTTTTGTCCCTCAGATGTCAGTAGGCCCTTTATAGCATTAAGGTACACAATCTTCCACTTCAGAAGGTTGATGTCCTCAGCAGAGTGGATAATCTTATCGTGGGCACCTCGGAGCCTAGGAACTTAATCATGGAGGGCCTCCAAAACCACCATGTGCTCAATTAAGACCTCAAAACTAACTTCATCATCCTTAACCAAGGAATCTTAGGCAATAACAAATATTGAAAGGCACCATCCCTGATGGTCTTGTCATTTAGAAGATGAGTTTGCTCAAGAGCGCTGATCTGCAACTTCAAACTACCCAGATCATCTACCATGGAGGCCATTTTTGCCTTTGATAAAATATAACCTGGTGTAGCTCCATCTTAGCTAGGTACCATTGATAATCCATAGATAAGGACTTCTTTTAGGCCCTCTGACCCTCAATATCATCATCCATGAGGGAATCCATTAAGTGTTGAACTTGCCAAAATAAAGAAAAGACATAAGAATAAGATATGTCAAAGAAAAAGAAACTATGGAAAGAAATAAAGAAACATGAGGTTACCATGCCAACAAGATGGACCAGGTCCTCCTAGTTTGCCCACGTCCCCCTGCCCCATAACGTGGACATCATCGCGGAATAATTAAATCTAGCTATCGATGTTAAAGCCTTCGCAACAAAAGAATACGAGTTTTTCTACTCACAAGAAGAGGGTCTGGAGTCATTTTCGCCTCAGAGAATCTCAAGCCTCATTCTCCCTCTTTAGTTATCCCGTTGGGTTTACCAAAGACCTCAAGAACACTTACTTTATATGCCTCCTTCAGAGGAGACACCACCACTTCCTTCCCCTTTGATTGTAGATCACCAAACAATTCCTTAACAATATTTAAGACCAGGGCATGTAAGTCCACTTGAATAAAAAGACCAATTTGGGTTGCCCTGGAGGTTCCGCCTGCCCCTAAAGATGTTTCAAAAGGGTAGGAATTTCATTTCTGACTCAAACCATGAGCCTTCAGTTTGATAGGACTTCATCTCATAATCTTCCACCAATTTGATAGGAAGATAGGAATGTCCACCATTGTGCCGAATTTAAGGCGCTTAGACTATGACTTGGTGTTTGGTAATCGAATAAGAAAATTCAAAGACAATGGAACTTGAACATACTTGTTCTCTAACAATTTCCCCCTTTGTCTATTTCGTGACAAAAAAATAAATAAAATATTATAAATAAATGAATAAAATTCAATACCTATGATAATACATTGCCTGGCTAAAGTAATAAAGAAGGAATACACACTTAGATGAATCGCATGAGATGCCTCAACCATTCGGATGTCTTGAAACATGTTTCTTGTCAAGAACTAGCAAATACATCAAGATATGTACGCGTAATCAATTAACATCGAAACAAAAGGTTCATATAATAACTAAATAACATATTCAATGTTCAACTTATATTTCTATAAGATATGATATATAAACTTCATTGTATAAGATTTTACTTTCAGTAATTCATATATCCCTTTCTCACTATCTCCCCCATTGAAGAAAAATACCACTTTATAAAGAAAGCTCCCCCCCCCCCCCCCCCCCCCATTTTGGCATGGAATCGATAAAGGAAAGGACAGGAAAATCAAGAAGTGAACTAAGAAAATGATAATCTAAAGGATTGAACCTATTATACCATAATAAATAATTGAGATAAAAGTTAGAATATGATATGAATCAAAAGATAACAAAATATAAGTCATCAAATATAAATATGATATAAGTAACAACCTTAATATATATGTCACCAAAAACCAAAAATCTATTATTCCTAACTAAACTCTCCCCAATATGTTATAGCATTAACTCTCTTCATGTGAAAAGTATAACCTAATAACACAGATTTTCTCTCTTTGTATCCTATAGTTAACTTTCTTTTGTTATAAATTTATCCTCCCCCTTAATTAAGTCTTCTCCCTCATAAGGAATTTTTCTCCGATTCTAAGAAAGTTTAAGAGATAAAAAAATTATTCAATAAAGACACAAACAATGTAATTATAAGACACAATTAAAGAAAATAGCTCAGAGTGTGGAAAATATTCTACGTAACACAATAATCCCATGGAGATACAAGAAAATATAGAATATGAATAACATGGTATAACATATAACGGCACAAATCATCAATCATGATATAACAAGTTAAATATATAGAAATTATCATCAAGATTTATAATAATAATCAAAATGTACTAAATAAAAAGTTAAGCACAACAAGAAATGAGTATAAGGATTATAAAAGATATCAACTGGTTGATAGTAGTTATAACTAATTTTTAGTTAAGATTATACGATCCAATCCTAAAACTCAAAACATAAACATAATCCTAGATATTAAATGATAACTCGTGACAAGTCATAAACTTAACTCAACTCGACAAATCCCTTTTCCATTTATTTAGGGTCGGCTACATGAATCTTATTTTTTTATTCCATTTTCTGTACTGCAATATCTTCGGTTAAACCACATGATATTATATCCTTTTTTTATATTATCCCACTAAGTCAATTTAGGCCTACCTCTTCCCCTTGCGTTACCATCAATACTAACTAAATCACTCTTCCAGGCATCCATTGGTCTATGATTAATGGTTTCAAATCATCTAAGTCAATTTTCTCTCAATTTATCTTCTATAGGAGCTACTTTTACCGTTTCACAAATTTGTTCATTTTTAATTTTATTCTTTCGAGTTTTACCACAAATCAATCTTAGTATTCGCATTTTCACCATAATCATTTTTTGAACATTTTATTTTTTAGTTGCCCAACACTCTGTCCCATATAAAATGGCGGGTCTAATGGATATTTTATAAAAAAAATCTTTAAAATTCAAATGTATACACCTATCACAAAATACGATGGTAGCACTTCTCCACTTAACCTATCCTGCTTTAATTCTATGACTAACATCATCACTGATATCTCTATACTTTTGAATAACTGAGACTAAATAATGAAAATGATCAATTCTAGGTATTTTTTGACCCTCCAGTTTCACCACACTCCGCTTGTCCTCCTAGTACTACTAAGATTGCACTATCCATATTCTGTTTTGTTCTACTTATGTTAAATCTTCTTATTTCTAGAGTTTCTTTCCACAATTCCAATATGTCTTTAATCCCCATCTTAGTCGCTACTAAAAAAATATCATTTGTAAATAGCATACACCATGACTCCTCATCTTGTATTTTTCCAGTCAACTCATCCATAACAAGAGCAAAAAGATAAGGACTTAGTGTTGAACCTTGGTATAGGCCTATAGTAATTGGGAATTCACTAATTTCTCCAACTGATGTTCTTGCTATAGTCATGGTCCTATCATACATATCCTTAATCATATCAATATATCTATGAGTCACTCCGTTCTTATGTAAAACCCACCATATTATATCTCTTGGTGTTCTATCATACACCTTTTTTAAGTCTATAAAAACCACATGAAGGTCCTTCTTTTTTCCCTATACCTCTCCATTAATCTACTTAATAAATTAATTGCTTACATTGTTGACCTCCTAGGCATAAAAACCCAAATTGATTCCCAGATACCGTTGTTTTCAATCTCAATCTATATTCAATCACTCTCTCCCATAATTTCAATGTATGACTCATTAACTGAATACCACGATAATTTGAAAAACTTTATATGTCCCCTTTATTTTTATAAATAGGTACTAAAATACTCTTTCTCCGTTCATTGGGCATTCTATTAGTTATTATAATTCTATTAAATAATTTTATAAGCCAAGATACTCCTTCCTTCCCTAAACACTTCCAAACCTCAATAAAGATACCATCTGGTCCTAAAGCCATAAATATATATATATATATATATATAAAAACACAATATAATCCGGCATATCGTGCATATCTCTCGTAACATTAGCCCGTGTTTCCCGAATATAAAATTTGATTTAATTTCCATAAGTATTCACTTACTTGTAACATAAATAAATATTAAGCTTATCACAACTAGCTCGTATCCCAATTACATCCGAAATTCCTATTCGAATCCCAAGGGTCCTTTTTCTCATAAGAACTCTTAAAAATCACGAATTCTCACAAGTTTAAAATACGGCAGATTACACACCTTGCACTAAAACAACTAGAACTCACTCTACAGAAGTTCAAATAACTAGTGAGTCTATCATTCCACTCAATAACCCTCTGTCTCCATTGTACCTCCCTTACTTCGGTACTAAGCTCACTTAACCATATCACTTGAATAACATAGAACCTGCATTCTCTTCATTCCTACTAAATCAAAGGTACTCACAGTTAAAACCATCTGTAAGATTCATTTATAAGCAAAACATCATGCTCCCCCAAATACGGTGACCATCGTTCCCACCATTTCAACATTGCTCCTACGAGTGAAAAAAATTTCCTCAAATTTTCACATATGGGTATTTTCATACCCAACTCTAATCCAGAGCTTCTGAGCCTTCCACCTCCTATGGATAAAGCTACACTGCTTTCGCCTAGCTCAACTTCAACGTACGGTCCTTATCCAAGACCTTTCAAACTTTTTCCCAATTTAACTTCATTGGGTAATTCAAGTTTTAGCATCACTCTCTACTATTGCAGTACTTGATAATTATAACTACTATACTTTAGTAGTCGTTGCAACAATCCATGACAATGACACAAGGAAAGTGACCTCTATCGTGGTCCTCATTCCCAACATCAACTTACAGCTCTAATTAAGCCTCACCTCCTGCTGCCCTCACAATGGCCTTCCATGGTCGCCCTTCATCGATCAACATACGAATCCCGAACGAGCACACAAAAGATTTATAATAATCTTACATAATGGCAGGAGAAAGAAATCTCACAAGAGGATATCAACAATACTAATCATAAGGCTCTATATCAAATCAAAAGCAACGCTGAAAGCGTAGTACGTACGCACAGATTCCTAAGGACACTAGAACCTGATGCTCTGATACCACCTGTGACAACCCGCATAATAAAATATCGGGCTATCACTCCTAAATAAAATTAAAACAGGAGTCTCATATGTTTCATTCTCAGCATCACCGTCGAAAACCAATTTAATTACTAATATCCTATTAGGCTGGCGTCAAAATTTTAATTAACTAATATTTTTAACCAAACCATTCAAATAAATCAATTACAACAGTTTGTATGCAATAACTGAAATGAAATAAAGTGACCTAACACTCGGTACAAAGTAATGCAACCAAATCGAATGCCGCACAAGAAGGCGATAAAAGAATAAATGAGTACAGTGGGCCATCAGCCCGAATATATCTACAATACCTCCTATCTAGATTTCAATGATAGAAGCATCTACAATAAACCTGCATGCATCCACAGCTTCTACAGCAAACGTCTGACTCGAAAGAATCATCATCTAGGCGTACCTGTATCTGTACACCTATATGTATATAGATTTAGCAAGAGAGGGGAAAAATAGAGAAATGGGTCAGAGCCCGAGTTTTGAAAACGTTTTTACAAGTGCTTAAAATCCATATTTTAAAATATGATATTTCTCATATTTAAACTGGTATTGCTCTCACATGATATACAACCCACCCCTCTTTTAATAGTGCACAACTATCGCATACCTTTTAAACAACCTAGTTAAGCTACCCTGCCTAACTAATGTATTTACCCATCTTCTAAGAATCCTCCAAAATCCGAGTACTAAGTACTAAACTTCTTCCTATTTCCAACATTCCGTTACGTTCGTACGAAGTGAAATCCAAATAAGGAACCCCCACGATACACTACTACATGACAATGTTGATCGTCAGGATCCATTAGGCCCTCAGTACATACCATATCTTATACCTCCCCGTAGATATATATATTTAGTTCTCATTAGAACCTATGATTCATATTCATACAAATCGAGATATAAATTTACCGGAAGGAGTGTATCACTTTATTGATACTTTTCACTTTATACAAGGTTATGTTATATGATATCTCGTCTCATATATAAACAATATACTATACATAACAAGTAAAATATCCAATCCACCGAGCTTTAATATAAGTAGTCATTCTCATCTACTAAGCAGTGGTGGAACATCATAAGTATACATGTATTTTATTCTCACTACATATATTCATATCTGACACTCCTAGGCTAAGTTGTGGTGCACACATACTCTGCTATCAAATCCCAGTACATCACGTACATAAGGATCACTCATTCTGAATCACTCAGGAACCGTATCAATACAAATCACACATATTGGAGGCGAACATAGTTCACATACCCATGGGTCACGCACATACCTACGCTCCCATAGTCAGCAGACTTACCGACTCATAAATAAGTCCTTTACAGTCCTATGTTCTTGATGTACCAAATCTAAATCCCCCCGAAGGTACACAAGATAAGATTATCCTTTTTCGAAAGCCGACCTCACGTGATAGCAAGTATGGTAGTTATGTCATACACATAATAAACAATAACATAGGTACGCATTCCACCTATATAAATATAACATCAGTGAGGTATTCACACAACCCTATGATAACGATAAGTATTCGTCTCACCTATACATATAATAACAACGGGTATTCGTCTCACCCATACATAATTCCCCATGGGTATTTATTTAACCCATTTATATAATAATATCAGGGCATACGCATAGCCCATATAATAAATCCCATACGTAGTATATTTATATCTCGAATATCCTACGCATTTATCGATTTTGACAAATCCTCAATATATTATTCCCGAGCTTTTCTCACCGCACGATGATAATACCAATAGCATCGATATATCTATTCGTATCATTTTATATATACTTTAACGACGTCGTATATATAATCTATATCACTTTTCAATATATTATGGCTATAATTTCCAAACTCTTATAGCGATAGCCAATAACCTAGAATGTTTCCATTCGTACCAATATAAGCATTCGCACGCTTAAAATACTACCTGATAAGTACTCTCTTATTTAATATACAAATCGCGCCTTAATCTCTTCATATGGATTTGTATATATAGTCCCGAATATACCAATTCCCAATAATTGAATAGCATACGCATTGCGCATCTTGATTCCGTAGGTATCCCATCACCTATAGTATTTGTCATCAATATACGTATCGGATAACCGCTCAATTCTCTTTAGCCCGTATCCTAAATTTCATCCTAGTCACCCCGTAGGATTTTGCTCAACCTAAATCGGCACATAGGTACTTTTTCTACGCGCACAATTACTTATATACAAATTCCCACCTAAATACCCCCGAGTGTTACTCCTCCCAATCACCCCTATTTTGGTAAGTCTTGGATTTTACTTTCAACTTACCCAAGGTACGCATATCACTTGAATAATTATTTAGAATTCCCCACACTAGTTTTAGGAACCCCAAATATCTCACTCTACAATTTATTTTTCTTAAAAATACATATTATGTGCCACACCATTTTTGTACCTTCCTAACCCCAATTAACTCCCATAAATGGTTAGGAATAAATTACCTTAGTTAGATATTTATTTCCTCAAATAAATAAGCTAGGAATAATTAAATTTGGTATTTAACCCATATATATTAAACCAACCGAAACTGCCAAAATCCTGAAGGATCGATCGATCGATCCCTGGCCATCGATCGATCAATCGATCTGGGCAGCTTCTTCTCCGAGAAGTTTTTCGGCCATTAAAGCTTCCCCAAGATTTTATCTCTTCTCCTAACATCCTCCAACCTCAATCAACAACATATATATATACATCAAAGGGGTTCTAATAATCCTAGAACCAATTTTTAACAATTAATTTCAATAAATTCTTAATTTCTCAAATTGGGTATTAACCGAGTTTTATCCGTTTAATCTTTCGAAAACCCGTTTGATCCACGAAAATCCAACCCAAAAATATTTATAGTTTTACACCAACTACAATATGAGAAATAAATACACTAAATCATAAAGCAAGTTAAACACTTGTCTCGTGGATAAAATCCGACGAACCGAGTCGAATCCCGCGGAGCGTGGCCGAAAATCCCCCTTTCTTCCTTCCTCTCTTATCTTCTTCCTTCTTATCTTCCTTATCTCTTCTCTTTCTCTCTCTTAGGGTAGATTTAGGGGATAAATGAGGGCTCTCCCCTTATTAATCGGGAAATTAGGTGTATACCCAATTGTAAAATGACTCGTGTACTCAATTGCGAGTCCATACTAGTCCAAAAATAAACGGGACCTAAACACTACCCCCGGATACTCTATTTTGACAATCTCCTCCATTCCGAACCCAACCGTGCACTCGAAATCTCCATCTAAATCACTTAACTTAAATTCACTAATTAAACCCAACACATTCCAATACGCGTATTTTCCAATTAAAATCTTTTTCTTTGTTACCTTACCCAACCGTGACATGTAATTAAAATAATCCACTCATATTCTTAGTCCCGTAAGAAAATATAATCCATGTAAATATTAATCCGACACTAGAAAACTAATATTTACTATTCACTTTATAATTTTAAATTTATTTTATTTTACTCATAAATTCCAGAATTACTATTCATAGTAATTCCTCAAATTACCATATCACGTCATAAATTCCAGAATTACTATTCACATTATTTCCTCAAAATACCAAATTACACCCGCAGTGTAATTTAAATATATTCAAAAGTACGGGGTATTATATACTTCCCCCCTTATAACAGAATTTCGTCCTCGAAATTTAGATATTGCCTACACCGCTACTCTAGGATCGCTATATACACTACATCCTAGTACCCCAAAGTCGAAAGGTACTAACACAATGGTCCCCCACCATATTCCACGTATCTCAAGGCGTATGCTCTAACGCACTAGCTTAAACAAATCTCTATATGTTACAACACTACCTTGGTCGTAAAATTGACTCTAGCGTCATATCGCACCTAGTGCTTCTTTAAGTGCATATAAAGAAAACGAGCCTGTAACCGGTGCTCTAACTTATTGGTCCAATCGGAGATCTATTACTCCAAGCATTCACTCATTTACGGCAGGACATCTAATTTCCCTCAAAAAAGGAAACTACACTAGTGCTCGACTATTCCCGTCAGTCCTTTCGCTTATCTTAGGCGTGCCAACTCATATTTCACAAATATAATTGGATCACTGCGTACTTCCTACGGCATTCCATCCAATCCATTAATAAATGCCTTGCATTATAATCTCTAGCTTTATATACTACGTCCCTTCTATTTTGGGAGGTATATAAAATTAATTTACTAAGGTTCTCGTACACCTTTTTAACCGTGCCTATCTGCACAACCATTGTAAATGTCTGATACGTAACACTCTCTCTAAATAATGGGCCTTATTTCCTCGGATTGGTACTAACACCTCGGTACCCTTAACCCGAATAATTCGAAAATTAATTCTTCCGAAACCTGGAAATCCAATCCTTCTTAAGGTTAACCCACCGATGTTCTTGTAGTTAACTCACAACAGTCTTCCTATATCGGCGCCAATAGTCTTACTGGCCTTACTTCATGGTAGTCCTAATATCAATGTGTTTTCCAACACACGTAATATGAATACTATCCTATCTATATCCCTAGTGACTAAGACCTCTCTCAACTTTCAACATTTGCTCGGTTTCATGCGTGAAATGTCTCGCAAAGCAAAATTCAAACAAGGAACCTTCTCGATACACTGCTCCCTCGCTTCGTCGATTATCGAGATATAACGGTCTAATGGGACACCAATGGGACATTCTAAATCCTACATCGTTAACCTACTAACGTACTTTTACCACTATATCCTTCCATTTTGTCCAAATGGAAAGTCCAACTAATCAGGGCGCCTACTCACTGAAAAAGCATTATGAACATCATACCCAAAATGTATTTCCTCTGAATTTTCCTTCTCTTCAAGGCCTGGATATAAGCCTCAAATCAATTTCCTTCACCTTGCCTCACCTATATACTTGCGGTGAGAGAAAAATTTCCAGTGCTTTTCCACAGCACATCTACTTTTCATTAGCCCCTAATCATCACATGACTCTTGGCTAATTTCATCAAACCAATATCCGAGCATACAGTAGCATCTCTCCACTCTCAACGTCGTTAAGGTTCATGCGTGGAGTGTCTATTAGCTTCAAATATGCAACCGGGATAATCCCATCCCATCTACCAACAAAATATGGTCAGAACTCTTAATTCTGTCAAGGAGCCATACCACAAGTGCTTGCACAAACACTAAGTCCTTCGCGCGAACACCAACAAACCTAAACTACCAGCTTGACTATAAATCCTGCATACCTTAAATCATATCTATAAGGTCCCATGCACCAAAATCATGGTAATGAATCATCTCCTTATCTAAGTTACATCTAATCATATAATAAAGGCGAGCCCATCCAGAATTTATCTCGCATTCCATTCTTTATTATATCCGTATATATATATGTTTCACACCTCATATAAATATATATACAATATACGATACACATCAAGTATATCCATACCTATATATATATATATATAAGTATAATAACCATCCCTTAGAGCTATAACGCAGTGGATGCAGTCTCTAAATGCTATCATCTTTCAGGGAATTACTCACATATCATCCTGGATACCAGCGGTCGAACTATCACACCGTCTTGGTAAAAACCAAACCACAACATATGGGAAGAGATCATAGTTCCTCACCAGAAATGAGAACGAAACATACCCACCATGTCTCACTCCTGATAAAAATCACATAATATAGAATGGACACTAGGACCTGGGGACTATACACTCCCTGCTCCTCAAGTCAGGGGCCTCACCCAAATCGCATAACTTCCCATGATAGAACTAAAGGGGTATGTTTCATATAAATATACCAATCACACACACACACACACACACACACACACATATATATATATATATATATATATATATATATATATATATATATATATATATATATAACATATCGTATATATATACGTCTCAATATGCCCGTATATATATACACACAATATAATCCGGCTAATCGTGCATATCTCTCGTAACATTAGCCCGTATTTCCCAAATATAAATTCGATTTAATTCCCATAAGTATTAACTTACTTGTAATATAAATAAATATTAAGCTTATTACAACTAGCTCGTATCCCAATTACATCTGAAACTCCTATTCGAATCCCAAGGGTCCTTTTTCTCATAAGAACTCTTAAAAATGACCAATTCTCACAAGTTTAAATTATGGCAGATTACGCATCTTGCACTAAAACCACAATAACTCACTATACAGAAGTTCAAATAACTAGTGAGTCTATCAATCCACTGAAGAACCCTCTGTCTCCATTGTACCTCTGTTACTTCGGTACTAAGATCACTTAACCATGTCACATGAATAACTTTGAACCTGCATTCTCTTCATTCCTACTAAATCAAAGGAACTCGCGGTTAAAACCATCCGTAAGATTCATTTATGAGCAAAACATCATGCTCCCCCAAATATGGTGACCATCGTTCCCACCATTTCAACATTGCTTCTACGAGTGAAAAAAATTTCCTCAAATTTTCACATATGGGTATTTCCATACCCAACTCTAGGCCAGAGCTTCTGAGCCTTCTACCTCCATTGGATAAATCTACAATGCTTTCGCCTAACTCAACTTCAACGTATGATCCTTATCCAAGACATTTCAAACTTTTTCCCAATTTAACTTCACTGGGTAATTCAAGTTTTAGCATCACTCTCTACTATAGCAGTACTTGATAATTATAACTACTATACTTTAGTAGTCATTGCAGCAATCCATGATAATGCCACATGAAAAGTGACCTCTACCGCGGTCTTCATTCCCAACATCAACTTACATCTCTAATTAAGCCTCGCCTCCTACTTCCCTCACAATGGCCTTCCATAGTCGCCCTTCGTCGATCAGCACACGAATCCCGAAAGAGCACACAAAAGATTTACGATAATCTTACATAATGGCAGGAGAACGAAATCTCACAAGAGGATATCAATAATCCTAATCATAAGGCTCTATATCAAATCAAAAGCAACGTTGAAAGCGTAGTACGTCCGCACAGATTCCTAAGGACACTAGAACCTGATTCTCTGATACCATATGTGATAACCCACCGTATAAAATACTGGGCGATCACTCCTATATAAAATTAAAACAGACGTCTCATATGGTTCATTCTCAGCATCACTGTCGAAAACCAATTTAATTACTAACATCCTATTAGGCTGGCGTCAAAATTTTAATTAACTAATCTTTTTAACCAAATCATTCAAATAAAACAATTACAACAGTTTATATGCAATAACTAAAATGAAATAAAGTGACCGAACACTCGGTACAAAATAATACAATCAAATCGAATGTCACACAAAAAGGCAGTAAAAGAATAAATTAGTACAGTTGGGCCTAGTGCACAACTATCGCAAACCTTTTAAACAACCTAGTTAACCTACCTTGCCTAACTAATGTATTTACCTATCTTCTAATAATCCTCATAAATCTGAGTAATAAGGACTAAACTTCTCCCCATTCCCAATGTTACGTTACGTTCGTGTGTGGGGCGTCTCACAAATAGAAATCCAAACAAGGAACCCCCTCGATACACTACTACGTGACAATGTTGATCGTCGGGATCCATTAGGCCCTCAGTACATACCACATCTTATACCATGCCGTATATATATATATATTTAGTTCTCAATAGAACCTATGATTCATATTCATACAAATTTGGATATAAATTTACCGAAAAGAGTGTATCACTTTATCCATACTTTTCACTTTATACAAGGTTACGTTATATGATATCTCGTCTCATATATATATAATATACTATACGCAACAAGTATAATAGCCGATCCACCGAGCTTTAATATAAGTAGTCGTTCTCATCTACAAAGCAGTGGTGGAACATCATAAGTATACATGTATTTTATTCTCACTACATATATTCATATCTGACACTCCTAGGCTAAGTTGTGGTGCACACATACTCTGCTATCAAATCCCAGTACATCACGTACATAAGGATCACTCATTCTGAATCACTCAGGAACCGTATCAATACAAATCACACATATTGGAGGCGAACATAGTTCACATACCCATGGGTCACGCACATACCTACGCTCCCATAGTCAGCAGACTTACCGACTCATAAATAAGTCCTTCACAGTCCTATGTTCTTGATGTACCAAATCTAAATCCCCCCGAAGGTACACAAGATAAGATTATCCTTTTTCGAAAGCCGACCTCACGTGATAGCAAGTATGGTAGTTATGTCATACACATAATAAACAATAACATAGGTACGTATTCCACCTATATAAATATAACATCAGTGAGGTATTCACACAACCCTATGATAACGATAAGTATTCGTCTCACCTATACATATAATAACAACGGGTATTCGTCTCACCCATACATAATTCCCCATGGGTATTTATTTAACCCATTTATATAATAATATCAGGGCATACGCATAGCCCATATAATAAATCCCATACGTAGTATATTTATATCTCGAATATCCTACGCATTTATCGATTTTGACAAATCCTCAATATATTATTCCCGAGCTTTTCTCACCGCACGATGATAATACCAATAGCATCGATATATCTATTCGTATCATTTTATATATACTTTAACGACGTCGTATATATAATCTATATCACTTTTCAATATATTATGGCTATAATTTCCAAACTCTTATAGCGATAGCCAATAACCTAGAATGTTTCCATTCGTACCAATATAAGCATTCGCACGCTTAAAATACTACCTGATAAGTACTCTCTTATTTAATATAAAAATCGCGCCTTAATCTCTTCATATGGATTTGTATATATAGTCCCGAATATACCAATTCCTAATAATTGAATAGCATACGCATTGCGCATCTTGATTCCGTAGGTATCTCATCACCTATAGTATATGTCATCAATATACGTATCGGAAAACTGCTCAATTCTCTTTAGCCCGTATCCTAAATTTCATCCTAGTCACCCCGTAGGATTTTGCTCAACCAAAATCGGCACATAAGTACTTTTTCTACGCGCACAATTACTTATATAAAATTTTCCACCTAAATACCCCCCGAGTGTTACTCCTCCCAATCACCCCTATTTTGGTAAGTCTTGGATTTTACTTTCAACTTACCCAAGGTACGCATATCACTTGAATAATTATTTAGAATTCCCCACACTAGTTTTAGGAACCCCAAATATCTCACTCTACAATTTATTTTTCTTAAAAATACATATTATGTGCTACACCATTTTTGTACCTTCCTAACCCCAATTAACTCCCATAAATGGTTAGGAATAAATTACCTTAGTTAGATATTTATTTCCTCAAATAAATAAGCTAGGAATAATTAAATTTGGTACTTAACCCATATATATTAAACCAACCCAAACTGCCAAAAATCCTGAAGGATCGATCGATCAATCCCTGGCCATCGATCGATCAATCGATCTGGGCAGCTTCTTCTTCGAGAAGTTTTTCGGCCATTAAAGCTTACCCAAGATTTTATCTCTTCTCCTAACATCCTCCAACCTCAATCAACAACATATATATATGCATCAAAGGGGTTCTAATCATCCTAGAACCAATTTTTAACAATTAATTTCAATAAATTCTTAATTTCTCAAATTGGGTATTAACCGAGTTTTATCCGTTTTAATCTTTCGAAAACCCGTTTGATCCACGAAAATCCAACCCAAAAATATTTATAGTTTTACACCAACTACAATATGAGAAATAAATACACTAAATCATAAAGCAAGTTAAACACTTGTCTCGTGGATAAAATCCGACGACCCGAGTCGAATCCCGCGGAGCTTGGCCGGAAATCCCCCTTTCTTCCTTCCTATCTTCTCTTCTTCCTTATCCTCTTTCTTATCTCATCTCTTTATCTATCTCTTACGGCAGATTTGGGGGAGAATTGAGTGCTCTCCCCTTATTAATCCCGAAATTAGGTGTATACCCAATTGTAAAATGACTCGTGTACTCAATTGCGAGTCCATACTAGTCCAAAAATAAACGGGACCTAAACACTACCCCCGGATACTCTATTTTGACAATCTCCTCCATTCCGAACCCAACCGTGCACTCGAAATCTCCATCTAAATCACTTAACTTAAATTCACTAATTAAACCCAACACATTCCAATACGCGTATTTTCCAATTAAAATCTTTTTCTTTGTTACCTTACCCAACCGTGACATGTAATTAAAATAATCCACTCATATTCTTAGTCCCGTAAGAAAATATAATCCATGTAAATATTAATCCGACACTAGAAAACTAATATTTACTATTCACTTTATAATTTTAAATTTATTTTATTTTACTCATAAATTCCAGAATTACTATTCATAGTAATTCCTCAAATTACCATATCACGTCATAAATTCCAGAATTACTATTCACATTATTTCCTCAAAATACCAAATTACACCCGCAGTGTAATTTAAATATATTTAAAAGTACGGGGTATTATATACTTCCCCCCTTATAACAGAATTTCGTCCTCGAAATTTAGATATTGCCTACACCGCTACTCTAGGATCGCTATATACACTACATCCTAGTACCCCAAAGTCGAAAGGTACTAACACAATGGTCCCCCACCATATTCCACGTATCTCAAGGCGTATGCTCTAACGCACTAGCTTAAACAAATCTCTATATGTTACAACACTACCTTGGTCGTAAAATTGACTCTAGCGTCATATCGCACCTAGTGCTTCTTTAAGTGCATATAAAGAAAACGAGCCTGTAACCGGTGCTCTAACTTATTGGTCCAATCGGAGATCTATTACTCCAAGCATTCACTCATTTACGGCAGGACATCTAATTTCCCTCAAAAAAGGAAACTACACTAGTGCTCGACTATTCCCGTCAGTCCTTTCGCTTATCTTAGGCGTGCCAACTCATATTTCACAAATATAATTGGATCACTGCGTACTTCCTACGGCATTCCATCCAATCCATTAATAAATGCCTTGCATTATAATCTCTAGCTTTATATACTACGTCCCTTCTATTTTGGGAGGTATATAAAATTAATTTACTAAGGTTCTCGTACACCTTTTTAACCGTGCCTATCTGCACAACCATTGTAAATGTCTGATACGTAACACTCTCTCTAAATAATGGGCCTTATTTCCTCGGATTTGTACTAACACCTCGGTACCCTTAACCCGAATAATTCGAAAATTAATTCTTCCGAAACCTGGAAATCCAATCCTTCTTAAGGTTAACCCACCGATGTTCTTGTAGTTAACTCACAACAGTCTTCCTATATCGGCGCCAATAGTCTTACTGGCCTTACTTCATGGTAGTCCTAATATCAATGTGTTTTCCAACACACGTAATATGAATACTATCCTATCTATATCCCTAGTGACTAAGACCTCTCTCAACTTTCAACATTTGCTCGGTTTCATGCGTGAAATGTCTCGCAAAGCAAAATTCAAACAAGGAACCTTCTCGATACACTGCTCCCTCGCTTCGTCGATTATCGAGATATAACGGTCTAATGGGACACCAATGGGACATTCTAAATCCTACATCGTTAACCTACTAACGTACTTTTACCACTATATCCTTCCATTTTGTCCAAATGGAAAGTCCAACTAATCAGGGCGCCTACTCACTGAAAAAGCATTATGAACATCATACCCAAAATGTATTTCCTCTGAATTTTCCTTCTCTTCAAGGCCTAGATATAAGCCTCAAATCAATTTCCTTCACCTTGCCTCACCTATATACTTGCGGTGAGAGAAAAATTTCCAGTGCTTTTCCACAGCACATCTACTTTTCATTAGCCCCTAATCATCACATGACTCTTGGCTAATTTCATCAAACCAATATCCGAGCATACAGTAGCATCTCTCCACTCTCAACGTCGTTAAGGTTCATGCGTGGAGTGTCTATTAGCTTCAAATATGCAACCGGGATAATCCCATCCCATCTACCAACAAAATATGGTCAGAACTCTTAATTCTGTCAAGGAGCCATACCACAAGTGCTTGCACAAACACTAAGTCCTTCGCGCGAACACCAACAAACCTAAACTACCAGCTTGACTATAAATCCTGCATACCTTAAATCATATCTATAAGGTCCCATGCACCAAAATCATGGTAATGAATCATCTCCTTATCTAAGTTACATCTAATCATATAATAAAGGCGAGCCCATCCAGAATTTATCTCGCATTCCATTCTTTATTATATCCGTATATATATATGTTTCACACCTCATATAAATATATATACAATATACGATACACATCAAGTATATCCATACCTATATATATATATATATAAGTATAATAACCATCCCTTAGAGCTATAACGCAGTGGATGCAGTCTCTAAATGCTATCATCTTTCAGGGAATTACTCACATATCATCCTGGATACCAGCGGTCGAACTATCACACCGTCTTGGTAAAAACCAAACCACAACATATGGGAAGAGATCATAGTTCCTCACCAGAAATGAGAACGAAACATACCCACCATGTCTCACTCCTGATAAAAATCACATAATATAGAATGGACACTAGGACCTGGGGACTATACACTCCCTGCTCCTCAAGTCAGGGGCCTCACCCAAATCGCATAACTTCCCATGATAGAACTAAAGGGGTATGTTTCATATAAATATACCAATCACACACACACACACACACACACACATATATATATATATATATATATATATATATATATATATATATATATATAAACATATCGTATATATATACGTCTCAATATGCCCGTATATATATACACACAATATAATCCGGCTAATCGTGCATATCTCTCGTAACATTAGCCCGTATTTCCCAAATATAAATTCGATTTAATTCCCATAAGTATTAACTTACTTGTAATATAAATAAATATTAAGCTTATTACAACTAGCTCGTATCCCAATTACATCTGAAACTCCTATTCGAATCCCAAGGGTCCTTTTTCTCATAAGAACTCTTAAAAATGACCAATTCTCACAAGTTTAAATTATGGCAGATTACGCATCTTGCACTAAAACCACAATAACTCACTATACAGAAGTTCAAATAACTAGTGAGTCTATCAATCCACTGAAGAACCCTCTGTCTCCATTGTACCTCTGTTACTTCGGTACTAAGATCACTTAACCATGTCACATGAATAACTTTGAACCTGCATTCTCTTCATTCCTACTAAATCAAAGGAACTCGCGGTTAAAACCATCCGTAAGATTCATTTATGAGCAAAACATCATGCTCCCCCAAATATGGTGACCATCGTTCCCACCATTTCAACATTGCTTCTACGAGTGAAAAAAATTTCCTCAAATTTTCACATATGGGTATTTCCATACCCAACTCTAGGCCAGAGCTTCTGAGCCTTCTACCTCCATTGGATAAATCTACAATGCTTTCGCCTAACTCAACTTCAACGTATGATCCTTATCCAAGACATTTCAAACTTTTTCCCAATTTAACTTCACTGGGTAATTCAAGTTTTAGCATCACTCTCTACTATAGCAGTACTTGATAATTATAACTACTATACTTTAGTAGTCATTGCAGCAATCCATGATAATGCCACATGAAAAGTGACCTCTACCGCGGTCTTCATTCCCAACATCAACTTACAGCTCTAATTAAGCCTCGCCTCCTACTTCCCTCACAATGGCCTTCCATAGTCGCCCTTCGTCGATCAGCACACGAATCCCGAAAGAGCACACAAAAGATTTACGATAATCTTACATAATGGCAGGAGAACGAAATCTCACAAGAGGATATCAATAATCCTAATCATAAGGCTCTATATCAAATCAAAAGCAACGTTGAAAGCGTAGTACGTCCGCACAGATTCCTAAGGACACTAGAACCTGATGCTCTGATACCATATGTGATAACCCACCGTATAAAATACTGGGCGATCACTCCTATATAAAATTAAAACAGACGTCTCATATGGTTCATTCTCAGCATCACTGTCGAAAACCAATTTAATTACTAACATCCTATTAGGCTGGCGTCAAAATTTTAATTAACTAATCTTTTTAACCAAATCATTCAAATAAAACAATTACAACAGTTTATATGCAATAACTAAAATGAAATAAAGTGACCGAACACTCGGTACAAAATAATACAATCAAATCGAATGTCACACAAAAAGGCAGTAAAAGAATAAATTAGTACAGTTGGGCCTAGTGCACAACTATCGCAAACCTTTTAAACAACCTAGTTAACCTACCTTGCCTAACTAATGTATTTACCTATCTTCTAATAATCCTCATAAATCTGAGTAATAAGGACTAAACTTCTCCCCATTCCCAATGTTACGTTACGTTCGTGTGTGGGGCGTCTCACAAATAGAAATCCAAACAAGGAACCCCCTCGATACACTACTACGTGACAATGTTGATCGTCGGGATCCATTAGGCCCTCAGTACATACCACATCTTATACCATCCCGTATATATATATATATTTAGTTCTCAATAGAACCTATGATTCATATTCATACAAATTTGGATATAAATTTACCGAAAAGAGTGTATCACTTTATTCATACTTTTCACTTTATACAAGGTTACGTTATATGATATCTCGTCTCATATATATATAATATACTATACGCAACAAGTATAATAGCCGATCCACCGAGCTTTAATATAAGTAGTCGTTCTCATCTACAAAGCAGTGGTGGAACATCATAAGTATACATGTATTTTATTCTCACTACATATATTCATATCTGACACTCCTAGGCTAAGCTGTGGTGCACACATACTCTGCTATCAAATCCCAGTACATCACGTACATAAGGATCACTCATTCTGAATCACTCAGGAACCGTATCAATACAAATCACACATATTGGAGGCGAACATAGTTCACATACCCATGGGTCACGCACATACCTACGCTCCCATAGTCAGCAGACTTACCGACTCATAAATAAGTCCTTCACAGTCCTATGTTCTTGATGTACCAAATCTAAATCCCCCCGAAGGTACACAAGATAAGATTATCCTTTTTCGAAAGCCGACCTCACGTGATAGCAAGTATGGTAGTTATGTCATACACATAATAAACAATAACATAGGTACGTATTCCACCTATATAAATATAACATCAGTGAGGTATTCACACAACCCTATGATAACGATAAGTATTCGTCTCACCTATACATATAATAACAACGGGTATTCGTCTCACCCATACATAATTCCCCATGGGTATTTATTTAACCCATTTATATAATAATATCAGGGCATACGCATAGCCCATATAATAAATCCCATACGTAGTATATTTATATCTCGAATATTCTACGCATTTATCGATTTTGACAAATCCTCAATATATTATTCCCGAGCTTTTCTCACCGCACGATGATAATACCAATAGCATCGATATATCTATTCGTATCATTTTATATATACTTTAACGACGTCGTATATATAATCTATATCACTTTTCAATATATTATGGCTATAATTTCCAAACTCTTATAGCGATAGCCAATAACCTAGAATGTTTCCATTCGTACCAATATAAGCATTCGCACGCTTAAAATACTACCTGATAAGTACTCTCTTATTTAATATACAAATCGCGCCTTAATCTCTTCATATGGATTTGTATATATAGTCCCGAATATACCAATTCCTAATAATTGAATAGCATACGCATTGCGCATCTTGATTCCGTAGGTATCTCATCACCTATAGTATATGTCATCAATATACCTATCGGAAAACTGCTCAATTCTCTTTAGCCCGTATCCTAAATTTCATCCTAGTCACCCCGTAGGATTTTGCTCAACCAAAATCGGCACATAAGTACTTTTTCTACGCGCACAATTACTTATATAAAATTTTCCACCTAAATACCCCCCGAGTGTTACTCCTCCCAATCACCCCTATTTTGGTAAGTCTTGGATTTTACTTTCAACTTACCCAAGGTACGCATATCACTTGAATAATTATTTAGAATTCCCCACACTAGTTTTAGGAACCCCAAATATCTCACTCTACAATTTATTTTTCTTAAAAATACATATTATGTGCTACACCATTTTTGTACCTTCCTAACCCCAATTAACTCCCATAAATGGTTAGGAATAAATTACCTTAGTTAGATATTTATTTCCTCAAATAAATAAGCTAAGAATAATTAAATTTGGTACTTAACCCATATATATTAAACCAACCCAAACTGGCAAAAATCCTGAAGGATCGATCGATCAATCCCTGGCCATCGATCGATCAATCGATCTGGGCAGCTTCTTCTTCGAGAAGTTTTTCGGCCATTAAAGCTTACCCAAGATTTTATCTCTTCTCCTAACATCCTCCAACCTCAATCAACAACATATATATATGCATCAAAGGGGTTCTAATCATCCTAGAACCAATTTTTAACAATTAATTTCAATAAATTCTTAATTTCTCAAATTGGGTATTAACCGAGTTTTATCCGTTTTAATCTTTCGAAAACCCGTTTGATCCAAGAAAATCCAACCCAAAAATATTTATAGTTTTACACCAACTACAATATGAGAAATAAATACACTAAATCATAAAGCAAGTTAAACACTTGTCTCGTGGATAAAATCCGACGACCCGAGTCGAATCCCGCGGAGCTTGGCCGGAAATCCCCCTTTCTTCCTTCCTATCTTCTCTTCTTCCTTATCCTCTTTCTTATCTCATCTCTTTATCTATCTCTTACGGCAGATTTGGGGGAGAATTGAGTGCTCTCCCCTTATTAATCCCGAAATTAGGTGTATACCCAATTGTAAAATGACTCGTGTACTCAATTGCGAGTCCATACTAGTCCAAAAATAAACGGGACCTAAACACTACCCCCGGATACTCTATTTTGACAATCTCCTCCATTCCGAACCCAACCGTGCACTCGAAATCTCCATCTGAATCACTTAACTTAAATTCACTAATTAAACCCAACACATTCCAATACGCGTATTTTCCAATTAAAATCTTTTTCTTTGTTACCTTACCCAACCGTGACATGTAATTAAAATAATCCACTCATATTCTTAGTCCCGTAAGAAAATATAATCCATGTAAATATTAATCCGACACTAGAAAACTAATATTTACTATTCACTTTATAATTTTAAATTTATTTAATTTTACTCTTAAATTCCAAAATTACTATTCACAGTAATTCCTCAAATTACCAAATCACGTCATAAATTTCAGAATTACTATTCACAATAATTCCTCAAATTACCAAATTATGCCCACAGTGTAATTTAAGTGTCTTTAAAAGTACGGGGTATTACAGTATTCAATGGGCAAGTACTGAAGACTTGCTTCTGCAACCTATAACTTACAGGTTGCAGCCTTATCCACATCTGCCTCATTAGTAACTGGCGCAGCCCCTCATACACTGGGTGCGGCACCTCCTTGCTACAGGATGCGGCCCTACTCGCTACAGGGCACGACCCCTACTTACTATAAGGTGCGGACCTAGTCTTATGATATTAACTGGCCGCACCCCCTTTCATCCACCAGCATCTACACCACCTCTAAATAGAGGACTACACCTAGAGATTGGAGAGATTGATATTTCCTCATTCGAGATCCGAATTCATATTCCTACACTAACACTTATCTCAGAGCTGATTACTCTCCCTACGCCACTGGGCACAGCTTGGGGGCCACTCGTCGGCATTGCAGCCATCTCTCCAGCACAGCGGAATCCTCATTATTATCATGTACTCTCCTTTATTCTCATACGCGTATGCCATTTTAGGCTTGATTACATTGTACTATGCAATGTTATAATGAGAATGGAGCGACACAGTGGATGTAGGCCTATTTTAGAGGTCGAACCACTCTATATCTTGTATTTTATCTCTCTTTACTTGCTTTGGTTGCTTATTATGAACTTTACTCTTGATTTGCTGATACGAGAGCGACAAGTGGACGATTTCTCGTATCATTAATTTGGCACCGTCTGTGGGAAACGAGATATTTCAATCTTATTTCTCTATGTTTTGAGTTCTTAAACACCATATATTGTTCATGGGGATCCTTTGGATCATCGTCTCATGAGTAAATTTTGGTTATTGAGCTCTATTTTATATTTACACCCTTAAATGGGTATTTTGTATATTCAGATCTGTTTACGGGTCTCTCCTTCATGATCTTAGATCTATTTTACATACCTCTGTGATATCGCCTCACCTAGATAAGGCTGGAAAGCTTGAAGGGCTTTAGCCCCGTAAAGGTGGGTGATTAGGGAAGAGTTATATTTACTCCCTTTTGGTTGTTCTTTGCCTATAATCCAGGGTTTATCATTAGAATCGTGTCGTTTTGTGCACCAAGAGGTTATTCTCTCATGGATAGACCCTAATAGGTATGCTCTCTACGAGTTTCGGGAGAAAAACTCAATTTCTGGGTTTTAATTTCGGGATTGTTCCCTTCACTGCCTAGGTAGGGATGCATCTCGGTAGTTTAATTGCCTTTCTTGCCATGGCCTCTACTAGTTCGATTGTATTACAACAGCTTCAAATCATCGGGAATTAGACCCCGGTGGTCTTCAGATAAACCTTGGTGAATATCATTCAAAGGATACGACAGTACATTTATATTCCTTACTGGCCGCGACCTCATTAGTAATATCATTCCAAGGCCACGGTAGTACACCTATGTGCATCACTGGTCGCGGCCTCATCAGTAGTATCATACAGTAGTGCAAACGTTGCATCCTAACTTCCTACTTGGTTAATCTAATATTTTTGTGATTACTAACTTCTGGTAGTTTTGTCTCAGATTATATATTTTCTAAAGACTAACAAAGCATAACATGGAAGGAGAATCTAGTCAGAGAAAAAAAGTCAAAGATGAGGTTGTGCAGCCGTACAATCACCTCAACCATCTCTATAACAGGCATGCCTCACTCCAAATCCAGGTTAATTATTTGACCCAGAGAGTCCTCATGCTAGAGGTCGCAGCCTCATCCAATGTGGGTGATGCACCCAGGATCATAGCCACCTCAGCCTTCGTTGCCGCGGCAATACCAGAAGTTCCATCCGCAGAAGTAGCCAGGAAGAGCCAGAAAAGGAAAGTGGAGAAGGAAAAAAGGATCTTTGAGTCCTACACACCATTGGCCTTCCCAGTTGAAGATATCTTTGAGTCCATAAAAGAGGACAAGCGACTGAAGTGGCTAGAGAAGCTTAAAACTCCCCCCCCCCCCCCCCCACACACACACACACAAGAGGAACAAAGCCAAGTGGTGCAAATTCCATCTGGACCACGACCATGACACTGAGTAGTGCTATGCTCTGAAAGATGAAATTGAGAGTCTCATAAGGCAAGAGATGCCGCAGCGCTTCCTCAAGGATGCCTAAGGGACCAGCTTAGTCTGACAGGCCACATGCCCATTTTTCATGCTTATGTTTTATATTTTATCTATTTCTATTTTATAGTGAAACTCTTCTTACGCTCTTTCAAATTAAACTTTGTATTGTCCTTACAGAGTTATATATATATATATATATATATATATATATATAGAGAGAGAGAGAGAGAGAGAGAGAGAGAGATGTGAAATGTGAAATGAAGTTTACTCTTATAATGCCATATTTTGATTCTCATTTCCATGAAAGGTTATCTTATAAAAGACCATTTTGTCTTAAACAGATCTCGATTCGAGACAATATGTTATATCGGGAATGATAATACCTAATGGTACCACAACGCCCTTCAAGATGTCTGATTGCCCGAAAGTAAGTGACAATTGAAGATGGCGAAAGCAACTATCGAGAACAACTATCTAAATTGATCTGCAACATCACTCATAAAAACTATATTCCATCATATTATGGCTACATTATTGAAAGCATTTATCAGAAGGCGTCATTAGCCATGAGGGCTTACAATGCCATTTCTTAGCTTTCGAGATGCGTCATAAGAATCAGGGGATTCAAGTGCCCGTTCTTAACTTTCGGGATGCGTCATTATCCCGGGGAGGTTACTCCCCGAATAAACACCATTAACTTGGTGGATAGAGATAAAACATCATTGACTTGGTGGATAGAGACTAAACATCATTCATTTAATGATCTCAGCACTAAATCATCATTAACTTGGTGGATATGAGACTAAACATCATTTAGTTGGTGATCTCAGCCCAAAAACAGCATTAGCTTGGTGGATAGAGACTAAATATCATTAACTTGGTGATCTCACATTAGCTTGGGGAAGCTTCATAATACCTAGCCCGGGGGGGCTGAAAATAACCCAATTGACCAAAGGAAAACCATGAAAGGCTCTTTTTATGCCCATACAAATTCGCAATTGAAGCTACTAAAGGATACTATGTTGTTATCGTCATGAAGCATGCCAAAGCTATAAAAATAATATGGCCTTAGCCCAGCATGCTGAAATTAATTTCTTGGCAAGGGTTCGAAAAGAGCCGCGACATTTAAAGTAAGGCATTAGCATCATGAAGCATGTGATGTGCCACAGCCTATCCTGAGGAACCCCTTTTAAAGGGATTGCTATTGGAGATGTTACCGCGGCCCCATACCCCACACATTTATTGATATAAAAGTATTTACTCAAGTTTTGAAGTAACCAAAGTGGTCGAAAGACTTAATTATCTGCGGCAAGGGACTTATTCCCCAATATCCACTGCAGATAAGAATACAAACACAGTGTACTCCTAAAAGGTGCAAGAGTTGTCATATTACAAAATTCAATAAAGGTGTCACGGTGCTGTTCAAGAAGAGACTGCAACCCATCCTCAAAGTTGCAAACATATCTTTGGCATCAGTATACAAGAAAATAAGTGGAAAGTCTAAGGTGAAGAAAATAAGTCGCAGCCTACGTGAAGAACGTTTATGCTATGATGCCGCGACCTTAGTCTATTACATGTTCAATCAAGCAAGCAATTCAAATGTAAAATCATCAATTCAAGCATCGAGGCATTGGAAGAATAAAGTACGCAAATAAATTAAACTATTGAGTTCCAAAAGTCACCGCAGCCTTGATAATAAAGTTCGCAGAAGTTTAAAAGGGAAATAGCCCCATATATTAAAAAGTAGAAGCCAAAAATCAAAGCAAAGATTAATGTTGAGGTTATACAGAAAAAATGCCACAGCCTTGAATACCAACCATTAAATTAAAAGGGATGCAACTCCAATGATTGAGAATTAAAGGAAGACTAGGAGGATGCATCATCTTATTTATTTCCCTCGTCATCATCTACTGTGGTCTCAGTCTCCTGCTCTGCTGCCGCGGCCTCTGCCTCAGCCTTTAGCATGGCCCTCTCTTCGGCTACGGCCTTTATTTAAGCCATGCAAGCATCATGTTCAACATCCACCACGATCTAAGATTTAATTATAGCCGCGACATCAGGGAAGTTATTTGCCACCCTATATCTCAGCTCTTGGTAGTCACGAATATAAGCTTTGTTGTTGATAAGGAAGAAGTTCGGGGAGCCTTTATATGATGCTATAGTGTTGTCAATGTCTAATTGAAGGGATTCTCCATATTTTTCATCTTTTCTTGTAAGGGCCACATAATGATCCTCCTCCATATTCTTTATCGCCGCGGTATGGGCCTCAGCATTATTGACAGTTTTGGTCTCCAATTCCTCATACTTCTTCTGAAGAAGTCCTAACTTGCAGTTTACAAACTCCGCAGCCGTGGAAGCTTCCACAGCTTGGGCTTGGACAACCTTGATGGACTCTGCAGCCTACCTAAAATTCTCCTCAGCTTCCTCCTTAGCCTTGCAGGTGGCTTCAAGGTCCATCTGAGTCGCCTGGAGTGCCGCGCCAGAAAATTTCATTCTAACTTCAAACGATTCAGTTCTTGCCTTCGCCAAATCAGCTGTGTGAACACCCTCTGTGGCCTACTTAAGTTTGTAGATACCCTCATACTTCAGTTTTTGGGTCACCACAACTTCTACAGCCTGTAAATGCATTGAGTTAGAAAATAAAACTGAAACTACAAAGAATTGGAAATATGGAATTACTTACACTCAACAGACTGTGGAGGGCATAAGACTCCACGTCCTCATGGTCCTCATCCACCAACCGATCTAGGTCATCTCCATCTATCGCCTTCCTTATCCTCCGGACATCACGAGAAGTTGTGTCCCAAGAAGACTGAGGATCTGGCCTGTGCAGTTGGGGTCACGGTGCTTTTTGGAGGTGGCAAATTTGCATTGACAGTAATTATGGATGGAGGGGGAGGAGAATTTCTCTCATGAACAGGCGAAGTTCCACGGACACCTTGGTTAGAGAGTGATGTCATTAGACCTGTCGCGGCCAGATTAACCCTAATATCATCATCAAAAGTACCCTCAGGCCTCTCATGAGGGACCAACTCCTCAACTTGGAGTGAGGGCGCGACAGCATTGGTTTGATCCACAGCCAGATTTTGGGGTGCGACAGTCTCAACTTGGTCATTAGAAGAGACTGTGGCAGGAGCCTTAAACTTGGTCCTTTTCCTTTTCCTCTACCTAGAAGTGTTATTGAGGACAACTGTGTACTCATCCATATCAGCAAGCTGAGATGCTAATAGAAATTTATCAATCTCCTCACCTGAGAAGAAATAACGCAAGGTCAATATCCAAAGATTGAAGACAATTGTCGCGGAATCAAAGAATAAAGAAAATAGTAATACCTTCAGCACCCATATCTTTAGGAATAGATTTGTTGGGAAAGAAACCGCCCTTGTAGATTGAAGTCGAGGTTACAAGAGTGATGAACTTCTTCTTTTCAGCAGGAACTATCGCGACCTCAATATACCGTCTTCTCTTACCACTCACTCAGCTACAAATTGTCAAGAGCTACAGAAAAATGTAAAGGTTAGTACAAAAGCAAAATATGGAGAATTATATGCAACTGTAAAAAAGGGACATGGCCATTATTCAAAAATATTTACTAAGCTTAGAGGGAACCCCACAGCCGCGGCATCCTAAAGGTTCTCTCCCTCCCAGTCTCTTGGGGGTGGGTCTCCCACCCTTATACAGAAATGTAGAAATATTTTCCCTTCCAGTTCTTTACACTGGTAGGCCTCCCAGAATAAAGGGTCTCATCTCTTCCGCGGATAAAAAAATATTAGTACACCGCAAATTTGATGGAGCTTTCTTTTGGGCGGTAAAAGTGGAAAAACTCCGCAGGAGTAATGTCTCTCTTGAATTTATTTTTCCACAACACTATGGCTGCAAGAATTTCCCTCCAGACATTAGGATCTAATTGGGTTGGGTCTAACTTCATCGCTTGGAAAATTCTTCTAACTGGAACTGGGACAGGTAGCCACAGCCCTTATGTGAAAGCGTGGAGGAGGAAGCAGACCCCATCGTCAGCAAGTGCTGTGCATGGCCTTTGTTCTGCGGCAGGGGCTGGGCACATCAAATTCCCAAGAAATTCAAAGGCCTCAGCAGCCTGATCCACCCACTCTTGGTTCATAGTGCTATGGACATTAAGTACAGCAAGAGGTCTCTCAGCTCTCCCAGATGTGCTAGCTGGTATATCCCTAACCTCAGAGGGACCCCTGTCGTAACATTCTCATCTATGTCCATTGGTTGGTTTCTAGAATTGGCTTCCTCCTCCATGGCCGCAGAATCTGAGTCTGAATCTAACGCTACACGGTTAGGGAAATCTCTCAATTGGCACGACCCTCTTATCCTTAAAGGACGCACTGAAGGAAGTTCGGGAGGAGAGGATCCAAAAATCATGTTCTAAAAGCCTCTCAAAAATTCATCTGGGTCAAAGTTCGTATGGCTGTAGCAGAACCTGAAAAGCAGAGAGTCCGTAGTTAGGCGCCGCAACCAATATGGTCCTAAGGCCTCTCATAGGCCGCGACAGGTATAATGATATATCAAGTTGAGGATAAACAAGAAATGTTAGGCAAAATTGGCTAAGCATATCAAGTGTTGGTTCTAAAGCCCTAGAAGTTAATTATCGCCGTGACATATTGTTTTAAGGAAAGGATGTGTTAACTTCTTACATTTCGCGGACTCTAATCTGAGAAGGAAAGAGGTTGCTACAGACCGCAACCTTTATTTGATACGTGCCGCAGATGTTCCTTAAACCAATATTTGAAGGTTGTATGGATCCAAGGCAGCCCTAAATTATTAAAAGGACATTTTTATCATGTCGTAGCCTGTCACTCAAATTGCCATTGGGTTATTAGTAAAGCATTTCAAACACTAATCCAAAGCCAAGGTAAAGTTTATATAGCATTGCTTAATGATGCCGCAGCCATTCATACACAGGATGCGATCCTCATATGTTATAGTGTGTGGTCGTAGCTTATTTATCTAACTAACCGCAGACCCTTTCATTTACTAGCCTAAGGGTAAGTTAATATTTATCGAGCAAGCATTTTATGAGGCCGCAGCCAGACATGCCACACATCGCGGCCAAACTTCTGAACAGCTTAACTCCAAAGATACTTATTCTAATGATCAAAGCCCTAGAATGCGAAAAGTTTATTCGAGAATATAAAGAACAGAATGGTAATTCCATCGATTAAAGAATAATTCAATTCCATACCAGTTATCGACTACAATCCATTCAAATCGATGGGCTTTAATGAGTTCATTTCAACTAAGACTAGTAGTATCAATTCAAATATGAGTTCGATATGAGTTCAACTCAATTCAGAGTTCGATAATGAAATTAATAGGATGGATTCAATTCAGAGTCCAGTTCAGAATTCAATGTTCAATTCAGGAAAATTGAGGGACTCAAATATGAGTTTTTCTAGCAATCAGATGGAGTTTTTCCCCAAAAATTGAAGCAGATGCTTAAAAAGTGTGAAAATGGTGGGGAAATTACCTAGAAATGAAGAAACCACCAATGCTCAGCCTCGAACCACCTTCAATCTCCTTAAAATCACCACTCCCAGCTGCTAGAGATCGCTAAAAAATGCAAGGAAATAAACGCGCAGAAATTCGCTCTCGATATGATCTCAAAGATTTGGGAAACGTAATGAAGTCCATGGCTGGTTCTATTTACATAAGAGGGTACGAGAAGATGAAGCGTTACTTTGGACGTACAGCGGAAGCTTAAAAAGACTTGATTACTCAGCCGCAGCACCAATCGCAATCTCTTGGCACTACGACTTGGGGGCTTATTGATATGACAGATATAATACCTTAATGCGGAATGTATACAATGGGAAAGTGCTGAAGACTTGCTTCCGCAGTATATAACTTACAGGTTTCGGACTTATCCACATCTGCCTCATTGGCAACTATCGTAGCCCCTCATACACCGAGTGGGCACCTCCTTGCTACAGGGTGCGGCCTTACTCGCTACAGGGCACGGCCCCTACTTACTACAGGGTGCGGCCCTAGTCTTATGATATTAACTGGTCGCACCCCCGTTCATCCACCAGCATCTACACCACCTATAAATAGAGGTCTACACCTAAAGATTGGAGAGATTGATATTTCCTCATTCGAGATTCGAATTCATATTCCTACACTGACACTTAGCTCAGAGTTGATTACTCTCCCTACGCCCCTGGGCACAGCTTAGGGGCTACTCGTCAGCATCGCAGCCATCTCTTCGGCACACCGAAATACTCATTACTATCATGTATTCTCCTTTATTCTCATACGCGTACGCCACCTTAGGCTTGATTACATTGTATTATGCAATGCATATAATGAGAATGGAGTAATAAAGTGGATGTAGGCCTATTTTAGAGCCTGAGCCACTTTATATCTTGTCTTTTATCTCTTTTTACTTGCTTTGTTTGCTTATTATGTACTTTACTCTTGATTTGCTGATACGAGAGAGACAAGTGGACGATTTCTCGTATCATCATCGAGTCTCCTTAAGTTCCTCTATATCTAATCTACTCCCATTATCTTCATTCAATAACCTTTCGAAATAGTTTTTCTATCTTTCCATAATCTCATCATATTTGATTAGGATTATCGAACCATCACTTTTAATACACTTAACGTTATTAAAATATTTTATTTCTCTGTCCTTAAGTTTAGCAAGATTATAAATATTTTTCTCCATCTCGTGTTCCTAATTATGTCTCAAGATCACCATACGCCTTTTAACTTAGCATTTCTTACCATTTTCTTAACTTCCTTTTTAGCACATTTATATTTCTCAATATTCTCTTCGTTTCTAGTTGTTTTTTTATTTTTTAAAGAAGTCCCTTATTATTTTTACTATATTTTGTTCTTCTTCATTCCACCGTCAAGTTTTTTAGATTACTGCCCCTTGTCTTTTGATCTCCAAGAATTTCTTTCGATATTCTCCTAATGCATGTGGCCATCTTATTCTACATTATGTTAGTCTCATCTTCAGTATTCCATTACATTTTATTTAATATTTTATCTTGAAATTGTTTCAATTTATCTCCTTTTAAGTACTACCACCTAGTTCGTGGGTTAAACTTCTCTTTTCGCACTCAAGATTAATTTTTAATATTTATATCCACCACAAATATCCTATGTTTTGAGGTAAAGCTCTCTCCTGGGATAACCTTACAGTCTTTACATGTTAATCCATCACTTTCCTAGTAATGAAAAAGTCTATTTAGTTCTTATGCGTTCCACTTTTATAAGTTATCAAATGTTCAAGCCTCTTTTAAAATATGTATTTACTAGTACATAATCATAAGCCACTGCAAAATCTAAGATAGACTCTACACCGGCATTCCTATCTCCAAAATTATTTCCTCCATGCATTCTTTCATATCTTACACGATCTACTCCTACATGGCCATTAAAACCCCCTATATATATTTTCTCACCTATGGGTATTTCTTGAATTAATTCATCCATTTTTTCCTATAATTGTACTTTAGTGTGCTCATTTAATCCTGTTAGGAGTTCATAAGCACTAACAATATTAATTATAGTTTCACCTAATACTAGTTTTATAAGTATAAGTCTATTACATTTCCGAGTAATAGTTACGATATCATCCTTTAAATTCTTATCTACTATTGTTCCGACTTTGTTCATATTTCCATGTTTTCCTGTATAAGATAATTTAAACCTTATATTTTCTGTTTCTCTATCTTTCTCATCGACCCATTTAGTTTCTTGTAAACCAGTTATGTTAACTTTTCTTCTCATCATCGTATCTACTAACTTCATCCCTTTTCCTGTCATAATCCCGATGTTCCAAGTCACTAACATATGTCTACTATCCTGGACTAGCTTCTTTATCAGCACATATTTAGATTGTTGCAATAACTCACTAACCTAAGTCTACAATCCTAGACTAGCATCTTTATCCGCACATATATATATTGTTATAGGAACCCTTGCCTGTTTCTCATCATATTCGGGCACCGATGTGACGCCCCTTGCTAATTTTTTGAGACGTCGGTGGCAAGCGTAATACATCAATTAAGGGGAATGCTCTAGTATTAGCGCATATATTCATAGGATTCATGTTTATAAGGATATACAAATTTTTTACGCTGATTATCAGCTACCTAACGTAACCTTCCTCCTTTATTCATACTTAGGATCGGTTGCGTCCAAAAAAATATAAGAAGTTAAGCATGACACGGGTGGAGTTATGTTTAAGGATTATTTCTAAGAGACATACAAAGGTGAAGTATGGATACTACAATAACTAGAATTTACGACGGATATATGGTATATCAAAACAAGATATAGCTCAATTTATCCTAGCATCCTAAGATCGAAATCATCACAACAACGATGATTAAAACAACATTGGCATAAAATATAACATATTATCCCAAATGTATAAACTATGATATCAACATATATGAACAGTTTGTATGCATATCAAATTCAAAGTTAATACCACATACTCTAAAGACATAAAATAACAATATCAAGCCTAAGGTGAATCAAGACTAGAATAGAACAAGGTTATACAAGACAAAATTATCACTCCATAGAAAGTGATTTCCCCAATCAAGCACAGCATCCATTAAAACATATGAATATATAAGTGTATGATAATTGTTGATGTAAAAAAACGGACTAGATCCAATTTTCTAATCACAGATAAAATATAAAATCGTAATGAAATAATCAAATAAGAAATAAATGATTTCTAAGTGATACGGTTGTGTAAGAAAGCCTAAGTCCACTGTTATTGTATTGATTTGAGTGATTACAGAAAGCTAGGTATTCTTGTTAAGAAGAATATCCTAGAATCCATTATATCATGCCTTTGATGAAAGGGATACAATGAATTTATAGTGACCCAAAGATCAAGGGTTGGAATGCCTTTATATATTCAAGCATTTACACCCATACATAATGAATGTGATGGTTGATTGTGTATACCACATGTGAAAAGACCCTTGGTTGTTTCTCCATTTGGTGGCCTTTTATTTACTTTGATGGTCTGCATTCCTCAAGTTAGTCGGCATGCTTGTTGAGCATCTATCTTTGGAGTTGATTAATCGACTACTGACTAGGATTTCTGCCACGTAAGGAGACAAGTGTCTATTTCTGATTAGTCCACGTAGGTGGATAATTTTTTGTATCAACATAAGCCCACAACACTTCATTTTTTATGCTTCTGCTGAAAGGATCGAGTATATTTTCTTCAACATTGGTCGGTAAAATTTTCCATGGTTTGATTTTGTAGTAGCATTTTTGTGAATAATTTGAAATTTAGCAAACTGTCAAAGGGTATATTGGTATTTTTATGCTTTCAGAACTGTGAAGCCATCAGAATGTCAATCGTCGATACAAGTAATCATTTCTTGCATGATTTCCTAGGTAAGCTATAAGAGACGATATTTTATCGGATTTTCATTCCACAACCTTTCCAAGCTTTCGAACTCTCCTTCTTCTCCAATTTCTCTATCTTTGAGCTTTCCTTTGCGTTCTACCTTCGCTTCAGTCACCATTTTCTCCGTAATATTTCTTCTCTTCTTTCATTTTGCTTTCTTTCTTTCTATATTGAATCCATGGTTTACATAGTTCATAGGGATTATCTAGATGAATTTCGCGAGAAAGGAATATTCTTGATTGGGTAGAGCGAGAAATGCATGTACCCTTTGTTAAAGTGTTGTCGTTACCAAAGGGTCACTGGATCCCCTATTTGTTCATTATTGAATATGGCTTCACTTTTCCCCTCAATCGCTTTTATCTAGAGTTTTGTCAGTATTTTTATGTCGTCCCTGCTAGGGTAGCTCCCAATACTTGGAGAGTCGTAAAAGGGATACATGGGCTCAATCAAATACATGGAACCCACATAGGCGTTCATGAGTTAATTTTTTGTTACAAGTGGGTTACCAGTGATAGTACTTACTACATGAAGACTAGGTTTACCATTAGGGTCTTACTCCTTAATTTTCCAGACTCCAACAAGGACTACTTTGACTATTGAGTTATTACAACAAATTGGCAACATGCTCCTCTTCAAACAGGAGAGGTATATGATGGGCCTATGTGCCCCCAAGTGGGACATGGCATAGGTTGTTGAATTTCATTATTGTATTAATCTATTTTTCTGTTAACCAACTGTTTGATGATATGCTGACCCATATTTTCTTATCTTGTTCTGCACAGTTGAGAGCAAAAAGAAGTGTTTCAAAGAAGAAGATGTCAACATTCGTGAGTTGAAATTCCTTTGGAACATTCACCAGAGGATTGTCTAGGAACACCCTAGATTTGCTTCTTATTTGTTACAGTGCAGGAGTTTAATTGCCTCCTTTGTTGCTAGGCACATTACTATTGTTGATCAAGCCCCCGTCAATCTTGAAGAAGAGCAAATTCCTACCTCTTCAGTTGAGGAATCTGTTGGTGCTGAGAAGGACTTTGGAACTTCCTCCTCTTTTGATTTGTTGGATATTTTAACTATTCCCTCTTCTCTACTTGCTGGTATGGGAAAGAGAAAAATCCCAAATTAGATGACTTAAGCTTTGTCTCCAACTGCTAAGAGAGCTATCGAGAAGACTGGCAAGGCTGGTGATGCTAAGAAGCCAAAAAAAATAGCCAAGGTTTTTGAGACAGAAAAGGTTCCTCAAGTCATCACCTCAGATGAAGTTAATATTTGTGTACCTCAATTCAAGAGGTTAAGAAAAAGGCTTGTCTGAGAAAAGGGGTTGAGAAGAGTTCGATCGATCAGGAGTTAGTCGAGAAGGTTAAGGAGGATTTGATTGTTGTTGGGTCATCCTTAGTTGTCATTCATCCTGGTTTTTCCAGAAAGTTAATCAAGATTGGTACCCTCTCTACTGATAGAGCAACTCTTGTCCCACTGCCAAGATTGAAGTTGGCAGAAAATTCTTATTAAAGTTTGGCTATGGTAATTTTTTCTCCTATATTACTTGCCTTTGATGTTTTGTTTTCCTTTTAATACTCCTTATAATATGATTTTGTCATTTATGCAGTTTTTGTTGAATTTTAATAAAATGCTGGAGAAGGATGATCAAATTCGTTCTTTAGGAGGAGTCTAAGGTAATTTATTGAGGCTTCAAGGGAACTGTTGGAGTCTAAACAGAAGACTTGGAATGCTGAGCAGAAAAAGGCTAACGAGAGAGCCACCACTGTTGAAGGAAAAGTGGTGACTGTTGAAAATAAGGCAAAGATGGCTGAAGATAAATTGGTGGACAATCAAGCTCTCTTGAAGTATGCCGAGGAGAAAACTACTGGTCTGATATCTGAGTTGGTTGCAGAGAAGGACAAAAATAAGAAAATAAAATAAGACTCCTTCAATAAAGGTTGGGATAAGGCTTTTCTAGTAGCTTTACTCAGATTGAGTTTGTTCGGAAGAAGTCCTTAAGGTTAGTCGGTCGGAGGCCCTCAAGCAGGTCGTCACTATAGAGGACTCTGAATTATTCTTGAGGCATGATCTAGGCACTCCTCCAAATTTGGATGAAGATTTTGATGATAATGAGGGATCTTGATAATCCTCCATTCAGACTATTGGGTCAACTTTAAAGCCCATTGAGAAAGTCGTCCCTTCTGTTGACTAACCCTCTAGAAGTAATATTTAGGACAAGGATAAGGTTTAACTCCTTTATTTTTCTTTTTGTTCATTCACCTTGTAATGGGACCATTATTTAACACCTTTTGCTTATTAATTAAAATACTTCTTATAGGCCAAATGAGTTGCATTTTTCTTACTTATGCCTTCTTGCTTGGTTAAGTTTTCTTTATGAAATCGTACTCTCTATGTTATGTTTGCCCAGTAATTACATTTGTGTTCTTACCTTTGTATTTTTTATTTTGATGCTAGGAAACATGCTATTGTTTTTGCTTAATCCGACCTGCTTAAGAGGAGTAAAAATTTACTGGAAGCTGGCCATGTTCCTTTGTTCAAAGAAGACTTGGTCATCTTGCTTGGCCCAGATGCTTCCAACCAAAAAGGAGTCATACACCCACATTTATTGTTTTCTAGATAGGGCAGTGGAAAATAATATTGCCTACTACGAGATGATTGAAAATCTGCAAAAATACCACAAGTTTACTTTGATTTCTCTTCATCCCGACTACGAAGCAAAGTAGAAAGCCTTAAGTGAAGGTTGGGAATTTGAGAAGAAAATTGAACAGTATGTCTTCATGTATAGAAGAAAAGAGTTCCTTTTGAGCCGAGAACTGGATAAAGTTAGGGATATAACCAAACTTCTTGAGGAGGAAAATAATAAGCTTAGAAATGAGTTAGACATTTTAAAGAAGTCATCTGCTAGGGGTGCTGATGAAGGTGCTTCTTTCTTAGAGGCTGAGAAGCCAGGCTAGAAGAGGAACTTAAAGCTCTGAAGAAAACCAAATCCGGGAAGTAGAGGTCTAGCCGACCAACTATAGATGAGGCAAGGACCAATAAAACACGAGCCGACCAAGCCTCCAAATTGAAAGCAAAGAGTCAAGTTATTACTGATTTGTCTATAAAGATGGAAGTTAAGGATAAAACCATTGCCGACTAATTTGTCTAGTTGAAGGTGAAGAGTGGTGTTTTGAAGAAATTTCAACATCAAGTTGAAAGGTTAACCTTTCAACTTCACAAACAACCCAGAGAGGTGTGGATGGAAGGCTACGATGAAACTCTTAGCCATGTTGATGATAACCATGCCCAAAGCCATCGTGGAGGTTACAGGTGGGGATGGACCAACTGTTTAAATTTGCTGAAATATGATCACAAAAGTGAGCTATGGTACTGGAATGAGCCTAATCTGCTAGATTGTGACAAGCCTCTATTCAAGTTAGACATATCATATATTCCTACTGATGTTATTCCCCAGTTCTTAATCACCAAATAGTTGGGAGACTGTGGTCTGCATGATATTTATGAAATAGTTCATCCTCCTCATTTGAACAATGCTCCGAGCAGTTGTAACAGACGAATACTGAGGGATTTCAACTTTATCAATTCTCCATATACCTTTAATGATCCTCCAGCTGGTATGGAAAGAGTGCAGCCAACTTTCAAAGCTCAAGGAAAACATCTAGTGGAATAGATTTTATGTATTTTGTTATTCATTTAACCTTGAATGTAATACAATTAGTATTTGAATAAAAAGTCATACCTTTGTATTGTCAACTCTTGATTATTTAATCAGTCAGCTGAGTTATTGTTTAATAATAAATTATTAAACTATAATTGTAAGGCCATAAATTCTATTAATGCACTTAGATGAAACTATAAATAGTTTTATTGATCCAAGTTTAGTATTAGTTACCAGTGGTGACTAAGTGTATGAGGAATATATGTGTGTATTCCAATGGTTAGTAATGTTTACATGTCTTCCTGCATTTAACTTAGTCGGGTAAAACTTGTTTGTAATTGTTTGAGTTGTATACGAAGTTTTACAGACTTTTTGTTCTTGACTTATCAAAGAGGAAGTCATACATGAAGTAAATTATTAGTGCCGACCAAGTGTGTTAGGAGTGTATTCCTATATTTAATTTGGTCGGGTAATGCTTCATTTTCGTGACTTGTTAATACGAAGTCATACATGAAGTAATAAGTTGGGAGAGATACGAATGTACCTTAAGTTGTTGGTGCATATTGAATTTGGTAAGTTCAGCCTGATTAAGTATGTTCTGCAGATCGACAACTATGGTATGTGTTGTTGATTGGCAGGAGCTGAAGACCAAGGAGTAATTTTTATTTTTTATTTCTAGGAGATGCATATCGTCATACTTCGAAAAAAAATCGAAAAAATTGAAGGAACTAAAATCAAGATGTTTATCGAACTTGGCAAATAGTTGTGTTAAACATAAATAAGTACAATGTGTCAATGCGTTGAATTAGTGATAATATTTTCAAAGGTGCTCAGTGTTACAAGGGTTTTTGAATTCTTCTCCTTCTGGTGTCTCAACTCGATAGGTCCTTGGTTGGATGACTGCTGATATGCGATATGGGCTATGCCAATTGGCTTCAAGCTTATTGTTCATCTGGATAACCTTATTTAGGATATATTCACATTCTCTTAAGTTGGTCGGCCTACTTTTATTGTAAAAGCAAGCAGTCCTATATTGGTACGCGACATTTCTAAGAGCAGCATCTTCCCAAACTTCCTCTAACATGTATAAGTCTAATATTCTCATCAAGTCACTTATAGGAGAATCAAAATTCAACACCTTATAGGTTGGTAGGCTTATGTCGGCTGATACCATGGCTTTTGTCCCGAATGCAAGCATATAAGGGGTTTCTCCAGTTGTTGTTCTCGACGTTATTATGAAAGCCCAGATAACATAATGTAATTGATTAATCCAATTCCTTTAGCAGCATCAAGCCTCTTCTTCAGTCTATTGAGCAAAGTTATGTTGATCACTTTCGTCTGACCATTGCTTTGAGGGTGGCCTGGAGTTGAATGGAGTTTCTGAATCTTGGACTGGACACAGCACGCTTCAAATTCATTGTTGTCAAAATGGTTCCCATGGTTTGTAATGAAGGCATAGGGCATGACATACCTACATATAATTCTTTTCCAAAAGAATTGGTACACCTTCTCATAAAGCATTTCTATTAACGGCTCTGCTTCCACCCATTTGGTGAAGTAATCGACAGTAACTACCAAGAACTTGAGCCTACCTTTGGTGGTTAGCAGTGGGATGACCAAGTTAACTCCCCAACTAAGGAATAGCCTAGGTGAGGTAATGGGCGCTAAAGCAGCGTTGGATGTTTTTTGAATTGGAGAGAACCTCTGGCACATATCACACTTTCTTGCGAAGGCCTTTCCATCTAATTTCACAGTCGGCCAGTAGTATCCCTCTGTGTTGATAATATATAGAGCAATGACCGACTAACTGAATGAGCATCACAAGGACCTTCATGCACTTCCTTAATCAGATCTTTAACCTCCAACGAATGAACACAACGTAGTAAGGAGATAGTTAATCCCCTTATGTATAAAACTCATTTGTCTAATATATATCTGGTTGCTTTGTAAATGAGCTTTTTGGCTTCCTTGGGATTGGATGGTAGGATTCCATCTTCAATTTAAGCCCTGATCGGATCCATCCAAGAAGGTCCCAAATTTACAACAATGAAACTGACCATTGAGTCCTCGTCTATGCTCCTACTGGCCAAGATTTTAATCATAATGCTTCTTCAGAGTTCAATTCTTATTGTAGAAGCTAGCCGAGTAAGTGCATCAGATCGGGCATTAGTTATTCTTGGTATTCTATTCATTTGCATGCCTGGAAACTTGGAAATAACTTCCATTACTTTGGCGAAGTATCTGGTCATAAATTCTCCCTTGACTCCATAGAGATGAATCACCTTATTGATAACCAGTTGTGAATCACTATGCACTACTACCTGCTCCGTGCTTAACAAATGGGTCAATTTCAGTCTGACTATCAAAGCTTTATTATTTTATGCCTTGAATTGAAACCTAAGGGAATATTCACTATCAATATCATCAGAAGTATTAAGTATGATACCTGTTCCACTTTCAGTTACACATGAAGATCCATCCACGTATAGATTCCATAATGGGATATCACTACTGAAGCTCTCCATAGACAGAAGACCATGGTGGAATATCTTCTTACTCTCCTCTGCATATTTCTGAGCCTTTTCTTGAGTTCTGGTTTATTCAGTTTGGTCTGCTATAACTTTGTCTTGCTTTTGAGTTGAGCTGTCTTTCGCAGAAGTCTTCTTGGAAGGCAAATTTTATTGGTCCGTAACCTCTAAATAGGTCTACTGTGCAATGAAATTCGCCAAAGCTTGGCCTTTCAATGAGGACCTTAGTTCATAGACGATATCAAATTCCCCGAATTCTACTACCCAGTACATCAATTTTCCTGACTTTTCAGGTTTGTGAAGTGCTTTCCAAAGAGGTAGATCAGTATACACAACTATGGTGTGAGCTTGGAAGTAAGGTTTAATACGCCTGGAGGCTTCAATGCGTGCTAGGTTCAGTTTTTCCAAGTGTGGATACCTAATTTTGGCTCCCCTGAATGCCTTGCTAGTGTAGTAAACTGGTTTTTAGATTCTAGTATCCAATCGAACCAAGGTCAAGCTAACTGTAGACTCTGAAGTAGCTAAGTATAAGTAAAAAAATTCTCCCAAAATAGGTCGGGACAATAAAGGTGGTGATCCCAGATATTTCTTCAATTATTGGAATGTTTCTTCACATTCTTTATTCCAGTCAAAGGTCTTTCTAAGCACCATGAAGAATGGAAAACAAATATCTGTTGCCCGAGAAATAAACATGTTTAAAGTTGCTACTCTACCAGTAAGCATTTGTATATCCTTCTTGCAAGTCGACGACTACATTTCTATCAAAAAATTTATTTTGGCTGGATTAGATTAGATTCCCTTTTGGTTTACTATGACGCTGAGGAACATTCCTTCTTGGAAATCGAACACACTCTTGGTTGGGTTTAACTTCATCTGATGTTTTTTCGACTGATCGAAAGTCTGACTGAGGTCTTAGATATGATCTTAAGCTTTATTACTTTTAGTAAACATATCATCCACATAAATCTCTATATTCTTTCCTATTTTCTCTTCAAATACCTTATTGGCCAACCTTTAGTATGTTGCTCCAGCGTTTTTTAGCCAGAAGGGCATTACATTGTAACAATAAGTACCTCGACTAGTGATGAAAGAAGTGCTTTACTTTTCTTCTGGTTTCATTCTTATCTGGTTGTACCCACAATAAGCATTAATAAAGCTTAACAGCTCATGTCCTGATGTAGAATCCACCAACTGATCAATTCTAGGCAGGGGAACGTGGTCCTTTGGGCAGGCTTTCTTAATACCAGTAAACTCAACACATATTATCCACTTATCATTTTTCTTTTTGACCATCACAACGTTGGACAACCAGGATGGATATTTGACATCCTCAATGAATTGGTCCTTTTGAAGTTTCACCACCTCTTCCTGTATAGCTTGATTTTTCTCCGGACTGAACACCATACGCCTTTTCTTGATCAACTTGGCATCTTCATTAATGTTGAGTTCATGATAGAGGAAATTGGGGTCAATACCATGCATATCTTCATGAATTCAAGAGAACACATTCTTTCGCTATCTCAAGAACGCAATCAATTTCTATTTAAGAAGTTGATCTAGTGTTGAGCCGATTTGGGTGTTTTTTTTTACTTATCATCATCAAGGAATATGCTTTTGATGACTTCAACAATATGCCCTTTGACTAATTTCGTTTCATCTCGGGGATCCAGAGTATCAACTTCTGATTCACTGTTGGGCTCCGAAATGTCTACCTGATAAGTGGTGATCTTTTTATTCAATTCAACCAAGTCCTCTTGGTCGGCTGAGGAGTAATAACACTCTCTAGCCACCTTTTGATCACCTTTCACTACACCAACCCCAAAGTGAGTAGGGAACTTCAAATACTGATGGACTGTGGATGGTACAACTTCAAACTTCTTTATTCCTACCCTGTCGAGGAACCCATTATACGCAGATTGAACATTTTTATCCATCACAAAGAAGTGTATCTTTTTTGTGTGTCTTACCGAGAAAGTACCGAATAACACTTTTAGTTTAACTGTACTCGGTGGGTAGACTTTTTCACCCAAAAAAACTATCGATGGCTTGTGGTCTGGTTCCAACTGACTTAGTTTTAAATCTAAACTCTAAAAGCAGAGGTAAAATATGATGTTAAGAAAGCTCCCATTATCAATCAAAACGCTGGCGATAATGGCATCCTGGATTCTGAATTTGACAACCAATGGATCCTCATGAAGATACAATACCCCAGAGAGGTCGTTCTTGGAAAAGTCGATTACCAACTTATCTTTATTGACTTTCCTGGTCCAATCATCTTCGTTCAGATTGTTTCTCTGGATATAAGAACAAGCCTTTGCTTCATTCAGGTAGGCCTTTCTCTCTGCAGTATGATCTCCTCCTCCTACATCGGCACCTATAATTACATGACAATCAAAAGAGATAAACTTATCATAACTACCTCGCGCTCTGGTTTCTTAGGCGTCTTCGACAGGTCGGGATCATCTTCATGGTTTTTCTTCCTGTCATCTTTGGGTTTGCAGGGAGAATTTCACCTTCCCCCTATTGTTTTACTTTCTTACCGATCAATAAATTTGTTCAGCTTTCCTCGGCGAATGAGAGATTCCACTTCATTCTTCAAGGAGATACAGTTATCAATCGTGTGGCCATAATCCTTATAGAACTCACAATATTTAGATTTGTCCCTCCTGTTAGGGGGTGCCCTCAACCTCTCATGCAATAGCAAATCTTTATTGTGTTTGATTTCCTCTAGGATACGGTGAATGTTGACAGTCAATGGAGTATATGTTCCATACTTTTTGAGATTATAATCCTTCTTCGATTTCTTCCTTCTAATTAGGCTTAGTGGCTAAACTCTGCTTTGCAGCCATTGCTTCCTCGACGTTCATGGTTTTTTCTTCCTTAGCCATGAGCTCAGTCATGGTTTTAAGAGGATCTTTGGCCAGAGAATAATATAGTTTTTCTGGAAGCAATCCACTCATTAAAGCAGTGATGGTTGTTTTCTCCTCATAGTCAACCACTTTCAATTTCTCGTTGTCTAAAACGGGTAATGTACTCCCTAATAGTTTCTCCTACTAGTCGCCTGACACTCAAGAGATGGGTTACTCACTTTATTCGCTTGACTCCAAAATAGAAGTTATTAATTAACAGCTCGACAAGCTGATTGAAATTGGTAATTTGTCCTCGGGGCAAGTTATTGTACCATATTTGGGCTAAACCCATAATGGAGCTTAAAAATGCTCTACATCTCATTTCATCAGGGGACTGAATAGATGTTGGCTGCAACTTGATATAGTTCTGTGTAAAACTGGGTCAGTTTTACCATCATACTTAGGGGTGACTACAGGGGTTTTAAACTTGGATGGAGTTGGGAAATTAACAATTGCCTAAATGAAAGGAGACCCTTTGACGAAGTTTCTCTACAAAAGATTATTTACCTTTGCCATTTTCCCCAGCTCATCTTGTAATCGCTGGATTGAGCCCTTCCATAATGAGTTGTCTGCATTAGATTTGTGTGAAGCAGATTGACTATCCCGACCATGTGTTTTTGCTAAGCTCTCTTCCTGAGAAGTTTACTCGGTGGGCACAGATCGTCGAACGCTTAATCTTGACCTCATTGAATCTTCACGTTGGTCGAATGGGTGTTGATTAGTCCGAGATAACTCTCTAGGAGGATTTATATTTGCTCGGGATCCCAAACGGTCAAAATTCAAAGCTTTGCTCAATATTTTCAAACCGCTTGGCCTTTCATGAGAAAATGAATGGCCATCACAGAACTCTATGGATCTAATTATTGAAGTGACTTTTGGGAGATAAGACCTATCACGTGTAGATCTAGAATAGTTATATCGCCTATGCCTAGGAGGAGGAGGTGGCATTTCTCTCCTTGGAGAATGAACCATTTACTGCCTAAAAATGGTTGGAGATCTGGCTTATAATGACTGAGCCAATTGCCTCATTATCTCTTGCATAGCATCTTACCCCCTGGTAATACTGATAAGAAGTACATTTAGGTCAGCTGTTGTAGGTGGAATAGATGGGACGGTTGGGTTGCCACTATTTCTGGCACTAGGCTCAGGATCATTCATCCTCCCTTGAACAAGGATGTACGAAATAGAGAATGGCAATTAGACACACGTTCCCACAGATGGCACCAATCTGTTGACGTAAAAAAATGGACTAGATCCATTTTCTAATCACTAAAAAATAAGATTCTAATGAATTAATCAAATAAGAAACAAAGGGTTTTTAAAGTGGTTCGGTTGTGGAAGAAAGTCTAAGTCCACTATTATTGTATTGATTTGAGTGATTACAAAAAGCTAGGTACTCATGTTAATAAGAATATCCTAGAATCCATTCTATCATGCCTTTGATGAAAGGGATACAATATATTTATAGTGACTCGAAGATCAAGGGTTAGAATGCCTTTATATGTTCAAGCATTTACACTTGTACATAATGAATGTGATGGTGGATTGTTTATACCACGTGTGAAAAAACCCGTGGTTGTTTCCTCAGGTAGTGACCTTTTATTTACTTTGATGGTCTGCATTTCGCAAGTTGGTCGGCATGCCTGACGAACAACTATCTTTGGAGTTAGTTAAACAACTGCTGACAAGGATTTCTTCCATGTAAGGAGACAAGTGTCCATTTCTGATTAATCCACGTAGGTGGATAATTTTTGGTATCAACAATAATATTTGATATTTGAATCGAATTGATATAGACATATATGATAAATGAAGCCATAAAATAAATGTGCAAGATATATTACACAAGAAAAAAAAAAGAATAAGATGCAAATGAAATGATTTAAATTGAATGTTCTTACAACTTATCTATATAAAGGGTCTTACATAATATAAGAACATTTATGCATTAGAGAACAACTCTAACACCCCATTTGATAAGTAAAAATATAGGCAATATTATCATAATTACCAATATTGAGTTTCATGTCCAATGTTCATAATTAACAAAAAAATATTCATAAAAGACAAATAACATGATAGGAGCATTAACTAAGAACATAATATCATATCTCGATTGTGTAAAACAAAAAACATGAAGAACATTAAGAGAAAGGTCTAATATTAAGTTCAATTAAGATAACAAATCATAAAATTAAGAATGCAAAGTTTTAACTCAAGTGAAATCTCCAATACCATTTTAGGAATGTTTTCAACTCCCCCCTCCCCCCTTCAAATAAGTAATTTTAGCGTTAAAACCTTTGGTCGCATATCCTTAGTGTAACCAATTTTGGATAAATTGAAATCTTTGAGACATTTCTGTGTTCAAATTTCTTTTGCAAATGAGAGCTACACGCAAGCACAAAGATGAGATACTATTTCTATCATCACGCAATCAAAGTTATAGCACTAATGACTTCTTCATTCATGCTTTTTACATAGCATAAGATTTTTTAACATTATCCAAATTATGCAATGAAATCCATCCCATATATATTTTTAGAAGTTTAGACATTCTTTCAAAAGTCTAATGAAGGTTTGAACACTTTGTAAAAGATCATACATCTTTGTCATTTCTCAAATGGCATCTAAACAATGTGTAGTGCGAGATAATGTGTAACAAGATAATGATCAAATATAGAATACATTATGAGCATGTATTCTTAGGAAAAAAATTTTGGAAGTTTACAAGACTTAAAATAAAATAGAATCCATCTCATGAAGCACATGTCATATTCGTAAACAAAGAGAAAATGATCAAATAATCCATTTTTGTATGCAAAAGTATCTCATCTAAAAAGGCATATATATGATTGTATCAAATTTGTTTTTGATTTTTTTTATAAAAGAAATATAAAACCACAAAAGAGCATGACATAAGATTATGAGACACACAAGAAATCATGAGAATAACGAATAATGTCCTAAGATAATCAATCTAGAGAAACGATAAAGGTTAATACTAAAAGAGCATGCAATGCCTAAATACAAAATAGGCAAACCAATGATAATAATCACATATAACGAATATTAATCTAAGGCACATATGAAGATACTGTTTAATATGCATATGAATATAACACACATGGATCAATAAAAGGATTTAGATGTGACAATCGTAAAAGAAAACTTTTGAAAAAAAAAATAAAACATTTTAAAAAAACTAAAATCTTTTCGAATTATTAAAGATATGGAGTAAGAACAAATCAAAAGGATAAAAGTTCACATATGAGTTATCAAAGATGATGCAAGTGATATACAAACATATACATATCAAAATCACATAGCCTAGCATAAGATATATGAAATGAAGTGCAAACATAAGCTATTGATAAAACAAACCAATCCTAGAATTTAGAGGTGGAGAGGACCAATTTTGAAATCTTCTTAGTCTTAAGTTTAATTCGGTCTGAAGTGTCCTTCCTTACCCATACATGGATTACACGAGGAGTTTTGGGATAAGAACACGAGGCACATATTCGTTCACTTTATCTTTCTTTCTATGATCTTTTTCTAAAAAAACTCTTTGATTCTTTTTAATCCATATTTTCTTTCAACATGTTTAGGTGCAAAATTTCTAGAATCAAAAGCCTTTTGACTTTTGTTGTTCCTCACAAAACTCTTACCACTCAGATCATGGTGTAAGAATAAGGTTTGTTTGAGCAAAAATCAAAACTCACGCAAATGACCGACTTTGTGACAATGATCACTCATAAAAGATTTTGATCAAGTCATAAGGGTGTTGATTTTAGGAATACCTTTCTCAAAATGTTAACTTAAAAATATCTTTAAGGTGACCTTCCTTATGACAATAAAAACAAATAGCCCCTTTTAAATCTCTTGTGATTAAGCACATGATTTTTGTTATCAAACTTGGAGTGTAAAATATTCTTTTCAAAATGATTGGCAATATGTTTCCCTTTACCTTAAATGAACCTGATGGTGGGTCATGTCGAGTCGTGTTCGTGTCGATTTTTATCATGTTCGGGTTTTATCCAGTTCGTGTCTAAACAGGTGACTTTTTTATCGCATGAAAATACTATATTCAAACTCAACATGTTATCTTAACGTGTCGTATCGTGTCGTGTTCACCTATTATTATCCATTAAGATAATGAATTATTTTGAATCGTATATAGGTTAATATATTATATTATTTTTAAACACAATTAGACACATTAATTCATTGATATTACTAACTCTCTCATTTAGTAAAAATTGTTATGATACATTAACATTAAGCTACATAAGCTCTTTAAAAGTCCCAACAATATATCTTAGTAACTTAAATTAATGGGTCTTAGCATGCCTTCTCAAGTATTAACGATTGATGGGGGTTAACACTAACTGGAGACTTTTGAGTTTTGTCATATTAGCATTGATATGACCCCAAACTATTAAGGGTCAACCCATTAACTTATAACTTCGTATCGGTTCGTGTTGTGTTATCGTGTACCTCATTTTTCTAGGTCTAACCTAAAAATTTAAGGGTTCTTTTTTTACTTTTGTTATCGCTTTTTGAGAAGAACGTTTTACAAAAATGGTTTCCTTTTGGGAAGTTGAATTACCAAATTTATTAAAACCAACCCTCTTTTATCATTTTCTTTTCGGGTTGGTCTAAAAAAACATATATAAAGGTTATGCAATATGTTCTTTACTTTCATATCTTTAGCCGAGATCAAATCGTTTTGAATACTTTCAACTTTCTTTTCTAAAATGATTTGGGACACGTCACACAAATGAAGATCCTTTTTAGCTTTTTCAAGAGATAAAATAAAACATTTTCTTTTACCTTGAAAGTTAGCAAAACTTCCATCCTCTTCTTTTTAAACATTGCTCTTATCTTTTAATTCAACAAGAAAGTCTAAAATATTCGAAAAAAGACATCAACAAATTTAAGTATTTCAAAGAGGATAGGTCCTTAAGATCCCAAATCATGTTGAAATTTATTTCCATCTTTTACCAGTGCTAGTTCATTTAAAAATTCACATTTTTCTTTTTCAAGAATTTTGACATTCTTTAGAAGAGTTTCATTTTCTTCTTTAAATTTTTTTTAATCCAAATCAACTTTTAAAAACTCTTTCTTAAACAATTTAAACTTCTCACACATGTGAGCACAATCAACTCAAAGTTTATCAACAGGGTAGCTTTAAGTTCAAAATTATTGTTGTCCTTTTTGAAAACTATTACATTGGAGGCTAACAAAATAATTTCTTTTGCAATTCTCAATGATTCTTCATAGAGTTCATCATATTTAGATTCAATATTCGAAGATACTTGATCGTAGAATTCTTCCTCACTAGATTCATATTCATTTCTAGGGAAAGAACGACAAATAAAATCGAAAGGAGAAACAAGTTCGGTAAAATTATGACCAAGATTGCTAATAGGAGAATCTTCAAATATATCATATCTATATTCAAAAGAACGACTACAAGTAAGATCGGGCGGAGTAACAAGCTAGTTCAGTAAAACCATGATTTTTCTCTAATGGAGAAATCTTCAAAAAAATTCCAAAACACACACTAGATCTTCTCCAAGTTGATTAAACCTAAAAATCTAAGGTCTAGATTTGATTACAGTTTAGAGTTCATGTAGGCTAAAGGGAGTTAGATCGAACTACTTAAATTAAAATTATTATGAAAGTTGGGGTAATTTTTTCCTTTAATCCAAATTCGGGCAAAAGCTTATCCTACTAACAAAAATATGATTTACAAAATTATTCTTTGGTAATATATGATCATCAAGAATATACATGAATCAAATTATAGAATATTAAAACATGCAATTGAGATAAGAATTTATACGAGGAAAAACTCTTTTGAAAAAAAACCTTGGGCCAAACTGACACCTTCTGCTATATAGGTAAAGTTTTACATAAAGTGAGAAATGAGTTACAAACTTGAAACTCTCCTAGAATCAATAATGCACAATCACAATTTACTTTTCCACCTTTTCATAGGAAGAATAAGCATAGATCACTCTTCGACCACTCTCCACATCGCTGGCATCTATTATCGACGATAATTCCACGTTTGAACCAATCTCCAAATCTTCTTTAAAGTTGAATAAAAATTTGTGTTCTGATTGAACAAGTGAGAAGCCAACAATGGATTCATAACTTCCTAGGATGTGAGATTCCTAAAGGTTAATGGAAGTATTTCTCTAATCAAAATAAACTCACAAGTGTATTTTTGAGATATCAAAAGTGTTTAACGTCTCTCAAGAATTTTTTTGGCAAATGTTTGTTCAAGTCTTGAGTAGGAGTAATGAAACTTAAAATAAATTCAAATATCAATAACAACAAGGATATCTAAAAATACTCAAAGAAGCTTTTAAAAAAACTCTAGTGAAGATTTTTAGCATATGTTTTCCTTTCTCAATAACTCAAGAATCTATAAAAATCAACCTCCTTTTTTTTGGAAAGAATAAGACCTTAAGTATTCAATAAGACATAAATGAAACTGTGGACACAAGTTTTCTAAGGCTAGGATGCTTCTTGTCCACACAAAAAATTCAAAAAGAAATTCACACAAAAGATATGGCTGATAAAGTGGTTTACACAAAGTTCGAGGTCAAAAGGTACTTAAAATAGCCATTACATTTTCTTGTCGGGCATCTCCACGACCAACAATGCCTTAGCGAAACCTTCTTACGCTATAGCGAACAAGGTCACGGATGTGACTAGATTTTTCATTATTGAGTTTTGCACACATTACGCGAAGCGCGATAATGTACGTCGCTACAATGAACAAAGACATATTTTTAGAAGATTTTTAAATTAAAATCAAGTCTTATATATACATAATATTCCCTTATCAAATTATGTTTATAGAAGAAATATACATAGCATATGTATATGGTAAATCTCAAAAAAATCCTCTCGCACACACACTAGTTCAACACGATTTCCAATTTAAGAAAATCTAATTTTAGTTCTATTAAATAATGGGTACTATAAGTCATCTAAGTCCTTTACCTTTATCCTATAGTGGTATTCTCATAGGTCATGGAATAAGGTAACTCTAAGATGTAGAAGTCCGATCTTAAAATCTAGAACATGAAGCTTTCTGGAATAACCTAGACTATAACTCAAAGTGTTTTGATAACTGAATATGACAATCCTAAAGCCGAGGACACTTGAGAATTCTTGTGATCTTATACCCTCATAGTGAATTTTATGACTGATTGTGCTTATATAAAAACATTATCGGCATCTCAAAATAGCCAAATATTTCCAGCTTTGCAAAGATTCTCTAAAGTGTCCAGCTCTATAAAGATGACCTAAAATTTACTTTACTACATTCTTAAAGAATAACAATAATTTTAATTCATCCTTATCTCTATGAATATGTGCCATTGATAGCTCTATAGAGGACACATATGCTTCTAACTAAGGCTCAATCATTGTACTACTTCTTTCACTCTTGTATAAAGAATACCTTGATGCTTTTTCAAGCATAATTTTGTTGGAAATTAATGTTAAGTGAGGAAATTAATTATTTAATTTCAATTGTATTAAATTTCGAATTTCCCATTTAAGTCGTTTTAATAAATGTCAGATAATTAATTAGGAATGTGATAAATAAAGATATTAAAAGATTTGGGTAAACCTTATCCGTTAGTCACATGATGGTTAGTGGCATTAGTGGGAGACTTAGAAAGAGTCCCACCACCACTAGGATTCCAGCCCTCTTCCCCTTATAAATAGAGACCTCTACACCATCTAGAGTCATCTCAATACACACTGTTTCTAAGGAGGGAGAGAAAATACAAAATTCATTTTTCTCATATTCCGGGTTGTTCAAGAAAGGAGCCTTCAAGTCATTTTAATCCGTTCAACAACGATGGACAAAGGTCAGTTTTTAAATCGTAGTTATAAGAAATTTTCGGTTCTCTGATTGCATGAAGAGGGCTACATTCATGTCAAAACTGTTTTATTCATGATGCAACCTTATGATTCATATTCGAGTTTATGATTAACAAAACAGTATTAATTAACATGTGGTATCAGAGCTTGCGGTTTATAATCTCATGTTTTCATTTAATGAAAACTCCTTTATAACAATTTTGATTTATGATCTTTTAAAAATCTGAAAATCTGTAATTTTTGGTAAATCTGGAAATCTGGAAATTTTTTTTTTTTGTTTGGAGATCTGGAAATTTTTTTTCCTGGAAATCTGAAAATTTTGTTTCTGGAATTTTTAAGCAATATGATAATCATACATATAGCAATTCGAATTTGTGTTATGATATTAAGAACGAAATTGCTGCTACAGTCCTTATCTTGTGAAAACTGTCCCATTATTGTTCAACTCCTTTTCGTGTTATAAGAACCCTAATATGTCGTTAACATGATTTTATTATTTCAAGTTGTGTAAACATTCTGAAAACACGTTTATTTATCATGATAAGAAAACGAATATGTATTTAAGATTAATTAAGAGAAAACTGCGATTTGGCGCAAAACAAATTTTGGGAGAAAAAAAATGGGCGCCGCGAATAGTGTTTTTCAAAATTTTTGGTGTTCGATTGACTTGAAACTCGGTAGGTTGACTGGAAATGAGCCAACGATCGAATCTCACGGTCATTGGCCGTGATGCAATGTGCTTTTCGACAATTCGAGTCCGTGAAGGCCCTCAAAACTTCATTTTTGCCATTGTAGAAAATAATCTCGGGGCTTATAAATCTTTGCAGAAAATTGATATTAACGTTCCGCAAAAAGTTTTGGTTTTCTGGCATGTTTTACTTCGATTCTATGGTGAAAACTCATTTTAATTCATGTATATTGTGTTTTTCCTATACCTGGGCAATTCTGTTTTTGAGGCATTTAAGCTACTATTGGTATATTTGTAATTATTGATAGATTACATATTATAGTTAATATTAAGGCATGATTAAATATATTTAAGTTGAGACATGTAAACACTTATTCATTTGAGTTAAGTCAAGGCCCAAACACAGGCTAAGACTGCATGTACGAATAATATACTTACATTCATTAAAGACTTATTCTAATGTCAGTTATAAAATTGGATTGAGGCGCAACACATGCTAATATCTGAATTGAACAACATTAGAACTAGTTTTTGTAAAAACAGAATAGTTGACATTAAGTCCATTAATCATGGTATTAAATGTTTAGGCAACAAACACAGATGCCAAAATTATGGGACCATGATAAATGAATTATAGGGTAATATATCTTTACAAATCTGAACATTATGTGATGATTAACACAGATTCCGTGATATTCAGATTGTAAATGAAATATGCCAAAATCTTTAGTCAACAATTCAATATTCGACCCCTGCAATTTTTGTTGTGTGTGAAAATTTAATTTGTGAACATTGTTATTAATTACAGTTCCCCTTAACCTGAATTCGCAAGCTCAGTCCTATTCCAAATTTGATGGAACTAATGTTTCTGAATGGAATGAGCAAATTGAGTTCAGCCTAGGGGTTCTTGACCTGGACATGGCAATTATGTGTGATGAACCCGCTGCTATTACTGATACCAGTAGCGAGGATGAAATTACTATCCATGAAGTATGGTCTTGATCCAATAGGTTGGCCCTAATGTTTATGCGAATGTGTGTTGCTGCTAACATTAAGACCTCCCTACCTGAAACTACGAAAGCGAAAGAGTATTTGAACAACATTAAGGAACGCTTTCGAACTGCTGATAAATATCTTGCTGGGAAACTAATGGCTGACCTGACCATTATAAGGCTCGATGGTACTCGAACCATGAATGAGCACATTATAGAAATGACCAATCTGGCTGCTAGACTTAGAGTTTTGGGCATGACAGTGGATGAGTCTTTTCTCGTCCAATTCGTCCTAAACTCCCTACCACTTGAGTATGGGCATTTCCAAATCAATTACAACACTATAAAAGACAAGTGGAATGTAAATGATTTGGAAAGCATGTTGGTACAGGAGGAAGGAAGGCTCAAGCAACAGAATGGCCATGTGACTAAGGGACAGGTGGCCAACCTTACAGTCAAAGGAGCTGGTTTTAAGAAGAAGTTCGGCAAGGGCATTAAGAAAGGTCCTGGGCCATCTCATCAAGCTGAACCATCAACTGCTGTTGTGAAGAAGGAAAAGAACGACAAGTGTCACTTCTGTAAAAAGAAGGGCCATTTCTAGAGGGTTTGTCATAAACGAAAGGCCTCGTTCGAGAAAAAGGGTAAGCCCTTTATTTATGTTTGTTTTGAATTAAACTTTATTAACGCTCCTTTTAATACTTGGCGGATTGATTCTGGTTCTATATGTCATGTTTCTAATTCGATGCAGGGCTTCATTTCGATCCGTGAAACAAATCCAAATGAGCATTTTCTCTACATGGGCAATAAGGCAAAGGCTAAAATATAAGCTGTTGGAGTCTTTCGCCTGATTTTAAGCACTGGATTTATTTTAGATTTACAAGAAACTTTTTATGTTCCCACAGTTTCTAGGAATTTAATTTCTGTTTCTAAACTCGCTTTAGATGCTTGTGCAATTGAATTTAAGAACAATGGTTTTGGTTTGATTAAAAATTCTAATAATGTTGGTTCTAAATTTTTATTAGATGGTTTATATCGATTGAATCTTGAAAAGAATTTTTCTGAAACCCTTGTGACCCTGCATCCTAATGTTGGTACTAAACGTACACTTCATGATGAAAAATCTGTTTATTTGTGGCATAAAAGATTAAGGCACATATCCAGGCCGAGAATTGAAAGGCTCGTTAAAGATGGAATACTCCATAACCTGGATTGGGCCAATTATGATGTATGTGTGGACTGCATTAAAGGAAAACAGACCAAACATACAAAGAAAGGAGCCACAAGAAGCACCCAGCTACTTGAAATAATACATACAGAAATATGTGGACCTTTTGATATTCCATCCATTGGTGGAGAAAAATACTTCATCACCTTTATAGATGATTTTTCACGTTATTGCATTTTGTACATGTTGCATGATAAATCTCAGTCTGTGAACGTCGTTGAAATATACATTAATGAGGTTGAGAGGCAACTAGGCAAAAAGGTGAAAATTATTAGGTCTGATAGAGGTGGCGAATATTATGGTAGATATGACGAGTCATGGCAACGCCCTGGCCCATTTTCTAAACTCCTTGAAAAATTAGGTATTTGCTCTCAATACACAATGTTAGGATCACCTTGAAAGAATGGTGTAGCTGAAAGGCGTAATCGTACCCTTATAGAAATGGTAAGAAGTATGATAAGTAGGACCCAATTGCCTATATTTTTATGGACACATGCATTAAAAACCGTTGTCCACATCTTAAATAGGGTTCCTAGAAAGTCGGTTTCAAAAATTCCTTTTGAAATTTGGAAAGGATGGAAACCCCGTTTAAGGTATTTACGTGTGTAGGGCTGCCCAGTGGAAGCTAGAATCTATAACCCTCATGAAAAGAAATTGGATCCTAGGACATTATCTTGTCATTTCATCGGGTATCCAGAAAAGTCGAAGGGATATAGATTATGCTGTCCAAATCATACAACTAGAATCATAGAAACTGGAAATGTTAAATTCATTGAAGAAGGTGAAGTAAGTGGGAGTATAAAAGAAAGGGAGGTAATCATTCAAGAAGTCAGGGTACAAATTCCTATACCCAGAGTTCATAACATACCTGTTGTTCCTAATGTAGTTGTTGAACCGGTCATTGACCCAATCAATAACAATGAAAAATAAGTGAATGATCAACCAACTGAACAACCACATAATGAGACTATAACCGATGAAACTTTTGAAGCACCACAGGAAGTGCCATTAAGAAGATCTCAAAGAGAAAGGAGATCGGCAATTCCGAATGATTATGTGGTATACCTTCAAGAGACCGAATTTAACATAGGGAATATTAATGATCCAGTTTCTTATGAAAAAACTGTAAATAGTGATGATTTCAATAAATGGATTGATGCCATGAATGAAGAAATAAAATCTATGAATGACAATAAAGTTTGGGAGTTGGTCGAATTTCCAGAAGGACAAAAACAAGTTGGGTGCAAGTGGATCTTTAAGACCAAACTTGACTCAAAAGGAAATATCGAACGATATAAAGCTAGACTTGTTGCCAAAGGTTGTAATCAACGAGAATGCATTGATTATAATGAGACCTTCTCACCAGTTTCAAAGAAGGACTCATTGAGAATCATATTAGTGTTGATGGCTCATTATGATTTGTAGTTGCACCAAATGGACGTAAAAATAGCTTTTCTAAATGGGTGTTTAGAAGAAGAAGTCTACATGGCACAGCCACAAGGCTTCATAAAGGAAGAAAAGGAAGACATGGTTTGTATGTTAAAGAAGTCAATATATGGTCTAAAGCAAGATTCTCGTCAATGGTATATTAAGTTCCACGATACCATTACATCCTTTGGGTTTAAGGAAAACACTGTTGAACGATGTATATACCTGAAGATCAGTGGGACTAAGTTTGTGTTTTTAGTACTATATGTTGATGACTTACTTATCGCCAGCAGTGATCTTGGGTTATTAAGTGAAACCAAGAAGTACCTTTCTAAAAACTTTAAAATGAAAGATTTAGGCGAGGCATCCTTCGTGATCGGGATAGAAATATCTCGGGATAGATCACGAGGAATGTTAGAATTGTCTCAGAAAGCTTACATTAGCAAAGTTTTAGAAAGATTTAGCATGCAAAGTTGCAATCCCATTAATGTTCCACTTCAGAAAGGGGATAAGTTCAGCTTAAGTCAATGCCCCAGAAGTGATTTAGAAAGGGAACACATGAAAGGCATACCTTATGCTTCGCTCGTAGGGAGCTTGTTGTATGCACAAGTCTGCACTAGATAGAATATCAGTTTTGCCATCAGGATGCTAGGCAGATATCAAAGCAATCTGGGGATTCACCATTAGAAAGCTGCAAAGAAAGTGTTGAGGTACCTGCAAGGGACCAAGGATTACATGCTCACATATCGGAAGACTGATCACCTTGAGGTGATTGGTTATTCAGACTCAGATTTTGGGGGATGCCTTGACAGTAGGAAGAGCACTTCGGGTTATGTCTTCCTTATGGCTGGAGGAGTCATTTCATGAAAAAGTGCTAAGCAAAGCGTCATTGCATCATCTACTATGGATGCTGAGTACGTAGTTTTCTTCGAAGCTACAAATCATGGATTATGGTTGCGAAACTTTATTTCAGGACTTAGAATTATGGGGTCAATATCTAAGCCGCTGAAAATTTATTGTGATAATGTCGCAACAGTCTTCTTCTCGAAGAACGATAGGTATACTAAGGTTGGTAAGCATATTGAGATGAAATACCTATCAGTTAAAGAAGAAGTTCAAAAACAAAGAGTGTCAATTGATCATATTAGTACGCGTGATAACATAGCAGATCCTCTTTCGAAAGGACTATCTTCGAAGACCTTTATGAAACATGTCAAAGAGATGGGTCTCGATTAGTTAGATTATGATTGCTATTTTGGCTTAGTTGTTTGACACTATTACTTGAATTCAATAAAAGTGTTTCTGATTTCTATTATTTTTGTCTTTTGTGAATGCATGCATATAATTATGAATTATTGTTGACAGAAATAGTCCTTATTCAAAAGGACATTATGATACCCAATATTAAAGCCTAGTTGAATGAAACATTGGTGTTGTGGTATATGAAAGGAACCATGCTCTTGAATAGCATGGAACCGCCATGACTCGCATTCGTGAATCATTTGATTTAACAAAATTTATCAATGATTGTGCACCTTATGATACCTAATTTAATTATACGAATTATTAAGACCAAGTGGGAGACTGTTGGAAATTAATGTTAAGTGACGAAATTAATTATTTAATTTCAATTGTATTAAATTCAAAATTTCCCATTTATTTGGTATTAATAAATGTCAGATAATTAATTAGGAATGTGATAAATAAAGATATTAAAAGATTTGGGTAAACCTTATTCATTAGTCACATGATGGTTAGTGGCATTAGTGGGAGACTTGGAAAGAGTCCCACCACCACTAGGATTTCGGCCCTCTTCCCCTTATAAATAGAGACCTTTACACCATCTAGAGTCATCTCAATACACATTGTTTCTAAGGAGGGAGAGAAAATATGAAATTCATTTTTCTCATATTTCGGGTTGTTCAAGAAAGGAGCTTTCAAGTCATTTTAATCCGTTCAACAACGATGGACAAATGTCAGTTTTTAAATCGTAGTTATAAGGAATTTTTGGTTCTGTGATTGCATGAAGATAAACATCCTGGATTCATGTCAAAACTGTTTTATTCATGATGCAACCTTATGATTCATATTCGAATTTATGATTAACAAAACAGTATTAATTAACAAATTTGAATTTAGTTTTAAAACTTATTTTGAAAAAATGAAGTGCATTATCTTGATTGTTCAAAAATTGGTGTGCATACATATGAAGCCACCTGTGAGGAAAATGTGTCTTAAAAAGAGGAATATGTTTGGGTGCAACTTACTTCTCATTTAACTAAAATACAAAGATAATTACATCATATGTTGGTAGTTTTGACATCCAATTCAATTTTTTTCTCTTTTGGGTTAGAGTATTGTTTTATTTTTAAAATTTCCTTTTGATGTTTGAGGGGTTGAAGATGTAATACTCCTTTCATCCCAAATTGATAGTTGTGGTTTGAAAGTTAAAGATTATAAGAATCATTTTTATTTTCGAAATTTATTCTCTTAAAAATGGTGAATACATTTATATGCAAGACATGCACTTAGATCAATGTTCTCTTATGGTGCACCATTTGGATAAGTAACCTTGTAATCTCATTTAGCTTTACATACTATTTTTGGAAACACGATTATTTATCAGGGGCAAATTAAAATGAAAAGTAAGACTACTAATTTGGAATAGAGGGAGCATCCGTATACTGTTTTCAATAAATGTGTTTTGCCTATAAGGAAGGAAGAAAAGTTGCCAAAAACAAGACGATCTTTCTTATCATGTTATCCCTATTTGTAATTTTTAATTACTGGTATAATGAGAAAATATATAATCTTTTATGTTTATCTGAATCATATGGAGATAACCTGTTTCAAAAAACTTGTTGCATTTGTGGAACAAAGACATCATAATTTTTAGGGCTTTAGTATAATATTTGATCAAAATCTTTTTAAAACTTTATGTTATGATAGTTTAAATTTATAAAACCTTTTCAATCACACCAAAACTGGAAATTAATGAATTGTTCTTCCTTTTCCCTTGAAATAGTAATGGTGGAACCAACATGTAGACGCAAAATGAATACAGATTCCTTAAGTTTCAAAATGTGAGAAACGTAAAGATTTCGAACCATTGGGTACGTCGATTGGTGCATCCAAAAATTCAACACGTACGAGGAAAGATGCTCGATATACGTGAATTCTTCGATCGATGGAAGTGTTCTAGGGTTGAATTAAATCAAACTTTCTATTATTATGTGGATGAGGAGACAAGCCCGATTTCCCACCAGATCCGGTGCAAGTCCTAGAGCTAGTTCCGAAGCCTAGTCGAAAGTCAAATCCTACTCGATCTGTAAAAGGTTAGGGGTGGTATCTTGAATAAAGATCTTCCACATGATCGAATTTTACGTCAATGACAAGGTGGCATCAAAACTACATTCAAAATATCCATCACACCAAATTACAAGCCACCCCACAAGTAGTTTAAGGGGAAAAGTTAATTTTTGAAATATAAAATTGATTTAGCTTTGGTGGAATTTTTTTTTATTTTTTTTTATTTTATTTTAAAGCATTTGTCTATAGTATTTTTAGCGACACATCTTTACCGACACTTAAGAACACCCATAAATTTTTTTGAACATAGAGCGTTTCTCTAAAAGCTTAAAAAAAGAAAAAGAAAAAACCATCCAGAGTCCTCCACGAGCAACTTACGGCCAGGGCACGAGCTCACACCATCTTTGTCACGACAAATACATGCGCAGTAAGGGCTAATTGGCTTGCGGTCACGAGTGGTTGCACGTGACACTCTTTTATTGGTCTGCGGTCTTTTGTAGTTCGTTTTGACTAAAATTCCTATCTTTGACCTGCGTTTTTAAATAAATTAAAACTCCTTTTTGAGTGTTTTCTTTTTTGAAAAAATCTTGAAAATGTATACCTAATTTGATATAAAAATATAATTTCGTTATTAGTTTTTCATGAACTCATTTTTGTTTACAGTGACCTTTTGTGAGCCTTTAAACTCTAAAAACTCCCAAACTCATTGCTTGATATTTTTGGTTCTTTCTAATGATTAAAGAAACATTTTTGCACGTATAATTGAAGATCTAAATGGTGTTTTTTCTTAAATCAAAATTTTCTCCACGTATAAAATATCAAATAAGTGGTGGTGTTGGCTTTGGTTGCGATCAAAACTTGCTAAGGTTGAAGTTTTACGTTTGCTTCAGAAGACTGGTGAGCCACTTAGTCATAAATGAGATTCAAATTCAGTTGCAAATGAATCCATTTCATAATTCGGTGGATATTGAGGCCCGAGGGATATGGCTATTAAGTCGAAGCTACTATGGAGAATGACAAAGCTAGTGTTGGAGAGGGTGAAGGTTCAAACACGGTAATTCGCGACTGCAATTGGATCTAGGGCTAGGGTTGTAAGTCATTTATGTTCCTTTGTAAGTCCTGTGACTTTGATTTTGCACTAGAGAACTTGTGTTTAGGATGGGTGCATATGATTTTTCCGAGAGAGTTTTCACATTAAATGGTCGTTGGTGGGGACAATGCTAACTAACGGGTGAAATAATTGCATAATTAATGCTCTAAAGCAACTTCAATTTTTTGGTTATGCAAAATAACATTGGATTATTTCAACTTCAATTAGCTTGAGTAGAATAAATCTTGCAACTCCCACAAAAGCTACAGCGCGTTCCATCCAAAGAATCCTAAGCAAGACACCCCTGTGGCTGGGCACCTGTAATACATATATATATAGACACAAGAGAGAAGAAGTAACAGCAAATGGGTCAGAGCCCGAATGTAGAACCGTTTTAAAAATAGTTTAGCAAGTATTTAAATTGATTACAGGACAATGCAACAACATATTAGTGCGACACTCTCTTGAGAAATTCTCACCTCTCTTCTAATGTGCACACCTATCGCACTAACCTTCCCAATGGTCTATCTCGTCATATACCACACTATCTTTCCCCAATGATTTAACTTATCTTAGGTTGTTCGCAGGATTTATAACTGAACAACACAAGTATTTAAAACGTAAGATTTCAATATATAACCACAGTTCTCCCTTTTAACTTTATTAATCACTAAAGTTTTCCAGTGTCATATTATACTTTCTCAACAAAATTTGAGTCATCAACCATGTGCTACATATCAACTCACAGTAGGCAGTTCCATATTCTATAATTTCATATATATATTAACTACTCATATAATATATATATCATAACGGCACCCCACATAAAAACTATGGTGCGGGCATACTCTGCTATTCAATTCCCGTATCAATCACACTAAAGGGAATACAAGTTCGGAATAACTCTCGAACTGTACAAATACATACACAAACAATATTGAGGCGAAGCATAGATTCCAAGTCCAAGAGGTCAGTACATACCCTCACGTCTCTTAGGACCGTCCGACTATCGATCCGATAGCCCGTACCTAGGATTTCTATCTTCTAGGGTACGAGTCAATATCTCTCATAAGGCAACACATGATAAGATCGTCCCAGCGCGGTAACCTCCGGGATAGCAAGTAGCGCGGGCATGATTTTCATAAGTATATAATATATGCATACACAATCATATAAATATACTACTTTTATCATATCAATTTAGGTTTATCCCATAAACCATATTCACAACATTTATCCTTATTTTCCCATTATTAGTTATCACGTATAATGGTTCGTTTCTCACTTTAATTAGAAGGGTTTCTCCAACTTACTACGTAGCCCTCATGGACTCTATTCTTCCAAATGTACAATTCAGTAGATATCCATTTATGTTCCAACTTAACTCTCTCTTACGTGTCTCTCCCCTTTAATATATACTTACATTATCCCTTATGCAAAATATCCCAAAAATATAGATTTCGCCTTACATTAAAGGATTTTGAATTTTATTTTCAAAGATGAGAATTTCAAATGGTTTCGAAATCGGAATTAAAATGGAGTTTTAATTGAATTTTTTTATTATTTAGAAGAGTCCTCAAAATATAAAACTCTCTAAGAGTCCTCAAAATATAAAACTCTCTAAGAGTCCTCAAAACATAAAACTCTCTAGTAAAAACAATATTTTTAGAAATCCGACCGTTCGATCAAGCTGAATTCTTGTCAGCAGTCATGTCTCGCCGTTCGCTACAACATACTAAAATTTCAAGCGATTCCAATGGTCCGATCATCCGGAATAAAATTTTTAGTGTTTGTATCTAATTAGAACTCTTTTCTTAATCAAACTCTTAATCCTTTACATGACAAAGGGTTTCCAGAATATCATTTAAGTCATCACTACATGCAATTTCCTATCTCAAATTGGGTTTTTCTTCCATACAATTCATCCTAATCATTCCTAAACCAATATGAAAGATGCATCAACGAAATAAGCAAGATAAACACTTGCCTGGAATTTTCAGAAATCTGGTTTGGTGCCGAAATTGGTGTGGTTGCGTTCCCCGTCTCGCGATCTACGCGTTGGTGGTGACGGCGGTGCAATCGGAGGTGTTCTTGGCCTAGAACTCCTTGGAGAGCTTCTCCTCTTCCTCTCCAATGGCCGTCATTTGTCTTTGGTTGTTATAACCCTAGAAGACAACCTAGATATCTTATATAACCCTTTTAATTTTCGTAGGTTTAATTACCCATAATTGCGAAATGTCCAAAACGCCCACCTGGGGTACTAATTGGGCCTAAAAACGCCCCGAGACCCAAACTAAACCCCCCGGGTACACTTTTTTGACTATCTCGACCCTTTCGAACACGTTGGCGCATTCAAAACGACCATACAAACAACTTATAAAATATTCACTTTTATTAATCAACATTTAGTCCCGACACGACACAGGGGCGTCCCGACTTAAATTTCCATAATTGTCATTTTATTCACACGTGACAATATTATAAAAATAAATCTCATATATTACTATACTCATCTAGTAATATTCAACAGATAAAAAATTTCCAATAATTACTAACTCTCGTCACGCCAGTAAATATTTAAAGCAACATTCCGGATTAAAATTAAATTAATTTATCTCAATTAAATTTAATAAATCCCATAATTTAAAAGCTATAAAAATACGGGGTATTACATACTTCCCCCCTAATAACTGAATTTCGTCCCGAAATTCGGAAAATAAGGCCTATCAGGTAGCACAATTCTGGATATCCTTTTCTGTACACAAACTAACTACACATTACGGCGCTCAATCACTATAGCCCTTTCTTCACAGCAACATTGTTTTACATTCTCATTGGAGACACTTCACCTTGTGCTCCCAATCGACAACATTCGCATAGGTCACGCCTATACGTTATAAATTTCATTATCTCACTAACATTAGGAGGCCGCACCTCACTACATGACAAATACTCGGATTTATTCATATACAAAACTCGCATTCTGAGAAAATATTACGAACATTTGATCACTCTTGCTCGCCTAAAACTGTCGTGGAATTCTACCACATTTATCGGATGTTCTCTCGACCGATCCAAAAATTCTGATTACCTACTCTCCTCTAAACATACGGAAGGAGAATAGTCGAGGTTCTTCCATAACAAAACCTTAATAAGTACCTTGTACGCGACAAACAGGTACGAGTGCTTCTACAGAGCATTCTTGAAATCATCGTATCAAGATTCCAAAATCTCCTTCACGTGGCTCCACAAATCTTTAATCACCGTGCGCCCATTCCCTGGCTACGGGTGATACATCCTACTCGAAACGAAACATTATCTCCGCTGGTTCCTGAAATCCCATATCAAAGGTGGGATTTACCAATCTCATCCTGATTCCGAAATTTATACTGCGCCGGACTATGCATTGGCACGATGCTTCCTTTCAAAGAAGTCTGGGGCATACTAGTTAATATTGTAAACGATTCCAAAGGAATATCAATCACTTCCTTCTCAGCGGCTTAATTCACATGTTCGGGATGAACCCTTAATCTTGTTTTGACGATGGCAACCCATCCAAGAACTGTACCGACTTTACCAACCTCTTCCAATTTCAGGAATTGTCGATAAACACAAAATTCTTTGGTTGATTCTTCTCTTTCAACCAAACCTTACTTATGGGCTGTGCATGTAGAGACTACTCACTACGTCCCGCTAAACATCAATTCTTCCTTGAAATGTCTCACATTAAGTGACACGTAATACTCCCCTTCCTTCCTTGTAGTATGCCGAAAGTTCCACCCGTGCTCTTCTCTCTATGAAGCGCACTTCTGGATCTCTTATACTATACTAACATCATTACTCTTTATATGTGTGAGTCGCTCTCACACTTGACTAATAACAACTCCGCTCCGGGTGTGCTTCATAACAATTAAATTCTACTATATTCAAGGAATACCAATTCTTGAATGGCTTCCCACAGCCTTCCAATCAAGTTAGGGCGTGCTATTCTAATTGCACACTTATGTACGGATTATCGCCCCTCATGTGACGTTTAGGCACCTGTGGGATTTGGCAAGAAAGAAAGATTCTCTATGTGTCAAAGGGTCCATTTAGTGGTCGTCAAGAATATATATATTTTGATAGTTAAACTTAAAGCTAATTATTCTTGGACATGGAGGAAATTGTGGAAGCTTAGAGATGTTAAAATATCATGTTGGTAAAGGAGATAGAACTCTTTTTTGGGTTGATAATTGGCATGAAAAGGAGCCATTTATTGATCATTATGGAAGAAGAATTGTGTATGATGCAGCTAGTAGAGATAATCCTACTGTAGTTGAGTTTATTATTAATAATGAATGGAACTTCCCTGGACCTGTTTCTACAAAATTGGCTAAAATGAATTGTACCAGAGTTGGACCCCAGATGGATTGTGATGATTGGATTACTTGACTCCTTCCAAGGATGGTGATTTTAATTGTAAGGATACACTACACCAAAATGGCCAAATTTCACCTTTCAGCCGGCCACCCTTGTCAAGGTCATTGACCGTGACACAAATCTCGCGTTTTGTGTCACGGTCATTGACCTTGACACGACCGTGACACGGAATTGTCACGGTCAAGGACCGTGACACAAAACGCCCTAGGCTTCTTTTTTTTCCCACCTCTTTTGGTTTTCCCTCTCTCTCTCTCTCTCTCATCCTCGATTTCTGCTCTCTCTCTCTCTAAGGTATATTTTTTTTTCTCTCTTTCTCTTTCATTTTTATATGTATGTGTATGTGTATGTGTATGTGTATGTGTGTATATATATGTGTAAATGTTAGTGATAGTTAGAATGGTGTAAATGCTAGTGATAGTTAAAATTGTGTAAATGTTAGAAAAGTTCTAGAATTCATATGTTAAATTTAATTATATAAATATTTAAATTGATAATAATTTTATTCATGAAATTAATTCAATTAGGTAAAACCCTAGATAATTTTTTAATAGAATTTGATAATATTATATAAAGTTTAGTAAATTCACAAAATGTTGCCAATTGTATGTTTTTAGAAATATCATTAGTTACTTTCGTTAGAATCCATACACTGGTAATATCATTAGAATCCATACACATGCATGTTGTTAGAAAGTCTTAAATTTAATTCTCACTTTAATTTGTAGAATCTCTGTACTTGGATGGATTTATTATATTATGATAATGAAATTTATGCTCCAATTATAATTATCTCATGCCATAATTTTATTGATAAACAATAACTGTAGTTGTCACGGTCGTGGTGGGGGGAGGGGGTGGGGGTGGGGGGGGTGTGTGCGCGTAGGTGTGTGTATGGTGGTGTGTGGTGGGGGAGGGGGGTAGTGGGGGTGGGGTGTGGTAGGGGGAGAGGGTGGGGGTGGGGGTGGGGGAGGGGGTCGTGGTGGGGGGAGGGGGTGGTGTGTGTGTGTGTGAGTGTGGGTGTGCATAGGTGTGTGCGTGTGTGCGTGGCGGGGGGAGGGGGGCAAGGGGTGGGGTGGGGTGTGGGGGGTGTGGAGGGGCAATTTTAACAATTGTATATCTTTAATTAAGAAATTGTATAGCTTTAATTGTAATTTTAATTGTATAGTTTTAGATGAAAGTAAATTAATAATTAGTGCCAATTTCATATGAAAGTAGGATTGTCCCTCATTATAAATTAGTAAATTAGTAAATTAATAATTGTATACTTTAATTGTTAGTTTAATTGATGAAATGTTGGGTTGGTTAGTTTTAAAAGTGGCATGACGTGTGCGTGTGTGTGGTGGGGGTGGGGTAGGGGTGTGTGTATGTGTACTATTAACATTTTTTTTTTTGTACTAATAACATTTTTTTACAGCAAAAATGTCTCCTTCAGATATTAAGGCGAAGATGATGATGCTGTTTATGATGATGTCGTCTGGGCTCAGTGGTAGCGGAGGCGACGAGGGCTCCTCCGCACCTAGGCTCCCCAAATATGGAAAATTTGGGATTACCATCGAGAACAAGTCGGAGCTATTAGCGAGATCCCTCGAGCTGCTAAAGACGGTCATCGGCCCGGGGTTTATGAGTTGGAAGGAGGTGCCATATGAGCTCAAGTTAGCTGTTTGGGCGGAACTACAGGTAATATATTTATATGAATATTTCAATTTCAATTTCAATTTCAATTTCAATTTCATATTTATATTTATATTTATATTTATTCGCAACTAACATTGTATTTGTTGGACAGGAACAATTCAACTTGGATCCAAAGCTACGCGATCCCGTCTTGGAGCAGATTAGGGAGCAACTCAAGTCGTGGAAAAAAAATATGCGGGCACGGTACTTTGGGAAAACAAGAGAGTCAATTATCCAATGGCGTGAATCCGTCCCGCCCAAGGAGCCGATCTCATTGGCACAATGGCAGAAGTTCATTGACAATGAGATCGAGGATCAACAATTGGTTGCTCTCCAATCGGGGAGGGAAAATAGGGCAAAAAATACGGACTTGCACTACTCCGGCCGGACCTCTTACGCCGAGGTGGAGCATAGGATGCAGGTAAGATTTAATTTTTCTATAACTACAGAAATATATTATTCTTCATTATTTTACTTTGCGAGGCCGATACTAATTTTACTTTTCTTTATGTTATTTCAGGGGGTAGGGAGTGGGCCAGGGGGTAAGGCACATAGGCTCGATACTTATGTGGCTCTTCGGACGAAGAAGGGGAAGGACAAGGAGGTGTCCCCGAGCGTCGCGGCCACGATTGTAAGTAATCCGACAGTTTAATTTTTGTTAATTACGTTATAATTTTTTAGTTTACTTATTTTACTAATCATGTACTTTTTGTTGTTTCAGGCAAAGCTTAAGGAAGTGCATGAGTCGCAGTCTGATGCCAACAAGGCATCTTTGTCCACAGACGCGCTCAGCCAAGTTCTTGGCTCTGATCGCAAGGGGAGGACAAGGGGAGTGAGCTCGCGGGTGGCCAAATCTAGGATCATCGGATTGGAGACAAGCGACACCGGGTTGGCTCGAACGGTGGATTCACACGACGCGAAGCTGTCCCGTTTGGAGGCGACGGTCCAAGATATGTACGCATTCATGAAGCGTACGTTGGGCGGAGACCGTAAAGGGAAAGGGAAAGGGAAGGAGAAGGCGGTGGAGGAGGAGGTGCGGGAGGACGAGGCGCAGGATGACGAGTATGTGGACCTCGCTGCTTCATCACCGACACGTTCGTACTTCGATGATCCACTTCCCTATTTGGCGCCCTTCAACAGACCATTGTCGACACTTGGTTGGCCGAGCGTTTTCATATTGGACATATTTGATGGTCAGCGGATAGGGCGGGGGTTGAGGGACCCGAATATCGTCGAGGGTGGAATAGTTCATGGACGTGTGCTTCAACAGATGGAGTCCAGGGTGCTCGTCACGCATGTCATACCCGGGAAGGAGAACTCTCTATTGTGGTTGCGCGAACAATGCGGCACGACGTATATTAGTGGGTGTGTCAATTCGTATGTCGTGTGGCCTACTCACCTCCTCACATTTACCCAAGACATGTAGTAACATTATTTTTAAGTTTGTCCATTTTAATTATATTTGGATTATATCGTCATGTAAATTATTTTTATTTTGAATATTTGGATTATATCGTCATGAATATATATTTGCATTATCTTTAGTTTGTTTGGATATATGATGTTTGGAACAGGTACGATGTTGCTATAACAGGTACAAATATACTGCTGGCAGTGGCAGTGGCAGTGGCCATACTGCCCACCAGATTTTTTTTAAATTCTGCCCAGAATTGTCACGGTCAATGACCGTGACAAGTCCTTGACAAAAGGTTGTCACGGACGTGTCACGGCCATTGACCGTGACAATTTTTTTAAAAAGGGTCACGGCTTTGTCACGGTTTATAACCGTGACAAACGTGTCACGGTCATTGACCGCGGTACGACCGTGACACAAAACGCGAATTTTGTGTCAAGGTCAATGACCGTGACACGACCGTGATAAAAAAAGTTGTCTCGCCTCGAAATGTCATGATCATTGACATTGACAAGAGTGATTTGTCAGGGTCAATGACCTGACAATAGTGCAGATTTGATGTAGTGATAGGTATGAATCGTTAAGAAGAAGAAAACAAAAAAAAATAGTGGGTTGATGCTATATGGTTTTCCAAGAACGTTCCTAGATTAGCTGTTATGCTTTGGAGTTCTGTCTTGACAAATTGAGAACTAGGGATAAACTGAAAACTTGGGGTATTTTTATTATGATACATGTATTCTTTGTAATAAGGAAGTGGAAAATAAGAACCAAGTCTTCTTTGAATGTGGATTTTTGTCTGCATTATAATAGTCATACTAGGGATGTCAAATGTTGTGAAGAAGAGATTGAAGTTATTTTAAACTGTAATAAAACAGTATATACACATAGCACATACGGGTTTTCGGATTACCTCAAAGGCGGAATGTAACCCGATGATCGATGCACGTTGTTTGATACGAGCCGACACCGAATCTGCGAGTTCTTCCTCCGTGTACGCTTCGCGTCTCGTGAAAATCCGGGTTGGCTACAAGAGTTGACCCTTTGAATGTCACGCTCACAAATCCAAGATCCGTTGATGATGGATCAAGAGAGAGAGATGATTTGTGTAGGAGGATTTCTAGAGAGAGAGAGATACCGAAAATATGTATCGTATATTTTCTGTTGTTTTTTTTTTTTTGTAATCACCAAATAGGATATCTATATATAACAGATAAGAGTTCCAAAAATCAAGGAGTTAGTTGGACTCTTCTTATCTGTTATATTTAAGACTCCTCTATTATAATAAATACTTAATTATTATAATAATGATTTATCCAACACTAAATTGGATAATCCATATCACGGTGGGCGGATTATGGATCCGGGTACAAAACCCGACCCATATATTAACATCTCCCACTCGCCCACATAAGGCGTGGTCTCTCTAACAAATCTCCAACGATCTCTGTCATCACTCGTCTCCTCATACAGGAAAATGTGACGTGCGATCTCACGAGAAAACGTACAGTCTCAGGAGCGTAATCGTTAAGCCATCATCTAACTAACGAAGACGCATCACTCGAAGGAATCTCGCATATACCCAGACAGTTTGATTTACACCGAATTTAGCACTCTTAATCCCTCAAGAAAGCAGTGCTAGATCCCAAATATGTAATGTACTCATGACTAAGTCGTGCACAAAACACAGTAAAGCCGTCCGGACTATGAGTCACATTATCATGGTGTATAATCAAATAGTCTTCCCTAAGTCCTCATGCCAATTCAATTAGACTTAACCGCTTTCCTAGTCGTGCCCCTTTAGACGGAATCAACCCTCGTCCTAGGTAAACACGCTAAAGTAGCGTCATCAAGTCCTCTCTTCATGACATAGTCTCAGGTCGACAAAAGGCATATCGTTGGATTATAATAATCCATGTGGCTCACACAGCGATGAAGCAGGGATTCATTCATCGCTCCCACTATTGGTCGGCAAAGCACATACAGTATGAAATGTATGCTATGGCGTCATCCCTTTGAAAAGGGTATGTCACTTTTGAAATAAAAGGACGCCATACGAATCTTAGTCTAGTCGCTATCTAGCGCCTAACCTGAGTTTCAGCCCAGTCACTCACATAGTGCCTGCCTGAAATCTCACATTCGGCTAAAAATAGGCTACATAGAGTTATGGAGATACTCTATGATCGACCTAAAAGTATAAATAAGGTCTCATCTTAGTACTCAACTAAGGCGACATATAGCAGAATCTGCATAATCGTATATATCCTGCTCGCCTTTCAGGCGCCAAGGATATAAATGTCTCAGCTCGCTTTCAAAGCGCCACAGACATAAATGTCTCATCTTGCTCGCTGTCTAAGCGCCAAGGTGAATCACTCGTGTGAGAGAGTCGATTCAAGCCCGGTGACATATCTATAAGATGTGTACATAGTGATTACAATTCATTTAATTTAACAAATAAAAGAAATGAATATTATATCCAATAAATAATAATAATAATGTCAATAAACAATATGGTGTCATACATATCAAATCCTACGTAGTCCCATACTCCTAACATGTGAAAGGAAAACATCTCGAGCAATGGGCTTGGTTAATGGATCAGCCACCATACAACCTGTGGAGATATGTTTCAAGACAACCTCCTCTTGCGCAACCATGTCTCTAATGTAATGATAACGAATGCCAATGTGCTTAGACTTCCCATGATACTTTGGATCCTTTGCATAAGCTAGAGCTGACGTGCTATCACAATAGACAAGCACAGGCTCAGCTGCATGATCTGAAATGCCTAGCCTTTGAAAGAATCTCCTTAGCCAAACAGCTTCCTGAACAGCTGCCGAGCATGCCACGTATTCTGATTCCATTGTGGATAGAGCAATACACGTTTGCTTCTTACTGCACCAAGTGACAGCTCCACCTCCAAGAATGAACGTATATCCCGAAGTGGATTTCCTTCCATCTTTGTCACTAGCCCAATCAGCATCGCTGTAGCCTCTAAGTCTCAAGTCCCCTTCATGATAACATAGGACGAGATCAGCAGTCCCACGAAGGTATCGAAAAATCCTCTTCACTGCTTGCCAGTGTTTGTGGCCTGGGTTACTCTGATAACGACTAACTATACCAACTGCATAGCAGATATCTGGACGCGTACACAACATAGCGTACATCAGACTCCCTATGGCCTGTGCATATGGCACTTTAGACATTTGATTCTTTTCTTCATCAGTTCTTGGACAATCATCTAGGCTCAATGTACACCCTTTCTCCATTGGAGTGTCTATGGGTTTAGAGTTATGCATGCGAAACCTTTCCAGAATCTTCTTTACGTAAGTCTCCTGAGACAAACAGAGAAGCTTCTTAGATCGATCTCTCACGATCTTAACCCTCAGCACATAATTTGCTTCACCCATGTCCTTCATCTCAAAAGTAGAGGACAGCCACTCTTTAGTGGCGACAATGGAGTCCAGGTCATTCCCAGCTAAGAAAATGTCGTCGACATACAATGAAAGGATAAGAACACTTTTCTTGGATCGTTTAAGATATACGCAGTGATCTTCTTCAATCATCTCAAAGCCAACAGAGGTAATGGCATGATGAAATCGGAAATACCACTGCCTTGACGATTGCTTGAGGCCATATATAGAACGTTTTAGGCGGCAGACTTTGCGCTCTTGTCCTTTGGATACAAAACCCACAGGTTGTTCCATATAGATCTCTTCGTCAAGTTCTCCATTGAGAAAAGCAGTCTTAACATCCATCTGAAATAGTTCTAAATTCATTTGCGCGACAATAGCTAGGATAAGGCGGATAGAGGCAAACCTCACCACTGGGGAGAATGTCTCTTCGTAGTCTACACCCTCTCGTTGGGTATAGCCTTTCGCCACAAGGCGTGCCTTATACTTGTCAATTGAACCATCCGCTTTGCGCTTGACCTTTAGAACCCATTTGTTCCCAATAGTCTTGCGCCCAGGTGGAAGGTCAACTAACTCCCAGACTTTATTTTTTAGCCATGGAGCTCAATTCTTCCTGTATAGCAACCATCCACTCATCCTTAGCACTTGAGGAAAGAACTTCTGCAAAAGAAGTTGGCTCTTCCTCATCTAAAGCAATGCTTAGGAAAGTATTCCTCTCAATCTCAAAATGACGACGTGGAATGTTTCCTCGCTTACTACGGCGAACCTGAGATCGTGAGTATCTAGTGGTGGTGCACTCACACTATCTGGAATGCTCCCACTAGGCTGAAGACCACTACTATCTTCAGCGATTACAGGAGGAGGAACTAATCCCCCAGCCTCGCCTGAAGATGGTAAAGTGTTTTCAGTATCCTCTAACTCATAGAGTTCAAGATCCTCTTTTGTATTGCTTGTGCTAGGGAAATCCTTTTCTAAGAATTCGACATCACGTGACTCTATTTCAGTCATTCCTCCATCAGGGTGTTCACCGTACATAACGTAGCCTTTTGAGCTCTCAGAATATCTTATAAAGATATGCTTTCGAGCTCTAGGGCCTAACTTCCCGAACTTATGAGAAGTTGTGTGAATATAGCCTGCCGAACCCCAAGGGCACAAGTGATACAAATTGGGTCTTTCGCCTCTCCATAGTTCATAAGGTGTGGAGGAAACTGACTGAGAAGGCACTCTATTCAGTATGTAGGCAGCAGTCAAAAGAGCATCCCCCCAGAAGGATATTGGGAGGTTGGCCTGCGCCATCATAGATCTAGTCATATCTAGAAGAGTTCTATTCCTTATCTCTGCAACACCATTTTGTTGTGGAGTGTGAGGGATAGTTAATTGTCTGCGTATCCCCTTTTCTTCACACGTTTCTTTGAACTGATCAGATAAGTATTCGCGTCCTCTGTCAGTACGAAAAGTTTTTAACCTCTTCGATTGCTGATTCTCAACCTCTGCTATATAGCGTTTGAAACAATCCAAAGCTTCATAGCGGTGAGCGATCAGGTAGACATGTCCAAATCACGTATAGTCATCAATAGACGTAAGAAAATAAGAGGCGCCATGACGTGCCTTAACGCTCATAGGTCCACATATGTCTGAGTGTACTAGTTCTAGAGGTTGATTAGCTCGTAAAGCCTTACCAAAAGGCTTTCTACAGGCTTTTCCTGCCAAACAAGGCTCACATATAGGTAGGTCGACCTTAGCGAGTGGGCCTAAAAGGCCTTCTCTAGCTAATCGGGCCATCCTATCTTTTCCTATATGCCCAAGTCTAGCATGCCAAGTAACTGAATCAACATCAACATTTGCAATATATGATAATGAAGTTGAAGAAACAGAATCAAATAAATCTATTTTAAACAAATTATTCCATAAAGATCCATGTCCACAAATAATATTATCCAAAATAATATTCAAACCACTACTATTAAAACTGAAAGAAAAACCATAGTCTGATAAAGCTAAAACTGAAAGTAAATTATGCTTTATTCCAGGCACATAGAGCACATCACGAAGAAGTAGCTTGGTCCCAGTGCTAAGGTGGAGTTCGTACGAACCGACTCCTACAGCATCTTCACGAGCACCATTTCCCATGTAGACACTCTGAGTACCGGCTGGAATACGGCGATAATCTACAAATCCTCCTCTATCCCTTGTCACATGTTTTGTTGCTCCTGTATCTACAATCCACATAGGAATAGAATGAGCAACTGATACATGAGAACATACACAAATATGGAGAGGTGAAAATAAAGAGGAAAGGAAAGAGGATACCTTCTTTGGCTCAGTGCAATCACGAGCAAAGTGACCCTTATTTCCACAGTTGTAGCACTTGACTTTGGAAATATCTTTCTTCCCACCACGCTTGCCTCTTTTGGCTTTTGTTATCTTTTTCCCTTTAGGGCCATTTGCCCCAGCCTGCTTAGTCTGCTTTCCATTTCCATTTTGCCTGGGCCTATTTCCCTGACGTCTGCCACTCTGGGCGACAAGGACAGCAGCACGGTTCGCCTCTTGGCGCTCCGCCTCAAGCTCAACATGACGAGATATGTCAGAAAAATTCTTAATACTGTCATTGTGAGTCATTATTTGTTTCATGTGCACCCATGAATCAGGAAGGGAGCGGATAACAGCCTGAACCTGTTGCTCGTCAGAGAGAATGTGATCAGCTTCCTTAAGCTCACGAATCAAGGTGGACATCACTCGAAGATGCTCAGTCATCGTGTGCTTATTATCCTTACGATAAGTTTCGAACTTCAAAACAAGACCCCTAAGTCTCGTAGTGGACGTACCACCGAAGTCGAATCGAAGCTGATCCCACAGTTCTTTAACTGTCTTGAAGTGATCGTAATGCCCAATAAGGTCATCGTGCATGTGGCTTAGCATAGTAAAGCGGGCAGCACGATCCTTATTCACCCAAGCCTGGTAAGCCTCATGCTCACGCCGGCTGGCGGCAGTACTACTCCCAACTGGTTCAGTCATAACAGTGGTGAGACAATCAAGCAACTCATGCTGATTGAGTAGATATTGGATCTTACGGTGCCATATGTTGTAGTTGTTACCAGTTAGCTTATCTTCTTTAGTCATAGCGGCGATTACGTTATTGCTTGCCATTACTACATGAAAAATGTGCAAAAGATTGACATTAATATTATTATTAAAACACATCTTTTTAATTTGTTCTAAAATCCAATTAGAAAATATTTTCTTCTCTTACATATTAAAATCGAAAGTTTGCAAAGCTCGCAGTCATCTCCTAATATTGTAAAATTAGAGCATATTTTCTAATTGATTTTTAAACAAATTTTATCCGATTAATGAACACATCTATTAATCATTTACATCCATTCATCATAATTTAAAATCACGGCAGATAAACAAATTATGATAACCAGTTTTGCGCCATACAACAATAAATGCGCAGGGTCCCACATAGTCCCCTTAATTAACAGTTTAGAGCTTGTGCTAAGATAATTCCTATGTATTGTTGTGCATTCAGAAATCATCCCCTTACATGTGGCTTAAAAAACCTCTCATTCTCACCAATACATCAATAAAAGGAGAAGAAGCCTATACATAATATCTACTGAAAGCCGGGCGGGGTATGTCCGATTGCACATATACATAGGAACAACCTTAAAACAGGAATTAAACAGGCAAACACTAGCTCATTCAACTGTTAATTTTCAGAATTGTCCATTTAATCATGCAAAACACATAACCTAGGCCTTTAAATGGACAATTATTGCTACACTCACCAACTTAGGGAGCGAGCATGGTCAAACATAACTATTGTGTTAACTATGCAAGTTATCAAGACAATAATCATTAAATAAAAGCATAAAAATCCATTAAATACTAAATTAAATGGACCACCAAAAATACATTAATTTTTCCAGAATGTCAAAATGCTCAGAAAATATTAATTTTCCATCCACTAAGTCAGAAAAAAAATTCTGTAATTTTCTGCAATTTTCGGTAATTTTTAGACATTATTTAAGTGTCAAAAAAATACAATAAATCATTTTTATAATAGCACGGCAGTAAAAAATATTTTTACAATAAATCATTTTTATAATAGCACAGCAGTAAAAAAAAATTTTGACAACATGGAAAAATTTCTTTCGGCCTACTGAATCCAAATATATTTTTTCCAGATTTTTATCGCATCGTTAAGGCCCTCAAAAAATTATTTAAAATTAAAATAATTAAAAAATACTATTTACTGTGGGCCAAAAAAATACACAAAAAATATTTTTGGATTCTACATCAAAAACCGAGCCCCCACGCGCCAGGCCCAGCCCCACCCCACGACTTGGTTTGGGTACAGTTTGGTACAAAACCGAGAGTATAAAAAAAAAAAAAAAAAAAATACTGTTCATCGTCTTCTTAAACACAGAAAATTTTCAGATTTCGCGATTTCATGGAGCCATGTTCAGAGGGTCATAACTTGCTCATTTTTAATCCAAAATTAACAAATAATATATGGTTGGAAAGCCCTCGCGACGTAGAACAATTATGTAAAAGAAAAACAGATTTTCATCGTCGTTTGATCCACTGTATTTGGCCTCAAAGTTGGCAAAAAAAAAAAATCGGAACAACTTCAAATTGAAATTAGGGTTTCGATTTTCTCTCAATCCGTTCAACGAAAATTAATGAAATTTCGCGTACGAGTTCTTTATCAACACAGAAACAAAACCTTATAAAAATTTCGGATTATTACGCGCTCAATTTAAAACGAATTTAAATTGGTATTAATGGAGTTTATGTACAAAAAAAAAAAATAATCCGACGAATAATCCGGCGATCAAACAAATTAAAAAGCTCTGATACCAATGTAATAAAACAGTATATACACATAGCACATACGGGTTTTTGGATTACCTCAAAGGCGGAATGTAACCCGATGATCGATGCACGTTGTTTGATACGAGCCGACACCGAATCTGCGAGTTCTTCCTCCGTGTACGCTTCGCGTCTCGTGAAAATCCGGGTTGGCTACAAGAGTTCCCCCTTTGAATGTCACGCTCACAAATCCAAGATCCGTTGATGATGGATCAAGAGAGAGAGATGATTTGTGTAGGAGGATTTCTAGAGAGAGAGAGATATCGAAAATATGTATCGTATATTTTCTGTTGTTTTTTTTTTTTGTAATCACCAAATAGGATATCTATATATAACAGATAAGAGTTCCAAAAATCAAGGAGTTAGTTGGACTCTTCTTATCTGTTATATTTAAGACTCCTCTATTATAATAAATACTTAATTATTATAATAATGATTTATCCAACACTAAATTGGATAATCCATATCACGGTGGGCGGATTATGGATCCGGGTACAAAACCCGACCCATATATTAACATAAACAAAAGCAAGTCCTTCAGAAATCTTATGGATAAACTAAGGTTGCGTTTGTTTTTTTTATCTGAATCTGAAGTCTGAATCTGAAATCTGAACACTGAATCTGAAGTCTGAAATCTGAATCTGAAAAATATACTTCTGAATGAATGTATTTAGACTGATTCAGACTTCAGATTCAGACTTCAGACCTAACTCTACCTCTTAATCATTAAGAGGCAAATATGACCGTTAACCTCTTAATCATTTAAAAAAACAAACACTTTTTGATACCTCTTAAGTCTGAATGGTTCAGATTCAGACTTAAGAGGTAAAAACAAACGACCCCTAACAATGTATACTACTATGTATATCATTTGGAGGGCCGGAAACGGTAGAATATTTAAGAATATCAGTACAAGTAGAGAACAAATATTGAAAAATATTGAAGCTACTGTTCAAAATGTTACATGTAGATGTAAAAAGGTTGCAAGAAATCAATTAAACTGGGAAATATGCCAAAGTTGGGGTATTAAGAGAATGTGTAGTAAGGGGTCTGATTAGTAGTGATGGATCATCGTTCATCTTGCATGTAGTGATTGAGTACTCCGGGTGTTTGATTCATGAAGACTTTGGTGTGTATTTGCTTTGGAATTGTAGTTGTATCTCCTAGAACATGTTGTTTAGTCTGGTGCCTTGCATGCATGTTATCTATCCGTCCATATATTTGGTTTGGCTTGATTTGTGCTTCATGAGGATCCTCTTTTTTCCAAGGAGTCTGATCTGGTGTATATATAGTCTAGGATTCTTGGGATTATGGGTCGCTTTTCTTTAAGTGTGTGGTTTCCCGGATCTTCCATTTATCGAGTACTTTGTTTATGGTGTTTGTTGGATTTGGGGTTTGCCATGGATGGAAGAGATTCTTCTTGGGTTGCATGTGGGTTTGGAGGTGCTTTTGGAGTTTGTTCATCTGGAGGTTTGGGATGCAGATATTCTCTCTTTTAAGGCCTAAATATTGTTAGGTCTTTGGGCTATATGGTTTCGAGATGGAAGTTTTTTCTGTGTTGGTTGATGGGCTTGTTTGAGAAGTTTCTTTCTATTTTCCTTCGGTTCTCCATGGTTTGATTGTTGCTGATGGTTCAAGTATGGCATGATAGTGTTGAAAGTTTATGTGATAACCCCTTCCTGCACATATTTTGTGGACACGTATATAATAAAAATAATTATAAATTTTAAATATATAATTTTATATCTCGACAAAATTCATAATAATAAAATATAAATTTTTAATACTTGTATAAATTTTTAATGTGTACACGAAGTGGTACCATTTTACTAAAGTTTTGGAGCTTTTGTGTTATGGCTATTTGAAATGAACTGATTTGAGTGTTATCATATGGTACTCCTTTTCTTCGACAGGGACTTGATAGTGGCAGACAGGGTTTCGTCTGTCTTATTTTGATTGGCTGGTTGGGAGGTTTCAACGCGTGGCAGTGTGCACGCAGTGGTGTTGTGGGTTGTTATTGTCCATACACGTGGAAGGGTTGTGGTGAATGGGCTTGTAGGACCATTAGTTGTTACAATGCTTCCGTATATTTTTTTGGGTTGTTTTTTGTTGGGTTATGTTGGGCCTTGTACAACAACTTTCTTGTGTCACCTTTCGACTGATGCCTTTTAGTTTAATATGTTACATTTTATCAAAAGAAAACATTGGATCATTTCAATGATGTGGAGATGGTCCTAAAATGATTTAGTAATTTCACTTCAACCTTTTGTAGGTAAATGGGGCAATTTCCTTGTGCATCAAGTATTTGGATAATTTGGGGCTTTGCCCCCATTAACCTTTATTTCTTGGAATTTTGGCTCCACATTTGACTTTAATCAATGCAAAAGTGTCGCAAAACTTTTTTCAAGTATTTTTGCGACATTTTGCGTCGCCAAGTCATTTTGGACATCAATGCCCCAAAATTGAAAATGTTGGATGCCAAAGTTAATATCAAAAAATTAGTGGGGGTCAAGCCCAAATAACCCAAATATTTGAAGTATTTGGCATCAAATCCAGTTCATCAAGCATTTGGACATACTACTTGCCAGATAAAAATAGAATAGAATACTTTGTAGAAATTGGATTCTTATCATATCTATCTATCTATTATTTATCAAAATGTCATATTAGCCACTCAACGTGACGGCTAAATTTTAGGGTCATATGGCCTTCCAACTCCATTTCTTATGTCGTGTTTTATTTCTGGAGCCAAAGTTGACCGATGGGTATGATTCACACATTTTGTGAAATTTTTTTAACACTTTCTTCATGAAGTGTTGTATAATAAACTGAAAGGAAATGAAAATGGTATCCAAAGTGATAATACAATATACTTGAGAAATCCAAAGTGATATACAACATAACAATTCTACTGCTGAGCAATTCAATAAAGAATCAACACACTGTTTATATCATCTACAAACCAGTAGCCCAAATGTGCATAACTATAATTCAATTGAAGTAGAAGAAAAATATTTATTCCACCAACATCACCAAACACCCATTTTCTCACTCATCCACCCTTAAACAACCTTGCTAGCAATCCCCCTTGTTCAGCTCTTTCGATACCAAGCAGACGCAGCCGACCCCGTGTTTAAGCGTCAACACACAAATTTACAATGCAGAATAAATGAAAAAAAGACTGAACATGGAAAGTAATGAGCTTGCTTTACTGCACTACCAAAAATTTCCTTACATATGAATGAAGAAAATAAGGCTGTACACAAGCACCCAACTGCAAACGGGACATCCATTTGGAGAAGAGTTTCATCGCAAGGCACGGGACTTGATTCAAGTGGAAACCGAAGAACCATTTCATCCCACGTACAAATCCATCGAAAGAAATAATTTATCTTCACGTGTTTTTGTATTATAAAATTGCAACTCGACTAGCTGAAAATACGAGAAATGAGCAAGCCGAAGAAAAATTAGAATATGTACCCTTAAGTTCAGGGCATGGCTCGGGATACACGTTTTCAGAAAAACCCGAAACACTAGAACATGCCCATGAAGTAGAAAGGTGAGAAGTAACAAGAAATGAAATGTTTGAGAGACAAATAGAAGTAAAGGGAGATTCAATAATTCCAGTGAGATTCCCCGATTTGGTGATGTTTGTTCCTAACATGTCCTTTAATGTGATTCTTTCGACAATTGGGAGCGCAAGGGGATCAAATTTGTCATCTGGGTGCGATTCAATTTGACCAGTTGTTTTAATGGCCAATTCAACATTTTCGAGTTTAACGTTTGATATAATAATGTCTTTCATGTAACCACCTCGGCCTTTCGATGTTTTTAGTTCGATACCGGTAAGAGAATCGTGCAGGTGTGTGTTCTCGACAAGTATGTTGGAGATTCCACCGGACATCTCACTACCGAAAGCTAGACCTGAGCCAGTTGAAGATTTAAGGAGAACTTCTCGAATGTGGACGTGTGTGGTTGGTTTGTTGTAGGAAATTCCGTACTCATCCCAACCGCTTTTGAGAGCGATTGCGTCGTATCCCATGCTGATGTTGCTGCTCTCAATGCAAACGTGCTCGGAAGAATCTGAAAGTTTGCATTTCAATTTTATGATTATGCTGAGGTAATAAAATTCCAAATATGCTTGCGCACGAAAAGTTTAAATGAAGGAAACTACGTAAATGTTGACAAATGAATGTGCTAAGAGCATAAAACCATATTGGGATTTTAATGAGAACCTAAAACAAGATATATATGAGCAAAACACACGCACACAACACACGGACCATTTATTAAAATAGTAAAATATTGAATTTTTTTATCATTTTTGGAGATGATCTACAAAAAGTTTCATCAAAAATTTCAATCCAAAAGTGGGTGAGACGATCATTGAAAGTTTCAACAGCCTAAAATGAACATATTCATCATGTTTGCATCTCATTTTTTTAAAATAGTATAAAATTGAATCTTTTGATCATTTTTTTGGGTACATGATTTCTGAGGAGATCATCTACAAAAAAAATCATCAAAAAATTCAAACTTTACTATTTAAAAAAAATATTTTGTAAGGAGGTATGTATATATGAGAACATATTTTTAATATATAAGATACAGTGACAATCAAACAATAACATAAATATGTAATTTCAAGCCATGACAAAATTTTTCAACACACCTGGTACTATTCCACTAGTGTATGGAGATTCAGGTGCAGAATGCGCTGTTATGTTTTGAACTAGAATGTTACTGCATCATAAAAACAACTCGTCAGATCTAAGTGAAATTTATCGTTATAGAAGAGTTAAAAAACATTACGCACGAAAAACCAATATTAGAGGAGGTCAAACAACTACCTGCAATATACGGGATGAATAGCCCAGGCTGGTGCATTTAATAGGGTTAAATTTGAAATAACAACATCCTTAGAGGCAATGAATTCAACGAGATGGGGCCGACTGTATTTTAAAGAATGAGAACTGAATTGCTCCCACCAAACAGAACCTTGGCCATCAATAGTTCCATTGTCACCTGTACAATAACTAATTATATGAGAAAAATATATAGAGATTTAGTGTTAGGTACCTAAGACTTGGTCAACTTAGTAATTAAAAAAACATCTCTAAAATTTTAGTGCTCGGTCTCTGTTTTCGCCAAACTTTAGTGACCGGTCCTTGTTGAATTATCAGTGGAGGCGACAGTGCAAAAACTGTAAAAGAACAATGCAGATACTAAGGTGTAAAATAAAAGTGCTAGTGACCGCATACTAAACGGCAAAAATTATAGGGTTTTCAGTAAAATATTTCTAGGATAAGGACCTTAGACTATACTCCGAACAATGAATTTAAAAACCCTTCATAGATTATGATAAAAATCAATAGAGCATGTATAACCTGTTATCACCACATCAGTTAAATTATTTCCGGTAATCAAGCTGCGGTATCTTCCACCTGGAAGTTCAATACCTCGACCATAAGAAGGCAATGGTTCAACTACGTCCCAATGAGTATAATCCTGTAAAAGGGTAAAAAATAAACACAAACAGGAACTTTGAGAAAAAATATCAGAGAATTTGGTACTTTTATCATTGGGCAAGTAAAAGTATCGAGATAATTTATTATTTTAATGTTAGTATTTTTATATTTTCATTCAAGGATGTATAAAAAAGGATAGTTAAGGGGGACTTGAAAATATATAAGGGATAAAAAAGATGTGGCTCTCCTCTTCACCATTTTCCTTCTCCATATAATATTTAGGGTTATTTCGTTTTTGGCCTCCATTTATATTTTGAACTGATTATGACTGCCACAGTATTGATTTTGGGGGGTAAAGCATCTATAATGGATGAACCATCAAGTCAGCAGGTCAAGCCTTTAACTTTTTTTATTAATTACCCAAATTTACCAATATAACTTATTGTTGAATACCTAAAATACCCTCATTCTCTCCCAAGCCATTTCCTATATATGTTTCTAACCACTGCAACCACACTCTAATACACCCACCCCTCCATCTCACCACTTACAAATCCGACCTTAGGCTCTCTTCATCATTCTACTTTCTATATCTATCCTTTTCTCTCCTCTGTTGTTCTTTCCATATCCCTATATAAAACCCAAAGTCTCATTGTCCACAAACCCTTAATACCATCCCCACGCTTTTTGGAAAAATGGGGGTTTTACCCATTTTCCCAGCCAAATGCAATCCAACTCACCAGACAGCATAGGTAAAACTCATTTTGTAACCCAAAATTTGATCCAAAATGATCAAAATTTTGCCAAAGCGTACTGGTCTACAGGCGGCAAAACAAGATTTTCCTCTTTTTCTTTTTAATATTTTTGTAGCTCGAGCAGCAACCCCAAATTTTTCCTGTTTAATATTAATCGGATGGAAAAACCATTGCAGCCCGCTTGTATTTCCAGGCTCTTACATTTTAGAAAAGGTGTGATTTTAGCTAATTTTCTCGGCAGAATACCCAAATGCATGGAGTTGGTCTCAAGAGAGTGTTAGTCATTCGCAACTATATATATTCTTCTGACCACTTAGCCAGCGAGCTTAATAAAATCCTAGACTTTGGTTGATCCCACCTGGTTCACAAGATTAAAACATTGTCATCTAGCTTTCCGATTTGATTGAGACGTTTTAAGTTTCACCCTACTGAATTTCAGACAGATGCAACCATGGTTCAAAGTCAAGGCCGATACCGCGACGATACGGCCGAGTTGACTAGGTATCGGTGCCCACCGATCCGATTCTGAGTTACGAGTTGATTTTTTAATTATTGATGTGAATCAACCCTATATCGGTAATTTCTCGGTAGTATCGGTGATATAGCGGTATAATCGGCCCATATCGGCGATATCGCAGTAGAATCGGCTCATATCGGCGATATCGCGATGGAATCGGACCATATCGGCGATATCGCTATCGAATCGGCCCATATCGGCGATATCACAATAGTACGACCCATATCGGTGATATATCGGCCGAGATGGTACAAGTTACTAAGAATCTGTGTGTGGGGGTTATTTGATCATCGTGTGGGTTTAATTTAGTGCGTTGTATATGTGCCAGTTTTTTTTTAAAGAATGCAAATGATCCAAATGTTATTTGTTATTATTTTTTATAATAATGTTCCCAATGTTATATTTTAATATGTTATTATTTATAAAAAAATGTAAATGTTATTCTTTTACAAACAAATATACAACTATAATTATTGTAAAAATAATATTTGTATCCTCTAAACATTTGTAAAAATAATATTTGCATCCTTTATGTAAAAATAACATTTGCAACACAAGTAGAAAAAAATATTTGCATCCTCTTTGTAAAAAAATAACATTTCCATCAATTTAAAAAAAACATTTGCAACCCAACAAAAAAAAAATAACATTTACATTCCTTTAATAAAAAAATAACATTTGCATCATTTTTTGTAAGAAAATAACATTTGCATCCTTTTTGTAAAAAACGATTGTAAAAAAAACGTAGTGTTTTGTCAAAATCACTATTTGTATCATCTTTGTGAAAAAATAACAATGCGAAAGAAGAAACATTTCTATCATTTTTAGGAAAATATAACATACTTAAAAAACACATTTGTATCCTCTTACTAAAAATAATAGTAAGAATATAATAGTTGTATCCTCTTTGTAAAAAAAAATATCCTTACTAAAAAAGTAACATTTGTTTTTCTTTGTAAAAGCATAATATTTGTAACCTCCGTGAAAAAAACATTGATTTATTATGGAACATTGAATTTGTCAAGTTCGCATCACGTCAATATAATCAATTGTACAATGTTATGCATATTAAAAGATAGTTTTAAACTTATCTGATTGGTTCACATTGTTAATCGTATTTTTTTTAAATTTTCGAGATTTTTTTCGAAATTTTTTGCTCTCTCTAAATAGTGTATCTTTGTGTATCGCCCGATACCGTGACCGATACCGCGATCGAGTTGAAAATCGAGTGGCCGATACCGGGACCGATACTGAGACTTTGAACCATGGATGCAACGGAAAAGGGAGTGGGTGGGGCTCTGAAACCATGTTACCTAAAACGGGGATTATTCCCTTACGTGGAACGGAAACGGGTATGGGTAGGCAATACGCCATATACCTCAAAGTTTGGTACGATGGGGGCGCACTTATATAAATTCTACGATTCAAATAATTTTAACTCCTTCCAAGTTCTAGACTGGTTCGAAAGTTTAAACAATTAACATCTTAGGTAAGTCCGTGCCATCAACCATGACGCCAAAGTTAGCTTGCCCACTAAATATTGGGGGGCTACGAATATATATGAATGAATTGAGAGAAAATCCTTGTTTCTTAGCGTGTGTATAAATTCCACTGATCTTACATCAATTGCCTTGTAAGATCACTATGTTTTCTATATTTTTCTTGTAAAAAACAAACGTTAAGGAAAGATATAGGAAAATATTTCCTGGATAGCTCATTTTAGTGTATTAGAACGGAAGTGACCATATTCCCGAACGTGCATACCAATTACTAATACGTAAATCGCTTGGGTCTTCGCATTTTCTTGTACTATGCTCTCAAATCACCAACTTGTAGAAAATATGAAAATGGAGGGAAGAGAGATGACCAGAGCATCTGAATCTAGAATGGTCGTACAATGAGCTTCCTTAACAGGGACCAGAAACTGAGGATAGCTGTAAGAGCTGCTGCTCCAGTTGATTATGGAGCTAACTCCATTTGTTTGATGGAAGATATCTACAATGAATATATATCTCTACACAAGGTGGTTTGGTTCACGTAAAACCGTGTTTAGAAATCCTTTTGATTGTAATATATGTTTTCTAGACAATCAACACACATTGGTAATTTGAATTCTGAAAAGATCCACATCAACCTAGATATTAAATTCTTATTTTTCAGTTCAATATGTTCGTCATTGGATGTTCATTTTTTGTTAATTAAAAGATTGCTTCTAATCAGTAGAGATGAGGGGCATATGTCCCCGCATATGACAAAAGACACAGGTAAATGAGGGATATCTTTGGGATGTCAAAAGGATTTACCCATTGATTATATGATTCGGTTGAAAATGATTGACCATATGATTCGGTTCAAAATGATTGACTATATGATTCGGTCCAAAATGGGGGATAGACCCCAAGAAATGAAAAATGTGGGGAGGCACAGTCAGTAAACAATGGAGTCGAAGACCAAATAATCCTAACATATCGCTCACTGGTTGTTTGGATTGTCTTTAGACACATAAAGGAATTATATCCCTAGTTATATATACTCTCGTTTCATTCTAGCACAAGATTTATGGAATTCCCCCCAGCTAACCTGCACCAAGTCTCTAGTTCGGTTGTCCTATTTTTGGAAAATGGACTGAGAAGCAGTCTTTTGCCGGGTGCATATTAAAATGTGGTACTAGATAGAGGCAAAAGAAAGTAAAAGGCCGAATGCCATCCTTTCAGAAAGATGAAAGATGAGGGGCGTACTTAAAAATAATAACTGCAACGACAAGGATCAACTTGTCAATATCCTGGGTGGAGAGAAGGGGCGGGGAGGGGGGGGGGGAATTACTTGAAAAAAATACGGCAATAATATGAATTTGGAATGTACAAAAAATGGAAGTATGACTCTTAATTTAGACCGCTCTTACTCTTGGTCCATTTGAAAATAATATGCAAAGTATATAATAACTTAAATTAATGTAAACACACTCGAGGCATTAACAATGTTAGCAGCTATAAAGTTTAGTCAACGACGCAATTGCACCCACAATGCGGATTGGCACTCGTCCTTTTAATTGACCAGAAAAAAAGAACTTCATCTTCATATGATTTTTTTCAGTGTAATCTTGAATATACCATCATGATGTGTAAGTACACCCCATATTTAGTTTGGCCTTTTAAATGTACTCATCTAAGCAGGCCAGTTTCTTATGACTTGTTTTCCTTTGAAAAGAACCACCTTCGCTATCAACATTGTTGTAAGCGCCGCTTTATGCTGCTTGATTAAAAGCTGATAATACATTCTGCCCCCCTCGAGTAAAATCCTGGATAGGCCAAAGGGAGGAGAGATTCTTCCCTTTTACATTAGCACTCCTGATGTCATGTAAAATTTAAAATTCTTTTAACAAATACCTAGAGAGGAGATGTTAATGCGACGCCAAGCAATTACTGTTATTCTATGGTTCATGAGGCCACAATATCAAGAAAGGGACTTTTTCCTTGGTTTACATTAGAAGAATATCATATATTTCTTTCATTATATCAAGCGAGGGAAACATAGAATTGAAACCTGAGATCCAAGAATAACAGCTTCTTTTTCCAAGAAAAGTGTGAGGTGGCTAGTAAGGTCGAAGCTTCCCGTAAGCCACTGGCCATGCGGAACATAGAGCTGAGCGCCACCCTTATCAGCAAAGGACTTGAGATAGAATATGGCATTTTGAAAAGCAACTGTATTCAATGTTTTCCCATCCCCAACTGCCCCAAATTCCAAAATTGACACACTATGGGGTCTGGGTTTCAAAGGCCTACTAATTTTGCAATGCCCTTTGTTCTCAGCATCACTTAGTGCCAGAAGCAAAAGCAGTGCCACTGCCAGCTGAAAAGAAAAGATCAACAAAAGAAAAAGGTAAAGTGCAATGCAAATAACAAACATTCAACACTTAGGCAGTTACTGCTTTTTGAAAAATCTCAACTGCTAACCGATGCTGGTTTTATGTACAAATTATTCTGACAGTTCAAAGAACACACATTTAAGCGAAAATCAATTTTCAAAACCCACAGCTCTAAGTTGATGCTAATATTACGAACGTCTAAAAAGCTATAGTAACAAAATATTAAATAGAGCAATTTACAATTAGGTCCCTTGTTGATAATTTTTAAACATTTAACGACAACTTACTATTAGGTCCACTTATTATGCCACTAGCGTGGACTTCTACAAGAAGAGAATTCGTGGACCTAAGTGTTTAAAATTTATTTGCAAGGGACCTAAGAGTACTTCCCCCTATTAAAATATTATAGTGTGGCAGAAATTACAAACTCATATAATATCAATATGCAAAGGCAAGTAGAACAAACTTTGAAGAGCTCACTTTGAGTTCAGACTTCAAGTTCAAAAGGAAGGGATCAACAAAAGAAAAAGGTAAAGAGCAATGCAAAGAACAAACATTCAACAATTGAGAAGTTAACTACTTTCTGAAACATTTTCAACTGTTACACGATGCCATCTTTTTTGTAGAACTTATTAAGACATTTTGAACAATGTGTATATTAGCATAAACCAATTCCCAAAACTCAAATACTCAAAATAAAAATGTTAGGCACAATAAGATTTGATAATGGAAACTGAAATTGATGACAATGTCTAAAAGTTAATATTTAAAACAATTTATAAACATGTATAGTGTGACATAAACTACAAAATCATATAATATGCAAAGACAAGTAACACAAACTTTGAGGAACTCAAGTTTAATCAAGCCTTCAAGATAATAGTGGATATTATTGAAAATGACACAAGATTACATTTTTATTAAAGAAAAATAATGGCAGGCTAAAATACTGTACAAACAAAGGATTGACTTAACACCAAATGTCTAAATAAGTAAATTTAGGAAATTAAAAACTTTGAAATCTATCACAAGTCCAAAGAACATAATTAATTTTTTTTAACTCATACATTGAGATAAAATAAGTGAAAGCTTATAATATTTTATCAATACAACATAAACACCTCTCAAAGCTTTTTGGGATCTACATTCATGAAAAATAAAAAACAAAAACAAAAAAATTATGTGATAGATTTCAGCACCAAGTGTAAATAAATTAACAAAAATAAAATAAAAAATAAGTTTGATCTCAATAGTCAGTGTAGACAAGTGAACAATACCCACTACAAATATATATATTATATAACATCAAAACACAATCTGAGTTCAAAAACAAGAAAAAAACACTAAATAAATTGCATAAAATCATTACAAAAACTCTCAAATGGACATTTTAACAAACACCCACAAGGCAAAAGTACATCAAAACAGATCTTGACAAAAAAAATCACAATCACAAATAGACATTGAACAAAAAAACAACGTACTTACTAGCCTCTTCATGGGTCTCCTTTCTTTCTTTCTCCAGAGCAAAAATTGAAGCTTGGACTGATGATAAATTGACTAAGAAAGAAGAAAAATAAAGAAGGAGAAAAAGGGTGGCGTAATAGTAGAATTATTATGCCAAATAAGGAGTAGATTATACAAGAAATACATACAGATGTTATAAGAGAAAAGGACAGCTCAAAAAAAGAAATGACAGCTCTTCATCTATACATATACATACATATACTAGTTGCCATATATGGCAACATCAAAAAGGAAAGAAACGCACAAAATTGGCATCAAATTAATACCCTATGTTTGTGATAAAATTATGTGTTATACATTTTTATAAAATTACTTTGTGTATTGTTAATTTTATTTAGAGAGTAATACTAAGTCGACACATGATTTTGATATTTTTTTATGTAACACGTACATATTTTGTCTGATGGTGGCAAACTTAGGGACGAGTGGAGGTATGGGCTCTCACAAACTTTTGAAAATTGATTTTTTTATCCTTAAAATTTATGATATTTTCTCCCCGTAAAAATTGTTTATACACATACGGCCACCTAAAAATAATTATCTTTACATTGGCTCCCACACCCTGAATTTTGAATCCACCACTAATGTTTGTATTGATTGGTATTTTGAATGATAATGAGCGAACCATAATCACAAATCAATACATTCACGACATGTCAATGTGTCACACGAAATGTGCCTAAATTATGTGTCGGTCTAGGATTAATCTTATCTAAGTCTTAAAATCATGCATCATATGAATCTTGTCGAGCATTATTTTAAATGGGAGAGATTCGTGTCAATTAAAGATTTATGCAATTGAATTTATGTGTAGCGTAATACATCGTAATGGGTCATGTCGTGCCGTGTCAGGAAAACAGGACAAGAAACACAATTGGTCACCCCAACATAGACTCATATATATATATTCTACCATCTCAAATTAACGGTTCACTATATTCTTTTTTAGACTATCCCAAATCAAGAGTCAACTTTTATTTTTGAACGTAATCAACGAACCAAGTTTTATGATGGTGAACAAAACTTAATCTTGATCGTTGACTGAGTTTATCCTTAGTGTATGCAAAACAAAAAAATAAAATCTTAATTTGGGACAAATGGAGTACAACATATGCGTCCACGAAGAGGGTGTCAATTCGTGTTTTAGCGCTGTGTTTCAGATACGACACGACACGACACGACAAGGATTATTCAAGCACGAACACGACATGACACAAATTGGTATTTTTTTAGTTGACACGAATATGACTCAAATAAACACGACAAGAAAAACACAATTTTTGAAATTTTGCACCAAATTAAACATAAATAGACACGACAATCCGAATAAAAATATGATTAACACGACTCGTGATTTTGACACGACATGACTTCGTATCAAAAAAATTCGACACGAACACAATATATCATATCAATTTCGAATCAATTTGTATCATTTCGTGTTGTGTTTTCGTACCATTTTTAAAATTTTCACACTTCTCCGTGAGTTAAGCTCGTAAAATCATAATTTGGGTTGGATCACCTCTAAATTAGGCTAATAAAACAGGTATTGCCGACAAGAGAGAGAATTGGTTTGATTTCTGTGTAGGATTTGAATCTTTAATGGGAAATTTAAGAATTTATTAATGGGTGTTAAATTATTAAGTAACATATGGACAGAGGCCGGGATGGGATCCTGTGTGTGCGAGAACGTGGTAGCTTGGTGGTTGAATGTGGGACCCAATCATGTTCAGGAAATTGTCAGGGTGGCTTCACTCGCATGGCAGATCATGGACACAAGTGGGACCCATGAGCTACTTAACAAGTTTAACCACCTCTCCTTCATTAGTCTTTTCTCTGTCCTCTTGTTGTGGTCCTGTGTTGTACTGTGTTAAATTAGTCTATGAGAAGGGTCAACTCTGAGAGGAGGGTTTTACGGTTTTACCCTCCAAGTTAAAATGGGTTGATTCGTTTCTAACTCAAATTTGGAACTTTACCTAAATGTTTTGTCACTCCCAAACTTTTTTTTTTAAGATTAATTTTTTTTAGAGGATTTTGGAAAAAGATCCAATCTAATTCGAAATGTATAAAAATAGGACACTCCATATAATTTTATAAATTTAATTATTGTACTAAAAACACCATGAAAAATAATCAATATGTCATTTGACAACTCATACAAATAAAAATCCATCGAATTTTTAAAAGTCCATAACTTCAAATCTACAAATCTAAAATTCACAAAATTTATATATTTGAAATCTACTTGTTGAGATCTATCCAACAACATGCATATTTGATATTTTTTGACAAAAAAATCGAAACCGATAAATTTACTATTTCACTAACACCTCATTTTTTTCGGCGAATATTCCATTTTTTCTGTCGAACACTATATTTTTTTAGACGAAAAATCTTTTTTCTCCGGCTCTGGCGCGGACCCAAAAAAATGAAAGAAATAGACTAATGGAGAGTGAAATGAGGAGAGAGAAACAATCCGGTGAGAATTTCGGCGATCTCCGACAAGAATTTCGGTGGGTGGGGTGGGGTGGAGGTGGCACTATGCATTTATTTTTAGAATGAGTTTTAAATGTGTATGACTAAGGGTATAAATATAAATACCTCTTTAACTAAAATAAATGAAATTATATATTTTGTGTACTCCTAACTTTAAAGGGACCACACAAATAAACGTTATTGTACCACAGGGACTAGATTTATAAGCCTAAAAATCACTGTCCTAAAAATTCAAATATAGAAAGGAACACGACCTTGACCTTAATTCTCTATTTTTTTTATTATCCAGAAGTTTTCTAACAATAAAATAAAGTAAATTTAGGAGAGGCACAACAAAACTATTAGATCGTGTTTGGTTGCGCAAACTATTTAATTAGGTAAATTGGTTATTATGAATTTGGCTCAATTTAATTGCGCAAATTATTTGATTATGTAAATTGACCCATGGTGAATTAATGAACGGTAAATAAATGGATTTGAAATGAGTTAAATCTAATTTTATTCAATTTTAATAATTTAAAATTGATGTTAAGGTTTCACGAGAAAAAAAAGATAAAAACAAATTAAGAGGGAGAGAGAGAGATTTTGTGTTGTATAATGGTTTCACTTTAAATAAATTACATTTATTTACAAATTTAACCATTTGAATACCCAAACCCTACCTTTACAAGGTTTTGGGTAATGTCCAAAGATGAATTTAAAACCATTAGCCTAAATATTTTGTGTTGTATATTGGTTTTGCTTTAAATAAATTATATTTATTGACAAATTTAACCATCTGATCGATTTGTAATTTTAATGAAAACCTATCGCTCTTCTCGTTTTGGTATGAAAAAGGGGAATACTAAAACTTTTCAACAACAAAAAGTATTCAACCAAGATGGATTTGAATATTTTTTTTAAATGTAGCACAAGATAACGTAATTTTTTAGAAAATTTATACGGAATGAATTTTTGAAAATTACATGATCGATAATCATTTTAGAATTTTTTGAGGAAATTCTTGCCTTTACCAAATAAACTAAAATAATTTGGGTAAAATGCTAAATCTTCATGAAAAATCTAGATAGAGTACCTCCATTGGTTTAACCTCTCTACTTATCGGCCAATAACTCAATGTTAACTTTGTGTAAATTTTTATTTTCCTTAAGTGAATGTTTGTTTGTGTATTATATAGTAAAAACAAATATAAACTAGATTTGCACTAACATGTAGTATATGTGAAATCTATTTGATAAGTGCATGCCTAATTATTTATCAACCCATAGTTTAAATTTACCAATACAAATAAATAAGCATACAATAAACTCATAATGATATGGAAATCAGGACTCGTAAATTAACATATTAATGATTAATAAGCATTAATAATTGCAAAACCATTTAAAAGCCTCAATAATAAATAAAATAGTCTCGTACAGAAAAGCCTAAATGACTTTAGCTCCAAAAGATATCATTTTGCTAAGAAAGCCCAAGGCCCAAAGTCTAAGCAAAAGTCGACTCGAGCCAAGTAACTCCGATTTAGTTTGAGATGAGTGGGCACAACCCGTACAATCACATGCATATGGGTCTTATCCCTTACACAAAAAATGGGATTCCTCTAAATATATATTAAATCTTTCACTTCCCAGTAATTTTTTAATTGGGGACAAGGCTTTATATGCCAATTTTAACCAAGTTTCTAGGTTCAATTATGCAATTTCAGAGCGAAATTTTCATTCGCTCATTTTTTATTTTTTAGGTCGGGGAATATATCACGTTGATCTACTCGCTGAGTATGATTTCTTATAACTTGCACATGTTTTGATCAATGTTGGCACCTTTATTAATTCATAGACTCAAAGTTTACCAACACTAAGTAGTTAAGATCATAAGATTCTATCACTCACTTTATTTTGCAGCTAATATACACATGTGAGCCCATGTTGAAGTTTTTGCGAAAAGATTCAATGTAAATATAAAACCAACAATGCCTTTAGGATTTTGACTATATCAAGTAGGGGTGGCCATAGGCCCGAGGCCTGCCAAGCCCGCCCAACCCGCCCAATAAAAAAATAGGGCTTGGGTAAGGTAAATAGGCCCGTAAAGCGGGCTTGGCAAAATTTTATAGGCCCGATTTTTTTTCGGGCGGGCTTGGGCATGAGTTCTTAAGCCCGATGAGGCCCGGCCCGGCCCGAGGCCCGAATATATATATATATATATATATATATATATATATATATATATATATATATATATATATATATATATATATATATATATATATATGTGTGTGTGTGTGTGTGGAGGGGGGGACTTCTATAAATATAAAAACGTATACCAGGGCTTTTCATGTAAAGTGAGAAACTTTATATATGGACTTTGTAATATATGGAGTTTAAAACAGATTTTTAATTAAAAAAATTGGTCTTTAAATAAAAAAATAGGTATTTTAATTTTTAAAAAAATCTTTTAATTAACATAATAGGGCCCGATCGGGCGGGCTTGGGTAAAGAGCTTTCAAATCTGGGCGGGCTTGGGATTACATAATAAGGCCCGATCTAGGCCCGAGCGGGCTTGGGATAACACTTAATTTTTCAAGTCCGGCCCGAGCCCGACCGGGCCTGCCCAGGCCCGGCCCACGGCCACCCCTAATATCAAGTATGATACACCACAATCTAGTTACTTATATATAAGTTTGAAAGTCAAAATGAGTCAAATCATATTTTATTAACAAAAATATTGAACATGTGCCATAATCTCAAAGTAATCAATGAAAATCCTTCAACTAAAACTTTTTACATGTTTTAAATGGTTATACTTAATTTAGTATTTATTAATAGTTAAATATTTAATTTGGCAATTTTTAATTAATGATTTCTATAGATTTTTTTTAAATAATAAATAAATAAAAATACGTGAATAGTATTTACTGTTCACATAAGATGCCAAATTGTATTTACTATTCAAATCGAATTTTACTATTCACATAGGATGTCAAATAGTATTTTACTATTTACATAGAACGCTAAATAGTAGTTATTATTCAAGAATTAAAAAAATTATGAGCATTTGATGCTCATTCTCAAAACTAAATTGCTTCCTTCTTTTACTTCATTTTTTATGGGAAATCAGTGCCAAATCCCTCCTCCATTCTCATTCCCATTCCCACTACGCAACTCAACCCAAAAAATCTAATCCATATTCCACCAAAATTACACCATTACATATTAAAAGTTATACTCTGTTACTATAGCTAAAAAATATATTTTTTCTGAATAAAAAAATTGGAACATCTTTGGATCAATTCTAAATAATTTTTGGAGGGTCAATTCAACTATTTTTCAAGAGGGATTTTCTTCTGCAAATTTGGAGAATTATTTTCATCAATTGAGGAGCAATTTTGGAGGGACTTCTTTTATAATTTTTCATTATTATTTTTGAAGGTTTTTTTTAATTGAAGCAAGATCATTCTAATCTCCCCTCAATTATTTTCATCAATAGAGGAGCAATTTTGGAGGGACTTCGTCTATATTTTTTTCTTATTATTTTTGAAGGATTTTGTCAATTGAGGCAAGATAATTATCCTCTCTCCTCTCATAAGATAAATAGTATTTTCTACCTAAATATGTTTTTATTAATTCTAAAATTTGTGCAGAGATAATTAAGTTTATCGTGTTTTGATCACACCTTTTATAAATTGTGATTTTTTGTGAATAAACTAATGATTCGGATTCACGAAATTATCTACTTGATTAATTTAGTCTAATTTGGTATAATCGAATTGAAATATTAATTGTATATTCTTAGTATAATTTCAATATTAAATATAACATTGGATTAATTATATGTATTGAAAATCATGATGGTAGATTAAATTCATGTCTTATGATGAATTTTATTTAGAATTCATACTTTTGGGAATAAGGGTTCCAGTAAATATAAAGTTATTCATTTTGGATTGATCAATTATATTAAAAATACGGGATAGCTTCGAGTTTTTTAAAAATAGTAACTATGCTCGAAAAATTATGAAACTTTGTAGTCTTATGTAAAATATAATTTTATAAAAGTTTTATGTTTTAATGAAATCCCCGATGGGATATTTAGGAATTGAAAATTTAGAAAAATCGGACTAGGTATATTTGTCGATATATGGTAACGTTATAGAAAAATGAATTTTTAACCCATATAGAAGGACCAAATTGAGACGTTTCGCATGTTTATAGGAAATCACATTCTCGATAACTTTCGTATTATAAGATTTCTTATAATCCGATTATAAGGGGTCCACATTAACAAATTATTATTCTGAAAGCATAATACTTGTAATATCCTAAACGAGTACAATCCAAATTTATAGGCATTCAAAAATATGCCTAAATATATTTTTTTAATGTGATGTGAGTGGAATAAAATTCTTTTTTTTCGTGGACAATTTATGCCTCACTCCTTCCATTTTAAAAGCAGTATAATATTTATAAGTAATTTAAGGGAATTTGATAACTTGAAGATAAAGTATAAAAGACGTTATAATACATTAGTGACATCTGAAATTTAAACTGTGAAATTATATTGAGAGTGGATAAATATTACTCTTATGTTGATGACCCTATGCATGGGACCACTTTTATTATATTGTTATTGTAGATATGTTGGATGGATAATGTTGGTTCAATATTGCGGGACTTAGTGACCCCAAAGGAAACTGGGGGCTACATACGATTACGATGATTTTATTATTGGTGGTGTTTGGGGTGGATATGGTGAGACTAGATTTGTGTTTATTATGGGGATATATTTATGTTATGAATTGCCCTTTATTTCACATGCGTGAGGTGCTAGATACGCTCACGGGTCTTGTTTATAAATGAAATATTTAAATTTATTATATATTTCTGAGGCACGTTATGCATTGTAAGACCCCTCAACAAATGGGGGGTTAGTCCCAGTTTATATATATATATATATATATATATATATATAGAGAGAGAGAGAGAGAGAGAGAGAGAGAGGCCCGATCGTATGCGGGTTGACTTAAGGTCATCTTACGGGCCTTAAGTCAGGCGACATCGTTTCACTTTTCTTAAGCCTAGCCGTATAAAACAAAAACTACCTCACTTTTGTGTCTTGCAACAAACAAAGAATAGGAGCTGAGTAAAGAATTAATAAAATAAAACCTCACCTCACTTTTCTCATGCCCAAAACCTAAGACAACCAAAAACCTAAGATAAAAGTTCCTGCATAAATAAGACCCACCTCAAGTAGCCGTATAGGACAAAAAGGCAACTTTGCTAACCCCACAAACAGGTAAGATCTATGGTTGAATCTTTGGATTTTTTTAAACTTGTATTTATTTTTTTAATCGCAAATAATAACCACATGTCTGTATAGAAATTATAGTTGCCATAACATTCTTGCATTGACATTTTTATATACACCTGTGTTTCCATAACATTCTTACATTACCATAACATTTTTGTATTACATTTGCCACAACATGTCCACATATACTTGTGTTCTTATTATTATTTTTTTCAATCCACATAACATTCTTGCATTGGCATTTTTCACTTAATGATTGCATATATACTTGAGTAGGTATGTTTGGGAAAAAAAATTCAAATTTAATCTCAAATAATAACACCTTTATAAAAATTACAGTAGCTAATTTTTTTGGCAATTTATATTTCAGGTTTGTTTATTGATATGGACTATTCTGTTGGTGATCCATGGGACAACATTGAATTAGAAGTAGACAGTGGGTTGAATTTTGATGAAAACATAAGAAGTGAAGGGGAAAATATATACATTCCTCAAGTTGCGGATAAGTTAATACCTAAAGTGGGTCAAGAGTTCCAAAAATTACAGGATGCTAAAGATTTTTACAATGCATACGCGAAAGAATCGGGTTTTAGTGTGCGTAATTGGTCTACAAAGAAAAATGAGGATGGTGAAATTTATCGGAAGGAGTTTGTTTGTTATAAGCAAGGGAAGAGTCTATTAGTGCCTGATATTGAAACAACAAGGCGTCGGGGCTTTATACACGAGGAATGTAAAGCTATTTTTGCTCTATTGAAATCAAAGTCTGACACGTTTGTAGTGACCAAATTTTTTTAGGGCCATTCTCATCCATTATCGACACCGAAAAAGTCACCTATTGAGATCACATCGTAAAGTCACGAATGCCCAAAAATCATTGACTCAACAACTTGGCATGGTTAATATACCCCCGCATCAACAATTTGCTTTATTAGGAGTGCAAGCGGGTCGGTATGAGAATGTTGGTTGCACACAACGGGATTTGTACAATCACAAAAGAGATTTACGTAGCGAGATGATTGGACATAATGGAGAAATGTTGTATGAGTATTTAAAGTTCGAACAAGGAAAGAATATGTCATTTACCTTTAAAATTGAGGTGGACGATGAGAAAAGGATAACCCATTATTTTTGGGCGGATGCAACATCTCGACGGGCTTACAAGCATTATGGTGATGTGGTCATCTTTGATACTACATACAACACTAATCGATATAGTATGATATTTGCACCGTTAATGGGGGTTAATAATCACGGTCAAACTATTGTATTTGGGTGCGCTTTCTTGAGTGATGAGACTATAGAGTCTTTTTGTGGTTGTTCAAATAATTTTTTAAAGCAATGCCCGGTGATCCCCCAAAGATGATAATTACTGATCAATATCCGGCAACGACAAATGCGATTGCAAAATCTCTCCCAAATACGTTCCATAGGTTTTGTAGTTGGCACATTTTGATGAAGTTCTCTGAAAAGTTAGACTCGGTTAAATATAGTGCTTCTTGTAAAGCATTTTCCAATTACATATGGAATTCGGAGATTAAAGAAGAGTTTGAGTCGAAGTGGGAAGAGATTATTGAGAGTAGTGGACTACATGATAACAATGGATGAAATCAATGTATGAAATCCGAGGACAATGGGTTACGGCGTATGTTAACCATGTTTTCTCGGCTGAGATGTCAACTAGCCAACGAGCGGAAAGCGCACATTCATTTTTTAAGAAATTTTTATCCAAGAGAAATTCTTTGTTAGATTTCATGGTTCAATTTGATAGGGGACTACAAAGGCAACGACATGAATAGCTCATAGCGGATCATAAGGACTTGATAGAGAAGCCTAAGGTAAGATTCAATGATGATGTTTTGATTCAAATGATTGATATTTACACGCATGAAATGTTTTATAAATTTCAAGATGAATTTTTGAAAAGTTCAAATTATAAATTTGAGTTTATCGGCGAGGATGACAATCACCGCTTGTTCAATATCAAATGAAAAAATGTTGAGGCGGGACGGGTACGGGAAATTTTTATGACAAAACTTTGGATTTCGCATCTTGTTATTGTAAAAAGTTTGAGAGTTCGGGGATCCCGTGTAGGCATGTGTTAGCTTACTTGCAAAAAATGCATGATTTTGAAAAATTACCGTATCAATATATTTTGAGGAGGTGGACACAAATGGCAAAGTGTGGCGTTGTCATTGATGATCATGGAACGGAAATAAGTAATGGTAAATCATATCTACTTAGACGGAGTTGGTTAATACAATATGCTCTTGATGTCGTGGAAAAGGCCCTCATAAGTGAAGAGACGAGTAAGATTTTCACGGATGGTTTGGATGGTGTGAATGAAAAAATCAACCAAATTGTTGGTATTGACACAAGCATTGGAGTTCGTGATTTTGAAACTAATTACATGGTTGGTGGTACAAGTGGGGTGCTTTCCGAAAAATTCAGATGTAATAATGAAGAAATTTTTAATGAAGCTATGCACGTGAGGGAAAAAGGATGTGGCAAACGACTAAGGGGGGGGGGGGGAAGGAAAAGGCGTTACAGGCAAAGAATGCTAAAGTTAGGCGTTGTAATGGTTGTGGTCAAGTTGGGGCGCCACACGACATGAGAAATTGTCCCGTGATTACAAAACGGTAATATATACTTTACTTATAAATTGTAGCTTCCGATTATTTTTTACATCTTATTATAATAATTTTTTTGTTTTCTTGTAGATCATCGACGTAGGAGGAGGGAACAACAAATATAAGTTCACATGAATATAGTAGTGGAGACGCATGAACTGTTTTGATTGGTTGAACTATTTTTTTTTTGTTGTAATTTTTAATTGGTTAGAATTTGGTTACTGTAATTTTGCTGAAAGAATTTAGTTACCGTAACTTGGCCCTACTGAATTTGGTTACTGTTTTTAACTGTAATTTTTAATTAGTTATAACTGTTAACTTTGTTGGTTAGACTTTTAACAATTTAGAATTTTTAATTGGTTAGAACTTTTAATTGTTAACTTGAAACTTTATTGAAAGAATTTTTTTGATGAGTTTTGATAAGAAGAATTTTTGCTTGGCTTGGTCTTGTTTTTTTTTATGGTTGTACAGATATGTGAGTTTTTTTAATTTGGTTATACGGGTGTGGGTATGAGAAAAGTGAAGTGGGTCTTACTTTTCTCATTCTTTACTTCACATCTTTTGGATAAAAGTTGCCTTTTTGTCTTATACGGCTACTTGAGGTGGGTCCTATTTATGCAGGAACTTTTATCTTAGGTTTGTCTTAGGTTTTGGGCATGAGAAAAGTGAGGTGTGATTTTAATTTATTAATTCTTTACTCATCTCTTTTTTTTTGTTTGGTGCAAGAGACAAAAGTGAGGTGGGGTTTGTTTTATACGGCTAGGCTTAAGAAAAGTGAAACGATGTCGCCTGACTTAAGGTCCGTAAGGTGACCTTAAGTCAGTCCGCATACGATCGGGCCTATATATATATATATATAGGAAAAGGATCGAGTGAGGTCCCAGTTTGAGGGCCCCCCGAATGAGGACTATTTTTTTAAAATAGTAAAAAAAATATTTTTGGGCAGATTTTTTAGTGATTTTTAAACATTTCAATAGGACCATAAAAAAATAATCAGCTCAAAATGATTTTTTCTGCTATTTTAAAAAAATCAGTCAAACTTTGTCAGTTTTTAAGCTGTTTTTAAGTTGTTAAAAACTGACAACGTTTGACCGATTTTTTTAAAATAGTAAAAAAATTCATTTTGACCTGATTTTTTTTATATGGCCCTAATGAAATGTTTAAAAACTATATAAAAAAAATTAGCTCAAAAATATTTTTTTACTATTTTATCAAAAATTTTCCGCGCCAGCGGTATACAAACAGAGGTCCTCATGAGATCCTCTCTCTCTCTCTCTCTCTCTCTCTCTCTATATATATATATATATATATATATATATATATGTATGTGTGTGTGTGTGTGTGTGTGTGTGTGTGTGTATGTGCGTGTGTGTGTGCGTGCGCACGCACGCACGTTATGGCTTGATCATTTGGGATACATCTCATTTATTTATATAGTGGAAATTATATTTACTAGCTGTCCCTTAAAATATAGGAACTAGGAGGATTTTAAATATTTTTATTGAATGCACAATTTAAAGAAAATTACACGGGTAAGGGGGGAGGGGGGGGGTATAAAATTAATTTAATAACTGTAGAATTATTATTTATACTCATGATTAATATTTTTACTAATTGAGTGCGTAGCTATTATCTTGTTATGGCGGGCCTGACCCGTCACGTTGTTTCAGGTGCTTTAGTGTACTCGACCTAGTATCTCACTCGAGTACGGAGTCCTTTATTTCAGTCGCCACCGAGTTTTAGAGATGTAACTTTTAAACCTACTTTTATTTTTATTTATTTTACACATTTGAAGGGTGCGAGGTTCACTTTATTCCTCTCATTTGTACTCACATTTATCGACAATACGAGTTTGGAACATTTTGTATGTACTAGTTTTTGTCAAACAGTTTTTACTTTACTTAGAGATGGTGATCGATTCTATCCATATTATATGATCATTAATGATTTCTCATACCGTTCTCTACTTTGACACATCCTTATTCATTGATTCTTTTTATGTTAATGATGATTTTTAAATTCAATTGACAAACTATTTTATTTAATAAATAGACATGATCAACCTAGGGTGTCACAGTTGGTATCAGAGCATAGTCCTAGACAATGTAGGCTCCATAGGTCCATGTGATTCAACCGCGTAGAGTTCTTTGATAGCGTTTCATGCCATATTGCAGATGGCACCAAAGAGGAAGACCCATGTGCTGCACAGTCACAGCCTGCAGCACTAGTGCCGCTCGCACCACCAGCGGTACCCGTTCAGTCCATACCAGTAGTCCTAGCACCAGACGCACAGGGACAATTCCACTTCGGAGATCAATAGCTCTCGGAGTTGATTTCACACTGTTCAGGCAGGGCTTGTTACGGGGAGACAAAAGAGGCTAGCTGAAGACCTACAGTCGGCGGTATGAGATCCCACAACCGAGTGGAAAAAAGTCATAGGATATTTATGAAGAATAGGTAACCAACATTTTTGTCTCTACAGATCTGTCGCTGGCACTACAGTGGCATAGGGACATCGAGTGTCACTTGAGGCTTCTATCCTGCACCGAGGGGAAGAAATAGGTTTTGGCTAACTTTCGTTTGAGAGAGGACTTTGTTCACAGGTGGGAGAGTATGACTACAGTCGGACAGGGAGATCAGATGGGGTATTAAGATTTCATTACAATGTTTAATGACAAGTATTTTTTAAAATCCATCTGTAAGCAAAAGCATATGGAGTTTACAGCACTTCATCAGGGGATTTATACAATTGCCGAGTATGATAAATAATTTATCAATTTGTCCTTATTTTCCCTTGAGGACGTGGACACCGAGAAGAAGAAGACTACTTGTTTCATTAGAGGTCTTATTTACCCTATTTGCCAGCTTCTGATAGCGAACCCAACATATGTTAGTTATACACGGATAATGGGTGTGACACTCACTCTTTATCAAGATCGCACTAAAAATAAGAAGAAGATCGACAAGGTGGGCCAAGCTAGTGGGACCAATATTGATGGAGGATAAGGTGGGGGCAGAAGGGGAGGCGCAAGCCAAACGAACCAAAGGGTAGTAAAAGAAATTTCGACCCAATCAATATAGACCCCAGTAACGGGGGCTCAGGGAGGGGTGAGAAGCAACAACATCACCACCAGCAATGACAGGTGGGTACCGCTCACAATCCATTTATGGGAGTTTGCTTCAGGTATGGAGGTACAGGACATAGGGCCAGTGCATGTCCTAGTGACATGGTTGTTTAACAAACACGACAGGGTCAGGGCGAACAACAAGGCCAACTACAGGGCCAGTTGGGGGCCAACAGGGCCATATCGGTTATAGCTAGCATGGTTAGTACAGGCAGGGCCAAAGGCAGTATAGAGACGACCAACGGGGCTTTAGGCCTACTATTAGCCATAGTAGCGACAATAGTAGATGCCCGTTCTTCTCGCTCCGATGCAGCCAATGACACTTCTGCCACCACACATCGTAGCACCTCAGACTCAACTACAGTATGGTAGGGTCTATTATGTGGGACCCAGGGATGACCTAGTGCCTATTTAGGCAGTTGATGGTACATTTTCTGTTCATGGCACCTTAGCCAGAATTTTATTTGATACGGGGGCCACACTCTCATTTGTTACATGACATTCCGTGAGACTATCAGGGATGATTCTAACTCTATAATGTAGAATTTTATCCATAGCTACCCCTTTAGGCGTATCTACTCTTATTATTGAGGCTTGTGATGGGGTAGGCATTGATATTGGTAGGCTACTTTTATAGTTAACTTATTGATTTTAGATACCTACACATACTATGTTATATTGGGTAAGTAGAGGCATCATGTTTGCTATATCAGGTCAGTAGATGTATTTGGCTTCTATGCCTAGACGTGAGGGTGTCCCTATATATAATTCCACTAGTTCGGGAGTTCACCAATATGTTTATTGAGATTCAGAGTTTACCTTTTAGTCGATAGATTGATTTTATGATAGACTTAGAACTATACATGAAGCCAATAACTAGAGCACCATATCGCATGGCTCCTATGGAGATGAAGGAGCTTCGATATTAGGTTAAACAGCTGCTTGAGCAGGGCTTTATTCGATCTAGCACTTCAGCTTGGGGTGAACCAGTTTTATTCATAAAGAAGAAGGATGGGTCTTCACGGTTGTGTATCGGCTATCGTAAGTTGAATAAGGTGATGGTGAAGAATAAGTACCCAATACTGAGGATCGGTGATCTTTCAATCAATTGGATGGAGCTTAATTCTTTTCAATAATTAATTTGTGATTCAGTTAACAGAAGTTGAGGGTGCAAGAGGAGGATGTGCCCAAGATAGCCTTCTTAACTTGTTATGGGTCTTATGATTTACGAGTGATTTTATTTGGATTGACTAATGCTCCTACTGTGTTCATGGACTTAATGAATCGGATGTTCCGATCGCATTTGGATTAGTTCATCATAGTCTTTATTGATGAAATTTTGATATATTCATAGACAGAGGCGAGCATTATCGACATTTGTGAATTGCACTGTAGACGTTGCGAGAGCATGAACTTTATACAAAGTTTTCCAAATATGAGTTTGGGAAGCGAGAAGTGAAGTATTTAGGGTACATTGTATCACAAAAATGACTTTTTATGGACTCGATTAGGGTGTCATCCCTGTTAAATTTGGAATATCCCACAACACCTACTAAGGTTGGCAAATTTTTAAGTTTGGCTAGGTATTACAAGAGATTCATCCATGGTTTCTCAAAGATAGCTAAGACGATGATCAAGTTGACAAAAAAAGGAGTGGTATTTTGTTAAAGTGGGAAGTGTCAACACAAATTCGACACTCTCAAGGAGAAGTTAACTTTTGCACCAATTCTTTCCTTGCCTAAGAGTGGATTTGAGTTTTTGGTATACACTGATACTTCTCTACAGGGACTAGGGTATTGATGCAGTAAGATAGACTAATTTCATACGCCTCTCGAAAGTTAAAGTCGCACAAGGTTTACTACATGACTCATAACTTGGAGTTGGCGTTCACTGTATTTGTACTGCATGCATGGAGACATTATCTTTGGGGTGAGAAGTTTAGACTCTTGAGTGACCCTAAGAGTCTACAGTATTTATTTACACAAAAATATCTCAATATGAGACAGCAGCAATAATTTGAGATCATCGAAGATTACCAGTTCACGATCCAGTATCACCTAGGGAAGGCTAACATGGTGGCAAACATGTTGAGTCGACAACCTAGTGGTAGTCTCTTAGACCTTCAGGCCACCCAGAGGGGATCAGTAAAGATGATTGGCGAGTTAGCAATGGCATTCATAAGTATGCGTACGGTAACTCTAAAGATCGTGGTACGTGTGGTTCGGAGGCAGTTACATAATGAGATGTGTAAAGGGAAAGTGACAAAGCTTCTCGCTACCAGTATACCTTTATTTTCAGTAAGGGCCAATGGTAGGTTGCGTTATAAGGGTAAGATGGCAGTAACCTTGGACGAGGAGTTGAGATGCGCAGTTATAGAGGAGACGCATGGTTCGCATTTTGTTGTACACCTAGGTGGGGATAAAATGTACCAATATATAAAATGAGAGTATTGGTGGGTCGGTATGAAGAACGATGTGACCGAGTTCGTATTGATATTTACTACTTATCAGATGGTGAAGGTAGACCATCTGAAGTCGTCTGGTATGCTTCAACCTCTACCTATTCCTGAGTGGAAGTGGGATAGTATCTTGATGGATTTCATCACGGGGCTATCTTTTACACCTTAACAATATGATTCTATTTGGGTAATTGTTGATCACCTCATAAAGTTGGTTCACTTTTTAGTTGTTCGTACTGTTTATTTGACCGAAAAGCTTGCGCAATTGTATGCATCCAAGATAGTTCGACTGCACGTGGTCCCATTATCAATCATTTCAGATCGGGCCCTATATTTTTGGCACATTTTTGGAAGAGTTTTTAGCAATGCATAGAGACTAAGCTGCACCTTAACACGACATGCCATCCAAAGACTGATGAAAAGATCAAAAGTGTCAACCAGATATTAGAGGATATGTTACAGGCATGTTTAATGGACTTCAAGGGCAGTTATGAGTCACATTTTCCATTGGTGAAGTTTGCATATAACAAAAGTCCATTTCTATGGCCCATTATGAGGCACTTATTAGAGACCGTGTCGATTATTGATATATTAGTTAGACCCGAGTGAGGGTAGATAGTTGGGATCAGAATTCATCCAAGAGACCACCCAAAAGATCAAGTTGACCAGAGAGTGAATTAATGTTGCTCGGGACAGGCATAATAGTTATGCTGATAAGAATAGAAAACTGGTGGAATTCCAGGTGGAAGAGCAGGTGTTATTGTGGGGTTCCCCTATGAAAGGAGTGATGAGGTTCGAAAATCGAGGAAAATTAGTCCCTCGTTATATTGAGTCATTCGTGATTACAGAAAAGGTAGGAAAGGTTGAGTATCATCTAGCACATCCAGAACACCTAAACCGGGTGCATAATGTGTTTCACATTTTTTTACGTCGTCTGTATTTACACCCTAAAGTTGCATATATCTGCATATTAATTTGTGTGAAATTGAGTTAGACTCGGATGCGTCATACACTGAGCAAACGGTGAGTATTTTGGATCGACGAATCCAAAAGTTGCATTCCATGGGGATACAGTTAGTACGAGTGCAGTGGAATCACCATAATAAGGTGGAGTCCACTTGGGAACGTGAGGATTTGATGACGCAACAATATCCCTTGACTCGGGTATATTCGATGTTATTTATATATATATTTGACTCGTTTACATGAGGTATTAATATTTTAACTGATTTCTATGAGGTGCTAGTATTTTACTTAGTTATATGAGGGGTTAATTGTGAATTCCAAGGACAAAATTCTTTTTGTTAAGGAAGAGGCTGTAATACTCTATAATTTAGTGGTATTTATTAATAGTTAACTATTTAATTTAACAAATTTTAATTGATTATTAAAAAATAAAAAATATAAATAAATACGTGAATAGTATTTACTGTTCACATTCGATGCTAAATAATATTTACCATTTAAATAGTATTTACTATTCACATAGTATTCCAAATAGTAATTACTATTCAAGAATTAAAAAAATGATGAGCATCGGATACTTAAATCTTTAAAACTACGATTCTTCATTATTCTACTTCATTTTGTATGAGAAACCAGTGCACAAACCCTCCTCCATTCTCATTCCTACTACATAACACAACCCAAAAAATCTAATCCATTTTCACCAAAATTACGCCATTACCTCTCGAAATGTATTCTTTTATCGTAGCTAAAAAAATGGGAACTCTTTGGATCAAGTCTAAAGGATTTTTGGAGGGTCAATTCAACTACTTTTCGAGATAAATTTTCTTCTTCTACAATTTGGGGGATTATTTTTATCAATTGAGGAGAAATTTTGGAGGGACTTCTTCTACAACTTCTCCTTATTATTTTTGGAGTTTTTTTTTCAATTGAGATAAGATAATTCTACTCTCTCCTCTAATTAAATAAAAAAACATTTTTACCTAAAGATGTTTTGTAAGGACATAAATTTCCAATTGAGTCCATGTACTGTTTTGACTTAATTCTGTGAACAAAATTGTGTTTGTCATATGTCATAGGGAGATTTTATTTTGTCACGATTCCACTTGGTCTATGACGTATTGAAGAAATTGAAGACATTACGACAAAGCTTCAAAGATTTAATCATGTCGAAGTTTAATTGGTGCAAGTTTATTCGTCTTCAAGTTAATTACATTCCAAGATCACACAGGTATGAATGCGTATAATTAGTGGAGCTCGGAATAATTTTTATAAAAGGATAAGGATGAATTTTTATAAGGAAAATGTTTTAAATGTTTTACACTTCGTTTTATTCTGATAAGCTCGAAAAAGAGTTTGACTTAATTGGATCTCTTTTGGAAGAAACGTTTTAAAGAAAAAGTCAAACTGACATGCGCGTCGTTCAAATGACAACTCAGCTCGTTCAAGCGAGATGACTATGTCGCGCGAACAAATGGCCAATCTCGTTCGAGCGACACATTTTTCTAGGTGGTTAATTTTTCATAATTAAAGCGTGGTTTTATCAGAATTTAAGTGGCGTGGAATCTGGAAAACAGTTTTCAATCCAGTACGAGTTTTGCACATATTTTTCTAAGGTTTCATATCTTAAACACATCCTTATAGAGTTTGCAAAGATCCGAGTTATCATTGATATATGTTTATGTGATCTTGCTGCACCAAGAAGGTTTTTTCCATACTTGAACATCTGGGTTTTATGGTGAAGAATGAAGAAGGACTTATTGTTCGACATCGTAGACGTATCAAAGCCATTTGGTGGACACCGAGACATACGTGGACGCGTGTGTTGTGGACATGTATCGTGGAAGAAGGACTTTCTGCGTGGGCACTGTGAGAGGAGTGGTTGAAGATCAGAAGAGCATCAAGACCCTTGGGGATCGAGTCGTTGAGTGAGTCTTTTGTCTGTTCGTTGTAATTCCACATTCATAGTGATTGTCTGGCTTGGGTCGTCCGAGATTTTTTTCCCGACTTGGGTTTTCCTCGTACATCCTACATTGTGAGTAATCTTTACTTTACTTTAATTGCTTTAATCACTTGATGCATGTTTAGTATTAATCAAGATATAATTGGTTTAAAGTAAAAATTAGTTTTTCACAACTTGGTTTCGTGCTAATTAAAAGTTGTATAATGTTTGGTGAAAATTGGTTTGATTTGAAACACACTTGCATAAGGGGCACTCTTTCAAATTGGTATCAGAGCTTGAAAACATAATTTATTTGTTTTGTGATCCCGTGTGTTTTCAAAGATGAATTTTGGAAATAAATAACTTTTTCGAACTCCAATTTTTTATGGCACTAATTACACCTATTGGAAGATGAAAATGAAAAGTGCATTAAAATCTATTGATGAGCGTGTGTGGCTAGCAGTTGAGAAAGGTTGGAAACCCCCTGTCACTATTTTAGGTGAGGTCACTAATTTAAAGCCTATCGAGTCATGGACCGAAACTGAACATAGACTTTCATAACATAATTATAAGGGTTTGCACGTTATTTCTTCACATGTCACACCGGAAGAATATAATAGAATTATGATTTGTGAAACATCAAAAGAGGCTTGGAATATTTTGTCACTCACTCACGAGGGGACTAGCACGGTTAGGGCGTCGAAACTTCAAAATCTCACTACACAGTTTGAGACCATTAGGATGTTAGAGAGTGAGACTTTTGATGAGTTTTATGCTAGGTTGTCCAATATTGTCAACTCGTCGTTTAACCTAGGTGAGAAAATTCCTGACAACCGTGTCATTAAGAAAATCCTTAGGTCGTTGCCTAGTAGGTTTGATACGAAAGTGACTATTTTAAACTCCTTGGGTAAATTAGAGTCGACGAAACTAGAAGAGATTGTAGGTGACTTACAAACCTATGAAATCGACATGATTACCTCCAAGCAAGTGCCTAAGAAAGAAAAGGGTGTTGCTTTGAAAACTCGAACGGAGGAAATCAAAGTTTCGGATTTCGATTCTGATTTCGATTTTGAGGATGTTGCTCTGTTGGCAAAGATATTTAAAAAATTTATTAAGTTTCAAAAGCAATCGAAAGATGCCAAGAAGTTTAAAAAATTCAAGAACAACAAAGTTGATCCCACCTCTAAGGATAAGTTTGAGAAGCCTAAGAGAGATGAGTCAGATAAGTGTTTTGGGTGTGAGGGGTACGGTCACAAAGTTAAGGAGTGTCCCACTAGACTTAAGAAAGAGGGCAAGCAACCCATTGTATAAATGTCACGTTAAGTGATAATGATTCGAAAGAGGGAGAGAGTTACCCCATTGAGCGTAACTTTGTTACGTTTATGTCATGTCATGTGAGCGACGACGATTACCATGTGAATGACACTTCTGAGGAGGTTTTGAGTAAATTTCATGTTAGTGAGGGTGAAGAGAGTGACGAAGAGGAGGTAGATGTGAAAGAGTTGCAAGTTGCACTTAATGAGTTATATGATAAGACGGTGAAAATGAAAAAGGCAAATGCAAAACTGCAAGCTAAGTTGAATGAGCGTGCCATAAAAAATAATGATAGTTTGATTAAGGATCTTTGGGCACGAGAGAAGACTCTTAGGGAGAAATTATATTATGTCGAGGGTGAGAGAGATAATCTCCGTGGTTTGATGGAGACCTTAAAAAAGGATATTTTAGAGTTTGAGGAATCTAGGCGTCTACTTGAGTCTAGGATTCATGAGTTGGAGGAGAGATTGAGAGACTCGTCTGGAGTTACGTTTGATTTGGAGGCTGGGTCGGATAAGTTAGATAAGATCTTAGGCACCGTCCAAATTAATGGAGATAGGGGAGGTATTAGTTTTGATTAGGGAGTTGGTCCCATTCCCCCCCCCCCCCCCCAACACGTGTGAGAAACACTAGGAAGGTTAGAAAAGGTCCACATATAGGTAATCATTCCCACCGTCGCTACACTTGCACATTTTGTGGTAGGAAAGGTCACCTTATGCGTTATTGTTACGACCTTAGACAAGCTTCTAGGAAGTTTAGGAATAAAGTTACCCTGGTTCCCTAAACCCCATTCGTCGTTTTACACCTACTTGGGTTAGGAAATCGAATTCAGTGGCTTTAGGAATAAATCTTCATGATTCTCGTTTGGGTGCACTTGATTCTTCCCATGATAAATCTAAAGGATGATAGTGTTGCCATGTTTGTCATATGCTAGCTTGCTTCATGATATATTCATGGCTAGTATAATGACTTGTGTATCATATTGTATTATAATTTTCATTTGTTTGAGTCCTATTGAAAAATACAAAAAGATTTTATTTCTGAGAAAACGTTTGAAAAGCCAAAAAGTTTTTTGTTTTTTTTTTGTTTTTGAGTTTACATGTTCGATGTGGTATATTGGTGTGCTTGGACCCCCATCATTTCATATCCATGTGGCTAGGACATTTGGTCATTATTATCGATGCTTAGAATGATCTTAACCATTGTTTATATGGGGCTGTTTCGAAGTTGATATGCATTTTGATTCGACTTTGTATATATTCCATCAATTCACACATGCACGAATTTATATGGATGTGTGACTTCTCTTGCATATTTGAATTTGGTGAGGCGTTCTTATCTCAATCTTGTCATCTATGCGTAAGTAGACTTAAGGAGAAGTGTGCATGTAAGAATCGTTTACCGTGAGGAATTGTATTGATATCAAAATTAAAAAATTGATGAGTAATTCACGAGAAAGGGTTACGAGAGATCAATTAACTCGTCGTGAAAGACACTATTTAAAAGTGCCCAAAAGAAAAAGCAAAATGCTAAGAAAAGGACCAATAAGATTTTCTCTAAGTTGAGAATGTTATAAACCTCAAAAGAACTTAAAAAGTATGTATATATGAGGGAGTTTGGTTGGAGAAAATTAAACGATTTTGCACATCTAATCCTAATGTTGAAACATTGCAATTCGACGCTTTTTTTGTAGAATCGTCAAAATTCTGGATTTGTGTGCATGTAGTATGTTTAGTTCATTAATCTCACACTTTAATTGTCATATGACCATGATAAAGTTTGATGATTTATCGCTATCAATTAGAGCTTCTTGATCTTTTCGATGTGTTGAAATTGTGACTCATTAGTTGTAGTTTCACGCCCATACATTCCATGTTCATGTTCAAGCACATAAGTACTATGTTTGCATGTAACTCGCATTGTTAGTTTTTATGCGTTTTTGCATTTTGGTTAAAAAGCTTACTGTTTTAGCACTGTTTTCCTGGTGTCAACCCCTTCCTGGAACTTTTTTTTCTTGAAATTTTTTCACTGGGCAAAAATTTATGATATTTCTGGGAATCTGGGAAAGTTTGGCCTGTCGCGAGAAATCTCGTTCGAGCGACGTCCTCATCTCGTTTGAGCGACGTCCCTAGCTCATTCGAACGACAGTCTAAGAACTTTTGCTTCTATTTGTTTGCAGCACCCTGGTTATTGTGGTATATTTTTTGGTGCTGCTAGAAGCTTTTTGGACTGACTGTTTTATATGCAGGTTATATTGTTTCAAAATTGATATTTTGCATATGATTCTATTTACCACACCTGATTAGTTTGTTATATTCTTTGTGTGATTCCTTGGTTTACTAGCTATTGATTTTTCATTACTTGATCTTATTTAGCTGGTTGTTTCATGATTATCTAGCAATTTTTATTTGGTATATCTTCATGCTACATACTTATTGATTGGTTTATCTTTTCATCGGATTGTCTATTCGAGAAAAAAAAAGGAGGAGAGATGTATGTGATGTAGGGGGAGATTTGTTGAGCATGTTTATATTGAGATTTGATTTAAATGTTGTTTGATTACATGGTTTACAAATTGATATCATATTATTGCTCCATTGTTTAACAAATGATTTTTCAGAGTTTATTCATATTGGTATCTATTGTAAAATTGGTATCATTTGGATATGGATATATATATTGATTTCATTTGTTCCTCCATACTTCACCGGGTATTTATTTGTCTGTTTCATGTGTGTAGGTATGCTTCAGAGATTCAAGATTTCAAATCTACCTCACATTCAGACAGTTCATGCTTGTCGGTGCTACATATACTAGTCCGTGTCTTGTATTTTTTATTTTGGATTTATAGTATGGGATTTAGGCGTCACACGGCTTGACGGCCCGGCTTAGGCATTTCACTGGTTTAGTTTTGTCCCGGAATAATCAAAGGGGGATATTTTTAAGGACATAAATTTCTAATTGAGTCCCTATACTGTTTTGACTTAATTTCGTGAACAAAACTGTGTTTGTAATATGTCATAGGGAGATTTTATCTTGTCACGATCCCACTTGGTCTATGACGTATTGAAGAAATTGAAAACTTTGCGGCAAAGCTTCAAAGATTTAATCATGCCGAAGTTTAATTGGTGCAAGTTTATTCGTCTTCAAGTTAATTACATTCCGAAATCACACAGGTATGAATGCATATAATTAATGGAGCTTGGAATAATTTTTATAAAAGGATAAGGATGAATTTTTATATGGAAAATGTTTTAAATGTTTTACACTTCGTTTTATTCTGATAAGCTCGAAAAAGAGTTTGACTTAATTGGATCTCTTTTGGAAGAAACGTTTTAAAGAAAAAGTCAAACTGACACGCACGTCGTTCAAACGACAACTTAACTCGTTCAAGCGAGATGGCTATGTCGCGCGAATGACTGGCAATCGCTTTCGCGTGACACATTTTTCGAGTTGGTTAAACTTTCATTATTAAAGCATGGTTTCGTCAAAATTTAAGTGGCGTGTAATCTGGAAAATAGTTTTCAATCCAGTACGAGTTTTGCACATGTTTTTCTAAGGTTTCAAAGCTTAAACACATCCTTAGAGTTTGCAAAGATTCGAGTTATCATTGATATAAGTTTATGTGATATTTCTGCACCAAGAAGGTTTGTTATATACTTGAACATTTGGGTTTTGTGGTGAAGAAGACAGAAGGACTTCTTGTTCGATATTGTAGATGTATTAAAGTCATTCGGTGGACATCGAGACATATGTGGACGCGTGTGTTGTGGACAAGTATTATGGAAGAAGGACTTTCTGCGTGGACACTGTGAGCGGAGTGGTTGAAAATCAGAAGAGCGCCAAGACCCGTGGGGATCGAGTCGTTGAGTGAGTCTTTTGTCTGTTCGTTGAAATTTCACATTCATAGTGATTGTCTGGCTTGGGTCGTCCGAGGTTTTTTTCCCGACTTGGGTTTTTCCTCGTATATCTTGTGTTGTGAGTATTCTTTACTTGCTTTAATCACTAAATGCATGTTTAGGATTAATCAAGATAAAATTGGTTTAAAGTAAAAATTGGTTTTTCACAACTTGGTTTGATGATAATTAAAAGTTGGATAATTTTTGGTGAAAAATGATTTGATTTGAAACACACTAGCATAGGGGATACTCTTTCATGTTTTTATAAATTATAAAATCTGTGTAGAGATAATTAAGTTTTATCTTGTTTTGATCACACCTTTTTAAATTGTGATTTTGCTGAATAAATTAATGATTTGAATTCATGAAATTATATACTTGATTAATTTAGTCTAATTTGTGTAATTAAATTGGATTATGAGTTGTACATTCTTAGTATAATTTTAACGTTAAATTTAATTCTATTATTAAATCTAACATTTAATGAATTATATGTGTTGAAAATCATGATATTAGATTGAGTTCATGTCTTATTATGAACTTTTTTTAGAATTCATACTTTTGGGAATTGGAGTCCTAGAAAATATTAACTTCCTCATTTTGGATTTATGAATTATGTAAAAGATTTAGGATAGTTTCGAATTTTTTAAAAATAATAACTTTACTCATAAAATTATGAAACTTTCTTGTTTAAAATGTAACTTTCTAAAAGTTTCATGTTTTAACAAAATCCAAAACAAGTCATTTAGGACCTATAAATTTAGAAAAATTGAACTGTGCATATTTATCGACGTATACTAACGTTATAGAAAAGTTAACTATTAACCCATGTAGATGGCGCAAATTGAGACGTTTTGCTTATTTTTGTGGAAAATCACATTATCTATAACTTTCATATTTCTCATTTTCGCACAATCCGATTATAAGATGCCCATATTAATAAATTATTATTTTGACAGTATAGTACCTGTAATATCCTAAATGAGTACAATCCAAATTTATGAGCATTGAAAAATATGCTTAAAATATATTTTTTTAAAGTGATGTGAGTGGAATAAAAAAAATATTTTTGTGGAGAATCGATGCATCACCCTCTCCCTTTTAAAAGTAGTATAACGTTTATAAGTAATTTAAGGGAATTTGAGAACTTCAAGATAAAGTATAAAAGACGGTATAATACATTAGTGACGTGTGAAATCTAAATTGTATCAAAAGTGGATAAATATTACTCTTTTGTTGATGACCCTACGGATGGGGCCACTTTTGTTACATTGTTATTATAAGTATGTTGGATGGATAAGGTTGGTTTAGTATCGTGGGTCTTGGTGACCCCAAAGAAAACTGGGGGCTACACACGATTATGATAATTTTATTATTAGTGGTGTTTGGGGTGGATAAGGTGATGTAGGATTTGTGTTTCCTATGGAAATTTATTTATGTTATGAATTGCATATCGTTCTCTACTTTTATATATCATTATTCATTGATTCTTATTTCATGCTAAGGATGATATTTAAATTTAATTGACAGACTATGTTATTTAATCAATGGATTTGATCAACCTAATTATTAAAAAAAAATTGGGTGTCGCAATTAACTTCTTATCTTTATCTCTTTATAATGGTCTTAATTAGTCGGGAATATTGCAGTTAGTACTCTTTATTCTTGCACATTCTAGCATTCTCGGGTCCATTAATTCCTATATTTAAGCTCATAGATTGCATAACTTTTGTTCTATACGTTTATATGTTTTATGAGGTATATCTGAGCTTTTTTAGGTATTATGGATGCATAGTGGGAAGCTGGATTCGTTTTGAAATTGTTACGTCGCAAAAGGAAAATTCAAGGGCAATTTTTTCTTTTCAAAATCACTATTTTGTATAGAATAAAGTTATCAACACGTATGTCATCAAATTATCTATGCGTGGCCACTGACTCTGCGTCATTCTGACCCCGAATGAGGAAGTTATGGTCGTTTTCGGAAGGTTTTGGTATTTTCTTCTACTTCAAGGATATTTTGGTAATTTTATATTGCATAATTTGGAGGGTTTAAAAATATAATCATGTAGATAATTTAATTATCTTCGCGCCACGCATCATTCCGATTCTGTATGAGGGAGTTACAGTCGTTTCCGTACGACGTGTCAAAATTAGATCAAAGTGAAAAAGGGGGCTGCGAACAACCTAAGGCAAATTTCCAAGACCACGTCGACCGACCCATTTTAGAGGTTGACCGATCCTATCAGATATTGATGAAAATTGACGTATTTGGGTGATTTTACTTGGTTTTATGGGTAGTTTGTTTTGGGGTATAAATAGAATGTTGGGAGGTTTTATTTGGGGATAATATTTCGTTAAAAATCATATTTTCTTAGGTCTTCTTTGGGAGCTTCTCTCTCTAGGTTTTCAATCCATTTGGGTGTATGTAAGCACTATTCATCATCTCTTTCCTTAAATTCAAGATTCCATTGTTCTTTTCTTGTTGTGTTAATTTGTGTACTTTCTTTGTAACTTAGATTTATTGTTTTCATTTAATACATGTCATTTAACATCCTTTTTAGATAACTTACTTTAGGTTGTGATTGATTGAACTCACCTTGGGTTCATTTGGTTGTTTTTCTTTGGTCATGTCTTTATGAGTTTAATTCGATTGGGTTGTTCTTGATTTTACCCCTAGGAGATTTAACGATGTACATCATGTATGCGTCGTATTTACGATCTCGTGTGTGTAGTTTCTGGAGTATTTTTTTATGCCAAAATCATAGTAGGCTTTTAAGACAATTTAGGGGGTGATAACTCTGGATTTAATTAATTGATGAAGTGAGATTCAATCTTGGTCGACTTGTCTTCCCATGTAACCATTTGTACCAATTAACTCAATGTGAGGGATATTAGTCGCAATCTATAGTTTTTACTCGTTTTATTAACCTTCGTATAAATATATGCCTAGAATGATCTTTCTTTTTGTTATCCGATATCTTTTACACTTTTATTGAGAAGTAATAAACCAATTAAAATCCAGCAACATTTCTCTGTGGATTCGATACTCGGACTGGCCGTTGTACTCCCTTAAAGAGTGTAGTTATAGTGTAGGTTTTTGTATTGAGGAGGGGAAATGAATTCAACGACTGGCATACTGACACTGTGATACTTTTTACCCTTAATCAAAATGGCGTCGTTGTCGGGGACTTGTTTGTTCTATAATTTAATTTATTTAGTCCCCGTTATCGGGGACTTGTTTGTTTGTTTTATAATTTCTTTCTATTTGTGTATTTTGTTAACTAGCTTTTAGGTCTTCTACATTTGAGCGCCAAGAAATGCTCGAATCTATCGGACGCGCATCACTTTGTGGAATTTTTCATCTTTAGATTTATTTGGGGTAAGCATGTCTTATTCTAATTTTTTCGATAAGCGCAACGATAATTCGCAAAATCCCCCTAAATTGCTGAGTTTTGGTGAATACTCTCAAAGTCAAAAACTTGAAACATCTAAAATGACTTTGGGCAAGTATTACAAAGTCAAGATTTCGTTTGTGGGAATTTTGAGAATGATTGTTCCGATATTGTGCCATAAAATCCTTGTGATAAGAATGTTGAAACTAATTTCATTAGTTTTCAAAATTCTTATAATAATGATTTTGAAAGTAGTTCCGAGGATGGTTTCTAAGCTCCTCATTTTCAAGAATCCGCACCTCCACCTATGACATTGTGTGAAGGCTTGCGTATTATTGAAAATGAGAAACTTGAAAACCATTATCTAAAATAAATCATTGTTGGTGGCATGACTTGGATTTATTATTTGAATTCGACAATGATTTTTCTTCCGAGAATTTTAAAGTGGAAGAATTCTTTCAACCAAATAACGAATCGTTGCCTACTTTGGACTAAACCATTTTTCATTTGCCCATGGCATAGTAAAGAATGAAAATGAGGAAGAAATGGATGTGGTATCCATTTGCAATGAAATGATTTCTTCGTTGAAAAATAATGATGAGGTCGAAACTTATGTTTCACCTTAAACAATTTTATAAGAGCATTTCATTGAAAGTGAATCCTTCTCCTTTGGAATTAAATCTTCAAGCGATGATTATTCACCTCCTCGAATGGAATTTATTTCCTCCCCGTATTTATTCTACACTGTCAAACTGACGCGAGTACCCAATGAATCGGTTCAAAACTTTAAAACATTCAATCCTTTCATCGATGAGGATTACGTGATTGAGTCGCCTTCCATAAAGGCAATTTTGCCTCCTTATGTGTCACCTCTCACTCCAATTGCAAAATCTTTAGGAGGAAATTTGTTTTTTCTTCGTTCCCACATGTATTCATCACCCGTTCAAACCAACCCCCCCACCCCCCCCACCCACAAAAAAAAATTAATTGATGATGGTAAATTTCTTTCGCCTTACACGTACCCTCCGTTGTTCAAATGGAATTCCCATTTTTCGAAAGGTATGCATGCAAATTAGGGTACACTGATTATCCGTTAAATTAAAATCATATTTTGGGTGGACCCCATAAAATTTTAACTTCTAGTGTATAGTTAGTTAGAAGTTAAAATTGTAGGTTGTATATATTAGTTATTTTTCTTCTTTTTACTTATTATCTAGTGTAATTAGTTAAAGTTTTAGTTCTTCTTTTTTGTTATGCTTGGTACTAACATGGTTTTTAGAATCATTAAACTTGTACTTTCCGGAGATTTCTCCATTGTGGGTAATATCACTATTTTCCTCTCTTTAACTTAGTTCTTAATTCGCATTAAGGACAATGCACGGCTTTAAGTTGGGGTGTGGGATATGCTTCCCATTCATTGGTAGTTTCCATGATTTGATTAGATGTTCTTACCAAGCATGCTTTTGTTGTAAAAAATTAAAAATTAAAAAAAGATTTTATTTCTGTTTTCTCCATTGTTGGGCATTTTGCCTTTATATTCGATGATAAATTTCAATAAATGCCCAATGCAATAGATAATTCAATGGTGCATGTTTTCAATTTTAGAAGTTATTATGCTGTAGTTCTCGAATCATTGATATTGTGAAAAACTTCATGAATTAAACTTTAAACCTGTGCTCACATGCGCTTTTCTTATTTTAATGATTTGGTTTAAGGCGTTTATAACTCGGTAATCTTTTGTTGCATTATATATAGTTACACCAAGCGCGCTTTGGGATTTTCTTCATTTGTGAGTGTTATACACTACTCTTTCCTATTTGAATATGTTACACTTGTTGGTAATCTCACTATTCTTTCATTGATCGTTCATTATTTGAGTAATATCTTGAAATATGTTACTTGATCATGATTTTCAAAATTGTTTTGACTCGAAAATTGCGTAAACTTTAATAAAGAATCATATGCTCTCTTTGTTATATCACCCATATTGGCCTTGACCTCTCTTTAAATGTTTTTCCTCATCAACTTCTTTGAACCTTAACATCGCCTTTCGTTTCATAACCTCAAATCCCATAACCGACTCCACATTAAAGTTATAAACCATAACTTGGTTTGGAATGATACTTAGGATTGAATGATGTTCTTGTTATGTGGTTGCAATTAAGCATGTGAGAGTGAAAAAGAAAACAAAATAGAAGAAAGAAAGAAAACAAAAGAAAAAGTGAGAAAGAGAATGAAAGAAAATAAAGAGAAAGATGTACATATTGTAAGTAGTGTTCAATAACCTTTGTTTGCTCTCTCCAATTTCATATCCAATGCTTGTTATATAAATTATTTTCCAATTTTGAAATTGCCCATAATTTTTTATTATCCCGAGTTTTCATCCTCGAACACTTTTGAATCCGTAAATATACCATTCCTTACATAACATTAACCCCAAACCTACATTACAACCCTATACAAGTCCTATGTGATGTTAAGGTGAATGCAATTCGAAAGCTGAAATAACTGCGATAATTTGTGAAAAATCATTTCACCTCCCTTAATAAACAGTATCTTTCATTAAGATTGCAGTTTTTATTTTATATATATCATTCTTCATTAGGGACATGTGTGTCGCCTAGTTTTCATTCATAGGGATTTCATTTGTTGAGTGTGTACACTAGTGAGGATTGACATATATGCACGCTTTAATGTTTATCCAGTTTATGAAAATTTTATCAAATCATACCTTGCTTGTGCTCGCTCTTCCCCTTTTAAGGTTTCAATTCGATGAAGTTCATTCTATTATATTAATAACTACAAATTTTTGAGTGAATTCGTTCACTATGCTAATAACGTGTTTAAAATCCTTTTCGTTATTGTTGATCTTATCTTATATTGATTGATTGGACATCTTTTTTTGGAAACTTTATGTTTGTGGGTTTCATCCCTAAAAGCCCTCACGAAACAACACTCATCCACTAGGGTAACCTAGGGGTTAAACGGCTTATTGCATATGCTAAATGCAATCGTGTTCCCTACGAAAGTGGCTTTTTATGATTTGTGTGTGTGTGTGTGTATAGTCTACCTCTTTTTTTAATTTTCATTCATCTTTATTGCTAGGGACTAACAATGTGTAAGTTAGGGGGTGTGATTAGTCGTGAATATTGCATTTAGTACCCTTTATTCTTACACATTCTAGCATTTTCGTGTCCATTAATTCTTATGTTAAGATTATATATTGGATAGCCTTTGTTCTATATGTTTATATGTTTTATGAGGTATATTTGAGCATTTTTAGGTATTATGGATGCATAGTGCGACGCTGGATGCGTTTCGGGATTGTTTCATCCCAAAAGAAAATTTCAAGGGCAATTTGGTCTTTTAAAAATCACTATTTTGTATGGAATGAAGTTACCAACATGTATATCGTCAAATTATCTTTGCATGGCCACTGACTGTGCGTCATTCTGACCCCGAATGAGGATATTATGGCCGTTTTCAAAAGGTTTCAGTATTTTCTTCTACTTCAAGGGAATTTGGTAATTTCATACTGCATAATTTGGAAGGTTTCAAAACATAATCATGTAGATAATTGAATTAGAGTCGCGTGGGTTCTGACCAAGCATCATTTTGATTCCGTGTGAGGGAGTTATAGTTGTTTCCGTGCCACATGTCAAAATTAGATCGGAGTGAAAATGGGGGTTGCCAACGACCCAAGGCAAATTTCCAGGACCAGTTCGACCAGCCCCTTTTAGAGATTGACCGATCCCATCAGATATTAAAAAACTGACTTATTTGGGGTGATTTTGCTTGGTTTTGTGGGTAGTTTGTTTTGGGGGTATAAATAGAATGTTGGGGTATTTTATTTGGGGATAATAATTCATTAGAGATGAGATTTTTTAGGTTCTCTTTGGGAGCTTCTCTCTCTAGTGTTTCAACCCATTTGGGTTTATTTAAGTATTATTCACCATCTCTCTCCTTAAATTCAAGCTTCCATTATTCTTTTATTGTTGTATTAATTTATGTACTTGTTTTGTAACTTAGATTTATTGCTTTCATTTAATACATGTCATTTAACATGCTTTCTAGATAACTTAGTTTAGGTTGTGATTGATTGAACTCACCTTTGGTTGATTTGGTTGTTTTGCTTTGATGATGGGTTTTATGATTTTAATTCGATTGGGTTGTTCTTGATTTTATGCCTAGGAGATATAACGGTGCATATCGTGTATGCATCGTATTTACGACCTTACATGTGTAATTTCTGCTGTATTTGTTGACGCCAAAATCATAATGGGCTTTTAAGACAATTTAAGGTGTGACAACTCTGGAATCAATTAATTTATGAAATAAGATTTAATGTTGGTAGACTCGTCCTTCCATGTAACCATTTATACTAATTAACTCGAGGAGAGGGATATTAGTTGTAATATATAGTTTTTACTCGTTTTGTTAACCTTAGTAAAAATACATGCCTAGAATGATCTTTCTTCTTGTTGTCCGATATCTTTTACACTTTTATTGAGAAGTAATAAACCAATTAAAGTCTAGCAACATTTCTCTATGGATTTGATACCCGGACTGGTAGTTGTACTCCCTTAAAGAGTGTAGTCAAAGTTTAGCTTTTTGTATTGAGGAGGTGAAACGAATTCAACAACAGGTGTACTGACACTGAGTTACTTTGCACCCTTAATGAGGTCCCATATCATATATACACTTTCCCATAGTGAATCTACGGTCTCGGGATTTTATTCACTCTTTAGTTATTTTCACACACTTATCTCCTTGTAATGATTCATTCCCATCTTTTCATGATGAGGATATGATGATTTCACTTCTCACGCAAACATGTACACTTGCACATTCATGCATACTTTCACTTTGCACGCTTTATAGACGTGACTCATTTTACACATTATACATATGTTCACAGACTTTAGGAGAAGGATAATATTTGTTATGCTCACGAGAGACTAAAAAGGCGAAATTGGTGCCTAACACCTTTCTATTCCGTAACATAGTCTCTGAGCCCGTATCTTTTTTAGTTTCGCATGCACTAGTATTTTTTTATCTTGTTTATTTAGATATTGCTACTTTTTTGTCTGTTTTAAGCAAAATAAACCGGCAACTATGATCTCTACATTCACACTCCTCACATTCCCAACTAAGGCCACTATACGAGTCCCTTTTTCTTAGGAAACTCGTGACGTCCACACAAGTGAATTGGCGAGGGTCCAGGATGGCCACACTATGCATTGAAATTGTGGAAACAAAAGATAAGCAAATTTAATCTCCAATTGAAATAATTCAATATTGTTAAGTATTTAAAATTAGATATCACTTTGAATACAATAGATACTACTCAAAACAATAAGGTTTATGCATACAACTTGCTTTGAACATATATATATATCCATAAATATACACATGAATACGAAAGTTTAACTAAATAAATGACGATTTGTACAATTTCAATCAATATCATTCAATATTAATAAAACATTTGTTCTTACATATACTTTAAAAGCACTTATATGATTTTTCCTAGTTTTCCTCTCAAACTTGTGTACACGAACTTTTATTTTCTCCCTCATCAGGAAAAATCCCTTCAAGTATGCAAATTTGGGTTAAAATCAATAAGGAGGGTGTTTTTAGAAGGTTTGGACACCAAAAAGTGTATCTCAAACTTAATTAATCAGCCCTACGCACAAGGTGGAACTACAATACATGATAGCACCACTACGGATGGGCAAGTTTTGCCTAGTGTTTGTATAATTATTATTAGTTTTTGCTTGGGACATCATTTTATATAATATTTACGAAGCCGCAAACCTAACTCATTGATAAAAACTCTATAGTTTGTATCCTTAAACAAATTATTACATCTTATATGTTAAAATTTGTCTTAAATAAGAAAATCTTGCCCAAAAATTTAAATTTTGCTCGTTTTGCTACCAATTTGAACTTTTAGACGCTTCAAGGTCTTACTAAGCTACACAACAACAACAAGAATAATAATAATAATAATAATAATAATAATAATAATAATAATAATAATAATAATAATAATAATAATAATAATAATAATAATAATAATAATAATACATATATATATATATATATAAAGCATACTTTAAATAGTAAGGACAAGGATTATGTTCAAGGTGAGACAAAGGATTACCTGCTCAACAAGCCAGTATTGATGTTATTTGAGCTTGATTTACTGCTATGTTATATCTAATTGTGACCAAAACTGCTGCACAACCTATATTTTCCCAATAAATGTAAGTGTTTGGAAAGAAAAGAAAATTCACTACATCATTCAAAAGTTAGATTCATACGAGTTCAACTATACTGCCTTATAAAAAGCATGTGACGACCTTGTATGGGTCACTCAAAATCTTAACCCTTCTATATTATCATTTTTTATATATTTTATTTCTTAATTGGGTTCCCTAAAATATATTCTTTATAAAACTTCTCAAACTATGATATGTCAAAATGGTTGTTCTTACTTAAGGAGTTTTAGGCAATCTTATCATGTTAACCAAAACTCACTTTGAGTCTTAATCCAAGAGGTCTCCAAAAATCTTTATGGTAAATATTTTATGAGAGAATTTCATCCAAACATCATCACGATAGAATCCCAGAGTAATATAATTTTTCACCTTTTTAGGATGAAGGCAAAAAGGACTTATTTTACCTTTGGTTAAATATTTTCTTGCATTAAAAGATATTTTAATATAACTATGAGGTTTGAGATATTTCTAAATAGACAATGCCCCATACTTTTCTTAATGTTGGGAAATGCACCCACGTGCATATATAAGACTTGTTCTTAGGTTAGAACATGGTATTCTTAGTTCTTTTTTTTGCTTCCCTGCAACTAAGCCTACCTTCACTATACACGAACTCTTGAAGAAAAATTTGGAAAAATTCTCGTATAATTTGCGGGATCACATATATGATCTCAATACAATAAATGGTTTTTGCACTTTGGTGAAGCTTGCTTTGTTTCCTGTGAACACTTTTAAGTAATTGACCTTCCAAAAGTTTGTCGAACTTTCACGATATGTTTGTTAGAATCTTGCTACAACTGATCCAGAGTTTCATTGAAACGAATGGATCACAAACCAACCAAAGAAGGTTGCCCAAATTCAGGATATGAGATCTTTAGTGGCTGGATAGCTTTAGAAATTGTGCATATACCCTATCTTTAAAGATTTTACATGTGATATTTTCCTACCAAGCCAGTAGTTACTTACACACAAGATAAGGTCTCCATTGAGCTTACCTCGTAGTTATTTAACTTGGGTGTTAGCCATTGAAACCATTAATGTTTTGAAAATTCTTTTAGTGTTTTATCAAGCTAGAAGAAATCAAATTTCTCCAGAGTAAAATCTTATGTGTTCGTAAAAACTCTTTACAATGTCTTGGGAGAAAATATTAGAGACTTTTACTTATTCTACACACTCAAGCTTTCTTACTCTTGAGTGGTTTCCTCCCTTTAAGTTTTTATACTTTGTAAGTCTTTTGAGTGATTCCAAATATGTTTCACACCGTCAATATTTAGGTTAGCCTCACACATTCGAGGTGTTACTTCATTAGCTAATCTTAGTTTATTTTTATTGCAACAAAGTTCTTCAACTTTAAAGAATACTTGAAAGTGGTTCAAGGGCAACGTTGTCAATAAGGTTTACACATTGCAACATGGTGGGTGGGGGTGGATGCAATCTGTGCCCATTCTTTCTGCTACGAGGTGAGAATTTTGGCTATGGAGGTTATTTATAAGTCAATTCTTCCATAGTGTAATCCTTTACTTATATTCTACAAGGTGTCGCTTTGGACTGAGGTAATTTTGCATAAGGTTTATCCTCATAAAAATCATCATCTCAAGATCATGACTTACTTTTCTACATTTGACTCTCTTACTGTTCTTAATGAGTGAGATTGCGTGTGCTCAAAACCGAGATGGACAAAAGGTATCCAATTAAAATTTCTTGCCAAGATATAACAAGGCTTTCTTTTCAAGTACAAGTTAGAGTAAAGAATACAAGCCTTAAGGTCTATAGGACAAATCGTTTACCAAATTGATCAAACCAAAGTTAATCTTCAATATTTATGTGACTTAATCTAAATGCGAAAAGATAAACAATATAACATAACACCAAGGCGTGTGAGGAAAAACCCACAATGGAAAAAAAACTCGGGCCGATCGAATGAAAAATGTATTATGGTAGCATTTTACAAATAGAATAAATAGACTTACAACCCTCAAGACACTATGATCGACTAGACACTCTTTCCCACCATATCCTCCATAAATAGTGCCAACAGTAGGAGAGCACTACACAACCGTGACCGGTTTTGGTCCACAACCAGTCTCATAACGTCCTCATGCCAAATAAAGTCTTCATTTAAAGTTTGAAACAAACTTTTTTATTTTAGAGTTTAAAGAAAAATTATGTGTTCCAAAATAGAACAATAATGAGAAGCCTCCAATAAGTGTAGTAATATTTTTTAGATGTGTGATGACCTAAGGTGAAAGTGTCTTTGAAAATACTAGCCTAACTCATAAAATATATTTTTGAGATATATGAAATCTAAAAATAACATAAGAACAAATTAGAAATATATTTGTTTATGGTTTTAAAAATATTTTAAATCAAACAAGTTTACTTGAAAATATTTTTAGATTTCACTAGTATTTAAAATTAAAATATCTCAAGAATATATTAAAGAGAAAAATAAGATTTTAAAACTTTAAAGAATACAATATTCAACACCAAAGAAGTTTTTTTATCTAAATATTTTTCTCTCTTTAAAATGATTCTTGTGGCTAGAAAGAATTTAGCAAAAAATATTTTGTCAATAAAGAAATCACAAAATGACACTTTCATACTTTTTCAAAAATAAAGCCCAAAATACTTACTTATAAATGCAAGCTTGCAAGAGAAGCTTGAGGGGGGAAATATATAAGACATCGGCTTACATTAATTGACATGGTGTAAAAAGTAGAAAAGATATGGTGAGATCTTTAGTTAGCACGAGTACTGTAAGAGGGTACTTTAGATAGGATGGAGGCGTAATCCCTTTGAAGTATGGTGAGGATAAGTTAATTAGCTAAACCATTGGATTAATGATAGGACATACAAACACAAATCCAGTGAAGATAAACTCAGTTTAAACTCACAAAACTCTCGTGTATAGCTCAGGAGATAATAATGAACTTATAAGTGATTTGGCTAGAGGGAGAGAGAAGTAAGCACCCTAGATACACCTTGGCAGGCAGCCAAACACACCGACCACCTACCAGAATCTCTATCAGGTATTAAAAGCTTCTTAATAACTGACAATGGTGGATGAATACAACCTCTGGTTTGCAATAACTCTCTCTGATGTGTATTCTCTCTAGTAATAACTTCTTAAACTCTCAAAAGATCATGAACTCTCTAAAAAGGATCCCTCTCCTCAGAGGTGGTTGGGTTCCTTCAATAGCCCCCCACACCACCCCCGAGGTAACTCGGTCATTAAAGACTATGAAAGACCTCCCTCACACTTTATGTCACTACATTAAATGCCGGATGCACCAGTTGTCTCCACGTCATAAACATTAAATGCAAGACATGCCTTTTGCCTAACCACTGTGTGTCAGGGGACTGTTATCGCAGAGGTGGCTCACCAACTGCCTGACAACCCCAAATACCACGGTGGTTTACTCAAGTGCATGTCTGGCATTGTTTAGCTGGCTAGTGACATCACCTATAGTAGATGTGACATTAAGTTGAGGATTATTTGGTTCACAGCTCAACGTCCGATGGAACACCAAGCTGCTTTGCCCGAGGTTCCACGGTCAGGGTTCTTCGATGTTTTACCAGGTGTATATAAGATGGTCAGGACAAGCCCCAACGGTGCCTCACTTATCAATCCTCCAAACCAAGTTCCTCTAAAGTTCCTGCGGTGAGGTCATTCGATATATCATGAAAGCTCTCCCAGGCCCTGCCAAGCCTGGTCTCTCGCGAGTACCGTTTGACCTCACACTAAAACTCTTTATTATTATCGTTCCATGATTATAACCGTTATAGCTTACAGTCAACATAAACATAAATACAATATGACTAATACAAAAATCTAAAGTATGAGTTGCCACGCCAAGCTACCTCGCTGAGTTACCGAGCTTGAGTTGCCACGCTTGAGCTGTCTTGGTTGCTTAATCTCAAACACTATTTCCAATTAGGAAATTATCCCTAATCTTAGGATTACCTTCAAGCCCCCTCTACATTTTCCCCTTCGTGGAGAGATTTATTGGAACAAGAAATGTCTGCACGAAACTTCTCAATCTAATGAACCCTCTCTGCATGAAAAATTATGGCCTCCTATATTCGTTAGAAGCGCAGCGTTATAATCTCCTAGAAAAAGTAAAATTCTCCCCGATGTACCTGAGCCGAAGCGCTATGACTTATTGGGGATTGGGCAAAGGGACATCGCCACTTTTTCCTCATGCTGAGCCTCATCCATTCTAGCTTTATGATTTGAAATTCTCCCGAAAGCCTACTAACCTTCTCAAATACTCGTTTGGACTCTTGGTAAGTGAAATTCTCCCTTGTAGTGCTTCGCTATTCTCGAAAAAGCAGAAATTCTCCCCGATGTAACTGAGTCACAAATTAAACAACGTTTGGACCTGTGGCGAGGGGACATCGTAGCTTTTTTAACCATTGGGACATATTTTCCGTCAGGTGTTACTGGATAAGTCTGACACAAATTTGGAGCTAAAACTTAAACTTGCATAGGAAGGCAACCCTTTCTATTCCCCAGACGTCACTTCGTATTCGACGTAACGCTATCTTTTCCGCTGTCAGAACACTTCCTGAAGTGCCACGTGTGCTTTTGAAAAGATTATAGGCGGCCTTGCACGTGCGATGGTGGGAAACTCAAACGACAAGTTTTAAAAGGGTTTAAAAGCTTCAAACGTCTCTTTATTTCAAACCCTTCTCTTGCCTTCTTCTTTTTTAAGCTCCCGTATTTTCTTAGAGAGAGAAACTCTGTGCGAACTCCATTATTGCCTGATTCTTTACTAGCTTCCTCCTACTTTCATCCTATACACCGCCGCCTGCGGTTGCGCCACTCCACTTTCATTCCCAAACCTTTATTTATTGAGCCTTTTTAGTATCTTTATTGTCTGCAATGGCCTCTTCAAGCAACGCTGCCACACCTGCCACCAGTGCTTCACCTGTTACCCCTGTCGTCACCGCCCCCTCTGTCGCCTCATTGATAGCTGCTCGTCAAGAACAGTTGCGTTTCTATCGTCGATCTCCCATTTTTGGCAAGGGTGACGACTTCGCTGGGTCGTGTAAGACTTATGTTTTTAATGCCAAGTATGATGCCATGAGACTTGGTGACGAAGATGAGAATGCTGATAACTGGGGCTTTCTACCCCCCGAGGGAACTCTCCGCTTTCGTCTTGAGCGAGGGGACTTCCTATGGTCCCACAACGATTTTAAAGGTCCTGTGGGCTCTCCTGCTCATTTTGCTACTTGGAACTCCCATATGCAGAGCTCCCACGCTGATACCCTCGCTAAGATTGGGCTACATCGGGCCAAGTGGTTTGATGAGTTCACCTTCTCCAAAAATAATACTTCCCTTCCCGTTCTGGTGTCTCGCTGGAATGTTACCACTCACACGTTCATCGCTGTGTGGGCGCATTTAAAATAACATTGGAGGACGTGTGCGAGCTCTTAAGCCTTGAGGCAACAGGCCATGAGCCCTATTTCGATGAAGCTCGGGATGCACAAGAGGCTGCCTACCGTTTGGAGTTGGACCATATATGCCAAATGTACATTGGTACTTCAAACAAAGCCACGTTCACTCCTCTTATCAACTACTTCTTCCAGGATCCTTCTGAAGGAAGTTCCTCGGAGGCTGCCCCTGGACAAGGCTAGAGCTTCCTGCCTATATCGTTGTCATTATTTCTCGCTTCTTTTTAACGAGAAAACCCAATGACCAGCCTCGAAGGGATCTCATCAACATATCCCTTCCTTTGTCCCGGGGTATCAAGCTCCCGCTGGCTGCAATCGCCTTGGGGTCCCTCTACACATGGCTTGATAGGGTCCTTTTTGACATGGATCGATCTTTGGGTCGTTACAACCTAGCCAATTTTGCCAACTGCGTTCTCCTGACGGGTTTCCTTTATGTGCGCTTCTCGGCCGTAACAGGTAAAACTAATTGTCCTCCCTCGGGGGAAATAATTATGCCCCCTCGCTCATTTGTTTACCACAAGAGGCAGAGCCGAAAGGAGCTGACCTCCTTTATTAATGACTTTTTAAGTTTTGTAATGAGGCCTTATGAAGAGGATATTTTCCTCTATACTTGTGATTTTTTCAAACATGGGGCAAGAGTGGTCCAGCCCACTACTATAGACCTCATTACTGAAGACCCCTCACTGGCCGTTGTGCTTCTGTTTTCACCAGGATACCTGCCCTCATACACCGAGTGGAGATACACCAGCGAACATTACAATCCCAACTAATGCAACCATCAATTTGGCTTTGATCATGGGCAGATTATATTTACAAGCCCCTTACAAGTACCAAGAAAGATGTGCACAATCTAGTTCAAAAACTGATTGTTACACTAAATCGATGCTTGTCACAGGATTGTCACTGCAGCAAGCTTTTCTCTCGCTGTGGTGAACCTTCAGCGATGGCGCAAGGAAAGACAAAGAAGAAAAACTCTGGACAAAGGCACGACTGGCGAGACACTATCACTACAACGAGAAAAGTTCCGTCATTAGACCTCAACAACCTTTAGAAAATGCAGATTTCCATATTTTCAAAAATAGTTTTATTTTCATTTTATAAACAAGTCTAAATATCCATATCAACACATAAACACACACACAAAAAGTATTTTTTATAAAGAGAAAAAGTGTGAGTAAAATGTGCGTGAGTATACATGTTTGTTTAACTTCCTAATAATGGTATAAAAGGATACGTATGAAGGTGAGGATGTCCGTTTGAATGATTTTGCATGAAGTTTTCCCATAACGACCTGAAGGATAAGACTCAAAGTATATTTGGTCAATGGAATAAAACAATCTAGTCCTATTGGGGCACGTGAGTAAAATGCTTAATTTTACAATCTCCCCCTTTGTGTATTTCGTGACAAAATATACAAAACTGAAGATTAAAAGTATTACAAGAAATTCTAGCAACCTATGACATACAAATACGAGCTCAACCAAAGGCATAAGAGAAACATATACTACAGATATTTAAAGATAAGAGTTCCAAAGGTATCTTGCACATGTTAAGTTATCATACATTCTAAACAAAAGACATACAATACCAAAATAAACAGTTTAAACATAAATTATGTGATGAATAAAATATGGAAGTGATTCATCATTCTAAGGTGTGTATAAAAGTTATAAGTTTGACAATATCTTAGTGCTATAAGCCATATTGAAATATGTACTACATTTCTTTGATATATACTCCACGTTCATTTAGTTTATCATTATACAAATCAAGATATGTTCGTTATTAGTACTCCCCCTTAATATAGTCTTTCTCCCCCTTTTATCATGGAATTGACGAAGGTAAAGAAAGATCAAATTAAACAAGTGTGCCAAGAATGATCATATAACGAGTTATTTCAATTAAAACTAAATAAAGATAGAGTATGTAATTCAAGGAGTCCATTCCAAACTCCACTAAAGAGATAGAAAAATAATATAACCAACCTAGAGCATGTAAACACCAATGCGAGTCAAAGTGCACCATAAAATAGATATAATAAGGCACGTGTGGAAGTCAACGAGTACATAATCCATGGTGTGCCAAATAAAAACACACGATATAATGAGATAAAGAATCACACAAGCTGGATAATCATGATAAAGACGTGATAAACCATAACCAATATATATAAGATGACATAGAAATGTCATCCGATCCCCCTTAAATAACTTTAAAATCTAAAAAACTTGGAATCCTTTAAAACCAAAACTCTCTACGGGATAAGGAGTATTTATCCAAAACTTTTTATGATTAAAATCGTTTAAAAAAAAATTCAAAAATTATTTTTCTTTTCATAAAAATATCCCAACACTTTTTATGTAAAATGCAAATGGAACAAAAACACATTTTACCAAATTCGTCCTTGTTGGGCATGATTGTTGAAGTCGTCTTGAAATTTGCATTGTCGATTGAAGATGTAAGCTTGCCAATTCTTCGATAAACTTGTAGCGGTATACGACATACTAAATTTGACGGACAATGTCCTTACAAATCTCCCCCTATGTCTATGCCGGTACAAAAGAAAAAAAAATCTAATTATCAATCAAAATATGACCTATACAAATCTACCCTCCCATAAACTCAAACGTGAAAAGATAAACTGAACAAGTCTTCAATCTTCAACAATCCACTTTTCAAATTTCCAAGCTTTTATCATCAAGGTGTGCATTCCAAAATCGTCAATTTACCTACACACATGAGACAAAGCAAAAACCTCGTGATGTATCGAGTTTCAAATAATATAAATCATAAACATGAAATCATAATCAAATCTCCCCCATAATATCATAATTCGTTCTCTCCCTTTTTATTTGTACGAAATAGAATGGAAAAGAATAAATCAAGTCACCCAAAAATGGGGTGTCACGGTAAACAACACAAACTATTTTTCAATTTTTTATACAAAAAAGCAAAAAAAATTTGATGTTACAAAAAATCAAACACCATGAATTTATACTAAGACGACCAAATCGTGAAAACAGAATGAATGGGTGTGAACAGATTTGATAGGAAAATCAACTCAATCATATCATATGTGCAAGATGCATAAGTGTATTCCTAACGAATGAACATAAAAAATAGTCATTTGGTGTAAAATTGTTAAATTTAGATGACATCGTCTTAGTCATATCAACAAAGTCAAAGTATAAATGATTTCCACACCAATAATGTCTAAAACGATTTCATGCTTTTCAAGACTTTTAAGGATGTACAAATCCATTTTAATTCTCAAACCAAACTCCCTCATATATATTTTCTTTTCGAGGTGATCTAAATTCTCAGATATTGGAGAATTAGCGAATAAAACTAATGGCCCATTATTGGCATATATTTCTTTTTATTTCCATGCAATATTTTCGGGTTCTTTTAAACCAGTTTGGACCCCGGATAATTAAAATTCCTCAATTTTTAGGTCCAATTTAAACGGCGGCTTAATCGCAAAGGATAAATGTGTACCTTTCGTAGCCCTTCATCATTTATAAAATTCACACAAACTTACGGCAAACGGTAAAAACATGCACACATTTTATTATCTTGTTTTATCGCATTTGGTTCATTTTAATTGACAGAATTGAGATGAAAACACGTAACCAACATTTGATTTGATAAGAACAAACATCAAACAAATCCGTGCATGTGTGCAATAAAGGACAAAAGAGTCAAACATGTTGCTTGCAACAATATATATCATCTCAAAGACTTCAAACTTTATAAAGCACATGAATGACACAATATCTTATCTGAAAACGCTATCAAACAGTCACATGGATATGGCATGAAGTTGTGACTTGATCATCCTAAGTGTGCATTCATATACGGTGCAAACAAAATACAAAACTCTTTTTGGATTTTTCATAATTTTTCTAAAAAGAGAAAATCTTTTTGTATTTTTCAAACACTGTTCAGAAACAACCCAGCAGTACCAATAATATATAACAGAATGAAATAGAGGACTGCAAAAAAAAATTCCAGGGGTCGTTCGAACGAAATGCCATGTCGTTTGAATGACAGGCACTTCGCATGAGATGTAATCTCATTCGAACGAGAAAAATTAAATTCCCAGATCATTCAGACTGTCATGGAGTTTTTTCCAATGGAAAATTTCATAAATACAGTTCCTGAAATTTGAAAGCAGATCCAAACAGTTCTAAAATAGTACCAAAAAAATAGGAAAAACAAAGTACAAATGGTACATACTAGAAATAGGCAAAAAATGTCATCATGTAAATGACTTTATGCTAGCAAACATGGCTAGACCTCAACCGGGAAGTGTGGTGGAGTTTTTCAAAGACGGTGATATCTTTTGAAACAACTCCATCAAATCATGAGAAGTCTTGGTTAAAAACTTTACTTGCTCGCATATATGTGCAAACTCTCTATCATTGTGTGCAATCAAAGTATCATGAGTGGGTGCATGTGTGCGATCATATGTAGGAGTATAGCGTGACACATTACCCAATTTAAAACAAAATTTCCTAAGGTGTCCTCTCTTTTTGCAATGGGAGCAAACATAGACCGGCCTAGGAATTAATTTTTCAAAAATTTTAGGACGTGTTCTCCTAACAGAAATGGGACACCTAGGTGCATTGGGATGAGAAACACGTGAATCAATCACCAAAGTGGGAACTGGCTCGGGTACAACAAAAGAAGTGGACGCACAGTCATGACCTTTTCCTAAACTCTCATCATCACCCAAAACGGGATAGAGAACCATCTTTTCAACTTTCTTAGATGCATTCTCTAAAGGGAATTTGACCTTCGGGCACGTTCGAGATCACTCTCAAGTTGGGATACACGTGTCGTCAGACTAGACACCGTGTCGATCAAGTCACAGTTTTCCCTCCTTAAAATTTCCTTCTCTCTCTCCAAATCCAAAACCCAGCGACCTAAATCCCTATTATATTTCTTTGTTTTCAAGGTCTCGGTGTACAAACCCCTAAAAATTTTTTGGAGCTCACTTCCATCTCCACTCCCAAACTCGCTCTCATCTCCACTAGAAACACTCGAGTCATCACCGTCGCTCTCATCGTGGGACAAAGTGGGTTCGTTCACACGACTCGAAAAAGCTGCACACATCCCATGAGCTAAATCTTTACTGGACTCATCTCTCTCGTCATCCTCATCTCCCTCACTATCATTAAGTGTGATAGCAGTTTCTTTGCCCTTTTTCCTTATCCTAGTAGGACATTCTTTAGCTATGTTCCCTTTACCCTCACACTCAAAGCACCTGATCTCATCTTCCTTATCACTTTCTTTAGCCTCCTCTTTCTTTTTATTTTTCTCAAAAGATCTCTTTTTATTGGAATAATTTTCCTTAGACATCTTAAGAAACTTTTTAAAAAATTTCGCAAAGAGGGGCATATCATTAAAATCAAAATCTTCCTCAGAATCGGAGTCACAAACACTCTCTTTCACTTTCTTCTCTCTCCTCCTAGAAACATCCTCACTCGATCTCGATTGTGTTCTAAGTGCAATCCCTATTTCCTTAGGCTTAACAGTTTGGGGAAACATATCTAATTCGTAAGTCTAAAGATCACCTACCAACTCTTCCAACTTAAGTGTGATCAAATTCCCCATCAAGTTTAAAATAGTGACTTTTGGAATAAAACGTTTTGGAAGGGATCTCAAAAAAAAATTCACAACCCGCATGTTATCAATTACCTCACCCAAATTAAAACTAGTGTTAACAATGTCCGAAAAATGTGCGTAAAACTCATCAAAGGTCTCAACTCTAACATAGTAATGGTCTCAAATTGGGTGGCTAGATTTTGCACTTTTGACTCTTTAGTGTTTCAGTTTTAAAACATCCCATGCCTCTTTAGACGTGGTGCATGTCATAATACGGCGGAACTCGTCGGGAGTGATGGCTCCAAAAATAGCACTCAAACTACGAGAATTAAAGTTAGATAATTTATAATCGTCCTTAGTCCAGTTTGACACAGGTTTTAAAGAAGTGACATTATCAACAGTCACGGTGGGAGGAGTCCAACCATTTTCAACCAACAACCAAACGCGCTCAACTATGGCTTTTAAAGCGGATATCATTCGAGCTTTCCAATAGGCATAATTACTGCTGTCAAAGATGGGCACCCGATTATATAAGTGATCCATTGAAAAAATTTGCGATTTAAACAAAACTAAATTTTTCAAAGAAGATTGATATCACAAAACTTTTTGCGAAAAATATGAATTCACAGTAAAATAGTGAAACTTGCTCTGATACCAATTTGAAACTTCGGTGTGACACGAATCAAATTAATTCGCAAATATTCAATGAAATCCAAACACACTTATTTAATTAGGTGTCAAACTTTGAACAAACGAAATTCAATTTTAGTTCAGTCCTTAAACATGCATCTAAGTGTTATGAACCATTCAAATTACACATGAAGATAAAGACGACCGATTCAGGAAAAAAACCCTTCCGGGTAAAAACCTTTTATAACACTTTGAAGAATTTACAAGACCTTTGACTTACATACAACCTAATAATCGCCCACGAGTGTGTAATGCACGGTACCTTCAGCAAATCTTCAAAGATACGAGAGACAGTGAAATACTCTCCAGGTGTCGGTTCGTCATCTTTGGCTCGTCCACACACGCAGAGACCTACGCTCGATATCCACCGATCTGTTCTGGAGATGCCTTATCCACCGATGTTGAACTTTATCAAATTATCCTTTGGGTTCCACAAAATAACTCGCACAAAAAGCTATTGGGGTTGTGAATTGTAAAACATAAATTGAACCCGCAAAAATGGGTTGGAGAATAAACAAAAACACGCAATACATATTCTGTGTAAACCAGTGTTTTCTCCACATGAAATACAGAACCCTGACACCCTTTATATAAAAATATTTAAGGCGGTGGCGTGTCAGGAATAAACACTTGTCATTCGAACAAAAACTGACGTCATTCGAACGAAAACTGACGTCGTTCGAACGAAACTCTATCTCGTTCGAACGAGATGTGATGTCGTTTCAACGACAACCACTGATCCCCCTTAAATAACTTTAAAATATAAAAAAATTGAAATCCTTTAAAACCAAAACTGTTTACGGGATCAAGAGTATTTATCCAAAACTTTTTATGATTAAAATCATTAGAAAAACATTTCAAAAATATTTTTCTTTTAATAAAAATATGAAAAAGTTGTTACTTAGGCCGTTCAATACAAGATTAAACTATTGAAGTAACTTCGAACTGTTTTTTGAAGAAACTCTTTTCTTTAAATCAAAAATAATTAATCATAAGATGTGTTTAATAAAACATGCACGATATTTGTTCAACATTTTATAGCAGGTTCGGTAAATCAGTTTAAATTAATTAAACTCAGCACAACCATAAGAATGAGATGAGGAGATGTATAAAGATTAAGGACTAGGTGTTTTTAACGTGGTAAAACCTCACCCAACTGAGGAAACATCCACGGTGACTTCTAAGTCACAAACAAAAAATCCACTAAAACAAAATATACAAGTTACAAATTATTTAACACACATGTAAACTAATTAGACCAATACAAGTTTAGAAATGTATCCACTGGTTTGATTCTAACTTCTCTGCAGTTTTGATGTTGATGTGGCTTTCCCAGTTTGCTAACTTCTCCACTTTGTTCCAGTCTTTATGTCGACTCTTGAAGATTCAAGATCTTATGGCCAACACTTATGTGTTGTAGTGTGTCAAGTGTTTGTGATGGTGCTCTAACACATGCATGCACGCACGCACACTTATTTTATACAAACAGTACTATCAAATTAGAGATCAGATCAAAATGATGTTGTTTTCAGTTTCTCTATTCTTTAGAGCCAAAAGACTTTTTTTGACCTTTCAAATAATCCCGAAATCCAAGGCTACCTTGCTCGAAAGACGTTTCAAGGTCTTAATCAATTTCAGAGGGTTTCAAAATATTTTTAAAATTGAAAACCGCTAATTACGATTACAACTAGGTCACTAGTCTTGTTTCATAAGAACTAGAAACAAAAAATGAATTTGTTGATTCTAACGTTTTGAAAAAAATTTACAAAACAGTAATCAACAAATGCGATTTCTCAAGATGAGAAACCAAAATGTGCAGATCTATGTGTAATATGACATGCAATGATCAGATCTACTGTTTCTATGAAAGAGAAATAGAGATCTAACAAGTAATGTCTAAGTTGGAAATAAGATCTCGAACCAAGAGGATAAAACACTTTAAACACCCTTCAAACCCCCAACAACAACACTCTCAAACATACAGGAATAGTGTTTGGTATAAACTGTTTTGGAGAAATGTGTTTAGGGTTTGAAAACGAAAAGGGTTTGGACGATTTTGGGTTTCTCTCTCTCTAGTTTCTCTTTTCTCTCTCTTCTCTCTCTATTTAGATGAACTGCCAAAAGTTCCCAATTGCTGAAGGTAAAGCCTCCTTATATAGAAGGCTAGGAAGGATCGAGAAGGGCTACCCAAATCTAAGGCTGAGGTTTGGTGTAAGGTAATTGACTTTGATCCAACGGTGGAATAACAACGGTGATTTAAACGCACGCTGATTGGTCTAAAGAGGTTCACATGAATTGGGTTCAAACGCATGCAGAGCATTGATAGAATTGATCCAAAGGCTGAGAAGGTGTACGAGTTATGAGTCTACCAACAAACACATATCAGGCCGCTATAAAGCTGACAGATGTAAGGCCCAGATGAACTCACACACGCGTGTTTTCAAAATAATTACACACGCACCCTGAATTCTCAAGCGCATTTGGATTCTACCCAACCAAACATTTAGGTATGAAAATATAAAACCAGTAATTACAAAATGACCCCAAAATCTTTTTTAACCACATTTTAATTTCAAAAAATCATTTAAAAATTATTAAAAATTCCCAAACAATTATTAAAACCAATTTTAAATGGGATTAAACACACACAACTCTCACACAAACATTTTATGCAATATATATGTTATGAATGCAATCCTAATGTGGGTGGGTGATTTAGAATATATCTTTAAATAATCAATTAAGAGGAATAAAGAGTAGAGTCTGAGGCTTTTTAGAATCTAGGAAATGGACTCAATTTTGTCACTATTTCAAAACTAGATGAGCACTTATACAATGTAGACTCAAGTGAGTCAAGGGTATAAGGTGCTTCAATCTCCCCCTTTAGAAATATGAGACAAAATCTCCTTTGAGTCATCTAGGGCTCGTAGGGCTACAAAGAAATATGGAAAAACCTATTCCTATACAAAAAATATATCTATCTATTTTCTAGAAACAGAAAATTACATAACTCAACTAATTACAAACCAATACCCGACTAACATATGTTGAATACAACTGTACATAATCCTACAAAGAATTACTAAGATCAAGCTTATTAGAAATATGTACCTACAAAGAATTACTAAGATCAAGCTTATTAGAAATATGTACGAAAAAAATGAACTCATAAGACTCAAATTTCTCCCCCATTTTGTCTCAAATGGACAAAGGGAATATTACTCAAGTCATAGGAGTTTATTCAACACTCACCATTCCTATCGATTTTCACAAAGCAAGAAATATATTGTAATCCAAAGGTTTGGTAAACATATCTGTGAGTTGCAAATCAGTAGAAGGATAATTAATTTCTAATTCCTTAGTCTCAACTAATTCACGTATAAAATGATGTCTAATTTTTATATGTTTTGTTCGCGAGTGTTGAATAAGATTTTTAGAGATATTGATCGCACTTTGATTATCACAATAGAGATCTAGTTGATCTTCTTGAATACCATAATCATTTAGCATTTGCTTAAGCCAAAGTGATTGAGCACAACAACTACCAGCGGTTATGTATTCAGATTCAGCTGTTGATAAAGAAGTGCATTTTTGTTTCTTGCTACTCCATCCTACCAAATTATTATCGATATAGTAACACGCTCCTGATGTGCTCTTACTATTATCAGTACATGATAACGTGACTTTTGTGTGTAGTATGTCGTTGTTGTTGAAAGCCAAGTTAGTCAAAACCTCAAATACCTACAAATAATAATAAACTCAAGTGTAGAGGTAAGTAAGGGTATCAATCCACTTTCTAGGGAGTAAAGCAAACGGAACAAATTCAAATGTAATTCACTATTTATTTTCTTTTTTGTGCTTTTTCACTTTTCTAATTTTTTTTAGCTTTTTCAATATTAAAACAATTGGGTGAGGTGAGATCTAAATTAAAGTAAACTAAATGAAAATAACTAACTAGAAATTTACTAAAATGAAAATAAAGTCTAACACTAAAATAAAAGATAAAGTGAGGAAAATAACTGTGAGAACAATCAAGGAATGGAATTACACCACAAATTTTAATTATTCTAATTAATTAATTTAATTATTTGAATTCTCCCAAATTAATATCAAAATTACAAATCAACTCTCGTTGCAAGTGTAATTAGAATAGTAATCTTTTAGAAAGTTAAGTTTAACACCCCACAACTCTAGAAAATTAGATCAACACTCCTTTTAATTAATCACCCACTAGGATCGATCAATTAGAATTTATGTCAATCTTAGAAATTAAATTTAGAGTTGAAATTCAAATGATAATACCCCACTTAAGAAACCCCTATCTCTAGTTCGAATCTAAAATGGGTATTATCACTAGAATTTCGATTTTCTCTCGAAAATCATTTACCCTCTCTCGAGGCGTAAATCTAAGGATGAGGGATCAAATTTAACATTCAAAGGCAAATTTCAAGTAAGCAAACTAATTAAACTAAAATAATATCAAATAAGGGTTTCACCCCACCCCTTGAAAGGGGTTTTAGCCTAACATGATATGAAACATGACAAATTAATATTCAAAGGCATAAAATAATAAAAGAAGGGAAGAGAACAATCAAACCAAATCTCTTTGATTAAGTTGAACTCCAATCCTTGAAATTGAAGCATACACCCTTTAATTGATCTTCCAAATGATATGAAATTAACTATCCACTCAATTAATTCTCTAACAATATTTAATCTCACAAATATCTAAAAATAAAAAAATGAAAAACTATTTACAAGGGAAAATTTTCTCTACAATTCTCTCTCTAAAATTCCTATCTAGTTGATCCTTCAAATGGCCTTGAGGTCTTCTTTTATATGCAATTGGAGCTAAGGGGTAAAAATGGAAATTGGCAAGGGTGTGCATGTGGGAATGGTGAGAGCACATGTGCATGGGGGTGTGAGGTGAGGATAAATTCAGATTTGATTTGAGGGATATTTTGGGTGTTTGGTTAGAAGAAGTTAGTTGGGGGGTTTTAAGGGTATAATGGGTAAATGGGAATAAAGGGTTTAAGTGGGTTCATTAGGCACATGGGCATTGACTTGGCTTTGGTTTTAAAGCAGGTGATGAAATCGTGGAATGCTTGGGAGTGGAAATGGGTTTTGAAAGATGGATTGGTATTGGATTTGAGAGGGGTTAAACTTGGGTTTGTGGTGAATCGGGTCTGATAGAGGTCGGGTTGTGAATGGGGCAGACCCGAAAATGGGTCCGGTTTTCGGGTTGGAGAAGGAGGTAGCTGCCAGGGGTGGCGGACAAGGGTTCGACAGGTCCGGCGAGTAGTCGCCAGCAGGTGGTAGTGTAGAGGTCTGTCGGTAGGGCAGAAGACCACCGGCCGGAGCAGGGTGGTGATGGTGGTTATGAAGGAGTAAGGTTGTGTTGGGTAAATGAGTGGTGGTGAGAGAGTTTTGCAGGTGGGTTATGGTAGTGGTGAGTTTGGAAGTTGAGATGGTGGGGAAAGAGAATGAGATGGTGGGTTTGGTGGTTGAGGAGAGAGAGAGTGTGAAGTTGGAGGTTGAAGATGAGTGGGTGTATTTGGTGTGTGAGGGTATAGGGTAAGGTGGGTGAGGGTGAGGGTTTGGTTAGTGTTTGGTGTAAGTGAGGATAAGTGGAGTGTGTGTGTTTAATTTGGACCCCTAAAAATAATAAAAAGACTCAATAAAAATTAATAAAACTAAAACTAAAACTAAAAAAAATAAAATAAAATATAACTAAAAAAAATAGAACAAACTAAAAATAATAAAAATATTAAAATTATAAATAAAATCCTAAGCTATTAAAAATTAAAATAATAAAACAAAAGAAATAAAAAATGAAAATCTAATAAAAACAAAAGTCCTAAAAATATAAAATCTAATAAACTAAAATAAATAAACTACTAAAACTAATCTTAATAAAATAAGACTAAACTAAAAACTAATCAAAATCAAAATAAAGTAAAATGATATTAATAAAAATAAAATAGAAAAATAGAAAATAAAATCTAAAAATTCTAAAATAAATCCTAAAAATAGAAAAGCCTCAAACTAAAAATCTAAAAAATAATAAAATGACACAAATAAAACACACACGGTTTTGGGGTAAGTTTGGGCTAGGTTTAGGCTCGGGTTAGGGTACGGGAGAGGTATATAGCTCCATAAAATGCGCAATTGCCTTGAAATATAGCTTTTGACACCGCAATTGACGTTAACCCTGCATGATAAACATTTAAGCACATAAGACCCATATTGTCGAGAAATAGCAACTAAAGTACGACTATTCGGGGTATAAAATGTACAGTTTTGGGTGCTTATCACACCACCCCCAAACAGAGTGTTGCTAGTCCTCGAGCAATAAGATAGAGAGAAAGAGACAGATAAGTAACCAAAAGTGTACCACTTTCGCGGGCACTTGCGATTGCACTTAGCATGTGCAACAAGCCTTTAAACCTATAGGTTGCCCTACAGGACGAGTTGTGTCTCGTGAGGGTTTGCAGGGAATATACCCACAAAATTCCTTATTTGCAAAAATTATTGAAGGGCACTCAATCTCTTATTAGATGTAGAATAATCGCACAATCCATCACATGAGAAATATTTTTGAGAAATACAAGCTAGAATTTGTAAAAAGTTAGCTAAGTAAATACTCAAGGCACATCCTTCCTAGAACTCAACGTGTGTAGTGTGAATCAGTCAAAACGGGTCGAGTATCATCAAAGTAATTCCTAGATTGCCTTGTCGGAATCAACGCTTCAACTTCAAATCTCACGGATATATCTCTCTCAAACGAACTCTCGAGATTAGGGTTAGTGTATCGCTCTTGTGTGTGAGGAGGTGAGTAAATGTAAGCAAGTTCAAACGTCTCACACACATATATGAAAGAACGAACATTTTGAAAGAAAAGTGATCTCATGAAAGAATGCTAACCACTATAGTGAGAACGTCGAGTTATTCACCACGTTGACTTTCATTTGCCCGAACACCTAGGGGAGATATGGATGTATATGGGTGAGGGTAAATGAAAGTGGGATGGATGGTATGAGGTGTGATGTTTGGATTTGGTATGTAGGTAGGATGGTGATGTATGGATGAATATGGATGGATAATGGATGAAAGATGGATAAGATATGCGATAGAAGAGTGTATACACTTTAGGCACAAATGTCTTTATTACTAACTACAAACTCTCTTTCTTTTCTTTTCTCTCTTTTTTTTTCGATTTTTCTTTTTTTTTCTTTTTTCTTTTTTTCTTTTCTTTTATTTTTGCTATTTTTTGTGTTTCTCTCTTTTTTTCTTTTTTTTTTCTCTCTTTTCAATCTAACAATGAAGACAATTACATTTGAAATCACACTCTTTTATTTGAAAATGATGGATGATATAAATGGAGGTGATAGGTGGATGTGTGGGGAAATATATGGATGGTGAGGGAAATATATATGAGATATGGGAAAGCATGGGAATGTAATAAGTGAAGTGTATGGGTGAAAATGGATGCAAAATGGGAAAGCGGTAGGTGTATGGATGAAAATCTAGTGTTCGGGACAAATTTCAAGACACGCGTTTCTTACAACTCGAAAATGATGTCGTTCTCAGTGATCAACCAAAGTTTTATGAAAGATAATGAGATCATATAACAATTTAAAGTGCGGACCCAAACGAAGATGAATCAACTTGTGACTCGGAGATTGCGTAAAACACTCGAAAAGGGTGAAAGGCACAAATCTCACGGGCTAAAGTCTCTACTAGTGATCCTTAAGGTTATCTTTAGAATTGTAGTACTCCTCAACTCTAAACGTAATGACATGATAAGTGTGCAAATTTTGTTGAGTCTAGAAATTCATGGTGCAAAATGCCTTGTTATGTATTACATAAGCTATTTAGAAAAAATATTCTCTAGCTTGATTCCTAGACTTTAGAAAGATAGATGATTGAAAATTCACATCAATGAGTGAGATGAAAGAAACTGCACGAAATTTTAAAAATCAGGTTTAAAAATCAAAATTTTTCAAAAGAGGCACGATTTTGATAAAATTCCCCACCCCCAAACAAAAAGGAACATCGTCCTCGATGTTAGGTAAAATGATTTTTAAAATTGAGAGCATAAGGTAGGAAAGAGTTACCAAAATGAACCGCTAATGAGGTGGACATGTGAATCCAAGAATAAACCTGAGTAAGAAGTGATAAAAAAAATTTACAAGTCTATAATCATGGGAAAACATAGGGTGATGTGAAACACCACCCCCAAACAGGATGAGACTAGTACAAGAAATGCGGGCTGCCTCCCGATAGCGCTAAGTTTAACGTCTTCAGCCAGACCGATGGAATCTCACCCTAAAGATAAGATCTATGAAAGCACGGGGTGGCGGAAAAATGGGTGATGAGAATCACCCCCAAACAAGACTGAAGCGTCAGTCTTGCTGGATCAGGGCTATAGGGGTCAATGCACTTGTATGGCAAAGTGCATCACGCGATGCAAAGCATCGGTGGACCATGGGTGGGTGGGGATTAAGGTAAGGGTGAAGAGGTATCGGTCACGGGCCTTGTTAAGCGTAAAGGTGAGGGCGACTAGGGCCCTATAAGCATACTGCTCAAGTTGTATGGGAAGGCAAAAGGGTTTGGTAAGTGGAATGGGATGGGCCTCATAAAAATCACACGACCGTTCTATGAATGGGCGATGATAATGGTCGCGCCGTGACACACCAGGGAGCTGTTGAGAAGAATAATCAACACCACTAGGAAGTAGTGTGCATGGAGGAACAAGCTCGGTGTCACGGTGGAGAGTAGAATAAAATATACTCTCGTAGATGGTGGATGGCTTCAAGTGAGGATCTAAATATGTAGATGGAAACGTGAAATGTGCAAAATCATGATCCAAACCAGGTGGTGGGGTAGAAGGAACAATGGGTGGGTCGGGTGGGATAAACGGTGGAGGAAGATGATCCAACTCAAGCATGGGAGACACACACTCATTGGGAGGAGTAAAGGAATACTCACAAGGGAGTGTGGTTTCTAAAGATGGAGTTGTCAACTTCTCCACAAGAGTAGCATCGGTAAATGGGGTGGGTGGGTAAGACGAGGCTCCAATCTCAGAGATAGAGGAATCACTAGAAATATGAGGCTCAGAATGATCCATGCATTGTGGGACATCATCCATATCCGGATAGTTTGGAACTATCACGGATTCTATCTCGGGAAAATGGTGAGCACTCGTAGCCGGAGCTAACCTAGGATAAATTGGTTCCTTGGGAACACAAGGGTGAAGGTCGATAGGTGTAGACTCGGGCATTTTTTTTAATATGACGGGAGTGGGAACAGTAACCGCAAGGTGAGGTTCATATGGACATGATGGGGTTGGATCAGGCTCACTAATGAAAGGTATGTCAACACAATTGTCGACTTGGGACCCGGACCATGGAATGGTCTCAACTTCAAGATTCTCGGGGTGGTAGGGTTGGTCACACTCAAATTCTGTGGCACAAGACGACGCATCATCACACTCGGTTGCGATGATGGATGGAGCCATGGGAATATCCGACTCTCGCGCACACACCAATTCATTTAACCTTTGTTCAATCCTTTGGAGAGCTTGAGTTTGAATTGCTTGCTCATGCTCAAGTATGAACTTTTGCAAGAGGGTTTCGAGAGTGGATGTGGATGAAGGTGTTGGTGGAATGATGGGTGGTGGTGGTGGGTGAGGTGGACACAACACGCTATAATCGGGAGTGTATGGAGAATACTCAAAGGAAGTGTGTGGGGTGGGGCCAAGTGCATCATACACGAAAGGACCGATTTCGTGATGGACAAATGGTTGATGCGCATGGGGTGCGTAGTGAGGAAACTGATCGTGACTGGGTGCACAAGTTTGCCATGACGACTGTTGGAACGTGTGAGGATCCACAACATCGGGTTGGGATACGTATTGCATGGAAGGGTGATCAGGCCTCCACGAATAACTGGGGTACTCACACAACTCGGGATTAGGTATAGCAGGGTAGTAGGCCGAGGTGGGTTCCGAAACAGTGTCATATGGATACACATGTTCCATGGTGGGTGCGTAGGGATATGAAGAGTATGGGCACTCATGGGACATGTGATCGGCATAAGAATAGTGGGTGCATAACAAGGGAGGAGGCACAGTGACACTTGACACCGAGGGTGATGGAATAGGAGGTGAGTGCATAGATGGGTCAAGAGTACCAACGGTACTCGTGAGAGAGGTGAAATCATGAAGAATATTATAAAGAGATCGCTCGGGACCACTCTCACACGTGTCACGTGTCAATGGAAAATGACCAAAGTAGTCCCTTAAAGGACGTTCTTCGGCCATGAGGGGGAAAATATTTTTTTTGATTTTTTTGATTTTTTCTAAAAAGGAAAGAAATAAAATATTTTTGGATTTTTTCTAAAAAGGAAAGAAAGAAAATATTTTTGAATTTTTCTAAAATGAAAGAAAGAAAATATTTTTGGATTTTTTGTGAAAAATAAAGGAAGAAAAATATTTTTGGATTTTTTTGAAAAATAAAGGAAGAAAAATATTTTTGGATTTTTGGATTTTTTTTTTTTTGTTTTTTTTTTTGAAAGAAAAGGTGGGGAAAAAAATATGGACTCTTTGAATTGGACGGACTAACTAAAATCGACTACCGAAAAATGGAATTGGACACACACACAAGTCAAGAAAAATTCCTAACTAGCACATAGCCAATTTTTATCTTTAGATTTAGCGAAAGGGTAGTCCAATTTTAATTAAGTCCGTGGGCGATAAAAATCACGGAAATATTTTAGTGATCGCCTTTGCAAAATGTTCTCTTAGTGGGCTACCTAGTTGATTGATTTTAAATTTAGTGATGGCTAGGGTAGCACACAATGGTAAGCGAGTGAGTCGGGTGATGAAATCCTTTCTCATGAGTGACCGGGTGTAGGTCTTAGCAATTTAATTCATCACACCATTCGAAAATAAATGCGAAAATAAAATCAAATAAGAGCACACAAGAGCACACAAAAGAATTGACTCGCTAACAGGAGAGGCGCGAGAGTGTAAGAAATGTACCTCCCACGGTTTTTAGGTCGTGGGGTGCAGAAAAAGTTGAGTCGACCGGGGGGAGATCACGCCTATCTCAGTCGTCCCCGGGAGTCCTACCGACCCAAGGTAGAGAGGCTTTTAAATCCTCGCCAATGGGCGCCCTCTCTCTACCTTGTCCGGTTTCCCTATCACGCTTGGCTTCAATTATTACAAATTTAAATGAAAAATAAATGGTGTCCTATGCACCGCAATACAAGCCAAGATAATAAAAAGTCCTAATACAATCCTTCTAATAAAATGCAAAAAATGGTACTAAAATGAAAAAAAAGTACAATACAAGTGAATTACAAAATGGAATCCGCTCCGAGCTTCACAATCCCAAGAACGGCAACGGCGCCATTTGATAACGTGACTTTTGTGTGTAGTATGTCGTTGTTGTTGAAAACCAAGTTAGTCAAAACCTCAAATACCTACAAATAATAATAAACTCAAGTGTAGAGGTAAGTAAGGGTATCAATCCACTTTCTAGGGAGTAAAGCAAATGGAACAAATTCAAATGTAATTCACTATTTATTTTCTTTTTTGTGCTTTTTCACTTTTCTAATTTTTTTTAGCTTTTTCAATATTAAAACAATTGGGTGAGGTGAGATCTAAATTAAAGTAAACTAAATGAAAATAACTAACTAGAAATTTACTAAAATGAAAATAAAGTCTAACACTAAAATAAAAGATAAAGTGAGGAAAATAACTGTGAGAACAATCAAGGAATGGAATTACACCACAAATTTTAATTATTCTAATTAATTAATTTAATTATTTGAATTCTCCCAAATTAATATCAAAATTACAAATCAACTCTCGTTGCAAGTGTAATTAGAATAGTAATCTTTTAGAAAGTTAAGTTTAACACCCCACAACTCTAGAAAATTAGATCAACACTCCTTTTAATTAATCACCCGCTAGGATCGATCAATTAGAATTTATGTCAATCTTAGAAATTAAATTTAGAGTTGAAATTCAAATGATAATACCCCACTTAAGAAACCCCTATCTCTAGTTCGAATCTAAAATGGGTATTATCACTAGAATTTTGATTTTCTCTCGAAAATCATTTACCCTCTCTCGAGGCGTAAATCTAAGGGTGAGGGATCAAATTTAACATTCAAAGGCAAATTTGAAGTAAGCAAACTAATTAAACTAAAATAATATCAAATAAGGGTTTCACCCCATCCCTTGAAAGGGGTTTTAGCCTAACATGATATGAAACATGACAAATTAATATTCAAAGGCATAAAATAATAAAAGAAGGGAAGAGAACAATCAAACCAAATCTCTTTGATTAAGTTGAACTCCAATCCTTGAAATTGAAGCATACACCCTTTAATTGATCTTCCAAATGATATGAAATTAACTATCCACTCAATTAATTCTCTAACAATATTTAATCTCATATATATCTAAAAATAAAAAAATGAAAAGCTATTTACAAGGGAAAATTTTCTCTACAATTCTCTCTCTAAAATTCCTATCTAGTTGATCCTTCAAATGGCCTTGAGGTCTTCTTTTATATGCAATTGGAGCTAAGGGGTAAAAATGGAAATTGGCAAGGGTGTGCAGGTGGGAATGGTGAGAGCACATGTGCATGGGGGTGTGAGGTGAGGATAAATTCAGATTCGATTTGAGGGATATTTTGGGTGTTTGGTTAGAAGAAGTTAGTTGGGGGGTTTTAAGGGTATAATGGGTAAATGGGAATAAAGGGTTTAAGTGGGTTCATTAGGCACATGGGCATTGACTTGGCTTTGGTTTTAAAGCAGGTGATGAAATCGTGGAATGCTTGGGAGTGGAAATGGGTTTTGAAAGATGGATTGGTATTGGATTTGAGAGGGGTTAAACTTGGGTTTGTGGTGAATCGGGTCTGATAGAGGTCGGGTTGTGAATGGGGCAGACCCGAAAATGGGTCCGGTTTTCGGGTTGGAGAAGGAGGTAGCTGCCAGGGGTGGCGGACAAGGGTTCGACAGGTCCGGCGAGTAGTCGCCGGCAGGTGGTAGTGTAGAGGTCTGTCGGTAGGGCAGAAGACCACCGGCCGGAGCAGGGTGGTGATGGTGGTTATGAAGGAGTAAGGTTGTGTTGGGTAAATGAGTGGTGGTGAGAGAGTTTTGCAGGTGGGTTATGGTAGTGGTGAGTTTGGAAGTTGAGATGGTGGGGAAAGAGAATGAGATGGTGGGTTTGGTGGTTGAGGAGAGAGAGAGAGTGAAGTTGGAGGTTGAAGATGAGTGGGTGTATTTGGTGTGTGAGGGTATAGGGTAAGGTGGGTGAGGGTGAGGGTTTGGTTAGTGTTTGGTGTAAGTGAGGATAAGTGGAGTGTGTGTGTTTAATTTGGACCCCTAAAAATAATAAAAAGACTCAATAAAAATTAATAAAACTAAAACTAAAACTAAAAAAAATAAAATAAAATATAACTAAAAAAAATAGAACAAACTAAAAATAATAAAAATATTAAAATTAAAAATAAAATCCTAAGCTATTTCAAATTAAAATAATAAAACAAAAGAAATAAAAAATGAAAAATCTAATAAAAACAAAATTCCTAAAAATATAAAATCTAATAAACTAAAATAAATAAACTACTAAAACTAATCTTAATAAAATAAGACTAAACTAAAAACTAATCAAAATCAAAATAAAGTAAAATGATATTAATAAAAATAAAATAGAAAATAAAATCTAAAAATTCTAAAATAAATCCTAAAAATAGAAAAGACTCAAACTAAAAATCTAAAAAATAATAAAATGACACAAATAAAACACACACGGTTTTGGGGTAAGTTTGGGCTAGGTTTAGGCTCGGGTTAGGGTACGGGAGAGGTATATAGCTCCATAAAACGCGCAATTGCCTTGAAATATAGCTTTTGACACCGCAATTGACGTTAACCCTGCATGATAAACATTTAAGCACATAAGACCCATATTGTCGAGAAATAGCAACTAAAGTACGACTATTCGGGGTATAAAATGTACAGTTTTGGGTGCTTATCAGTACACCCTGCCCAATCGGCATCAGTGTATCCGATTATAAAACTAAGAGTATCATTGGTGCACCAAAGTCCTAAATTTAGAGTGCCTTTTTATGTATTTAATGATTCCTTTGACACAAACTAAATGGCTCTCTTTAGAATTATTTTGATAGCGGGCACACACACAAACTGTGTACATAATATCAGGACGCGAGGCAGTAAGGTATAGTAAGGTTCCTATCATACTACGATATAGAGTAGGATCTATGGATTTACCATTCTCATCCTTGGATAATTTGGCCATAGTACTCATGGGAGTTTAAGCAACTTTTGCTCTTTCAAGCCCCAATTTTTTGACAATCTCTAAAGCATATTAAGATTGCAAAACAAATAAAACTTCTGAATTCTATTTGACGTGAAGACCCAGGAAAAATTGTAACTCTCCTATAAGAGACATTTGAAATTCTCTATGCATAATTTCATAAAAAGATTTAACTTCTAAAGGGTAAGTTGATCCAAAAATGATATCGTCGACATAGACTTGAGCTATAATGATATCTTTGTCAGAATGTTTGATAAAAAGGGTTTGATCATTTACACCTCTCTTAAAACCTTTATCTAAGAGAAAGTTGGAAAGACACTCATACCAGGCTCTTGACGCTTGTTTAAGACCATACAACGCCTTTTTAAAACGATCAACATGATTGGGATATTGAGGGTCGATGAGCCCTTTGGGTTGTTCAACATAAGTCTCTTCAGTCAAGATTCCATTAAGCGTAAAATACAAGTAGCAAGCTATTGTAAAAAGAAGACGAATAGATTCTAAGCGAGTAACAGGGGAAAAAGTCTCGTTAAAATCTATTCCTTTATTTTGAGAGTATCCTTGAGCAACTAATCTGGCTTTGTTTCTAATGATTATCCCACTTTCATCAGATTTATTTTTAAATATCCAATGTGTGCGAATAACCTTTTTATGATCAGGCTTGGGTATAAGATACCAAACATCATGAATGGTAAATTACAAAAGTTCTTCCTGTATAGCAGAAATCCAATGAGGGTCATTCAATGCCTTATTTACATTCTTTGGTTCCACAAGGGAAACAAAACATGCATAGTGAGCATGGTTTCTTAATTGAGATCTTGTACGTACAGGCTCACTAGGGTTACCAACAACGTTATTTAAGGGATGATCTTTAGAAACCCAGTTAGGTACTTCAGGTGTCTCAATTGGTAAAGAATCATCTATTTCTCGAGAGTCATTTTCTAAAATATTTTCAGACTCTTCCACAATAGTTGGTTCTCCAGTATTACTCTCAACAGTAGTGCCACTTACAATAACATTTATGGATTCCATTAAGGTTTTTGTGCGAAGATTATAGACTCGGTATGCTCTACTGTCAGGCGAATATCCTAGGAAAATAGCTTTATCTCCACGAGTATCAAATTTTGATAAGCGTTCTCTGTCTTTGAAGACATACCACGTACTACCAAAGGTTCTAAGGTATTTAAGATTGGGATTTTTTCCATACCATGGTTCATAAGGAGTTTGTTTGGAATTCTTCCTAAGATAGACCCTATTGATAATATGATAAGCAGTACGAATAGATTCTACCCAAAAATATTTAGGTAAGCACTTTGAATGAATCATAACACGTGCCATCTCTTGAAGAGTACGATTCTTTCTCTTAGTAATTCCATTTTGTTGAGGAGTCTTAGGAGCACTAAACTCATGTTTGTAACCATTATAGTCACAATACTCTATAATTCCAGTATTTATGAATTCTCCATCTCGATCACTACGAATTCTATTTACTTGAGCGTCTTTCTCATTTTCAATTCGAAGTAGAATTTTCAAAAAGGTTTGGAAAGTATCAGACTTTTGTTTTAAGAAGGCCACCCAAGTAAATCTAGTGAAGTCATCAACCATAACTAGAATGTAACTGTGTCCACAAAGACTAACAGTACGAGAAGGACCCATTAGGTCCATATGGATGAGCTCCAAGGGTTTAGAGGTAAGGATATCCTTAACTTTCTTATGAGTTACCTTAACAATTTTTCCTTCCTGGCATGAACCACATACAATATTAGAGATAGGTTTGATTTTTGGAATTCCTCTAACCATTTCTTATGAAGACAATCTACTAATGTTATCGTAATTTATGTGACCCATCCTATTATGCCATATTTCATTATCATCCATTCTGGCAATGTTACAGACCTCAATACTAGTCTGGATAATATAACAATTGTCAGGAATCCTGAGTCCTGTAAGAATGCACTCACCTTTTTCATTTAAAATTTTGTAATTATTCTTTGAAAAGGTGACAGTATGATTTGAGTCACAAAATTGCGAGATACTAAGTAGATTAGCCTTAAGACCTTTTACTAGAAGAACATTTTCAAGAACAGGCATTCCTTCTTCTTGGAGTGTTCCTTTACCAATGATTTGAGATGATACACCATCACCAAAAATGACTTTTCCCCCAATAAAGCTGGTTTTGTTTAAAAGTTTTGTATCATCACCAGTCATGTGCTTTGAACATCCAGAGTCTAAATACCAACCAAAATGGGTGTGTTCAGCTTTTAAAGTAGTAATTATAATGTTACACTTCATCTGGGGTATTAGCTCATCTTTTCTAACCCAAATAGCTCTTATTTTTATTTTGCGCATATTTGCTCTCATTTGATAAAATTTGCGAGCTTTAGATTTTTATTGAAAAATGTTTTGCGCATGAGTTTGATTTTTATGGAAAATATGAGCATTTGGTTTAGGAAAGTGCCCAGTTGTCCTTCTTGGAAAGGTTCTTTTAGGTTTGGTCTTTCTCTTTCTATAGTTAGAGTTTTTATCTAGTTGTCTAGGCTGGACATAATTGTTACGGCTTCTCCTAGAGTAGTTAAAGTTATGGTATAGAGGAGTATTACAGACAGGCTTTACTAAATGTCTAGAGTTGCAACCTTCAAAAGAATGATCGTATATGTCACATTAAGAGCAATATAGATTTCTTAAAGAGGGTATATCCTTAGGAAAGTCTCTAAACATAGGTTTCATGGGATTTTGATGTTGAGTCTTATTCATAGGGAGTACAGTTTGAAAAACAGAACCACTCTTCCGAATTGAGGGGCAGATGTATATAGCCTTAGGTTGACTATCACACTTAGAGTAACTAGATTCCCCATTATCAAACTTTTATTGTTTTTCATCAAACTCATCTTTTAGGGAATGAAAGTCTGGGCAAGTTTCTATAGGTCTTTTGCCTCTTGACACAAACTTGATTGATTTAAAGTTTTTAGTTTGTGTCTTTAAATTTGGGCAAAACCCTATTGTTGATGTAAAAAACTAGATTGCTCTAATTATTCAATCACAGATAAATAAATAAGACAAAGATTTTTAAAGTGGTTCGGCTAGGAATAAAGCCTACGTCCACTGTTATGTTATTGCTGAGTGTTTGTGGAATTCTTGATTACAAATTCTCTCAAGAAATTCCGGTCCCCTTGAATGAGGATGATACATGGTATTTATAGCCTTGAGGCTGTACATGAAAGGTTCGATACATTAAATGACATACGTATGAAAGGGTAATACATTTAATGCAGAGTGCGTGCCAAGAATATAAGCATTCAATGAATATCTGAGCTGTTGATTATCTGGCAATTAATGATACGACCGAGGTGCAGCTCGGACCGCCATAGCTGTTTGCTGATCGGGAGTTCCTCGGAACGTTAGAGTTCCTCGGTGTGATAGAGTTCCTCGGTGTGATAGAGTTCCTCGGTGTGATAGAGTTCCTCGGTGTATTCTCGTTGCTCGGAAAGAAACATGGCTGGTCGGGAAATGATCTTCCTCGCTGCTATTGTGCCACGTAGATTGACACGTGTCTTCGTATTATTCGTCCACATCAGCATATTAATTTTGGTATCAACAGAAGCCCCCAATGTTTCATATTTCGAACTTTGAGGAGTATGGAACATTCTTTCTCGGTATATGGCAATATTAAATGTCCTTCCTGGGTTTTAGGAACATTGTATTCAAATTTCCTTCTTATTTCGCAGTTTCCGCCTTTTTTTTATAAACGCTTCGATCTTCGTGCAATTTTTGTCCTTTTAGCCGCCGGAAGTTCAGTAGTTTCTTTTTGGTAATCATTTCTTTCGCCGCTTCCCAATGCAAAGTATTTAAACTTCTTTGGTAACTATACCGTCGTCTACGCTTTCCATTTTCTGCATTCAAGCTTTCTATTCTCTTCTTCTCTCGTGCGTTCATCCTTGTTTCCGTTCGTTGTCAACACATCTCCTTTCTTTCTGTAAGATCTTCTTTCTTTCTTCTGTATCTCTTTTATTCAATATGGTTTATATCGTGGAGTCTGTTGAGAAATTCCGTTCTGATTTTTCCATTCCTTCGTGGGTAACTCTAGAGGTTCTTTCTGAGCCTTTAGATTACTTTCGATTGGCTGAGGGACATTGGTTCCCCAGTCTTTTTGTTGTTGAATGCGGTTTTTCCTTTCCACCAAACTCATTATGTCTTGAGTTTTGTCAATATTTTGATCTTGTTCCTGCAAAAATAGCCCCGAATTCGTGGAGAATAATTAACGGGGTGCACAAATTAAATCTAACTCATGGGACTCGTATTGGGATCCCTGAAATTATGTTTTGTTATAAATGGGCCGTTCTAGATAATATTTATTATTTAAAAACTAGGTATTTGAATAGGGCTCTTGTAGTTAATCTCCCTGACTCAAATAGGGATTATTTTGAGCATGGGTTGGTCATAAAAAATTGGCAACATGCGCCTTTATCTGGGAATGAAGTATACAACGGTCCCAGATGCCCCCCATACGGCAATGGGATAGGTTTATTTTTCATTTTATTTTACTTATGAAATTATGCTTTCATCCTGTTTGACAAAATGTATGACTGATATTCTATTATGTATTTGTTTGCAGTTGATAGCAAAAGAAAAACTCCAAAAGAGTCAGAAGTGAATATCAAGCATTTGAAACTTATCTGGAATTTGCATAAGACCATTGCTGACGAGCATATTAGATCTGCTTCATATTTACTACAGTATAAGAGTTATACAACCTCTTATACTGCTCGCCCTGTTGAACCAGCTTCAACACCAGAAAGTTCATCTTCAGATTCTCATATCCCCCTATCTCAGAGAATGGGCAAGAAAAGAGCTCCTCCTGCTCTATTTGGTGAAATTTCTTCTGCTGTTGGAGTCCAGAAAAGCAAAACTGATGTCCCGGAGGGGACTAAAAAAGTAGATGCTGGTTCCTCCAAAATTGCCGAGAAGCCCCCAGTGGCCCCGAGCAAGAAGGATGCTTCTGCTGATGTAATTGCCATCTCTTCGACCAAGACTTCTTCCTTGGTTGATGTTGCTGATCGTCCTTTGAAGAGATTGAGGAAATCATCCTCAGTTAATCTCGCTGGAACTGCATCTTCTCTACCCGCTGGTGGTAGTGGTGTCTCAAAAATTATTCTTCCGAGTTCTTCAACGAGCTCAGTTATACCCGAGGTTCTCGGGGTTGATGAAAAAATTCCTAGGGACACATTGACATCCCTAGCTGCTCGCCATCTTTCTTCAGTAAATTTCTCATACCTTTGATCTTTCTTTCTTTTTCTTGAATTCTTGTATTTTTGTTGACTCTATTGTTTTTCTTATCTTTCAGCTGGTGAACTGCTTCAATACCATCGTGAAGAAAGATCAAGTTATTAAAGCTTCCACTTCCTCGTCCGATGTTGACGATGCTCTGTTGGGTTTAACCCAATCTGTGAAGGAATCTCACCAACAGTACATCGAGGAGAAAACTGTTTGGGAGAAAAAATTGGCTGTGGCTGAGGCTGATAAGATGAAGATGGCTGAAACCTCCAAGAATTTGGAGGAGAAAATTAAAGATTTGGAAGTTAAACATCAGGAATCTGATGATAAATTGAAGAAGGCAGAAGAAGAAATATCTACTCTGCGAGATATTAAGGTTAAGAAAAAGGAACTGGAGGTGAAGCTCTCCTCGGAGAAATCGAGGAGAAAAGTTGCAATCAAGAAACATTTCAGTGTTGGTTGGGAGAAAGGATGGGAGAGAGGGATAGCTGCAATGACGTCCCAAGTCCAATATGGGGAGTTGAAATACTTCTATGATGGTTGGGTAGCTGCTCTGCAAGAGCTAAAAGTCCAAGATGATTATGAGCTATTCCAACGGCATCTCCCTGGTCCTCCTCCACCAATTGTGGAAGAAGAAGAAGATGAACCTGCTTCAGATGAATCTTCCATGGCTATGGGCGATCAAGTTTCTGCCTCTCAACCATTTGCCACCGAGGACATTTCCTCCATGCCTCCTCCTCCCGAGAAGACTCCTCCCGATCAAGCTCTAGTTATCACCGAGCAACCGAGCTCCTCGTCCCAGCCTCCCGAGAAAGTCTTGGGGGACAAGGAAAAGGTGTGAAGTTGTTCGGTAGTCTTTCTGTATTTCCTTGTAATCGAACGATGTAACTTTTTGATGATCTAATAAAATATATCTTTGCTCATCTCTGTTGTTGATAACTTTTTTTTGTTGATTGTTGTCTTTTTCTTGTCATTAGTTTGTTGCTAGAATGGAATTGATCTCTTCTCATGATACCGAGCTGATGCAGCAATGTCATCAATACTATAAGTTGGTCATACAGATCTTAGTACATCGGAAATTGTTGATATCCTTGGTGACGGTGCTTCAGAGCAGGCTATTGAAGCTTATCAATACTTGAAAGCTTTACTCGACCGAGCAGTGGCTAACAATGTCGCTTACTATGAGTTGATTGAAGAGCTTCATGGTTCCTTAAAGGATCTTCAAAATCAACATAACGAATCAATGGCTTTGTTACATGAAGATTATGAAAATAGATACCAGCAGCTCTCTTCAGAAACAGGCCACAAGAAGATCATTGCTGGGTATGACGTCAGGGAGAGGACCCTAAAAGGTGAAATTGAAGCCTGTAGACAAATCGCTGAGATCCTGGAGCAAGAAAATAACAATTTGCAGAAAAATTAGCTCAGTATGAATCTGCTGCTTCATCCTCTACTGCATTAATACCAGTCACTGATGAAGGCTTCTCGTTCTTAGAAGTCGAAAATGCCAAACTGAGGCAAGAGCTGGAGGACTTAAGAAGATCTGCTATTTCTGGAACTGCTCGGGGACGAGGAAGAGGTTCTCGGGGGCGAGGAAGAGTCAGCCAAAATGTTGAGGAAGCTCGCACTCAGTCTATTCTGGAAACTCAAGCATTCCAGTTGAAAGTAAAAGACCGTGCTCTGACTGAAATGTCCAATAAAAATCTGTCTCTGGAAGATCAGCTGGCATCAATGAAATCTGCCTTGCATAACAAAGATCTCTTTGCCAAAAGCCTTCATGAACAATTGGATAGATTAACCTTCCAATTCCATAAACAGCCAAGAGAATTCTGGATGGCGGGATACAATGAAGCTCTCGTTCATCTGGATGCTCGCATTGAACATGCTAATAATGAAGGTTACAAGCAAGGATGGTTAAATGCATTGGGTGTATTAAAGTTGGAGCAAGGGCATTTTTTATGGGACTATCATGCTCCATCGTTATTAGACCTGCCTGTACCACCTTTCAAATTGGATATGGCATGGATTCCAGCTCGCTCCATTCCTCGCAGTCTAATTTCGAAATATCTTGGTGATTATAGCCTTCACTCCCAAGCTGAATTATCTCGTCCTGAGCATCTTTTGGATACGCCTTCTGTTATGAACGTCAGAATGCTCAGAGATGTTAATTTCATCAATTCTCCCCTTTGCCTAGAAGACCCTCCTGCCGGCGAGGAACCTGTTTCTAAAGCACAGGGCAAAAAACCAATAGAATAGTAATGTCCATGTAACAATTTTGTAATTTGTAATTTATTCCAGATTAATGAAAAGATTTTCATTTTCTGTTTGCCAATTTTGTTTTATCAAGCACATTTATATTTGTACATATGTATCTATGTATCTATTAAAAAGCTAACAGTATTACTGTTCAATAAGCAACTTGATAAAAGGTTACAAGTATTAGTAATGTTTCTCGATCACTTAATAATAAAGTAATGAGAAAAATGTTCAAACTGTTTCCAACCAACCAAGGTGGGTGAATAATGTTTGTCGACTAAATACAGCTCCGACGAACTATACTTGGTTTGATTATAAAATTGCGTCCGACCAACTAAGATCAATAAGTTGTCCTCGCCGACCAACTACAGTTATTGGGTTTTTATCCCCGACCAACTATACTTGGTGTATTTTTTAAACATTTTGTTCTTCAAAGAACTCATTGTAACAATATTACCTCCCGACTAACATAAGTTGTAATATGAGAGTATATTTTTATCTTACCAACCGTGGTTGATCCTGCTGGTGTACACTTTTTGGCTCCTTAAAGCTTTTGGCTCCTTAGAGCATTTTTTTTTGGCTCCGTAGAGCATGTCCTCCTAACCAAAGGAGGTTGGCTACTTATAGCACTTTTTGCTCAATAGAGCTGTCCTCCTAACCAAAGGAGGTTGGCTCCTTAGAGCACTTTTGCTCCGAAGAGCTGTCCTCCTAACCAAAGGAGGTTGGCTCCTTAGAGCACTTTTGCTCCGAAGAGCTGCATTTGTTGGCTCCTTAGAGCACTTTTGCTCCGAAGAGCTGTATTTGTTGGCTCCTTAGAGCACTTTTGCCCCGAAGAGCTGTCCTCCTAACCAAAGGAGGTCGGCTCCTTAGAGCACTTTCGTTGTATAGTGTATTACACTAGTATTCCCCGAAAAACTTTCATCCAGAAGGAAAGAATGGTGAAACATCTTCGTTTTATTCATAATGAGAGAAATGCTTTACATTGGACATCATTGATAATACTTGCGCAGGTGTTCAGCATTCCATGCATTTTTAAATTCTTCTCCTTCTAGAGTTGCTATTCTGTAAGTTCCTGGTCGAACAACCTCTGTAACTCGGTAAGGTCCATGCCAGTTTGCTTCTAGTTTATTCTGCTTCTGAATGACCTTCTTTAGCACATAATCCCCTTCTTTTAAATCACATTTCTTTACCCTCTTGTTGTAAAACAGAGCTGTTCGTTGTTGATAAGCAGCATTCCTAATGGCTGCCTCTTTTCTGACTTCCTCGAGCATATCTAAATCCATCCTTCTCATCAAATCACTGATCGGAGAATTGAAATTTAACACCCTATGTGTTGGTAGGCCCAACTCGGCAGGTATCACAGCCTCACTTCCAAATGCTAGCATATATGGTGATTCTCCTGTTGCTGCTCGGGGAGTTGTTCGGTAAGCCCACAAAACTGACTGTAGCTCATTAATCCAATTTGCTTTAGCCTCACTTAACCTCTTCTTCAACCCATTTAGTAATGTTCTGTTCGTCACTTCAGTCTGCCCATTGCTTTGGGGATGGCCTGGTGCTGAATGAAACTTCAAGACGTTTGACTGATGACAATAGGCAGCAAATTCTTCATTATCAAATTGTGTTCCATGGTCTGTGATGAAAGCGTGGGGGAGACCATATCGACAAATGATATTCTTCCATATGAACTGATACACCTTCTCGTACGTCATATCAATTAGTGGTTCAGCTTCCACCCACTTAGTAAAATAGTCTACTGCCACGACGAGATACTTGAACCTTCCTCGGGTCGTCGGCAGTGGTCCAACCAGATCAATCCCCCACATGGCAAATGGCCAAGGTGATATTATGGGTGTCAACAATGCCTGTGGAGTTCTTCGGATGGAAGAAAAACGTTGGCACTTGTCACACTTCTTAGCATAAGCTATACAATCAGCTCTCATCGTCGGCCAATAGTATCCCTGTGTCATCACCCTTTGCAGTAGGGTCCGACCTGCTACATGAGCTCCACAAGATCCTTCATGGATTTCTTCAATCAATTATTTGACTTCTGATGGATGCACACATCTCTGCAAACCTGCTATAATTCCTCGTCTATACAAAACACCATTAGTTAACACATACCGAGCAACTTTATACTTCAATTTCTTGGCAGCTAGTTTGTCCTCCGGTAGTACTCCTTCTTCAATGTATGCTCTGATAGGATCCATCCAAGATGGTCCTAAATCAAGGGTAATAATCTTCATCGTCAGATCTTCTTCTATGCTCCGACTTTCTAATACTTCAATTGGTATTGTTCTTCGCAGCTCGGTGCGCGTAGCTGACGCTAGTCGGGCCAATGCGTCTGCTCTGGCATTCTCCATTCTCGATATCCTCACCAATTGAATAGCATCAAATTCTTTCAATAATTCCATCACTTTTGCATGGTACTTCACCATTAACTCTCCCTTCACTGCATATATTCCCATCATTTGATTTACAATTAACTGAGAATCACTGAAAACAATTACTTGACGTGCCTCCATAACTCTCGCCAAATGAAAACCTGCTATCATAGCCTCATATTCAGCTTCATTATTGGAAGCTTTGAATTGGAATCTCAAGGCGTACTCCATGTCAATATCATCTGGAGAATTTAAAACAATCCATGCTCCACAACCAGCCGTGCAAGATGATCCATCTACATATAATCTCCATGTATGTAACTCGTCTTCAAATTTCTTATCTGTTAGAGTTCCTCGGTGAAATATCATCTGTTTTCTTTCATCATCCCCGGGTATCCTTCGTTCCTCGTCGATCATTTGTTCGTGCCCTTCCACCAACCGGAGTTGGTCGGGATTTAAATATGATGATTTTTCTACATCCACAAGTCCTTTTACCAACCTTGGTTGGTTTGGATCTGTGTCTGTCGATCCTGTATCGTCCACAGGTAGGTCAGCAAGCATCTTTTTCTCCTCAGGGGTATCAGGGTATGTGAACTCTGCTATAAAATCTGCCACGGCTTGCCCTTTCAACGATGATCTGGGTTCATACACAATATCATATTCACCGAGTTCTATTTCCCAATACATCAATCTTCCTGATTTTTCTGGCTTGTGAAGGGCTTGTCTTAACGGCATGTCGGTATACACAATGATGGTATGGGCCTGGAAGTATGGTCTCATTCTTCTACTTGCTTCAATTAATGCCAGTGCCAATTTTTCCAGCTTTGGGTATCTGATTTCCGCACCTCGGAAGGCCTTGCTTGTATAATAAATTGGCTTCTGGACTCCATTCTCCAATCTGATCAACGCCGAGCTAACTGCATTTTCTGATACTGCCAAATACAAGTACAGCTTCTCTCCATTTATTGGCCTAGACAACAATGGTGGGGCTCCCAAATACTTCTTCAGATCTTGAAAGGCTTTCTCACATTCATCAGTCCACTCAAAACTTTTTCGTAGCATTTTGAAGAATGGGAGGCATTTATCAGTTGCTCGGGATACAAATCTGTTGAGTGCTGCAACTCGTCCGGTAAAACTTTGCACTTCTTTCTTCGTCGTCGGGGATCGCAGCCCTAAAAGAGCTTTGATCTTTTCTGGATTTGCCTCAATACCTCGTTGGTTGACGATGTATCCGAGGAACATTCCTTCTCGTACTCCAAAGGTACATTTCGTCGGGTTAAGCTTCATCTGGTATTTATCCAGTTGATCAAAAGTTTGACTCAAGTCAACCAAATGATCTGCAGCTCTCTTGCTTTTGGTGAGCATGTCGTCGACATAGACCTCCATATTGCGGAAGATTTGTTCGGTGAATACCTTGTTCATCAACCGCTGATATGTTTCACCTGCATTTTTTAAACCAAAAGGCATAACATTATAACAATAAGTTCCCCTTGAGGTAATAAAAGAAGTACTTTCCTTGTCTTCAGGTTTCATTTTGATTTGGTTGTAGCCAGAATAAGCATCCATGAAGCTGAGTAGCTCGTGTCCCGAAGTAGCATCCACTAGTTGATCAATTCTGGGCAATGGAAAATGATCTTTTGGACATGCTTTGTTGAGATCAGTAAAATCAACACACATTCTCCACTTGTTGTTCTTTTTCTTTACCATCACCACATTCGCCAACCAATCTGGATATTTCACGTCTTCAATGAATTGGGCTTTCTGGAGTTTCTCGACCTCCTCTTGTATGGCCTGGTTCTTCTCTGGACTAAACACCCTTCTTCTTTGCTTCACAGGTTTGATCTCCTTATTCACATTGAGTTCATGACATAAGAAGTTTGGATCTATTCCTGGCATGTCTTCATGACTCCAAGCAAAAGTATTCTTCCTATTTCTCAAGAAAGTTATCAACTCCTGTTTTATTGAAACATCCAACGACGACCCTATCTGAGTTATTCGTTCAGGATGCTCGTCGTCCAGGATAACAATTTCTGTAGATTCCACAACCTGTCCTTTTACGAGTTGAGATTCATCCCTAGGGTCAAGAGTTTCAATTTCTGTGCTTTCCTCCACTTGGTAAGTAGTAGTCTTTTTCTGTAACTCTTCAAGTTCCTCTTGCTCGGCCGACGAATAATAGCATTCCCGAGCTACTTTTTGATCACCTTTCATAATTCCTACTCCAAAATTCGTTGGGAATTTCAAACATTGATGAACTGTAGATGGAACTGCTTCGAACTTCTTCAATCCAACTCTTCCCATGATGATGTTGTAGGCGGACCGCACATTCTTATCCATTACAAAAAAGCGTATTCTTTCCGTTCGACAAGCAGGCCAAGTTCCAATGAGTATATCCAACTTGATCGTCCCAAGTGGAAAAACTTTCTCGCCAGCAAAACCCAGAAGGGGTCTGTGATAAGGTTCTAACTGAGATAATTTTAAATTCAAGCTATCAAAGCATGAATAATACATGATGTCTGCTGAACTACCATTGTCTACTAACACCCTTGAAATGACCACATCCTTCATCCTCATTTTGATCACCAGCGGATCATCATGAGGGTAGAGAACACCTGCCAGGTCGTTTTTTGAAAAACCAATCACTAGCTTCTCTTTGTTTACTTTCCTCGGACGATCATCCTCGGCCAGGTTTATTCGCTGAATGTATGAACAATCTTGAGCCTCTCCGAGATAAGCTTTTCTTTCTGCAGTAAGGTCTCCTCCTCCTGCATCTCCTCCTGTAATAACATTACAATCAAATGACCCAAAACGTATGGAAAATACCTCTCGTTCAGGTTTCCTTGGCTTCTTGGGAAGATCGGGGTCATCATCTGGATCCTCTTCATGGTCCCTCCTCTTTTTCTCCTCTGCACGACGAGGAGATCTAGATCTTTCTCTAGTTCTATCATCATTCTTCCTCTCACTCCTGCGATCTACGTACTTTGATAATTTTCCTCTTCGGATGAGTGTTTCAATCTCGTTCTGAAGGGCTATACAATTTTTGGTCATATGGCCATGATCTTTGTGAAATTCGCAATATTTGGTCTTATTCCTCATGTCGGGATCTGTCTTCAGTTTCTCTGGCCATTTGATTTCCTCGTTATTCCTGATTTCTTCCAAAACATGATTAATACCCACTTTCAATGGAGTATAATTATCATACTTCTTTAGGGCTTCCAACTTCATCCTGTTATTCTTGGAATATTTGTCACCACCATTACTTTTCTGATCTTTCTTCTTAGAATTGTCGACCTCCACTTTAACTTCTTTATCCATACTCTTCTTCGCAGCCATAGCCTCCTCGGCATTCATGATTTTGGCCGCCTTTGCCATCAACTCCGACATATTTTTAGGTGGATCTTTAGCCAAAGTGTAATACAGCTTGTTAGGCAGCAAACCACTCATCAAAGCAGTGATTGCTGTCTTTTCTTCATAATCTATGACTTCCAACTTTTCGTTATTGAAACGAGTTATGTAATCTCTAGTACTTTCACCTGATTTCTGTCTAACACTTAGCAAGTGTGCTACTCGCTTTACCGGCTTTGCTCCAAAACAAAAATTTCCAATAAACAACTCGGCTAACTGAACAAAAGTTGAAATCTTACCCCGAGGAAGATTATTGTACCATATCTGTGCAGATCCAGTAAGAGTTCCCGAGAATGCTCTACACCTCATCTCGTCGGGAACATCGTAGATATCTGCAGCAGCTTGGTATTGTTCTATATGAAGTACGGGATCTGTCTTTCCATCGTACTTGGGAGTCACTACGGGTGCTTTGAATTTCGACGGCGTAGGGAAATCCACAATGGCTTGCACAAAAGGTGTTCCTTGAACAAAAGTTCTCTGTAAGGGATTTCTTGCCTTAGCCATTTCTCCCAGTCTATCCTCCAATCGTTGAATGGAACCTTTCCATGCTTCATTCCCTTCCTCGGGTCGTTTAGTCCGAGCAACTGATTGCTCTGACGTAGCTTCCTGAGATTTATCTCGACGAGTGGTTGGTCGCGATTGCGCAGATCCTTCTCTTAAACCTGGTGGTGGTCGAAAACTTCTTGATGGAGCCCTAGGTGGACTCATGTTCCTCCTTGGTCCTAACCGACTGAAAGGAGATACTCTACTTAACCTCTCCAAAGCGCTAGTTCTCTCCGGAGAGAGAGTGATACGTTGATCTGTATCCGAAGCCCGTATTGATGAAGTTCGCCCAGGTTGATAAGAAAAATCATTAGACTCCTCATTGGGATATGACCCAGTGCGTCTAGATTGCGATTGCCTATGATCACTTCTTTGCCCTGAATAGGTAGGTGCACCGCCCTGAAGAGTTTGAATGAGTCGCCTCATGGATTCTTGCATGGCGGTTTGTCCTTGAGCCAGATTCGTCATAATCCCAGCCAGATCTGGGGATGCAGATGGATTTGGAAGATTTCCAGTATTTCCAACATTTCGATTACTGGATTCTGGATTATCAGCCATTGGTGATAAATGATTTTTATGAAAAACGATAATAACAGTCGTTTCCCACAGACGGCGCCAATCTGTTGATGTAAAAAACTAGATTGCTCTAATTATTCAATCACAGATAAATAAATAAGACAAAGATTTTTAAAGTGGTTCGGCTAGGAATAAAGCCTACGTCCACTGTTATGTTATTGCTGAGTGTTTGTGGAATTCTTGATTACAAATTCTCTCAAGAAATTCCGGTCCCCTTGAATGAGGATGATACATGGTATTTATAGCCTTGAGGCTGTACATGAAAGGTTCGATACATTAAATGACATACGTATGAAAGGGTAATACATTTAATGCAGAGTGCGTGCCAAGAATATAAGCATTCAATGAATATCTGAGCTGTTGATTATCTGGCAATTAATGATACGACCGAGGTGCAGCTCGGACCGCCATAGCTGTTTGCTGATCGGGAGTTCCTCGGAACGTTAGAGTTCCTCGGTGTGATAGAGTTCCTCGGTGTGATATAGTTCCTCGGTGTGATAGAGTTCCTCGGTGTATTCTCGTTGCTCGGAAAGAAACATGGCTGGTCGGGAAATGATCTTCCTCGCTGCTATTGTGCCACGTAGATTGACACGTGTCTTCGTATTATTCGTCCACATCAGCATATTAATTTTGGTATCAACACCTATTCCAGTTCGATCGTCAAAATTGGTTTTTGAATCAGCAATAAAGCCGTCAAAACAGTTGGAACTATTTTCAAATTTTGCAAATTTTTTGAAAACAGTTGCTGTCTTTTCTTTAGATTGTTCCAATTCTAATAATGTCCCTTTATATTTTTTCTCCAGAGTTTCATTTATTTCGATCAAATCTTTCAATTTTTGATTAAAAATTTTGACTTCATTTTCATGAGTTAGACATTGGGTAGTATACTCTTCACCGTTAAGTTTAACCATTAGACTAAGGTCTTCTAGTTTCTTAGTGAGATCTTTCACGGTCTTTTCTAGTCTAGTACTTTTCTTGAGAGTTTTGTCAGAAAGTGTGTGAACATCAGGGAGGTCTTCAGTATCCGAATCACTAAGTGTAGTGTGTGACGTGACCCCTAAGGATTCAATTCTTGAACTCCCACACACATTGACATCGTCATTATCGCTTTCCCTTTGACTCACACACCCCGTTGTAGAACTAGCAATATTCTCAGAAATTAAAGCATCTAAACCAGTAGCAGCATGATTCATAACAACAGAAGTAGAGCTATTATCATCATTCGCATACAAAGGCACAGGCATATCATCATTATAGATTATCTTGGCAAAGAAAGACATGCAAGGATAAAAAACATCAGATGATTCAGGTTCCTCATTTTTAGAATCACTTGAATCATCCCATGTTTTGCAAATGTTGGCCCTAGTATGTTTATTGGTCCTGTTCAATTTAACTCTATAGTCTTGTGCTATATGACCCAATTTTCTACATCTTAAGCTTTCAATGTTCTTGAAGTCTTTGTTAGGTCTCGTATGAATGTCCTTGTGGTGTTTGTCCTGACCTTTCTCATGAGGTTTGTGGTTAGACTGAGTTGGATAATTTGGCTTGCCTTGTCTGGTTGCTATTTTATTTCTAAATTTGATAATTTTCTTAAACTGTTTTAACATCAAGGCAATTTGATTATCTAAACTATATATATCACGTTCCTCATCAGAGTCATTATTGGGAATAATAAGCTCAGGTCTCATCAGCTTGGAGGAAAAACTCAAATTGGAACTAGTCTGGTTTTTATGGGTTTGGGTCAATGGTTTCTTAAATTCTAATTCCATTTCCACAGTTCGCAGTTTACTACTGAGTAATTCAGGAGTGAGATTTTGGTCACTCATTTCCTCAATAGCATATCTTTTGTTATCAAATTTCTATGGTAATGATCTTAGAATTTTAGAGACAATTTCATATCTATCATAAATTATCCCATTATCATGCAATTTGGTCATAATGTCAGTCAATTTCATGTAAAAGTCATCAAAAGATTCAGAGTCTGGCATAATTAAAGAGTTATACAGCTGGACAAGCATTTGTGTTTTAGCAGCCTGAACTCTAGTGTCACCTTCATGTGTAGTAATTAGAGTATCCCAAGCTTCCTTAGAAGTAGCACAAGATGAGATCCTTTTTTAGACATAAATATGACATTCTTTCCTTTATTATTGTTTCGAGAAACTTGCACTTTATTAATCCTCTCATTACTTCCTTCAGTGGCTGGTTTAGTAGGATAAGTATATCCACTTTCAACAATATCCCAGATATTATCTCCCAAGTCTCCTTGTATGAAAGCAACCATCCTTACTTTCCAGTAAGCAAAGTTGTTTCCATCAAAGAGAGGAAGTCTGGTCAAGTTACTAAATCTCTCATTTTTCTCGTCCATTGTTTGATTTTAAGAAAATAATTTTAGAAACACAAGATCTTTAAAGAAAAATTCCAATGATCTGATACCAGTTGAAAAAGTTATTACTTAGGCCGTTTAATACAAGATTAAAATATTTAAGTAACTCCGAACTGTTTTTTGAAGAAACTCTTTTCCTTAAATAAAAAAGAATTAATCACAAGATGTGTTTAATGACACATGCACGATATTTGTTCAAGATTTTATAACAAGTTTAATAAATTAGTTTAAATTAATTAAACTCAGCACAACCATAAGAATGAGATGAGGAGATGTAGAAAGATTAAGGACAATGTGTTTTTAACGTGGTTAAACCTCACCCAACTGAGGAAACATCCACGGTGACTTCTAAGTCACAAACCAAAAATCCACTAAAATAAAATATACAAGTTACAAACTATTTAACACACATGTAAACTAATCAGACCTATACAAGTTTAGAAATGTATCCACTGGTTTGATTCTAACTTATCTGCAGTTCTGATGTTGATGTGTCTTTCCCAGTTTGCTAACTTCTCCACTTTGTTCCAGTCTTTACGTCGACTCTTGAAGATTCAAGATCTTATGGCCAACACTTATGTGTTGTAGTGTGTCAAGTGTTTGTGATGGTGCTCTAACACATGCATGCACACACGCACACTTATTTTATACAAATAGTCCTATCAAATTATAGATCATATCTAAATGATGTTGTTTTCAGTTTATCTCTTCTTTAGAACCAAAAGACTTTATTTGACCTTTCAAATAATCCCGAAATCCAAGGCTACCTTGCTCGAAAGACGTTTAAAGGTCTTAATCAATTTCAGAGGGTTTTGAAAATATTTTTGAAATTGAAAACCGCCAATTGCGATTCTAACTAGGTCACTAGTCTTGTTTCATAAGAACTAGAAAAAGAAAATGAATTTGTTGATTCTAACGTTTTGAAAAATATTTACAGAACAGTAACCAACAAATGCGATTTCTCAAGATGAGAAATTAAAATGTGCAGATATATGTGTAATATGACATGCAATGATCAAATCTACTATTTCTATGAAAGAGAAATAAAGATCTAAAAAGTAATGTCTAAGTTGGAAATAAGATCTCGAACCAAAAGGATAAAACACTTTAAACACCCTTCAAACCCCCAGTAACAACACGCTCAAACACACAGGAATAGTGTTTGGTATAAACTATTTTGGAGAAATGTGTTTCGGGTTTGAAAACGAAAAGGGTTTGGACGATTTTGGGTTTTTCTCTCTCTGGTTTCTCTCTTCTCTCTCTTCTCTCTCTCTCTCTCTTCTCTCTCTATTTAGATAAACTGCTAAAAGTTCCCAAATGTTGAGGGTAAGCCGCCTTATATAGCAGGCTAGGAAGTATCGAGAAGGGCTACCCAAATCTAAGGCTGAGGTTTGGTCTAAGGCAATTGACTTTGATCCAACGGTGGAAGAACAGTGGTGATTTAAACGCATGCTGATTGCTCTAGAGAGGTTCACAGGGATTGGGTTCAGACGCATGTAGAGCGTTGATAGAATTGATCCAAAGGCTGAAAAGGTGTACGAGTTATGAGTCTACCAACAAACACATATCAGGCCGCTATAAAGCTGACAGGTGTAAGGCCCATATGAACTCACACACGCGTGTTTTCAAAATAATTACACACGCACCCTGAATTCTCAAGCGCATTTGGATTCTACCCAACCACACATTCAGGTATGAAAACATAAAACTAGTAATTACAAAATGACCCCAAAAGTTTTTTAAACCACATTTTAATTTCCAAAAAATCATTTAAAAATTATTAAAAATTCCCAAACAATTATTGAAACCAATTTTAAATGGGATTAAACACACACAACTCTCACACAATTATTTTATGCCATACGTATGTTATGAATGCAATCCTAATGTGTGTGGGTGATTGAGAATATACCTTTAAATAATCAATCAAGAGGAAAAAAGAGTAGAGTCTGAGGCTTTTTAGAATCTTAGGAATGGACTCAATTTTGTCACTATTTCCAAACTAGAAGAGCACTTATACAATATAGACTCAAGTGAGTCAAGAGTATAAGGTGATTCAAAATATCCCAACACTTTTTTATGTAAAATGTAAATAGAACAAAAATACATTTTACCAAATTCATCCTTGTTGGGCATGATTGTTGAAGTCGTCTTTAAATTTGGATTATCGATTGAAGATGTAGGTTTTCTAATTCTTCGACAAACTTGTAGAAGTATATGACATACTAAATATGACGGACAATGTCCTTAGAGTAGGGATAGTATGATGATGTGAGTTCTAGGTAATGTTCTCAGAAAATGGGATGAAAAGAAGATAATAGATATTAGAGATACTACATTGGGGTATAATATATAAGGGATCCTTGGATATTTCTCCTTCAGTGATTACTGTGACCACTTCTTCCATACTGGGAGCAGTACCAGGAGCATATGGGTAGGTAGGGTTGAGAACAGTTAGTAACACATAAATTTCCATAAGAAGAGTAGGAGTAACGGTGAGGGAAATACCACGGATAATTGATGTAAAGCTGGACTCAGAAAGCACGACAACGGTGTTAAATTCTCGAACGAGATCATGATATAAATGCTTTTTATTAATGACTTGGTTCCCTATACTCAGTCGATGTCTTTGCTCAAGCACACTTGACCCAAAAGAATGATTATTTCAAAGAGAATTCTAGTTAATGGTATGCTCGTAGTGAACAACACAGAGTTGGAAATTCTCAAATCGGGTAAAAGTCGCTGGGTTAGAAAATCTGGGAGGATAAAGTTACTTAGAATCGAAAAAGGTTTCCCTAGACCTTTGTCTCTTAGAAATCCAGTACATGGTCTTACAAATAAATCCCAAACCCAAAATCAACAAGAAATACTAAAAAAAACATGCAAGATAGGAGTTAAATCTGTGAATCTAATTCATATTAACATGAAACAGTATACAATAGTCCTTAATAGAGTTGAATGGTAACTCTAAAAAGACAAAAGAAAAAAATCATCCTTAAACTGATAAAGGAATGTCAAAATAAATTTTAGATCTTGAAGATAAAGAATATAAGAATCTTACCAAATGAATTCTAAAATAGGAAAAAATAGAGTAAGTGTCCAAAAAGCTTCAAGAGAATCCAAAAATAGGGTAGGGTAGGTTGATTTTTTGAAGTACAGAGAAAAAGGTAGATTTGCAAAAGTGATAAAAAAGGTGATCTGGCGCACTTTGAGACTCACTGTTGTTATAGCTATGCTTTTCGTTGGTCGCGACCTTCGCTGGAGCGATGATGATTATCATTGCAGTGAGAGGCTTTCACTGGCCGCTCAATTGGCCAAGGAATTCTTAGTTATCTCAAATGAGTGTTCGACTCAAGGAATAACTCTCAAATGATACAACGTGATTAGTCTCAAATGATCTACTTCGAAAAATAACTTAAATAAATAAAATTCAATATATTTTCGTTTATGAATGTCATAATCAAGGTTTAAATGGATATTTAAAGTACTTTATATGGAGAATAAACAAGCTTAGTAAAATATTCATAGCATGTTCCAAGTTAATATAAATAGCATGTAGGAAATAACTCGTGTGAGGGAAAAATGTGTACAAACATGAAAATTCATCCCATGAAATCAAAACAAATATCAAAGAGAAGTTTAACTTGAAAATTCCAAACTTCAAATAATTTTTATTAAAAAGTTTAATCTTTTCCTTGAAAAAGTAAAATCTTCAACTAACAAAGTTTTCCTCCTCGTTAAGTGATTATTTGGTTAAAACCTTTGTTTCACATCCTTGATATTTCTTAATTTTTGGATGGATGTAAATCTTTGAAACATAACTTTCAAACAAATTTTGCATGTGGTGGTTTTCACACATTCATTACTATGACGGAATACTATTTCTAATTTGTAAAGGTAGTATTATCAAATCAAAGTTGTAGACCTAACTACATCATCTCTCATGATTTTGACATATATATTTTCAACTCCAACCATGAAGATAAAAATCTCATAAGTGTAAAGGCTAAAATGATACCCTTTTTCAATTCACATACATTTTGAAAATTTCGTAAAGCATTACTCAAAAGTGTTTTGTTCTGTAGTTCATTAGATAATTCTTAAAATGTAGTGTGGTGTAAGTGAGACGAGTTATGACATTTACTCAAGATAAATTAAGCTCGTTGTCAAAGCTTTTGAATTCTAAATGTAGAGTTCATAGTCATAAACACAACCAAGATACAAAAATTATGTGGGAAAAAGTGAAATAGATTAGTCTTAGCTATTCATCAAAGTGACCTAAAAGTATACAGTCACATAAAGTATCTATACACAAATTTTGCAAATTAATCATCAAAAAGTAGAATGAGCCAAGGAACAAGATAAGCACTATAAGAATTCCTAAGGTCATAGTGAAAACTTCTAACAAGTAGAAATCGAGGGGATCAACAAGTGATTTGGTCTACTTTCCAAATATACAAAATGCAAACGATCCTTCCTAATCCATAATTGTCTAGCATAAGGCAAATCGATAGTAGGTTGAATCCTGGGGACATTATCAATTCTTTTTACCTCTTTTCCATGAATATGTCTAGGATTTTCACGTTGATTTCCTAAGATATTATTCCTAGCATTATGAAAGTGCGAGGTTAATTTAAACAAATATAAAATTCTCCCAAGTGTCCTTTTCTATTACAATAATCACATTTATAAGCACGTGGATGTGGCATATGAGAATAAGTCTTTGGGAAAACCTTGCTAACATGTTGAACCTTTTCCAACTTAAAGAAAAAAATCTTTATGATGACCTTTTTTATGACAATTTGAGCAAACACAATCTTTAGTGGGTCCTTTATCATCATACTTATGATTTTTGCAAACGGGAGGAGGCATAATATGATTCGCTTTCAAATTATTCATCCTTATATGTTTTCTTTGTTTATGAAAATTCTGGAAATCATGATCAAAATCATATGAATGATTTGACGTCAAAGGCTTGTCATTCAAAGACTTTCTTCTTGGATGTTCACAATAGTTTGATTCTAATTCTAAAGATATATCTTTAAATTTCTTTAAAAGTTTGGCACTTAGATTAAGACTATTTTGATATTCCACTTTTAGAGTGTCCATAAAAATAGTTAAATTATCTCTCTCCTTTTTCAACGTGGACACACATTCTTCCTCAACCAAAGGCAAATTATTATCTTTGAATAATTTGTCAATAAATTCTAACAAGCCATTAAAGTTACATCTAGATATTTAACTATAGATTGTGAGGAATGAGCATGAGCATCAATAGATTGAAATAATTCATATTTTTCTTTGACAGAAGTAAGCTCATTAAAAAGTTTGGTTTTCTCATTTTCAAGGGAGCCAATTTTATTAAGAAAAATTTCCCTATCAATAGAAAATCGAAAAGATTCATGATCTTCAATTTATTTGATGGCTTTTTCATTTTACAAATGTTTCACTCTCATGGAAAGTTTAACATTGGTTTTTGATAAAATCTTATGTTGAGAAACAAGCACATCAAGAGGAGAACGTAGATCACTATCTTTAAAACCACTGGCTTGAGTAATAGAAATGTTTGTGTCAAAGTGATTCAAAATGTTAGACGAAGTGATAAGTCCAGGTAAAGCATGACCTTTCTTGATTTTCGTCATTTTACACCTTTGGTTATTCACATAAATGTCCATAATCACACACACTTGATCTACCTCTAGGTGATAAAACCTAGCGAAGAGAGGTCTAGCTCTAATATAAGTTGAGAGTGTGTGCGCTCAAACCCGAGATGGGCAAAAGGTACCTAATTAAAATCTCTTGTAAACATATGATGAGGTTTTCTTTTCAATTCCAAGTTAGGGTAACAAATAAAATCATTAAGGTCTATGTGGCAAATCTTTTGCTAAATATATTACATCAAATTTTTTCTTCAATATTTAGGTGACTTAATATAAATGCGAATAGGTAAAGAATATAACACAACACCGAGGAGTACGAGGAAAAACCCACAATGGGAAAATTTTCGGGCTAGCAAAATGATAAATGTATTATGGTAGAGTTTTACAACCAGAATAAATAGACTTATAACCCTCGCGACACTATAACCTACCACACACTCTTTCCCAATATTTCCTCCGTAGAAAGTGCCAACAACTGGAGAATGCTACACAATCATGACCGATCTTGGTCCACAACCAATGTCATAACGTCCTTATGCCAAAAAATAGTATTCATTTAAAGTTTGAAGCAAACTTTCAACTTTTAGAGTTGAAGAAAAACTATGCATTCCAAAATGGACCAACGATTAGAAGCCTCTAATGAGTGAGGTACCACTTTCTAGTTGTGTGATGACCTAAGGTGAAAGTGTCTTTGAAAATAATGGCTCAACTCACAAAGTATATTTTTGAGATATATGAAATCTAAAAGTAATACAAGAACAAATTAGAAAGAGATTTTTTCATGATTTTAATTTTTTTTTAAAGTAAACAAGTTCACTTCAAAGTATTTTTAGATTTCATAAGTATTTAAACTTAAAATATCTCGAGAATATACTTAAGAGAAAAATAAAATTTTGAAACTTGGAAGAATACAATATTCAACAACAAATAAGTTTTTTTATCAAAATATTTCTCTCTCCTTAAAATGATTCTTGTCCACAAAGAAATCGTAAAATCACACTTTCACACTTTTTTTTTTATCAAAATATTACTTATACACACAAGCTTGAAATAGAAGCTTGAGGGGACAAATAGGTAATAGTTAGGCTTACATGAAGTGACATAGTGTAAAAAGTAAAAAATATTTGGTAAGAACTTTAGTTTGCACGAGTACCGAGAAAGACCTGCACAATCTAGTTCAAAAAGTAATTTTTGCACTACTCTGACACTTGTCACCGGAGTGTCGTTGCAGCGAGATTTTCTATCATTGTGGCAAAACTTTAGCGATGGCATAAGTCTAGCCAAAGAAGAAAAACTCTGGATAAAGGCACGATCAGCGAGACACTGTTGCCGCAAAGAGAAAAAGTCTTCCCGTTGCAGCGAAGGTTCGACAACAGACCTCAGTAGCCTCTACAAAATGCAGATTTCCAAAATAGTTTTATATGGATTTTTAAACAAGTCCAAATATCCATATAAGCACGTAAACACATGCAAATATATTTTCTCTAAAGAGAATAAGTTTGAGAAAAATGTGCGTGAGTTTATGTGTTCGTTTACCTTCCCAATATTTGTATAAATGGATAGGCGTAAAGGTGAGATTGTCCGTTTCAACAATTTTGCAAGAAGCTTTCTCAAAGCGACCTCAAGGAAACGACTCAATATAGATCTGGTCAACGTAATGCGACAACCTAGTCCTACTAGGGCACATGAGTAAAATCCATACTCTTGTAATGAGCATATTCTAAGAAGTTGAATTACTTTTGTTAATCATGTTTTGTCACTTTGACATAAGGATAAGCTGGTTTGATGCCATCCATGTTAATTATTACTGCTATAAGGTAGAAAATTTTCTTGGGGATGTTGTCCATTATTGTGTTTGAAGAGCCTATAGTTTGTAAGTCCTATTTCCCTTTGTGTAATAGTTTATATATATTGTACAAGGTGTCAAATTGGCTTGATATTTTGGTACACTCTACCCAAGGTTCTAAAAAACGCGGGGCGTGGTCGAGGCGTGGAGGCCAAGCCTTAAGCCTTAGAAGCCTAGGCGGGCCTTGGCGTAAAAAGGCGTGAAAAGGCGTTTAGGCCTTCTTAATATATTTTAATATTTTTAAACCATAACAAGGCTATTAAAATACTAAAATTGTACATATTATAAAAATATGTCCGAATATATGCAAATTAAAATACTATTGGATTATTTTGGATGAAATAATGGTCCGGTTAGTAAAAAAATTCTTTAAAAGGCGATATCATTTCACTAAAGCATTGTTGTTTTTAGAAAAAAGTGCGCCTTAAGGGTTTTACCAAGAATAAGGCGTGAAAAACTTAAGGCGAGGCGTTTCTTCCAAGCCTTAAGCCTAGGCGTGCCTAGGCGGAGCTTAGGCGTGCCTAGGCGAAGCCTAGGCGGGTTTTTTAGAACAGTGACTCTACCATACTAAAGTTGGGGTTGATGTTATGCCACTGGAAATGCAAAGAGTGACATTAATGCATGGGGCCTTGGTGCTAGGAGATACTGAGGGTGATATTGGTGTTGTTGCGGTTGTTATGGACTTAAACCCTGTTGGCCATTCCCCTGATGTTGGCCCTATTAGCCGTGTATTTATTATCCCTACATCTCCATACTCCAGAAAACTCAGGATCTATAACCCATGCCACAACTCTTGAATCAAACTCCTATAAATGGGACTAAAGGAGCCCCTTGTTATCTTTACTGCTACTGCACTTGTCCCATCTGAGGGGGCCTCAATAGCTGTTGTCGGGATCTTTAGCTGTAATACCCTGCCCTAATATTTCATTTAAATTTTGTATAAATTGTAATGAAGTGAGGTTTGATGATAATTATTGAATATTGATGGCAAAAAATGAAATTTGGAGAAAATAACAAGAATAATAACACTAGGATCGTTCAAACAAGATTTGGATCTCATTAAAAGCAGGGGTTCGAGCGAACTTCAAATGAGATGACACTGTACCACTTTTAAAGGTCTTGAGAAGCCATGGATCGAACGATATGCCTTTGTCGTTCGAACGAGGCTCAATGTCGTTCGAATGATGCACTTTAAATTTTTTAAATTTGACTGCCCTTGTGCACTGTCACGTTTATGACCCTTGGATTGTTGAGATTTCGAGTTTTGGTGAGCGCGGATTAGGGAAAATGGGATTTTTCGTATTTTAGGGTTTTTATAAGGCTTGGCTTGAGTCATTTAGGCATTTTGAGGTTTGAAGAAGATAGGAGAGTGAGAGAGGTGGTCTTCCACCACGAGAGAGCTTATTTTCACCTCGAACCACCTAAACAACCTCATTCTTATAATATTCCACCATATTCAAGCCTACAGAGCCCATTTCCACTATTATTGAAGTGGAGCTACGAATTTTGGAGAAGTGTTGGGGGGATTTTGGAGAAGATGAAGATGGAAGTTTTCATGGAGCTTGAACGAGTTTTGCTTGAAAGTTTAAATGGAGCACATATGGAGCACAAAATGGATGATGTATTTAGTAACCCCTTGAGTCCACCTTTGAAGGTGGCGGTTGCTTCTCTTACACTAACTTTCCACCACCATTTGGAGTCTTTAAAGGTGAAAAAATATATCCTTAGTATTTAAAACTCTATTTGTATTCTTAGCAGTCTTGTTATTGGATTACATAAGTAGGATGCACATGAATAAATGATGGGTTCTAGTAGATTAATACTAAATATTTTTATGGAATAACAATATTGGTATAATGTCCTTTTGGGAAATAAGGATAAGTAAATATTTTAAAGTTTTGAAGTATTAAAATTGGTATTTTGTGAAAAATGATGTTGATTTTGCTAAATGTTTGTGAAATAAAGTTTCTCGCAAAAATAGAGATTTTAGGTAAAATGGGCTTTGGTAACCTTAAATAAATTTAAAATGTCTTAATGTCTTGAAAAACATTATTTTGTAATTATTGTGAATTTTTAGAATGAAATGTATGTTTAACCTATTTAATAAGATTTTAGGGTTTAAAATCTATCTTTCTATGGATATAAACTTGCAGTATTTTGATGATAAATATGTGAATAAGTTTAAAGGAAGTTTTGTTGGGTTTAAACAAAAAATAAGAAAAATGAAAATTCTAATTTTCAAAGTGTGTGAAAAGGTGGTTAAAGGTGTGATGAATATAAGGTTGTAAGACTACATGTATTGATAAAAAGGAAATGGTATTTTCTTATAAAAGTAGTCTTTAAGTGTAGTTATATTTATTGAATAAAAGAAGTAAATAAATGTTTAACTTCGAAATATGGTCAGCAAAGGTGTTGAATAAGTGTTAATGGTTAAACATTGAGAAGTTAGCGTGTGTAACTTAATAATATTTTGGAAGATTTAACACTTATGAATTTGGACAAGAAATAGAGGGAATAAAGGCGTTTCCAACTTGAGAAGAAAGATGATCCAAATGTTAAAAAGGTGTTAAAGTATTGAAAGCACTTAAGAAGTTAGTGTGAGTAATTTAAGGGTGTTTTGGATTACAACACTCGTAAAATGGAAGAAATGATTAGTTTGGAAAGGAATAGGTAAAATGGTAATTTTATTGAAGGAAAAATATTTTATGAAACAAAAATATGGGAAAAGGATGTTGCACAAATTTGTCCTAAATAAATGTGATTTTTTGGAATAAAATCAGAGTTAGAGTATAAAGGACGTGAAATGATAATTTCAAAGTGTAACACAAATCGGGGTAAAACCCCGGGGTGGCTTTGGACGGGTAAAAAGTCCAATAGGACTTATAACCCTTAAGGCCTAAGAACATGTTCTAATACCAACTATAAATCCCCGTATATTTTAACACTAGGATTGGTCACATCCTAATATTAAAATATAAAAATTGTCAAAATAATTAAAAATATTATCCTTAGCATATATATAATCAAATAAATAATATGACAATATATATATACGATGTGATAAACCTCAAATTTATTAATCGTCACTAATCAGATAAGGAAGGATAAAAGTATCCCAATATCAAGAATACTATCTGTCATCCATAAGTCTTAACATAAAGTCAAAATCTCCATTACCATCCAATACTGAAAGTAGAATACATTCCAAATGTCTCATTTGAATAAAGCTGAATGTAAGGTATAAATTTCTAACTCAACACAAACTGACTAAAAGAAAAAGGTAGGTAAATGTCAAAAAGAACCTACGTCCAATCTACTAAATAGTGGCTCTGTAAGGAATAAAGGGAATAACATATGGTAGCTAGAATAGAAACTATTCGCATTGTCCAGCCCTAACACCTAAAATGATTCCACGATAATAAACGGGTAAGATCTCAACAAGTTACAAAATCTACACAATTCAAAAGAAGTTATATAAAAAAAATGATAAATCCACAAGGTGTCTAACCTATTACAGTAACCTTACACGTAAAATGTAACCTCACATCCATTTTCATTATATCATAAGATTTAATAGTTAATTAACCTCTTAATTATTCAAACTTTAACCTTCATGCACCCCTTATTTGTGACCATCTCAAGAACATGCGGTAAACATAAATAAATATTATCGCATAAACTGGACGCCACCATTCTCTAGCATGATTAGAATAATAGCAACCCACGTGACACATGCATAAAATCTCATCACACAAACTGGGCATTACCATTCAATAGCATGGTCGGAAAAATAATAATACATGTGATTCTCAAATAAAATCTCATCACGTAAATAGGAAACCAACATTCAATAACGTGGTCGGAACAATAAAAACAATAGTGACGCACAAATAATACTATGTCCCATCCTGTCAAATAGAATCGGAACGGGCACACAACTAATAATGATATCCTCTCTCACCACACCCATGACCATCTCGATTTATTCATCATGATTAATCACCATCATCATTGTCAAAAATTCGCTCCATGTACTCATATATCTTATTACTCAAGTTATAATATCATCATTATCCATTTACCCTACCCATTATTTTAGATCAAACTATCCTCTATTTTATTATTTACATTATCTCATTATCTTATAAAGAATTTATTAACCAACACAATATGAGTATAACTAACACGGGTTTTCCTTAAACTAAAGACTTACATTTATAGGAAATAATTTATCAATTTTTTTTAAATCCCACTCCTACGTATATCTAGGTTCCATCCGTGGGACGTCTCATAAATAAAATCCAAAAAATGATGATATGTTTAGATTAGTAATCAGTGAGACATAAATTTAGTTATATAAATGTTGAGGCAATTTTATTAAAGTTTAACGAATTAAATAACAACTTCCAATCCCACAACAATAATAACCCACCATAAGACAATATCAAGACAACCTATCATAAACCAACATTAATAACAATCCACTATAAGCCAATAATAAATTCACGTACTCGTATTTTTTTTATCCCCCACTCCTACGTATATCAAGGTTCCATGCGTGGGACGTCTCATAAATGAAATTCGAAAAATGATGATACACTTATGTTTATATTAGTATTCAGTGATACATAAATTTAGTTATAAAAATGTTAAGGCAATTTTATTAAAGTTTAACGAATTAAATAACAATAACAATCCCACAACAACAATAACCCACTATAAGACAACATCAATACAACTCATTATAAACCAACATCAATAACAATCCACTATAAGTCAACAACATATTCCCGTACTTGTTCTAATTCAACTACTTACTATTTTAATTACAACAGTTTAAGATAAATGATTAAGGCTCAATGTCCAAAATTTAACCAAATAACCATATAAAGGGATTATAGATGGAATACAAGAATATAATCGTGGGGTATTCTTTATTTATAAGTCACCGTGTGTGATTAAACTTCAAGTACTAAACATTATGCATTTAACCATGCTAATTAGGTGTTTCTACCTAAAAGTGCAACGTACCAAGATAAAGGTACAACTTTATATAGAATGTCTATTTTTCATCAATATTGTAATTCCAATTTAAGGGTCAATTATCAATTAAAATTCCATATTATCACAGAGACAATAATAAATACTCAAATCCTTAATATGAAAGTCTAATTACAATTAAACCAATTTCATCCATTCTTAAACCAATTTATAGTTATACAGACCCTCGACCGCACGAGCACGGATTGGGCACTTACTTGGTGGCAAGGGATATGAGAGGCCATCGTTAGTAATGGGAGGTGTGCGAGTATGTAAATATAGGACTCACCAATCTATTTTATCAAAAAGGGCAAAAAAGGGGCCATCTCAAAATACATAGTGAAAAGATAACTAGTGCGCGGGAAACCAAATAAGATATGGGCTTGGAGACTATGTTACGGGGTGGAAAGGCCTTAATCACCCACTCCGCTCTTTTTTCCTCTTATGGGGTCTACAATAATATGTTATCCTTATACTTAATGCATGAATGTGTGTGTGATAAATGTGCCGTGTGTGTAAAATGGACAAATGTGAAATAAGGATGGATATATACATAGATGTGCACAAATGTGTATGTGAAGAGGGGTGTCTACATGTCCATGTTATGGGAAAGATTGGTATGAATCCTCCTAAGGAAATAAAAATATGAACGAAGTCCTGAAATCATAACCTCGCTATAGAATGAGTCAGTATACATAAATCGGACAACTAGAAGAAGAGTAAACTATCTAAACATGGGTAATATGATAAAAAAAAGAAATATACAAATGACTATATGTGAGTGACACCCCATCGCAGTCTCATTATGGAAAAGTGAGTGCGCGTACATGGGGCTGCTAAAAGAATAATAAAAGTAAGAGAACTAACTATATGAGTATAATATACTACCCACGTGTGTAGGATGATAAAATATGGAATTAGACTAGATGAAATAGATAACAACAGAATTGAATCCCAAAAGTAACTATGGGATGCCTATATATCCAAGAAGGCATGCTTATTTCTCTTATTTTTTATGCACTACATGTTTAGTTATTTTTTTCTATAATAGGTGCAATAATTTGTTGGATATATTAGTTTCCAACTTGCAGATGTGTGATATCTACTTTTAAAAGTCATACAAAAAATATAATTTTCCTTTCTCAATCTCAATATATCATAGCTATTTCTTAAAAAATCAAATTATTTTCTCAATTTATTATTTTCATTTTTAACCTAGGTAGGTATTGATTTTTTTCTCCTTTGGGGGGCAACAATTTATGTTTTAGGTTGCTCATTTTTATGTTCTAATTTTTTTATATTCCTTAATAAAAGAATTAGTTGAGACATATAATTATATATTATCATCTTGCATGCAACATTTGTTTCATAAAGTTTTTTATAAGTATCAACAAATACATCATAATATTCATTTAATATATCCAAAGTCTATCATAACTAATTCTTGTAAGAAACTATCAATGTCGTGTGTTTCGGGTAGGTTAGAGGTTAACTCCCAATTCAAAAGATCTTTTTGTTGAACTTGCTAAATATTTATTTATCCTTACTTGATGAACTTAAGCAATCTTCTATGATTCTTCTTTCTTATCTCGAGATTGTTAGAATTGAAAGTGACCCTTGCTTTTTGATGGAGCATTTATTTTGTCATTTTCTTTCTATAATAAGAATGTCTGAAATTTCAATCGCCTCCTTGTAATGGGTGATTTTTATCTAAAATAATGTAAACTATAGAGGCATGTATAATATTTATATATTAAAGGGTAAATTTCTCCAAACTCCCAAAACTATCCCGGGTTTACGAGTCACTGCCCTCAACTAAAATACCCAACAAACTCACCCCCTAAACTATCAACCAATTTCAAATAAACCCCCAAACTGGGATCCCACTTTTTTAAGCTTAAAAGGATAAAATTATCCTTGGAACAAATATTTTATTATGGGAAATTACCTTAATACCCGTACCCTTTCTAATGAAATTAACAAAAATACCAGCAAACACCAAATAATTTCCAACAAACACCAAAACACCCACTTCGACATCTTCAGCACCTCCCCTCTCATTTCCATCACCTTCTCCAATAAACATGCCATGTGTGATTTCATCTTCATCACATGATTCAAATGAGATTGATCAATTGCATTTAAAGAAAAAGGCAAGAAATAAAAAGTGAAAGAAAATGTTGAAAAGAAGAAAAATCCTCAACATGTTTTAAATAATCATTCACATTCACACACTTTCATTTTTTGTCATAGATAATGTAATTTTAAGTCATTTTGTTACATATTTCAAAATCTCCAATGAAAATAAAAAGTCATTCCAAAGGACGTGCGACATAATACCTGTATGTGCACTTTTTTCATAGACATGGACACTTTAGAGATTTATCATAAACTTGGGGATTCACATGTTAATAATAATTCACATGACTTTGATGTATTGGATGACTTAAATGTTCCAAAAGTCATTTTAAGAAGGAAATCCATATTATCTTTATGCCTCCACTTGATCCCGAAGACACATCACCCTCCTAGTTTGGTAGGACATTTTGTAGCTTAGGGAGTTGTAAAATTCTATATCTTAGCCCCGACTTAGGCAATATCATTTTTGGGAAATTGTTATGTCATTCGGGTGAGAGATTAATTTGGAATTCTTAGATCTTTATTTTTATACTTGGTGAAATTTTTGCGTATCACAGGACGCGCTTAACTTTTTGTTACATGTGTACACATCATAATCTTTTAAAAATACAACAATATTTTCGAGTGTTCTTTATCATGTTTGATTATGTTTGATGCGTAGATTATTTATTATATGAATTTACTTTTATTTCAGGATTATGGAGTGAATTCTATTACAAAAGTATTCTGATTCATATTTGGTTCATTTTGACTTAACCCACAAATTTTAATGCGTAATTTGACTTAACCTCTCGTTTTCATAATCCTTTAACTTTACCCCCAACATAGCAGGTTAAGTCTAATTTGGCATTCAAAAGGGACAAAGTAAAATAAATCTTTAGACTTAAGACCCTATTTTTATGCAATATTTTGAGATAACCCACTCATGCAGGGGGTGTATTAAAGATATAAACAAAGTGGGGAGTAAGTCAAATATCACATTAAAAAGGGGGGTTAAGTAAAAGAAAGCCCTTAATACTTCAATGTTTTCACGAATTCATTTTATAAATCATACTTTGTTGCTTATATGGACATGTTGGTATTGATTCCTACACTACACATGCACAATTGCATTGCATAAGTCAATTTCATATATAGTGGTTATTATATGCCTTGCTTGATAATTTTCGTAAGATTATAATTAAAACACAATATTAAAATTAGTTGACTTGAAAAGTATTTATGATCCATTTTATGAGCTCGATAATAAAATATACTCTTGATGGATTTGAACATATAACAATTTTGAAAAATAAAAACAGCTACCATTAGTATTACACTGATTTTGAATTTAAGTATCATTATATAGGTGTCTACCAATGTGTGTTTAAAAACATTCACTATAAAAAAAATTATGATGAAAAAGTTGTAGCCAAGTGCTTCGAAATGAAAAAATCATATAGGTTCTTTTTTAACCCTCCCTGATACACTTAAACATACTACTTTTAGGCATTGTAAAAGATAGACCATAGACCATACGAGGGTGGCTTGGTGGCTAAAAACTTCATTTAGTTGATCATGTGGATCTTGAGAGAGTGATTAAATCACATGAAAGACTTATATGTCTTAATTTGTTTAGGTGTCATATATTTTGTTTCACAAACCATTCCATGTTAATATCAAGATTCTTAACTATCAATTAATAAAAAAATTAAAGCTCTAATTGATTTGGTGAAGTGTGTATTACAATTGCACGCTATTCAAATTGTAATCCTATATTCATACTACCTTATGCAATGTATTTGTTTTCCTTATTATTTTAATCTCGTGTTTTGAATGCTTTCATGCTATGTATATATGTGTTTTTTATTTTACATGTGTTTAATAAAAAGACCTTTGAAAAATATATATTCTCAGGCATTTCATGTCAAATTAGGCAAAAATCTCGAATTTGACAATCATTGCTGGCAAGTTTGCGAGCATTCGTTGCAACGATGCGAAGCTTCCGTTAGGTGAACTTCCAATAATTTCATGAAGTATTCTAGAATTTTGGGGCGGCAACCACTGGTGATGGTCTAAAAACTATATTTGATTCAAGTTTAAATCAATCACAAAAAGTAATATCCGGACAAGTCCGAGATCAATTTCCACAGGGACTCGACACTTAGAATAGATCAAGATTGGGTCATATGAAGTAACAATACGTCACAAAACTAAAGTGTAATAGATAATAACAGTGGGAGTGGTGAACTACAGCTAATAAATATCTTAGCGTGCACTAAAATACATGTGAAAGGGGTAAACTGAACTTGTGAGTGAAATAGAGAAAAGAGATTAGGAATCATTCCCTCACCTTGGACTTGCTAAGTGAATATTGGAATTGAATTATATTCAATTCTAATCGATCATATATAATTGAGTCCAAACATAAACCAAGTAGATATCAAACTCATTGATGAAAAATTAAGGTTTAATTAGTTATGGTGGCCAATGGGTTGTTTGTAGTAAAGCTTCAAACACCACTCTTGCATGACAAGGGAGGTTAAGAGACTATGATACTCCTATATCAATATATGAGTTTCAATACGAATGAATACAAATCAAACCCTAAATTTGAAGTTCAATTATACATGGTGGGATTTTGATCCCTAACCTATTAGAATTACCCACTCGTGGTATAAATGACATACATAATAAAAGCAAGCTTTGATAAGAAAAAGAACACCGTTAAAGTAAGTATCCAACCAATGTTTCTTCAATTAATGCACATTCAAACTTATACAACCAACTAAGTTAAGAGTAACAAGCTTACAAACATAAATACACAAAAACTTTTATCTAATTAATGGAAGGAAATAAAAAGAAATCAAACTTTGAATGTTAACCTATAAGGAAAAATAGAGTTCAATGTTCAGTATTTTTTCTTGAAAAAATAAAAGTGAGCCCTTACAAATGAAATGGAAACACTATATATACAATAATAGTGAAATGGCCAACTTGTGAATAGAGATTCTGACAAAAACATGGGATTGAATTGATTCAGAGTAGAGGCCTAATTGATTCAAATTAGAATTAATTTGGGCTGCAAGGGTTTGAATCGATTCAGCACCAGAAGGGAAATAAGAACCCCCTTGTTGCCTTGTTTTTCATGTACATCAATCCGTGAAACTTTCGTAACTTATACATTTTGAGTCAAAATCATGCACCGTCAGAGGCCACGTAAAGATCGCTCAACTAGATACAACTTCTCTGTAGAGCTCAACCCAAATCCCAAGTGTTAAAATTACCAGAATGCCCCCAAAGTTGCGTTTGTTGATGAAACTTATCCGAAATTCAACCAAACTTCACATCTAGCATTCCCAACACCTATAAAAGTTAAAATAAACCTTACATAATATATATACAATGAAAATAGAGGTTATTCGATAAATGGGAATAAGTATCATGATTAATGCACACGGAAGTGCTAGAATGCATAAAGTTAAGAGGATTTAAATGCAATATTTGTGACTAATCACATCCCCTAACTTACACATTGCTAGTCCCAAGCAATAAACTGAAAAAAACAAGAATCACGAGTAAAACCACAAGTAAGAGATTTGTAAAATGGATAAAATCCACTTTCGTGAGCGAACGACTGCATTTAATGTATGCAATAACCCGTTAAAATCCTAGGTTACCCTAGTGGATGAGTTTTGTCTTGTGAGGATTTTCAGGGATGGAACCCACAAACATAAAATCACCTCATACTAATCCAATGCGTTATCTCAACAATAACAAATATAGCACAACTTATAGTAAAGTTAATGAGAATTTCACAAAAATCCTAACTTATTCACATTATTATAGAAACTTCAACAAAATTGAAACCTTATATATGTGAGATGAGCGGGCACATGTGATAGTTTACATTTGATAAAACTTTTATAACCTAGATTAACTTTACATAATGCATGACTCAAATCTTTTCGGTGATTACACTCAACAAATAAAAGCACTCAGAATGGGGTGTAACACACAAGCGACATGCTGGCATAAAGAGTAATTATAACTGGAATGGGGTGTAACACTCATAAATGGATATCATTCATTTACTGTGGTTAAAAGAACTCTAATAGATTATTGCAAATGTTCAACTTTCAATTCAGTTTCACGTATGATTAAATAGGAATTTTTTGGGTTATAACATAGGCTGGGTTAGGGTTAATAAATGAAGTTATATTTATGGGTACAAAGGGATTCGAGAAGAACATATGGGATAATGGTAAGAGTGGGCAATTTTAAAATTAGAATTCAGGTTCCATAAGCACAAATTTTCAATTGAAGTGCGACCTATTTATTCATTCACACAAGCATAGAATTCGAACTTTTTTGAAATTCTTTATTTTGTTTCTCTTTTCTGTCTTTTCTTTTCTTGAATAGAAGTCAACTCATAGCTTGATTGCAACCACAAAAAACAACATCACAAAATCCTAAGTTCATTCCCAAATAGAGGTGAGGAAGGTGTATGTAGGGTTTAAAACTCCAATGTGGAGTTGGTTTAAGGGATTTGGGTATGAAGCGAAGGGATTTGTTTAGGCTTAAGGGGGTGAGTAGGGATAATAAATTAGGTAAGGTTAAGGTCGATATGGTTTTAATACAAAGAGGGTCTGTGATCCTTTCCTAGGGTTTCATGCGATTATCGGGAATCTAAAATATTAAAAATTATGATCGAGTGTCAACTTTCATGATGAACTCAATTAATAATTAATCAATGAAAGAATAATGAGATTATCGACAAAATTACATTTGTCAAGAAAGAGAGAGTAATTGTATAACACTTACAAATGAAGGTAAGTCTCAAAGCTCGCTTCGTGTAAGTGTATACGATGCATCATATGATCACCGAGTTATATAGCCATAAACTGAATCATAAGTAAGTATTTTCACATATGATCATGGGTTTCAAATTATATTCACGAAGTTTTTCATAATACTAACAATTTAAGGACTAAAGGCTAATCAATCATAAAATATGTACGTGCGTTATTGCTACACAATTGGATAGGGCGATTATTCAAATAATCATTGAAAACATAGGCTAGACACCTAAGAAGGAGAAAAGGAGAAAATTTTGTTTTTTAAAATATGTAAATAAATATATATGTGAATTATTATAAACATGTTATGCGGTTCCCAAAAGAATAAATGAGTAAATCACACCCTTAACTTGAAATATTCATTGTCCTCAATGTTGCTAAGAACAAAAATGGAAAAGAGGGTGAGATGTGCATCACCCCAAATAATGCAATCCTCGTTAAGTGCAATGGTAAACCTACAAAAAATGTCAGTTCCAAAACAGGAGTATACACAACCAGAATATACAAGAGATATATAAACAACAACCAGATATAGAAATTTAGTTATGTCATTAATATCAATATATTTGTAATACAAAGGGTTAAAATATAAGAAAATGCATCTAAATGATTTTTACAACCGAGTGTATGAGAGCATGGTCGTGGCCAACCTATCAAATGAGGCGCCCACCATTTCCTTGAGCACCAAGGCAGACAAGCTAATCTGTGTATTCGTCCGCAAAAAACTACAGAGGAACAACCCATGCTTGTATTGAAGGGCGGATTTATTCTTTGTCTGTAAGATTGAATTGACGCTGATGAGATGGAGGAGGCGATGGGTAGTCATAGGGACTGGGGTTAGCCACCCCATCCAAGTGTCTAGTAAGAATGGCAGTGGAGATACGAATAATGCGTCCACGTACAAACGCCTCATATCTCCCATTCGGCCTCTAGACCAAGGTGGCATAGAAATAACGCACTAAGTCCTCATTTATCGCCCCCTCTTTAGCTTGGTGGCTCTTCCACCCAAACTTCTATAAGAAACTTCGTACGGTGTTGGGAAAGTCATCCAACTTTAAGGACCATTCGATATAAGTGAGGCGGATTGATTTAAAACTCTCCTTAAACCAATCACGTTCAGCTTTTTAGCGAAATCCTTCGAAACCTTGTTTTCCTCGGAGTTAGATGGAATTGGTTGCCATTTTAGACCTACAAGGCAATAATTTAATACAAGACAATATTAGTGCAATGCAAAAAATTAAAGTGAAATTAAATTTTTTGGCAAAGCATGATGGAGGGTGCAAAATGTGGAAATTGATCGATCAATGAGTGATCGACGTACACCGTAACCAATATTAAGTGATGCTACAATTGTGAGAGATAATTGTGCAAGGTAAGTTCAATTTGTGCATCCAAAGCCCATTTGGTAATTTTATCAAACACGTTGTAGGCAAAGTGTTCAAATGTGTGTGTGTGTGTGGGGGGGGGGGGGGGGGGGGGGTTTAATTTAACATGCAAACCCCACAAATCACAACAACAACAATATACATCAAGAAATTGTTGCATTAGAAGGAGTTATGGCATTTAATAAGCATTTATTATACTAAAATGTAAGTTGAATCAATACACACTAAAACAGTCCCAAGCCCTAGCTAAACACAGGGATACCACAGATCAATTAATAAAACACCAAGTAGATGAATGGAAATCATACCTAGAAGGAGTATAATGGAAGATTGAATTGTTTTAAGTGGAGAGGATGGTGTTTGGGATGTTAGGGGTTGAGGAAGAGTTCGAGAGGATGAGGAGACTCGGAGTGAAATGTCAAAACAAATTAAGGGAGCTGTACTTAAACTCTAAAAATTTTCTGACCTATCGGTTCCAAATCAATTCATAAATTGTCCAAATTGATTTCCACATCCTAAATTGACTTCAGCCTTGATCCAAATTGATTCGAAAATGGTCTGAATCGATTCAGCACCTGTTAGAATTGATACCAGTTCCTGTTTTGATAGAAATGGGGGATTATAGGTTGGGACTTGTTCTAAAATGTTTTTAAATGGCCCAAACTAGATTTCCAACAAAAAAATGGAACACCCCAATAAATGTCGGGGGTTGTTTGGCATAAAATTTAGGCTCGGGAGAACCTAAAAGCTCTGTATATGGGGTCGTTCCTTGCGATGTCCAGCGATAAATTCGTAATTATAACGTGGACACAATCGTGTAGATTGAGACCTACCCCTTCAACTTTCACAACTGCATTTTGTTGAAAATTATACCCATTAGCATATATGTCAGGCTCTAAATCCGAGGATGTGATGCACACCACTGTTGCTAATTTTCGAGTATAAGACAAGCGGTTGGTTTTCTCACTCGGATAACAACTCGAGACAGGAGGCCATCGATTATTATTGATAAGGTTAGGTAATTTCGTGCATACTTGGGTTACTACCTCGATAAATTTAGTTCCTTCAAGGAAATTCACCTTAACAGGAATTGACAACTCTTCTTGAGTTATCATTCCAAATATATTTGAGTCCTCAATTGGGGTGATATGACAACCTATGTATTTCTACCCTCTCTCAACTTTCTTATGAACATACACCTCTACAAGCATCTCAAAACATGTGTCTAGCACGCTTCGTTCAATAAACTCCTTCTCGCTTTTCTCATTTTCCTCAAGTAGCGGCTTAACGAAATTCACTTATTTGATGCACTCATCCTCGTCGTTTAAGATTTGAGACACATTGGAAATATTAACATCTAGTGTCATAATTCCAAAGGATATATTCATTGCCCCATTCCTACAATTAACCGAGACATTCGTGGTTGTGAGGAAAGGTCGCCCTAGGATGAGAGGAGGTTGAGTGTTTGAGATTAAAGTAGGATGGGTGTTAAGAACGATAAAGTCGATTGGGATGGAAAACATGTCTATTTGGATGAGAATATCTTCTAACACACCCTTAGGAATTTTGGTGGACCCATCGTACAATTAAATTCTCATATTGGTTGGGCTAAGCTCACTTAAGCCCCATTAAAGATAGACCGAATAGGGTGGGAGGTTAACACTAGACCTAACATCAAGGAGGGAACCATTTACAGCGAAATTTCCAATCAGACACACGTGATTGTTGGACAACCAGGGACCTTGAATTTTGCAATCATGTTGTGTTGGAAGATGGATCTCACTTGCTCGGCAACTCAACCTTTTTGTGATAAATGTGATTTCTCTTTAAAGTGAAAAAGTCTCTTAGAAATTTTCCATACGATGGAATTTGGTTAATAGCATCAATGAGAGGGAAATTGATCTTCACTTGTTTAAAAGTGTTCATGATTTCTTTATCCTTATTGGGCTTCGTGATAAGAAGAAGACTTTGAGGGTAGGGCACGAGAAAAGGAAAAAAGATTGGGGCTTCCTACTCTTCGATAGGAACCTTATCACTACCCTTTTTCGGAGTCACTTCACACTCTTGGGGCATTAATGAGATCTCTTTGTATTCTTTCAGGATTGATGAGATAGGATTTTGAATCACTTTCCCACTCTTAAGAGTTGTGACGAAGTTGGCTTGCTCCAATGATTGGCATTGAGTATGGGCTTTCCACTTTTCTTGGGTATCCAATCACGCAATCAATTTTACAATTTGAGACTTAATGAGCGCAAATTATTGAGCATTTTGGTTACTGACAGTCTCTTACACTTGTATGAATGCTTGCAAAGTGTCCTGGAGGTTCTTATTATGTGGGTTCACATAATGAGGAATGGTTGGAGGGCCTTGAATCTAGAGTGGTGGGGGAGGTGCTTGTGACTAAGGCAGTTGATAATTTTGGGGTAGAGGATTTTGAGCTTGTTGGGGTTGTCCATATTGAAAACTGCGATGGTTTCTCTAAGATGGGTTATACCCTTGGCCAGGAGGGGTGACTTAGGACCTTCTGAAATCCCCCATAATACTCGTTTGATCGTGGAGGATAACTTTGTAGGTTGAGATTATGGGACACTCCTTAGTCGGGTGACCATTAGTGTCGCATATGGCACATAACTTTTCGATTGAAGAATGCGCTGGAACGACGGGACCTTAACTCTTTAAGCTAAAATCCTCGACCTTTTTTGATAATTTATCAAGACTCGTTATCATATCATCTTCATTATTGAGGTGATATAATCCTTGGGTAGACGTGGATGGATTAGAATGTTGGAGGTTAACTTCATTTGGGTCCGACGTGCCCCGTGCTTGAGTAGTCTTGGCACAATACTTAAAATGTGCCTCAACATCAAATGGATCTAAGCCAAAAAAAATCTCGAAACACATGGTCTCCACCATTTGTTTATAATTGAGGGTAATCCCATTGTGGAAAAAGGAGATGAGTATCTACTTTTTAAAAGCGTGATGGGGACACTTACCCAAGAGATAATTAAACCTCTCCCAATATTTCTCAAAGGTCTCATTTTGGCCTTAGGCTAAGGTCTGAATTTGTCCTTTGAGAGTTTAAGTTTTATGGGTGGGGAAGAATTTCTTAGAGAATTGGTCTTGCATATCGCTCCAACTCCCGATAAAATTTGGGGCAAATGACCAAAGTCAAGTTTTAGCCATGTCCTTCATTGGAAACGGGAAGTGTTTGAGGCGTGTAATATTAAGAGGGCAATTTAAGTCGCAAAAAGTAGCTCACACCTCCTCAAACTCTTGCACCTATAAATACGACTGTTTACTTTTTATGCCGTAAAAAGTTGGCAATAATTGAATTATTCCATTATGAAAGTGGAATTGCACGATATTGTAAGGGAAAATGATACACGATGGAAAGGTGGTCCTGAAAAGGGGTAAATAAACCTGCTCGACAAGGATGGTAACAAACAAGAATTTATTTTTGTATTTTTTCTCAATTTAATTCCCAAATATACAAAACCAATTTTAAATAAATTTTAATGTTTGATTAAATTAGTTATGAAGGAAAGTGTGTGTTCAAAACAATATGAATATGCTACACATTCAAGAACACAGAGATTAAAATTGGTTTTGTATACTTGGGAATTAAATTGATAAAAAATACAAAATTAGATTCTTGTTTAGGACCATCATTGCCAAGCACGTTTATTTACCCATTTTCAAATTGGTATCAGAGTAGGTTACACCAAATTATCGTGTGATCCTGATTTTATAAAGATTTTTTTACTGATACCAATTCTCTCAAATTGGTATCAGAGTGAGTTGCATAAAATTACCGTATGATATTTTTCCACAAAATTATTTTTTCTTCGATGTCAATTTTTTGAAAAATTATTAATCTTTGAAAAAACGAATTTTAATGGAGAATTTATATAATCGAGTGCCATCTTTGATGGTACCAACTATGCATATTGGAAAGCTAGGATGAGGTCTCCTTTAAAGGCCATAAATGAATGTGTTTGGGTAGTCTGTGAAAGAGGGTGGACTCTTCCCACTATCACAATTGATAATGTCATCAGCCCTAAGCTTGTCTCTCAGTGCACAGAGGAGGAATTTAAGTGGAGCAATTTTAATTCCCGCGATTGAGAGCTGTCTCGTAAGCCGTTACCCATGACGAGTTCCAACGCACTATGATGTGCACCATGTCTAAAGAAGCTTGGAATACCCTCCAGCTCACTCACGAGGGTACCAATGCAGTTAAAGTTTCTAAGCTGCAGAATCTCACCATATAATTTAAAACAATCACAATGCTTGAATCTGAATCTTTCTACGAGTTTTATGCATGATTGTCCGATATAGTTAAATCGAGTTTGAATTTAGGTGAGAAAATACCCGAGACGCACGTGGTTAAAAAAAATTTGAGATCTCTTCCCGCTTGTTTTATTCCTAAGGTTACCGTTCTCAATTTGGTAGGGACCCTAGACACTCTTAGGTTGAAAGAATTTGTAGGAGATCTTCAAACGTATGAGATAGATATGTTCCCTAAAACCTTTGAACCTAAGGAAGTAGGGATTTCTACAAAGACTAAAACTAAGAAAAAGAAGAAAGAAAAGGTTTGTGAGTCTGAATCAGAGGTTGATATTGATTTTAATGACTTGGCCCTTTTGTAAATTTTTGAAAAAGTTTCTTAAATTTTCCCAAGAAAATTCTTCCAAAGATTAGATTTTTGAGAAAAATAAAAATAAAAATGAGGGCACGATCAGGGGAGAGAAAGAGGAATATATTAGATGTTTTGAATATGAGCGTAAAGGGCACAAGGCATATGAGTGTCCCACTAGGCTAAAGATAAAGGGCAAGAAAATTGCACATAAAGCCACTCTTAGAAATAGTGACATCGAGTCGGTCGATTCAGGGGGAGAATTACCATATGAATCGTGCATTGCATTCATGGCTAGTCACATTAATACTTCTAGTTTATCTCACGCCGATGAGGACATATCTAAATATGAGAGCCTCAATGATTTTTTTATTCATTCAGAAGATAATGAGAGTGAGGATGTGATTTTAAGTGAGAGAGAAAATGGTCTCCAACAGGCATTTAGTTATCTATACACTGAGATTTTGAAAACTAAAAATCTAAATAAATATTTGTCTCTTAGGCTTTTAGACTTATAGAAAGAGGTGAAAGTTTTGAGAGAGTGTGAGGTGTCGTTGAGTCAATCTGAGAAAGTGAAGATTTCTTTATGCGAGCAATTGATCATTTTAGGTCGGAAAAAGACCGATTTGACCAACACTGTAGCTTGTCTTATAAATGATCTTTAATTTTTATTTGAGACTCATGAAAAACTTTAAGCCCACGTATTCAAACTCGAGAGCGATCTCGAACATACCTGGGAGGTCAAGGTCACCTTAGAGGAGCCATCTAAGATGGTAGGAAAGACTCCCCAGTCACACTTCAGGTAACGTCGAGAGTTAAGGAATGGGTTATGATGGTGCCTCCACTTCCCATGCCACACCCGAGATAGTTCTCGAGTTTGTGTTAGATACTTATGGCTCTCGACCTACCCCACCTAGGAGAGCTCGTCCTAGACATTTTGAGGAAGGTAGACCCAAGCTCGTTTATGTTTATTCCCATTGCAAACAAAGAGGTCACTTTAGAGAGTTTTGCCTTAAGCTAGAGATAGTGTCTCATAGGTATGTTCCTCGGGTTACACGCAGATGAGTTCCTACATGATCTCCCACACACATTCCCACACATGTTACTCCACATGCTCCCGCACATCACTTGAGAGATTTTGAGAGTTTTCAAGAGCAAATAGAGCATTTTTAGTCAAGACTTCACAAAATTTGATAGAGTTTTTTCACAGGATATCGTCTCCTTTAGAGAACTCCTCCGAGCCTAATAATTGAGGTTATGACTTGTTACTAGAATAGGGAGTTTCTCATGCTCATATCTTATATCCTTATTGCAAGTGTGTACTATCATTGTACTTATATTTTCCATTTTGATATATTTTTTGAAAAATCCAAAAAGAGTTTTTTTTTATGAATTTTTTTGAAAATTACAACAAGATTTTTGATTTTTTAAAGAAAATATGGAAAAGACAAAAATATTTTATTTTTTGATAAAATTTTTGAAAAAAAAATTCAAAAAGAGTTTTGTATCTTTTTACATCATATGTGGATGAACATTAAAGATGTCCCAGTCACCCATTCATTCCATATCCACGTGACTATTTTGTAATGTTTCGAGACACGATATCATTTCATTTGATTTATAAGTTGTGGAGTCATTAAGATGTAATTTTATGACAACTTGCTACATGTTTGACTCTTTGTCTCCTTTAATGCACATGAGCACGAGCTTATTTGAGTATTTCACTTTCCTGCCACGTGTTGATTGTAGTGTTTTCATCTCAATTGTGCTTTTAAAACTAACCAAATGTGAAAAACGAGATAATAAAAGTTGTATATATAACAACCATTGCCCGAATTTACAAAATCATTTTTTCGGTAAAATTGTTATATATTATGCAATGGAATGAGGTTGTGAAAGACATGTTGATATTGTGTGAAAAGACACTATTTGTAATTAAAAGAGTCAAAAGATTAAAGGCGCGTAAAAAAATAAGTGTCAGACCAATTTCTAAAACATTGATGCTTCGTTATAAATAACCATTAATTTCTTCAAAATAATTGAGAGTATAATTGCATTATGTGAGATTTCGAGGGAATTAAGTCGAAGATCAATGGGTTTCACGGACTATAAAAATCTCAAAAGACATTACATAGTTTTGGGTGTCATTAATGTAAAAATCACTTATGGCCTAGATTAGTTGATTAGGTAAAGTCAATTTCACACGAGTTCACTATTTTTATACCTAAGGTAAACTTTGAGATCTCTCATTAGTAATGTCTCATTCCTTCATGTAGAAGTGTTATGTTTGTATACGTTGATTAATCTATGGAATATGTTCACACCCCTACATTTTGTTTCCATGATTCAAGTATTTTTTGTGTTTCTCCATGGTTTGTTGTATTTGTTGAAATTTTATACTTGAAAAAATTGAAAATTTTCAAAAATAGTCTGTGAAGACTTTGAGATTATCATTGCATTTTTGTCATTAATATATTTTTGTGATAAAATCTTATTCTTTTCGATGATGTTCTTTATATTTCACGACTAGTTTCTACTCCTTATCTATTGGGGAGAAAAAAGGGGGGGGGGGGGGGGGACAAATTACGAGGGAGATTTCATGAGTTTGATTTATGGGGGATAATTTTATGAATTTTATTTTATATGTCAAACTCTATGCATCACGGGTATTTTCTTTGATTCATGTGTGTAGTTACTTTTGGAAGATCATATTCACATTACACTCGATGAAGAAAAAGTGCTCAAGAGAAGACCAAGAAGAATTAGAGATATGAAGACATCATTATCTTATACCTATCCATTTTAGTACCTGGGAGGGTATTATGATATTTTCAATGTCTTAGGGGATTTTAATGTAATTTGGATTTTGGTTTTATGTTTGTACCGGAATAGCCAAAATGGGGAGAATTATAAGAGCATAATTTCTATCATTTGCTCATAGTGTAGGCTTACATAGATTTTGGTGTATCCCGTTACCATTTTACTAGAGCCGTCACGAAGAACCGAATCTCTAACGTCTCAAAATTCAAGATGATCTCCACTTTACGAAGGTATAAATAAATTAGGAGTTCGGATTTATTTACATTAATATTAGGAGATATTTTTATTAAAAACGATGGAATTTTTTTTTTTTAATTTTTTTTAAAAATTCGTTGACTTTGTTCAAACTAGAAGTCATTCTCGTTAAAAATTAGAAGTCTAACTCATTACAAGCCTCGTTTCTTCCTTTTATATAACGTGCATCTAATGAGGGCGTACAGTTTCAATTCATCTTAAGCTAGGTTGAAGCTCGTTCAAATGAGATAGTGTTTTGTATTCTAACAACCTTGTTGTTATTCTAACGAGATGATCTTCTCGTTCGAACGAAGCTTATTTTCGTTTGAAAGAATAACGTTCCCTCGATTTTTGTGCCGACCTATAAATACCTGCTTTATATATTTTTTCGTAGAGACTTTTGCAAGTCAAAAACTGCATACTTGTTGCAAATGTCCTCACTTTGTTTAAGTTTAAAACACCTTTTTATTCATAAATTTCACCCCTAAGATTTGTGTGATTTGAAGTTACTCTTACGGAGAGACATTCTTCACTGCTGACCTAGTGGTTCTCGAGGGCATCACTGCTGAAGAAAGACAAAAGTAGATCGGTGGATACCGAGGGTGAACCGCCACATGTGGACGACTCGGGAGAGAGCCGTATTCTTACGAGATTTTATGAGTAGTCTCTTGTAAAACCTTAAAGTGCTTAAATAGGTTTTTCCATTTTTAAGGATTAATTTAGGTTTGCATGTGATGATTGATCCAAACACAGTAATTTAGGTTTACTGTGTTTAGATCAATCATCACATGCAAAACAAAATTAATCAGATTATTATTTGGTAATAATTTGGATATGTGTTTGGTAGACATTTAATTATATTAAAATTCCATTAAGATAGCAAATGCACTCTCAAATTAGTATCAGAGCCTGTTGCACAAAATTACCATGTGATATTTTTCTCCAAAATTATTTTTTCTTTGATATCAATTTTTTGAAAAATTGTTGATCTTTGAAAAATCGAATTTTAATGGAGAATTTGTATAATTGAGTGCCCATCTTTGATGGTACCAACTATGCATATTGGAAAGGTAGGACGAGGTCTGCTTTAAAAGCTATAGATTAACGTGTTTGGTAATCTCTGAAAGAGGGTGGACTCCTCCCACTATCACAGTTGATAATGTTGTCGGCCTAAACTTGTCTCATAGTGGACAGAGGACGAATTTAAGTGGAGCAATTTTAATTCCCTCAGTTGAGTGCCATCTCGAGAGTTGTCACCCATGACGAGTTCCACCGCATGATGACGTGAACCACGTATAAAGAAACTTGGGATATCATCCAGCTCACTCACAAGGGTACCAATGTTGTTAAACCTTCTAACCTACAGAATCTCACCACACAATTTAAAACAACCACAATGCTTGAATCTGAATCTTTCGACAAGTTTTATGCATGACTTCCTGACATGGTTAACTCGAGTTTCAATTTAGGTGAAAAATACCCGAGACACGCGTGGTTATAAAAAATTTGAGATCTCTTCCCACCCGTTTTATTCCTAAGGTTACCGTTCTTAATTAGTTAAGAATCATAGACACTCTTACATTAGACGAACTTGTAGGAGATCTTCAAGCGTATGAGATAGATATGTTCCTTCGGGCCATTAAACCTCAGGAAGTAGGAGATCGTAAGGGCACTCTCAAATCCTCTCCGATTAAAGATATTCTTTCATGGATGATATGGTGGCTCGACCTCTTCCCCACAACCATGGTCACTCAAATTATCACCCATGGTGACTAAATATGTGAATGTAGAAGGAATAGGAGATGGTCTCCAATAATCTGAACACTCACTCGATGACGGGTATTCCACAATGGGATTTTTATTATTGTCGTTTACGTTATGCATCGATTGAAATTTTGGATTTGTTTTTGGAAAACGTATTATCATGGTGTCCTCTCGGAATGAGAATGGGTATATAAATGTCGTATAACCTGAACTTTTATTGCCAATCCCAGATAATGGCGCAAAAACTTGATGCTCTAAAAACTATATTTGAATCAAGTGCAAATCAATCGCAATAAGTACTATCTGAACAAGTCCGGGATCAATTTCCATAGGGTACTGGACACTTAGAAAATAACAAGATTGGGTTATATGAAGTTACTATTCGTCATAAAAGCAAAATGTAAAAGATAAGAACAGTGAGACTGGTGAACTACAACTATCAAGTATCTTAGCATCCGCTAAATAAATATAAAAAAGGCAGACTAAATTTGTGAGTGAAATAGAGAAAAAAAATTAGGTATCATTCCCCCACCTTGGACTTTCCAAGTGGATGATGGAATTAAATTCAATTCAAATTTAATCGATCATAGCTAATTAAATCCAAACATCAACCATGTAAGTATCAAACTCATCAATGAAAAATTAAGGTTTAGTTAGTTATGGTGATAAATGGGTTAAGTTTATAGTAAAGCTTCAAACACTACCCTTATATGACAAGGGAAGTTAGGAGACTATGATGCTCTAATATCAACACATGAGTTTTAGTCAGAATGAATACTTATCAAACCCTAACTTTGAAGTCCAATCATCGATAGTGGGATTATGATCCTTAACTTATGAAAATTACCTACTCGCAGTATAAATTACATACACAATAAAAGCAAGCTTTGACAAGAAAGAGAATACCCTTAAAAAAAGTAAGAATTCAAAGTTTCTTTAATTAATACATATTCAAACTTATACAGCCAACAAATTCAAGAGTAACAAGCTTACAAACATAATTACACAACAACCTTTATTTAATTAATGGAAGGAAAAAGAAAGAAAGCAAACTTTGAATGTTAACCTAGGAGAGAAAAAAAGAGTTCAATGCTAGGTTTTCTATCGTGAAAAAATAAAATCTAACACTTACAAATGAAATGGAAATAGTATGTATACAATAATAGTGAATTGGCAAACTTGTGAATAAATATGCAGGCCAAAACAGGGGACCAAATCAATTCAGAGCAGAGGTCGAATCGATTTGCTTTAGAATTAATTCGAGCTGCCAAGGTTTCGAATCTATTCGTATCAGGACTAAAGCAATTCGACCCCTGAAGGGAAATGAGAACCTCTTTGTTGCCTTACTTTTCACATAGATCAATCCGTAGAAACTTCCATAACTAGTTCATTATGAATCGAAATCATGCACCATCAGTGACTATGTGGAGATAACTTAGAAGGCTATGACTTCTGTGCAGAGCTCAAGCTCGAAGCTCAAGTGTTGTTATTATTAAAATGCCCCCAGAGTTGCATTTATTGGTGAAACTTCCCTGAAATTCAATCGAACTTTAAGTCTAGCATTCCAGGCACTTAAAAAATCTTAAATAAGCCTTACACTAAATATATATAATGAAAATAGAGTTTATCCAGTAAATGAGCATAAGTCTAGGGATTTATTCGCACGAGAATGCTAGAATGCGTAAAGTTAAGGGGTTTTAAATGCAATATTCTAGACTAATCAAGGGGTCGGGGAATGTGAAGTCAAGCATCGTTGGAGCGAAGACACCCTTTGTTAAAGCTAGCCACCGATGATCAAGGCCACTAAAGGAGATAATTCAAGTTGTCAAGTCTTTTTAAATACATATGGATGGATTTTTTTAAAATATGTTTCTATAAGAAATGCATATTGCATCATGTATTTGGCAAGTACTCATACCTCAAGGTTAAATTATAATACTTTTTAATTTACTACAACATGTAACCACAGGAAAATTTTAAGTTATCTTAATAAATATTATATTCACCTTAAAAGTCCCAAAATTTGGCATATTCTAGGAAATTGTCATTTTAAAGATTTTGTAAGAGTATTCATATACACATTTGTGCCCTCATTGGTAGTTGTCTTATTTCGGTTTTTAAAACACTTTGGGTCCCTTATTTACCTCTCCAAAAAGATTCACTAGCATTCAATATCTTGAAGCCGGTTCTTTATCATCCTCGTTATCACATATAACATATTATTAGACAAAGTGAATATTGGAAAATTCCTTCACACCCGCACGGGTTCTTTAAAAACCATTTTAGAAACATCTTGGTAAAAACTCTTTGCGTGTGTAAATCTTCAGGTTTTGCTATAACAAATATTTGGAAAAAATTAAAAACAAGCAAAAATGAGGGAAATGAACCAGTTTTGCTCCGGTGACAATTTTCCATCGCTATAGAAAAATGGCGAAGTTCCTTTGGTAAAAAAATCTCTTTAAGTTGGCAAGAACAACTTATCACTGGAGCATCATCGTAGTGGCACCTTCACTGCAGCGATACTTCTCTCACTTCCCCCCAAACTCCTTGAATATCTCATCAAATATCTATCGGCAAAGACTCAACTTGCCTTGCAGCAAGCTCGCCGGAGTGACGTTCGACCTCACATCAGCATCACCTCCTGATACACATACAGATTCGCAAATCTATCATACAGATCTTTATGGATCTTCTACATAATTGTGAAAAAATCGCCTTTTTGAAAGCTGAATGGACTGGCTAGCCCCTAGCTACTCTCTCTCATATGCTTTGTGTAAAAGATGTCTCCTTCGGCTTGGCTTGGTATTTAGAACACCCATTTGTGTGGTTTTCCTTATTAAAACCATCAATGCTAATTATTTAAAAATAACTCTCATATCTTTTAAGAGCAATATACGAAGAGAGTCTTTTAATGTGTATTCTTTTATCCCTCATTTCTTAGGAGATAAGAACATGTTTATGAAAAGGAGTGAGCTCATTTTAACAATCAAGTTCATCTTTTCATCTTCTCTTCTTTTCATTTATTCACCTATCTTTTTAGATGTTGATTAATATCAAAGAAGATGAAGATTATTATTAAGAACTCGTTTTCATAAAACAAACTTTCTATACTTTGGGTATTTCTCCTAAACAGGAAGTATTGTGATGTTGAGGTTCTCTCACGGGGTTTATATAATGTGTGATTTATAAAGTTTGAATACAAAGGCTTATATAATATTGTTAACATGTGTCGTGAGATCGAGATAATGAGATTGTTCAAATATGAATTTGAGTCTCCGACTTGCTATAATTTGGTAGAAAAAATGTGAGGTGTGAGTTAGTACAAATATGAGTGTAAGTCGTTAGTCCCCTCTGTAAATCTTTACCAAGTTTGGTGAGATTTTTGCATTGGACTGAAATTTTTTCCGTTAGTAAGTTTTTGTCCTCGTATATCTGTTGTTGTGATCTTATTTTCACATCTTTTTTCATCAACGTGGTTAAATAAGATAAAACTTGAAATCAGTTGACTAAAATTTGGGTAAATTTTTTAACATAATATTTTAGGTGTGCAAAATAAATCTTAGTGGGTCTTTATTTTGGTATACAATACGCACTCTCAACTAGTGTCAGAACTTGGTCCTTTTTTGTTAAAGTTGAAAAACCTAGAGGTAGATCGTGCATTTTTATGTTAATATGGAGGATAACAATATGTACTTTGATGCATATATTTTTAGTATATTGTTCAACCTATTTATAGTTTTAGATCCTCAGATGGTGGTACATCAAATGACGAAGAGTTGTGTCAATCTCTATCCATTAATGATGAATACTCTTCTAACATTGACACTTTATCTTATTCTGGCTACTCTAGTGATGATTCTTTAGATAAAGAATATAGTGACCTTCAACAAGCTTATAATAAACTATTTTTTTAAAGTGCTAGACTAAACAAAAATTGTTGAAAACTTCCATTAAACTGGAAAAATGTGAAAAGTAAAATGCTTCTCTAAAATGGAAGGGTCCCTTGTTAGAAATATTTAAGCTCAACGTGCATCTCTTAGTTAGAGTCACCTTTTGATGGAGGATGAGAATAAAGATTTTCAAGAGAGGTTAAAAGTTGTACAATGTGAGTTGTAAGAATGTAAAAATTCTCACCACACCTAAACTCGTGACTTTTCATGGTCAAAATCCGAGACATAAATAGGGGTGACAACTTTGTTATCGATAAGCACCTAAACGTGTACATTTTATACCCCGAATTGACGTATTTTAGTTGCTAATTCTTGGCAATTTGGGTCTTATGCGCTTTATTGCCTATTTTGTAAGTCGAATGCACGTTGCAGTGTTCAAATGTGTATTTCAAGACAATTGTGTGGATTATTGAGCTAATTACGCTTGTCCCGTACCCTAGTCTACCCAAACCTACCTAAACCGGTTCCGAACCGTGTGTGTTGAGTTTTTCCCATTTTATTATATTTGTGTCATTTTATTTTTAGGGTTTATTTTATTGAGTCGTGTATATATTTTTAGGATTTTTATATTTTAATTTTTAGCACGCCGTGTATTAGTTTTTATATGTTCTTTTATTTTCTTAGTTTTTAGTTATTAATTTTTTTTAAAGTTTGTATAGTGTGTCGTGTCGTGTCAATTTTATTTTTAGTTTATTTTTTATTTTTAGTTTAGTTAAATTTTTTATTTTAGGTTAATTTAGTTTTATTTCATTTTTTATTTTTAGTTTATTTTTTAGAATCACTACCACACACAACACCACAACAAACCTACACCACAAACACACCCTAACAACTCTCTCACCCACACCCACATTCCCATACACCCCCACACACACAATCCAACCAACATCATCTTATTCCCCATCCCTTTCTCTCTCCTCCCTCCTCACCTTCGGCGGTCAGCCCCAACTCGTCCCCTTACTGTCACCTGCTCAACCCGAGACCTTCGACGAGCTTGAACCCGGAGCCATCGGAACCCACCTTCTAAGACGTCGTAACCCACCCCCAACTCCAATCCGTTGATGAAACCTTCTCACCTGGGCGGACCTCAACCCGATCCTCCCCACCCTCCAACCCGATCAACCCTAACCCGACGACCTTCCTGGTCCAACCCGCGCCGGATACCCACATCACTTCCTTGACCCGACAGCCGCGACCCAAACCCCCTTGAGACCTATATCCATTCAACCCCAAAGACCCATTTCTCCAAAGCCTATGTCGATTTCTTCACCTGCTTAAAACAAGAACAAAGACAACTAAAGAACAAATGTCCACATGTCTTTAAAACACATAAAACCAATTTAACCACTTATACCCATTTTAACAAATCTGATTTGTTTTTATCCCCATTACCTCATTACCCCACTTCCCACATGACCTCACACAACCCATGCACATTTGTGCATTTGCCTATTTTAACCCCCAACGTATCCTCACACCCCTCATGTCCATTTAATCCCTATCCAATTTACCCTTAGCTCCATGCCTACTATTTAAGGGAGATGAAGACCATTTGAGAAAGGATCTCAAATTTAGTTTTTTACACCTTGTGCGATAAATTTCTCCACATTCCTCTTTATAGAGTATTTTCATTTTTAGCAAATATCTCAATATAGAGGCGTGTAGTGAAGTTTATCTCTAGGATGAATTTAACCCCACCCATCTATAATGAATTTTTGCATTTTTAGCAATTATTTCATAATAGATTGATGTAGTTAAATTCATCCCTTACGAGGTTTTTATGATGTAAATAGAGAGAGAGAAATTATAGAGAAAAGTAAAGAGATAGGTTAGATTAGAAAATAAATTAGGAAATTATTTTTGTAAATAGTTTTTGTTTTTTTTAGAGATTTGGTGAGATTTAATTGTGAGAAATTGAATTGTATAGAAGAAGTTAGAGTTCAAATTGCCAATTTCAAGGAGACTTGTTGAAGATTTGTTCTCTTTCTCTACTCTTTTATTATATATGCCTTTGATTATTTGCTCATCATGTTTAATATCATGTTAGGCTAGATACCCTTTCAAGGGGTGGGGTGAACCCTTGTTTGATGTTATTTTAATTTAATTAGTTTGATTAATTGAAAATTCCCTTTATATATTAATTTTGATCCCTCGCCTTAAATTTACACCTCGAGAGAGGGTAAATGATTTTCGAAAGAAAATCGAAATTCTAAGTTAAAATACCCATTTTAGATTCGAACTAGATATAGGGGTTTCTTAAGTGTGGTATTATTCCTTAAATTTCAACTCTAATTTCATTTTCTATGATTTATACAAATTTTAATTGATCGATCCTAGCGGGTGATTAATTAAAAGGAGTGTAGATCTATTTTCTAGAGTTGTGGGGGGTTAAACTTAATTTTCTAAAAGATTGCTATTAAAATTACACTTGCAACGAGAGTTGATTTGTAATTTTGGTATTAATTTGGGAGAATTCATATAATTAGATTAATTAATTAGAATAGCTAAAATTTGTGGTGTAGATCCATTCCTTGATTGCTCTCACATTTATTTACCTTACTTTATCTCTTATTTTTGTGTTAGACTTTATTTTTCATTTTAGTCACTTTCTAGTTTGTCATTTGATCTTCCATTTAGTTTAGTGTTATATCACCTCACCTCACCTAATTGTTTTAATATTGAAAAAGCTAAAAAAAATAGAAAAAGTGAAATTTCAAAAAGAAAATAAATATTGTATTGCAATTGAGTTTGTCTCTAGCTTACCCCCTTGATGTGGATTGATGCCCTTCTTTACCGCTACACTTTAGTTTGTAATATTTTGTAGGTAATTGAGGTTTTTAACTTGGCTTCAAACAACGACATACAAAAAAATACAAGTTATCAGTTATCACAAACTTGTTACGATCAAAGTTCGTGACATGATTTCTCTTGTCACGGTCGTGTCACGGTAAAAAACCTTCACTACACCAAAATGGCCAAATTTTCACCTTTCAGCCGGTCACCCTTGTCAAGGTCATTGACCGTGACAAAAAACACGTTTGAGAATATGACGATAATTTGAAAAAATCAACACTTAAGCTTAAAAACAGGCCGTCAAAGGGTGAAAGCCTAAACCAGCCCCCAAACGGACCCGTAAGAGGCACGAACACCTCGCATGGGATCAATGTAACTTGTACGGACTGACCGCGTAGTCATGGGTCTCTCGGTTTGAGAATACAACGATAATTTGTAAAAATCAACACTTAGACTTAAAAACAAACCGTTGAAGGGTGAAAACCCAAATCAGCCCCCAAACGGACTCGTAAGAGGCACGAACACCTCACACGGGACCAATGTAACTTGTACGAACTGACCGCGTAGTCCCAGGTCTCCCGGTTTGAGAGTATGACGATAATTTGCAAAAATCATACTTTGACTTGAAAACAAGCCGTTAAAGGGTGAAAACCCAAACCAACCCCCAAACGGCCCCGTAAGAGGCACGAACACCTCACACGGGACCAATGTAACTTGTAGGAACTGACCGCGTAGTCCGGGTCTCCCGGTTTGAGAGTGTGACGATAATTTGCAAAAATAACACTTAAACTTAAAAACATGCCGTTAAAGGGTGAAAATCCAAACCAGACCCCAAACGACCCCGTAGGAGGCACGAACACCTCGCACGGGACCCATGTAACTTGTAGTAACTGACCGCGTAGTCCCGAGTCTCTCGGTTTGAGAGTATGATGATAATTTGTAAAAATCAAACTTATACTTGAAAACAGGCCGTTAAAGGGTGAAAATCCAAATCAACCCCCAAACAACCCCGTAGGAGGCACGAGCAACTCGCACGGGGCCAATGTAACTTATAGGACTTGACCGCGTAGTCCCGGGTCTCTCAGTTTGAGAGTATGACGATAATTTGCAAAAAATAACTCTTAGACTTGAAAACAGGCCGATAAAGGGTGAAAATCCAAAGTAGCCCCCAAAAGACCCCGTAGGAGGCACGAACACCTCGCACGGGACCAATGTAACTTGTAGGAACTGACTATGTAGTTTCGGGTCTCCCGATTTGAAAGTATGACGATAATTTGCAAAAAACACAATTTGACTTGAAAACAGGCCGTTAAAGGGTGAAAACCCAAACCAGCCTCCAAACGACGCCGTAGGAGGCACGAACACCTCGTATGGGACCAATATAACTTGTAGGAACTGACCGGATAGTCCCGGGTCTCCCGGTTTGTGAGTATGACGATAATTTGCAAAAATCAACACTTAGACTTGAAAACAGGCCATTAAAGGGTTAAAACCCAAAGCAGCCCCCAAACGACCCCGTAGGAGGCACGAACACCTCCCACGGGTCCAATGTAACTTTTAGGAACTGACCGCGTAGTCCCGGGTCACCCGGTTTGAGAGTATGATGATAATTTAAAAAAATCAATACTTAGACTTAAAAACAAGCCGTTAAAGGGTGAAAACCTAAACCAGCCCCCAAACGGACCCATAAGAGGCACGGACACCTCGCACAGGACCAATGTAGCTTGTAGGAACTGACCACGTAGTCCCGGGTCTCCCGGTTTGAGAGTATGACGATAATTTACAAAAATCACACTTTGATTTGAAAACAGGCAGTTAAAAGGTGAAAACTCAAACCATCCCCCAAACGACCCCGTAGGAGGCACGAACACCTCGCACGGGAACAATGTAACTTATAGGAATTGACCGCGTAGTCCCGGGTCTCCCGATTTGGAAGTATAACGATAATTTGCAGAAATAACTCTTAGACTTGATAACAGGCCATCAAAGGGTGAAAACCCAAACCAGCCTCCAAATGACCCCGTAGGAGGCACGACCATCTCGTACGGGACCAATGTAACTTGCAGGAACTGACCGCGTAGTCCCGGGTCTCCCGATTTGAGAGTATATGTCAATTTCGATTTTGATTTCGATTTCAATTACGATTTATATTTATCTATATTTGAGGGGCGAATACTAATTTTACTTTATTTCAATTCAGGGGACATGGAGTGGCCCTAAGGGTAGGCCACATATGCTCTATACTTATGTGGCTATTCGGACGAGAAGGGAAGGATAAGGAGGTGTCCCCGAGCGTCGCGGTACAAAATCTCTTTTCCATGCAAATAGTTTATAGATTTGAGATAATTGATGGTGATGTTGTTTCTTCTTAAATAGTTTCTATTTTGAATATATATTTGCATTATCTTTAGTTTGTTTGGATATATGATGTTTGCCCAGCAGATTTTTTTTAAATTCTGCCCAGAATTGTCACGGTCATTGACCGTGACATATTCGTGACAAAAAGTTGTCACGGACGTGTCACGGGCAATGGTCGTGACAATTTTTTTAAAAATGGTCACGGCTTTATCACGGTTTATAACCGTGACAAACGTGTCACAGTCATTGACCGTGACACAAAATGCGAGTTTTGTGTCAAGGTCAATGACCGTGACACAACCGTGACAAAAAAAGTTGTCTAGCCTCGAAATGTCACGGTCATTGACCTTGACAAGTTGGATTTGTCAAGGTCAATGACCTTGACAATTCTGCAGATTTGGTGTAGTGCTTGACAAGACCGTGACAAGAATTTCTTATCACGAATTTTAATCGTGACATCTCCTTGATAATAAAATAACCTCTCATGAAATTGAGTTAGTCTCGGCTAAGGATGGCAAGGTTACCATCGAAGATAGATTTAAGAGGATGGTAAATTTCTTTTAGCCCATACTACATCTTCGATTGGTAAACGTGGAATTGGTTTAAAAAGTTCTCGTGGAAAATCTAAATCGAAGGACAAAAATGTTTTTATGAAAGCTTCTCAAAAGAATTTTGTGCTTGAAGAGTCTTCATCATCTCTTGAAAAGAAATCTATTTCAAAACCTTTGAAGAAAATCGGTTATCGTTTTGTGTATCATTGCATGTTTTGCCAACATGATGGCCATTTCAAATATTATAAATATAGGTATTTGAAAAATTCCAAGTTGACTATAAAACCTTACTTGGATGAAATTTCAACCTTTAAACGTGATTTTAATTCCCTTTTTGATAAATCAATAACTTTTTTGTCAAAATTTGAGAAAATGTCGAAATCTAAACGCATCGACAATAGTTTGAAGGATTTATAAAAGAATAATAAGACCAAAGTTCGTTGGACTAAGAATGAAAAATGTCCTGTTATTCAACCGCGTTAGTTCTCTAAAATGATTCACAATAATATTTTGATAATGGGTGCTCTAGGAATATGACCTAAAACCAAGCTTTATTTTCCAAACTTGTCAGGAAGGAATTCAGGTCGGTTACTTTTGGATATAGGAGTAAATCTAATATTATTGTGAAGGGTACTATAAAAATTAATGGTTTTACTAGTTTAGATATTGTTCTTTTGGTGGATAGCTTGAAGGCTAATTTGCTTAACATAAGTCAAACGTGCGACAATCGTCATAACTTGGTTTTTACCAAAAGGGAATGTCAAGTCATTAACTCTAAGGGTAAATGCATTTTGAAAGGTACTAGAAGCATGAAGAACTTTTACATAATCAATGTATGTCCGAGTATGGTTTGCAATAGTGATAAGGAAAATATGGAAGATCTTTGGCATAAGGGGTTAGATTACGTGAAATATAGCGAGTTTAGTAGACTTGCTAGGAATGAACCCGTTCGTGATTTACCTCATTTAGAGTTAACTTCTTCTCGTGTGTGTGTGGTACTTATCAAATGGCCAAACATATTCGTAGTCCACATAAGAAGTTAATATTATGACTACCTCGCGTGTGCTAGAACTTTTACATATAAACCTTATGGGAACAATGTGTAAGAAGAGCATATGTGGTAGACGCTATGTTCTTTTGATCATAGATGGCTTATCTAGATTAAGTTTTGTAGAATTTTTTAGTCGCAAGTCTCATGTCGAGGACATTTTCATTCCCAAGTACAAACAACTTCAAAATTAAAAGGTATCCACTATCGTGAGAGCCCATAGTGACCATGGTAAGGAATTTGAAAGAACGGTTATACCGGAATGGTGTAGTGAAGTTGGACTACACCATGAACTTTCGATCCCTAAAACGCCTCAATAAAATGGAATAGTCAAAAGGAAAAAATCAAACTATTCAAGAGATGGATAGGTCATTATTGACTGATAAGAGTATTTTGAAAAGATTTTGGGTATAATCTTTTCATATAGCTTGTCACACCGCCAACCGAGTCTATTGGAGGTATAGTACCAATCAAACCCCTTATAAGATTTAAAAAAGAAAGAAACCCACACTCAAACACGCTAGAGTCTATAGGAGCAAGTGTTACATACTCAAAGATAAACTACATTTAACAAATCTTGACTCTAGGAATGAGGTAGGCATTTTTCTTGGTTATTCCACTAATAGTCGTGCCTATCATATTTTTAAATATGTCTCTAAAAAAATTATGAAAATAATTAACGACGTCATTAATGATAATTATTCCTTTGACTTCAAATAGAACAATTGTGAAGACATGTCTTACATTTTTCCACGTATTAAAGAAGAATGAGAAGATGCAACGAGTATGTGTGAAGAGGTTTCCCCACCAACCAATGAGGTTATAAATGTGGGAGATGCATCTACTTAGGTTAGGAAAGACCATGATGCTTCCAAGATCATTGGTAGTCCAGTTGTGGTAAAGATAATATTTGAACTCCAAAAGGAAGTTTCATTGCTATGCTTCCGTAATCGAACCCAAAATTGTGAAGGATGACTTGTTAGATGAATATTATATCAATGTTATAAAAGATTCATTATATTAATTCTCTAAATAAGAAGTTTGGAATCTTGTCCCCTTGCCTAATGATGTCTGTATTATTGATACTAAGTGGGTCTTTAAAAACAAGTGTGATAAAGATGGTGTCATTTCGAGGAACAAAACAAGGCAGTAGATCAAGGTTATACACAAGTTGAAGGTGTAGATTTTGATGAGTCTTTTTCCCCCGTTGTTAGGTTAGATTCGGTTCATTTACTCTTGGAAATAACATGTGCCTTAGACTTTAAGCTCCATCAAATAGATGTAAAGAGCGTGTTTCTTAATGGAAATATTCAGGAGGAAGTCTATGCATCACACTCAAAGGGCTTTGAGTATCTTAAATTCCTAACACGTGTATATCACCTAAAAAGGCTTTATATAGCCTTAGACAAGCAACCATAACTTGGTATGAAAAACTTACCTCATATCTTTTGGGGAAAGGCTTCAAAAGAGGAAATGTGTACAAGACCTTATTTTTAATTTCTTTTGGGAAATACATTATGGTTGCCCAAGTATACGCTAATGATATTATTTTAGCTCCACAAATGAAGATCATGCCCAAGACTCTACTTCGATAATGCAAAAAGAATTTGAAATAAGCATGGTTGGGGAAGTCACTTTCTTTCTTGTCCTCCAAGTGCAAAAAATGGATAGTGGAATTTTTATTTCGCAATCTAAATATGCAAAGGACCATGTGAAGAAATTTTAGCTCGAATCTTCTATGCCTAAAATTACCCCCATGGGTGTTTCAGTTAGACTTGGAAAGGATGACGATGGAAATAATGTCGACGAGATACTTTATCGTAGCATGATAGGTAGTTTGTTATACCTCACTACTAGTCGTCAGACATATCTTTTTGTGCATGAGTTTAGGCTCGCTACTAATATTATTCTAAGGAGTCCCACTTTAAAGACTTTAAATATATTGTCAAGTATGTTAGTGAGACCACGGGCTTTGGTGTTTGGTATCCTAGGAATAACAATACATCCTTGTTGTCTTATTCAGATACCGATTGGGTGAGAGATGTTGATAGGGGAAGGAGTACATCACATCAGGTGGATTATATCATCTTGGAAGCTCGTTTGTCTCTTAGCACACCAAGAAATAAAGTTGGGTTTCACTTTCCACAACTGCGGTATAATCTATTGCGGTGGGATGTTTTTATACTTAACTCCTTTGGATGAAGCAAATGTTAGAGGATTATAGTATTGTTCAAGATTGCATGATTATATATTATGACAATATAAGTTTTGTTGATATATCCAAAACCCCCACCCAATATTCAAGAATACACCATAGAGACGTTCGACTTCATTTTATTAGAGATCTTATTGAATAAACAAGTCATGTCTTGAGTTATGTTCCCATTGATCTTCAATTAGCGAATATTTTCATGGACTAGATTTGAGCTTCTTAGGTAATCATTAGGTATTTGCATCACTGATTTAATGATTTGATAACTTGTCAAGGATCTGTGCTTCTTTGCTTTGTTGCATTTTCTATCTTATGCCATGTTTTTTTATAAGATTTGGTTGTATTATTTACAATAAAATGATTTGTCAAATACAATCATTTATATTCTCTTTAAATGATATACATCATATCTTTATATATCAAATGGTTACTTTTGAATACTTTATCTTTTTGTGTTGGATAAAAGTGATTTTGTGTATCATAAGATAAGTTTCTATTTCCTATTAAAGTCTTATAAATTTTGAGAAACTTATTATTAGGAACACGTGCTCATATCATTTTGTAATTTGCACAGAACTATAAATTGTATTGATGCCATTTTTTAAGGAATGCCAAAGTTATACAATCTTTTATAAAGAGTTAAATGCTTCTGATATTTGTGAGAGAGAGTCAGTTATCCTTAAATGTGTATGTGTGAATTTTTATCATGATTTGAAGGAGTTGAAAAGCTAGATGTTATATGTAAAAATCATTAGAGGTGATGTGGTTATGGATACAACTTTGATCGGATGACACTACCTTCGAAAATTGGAAATAGTATCCCATCATAGGAATGAATGTGTGAAAGTCGCCACATGCAAAAACATTTTGAACAAAGTGATGTTTCAAAGAAATGTATCCATCCAAAATTGAGTAACATCAAGGATGTGAAACTAAAGGTTTTAACCAATTTGCTCATTGAGTAAGATAAAGTGTTACTTAAAAATATCTCAAAAGATGTTGGAAATTTTCACTACTTTTAAAGCTTTGAGACATTTGTTCTTGAATTGTACTCAAAATTGGTTTACTCTTTTAACGATGTTCCTCTTTCTTTTTTGCTTTCCACGTATGAGATATGATCTTATGTTCTTAGTTTCATCATGTTATTAGCCTTTGAGATAATATTTTCTTGGTTATAAACACTAGTCATATATCTCATTACATTTGGTGAGTAGGAAACTTAAATCTACATTTTTTTCTTATCCAAATAAAGTTTTTGGAGTTTTATTCACTATGTATTGCATATCAAAAAATTATGAATAACAAATTCTTCTTAGGGATTATACTGCCTGAACTCTATATTATCAACATCATGTGTTTTTTATGCTTTGATTGATTATCTTTTCTTGATTGCTTTTCTTTGTCTACTTACTTGACAAAAACGGGGATATGTTTTTTATAGAAAATGAGAGTTTTCATATTTAGGGGGAGACATGAATGTTGTTTCATATCCTAGTTAGTATAGAATTTATTTTTATATCTCCTATAACTAACTTTTTCATATTGTGAATTTCTTCTTATGTTGATATATTGACAAAGTTTTCTAGTGTGTTTCATAAAATCCCGCTCCAAGTGATTTGAAGAAGTATCTTGTAGTTTTTGGGTTGTAAGCATTTGTAATTTTTATCTTATTATGCTTCTGGCTTGACCGTGTGTCATAGTTGACATGGATTTCATTATATTGCTTGTAAGTTTAGTTATTGTGGTTTGTCAACAAAATAGACCAAGGGGGAGATTGTAAGAGTATTGATATATTCATCTGTGCCCTCATAAATAGCCCCTTACACATGTAACGTGTTCTTACAAAACCATTTTCGAAATATCTCAGTAAAACCTTTTTGTGTGTGTAAATCTTGAGGTTTACCTTGATCTTGCTTGTATAATAAATGTTTGAAAAAAATTAAAAACAAGCAAAATTGAGATAAACTAACCAGTTTCACTGCACCAACAATTTCATCGCTGGAGTGAAAACGGAGAAGTTCATTTGGCAAAAAAAGCTATGGAAATTGGCGCGAGCAAATTATCACTGAAGCATCGCCGTAACGACACCTTCTCTGTAATGATACTTCCCTCTCTGTCGCCAAACTCCTTGAAGATCTCATAAAAAACATCTAGAAAAAGACGCGGCTCGCCTCACAGTATCGACGCTCGTCCTCCCTTCAGCGGCACCGACGACGACGCGTATGGATACACGAATCTGTCATAAAGATCTTTAGGGATCTTCTAGATATTTGTGCGAAAATAACCCTTTTAGCAGTTGATTGGACTAACTAGTACCCAACCACTCTCTCACACATGCTTTGTGTAAGAGATATATTTTTTGTCTTATCTTGGTATTTAGGAAACCCATTTGTGTGGTTTTCCTTATTTAAACCATCAATTCTCTTCATTTCAAAATAACTCTTATATCTTTTAAGAACAATATACAAAAAGAGTCTTTTAGTGTGTATTATTTTCTCCTTCCTTTATAAGGAGATACGAACACATTTGTGAAAAAGAGTGAACCCATTTTAATATTCTACTTCATCTTTTTCACCTTCTCTTCTTCACATTTAATCACCTCTTTTTTAAAGGTTGATTAATATCAAAGAATATAAATCTTTATATTAAAAACTCATTTTCATAAAACAAACTTTCTATACACTTTGGGTCTTTATCCCAATAAGAAGTATTGTGATATTGGAGGCTCTCTTTCGGGGTTCATATCATATGTGATCTCTAAAGTTTGAAGACAAAGGCTTGTGCAACATTGTTGACGTGTGCCATGACATAAGGATGTTGAGATTGTCCATCGATAAAGAGGAGTATCCGACTTGCTATAATTTGGTGGGAAAAGTGTGAAGGTGTGAGTTTGCATAAATACGAGTGTAAGTCATTAGTCCCCTATGTAAGTCATTACCAAGTTTTGTGAGACTGTTGAATTGGCACGAGATTTTTCCCGTTAGTGGGCTTTGGTCCTCGTACATCTATTGTTGTGATCTTATTTACCTCTTTCGCCCATGTTGTCAATTACATACTTAAACAAGATAAAACTTGAAATTATTTGATTAAAATTTAGGTAAATTTTGTAACATAATATTTTAGGTGTGCAAAATAAATTTTGGTCGACTTTCATTTTGGTACGCAATACACATTCTTAGCTTTGGTTAAATCGGGTCTTGAAATGAGAACATAAAATTTCCAGAGACCTCTTGGACTAAGACTTAAAGTGGGTCTTGGTAATAAAATAAGACAATCTAAAAATTTAGAAGGCACAATGAGTATACATATACCCTACATGTGGGAGGATCTAGAATATGGTTGTGCAATAGTAGCAGGAGTTATGGAAGCTATGAGTACAAAAATTATCATAATAATGAATCCCATGAAACTAATCACAAAGACAGAATGTAAAGATCACACACAACAACGATATACGTGGTTCGATAATTTGCCTACGTCCACGGAGAGGTTACTGTTTATGTTAAATGTCTCTCAATATCTCAGGTTACATCCCTTTACCCTGCCCATGGTATACAATTTATAGGTGTATTAAATGAGAGGTTGAGTTGTACGTTAAATATATTAAGGAGTACCTGAATATCTCCTTCGAGATTATTGGTAACTGATTTGACTATATTCGTAAGTTTCTTAGCATATTAGAAATACTCATGTGCGAATTAAAACATAATTTGGGTCGGGCAATGTTCTAATGGATACAAACTGGTTGGCTACTCTCATGGGCTATGTTAAATGGGTCCCCACAATTATCCCTAATATCTTTGGGCTGATAGTTTAGGCCAACAGATTTTAAACAAGTCCAAGGCCTAAGGCTTGGAATATTACCCAAAACCCGCATGCCACATTTGTAATTCATAAGGGCTGAAGCGGGGTACGCTTGTCCTTAGGAGAAAATGAAGCATTGAGATCTTCCTGGGGAAGCAAGACTCATTATTTGGGATATTTGGAATTCGTTCGTGTGCAACTTAATTGGCAGTTCACTCAATTTGGTCATCTTTACGCATTCTTTGTCTCTCAGCTTCCCCTCTTGTTATCTGCTTCAAATTCAGAGTTCTTCTTCTTTTATGCTTTCTCAAAGTTTCGCCAGTACTTGTAATTTTTAATCTTCACTTTTTTAGTTCTTCTTCTTCGAGTTAGTTTATAATTGTAGTTAGTGTTCCCCATTCTCTGTCGTATTAATGGCAAGGCTTGATAACAAGTTCATTTTTTAGTTCAGATCATGCTATAATATTCCTGACTGGGTAGACATTGAGTGCTTTCCAATTCCTAAAAATATTCGTATAATAGATGACGGTCACTGGATTCATACTTTGCTAATTTCTCATGGGGGTTTGACATCTCCCCCTAACCCTCTATTTTTGAGATTTTTTAAATACTTTGACGTTGTCCCTGCTTAATGTACTCCAAATATTTAGAAAATTATAAATGGAGTACACGGGATAAATGAATTGTATGGGATTGACTTAGGGCTCACAAAAATCTGTTATTATTATGTCTTCTTGTGTACAAAATATGAAATCTTATATTTGAAGGTGAGGAGTGTTGATAGGGTCATGGTGGTGAATTTACCTGATTCTCACAAGGATTACTGGAATCGTGGCTTCATTGCTAGTAATTGGCAATATCCTCCCCTACCTGAGGGTATAAGGTACATGGGACCTTGAATCCGTACCTTTGGGGAGGAACACAAAGGTTGATGATACTGCCTCTTTTTAGTTATTCATTTTCTCATTTTCCTAAACTGCTTTGCCTGATTTCACCTCTATTTTTTCTTGTTTTACAGCTGAGGCGAAAAACCTAGAACCCGCCCTTCACGAGCTAAAGGTTGCTGACCTACTGAAGGCTTAGAAAATTAGGGAAAGGCTCTCTGACAGTGAGCACCCATGTTCGGCAGCGTACTTTTTTTAATATAAGAATACCACCACCAATTTTATTGCCCAACTAGTGGATACAATCCCCAATTTGGAGCTTCCAGAGGAGGAGGATGGTGGTCCTTCTGAACCTATTTAGCTAGAAGAAGAGGAAGAAGCTATCAAAAAAGAGGAAGGAGAGGAAGAAAAAGGTGAAGGTGAGGGATCATAGGTGGATAGTGAGGAGGGTAGAGAGGAGGAAAGTAGTGAAGAAGAAGAAGAAGAAGAAGAAGAAGAAGAAGAAGAAGAAGAAATGGACCTACCTAGGAGAAGGTATCTAATCCTCCCGGACGATGATGATGATTTATTATCTGACCGAAGAAAGTCTTTAAAAATGAGAGAGGGAGAATCCCCTATGGCTGGTGGTTCTAAGCTAGGGGCTAGGGAGAGCGGGGTAGAGAATAAGAGAAAAGAAATGAGAGGGAGAAAAAGATAATGGAGGAAGGAAAAAGAGAGGAAGAAAAGAAACGTTCACGGGCCCTAAAGGCCCCTATCGTTCCTTCTCCTACCGTTATTGCTGACAGGCAAGTGTTGCTGACACTCCCCAACTTTCCCCCGCACTACTAGAGGGGGGCTATACTCACCGTCGATCCGAGCGATCAATAAAGATGGGTTCCAGCCAGTTAGCCCTTAAGTTCGCTTAAGGGCTTGCATTGGTACAACCCTTCTCTCTATACTTCTCTAATTCTTTCTTCGAATTCTTATAAATTGATTTGTGTTTCTCTTTATCCTACAGTTTATTTCTAATTTCACCATATTGCTTCATGGTCGGGCTGATCAATCGATAATGCTCTGGCTAACACTAAGACTGCCTTTGAGCAAGAGAAACAGAAGGCCCTAAATGCCCTTAAGGAATAGTCGGTAAATGAGCTGGTTGACCTCTAGGCCACATATGGCCTGGTGGTCGCTGATAAGTTGAAGGTAGCTGAGGCAAATAAAGAGCTGATCGCCAAGGTTGAGAAACTGGAGGGTGAGATTCTGTCCATCTGAGATAGTATGTACAACGAAGGCTGGAAGGCGGTATATAATGATGTCGAACGCCAGATAACCTATTTTAGGCAGGTGGGTTTTAAGAAAGGCTGGGACCAGGCTTTAGTCATAGATGGAGTTCCTGCGAATTCCATCATGTTCACCCAACATATGCTAAACTTAAATCCCAATGATGCTGAGCAGCCTCTGGTAAACCAACCTGCTGTTCGAGCTGAGATAAAGTCCATTGATCCAGTTGTTGTAGATCTTCCTGTTGATAAAGTTACGAGCGGCCTTGGCACGATCGTGGTTACTCGTGACCAAGCTACCACAGTTGTTGATAAGGGAAAGGGGCCAGCAACTTCTGATCAGGTATGGACCTCTGTAGTTTGTTAGGGTTTACTTTTTTCTTTTTTGGGTGTTGTGTATGTAATTTTACCAAACCTGTACTGGTGTATGCCTTAATTTTAATAAAAATAAGACTTTCCTTTCTTGTTGGCTTTGTTTTGTTACAGATGCTTGCCAAGTACATTGCTTACTTTGTTGATTGTAGCCTATTAATTTAGACGAGTATATTCCTCATGATTCTCGATTAAGGCAGATCCTAGGATCCAACATTAGTGTACACGCTCATGGAGCTTTTATAAAAATCTGTAAATCTTTAAAGACAAGGACCCAATTGTATAAGGATCAGGTTGAGATGGTTGCCAGGTTAAAAGATAAAGTTGAGGAGATGGAGGCGATTGGAGCTTCAGTTCAGAAAGAAGTGGGTGCCATGAAAGCTAAGCTCCTAGATTCCACTGAAATCAATTAAGTGGGGGAGTTAATTTAAAAGTAGAATAATAAATTGAAGAGGGAAATTGCTCGGTTGAGGGAGAATATTCCATCGGGATCTTCTCGGTACTTCGAGGTATTTTTATTGTCTATTAAAATAGTTCGAGCTGAAAACCAAGATCTGAAGAGGGAGGTTATATAGCTCAAGGGTGATGTTCAATGGGCTTATGTGATCGCTATCGGTCTTCAAAGAGATGTAACAAGGTTGAGGCACCTATTTCAAAAGGGTCCTCGGTGGGTCTGGGCTGATGGTTATAACTAAGGTTGGACTGACGCCCTAGTAAAACTGAAGAAAGTAAAGGACCTTGCTTTTGCACGGGGGTGTCTTGGTGCCCTCAGAGAATTAAAAATGCCTAAGGATTCAAACCTATGGTATAAGTATCAGATCGACTGCCCGACCTATTGCCAAAATCCATTTTTAATAGATGACCGGTGGATCCCAATAGATACTGTTCATGTCTAACTTCTGGAGCATTACTTGGAAGATGATGAAGAAGAGTTTACTCCTCACCCAGATGATGGTCAGAGAGCGTGCATTGCAGGCTACCTTGCTCCCATACTGGGCCGATGTAGATCCTTTGTGTACTTTAGTTTTGGTGTAAATGTATTTTAGTTAATGAGAAAGCGTTATTTTAATGTTTTAAGCTAATGTTGACTAAACATGTGCTATTGATTTACTAATCATCTTATTTTTTGAGCAAATAATAATGATTGACCTCTTTTAATTTTTGGGTTTTATCATTTTGAGCTTCTTAGCTCACCAAATGTTATCAAAAGATAATGTTAGCCACATGTTTTTGTGTTGGAGCATTCTCCCAGCCCAACATGCCTTAGAAATGTCATTCCATCTACTTTACCTTTTTGGTCATTTCGTCACACTCCCTTAGACCTAAGTAGGATAATGGGAAGAATGCACCTAGTAACTGGGCCATCCACCCGAGCAGGTTTTTTGCAACCAACACAGTTGGCAACCAACTTGAGTTAGCTTTTCTGCCTAAGGATCCCATGTAGGGATTTTGTTGTTATCGGGGCAACCCATGAAGGCTCTCGTGTTCACAACAAGGACCTGATGAATGTAGTAATTCAAAATGTCAATATTTACTCGTTATAACTACTACAAACCCTGCTTGTCATGTGGAGTTTCCTAATTGAAAACAAGTTGAACAACTTATCATAGTCCTAGGAGTTTAGTCATGCACGAAGGAGTTATCATTTAGAAAAGGTCCGCATTTATGAGATGTAACCAAGAAGAGTTAAGCTGTCAATTTAAAATATGAAAGTGAAAGGGCCACCTAGCCTTTATTCATTAAATACTGTCTAACGAGCAACATAAGTTTGAAAATGAAAATTTGCCTAACTAAATGTGCTAATAAAAGATGAAGAAAGTTTAAAAGTAGAATTTTTTTAGATTAGTTGCATTTCATGCTATTGGTATCTCCCTGCCCTCTAGCGTTTCCAAGTGATATATTCCTTGAACGTGATCTCTGATTACCCTAAAGGGTCCTTCCCAGTTTGGTTCCAATTTACCGTCCGATGGTTTCACGACACTACCGAGGACTTTCCTTAGGACATAATCTCCTATAAAAACCTTCATCGGATTGACTTTCTCATTGTATTGCCTAGCAAGTTGCTATTGGTAAGAAGCCAACTTAATCATGGCCAGCTCTCTTTGCTCGTCTGCTAAGTCAAGTTCGATGAGTAATGCATCATTGTTAAGGCCTTGGTCGACTAGAGCGATTTTCATGGTGGGGAGTCCTGCTTCTAAGAGAATGATGACTTACATCCCATAAGCGAGTGCGCATGGCATTACCCTAGTTGGCCGCCTAGGGGTGGTGCGATAAGCCCATAGAACATGATGGAGCTCATCTACCCAGACACCGTTGGCTCTTTCTAATTACTTTCTTAGTTCTTCGAGCGTGGTTTTGTTAGAAGCCTTCGTATATCCATTGCCTTGCAAGTATTCCATAGAATTTAAATGGCGTTTGATTCCATGTTCATCATAAAAACCTTGAAAGAAATCACTCTCAAATTGCGTGTTATTATTAGTGATGATGGTCCTTGGTACCCCAAAGCGTGTTATGATATTTCTTCTGATGAACCTGGTTATATCCGAGTCTTAAATGTTTGTCAGTGGTTCTGCCTCTACCCATTTGGTGGAGTAATTTGTACCCATAAGCAGATACTTTCAATTTTTAAATGCGATAGGTAGTGGTCCCACTATATTTAGCCCCCACTGCATGAATGGTCATGGTCTTGTCAGTGATTGGCCATAGGCTTGTTGTGATTTCATGTCGCTAGCGGGTGGGTGGATCATAGGAGAATGCTTTTGATATTTCTCACACTTACGAACGTAATTGCTTGTGTCCTTCTGTATATGAGGCCACCAGTAGCCCTCATTAATTGCTCAAAATGTTAGAGATCTCCCTCCTGCATGACCCCCACATATACCCTCGTGGAGTTTGCTAAGTACTTGCTTAGTGTCATGTGGGTGGACGCATTGGATATAAGGGCCTGTAAAAGACTTTTTGTAGAGATTTCCTTCTTGGGAGAGATAAAAGCGAGCGACCTTGACCCTTACTTGATGGGTCGACCTCTTGACATCGGGCAATGTGTCAATCCTTGGATAATTTATTATGTGATCCATCCAACTGGGGGGCTTTGCTGTGAAGATGACCTACTCGGCTACGACTGTTTGGTCAATACCTGGCTGTGCAAGGAACTATATCTGAATAGTTCCTCTTAGGTCGGAGTCAATTGATGAGCTTAAGGATGTTAATGCATCAATGTGATTGTTCTGCCCCCAAGGGAACTTCTATGAGTCCTCTTATCACTACGAGGTAGGTTTCCATTATGTCATCTTTGGCATTTAAGTACCCACTCACTTATTTGGAGACTAATTCCAAGTCGTCAAATACATGGAGGCGCTTTGCCCCCAGTAGTTGGGCTTTGCACAAGTTAATGATCATTGCTTCGTACTCAGCTTCGTTATTGGAGGCCTCAAATCCCAATCTGATTCCTTGCTCAATCAAAGTGTCTTCTGGGGTGACTAGAACAATCCCTAATCTTACCCCTTGGAATTGGAAGCTCCATCAATATATAGGATCAAGTCCTTAGACTGTGCTTCCTCAGTTGTTGACTGATCAGTTCCAAGTAGGTTTATTGGTCGATCCCCTATAAATTCAGCAATAAATTCTGCTGAGATTTTCCCCTTAATCGTCGTTCTTGGCTGGAACTAGATATCGAATGTTCGAAACTCTATCGACCACTTTAAGAGTCGTATAGAAAGGTCGACTTTTTGCAGAATAACTTTGAGGGGGTAAGAAGTGATCATTGTTATGGTATGGGCCTCAAAGTAATTCTTTAATTTCCTTGAGGCAACTACCAGCACGTAGGAGAGCTTCTCTAGAGGCAGGTACTGTTGTTCTGCATCGAGAAGTGTCTTGTTGACTTAATAAACTGGATGCTGACTTCCTTCTTTTTTATATACCCAGTCATAGCTTACAACGTGGCTGATACTGTAGGGTAAGGGTATAACGTGTCTCCATTATTTGGAATTACTAACAGGGGTGGCTTACTAAGGTAGGATTTGATTTCTTCGAGAGCTTGCGAGCAATTATCGTTCCATGTGACGCTTTTATCCTTCTCCAAGAGCTGAAAGAATGGTCGACAACATTTTGAAGACTTGGAGATGAAGTGATTGAGGGGTGCGAGCATATTGGTGAGCTTTTGAATATCTCTCAGCGTCTGAGGACACTGGACTCTAGTGATAGCATCGATCTGATCCGAGTTGCCCATAATCCCTCTTTTACTGACTAGATATACCAAGAAATTTCCTTATTGGACAGTGAATGAACACTTACTCGCGTTAAGCTTCATCCGACATTTCCTGAGGATATCAAAGGTTCTTGCTAGGTTAATGAGGTAGTCGCCTTTATTCTTGCTTTTTATTAGCATATCATCAATGTATATCTCCATCCTATCTCTCATTTATTTATTGAACATCTTAGTGACCAATCTTTGATAAGTTGCCCCGCGTTCTTTAAGTTGAATTGTATAATCTTGTAGTAATACGACCCAATTGGGGTTATAAGGGAGGTTTTATCCTGGTCGGGTTCAAATAAAGGAATCTGATAGTAGCCAGAGTAGGCGTCTAGGAAGCTCATCCCTTTGTGCGTCGCTGTAGCGTCGACCAACTGATCTATTTTAGGGAAAAGGGGAAGTTATATTTAAGGCATGCCTTGTTAAGGTCTATGAAATTGATACAAACCTTCCAACTTTCGTTGCTCTTTCGCACCACCATCGAGTTGGACAACCATTTGGGAAACTGAATATCCTAATAGATCCTTCTTTTAGTAGTTTCCCTACTTTATTTTCCACCACTTTAGCCTTATCGGGGGCAGTTCGATGAGCCTTTTGAGTGATTATATTGAAGGCCGAATCGACGTGAAGGCGATGGTAGGCTACATCGGGATTAATCCCTGTGAAGTCATATAGTTCCCAAGAAAAAAAATATCCAGATTACTTTTAAGGAAAGTAATAAGGTCTTTCTTCTCCTGTTCGCTGAGCGTGGTTTTGACTAGAAATTTCCTCTCTTGTAAATCATCATCGGCTTCAAATTCTTCCAGATTTTCAACGACCCTATCGACAGAATAGACCCTAGTCTCCTCCACCCCTGGCCAGCTGTATTGTAGTTATTATTTAGAGGGTACACCCCCCTTATGGGCTCCCTCATGAGCATCCTCTACCTCCTTCTTTTCTTTTTTTAGGAGGGTGGTTGCGATTAAGAACTTCCTAGCCGTGGCCTAATCACCACAGATTTTGACCACGCCCCTGTTAGTAATGCACTTCAGCTTCTAATGGCATGTGGATGGAATGACCTTCATGTCATGGAGCCAACCTCTGCCCAAAATAGCGTGACACGGGGACTCAATGTCCACAACTAAAAACTCAATTAATTTTGAGACGTTTCCTGCCCTAACTGGTAGGACTATCTTCCCTAGTGGCATAGTGATCCTTCCTGCAAAGCCGACTAACAGGACTGTAGCTTCCTTAAGGTCGACGTTATTTAATTTGAGTTTGTAGAATAGCTTCAGGTACATTACTTCTGACGAGATGCCCTGGTCTACAAGAACTTGTCAACGTCCTAATTTATAATTCTAAGAGTAATTACCAATGCGTCGTGATGTAGGGTTCTGACCCCGACTAAATCCTCCTCTATAAACACGATATGCTTAGTATAGTCAACGCCCTTTAGTCGTCGGCGTTTACCAGCCTGCGTTAGCGGGATCAATATGAAAAGCTTCTATGACAATAGTCACCTTCTTAATCTCCATCTGCAACCCGTTCCCCTAGATCTGCTTAAGATCTGATACCCCATGGATTACTACAAATTCGTATCGTATATTATTATTGAGGATGATGTATGGATTTTGGTCTCATTTAGTCGCGACCTTATCGAATTTTTTCTTTATGTACTCATTGAGTTGCCCAGCTTGGGCCAACTCCTCCTGGTGTGATTTCAGAGCCTTGTAATTCTCAATTCTGTGATCGCCTTCCTTGTGGAATGCGCATCTCAGCGCATTGTTTCTCTTGATCGGGTCATTGCCCATCTTTTTGAGTCATTTGATGAATGGCTCATCCTTGATCTTGCTCAGTATTTTGTAAATGCATTCCTTGAAAACTGTGTTAACAGTCTGGAACGCCTTGAAGGGGATGGTCTTGTTCTCATTCTTGGATCCATTCTTGCCCCCATTTTTATTTCTCATCTTTTGATTATCATTCTTCTCTTTCCTATTATTTTCCTCCGCTCAACCATTGTCCCCTGCATTAGAGTGAACCATATTTTCCACCTTGGTATATTTCTCAATACGGGCCATAAGGTCGTCAATGGTGTTAGCTTTCTTCTTAGTGAGGAACTGGTATAACAAAGAGGTGGTCGCCAGAAAACCAATTTTGAAGGATGATATGACAACTTGTTTTGAGAAGTCCTCAATCTCGTTAAAAACTTCCCAACATCTTTTGGCGTAATCCCGGAGGTTCTCATGCGGCTTTTTCTTTATCGTAAGTAGTGCATTCATCCGCTTGGGGTTAGAGTTGCTGGTTGTGAAGCGAGAAGTGAAGGTTTTTTCCAAAGCCTCAAATTTTTTGATCGACCTGAGAGGTAGCCTCTCAAACCACATCTGAGATACATAGTGTAGGTTAGAAGGGAAAATTCAACACATTAGTGCATCATTGTGGCCCCATAAGGTCATTGCTTGTAGATATTATCGAACATGGTCTATGGAGCCTGTCTTTCTGTCATAAATTTTGAACTTGGGTACATCAAACTTCTTTGGGGGCTCCTCTTCTTCGATCGCCCTTGAAACAGGGGACTTCATTTGAGTATTGAAAGCCCTTTTGGCTATCTCTCTGTTGGATCTGGCTCTACGGTGAGCTGGATGTTGGTCCATCTCCCTTCGAACCAGAATCTGGATGTCTTTGTTCTGTCGATCTTGTCTCCTGTGGTGCCTCTCTGGTTAGTTGCGCTCTGATCGACCATGCTTTATCCTATCACGTTCAATGCTTTCTTGGTCACGCCTGGAGCTCCTCCCTTGGCTGCGAGTATTACTCGCCTGAGGACTAGGAGTCCTATCTTGGCGCTTCCTGGTTTCAACTGAAGGTATCTTTTCACTATATCCAGTCGCCTTGGGAGATGATCATTCTCGTCTACCTGGAAGAATATAGCCTCCTCTTGTTCATAAAACCTGGCTTCATAAGCGTTGACCAACCTGGAGATCTGCGTAGATTTAGGTGGTCTTTGGCTTTACTCGGAAAGTTGCCGATCCTGACGAAACCTGGGGGTTGTATGCTGGCGAATCTCAGACCTGACCCTAGGAGGGACTGGATCGTCATGGACATCGCCATCTCGGGGAATATTGTTGTTATGGTGAGACAATACGGGCTTTCTGTTTGTGAATATTTTCACAGGAATAAAAAATCATTCCCACAGACAGCGCCAATTATGAGTACAAAAAATATCATAATAATGAATCCCACGATAACAATCACAAAGACGGAATGTAAAGATCACACACAACAACTATATACATGGTTCGATAATTTGCCTACATCCACGGAGAGGTTACTATTTATATTAAGTGTCTCTTAAGATCTCAGGTTACATCCCTTTGCCTCGGGTCAGGGTATATAATTTATAGGTGTATTAAAGGAGAGGTTGAGTTGTACGTTGGATATATCAATGGAAACCTGAATATCTCCTCCGAGATTATTGGTAACTGATTTGGCTATATCCGTAAGTGTTTTAGTATATTTGAAATACTCACGTGCGAATTAAATCATGATTTGGATCGAGAAGCATTCTAATGGATCAAAGATGGTCGACTACTCTCAGGGGCTATGCTAAATGGTTCCCCATAGAAGCCTATGGTCAGCGTTGGTTGGAGATCAAAAGGGTATCAGGGAGATTAACTTTGTATCACAACAACCTTTAAGTGATGCAGGTAGATCCGCCTCGAATGGGTGGTTCCACCCCATTGGGGGTTTATTTTTAAAACCATGCATGTATGACAATTACTTTTCAGTAAAGGTGTATCGATTCATTTTGAAATAAGAACCATGGTTAAGATAAATCCTCATATTTGGTTTAAATATATTATAGACATATCAGTCAATAGAGCTCAGTGGGAATTCTAGTGTGTTAATTTCATTGAAATGTTCACAACCTATATAGGAATTTGACATCCCATAATAATGGTTGTAATCTAATCGTAGTAGTTTATCTCAAACGACGGGAACATGGATGATGGTTCGATAACTTATACGATAATTCGACAGAGGATTGTAATTGATACACCCGATGAATGTATTGAACGAGGCCATCCATGAGATTTGAGTCCAAGGGTTATCTGAATTAGACTCTAGCAATCTCACACCATTTTTAAATGGTGCATAAATTCTTAATCCCAATAATTATGAAGATTGGAATGCTTACTAAAATGTCACTTTGATTGTTATGATTCCGATATGATTTTATATCGGGTTAAATGATCTCCACATATTATGTGACAGTTGTGTGAGTAGGTCTGAAATCATAATTTAGAGGAATCCACGTCTAGGGGATACCTTGGAATGTGATACCCCCTCGATAGACTCATATATTTTGTTTCCACCGGTAAAACCTAATCGGTGGATTATTTTATAATCCCGGTGGAGTTGTAAACAAATTAAGTATGAGAATCAAGGAATTGACTAGATGTTGGTTAAAATCGATTAGCGACAAATTGATTTGACCAAGCGGGTATCGAACACTTAGCGTGGGAAATCATATTATGTAACATAATCAACTTTATAAATAAGACCTCTTTATTTCGAGTTATTTAAAGATAATTAAATTGGAGTGCAATCATGATTATTTAATGGAATTGATTACGAATAAATAAAGCAAGGAAATAATTACGGTTATTGTAATTGGATTTATGAGTATTTATTTAGAAACCAATTTAATTATTTGTCTTGGGCACCTAGTATAGTCCATTGCCTAAGTACAAGGCCAAAAACTTTCTGGAATACCACTTTGATAAAAGCCCATAGCCCATACCTATATATATTGGTGTAAGTTATGGTTTTAGGATATTGGTCCATTATAGAGGGTTAGAGAGGGAGAGGAAAAATACTATTCACATTTTTATGAAGGGGTGAGGGGAGAGAATGTCAATTCTCTCACATTTCACCATAGTGTCATCTACGAGATTGCCCACACATAAGGCTTACTTTGGGTGGATCATGTGCTAGAATATTTGAGATGCTCAAAGCATTATTATAAGGTTTATGGAGACCTTGGATGGAAGAAAGGATTTCACCATCTTCAACCTTTATATCCTCATACGAATCATAATATGATTCACTATGGTATGTATTATTGAACCATGTTTAGTCTTTAAACTTAGTTCTTGATTTCTTTCCAATGCATTAGTAATCAAAGATTTTCAGGGCTTAAATTTTCTCGCATTTTAAATGTCAATCCCAAGTTGTTTTCCCAACACACTGACTCCTAAACCATCACGATCCATTTGGAATTGATACCCAAGAGCACCATTAGTCTAATATAAGATAACTCTCAACCTTTGTTCACATATTAATCAATAAAAGACAGTAATGTTCTCCCAAATGGTGAAAAAATCTATTTATAGGGTTCAAGGGACTAATGAAGAACTTCCCTAAAATATGATAATGTCATAAGTGATGTCCTACAAATTATTTAAACTAATTCCAAAATAATACAAAGAAGTATTCACTCATTTCAACAATAAAACACTAGATATAGGAGTAAAACGTGCAATCAATTTCCTGACTCTGTGTATACATCATATTCCCAAGGTAAATTTCTGCAATCAAAGAGTCATAAAGTTTACAAAAATAAATCTTGCATATTGAACATGACAACCATTTTCCAAAAAATGGATATTGTCCTTATAGTTTCGAGTACATTAAATACGTGCATTCAAATCGTTATCGTCTAAAACTAGTATATGGATTACGAGCCTTAGCTTGCATACACCAATAATAAACTACAACATATAATTACCACTAAGATGCCAAATGAGAGAGGCGAGAGAGAAAGAAGGAAACCAGGTGTTTACGTGGTTCAGCCCAAAGTGGTGCCTATGTCCACAGGTGTGGTGATGAATGTATTGATTTCAATGGGAATTAGCCATGGAAAAGCTCTTGTGTTTACTCTCAATTTGGGCAACGTAATATTAGGGCAAAATATCTCTCGATCCCTTACTATGAGGGATTGTGTACTTATTTATAGTCTGTTATGGGGGAGAAAGTGTAGTAGGACAAGCGACGTGCCTTTATAGGTCAGGCAGTTACACCTTTTACATACATGTGAGGGAATAATCAAGAGTTTGTTACACTAATATGGGGGAGGATATTCACATATCTCCATCACGTGAACATGGTGTGAGCATGACTATTGGCATTCCCTCACGTGATATAGTCTTACATTTATGGGGTTAACTAACAACGTTAATTAACACTGTGTTGACAGTGACAAGACGAATGTTAATATTGCTTAACTGAGCATTAGTATTATTGAGCTGACCTCATCGTTGTGGTCTAATATATTCAATGTAAGGTCGATCTCCTCTTCGCACTTGATGAGGACACGTGTTGTCACCTGAGAGGCTTACAGGGTGATACATATATTAAGGTATAGCAAACGCCCCTAAAACTTTACTCGTGATCAGAACTGTAGCGGGTTCTTTGAAGTGTTAGATCTTCTGAGTAATTGCTAAGTGAATTAAATGAGTGAAGTGTTAATATGAGAATGTCGTCAGCTTCCTGAATTCTCGTTGTACTTGGAATCTTCTCGGCGTACGCTGATGGTGATGAGATGAAAAAGAGGGTCATCAAGGACTTTCCTGATATAGCTGATATCGTTTAGGCGTGGGAGGGAAACGATAACGAAGTGAATGCTTTAGCTATTGAGCGGGAGGCTATGGTAGTGAACGTTGTTGATGACGATGATGTGGATGATCAATGTGAAACTGCCATCGATTAAACTAGTGCCACCAATGCCCTACCCATCGCAACTAAAGATGTTCAGATGATCGGGGTTGATATTGGTAATCCTACTGAGGTCAAAGCTAGGCATACTCCCGAGGCCTAATTTTCCTTGTATATTTATCTCTGTACTTTTGTGAAGATTTTATATCTCCTCTCGTATTTTTATGATGACCACTTTTGTTTATGTAATTATGGCACGTAATGAACACTTTTATTTATGACTGCTTTAATATTTAAAGTCTTGTGTGGTTCCATTCCTTATCTTTGTGCATGCATGCGTTCACTTATTTATATTCCTTGTCAAATATTTTTCTCAGCTAAATTTTTATCCACCATTTATGACCATTGTTTATGCGAAAATATTTTTGACAAGTAAATATAATCGGATCTCTTTGACCTAGTTAGTTTTAATCTTATGGACTTATGGTAGGGTTTTGCCTACATTCCATGTCAACTTACTAGTTACTTGGTACTGAGGTGGTCTTGCTAGTAGTTTAGTCTTATGATCGTGTGGTCGGCTCCTGCCTAACTAATCTGTCTTACTAGCTACCAATTTTGGATAAACTTGAGTTATCCTGACTTATGTTTTACTAATGCTTATGCCAACTTACTGGTCGTATGGACGAATCTTATCATCCTAGCCACATGTCACTATTGGTTACCGGAGCTAATCAAATGTATTAAGAACTATCCCTACGTCAGTTAATTATGGTCGGATCTTATCGTCCATATGAATATATCAAATTTCCCAGATTTAGCTAAACTTCTTGATTGTGGTCTGTCTGAAGATGAGACCGTACATGGAGTTTGGTTCTGGTTATTTAATTTGGGATGCACTACTGAGATATATTTGCCCTGGGCATCTTACACATCTCCCATACCAATGAAGCAGTCATTGAAATAAGCAGAAACACTTGAAATGACATCACGCATGGGGGAAATTCTGATTTATATTTATCATTGGAATTGAATTACATAAGAACAAAAAGACTTTACACATTTGATTCTCAATTTGTTCCATGCCACTACTAGATTTTTGAAATGTTCTCCTTTTAAGGTTTCAATTCGATAAGTCCCTGTCGCACGATAATAAATACTCTGTATAGGCCTTGTCAATTAGGTTCTAGCTTGTTCCTCTTTTGGATGACCTTTTTGAGCACGTAGTCTCCCTCCTTTTAAAGTAATTAGTTTTACTCTATTGTTGTAAAACCAAATAGTCCGTTGTTGGTACGCTACTAACCAAAGTGATGTGTGCTCCCCGACCTCTTCTACTAAATCCAAATCTAATATTCTCATCAGGTCGCTCTATGGTGAGTTGAAGTTGAGGACTCGGTGACCGGGCATATAAATTTTCGTTGGTACTACCACCTCTATTCTAAAAGCCAACATATATGGGGTTTCACCTGTTGTTCCCAGTGTCATCCTGTATGCCCAGAGGACACTCTGTAGCTCATTGATCTAGTTCCACTTAGCATTGTCTAATATTTTATTTATTCTATCCAGTATGGTTTTATTTGTCACTTATGTCTGCCTATTACACTATGGGTGACCTGATACTGAGTACACCTTCTGGATTTGGGAGCATATACAATAATCTTCAAACTCTTAGTTATCGAACTGAGTACCGTGATCGCTAATGAAGGCATACAACATCCCATAATGATAAATAATATACTTTCAAATAAAATAAAATTCATTCTTATATGGCATCTCCACCAGGGGCTTAACCTCTACCCATTTGGTGAAACAATCCACTATTACGACCAAGTATTTGAACCTTCCTCTCATCTTTAGGAGTGTATAGACTCCAGATCAATCCCCCGTATGACAAAGGCCAAGGGAATGTGAATGGAATGAGTGAGGCTCATGGACTCTTGTAGATTATGGCATATTTCTGGCACTTATCACATCTCCTTGCATAGTCTGCAAAATTTGCCTTTATGGTTGCCCAGTATTAGCCTTGCGTGGCCACTTATTTCACCAGCGATCTGCCCGTTGAATGGGCTACCTTCATACACATCCTTTATTAAGTAATTGACTTCGGCTAAATGTAAGCATGTGAGTAATGATATAATAAATCATCTTCTGAACAAGATTCCCCCTTCATATATATACCTTACCACCTTATACCGGAGTTTCCTTACTTCTTTTGGATCTATCGGTACTGTGTTGGACTCCAAGTATGTTCGTATATGGTCCATCCAAGATGGTGCCAAGTCCAAATCCATCACACCAACATTTTTTCATTAGTATTACGGTGTATGAGGATTTTTACAGGCACTGTTCTCTTCAGTTCAGTTCTTATAGCTGATGCCAGTCGAGCGAGCGCATCCAACGCCCGTTTTCAGTCCTTAGGATTTTTATCATATCGACTGCTGAGAATTTTAGCAATAAGTCTTTCACTTTGACAAGGTACTTTGCCATGGATTCTTCTTTTGCCTCATAAATACCAAGGACTCGGTGTATTATAAGTTAAGAGTCGTTATGTACTAGTAGTTGTTCGGCTTCTAATGATGATGACAATCCAAATCTTGCTATGAGAGCTTCGTACTTTGCCTCGTTATTGGGGGCCTATAAAAGGAAACTAATGGCATATCCCACGTCGGACCCGTAAATCATTGTTATTATCAAGCCTGTCCCACTGCTAGTGGCGTAGGATGATCCATTTATGGACAGTTGCCAAACTAAAGGCTCCTCTTTAAAGCTGTCATCAACTAGGCCTCTATTTTTAACTAATTTTTCATTTTCTCGAGATCATAAGCATTTTCTTCTTGCCGAGTCTATGTCTCTGGTATGTTAATGACCTGATTAGTTGGGTTTGCCACTAAGCTATCGTTCGCAGAAGTCTGCTCGTTTGGTTGAACTGTTGAGCTCTCTTTCCTAGAATTCCCCTCGGTCTACTTCACGATCGAGCTCTCTTTCGTAGAAGTTTGCTCCACTAATTTTGCTGTTGAGCTCTCAATCGTAGAAGTCTACTTAGTAGGCTTTTCTTCACACATAAATTATACTATAAAATTGGCCACTACTTGGCCCTTGATTATCGACCTCAACTCATATTAAATATCATATTCTCCTAACTCTACCGCTCAGTCCATCAGTCTGCCTAATATTTCAAGCTCGTGAATAGCTTGGCATAGAGGCAGGTTTATATAAACAATAATAATGTGCGCTTGGAAGTACAACTCCATTCTTCTAGAGGCTTTGATTAAGGCTAATACTAAGTTCTCCAGTCTAGGTATCTTATTTTTGCTCTATGGTATGTATTTCCGGTATAATACACGGGCCTTCGCACACCCTAACTTCTTGTCGGACCAACGTCGAATTGAGTGTCGACTCAGAAATAACTAAGTGTAGATAAAACTTCTTACCCAGGACCAACCTTGATAGTATTAGTGTAGACCCTAACTATCGCTTCAACTCTAGGAACATAACCTCACATTCATCATTCCATTTGAAGGTCTTTCGTATCACCTTGAAGAATGGAAGGCACCTGTCAGTAGCTCTTGATACACATCTATTTAGTGCTCCCACACGCCCTGTTGGCGTTTGAATTTCCTTCTTGTTTGCTTGGGGTTACATGTTGACTAGTGCTTGAATCTTGTCAAGGTTGGCCTTAATGCCTCGTTAGTTAACTATAAAATCCGGAAGCTTCCCTTCCTTTACCTCTAAGATTTAATTTTTCCAGGTTGAGCTTCATTTAATGTTTTTTCAACTGGTCAAAGGCATGCCCTAAATCCCTGATGTGATCGATAACTTTTCAGCTCTTATTCAGCATATCATCGATGTAAACCTCCATGTTTTTTTCGATCTGATCTTCAAAAACCTTATTCACCAGCATCTAATATGCTTTTTCTAGCGGTCTTAAGCTCGAAGGGCATAACATTGTAATAGTAAGTACCCCGACTAGTGATGAAAGAGATTTCTCCCGATCTTCTAGATTAATCTTGATTTGGTTATATCCTGAATAAATGTCCATAAAATTAAGCAATTTACAACCTACTGTAGTATCGACCATCTGGTAAATCCTATTCAAGGGATAATGATCTTTGGGTCATGTTTTATTCAGGTTGGTGAAATCAACGAACACATGCCACTTATCATTTTTCTTCTTGACCATAACCACATTCGAGAGACATTCTGGGTATTTAACATCCTCAATGAAGTTTTCCTTCTGCATCTTATCAACTTCCTCTTGTATAGCTATATTTTTCGCTTGGATGAAGACACGATGCTTTTGCTTTATAGGATTAACATCCTTCCCTATTCTTAACTCGTGCCAGACGAACTCCTAATCGATCCCTCACATGTCCTCGTGACTTCAAGAAAACACATTTTTTCTCTGCTTTAAAAACTTTCCAACTCCTTCTTAAGGGCAGGATCCAGTGACGAGCCGATTTGGGTTATCCTCTCTAAGTGCTCGACGCCCATGATTATCGATTTTATCTCCTCTACAACTTGGCCTTTGACTAACTCATCTTATTTTGAGGGTCTAACATCTCGATCTGATAAGTTGCTGTCAGTTTCTTATACTTTTCCTACTCCGTTGAGGTATGATAACATTCCCCTGCTTCGACTTGGCTTCCTTTCACCATGCCAACCCCATAGTTTATGAGGATCTTCAAGCACTGATGAACAATGGATGGGATAACTTCAAACTTCTTCAACCCTACTATACCAAAAATGATATTATACGTTGAATGTACATTCTTATTCAGGATAAAAAAATGAATCATTTATGTTCTACATGTAGGCCAAGTGCCGATCATAACTTTCAGTTCGATCGTTCCCAGGGGGTATACCTTATCTCCTTAAAAGTCGATAAGAGGCCCGTGATATGCCTCAAGTTTGCTATCTCTCAACCTCAGGTTCTTGAAGCAGTTGTAGAATAAGACATCAACTGAACTGCCATTGTCACTCAAACTTCTTACCACTTTGCACTTGTGTACCATCAATGACTAAAGGGTCGTCATGCGGGTAAAGAATGCTAAATAAATCATATTTAGAAAAACCAACCACTAAGCTATTTTATTAACCTTCTTGGGGCGAGTGTTCACGGTGCCTGTCAGGTTGATCTATCTGACGTGACCATAAGACTTTGCCTCGTTGAGGTAGGCTTTCCTTTATTCGGGTCCATCTCTACTGCCAGCATCTCCTCCTATAATGAAATTGCACCCAAAAGAGATCACGTTACCCTCATGCATAGGCTCATTGGGTATCTTAAGATGGTCTAGGTCATCATCGGAATCATCATCCTTGCTTATTTTCTTCATGTCAGCCTTCCTACAAGGGGTTTTTGATCGTCTTCTGGGTTTTCGCTCGTCCCTCTAATATGTTCGACTCCTCTTGTCTACGAACTTTGCCAGTTTGCCTCGTCTAATTAGGTTTTCAATCTCATTCTTCAGAGTCAAGAAGTTATTTGTGTTATGACTGTGATCTTTGTGGAACTCATAATACTTTCTCTTATCTCTTCTGTTTGCAGGAGCTTTTATTTTTTTGGGCCATTTTAGATTCTCACTTCCTCGAATTTCATCAAAGATATTGTGCACGCCAACGGTCAATGGGGTATACTCATCGAATCTCTTCGGCTTATCAACCTCCTTGTTATTTGGATCTTTCTTCTCTGAACTCTTTCTGGTATTGGCCTTGGAGTGGCTCAACTCTTTTGCCACCATGGCCTCTTCAACGTTCATAATCTTGCGTGCTTTGGCCAACAACTCAGTCGTCGTTCTCAGTGGATTTTTAGTCAGTGCCCAGTACGACTTCCCTAGCAACAGATGACTCATCGATGCAGTAATTGTAGTCTTCTCATCGTAGTTGATCACCTCCAACTTCTCATTATTAAAGCGAATGATGAATTCTCGAATCGTCTCATCGGCTTTTGGCGAACACTTAGCAGATTAGCCACCCTCTTGCCAAGTTTAGCTCTAAAACAAAAAATAATGGCAAAGAGATCTGCCAACTGCTCAAAATTTGAAATTTGCCCCTTGACAAACTTTTATACCATATACGAGTGATCGTACTGGAAAATACTCAACAGAGCATCTCATTGGGAATCGGGTAAATGCCAACAATGATTTGATACTGTTCTACATGTAGCACAAGGTCGGTTTTTCCATCGTACCTCGGGGTGATGGTTGATGGTTTGAACTTTGCGGGCGTTATATATCCCACAATAGATGAAGTGAACGAATAAAAAGGATGACTACATTTGCTGTCCATTTTCTTCAATCTTTAAAAACGGATAAACTCTCTAAATCAGACTGAAAAAAATGGATTTAAAAACGAATAATATTTGTCACACTCAAATGTTGTGATACTATTTCCCATTAAAAAAAACGGATGACTACATTTTTTGTCCATTTTCTTCAATCTTTTTAAAAAATTGTCTGTACATATTTAAACGGATTGACTCTTTAACGGGTCAAAGACAACTAAAACGATACAAAGGGGTTAACACGCTTTAAAAATTACTCACACTTGATTAAAAGGGTTCGGGTGGAATCGCGGATCCATTCATACATCTCTACTACTTAAAAAGAGGGAAGTTCCTCTTCAAATCTTAAAGTACTAAACTACCCTCATTAAATTAACATTTTCTATCATACCCTTAATATTAGTCTCACACATTCATTAAATTAAAATCATTTTGAAAGAAAATACATAATTTTTGTAATTATATTTATCTCATTCATGAATGTTGTCTCTATTTTGTGCTCAGATTTTGTATTTCCAATTTTATTGTTGTTCTATTCATGTTTTATAATAATTATAAATTCAATGTTAATTTCAAAAAAATTATATATATTTTTTAAGTTAAGGAATTACCAAATTCACACCTTATTAGATTATTATTTTTTATGCATTCATATGTATTTCCCAGTTGGACATATTCGTATTCATGTTTATTTCTTAAAGATTCTAAAAAAATTTAAAACATGCCAATTACTTTTTAAAAGACAAACTTGCCCTTTGCTCTAAAGATCAAACAAATATTTTTTAATTTGTTAATTTTTTTTCAATAAAAAATAGTATTTTAAACTGTTTTTTAAAATATTTTTTTATTTTTTAAAATTAAAAATAACAGTTTTTTATAAAAATTGTTATGATAGTTTTAAAAACCCTTTTTTATTTAAAAAGAACTCTTACAATACTTTTATATAAGTTTTTTTTAAGATAGATTTAAAAACTCTTTTTTTTTTCAAAAAAAATATTTTTTACATAAAATTGGGAAAAAAATAACAAATAAAAAACTATTTTTTAAATTAAAATTATTTTTATAATCAAACACGAGTCAAATAAAAGCAACTCGACATAACACGACAAATTTTTTTTAACCAAACATGAACACGATCCTAATAAAAGTGACACGACACAACATGAAATATTATTTTTTTACAAAACACGAACACGACTAAAGTAAAAGTGTCACGCCACAATATATGTTATTTTTTAACCAAACACGAACCCAACCAAAATAAAAATGACACGACACGCCTCAAAATCTTATTTTCGCCTATAAATGTAATATGACACAACATGAAATCTTATTTTTTACCAAATACTAACACAATCCACTTAAAATGCAATACGACAAGTGGACCGTGTTCGCATTTCGTAAAAAAAAAGATTTTGTGTTCATGTCATGTCACTTTCATATGTGTCATATTCATTTTACGTAAAATTAAGATTTTGAGGTGTGTCGTGCCATGTCGTGTTAATTTTATTTTGGTCGTGTATTAAAAAATATTTTAAATAAAATGTACAAAAAAGCAGTTTTAAATAAATAGTTTTAAACAATTTTTTAAGTGCCTAAAGATTTTATTTAAAAAAAATAAGATTCTAATAGTTACTGTTTTGGAACTACTGACTTTTTATTTTTATAAAACAATTTTTGTAACTATTAGAATTTTTGTAACTATTAGAATTTTTGTAACAATTTTCTTAAAACACTCCCATTCTTGGATTTTACTTAAAACAATTATTTTTTAAATAAAATCTTTAGGCGCTTAAAAAATTGTTTAAAACTGTTTTTTTGTACATTGACGCTTACCAAGATACTAAAAAAATGGTCCCCGCCTATGCGTATTACTGGTGCAGACCATTTTTTTAAATATTAAAAAGATTATTTTTGAAATTCCTCTGTGTTGAAAAATTTTCACACTATATGGTTCAATGTATTCATTTTGTCTCTCTACATACATATATTCTTCTTATTAAGTTTTATGTCGGTTCAGGTTGTAACTCCCCAACTGAGAAAAACATAACTTCCAAGAACAACCAAATAAGTGAGCAAAATGAGTCCAAATTACCTTACTGAAGTTGCAATTACATGCCTTGGTTGAATTATCTTTGTCAACTCAAACACACCCTCTAAACTGTATCTTTAGAATCTTTAGATATATAGTGTTCAAATAATTTCAGTTTGTTCTTCCCTGCTCTTAATATTTAGTACTGTGTGTCACTTATTTAGTTAATGATTTATGGATACTTGTGGAATACATTGCACTTATTCAAATACCATAATTTTTTTTAATTTTTTAAAATTAATTAACAATTGTTGTTTTCAATTTATCTTATTGTTGAGTAAATTGTTTTGATTTATTGGAAACTTAGGTTTGGCCATACTTATTAACCGGATGGATTCTCTTTTTTATTTTGTAATTTCTATTCAATGAACATGAATGCAGTTTCTTTGTCTCACGTAATTTATCTTTAAAAGTTGTTGTATTGATATGTTAAGACTGGTAATCCATCCATCATATTATGTAAATGTAATGACTAAAAAGAACTAATGCCCTGTTTAACTTAATAGTGATGATTAAGTAATTAAACATTTGGGTATCAATTCCTCACTTAGCGATTTCCTTCTAAGGATTGGCAATGGGACGAAAGCATCAACACATGATGAGGGCCCCGAACAGTCTCTCATTGACGTTATCTTCCCATCATTAAATATAAATGCCAACGCTGTGGATGACACGCACAACTATTACCAAGAAGAATTTTTAAATTCTTTGATGTCGAATGGATTGCCACCACACGCATGAAACTTAAACATAATTATCCAATCATTCTTCTACGCAATATAAACCCATCAATTGGATTATGTAACGGAACAAAAATGTTGTACAAAGGTTCTTAAGATAATGTCATCCATGTTCGTCGCTCATAAAGTTGAAGAGGAAGAAGAACTTTTGAATCCTAACAAACGTCAAAAACAACATATTTAAGCATTAAATTTTCAGATTTTAGGATTACACACTGCTTTTATCAAATGTCATCTTTCAATAACTGCGATTTGAAATTTGCTTGCTGAAACTTTTTTTAACTTCTTTTTTTTAATGATATTCCCTATAAATCATTTCAAGTTAATTTCATTGTGATATATTTATTCGGATTATATATACATACATGTTTGTGTATATTTCTTCCTGCTTTTGAGTAGGGAGTTCTGAGTTCGTTTGTGATAGATTTAGAATATTCACAGGAATATCATGTATAGTTTATAGTTGAATGGAGGGTTAGTTTTGGGGGTAGTGATTGATGCTTCGTACTAGGTACTTTATGTTATATTATAACAAAACAGATTCTACATAATATATTGCAAGTATTTTTATTACTTTGTCCTTCACAGATTTACAGTGAAAGATTAATATCTGAAAACGACCACACGTGCAATGCACGTGGGCACAACTAGCAGTCAAAAAATGGGAATAGAATAAGGGGTATGGCATTCCAATTTGTACAACAAGTATGGAAAAGCGTGCCATAGTGGGTCGGGGTGCATTTTTATTTTTTTAGACACCATCTTTCTTTTCTTCTCTCATTCATTGAACTACGTATCCAACTCTGTTAACTTATTTGCTAGCTTCTGTTTTTTCCTAAAACGGTACCTCTCAGATCTAATCATTTTATTTGATCAAATTTCATATTTCTACAATGAACTGATGATTTTTTGTATTTGTTTTGAACGATTAGATATGGCTCTGTTGGTAGCATATCGTCGATTATCAGGTGGATCGTTGCGTTATACAGTTTGTGTGAGATCTTTTTCGACTTCTTTCAGAGAGGAAAGAGATACATTTGGACCTATTAATGTTCCTTCTGACAAGTGCGTCTTTTATTTCTTATTTTTTCAATATATTTGGACCTATATTGTATGTTCATACGTGTATGTGTAATTTCTTAGTGTAAATGAATGAATTTTTTGTGGACACTTCACTAGGGCTGGCAATTCGTGTTTTTTTGGTCATGTTTGAACCTGACACGACACAACAAGCATCATTTAGATACGAACACGATATGATTTTTTTTTTAATGTAATATGAACATGACCGGTTTAAAATATATGACTAACACTAACACGAGTCATAATTTTTACACCCAATTAAAAAGTGATAATACACGAGTAATACGACAAAACTAACTAGAGTCATAATTTTGACATGAACACAACAAGACACTCAGGGGACGATTTCGTATAGTTTTATACCGTGATGTTGAGTTAGGTCCTAAACTCCCACCCCTACGCTTGAAACCAATTTTTGACAAAAAATTCGACTCCTAACTTTACCAAATTTTGACTAAAATTCGACCATTTAGTAGGTGAGATGATAATCACAAGTTTCGAACAGCTGAAAATGGACACTTATATATCCGATTTGCATTTTAGCTACCATAGGTTGATTTTCTATGTTTCCTTTTTATTATGAAATTTGGTGGAGATGACCAATTTTTCTCGAATAATTTAGGGGTATTTTGATTTCACCCCTAGTTTAGTTTTCGTTATTAGACTTTATTGACCATTTTGTTTTCTTTTATTTAAAACATTGCCACTGTTTGACAGTCCGTCCAATAACCGTTAGGCATGTGATTGTCACATGTTGCATTAACCCCAAAATGCTCCTGAATAACCATTTATCCATTTCTTGTTACACTTTTTCACCACCCACCACCAATGTTTTAAAGGCACGAGGCGTAGTTGAGGGGTTTTGCCTCTGTGCGTCGAGGCGGTCCGAGGCGTAAGCATCAACTTTTTTCCGCAAAAGTCACTAAAAATGATATAAAAATAATAATTAAACGAGGAACAAATTATGTATTACATCCATCATGAAAACAAACGATGTAAACTTGATTCCACAACACAATACAAATAATAACATCATCCTGTCATCATCACAATACATATTATACTGTATTTCCAAGCGGGATCCTTCCTATTCGACATAGTGACAACTCACTACAATAATACAAATTTTGTGTTAGCAAAAAAGCCATATATATATATATATATATATATATATATAACAGGGGGATACATAAAAACTCAGAATATATAAGTAAAATACATATATATACATATATATATTTACATATATAAAACAGGGGGATAGAAATATAAGACAACAAAACAAAACATATATATATGTATATATATATCGATATATATATATAGAGCAGAAAAAACAAAAAAAAAGGGAATATTAGGAAAAAACAAAAAAAACATGAAATTTATCTGTTGGAGAAGACGATAAGACGATCGGAGGTCGGTTTCTGCTAGAGAAGATCGGTGGTCTTTCGTTGGGAAAGTGGTTCGGCTGCTAGGGTTTTTGTATTGTAATTGTTTTTGAGCCTCATATGACTTTTTTTTAACCAAATCAAAAAACAAAACCCACGTGACTTTTTTTTTTTAATTAGCAGCAAAAAAAGAGGCGCACGCCTCATACACCTCAAGGTGTACGCCTCTCCCATACAAGGTGTAAGCCTCAGTACGGTCCCCTAGAGGCGTAAGCCTCAGTCCTCCTAGCTTTCGCCTCGCCTCGAGGCGGCGCCTCAAGGCGTGCCTCGCTTCGCCTTTTAAAACATTGCCCACCACCCACCCATCAACCCACCCAAACCCATAACTCCCCCTACTGCTCCATATCCACCGCCCTTTCTCCATGTTCGCCACCTCCACCGACAACCACCCAACCAACAAATGATTTTTGCCCCCCTCCCCACCCACCCACCCACCCACCCACCCACACCTTTGCCCCAAATCTGCCGCCCTTTCCCATGTCCTCCACCTCCAACCCTGCAAAATCAACCAGCTCCACCACCTCTAACTATTCAAATCCAAACAAAAACAAAACTCCAAATCCAAATAAAATATAATTTCAAATCCTATAAAAAACCTCCGAATCCAATCAAAAACCTACCTTCGATTTCAGTCAAAAACCTTTGAATCCGAATCCATTTGACCTCCAAATCCAAATAAAAATCTAATTTCAAATCCAATTAAACCTCCAAATCAAATAAAAAACCTACCTCTGATTTGAGTCAGAAACCTTCGAATCCATATCCATTGTGTAAAGAGAGAGAGAGAGAGAGAGAGAGAGTGAGAGAGTGAGAGAGACACACACACACACACACATAGAGGGGGATAGAGAGGGTTGACGGTGGGGAGGGGAGGAGTTGGTGAGGGCGGTATGAGTATTGAACGTGATTGAGTGCGAGGAACAAGTTTGATAATAGTCTTTGTTTTATATTTAGGTGTGTTTTAGGGTTAGTGATAAAAAAAATGCACGTGACATGCACATGCCTAACGGCCAATGTTTAAAAAGGCGAAAGGCGAGGCGAGGCGTTTTAGTCGCGGCGAGGCGAGGCGTAAGCCTCGAGGCGCTTGAGGCGTAAGCCTCACCGAAAAGAAAAAAAAAAGAGCAAAATAATATTAAAAAAATACTAATAAAACCATAAAAATAAAATAACAAAGAAATATAAAATAAAACTACAAAAAAAACATCCTTGAGGGCTTTCTCACATAGTTTGACATTTTTTTGTTCCCCCCAATATAACTTTTTAGAAAAAGAAAATCAATTTGAACATATTGGTTATTTTAAATATGACAATAAATTAATCAATGCAAAATCGTATTGGCAAAATCATTTTTTTAGCTTCATTCACATATTGGTTCTTTTATATTATGACAATAAATTAATCAATGCAACTTAACAATCAAATTTATTAAAAAAACATTGATTTTCAAGATAAGATTAAAAAAATAGCAACTTTATTAAAAAAATAATAAAACATATTAACCTAAGTTAAAACATATTAATATAAGTTGAAAACCAAAAAATAGAAACCTTTTAAAAAAAAGTCATATTGAAGTTAATTTTGTACATTTATTTCAAACAAACTATATATTTGGAACAAAATATAGTCTCAAACAAATTTATACACTTATTTCAAACAAATTAGTAAAGAAAAACAAAATTAAGTGCAACTTTAAAACTAAACTAAAATAAAAAAAGAATAAGAGTTAGTAGATTAAAACAACATTTTTTTAAGTTAGGTGCAATTTTAGAAAAATGAAGAATTTTAACCTATAAAAAAACAGACTTTGTAATGAAAGATTTTTTTTTTTTTTTTTTTTTTTGCGCGCCTCAGGAAAAAGGCGTGAGGCGAGGCGTGAGGCGCATCGAGGCGTAAGCCTCGAGGCGCATTGAGGCGTAAGCCTCAAATTCAGCCCTGAGGCTTAAGCCTCGAGGCGTTTTTTCAGCGCCTCGCCTCGAGGCGCGCCTCGAGGCGTACGCCTCTTGCGCCTTTTTAAACATTGCTAACGGCTGATGGACGGATTGTCAAAAAACAGTGGTAAAGTCTAAAAGAAAACAAAATGGCGGGTAAAGTCTAATAACGAAAACTAAACTGGTGGTAAAGTCAAAATACCCCCCAAATTTATTCATTTACTCCCTAATTAGTGGATATATGCTCTTTGCAGAGGATGGAGGGAGTATATATGATGTTCTTGTATTTCTTGTATCTCCTCCCTTGTTTGATTGAATATGATGTAGATTTATAAGCAAGAGTCAGAGTTGCAAACAATGTATGTAGCTCCTTTACAACCTTGTTAATATTAGTTTATTTGGGTTTTAGTGCCATTATTTATATATTAAATGATCTTAACCAGATTTTTTTTTTAAATATACCTTTTATTGTTAAATTCTTGTATGGAATTCCAAAGTTATCCCTTTAGCCTTTTGAATCTTTAGCCTCATCATTATCTTCTTCATATACTTCCATTCGTATTCCTTAACCACCACTTGCCACAACCGGACATAGCTATAAGAATATATGTTGTGATCCATAGCACACCCTTTTGCCTAAAATCGGTGATCAACCAAAAAACATTTACTATAAAATGCGGGGAATTATATATTCCCCCATCACCTTTATTAATCAATTGGAAATGACAATGTACACAAGACGAGTTTGTGTAGTACTTTGCGACAACTTTTTTTCTTCATCATAAGAAACAAAATTTTTATTAAGTAAATAAAATAATATTATCTATTAAGGCCACCCCTTTAAAGAAGTAAATAATGATTGCTCTCCTATTTGTTATAATAGATTAGCTAAATCCTGTACCACACTACCACAAATTCCACTACAGTTCAATCACCTTAAGATTTTAGCAATCCACTAACCACCCCAAACTCTTTAATCTAAACACCTTATCCACAAGAACTTGGGACGCGTTTGATTGCAAACATGAAAAATGCGTGGAAAATAGTTCCTTTGGATGAGAAGTTGGAAAATGAGTGGAAAAATATATGTTTTTGGTCTTACTTTTTCTATTTTTCTTTTTTCATGGAAACCAATTCTTTGGTGCGTGGATAAGAAATATTCTCCACTAAAAATGAGGTATGGGATGGAGCCCTTGATATGTGAATGAATGTTGTTTTTATATGAAGTATTCGCAATTAAGGTACTACAAAGGCAAAACATGAGTCACAACAACTATTTTCCATGGATTTTTTTTTAATGTCAATCTAACACGCCCTTAGAGAAAGAACAATGCTAGAACATATAATCTCACTTTTCATTGGCTTCCTCACACAAAACACACCACACACCGAGAGGGGGATAAGCAATAACTGGATCTCTCATTTTGAGATGACAAGTAATATTTGTAATAGCAACCAGCCAAGCATAAACTCAGAATTTTGATTGATTATCAACTTTTCAATCATTTTGTAAGGCTTAAACAAAGGCATCGAGGGGTAATCAACCAACAAATTAAAAAAGATTTACATGAAAATAGTGGAAGAATTACTAATTCAAGTTCTCCGGTCAATGGTGGTGGGAGACAAGGAAACTTTTTCAACTTGAGCTAACAATGAGATAAATGTATCAAACTCTCTATTATTCTTGTTCTTAAAATTCAACTTCCAAGAGGAACCTCTAGAAGACTCACAAGAAGCCAAGTAAAATTTGTTGATACTTGTAAAATTTCTTCTCTCATATGAGGGAAGGTGATGGATGTGTTTGGTATTGAAGAGATTCGTCCTCTTCATCCGAAAGATTTGCTCCTCTTGGAATTTCTTATCTTTGTCCTCATCTTTGCCCTTGTTATTGAATTTCAATGAAAGTGTTTTTTTTCCCCCTCAAAAAATTCATTTGAGCACCAAAGTGACTTTTGTTCAAGGGGATGCCTCCATTAATATTTTTCTAAAGTAGCTAAATTCGTTTGGAACAACTTGTCAACACCCAAGAACCCTTTATTCTTAGGTTTTGAGACCGCCTTCCACAAAAGTAGATAATCTTTCTTGCCCTCTTACACCTCCCTACAAAAAATCCCTCATTTCAATATTTGAAAAAATATAAAAAATAGACAGGAATACTACTCAAGGCAGATTCAACTAGGCCAACTTTCATAAATTCATCGGCTAGAGAAACACCCGTTCATTCCGCTATCCAATCTCTTTGACTTCCTTTTGAACACCGGATTCCAAAACCCTATTTTTCTCGAGCCTCCCCCTTCCTCCCCAAAAATGACATACCAAATAACTCGATGGCCAAGCTCCCACACATGACCCACCCTTCTTGCTAACCTTTCCAATTTATCAACCTATACATTAGTCCCCCCACTAACACACTTCTTGCAATATTAGTTTTGAAATCTGAGAACCTCCCAAACATCTCAACATCCTAGCTAGATTAGGTTCTAGAGCTTGTCTTCCTCTTATGACACAAAGAAAATGGTATCATGCGCAAAACGTAAAGGGTTATTGCCGTGGATATATAAGTTTTTTTGTTGGAGAAGGATGATCATCCTAAATATTGGAATTCAAGATGCTCTATTTCATTTCCACCTTTCTTTAAAAGAGTTATTTTGATTGCGATGAGCATAGTGCATACTTATGAGAATAGGATGGTAATATCGAAATTAATGTGCCTTACAGGCCATTTGATGTGCTAAACTCCTCAAATTCCTCACAAGATTTCATAACATATGGTATATAATACCTTATGATAATGGGAATGTTATTTGATTAGTTTGCTTCAGAATAATATCACACATTAGAAACGAACCAAATAATTTGTTAATAAGAGCCCTTAAAGTAAATATTATTATCTTATACCCATGGCTTTGAATCATACTTGACGCAACACCATTCATGGTCATGATAAGAACCTTGTATGCAAAATATACTCCCTCTTTCCCGAATTAAGAGTCTGCTATTCCTTTTTTGGCTGTCCTAAATAAAACCACTTTCCTTTTTTGACGTAATCGTCGAACCAAATTCCATGATAGTGTCCACTATTACTTTTAGGTTGTCCCGCAAAATTAACAATTTAACACACCACTTTTTTTTTTGGACATAATCATCGAACCAAATTCCATTATAGTGAACAAGTCTTGATGTTGGCCATTGATCGAGTGTATCCTTAAATTTATAAATAAAGAAGGATACGGACTGTTAATTTGGGATGGAGGGTGTATAAGTAAAAGGCCATCCCACAAGGCTCCTACTTAACTGCAGGGTCTGGGAGAGGTGGATGTCGACAGGCCTTACCCCCATATATGGACAGGCCTTACCCCCATATATGGTGGGGCTGCTTCCATGTCTCGAATCCGAGTCCAACCGTAGCTTGGGCGAGGACACTTTCCATTACACCAAGGTGCATATATATAAAAATGCCCCATGTGGTATGGGACTGATGAGTTTCTGTTATTTGGTTGGAAATAGGGGGTGGGGGGAGTAAGTTCTCTTTGCTGGTTGAGGGATGTATTGGCACTTAGTTTCATAATACTGTGAATGCGCACTGGTTCGCCATCTATGTTGCATGAAGAGGGTTTCGAAATACTGAAGGTTTTGATATATATTACACATGTATGGTCAGTTTTGGCATGATAAATATGTTGTATATGTTGTCTTTTTAACTTTAGCTTAGCATATCATGTATGTATGAGAGTAGTGTGAGCTGAGCTGTGTTAGATGATAAATGTAGGCGCTATACACTTTAAGAGTCACTGCGGAGCTAAAAGTAGCACAATAAGAAACTAATGAAGGCTTGGATGGACTCTGGGAACACAGGAACTTTTTAGGGAGAGTCAGACAGGTTGAACTGCCATAGAAGGTTAGGGAGATAGTCTAAAAAGGTTGTGACTGATATGCTATAGGTTTCTTGGGTGCAGCCTGAGTTCTGTGAAGGAGAAGACTAATTAGAACCAAAATCTCTTTCTGAGCAAGAAAACCCTTTTTTATATAGGCCCAGGGTAGTGCAGAATGTCACGACCAGATGAGTGAGATGTGTTGTTGGCCCACAATGGTAAGTTAGTTATAGTAGGCTGCCTTTTCAACGACCAATGACATGGCAATAGCCTGTTTGTACGTTGGTCACGTGCAATTGACATAAGTACAAGTAGTGAAGGCACTACTTGTAGGGTATGCTGGACGTCTTTAGAAATTGGAAGAGGGTAAGACTAGGGTTATCCGGACAGTTGAGGACCGCGCCGGGGGCGAGTATGGTGACTCTCTCATTTCTAGAGCTGTCGGGCATGGTATGATTGTGCGACTCTACACCTTGGTGTAGCATAAGGAGTGGTATATCATGTAAATTTGCTTGAGCTCACTCTTTCCTGCAATGTGATTCATATGTGCCAAGCTATATTGCCGATATGGACAAACTTGCCTCAACAGCCTATCCACAGAATGCTTAATGAATGAAGAAGCTTATAATAGCTCTCTCACGAGATGCACGACATAATTCCTCTGAACACGGTTGAACTTGGATTTATGTTAAGACAACACATATCAACCTGCAAGACCTTATTTACCTCAACTATTTCCACAGGTTTGAGTTTTAAATGATGGAAAGCTTGTATATGTGAGAAATGCTGGAATCTTCTTCTAAAATTTTCATTTGTATAAGATATTGAATGCACTGATACTACATTCTTTTCTTTTTGACTGACTTTTTATTCTCGTGCTGTAATTGATGTATTTCAGGTTATGGGGTGCTCAAACTCAAAGATCATTGCAGAATTTTGATATTGGAGGCGAGCGTGAACGAATGCCAGAACCAATTGTTCGTGCTTTTGGCATCCTAAAAAAATGTGCTGCCAAGGTTGCATTACGTACTTTCCTTTCTCTGATTCAAGCGTGTCAAAAATTGTCTTTTATTCTTACACGTCATATCCCCCAACATATTTCAAGTACCTGTTGATTATGAAAAGAACAGCAGAACTCACTGGTTTGACCTTGTGTAATGTTGTAAAGTTTAATAACAGTTCAATGTTTGGTGTATTATATTACTCCCTTGTGTCAAATTAAGGATTGTAGTTTTCTTTTTAGAACATCTCACATTAAGAGTCGAATTTTTTCGGTTAATGCACCAAATTCAGCGATAATTAAAATAGGTCTGTATATTGACCAATGATTATATTAAAACTAGTTGTTTCCTACAAACTAAAAGCTTGACTTTCAAATAGTGACTCTTAGTTCAAGATGGAGGGAGTAATATGTTAATATCTTTCTGAGTTTCTTTTACTGATTCCAGCTATTTGCTAACATGAGATGTTCGCTATTTTCTTGTATTGTAGGTGAACATCGAGTATGGCCTTGATCCATCCATCGGGAAAGCAATAATGCAAGCTGCTCAAGAAGTGGCTGAGGGAAAATTAAATGATCATTTTCCACTGGTCGTATGGCAGACTGGAAGCGGCACCCAAAGTAACATGAATGCCAATGAGGTAATCAAAAGTTTATGATCTGTCTAGTAAATTTAATCTGATGTTTTGGCTTGTAAGAAAAATTCAGGAGATGAGAGGATTGAAGTGGTTTATACAATGATGCTCGTGGAACAATTGGATTTGGGACTTCAAAGTCCTGCTATTTATGTTTTTTCCTGAAGGTTACCCTGTTTGTGCTTTGGGTTGTTGATAACATGGTAGTATTCTCACGTAATGTTTTTTTGAGTTGAACCACACAAGATGGTTTGGAAGGTTAGAATACCTTCAAAAGTCCGAATATTTGCATCGTTGGTCGCGATGAGGAGAGTTAATTCTTGTGACTTTTACCAACACGAAAGGCCTTTGTCTTGTTTATCAACCTCTTGGTGCATCTTATGCAAATGTGACAAGAAGTCCATTGATAATTTTCTTGCTTCATTGTTCCTTTACTAGATTCTTTTTGGGGAAAAGATCCCGGGATTTTGGCTGTTTTTCCTAAAATTTTGTGACGTAAACTACACGTCAATGGTTAAAAGAAACAAACAAACACTAAATTTTAGAGAGAGACTCAAAAGATGTCTTATATTCAAGAATTGAAGAATGAGTACAAATGAGAATACAAGAGTTATATATATGAGAGGAATTACTTGCTAATCAAGTAATTAGTTAAAATGACTAAAGGATCAACTAAAAATAAAAGAATGCCAAATTAGTCCCAAACATGCTTGGAGACTAATTAAGGAAAGAAAATACCTAAAAAGAACTAAAAAAAGACTAAAATAGAAAATAAAATGGATTCCCATCACTCTCCTCCCCTCAGAAAGAGTTCGTTCACGAACTCAAAGGGGGAGGCCAACAGAGTCACCCTCTAAAACTGTAATCAATTTATGGTCAGGAGGATGCTCAGTCTCATCAAGATACTCTGGTAACTGATCCGTTGCTAACAAGGCCCGACGACGTGGCAGAGAGCAATCTGAAGCTTGGTGTCCCACGTTGCTGCAATTAAAGAACCGAAATGTGGAAGAGCCTGAATGTGTTGCAGCGGAAGTAGAGGTAGCTGGAGTAGTGGCATAAGATAGCGCTACTGATGCCGCAGGGAAGTAGAACCCAATGAAGGTGAAGATCAGGATGCTGGAGGAGTTGTCAGTGCTGCATGATAGGCCTCGACCTTGGTAGCATACTCTACCGCCTTTACAAAGGTCGGTATCTCCCTCAATCCATGGTCGCGCTGAATGTGGCTGGAGTCCCAGAATATAGCGGTTGAACCGCTGGTCGTCAGTCTCGGGCAGACGAGCTTTAGTGCAGAGGAGCTGGAATTGCTTCATATACTCCACTACTGAAGACGTACCCCGCTGGAGAGACTGAATGCACGTAAAGAGGTCTCGCTCGTATGTCGGGGGTATAAAGGAGGCCTGACGAGCAGCCTTGAGATCGAGCCAGTCCTGAATAAGGGGGAGTCCCTGCAGCCGTCCTACGGTAGCAAAGATCATTCCACCAAACTCGGGCAAAACCCTGAAATTTGGTGGCAGCTAGAAGAACACATGAGCGGCCTGAACCCGCTTGTAATCGAAAACTGTCTCCATAGAGGCGAGCCAATCGGTCATATTATCCGGGGAGAATCCACCATCGAACATAGGAATATCTATGCGGATATCCGCATGGAGACTCCGAGAAATAATCTGAAGTGCTAATGAGAGCGGGTCTCCAACCTGATGAGTGCCTAGACCCATCACATCACCCGGCGCGGGTGTAGCATGATCGGCGGGTATCGGTGGTACCTGGACAGGTGGTGGATGATGAGGATGATCACGGGGAGCTATGGGAGGTACAGGGGAGCCTCGGGGGTGATGAGGACATGTACCAATCAAATGGCCACGTTTTTCGCAATAGTAGCACTGGCGGTCTCGTAAAGGGACAACATTAGGGCCACTGGGTGGGGGAATCTAATCCAAGATGCTATGGTGGTTGCCCCTCATGTCAAAAGATGATGAGGTGTCGGAATGGAGGGATAGAGCATGGTGAGAAGGTGTATGATGTGAGGACAGATGGGGTGGGTGGTGGAACAATCGTGGGCCATAAGGTGAGCCACGGTGGTCTAACGGGGTGGTGGATTCGTACATGTGGAATAGGTCGAGATCGGGTGGGCGTCCTAGGGACCCAATTTGATGACCAATAGCCTTGGGATAATTGAAAAAACAGTGGTGGCCAGAAATATCATGCTGCCGAGGGGTTGGGTTATGGTCGGAGTGCTCCGGTTGTCCCACGAGTAGCCCTAGGGTTGCGGTATTCTTGGTTAGGGATGGAAAATAACTAGCGGAATTTTTTTTTGTAGAATCCGGCTCGGTCAGAGGTGCCAAGGAAGTTAGGGGTTTGAATCGAGTATAGTAGGTCCAGTTTCTTGAAATTATTCAGGACATCAAAGTTGTTTGGGAACGCCGTCGGTTTTAACAATTCAAGGGGGGCAAAAGGGTGATCTGGTTCGGAGTGGTCACAACGTCCGAAGCATTCTTGATTTTCTCGACAATCTGGCGGATCAAGCATCTGCTTTTGCTTTTCGATTCTTGGATGGCCGGAGATCTCTCCAACGGCAGAATTTCCCTCGCTGAAAATTCCGACCCGGTTGCAGGTGGCGACTTCTTGGATGGGGCAAGGGCGGTCTTGTGAAGCTGCGACATCAATTTCTCGATTTTTGGCCTGACTGCAGGAGGTGGGTTTGCTGTTCTAGGCCGTCTTTGACTTTCGACCATGGTCTTGTTCTTAAATTCCATCAACATTCTCTTGTCCTGGGTTTTGTGAAATGGTGGGTTGAATTTTGGAAAATTATTGCAAGAAGGCCGTAAATTGTTCTTGTTATTTTTGAACCACCTCTTCCATTCTTGCCATTTGTCTTTTCAATTCTTGAATCTCTTCCATTTGTGGCTTGGATTTATTTGGAGCCATTTCGAGTAGTGTACGATTTGTTGGTACACTGGCACACAACGATACAAACTAACATACGGACACCAATGTTTGGAGCGACACCCGCTCTGATACCAATTTGACATAAACTACACGTCAATGGCTAAAAGAAACAAACCAACCTTAACTTTTAGAGAGAGACTCAAAAGATGTCTTATATTCAAGAATTGAAGAATGAGTACAAATGAGAATACAAGAGGTATTTATACGAGAGGAATTACTTGCTAGTCAAGTAATTAGCTAAAATGACTAAAGGATCAACTAAAAATAAAAGAATGCCTAATTAGTCCCAAACATGCTTGGAGACTAATTAAGGAAAGAAAATACCTAAAAAGGACTAAAAAAGACTAAAATATAAAATAAAAGGAAAATAAATTGGATTCCCATCATTCCGTAAAGTTTTCTTTCAATGAATCGTCTTGTAACGATGAGAAGAAGGGCAAATAGTCGTGCAGATCAGGGGCGGAGGCACTTGGAAGGTTGGGGGGGCAAGTGCCCCACCCCATTTTTTACTTCAAGCAGCCGAGATAATGGGCCTATTTTTATTATTATTTATATATATATAAAAGGTGCCCCACCCCGCTTCTTTAAAACAGTTCCAAGACTCCCAAATTTTATAACTACTCTTTTGACTTAGTTAGCCCATTGGCCCACTAATAATGAAAAGAAGCACACGTCTCTTTTTCATTCAAAACAAAATCCCTTTTTTTGTCTCCTCTTTGGAAACAAAGAATTGCAAACTTTTGTTTGCTGTTGGTGGTGAGCGTGTACTGTCAAAATCAAGAAAGAGGTCTTTATTTTCTAAGGTAACTCTCTCTCTCTTTCCTCTCTCTCTCTCTCTTTGTGCATCTATTTTGACGATTTTTTTCTTGTTTATTTTGTTTTTTAAATTAACTTAGGGTTTCATTTAGGGCTTTTTTTTGTTAATTTTATAACAAATGTTATCTTTATTTGTTGAATTTTATGCTTCTAATTTATTTTTAATTTCATAACTTCCATAAAAGATTATAACATTTACATAATTTTTTTTTCAGTTATGGAAAGATTTTATAAAAGAACTCTAAAAGAAGTTTCTGATTCGGTGCCTCCTATTCAAAACACTAATGTTGAAGTGGAAGAACCTATACGCAAAAAGGTAAATCTAAGTCGTATTGAGGTTGATTTATCAAATCTTCCTTTGGATCCTTTTTTACGACCTCGAATTTCTGATTATGATCCCAACCATCAAGATGATGTTCGAAGAGCTTATTTGCAAAGGGGCCCTTGTCAACCTCTTAATCACACCTTTCCACAAAAAAAAATAGGTGATAAATTTCGTCGATTTAATCCAATGTGGTTCACTAAATATGGGAGTTGGTTGGAGTATAGCATAAAAGAAGATGCTGTTTTTTGTTTGTATTGTTATCTATTTCGTCCCGAGTTGGGTAAAAATGACACTTTTGTGAGTGGTGGATTTAAGAATTGGAAAAATAGCAAAAGGCTTCAAGATCATGTTGGAAACCCCACAAGTTATCACAATGAAGCGTATATAAGAGGCCAAGATTTAATGAATCAAAATCAACACATTGAGACACTAGTTGCAAAACATTCGAAGCAAGATAAGATTGACTACTGAACAGTGGCGGACCCAGGATTTTAGCGATGGGTGGGCGAAAAATAAAATAATATTTAATTAAATTAAATAATATTAAAAAAATCACAATTTATAGAACCTGCATATTATCAAAAATACCATATATAAATAGTCAAATTGTCTTTCATTACAAACACTAGATATCAAACATCAAATTACAATAAACTAATTTAACAATGTTTTTACAATAAACTAGTTTTTTTCAATAAACTAATTTTTACAACATACTAATTTTTTTCAATGTTTTTACAATAAACTAAAAATGTTTTGACAATAAACTAATTTCAACAATCTAATTTTTACAGTAAACTAATAATGTCAAAAATTAGTTTTTTCAATAAACTAATTTTTACAACAAATTAATTTTTTTCAATGTTTTCACAATAAACTAATAATGTTTTTACAATAAACTAATTTCAACAATTTAATTTTTAGATTAAACTAACAATGTCAAAAATTAGTTTTTTCAATAAATTAATTTTTACAATAAACTATATTTTTCCAATGTTTTTACATTAAATTAATAATTCCAAGAAGAACTCAACTCAAGAATGTAAAAAAAAAAATAAAACTTCAACAATGTAAAAAATTACCTGTTTGCTTCTTGAGGCCGGAGTGGATGAATGCTTGAAGTTGAAGCAGCAGAAGGCTGGAGCCTGGAGGGGAGACGCAGGAGCAGGGCGGCAGGAGCAAGGCTGTAGGCTGTAGGGTGGCAGGAGGCTAGAGGGGCTGGAGGGAGATGCAGGGAGGCAGGAGGCTGGAGGGAGACGCAGCGCAGGGCGGCAGGAGGCTGCGCCGTTGGAGAGGAGAAAGAATAGAACGGGGGTAAGAGAGAAGAAAGAGGGACGGGACGGCTGTTTGTTAGGGTTAAAATGAAAACGCGTGCTGGTTGTGTAAGTGTAGAAAAAAAGACAAGGGTTATTTTCATTTCTGCCCCCAAAACATTACACCTTCTATTGTTAAATATTACACATAGGTCCAAAAAAAAAAACTATACTAGGGAAAAAATTCCGAAAACCCTAGGTGGGCGGCCGCCCACCTTCGGGACCACCTAGGTCCGCCCCTGCTACCGAATTCGTTTAAATGCAACTATTGATGTCATTCGATTTCTTGTGCGTCAAGGGTTATCTTTTCGTGGTCATGATGAATCAGAAAAGTCATTCAACAAGGGGAACTTTCTTGAACTTTTACAATGGTTAGCTAATCACAACGAATTAATCAATCGTGTAGTTCTTAAAAATGCTCCCGGCAATCATAAACTAATAGCACCTGAGATTCAAAAGGATATTGTAAATGCAATTGGTGTTGAGACAGTCAATGCTATCCTAAAAGATCTCGACGGAGAATTATTTGCAATTTTAATTGATGAAGCTCGTGATTCATCTGTCAAAGAGCAAATGGCCATTGTTTTGCGGTACGCGGACAAGAAAGGTTGTGTAATGGAAAGATTTGTAGCCATGATATATGTTCGTGAGACTACGACACTTTCACTCAAAACAGCACTCGAAGAATTTTTAAGCAATCATAAGTTAAGTATCACGAGTTTGCGTGGTCAAGGCTATGATGGGGCTAGTAATATGCAAGGTGAGTTCAATGGTCTTAAATCACTCATACTAAAAGAGAACAAGTCTGCATTTTATGTACATTGTTTTGCACATCAACTTCAATTGGCACTTGTTCATGTCGCAAAAGATCTTCCAGATATTTCTGCATTCTTTTACTCTGTCACTAATTTAGTGAATATTGCTGGGGCATCATGTAAGCGCCGAGATATTCTTCGAACGAAAGAAGCTGAGAGGGTGTTTGAGTTACTTGAAAGTGGCGAATTATCATGTGGTCGTGGGTTAAATCAAGAGACTAATCTTAAACGACCAGGTGAAACACGTTGGGGATCACATCATGGTACACTGATAAATTTGATTACTATGTTTTCGTCTGTGTCAGAAGTTGTCGAGGATGTGATGTTTGATGGCTCCAGCGACCAAAAGGGGCAAGCTTGCACTTTATTAAAATTGATGCGGTCTTTTGATTTTATCTTCACGTTGCATTTGATGAAGAATGTGCTCGGAATCACTAATGATCTTTCAAAAGCATTGCAACGAAAAGATCAAGATATAGTGAATGCTATAACATTGATTAGATTATCTAAAGAGCGTATGCAAAAAATGAGAGATAGTGGTTGGGATTCCCTTCTTATCGATGTTTGTTCATTTTGCTCGAGACATGATATAGCCATTCCTCAAATGGAAGATAATTTTATGCTTTTAGGAAAGCCTAAACGTAGAGCTGAAGTAATAACAAATTTACATCATTATCAAGTTGATTTATTCTATATTTGTGTTGATAAACAACTTGTTGAGCTCAATAATCGTTTTGATGAGGTTAATTCAGAATTGCTTCTTTGTATGTCATCCTTAAACCCAAGTGGCTCATTCATTGCTTTCAATTGTCAGAAGCTAGTTCGTCTCTCTGAATTCTATCCTAATGATTTCTCCGAGGGTGAGCACATTGCACTTCAAAATCAACTTGTGCTTTATGAAATGGAAATGAAATCTAATGATGACTTCTCAGAATTGGAAGGGATTCTTGCTCTTTCTAAGAAGATGGTAGAGTTGCGAAAACATATTGTGTACAACTTGGTTTATAGGCTTATCAAATTATCACTGATCTTACCCGTTGCTACTGCTACAGTTGAAAGGGCATTTTCAGCTATGAACATTGTGAAAACGGATCTCCGGAATCGAATGGGGGATGAGGGGATGAATGATTGTGTGGTCGCATATGTTGAAAAGGATGTTTTCGACAGTGTTAGCAATGATGTCATTATGGATCGTTTCCAAAAAATGAGATCTCGTAGGGGGCAACTATAAAATTGTAATTTAGGAGTTTATTTTTTGTGGAACGAGATCATTAGTTAAATATCTTTTTTTTTGTAATGAAATGACATGTGTTAAATATTTATATATTTTAATAGTTAATATTGCTGGAAAAAAATATTTGCCCCACCCCCAAAAAATTCCTGGCTCCGCCTCTGGTGGAGATGTATTTCAATGGCCTTGATTTGGAGCTGTGGCTAGAGAGAAATAGTTTAATTTTTGAGTACAACTCAATAGAAAAAGAAGAGCTATGGATGAAGATTAAATTTGTGGCTTCATTATGGGCGTCTTCTAAGGTTTTTGAGAGGATGTTTTCCTCTCTTCATGGTAGCTGGGCTACAGTTTTATTTAAACCGGGACAGTGCATGTCACCTATTTGTTGGAAGTTGTTCCCAGCTTCGGAGTATTTATATTTGGGTTAGAAGCTATTCTAATTCCATAGTGACACGCTGGATCAGATGTAAACACATCGGAATATTATTTACTCCTACACACGCACACAAAGTAAATCAAATAAATTCTCTCTAAACCACATTATCATAAATCAATAATAACTGAAGTAATTAGGCCAAGGCCAAAAGTCTTATTTATAGGCTCTCAAAAGGAGTCCTGGATAAACACTATCTAGAACTAAGAATTTAAAATAAAAAGTAATACTTACGAGATAAGCTACTCGATAATATCTAAAGACCTAAACAATTAAACCCCTCCATTATTCTTATCAAAACCGACCCTCTTCCGGGCTGGATCCTAAAACATTTGCTAAGGTGGGCGGGGGGTCCAAAATAAGAAATTACTATAATAGCGAAAACCATTCAACAAGTACAAGAGAAAATATTAGATAGTAACGGTGTTTAGAATTTCATTAGAATAGTATCACAAGAGGGGTTGCACTTATTTACATATAGAGTATAGACAAAAAGCAAGGGCCATTTAGGGCTTTGAGTTCATTTAATTGCCCTCGCATATTACTTTTACTAGCCCCATCGTATCCTAGTCCATGTAAACTTGATATTACATTAACATTATTTAGACCCTAACATAACACTAACATTTAACAAATTAACATTTAACATTTAACATTTAACATTTAACATTTAACATTTAACAAATTAACATTTAACAAAACCTAAAACATATCAAATAGTAAGCTGAGATTTTTATACCCAAAAAAAATAAAGCAATTTGAGATTTTTACACCCAAAAAAACAATTAAGTAAGCTGAGATTTTTACACACAGAAAAAACAAAGCAAGCTGCGCTAACCTTGCGCAGGAGCTAGAAGACCACTACTATCTCTCTCTCTCTCTCTCTAATTGCACGAGCAAGTAGGAGTGGGGCTGTTCATTCGTTCAGGGGGCTGGAGCAGTTGAAGTCTGGTTCTCTCAATCTCTCTCTACAAGTTTCTTATCTTCCTTTGGTAATTGGTATTAGATATTTACGGAGAGTACATCTAAGGCTAGAGAAGTTTTACTGAGGTGGGCATTTACCTATTTGCCCTCAAAACTTTTGACTAATTACTATTTTAACCTACAAATTTGACTTTGAAAAAAAACTGCCCAAAACTTAAGGTGGGCAGCTGCCCACCATATGTTCTTGTATCCACACTGCCCTCTTCTCTCTCCATAATCCTGCGCACATCATGATATCTATGTTTGTACAAGTTGTTCTCCATCCATAACAAAATACACCCGTACCAAAATGGGTGTTGTTTCTGATAAAAAATAACTAATCATTTTGCAAGGTAAATATAAGTGTTATTTAGCTATACACCATAATGTCCGTCATTTTCTCATTCCTTTTGTTTTGTGCATGATGAAACATTTAGTAAGGTCAATGTAAGTGTTATTTAGCAATACACCATAGTGTCCGCCATTTTCTCATTCCTGCATGATGAAATTGGCTATTGCAAGGGTTGCGAGCTAGGATCATAGCCTATTAAATATTTGGGTTTGGCTTTGTGGGCAATCTCCGACAGTAATGGGAATTCTGGGCTCCGGTTGTGAAGAAGGTGACCAAGAGGCCTTATTAATAGATGCAGGGTGGTTTCTCTAGAGGGGGAGACTCCACGTTGGTCCAATCGGTTGTCAAATTGTAGATTCTCAGTTTTTGGGGAATAGAATTGAAAAATAATGTGAAAATTTCAATAGGAAGGTAATGGTGAAGGGAAAAAGGAACATACTAGAGGTTGTACGTGAACCCCAACAAGGAGGGCTTGAGAAATTTAATCCAAAGAAATTTGCTTAGTTACGTGGCAATGAAGATTCTTTTTAGAATATGGCCCCCTTTAGTATTTTGTTATTTAGAGTAAGTATGGCTTTTATGACAACGGGTGGGTTTCTAGAGTACTGGAAAGGGGTTCCTTTTGTTGTTCATTTATGAAGCTTTTGTAAGTCTTCTCGTTTCGTTGTTGGGAAGATCGTTTTTGGTAATTTGAATTGGAGAACCTCGTTGTGTTCTTTATACTCTCGTCTTTATAGGTTTTTTCTTAATTCCTGAAGTTTCATTTTCTCTTTGGTTTCATGGAATACTAATCACTTTTATGCTTGGAGCCATTCTTTTAAAAGAAATCTTAATGGTAGGGAATTAGATTAGATTGTTTATTTAACGACCTTGATTGGTGCTTCCAATTAGTATCGGGCTTTCAATGATAAGAGGGGGTTTATTGGGTAATAACTCGGGGCAATTCTCTTGCATTTTTGATAGTCTTATGGAATCTCCATCCTTTTCAATTTTGAACCTCATTATATGATATGGAAGATTGGCGTATTTTTTTGAAGTACAAATTTTTGCATGGCTGACCGCTGAGAAAAAAGGTAAATACACTTGTGATTTCCTTCAACAGAAAAGACCTAATTCTTATTTGTCACCTTCTTGGTGCATCTTGTGTACGGGATAATGAAACAGTCGATCATATTTTATTCCATTGCAATATATCAAGAATTTAATGAGAAAAAAATGCTTTGGGAGCTAGGAATGGTTAAAGTTTTTCTTAAGGAATGCAAAAGCTTTCCATCAAACAATTGATGGGATATAGGAAAATATTATGGATGTGCATTGTGACGGTCTTGATGTGGAATATATGGTTAGAAAGCAAGGTTCTAAAAAACGCGGGGCGTGATCGAGGCGTGGAGGCCAAGCCTTAGAAGCCTAGGCATGCCTTAGGCGTAAAAAGGTGTTCAGCCTTCTTAATATATTTTAATATTTTTAACCATAACAATGCTATTAAAATACTAAAATTGTACATATCATAAAAATATGTCTGAATATTTACAAATTAAAATACTATTTGATTATTTTGGATGAGATAATGGTCCGGTTTGTAAAAAAAAATCTTTAAAAGGCGATATCGTTTCACTAAAGTATTGTTGTTTTTAGAAAAAAGTGAGCCCTAAGGGTTTTACTAAGAATAAGGCGTAAAAAGCTTAAGGTGAGGCGTTTCTCCCAAGCCTCAAGTCTAGGCGGGTTTTTTAGAACAGTGTTAGAAAGAAATGATGAGTGCATTGTGATGGCCTTACTATTTTCTCTAGTGTTTGTATTTCGGTAAATTGATCTCTTATATATTATTTCCTCTTAATTAGTATACATTAGCCAAGACAATCAGTATTCCAACTATAGGTGCTAACAATGAGTTTCGAGGATTTGTTTATTGAAAAAGCAAAAGTTTGGAAGAGAACTAAATTTACGTCTTCTCTTTGGGCGTCAAGTTCAAAAGAGTTTCCCCTTTTGCTTCCCCCCACCCCACTCTTTTTTATTTTACTTTTTATTTTATCTTTGGGGTTAAGTGATTTTGTGAACGAGTAATCACTGGTTCTGGAAAAAAGTTGCTGTTTCCTTCTCTGAGTAGGTGGAAGGTAGGGATGCTGATGGTATTTATCATGTCTTGGGTCAGTGGCTTGTTAGTTAGAGATGTGTGGATATGTATTGCATTGTTTCAGCAACCAATTTCTTTGATGCTGTTTCTGTATTGTAGACTTCTGGTTAACCCCCCTCTTTGTAATTTTATTTTTATTCAATAAAATTCTCATTTAGTTGTTTCTAATTTCATAAAAAGATTAAGGGCCTGTTTGGTTTGCAACTATAATTCTGTTTTCTGTGTTTAAATACAATTCTGATAAAAATCTTCGTTTGGCAACCTGTTTTTAAACACAGAATTATAATATTCCTGTGTTATAATCAAGTTTTTCATAAAACAGATTTTGGGTGTTTTATAACATCTGTTTTTTTTATTTTTCAACTCAGAATTATTCATTCTTAATATTTTAAAGCAATTATACCTTAATATATAATATACATACATAATACATTAATGTGTGTAATTCTTATAAATAAAAATATATATGTACATATACACAAAATTACGTATGGAATAATATAAAGTTAAATAATATTATCAATAGATACATGATACTTATATATAGTTTTATACATATATTATTAATGTATGGAATAATATAAAATATACATATAGTACATATGTATTAAAAAATATTATCAATTCATGTATGTATATAATTTTATAGTGAATTATATATGCGACATCATTATAAATATATATATATATATATATATATATATATAGAGAGAGAGAGAGAGAGAGAGAGTTAAACTCCTTAACATACCTCATTAAATATACCTAAAAATACATAATATTAAATGTACGTGTATATAATTTATGATGTATGTATGTATGTATATGTATACATTCATGTATCATGTATGTATGAAAGTTATATATATATATATATAAACTCCACAACATACCTCATTAAATATACCTAAAAATACATGTTATTAAATGTACATGTATATAATTTATGATGTATGTATGTATGTATACATTCATGTATCATGTATGTATGAAAGTTTTATGTATGTTTATATGTACATACATATATATATACACACACACACACACACACACGCATATGTATGATATAAATATACATATTTGTCAATTTTGTCAAATTTTCAAAAAACTGTATTTAAAAACAACTTTACCAAACGCACACCAATAATTATAAACACAAAAAACTGAATTTTAAAACTGTATTTAAAAACAGTGTTTAAGACGAATTTTCTGAATAGAGAACCAAACAGGCCCTAAGCCTCGTGAGATTTACAAATTTTAGTTTTTGACATTCTTCTACAATGCTTGATCATCAATAGTAATTGTCCATATCGATTGATGCTTTATTTACTGACTTTTCCAGGTTATTGCAAACCGCGCAGCTGAAATTCTTGGCCATAAGAGAGGTGACAAATTTGTGCATCCAAATGACCATGTGAACCGATCACAATCTTCTAATGACACATTTCCAACTGTAAGCCTTTTGTAGAAGAAGTTCAACCAATTTTACTTGTCCGTCAACTGCTATATCAAATTTCAATGTATTGAATTATCTCGATCTTGCTGGATTACATTCAGTTTTATCAATTTTTTTTTTAATGTTCAGGTTATGCACATTGCAGCTGCGATGGAAATCAATTCAAGATTAATACCGAAACTGAAACAATTACAGACTTCACTGCATTCAAAGGTTGAAAGCAAATTGAAATACAATACAAGTATTACAGTTCCCTGCTATTTCTAAATTATAGTAGATCTTTATCTTATTATTTGAATGACTTTTGTTATTAAGTATTTGATGCATCTATTAAATACCGAAACTTGCTTTTTTGACTTAATCCCCTGTAATAATGCTGTATTTCGACATAACCCCTTGGAAGATGAAAAATTCGACATAACCCCTTAAAACGTGACAGACGTTACTCTCGGTTAAAAAAATCCATTAATCTGTATTTTGATTCAACTCCCTGCTATATTTTTGGATGAAAATGCCCTCCTTCCGGGGGGTTATGTCAAAATACGGCATTATTACAGGGGGTTAAGTAAAAAAGCATTTTTTTTTTAAAATAAAATTTTTTAACTGTTTTTTTTTTTAAACTGTACATTAATTAATACTATGTTAAAAAAAAACAGTACTTTTTTTCTAATTAAAAATTATTTTAACTGTTTTATTTATTAACACTATTTTCAACTTTTTTTAAAAAAATTGTATGTGTTTTTTTAAACTGTGTTTAAAAAAATATTTTAACTGTTCCTTTTTAAAAACTGCACATTAATTAAAACTATTTTAACTTATTTTTTAAATAAAAAACACGTACATTTAAAAAAAACAGTTAAAAATAGTTAAAAAAAAAAACGTGCACAGTTAAAAGAAAATACGTACAGTTTTTCCAAGAAAACAGTTAAATAGTTTTTATATATAAAAAAAACATACTTTTTTTTTATAATAATGTAACTTTTGTATGAAAAAGTATTAACACGTACAGTTTTATTAAAAAACAGTTAAAATAGATTTAAAAAAATGCACAGTTTAAAAAAAAAGCGTCCAAAATAGTTTATTAAATATACAGTTTTTTTTAATAAATAAACAGTTAAATAATATTTTTTTGAACACGCACAGTTTAAAAAAAAGCATACAGTTTTTTTTAATAAAAAAAAAAGTTAAAAATATATATTTTTTAAAACACGCACTGTTTAAAAAAAACATGGTACAGTTATAACTTTTTTTTTTTTGAAAATAGTTTTAATTAATGTACAGTTTATTATATGAAAAAGTCAACAAAAAATGTACATTTTAAATAAAAATGGGTAAAAAACACGTACATTTTTTTTGTTGTAAAAAAAGCAATTAATAGTCTCTCTCTCTCTCTCTCTCTCTCTCTCTCTCTCTCTCTCTCTCTCTGTTTTTTTTAAACACGCACAGTTTTTTTGGCTCATTTTTTGGAAAAAAACACAGTACATTTTTTCTTTAAAAAAAAGCTTTTTTGACTTAGCCCCTTTTAGTAATGCTGTATTTTGACATAATCCCCCGAAAGAGGGCATTTTTGTCCAAAATATCGAAGTTTTGGGGTTTATGTCTAATATTTCATCTTTCAGGGCTGGTCAAAATATGACATTATTATAGGGGGATTAAGTGAAAAAAGCCCATCTTGGATTTTAGTTGAAGCCTTCCATGCATGATGATTTTACATGATTGTATATTGCTTTTAGGGATGGCAACAAGTCGGGTATGGGGCAATGACAAAACCTAACCCCGCCACGTGAAAAAAGAAGGTTAACCCGTCCCGCGACGGGTTAAGATCTTAAGCCCCGAACCTGTTTAAGTATAAATTCTTCAAACCCGTCCCCGCCCTACTCCGCCCCGCTTGAATTAAACGGGTTAGAACCCACCCGCCCCGCGATGTTAAACCCGAAATTTATTTTTTTTAAATAAAAAAATACAGATTTTATTATATACAAATAATGGTGACTTTATAAGCAATAAAATGTAACAATGATTAACAATGTCTCAACATCAATTTTTAAGTCTAAAACTTCAACATCAACTTAAAAGTCTCAAAATAATTAAAATATCTCAAATAAAATGCCAAACTTCTAAGTCTCAACAACATCAACTATTACAAAATAAGTCCCAATAACATCAACTACCACAAAATAAGTTTCAAACAACACAAGTCTCAAATAACATCAACTATAGCAAATGTTTCACAAAAGTCTTCAATATAGCAAATGTTACACAAAAGTCTCAAATAGCTCGACTATCATTTTTTTTGCAATCTCCTCTACTCCTCATCAACTCAAACCTGAAAAAAAAACAATTTTTAAAACATATTTAGAAAAGTAATAAATTAAAAGAGTTTAAAACATGAATTTAAAACAAAAGAAAAATTCATAATATATTTTTTACTTGCATTACCTCTTCATTAAACTTCCATGGGATCGGACTCCCCATCACAAATTGTAGGCCTTGAATTCGCAGTAGAAGCATCATCTGCAAAAAATAAATATTTAATTAAGGAAAAATTCTTACATATTATTAAAGAAATTTATTTTAAATAATTAATACCTTGAATATCGTTCCAGAACCAATCTTGTGTGCACATCAACACCTCTAAAACAAACGCACTAAGTCGACTATGGTGAGGGCTCACCATTCGACCGCTTATGCTAAATGCTGATTCGAAAGCCATGGTTGATACTGGAATAGCTAATACATCTCGCGCTATAAGGTGCAATGTGGCATACCGAACACCATACGCTTTCCACCAATTTAAAATGTCTAAATTCGGAGTACGTGAAAAGATATTTTCTTCAAAATAGTGATCTAACTCTGACTTAACATTTATACCCCCTGACATACCACTAACAAGTTGAAATGTCAACATTCCACTCCCCACTAACAGTTTCCGAACAACCAACCGTTCGTTATGCCGGCAACCAAATGACACTCACTCTAATACATATCAAATTTTTCCATCCATCATTTAATCACCTCATTTGGAGAGCTACACCAACTACGTAATGCCAATTTAATCTCACAAACTTTAGGAAATAAGTAATTTGTTGTTGGAAATTTAGTGCCAAAAAACACTTCAGTGATGGAAAAAATAGTTTCAATCGTCCACATATTTCTTTGGCTAGGCACCACTCATGCTCCATAGGTAAAGATGTATAATGTCTCTCACGTTGTTTCAAGTGTGGAAATACATCCTTATAACAAATGGCTGTCTCGAGCATCAAATAAGTGGAGTTCCACCTTGTTTTGCAATCTAAGCACAACTTTTTAGCACATGGAATTTTTAATTGGCGGGTAGCCTCAAATTTTTCCTCCCTACTTTGAGTGGCCGTCCAAAATGCTACACTATCTTGAATTTTACCCACGACAACTCCTATTATGTCTAAGCCATCCTGCACCACAAGATTTAATATATATACGGCACAACGCTTGTGAAGCAATTTTCCCCCCAACAAACTGGAATTATTAACAACAAACTTGTCCACAAGACTACCCATCAATGCATCATTAGTGGAACAATTGTCTATTGTAATAGTAGACACTTTCCTACCCAAATTCCAATCTAATAAACAATTCATCAACACATCACAAAGAACATCTTTCGTATGTGGAGCAAGCACATAAACAAACCTACACATGAATAATTATATCAAAATATTAAGTTGTGGTGAAACATAATTGTTTAAAAAAATAAGGTAAAAAAAGAAGAAAACATACCCTATTATCAAATTTCTCAAGCACCAACGTTTGTCAACAAAATGTGTAGTTATAGCCATGTACCCCCTTTTTTGCCTCGAAGACCACATATCCGTGGTGATTGCAACGCGACAAGAACGCTTATCAAATAACATGTAAACTTTTGCTTTCTCTGATTGATACATTTTTAATATCTCGCTTTTAATGGTGTTTCGAGATACATTTTTAAAAAGAGGTTGGAGGCTACTAACAAACTTCCTAAACCCGACATGCTAGACAATACTAAGGGGATATTCATGTAAAACAATTGCAATTGCAAGTTCTTTTCTAGACACATCTTGAGCAAATGTAAAATTACCAAAGTGCACTCTTCCATCGGAAGTTTTTTGAGTATGAATCTGAAATTGATCATGAATATCAACATTTTGATGTTTCTTACACCTAGTCAAGTGCGTACGCAAATAGTTGGTCCCATTTCTACTTTCGGACTTGAGTTTTGAATGACAAGGATGGCATATTGCAAATGTTCCCAAATTATCTTTAATCATTTCAAAATCATTCCAAACAGAAGATGTGAATTTTCTTTTTTTAGGAGAAGATTGAACTATTGGATTAACACCATGTGTTTGTGTGGATGGGGTAGAACTAAGTGCCGGGGTTGATTCAGTTTGTGCCCCATAAACGATATTTTCGCCTTGAATTGATTCACTCATTTTTTGAAATAAATATTATTTGATAACTATGTTTTATTAAAATATCGGAGAAAACAAGAATAAAAGACGAACAACAATATGTGAAACAAATATAAATTCAATTAGTGCGGTTGTTTGAACTGAAAAGACATGGGAAGAATATCAAATCAAGAATCTGTGATGTTAATAGTGTAGTCCATTTATATTCAAGAATATAAATTCAATTCGTGCAGTCCATTTATTTCCAATAAAATTAAATATAATCAAAGCTTATAATGGTGTTAATAGTGGGGATAAATTCCGAACAAGAATTTGTGATGTTATTCAAAACAAACAACGAATTATTCCCAAATCAAAACAAACAACGATTAAAAAAAACGAACCGTTAAAAAAAGAACCAGAATCTGTGATGTTAATCATATTTGAATTAAAAAAAAAACCTTGAATAATTCGTTGTGTGAACCCTTGAATTTATATGCTGTGTGAACCCTTAAATGGGGAAAAAAACAAGGTCTAAATGTATCTCATATACAATATAATGGGTTCGTTTAATCTTGAAATGAAGAAAGGGTGAACCCTTAAAAAAAAAACCTCGCTGTGTGAACCCTTAAAAAAAGACTAAGCTTGAAAAGAAAAATTGGGTCTGCTGCTGTGTGGCTGGCACCGGCTTGAGAGTGAGACGTGAGAGAGAGAAAGTGATGTAAATTTTGAAATGTGAAATAGTTATTATTACACTACACAACAATTACACTACACAACAACACCAAATAAATTAGACTAGTGAAATGGGTTCTTTCTCTCTCTATTATCAATTCTCAATATTCAAGGTTAAGTACAAATGAGGGCCAAAAGGCCTATTTATAGCAAGAGTTAGCTTGCTAGGCAAGCAATTACCTGAAAGGACCAAAAAGGACAACTAATACCTAAAAATGACTCATTGGTCCCAAACACACTTGGAAACTAATTAAAAGACTAAAATAAAGGAAAATTACAACAAACCCTAAGCTAAAAAAAGAAAAATAAAAGATAGTTGTCTCCCGTAGGCACAACCACGTGCCACGTGTTGCTAGAAATTCCATAAACATCATTTTCCCTGTCTTCGAAAAAGCTCATCCTCGAGCTTGGAGGGTGAGTCATCGATGCCACACGAACACGTGTCGGTACAAGTGTTATCTTTCAAAGTAAAGTAAAGCCCTAAATCAAATCCAATACGCAATTGGGCTAGCCGAACATCCGTTAGACCCATGCAGACCTTCAACAAGTGGGTCTAATATACCCTAATCTCAACGATATCTCCCTACAGAATCCGAGCAACCAAAAACTGACGACCACTCCGCCTTCTCAACACCATAAGCACATGATTGCAACTTGGCTTGGTGGACCCTTGAATTCGACTGGACTGTATAAGAGGAATGAAGACGGCGGCATCCACGGTGGCAAATAGTTGGAAAATATATCCCCGGTGGGTACATTTCTCATGGAAGTAATATGTTGTGTCAAAATTTGACCGGAATAGAGGTCAGTAGGGTGGATGAGATCAGGTTAAAGGTAGGGAAGGTCTGTTTGGGGTTGGAATTAATTGTGGTTGGGCATTAAATGAGTGTGAAAGGGAAAAATTAGGGTTAGGAGAGGGTGGGACTGTTTTGGGTTAAAAAAAAATGGACTAGGGTTTGGTAATTGGGGGTTGGAAGGGTTCCGGGACAGATTGTGGGTAGCAGTGGTTGAATTTATATTTTTGGGGTGGATTTGGGTTGGGACGGCAGAGAAATGAGATTGACCGGCTCTAGGCTTGACCTCTGGTGGCTGCTGACATTCGCTAGGGCCAAACCCTAGCTGTCCGGCGCCGGAATAAGTGGATGAGATCTCGCTGGGTCAAACAGGAAGGAGGGGAAGCCCAATCGGGCAGAAACAAGGCTGGTCGAACCTGCTTTGGAGGTCAGCGGTCGCAACCGCTCAAGGGTTAGATCAGGTCTTGGTTTTAGGTGACCGGGTAGGTTTTTTTTGGGAAGGGGGGGTTGGCGGGGTCTACAAGGATGGGGAAACTAGATCGGAGGAAAAACAGGTAGCTGCCCCCTGTTTGGCAGTCAACTATTAAGGCAGGAGGTTCTGATCAGGTGTAGGGTATGTTCGGCCAGTGGGGCTGGTCACTGGTCAGTGACTGGACAGGTGACGGGTTTTTTGATTTTTTTTTGTCGGCGGTAGTAGGGGGGGGGGTGCTTGGGTTATTTCGGTGGTTTTGGGGTGTTTTTGCGCTGTAAATGGGGTCAGAAGTGGCTGGCTGATTTTTGTATCAGCAGTTGGCTTGCGTGGGAAGGTTTCTGGCGATGACATAGGGTTGCCGGCCACTTCAGGGGCAATTTCGACGGCGTATAAGTCTCGGGGCAGAGGTTGGGCTAGGCCAGGGGCTGTTTGGGTAAGATAAGGGTTGGGTTTTGTTGGGTTCTTGATTAGGGTTTGAAGGTGGGTGAGTTCTTGAGGGTTAGGGTTTGAATTTTCGGTTTGGTGGGTTTCTTGGGTTAGGGTTTGGGTAAAAAAAATTGAAGACAGAAATTCATGTAGGCAAGGTGGTGGTTGTGTGGCGGTAGGAGGTGGAGATGGAGGATGGTGGTGGTGGAGATGGAGGGTGGAAGAGCTAAAAGAGTTGGTATCTTCTCTTTTAGTGGTGATGGAATTTAGGGTTTCCATTCACTCGATTCTCATTTGGCCATTTATCAATCTTTCGATTAAAGGGTTGCCGGAGTTAGAATCTCAACTCGTGACCCGCTTCACGCACCCCGACGAACACCAAGAACAAACCGAGCTCTGATACCAATTTGATGTAAATCTTCTTCAAATGTGAAAGTGTTATTATTACACTACACAACAATTACACTACACAACAACAACAGCAACCACAACAACAACAACAAATAAATTAGACTAGTGAAATGGGTTCTTTCTCTCTCTATTCTCAATTCTCAATATTCACGGTTAAGTATAAATGAGGGCCAAAAGGCCTATTTATAGGAAGAGTTAGCTTGCTAGCCAATCAATTACCCAACAAAACCAAAAAGGACAACTAATACTTAAAAATGACTCATTAGTCCCAAACACACTTGGAAACTAATTAAAAGACTAAAATAAAGGAAAATTACAATAAACCCTAAACTAAAAAATGGAAAATAAAAGATAGTTGTCTCCTGTAGGCACAACCACGCGCCACTTGTCGCTAGAAATTCCATACACATCAGAAAGAGAGTGCAGAGAGAGGCTGGCTTTTGAGTGAGAGAGAGAAATGGGTTTGAGATGCAAGAGAGAGGACTAGGGAGACTGGCCGGCTTGAGAGTGTAAGTTAAGGGGGCTAGGGTTTCTTTCATAAGTTTATATATATATATATATATATATATATGGTGGGAGTATTATTAAGTTAGTATAATAAGGATATAAAAGTAAATTTACTAGACTAGTTGGGTCGGGTCGGGTCGAGCATATTCTGACAAAACCCGTCCCGTTTAATAAACATTTTTTTTAAACCTAAACCCGCCCCTATTATTTTAAGCGGGTTTTTAACCCGCCCCATTATGGTCGGGTCGGGTTAAATTGCCATCCCTAATTGCTTTTGTACTAGTGTCCTGCACGTGCCCAACTCCTTTGATAGCCATATGTTCATCATATTCATATCTTCACATTTATGTTCTCTATGTCCATATCATGTGATTTATAGAGGTCAGGTGTGATGTATACTCGATAATAACACAGAACATGTCCCATTAGTGGGACATCTCATAATGCAGTAGTGACAGAGTCGGTTTGGTAATGGAATAATGGGCTGCGAATAGATGAGTGCGCATGTGGAAGATGCATAGGCACGTGGGGGAAAATTGATAACCCACTCGAGCGAGTATGGACAGCTCGAGTGGGGAATTGCGGATTCTCCCTCAAGTCTAGGATGGTCTGGCAATGAGTTGACCTTCACTGTCTCCAATGGGGGTTCCTCACTTGTTCCACGTGCGCAATAATATCACTTAAATAGTTACTTGACCTTAGTGCATTAGTTTGCCACCCTGAGGTGGCGGGCCTGCACTAAAATTTGAATCCACAAATACAATAGGAATTTACATAGTATCTATGAATCCACAAATGCAGTATTTTGATGTTGAAGTTTCTTTGAAGATTTTGATATGTATTTGTGAACCATTTTTCAGGTTCTGTTAATTTCTTAACTCCTATTTTGTTGTATTTTATTTGCAACTCATTTAACTGCAAGTTGAGCTGTCAAAACATTTTTTGTTAGGATGAATTAAATCATTGTTGCTGCAAAACCAAAGATAATCGTCTCCCACAAAAAACAGACCCAAAAAATGAGATTTAATTTTATATAAAACCATAGTGTGTCGTTTTATGTATTTCAAAATACTTATTCCCACGGAAAACAAACGCTTGGAGCCACCCAAAATTTTGGGATGAAGTGCTTCCAGCAGTTGGTATAATCTGCCACTTTTGTTAATGCTTCATACACATTTTGGTGTTTGTGTTTCTCATTCTGTCTTCAAAATATTTTCAATTTTTATGTATCTCCAATGAATTTATGGACATTTTCCTCTTCTTTGTTCTTCAAATCTGTCCTCGTACAATTGTCTTTTAATGGATATCTGTACTATTATATTGTAGACTCATCTTATGGAATCTAACTCTTTTAATTGAAGATGCCATGAACTGTGATGGGGTAGAAATTTGATTTTCACACACACCACACACCACACACCACACACAACACACAACACACAACACAATAAAAATAAAACAGTAGTTTACAATGCTTGGTAAATAAAAGGTTGCAGTGAGAGGTTGGGCACGAGATATATGTGGTTCGGCCGTGCTCGGCCTACGTCCACGGGGTTAAGGGGTGGGGGAGATCTTTTATTATTTTTGGGAATTACAAAGAGTTATAGAGAATGTTTGAGCTTGCTAACCTTCCTATTTCACACTACAGGAGGCTTTATATACTCGACCTTTACAACGTTATTCCTATTTTGTAGAATGACGTTGATGAAGGAAGTTGAATTGAACTGTACACGTGTTCGTCCCTGGTAATTCCGCATGTCTCCACGCCCCCTATTCCCTGGGATTCTGGACCGACTTAATAGGGAGCGTGGTAGCCGATTGGGGCAACGGCGTGTTGACAAAAACCTATGAGTTCAAACTGTCCAACGGTCATTTGGCTGACGAAGATGACCATTCGGTTAACTTCGGACCGTTCGGTCTGCTAATGTTCCTTCGGCTGTTTTCTGTGATGTATCTTCGTTCGGCTTCGGAATATTCTAAAATATTCCTCATCAAACTGTGTTTGTCAATATTGTTCTACCAAACATAGATACTGAGCTCAATCCAGGCTCAAACGAAAACGATCATGTTCAACTTGACAGCTTAAGGAAAACTTGTTCAACTCAAGTAAACCGAATGAGAAAATCTCAAGTGAAGCAATCAGCTAAGCTCAAGTGTCATTGAATCAGTAAATATCTTTTATGAACCAATTAAATTCTTTATTTACCATTCAAAGATTCAGAAACCCTTAAATTAGTTTTTGAATCACTCCATTTATAAATATAAAACTGTTCACCTATGTAATTTCCCTGGGACCATTTTGGCTTCTACGAGTATCGAAGCTCTTGCACCCTCACTCCCATCATATCCACATTGTGTTCTGTGCATTTAGCATGTGACAACGATGAAGCATGAAAATATTTGATGGATTATTCCAATGCTACGTGATGTATTAGAAATTCAGGCCTCTAGCAGCTTGGCTAGCCTTGTTACTACGATTGGTAGGATTCTTACGAATTCCATAGGATGGTGGTGCAATGTCGGGCATATCAGATGGTGACCAACAATGTTTATACTAACTAGATACACTTATACATGTTTGAAATATCTACTATATTCTTATATTTATCATCTTCTATGCCTATTGTGTCAGCTATTGTTTGCCCATTTAGTTATAAATCCAAGTCGTATGGTTTATGACATTAATATTATGTATAGGTGCTTGCAGTAAAGTCTTGTGTATACATGGATGGAAGTAGAAAGCAGTAGTTTCCCTTTGAAAGGGTTGGTCAATTTTTATTTTTGTTTTGGCGAGCAAACATTTATTAGTATTTAGGCACGTAATTGCCTATTTAATTTAACACCTAATTTTGGTTACTTGTGAAGATTTTTATTTGGAAAATGGTCTATATTCAGAAGTTTTTCATGTTGGGTGCCAATTTTCTATTCTTTTCCACTGAAAGTTGATCATGATTATTTGTTTTTGTGACAGCATGTTGTTCTTTGTGTTCTGGCTATACATTCATGTTAACTCCCTTTTATCTGTCAAGCCTCTGCTTTTGTTACTACTAATATTAATACAACTACGTCTGCAACTACTAATACTACTTATTATGTTACTAATGTCATCACCAGTCGATTGAATTCAAAGATATCGTTAAAATTGGACGTACCCATACTCAAGATGCAACACCTTTGACTCTTGGCCAAGAGTTTAGTGGATATACCACACAAGTAAGTTTACTATATCACTCTCTTGGAAATTAGATGTTGCTAGTTAAGTAAATTTGTTTCAGTTGATACTTCAGATATTACGTTCTTGATTATGTTGGGAGGGAGTCACGAAAGTATGCTCTATGCTTGCAGGTGAAGTATGGAATTGATCGAGTCATGTGCACCCTCCCTCGCATGTATCAGGTTGGAAATTAGTGCTTATATATTCTTAAATGCTGCATTTTTATTAACCCCCCCCCCCCCCCCCCCCCCCCCTCTCTCTCTTTGGGGTGGGGGTGGGTGGGGTTCCCTTCGTTTATCTTTGAAGTCACTAACACTGGAGATGTCACTTGAACAGCTTGCACAGGGTGGAACCGCTGTGGGGACTGGTTTGAACACAAAGAAAGGGTACGTCTTACTATTTTTTCAGGTTCTTGAACCCGCATTCTTTAACACTGCTTGTCCAACATGTCTTACGCGTGTGTGGATGAATTCTACATGTAGTTATGCTTATATTGTTTCGCATTACACAATATATGAGAAAATAGTGGGACGTATTTGCCCTTAATGTTGAGTTGATCTGTCATAACTAGCCCTTCCTCGGGGTTTGTGGATTGCCTTCTAATTTGCGGACTGGGTGCATGGTAAACAGTTGAGCAGCCACTAGCCATGTAAATGCTTGTGATTTGGGGAAGTTATATATTATTTATTAGTTTTTTTTGACTTAACCCCCTTAAAGTTGAAAATTTAGACATAACCCCCTAGAATTGGACGATGTCAATCCTCCATTAAAAAACACCCGTGAACTGAAATTTGACTTTACCCCCACCTCAAACATCACAAATCAAACCACCAAACTGCCGGCACCCAACTGGAACACCATCGTAAGATAAACCCGACAGTACCCAAACCACCGCAACACCAACACGACAACCGACTACCAAAACATCACCAACGGCAATCCATTAAACCCACTGACCACACTACTACACCATCACCGCCAACTTCCGGCACATTCAACCACCATCACCGCAAGCAAACCCATCACAACTCAACCCCCAAATTGAATCAAGGAGAGAGAGAGAGGAGCCCAGATCGATTTTAGAGAAGAGAGAACACGGGATGCCAGACCACCATTGGTGATGCTCTCTCTCTCTCTCTCTCTCTCTCTCTCTCTCTCTGATTTGAGCTAAGGTTAAGTCAAATTTGCAGGTGGTGGTGGATGAGGCTGTTTGCGCTCTCTCTCTCTCTCATTTTTGCGTTTTCAGAGATTTTGTAGCTGCAATTATTTCTGGATAGCATTTATTAAGGCTTGGTGGTGATGGTCATTTATTACGGCACTGCCGGAAATGGAGTAATGGACTCCATTTCAAGGAGGAGAAGTAGATCGATGAAAGAGTACTTCTGTAGATCCTGACGGTGATGTCGCCGGTGAAGTTGGTGGTGCCGGTGGTGAAACCATTGGAGCTTCGGTTGGAGAAGATGTTCCGGTGTTGCCATTGATACTTGTTTTCTCTCTCTTCAAACGTTATTAAAAGAAGGTTCTAGAGAGAGAGAGAGTTGAAACTTTTTTCTCTGTTTTTTCTTGGCGGTGGTAGTGCTGTGTTGGGTGGTATAAGTTTAGGGTTTGGGGTTTTTGGGGAAGAAATGAAGAAGGAAAGAAGGGTATTTTCGTTCATAAAATATAAGGGGTTAAGTCAAAATATGAAATAAGAGTGATTTTTTAACGGAAAAGTAGTGGTGTTAGGATGTAGGGGGTTATGTCTAATTTTTCATCTTCGAGGGGGTTAAGTCAAAATACTACGCTATTATTGCATGGGTTCAAGTAAAAAAGGCCCTAATTTTTATTAACTTAATAAACTGATACGCACACGACACAATTCCTTAACTATTCATCTTTTCGAAAATAGGAGGCTTTGATCTTTTCAAGATTATATTAGATGTTCTCACTCTACACTTGAATAGTTATTTTTTTTCGTAGTTTACATATTAATCTCGTCCTATTAGATTTAATGTTCCTAGTAGGAATATAAATAAATATAAAGTAATTTTAATATTTTAGTTATAATTGAACTATGACATGTGAACCTTTGTGCTTGGGCTTGTGTAACTTTACCTGTAGTCATATTCTTTCCTCCCTTTCTACTTTGCCTCTCACCCTACATCAACTGCCGAAGGATTAACTGGGTTTTGTTGTTGAAACAATATAATATAAAAGATTGTTGTTATTTCAACATCAGGTCACTGTTCAAATCACTAATCCTTATTGATCTTAATAAGTAATTTATAAATGGAAATATGTTTTCCCTCGTATTATTATTGATTGTAATATTTTAAAACAGCAAGTTAACATTTTGCTGCTAAAAGGAGAAACTTGCCTGGTTTAGAGAAGAAAAGCCTGGTTTAAAACTCTATTGTCAGATGTAGAAACTTGCCTGATAAAAGGAGAAGTTGCTTTACTGAGAATATCTTTTAAAAAAGGTTTAATGATATTATATCAAATCCAGTTTTGTTTATTTGGTCTAACATTGGTCCACCTTTGACTCCCTTGTTCAGATTTGATGTAAAGATAGCTGCAGCAGTAGCTGAGGAAACCAAGTTACCATTTGTAACAGCTGAAAACAAGTTTGAAGCACTGGTTAAGCTCTTGTTCCTTTAAGTGTGCTTTTGTTTTGATGATTAGGTCACTAAAAGGCAATATGTTTCTTATTGTTTGACATCTCTATCTTGTCTTGTTTATGTTCATTTGTCGTGTTTTTAGGCTGCACATGATGCTTTTGTTGAAACTAGTGGGGCGCTGAATACTATTGCTGCTTCTCTCATGAAGATTGCCAATGATGTACGGTTGTTAGGAAGGTATACCCTAGTTGGAATACACTTGCCGTCCTTATTGTATTATTCATTTACATATATTTTTTCTTGACTTATAATGCTTGATTTTGAGGCATCCTTTCTCTTTTCCAGCGGACCACGTTGCGGCCTTGGTGAACTCATTCTTCCTGAAAATGAACCTGGCAGTAGTATCATGCCTGTAAATTTCCTCGTCCCCTACATCCATAGTTGTGAATATGTGTATTTTATCATGTGTATTGATGAACCTATAAATTGTGTATTGTGAAGTGTATTGTAAAATGTCACATCATGTAAAAAATATTGTCAATAATACATAAATGTTTAAGGAACGCATTATAATAAATAATAAGGGGTGTTATTATTCCCACCCAACTTTTCTTTCTACACGCCCCTAAAAAGCCTTATAAGTTTAATAGAAATGTGGGTTATAGAAAAAAAACACGGGGTTTAAATAAAAACACCCATAATAAAACATATCTTAATTTAAAACCAATCTTAGAACATGATTACATCATCTCATGATTAAACGTTTGCCTTTGTGGCAATAATTGTGTTAAGTTCCTCCGTAATCCCGTTATTATAAGACTATGAGAATAGAAGGTATGAAAGAAAGTAAGAATGCATTAAGGGTGTGTTTGGTAACCCAATCCAATGCCTTGGAATTGAAAATGGAAATTTTCTGTTCAAATTTTAGAAATTTTGAACAAAAAATAATTGAATTCCAATTATAAGGCATTGAATTGGGGTTACTAAACGCACTCTAAACAAATTGAATTAAATGATACAGCCGTACCTGTGACTTAACCATGCGAGACGAACAATTTCTTGTCTCTCATTGTACCCCTCGCCCCACCCACACCCACGTGCAGCAATCTTATGTTATGAGCTTAACTTCATTTCAGGGGAAGGTGAACCCTACTCAGTGTGAAGCTATTACGATGGTCTGCGCTCAGGTGAAGTTCAATGTCTTATTCTAATTCATTTAGATGGTAAAGTTCAATATGATAACTTGTCAGAAATATGATTTGGGATTCTTATTAGAATTCTCCAATATCAGAGTCATAAATGTATCTTTATTTCCGTGTTTAGTAAGTGGCATCACCTCAATTTGTTTTTTGTGCTGGTTTTATTTATTAATCAACGTCTTATACTTTGCAGGCAATGGGAAACCACGTGGCTCTTACAGTGGGTGGTTCAAATGGCCATTTTGAGCTGAATGTTTACAAGCCAATGATTGCTAGCTGTCTCCTACATGTACGCTCCCTACATGTCCTAAATTATATATATACATGTATTAAGACGTTTTATAATATTGCACAAAGGATTGGAAAAGCTCATAGGAAATAAAAAAAATAATATTTCTTCACACATAATGAGATTTTAAAGTTTTGGGCTATTTTCTTCAACCAATGGGAACTTTTAATCCTCATCTCCTAGCATCCTCTAAACTTGTTTCGGCTGGTTATATTATTGGATGATACAGCGTGCTAACTGTTGAATTTAATTGGGTTTTAAGAGATTTGGTCACCTTGCGATGGTTTAATTTTTCATTTGAATAAGATACAGTTTTGGAAGATTGGTATTTGAAAGTAAGACACGAGAGATTTGATGCAACCTACCACTAGCTCGTGCCTCTCTTTGCCATATAACTTAGCTGAAAAAATATACTCGATGGAACCTTAAGATGGTCATTACGTTATCAAGTCCTTGACTAAGGAGACAAGATAATGTATTTCAAATGAAAAAAGCACCGGAATAAAAACACTCACACAAATATTGATTAAATAAATGCAATCTCAATATTGTGATAGACAAAGAGACGCTCTTCGATTCAACTAAATCTTGATTTATCATTACAAAGGGAGGCTCTTAAGCTGGAGTCCTAAACCTAACAAATAACTAGTATCCGTTTGGTTCACAAACATCAGTTCTAATGTACATACGCTTCTTTTGGTTCACAAGCATCCAAATTGATAATTTATCTGTATCCGTTTCAATGTAAATTATCTGAGCGCTTGATTGCAATCAATCTAAACCATTCCTTATTTGATATATAAATACAAGAAAGAAAATAATATCCCTTCACATCTCAGGTCATTACTACCATCTTACACAATGCCTCTATTTTATATTGGCTGTCTTTTGTCAACATTATCCTTTTGTTGACATATTCACATCGACTCATGGATAGTTGTGTTGCCAATGTAGTTTAGATGGGACAACTTAAATCACTCTGACATTAGCCTTTTTTTTCCCTTTGTGTGTAACGTGTTCACTAAAATGCTTTCTCAAACCCTCATTGACCCGATATGATTCGTTATCAAGTCCATAAAGGGTCACTTAAAATGCATTAAATGTTGGTATAAAGCCTCCTAAAATTTGATTATCTATATTTCTATAATCATCTATAATATATATGTATAGATTATAGTTGAATGGATCAGGTCCTTAGCAGATTGGGATGGCATCAATACATTTCTGATTTATTTAATACTCAAGTAATGAGGTCATTGGATTCTCAGAATTTGTTCTAGAAATGGCTGAAAGGGATGTGTCTGGTCCAAGTTTGGTCCATTGATAGGCCAGTTGGAGTGAAATTTCTCCTCTCCTAAACAATGTTTAATAAGGCGTGAGGCGGATTTGAGGCGTTGCTCGGGTGAGGCGAGGCGTAAATCTTGAGGAGGATCCAGGCCTCAACTTTAAAGAAAAATCACCAAAACCATATAAAATAACACTATATCATGGCTATAATTACAAAAAATATCCATAGTCAATATTAATAACACGGATGGTTTAGAATCAACACGTTTAATAATTAATGTCACATAAAGAAAGGGTAGAGAGCTGAAAACTTTAACAATGCTCAATAATCAGGCCAAAAGCACTTCCCTCAATCCTCTTTCATCATATTCATTAATAACACTCACGAGGGAGCTAAAATGGTACATGCATACAATGTTTAAAATTACATTTGAAGCTATAGCCTCAAGACTAGTCTCAAGGCAAGGCTACCCGTTCCCAGTGAAAGGCTATAGCCTCTGAGGGTATTTCTAAAACCATAGCCTCAAATTGATATAGTGGTACCCTCAAGAAGAAGCGCCTTGAGGCCATTTGAGGCATAAGCCTCAAATATATGCTGTAGCCTTATTTTTTTTAGTGTTAAAATAATAAACTCACCTCATTTTTAAAACCCTCTCCCTCCCCCTCTCATGCAAACTTTGTGGAGCTTATTCCATTCGATTTGATTAAGCATCACTTCAATTTGTTCAGTGAACAAGCCTTCGATTGACCTTTACTTTTAATGTAATATTTATATTGAGTATAATATATACATACATTCATACATGTGTGTGTGTGTGTGTATAGTTAAGCCATGCAATGTGCATATATAAACTAATAAAGAAGTTTATTTTGGTGTATTGATTGTGGATGAAATAATTTCTTTTGTGATGACTTATGATGTTACGTTGTTAGTTTTATTATAATTTGAGATGAAAATGAACTATTTATATCTTCTTTGACATTGATTGTGTATTTTTTTTTATAATGGTTGTGATGATAGTTTGTTTTTATGGTTTTATTAGCATTTTTTAAAAAATCAATCTTTTTATTTCTCAAAGCGAGGCTATAGCCTCGTTCTGCCTCGAGGCCATAACCTCGCCTCGTATGGAGAAAACGCCTTGAGGCCTCTTTTAGCTTTTTCGAACATTGCATGATAGTGAAGGGGTAACTTTGGGCACCAAATAGCCCTAAAAAGAAAATGACAAAATGACAAAAGCAAACCTCATTGGATAACTACATAATAACAATAATTTATCTATTTAATGAAATAAAATACAATTAATTAATTATATTTCTTAGATGTTGGCAGCCACCATGAATATGCACCATTCTCCGCGCCTGTGAAAAAAGCTCGACAGCAAGCTTATTAAATGTGTGGTGCTGAAAATTGAGTATTTTGGGCTTTTTAAGTGTATATATTCAAAACATAAATGTGTATGCAGATAATATACTCAATTGAACATAGTATATATACACATACCTGGACAAAAGAATAATGAGAGAGTTGAACAGAAAAAAGTTTTAAAGAGTAAGGAAGAAAGGAAAAAAAGAAAGAGAGTGACAGAGAATTAGACTTATATGAGGTCAGATGTTAGTAAACTTCGAGGCTTAAGCCTCATTAGCTTCGAGGCTTAAGCCTTAAGTGAGTGAAGCGTAAGCCTCTAATAAAGACCTTGAGGCTTAAGCCTCAAATTCTTTTTTAAACATTGCTCCTAAATTTACTATAGCTAGAATTGTATGTCCCACTGTCTGCAACACGTTAAACTCATTTAATATTTTTGATACATTTGCTCAGTCACTCAGATTGTTGGGAGATGCATCTGCTTCATTTGAAAAGAACTGCGTGAGAGGAATTCAAGCCAACAGGGAAAGAATTTCGAAATTACTACACGAGGTAAGTTAATGTAGGGTATATAAGAATAGATCGTATCATTTTCAAACCCGGAATCTCATTCATCATTTCCCCCCCTTTTTTGGTGCCGTCTATCAATATGCATGGCCATGCAGTCACTTATGCTCGTCACATCTTTAAACCCTGTAAGTTTCTGACTGCCCATTCAATTCTGCTTTTCTGTAGTCACCACTTTAGATCATAACTAACAATTTTGATTACATTTGTTATTTTAGAAAATCGGTTATGACAACGCTGCAGCAGTTGCCAAGAAAGCCCACAAGGAGGGAAGTACACTGAAGGTGATTCTTCTCTCTCGTTATAAGCATTACTAAAATAAAACGTCAATCGTTAGCTTAGATTTCTCCTCGTATAATTTACATCCAGGAGCTTTTTCATGTTGACCCGATATTGACCCAAATCCACTAAGCCTGAACCCATTGACTTGTAACTTCGTGTCGGGTTATCGTGTCGTGTGTCATTTTGACAGGTCTAGTATGTATTATTAATTTTATTTATTTTTAAATTAATTAATGACGTGACAATTAATAATGTGACCGGTCCAACTAGTTGAGCCCCTGTTTGGGTCAGTGACCCGGTTCCTTCACCAAGTTGATGCCCAGACTGGTTCCAATAACTAAAGTCTGATACACTTGCTTTTGGACGTTTTTGTAACCTTATTTTGATGTCGTAAAGTTGAGAGGTCCTATTGCCAATTGAAACTATTGCTCATAAATATGTGGAACGTTTAGTTATCGTAAAAAAATGGGGTAATTATTTTGAAGTCCCATTCACTTGGTCAATGATGCAAGAGATCCTTTGACTGAGTTAATGATGTCAAATGACCTATTTTGCCAACTCAGCACATTAAAATGACGAATACACCCTCAAAATCATTCACCCTCACATCTCTTTACACTTAACGTCGTTTTTTATAAAAAAAAAATCACCAAAACTTTAAAAGTCCATAACTTCAAATCTCCAAATCCAAAATTCATAAAATTTATATATTTGGAATCTACTCATCGAGATCTATCAAACAACACCCATATTCGATATTTTTTGACGAAAAAATTAAACAGATAAATTTATCTATTTCTGTAAAACCTCCATTTTTTCCGGCTCGGTGATAGTGCCGTTGGCGCGGATAAAAAAAATAAAGAAATAGACGAAGAGAGAGAGAAACAAGGAGAGAGAAACACTCCGACGAGAATTCCAGCGGCCTCCGGCGAGTTTTTCCGGTTGGCTATTTTCTGTGAGTCTCCGGTGGGGTGGGGTGGGGTGGGGGTGGGGGTGGAAGTGGGCTGTTAGAGAGAGAAAGAGAGTGAGATTATGTGTTTATTTTTAGAGAGAGAGTAAGTGGGTTTAAAATGGGTACATGTGAGGGTATATTTGTCTAAATATATGTAGTCTATAATGAAAAAGAACTTGATGCATTAAAAAAAAGTTAATGGGATTTGGTGCATCTTTGACCCAATAAATAGGACTAGCTTTGAATTATCCCTAAAAAATTGAAATCCCGTTAAGGGGCTCGAAAAATGATGGATTGTTTTGGAAAATCTTCTAGAGGTGGATTTCTTTATTTAATTTTTTGTTGTAAAAACATGTAAGAGGATCATTTTGACATTATTTCTTTTTTTAAATCCCCGGAATGGTGTGTGTTTTGCAGGAAGCTGCTTTGAAACTAGGAGTGCTCACCAGTGAAGAATTTGATCAACTTGTAGTGCCAGAGAAAATGATTGGTCCCACAGATTGATTCTCCTAAATATTTCAAGATTCAAAAGATTTTCAACTCATGACGTGGCGAAGCAAAGATCCATTGATTTTCGATCGTTTCACTCTCTCTATAACTGGCAATAGGAAATAAAGATTGTCGGGTGATTCATTTTTCAGGGAAGCGAAAAACCCTATTATTTTGAGGTTTTCTCACACATTTTCTTATGCCTTTTGGGTTATTCAATCATTTATAACAGTTTGATTGGGATATATATGGGTAAAGAAATCCCACATTTTTGTGACATAGTGGATGTCGGAATTTAAATAACAAAATAAATAGCGAAATTATACATAAACAGCATTGCTCCCCCCCCCCCCCCCCCCCCCTCTCTTCTTTGGCTTGTCTAAATCGAGGCTAATATTATTACCGTGCACATCCATTATTTGATCAAACTAGCAGACATAAAACGAGACACAACACGATAATAAAGACACAAACTGACACGAAATTCTCGATTCATGGGTCGACCTTTATGTGTTTAGGGTTGTTATGGCCCACCCCAAATAAATTCACTAATTTTTCGAATCGATTCAGCATTTCTACACTTCGATTGGATAGGACTCGTTAGACACCATAACTATTGTTGATCCATGTAGTGTGACCCTAAAACTCGATAAGACATGGATAATTATTTAACCAGTCATTTTGTAAACCATTTGCAATAACTTAAAATTATTTTGGGCTGAATTGGTTGGTTAGCATGTTGACTCGAAATGACTCATTTCGTGTAAAGGGCGAAACTGAGCGTGTTCTTATAACCCAATAAAAAACAAATGGTTTTGACACAAATCATACAAGACTCGAACCCGATAAAACTCGTCACAAACAATCAGGACTCAAACTGATCCATTAACGAGTCTCTGGGTTTGTACTAATTTATGGTACGGGTGTTGATAAGTTGACCTGAGTCAAGCTATGGACCCCTGACTTGGCGTCCACTTTGAATCTTTGAAACAAAAAACGAGTGAATCAATTATTTTACAAGCTGATCTTGAGTGGTTCTATTTTCTTCATCAAATCATCTCTTTCTCGGTTTTGATATTGACACTAAAACATCAAACAAACAAATAGATACATCAAGCTATAAGAGAATGCCTGAAGCCTCCTATAACCTCATCACACAAATGTAACCTCACTTGGATAAGAAAGGTAAGGAAAAATAAAATAAAACATAAAATTGAAGTTCACGATTAATTCAACCCAATCATATTTACTTTCATTAAAAATCTTGATTATCATCAGGCGACGACCTTGCAATCGGAGCTTATTGGGTCCCACATAGCTGGAAGAAGAAACTTCCTCCCACCGGCTCCATAGGCATTATAACTTGTGTTTGTTATTTTATCCACAATCAAATTTCCTGGATATCCTGGATAGGCTCCCGCCCCAAAAATTCCCGGACAAGCTGTCACCGCTTCTAGTGGGGCCAATGCATCCCCTTGAAAGTACCCATTTGTAAACGGATTAGTGGCGGTCCCTGCAAGAATGGTGGCGATGTTCATGACTAATCCGTCGGACCCAACCCCATTTGGGCTCCCCAAGGCTGGGCCCGGTGGCCCATAAGCCGGAACTGCATAAGGCCATGCACAAAGGCCCGGACACTGGTGCGAGGGATCTCCTACATGCGAGTACACGATTTTTCTCTCAGATGATACCACCTTGTTACCATGAAAACCACACGATCCCATGCAAAACCGCTCTACAACCACATCTTTAGAAGTTAGAACTAAATACACCCCATTAGAATCTAATGGTAATATTTTATCCTCTATATACTTCGAGACATAATCGCCTAACTGGTCGCGTTTGATATTCTTCCCAAGAGAGTAATTTATGTCACCGAGCTGTTTGGCGAGCCTAACATAGCCGGAAATTGGTTTTCCGGCCTTGTCCTTGTATGACCGAATTGTATTCCACCACGTTGATACCGTGGGCCCATTATGAGGGCTCACAGAAGCAAACGATTCAAAGAAATCGATTATCGGACTCCTATCTTTTTTGTAAAAGGTTCCGTACCATATGAGATATATATTGATGGAACGCGGTTCGGTTAGTAGTGGGCCCCCATGGTATTTGAGCTCAGTGGATATGGCGGATAAAGAAGATGGTTGGGGGAGATTTTGGTTGAGTCCATGAGAGGGTAGTGCTAGGGATAGTGCAAAAAATATGGTGAGCAGAGAGAAAAGAGAGATGCCTAGTAATCTTCCCATTCTTAAGTTGTTTGTTTGTTTGAGAAAATGGGGTTTGTGTGTCCTTTTATAGATGGCTTTCACTCTGTTTGTTCGGATAAAAAGTTGGATGGTTGGCCAATTATTGGTAAAGGTAAATTTCTTTCCAAACTTTTAAATTGATATCATGTATACTCTATGAGACTTTAGGTCATGATGGCAAGTCTTTTTTCTTAAAAGTAGTACATGTAAGTAGCAGTCTACATCAAATTTATGAATGTGATTGAATAGTGTATATTGATAGATTCCCAATGCATGCATGCATGCATAATCTGAATAGACTACACGTTCACATTTTTTTTTTGGTAAAATCTCGTTTAAATTAATGAATTTTAGATAAATGATTTCAAGAGGGTATTTATTTCTCTAAGAGATAAAACCTTTTTTAAGAGAAAACAGACCTCACTCTTGATTTGGGACAAAATAGTACATAAGGAGAGTAGATTAGAGAAAAAAAGTGTTTTAAAAAAAGTTAATTTTCCAATCAATAACTCTTAGTTTATGCCTTTTGAAGTGTTATTTGCCCAACAATCCAAATCATTAGGGGAATATGATGAACTTTATTAACTAGGTAGGAGACCACCCGCCCGCCAAAAAAATAAAATGGTAAATGCAAGTTTTGAAAAAGAGGATATTTATAATAAAAAAAATATTCTCTTTAGTAATGTATAGCTGAGAATATGGTAGCTTTATTAACACTAAGAAAAGTTCTTGGAACATATGGTTTATATAATCATTGGGATCAACGAGTACGAATTTTATTAGATAGTGTGCAATTATATAAATCGAATCTCAGCCTACCAAAAGTTAAATAGCAATAAAAAAACCTCTAGAAAAAAAGGTTGCTACTGTTTATTTTATGCAAGAACCCTCATTAAATTATGGATTTTTATTAAAAAGACCCTATGTGTAATGAAGCCTTTTGGCGAAGTGGTATAAGGCTGCCACTAGGACAGTTTTGGGGGTGGATTGGGTTTGGTCTCCAATTCGATCCCTGGCACTGTCAAAATAATGCTTGACCAGCGGAAGTCACAAACCGCGAATGGGTATTAGTCGAGGTGCGCGTAAACTGCCTAGACATCTCATGGTATGCTACCACACAAAAAAAAAAACCCCTGTGTAGATGAACGATATTGCTAGAATGTCTTGAAATGGGGTACTTGTTACAAAATACACAGTTCAAAGGGTGTGGAGTACTTGAGGGATTATTTGCAAAAAAATGAAAGTTTAGGGGGTATTTTGCACTGAAGCCGGCGGTTTACATTGGTTTAAACCAGAGTTAGTGTGTTAGGGTAGTAGGAGGAGAAGGCTTGGCTAAGACTTTGTTCATTTGTTTTTGTTTTCTTAAATATTTATTTTATAATGAATTGATCCGTAAAAGAAATTAAAAAATATTCTATCATATTTAAATTAAGACTCACTATTTGAAATTCAATTATTTTGATGAAATATATAACTTCGAAACTTATCTTTTGCATAAAATGAACAAGACACGTAGCATGGCTTGATTGAGTAGCGTTGAGGTAATATTTCGTAACGTAAACTTAGAATATCACATCATTTTATAATATGAATTTTAAAAACTTGACTCTCAAATTGATATAATTTAAAACTATAAGTGTGACTATTAATATAAGATGATGAGACTATAAGGATTACAATATTATCAACATGTCTATGCATAATATGTCGTAAACCAAAGTTTTATAAATCTCAGACGTGTCACAAACCAAAGTTTTATAAATCTCGGACATATGCTTGAAGGGAAATAAATTGTTGGCGGCTTTAACTTAGTAGGGCTAATTGACAGTTTGTCACTTTATTATGAAATTTTGTTATATAAATGACCAAACTAAATATTACTCGTGAAATTTCCATTAATATTGTCTTAAAATAGGGCTATATATACGCCTAAATTTCCTTGAAATTTTGATATAGTAACACAAATTGTAATCCCACTCTCACGAATTATTTGACAAAACTGCATGGGCTCCATGCATTTAATGCTTAAGATAAGCATGCAAACCAATAGCTTAACTCTAGTCACTCAATTCACCTTAATTATCAATTCTAGTCACTTTATTACTAAATTTTGTTATATAATTGACCAAACTAAATATTACTTGTGAAATTTTCATTCATATTGTCTTGAAATAGGGCTATATACATGCCTAAAATTCCTCAGAAATCTTGATATAAAATTGATTAAGTAACACAAATTGTAATCCCACTCTCATGAATTATTTGACAAAACTGCATGGGCTCCATTCATTTAATGCTTAAGATAAGCATGCAAACCAATAGCTTAACTCACAATTATTGTTCATCAATATTCTAAAAGTTCAACATCTAATACAGCCAGCTCCATGCAACTTTGTTTTTATATGTTTGGGTCAAAAAGTATTATGTTACATTTTGACCTTTAAGTTGATCCTTAACAGTCCTTGTTTGTTTCTTCAGTTACAGTTTCAAACACCACCACAAATTAGTATGTCTTTTGGGTGATAGTCTCCATGTATTCAAAATACAGCATTGGCGCTAGTGACAGTGCACCAACTAATGTAAAAGTTTGACTTTAATTGGCAGACATATATGAGATTTTTCTCCCCAACTATTCCACACGTTGTAGTGATATTTGCTTTATCTTTCACTTTCTTGCAATTATTTTTGTAATGGAAACCTAGGCTAGGTAGTCATGATTGGTTTCAGTGTTTTGCAATTAATATTTGTATAACCAAGCCTTTGGCAAATGGTATAAGTTATCACCGAAATAGTTTTGAGGTGAATTGAGTTTGGAACGAGTTTTATTTTTAATATTGTTAAAATAATAATTAATCAGTGAAAGTTACGAACTGCAAATGAAAATTAATCGAAATATACACAAACGGAATCAAACACCTGATGGTATGCTATAAAAAAAAAATTAATATGTGTACACTTAGCTTTGGAGTAGGGTATTGATAAGTGTGTTCAAAGAATGTATTAGGGTTCAATAGTATGGACAAAATCCTACATATGCCCAATTATACTCAATTAATTGTATGATGAAATTTTACTCTTATTATTTTTTAGGTTTTTATTATGTGGTATTAGGACAAACCTTATTATGATCCACACACACATAAGTTTTAGAAAAGTCATTAACTATTTCTTAACTAGTAATTATTTTTTGGATGCTTAACAAATAAGTTCAATTTACTTAAAACATTCTGTAATTGGTCCTATCAAAGTAAAATTTTCTCAATAGGTCACTGCATGTTTACAAATAGGATTTATTAGAGCAATTTTTTTTTCATGAGATTCGTTGGAGCCAAAAAATGTCGTATGACCTATTTAACTAAATACTTGGTAAATATGACTAATTGGTAAAAAACTCTTTATTTTTTCACACTAAGGTATCTTAAATAATCAATTAATAGAATTACATTTGAGGGATACTTAGTAAAAAATCGTAAAATATTATTTATTAAATAATTAAATTACTTACATTATTCATTTAATAAGAAGCCCCTCACTTATCCTTTCCTTCTCCTTCCGTCCAATCGATTGTCGTTGGTACATCGTCAGTCGACAAAGGGTGGGGATAAGGTGCTGCTAACGCATACAATAGTTCATAAATAGTAGTGTTTATATATAAGGGGTTTTATTAAATAAGAAAAATCTTATTTTAAACATTTAATTTAAGGTGGTACAAGTATTTAGTCCTATTTTTAAAAATACATTTGTAATCAATCATAAGCAAGGTTCTAAAAAATGCGAGGCATGATCAAGACGTGGAGGCTAAGCCTTAAGCCTTAGACCCCTAGGCGGGCCTTAGGCGTAAAAAAGCATTTAGGCCTTTTTAATATATTTTAATATTTTTTAACCATAACAAGGGTATTAAAATACTAAAATTGTATATATCATAAAATATGTCATAATAATTGCAAATTAAAATACTATTTGATTATTTTGGATGAGATAATGGTCCGGTTTGTAAAAAAAATTCTTTAAAAGGTGATATCGTTTCACTAAAACATTGTCATTTTTAGAAAAAAGTGCGCCTTAAGGATTTTACCAAGAATAAGGTGTAAAAAACTTAAGGCGGAGCATTTCTCTCAACCCTCAAGCCTATGCGGGTTTTTTAGAACAGTGATTATAAGCTTTATTTTTTTAGTTGTTAGTCCTGTTTTAAAAACATGAGACACGTGTCATTCTCTATGGAAATAAAGAAGAAAGGTTATAGGTGTTACGGGTCGATTTTGAAATGTTATGAGAGAGTTTTGGATGATTATGAAACTTAAAATAATTTAAAAAATGCATGGAACTTGAGCCCACCAAATCTTTTGAAATGGAACTTGGGCCTAAATCTATATTAATTTAATGGATAGTATTTTGAGGTACTAAACACTATTTAATCCATTTTTTACATATATTAAGTAATATAAGGCTACTTATGAAGTATCCTATTATTTTAATTATATATATATATATATATGAAGACTTTCCTACATCGCACTTTATACATCACACCACATATCACACTTAGTTTTAGGCCCTAAGAATGTTTTTTTCCAATTTTTTTATTTTTCTATTGAAATTAACATTTCAACCAACACATGTTCAAAAACATTAGGTCAAAATACATTTTTTTAGCTATTTTTAAAAAAATCTCAAAATTATGTTGGCGCAGACCTAGATTTTTGTTGGATTTTTTAAAAATTGATAGAAATTGTATTTTCACTTAATTTTTTGAACATGTGACGATTAAAAGGTTAACTCCATGGATAAAATAAAAAAATATTTTTTTTTTTTTTTAGGGCTAGAACTAGTTGTTATGTATGGATGACGTAGGAAGCATGATGTATAGAAGCTTTTGGATGATGTATAGGAAGCATGATGTATATATATATATCAAAGAGAGGATAAAAAACGGATCACTTTTTAAAAATAGTAAAAAATATTATTTTGAGCTAATTTTTTTTTGTACGGTATGTAAACTTTTAAACGAAAAGGCAAAAAAAAACCCAACTCATAATGATTTTTTTTGCTATTTTAAAAAAGTTGGTCAAATATATGTCAGTGTTTAAGTTACTAAAAACTGATATATTTTGATCATTTTTTTTAAAATAGCAAAAAAAATTATTTTGAGCTGATTATTTTTTTGTAGATTCGTCGAAATATTTTAATTAAATACCATATAAAAAAATCGGCTCAAAAGAATTTTTTTACTATTTTTAAAATTATTTCGTTTTTTGGTCCTCTCTTTGAGGTATACTGAAGATCCTCATATATATATATATATATATCTGTGTGTGTGTGTGTGTTTGTGTGTGTGTTTACCCATATATGTACCACACTTTGTTCTTTTAAATAAAGAATCATCAATTTTCTATTTTTAACGAGGTTTCATAAAGAGGGAGGATAGATTAAATCAATATTTATATTTTATGTGAAATTAAATATTAATGTAATTAAAGGAGGAAGAAATCGGCCTTACCAACAATGCAAGACACGTAGCAAAGACCTCCCCAAATTACCCCTAATCTTGATCGACCATTGGATTTTTTTCATCAGTCCGACCAACCACATGCATCATGATCAACTAGAGGCGAAAAAAGCCACATTTCTGTAATTTAGAAAGATTCTAGGGAATAATCCCCATAGCAACTGAAGTCCTTCCACAACTCAACTAAAGGAAAAAAAGTTTGATGTTTCTGAGACATTAAACTTTTTTCCCAACTAAGACAGTGAATATATATACTAATTGACACGGATAATTAAGAAGACTATAATGTACTACAACTGTAAATTGTTGGGACTCTCTGGTATTATAAAGAAGACCCCTCTTCACAAGGAAGGTAGATGTTGACACTTGGTCACACATGAAATACTTGAATTAGCCAATATGGACTCCCAGATATCATTCTACCACTCCAACTTGTTAATATCAATAAGAAACTAGTGTCCCTCTTTCTCTTATGGACGTAGACAAATAAGACTTGTTGAACCATGTAAAATGATTTTGTCGATTTACTTATGTGTATCACTCTTGGATAAATTGATTAATTACTTGATTGTAGAATTAATTCCCCTATAGTAACACATAAAATTATATTATAGTATTTGATGTTTCAAAAATCTTATGGATGTATATTAATAAGTAAGAGATATTATATTTCTAGTCGTTTAACCAAAGGTGACATACACCTATTGTATAAAGGGTGTTTGGTGTGGGCGTGGGTATGCAAGCGTTGGGCTTATTCTTATGAGCGAGTATATATATTGCACTAATGTACTTGTGTAATTACAAGATCAAATTTTACATAGTTCGAGTTTTGCAAAGAATCACGATATGGCCAGTGACGCAAGGGGAAGTAGTTGGGAATATCGAGGTAATGCGTGGAGGGGGATGATGAGGGATGGCTTATACTCATGAGCGGGGACTTGATATTGCACCTATGTAGAATATAGTTTAAGAGATCAAAGCCTACATAGTTCAAGGATTTTATGGATGCATGCGGATGAGAGATGTCGCAGGATGAGATATATACATATCTTTGGGAGATTGGAGTGATATGTTGCAAAAATGATATATCGCTAGGCTTGTTCTTACAAGGAGACTCGATATCGCGCTTACGCACTTGTGTAGATAAAAGATCAAAGCTTACATATTTCGAGGGTCATGAAGACCAAGTGTATTGAATATGAAATTCTTATGTTCTTCGAAATCAACTCTTGGCATATCGTTCCACTTTTAATTATGTGTGTGTGTATATATATATATATATATATATATATATATATATATATATATATATATATATATATATATATATATATATATATATATATATATATAATGCTCTTGTGTGGACCAGTCCGTATTTTAAGAGTGCGGACCGGACATGTGTCACCTGACAGTGAGCCTAAATATTATCGGCTAAATTATAGGTACTTTCTGTCTCTTTTTCAGTCTCACCTCCATGTGGCACATGTCCGGTCCGCACTCTTAAAATGCGGACTGGTCTGCGGACCGGACATGTGTCACCTGATGGTGAGCCTAGATATTATCGGCAAAATTATATGTACTTTCTCTCTCTCTTTTTCATTCTTACGGCCATATGGCACATGTCCGGTTCGCACTCTTAAAATGCGGACTGGTCTGCACAAGAGCAATACTATATATATACCACTATCTTCTCTTCTTAGGAATGATAACTCTAAGCTATCTTCCTTACTTTAAAAAGAAACAAAAGAATTCTCAAACTATCTTTTATTAAGGCTCTTTTGGAGAGGTTCAGTTTTGTTCATTTTAAAAGAGGTGCGAAGTATATAATGATTTTACATATATTCCTTTTAACAAATTATGTTTTAAAAAACATGCTGATTGATGAAAATTAAGTTTTTAGATTATATATATATATATATATATATATATATATATATATATATATATATATATATATATATATATATATGGAGAGGATTGCCAAAGGACCAAAAAGAACGGACCATTTAAAAAAAAATAGCAAAAACAATATTTTGAGTTGATTTTTTTATGTGTTATTTAAACATATCAGGAAACTCAAAAAAAAAAAAAAACAGCTCAAAATGAGTTTGTTTGCTATTCTAAAAAAATCAGTCAAATATATGTCAGTTTTTAGCAGCTTAAAACCTGACATATATTGCCCAATTTTTTTAATATAGCAAACAAGCTCATTTTGAGTTGATTTTTTTTGTGACTTTCCTGAAATGTTTAAATAACACACAAAAAAATCAACTTAAAATAATTTTTTTACTATTTTTTAAAAAACGGTACTCTCTTTTGGTCCTTTGGAGATCCGCCATATATATATAGGGGTGAAAATGGATATTTGAACATCCGAATCCATCTAATATTCGTATTCAAATTTAGCGGATATTTATCCGAATAAGTATTCGAAAGAGCGGATTTGGATACATGTTTTAAATCCGAAAAAATGAATACGGATACGGACAATGCTGGTATCTGTGATGGATAATTAGTATCCAAGATGGACTGTCCATATTGACAAATATCCGTTTTTACGAATATTCGAATCCGTAAAATAATTATATTTATTATTTATTTTAAATATTTTTTAATTAAAGAATATAAATATTTTTGTTAGTATATCATAATAGTAATCTTGATATAACATAATAACATCTTATATAATCATGAGAGACATAATAACATTTAGCATAATATCATTTAACAGATAAACAAGTAATACACTAAATATAGGGTCAATTTCTAACCCTACCTTGGGGTAGAAATGAAAAAACAAGCCACACCCCAAATCAGCCAACATTAACAAAATAATCCACACCCCAAATCTTGAGACTCTCCCTTACATTTCCCTCACCACATTCCGTCACATCTCCAATGCCACTGAAAGCTGATGAGTTTTTTTTACTGATTTCATTAATTTTTCAAAGGATTTTTTGGGTTTGTTCTGGTTTCATCAGAAAATCAGATGACTTGTTCGACAAACTTTAGTTTTTTTTTTCTTTCTGATTTCATCTAATCGATCTAAGGGTATGAGTCACTGTTCGATCGAATGTTTTTTTTTCTCATGTTCAATAATGGGTTTGTTCGATATCAAGTCCTCTTTGTATTGGCAGTAAAAGAGCACAACTAATACTTGTTTATATCCTTGTTATCTGGCTTTGCTCTGCGTTTATGGAGAGAATAGTTATTAGTTTAAAATTTGTTGAATTTTTTTTGGTTGATTTGGATGTACACTCTATTTGTCTCATTTTTATCATTATGTAATGATCGGTAAAAAAAATAAAAATTCTGGAGCGACATAGTTTTCTGACATGGTTGACATGGTTAATGTGTTAGCGATGGTACTAATTAATATGTTAGATATGTTTTGCAAATGTTTGATAAATGTTTGGGTTTATTCACCTACGAATACACAACAAAAATTGCAGTCCTGTTAATTAAACAACAAAAATTCTTGTTGTATTACAGCATATTAGTCAAAATAATAAAAACGGAAAAAGGATATTATCCGAATTCGAGAAATCCAAGAGGATACGGATAAGGATAGATAAAATTATTATCCGGGCGGATACGGATACAGATAGCACGGGGGGTTGATGGATACGGATATGGATACTATGGTATCCGCTTCGTATCCGTCCGTTTTACACCCCTATATATATATATATATATATATCAAAATTCTAGATGGGATGATGGTGTTGAGGAACATATGTTTTCAAATAATATACACCTGACCTCGTAGAGTGTTTAAACCAAATCAAGAAGCTTATTATCAGTATGTTTTAAACCAAAATGAAAAGGGTACTGATAATAGTAAATTTCCTATGGATTGGTGAAGATTTAGCTTATATGGTATGCAAATGTAGACTTTGGGTTGGGTGGAACTTTGTCTTGGTAGTTGGGAGTTCGGATGCAACTCATGATTTAGAATTTTGTTTGGGGAAGATTTTTTCTCTCATAATTTTGAAATTATCTTTCAAGGAATCAGACCGAATAATTGGTTTCAAAACATTATTTGAGAAAAAATGCTATTGGAACCAAGATTTTTACCGAAAGTGGAGATACCGAATTAGGTGGAGGGTTTTTATTGGTTGGTTTATCGGGTCCACGCTAGTGGAATCAAATAATCTACCAATACCACCCTGCCACGTGTGATTTCAGTCAAAATTTGTGTCAAAATTTCGATTCCAATAGAAGAACTCTTACTAGAGAAGGAAATTACGAAAACCAAGTTTTATTTAATTTTGGAGCCTATGAATCAATGGGGAGGTGGTTATTTATAGTTTTTTAGGGGAGGTTTTTGTCACGTGATAGGAGATTTCATGATGGCCTTTTAAACTACGATGTAGATACCACAATGTAATTATGGGTTCACAAGTTTTTATTATGATGATTTGGATTTTCTATGGCACGATATTCATGTACATTAAATGCAAGAGAATGCCATTGTTTCACCCTAGGAATTTCAACAGCACGACATAAGCCTTACAATGATGACACTTGAGTGCCTAGCTGATTGACGGGACAATAAATTCAACTGATGCACGATATAAACATAAAAAATTCTATTCTAATCGAATTTTTGACCAAATTTTTTCCGACTTAATGACGTGTCGGCTTATTATTGGTTGGTTTATGGGATCCACGCCAGTGGGATCCCAAAAACAACCAATAACAAGCCGACACGTCATTAATTCGAAGAAAATTTGGTCAAAAATTCGGGGCCAGTAGAACTGCTCTATAAACATTTCTATCACGCGATAGAATGTCAACCCTGGGAATTTGTCTCTTTGGGCCAGAGGTAAGGGATTTGGGGGTTTATAGTTCACACTTTGGATTTTTGTCTTGTTGGGTTTGGGTTGTTTGGGGCTTTGTACGAGGAATTTTAGGAAGGCGGGTGAAAGGGTGACACTTTTTTCTTATTCTTTTTTAGGGTAGGGTAGGTAGGTGTGTGTGTATAGATCCCTTTGAAGAAAATATTTTTCTTAAAAATGATTAACATGTAGTGGGGTGGAATGTTAGCTTCCCTAATTGTGGTCACCTGAGAACGTGTAATGAGAGAGCTTTGCATTTAAGTATCCATTATTATTGAATCATGTACACGTTATCGACCTTCTGTAAGGGGTGTCAAGTATCTAATTTATGATTCTCAGGAATATATGATGAGATGCATGAGATTATAAGTATTGTATTAAATCGCTAATGTGTCTTTGTCGTAGAGTTGAGGTTCAGTTGATTTGTGTTTAGGTTACTTGGGGACCTATTATGTGAGACTAACTTATGGACCCGTCATAGAGCCATCAAGGAGTCCTCGATGTAGAGTTGAGGTTTAGAAGGTCTGTTTTGGTCATTCAGGGACTATAAATGATAGATAATCTTATATGCGCTATATTGCATTGACAAGGGGTATTTGACACAAAATGAAGGTTTAAAAGGTTTTTGTTTGCTCTCTAAAGGATCTATGATAAGAGAGAATCTTATGAATGTGACACAAAGCCAATGAGGGTGTGTAAATCAATGAGAATCTTCCTTCCTCTCTCTCTCTCTGTCCCGGGGAGCCTTCGCGGTGTGTGCGTGTGTGTGTGTGTGGGGGGGGGGGGGGATAAAGGTCCCGCACCCTTCTCTACATTGTGGGGTGCTTCAATCGTCGTCGATGTTGGGGTGATGTAAAGAGATAGACTCGCCAACCTATTTTGCACAAAATAGGCAAAAGAACATGCCGTCGCCTCGAGAGAGCAGCATCAAAGACAAACTGATGCTTGTGAAACCAATAGTTCAAAGGTTCGGGGGCTAAGTTATGGAAGGGAATATGTTAGGCACCAATCCTGTTCTTTCGATATCTCATGGGCTTATGTTACTATTTTTCTTAATTTCTTCATGAAGTGTGTGTGCGTGTATATATAAGTGGAGATCCAAATCGCTCACACGCATCATGGAAAAAATGGAGCAAGGTCATCCATAGGAATGTTACAAAAAATAATCATTAGAAAATATGATATGTGCTCTTATCAAGATATTGATCGTTATAATGAAACGATTATATGTGTTAGATAAGACGCAAGTATGAATCACAAGTATGATATATATGAATAATATCTGGATAGAATAGAAAAAAAATATAAAAATAGGACTCAAGTTTCGAGTTTTATCCCGAAACGCCTATGTAGCCTATAATGGCATCAAAGTCCACGTAGTTCGCATGCGGCACAAGGGTGGGGTTTTATTCCATAAATTCAAACTGGAGTTTATTATATATGTGTGTGTAGAAAATATATTTTTAGTTTTGAGAAAATGTGATGAAGAATCCCGTCGGAATTTATAGGTGTAACCCTATTTTTCTTTGTTTTGGGTATCTAATAGAAATAAATTATGTGCAATATAACTAATAAAGGATAAGGTATTAATGTGTATGATCTAAAGTAAAAGCCAAATTGAGAATTTATATAACTAATATGAAAATAAAGAAATCTAAAGAGAGAAGGATGTTTGGACCTTATTTGGAGACTTGAAGCTTGATATTGATCCCTGATGAGCTTCCTTGCAAGTTGGGATGGATGTAGAATGAGAGAGAAGGAGATTTTTGCTAAATTGGGTATAATAATGATGGTAATGAAAGGTGGAAAGGAGTTTCACACAAGGAAGCTTTGTTGATTACAGAAGAATGTTGCTGAGATCACCAATATTGATGGATCTGGGGTGCCTCTCAAAGTGAGCTCATGATTTACTTATATAGGGTAGGGGACTCCCAATTAGCATGTCCTTGCTCTGCCTATCAGCAGTTAACCCAAGACATACTACCGATAGGCAGGGAAATGGACCCGTGAATTGACAGTCTCGTGCTTCTGAAAAATGATGGTAAAACACAATATATAAGTCCAAATAGCGCATGGGTCATGAAGTTAGAATGGTAATTCAGAGACCTTTGAGAATCCTTTAGGTCGCTCCCAGGTCCAGGACATTGGGTTAAACGGGGCTCCGAATCTCCCGTCAATCTTTTGGACAGAAGATTGTCGGAAGGCAATGGATCATTCTTCCAAATCGTAAGTTTGAATATCATATTGGGAGGAACGTTGGAAAGGTTATACGAGGCACTTCAATGTTTCAAAGAGCTTCGCCCAGTTTGGAGAGGTGACTTTGGTTAAATGGGGGCGAGAAGCACCCAATGACCTTTCGGAGTAAAGCGGATCATTCGTCCGTATCGTTAGGCTGATTCGTGCATGGGGCAGACTGTTGGAAAGGGTATTAAATGATCTTCGAAGATTCATTCAATTTCATTTGAGCTGAAGAGTTGACTTTGGTTGAACGGAGCCGGAGAGCGCCCAATGGCTTATGGATCAGTTTTTGAGGGAAAATGCATCGTTCGAATAATAATGCCATTTTGGACACGAGGTTGATCATTAGAAAGAATTTTTAGTGACCTTTAAAGATACATTAAGATTTTGCTCTGACGGTGAAGTTGAGCAGAGTCAAATGAGGCTCGGGAGTGCCCGATGGCCTCTAGATTGGTACTCAAAGTATGACCTAAGATTTGTAGTGAATTGGGGATGTGATAGGGGCCTAAGGAGAGACTTAGGGGGACCTAGATTGTGGTGTCTATAGAGCCCCTCGACGAGTGATCTTGGAATAAGTAAAATCCATCGAATAGACACCACATGATTTTTTAGGAAAATAGGTCAATTCTATGGACCTAAAGGGATGAGGATGACCAATTTAGAGGGTTAAGGTCAATTATGAGGACCTAAGGTAATGCTGTGGATGAACGATTCTGAGGGTCGAGGTCAATTCTAAGGACCTTAAGTGGGAGCAACCAATTCTGAATGTCGAGGTCAATTTTGAGGACCTTAAGTAGGGAGTGACCAATTCTGAGCATCGAGGTCAATTCTAAGGACCTTGAGTAGGAGCCACCAATTCTGAGGGTCGAGGCTAATTTTGAGGACCTTAAGTAGGGAGCGACTAATTCTGAGGATCAAGGTCAATTTTAAGGACCTTAAGTAGGGAGTGACCAATTCTGAGGGTCGAGGTCAATTCTGAGGACCTTTAGTGGGAGCGACCAATTCCGAGGGTCGAGGTCAATTCTGAGGACCTTAAGTGGAGGCGTAGGGAATAGCTCTCCTGGAAAATTATAAATTTACCTTTTCTACTGGGGAAGAGACATTTGTTTGTGGATTTTGTCATTGTACGAAGAACTAAAAATCTTAGTCTGTAAATTCCACTGGGAAGTAGTTAATGACTTGAGGTTTTAGGATTTCGATGGGGAAGGTGTTGCTGGGGAGAGATGTCCGGTTAGAGCTTCTAACTCTTCTAGGAAAAAATTGGATTTTTTTTGGGAAAAATTTTAGTTCGGGAATTCTTTCTGGGAAAATGGGTAGCTCTACTGAGGAAGCATTTGATTTCTGTCGAGTATGAGTTTTTTTAGATTCATCTGTAGGGTTGTAGTAGGCTTTGCGGGTGTGCTGATTTTGAGGGTTTAATATGGGAATAAAATATGGTATTAATCCTACTAGGGGCTTAGGAGATTAAAAAATTATTTTCTTGGTGAATAAATGTTCTAGTATTTATTTGATAATTTTAAGAATTTTCTAGGATTTTTTAGTACTAAATTTCAGGGGGTTGCTGACCAACATGTTGTAGAGGTTGCCAACCGAAAGTGGCATAGGGGAAGGGACAATACCACTCATTGGGTGCCACGCGAGACCCACATGGCATGGATGGACATTGACGATTGGTCAAACCTGGAGTGGCGGGCTAGGATGCCCTTAACGTTGGGAAACGAGAATGCCTTTCACTTGTTAGAGCCTGTTGTCGATGATCGGACTCTTCTGCGTGAGGCTTCACATCACCGATATTCTAGGATGATGAAACCTAGTGGTTATGTAATTATCGTATGACTTTTGGTATTCTTTCCCTTCTTTTTTCATTTTCTTATTTATTTGAATTTTGAGGAAATGTTTCTCCTTTGTTTTGACAGATTAACATTGCTGCTGCGAGCTTTCGATCCCGGGGGGACGATGAGTTTAGGGATGTGTGGGAGAAACTTATTACGGTGGTGCACTAGGTGGTCTCTTTCGTGGGTTTTGGTCGTTTGACATCTATATTAAATGAGACGCTGCATTCTACGTCCATTTTATGCGCTCTAGGGGAGAGGTGGTGGGACACTACCCACACCATACACTTGGGATTTTGGGAGATGACGGTGACCCCCATTGATGCCTATTAGTTACTGGAGATAGACTGCGAGGGAACACAGATAGAGGTGGACCGGTCTCTGAGGGTAACACCGACGACGATGGATGTGGCGCTGGGCGATGTGGGGCGGATAGTCTCGTGGGACTCGATCCATATTTCTCTTCTCTGAGAGATTTTGATGAGTCGTCAGATCGATGAGACTGATGGGTAGCAGGTGCAACAGATGTCCTGTTTGTTTATTCTCTTACTGTTGGGAGGGTTTTTGGTGGCATCGAGCGGCGACGTCGTCCACTTATAGTTTTGACCATATTTGAGGGTATTTTCGTATATCCCTCTCTTTGACTGGGGGAGCCTGACTTTGGAAACTCTTTATTCATCTTTGGATTCTTTCAGTCGGTGCTGTCAACAAACTTTTATGGGATCCACGTATCTTCTGGAGGTATTTTTCTTTACGCATTTTATTTCATTTCCTTTTTAATTTCTTCTGATTGCTGACTCTCGTTCTTCTGCAGATGTGGTGCTACAAGGTGATCGGGTTCAATGCCTATTTGATTGGTTTATATGATGAGTCAGTGGGGAACTTCTGTCGGATGTACCGGTGGCAGAAGTTTAACCGACGGTCAAATCAATCTCTCTTCTTGTCGGCAGTACATCAGGTCTTGAATGTCTTGATGAGCGACCAGGTTATTTATTCTTTTCTCTTTTAAATCCTTTTATTTGGAATTCTCTTTGATTGTGTAAGTATTGACTTCATTTTGAAAACTGTAGGTGACCTTCTATCCCTTGGGGATGGCCATTGAACACACAGGGGTGATCAGGATGAATGCGCAGATGCACCGATTGCTGGTGCACGAGTTTGGCTACTCCTGGTATCTGGGAGAGAGAGAGTAGTTCGGAAGATCATGGAGGATGAGGTGGCGGTCCCACCGGCGATGACCCTGAGATATATGAGGTGGGTCCGAGAGATGTCATTGGAGAGCCTTATTCATCGTATACGGATACGGTGGTGACTTATAACTATCTTGACTTTGTGACTAACTGGCTGATGCATTCCTGTATCTACGAAGTGGTGAATATGCCTTCACCTCCTACGGCTTTAGGCAGGGCTATGAGTCAACCGGTGGGGTCTGTCCACAACACTGGTGGTGCGTCGATGTCAGTGGTGGCAACAACATCGGGGGTTCTATTTATCTAGCTTGGCCCTCATTCCTATAATATACAATTGGATGGAGGTGGTCGTTGAGTATGCAACATCACTCTAATATGATGGACCCGACGGTATTAGGAATAACGGATGACGTCCTTCAGCCAGAGGTATATCTTTTTATTTCTTTGTCCTTTGTCTTTATGATTTCTCTTTTGCTTTAGACTGAATGAATTTCCTTTTATTTTCTTGCAGCATGTCCGGGTGTCGACTACCTGGATAAGGGACATCCAAGACTGGGTGTCTTCTACGATGATTCATATTAGAGATTCGATCTTGGTTCCTTCCATTATTATGCCATCTGCTTCTTCTGAGGAGGGATTTGGATTAGGTATCGAAGTCTCCTTAGCTCGTCGTCAGGGGAAGCGTGCGCGTCGTAGGGACGAGGGATTCTAAGGCGAGAGAGAGAGAGAGAAAGAGAAAGTTTGGGGTTTCGGGTTGAGTCCCATTATTTTTCTTCTTCTTTTTTCTGCAAACATGTAATGATGGCGATCTATATGAAATAAATGGGATTCTTATTTATTTGTTTATCTTTGTTTTAAATGACTTAATCTACGTGCCTTTTTACTTTTGCTGCTGAGATCGTAAAAAGTTTAGAATTACTCAAGAGAAAGTTTATTTTGAGATAGGATTAGTAAAAATATAGGAAGAAAAATCCCAAATTCTTTGAAATAAGGATTTTTTTTTGAGTTTTTTCATTTTTGACAAAAAAGGAAAGATGAGATTTTTCTAAAAATAGGGGGATGACAATCAGCATACCCCTTGTCATGCCTATCGGCAAGTTTGTCCAGTCAAATCTCCCCAAAGCTTTGATTACACTTCTTCAGTTATTAGTACTTGATATGGTAGTATCTCATTCAGATTTTGCTAGCTCCTTGTTTTTAGCTAAAATTTTTAAATAGAAAAGGGGGTAAGATGAGGAGGTTTTTTCAACCATCTACATTTTCTTTCTCTTGCTTACTTTTTGTTTTATGTCTTACTATTTCCAAAATGGCTCTTCCCATAAGTGCAGAATTTGCCTCTTATATCGAGAATTTAGAGGCTACGTGTTCGTATATTGTAGACTATGATGCCTTTAACTTGCCTCGGGTCTCTTTATGGCACAACCGACCCATTGACTGGAATATGATGATGGCGATAGCATAATTTTGGTACCCTGAGGGTCATGTTTTTCATTTTTGTCTTGGATGAGGTCTGGCCGACCTATGAGGAGTTTTTTTGCTATGTTGGGGGTAAATCCCAGTGTGGCGGCATCCATGCCTAAATTCTCTCGGCCTCCTCGAGAGCTGTTAGAAGGACTTCTCCACATCTCTCCTTCGGCGTCTCTACCATTGGTCACTCAAGGAATGATATCCCTCCTATTTGTACTGTATTTTGTGCGTCTGCGGGATGTCAATGATGCAGGATGTCGACGGTGATACTAGAAGAGACCCTGAACGGTCTAGATGCTTGGCGGGAAGGCCGTTCTAATTTTATGAGAGGTAGTTTGGTTATGCTATTCATGTGGTTGTCTAAGAGATTCTGTTTGGCGGTCCCCCTGAATATCCCTTGGTAGCTGTGTCGAATTTCTACACCCGCTATTTCATCAGCTTTTTCCGAAAAATAGAGAACTGGGTAAACTAGTTTGTTGATTACGAAGCTCGATGTATGCTTTGGTCAGTGCCCTGGTGTGTGTGTGGGGGGGGGGGGGGGGGGGAATTGCAGCGCATTCTGGAACTAGGGGAATACCAGTTTATTCGGTTAGTTGGCATCCAGCAAACCTCCTTCTATTTCCCCTTGGCGGCTCCTGCGTCAAATCGAATGGGAGAAGATTGTGCCCTCCCGTATCCTGGATTTCTTTCCTATAGAGTATTTGACTGAAGGTATGCGTATGCAATTGGCCCCTCTGTGGGAGAATCATCGACTGTCAACTTTCCCTTCCCAATATGTTGGCATGTCTCCGGAGACTACATGAAATGGCTGTGGAAGAGGGTAGTGGCTAAAATCTTGGCAGAGGAGACCGGGAAAAGATGGTTTGGCATGTTTGACACTATGGAGGGGGGCATAGTGGTTTTATCTAGACTGGTTTAGGCTTATCGTTCTGTGGAGTGCCTTCGGCATACCATCCAAGTATGGGAAGTTTGGGGGATTTAAGATGATGACGGGGCTGGATTTTCAGGCAGCTGCGAGTAGGGTCTTTTTTTAAAAGTTGGTGTTTATTTGTGAAGCTTTTGTGTGTTTGGTTATGTATTTGGTTATAAGAATAAATTGGGAAGGTTTGGTCAGTTAGTTTAGGAGTAGCTTGGTTTGATTTAGAATGGTCAGGTTGGCGGGGGAAGTTATTTAACTCCCTATGATGATATTTCGTATAATTGTACCGAATTTTCTCATAATGAAATATAAAGGATTTTAATTATATTATTATGCCTTTTGGCGAGTTTTACATTTGAATAATCTATACCAATATCTAAGGCATATATAATTCTTTTGTTCATGTAAATGATAAAACAAACTCTCGTTCTTAGAGGTAATAAAATAATAGCATTTTGTGAAAAATAAGAAGTCCGTGCTTATGTAAAGCGTATGAGATGTCTACGTACCTTTGGGGGTATTGATAATTTTCTAAGTTTTATCTTTGAAAGAAAAAGGTTTATTTTGGAGGATCAGGCCCCACATAGTTATGAGTAGAGGGAAATGAAGATTTTTTTTAGAATAGAGGGGGATGAGAGGAGTCGTAGTGCACCAAGATTTTGAACTAGGGGTAGAATTTCTTGAGACGGTCCAGGTTGAATAGACGAGCCATCTTTTCTCCGTCAAGGTCAATGAGCATAGTGGCACCACCGGACTGAATCTTCTTCACTATGTAGGGGCTACTCTAGTTTGACTTGAATTTACCTCTAGGGTCCTAAACGAGTTTTATGATCTCTTTGAGGGATAAATCCCCTTCTCGGACACCACGATCCTTGACTCTCCTGTTGAATGATTGCACTATCCGACGGTGGTACCCCTGTATATGGTATAAAGATTTTATCCTTCTTTCGTCTAAGAGAGACAACTCCACCTGTCGGTTCTGATGCTAGTCTTCTTCGTCAATTTTGCTTTGAAGCATAACGCATAATGAAGGTATTTCTAATTCGACGGGTAGGACTGCTTCCATGCCGTATACCAGAGAGTATGGGGTAGCCCAAGTAGACGCTTGGACTAAAATGCGGTAGGCCTAGAGGGCGTAAGGGATCCGATCGAACCAATCCCGATAACTCTCACTCATCTTGTTGATAATTTCTTTGAGGTTCTTATTAGTGGCTTTAATTTTACCATCTGTTTGCGATCGATAGAGAGAAGATTTGTGTCTCTGAATCCCATACTCGTCGATTAATTTCGTGACTTCTTCCTCAAAATTTAACCAGTTGTCTGATACAAGCTCATACGGGACCCCGTATCAGTAGATGATATTATTTCGACTGAACTTGGATACTATTTTAGTATTCTATATTCTGTATGACTCGACTTCAACCCATTTAGTGAAGTAATCAATGGAAACTAGGACAAATCGTGCTCACTGGAGGCTTTAGGTGTTTCTTTATAATATCGATGCCCCATGTGGAGAACTGTCAGGGAGAGGTCATGTTGTGTAATTCTCGCGGAGGCAAGTGCTAGAGATTAGAATATTATTGGCATTCATGGAATCTTTGGATATAGGTAGTGAAATTATGAACCATGGTAGTCCAATGGTATCCATGTCAGATAATCTTTTTGGCGAGCATATGGCCATTCATGTTGGGTACTCACTCCCCGTTGTGGATTTTCTGCATCATTTATTCAATGTCAGCCCCTGCGATGCAGTGTAAGCGGGTTCCATCGAAGTTTCACTTGAGCAAGGCTTTATCGCAGATAATGTACTGGGTAGCCAGTTTATGAAGGGTTGCTCGATCTTTATTATTGTCATCCTGGGGGTACCTACCATGGTTAAGGAGGCACCAAATATCATAATACCAGCACTCGGCCATATCAGAGTCCTCTTCTGTGACGAGCTCAATGTGGTAGCAGTGGGTAAATTTGGCTTGCTTTTAGACTAGGAAGGGGGCCATCGTTATTCCCTCGGGCATGTAGACCACGTAGGCGAGAGTAGAAAGGGCATCGTCCAAGTTGTTCCTTGCTCATGGTAAGTAGTGGAAGGTGATATCTTGGAACTAGGAGGCAAGCTGTTCTAGGTAGGCGTGGAAGGGTAAAATATTTTCATCTTTGACTTTTCATCTTTTGAGGACCTGACCGATGATGAGGGCAGAATCCTCATAGAAATCCAAGCATTGGATTCCTTTCTTGAGAGTGACTTTGAGGTCTACGGTGCATGACTCGTACTCGGATATTATTGGTGCAAGGAAAATTTACCTTGATGGAAATGGGAGTGTGAGATTCATCAGGGTCAATTAGGAGTATCCCAATGCCGTATCCCTTTTTATTAGTAGCGCCATCAAAGAACATTTACCACCGGAGGTCTTCCTGAGAGGTGTAAAGGATATTTTCATTTAGGATTTTAGAGATCCAAACGTCTGCTTCTTCCATGGGGTAATTAGAAAGGTAGTTAGAGATAACTCTCCATTTCATGGCTTGTTGCATGATATACATAATATCGATCTCTGCTAGAAGCATTAACCATCGGGCCATTCGGTTAGACAGGGCAGGTTTTTGTAGCTGGTATTTGATAGGATATATTTGGGACATAATTTTAATGGGAAAAGTGAGCATATAATGCTGTAATTTTTGAGTGACCCAGATAAGGGTGATACATCTTTCTCCAAGGCAGTGTAGTTGACTTTGTACCTGTTCAATTTGTAACTAGCGTAATAGAAGGCCCTTTCTTTGTGGGATTCTTCAAGGTATTGGACTAGCAAATCCCCAGTTGGGTGTCTATTATAGTTAAGTATAGGAGTAGAGGGAGACCATGCTGCGGTGGCACGAGTACCAAAGGTTGGGTTAGATACGACTTTATTCGTTCAAAGGATTCTTGATGAGCTTCGTTCCTGACTTTGGTGGAATTCATTCGGAGGAGTTTAAAACTGGGTTAAAAAATAGAAGTCAACTGGATGATGAACCTATTAATATATTGTAATTTTTCCAAGAATCCCTAGACTTCCTTCTCCGTTCGTGGTGGTGGCATTTCGTGTATGACTTTCAATTTGGCAGGATCTACTTTAATTCCCTTTTCTCTAACCATAAATCCCCAAAGTTTTCCTTTGGTAATGCCAAAAACACATTTTTATGGGTTAAGTCGCATCTGGTATAGCCGCAGTTGTTTGAAAAACTTCTGGAGAGCAGGAATATGAACTTCCTGAGTCTTAGACTTGATGATAATATCATCCAAGTAGACCTAGACCTATTTGTGTATCAGATCATGCAAGATGATTGTGGAAGCCCTTTGGTTGGCAGCCCCTGCATTTTTAAGACCGAATGGCATAACTGTGTAATAGAAGGTTCCCCAAGGGGTGATGAATGCAGTTTTTTCTTGATGATTAGGGTGCATCTTGATCTGATTGTATCCGCCAAACACATTAATAAACGACTTGAGAGTGTGACTGGATGTGTTGTCCACAATCATATTGATATTGGGCAGCGGGTAATCGTCATTCGGAGAGGCCTTGTGATCAACGGTTAAAAAGTAGCGCAGTGTAAGTATGCAAATCGTTGAATTCGTTTCACTTTCTCAATACAAAACCTAAACTATTATCTACACTCTTTACGAGAGCACATCACTCAGTCCGGGTGTCAAATTCACAGAGACTAGTTGTTAGAATTATATTAATTTATTACTTCTCGAATAAAAGTGTAAAAATGATACTAAGCATGTATTAAACCTAGATTAACAAAACGAGCAAAACTATAGGTTGAGAACCTTGTCCCTCACATGAGATAAATAACATAAATGGTTATATGAACATAAAAACACTAACAAGATTAATCACATTTGGATAATTAATTAAAACCTAGAGTTTTCACCCTCTAAATTCTCATAAAAGCTTAATTTGAATTCGGTGTGAACGAATATTCTCGGAATTATACATGAAAGGTCATAAATACGGAGCATACATGATATACCCCGTTAAATCTCCCAAGTGTGACACAAGGAACGATTAACTCATTAAACTACCCTAGAACCATCATACCATAGCATAACCACTAATTAACCCATGTGAGTTTAACAATCTCAACCTAGATTAAGTTACCTACAAAGCATGATAAATTGCACAAATTAAATAAAAGCAAGTAAATGAAAGCAATTAACTCTACGTTAAAAAGAAAATAAACAAATAACAAAATAAGAAAAAGAATAATGGAAGCATGGATTTAAAGAGAGATATGATGAATAGTGTTCTTACAAACCAAAGTGGGTAAACCCTACGAGAGCGAGAAGCAGAAATCCAAAATCATCTCCAAACCCTTACCTCCTTAACCTAACTACTAAAAGGATAATAAAATATGTAAAATAAGAAAATAGAGTATGTATTCAAATACAATAAAAACCCACTTATATAGTAAGTGGTAAAAGTAATAAGGATAAAAGAAAAGGAAATGATTTATTCTAATAACCAAGAAGGAGCTCCCCGGAAAAAGGTCATAACATGCTCATTATGAATCGAATTAATGAACCGTCGGAGGCCACACGAAGCCGACTCGAATGTCTACAATTTTCGTGAAGAGTTCGGTCATGAAGATCGAATGCCGAAATGACTAAAATTCCCCTAAAGTTGTGTACTACATTATAAACTTTCTGAAAAGCACCAATTGCACTGTTAAGTGTTCCAATGCCTACAAAAACTCAAATAAACCTTGCGACACACACACACACACACACACACACACACTCACACAAATATAATATATATATCGAAACCCAAGGTTAAACCGTATATGAGAGTAAATACGAGAATTAATGAGCACAATTGTACTAGAATGCATAAGGATACGGGCGCTAATATGCAATATTTGTGACTAATCACCTTATTCAAATCTCGATAATCAACGTACATGTGGACTTTTCCTTTAGATATCATCACGGGTACAATGCTGGCTAACCATGTAGGATATTTGATTACCTAGATGAAGCCGACGTTCAACTATTTGACCACCTTTTCTTTAACCTTGAGCGATCATTCTATGCGGAGTTTTTGCAGTTTTTTTTTAACTGGTTTACATTCTGGGAGAGTTGGAATCTCGTGTTGATCTATTTCAGGATCGATGTCGGTCATGTCGTCATAAGACTATGCGAAGATGTCCATGAATTCCTTCAATAGTTATTCGAGTTGCACGCGCTCATGCTCGTCAAGGGTGGACCCTATCCTAATCTTTCCTAATTGGATACTAGAATCGAGATTAATAATAACAGTTTTATCTTCATTAATTTGAATGCGGTTATGTTGTTTGTTATTAACCTTATTAAGATTAGTTAAGAATTTTTCATTTGCAAAATCATCATCATCAAGAGTTTGATTGGATCAAGACAATTAATATAAGGCACATTAAGATACTCAAAATCCCCATTTATTTTATTCTTGGGAAAAATAAAATTGAGAACCTTGTCATAGGAGGTCTCGATTATATTATGATCAGAACAAGGGGGAACAACAAAAGGGGAAAAAATAGGATAAGCATTTTGATTGGGTTGTATCTTAGCATGCGGAGCTTGTATAACATTCGAGTTGAGGAGGGGTGCATTAAGTCTTGATCATGATGGATGGATCCAATGATGTAGGGCCTGAGTGGACCATGCATAGTGTCAGCCCCAGTGTCTGCAGATGTAATGAGTCCTCGGAGTCACTTCCCTCAGAAGCCTTGGCAACAACTGTGTCTTACTCACCGAGTGGTTGTACATGATGCTGGGAACCTTAGGCCCATGAGTAGCTGACCTCTATCCCTGGATTCGTCTTCTTATCCACATGATGGTACCATGGTTCGAGAAATCCATAAACGGGGAAATATTGACCCTCTTTGATAAATCTCCCGTTCAAGGAATCTTCTGAAACAGTCTTGGCACTTTCTAACCTTCTCTTCACCTGAGGTTGGCAGAGCATTATGAGTTCCTCTGATGATGGTTGATAACCCATGCAACATAGAGGAAATGCCTTATTCAACACTAGAGGTTCCAGTATTCCCTGTTATCGTCATCATCCCAACTCCAGTCCGAGCTTGAAGTGCATATTCTTAAATATCTGTATCATGTTGATATTGCCGTGAGGATTGTACTCTGGAAAAAATCTATCTTTAAAATCATCCCCTGCAGGGAGAGAAAGTGGTTTGACTAAAAAATTAGACAGAAGCATATCGTTCGCCCCATACTGTATCTCTGGTACCGAAATACTAGTGCTTGCATTCTCAGTATTATCATCGTCTCCCAAGATGGTGATGATCTTCCCTTTAGCGAAGAACTTTAATTTTCGATGGAGAGAGGAGGATATCCCCTTGATACTATAAAGCCATGGTTTACTGAGCAATAGGTTAAAATAAGCCGGTATATTGATGACCTGGAACTCAGTAGCGGGCTTTATAGGGCCAACCCTCATTTTAAGATTTATAGATCCCATTACCTCTCGGAGAGTGTTGTCATAAGCACGCACTGCGAAGAAGTTGGATCAAGGTCGCTTACATTCAAATCCAATAACTTAAAGGTTCTTAACGGGCAAATATTGTGTACTGATCCTTTATCGATGAGCGAGAGCGTGACTGTCTTCCCCATTACTTCAGCGAAGATATTAAGGTCATAGTTATGATTAGGACCAAACTTTGGGATTTCTTCTTCAGAGAAAGAGATCATTCTAGTAGAGGTTATGAACCTGAGAAGGTTCAAGACTTCTTCTGAAATGGTGGAAGGAGAGACTGTAGGCCCGCTACGCAATTTTATCAAGGCATTTCAGTGTAGTTGGGAGGACATAAAGAGTCCCCATAAGGTGATGTTGGCCTGAGTTTTCCTCAACTGGTCGAGGATCTTACTCTCCTCGATGGTAATATTCGACACGGGGAGTTTCTAGACGACACCCTTCCCTTTATCTATCATTATTGATGGAAGATTAAGACTATGTTAGTGTCTCCCAGATCTTGTCATATGGTTCACAGAAGAGGGGAAGAACATAAACCCTATTTCTTCATTAATCTCGAGCTCTTCGACAACTTTGTTGATCTCTCCTAGCATATCTTTAAACGATATCATTTTACATACACTGATCCTTGGTCTAACCTTTTCTTAGCTTGCCTGTTCATCAGAACTATTTAATTCGTCCCCCCATCCAGTGGCAATGAAGTCATACTTTCGCGTGAAGTCAATGCATTCCACAACCTCAACAGCTTCTTCATATAGATCCTCCCACTCAATGAGAAGATGTAAAAGTTAAGGGACCAAGCTTCCTTATGGTTTTAAGGCATTGAGTAACTCGAATATGTTGTAAATCTAGTAAGTTTATCGGAATAGGTCTGCCATGATCTAAACTGTATCGTCCAAACTGGATTTGTCAACGAGTACCACCCATTTATCTGACTCTCGATCCCACTTTCGGGCTTCCATAAACAGTGTGATGAACTTCTGGTAGTCAATGGTCATCTCTGATGACAATTCAGCCAAAACTCTACGAGATGGTTTAATATCACTGGCAATTCCATATCTTTCCCTCCATAATTGGTACGAACGATAATGTATACTTTTGTAAGAAGTGACAGGGTCTGATAAGTAAAATAGGTATGGTGTAGTAGAAAAATATGGATAAACTGTAAGGGGTTTAGGTGAATATACAGGTATAATGGGTGATTTATTGGGTACAATCTGGGTAGATGGGTCAAATTCTGGGTCATTTTCTAGGAAGATAACATTTGCATGATTTGAGAGTGAATTATGAGTGTGTTTGGTTTAGGATTGGCTGGTGGGGCGATAACAACCCGATCAATAAGACCTTGAATTACTTTTCGGAGGTGGAAGCACTAATCAGTGGTATGACCGACATTTTGATGGAAATCATAATGGGCGTTGGGTTTGAAATTTTTAGGAAGTGGGTTTGGTAGTGGACGAAGGTCCAATAGCTTGATGATATTTCGGAGAGGGGAGTAAGAAGCTCAGTGTATTCTTTTCTAACTGGGTTGGTACGTCTTTCTGATGCCCAAGAGGTAGTAGTTTATGAGATGTTGTTGATGGTCGAGACTGTAGCAGACTTCTTATAATTTCTTAGAGTGAACTGTCCGGATACTTTCTTTGGATAAACTTTTATTTTGAAAATATTTTCTTCGGTCTCCATTTCCTCTTATTGTAGCGATCAGAAATGGGTGTAATATTGTCCTCCCTTCGTCGCTCGAACATGGGGTGAGAAAATTTTCTTTACAATACTAACTTGCTCTTTTTCTGTAGGCCGGTTGGTCATGGTGGCCTCTTTCTCCCTCCACCTTTCTATGAAATTGCTAATAGATTCTTCGAGATTATGCATGAGAAATTTTAAATCACGACGTATAACCTCCAACTCCTCGTTGTATTTATATTGTGACATGAATTCATGGGCAACCTCCTCCCAACTACGAATTCAAATTTTCTCGAGGGATAAGAACCAACGAAGAGCGCTATCCTTTAGAGTCTGCTGGAACATTTGGGCCATTATTTCCTCGTAGGTACCTAAGAGAGTCATGGCTCGATGATAGCTTCAGAGATGAATAATTGGGGGCCCTCTACCCCCACACTTCTCAATACCAGGCATATTAAATTTTTTCGGTAGCCTTGCTTTAGGGTATGGAGACATATGGGTGTAATCCTTGTAAATCCTAAAGATTCGGACCTGGTCAAACTTTTTGGTTAATAACTTAAGGTCCACCTTGACCTTGTATAACTCTTCTTCCTTAAGATTAGTAGGAACTGGAAGATTAACCACTGTCTGGGCAAGATTTGGCATGGGGAATTGAGCTGGTGGTGGCCCATTAGTAGGAGGGGCATGTGGAACGTGTTGATACTCTTTCGAGACCCAAATAGGCTCAGGTGCGGGCAAATCCATAGCGCGAGGGAAGAGGACCTTGGGCTCTTTGATAATAGGGACCTGATTTCGCTGCATCTCAAGAATATCGGTTTGAAGGTTGTCAATCTTAGCGGTAAGTTGGACTAGAACCGTCATCAAATCAGGCTGCCCATTCGGTAGTTGGTCTGCGTTATCCAAGGAGAGTTGGTGAAGGTGGATTCCGGACTCAAATGAAGTAGCGGGAGAGTTAACGAAGCTTTGAGGTGGTTCGATAGAAGACCGAATCCAATAGGGAGCCAAGCCAAGGGTTAAGTATGCGATCGACATGAGAGGGCAAAATGATTCAAATTTATTTTTGAAAGAGAAAATAAAGAATCTTTTATTGGAAAAGAAGAAAATGTTTTTGATATCTTTTTGGAAAGAGGGGAGGACAAAATATTTTTGGCATTTTTGATAAAAGAGGAAGAACAATGCTATTTTTTTGGTATTTTGATAAAAGAGGAGGAAAAATATTTTTGACACTATTGGTAAGGAAGGGGGAAAAACTAGAGAAAGGTCTCAGCATGATTATTGTTATGTTTATGTTTTCACTTATATTAGGTTTACCTAAATGAAAAAATAAATGCCGAACGGGACCCGAGCCTGGAAAAAAAATGGTTTGAAAAATATGTAAAACATGGTTTGACTTGTTTTCAGGCTCATGGATAGGGTCTCGTTTTGAAAAAAAGACGAAATCATGCAAAAATTTGGGCGGCACGCCAACCCGAGATTTCAACAGAATTTCGGGTAGTACTCGACAGCCTAAATATGAGTACCCTAGGTTTGACGCCTATATGAGAGTATGCAGTTGTTGAGTTATTGGAAAGGTTCCCCCATTTGTCATGACTTCCATGATATACGTCTTGCTTTTGAGGGAAATCAGTACGTGTGGACATGGCATTTGATATACCTGAGTGTACTGAATTGCCTCACTATATACCTCGTGGGGACAATACGTGTGAGAGAGAATTTGATATACTTTACGTATGTGAACGAGTTCCCTGCTATATACCTCCGGTTATGACTTCGGTTAAGCAGTATGATGTGGGGGGAAACGTTCGATATACGTAGAAGGAACTTGGCCAATGGAAGGTGAGAGTCATATTGTCTAGGCTAACTGTGACTTGTCGGGCCAGCGGGCATCACAAAGTGATCCCCCAGTTACGGGACAATTTTGGGTTGATATCCATGCTCTTGGTGATGTAGAGTGAAAAATGCATGATTCTTGATTAGTATATTATGGGGAGAGTATTTTATTTGGCATGATGAGAACTATACTAATAAGGAAGAATGTATAAGTATCATGAAAAGTAAATATAACTTGGTGCAAGAAGATTACACTAAGCATGGATATGTGAGAGTGAGTGATGTGTCAATATCTATAAATGAGTTTGTAGTAGTGAACCTAAGCATGGATCAAGTACAAGTCGCATGTGATAAATGTGAGTGAGCATGGCAATATACAAGTTTGATAAGTAGAGGTGTGTGCTAGTGACACCTAAGCATGGATATTCTAAGTGACGTGTGACGCATGCGAGTATAAGTGAACTTATATATAAGTGTAAGTAGTTTGAGGTACATGGAGATTATTTACGTGTGTGAAGTGAAAAGTGAATGAGAGGTGATATAAACACGAGGTAGATATATACAAGAAATAATAGAGAAAAAAAGGGAACATACAGGTAGGTGCATACCCACACAAGCGAAAAAATGATAACACCCATGTAAGCGGAGTCTGGCTCTCTTAAGTAAATATCCAGTACAGTCGCCACTGTTGCCATCCCCGAGAACCTTCCTCCTTCTCTCTGTGTGGCTCAGGGCGCCTTCAGGGGGTGGGGTGGGGGGGGAGAGATAAAGGTCCAACGCCCTTCGCTACATCGTGGTGTGCTTCGTCCATCGTCGGTGTTGGGGTGATGTAAAGAGATAAAATCACCATCCTATTTTACACAAAACAGGCAAAAGAATATGTTTACGCCTTAATAGAGCGGCATCAAATACAAACTGATGCTTACGAAACCAGTAGTTCAAAGGTTCCGGGGCTAAGTTATGGAATGGGAAGGTGTTAGGCACCTATCCCACCCTTTAGGTATATCATGGGCTTATGTTACTATTTTTCTTAATTTCTTCGTGAAATGTGTGTGCGTGTATATATAAGTGAAGATCGTAATCGATTGACTTGCATCATGGAAATGACGGAGCGAGGTCATCCATATGAATATTCCTAAAATAATAATTAGAAAATATGATGTATGCGCTTATCAAGATATTGATTGTTATGATGAAACGATTATATATCTCAGATAAGACTTAAGTATGAATCACAAGTATACTATAAATGGATAAAATAGAAAAAAAAGATAAAAAGTAGGACTCGAGTCTCGGGTTTTAGACCGAAACGCCTACATAGCCTATAAAGGCATCAAAGTCCCCATAGTTCGCATGCAACACAAGGGTGGGGTTTTATCCCTTAAATTCAAACGGGATTTTATTATTAGTGTGTGTGCAGAAAATATATTGTTAGTTTTGGAAAAATGTGATAAAGAATTCCGTCGGAATTTATTGGTGTAACCTTATTTTCCTTTGTTTTGGGATTCGTATAGAAAATATTTTATGTGAAATATAACTAATAAAGGATGAGGTACTAATGTGTATGATCTAAAGTAAAAGCTAAATTGAGAATTTATATAGCTAATGCAAAAATAAAGAAATTTAAAGAGAGAAGGATATTTGGACCTTATTTGGAGACTTGAAGCTTGAAGCTTGAAGCTTGACCTTGATCCTTGATGAGATTCCTTGAAAGTTGGGATGAATGTAGGATGAGAGAGAAGGAGATTTTTGCTAAACTGGGTATGAGAATGATGTGAATGAAAAGGTGGAAAAGAATTTCACACAGGGAAACTTTGCTGATTGCAAAAGAATATTATCGAAATCACTGATATTGATGGATGTGGGGTGCCTCTCGAAGTGAGATCGTGCTTTCATTATATAGGGTAGGGGGACTGCCGATCGCATAGTCCTTTCCATGTCTATCGGCAAGTAACCCAAGACACACTCCCGGTAGGTAGAGAAATGGACTTGTCAATTTACAGTCTCATGTTGATTTTTCGAAAAAGCGATCATAAAACACAATTTATATGTCCAAATCGAGGGGGCATGACGTTAGAAAGGTTATTTAGAGACATTTGAGAATCCTTAGGATGTTCCTAGGTCCAAGAGTTAACTTTGGGTCAAACGAGGCTTGAGATCACCCGTCAGTCAGCCTTTAGGATGGAAGATCATCGGACGATAGTGGATCATTCATCCAAACCATAAGTTTGAATCGCACACGGGGCGGAACGTTGGAATGTTTATGCAAGGCATTTCGAAATTCCAAAGAGCTTTGCTTGGTTTGAAGAGTTGACTTTGGTCAAACGTGGCCCGAAAGAGCCCGAGGACCTTTCAGAGTAAAACGGATTATTCGTCGTACTGTAAGGCTGATTCGCGCACGGGGTGGACCATTGGAAAGGGTATTCAGTGACCTTCGAATATTCATTCAGTATCATTCGATATGAAGAGTTTAATTTGATCAAACGAAGCTCGAGTGCGCCCGATGGCATACGGATCAATTTTCAGGAGAAAATGGATCGTTCGTCCGAACGGTTATGCCGTTTCACATACGGGGCGAACCGTTAGAAAGGGGTTTTAGTACCCTTCAAAGATCCATTAAGTTTTTTCTCTGACGGTGAAGTTGACCGGATTCAAATGGGCCCCAGGAGTGCCCGATGGCCTCTAAATCGCTACTCGGAGTATGACTTAGGTTTTGTAATGAATTGGGAGGATGGGGGCTAGGGGCCTAAGGTGAGGCTTAGGGTGGTCCTAGAATGTGTTATAGAGGGGTATTTTACATATATTCGATATTTAAAAGGTATTTTTTAAGTCAATCAAGGACCTATAATGAGAGAGAACCTTATCATGCGACACAAAGTTTAATAAGGTTATTTGACTCAAAGTATATTTTAATAAGGTCTCTCTTTATGTCATTCCTGACCTATGATGAGATAACTTATGGTCGATGCATAGAGATAGTAATGTTATGTCTACTATTTATAAATAACAATTGTACAGAATTATGAACAATTAAAATAATGACAGAATAGAAACAGAATAATAGAAATAAAATACTTACTAGAATTTGCAGAAACAATAATAATAATTAGAAAGAAATCCGAGCCCTGTTGAACAGTCTCCTTAAGACAAAATTATTCCTCCAACGTGCTTGAGTTTAATGAATAATTGCCTCCCAAGATAGAACGGATTTTCGGATTTAATCAAGCAGCACAGCAATGAATAATCCCAGCGAACACAATTTCTGTGTTTGTACTCAACAGAACCAAGAACATGCAATGCAGAAATGAAGAAAATAATTTTCTGGGCAGAGGAAATAATGCAGTAGCAATTTCGGAATTTTTCTGTAGTTAAAACTGAGGTTACATTTTATTTATAGTAAATGTCTTGACTGTTGGGAGTAGTCAAAACCGAAATTAACTGTCAAAGCAGTTAATTTGGTTAACTGCTGACTCTTGGAATTAACTGATTATCAGTTAATTAAAGATTAATTAATTCCGTAATTAATTAATTAAAGCCCAGAAAGTAAATTAGATTCGGCCCAAAAATTTAAGAATTTTTATAAGCCCAAGCCCGAGCCCGAGCCCGAACCGAACCGAACCGAGCCGAGCCGGCCGGACGGACGGACGCGCGCGCGCGCGTGTGGACTTTTGACCGAAAGTCAACCCGAGCATAGCTTAGGTCATCTCCCCTTCAAAGAGTTGTGATACCCCCAAGGCATCCAAGCCTTAGTCCATACTTGGGGTGTTATTAACTCATCAAAATTCCACTACTCTTCCAATGTGGGACAAGAGTTAAAACACACTCAATTCATTAACTTTCATTGCTTTGTGAGTCACTTTGGGGACATAATTATCATTCATAACTTATTGAAATTGGACATATGAATATACTACGTTAATCTCCTTGCGGAGGTGAACGTGTTCGTATATGGTCCCACAATTTTCGTAGTGTGGGTCCCACCTAAATTTGAGCTCAAAGTTGCTCAAAAATCTGTCCAGAAAAATCTGGACAGCTTTATAATACCCATTTAAGTTCCAATTTTCCAACAATCCCCCACATGAATGATATATCGCTATAAATAAAACAAAACAGATGCTTATGCAGATGCAGACACAAGTTGAGTAAAACTGAAGACTTATTGCATCGGGAGAAGTAGCCTAGTGGCCTTGAACTTTCCTTAGTGATATACTATCGGATTTACTTGGTTAATCAGTAGACTTCACGTCCTTGAACCGTCAACCGTTTTTGTAAACCTAGACAATAGTATTCACACAACAATTCCTCAACACAGTTGGTTCTCACGTTTGTGTTCATTTTGGCCGTGAACACCACTTGGTTCCGCAAGTATTTTAGAGAATATGCCTTTCATTATTCTCATAAAAGTGGCCCCCTTCTTACTCACGTAGGTGACTTCCATAAAGAGTATTCTGCAATACCCCACTTAGACGTACTAAGATATAGATGTCATTAAAAGCATAACTTATCCTAATTTCGCGGCAGATATGCACTGTCTCATCTTTGGAATGGATAGGATTAAATATCCTCCAGTGCTTACTGAATACAATGTAGTTCGGTTTGCCCATTGAACCTAGATCTTGGGATCTCCAGTCAGCTAGGTTGGGTTGCCACTATATTGATTCTTATTTATTTATAGGCTTTAGACCCATTCCTCTCGATGATCTTTCAACTTGCTCTCGGTTTAAACCTTTCGTTAGTGGATCCGATATATTATCTTTTGACTTTACATAGTCAATTGTGATAATTCCGTTTGAGAGAAGTTGTCTAACGGTATTGTGTCTTCGACGAATATGTCGTGACTTTCCGTTATACATGTGATTTTGTGCCCTTCCAATCGCTGATTGGCTATCGCAATGTATACATATTGCGGGCACAGGTTTAGACCAATTTGGAACATCCTCTAAGAAATTTCGAAGCCATTCAGCTTCTTCTCCAGCTTTGTCTAGTGCAATGAATTCAGATTCCATTGTCGATCTAGCAATGCACGTTTGTTTTGAGGATTTCCAAGATACGGCTGCACCTCCGAGGGTAAACACATACCCACTTGTAGACTTAGAGTCTTTTGTATCAGATATCCAATTTGCATCGCAATGTCCTTCAAGAACAGCTGGATATTTTGAGTAATGCAATCCATAGTTTTGAGTATATTTTAAATAACCCAAAACTCTCAATATTGCTTTCCAGTGATCTCTTCCTGGATTACTCGTAAATCGACTTAGCTTACTTATTGAGTATGCTATGTCCGGTCGCGTACAGTTCATGACATACATTAAACTGCCGATAATACGAGAATATTCTAGTTGAGATATGCTTTCACCATTATTTCTTGCTAGATGTAAATTTACATCTACAGGTGTCTTGGTAGGACTAATATCATACTTCTTGAATTTTTCAAGAACTTTCTCAATGTAATGAGATTGAGATAATATAAGTCCATCCGATGTTCTAGAAATTTTAATTCCTAATATAACATCGGCGATTCCCATATCTTTCATGTCAAATCTACTACTCAACATTTGTTTTGTAGTTTTGACAATTTCCAAGTTACTACCCATGATAAGCATATCATCAACATAGAGGCATACAATGACATATCCATTATGAATGTATTTAAAGTAAACACATTTATCGCATTCATTAATTTTGAAACCATTTGATAACATTGCATTATCAAATTTTTCATGCCATTGTTTAGGTGCTTGTTTTAATCCATATAGTGATTTAACAAGCTTACATACTTTTCCTTCTTGTCCGGGAGCTTTGAACCCTTCAGGTTGCTCCATATAAATTTCCTCGTCTAGTTCACCGTTTAAGAATGCAGTTTTTACATCCATTTGATGTATTTCAAGTCCATTAATAGCAGCTATTGCTATTAACATCCGAATGGACGTTATTCTTGTTACCGGTGAATATGTGTCGAAGTAATCCAACCCTTCCTTTTGCCTATATCCTTTAGCTACAAGTCTAGCTTTATATTTGTCAATTGATCCATCGGCCTTCAATTTCTTTTTGAAGATCCATTTATAACCTAACGGTTTTGAACCTGGTGGAAGATCCACTAGTTCCCATGTATGATTTTGTAATATGGATTCAATTTCACTATTAATTGCTTCTTTCCAATTGGAAGCATCGGTTAAGGATATAGCTTCTTTATACGATTGAGGTTCATTTTCTAACAAATATGTTAGAAAATTCGGACCGAAAGAAGTCGAGGTTTTTGCTCTTTTACTACGTCTTGGTTCATCCTCTATTGATTCAACAGGTTGATGAGTACCACTTGTAGTAGCTTGATTTGTCCTTTTAGAAGGACCAGATTCTCGGGTCATGTTATACAGGAATTCATTTTCAAAAAATGAAGCATCCCTCGATTCAATAACCGTATTTACATGAATGTCCAAAATCTCAGATTTACAAACTAGAAATCGATATGCACTGCTATTAGTAGCATAACCGATGAATACACAATCCACGGTTTTTGGCCCTATTCTTACCTTTTTAGGTTTAGGAACCATCACTTTGGCTAAGCACCCCCACACTCGTAAATATTTATAGGAAGGTTTTCGACCTTTCCATAATTCATAAGGTGTCTTGTGAGTCTTTTTGTGAGGTACTTTATTGAGAATGTAATTAACAGAAAGTAAGGCTTCCCCCCACAAATTTTGTGGAGCTCCTGAACTTAATAACATTGAGTTCATCATTTCTTTGAAAGTACGGTTTTTGCGTTCAGCAACACCATTCGATTGAGGAGAATAAGGAGCGGTTGTTTGATGAATAATCCCATTTTCAGAACAAAATTCCTCAAATGGATATTCATATTCACCTCCTCTATCACTTCTAATAGCCTTTATCATTTTGCTTAATTGATTCTCAACTTCATTTTTATATTGTTTAAATGCATTAATAGCCTCATCTTTACTATGTAACAAATATACATAGCAATATTTTGTGCAATCGTCAATAAAAGTAATAAAATACTTTTTTCCACCTCTAGTTTGAACAAATTTTAAATCACAAATATCGGTGTGAATTAAATCTAAAGGTTCAGTTATCCTTTCAATAGAATGGAAAGGTAATCTAGCTAATTTAGATTCCACACAAATTTCACATTTATGATTTTTACCAATATTGAATTTTGGCAAAAATTCCAAGTTAATTAATCTACGCAATGTATCAAAATTAACATGTCCCAATCTAGCATGCCAAATATTAGATGACTCAATCAAATAAGAAGAACTAGCAACTTCATTTATTGAAACAGATGTTTTAGGGGTTACAGTAAGAACATTCAGTTTAAAGAGCCCCTCATTTAGGTAGCCCTTTCCTACATACATGTCATTTTTAGACAACACAAAGCGATCCGACACAAACACAAGCTTAAAACCATTCTTAGTAAGGAGAGATCTCGAAATCAGATTCTTTCGGATATCAGGCACGTGAAGAACATTGTTGAGAGTAAGTTCCTTTCCAGAAGTCATTTTCAAAGCAATCTTTCCTTGTCCCACCACCTTAGAAGTGGAAGAATTTCCCATAAAAAGGTTCTCCTCATTTTCCAAAGGCTTATAGGTGGAGAACATCCATTTGTTTGCACAAATGTGTCGTGTGGCTCCAGTGTCCACCCACCATTCCTTGGTATTTCCAACCAAGTTACATTCAGAGACAACGGCAGAAAGATTCATATCCGCCAAATCATTGACGATATTCACACCCTCAGTTACATTAGATTGAGGATTGTTTTTATTTTGCTTCTTCGGCTTACGACACTCACTTGAGCGGTGTCCCGGTTTACCACAATTGTAGCATTTGCCTTTGAACTTTTTCTTATTATGTTTGGAAGTGCCTTCTCCGTCATATTTTCGTTTGTTCTTTTTAGGACCTTCAACGACATGGACCTTTGTTTCCATCGGATTCTTCCCACTTTTCTTTTGAGATTCACGGTTGTCTTCTTCGATTCTTAGCCGGACCACCAACTCCTCCACATTCATCTCCTTACGCTTGTGCTTGAGATAGTTTTTGAACAAAGTCCAAGAAGGTGGCAACTTTTCAACAATTGCAGCAACTTGGAAAGTTTCACTGATTGACATTCCTTCAGCATGAATGTCGTGGAGGATCACTTGGAGTTCTTGCACTTGCGAGATCACAGATTTAGAATCAACCATTTTGAAGTCCAGAAAACGCCCAACGATAAATTTCTTCATCCCAGCATCTTCAGTTTTATACTTCTTTTCCAAAGAATTCCATAATTCCTTGGAAGTTTTGATAGTGCAATAGACATGGTATAAAGTCTTGTCCAAGTAGGCCAAAATATAATTTCGGCATAGGTAGTCCGAGTGCTTCCAAGCATCGACAGCAGCAACCTTTTCAGCATCATCTCCCTCTTGAATAGAGGGGCAATCTTCATATACAAACCTGCCCAGTTGGCAGGTAGTGAGATAGAAGTACATTTGTCCTTGCCAACGTTTGAAGTCAGCCCCAATGAACTTTTCAGGTGTCTCCCCGTGTGGCATAGATACGGGTGCAGTCACATTTGTGTTGGTGACAATCAGTTTCGTAGGAGTAGTGTTCGTACTTTGCGATTCCATTTCTGTTACAAAAACAGAATTTTTATCAATGATAAAATTCATATATAATGAATTAATCAAAACAGAATACAAAATTCTGTGCAACAATTTCCTCCAAATATGATTCACAATAAATGAATTCCAAAAGAATTCAAATAATAATTCAGAATTAAAGTATAATATAAACAGAATTCCGTACAAAACAGAATTAAATATAAAATCTGTGTCACACTAAATTTTAATAATAAAAGGAATTCTGTACAAAACAGAATTATAATTTAAGATTAAAAAAAAATTAGATAAACAGATTTTAACAAGAATACACAAATAAAATTTTATTTTCTAAAACAGAATATAAAAACAGTATAGAAATTAATTTCTATATCAAAACTGTTTTACTAATTTCTACAATAAAGCAGTAAATTAATCCATTTTATTCTGTCAAAACAGATATATTTTTAACAAAAAAAATTTCTGTAATAAACAAAAATTCTGTACACTAAAACAGTAGAACTTTAATAATTTTGTCTTAAGATTGTTATGTCTACTATTTATAAATAACAATTGTATAGAATTATGAACAATTAAAATAATGACAGAATAGAAACAGAATAATAGAAATAAAATACTTACTAGAATTTGCAGAAACAATAATAATAATTAGAAAGAAATCCGAGCCCTGTTGAACAGTCTCCTTAAGACAAAATTATTCCTCCAACGTGCTTGAGTTTAATGAATAATTGCCTCCCAAGATAGAACGGATTTTCGGATTTAATCAAGCAGCACAGCAATGAATAATCCCAGCGAACACAATTTCTGTGTTTGTACTCAACAGAACCAAGAACATGCAATGCAGAAATGAAGAAAATAATTTTCTGGGCAGAGGAAATAATGCAGTAGCAATTTCGGAATTTTTCAGTAGTTAAAACTGAGGGGGTAACATTTTATTTATAGTAAATGTCTTGACTGTTGGGAACAGTCAAAACCGAAATTAACTGTCAAAGCAGTTGATTTGGTTAACTGCTGACTCTTGGAATTAACTGATTATCAGTTAATTAAAGATTAATTAATTCCGTAATTAATTAATTAAAGCCCAGAAAGTTAATTAGATTCGGCCCAAAAATTTAAGAATTTTTATAAGCCCAAGCCCAAGCCCAAGCCCGAGCCCGAGCCCGAGCCCGAGCCCGAGCCCGAGCCGAGCCGAGCCGAGCTGGCCGGCCGGACGGACGGACGCGCGCGCGCGCGCGTGTGGACTTTTGACCGAAAGTTAACCCGAGCATAGCTTAGGTCATCTCCCCTTCAAAGAGTTGGGATACCCCCAAGGCATCCAAGCCTTAGTCCATACTTGGGGTGTTATTAACTCATCAAAATTCCACTACTCTTCCAATGTGGGACAAGAGTTAAAACACACTCAATTCATTAACTTTCATTGCTTTGTGAGTCACTTTGGGGACATAATTATCATTCATAACTTATTGAAATTGGACATATGAATATACTACGTTAATCTCCTTGCGGAGGTGAACGCGTTCGTATATGGTCCCACAATTTTCGTAGTGTGGGTCCCACCTAAATTTGAGCTCAAAGTTGCTCAAAAATCTCTCCAGAAAAATCTGGACAGCTTTATAATACCCATTTAAGTTCCAATTTTCCAACAATCCCCCACATGAATGATATATCGCTATAAATAAAACAAAACAGATGCTTATGCAGATGCAGACACAAGTTGAGTAAAACTGAAGACTTATTGCATCGGGAGAAGTAGCCTAGTGGCCTTGAACTTTCCTTAGTGATATACTATCGGATTTACTTGGTTAATCAGTAGACTTCACGTCCTTGAACCGTCAACCGTTTTTGTAAACCTAGACAATAGTATTCACACAACAATTCTTCAACACAGTTGGTTCTCACGTTTGTGTTCATTTTGGCCGTGAACACCACTTGGTTCCGCAAGTATTTTAGAGAATATGCCTTTCATTATTCTCATAGAAGTGGCCCCCTTCTTACTCACGTAGGTGACTTCCATAAAGAGTATTCTGCAATACCCCACTTAGACGTACTAAGATATAGATGTCATTAAAAGCATAACTTATCCTAATTTCGCGGCAGATATGCACTGTCTCATCTTTGGAATGGATAGGATTAAATATCCTCCAGTGTTTACTGAATACAATGTAGTTCGGTTTGCCCATTGAACCTAGATCTTGGGATCTCCAGTCAGCTAGGTTGGGTTGCCACTATATTGATTCTTATTTATTTATAGGCTTTAGACCCATTCCTCTCGATGATCTTTCAACTTGCTCTCGGTTTAAACCTTTCGTTAGTGGATCCGATATATTATCTTTTGACTTTACATAGTCAATTGTGATAATTCCGTTTGAGAGAAGTTGTCTAACGGTATTGTGTCTTCGAAGAATATGTCGTGACTTTCCGTTATACATGTGATTTTGTGCCCTTCCAATCGCTGATTGGCTATCGCAATGTATACATATTGCGGGCACAGGTTTAGACCAATTTGGAACATCCTCTAAGAAATTTCGAAGCCATTCAGCTTCTTCTCCAGCTTTGTCTAGTGCAATGAATTCAGATTCCATTGTCGATCTAGCAATGCACGTTTGTTTTGAGGATTTCCAAGATACGGCTGCACCTCCGAGGGTAAACACATACCCACTTGTAGACTTAGAGTCTTTTGTATCAGATATCCAATTTGCATCGCAATGTCCTTCAAGAACAGCTGGATATTTTGAGTAATGCAATCCATAGTTTTGAGTATATTTTAAATAACCCAAAACTCTCAATATTGCTTTCCAGTGATCTCTTCCTGGATTACTCGTAAATCGACTTAGCTTACTTATTGAGTATGCTATGTCCGGTCGCGTACAGTTCATGACATACATTAAACTGCCGATAATACGAGAATATTCTAGTTGAGATATGCTTTCACCATTATTTCTTGCTAGATGTAAATTTACATCTACAGGTGTCTTGGTAGGACTAATATCATACTTCTTGAATTTTTCAAGAACTTTCTCAATGTAATGAGATTGAGATAATATAAGTCCATCCGATGTTCTAGAAATTTTAATTCCTAATATAACATCGGCGATTCCCATATCTTTCATGTCAAATCTACTACTCAACATTTGTTTTGTAGTTTTGACAATTTCCAAGTTACTACCCATGATAAGCATATCATCAACATAGAGGCATACAATGACATATCCATTATGAATGTATTTAAAGTAAACACATTTATCGCATTCATTAATTTTGAAACCATTTGATAACATTGCATTATCAAATTTTTCATGCCATTGTTTAGGTGCTTGTTTTAATCCATATAGTGATTTAACAAGCTTACATACTTTTCCTTCTTGTCCGGGAGCTTTGAACCCTTCAGGTTGCTCCATATAAATTTCCTCGTCTAGTTCACCGTTTAAGAATGCAGTTTTTACATCCATTTGATGTATTTCAAGTCCATTAATAGCAGCTATTGCTATTAACATCCGAATGGACGTTATTCTTGTTACCGGTGAATATGTGTCGAAGTAATCCAACCCTTCCTTTTGCCTATATCCTTTAGCTACAAGTCTAGCTTTATATTTGTCAATTGATCCATCGGCCTTCAATTTCTTTTTGAAGATCCATTTATAACCTAACGGTTTTGAACCTGGTGGAAGATCCACTAGTTCCCATGTATGATTTTGTAATATGGATTCAATTTCACTATTAATTGCTTCTTTCCAATTGGAAGCATCGGTTAAGGATATAGCTTCTTTATACGATTGAGGTTCATTTTCTAACAAATATGTTAGAAAATTCGGACCGAAAGAAGTCGAGGTTTTTGCTCTTTTACTACGTCTTGGTTCATCCTCTATTGATTCAACAGGTTGATGAGTACCACTTGTAGTAGCTTGATTTGTCCTTTTAGAAGGACCAGATTCTCGGGTCATGTTATACAGGAATTCATTTTCAAAAAATGAAGCATCCCTCGATTCAATAACCGTATTTACATGAATGTCCAAAATCTCAGATTTACAAACTAGAAATCGATATGCACTGCTATTAGTAGCATAACCGATGAATACACAATCCACGGTTTTTGGCCCTATTCTTACCTTTTTAGGTTTAGGAACCATCACTTTGGCTAAGCACCCCCACACTCGTAAATATTTATAGGAAGGTTTTCGACCTTTCCATAATTCATAAGGTGTCTTGTGAGTCTTTTTGTGAGGTACTTTATTGAGAATGTAATTAACAGAAAGTAAGGCTTCCCCCCACAAATTTTGTGGAGCTCCTGAACTTAATAACATTGAGTTCATCATTTCTTTGAAAGTACGGTTTTTGCGTTCAGCAACACCATTCGATTGAGGAGAATAAGGAGCGGTTGTTTGATGAATAATCCCATTTTCAGAACAAAATTCCTCAAATGGATATTCATATTCACCTCCTCTATCACTTCTAATAGCCTTTATCGTTTTGCTTAATTGATTCTCAACTTCATTTTTATATTGTTTAAATGCATTAATAGCCTCATCTTTACTATGTAACAAATATACATAGCAATATTTTGTGCAATCGTCAATAAAAGTAATAAAATACTTTTTTCCACCTCTAGTTTGAACAAATTTTAAATCACAAATATCGGTGTGAATTAAATCTAAAGGTTCAGTTATCCTTTCAATAGAATGGAAAGGTAATCTAGCTAATTTAGATTCCACACAAATTTCACATTTATGATTTTTACCAATATTGAATTTTGGCAAAAATTCCAAGTTAATTAATCTACGCAATGTATCAAAATTAACATGTCCCAATCTAGCATGCCAAATATTAGATGACTCAATCAAATAAGAAGAACTAGCAACTTCATTTATTGAAACAGATGTTTTAGGGGTTACAGTAAGAACATTCAGTTTAAAGAGCCCCTCATTTAGGTAGCCCTTTCCTACATACATGTCATTTTTAGACAACACAAAGCGATCCGACACAAACACAAGCTTAAAACCATTCTTAGTAAGGAGAGATCCCGAAATCAGATTCTTTCGGATATCAGGCACGTGAAGAACATTGTTGAGAGTAAGTTCCTTTCCAGAAGTCATTTTCAAAGCAATCTTTCCTTGTCCCACCACCTTAGAAGTGGAAGAATTTCCCATAAAAAGGTTCTCCTCATTTTCCAAAGGCTTATAGGTGGAGAACATCCATTTGTTTGCACAAATGTGTCGTGTGGCTCCAGTGTCCACCCACCATTCCTTGGTATTTCCAACCAAGTTACATTCAGAGACAACGGCAGAAAGATTCATATCCGCCAAATCATTGACGATATTCACACCCTCAGTTACATTAGATTGAGGATTGTTTTTATTTTGCTTCTTCGGCTTACGACACTCACTTGAGCGGTGTCCCGGTTTACCACAATTGTAGCATTTGCCTTTGAACTTTTTCTTATTATGTTTGGAAGTGCCTTCTCCGTCATATTTTCGTTTGTTCTTTTTAGGACCTTCAACGACATGGACCTTTGTTTCCATCGGATTCTTCCCACTTTTCTTTTGAGATTCACGGTTGTCTTCTTCGATTCTTAGCCGGACCACCAACTCCTCCACATTCATCTCCTTACGCTTGTGCTTGAGATAGTTTTTGAACAAAGTCCAAGAAGGTGGCAACTTTTCAACAATTGCAGCAACTTGGAAAGTTTCACTGATTGACATTCCTTCAGCATGAATGTCGTGGAGGATCACTTGGAGTTCTTGCACTTGCGAGATCACAGATTTAGAATCAACCATTTTGAAGTCCAGAAAACGCCCAACGATAAATTTCTTCATCCCAGCATCTTCAGTTTTATACTTCTTTTCCAAAGAATTCCATAATTCCTTGGAAGTTTTGATAGTGCAATAGACATGGTATAAAGTCTTGTCCAAGTAGGCCAAAATATAATTTCGGCATAGGTAGTCCGAGTGCTTCCAAGCATCGACAGCAGCAACCTTTTCAGCATCATCTCCCTCTTGAATAGAGGGGCAATCTTCATATACAAACCTGCCCAGTTGGCAGGTAGTGAGATAGAAGTACATTTGTCCTTGCCAACGTTTGAAGTCAGCCCCAATGAACTTTTCAGGTGTCTCCCCGTGTGGCATAGATACGGGTGCAGTCACATTTGTGTTGGTGACAATCAGTTTCGTAGGAGTAGTGTTCGTACTTTGCGATTCCATTTCTGTTACAAAAACAGAATTTTTATCAATGATAAAATTCATATATAATGAATTAATCAAAACAGAATACAAAATTCTGTGCAACAATTTCCTCCAAATATGATTCACAATAAATGAATTCCAAAAGAATTCAAATAATAATTCAGAATTAAAGTATAATATAAACAGAATTCCGTACAAAACAGAATTAAATATAAAATCTGTGTCACACTAAATTTTAATAATAAAAGGAATTCTGTACAAAACAGAATTATAATTTAAGATTAAAAAAAAATTAGATAAACAGATTTTAACAAGAATACACAAATAAAATTTTATTTTCTAAAACAGAATATAAAAACAGTATAGAAATTAATTTCTATATCAAAACTGTTTTACTAATTTCTACAATAAAGCAGTAAATTAATCCATTTTATTCTGTCAAAACAGATATATTTTTAACAAAAAAAATTTCTGTAATAAACAAAAATTCTGTACACTAAAACAGTAGAACTTTAATAATTTTGTCTTAAGATTGTTATGTCTACTATTTATAAATAACAATTGTATAGAATTATGAACAATTAAAATAATGACAGAATAGAAACAGAATAATAGAAATAAAATACTTACTAGAATTTGCAGAAACAATAATAATAATTAGAAAGAAATCCGAGCCCTGTTGAACAGTCTCCTTAAGACAAAATTATTCCTCCAACGTGCTTGAGTTTAATGAATAATTGCCTCCCAAGATAGAACGGATTTTCGGATTTAATCAAGCAGCACAGCAATGAATAATCCCAGCGAACACAATTTCTGTGTTTGTACTCAACAGAACCAAGAACATGCAATGCAGAAATGAAGAAAATAATTTTCTGGGCAGAGGAAATAATGCAGTAGCAATTTCGGAATTTTTCAGTAGTTAAAACTGAGGGGGTAACATTTTATTTATAGTAAATGTCTTGACTGTTGGGAACAGTCAAAACCGAAATTAACTGTCAAAGCAGTTGATTTGGTTAACTGCTGACTCTTGGAATTAACTGATTATCAGTTAATTAAAGATTAATTAATTCCGTAATTAATTAATTAAAGCCCAGAAAGTTAATTAGATTCGGCCCAAAAATTTAAGAATTTTTATAAGCCCAAGCCCGAGCCCGAGCCCGAGCCCGAACCGAACCGAGCCGAGCCGAGCCGAGCCGGCCGGCCGGACGGACGGACGCGCGCGCGCGCGCGTGTGGACTTTTGACCGAAAGTTAACCCGAGCATAGCTTAGGTCATCTCCCCTTCAAAGAGTTGGGATACCCCCAAGGCATCCAAGCCTTAGTCCATACTTGGGGTGTTATTAACTCATCAAAATTCCACTACTCTTCCAATGTGGGACAAGAGTTAAAACACACTCAATTCATTAACTTTCATTGCTTTGTGAGTCACTTTGGGGACATAATTATCATTCATAACTTATTGAAATTGGACATATGAATATACTACGTTAATCTCCTTGCGGAGGTGAACGCGTTCGTATATGGTCCCACAATTTTCGTAGTGTGGGTCCCACCTAAATTTGAGCTCAAAGTTGCTCAAAAATCTCTCCAGAAAAATCTGGACAGCTTTATAATACCCATTTAAGTTCCAATTTTCCAACAATCCCCCACATGAATGATATATCGCTATAAATAAAACAAAACAGATGCTTATGCAGATGCAGACACAAGTTGAGTAAAACTGAAGACTTATTGCATCGGGAGAAGTAGCCTAGTGGCCTTGAACTTTCCTTAGTGATATACTATCGGATTTACTTGGTTAATCAGTAGACTTCACGTCCTTGAACCGTCAACCATTTTTGTAAACCTAGACAATAGTATTCACACAACAATTCTTCAACACAGTTGGTTCTCACGTTTGTGTTCATTTTGGCCGTGAACACCACTTGGTTCCGCAAGTATTTTAGAGAATATGCCTTTCATTATTCTCATAAAAGTGGCCCCCTTCTTACTCACGTAGGTGACTTCCATAAAGAGTATTCTGCAATACCCCACTTAGACGTACTAAGATATAGATGTCATTAAAAGCATAACTTATCCTAATTTCGCGGCAGATATGCACTGTCTCATCTTTGGAATGGATAGGATTAAATATCCTCCAGTGCTTACTGAATACAATGTAGTTCGGTTTTCCCATTGAACCTAGATCTTGGGATCTCCAGTCAGCTAGGTTGGGTTGCCACTATATTGATTCTTATTTATTTATAGGCTTTAGACCCATTCCTCTCGATGATCTTTCAACTTGCTCTCGGTTTAAACCTTTCGTTAGTGGATCCGATATATTATCTTTTGACTTTACATAGTCAATTGTGATAATTCCGTTTGAGAGAAGTTGTCTAACGGTATTGTGTCTTCGACGAATATGTCGTGACTTTCCGTTATACATGTGATTTTGTGCCCTTCCAATCGCTGATTGGCTATCGCAATGTATACATATTGCGGGCACAGGTTTAGACCAATTTGGAACATCCTCTAAGAAATTTCGAAGCCATTCTTATACCTTTTTTATATATACCCTTTTTATATTAACCTATTAGTACTCCCAACACACACACACACACACACACACACACACACACACACACACACACACACACACACACACATATATATATATATATATATATATATATATATATATATATATATATATATATATATTTATTTATATATATAAAGTTATGAAACCCTAATTTCATTTACACTAAACAGGCACTCCCACCCTCTCTCTGTCTAAATCCGAGAACAAGACTCCTCTTATCCCTCTCCTCTCCTACACTACACACTCCTGAAAGCCACCGAAAATGGAGGACAACGACGGTAGCGCCGGGGTGTAGATCTTCATTTCTAATCGCGCCGGAGGATACCATCCTTTTTTTTTCTAACGTTGATTTAGATCTGAGTCTTTAGACACCACCCTTTTTTCTAACGCTTATGAGCAAGTGATTTTTTTTTCTAACACTATTTATGGCTTGCTATTTTTTGATTTATCTCCATGATTTTTTTTCTAATATACACTTGATGTATATGATAAATTTTAATAAAATCCGTATTGATTTTTTCATAGAATCTGTATTGATTTTTTAATAACTTTTGATAAAATATATACTGATTTGTTCATAGAATCTGTAATGATTTTTTTTGATAACTTTTGATAAAATCTGTACTGATTTTTTTTTTGTATAAAATGTGTTTATGATAGAATTTGTATTGTACTGAATTTTTTTATAAAATCTATTTTATGATAAATTTTGATAAAATTTGCTTTATTATATTCACCTGTTTTTTTTATAAAATTTCTTATCACATTAATTAAGTAGACTGATAAAATTTCCCCTTCTCACGTTATTTAAGTGAACTGATTTTTTGATAAATTTTACATGCTCACATTCTTACGAACCACTGTTTTTGTCTTTAGACTTAGAAATTGATGTTAGGGTATTAGTATTCACTGATACATTTTATTTGCTTAAAAAGTCACTATTTTATTAATTATATAAAAAAATTAGTTTAAAAAACAAATTAATTTTTTTGAGTTTTAATTTGCGGTGCGGTGCGGGTTCTGACCCGAATAATCCAAGCAGGGTGGGGCGGGGATGGGTTTGTGGAGGTTATTCTTAAATGGGTTCGGGGCTTAAAATCTTAACCCGTCATGGGCCGCTGGGCGGGGTGAGGCGGGTTTGGGTTTTGGCAAACCTACCCCATACCCATCCCGTTGCCATATCTAGGAATGTATTCGTCATCACTGTTATGACCTTCCATGTAGTTCTCGACAAGTTGAAGGGGAATGGAGTCTAAAGCGATTCGTGTCCTATCACACCTAAAAATAGGTTAGATTTAGGCAAGACAGTCAACTTGGTACATATACCAGAGTTGATAGTCCTGGGGTTCCTTAACAACCTTGAGGGCATTCAGCCAGTCGTGCTTGTAGGCAACGTCTTGAGCTTCCTGCTACCTCATTGGGCCATCCGTCCAACCCTTGTCATAACTGGACGACCAGGCTGCTCGGGGACCTATCCTGAATAAATATCGAATCTTCTTGTTATCGTGGATTGACCCCATCACCATGATGTTACTCCTTTGAACATGCTCCTCATCTTTAGCAAATTTCTTTTTTAAGTCATCATTCTCTAACTGGATTAGAGTGACAACCTCACCCACGTCCTTGGATTTAGCCAACTGGCCTTCAAATCATTTATTTATTTTTACATGGAAGCACTCATATCTTCCAAGTCTTTGAGGTCCTATAAGGGAGGAGAGATTTTCTTGCATTAATTTAGATAAGAAAATATAATATATATATATATATATATAAACTAAAAATCTTACTTTGTATTTATAGTAAGGCTACAAATTTATAAAGCAAATATAAATTTAAAAATAAAGAAACGGTAAAAAATATGCATTGTCGATCAATCAACCAAAAAAACCAATCGATTGACCACTTATGCCAAATAAATCTATAAATAACTGAAAAAATAGGAAATCAATTGATGCAAATGATCAATTGATTGATGCCTTGAGCCTGTCTCTTATTTATACTCAACTTTGGAGATCTCTAATGGAAATGACTGTGGGTACCTCGATTAACCATTCGGGCCCAGATGAGTAGCCCGATTAAGTTCGACCCAAAGTCTAAAGGCCTCGTGCATAAATAATCCAATTATGACCCATTCAACCCCTAAAATCTCTCAAGAGATATTCGAGGGATCATGGGTTAACGTGGAGGAGCCCAATACCCCCACTCTCCGAGAAATAACATGTATATATTTAACCTTCAGCCCGGGGCAAAGGACACACAATTTGTAAACACTCCCCCGGAGTAAAGAGAAATAAGACACAGAGAGAACCACCATGGACGTAGGCCATTTTGTCGAACCACGTATTTCTTGTGTCATGTGTGATAAAATTTATTTTTGTGTTCTTTATTTATTCTGGTGATCTCATTTGCTTATTATTTTTGTGTTGAGATTTATTGTCACCACAATTGGCACCGTCTATGGGAGGCAATTTTTCTTCCTTTAAGAAAACCTTCACCAATGATAACTCAGAATGTCTGGTCACAGTAGCAATGCCCTTCAAGCAGGGGATATTCAAGATCAACCTGCCCCTCGCAGGGTTAAATATGAAGTTTGACGCTCAAACCTTGGGCCTCGCCCAGAACGGCACTCTTTGAAAGGAAGTCATGGACCAGATAGGTCCACACAAGTCTCTAGGCTGATCGACGCCTATAAGGCCAAGCTCCAAGAGCAAGAGGAAGCTACTCGCAAATAAAAAGCTGAGAACGCTCACCTCAAGAGAAGACTGGAAAATATGGAGAGAGAACTCCATTACAGCATGAGGCAACGTTACTATCGCACTCCTAGCCTTCAAGAGAGCAGGTCTCGCAGCTGACGAAGGATCCCCAAATGTGGATCTCAAAGATTTGAGGGACACAGGTCAGACGACGACTTTCCCGAGCAACAACAATCAACTCGCCGTTATAAGAATCCAATCCGAGGAAACGATGACGTATGGAATCTGGTTCAGAGAAAAATGGACCAACACCCCACACATCGGTGTGCTAGGTCGACCAAAGAGCTATCCAGACGAGCTCTCAGGATCCAAATGAAATCCCCTTTCTTAAGGGAGATAGAAGAAGATTAAGCCCCAAAGAAATTCCTGATGTCTCGATTCAAGATCTACGATGGAAAGACTGATCTTGTTGACCATGTTAGGTAGTACAGGAAGGCAATGACCCTCTGGAACCATAAGGACGCATTGATGTGTCGTATCTTTCCATCGAGATTGCATGATGTAGCTCAAAAGTGGTTCGAAAAAATCCCTCACAGATCCATCAAAAGTTTTGAGTCCCTGGCAGAGCTCTTTACGGCTCGCTTCATTACCAGCAGCTCCCATCTGAAGAGGATGGATGCTTTGTTGATAATGAAGAAAATGCCCCAGGAGAGCCTCAGAGACTACGTGAAGAGATATTGGGAGCTATTCAATAAGGTCGAGGACTGTTTGAAGCATGTCTCCGTGGCGTCCTTTAAGATTGGTCTACCCAGTTCCTGCCTCCTGCACCAGTCCCTCACTAAGGAGGCCACGACCATTGATGACTTAATGGCTCGTATTGAAAAATATGCCAAAGTTGAAGATGTGACCCATCTCAATGCAGGGGAGAATGGTCGCTCCCAGTTTATCGACAAGGGTAGCGAAAAAATTGAGAACCAAAAGAAAGGAAGCAAAAATGGGGGCAAGAGAGGCCCCAAGAATGGGAGCAAAAGTGATGCCTCGAAAGCATTTCAAGAAGTAAACACAGTTTTTAAGGATCCAATCTACAAGATTCTAGCCAAGATCAAGGATGAACCGTTCGTTAAGTGGCCCAGGAAGATGGGTGGAGACCCTTCAAAGAGGAAAAACACACTTAGATGTGCATTCCACAAGAAGGGTGGTCATAAAACTGAACATTGCAAAGCTCTTAAGTATCACCTTGGGGAGCTAACCCAAGAAGAGCACTTGAACCAGTTTATAGAAAAAAAGGCAGAGAAGGTAGATGCCAATGGAGATCGAAGACTCGACAACGTGCTCGAAGAGGACATCGGCCATGAGTTTTCCGTAATTCATGGAGCATCTTACCTAAAGCAGATTTAGGGAAATGCAGCTCAGATGGAAGTGAAAAAGCTTACGGCAGTAATGCAAGATTTTTAGATCGATTCGGTAAAAACACAAGATGGGAAGCATCGGCGAGCTGAAGATATCGACTACAGCAAGCATATTATTTTCATAGATGAGGACCTAGTAGGAGTAAGGAAACCACATCATGATGCATTGATCATTACACTCAGGATAGATAACTATGACGTCGATCGGTTGCTCATCGACCAAGGTAGCTCATCCGAAGTAATGTACCTCGACCTGTTTAGAAAGTTGAAGTTAAGTGTCGCTGAATTAAAGGAAGCCAATGTTCCTCTGGTTGGTTTTGCTAGAAAAATAACCATCCCTTTGGGGAAGATTGTCCTACCAGTAAGGGAGGGAAATATCTCCAAAATGATCGAGTTTTTCATGGTCGATATTGAATCACTCTACCAGGCGATCCTTGGCAGAGGATGGCTACACGCGATTAAGGCCGTCCCCTCTACCTGCCATCAGAAACTCAAGTATGTGATCGAGTGAGGAGTGATGGAAATCCATGGGGATCAAGCGATGGTGAGGATGTTCTTTATAGCGTCCATTCACCCCAAACTAAAAAAGAAAGTTGAGAAAGCCAAGGAGAAGGTTGAAGAACATGAAGGTTTGATACCTTCCAAATAACAGCTAAAATATGAAAGACCTGGAGTGGAGGAGACCGGTCTCCTTCCCTCTGAACTGGTCGTTGAGAACCTGGAGGAAGTCGCAGTTAGTGATGATGAGAAAGATAGGATATTCTTGATCCGAGCCTCTCTCACAGATCGAGAGAAGAAGAAGGTGACAGTACTTTTGCGAAATAACTTGGACGTTTTTGCGTGGGAACCCTACGAGCTGACTGGGATTGATCCCAGTGTGGTTTGTCATTGGCTACACGTTGACTCGGCTTTCAAGTCGATCGTAAAAAGGAACGGTGAACTATACTCGAGAAGCCCAAGGTTATGGATGTGGAAATGGAAAAGCTGCTGGATGCAGGATCCATACGGGAAGTTCAATAACCTAAGTGGCTATCCAACCCAGTAGTGGTCCCAAAAAGTAATGGAAAATGGAGAGTCTGCATTGACTTCACTGACCTTAATAGAGCTTGCCCTAAAGACAATTTTCCTCTCCTAAATATTGACCAATTGGTGGATTCCACAATAGCTCATGAAAGAATGAGTTTCCTAGACGCATACTCCGAGTATCACCAAATCCCTCTACACAAGCCAGACCAAGACAAAATAGCATTCATCACCATAGTTGGGTTATATTGCTACAAGATCATGCCCTTTGGGCTAAAAAATGCAAGAGCAACTTACCAGCGATTGGTCACCAAAATGTTCAAAGACCAAATAGGAAGCACTATGGAGGTCTACATCGATGATATGCTCGTCAAGATCAATCTTAAAGAAGACCACCTCTCTGACCAATTAAGGACCTTCAAAATCCTAAAAAAATACCGAATGAAGCTTAATGCAAGTAAGTTTTCCTTCGGTGTCCAATCAGAAAAATTTCTTGCGTACTTGGTCAGCAAGAGAGGCATTGAAGCCAACCCAGACCAAATTGATGCCATCAAAAGGGTACAGATCCCCGTACGATAAGAGACATGCAGAAGCTCACAGGGATGCTAGCCACTCTGAATCGATTCATCTCAAAGTCATCCGAAAGGTGCCAACCGTTTTTCCAACTGTTGAAGAAAAGCAAAGATGTGGAATGGAATGAGGATTGTTCGAAGGCGCTAGAACGACTCAAGGCTTACCTCAGCACACCACCCTTTCTTGTAATCTTTCAAGAGAATGACATTATACACCTGTACCTCGCAGTTTCCAGTCATGCCGTAAGTTCTGCATTGGATGCGAAAGAATGGGGATCTAGCACCCAGTCTATTACGCGAGCAAGACCCTCCTGGACACCGAACAACGATACCTACCTCTAGAAAAGCTCGCCTTTTCGCTAGTGGTAGCCTCTAGGAAATTAAAACATTACTTCAAAGCCCACTCCATCGTCGTCCTTACATCCCACCCTCTTAAAGCGGCCCTAAGAAAAGCAGATCTGTCCGGTAGACTTTCAAAGTGGTCAGTTGAGCTCGGGTGATTTGACATCTAGTTTCAGCCAAGGAAGGCAATCAAGGGACAGGTCCTAGCCGACTTCATCAAGGAATTTATAGGAGAAGATCCTTGTGACCAACCTCAAACTATTCATCAGCAGAAAGTTCCCTCGGCATCAGGCATCTGGAGATTATTCGTTAACAGTTCCTCTAATTCTAAGGGGGCAGGATTTGGCATCGTGCTGATTACCCCTCAAGATGCAATCCTCGAGCAAGGGATCAGGTTTGGATTTGAAGCCTCCAATAATGAAGCAGAATATGAAGCACTGATAGCAGGCCTACATAAGGCACATGCGCTAGGAGAAAAATAGCTCCAAGTGTTCGGCGACTCACAGTTGGTCTCTGACCAGATAAGTGGTGACTTCAACGCTAGGGATGGGAGGATGGCAGCCTACCTCGCCATAGCTAAAAAATTGATGGCCAACTTCGAAAAAATCATTGTCCAATAGTTTTTCAAAGGACAAAATAGCCATGCTGATGCCCTAGCAGCCTTAAGCTCAACGATCAATTCCGACTTGAAAAGAACAATTGCGATTGACTTCCTCGCCCAGCCAAGCATCAACCAGATCGACGAGCTGCCAAATGTGGGATATGTTCTCCAGATTGAGACAGCCCCCAGTTGGATTGACCCCTTAAGGGATTATTTGAAGGACGCTCTACCAGACGATAAAAAGACCGCTCATCAGATAAGAGTCAAAGCTGCTCACTTTCACTTATCTTCTGAGGGCAAATTGTACAAGAGATCTTTTACTGGTTCTTACCTCCAATGCGTTCACCCGAAGGATGTCGAGCAAGTTCTTCACGAACTCCATGAGGGAATTTATGGGAGTCACATTGGGGGCAGGTCACTAGCTTTTCGAGCAATAAAAGAAGGCTACTTGTGGCCGTACATGCAAAAAGACGCTGGAGTTTATGCTCGCAAATGAAAAAAATGCCAACTTCACGCTCCTATGGTTCACCAACCAGCCAGCGACCTGAAGTCACTTACTAGCTCATGGCCTTTCGCCCAATGGGGAATAGACATCGTAGGCCCTCTTCCTACCACAGCTGGTAATTGCAAGTATCTGTTAGTCACAACAGACTACTTCACCAAATGGATAGAGACAGAGCCGCTGGCAAACATTAAAGATGCAGACATGATAAGATTCATATGAAGGAACATTGTCACTCGTTTTGGGATCCCCAAGACTATCATCACTGATAACGAAACCCAGTTTAAAAAAGTCCTCTTTCAGGGTTTCTGTAGCGACCACGGGATCAGGCACTACTTCAGTTCTGTGGCATACCCTCAGAGCATTGGACAAGACGAAGCTTCCAATAAAACAGTGATCGATGGATTGAAGAAGCGCTTGGAGTGAGACAAAAAGTCATGGGTAAACGAACTATCCCACATCCTATGGGCTTACCTCACTAACCCACGACCCAACTGAGGAAACACCGTTCGCACTAATATATGGTGTGGAGGCAATCATCCCCTTGAAAGCTGGCCTCCCTACCATGAGGACCACCCTGGTCGACCAACGCTAGAACGATGCATCATTGCTCGTTGAACTTGACCTAGCTGAAGAACGAAGAGAGATGGCTCTAGTGAAACTTACAGGTTATCAGCAACAGCTAGCAAGGCACTATAATAAGAAGGTTAATCCAAGAGCATTCCGAGTTGGGGACTACGTCTTAAGGAAAGTTCTTGGCAGTGCTGTAAAACCATAGAATGTCAAGCTAGGGCCAAACTGGGAGGGACCATTCAAGGTGATAAGAGACGACCTACATGGAGCCTATCACCTAGAAACGCCGGAGGCCAGGGAGATACCTCGAGCTTAGAATGCAGCCAACTTGAAGAAATTCTACTTATAGTTTTTCTTCTTTAATTTTTTACTTAAATGTTAAAATTTTCAATCCATTTCTGATTAATAAAAAAGTGTTTGGCAGTGGGATTCTATGAAGTGTTGAAATACATTATGATTCAAGAACCTTTTCCAAGTTATAGGCTCCCAACTTAATGCACAAAACTAAGATCACGAGATACGTATTAAAAGTAGGGTCAGTATGCAGTGACCCTCCTCAGGCCTTCATCATCAAACATTAATGACCTCCTAGCATTGCCCCTGGTAATATATAAATCCCTATAGGGGAACCTTAGGTAACATGACTAACCCAGGTTGGTCGCTAACATTATTTGGCTCAAAAATCCTGCTCGAATAGAACATCCAATGCTAGGTGTACCCTCGCCATTGCCACACTTAGGTCTAAGGAAGTGTGATGACACAACCTAAAAGGTAAAGTGAGGCATAATGGTATACTAAAAGCATACTGGACTGGGGGGATACTCACTCAACAAACCAACTCTGCCTATGTCAAGTCTAGTCGACTAAAAAAGCCCAAGATAGTTGAACAAGCAATCAATGAAGTAAAAAATACACAACACATGTTTAGTCGGCAAATTGCCCAAAACATAACTATTTTATTACATCATTACATATACAAAGAGTTACATATGTTGAATAAAGTAAATCCTAATGAGGATTAGGTTGCTGAGCAACAAAGTCAACCACTTGCGCTCTTCGACCATCATCTGGGTGAGGATCTAATTCCTCCTCGACTTTATCTGAATCTGGTTCCACGAGTTGCCTTGGGATGGCATCTATAGGGACCCACCAATCATCCTTCCTGAATGGGTTCGGCATCAAAGTTGAGGGGGAAATATCTTGACGATAACAGAGGATAGAGTTCCTGGGGACCTGCAACTCCTTAAGAGCACTCAACCATCCTCTAATGAAATATAGCTCCTCGATCTCCCTCAACTTGGTCGAAGCATCGGTCCAACCCTGATCATAACCAGCATCCCACAACTGCCAAGAACCTTTCTTGAACAGGTGCCTCAGCGAGGTAACATCTCTTTGAAGATCGAAAGCTATCACATACGCCCTATGAACATCACCCAAAAGCTTGGCAATCTCCCTAGCTGAGCCACTTTCATTACTCTCAGCTCGCGGACCAGCCAATGAAGAGGAACCACGCAGAACTTGAGGGGCAATGCTCGGCGCATTCTCCCTAAGTCGCGAGACTTCTCTCCTTAAAGCATCATTCTATTGTTAAAGTACCTCTCTAACTTGATTAAATTCGGAGGCATCCGGAAGCTTAGCCTTCACAGCATCCACTTCTTTGTAATACCCCGTATTTTTATGGCTTTTAAATTTAGGGATTTATTAAATTTAATTGAGATAAATTAATTTAATTTTAATCTGGAATGTTGTATTAAATATTTACTAGCGTGACGAGAGTTAGTAATTATTGAAATTTATTGATTTGTTAAATATTACTTATTAAGTAAAGTAATATGTATAATTGATTTAGTAATTATGTCACGAGTGAATAAAATGATAATTATGGAAATTTAGTCGGGACGCGCCTGTGTCATGTCAAGACTAAATTATTAATATTATTAATATAAGTGAATAAATTGTAAGTCACTAGTATGGTCATTTCGAGTGCGCTAACATGTCCGAAAGGGCCGAGATAGTCAAAATAATTTACTCGGGGGTTTAGTTTGGGTCTCGGGGCATTTATAGGCCTAATTAACATCCCGGGAGGGCGTTTTAGACATTTTGTATTTTTAGGCATGGAAACCCACGGAATTTCTAAGGTAATATCAGATGGTAGGAGTTGTCTTCTAGGGTTAGAATAACAAAAAACCAAAGACATCCATTAGAGAGGAGGATGAGAGGCTTTCTAAGGAGTTCTAGGCCAAGAACTCCACCGTTTGCACCGCCGTCGCCACCAAATTTTAAATCGCGCCACGAGGATCAAAATCACACCAATCTTGTCCACAAATCGGAGACAAATATTTCCAGGCAAGTATCTATCTTGCTTTATTTTAGTTAATGCTTAAATTATATAAGTTTAGGGTTGATTAGGACTAGTTTTCATGGAAGAATGCATCTATTGGAGACTAGAAATTACATGATATAGAGGTGATAATTATATTCAGCTAATCAAATTCCTATGTAGAGGTTGAACCACGAATTTGCATTGAGTTAAGAGTAAAAAATTTGGAGAAAGAATAGGAAGAACAAAGTTAAAGATAATATTAGGGTTCTTGATAATTATATGGATTTTGGCGCTTTTAATTTGTTATACTTGATGAAACTCGCATGTGTTATGTAGAACATTATCCTTTTGGGTATATAACTCTTGTAGTATCAACTGTTGGGAGTTTGGGAGTGAAAATGGATGATTTGGAGGATTTTAGAATAGGATTTCCGTAACTGTAAATTCTACAGTTTCGCCATAACTGCTTGATCGATCGATCAACCCAAGATCATCGATCGATCGATGGATGGATCGATCGAGCACCTGCCATTGATCGATCAACCATTCCTAGAAAACTCATATTCCCTTTTTTAAATAGTTCATTCCAATGTAAATGAATAGTAATCCTTGAATATTATTGTTAAAACATTTTGGGATATAAAGAGGACCAGTAGGAGTTTATAAAAATGGAGCATTTAATGTAAGACGAGATTAGCATTAACGAAAGTGTTTTACACTTAAGGAATAATGGGAACGTATGTTTATAGGGTGAATCTCGTAAGGAAGTTACGTCGTAAAATAAAAGAGTACCTACTGAAATTACACATAGGGAGACAGGATTCTACGAGTGTTAAGAACTATGTTTGGAATAATCCATAAATAAGAATAAAAGAGACGAACCGTTATACGGGATAAACTAGTAATGTGTACTTAGAATGAATATCATAAGTATGGGTCGTGGGTGTACCTGAATTATAATTGGGAATGGTAGTATACATATATGACTGTGATTGTGCATATACTATATACGTGTAAAAATCATGCCCGCGCTACTTGCTATCACTGAGGTTACCGCGCCGGGGCAGTCTTATCTCGATGGGACCTTTATGGGGGATATTGACTTGTACCCTAGAACATAGGAATCCTTGGTACAGACTATCGAATCGATAGTCAGACGATCCTAAGAGACGTGAGGGTATGTACTGATCTCTTAGTGACTTGGAACTATGCTTCGCCTCAATTTGTATGTGTTTTATGTTAATACAGTTCGAGAGTGATTCCCAACTAGTATTCCCCTTAGTACGAGTGATACGGGGACTTGATAGCAGAGTATGCCAGCACCATAAATTTATGTGGGGTGCCGATAGTATATATATATATATATATATATATATATATATATATATATATATATATATATATATATATATATATATATATATATATATATATATATATATATATATATATATAGAATTTAAATTGGAAAACTTTCTACTGTGATTAAAAGTAGTTGAGTAATGAATTAATATTCCGAATTTATAAGTGTTTGAAAAGTTTGAGGCAATACTGAGAAACTTTATAATAAAATGAGATTTATGTGAGAACTTTGCTTTTAGAAATTAATTATCTTAACACTGGAAATTATCGGCATGAAACCTTATGAGAAATATAAGATAAGCTAAACTGTTGGGATTATTAATTCGGTAGGTGTGCACATTAGAAGAGAGGTGAGAATTTCTCAAAAGAGTGCCGCACACTAATATGATTGTTGCATTAGCCGGTAAGCATTTTAAATACTTGCTAAACTAAATTTTAAACTATTTTACAATCGAGCTCTGACCTGTTTCCTGTTATCTCTTCTGCCTTGTATATATATATGCATGTATTAGAGGTTCCCAGCCACAGGGACGTCATGCTTAGGTGCTTTGGACTGGATGTGCTGCAGCTTTTATGGGAGTTGCAGGAGATTTGCTTAGACGATCTCCTCGTTGATTCCATTCTTAGTTCAGTTTTGATTAGTTGGGCATGTGTATCCCGTTTCCTTATTCAGATAGATTTGTCTTAAATGATGTTCTTTATCTTTAGTATTTTACTCGTTGGGATTTAATTAATGTCAGGATGGTTTTCCTTTATGGTTTTAAGTTGGTATTAGTTGGCTGAATGGTTAAATTATTGGGAGTACATTTCCAGTCTTTATAATTGTGTGATTCTTAAACTGTTAAGTATTAAAGGTTTTTATAATTAGATTTAATGAAATGGAAATAATGTTTCAAATGGTTTTGGCACTTATCTTAATTATTTAGGGTGTTTAAATTGGAAAGTTTATTTTTCGACAGTGATGCTAAGAATAAACCAACCATCCACCTTGATTATAATTTAATAAAGGACTGATCACCCGGTATTTGATTAGGCGGGGATTCACAGGTGGTATCAGAGCATCAGGTTCTAGTGTCCTTAGGATCTGTGCGGCTTATTATGCTTCTAGCGTTACTTTGTTTGATATAGAGCCCTATGTTTAGGAGTATTATTTTCTATGGTGAGATTCCGTTCTCCTGCTATAACGTATGTATCTTAGTGAATCTTAATTGCGTTCGGGCATGTTCGAACAATTAAATGTGGAAGGCAAGGGCCGTTGGGCGGACAACATGAGGCAAGGCTTAGTTGAGGTGGTAGAGCATATTCGTGGATGATGACCGTAGTTAAGGTCACCCCTATTATGGCATGGGAAGCCAGGATTGTAAAGACGGTTAGAGTGCAGCCTATGATTTCCAAGTGCTTCTATAGTCGAAAGAGGTGTGAGAACAGACTCACCCAACGTGGTATGATTGGGAAAAGTCAGACGAAGCATTGTAGAGAACTGTCAGTGGAAATTCTAGGAATGCCAAAATTGTGTGTGTTAGCCCAAGGAGATAAAGTATCCAAAGGCTTGAGCATAGGACGGAGTGTGGCTAACTGAAAGTGAAAATTTGGAGACAAATTTTCTTGTCTTTTCGGAATAAGGTTATCATGGTGGGAGTCAGCCACTACTTTTAGAAGTGGAATGATATGCCTATAGGAGAATCTTAGGTACAGTTTGATCGCAAATTCCTGCATCATATGTTCAGGATAAAAAGTGAATGTTGTTTCGAACTCATCACAGGAGGACCTGACAGAGGTCCATTTATGATTATGAATCTAAACCGTTAGCGAATCTTGTATCGGAAGATGTAGATATAAATGGAGGAAAGAACTCCAAGTGGGAGATCGACTCATAATAATAGTTGATAACACTTAAAAAGGGAATTCTGCTGGACGGTCAATTAAGAGGTTGATAATGTCATACTTTTTCAATGAAGATGATAATGCTTCTTGGTGTGGGAAGCTAAAAGAATCAAAGAATTTAGTCAAGAATAATATGGGATACAACGGTGGTAGTATAGAACCACAAGGGGGTGTGGATACACATCAGGGGACCCATATAAATGATTCGGATAGCTGAATTCTTACCAAGCGATGGTAGATTTAGTCTGGATTATTGTAGTCAGTAACATGTTCTTTGGGGCCTACAAGGCGAAGGGAATAACGGGGGTAGCCATCAGAAATTGAGTTTACCAAAGTTCGAGAGAATGACAATCCTAACATGGTTAGTATGACAGGTGATAAGTGGATTATGTGTTGAGGTATTTTGTGGAGAGTGAAATCACATGCACTAAATTTTTCCTGAAACGATTATAGGGTACAAGAGTATGGTGCCTAGTAAAGGAGAACGATTAAACTAGTGTTATTCTGGTTTGGATAGGCATGCTACGTCGGAGACCACTTGTACAGTCAAGGCATTTTACAAGGTAGAAGTATGAGTTTTATCCTCGGAGGATGAAGCGTGTTTTATGTGACACGAGCGAGTCAATATATTTTGTTCATTGCTAGATTATCATGTGAGACAAGTTTAATGAATATAACTATAAACATTATTATTATGTGAATATTTTCCCTAGTGTAGCGGAATTATCTTTAGTGTTATCCGAGGAGGATGAATGTGTGTATTAATAGTGTTATATACTTTATTGAGGTTACTCGTTTTAGTAGTGTGATATACGAGTATAATATTATCTTGGTTATAACTTTATAGAAATGGTTAGTACGATAGTGGGCAGTAATTGCAAGGCTATCAGAATGGTTGCCTTAGTGCAACTTGTTTTGTTCTAGCGAGGCCTCACCTGTGAGAGGGTCGGACTCACACTTATATTAGCTATTTTAAAGACTCCAAAGGGGATAATGGGCTCAAGATATTTGATTCTGGTGTGTGTAGGGACTTTATTGTTATGATTCAGTATATATTGGGTTTACTATTGAGCGAAAAGATTTGACTCATTATTATGTGGAGCGCTCAGGACTTGGTGATAGGTAGAGAGCACTGATATATCTACCCTTTAGAGATGTGATAGTTAAGAGTTAGACTCATATGCTTGGGATTAGGATTTTGAGTCCTGATTGTATGTGTACGAAGTTTATGAATAGTGATTACCACTAATACTGGATGATAGTGGATGGGTGAAATATTCTTTGTGTAGGTGTAAGTACGAAGGTGATGAAACTTTCTGTTAAGAGACGGAATAAAGGGGTACATATTATGGATGGAGGGCCTAACAGATTTCGATAACCGACAATGCTAGGTAGTAGTGTATCAGGGGGTTCCTTGTTTGGATTTCGCTTTGCGAGACATCCCACGCATGAAACTTAGCGTAAGGTTGGAAATAGGGAGATGTTCGGTCATTAGTCCATGAGTTTGGTACCTCGGTCGTAATAGGAGCAGGTAATTATATCTGTAAATGGGAAGTTGAATTATGAATTAAGGCTAGTGGAGACGGTTGTGTGGTAAGAAAGCGTTGAAAGTTTTATTTTATCAACACGAGTTGAAGGGTGGAACGATGATAAGGAGAATTTAAAATTTCAATTTCTAGGGTGATTGGGAATACCCGAGTGTTGTAACCGCATTATGAGCACAAGGTAAATAAAGAACTTGGATGATTTTTTTTAGCGTGGATTATCTGGGAAGAATTTTTCATAACAAGAGAGAAGGCTTGTATTTATTTTCATGTATAGAACATTGGTGAATTACTTTAGTTATTGTATTTATTCGTGGTAATTTTTGTACTTATATGAAGAGGTTGTGATTTGTGGTTTCTCTTTTGTTGTGGTGGGATTTAGATGCCCTATACCTTGTGATATTATGAATTTGTGTAGTTTCACCGATGAGTAGAGCGCCGTTCGCTCTCTCTGAGTGGTCGGGGTGTTGTAAAATGTTGACATCCTAGTTAGTTGATGTTAGAATAGTCAGAGTGGAAGGTACGTGGGAATGGACGTGTAGAATATATATTTGTGGGACTAGCATAACGAAGTGGAGGTGGTAGAATAGATTAAGCGTCGTGTGAAAGGCAATAAATCCATATATATGAGTGCGATCAGAGTAACACACCCGAACTTGGTTGGAAGGTTATGAGATGCCATTTTAAAAAGGGGTATTCCTTGAGAAGGGTAGAATTTAATTATTATGGAGAACACTCGGAGAGGAGTTGTAATTAGTCAAATGTTGAGAGCAAGTTGCGCGTACAAAGAACGATGATGTTAGTATGGTATAAAAGGTCTAGAAGTGCACATCGTGGAAAAAAGTGCACGGGTCGAAACTTTCGGCATACGCCAAGGAAAGAAGGGGAGTATTAAGTGTCCCTCAGCATGAGACATTTCAAGTGGAATTCGATGTTGAGATGGACATAGTGAGTAGTCTCTGAATGCACCGCTCATAGATAGAGATCGGTTGGAAAAAAAGGATCAACTAGAAAATTTTGTGGTTATCAATAATTCCTGTAACGGAAGAGGGCGGTAAAGTCGGTAAAGTTCCTTGGATGGGTTGCCATTTTTAAGGTAAGATCAAGGGTTCAGCCGAACATGTGGACCAATTCGCCCAAGAAGGAGGTGATTGATATTCCTTTGGGGTAATTTACAATATTAACTAGTGTGACCAGTCTCCCTTTGAAAGTAAGGGATCGCGCCGGTACGTGGTCCTACACGGTATTATTTTCTAAATCGGGATGAGATTTGTTAATCCCACCTTCAAAATGGGATTTCAGGAAACAACGGAGGTAACGTTTCATTTTGAGTAGGAGGTATCACCCATAGCAGAGGAGTAGGCTCACGGTGATTAACGATTAGTGGAGCCGCGTGAAGGTAATTTTAGAATCTTGGTGATCATTTCGTTTCCCCAACAGAGATAACTAGAAAGTGAAGTATAGTATGGTATAATTCCGTGAAAGCATTCGTACCTGTTTGTCGTGAACGAGGTGCTTATTGAGGTTTTGGTGTAAAATAACCTTAACTATTCTTCTTCTATATGTTTGGAAGTGAGCAAATAATCAGAATTTTGGATCGATCGGGAATAATCCGATGACTATGGTGGAATTCCACGACTATTTTAGGCAAACAAGAGTGATCAGATGTTCGTATGGTTTCTCTCAGAATGGAAGTTTTTATGGTTAGATAAATCCGAGTAGTTGTCATGTAGTGAGGTGCGACCTCCTAATGATATTGAAATAATGAGAATTAATAGTGTATGTGCATGTCTTATGCGAATGCCGTCGGATAGGAGCTCAATATGAAAGGACGTTAATGAGAGTGTTAAACACGCTTGCGGAAAGATGGGGGCGATAGTGATTTAGCTCCCTACTATGTAGATAGTTTGCGTACTGTTATGGTATCCAAAATTGTTTGACAGGTAGGCCTTATTTTCCAAATTTCGGGACGAAATTCCGTTATTAGGGGGGAAGTATGCAATACCCCGTATTTTTGTGGCTTTTAAATTTAGGGATTTATTAATTTTAATTGAGATAAATTAATTTAATTTTAATCCGAAAAGTTGTTTTAAATATTTACTAGCGTGACGAGAGTTAGTAATTATTGAAAATTGTTGATTTGTTAAATATTACTTATTAAGTAAAGTAATATGTAGAATTGATTTAGTAATTATGTCACGAGTGAATAAAATGACAATTATGGAAATTTAGTCGGGACGCGCCTGTGTCATGTCAGGACTAAATTATTAATATTATTATTATAAGTGAATAAATTATAAGTCACCCGTATGGTCATTTCGAGTGCGCCAACATGTCCGGAAGGGTGGAGATTGACAAAATAATGGACCCGGGAGTTTAGTTTGGGTCTCGGGGAATTTTTAGGCCTAATTAACATCCCGGGAGGGCGTTTTAGACATTTTGTATTTTTAGGCATGGAAACCCACGAATTTTCTAAGGTAATATCAGATGGTAGGAGTTGTCTTCTAGGGTTAGAATAACCAAAAACCAAAGACGACCATTGGAGAGGAAGAGGAGAGGCTTTCCAAGGAATTCTAGGCCAAGAACTCCACCGTTTGCATCGCCGTCGCCGCCAAATTTTAGATCGCACAATGAGGATCACAACTACACCAATATTTTTCACAAATCTGAGATAAATATTTCCAGGCAAGTATCTATCTTGCTTTATTTTAGTTAATGCTTCAATTGTATTAGTTTAGGGTTGATTAGGACTAGTTTTCATGGAAGAATGCATATATTGGAGACTAAAAATTACATGATATAGAGGTGATAATCATATTCTGTTAATCAAATTCATATGTAGAGGTTGAACCACGAATTTTCATTGAGTTAGGAGTAGAAAATCTGGAAAAAGAATGGGAAGAACAAAGTTAAAGATAATATTAGGGTTCTTGATAATTATATGGATTTTGGCCCTTTTAATTCGTTATACTTGATGAAACTCGCATGTGCTACGTAGAACATTATCGTTTTGGGTATATAACTCTTGTAGTATCAATTGTTGGGAGTTTGGGAGTGAAAAAGGATGATTTGGAGGATTTTGGAATAGGATTTCCGTAACTGTAAATTCTGCAGTTTCGCCATAACTGTTTGATCGATCGATCGACCCAAGATCATCGATCGATCAATCGAGCACCTGCCATCGATCGATCGAGCCCTCCTGGAAAACTCATATTCCCCTTTTTAAATAGTTCATTCCAATGTAAATGAATAGTAATCCTTCGATATTATTGTTAGAACATTTTGGGATATAAAGAGGACCAGTAGGACTTTATAAAAATGGAGCATTTAAGACGAGATTAACATTAATGGAAGTGTTTTACACTTAAGGAATAATGGGAACGTATTCTAAAGGGTGAATCTTGTAAGGAAGTTACGTCGTAAAATAAAAGAGTACCTACTGAAATTACACATAAGGAGACAGGATTCTACGAGTGTTACGAACTAAGTTTGGAAAAATCCATAAATAAGAATAAAAGATACGAACCGTTATACGAGATAAACTAGTAATGTGTACTAAGAATGAATATCATAAGTATGGGTCGTGGGTGTACCTAAATTAGAATTGGGAATGGTAGCATACATATATGACTGTGATTGTGCATATACTATATACGTGTAAAAATCATGCCCGCGCTACTTGCTATCACTGAGGTTACCGCGCCGGGTAGTCTTATCTTGATGGGACCTTTATGAGGGATATTGACTTGTACCCTAGAACATAGGAATCCTTGGTACAGACTATCGGATCGATAGTCAGACGATCCTAAGATACGTGAGAGTGTGTACTGATCTCTTAGTGACTTGGAACTATGCTTCGCCTTAATTTGTATGTGTTTTATGTTAATACAGTTCGAGAGTGATTCCGAACTAGTATTCCCCATTATACGAGTGATACGGGGACTTGATAGCAGAGTATGCCAGCACCATAAATTTATGTGGGGTGCCGATAGTATATATATTTAAATTGGGAAACTTTCTACTGTGATTAAAAGTAATTGAGTAATGAATAAATATTCTGAATTTATAAGTGTTTAAAAAGTTTGAGGCAATACTGAGAAACTTTATAATAGAATGAGATTTATGTACGAACTTTGCTTTTAGAAATTAATTATCTTAACACTGGAAATTATCGGCATGAAACCTTATGAGAAATATAAGATAAGCTAAACTGTTGGGATTAGTAGTGCGGTAGGTGTGCACATTAGAAGAGAGGTGAGAATTTCTCAAGAGAGTGTCGCACACTAGTATGATTGTTGCATTAACCGCTAAGCATTTTAAGTACTTGCTAAACTAAATTTTAAACTATTTTACAATCGGGCTCTGACCTGTTTCCTGTTATCTCTTCTTCCTTGTATATATATGTATGTATTATAGGTGCCCAGCCACAGGGGCGTCATGCTTAGGTGCTTTGGACTGGACGCGCTGTAGCTTATGTGGGAGTTACAGGCCATTTGCATAGACGATCTCCTCGTTGATTCCATTCTTAGTTCAGTTTTGATTAGTTGGGCATGTGTAGCCCGTTTCCTTATTCAGATAGATTTGTCTAAAATGATGTTCATTTATCTTTAGTATTTTACTCATTGGGATTTAATTAATGTCATGATGGTTTTCCTTTATGGTTTTAAGTTGGTATTAGTTGGCTGAATGGTTAAATTATTGGGTGTACATTTCCTGTCTTTATAATTGTGTGATTCTTAAACTGTTAAGTATTAAAGGTTTTTATAATTGGATTTAATGAAATGGAAACAATGTTTCAAATGGTTATTGCACTTAGCTTAATTATTTAGGGTGTTTAAATTGGAAAGCTTATTTTTCGACAGTGATGCTAAGAATGAACCAACCGTTCAGCTTGATTATAATTTAATAAAGGTTTGATCACACGATATTTGATTAGGCGGAGTGTCACATTCTTCTTGAATAGAAGCGACGACATCCTACATATCCTGGAGCCTATCCTTCAGCTTGGCAACGAGCTCCGACTGGTCCTTATACTCTTGGTTCCTCGACCTAAGAGATTTGTAAATTCTTACATAAGCACGATGTACTCGACTGCTAGCATTAAGACCATGAATTTTTCCTAATTGAGAGGAAGCAGGAATATAATCCTCAACATCAATGAGCTACAAACCATATAAGTAATAAAGAACAAATAAATCAGTACGCGAAAGGGAGACGAATTTCATTTCATTAAAAGAAAGTTCAAGTACATATGCAAAAAGAAAAAAAAAACTAAAATACAAGGAATACAAAAAGCTCCCTAAGGAAGAATAGCTGGCAAACTCGGGTCTACTTTGAGGACGCTGGTTGCTTCCCCCTATCTGCGGAAGTCCTAGGTACGCCTCCCCCAAAAGAAGCAACGGAGCCAACTGGGGGGAGAGGGCAACAGAAGCCCCCTTAGCTAAGGTAGATACGAGTACCAAAGGCTACCCTGCCTTGGTCCTCACTTCTTCTCTTATTATCTCTCCTTCTTCTTCTTCCTCTCTTCTTCTTTCTTTCACCAACGCATCCTCTTTCTTCTTCCTCTCCTACTCATGAGCAGCAGTCTGAGATCCAGTGGCAGTATCCCCACTCTCAGATTTCTTCTTCTTCTTCAATATACGAGCAAGTAGCACATTATTTTCATCATCATACAGAATCAAATTTATCCTGGGGGGAGCCATGCCTTCCTTGTTCGATCTTTCTTAGTTATCTGATCCTCCTACGAATTGGAAGATTCCTCGTCGCTTGAACTCTCCTCATTATAACGACCTTCAGCTCCGCCCCTGTCATCTCCCTCACTCTCTTCACCAGAACTGATTTCCTCCTCATCCAATTGAATGGAGTCAGAAACAACCTCTTCCGTGATATCTAGCTGAGGAATACTATTCATTGGATGGGTAATAAAGCTGGACCCATTGTTCTTATACTCTAAAAGGAATGCGGTTGATCGCGGATGCTCACCGTCAGCCAATTATTTCCTGATCTTCCAAGCCTTAACCATCTTAACAACTCGAATCTTGCGAAGAGCAGGATCTGTGTTCTTTATCTCCACTGAAAAAGATTAAAAGGGAAATATGAGAAAGATAATACAATAACAAAAAATCAACAAGCGGAACAAGGGATATGCTTACCTATATAATCCTCCCCATAAAATGGAATCTCAGGTCCCCCGTACCTCTCGCCTTCTGTTTGGGGAGGGAGCTGCCAATTTCTGGCAATAAGCCTCTCATGCCTGTAGTCCTTGTGGGAATTAGGTAGATTTACTACCAATACCCTGTTAGGACTCCTAGGTTTGAGATAAAGGAGATCAGAGCTTGTTCGGGAAAAAGAATAGCAATATCAAATTTTATCAAGACCTAGATTGGTGCCATAGAGCTAATTAATTCATGTACACCATTGACAATTTTCCAAACATTTGGCGAGCACTGTGCAGGAACTATATAGAGGTAACTAAAAGAATGCAAAAATAAGCGATTTGGGGGAAAAGTAAGACCCCTATGGGATAACAGAAGAACATGTATCCATTGACCGTCCTCAATATCCCTGACATTACGAGGAACAGGGGCACATTCAATGTTTACCCAGTTTGGAATATTGTAGAACTTCCTAAACTTAGTTATCGACCTATTGCCTATTTTTTCCATCAGAAAAAAGAAACCCTAGTATCGATAATGAGGAAATTCCAATAAAAAAAAGGAGGAGTTTGAAGAACTTACGAAGTGAGAATCAGCTTGAGACGATGCAAAGCCACAAGAAGAAAAGATGAGAAGATAAGGAAGAAGCTTAAAGGCGAAAGACGAGACCTAGAAGTGAGAAAGCACAGTAAGGAGTTGGAGAAATATTGAGAATGCAAAGAAGTTGCAAGCAACGTCAGGAAATGGCTTCTCCAAACTAGTTTAAACCCTCTCAATCATGATGCACAGGAAACGAAGTAAATCTACTGCCTGAATCTACTCAAGAGAGACGCTTCAATCCCAAAGTGCTATGTGATTCACAAAAATGCCATTAAGGCTATTATGTAAAATTATTGAGCCCAAATTGTGACCCAAAAATTTTAGGTGTAGTTGTGGGTACCTCGATTAACCATTCTGACCCAGATGAGTAGCCCGATTAAGTTCGGCCCAAAGTCTAAAGGCCTCGTGCATAACTAATCCACTTATGACGCATTCAGCCCCTAAAATATCTCAAGAGATATTCGAGGGATCATGGGTAAACGTGGAGAAGTCCAATACCCCTACTCTCCGAGAAATGACATGTACATATTTAACCCTCAGGCCGGGGTAAAGGACATGCAATTTGTAAACACTCCCCCGGAGTAAAGAGAAATAAGAAACACAGAGCACCACCGTGGACGTAGGACATTTTGCTGAACCACGTACATCTTGTGTCGTATGTGATTATATTTATTTTTGTGTTCTTTATTTATTCTGGTGATCGCATTTGCTTATTATTTTTGTGTTGAGATTTATTGTCACCACAATGACTATAACAAATCTTTGTTGTTGGACCGTTCTTTTGCATCTATAGTGAATTGGTGAGGTGTTGGAAGTGGAGCCAAATCCAATAGACTGATTGGATTTCTCTCATAAATCAATTTCAAATGGCCTCGAACCTGTAGTTTGACTTGAAGATTTCTTAGAAGAAAATTTATCTTGTGCTAAGATAAGATCCCACTTTCGAAAGTTACTTCCCACTAATATCCTCAATATATTTTTTAAGCTTCATTTCACAACTTCAGTTTGTACATTAGTTTGTGGATGATGAGATGAACTAAATGGAAAACTATTTCTAAACTTTCTCTACAATGTGCGCCAAAAGTGACTCACAAACATTGCATCTCTATTAGAAGTGATGGTCTTTGGAATACCACATAGCTTGAAAATTTCGTGACAGCAAATATCAATAATATGTTTCTTTGAGTTCAAGGCAACCCAACAAAAAAGTGTAAACTTACATCTTCCCAATGAGCTAATGGAACAGGCATGTGACTGAAATTGCTCAGTTATATAGCTTAGGTGTTAATCCGTGAAATACACTCCGATATATAATCACATAACACAGGTTAGAACTACAACTAGGCCAACAGTCTATTACTTTCCATTTTTTCGTTTTGATAACTAAATCTTAAGTGAGCCTGCAAGATTTAATACGTAAAAGAGAAGCACACAACCATAATGTGGCAATGTATAAGGAAATCCCAAATGGGAAGAACATTGGACGTCCAGACCTAGACAAAATCAACTACGGATATAGTTTTATAAAAAGGCACAAAAGGCTTACAAACTTGACCCTAGAAGTGTCGTTGATGACATCTCCAATGTCTCGGTATGCACCGAAAGCCTTCACCGTCTCAAACCGTGCAGAGTCCAGCACACAAAGTGATGATAATAGTAAGATGATGATTTTTTAAGTTTAAGCTCTTGGAAAATGATGAACAAAGATCATGTAAAAGTTGGAGAGTACTTTTTAAAAGTGTTTTTGGCTTTTCTCAAGTCATAAAATAGGTTCTCATCAATTTTCTCATGACCACCTTATGTATAAGAAGAAGGGAAGTACTGGAGCATGGAGGTTTGTTAGGAAAACTGCATAAAAACTATCATTTTGAAAAAACTTCTCCGGTCGTTCGAACGATATGACGACTTATTCAAATGACATGATCAATGTCGTTTGAACAAGAAAGAAACTAGGCCTTAAAATAAGATATCAAAACAAATGAAAGGACCTCGTTAGATTCTCATTAGAAGTCGTTCGAATGACATATATGAATCTCATTCGAACATGCAACTAACGAGGGTATCTAGCGGCATGTCAATAGAGGGTAAAATATATCTCGCGAGACGTGTCTTTTTAACGACCTCGTTCGAATGAGGTATCAAACCTCATTCGAACGAGGTACTAAACCTCATTAGAACGACCTTAGCAGGTAGAAAACTAAATTAAGGTTTAAAGATATTTTTATATAAAAGGAAGACATTTAATAAGAACTCTCCAACAAGTTAAAAAACGGGTCATATACCTTTGGGAAATGTGAGCGATCAGATTATATCTTTGATGTGACATGAAATCCCAGTAGCTCCTATTCTTCAATGCACGTTATGATATGACAACCTAAATAGTCTAAATATTTTATTTAATAGAAATAACCAATACCACAAGTTGACTCAATGTGAAAATTTTTCCTTACAAATCTCCCCCTTTGGCTATTCAGGGACAAAACATAAAAGGAATAAAAATTTGCTATGCCAAGTCATCAAACTGATTTCAATGCCCATCCCCATACCCAAAAAGAAATTGAACACTCGACTCCCTAAAAACCTAGCAGCGTCTTGACAAGCATGATCCAATAATACGACAATATGGCCTACACACATGAAAATAACAAATACCGTGACGCGCATGTGTGGAAATAATAATAAACATTCAATTAAATATCAAATTACGACAGGGCTCCCCCTAATTATGTTCTCACCCTTTTTGCCTGGAAAAGACAAAGTGATAGAACAATACCTGTAATGTTAATGATACGGTACATTAAGCATAATAAAAACATACAGTGGAGCACTAACACGAGAAATAAAAATCAGCAAGCACAACAAGAATAGAGTGAGATAAAATAAGTGGATAAAGAACCAATAATCAAAATATATGCCAACAATTAGAAATATCCAAAGAAAATGCTAAAAGGAAACAATATTCTATATATAAGTACAAATGAAAAACAAAAATGAATAAACTTTAAAAATTCTCTCTCATAAGTATAAGAGATAGAAAAGACTATAAGATCAGAAATCACTAGGCCGAATAATCTCGAGCATTATCAATAGAAACATCTCTATGTGAGGGTATGGAACTCGAAGAACCTATTCCGCGATGTATCTCGTCACGGTGAAGCTCGTCAAAATGCGACATAATAAAAGAATATAAATGCGCTTGGGCCTCTTCTTTGTGGGCCTGGGCCTCATCTGCATTCTCTCTCTCTCTCTCTGCATTGATGAAAACAACTCCTGCATCAAAGCCCTGTCCTGATGATCCTCCTTAGCCATTTACTCGACCTATAAATGCATCAACATAAGCTCCTTTGACTCAGATGGGGAATGGTGACGAGAGGTAGATGGTCTGGACAGAATAGGAGGGGGTAGGAGAGTAGGATGACTCAAAATGTGACAGAGTGGTATCAGTCGTGATGAGAGGGACATGACTCCGAGATAGGCCAATAGACTAAGTGTCTATGGACTGATAACGAGTCTCATAAATTTTGGTAGGAAGGAGAGGACAACCAACATCAAGACACTGTCGAGTGACTAATGCGAAAAATGGTAAGGCATGTATGGCAAGAGTAGAAGGAGAGATCCAAATAGCTTGAAGAGCACCAAAAATATGGTCTAGAAGGTCGATGGATGCCCCAATGCTGATAACATACATCAGACATGGGTGATCGGTCATTGAGTATGGTTTATGTGTGGAATAAGACATATACAAACAATATAATTAAGGATCCTGAAATCATCTTTGAGGTTCCATTAAAGGCAGCCTGAAAGACAACATTAAGGTCGGGTCTAGCCTCGTCGGGCCAAGGGTAGGTCGGGTTGGTCTCCCGGGGCAAATCGACTAAATAGGCAATCTAGTCGGCGATAGTAAGAATTTCCTTAACCCTAACTTTAGAAACGAGACCTCGATCACAAACTATCATATCAAAGAAGAACTCCCGAATAAGGTTGGGGTAAATAGGATCTCGAAGGTTAAAAATGAGATCTAAACCTCGATGTGCTTGTCAGGTAAAAATAATGGATCTCGATAGAGCAACTAGGTTAAATATTATTTCCCTAATGATAGACCTAGTGGGGTAACCTAAGGTGTAGAAGAGGGTTTAATTTGCGCGTGTCTTCCAACGAAGTCGTATGTTAGGGACCGTTGAGTTATCATCCGAGGAGTGTTCCTCTTCAGACTCCACAACACGCCTATTATACCTATTACAAGACATATAGAAAAATGAAATAGAGGGATAGATAATAGGAGTCTATCTAACTTCTAAACCCTACCCAATAGCACCAATCGAAACACTAAAACTAATCAACGACAACAACTAGTTCCCAATCTCCATAAAAAAACAAATATATTTTATATAAGGCCCAAATAAAATATCCTAAGAAAAAAATTAAATGTTATTTCATGAAATTTTTACAAGAGTTATAAGGTAAAAGTTATGCCAAAAAAAATCACGAAGTGTCATTTAACTGGGGAAAATAATTTTTTTTTGATGTTTTTCTTAAAAATTACTACTATATACAAAATAACCCCAAAATGACATTTCAATTTTCATTTGGGTTGGGTTAGGATTGGAAAAAAAATAGATACAATACAAAAACAATGTTGCATGTTTAAAATGGAACCCAACAGTTATGAACTCGTAAAAAAGAAAAAAAAGAAAATGATATAGGGGAGGTGATGAGATAATACCTCAAAGAAGAGCTCCAAAAACCAAAAGCCTCTAGGTGAAATGATATTGTTTGTGAAATGGAGGATGGAAATATATATGTGGTTTTAATAATGGAGGAAAGGGAAGATTGTGGGATATAAAGATGAAGGGAGTGGAGAGTTATGGGTTTTGACAAATGAGTGAATATAGGAAGAGAAAACGGACTATTTGACCAAGTAAGAGAAAATGAAATGGCAAAAAAAAAATAAGAAACCAACCGAGAAGTCAGGGCTGAACAAAGAGGTGCCACGTTTGAATCTTGTTAGTAGTCATTCTAACAACCTTTTAAAATGGCAAAAACTTAGAAAAAATAGAAATAGAGAAAAAAGAGAGAGAAAAGGAAGTAGGGAAAGTAAGGAAAAATTACTTAGCCTAAACTTATATTAGGGAATGTAAAAAATATTTGTAACATGAAAATGGAATGTATGGGCATGAACAAACGGAATAGGAGCATCGCCTAAGATAATGTACAAGTTCAAAATGCCAAATAATATTCCTAAAAACTAAGCACTCAAATCAACCTTGTGACAATAAAGGGGAACTCAACTGGAGTCAAATCACTTTAGCAAAAAGGCCTAGAAGTTCGATGATTATCCGGCTAATAGAATCACCTAAAACGCATTATTTTCACTTATTGCATAAATCCATTGATCTTTGACTTATATCACCCTCAAATGCAATTATTTATGAATCTTACACAATATAATGAAGGTTCATATTGAACTTTTCTATTGAAGCATCAATGAAGAATAAATATTGGCCTTCCCAATTCTGTTTTTATATGTCGTATGATCTTTTAGTCTCTTCTTTAATGGTGGCTTTTAACACAAAAGAGTTTGCTCTTTTCATAGCCCATTTCCATTGCTCACACAATTTGATACGATCTATTAAATGGGAAGTGTTTCTTACATGCACAATTTATTTATATATAGTTTATGATCATTAGGTGACAAAATTGATTAGACAATACCTTACTTCAACTAGCATAGGTAAAGCGCGATTAACATCTTAAAGAATCCGTGAGAGGTGTGATAACTTGGACTTTTGTATGTTTGTCATTGTTGTCAGGACAAGCTAATCAATTCTTTTATCACCTATAAAAAAATAATAACAAATAGAATAGAGGTAAGTTAGGATGTCAATCCATCTCTAAGGAGTGAAACAAATGAAAGTAATGTAAATCATTTTTTTTTACTTTTTCTATTTTTTGTAGCTTTTTTTTATATTAAAACAATTTCCATGGGATGATGGGATAACTAAACTAATGAAATAATTGTACTAAACTAAAAGGAAAGTCTAATGAAATAACGAAAAAGTGTGATGAACAATGAGTGAAATATAACCAAATAAAATGTAAAATATTAGATTAGTGAGGAAATAAAAGTGAGGACTAACAAGGGATATGATGACACCATATATTCTAGTTAATCAAAATTAATTAATTCATTAAAATTAATTATCCCGAGTTAGTATCAAAATCACAAACCAACTCTCGTTGTAAATCTTTAGTGTTAACGTATGTACCCAATAACTTAGAGACACCAACCTCGGCCAAGGAGGTGGCCGAGGTTAGAAGGGCCCCAAATTGGCAACTAGCGGTCTCGTCCTAAGCAAGGTTGGCCATGGATGACATTACTAGTTGCCTCACAGTCAGACTACAGCTGAGGTCTTCATGATCCATCTGGACAATTATCGATCAGGTCGGCAGAAGCCGACATCACGCCTCCATCATATAGTAACCTCGACTGGGTGTAAGCCAAGGGAACAGGGATAACACAATTATCGTAATCAGCCTCGGCTGGGAATCAACGGACGTTCCAACTACTCTTACATAACCCCGGCCCATGCCGACATTATAACTCCACATGTCTCACCTCGGCTTCCTTACTGAGCCGAGACCATCATGAATAATCTCGAATTGGGCAGCAGCCTGACTTCACCAACGAAGATAGCCGAGCCTTTACTCGCATATGTGTGGCTGGGAACACGTGTACTAAAATCAGTTGTAACAAATTATTAACCCTCACGTGGGGGAATATTTCATCATCATTATCTACATGTGACAGTGACAGATGTCTTCATCTGATTGGCTAGATCAACACGCACATGCTCATGGCATACAGGGGGCTGCATTACACCCCCGACTATATATACTTGCCTTCTCCTACATGGAGGGGGATCCAAAATTAACAACCCTAGCTGAAACTCTGTCCAATTACACAGTAGAGAGAGAAAGCTTGAGAGATTGTATCCATAGCCGTTAGTGCCTTATTTCGGTGATCTTACTCACTCACTTTCATAGTGGACATAGGCCTGATTGGCTGAACCACTTAAACATTTGTGTTCATCCTCTTTTCCTCGTCTCTATCTCTTATACTTGAGCTACCATTGTTATCATTGATTTGAGCTTACGAACACCTTGAAGGGTGGTGCTGTTTCCAGCATCATCATTTTGGCGCCGTCTATGGGAATCGAGAAGCTATCTCTTCCTCATTTTTTGCTTAACCTCACCGGAGACTCTGGTGGTGAACCAGACCTCACCCCTTGTGTGGAGCTGCTTCACCATTGAAAAAGGTCCATTAAGGTACAAAGCTCATCTACTCCACAAGCTCTTTAGTGTTAATGTATGGCACCGAAATTACCACCACCTCTTCCACCGCCTGGTGCTGGAGGACCTAGTTCCAGCCAGGCACCGCCTCAGTTCGAAATGGCGGAGGTGGCAGCGACCTTGAGGTCTTTGGATGCAACACAATAAGCAATGAATGGGCAATTTTCACAACTCAGTCAAAACATGATGAGACCACCTGGGGTCTCACCGGAGATGATTACTTCGGAGGACGCTCAGCCCCATCCTGATTCCAGGGGACCAACCCAGGCACCGCGGAAAGAACAACCTACACCTCAGTGGAGGAGGGACGTTGCTGACCCTAGGCATTTGTGTTTGGGGAGGCAAGGACACCCTTGCCCTGAGGATAGGTATGATGATTTGGAGGCAGAAGATGCTCCAGAAGATTATTGGGAGCCGTATGAGGTTTCAAATAACACAGTGCGTCTTATCCAGCAGAGCCGAGGTTATGGAGATAGAAGAGGTAAAGAAGCCCAACAAAGAGGATCATCTTTTAATCGATTGAGCAGAGGTTCGGCCTATGAAAGGCTGGCCCAGTAAATAACCTAAGACAGAGGTTGTCAAGGTTGAAAAGTGCATCAGGCTCACAATGGGAAGATGGACAACGTCGGCCTCATCAAGGCTGACCCCACATTGGATGAGGTAGAGACCAGGAAGAGGTCAACAACCGACATTGTGCTGCAGCTGGGGAACCCTCAGACCACCCCTTGGAGGTGGTCGGGGACAACCTCGGCCAGACCGATGTTGCGAGGCCATGGAATAACTCTATCCAACGTCTTGAAGAAAAGATAGGAGATCTCATCAAAAGCCGGGACCCACTGTAGAGAGGTTTCTCAGAAGTCTCCCTATTCGTGGCTAGGATACTGACTTTTCCAACCCCTACTAAGTTCAAACCGCCCACGGTGTCTCCGAAGTATGACGGTAGCTGATCGGGCAAAAAAGGTGTGTTCGTGTGAGGACACAATCGTTGTCTGTTTCGCCGCCGCGATACAAAGAAAACCTAAGCTACTACTACACTTGACAAGCAAGCACAGCGGTAAGTCGGGTGTCGTAAGAAATCCACAGGGAGTGATTAAATTTTAGATTTTAATTGTTTAATTACTTTAGGAATAAAAGTGGTGTAAAATAAATAAAAGAAAAGGTGATAGGGTGGTTATGGTGACAAAAGAAAAGAATAAGTTACGCTACACAAAGTAAAGCGAGGATCGGGATCACATTCCACCACACGGGCTAAACAACTACTAATTAGAATTACGATTCGAAAACATTTAATCGAGCATTTACAATTAAGCATAAACATCACACAAGAAGAATTTTAACCCAAAGTTGCGAGATTAAACATTTAACTGAAAATGGTCACACGCGGATTAAATTCGGATTATCGCTATAAACACTAAAGTTGCGTGACAAATAAAGTTAAACGCATAACAATCCAACTTTAATACACGCGGTTTCAATTAAATGCAATTTTACACGAAACCCTAACTTTCGAGGTCCAAACCCAAAAATGGCGGAAACACAATCCCGACCCTATTTATCTAAGGGTACGTCATGAATTAAACTAAGAAAGCAAGAAATAAAGCAAGTAAACCTAATTATGAAAGCATGAAAATTACACTAGAAAGCAAGAATTAATGGAAAACAAACTATATTAATGGTAGGGAAGATGAATAGTTAACATACAAACCAATTGGGTTGTCAATCCAAAGAGAATGGAAGAAGAACCATCCAAAACCCCAAAACCCTAACTAAAACTAACCTAAAAACGTTCACCCAACTTAATACAATGTTTCTCTATATATACCCAACCAAAAACCAACTTAAAAATACAGATTTTCGGACTTTTCCTGTAGCCGAATCGATTCGGTAAAGGACCGAATCGATTTGGAAACAGGGGAAGCAAATAACTGGCATTCTGGTGCAAACCGAATCGATTCGGTTTTGGGCCGAATCGATTCGCAAGCACCAGGTCTGAATCTAGAGCTTTGTCCTGTTTTACGGAAAATGCCGCCATTTCTTCGTTATAGCTCGGAATGAGGCACGATCGGAGGCTACGCGAAGATAACTCAGAGGACTAAGAAGACATTGGGCCAAAAAACCAAAATATGAAATGAATAAAATGCCCTTGAATGTGACCTTGAGTGTCCTTTTATAGTAAAAACCATCCTAAAAATGCCATAACTCCATCGATACAACTCGGAATCATGCACCGTTAGCGGCCACACGAAGAGAAATCAAAGGGATTCAAATTCCGTGAAGAGATCGGGATTCAAACCCGAATGCTGGAATTACTAAAATGCCCCCGAAGCTGCAAAAGTCGACGAAACATTTCCGGAAAGCGTCCGAACTTCATACTAAACATCCAAATACCTACAAAAGCTCAATTAACCCATGCAAAACATGTTAACATAGAAATCCGAGGTTTTTTGGTTAACGAGCATAAGTATAGGGATTAAGATACCCAAGGGGGCTAATAAGGCGTAGGTTAACGGGTGAAATACGCAATATTTGCGTCGTATCACACCCCCTAACTTACACATTGCTAGTCCCTAGAAATGAAATAGGAAACAACAAGAACTACAAGAAAACCAAAAGCAGGATACAAGTACAAAATGGGATGAAAAAGTAATAAAAAGATAAGGCCACTTTCGCGGGCGAACGATTGCATTTAGCATATACAATAAGCCGTTAAACCCCTAGGTTACCCTAGTGGACGAGTGTCGTCTCGTGAGGGTTTTCAGAGATGGTACCCACAAACATCACATGGTTTCCTCAAAATATGCCCAACCCAACATGCAACAAGCCCAACAATGGCGAAAAGGATTTCATACGCATTATTAGCAAAGTGAATGAATTCACACAAAAGTCCAAATCATTAACATTATAGAATGCACCTCATAGAATAAAAACCTTAAAAGTGGGAGGGGGGAAAGCACATGCATAGTGTGATTTGGTGAAAAACTTAAATAAACCGGATAAACATAAAGGCATGCATATATTCAATCCTCACGGGCATTACGCTCAACAAATGAATTCACTATGAAAAGGGAGGTAATACACGGGACATGTGGGCATAAAGAGTAAATGTAAATGGAAACTAGGCCGCGCACATGTCACAAATGAGGAACGCTATATAGGAAATGAAAAACTTGCAATCTCAATGAAAGGATACCGCACACTAAAAGAGGCAAAATGCATTTTCACAGATTATCAAAACTATTTAAACTTTTGAATTACATCAACCTAAGATCACATAGGACTTGTAATAGGGTTGTAATGTAGGATAGGCTAGGGTGCGAAATAAAGGAATGTATGTACGGATTCAAAGTGTTCGGGATGAAAACTCGGGATAATGGAAAAATGCGAGCAATATCAAAAATTGGAAAACAAGTTCCAAAACAAGCATTAAATGTATCATTTGGAGAGTAATCAAAGCTTATTGAACTATATACACAACATGTACAACTTTCTCTTTTCTTTTTCTTTTCTTTTCTTCTTTTTCTCATGTTTTCTTTTTCTTTCTCTTTTTCTTCACTTTTTTCACATCTCTTTTCTTTTCATCACTCTTATCAAACTCTCATATGCCTAAAATTGCAACCGCAATACAACAACAACATTCAATCCCAAGTAACATTCCAAACAAAGGTATGTAAGGTGTATGTATGGCTTAAAACTCCAATTTGGAGTTGGTTATGGGATTTTGGGTAATGAAACGAAAGGCTAGTATTTAGGCACAAAGGGGTTGACTAGGGAAACATATATGGTGAGGTCAAGGCTAATATGGGTGATATAACAAAGATTGACTATGATCATTTCACAAAGTTTACGCAATTCTCAATTCAAAACAATATATGAAAATCATGATCAAGTAACACATTTCAAGCATGAACTCAATTAATGAACGATCAAATGAAAGAATAGAGATATTACCAACGAATTCAACGTTTTCAATGAGAAAAGAATAGTGTATAACACTCACAAACGACCAAAGGTACAAAGCTTACTCGGTGTAAGTATGTACAATGCAACAAAAGATTCCCGAGTTATAAAAATCTTAAACCAAATCAATAGAATAAGGAAAGTGCATATGCTCATGGGATAAAGTTTAATTCATGAAGTTATTCACAATATCAATGATTTGAGGACTAAAGTCTAATAACTTCTAAAATCGAGAACATGCATCATTGAGTTGTCTATTGGATCGGGCAATTATTGAAATTTATCACTGGAAACAAGGCAAAATACCCAACAAAGGAGAAAAAAGAAAGAAAATATTTTTGAAAATTTTCAAATTTTTCACAAAAAGGCATACTTAGTAACTAAATGTGAGCAAATCCATGGACTACACATGAAATGGATAGAATATCCTACACCCCCTAACTTAAATGTTGCATTGTCCTCAATGCACATTAAGAACACAACACAAAGAGAGGAAAATAACAATATTACCCAAAATTGGAGCGATCTCCATAAGCATGAGTCCAATGAAATCTACAAAACAAGTTAGTACCGAGCATAGCAAAAACAAATAACAAAAATTTAACTAATTACACTAGACTAAATTACAAGGAAAGAAAAATAGGAAAGAAAGAAAATTAAAAAGCTAATTATTTACAACCTACTATTTACGCTTCACACTAACTATACACTAGAAGTCTAAATAGTTGAGGGTCCACCCAAACATGGATTTGACTTTGAAAGATCAACGGTGGACCCTCCAAAAGGAACATGCCTCCCGGAAAATAAGAATTCCGTTTGAACAACGGAAGGCATGTGGGTGGTGAAAAAAGTGAACCATCGCCAATTTGAAATTTTGGGCGGACGATGGGGGATTTGGATAATAAGGGGGGAAGGTACACTAGAGATCCAAGAAAAATCGATTCATCTCCCAAAGGTTTTTCAAATGGAATGGGAGATGGTGTACACATGAGGATAACATCCATCGAAAACAAGTCCGGCAAGGAGTCCTCATCGAAAAAAAATGTAGACGTTTTAAAAGTTTCTACCGACTCATAGGAATCAACCGGTAATTCTAATGGTTCGATCACGGAAAACGAATATGGTGATGAAAAAAATTCAATCTCAATCGACTCATCGTCGGAAGGAGATTGAATTTCGGGGGAGAAATACGAACACTCGATGAGAAATTCTTCAAAAAATTTAGGTGAAACACAAGTTTCCACCTTCTCGTTGTTTTGTGCATAAGAATTCATCTCATCGCAAAGTGACCCAAGTCTCATTCCAGCATCATTTAGGCTTTCCAAACCTTGGGAGTAAAGAAGCAAAGTCTCCTCCAAAGTAGGCTTCCTCAGCTCAAGAGCCTCGGACTCCTCATTTGGTTGAAACTCGTCTTCGAAAGTAATGAAATAAGAATCGTCATTGGATTCGAATAATGAATCCAACTCAAGCTCCCAATAACGATTTTCATTCCGATAAATGTTTTCAAGTCTTTCATTTTCAAGAAAATCTTGAAAATGGAAAACTTGAAAACTATCCCCAAAGTAAGAATCATTAGAATGACCGCTATAACTATAATAGTAGGACATGATTACCTCATTGTTTGCAGATGGAGAATCCAAGAAATAAAGTGAGCAACCGCGAATCAAAGTTTCTTAGCACTCAAGTATGCTATCCTGCAAAAAAGGTTAAAACAAATAATACAAATACAAAAGGAAAAATACTACGAAATAATAAAACAATTACTATCTAAAATACACTCCCCGGCAACGACGCCATTTTGTGACCGCGCGGAAAAAGTGTGTTCGTGTGAGGACACAATCGTTGTCTGTTTCGCCGCCGCGATACAAAGAAAACCTAAGCTACTACTACACTTGACAAGCAAGCACAACGGTAAGTCGGGTGTCGTAAGAAATCCACAGGGAGTGATTAAATTTTAGATTTTAATTGTTTAATTACTTCAGGAATAAAAGTGGTGTAAAATAAATAAAAGAAAAGGTGATAGGGTGGTTATAGTGACAAAAGAAAAGAATAAGTTACGCTACACAAAAGTAAAGCGAGGATTGGGATCGCATTCCACCACACGGGCTAAACAACTACTAATTAGAATTACGATTCGAAAACATTTAATCGAGCATTTACAATTAAGCATAAACATCACACAAGAAGGAATTTAACCCAAAGTTGCGAGATTAAACATTTATCTGAAAATGGTCACACGCGGATTAAATTCGGATTATCGCTATAAACACTAAAGTTGCGTGACAAATAAAGTTAAACGCATAACAATCCAACTTTAATATACGCGGTTTCAATTAAATGCAATTTTACACGAAACCCTAACTTTCGAGGTCCAAACTCGAAAATGGCGGAAACACAATCCCGACCCTATTTATCTAAGGGTACGTCATGAATTAAACTAAATTAAACTAAGAAAGCAAGAAATAAAGCAAGTAAACCTAATTATGAAAGCATGAAAATTACACTAGAAAGCAAGAATTAATGGAAAACAAACTATATTAATGGTAGGGAAGATGAATAGTTAACATACAAACCAATTGGGTTGTCAATCCAAAGAGAATGGAAGAAGAACCATCCAAAACCCCAAAACCCTAACTAAAACTAACCTAAAAACGTTCACCCAACTTAATACAATGTTTCTCTATATATACCCAACCAAAAACCAACTTAAAAATACAGATTTTCGGACTTTTCCTGTAGCCGAATCGATTCGGTAAAGGACCGAATCGATTTGGAAACAGGGGAAGCAAATAACTGGCATTCTGGTGCAAACCAAATCGATTCGGTTTTGGGCCGAATCGATTCGCAAGCACCAGGTCTGAATCTAGAGCTTTGTCCTGTTTTACGGAAAATGCCGCCATTTCTTCGTTATAGCTCGGAATGAGGCACGGTCGGAGTCTACGCGAAGATAACTCAGAGGACTAAGAAGACATTGGGCCAAAAAACCAAAATATGAAATGAATAAAATGACCTTGAATGTGACCTTGAGTGTCCTTTTACAGTAAAAACCATCCTAAAAATGCCGTAACTCCATCGATACAACTCGGAATCATGCACCGTTAGCGGCCACGCGAAGAGAAATCAAAGGGATTCAAATTCCGTGAAGAGCTCGGGATTCAAACCCGAATGCTGGAATTACTAAAATGCCCCCGAAGCTGCAAAAGTCGACGAAACATTTCCGGAAAGCGTCCAAACTTCATACTAAGCATCCAAATACCTACAAAAGCTCAATTAACCCCTGCAAAACATGTTAACATAGAAATCCGAGGTTTCTGGTTAACGAGCATAAGTATAGGGATTAAGATACCCAAGGGGGCTAATAAGGCGTAGGTTAACGGGTGAAATACGCAATATTTGCGTCGTATCACACCCCCTAACTTACACATTGCTAGTCCCTAGAAATGAAATAGGAAACAACAAGAACTACAAGAAAACCAAAAGCAGGATACAAGTACAAAATGGGATGAAAAAGTAATAAAAAGATAAGGCCACTTTCGCGGGCGAACGATTGCATTTAGCATATACAATAAGCCGTTAAACCCCTAGGTTACCCTAGTGGACGAGTGTCGTATCGTGAGGGTTTTCAGAGATGGTACCCACAAACATCACATGGTTTCCTCAAAATATGCCCAACCCAACATGCAACAAGCCCAACAATGGCGAAAAGGATTTCATACGCATTATTAGCAAAGTGAATGAATTCACACAAAAGTCCAAATCATTAACATTATAGAATGCACCTCATAGAATTGAAACCTTAAAAGTGGGAGGGGGGAAAGCACATGCATAGTGTGATTTGGTGAAAAACTTAAATAAACCGGATAAACATAAAGGCATGCATATATTCAATCCTCACGGGCATTACGCTCAACAAATGAATTCACTATGAAAAGGGAGGTAATACACGGGACATGTGGGCATAAAGAGTAAATGTAAATGGAAACTAGGCCGCGTACATGTCACAAATGAGGAACGCTATATAGGAAATGAAAAACTTGCAATCTCAATGAAAGGATACCGCACACTAAAAGAGGCAAAATGCATTTTCACAGATTATCAAAACTATTTAAACTTTTGAATTACATCAACCTAAGATCACATAGGACTTGTAATAGGGTTGTAATGTAGGATAGGCTAGGGTGCGAAATAAAGGAATGTATGTACGGATTCAAAGTGTTCGGGATGAAAACTCGGGATAATGGAAAAATGCGGGCAATATCAAAAATTGGAAAACTAGTTCCAAAACAAGCATTAAATGTATCATTTGGAGAGTAATCAAAGCTTATTGAACTATATACACAACATATACAACTTTCTCTTTTCTTTTTCTTTTCTTTTTCTTTTCTTTTCTTCTTTTTCTCATGTTTTCTTTTGCTTTCTCTTTTTCTTCACTTTTTTCACATCTCTTTTCTTTTCATCACTCTTATCAAACTCTCATATGCCTAAAATTGCAACCGTAATACAACAACAACATTCAATCCCAAGTAACATTCCAAACAAAGGTATGTAAGGTGTATGTATGGCTTAAAACTCCAATTTGGAGTTGGTTATGGGATTTTGGGTAATGAAACGAAAGGCTAGTATTTAGGCACAAAGGGGTTGACTAGGGAAACATATATGGTGAGGTCAAGGCTAATATGGGTGATATAACAAAGATTGCCTATGATCATTTCACAAAGTTTACGCAATTCTCAAGTCAAAACAATATATGAAAATCATGATCAAGTAACACATTTCAAGCATGAACTCAATTAATGAACGATCAAATGAAAGAATAGAGAGATTACCAACGAATTCAACGTTTTCAATGAGAAAAGAATAGTGTATAACATTCACAAACGACCAAAGGTACAAAGCTTACTCGGTGTAAGTATATACAATGCAACAAAAGATTCCCGAGTTATAAAAATCTTAAACCAAATCAATAGAACAAGGAAAGTGCATATGCTCATGGGATAAAGTTTAATTCATGAAGTTATTCACAATATCAATGATTTGAGGACTAAAGTCTAATAACTTCTAAAATCGAGAAGATGCATCATTGAGTTGGCTATTGGATCGGGCAATTATTGAAATTTATCACTGGAAACAAGGCAAAATACCCAACAAAGGAGAAAAAAGAAAGAAAATATTTTTGAAAATTTTCAAATTTTTCACAAAAAGGCATACTTAGTAACTAAATGTGAGCAAATCCATGGACTACACATGAAATGGATAGAATATCCTACACCCCCTAACTTAAATGTTGCATTGTCCTCAATGCGCATTAAGAACACAACACAAAGAGAGGAAAATAACGATATTACCCAAAATTGGAGCGATCTCCATAAGCATGAGTCCAATGAAATCTACAAAACAAGTTAGTACCGAGCATAGCAAAAACAAATAACAAAAATTTAACTAATTACACTAGACTAAATTACAAGGAAAGAAAAATAGGAAAGAAAGAAAATTAAAAAGCTAACTATTTACAACCTACTATTTACGCTTCACACTAACTATACACTAGAAGTCTAAATAGTTGAGGGTCCACCCAAACATGGATTTGACTTTGAAAGATCAACGGTGGACCCTCCAAAAGGAACATGCCTCCCGGAAAATAAGAATTCCGTTTGAACAACGGAAGGCATGTGGGTGGTGAAAAAAGTGAACCATCGCCAATTTGAAATTTTGGGCGGACGATGGGGGATTTGGATAATAAGGGGGGAAGGTACACTAGAGATCCAAGAAAAATCGATTCATCTCCCAAAGGTTTTTCAAATGGAATGGGAGATGGTGTACACATGAGGATAACATCCATCGAAAACAAGTCCGGCAAGGAGTCCTCATCGGAAAAAAATGTAGACGTTTTAAAAGTTTCTACCGACTCATAGGAATCAATCGGTAATTCTAATGGTTCGATCACGGAAAACGAATATGGTGATGAAAAAAAATTCAATCTCAGAATATGAAATGACTAAAATTTTACTCATATATGTGTGGCTGGGAACACATGTACTAAAATCAGTTGTAAAAAATTATTAACCCTCACGTGGGGGAATATTTCATTATCATTCTCTACATGTGACACTGACAGATGTCTTCATCAGATTGGCTAGATCAACACGCAAATGCTCATGGCATGCAGTGGGGGTGCATTACACCCCCACACTATATATACTTTCCTTCTCCTACATGGAGGGGGATCCAAAATTAACAACCCTAGCTGAAACTCTGTCCAATTACACAGTAGAGAGAGAAAGATTGAGAGATTGTATCCATGGCCGTTAGTGCCTTATTTCGATGATCTTACTCACTCACTAGCACAGTGGACGTAGACCTGATTGTCTGAACCACTTGAACATTTGTGTTCATCCTCTTTTCCTCATCTCTATCTCTTATACTTGTATATACTTGAGCTACCATTATTATCATTGATTTGAGCCTACGAACACCTTGAAGGGTGGTACTGTTTCCAGCACCATCAACCATATATTCTAGTTAATCAAAATTAATTAATTCATTAAAATTAATTATCACAAGTTAGTATCAAAATCACAAACCAACTCTCGTTGCAAATGTAATTTTAATAATAGCATTTTAGAAAATTAAATTCAACACTCCTACAACTCTTGAAAAGTAGATCTAAACTTCATTTAATAAGTCACCCACTAGGATCGATTTTTTAAATTAGTTAAAATCATGAAAACTAGCATAGAGTTGAAATTCAAAGAAATAAATTCACATTTTCGAAAAACGTATCTCTAGTTCGATTGTATAATGGAAAATAAGGCTAGAAATTCGATTTTCTCTAAAAAAATATTTACCCTCTCTCGAGGCATAAATTAAAATGTAAGGTTGCAAAGTTAATCATAAAAGGGACATTTAAGTTAAATAAACTAATTGAAATGAGATTAACATCAAATAATGGGATCACCCCACCCCTTGAAAGGGGATTTAGCCTAACATAATTTTAAATATAATGAGCATTTATTCAAAGGCATTTAAAATAAAAGAGCAGAGAAAGAGAACAAATATTCGAACAAGTTTCCTTGAATTTGACAAATTGAACTCTATCATATTCAATACAATTCAATCACTCAAAACTACTTCTCACAAAACCTCTAAATAAAATAAAAAATACTTATTTACTAGGTGCTTCTCTCTCTAGGGTTGTCTTCTATTTAGGGCTTTCTCCCTTTGTCTTCAAATGGGCCTTCCTTAGTTTTATATTGTGGCATAAGGAGCTCAGAGGTAAAATAGGAAAGCTAAGGTGTGCATGGTAATGATAAGGTGTGATAGGGGCATAAGGGGTAAATATGGTGAGGGTAATGGGATAGTGGGGTGATGAGGGTGTTAGGGGCATTTTTGAAATAAGGGGCAAAAGTCTTTTAAACATGTGGGTTTTGGCCTTGTTTTAATGTTAGGATTATAACAAAAACGTGTATGAGAGTTGGAGAAGGGAAATGGGCATGTAAGGAGGTTTCAACTTAAGCCCGGATAAGAGCAGGTGGGGTTTTTACATGGCAGCTAGTTCGTGGGGCATAGGTCCTCCCAATTTTGGGTTCAAGTTTTAATGGAACTCGGGTTGGTTTTTGGTTTTAGGTTAATGGATCAGCAGGTTTCGGGTATAGTGGTCAAATGGGTATGGGGATGGTGGTGGTCGGGTTTACGGAGTTTAGATGGGGGGTTTGATGGAGTTTTGGGTTACAACAGTTCCTATAGGTCTCTGAGATGGGGGATGGGGTAGGTAGCGGCCGAAGGTGAGGATGGGTCACCAAAGGTGGGATGGCTGCCGGCATTGTTGATTTTGTTTGGGGTTACGGGCCTTCACCAGCTGGTGGTGTCAGGTGATTGATTTGGTGAATGGGTATGGTTGAGAAGATAACAGGTGGGTGTTTAATGGAGGATGGAGATAGAGAAGATAATGATTGGTAGATTCAGGCGTGTGTGTGTGGGGGGGGGGGGGGGGTAGAGGTGTAAGGTATGGGTGAGTGTATGATAGAGTGTGTGTGTGTCTAGATTGTACCTAATAAAAAAAAATAACACTATCTAACTAAAAAAATACAATTAACAAAATTAAAAATTCAAATCTATAAAAATTAAAAATTTAATAAAATAAAACTAAAGAAAATTCAAAATCTATTTAAACTAAAAGATTAAATTTCTAAGCTTAAGACTAAAATAAAATGACACTAACAAGCCTAACCCAATAAAATGTTGGTAAAACTAAACTAATAAAAACTAACTAAAAATAAATAAAATCAAATAACAAAATAAACTTCACACCTAAATATATAAGATACGCATGAATAGATCCTAAAAATATACAAGACTCAAAACAAAGTATAAAAATAAAAAACGACTCAAATAAAAATCTAAAAAATTAATAATAAATAAATATAAAATAAAAGGTGCAAACTAAACACACACGAGGCTCGGGACATTTCTGGACTCGGCTAGGGAATAGGGTAATAGGCACGGGGATTGGGATTTTGGCTCCTTTTTTACCGCATTTTGCCTTGATTTGAAGCGTTTGAACCCGCAAATGACATTTGACCTACAAGATAGCCATATAAGCTCATAAGACCCATTTTTATTGAGAATTTGGAATTAAAAATCGTCTATTCGAAATTTTATTTAAACACTTTTGGGTTCTTATCACACCATCCCTAACCATAACATTGCTAGTCCTCGAGCAAAAATAGAGAGAAAGAAAGATAAGAAACCAAAAGTGTACCACTTTCGCGGGCCCTTGCGATTGCACTTAGCATGTGCAACAAGCCTTTAAACCTATAGGTTTCCCTACAGGACAAAATTGTCTCGTGGGGATTTGTAGGGAATATAGCCCCAAAATTCATTATTTGCAAATGGCAGTTAATCTCTTTTTAAATGTAGAATAATCGCACAATCTATCATGAGATAAATATTTTGAGAATACAAGTTAGAAGTGTAAAAATTTTGCTAAGTGAATACACAAGGCACATCCTTCCTAGGACTCAATGTCTGTGTTGTAAATCAGTCAAAACGGGTCGAATATCATAAGAGTAAGTCCTAGATTGTATTTTCAAAATCAATTCTTAAAATTCAAATCTCATTGGATATAACTCTCTCAAACGAACTGACGAGATCCGGGTAAGTGTATCGCTCTTGTGCGTGAGGATGTGAGTAAATGTAAGCAATGTCAAACATCTCGCACACATATAAGAAAGAACGAACATATTAGAAAGAAAAATGATCTCATGAAAGAATGTTAATCACTATAGTGAGAACGTCGAGTTATTCACCATGTTGACCTTAATTTGTCCGAACACCTAGGGGAAAACATGGATGCTTATGGGTGAGGGGAAAATGAAATGAGAAGGATGGAATGAGATGATGTAGGATGATGATATGATGGATGTTCGAGAAGAGTTTATTACACTTAAGGAACAAATGTCTTTATTTCACAAGAACTTGACTACAAACTTTCTCTTTTTCTTTTCTTCTTGTTTCTTTTTCCACTCCTTTTAAACTTTTTTTTTCTATTTTTCTATTTTTCTATTTTTCTATTTTTTCTTTTCTTTTATATTCTCAACACTCTTCTCTTTTTCAAAATGGTGGGTGGTGGTGGTGGTATGAAAATATGGATGGTAGATGGTAATGATATGGAAAATGAAAGGTGTACGAATGGATTATTATTGATGTAAGAAATTAGATTGTATCTAATTATTTAATCACAGAGAAATAAAATGAGACAAAGACCTTTTAAAGTGATTCATCTTTATAAGAATGGCCTACGTCCACTGTTTTTATTATTGCTGACTGTTTGGGAATTCTCGATTACAAGTTTTTTCAAGAAATTCCGGTCCCCCTTTCAATGAGGGTAATACAATGTATTTATAGCCCTGAGGCTGTAATGTGGAAGGGTAATACATTAAATGATGTAGATGTGAAAGGGTAATGTATTAAATGCCCCTTAAGCGTATACACTGAATGATAAGCATTTAATGAACAGTCAAACTGTTGGTTATCCTGCTATTAATGCTTTGTTCGAGGTGCAGCTCAAACCGCCTAAGCTACTCGAACCGCCTAAGTTCCTAGGTACTCAAAAGTTCCTCGGAGAGTTCTTGTAAGTCGGAGCGTCTGAGTTGGTCGGGGAAGAAGTGTTCCTCGTTGTAGCGTGGTTCCTCGGAGCGTCTGAGTTCCTCGGAAGTGTTTATTGTTGCCACGTAGATTGCCACGTGTCTTCACCCAATTGAGCCATGTCAGCAGACTAAATTTGGTATCAACAGAAGCCCCCAATGTTTCATAGTTCGAAATTTGAGGAGTGTGGAACATTCTTTCTCGACGTATGGCGGTTTTAAATGGTTATCCTGAAATTTAGGAGTGTTTCCTTTGTATTTATTTTTCCTTCCAAATTTGTAGAATCAGGCTTTTTTGAATTTTTGTAACCATCTCGATCTTCGCGTACTTTTTGTCCTTCTAGCCGCCTGTAGCGTAATCGTTTCTTTTTGTAATCATTAACTTTACCGTTTCCTAAGGCAAAGTATTTAAATGTTGTAGAAAATCCCATCGTCTTCTACTTTTTCTAATTTGTATCTTCCAGTTTTCCATCGTCTCTTTCTCTCCTGTGCACTCATCTCTTTCATCGTTCGTTGTCAACAGATCCATTCTTTTTCTGTAAGATATTCTTCCTTCTTCTTCATTTCCTTTATTCATCATGGTTTACCTTGTTGAATCTCTTGATAAATTTCGTTCTGATTTTTCTATTCCTTCATGGGTTGTTTTGGAGGAACTTTCTGAACCTTCTGATTATTTCTGTTTGGCTGAGGGACATTGGTTCCCCAGTCTCTTTGTTGCTGAGTGTGGATTTTCTTTTCCCCCAAACCCTCTATGTCTGTAATTCTATCAATACTTTGACGTGGTTCCTGCAAGAATAGCCCCCAATACATGGAGAATAGTTAATGGGGTTCATAGACAAAATCAAATTCATGGAACTCGTATAGGAATTCCAGAAATCATGTTTTGTTATAGATGGGCTGTTGGTGATAATACTTTTTATTTAAAAACTAGATTTTTAAATAGGCTTTAGTGGTCAATCTCCCGGATGCCAATAGGGATTATTTTGAGCATGGGGTTATTATAAAAAATTTGCAACATGCTCCTTTATCTGGAGATGAAGTGTATCAGGGTCCCAGATGCCCTCCCTATGGCAATGGGATAGGTTATTTTTATTTCATTTTATTTATTTTGAGATTATGCTTCCTTTATGTTTGATAAAATGTGCCACTGATATTTTAATTTAAATTTATTTGCAGTTGACAACAAAAGAAAGTGTCCAAAAGAGGCAGGCGTTAATATAAGGCACTTAAAACTTATCTGGAGTTTGCATCAGACTGTTGCCGACGAGCATATTAGGTCAGCTTCATAACTTCTTCAGTACAAGAGTTACACAACTTCTTTTACTGCTCGTCCGGTGATAAGCAACGCAGAACCAGTACCAGCTTCTACCAGTTCTTCGCCTGAGTCACACGTTCCTTTAAGTGAAAGGATGAAGAAAAGAAGACCTCCCACCCTTTTCGAGAAACCTGCCTCTGGCGCTGGAGAGGCAAAAAGAAGTAAACATGATATCCCAGAAGGGACAAAGAAAATTGATGCAGCCCCTCCGGCTGCTCCTGTGAAGGTTGCCGAGAAGCCCCCAGTGGCCTCGAGCAAGGCTGCTGCTCCAGGCGAGGTGATTGTCATATCACCAACCAAGAGTTCTTCCTTGGTCGAAACTATTCCTGTTCCTCCGAGGAGTCTGAAAAAGAGCTCCTCGGTCAATTTGGTTGACACCGTCTCTCAGCCCCTGACTAGTGGAGTTCCCACTTTTGTTCCCCCGAGCTCTGCCATGAGCTCGGTGAAGACTTGGATCATTCACGAGATCTAAGGCATTGAAGAAAACCTTTCTCGGGACACAGTTACCACATTGGCAGCTCGTCACATTGCTTCTGTAGGTCCTATTATTTTAAAATTTTCATCTTTCCCTTGTTATATCTGTCTCTGACTTGCTTTCATTTTCTTTTCACAGTTGGTGAGCTGTTTTAATACAATTTTGAAGAAGGATGAAGCTATTAAAGCTTCAAGCTCCTCGTCTGGTATGGAGGAAGCTGTGATGGGTCTGACGCGATCTTTGGAAGATTCTCATCAGAAGCATGATGCTGACAAGGCTGCTTGGGAGAAGAAACTTGCCTCAATCGAGCAGGAGAAAATTCAAGTTGTTGAAGTCTCCAAGGAGATGGATAAAAAATTGAATAGTCTGGAGGAGAAGAATAAGGAGCTTGAAAGGAATCTCAAGAATGCTGAGGAGTTTGAAGATAAACTCAAGGTTGCTGAGGAAAAGTTAGGTCAGCTTCAGGAAGTAAGTCGGCAGAAGGAAGAAGCTGAGAATAAACTGATGGCTACTGAAAATCTTCTGTCCGAGAAGCTTTCCTCGGAGAAGTTAAAGAGGAAATCGACTGTGAAGAAATCTTTCAGCGCTGGCTGGGATAAGGGGTGGAACAAAGGCTTGGCTGCCATGATGTCTCAAGTCGAATATGACGTCCTAAAATACTTTAGAGATGGGTGGATCGCAGCTCTTCAGGAGATGAAGGTTGATGAAACTTCTGAACTCTTCCAGCGACACATCCCTGGTCCCCCTCCAACTCCTGAAGACGAAGAAGAGGATGAAGCTGCCTCTGAAGAGTCTTCCATGGTGATGGGAGATCAAGTTTCTCATCCCCCAGCCATCCAGCCTACTAACGAGGAACTTCAACAACTTATTACTTCATCCGAGCAACTGCTAGTGCTCCCCGAGCAACTTTCTGTTCCCTCCGAGCAACCTACCTCCTCGTCCCAGCCTCCCGAGAAAGTTTTGGGAGATAAGGAAAAGGTGTAGAGTTGTTCGGGTTTCTTTCTATTTTATTTCTCTTTGCCAAATGTAACCCTGAACATGTAACTCTGAACTTTATGATATAATAAAATTTGAACTTTTATTTTTGCATACTGTTGTTCCTGCTCTTCATACTCTGTTGGTACTCTTATTGATTATTGCTTTTTCTTCTTATACTAGTTTCTGGACAGGATGGAATTATTATCTTCTCATGATACAAAGCTGTTACAACAATGCAATGAATATTTTAAGTTTGGTCACACAGATCTGAGTGCAGCATAAATCGTCGACATCCTCGGCCAAGATGCTTCGGAACAGGCAATTGAAGCTTACCAATATTTGAAGAGTCTGCTTGATCGTGCGGTGGCCAATAATGTAGCTTATTATGATATGATTGAGGATCTCGAAGGCACTCTTGAAGACCTTCAACAACAATATAAGGAATCCACTGCCCTCTTGCACGAGGGGTACAAGAAGAAGTATCAGCAAATCATTACCGACAAGGGATACGAGAAGCACTTTGCTGCATACGATGTGAGGGAAAGAACTTTGAAAGCCGAGGTCGAAGAGCACAGGAAAATAGTCGAGTTGTTGGAGCAAGAAAATAACAACTTGCAAAGAGAAGAAATTCAATTAAAATATGTTGCCTCCACCTCAGATGCTTTGATCCCAGTGACTGACGAGGGATTCTCGTTCTTGGAGGTAGAGAACGCCAACCTAAGGGATGAGTTGGAAATCTTAAAAATAGCTGGCCCTTCTACATCTTCTCGTGGACGAGCAAGAGCTCCTCGGGGACGAGCAAGAGATGCTCGGATTCCTGTCGAGGAACAGAGGACTCAATCTGGTTTAGATAACCAGGCCTTCTAGCTGATGGCGAAGAACCAGGCATTGGCTGAGATGTCTAAAAAAATTAGGGACCTGGAAGAGAAGCTTTCTGCGCAAAAATCTATCTTGGAGAATAAAGAACTCTTCATCAAAAATCTCCACGAACAGCTGGAAAGACTGACATATCAATTTCACAAGCAGCCCAGGGAGTTCTGGATGGCTGGCTACAACGAGGCTCTCTACCACTTGGACGACCGTATCCAGAATGCAAATAATGAGGGCTACAAGCAGGGATGGCTGAATGCCTTAGGTGTGCTGCAACTCGAATATGGTCATTACCTATGGGATTATCGTAATCCTGGGCTGCTCGACCTACCCGTGCCACCATTCAATATTAATATGAGTTGGATCCCTGCTCGGGCCATCCCTCATTGTATGATTTCCAAATACCTCGGTGATTACAATCTCCATTCAAATGTCGAGATATCTCATCCCGAGCACCTCCTAGATCGACCGTCCGTGATGAATATCAGGATGCTAAAAGATTTTAACTTCATAAATTCTCCTCTCACTTTAAACGATCCACCTGCTGGCGAGGAACCTATTTCAAAAGCAGAGGGGAAGAAACCAATTGAATAGGAGTATTGATGTAATAAATTTATATTTCAATCCTGATGTATTTTGTTCTACATTTAATGAAATAATTTTATTTGCAAATCTTGACTGCTATCGTTTTGTAATACTTTACATCTGTGCATGTGTATCTGTTAAAAAGATAACAGTATTGTGTTATTTGTCGACCAACTTATTGTCGAGTAGTTTGAATTTGTGGTAGTCATTTGGCAAAAATGATGTTTTGTTTCTCGACCAACTTAGTAATGATTTTAAAAAGTTACGAGTATAAAAAAATTTTCTCGAACACTTTCTCGTATTCATAAAATGTTTCCGACCAACCAAGGTCGATAAATTATCCTTTTCGACCAACTACAGTTAGTGGATTTTTATCCTCGACCAGCCATAGTTAGTGGATTTTTCCTCTACGAGGAGCTGATTTTTCCTCTACGAGGAGCTTTGGCACTTTCTGGAATAATTTTACCTCCCAACCAACTTTAGTTGGCATTTTCGAGAATATATTTACTTTCTAACCAACATAAGTTGGCATTTTTAGGAATACTTTTACTTCGCGAGGAATACATAGTTTTACTTCCCGTAGGAATACATAGTTTTACTTCCCGTAGGAATACATTTACTTCCTAACCAAGATAAGTTGGCATTGGAATACATAGATTTACTTCTCGTAGGAATAGATTTACTTCCTAACCAAGATAAGTTGGCATTTTTAGGAATACATAGTTTTACTTCCCGGAGGAATACATAGATTTACTTCCCGTAGGAATACATAGTTTTACTTCCCGGAGGAATACATTTACTTCCTAACCAACATAAGTTGGCATTTTTAGGAATACATAGTTTTACTTCCCGGAGGAATACATTTACTTCCTAACCAATATAAGTTGGCATTTTTAGGAATACACAGTTTTACTTCCCGGAGGAATACATAGTTTTACTTCCCGGAGGAATACATAGTTTTACTTCCCGTAGGAATACATAGTTTTACTTCCCGGAGGAATACATTTACTTCCTAACCAACATAAGTTGGCATTTTTAGGAATACATAGTTTTACTTCTCGGAGGAATACATTTGTTTCTCGACCAACCTTAGTTGGCATTTTCGAGAAGAAATTTGAGTAATCCGAGTTTTGTCGAGTAGTGTGTAACACTAGTATTCCCCGAAAAACTTTCAATAAAAGGAGAGAATTTGGCAGAATATCTTCATTTTATTCATACTAACGGAACTGTGTTACATGAGAACATACATCACTGATAATACTTGCGCAGGTGCTCTGCGTTCCATGCATTCTTAAACTCCTCCCCCTCTAAAGTTGCTATTCGGTAGGTTCCCGGGCGAACAAATTCTGTAACTCGGTATGGTCCATTCCAGTTTGCCTCTAATTTGTTGTGCTTTTGAATCACTTTCTTTAGCACATAGTCTCCTTCTTTCAGGTCGCACTTCTTCACCCTCTTATTGTAGAATAAAGCTGTTCGTTGTTGGTATGCAGCATTCCTGATGGATGCTTCTTCTCTAACTTCCTCAAGCATGTCTAAATCCAATCTTCTCATTAAGTCCTTGATAGGGGAATTGAAATTCAGTACCCTGTGTATTGGGAGACCTAACTCGGCAGGTATAACAGCTTCACTTCCAAACGCTAGCATATATGGTGATTCTCCAGTTGCTGTTTGGGGAGTAGTACGATAAGCCCACAGTACTAACTGTAACTCGTTGATCCAGTTTGCTTTTGCGTCACTTAGTCTTTTCTTCAAGCCATTTAGCAGTGTTTTGTTCGTCACTTCAGTCTGTCCGTTGCTTTGGGGATGTCCTGGTGCCGAGTGGATCTTCAAAATATTGGAGTGATGGCAATAGGCAGCGAACTCCTCGTTGTCAAATTGTGTTCCATGGTCTGTGATGAAGGCATAAGGAAGACCATATCGACAAATGATGTTCTTCCAAATAAATTGGTACACTCTGTCGTACGTCATATCAATGAGAAGCTCAGCTTCTACCCACTTAGTAAAATAATCCACAGCGACCACGAGATACTTAAATCTTCCCCTAGTCGTCGGCAGTGGCCCAACCAAATCTATTCCCCATATAGCAAATGGACAAGGCGAAGTAATGGGTGTTAATAACTCTTGGGGAGTTCTTCGGATGGAGGAGAAGCGCTGAAACTTGTCACATTTCTTAGCATAGGCTATGCAATCAGCCCTCATCGTCGGCCAGTAGTATCCTTGCGTCATCACCCTTTGCAAAAGCGTCCGACCTGCTACATGGGCTCCACAGGACCCTTCATGGATCTCTTCAATCAATTCTTTCACCTCAGAGGGATGTACACATCTCTGCAAACCTGCTATAACTCCCCATCTGTATAAAATACCGTTGGTCAGTACATAACGAGCAACCCTAAACTTCAATTTCTTGGCTGCAAGTTTGTCAGTTGGTAATTCCCCTTTCTCAATATATGCCCTGATGGGATCCATACACGATGATCCTAAATCGAGGGTAATAAAGTTTATCATTAGATCTTCATCTATACTCCGACCAGCTAAAACTTTAATTGGGATTGTTCTTCGTAGCTCGGTACGAGTAGCTGATGCTAATCGAGCTAGGGCGTCTGCTTTCGCATTCTCCATCCTAGGTATTCTGACCAGCTTAATAGCAGCAAATTCTGATACCAACTCCATCACCTTTGCATGATACTTGATCATTAATTCTCCTTTGGATGCATATATTCCCAACATTTGATTTACGATCAATTGAGAATCACTGAAGATAATAAACTGCTGCGCCTCCATAATTTTTGCCAAATTAAGACTTGCAATCATGGCCTCATACTCGACCTCATTATTGGAAGCTTTGAATTGGAAACGTAGGGCGTATTCTATGTCGACCTCGTCCGGACTGCTCAACACTATCCCTGCGCCACATCCTGAAGTGCAAGATGAACCATCCATATACAGACTCCATATAGGTAACTCGTCTTCTAATTTCTTGCTTCCTTTCATCCTCCCCTGATATTTCTTGCTCTTCTTCGATCATCATTTCTTGCCCTTTTACCAACCTAAATTGGTCTGGGCTCGAATTTGATGATCCTGTAACATCCACTTTCCCTTTTACCAACCTAAGTTGGTCTGAGCTTGTGTTTGATGATCCTGTAACATCCACAGGTTGATCAGCGAACAACTTTTTCTCCTCGGGGGTATCAGGATAGGTGAACTCTGCTATAAAATCTGCTACAGCTTGCCCTTTTAGCGACGATCTAGGTTCATAAATTATATCATATTCACCAAGTTCTATTGCCCAGCACATCAATCTTCCAGACTTTTCTGGTTTGTGAAAGGCTTGCCTCAATGGCATATCAGTATATACTACTATGGTATGAGCTTGAAAGTATGGCTTCATTCTTCTACTTACCTCGATCAATGCTAGTGCCAATTTTTCCAGCTTTGGATATCTGATCTCTACTCCTCGGAAGGCCTTACTTGTGTAGTAGATCGATTTCTGTACTCCATTCTCCACTCTTATCAATGCCGAACTGACTGCATTCTCGAACACTGCCAGATACAAGTATAATTTTTCTCCCATTACTGGCCTGGATTACAGTGGAGGCGCTCCCAAGTATTTCTTCAAGTCTTGAAAAGCCTTCTCACATTCATCATTCCACTCAAAAGTCTTTCGGAGTGTCTTAAAGAATGGGAGACATCGATCAGTTGCTCGCGATACAAATCTGTTGCGTGCTGCTACTCGTCCTGTAAGACTTTGCACCTCTTTCTTCATCACTGGAAATCGCAGCCCTAGCAGAGCTTTGATCTTTTCAGGGTTAGCTTCAATGCCTCGGTGATTGACAATGTATACGAGAAACATGCCTTCTCGTACTCCAAATATGCACTTTGTCGAATTCAACTTCATTTGATATTTATTTAGTTGATCAAAAGTTTACCTTAAGTCAACTAGATGATCAACAACTTTTTTGCTCTTCGTCAGCATATCGTCAACATAGACTTCCATATTGCAACTGATTTGTTCTGCAAACACTTTGTTCATCAGCCGCTGATATGTTGCACCTACATTTTTCAAACCAAAAGGCATAACATTATAATAATAAGTTCCCCTAGGGGTAATGAAAGAAGTACTCTCCCTGTCTTCAGGTTTCATTTTAATCTGATTGTAACCAGAATAAGCATCCATGAAGCTCAACAGCTCGTGTCCCGAGGTAGCATCCACTAGTTGATCAATTCGGGGCAGCGAAAAGTGATCTTTTGGGCATGCTTTGTTGAGGTCGGTGAAGTCTACACACATCGTCCATTTGTTCTTCTCCTTCTTCTTCACCATCACCATATTTGCTAACCAGTCATGATATTTAACATCTTTAATAAAGCAGGCTTTCTGGAGCTTCTCGATTTCCTCCTGTATAGCTTGATTCTTCTCGGGGCTGAATACTCTTCTTCTCTGCTTCACAGGCTTTATCTCCTTATTCACATTGAGTTCGTGAAATAAGAAATTTGGGTCTATCCCAGGCATATCCTCATGACTCCACGCAAAAGTTTGCTTTCTGCTTCTAAGGAAAGTTATCAATTTCTGTTTTAGTGAGGCTTCCAATGACGAACCTACTTGATTAGTTCGTTCAGGGTGCTCGTCGTCCAGAATGATGTTTTCAGTAGCTTCCACCACGTGACCCTTCACGAGTTGCGACTCATCTCTAGGATCCAATGTTTCAATTTTTGCCCCTTCATCCACTTGATAAGTAGTAGTCTTTTTCCTTGATTCCTCCAGTTCCTCTTGCTCGGCGGATGGATAATAGCATTCCCGAGCTACTTTCTGATCACCTTTCACAACTCCTACTCCAAAATTTGTTGGAAATTTTAGGCATTGATGTACCGTAGATGGTACAACCTCGAACTTCTTCAATCCTACTCTTCCCATGATGATATTGTATGATGATTGAACATTCTTATCTATCACGAAGAAGTGTATTCTTTCTGTTCGACAAGCAGGCCACGTACCAATGAATATGTCCAATTTGATCATCCCAAGTGGAAATACTTTCTCGCCAGCAAAACCGAGGAGGGGTCTATGATAAGGCTCCAGTTGAGATAACTTTAGATTTAAACTGTCGAAGCACGAGTAGAACATGATGTCTGCCGAGCTACCATTGTCGTCAAGTACTCTTGAAATCATTACCTCCTTCATCCTCGTTTTGATCACCAATGGGTCATCATGAGGATATAGAACACCTGCGAGGCCATTCTTTGAGAAACCAATGACCAATTTCTCTCTGTTTACCTTTCTCGGGCGATCCTCCTCAGCTATATTTATTCGTTGAATGTATGAGCAAGCTTGAGCCTCACAAAGGTAAGCTTTTCTCTCGGCAGTAAGATCTCCTCCTCTTGCATCTCCACCTGTAATAACGTTACAATCAAATGACCCAAAACATATTAAAAATACCTCATGTTCTGGCTGCCTTGTTCTCTTTGGAAGATCGGGGTCGTCTTCTAGATCAACTTCATGGTCTCTCTTCTTGTTCTCCTCTGTTCGACGAGGAGATCTAGACCTCTCTCTTGTTCGGTCGTTGTTTCTTCTTTCGCTTCCACGATCAACATACTTCGCCAGTTTTCCTCGTCTGATGAGTGTTTCAATCTCATTTTGAAGAGCTATGCAAGTTTTGGTCATATGGCCATGATCTTTATGAAACTCGCAATACTTTGCCTTATTTCTCCTTTCGGGGTCTGCCTTCATTTTCTCTAGCCAATTTAATTCCTCCTTGTTCTTGATTTCTTCTAGAACATAGTTGATGTCCTTCTTCAAAGGAGTATAATTATCGAATTTCGTCATTACTTCCCATGCCGACCTATTTTTTGAGTGTTTGTCATTACCATTGTTCTTATGCTCTTTCTTCTTAGCTTTATCACCTTCCACCTTAGTTTCTTTGGCATCCATATTCTTCTTCGCAGCCATAGCCTCCTCGGCATTCATAATCTTGGACGCTTTTCCCATCAGGTCTGACATGGTTCTAGGTGGATCTTTGGCCAAAGTGTAGTACAACTTGTTGGGCAGTAGTCCACTCATCAAGGCGGTAATCGCTGTCTTTTCCTCATAATCAATGACTTCGAGTTTCTCGTTATTAAAACGAGTTATATAATCTCTGGTACTCTCACCAGCCTTTTGTCTAACACTTAACAAATGTGCGACTCGTTTAACTGGCTTTTCCACAAAACAGAAATTCCCAATGAATAACTTGGCCAGTTGAAGAAAAGTTGAGATCTTACCCCGAGGAAGATTATTATACCACATTTGAGCATATCCGGTAAGAGTTCCTGAGAATGCTCTGCATCTCATCTTATCTGGAACAACATAGATGTCGGCTGCAGCTTGGTATTATTCTATATGAAGGACATGGTCGGTCTTTCCATCATATTTGGGGGTCACAACAAGTGCTTTAAACTTTGATGGTGTTGGAAAATCTACAATGGCCTGGACAAATGGTGTTCCTCGAACAAAAGTTCATTGTAGAGGGTTCTTGGCTTTAGCCATTTCCGCTAATCTATCCTCTAGCCTTTGAATAGAGCCTTTCCATGCATCATTTCCTTCCTCGGGCCTGTTGGTTCGAGCAACTGATCGCGTTGATGTGGCTTCCTGGGATCTATCTTGACGAGCAGCTGGTCACGACTGGGCAGATCATTCCCTTAAATCTGATGGTCTTCGAAAACTCCTCGATGCGACTTTAGGAGGACTTCTACTCCTTCTAGGTCCTAATCGATCAAAATGTGATACCCTGCTTAGCCTCTCTAGTGCACTAGTCCTTTATGGAGAGAGAGTGAAACGCTGTTCAGTATCTGTGGCCCGCATTGACGAAGTTAGTCCAGGTTGATAAGAAAAATCTTCAAATTCCTCAGTACGATATGAATCAGTACGCCTAGTACGTGAAGAAGGTAAACGGGTGTTTCTTTGAATACTTCGCAGTCCTGAATGGGTTGGTGCACCGCCATGGAGGGTTTGTAGGAGTTATCACATCGTTTCTTGCATGACTGTCTGGCCCGTGCCAGATTTGTCATTATTCCAGCCAGATCTGGAATATTTGGCAGAGCAGATGGATTTAGAGGGCTTCCAGCGTTTTGATTGCTGGGTTCTGGAATATCAGCCATTTGTGATGAGTTATTTTTGATGAAAAACGATATTACCAGTCGTTTCCCACAGACGACGCCAATCTGTTGATGTAAAAAATTAGATTGTATCTAATTATTTAATCACAGATAAATAAAATGAGACAAAGAACTTTTAAACTGGTTCAGCCTTATAAGAATGGCCTACGTCCACTGTTTTTGTTATTGCTGACTGTTTGGGAATTCTCGATTACAAGTTTTCTCAAGAAATTCCGGTCCCCCTTTCAATGAGGGTAATACAATGTATTTATAGCCCTGAGGCTGTAATGTGGAAGGGTAATACATTAAATGCTGTACATGTGAAAGGGTAATGTATTAAATGCCCCTTAAGCGTATACATCTGAATGATAAGAATTTAATGAACAGTCAAACTGTTGGTTATCCTGCTATTAATGCTTTGTTCGAGGTGCAGTTCGGACCGCCTAAGCTGCTCGGACCACCTAAGTTCTTCGGTACTCAAAAGTTCCTCGAAGAGTTCTTATAAGTCGGAGCGTCTGAGTTGGTCGGGGAAGCAGTGTTCCTCGTTGTAGCATGGTTCCTTGGAGCGTCTGAGTTCCTCGGAAGTGTTTGTTGTTGCCACGTAGATTGCCACGTGTCTTCACCCAATTGAGCCATGTCAGCAGACTAAATTTGGTATCAACAATGATGTATGGGTGAAAGTTTGGTGATCGGGACAAATTTCATGATAATGTTTCTTACAACTCGAAAGTGATGTCGTTCTTAGTGATCTATCTAAAAATTTGGTGTAGAATAAAGAGATCATACAACGATTTAAATGCGGATCCAAACGAATTTGAATCAACGTGTGACTTGGAGATTGTGTAAAACTCTCTAAAAGGGTGAAAAGCACAAATCTTGTAAGCTAAAGTCTCCACTGGTGATCCTTAAGGTTTTCTTGAGAATTGTAGTACTCTTTAACTCTAAACTGGAGTGACGTGATAAGTGTGCAAATTTTGTTGAGTCTAAAAATTCATGGTGTAAAATGCCTTGGTACATATTATATAAGCTATTTTAACAAAAAATATCCTCGAGATCGATTCCTAGACTTAAAAGATGGATGATAGAAAATTCACGTCAATGAGTGAGATGAAAGAAACTGCACGAAAATTTTAAAAATCAGGTTGTGAATTTTTTTTCAAAAGAGGTACGATTTTGATAAATTTCCCACCCCCAAACAAAAGAGAAAATCTTCCTTGATGTTTAAAACTATATATGAAAGTTGAAATCATTAGGTAGGAAAGTGATTTCCATAATCAACCGCAAATGAATTTGTAATGCATGAAACAATAGTAGAACCTAAAGATTAATAGCAGCACAAAAATATGTACAAGTCTATAATGCAGGATATAACATTGGGTGATGTGAAACACCACCCAAAACTTGATGAGACTCATACATCTAAACAAGACGAGACGAACTACCTCCCGACAGCACTAAGTTTAATCTCTTTAGTCATACTGAAGGGAACTCACCCTATGTATAAGAACTAGGAAAGTACATGGTGGCAGAAAAATTGGGTGATGATAATCACCCCTAAACAAGACATGAAGCGCAGTCTTGTTGGATAAAGGCTAAAATGGTCAATGCATTTGTATGGAAAAGTTCTTCACACGATGTAAAGCATCGGTTGGCCAAGGGTGGGTGGGTAGAAGGGTATATGGAAAAAGGGAAAGGGTGACAATGAAGAGGAACTGATCACGGGCCTTATTCATCCGAAAGGTGAGGGCTACGAGGGCCCTATAGGCATGATGCACTAATTGGATAGGAAGATAATATGGCTTGGAAATGGGGAGGTGGCGGGGCTTATAGAAGTTTCTACAAATGGACGATGATAATGGTTGCGCCATGACACATCAGTGAGCTGAAGATGTGAAAAATAAACACCACAAGTAAGTGGTGTTTATTAAGGAACAAGCTCAGTGTCACAGGTGAGAGTGGCACCACAAATACTCTCATGAATGGTGGAGTTTGGTTTAAAGTAAGTTCCTAGATAAACATATGTGAATTGTTGTGGTATCATGACTATGTCTAAACAAAGCAGTTGAGATTATGAAATAAAGGGCGGGTCGGGTGGGACAAAGGGCGAGGGAAGATGATCTAACTTAAGAGTAGGAGACACACACTCCTCATGAGGCCCGGAGTGATCCTAAAGGTCATTCATAGGAGGAGGTGTGGAAGTAAATGATTGAGTGAACAACTTATCCAACCGTATGTCACCATCCAAAGTGGTGGAAAAATTTAACGAAGTATCCAAATCCGAGATAGAAGAATCAAAATTAATATATGACTCGAGGTGAGCCAAGCATGGTGGGAGAGGATCCATATCTAGATAGGTATGAACCATCACAAATTCAATCTCAGGACATTGGTGAGCACTTATAGTTGGAGCCAACCTATAATGAGTTGGTTCCTCAGGAACACAAGCGGTGGGCTCAATAGGTGTAGACTTGGGCATTTTTTGGATTCTTCGGGAAAGGGAGTGCGAACCTTAATGATGGGTAGGCAAGGTGGGTTTTGATCAATCTCACTACCTTTGAATAAGTCAACATAATTGTCAAATTGAGGCCCACACCATGGAATGGTTTCAACTTTGAGATTCTTGGGGTGGTAGGGTTAGTCATACTTAAAATCAGTGGCACAAGATGACTCATCATCGCTCCATGCTAGTGCAATAACGGGTTAACTTGGGATGAAATCTGACTCGTTGGCACACCCAATTTTATTTAACCATTATTCAAGCCGGTAAAGGGATTCATTTTGATGTTGAGTGGATTTCTCTTGCTCAAGGATGAATTTTTTCAAGAGGCTTTCAAGAGCGAATGTGGAGGATGGCAGTGAAGTATTGGGGGGTGTCGACGGTAGTTGAGGTGTACACAACTTGCTATTAACATTAGGAATTGAATAATACTCATAGGAAGTGTGTGGAACGGGGTCAAGTTATTCATACACGAGAGGATGGACTTCGGGAGAGACAAAAGGTTGATTATCATGGGTAGCGTGGTGAAGGAACTGATCCGGATGGGGCGTACTTGTTGGAACGTATGAGAATTTGCAACATAGGGCTGGTATTCATATTGAGTGGAAGGGTGATAAGGCCTCCATGAATAACTTGGGTTGTCACACCACTCGGGATTGGATATGTCAAGATAATAGGCCGAAGTGGGTTCCAAAACAATGTCATATGGTTCCACTTTGTGACAACCCAGATATAATTATGATAAATTATATTTAAATCATGCTTACCTTATGTGATATCAATATTGTGTTATTAGTATCTAATGTTAAGTGATTATGTTCAGTATAATCCTACTTTCATATTTCATGAAATGTCGAAGTATTTACAAACATAAAATTTTGTTGTTTTCGGTAAAAATGTTCCTATTGGAGACTAGTTTTGACCGTTATAATATAACAATTGACTCAAGGTTAAAACTAGATAGTTGTAGAAAGTGATTTAGGGTTGTAACCCAATTAACGGTGTGTGAAGTGGGGGTCCGAGTAAGAAGTTATCACGAATTTACGAACAAGGTGCAAATCTGTCCATTACCTTTAAGTGGTAAATTGTCATTTAGTAAACCAAATGGTTTAATTTGATTGATTGTCAAGGGAGGTAGCCTTTGCTGACTTAGAACTCTTCTTATAACCTATTTCTTCAGCCTTTTTAAGCCTAGGTTCAGTTTGAAGGGTTTTTAGCTTGAGGAAAGAGAAAGTAGAAGTTAAGGAAGAAAGGGTTACATTAAAAGCTAGGAAAAATTCCAACAAAATCCTTAAGGTGTTTCCAAGGTATAATTATGTGTTAATTTTGTTTTAATAACGGATTATACTTATTTAAAAGTATATAAATCATAAATTAGTGATTAAAATTCTATATTCCTTTGTGATAATGAGTATGGGTTCATATGTGAGATACGTGGGGTTTGTTGGCCATATTGCTTTGTACTGAAATCCCTTGTATTCAAACTGGTATATATTTATGTGTACTTACTGGAATTGAGAAATTCTAATTGGATATGAAACTAGACTCATATATTCATATCATATCCTAAAATTTGAATCTAACTCCTTGTGGTTAGGCCGTAGTGATGGCTGCAAGTTGGTACATAGTTGTTGTTTGTATATTTCATTTCGATATGCCTTGAGTTTGGTCAAGATTTTGACTTAGCAAATGAAGTCAAAAAATTATGAAACTGTTATTTTGTAATGTTAAGTATGTGTATTGAAAATGGGAGGAATATCATGGAAAGTTATACGGAGAAAAGTTAAGAAAATTCTTGGAAGTTGAAGGAACAATAGAGGAGCTTGTGGGGCAGATTTAATAGGTTGTAAAGAAATGATCATAACTTGCTCTAGGAAGCTTGAAAAATAACACCGTCACTTGTAACAGAAAGTATATTCAGATATGTTTTCATATTGATAAGCTTGGACACCTGTATGTGTATAATTTATGAATATGGGATGGTTAAGTATGTAGGACAATAGTTTAAGGCCATACTGGATACCCCTTGAAAGAATGTTTTTATCTGCTCTTTCCCAAGGGTATTTTAAGTACATGTTTCATGTGTATATACATTGAGAAGTATACTTGTATGTTTACTTGATTTTAGTTATAAATTCCTTACGAGGTATTTTCTATGATTGAATGTTCATAACCTTATCAACATATATACCATTATTTCGTCTTTACACATGTTTCATGGAATGTGACTTGAGTAAAATTATATTGTTGTTGTATAGTCATTGAAAGTTACATAGATATATTAACATAGTAATTATGATTGAGATTCAGTACTAATTTAGTTGGATTAACTGGTGTAAGGTCAAATCAACCCAGTTAATCTCCACCTGAAGGAAACGTGAATACATAGTTGACAACCCAATGTGAGTGTACTTACTGAGTTGATTATGGATATGATGTGTATGTATGATATGTTGAGATGATATGGCTTATTAAAAGTCATGAGATGTTGAGATGTTATGGCTTATTGAAAGTCAAGAGATGTTGAGATATTATGGCTTTATAAAAGTCAAGATATGTTGAGTTGCTATGCAATTCAGGAGATGTTAGGTTATTAAAACCTATGGAAATGATTATTGCCTATGGGAAGGAGAAGTGGGGTTTATTAACTCCGGATATGTATATGGCCTAATTTGGCACAGAGATGGATATATATTTATATGTTGAGATGTTAATATAGTGATTTTACTATATAGATATGTAGTACATTCACTGCGTTTTTAAACTCATGATTTTATATGTTTAGTTTTTCAGGTTTTGAAGCTGGCACTGCTAGGTCTAGGAGGTTGAGTGAATAGTAGTAGGGTCTCGTGAGTTCTGTTTTATACATTGTACTAGTTGTAATTAAGTTAAATGGTATGGGAGTTTTGTTTAAATTATGTCTCCTTAAAACGATTGGATTTTTAGTATTCCACATTTTAAACTTGGAGTTGTATTAATATGTATTACTAAATAAATAAATAAATAATAAATGTGGTTTGTTAACTATTTAGTTAATTATATCCTAATGGGGTTAGGGGGTGACACACTTGGTCCATGGTGGGTTCGGATGAACATGAAAATATGGACATCCATAAACGACGTTCTTCAGCTATGATGAAAGAAGTATTTTTTTATTTTTAAATATTTTTCAAAAGGGAAGAAAATGTTTTTGTGATTTTTTTTTTGAAAATGAGGAGAAAAGAAAATAATTTTGGATTTTTTGGGAGAAAAAATGGTGGACAAATTTTTGGACTCGTGATTGTATTAACTCTCTAAAATGGACTGCCAAAATATTGAATTAGACACACACAAGTCAAGGATAAATCCTAACTAACACGTAGCCAATTTATATTTTCAAAATTAGTGAAAGGGTAGTCAAATTTTAATTTAGTCCGCAAATCATGGAGTTTATCTTTGTGATCGCCTTTGCAAAATTGTGTTCCTACTTGGCTAGCTAGTTGATTGATTTTAAATTTAACGATAGCTAGGGTAGCACACAATGGTTAAACGAGTGATTCGAGTGCTGAAATCCCTTCTCGTTTCAATGACCGGATCAAGGTCTTAGGTTCATTAATTGATCAAATCATTCAAAATAAATGCGAAGAAATAATAAAAATCAAATAGGAGCAAATGACAACAGAAGAATGCACTCGCTTGCAGGAGATTCATGAGCTTGCCTAACTTCAGTTGTCCTCGAGAGTCCTATCGATCCAAAGTAGAGAGGCTTCTAAATCCTCGCCTTTGGACGCCCTCTCTTTACCTTGTCCGATTTTCCTGTCACATTTTTTTTTAGTTATTACAAATTTAAATGAAAAAATAATAATGGTGTTTGTAAGCCCGTAGTACAAACCAATAATAAAATCCTACTACAAAACTTCTAATGAAATGAGAAATGGTACTAAAAATGAAAAAAGACAGAATAAATGAACTACAATACAAAATCTTCACAATTGCTTCAAACTCCATAAAGCGACAACGACGCCATTTGATAACTTGGACTTTTGTATGTTTGTTGTTGTTGTCAAGCCAAGCTAATCAATTCCTTTATCACCTATAAAAAAAATAATAACAAAATAGAATACATGTGAGTTAGGATGTCAATCCATCTCTAAGAAGTGAAAAAAATGAGAAGTAATGTAATTCATTTTTTTTTATTTAATTTCTTTTTAGATTTTTTACTTTTTCTATTTTTTTAGCCTTTTTTATAGTAAAACAATTTTCATGGGATGATGGGATAACTAAACTAATGAAAGAAATGTACTAAACTAAAAGGAAAGTCTAATGAAATAATGTAAAAGTGTGATGAAAGAAGAGCGAAATACAACAAAATAAAATGTAAAATATGAAATGAGTGAGGAAATAAAAGTGAAGAATAATAAGGGATAGGATGACATCATGTATTTTAGTTAATCAAAATTAATTAATTCCTTAAAATTAATTATCCCAGGTTAGTATCAAAATCACAAATCAACTCTCGTTGAAAATGTAATTTTAATAATAACATTTTAGAAAATTAAATTCAACACTCCTACAACTCTTGAAAAGTAGATCTAAACTTCATTTAATAAATCACCCGCTAAGATCAATTTATTAAATTAATTTAAATCATGAAAAGTAACATAGAGTTAAAATTCAAAGAAATAATTTTACATTAAAAAAAAAACAATCTCTAGTTCGATTCTAAAATGGAAAATAAGACTAAAAATTCGATTTTCTCTCCAAAAACATTTACCCTCTTTCGAGGCGTAAATTAAAATGTAAGATTGCAAAGTTAATCATCAAAGGGACATTTAATTTAAATAAACTAATTAAAATGGGATTTACATCAAATAATGGGATCACCCCACCCCTTGAAAGGTGATTTAGCGTAATATGATATTAAACATAATGAACAAATATTCAAAGGCATTTAAAATAAAAGAGGAGAGAAAGAGAACAAATATTCGAACAAGTCTCCTTGAATTTGACAAATTGAACTCTATCATATTCAATACAATTCAATCACTCAAAACTACTTCCCACAAAACCTCTAAATAAAATAAAAAATTTATTTACAAGGTGTTTCTCTCTCTAGATTTTTTTAGGTCTTCTCCGTAGGGTTTTCTCCCTTTAGGGTTTTCTTTTCTTTAGGGTTTTCTCCCTTTGTATTCAAATAAGCCTTCCTTGGTTTTATATTATGGCATAAGGAGCTAAGGGGTAAAATAGGATGACTAAGGTGTGCATGGAAATGGTGAGGTGTGACAGGGACATAAGGGGTAAATAGAGTGAGGGTAATTGGATAGTGGGGTGATGAGGGTGTTAGGGAAATGTTTTAAATAAGGGGTAGAAGTGTTGTAAAAATGTGGGTTTTGGTCTTGTTTTAATATTGGGACTATAACAATATCGTATATGGGAGTTAAAGAAGGGTAATGGGCATGTAGGGAGGTTCCGGCTTGAACCCGAATAAGAGAAGATGGGGTTTTGACCAGGGGCGGATGGAGGTTAGGACCAGGGGGGCTATGGCCTCGGTTCACTTTTTCCAAAAAAAAAAATTAAGGTTTTTTGGTAAAATTTCACACTTTAAGGTATAACTATAATTATTTTCAAACCTTAGGGTATAATATTGTAATTACTTAAAAAACTAAACCTACTAAATGAAAAGATGTCCAGCAGCAGCCGACCCTAAATTCTTTTCTTTTCTTCCCAGCCCAATTTTTTCAGCCCTCATTTCTTCTCCTCTCAGCCTACCGCCACCACCAGCAGCCACGCCTACCACCAGCAGCCACACCCAACCCACCCCTGAGCGACTGATCAAGTATTTTTTATCCCTTAATCTGATTTTTGTGTAAGATTTTTGATCATATGTATGATTTTGATTGAATGTATGATTTTTGTGTAAGATTTTGATTGTGTAAAATATATGAGCATGATTTTTTGTATGTATTATTTTTAGAGAAATTGTACAGAAATAAGGGTATATATTTTTCATACAATTTCTCCAAAAAAATGTTAAATTTCTGTAATTTCTCCAAAAAATCTCTATAATTTCTGTAATTTGGGAAAAAATGTCAAATTCCTGTAATTTGTGTCCCAAACATATATGCCCAAAAAAACTTGAAATAAACTCGAAACATATAATTTTAAGTCAATTTGGATGAACTATAATATATATAAAACTCGAAATAACTCCCAAAAAATTCGTCTCGGGGGCTCCCGCCCCCGAACCCCCAGTACCACTCGAAACTTTGGCTCTGATTGACCAAAAATCCTGGATCTGCCACTGCTTTTGACATGGTAGCTGGTTCGTGGGGCATACGTCTTCCCAGTTATGGGTCCGAGTATGAATGGAACTCGGGTTGATTTTGGGTTTTGATTGATGGATCAGCAGGTTGGGGGTATAGTGGTCAAAGGGGGGGTAGGGATGGTGGTGGTCGGTTTTACGGAGTTGAGGCAGGGGGTTGATGGAGTTTTGGGTTACAACACTTTCGATGAGTCTCGGAGATGGGGGTATGGGGCAGGTCATCGACCGAAGGTGAGGATGGGTCGTTAAAGGTGAGTAGGTGGCTGCCGACATTGTTGGTTTTATTTGTTGTTATAGGCCACCACCCGATGGTGGTGGTTGGTGGTTGATTTGGTGAATGGGTATGGTCGAGAAGATAGTAGGTGGGTGTTTAATGGAAGATGGGGAGAGAGCAGATGATGATGGGTAGATTCAGGTATGGTGGGGGTGCACAGGTGTAATGTATGGGTGAGTGTAGGATAGCATGTGTGTCTAGATTGTACCTAATTGAAAAAAAGAAAAAAAATAACACTATTTAACTAAAAAAAAATTAACAAAATTAAAATCTATTAAAATTAAAAATTAAAATTCTAATAAAATAAAACTAAAGAAATACAAAATCTATTTAAACTAAAAAATTAAATTTCTAATTTTAAGACTAAAATAAAATAACACTAACAAACCTAACCTAATAAAATGTTAATAAAACTAAACTAATAAAAACTAACTAAAAACAAATAAAATCAAATAACAAAATAAATTTCACACTTAAATATATAAGACACACACGAATAAATCCTAAAAATATACAAGTCTCAAAACAAAATATAAAATAAATTTAGAAAATTAAAAACGACTCAAATAAAAATTTAAAAAATTATTGAAAATAAAGATTAAATAAAAGGTGCAAACTAAACACGCACGAGGCTCGCGACAGGTCTGGACTCGGCTAGGGAACAAGGTAATAGGCACGGGAATTGGGGTTTTAGCTCATTTTGATCGCATCTTTCCTTGATTTGAAGCTTTTGAACCCGCAAATGACATTTGACTTGCAAGATAGATATATATGCTCATAAAACCCATTTTGTCGAGAATTAGCAATTAAAAAAGTTTTTTGTCATTTTATTTAAATACTTCGGGTGTTTATCAAGGTGTGTGCATAAAAGGCAATGATATGAGGACAACATAGATGGAAATATCATAAATGAGCATCAAAGCGTCTTAACAACACATAAAGCGCACAAGTGAGACGAAATTAAGACTAGCTACCCTTCGTAATCCACATGAACATGGAATGATATTGTGTCCCGAATATCTCAGAAACATATCCCAAATGGACAAGAATAAAATTTTGATTTATAAAAACTCTTATACAAAAAAAGAAAATGATAATATTTTTGGATTTTTGAAAATATATGAGCATAAAGATACTAGTTCATAGGGATAATGATAAACATAAATCTCACCCTGAACTAGATTTTGACACCAAACTCAATCTATGGAGCAAACCCCTATGGATTTCCTAAGATCCTCGAAGCTAAGGGCATTTAGAGATCTGGTGAAGATGTCTCCAGTTAATGTTCGACGCCTAAAAATCATATGGAAATGACTTTCTCTTCAATTAAATTGGCGAATATAATGCTCATAAATCTGTAACACCCCACAATTTTAATGATTTTTATATTGGGATTAATTGAATTCAAATAAAAAATTAATCCGGATTAAAATAAATATTAATTAGTGAGACAAGAGTTAATATGAATTTATATTCAATATTACGTAGTGTATGATGAGTAATAAATTGATAAGGAAGTATTACGTTTATCACAAGCGAGAAATACGATGACTATGGTAATTTAGTCGGGACAGGCGTGTCAGTCGTGTCAAGATTTAAACTTATGAGATAAAATATAATTTAATTATGGTTTATTCAGATGATCATTTTGAGTGTGCCAGTGTGTCCAAAAGGGTCAAAATAGTCAGAAAAGTGTACTCAGGGGTTTAAATTGGGTCGTGAGGAATTTTTAGGCCAAACCGGCACCCCTGAGGGGTATTTTGGTCTTTTGAAATTTTGGAAAAAAGAGACCTACAAAAAATGGAGATTTATATCATATGTTATGTGAGGGATTTAGGGTAGAAGTCACAAGAAATACACATAGGCCATTAGAGGAGGGAGAGAAAGAGTCTCAAGGCCATCCCACACCATTCCTGCACCACCACCACCACTGTTGTGTAGATCGAAAAGAGAGGAAGACAATCCCACCATTATTCTGCAGAAATTCAGACTTGTTATTCGAGGCAAGTATTTCTCTTGCTAATTTTGAGCATATATAACATCCATGTTTGTATAGGATGAATAATCTCATGAATAGATAAATGTTGGCCTTGATTTGGAAGACTCAATTCATGTTCTTGGGTAAAAATCTTGATGGATATGTTTAATTCATTTATGTAACACGAAATTAAGGATTGGAATAGTAAAACTTGGAAGAAATCTAAGATGTTGATGATATTCTTAAAGAAAAAAGAATAACCTATGGTTATTGGGGTTAAATTGAGGATTGATTTTAATGATCCTATTTGATGTTTTGGTTACGTTAGAAATCCTTCATACATGTTACTTTAGGGATTTGAATACTTTGTTGGGAGTTTAGGATTGAATTAGGAAGGATTGGAGAGTTAATAATGGTGAAACTCGTAGTAATGGGGAAGACGAACTATCAAGTACCCCGAACCAATTCGGCTTGTCCCTCAAACCAATTCTGCAGTACACTTAAACCAGTTTGGATGTACACTCAAACCGATTAGGATGCATACGTTAACCAGTTTTCTTTCCTACCAGAATCAGTTCGAATGACCTGTTAGTCTGGGCCTTGGTTTGTCTTAAAGTTTTAAAATGTCAGGATTTGAGCCTTCCCCTAATAAAGAGAATTAAGACTAGAAATTGTTGGACATAGTTTGATATTAAATAATTTCTCAAGAACTAAAATGGGTCACGGGAAATAAGATGGAACCTTCTATCGGGCGAGTAAAAGCGAGACATTATAATTACTGAGGTAATTTAATGGGCAATTAGGACTCTAATTAGGTATAAATTCTTCCGATTTATACCCTTAATTTAGCGGCTTTTATCACCACGTAACATGTAAAATGCATTGATTTATCTCATATCCATACTACTGACATTTCCTATATAGTGCATCAAGTTTTGTGTAGTCATTATGATTTTTACAAGTATTTTATACAAGTATAGAGAAGAGAAAACTCAAAATTGGGAAATCAAGGAAGAAAGAAAGGACGAAAAGTCGTAGGGCAAAAGAGTAACCTTACATCTACAGTTCGGACAAGGAACCAAAATGAAAGTTGAAGACCTCGAGTCTACAAGAAAGTAGGAAGAAACGACGTCCAAATCTTAGTCTCGGATCAGAAGTTATGAAGCCTAAAAGATGAGAGAAAATCATAACAATAGCAGAAAGAATAAGATTTCTGGACCGATCCGGTATGAGCAAAAAATGGATCGATCCGATGAAGACAAAGTTCCTGTAAAGGGAGGATCGGTCTGATATCATCATAAAATGAACCGGTCCGAAATTCTAAAAGTTCCTGAATAAAATCCACTACTAGACCGAATCGATACACCAGGTCGGACCGGTCCGGGGGAGAATTTTTTATTTTTGATTTTTATTTTTTTGGCTTTTTAAATTTTGGAATCAAATTTGGGATTAGATCTACTAACCTAAAAGTATACCTAAGTTCCTCGGCAACGACACCAAAAACTTGATGCGACCATAAATGTTTATAAAGTGCGTGCTTATATAGGCTCAAGTGCAAGCATGTCTCGTAAGTAATTACCCGGTAAGTCGAGATCGTATCCATATGCTATTAGGACGAATGCTCATAATGGCGAAGGAATATAAGACTAACCCTAAATTGATTCGAGAAAAGAAACTAAAAGATGACTAATTGTGGATAGAATTCTACTATCTAAGTGCAAATGAACTTTAAATTTCTGACTACACTACGTGAATGGAAATAAAACTACTGCAATTAAATAAATATGAATGAGGAAAAATCAGGTTATGATATAATCCCCCAAACCCTATTAGATTTACCGGATATCATACTAGCTTTTGAATTGGATATTTAATTAAACCCAGTCTTTATTAATCCTAAGCATTGCATATATGAGGTACTAGCCCGCATCATACGTAATCAAAGGCAAGAATAAAGCGGTGTTGCAATAGCTAACACGCACATCGCATACTTAAACACCTCGGTTACCTAGGGAAAATGACGTTAAAAGACCTATGATGGTTGTGATCACTACACAACGTGATTCGATCAAAAATTAATTCAAAACCTATTTTCTATTCATGTAAACTACATCGGGTAGGGTTCATGCATCCCAACCCTTGGAAATTTAGCTCGACATAATTAACCTAAGCACGAACACAAAACCTATTTTGCATGAATCCATAACTACGTGAAAAATTGGGAAGAAATTTGTAAAAAAAAATTGCAACCTAATTTCTATGAATTCTCAGACACAAATATAAAAGCAATTGAATCAGAAAGGAAACAATACTTGGAATGACGAAAATTCTAGAATTAAATCTTGAAAACTTGAATAAAATGCTGCATAAATTAAACCTAGGGTTCTTAAAAGCAAAAGTCCTCTAAAACTATAAAAAAGAGAACTCCCTAAAGTCTGGTAATTAGTTGGAATAAATATCCTAAGAAATTACAAGAGTTTGAGCTAGATATAACTCTAAATATGAAAAAAAATCAGAAATTCGTCCCTCAGACTGGTTCCGCCTGGTGTATCGGTTCGGTCTGGTGTATACCGGATCGATTCATTTTTATGAATAATCGAATCGGTCCGGTAGTGTATTTTATCCAGGAAATTTAATATTTTGGATCGGTTCATTTTATGATGATATCGGACCGGTCCTCCCTTTACAGGAACTTTAGTTTCACCAGATCAGTTTGTTTTTGGCTGACACCGGATCGGTTCGAAAATCTTTTTCTTTCTGCTATTATTGTGACTTTATCTTATTTTTCAGGTGTCACAAATTCTGATCCGGGACTCGGATTTGGACGTCATTTCTTTCTACTCGCTTGTAGACTCGAGATCTTCAACTTTCATTTTGGTTCCTCGTTCGAACTCCAGATGTAAAGTTAATCTTTTGCCCTCTGAATTTCCTACCTTTCTTTCTTTCTTTCTTTCTTTCTTTCTTGATTTCTTCCTTAATTTCTCGATTTTGAGTTTCCTCTTCTCTTGTATAAAATACCTGTAAAAAGCATAAAGACAACACGAAACTCGATGCACTATATAAGAAATGTCAGTGGCAAGGATATGAGATAAATCAACGTATTTTACATGTTACGAGGTGATAAAGGTTGCTAAATTAAGGGGATAAATGTGAAGAATTTATACCTGATCAGACTCTTTGAGTAGTGGAAAAATACTCGTGAATGTAGGATGAGAAGTAAAACCGTAATTTAATAATACGTAGGATATTTGGGAGTTATATACACTATGTACGGAACATATATTATAGGTTTAGTGTATACCTATATTGATGTTATATATATATATAGGTTGAGTGAACACCTATTGTGTGAATTTGCATGTGTAAACATACCTAGGCCACTTGCTATCACGGGAGGTTTCGCTTCGTGGACAGTCTTATCCTGATGAACCCATTGGGGGGGGGGGGGGGGGAGATTTTGACTTGTACCTCAGAACATAGAACTTAGGGATTGATCACTATATGTGTGAATGAGGGTGTGACTGATCATTTGGGTGCGTTAGGTGTGTGCATAGCCCAAAGGCTTAGGACTATGTTCGCATCCAAATTATGTGAATTGTGAATGTATGGTTCAAGAATGATTCCGAACCCGATATCCTCTACTTAGTATGTGATGTACCAAGACTTGATAGAAGAGTATGCCAACATCGCATGTCTCTGCCTAGGGATATCGTATTCGTATATATTACAAGTGTGGTGTTTATATATATATATATATATATATATATATATATATATATATATATATATATATATATATATATATATATATATATGCTTGTGATTTATTGAACTATGAGTGCACTAGTAGATAAGATAGATAGCAATATCTAAAATAATCTAAGTATGTCCGAACTTAATAATTAATTGGTAATTTTTCATGGATAAAAAGGGTGTTGAAAATTTAGTAACGTATTTTATGGGCAATACGGGTGGTCACGATGAGTTATTAGGTGGGACGAGACTTAATTAAGACTAGTTAGGCGGGGTAGCATAACTAGGTTGGATTAGAATCACGTTAGGCGTGCACAATAGTTGAGAGGTGAGGATCTTAAGTGAGAGCACGTGATGCTAACATGTATATAATATCTACTCTTAATGCAATTTAAATACTTGATAAATATTTTCAAACTGTTTTACTTGGGCTCGGACCCTTTTCAAATCTATTTTTGTAAAAACATCTTAGGTGCCTAGCCACAGGGATGCCATGCTTAGGAGCTCATTCATATTTGACGTGCTGCAGTTGCCGTGGAAGTTATAGCATCTTGATAGTAGACGCCTATAAATTTATCAATTCATATTTATCATTTCTCTATCTCAGTCGGGCATGTCGCCCATCTCTAGCTAATGGTTATTTTCAAAGACATTGTACTTATATTTTTATTTCCAGTGTTGGATTTGATTTTATATTATGGATGATTGTATTTGCATTTTTATCTGGAGTGTTATTCTAGGCATATTTATTCATCTCGTTGTGTTATCTTTTATTATTATGCTTACTGGAATGGTGAATGTGATTTATTAGTTAATTTATTGCTTGTTAATGAAAGAATTAAAATTTTGACACCGGGCCATTAGGGTATTAGTAAAATAAATTGGATTTCGACTGCGATGCTAAGAATGACACCATTAAGGATTCATGTTTAATTTAATGATTGACTGATCTCCCAGGATTTGAATAGGCGGGGTGTCACAGATCACTACACCAAAATGGTCAAATTGGCACCCTTTAAGCGCTTAGCCTTGTCACGGTCATTGATCGTGACAAAAAAACATGCATTGTTTTGTCACGATCATTGACCGTGACAAGCCTATAAAGTTGTCACGATCAATGACCATGACAATTTTGTCAGTAAAAAACCCTCCCTCTTCTTTTTTTCCCACCGATTTTGTTCCCTCCATTTCTCTCTCTCTCTAGCAGCTGCTCTCTTTCCCTCTCTACAACTTTGGTATGTTTTCTCTCTCTACTTCTCCTCTATTTATGTATATGTGCGTGTGTGTATATATGTGTGTGTAAATGTTCATGTGTGTGTGTGTGGTGTATATATGCGTGGGGGGGGGGGGGGGGCAGCAGGGCTGGGGGAGGGGAGGGGGTGTATGTGCATATGTGTGTGCATTTGTGTGTGTGTATGTTCATGTGTATATGTGTGTGTACGTGTGATGGGCAGGGGCAGTGGGTGAAATTAACGAGTTTGCAACATGAACAAGTAGCTCGTTATCTATTTGACACACATGAAGATGTCAAAGAATGGAAAAAGTAAGTTTGAATTATTTTAATGTTTAACATTATTTTAGAATAATTTAGAATATTTTAATGTTTAAATTAATTTTGTAATATGTAGAAAATATGAAGCCCGTGAGAACAATAAAAGACGAAAAACAATGGTACAATCAGATAGCGAATTTAGGTTGTTCTTGTCACAAGAGGTAATTATAATGAAAATGGTCGTTATATAACGTTACATTACACTTAAACTTTACAACTAGTTTAATTAATTTATTTATATTCTCAGCTCTTAAATACGGGTGATGCGACATCAAGGCTTTCTCGTCTAGCCACTGGACCCTTGTTCGTGGCACAAGATTACAAAAAGTATCGATTGGACGGTTACGTATTTGGTGCAAAAGTGTACGAGGAAAGTACAAATGTACAGAACTCGGGCATTTCATACAAGGCTCTTACTTTCTTTCGAGCGAGCGCAAAAGATAAAAAACTCGTTGAAGCTGAAATGACTTACTATGGTGTAATTCAAAATATATTTGAATTGGATTATATAAGCTTTAAAGAGGTTGTATTTTACTGTGACTGGGTAAGAGTTGAGGATAAAAATGCTTGTAAAGTTGATCCTGACACCAATTTTATCATGGTTGACTTTTCCAAGTTGAAGAGCAACGACCACGTGAGTGATGAGCCATTTGTTTGTGCATTTCAAAAGGTTAACCAAGTGTTTTACTTGGAGTATATCAACAACGAGCCACGGTCAATTGTCATACACGCGCCAAAGCGTCTAAATAGTAGTGTGGATGACTTGGATGCTCCTACCGATTATCAATCCAATTTTTATGATAACCCGAATTTGAAAAAAAATTCAATTTGTAATAAATATTCCAATTTGTATCAATCCATTTTTAATGCATTTAATTGATTTGCACTTTATCATTTTCACTCTTGTGTAGTGTGTGTGTGTGTGGGCAGTAGGGGTGGGGGTGGGGATGTTTTAGATTTTTAGTAATTGTACATATTATGAGCTAGATACTATTGTTTTGGAATTCAGAATTGAGGAGTTAAACAGTAACAATTCATTTGGATTTGTAGTAATTGTACATATTTGCATGTCTTCTTCTAATTCATTTTGATTTGTACTAATAACAACATTTTTTTACAGCAAATGTCACCTTCAGGTATTAAGGCGAGGATGATGATGCTGATTATGATGATGTCGTCTGGGCTCGGTGGTAGCAGAGGTGAGGAGGGCTCCTCGGCCACTAAGCTCCCCAAATATGGAAAATTAGGGATGGAAATCGAGAACAAGACGGAGCTATTAGCAAGATCCCTCGAGCTGGTAAAGACGATCATCAACTCGTGGTACACTAGTTGGAGGGAGGTGCCAAATGAGCTCAAGTTAGCTATTTGGGTGGAACTATAGGTAATGAATTTATATTTATATGAATATGAATATTTCAATTTCCATTTCCATTTCAATTTCGATTTCGATTTCGATTTCGATTTATATTTATATTTATATTTATATTTATATTTATATTTATATTTATATTTATATTTATATTTATATTTATATTTATATTTATATTTATATTTATATTTATATTTATATTTATTCGCAACTAACATTGTATTTATTGGACAGGAACAATTCAGCCTGGATCCAAAGCTACGCGATTCCGTCTTGGAGCAGTTGAGGGAGCAACACAAGACGTGAAAGAAAAATATGTGGACCCGATACTTTGGGAAGTCCCGAGAGTCCATTATCCAAATGAGTGAATCCGTCCCGCTGAAGGAGCCGATCTCATTGACAATGAGATCGGGGAGCGACAATTGGCATCTCGCCAATCGGAGAGGGAAAATCGGGAAAAAAGACGGACGTGCACTACTCCGGTCGGACGTCTTATGCCGAGGTGGAGCATAGGATGATGGTAAGATTTAATTTTTCTATAACTACAGAAATATATTATTCTGCATTATTTTACTTTGCGAGGCCAATACTAATTTTACTCTATTTTATTTTAGGGGACAGGGAGTAGCCCTGGGGGTAGGCCACATATGCTTGATACTTATGTGGATATTCGGACGAAGAAGGGGAAGGATAAGGAGGTATCCCCGAGCATCGCGGCCACGATTATAAGTAATCCGACAGTTTACTTTTATTAATTACGTTATAATTTTTTTATTTACTTATTTTACTAATCATATGCTTTTTATCGTTTTAGGCAAAGCTTAAGGAAGTGCATGAGTCGCACTCTGATGCTGACAAGGCATCTTTGTCCACAGACGCACTCAGCCAAGTTTTTAGCGCTGATCGCAAGGGGAGGACAAGGGGTGAGCTCGCGGGTAGCAAAATCTAGGATCATCAGATTGGAGACGAGAGACACCGGGTTGGATCGAATGATGGACTCACATGATGCGAAGCTATCCCATTTGGAGGCGACGGTCCAAGATATGTTCTCATTCATGAAGCATTCGTTGGGAGGAAATCGTAAGGGGAAAGGGAAGGAGAAGGTAGTGGAGGAGGAGGTGTAGGAGGATGAGGTGCAGGATGACGAGGATGTGGACCTCACTGCTTCATCGCCGACACGTGCGGACTTTGATGATTCACTCCCCTATTTGGCTCCCTTAAACCGACCGATATCGGCACTTGGTTGGCCGAGGGTGTTTTTACTGGACATATTTGATGGCCAACGGATAGGGCGGGGGTTGAGAGAATCGAATACCGTCCAGGGTATGCCAGTTCATGCACGTTTGCTTCAAGACATCGAGTCCAAGGTGCTCGTCACGCATGTGATACTCGGGAAGGAAAACTCACCTTTGTGGTTATGCATACAATGCGGAATGATGTATATTACTGGGTGTGTCACTTTGTATATCGTGTGGCCTACTCACCTCCTCAGAGCTAGCCTTACCCCAGACATATAGTGACATTATTTGAATTGAATTATTTTAAGTTGTTACATTTGAATTATATTGGATTAGATCATGATGCATATTATTTTGAATGTAAATTTGCATTATCTCTATTTTATTTGGATATATGATGTTTGAACAGGTACAACGTTGCTATAACATGTACAAATATACTGTTGGGCAGTGGCAGTGGCCATACTGCCCATTATATAATTTTTCAATTCTGCCTAGAATTATCACGATCAATGATCGTGATAATTTTTTATTAAATGTCACGAGCTTGTCACGATCCTTAACCGTGACAAAACTTATCAAGGTCAAGGACCGTGACATGACCGTGACAAGTCTAACGAACTTGTCACGGTCAATGACCGTGATAAATCCGTGATAACAAAATTTTTCACCCCTGAATTGTCATGATCATTGACCTTGACAAGTCCAACTTGTCAAGGTCAATGACCATGATAATTCGGCAGATTTGGTGTAGTGGATGGTATTAGAGAATCAGGGTTTAGTGCCAACAGGATGTGTATGGAATTGTTATGTTTCCAGCGTAGCGTTTTTTGTTATAGAGCCCTACTTTTAGGATTATTTTATTCATGATTACGCATTTATGTCTTTAGCTATTTTGAGATATATTGAAATGTGGACCAATAAAAAATTCTTTTCATTTCAAATGCCTCCCAGACATGCACCATGAGCCACCCTAGATGCACAGCTCAAGCCGTACCCATCTCAGGCACCGTGGACCATGAATGCTGCTGAAGTTGTCGCTCTAGTTGCACTTACGGTTAATGAGGCCCTGAATACCTTTACTCAGCATGCACCATAGGTTCTAACCCAGGAACATGTTCTAGACCCAGATCTGATGCACATATTTATTTTTGCCTGGGAGCGAGTCAGAGATGCCTTTCAGAAGGCTCATCCTCCCAAGTTTCAGGGGAGCTCCGATATAGTTAAAACGTGCTAATGGAAGAAGGATATCCAGCATAATTTATAGATGTATGAGTGCACTGATGTACAAAGACATATATTATTTACCTTTATGCTAGTGGGGGAAACCTTATAGTGGATGGAGTCCGTTACCACCGCACAAGAGAGAGACACCTTGATGATTCAGGAGTTCTGGGAGAGGTTTAACTGCAAACACTTCCTATTTGCCATTCAGACTGACATGAGGCAAAAATTCTTAGATGCTTCAAACGAAGGGAGGACAGTAGTGGAGTATGAGGAAGAATTTATTAGGCTGACCAAATTTATTCCCGAAGAGGTGAGTACGGAGGAGAGGAGGATACAACTGTTTATGGATGGTCTTGCTTGATTAATCCAACAACATTTGTTGGGTATTTCTCCTTTGAAGACATATACGGATGTGTTAAATGCCTCTTTACTGCACTATCAGGAACATCTCTTCCATGTGAAGGGAAGCAAGCACGTAGGAGAGTCTAGCAAATAAGGAAAGACAGTGGGTAGTTGTGCTAGTGGGGCACGATCGACTCAGAGTCAGCCGATGCAGAGTGAGCAGGGTTCCCATCAGGGGGATATTGTTAAGCATTTTCGTGCAGGAGATTATAGGTAGGGAAAGGGTGGATTCAGGTATGCCATCAGGATTAGTAGGGCCAACAATATTTTCAGCACGCTAAAGGAGAGGTGGTAGTGGCCAACAGGGTTAGAAGGGAGGAAATTTCACTGGCAGGTGTTTCATATGTGGAAATAATGGCCACAAGCGTCAGGCTTGCCCTGATAAGGGTAGGGTTAACAATAGCAGGGCTCTTGCAGGAGCCCTAGAGATCAATTTTCCACTCGTCATCCCAGTACCAGATTTGCCCCACCTCGGCAAGGGTAGTACGGGCATGTGTATAACGTCCACCAGGACGCAGTTCCACAAGTTCCACCTGTAGTTGAGTGTACGTTTCTTATACATGGGAATTTAAGGCGTATTTTATTTGATACTAGGGCTTTGTACTCGTTCATAGCCAGTAGATTTGCACAAGCCGTAGGGCTGTAAAACACGGTCGATAGTATAGTCACGTGTGTAGACTCACCACTAGGTTGCTGGAACTAATATTCGTTATTTGTTGGGGTGTGAGTATATATATTGGGAGACTTATTTTACTCGCCGATATGCTTGTGTTATATATGTTGGAGTATGCCACCATTATCGGTATGGATTGGCTAGTAGCGTATAGGTCCATGATTGATTGTTATAATAGGAGCATTGGGTTTGCAATTCTAATCCAGGAGATGTTTTTAGTAGATATGCCGGATCATCCACCCACTTGTATTTATAGAGGAGGAGACCTTTCAAGGAATAGCATCTCCCTAGATTCGATCCCAGCTGTGTGTGAATTCGCAGACGTATTTCAAGAGATACCAAGATTTCCGCCTAGCTGAGAGATAGAGTTTGTCATTGATTTAGCGTTGGGCACTCGACCAATAGCTCGTGGGGATTATCGTATGTCTCCTATGGAGCTGAGGGAGCTACGGGATCAGATTGGGCAGCTATTGGGGTAGGGCTTTATCCGTCAAAGTACTTCACCTTGGGGTGCCCCAGTGTTATTTGTAAAGAAAAATGATGGTTCTTTACAACTGTGTGTGGATTACCGGGAGTTGAATAAAGTCATGATACGGAATAAGTATCGGTTGCCCATAATCGATGACTTATTTGACCATTTAAGAGGATTTGCCTACTTCTTTAAGATAAACTTGAGGTCGGGATATAATCAGTTGTGCATCCGGGAGCAAGATGTATCTAAGACTTCCTTTCTAACGAGATATGGGTCTTATGAGTTTTGGGTTATGCCATTTGGACTAATCAACACGCAAGTTTTGTTTATGGACTTGATAAATAGGGTGTTTAGAGAGTGCTTTGATCAATTTTTCATTGTCTTTATTGATGACATCCTAGTTTATTCTTAGACTAAGGAGGAGCATGCCGAGCATCTGCATTGAGATTTGCAGACATTGCCCGAGCATCAGTTATATGCTAAGTTGGAGAAATGCAAATTTTGGCTGCGTGAGGTACAATTTTTAGTTCATACTGTGTATGTTAGGGGGATACCAGTGGATCCTAGACAAGTGTCAGCGGTGAGGGAGTGGGGACATGTAATACCCCGTACTTTTGGCTGTATTTACTTATGGGATTAATTAATTAAATGCGTATTAATTGGAAATTAATCCAGGTTAAAAATACTAACGAGATGCGAGTTGGTATTTGATTATATGCATATATGATTTTATATGAATTTGGAATTTGGAAAATTTGTCGTGAGATTTATATACGACATTTTTAGAAATTTTGTTGAGACGCGTGGGACCGCCGCGTCACGGTGTAATATTTTGTTTATTAAAAGTGAATTTTAAATCTATAAACCGTATGGTCATTTTGAGTGCGCCAACGCGTCCGGAAGGGTCGAGATCGTCAGAAAACACTAGCCGGGGGTATAGTTTGGGTCCCGGGGTATTTTTAGGCCATACCGGCAACTTAAAGGGTATTTTGGTAATTTCACATTTTGAGGAATTAAAAGTGACGAAAATTGGTTAATTAAATCTGATGTGGATTAGACCCACTAAGCCCATAACCAACCCATATTAACCTAGAAGGCTACGTAGGTTATCATTTAGGTTTTCTAAGTTCCCAAATCAAAACCCTAGCCACCTTAAGCCACCATTGGAGAGGAAGCTTGGAGAGAAGAAATTCTGCAAAAAAGTTCTACCAAACCTACACCAAACTCAGAGACAATCAAGGCAAGTGTTTTTAATCATATTTAAATTCATAGAATGTTTCTTCCATGTTAGAAAATTGATTAATTTCAACTGTTCTTGAAAGATAATGAAAACCCATGTAGTTGGAGCTTAGAACTTGAAAATATTGAGGATAATTGCATGTAGAATGATAGGTAGATGATTATTCTTATGATAATTGGGATTAGAAGAAATTAAAATGGATTAAATTCTGGGATTTGATGATGATATGAATCTAGGGTTCATGTTCTTGATAAAATTGGGGTATAGTATTAAATCTTGTGATTCAATGGTGTTTAGGTTGCATTGATACCTTAAAAGATGTTAGTTTATGACCTTGGCATGATTTAGTATGATTAGAGGACTTAAAACACTGTTAGAACGAACTTTGGAGAAGACTTGAGGAGTAAAAATGGTGAAAAACGAATTGGGGAAAAATCTGGGCCGAAACTGGTCAGTCGTTAGAAGCAGTCCCCAGGTCGTTCGAACGAACTCGTTCGAACGAGCTTCTAACGAGTTGACCAGTCGTTACTAACGAGTAAGGATTTCGTTTGATATCTCGTTCGAACGAGATATCGTTAGAAGGGACAGTTCGTTCGAATGAACTGGATCTCGTTCGAACAGTCTCGTTCGAACGAGACTTCTAACGAGCTGACAGTCCAAACTCGTTCGAACAGTCTGGTTCGAACGAGACTTCTAACGAGGTGGCAGTTTGGGCCTTTTTGGACTGTTTTGATTTTTGGAGACCCGTGAACTTGTTCGAGGATAGAGATAGTATTCATTTGATGATATATGGATAGATTTGGGACTTTTGGGATATTATGAGGAGTGAATTATATACGAGAGTTATATTAAATGTACGATTTGGGTTGAAACGTGAGTGTCTACTACGACGTGAGAATACATTATGGCGCGTATGATAACAAACCGGAATAGTATATATTGTGATAATTATAAGTTAGTACAAGAATGCGATATGTACTACAATTGAAATACGGTATTACTAAGATGTGTGTTAACTTAGTATTAGTATATGGATTGTGTGTATGACATACCTACCATACTTGCTATCACTGGAGGTTTGCGTTCGCTTAGGGCCCTCTAATACTTGTGTTGCCCGGATTTAGACTGGTTACCTCGATGAACATAGGTCAGAGAAAGACTTATTGGGATGTTAATAAGTCCGCTGATCGTGGGAGCGTAGGTATGTGCGTGACCCATGTGATGTGACTGTGTTCACCTCCACTATTTGTGATTTGTGTTATCTGAACTATTCCTGAGAGATTCGGAATGTGTGATCCTTATGTACGTGATGTACCGGGATGGATAGCAGAGTATGTGTGCACCGCAGCTTAGTTCTCGGGGTGATTATATTGTATATTAATGATGTGAATAATATACACTTAATTATTGATAACCTTCATATTATTGTTGTGAATATAATTACAGTATTGTTTCGAGAAATATAACGAGTTAACTAATAGTGATATATATTACTTAATGAGCATCTTAGTTTATGTTAAACCCCTACTTAATTACGAGCGTTATAATGTTAATAGAACCGAGTAATAATGGTAGGACCTATGACAGTCTAGCTAGATATGATGGCATGTAGCTAGTGATTTGTATCGTTATAGATGGGTACTTACGTTAGGAGTGCACAGTTAGACGAGAGGTGAGAATATCATGTGAGTGCACGTCCTAACATGTACTTTGCATTTAATGTTTTAAATGTTTCTAAAGCACTTGTAGGTTTTTAAAATATCTCCACATTCGGGCTCTGACCCATTTTCTTTTCAAATCTACTTTTCTTGTAAAACCATTTTAGGTGCCCAGCCACAAGGACACCAAGCGTAGGATACTCATTCAGGTGACGAGATGTAGCTGTTTGTGGAAGCTACAGGGATTCGCTTGTAGACGCTTCTATCTTTTGGATTCCAGAGTCACTATCTATCAGTTGTAGGGCATATTGCCCATTTCTATTTAGAGACATCTTTTACATTTCAGTTTTTAGACTTTGGCTGTATTATGTCAGTATTCGGTTATTCATTTCAGTTATGGGATTGTAGTGAGGAGTTTTTCCTCCAGACTTTATTTACATATTGTGATGGTTATTCGTTTTACTTCAGTATGGTGAATGGTGTTATTTAGTTATTCATTACACTTGTTGCATGTTAATCGGACTTTAAATTAAAATTTGGCAACTTACTTTTTAAATACTAGGTGGTTAGTAATCTTTAAAATGTTTTCGACAGTGATGCTATTAACTGAGCCAACTTGGCATTTTGAATTAATTTAATAAAGGAGTAGCTACCCGGTATTTAATTAGTCGGGGTGTCACAGGTGGTATCAGAGCATCAGGTTCTAGTGTCCTTTAGGATCTGTACGGCTATTATGTTTCCGCTACGTTTCTTTGATATAGAGCCCTATATTTTAGGACTGTTGTACTCTTTTTGTGTATGCTTCGTTCTTCAGCTATTTTAAGTTTATAAACAGCGAACTTATAAACTTTGTTCTTATTTCAGATGCCTCCACGACGTGCACGACGAGTTCCCAGGGATGCAACGCCCGAACCCCAGCCCGCTCCAGTTCAGGGCTTGATGAACGCCGCTGAGGTTGCAGCTATAGTAGCACAAGCGGTAAATGCCACGATTGCCGTTATTCAGCAGGCACCACCTCAGGCGCCGGTTGCCGCGCCAGTACAGGCTAATGCATTCCCGTCTGCTTGGGAACGTGTACGTGACGCTTTTCAGAAAGCGCATCCGCCAGAGTTTGCAGGTAGCTCAGATGTGGTAGTCTTGAGCCAATGGAGGAAAGACATGCAGAGGCACTTGAGGATGCATGAGTGCACTGATGTTCAGAAGCAGGTACTAGCTACTTTCAAGCTAGTTGGATCTGCGCTGCAGTGGTGGGAGTCTATTACCACCGCGGAGGAGAGGGATACCCTCACGATTCAGGAGTTCTGGGTGCGGTTCGACCGCAAGTACTTTCCGTCGGCTGTTCATACGGAAATGAGGAGGAGATTGATGAGTCTGAAGCAGGAGAGTAAGACAGTGGCCGAGTATGAGGCCGAGTTTACTAATCTGTTGAATATCGTTCCAGACGAGATACCAACAGAGAAGAAGAAGATTGAGAAGTTCACGGACGGGTTGACTTGGAGGATCCGTCAGCATCTGCTAGGGAACCTATCGTTAGCCACTTATTCTGATGTGGTTAACGCTGCATTATTACACTGCCAGGACCACCATTTACATATGGCCGAGGGAAAGAGGTCGGGAGAGTCTAGCCATCAGGGCAGGACTGGAGGACATAGTGCCAGCGGGGCACAATCTGGTCAGGGGCAGAGGCAGAATGAGCAGGGCTCCCAGCAGGGGGATAATAAGAGGTTCCGATTAGGGAACTACAGGCAGGGACAGGGAGGTTTCCGTCAGGGCCATCAGGGTCCAAACGGCCATCAGGGCCAACAGGGGTAGAATGGGCAGCAGTTTCACCAGGGCCAGCAGGGCCAAGGGAGGAACGGTAACGGCCACCAGGGCCGGGGTCAGCAAGGGCAGAGAGGAGGGAACTTTCAAGGAAAGTGCTTTGTTTGTGGCAAGACTGGCCATAAGAAGCAGGATTGTCCTGATAGGGGCAGGGCCCCGCAGCAGCAGCAGCAGGGTGCTCGCCAGGAGCCGCAGAGGCCCATGTTTCCCGCCGCTCTTCCCGCACCGCCACAGATGGAAGCATTGCCACCCATTCCAGCAGTCCCAGCTCAGCAGGGGCAGCTACAGTATGGACGTGTCTACAACGTTCACCAGGCTGCAGTTCCACAGGCACCGCCCGCGATTGAGGGTACATTTCCTATCCATGGCACTATGGGTCGGGTATTATTTGATACGGGTGCTACACATTATTTTATAGCTACACACTTTGCGAAAGCTTTAGGATTGTTAGCTACGGCAGAGAGCACAGTGACGTGTGTCGACTCACCATTGGGGAGTGGGTCACTTATATTCTTTATATGCCGGGGAGTGGGAGTAGGGATCGGTAGTCTGGTATTACCTGCAGATATGTTGGTATTAGATATGCATGTTCATGACGTGATCATCGGTATGGATTGGCTCGTAGCTTATAGGGCCATGATTGATTGCTTCAGCGGAAGCATTGTTTTTGCCATTCCGGGAAAAGAGATGTTTGTAGTGGCGATGCCTCGCCCAGAGGGAGGATCGACCGCTCACCTGTATTACATAGAGGAGGATACCTCTAAGGAGGTTGTTATTCCTTTAGATTCGATCCCGGTTGTCAGGGAGTATTCGGATGTGTTTCAGGAAATACCAGGCTTACCACCCAGTCGAGAGATAGACTTCGTTATAGATTTGCTACCGGGTACGAGACCTATAGCACGCGCACCGTACCGTATGGCTCCGGCAGAGATGAGGGAGTTACGAGATCAGATTGAACAATTGTTGGGTCAGGGGTTTATACGGAGGAGTACTTCACCGTGGGGTGCCCCTGTGTTGTTCGTGAAGAAGAGAGACGGTTCACTGAGATTGTGTGTGGACTACCGGGAGTTGAATAAGGTCACGATACGGAATAAATATCCGTTGCCTCGAATCGATGACCTATTCGACCAGCTGAGAGGAGCCTCTTTCTTCTCGAAGATTGATTTGAGATCGGGTTACCATCAGTTGCGTATCCGAGAGGAGGATGTCTCGAAGACTGCGTTCTTGTCGAGATATGGTTCTTACGAGTTTCGGGTTATGCCTTTCGGCTTGACCAACGCTCCAGCTGTGTTTATGGACTTGATGAACAGAGTGTTCAGGGATTTTCTAGATCAGTTTGTCATTGTCTTCATTGATGACATTCTGGTTTACTCTTAGACAAAGGAGGAGCACGCCGAGCATTTGAGGCAGGTTTTGTAGACACTTCGTCAGAACGAGTTGTATGTAAAATACGAGAAGTGCGAGTTTTGGCTGAAGGAAGTCCAGTTTTGGGGACACATTATTTCCGACCAGGGAATATCTGTGGATCCGGGGAAAGTGTCCGTGGTGAGGGAGTGGGGACAACCCATGACACCAACGGAGATTCGTAGTTTCTTGGGATTAGCAGGATACTACAGGAGGTTTATTCGGGGTTTCTCGGAGATAGCAGGTCCTTTGACACATCTGACTCGTAAGGGTGTGCCCTACATCTGGAGTGATGCCTGTCAGTTGGCATTCGATGAATTAAAGGACAAGTTGACCTCATCACCTATGTTAGCATTGCCGAGGCCGGGAGTTGAGTATTTGGTTTACACCGATGCGTCTTTGCAAGGGCTTGGAGGTGTATTACAGCAGGAGAGACAGGCCATAGATTATGCTTCCCATAAGCTTAAGCCTCATGAGAAGAATTACCCCACACATGATTTGGAGTTGGCAGCAGTAGTTTTTGCCCTGCGAATTTGGAGGCACTATCTTTTGGGGGAGAAGTTCCAACTGTTCACGGACCACAAGTCCCTACAGTACCTGTTCACGCAGAAGGAGTTGAATATGTGGCAGCGTAGGTGGCTTGAGTTTGTGAAAGACTACCAGTTCGACATCCAGTACCACCCGGGTAAGGCTAACGTGGTAGCAGACGCGTTGAGCCGTAGACCAGTAGATGAGGTGGCAGAGGTGTGGAAGGCAAAGTGGAGGGAATTGGAACACCAGGATGCAGTGGCCCGATCTTTCATGTCTGTGATGACCGTTACGCCGCAGATCGTCATGAAGGTTGTACGGGCACAGGCAGATGACTCATTCTGTCAGGAGCAGATAGTTCGATTACTTGCAGAGGGAGCCGAGTCCTATACCGTCAGCTCAGACGGGGGATTACGCTTCAATGGGAGATTGGTAGTTTTGGAAGGAGAAGAATTGCGACACGAAGTGATGGCAGAGTCGCACGGCTCACGGTTCGCGGTACATCCCGGAGGGGACAAAATGTACCAGGACATGAGACGCCAGTATTGGTGGAGCGGTATGAAGAGGGATATCGCTGAGTTTGTTTCGAAATGCGCCACTTATCAGCTTGTAAAAGTGGATCATCAGAGACCGGCAGGATTGCTACAGCCGTTGGAGGTCCCGGTGTGGATGTGGGAGAGCATATCCATGGACTTTATCACGGGGTTGCCTACATCGCAGAGGGGTCACGACTCCGTTTGGGTAATTGTGGACAGGTTGTCCAAGGTCGCTCACTTTTTACCCGTAAGGACTGACTACACTACGGGACAGTATGCCTAGCTTTTCATTTCAGAGGTTGTGAGACTTCACGGTGTGCCCCTGAATATCGTGTCTGACAGAGACAAGATATTTATTTCGAGGTTTTGGGAGAGTTTCCAGGAGGCAATGGGCACGGAATTGCGGTTGAGTACGGCTTATCATCCGCAGACCGATGGGCAGACCGAGCGCACCAATCAGATGTTGGAGAACATGCTGCGCATGTGCATTATTGACTTTGGGGGTGGATGGGAGCAGTACCTTCCACTGGTGGAGTTTGCTTACAACAACTCCTATCAGTTCACGATTGGCATGGCTCCGTTTGAGGCACTGTACGGTAGGCCTTGTCGTTCCCCAGCATGTTGGTTGGAGGTGGGGGACAACAAACTACTCGGGCCGGAAGTGATTCAGGATACTTCGGCAAGGATTGAGCTGATTCGGAGTCGCATTCGGGTAGCTCAAGACAGGCAGAAGAGTTATGCTGACGCTAAGAGGTTTTTCAGAGAGTTCCAAGTGGGGGACCAGGTTCTACTCAGAGTATCTCCTATGAAGGGGATTATGCGTTTCGGGAAGAAGGGGAAATTGGCACCGAGGTATGTGAGGCCATTTCCTATTATTGAGCGGATCGGACCGGTTGCGTATAGACTTGGGTTACCGGAGCACTTACATCGGATTCACGATGTGTTCCATATTTCCTCGCTAAGGAAATATCTTAGAGATAATTTGGCTCATTCTCACATTGCTGTGGAGGACATTGATCTCCAGCCGGATAGCTCCTACGAGGAGGGGCCAATTGCTATTTTGGACCGAAGCGAGAGGAAACTGCGGTCAAAGATAGTCCCGTTAGTGCGTGTTCAGTGGCGACATCACAGTGTCGAGGAGTCCACATGGGAGCGCGAGGATGAGATGCGCGAATGTTATCCAGAGCTATTTTTAGCAGGTACTTTCTAGTTTCGAATTTTGGGACGAAATTCAGTTATTAGGGGGGAAGTATGTAATACCCCGTACTTTTGGCTATATTTATTTATGGGGTTAATTAATTAAATGCGTATTAATTGGAAATTAATCCGGGTTAAAAATACTAACGGGATGCGAGTTGGTATTTGATTATATGCATATATGATTTTATATGAATTTGGAATTTGGAAAATTTGTCGTGAGATTTATATACGGCATTTTTAGAAATTTTGTTGAGACGCGTGGGACCGCCGCGTCACAGTGTAATATTTTGTTTATTAAAAGTGAATTTAAAATCTATAAACCGTATGGTCATTTTGAGTGCGCCAACGCGTCCGGAAGGGTCGAGATAGTCAGAAAACACTAGCCGGGGGTATAGTTTGGGTCCCGGGGTATTTTTAGGCCATACCGGCAACTTAAAGGGTATTTTGGTAATTTCACATTTTGAGGAATTAAAAGTGACGAAAATTGGTTAATTAAATCTGATGTGGATTAGACCCACTAAGCCCATAACCAACCCATATTAACCTAGAAGGCTACGTAGGTTATCATTTAGGTTTTCTAAGTTCCCAAATCAAAACCCTAGCCACCTTAAGCCACCATTGGAGAGGAAGCTTGGAGAGAAGAAATTCTGCAGAAAAGTTCTACCAAACCTACACCAAACTCAGAGACAATCAAGGCAATTGTTTTTAATTATATTTAAATTCGTAGAATGTTTCTTCCATGTTAGAAAATTGATTAATTTCAACTGTTCTTGAAAGATAATGAAAACCCATGTAGTTGGAGCTTAGAACTTGAAAATATTGAGGAGAATTGCATGTAGAATGATAGGTAGATGATTATTCTTATGATAATTGGGATTAGAAGAAATTAAAACGGATTAAATTCTGGGATTTGATGATGATATGAATCTAGGGTTCATGTTCTTGATAAAATTGGGGGATAGTATTAAATCTTGTGATTAAATGGTGTTTAGGTTGCATTGATACCTTAAAAGATGTTAGTTTATGACCTTGGCATGATTTAGTATGATTAGAGGACTTAAAACACTGTTAGAACGAACTTTGGAGAAGACTTGAGGAGTAAAAATAGTGAAAAACGAATTGGGGAAAAATCTGGGCCGAAACTGGTCAGTCGTTAGAAGCAGTCCCCAGGTCGTTCGAACGAACTCATTCGAACGAGCTTCTAACGAGTTGACCAGTCGTTACTAACGAGTAGGGATTTTGTTCGATATCTCGTTCGAACGAGATATCGTTAGAAGGGACAGTTCGTTCGAACGAACTGGATCTCGTTCGAACAGTCTCGTTCGAACGAGACTTCTAACGAGCTGACAGTCCAAACTCGTTCGAATAGTCTCGTTCGAACGAGACTTCTAACGAGGTGGCAGTTTGGGCCTTTTTGGACTGTTTTGATTTTTGGAGACCCGTGAACTTGTTCGAGGATAGAGATAGTATTCATTTGATGATATATGGATAGATTTGGTACTTTTGGGATATTATGAGGAGTGAATTATATACGAGAGTTATATTAAATGTACGGTTTGGGTTGAGACGTGAGTGTCTACTACGACGTGAGAATACATTATGGCGCGTATGATAACAAACTGGAATAGTATATATTGTGATAATTATAAGTTAGTACAAGAATGCGATATGTACTACAATTGAAATACGGTATTACTAAGATGTGTGTTTACTTAGTATTAGTATATGGATTGTGTGTATGACATACCTACCATACTTGCTATCATGGGAGGTTTGCGTTCGCTTAGGGCCCTCTAATCCTTGTGTTGCCAGGATTTAGACTGGTTACCTCGATGAACATAGGTCAGAGAAAGACTTATTGGGATGTTAATAAGTCCGCTGATCGTGGGAGCGTAGGTATGTGCGTGACCCATGTGATGTGACTGTGTTCGCCTCCACTATTTGTGATTTGTGTTATCTGAACTATTCCTGAGATATTCGGAATGTGTGATCCTTATGGATGTGATGTACCAGGATAGATAGCAGAGTATGTGTGCACCGCAGCTTAGTTCTCGGGGTGCTTATATTGTATATTAATGATGTGAATAATATACACTTAATTATTGATAACCTTCATATTATTGTTGTGAATATAATTACGGTATTGTTTCGAGAAATATAACGAGTTAACTAATAGTGATATATATTACTTAATGAGCATCTTAGTTTATGTTAAACCCCTACTTAATTACGAGCGTTATAATGTTAATAGAACCGAGTAATAAGGGTAGGACCTATGACAGTCTAGCTAGATATGATGGCACGTAGCTAGTGATTTGTATCGTTATAGATGGGTACTTACGTTAGGAGTGCACAGTTAGACGAGAGGTGAGAATATCATGTGAGTGCACGTCCTAACATGTACTTTGCATTAATGTTTTAAATGTTTTTAAAGCACTTGCAGGTTTTTAAAATATCTCCACATTCGGGCTCAGACCCGTTTGCTTTTCAAATCTACTTTTCTTGTAAAACCATTTTAGGTGCCCAGCCACAAGGACACCAAGCGTAGGATACTCATTCAGGTGACGAGATGTAGCTGTTTGTGGAAGCTACAGGGATTTTCTTGTAGACGCTTCTATCTTTTGGATTCCAGAGTCACTATCTATCAGTTGTAGGGCATATTGCCCATTTCTATTTAGAGACATCTTTTACATTTCATTTTTCAGACTTTGGTTGTATTATTTCAGTATTCGGTTATTCATTTCAGTTATGGGATTGTAGTGAGGAGTTTTTCCTCCAGACTTTATTTACATATTGTGATGGTTATTCGTTTTACTTCAGTATGGTGAATGGTGTTATTTAGTTATTCATTATACTTGTTGCATGTTAATCGGACTTTAAATTAAAATTTGGCAACTTACTTTTTAAATACTAGGTGGTTAGTAATCTTTAAAATGTTTTCGACAATGATGCTATTAACTAAGCCAACTTGGCATTTTGAATTAATTTAATAAAGGAGTAGCTACCCGGTATTTAATTAGTCGGGGTGTCACAGGACAGTCCAAGACACAGACAGAGGTGTGAAATTTATTGGACTTAGTCGGGTACTACAAATGATTTATCTAGGTATTTTTTAAGATTACGGGTCCGTTAACCAACTTGATTCGGATGACATTTATCAGTTGGAATTTGATGAGCTAAAGGACAAGTTGACCTCAGCACCTATACTCACACTTCCCAGGGTAGGAGGAGGAAAGGTTTTCTAAGAAGAGGAAATGTTTTCTTAGAAGATGAGGAGTTTTTAATGGATACCAAGGATCTTTCTAGGCAATCTAAAGAGGCTAACCACATTGAACCACCATTAATACCATCGAAAGTTCGTCGAAAAAGGGGAGGAGAAGTATCTACACTATCATCACCAAAGGTTCAGACATAGACATAAAGCAAGTGTAATTCTTGTTCCAATTAGTGAGTATAATATCCATGTTAGAATAGGATTAATATTTACCCATGGGAATTATGAAATTGGGTATGTTTTGGATTGATAAATCAATTGATGGTTAGGTATTTCATGTAGCTGAAAAATTCACATGTAGAGGATATAAAAAAATTATGGTTTAGATTGTAAATCACAAACTTAAAATCCTGGGTTTATTAAGGAGATAAATGTTGGATTTGGATTTTGGGGATTTTGAGGGTTAATTGAGTTTGATGTTAATTATCATACAAACTTGATGATTTAGATGTTTTTCCTTATATTATAATTACCCATAATCATGTAGAAATGATGTTGAGATATTTGGAATTCCTTAGAATATATTTCATGTGAGTTTGGGTGAATGAAAGTGGAGAAAATGCATGAATTTTTTTTTAGAAAAATGACGAACATTGTATGACAATTTTAGGACTTTTTTAAGCGTAAATGGATAGTGTGCATGCGAGTTCTTGTATAAATCACGTTCTACACAACGTTGTAGTTTTAAGTTTTTTTAAAATCGGAGAAGAAAATACTCAAATTGTAATTTATATTTCTGGGCAGAATGTAACTTTATCGAGAAAAAGGATTAATGTCGTTCGAGCAACATTTTTTGGGACTCCGAACGAGATTTCAGAAAGTCCCTTTTTAGCCCATAAAAGTTTAGAAACTTATAATTTTGCCCATGGCAAGAATTAAATAATTTTGGTACATTAACAAGGAGCGAGTGACTTGGGTTAATGTTGGAAAATTATATATGTGAGTGAGGAACAATTATGTGAGAGATATACATAATAAAAATATGAATAAGAGAACTTTCGCTGTATTAAGATATTCTATCTCAGACAGTGGTATTACTTATGTCAGTTTTGATACATTCAGTATATTTGGATTGTTGTATTGAGACATCTAAACTAGGGAATTTTTCCCAGTTACATTTAATTCAGATGTGATGTTACTTATCTATTATGCATTGTTGTGGAGTGGATTACATGAAATTATTTATAGTGGTAAAATTGAATTTTATTAAATTAAAATTTGAAAGTTTTTAACACTAGCTTAATTGAGTATTAGGTGATTAAAAAAGAAAAAAAAATGTTTTTCGACAGTGATGCGAAGAATGAACCAACTGTACACTCTGATTTAATACGGTATAAGACTGATCACCCGGTATTTAATTAAGCGAGGTGTTACAGGAGTGGAGTATCCTTTTTTACTGACACATCCCTATAGGGACTTAGGTGTGTGCTTTAATAGGAGGACCAATGCTTCCCGCAAGCTTAAGCCTCTGAGAGGAATTAACCCCCTCACGACTTGGAGTTAGAGGCAGTCGTATTTGAACTACGAATTTGGAGGCATTACATTTTGGGGGAGAGATATTGCCTATTCACAGATCATAAGTCATTATAGTACTTGTTCACGGAAAGAGATGAATATGTTTCAGCTTAGGTGGATGGAATTTATCAAAGACTATTAGTTTGACATCCATCATCACTCAGAGAAGGCTAATGTGCAAGCAGATGCGTTGAGCCCGCAGGCCAGTGCGGGATGTAACTGAAGTTTGGAAGGCGAAATGGAAGGAGTAGGGACATCAGGATTCAGTTGCCAGATCATTTATGTCGATTATGATCATCACCCCCCAAATTGTCACGAAGGTCACTACACCAAATCTGCCCATTTGTCAAGGTCATTGACCTTGACAAATTCACCTTGTCAAGGTCAATGACCGTGACATTTCGAGGCGAGACAACTTTTTTTGTCACGGTCGTGTCACGGTCATTGACCTTGACAAAAAACTCGCGTTTTGTGTCACGGTCGTGTCAAGGTCAATGACCGTGACACGTTTGTCACGGTTCTAAACCGTGACATAACCGTGACTCCAATTGTCACGGTCATTGATCGTGACACGTCCGTGACAACTTTTGTCACGGACTTGTCACGGTCAATGACCGTGACAATTCTGGGCAGAATTTAAAAAAAATCTGCTGGGCAGTATGGCCACCGCCACTGCCCAGCAGTATATTTGTACCTGTTATAGCAACGTTGTACCTGTTCCAAACATCATATATCCAACACAAACTAAAGATAATGCAAATATATATTCATGACGATATAATCCAAATATTCAAAGTAAAAACAATATACATGACGATATAATCCAAATTTAATTAAAATGGACAAACTTAAAAATAATGTTACTACACTTGGATAAAACTGAGGAGGTGAGTAGGCCACACGACATACGAATTGACGCACCCACTAATATACGTCGTGCCACACTGTTCGCGCAACCACAATAGGGAGTTCTCCTTCCCGGGTATGACATGCGTGACGAGCACCCTGGACTCCATCTCTTGAAGCATACGTCCATGGACTATTCCACCCTCGACGATATTCGGGTCCCTCAACCCCCTCCCTATCCGCTGGCCATTAAATACGTCCAATATGAACACGCTCGGCCAACCAATTGTCGACAATGGTCTGTTGGAGGTCGTCAAATAGGGAAGTGGATCGTCGAAGTACGAACGTGTCGGTGATGAAGCAGCGAGGTCCACATCCTCGTCATCCTGCGCCTCGTCCTCCCGCACCTCCTCCTCCACCACCTTCTCCTTCCCTTTCCCCTTCCCTTTACGGTCTCCACCCAACGTACGCTTCATGAATGCGTACATATCTTGGACCGTCGCCTCCAAACGGGACAGCTTCGCGTCGTGTGAATCCACCGTTCGAGCCAACCCGGTGTCGCTCGTCTCCAATCCGATGATCCTCGATTTGGCCACCCGCGAGCTCACTCCCCTTGTCCTCCCTTTGCGATCAGAGCCAAGCACTTGGCTGAGTGCGTCTGTGGACAAAGATGCCTTGTCGGCATCAGACTGCGACTCATGCACTTCCTTAAGCTTTGCCTGAAACGACAAAAAGCACATGATTAGTAAAATAAGTAAACTAAAAAATTATAACGTAATTAACAATAATTAAACTGTCGGATTACTTACAATCGTGGCCGCGACGCTCGGGGACACCTCCTTGTCCTTCCCCTTCTTCGTCCGAAGAGCCACATAAGTATCGAGCCTATGTGGCTTACCCCCTGGCCCACTCCCTACCCCCTGAAATAAAATAGAGTAAAGTAAAATTAGTAAAATTAGTAAAATTAATATCCAATAATATATTTCTGTAGTTATAGATAAATTAAATCTTACCTGCATCCTATGCTCCACCTCAGTGTAAGAGGTCCGACCGGAGTAGTGCACGTCCGTCTTTTTAGCCCGATTTTCCCTCCCCGATTGGCGAGATGCCAATTGTCGATCCTCGATCTCATTGTCAATGAACTTTTTCCATTGTGCCAATGAGATCGGCTCCTTGGGCGGGACGGATCCGCGCCATTGTAAAATGGACTCTCGTGTTTTTCCAAAGTACCGTGACCGCATATTTTTCTTCCACGCCTTGTGTTGCTCCCTCAACTGCTCCAAGACGGAATCACGTAGCTTTGGATCCAAGTTGAATTGTTCATGTCCAATAAATACAATGTTAGTTGCGAATAAATATAAATATAAATTGAAATATTCATATAAATATTACCTGTAGTGCCGCCCAAACAGCTAACTTGAGCTCATACGGCACCTCCTTCCAACTCATAAACCCCGGGCCGATGACCGTCTTTAGCAGCTCGAGGGATCTCGCTAAAAGCTCCGACTTGTTTTCGACGGTAATCCCAAATTTTTCATATTTGGGGAGCCTAGCGGCGGAGGAGCCCTCGCCTCCTCCGCTACCACCGAACCCAGACGACATCATCATAAACAGCATCATCATCTTCGCCTTAACATCTGAAGGAGACATTTTTGCTGTAAAAAAAATGTTATTAGTACAGATAAAAAAAAATGTTAATAGTACACATTTCGTTTTACCTAATTGAATTAATTGAATTAATAGTACAGATAAAAAAATGTTCCATCTATATTATAACGTATGTGTAAGTTCCGTCAATACCATTTCGTTTCAATTTTGTAATATTATGTTTTTTCCAAATATTTAAAGAGTTATTAAATGGGTGCCCCACCCCCACCCCCACCCCTACCCACCCCACCCCTACATATATGTTAGTTGATGCCATTATATTTTTACCCTAATTAGATTCTAAGGTTATCTCAATTTATATTTTAAGTTCGTATCCATTTGTGATGTTCAAGTAGTTTGAAATGTTGGAATTATATACTATTACTTTGACCGTTAGTTTGTGCACCAACTAAATTGAACATCACACACACACACACACACCACACCACACCACCCCCTGCCCCCCTCCACCACCCCCTCCACCACCCCACACCACCACCACCACACACACACACCCCACCCCCTACAAGTCTAAGGATGTTCTTGATTAAACATGGGAAATCTCATATCGTTTGCAAAAAGTTCATAGATTCTTAATCCCTACGGTTATGGATATTAAATTTCTTTCACAATCATGTTATAAATAATTAAATTTGAGTGCAATCATGATTATTTAGTGGAATGAATCGTGATTAAATAAATAAAGGATATAAATTAGACGGTTATAAATTGGGATTTCCTAGTATTTACTTTGAATCCAGTTTATTTATTTATCTTTGGTCCCTAGTATAGTCATTGCCCAAGTAGTAGGAGCGAAACTCTATAAAACCCTAGTTTAGCTAAAGCCCGTGAATTATACCTATATATATTGTGTAAGCGAGGATTTTAGCATAAGAATCAATTGTGGAGGGTTAGAGAGGGAGTGAAAAAAATTATACCTATTCACACACACACCCCACCCCACCAAGGGCGGACCTAGGTGGTCCCGAGAGTGGGAGGCCGCCCACCCCTTGTTTTCGGAAATTTTTGTACAGGTATGCGCAAAAAAAATAATATTGGGGCCTATGTGTAAACTCTAGGATCGGAAGGTGTATCTGTTTGTTAGTGTTTTAAAGCTAAGGGGCAGAGTATGTAATTTATTATACTTAAATAGAAAAACACGGAAGAAACATTTTACCAAAACCCTAAACAGAAGAGTAGAAGTACCAGGAAGAGAATGTTTTTCAGGTAAGTTATTTGTTAAGTATATAAAACTTTTTTATTCAAATGTTTAATTTTTTTAAATTAAATGTTAAAAAGTATTTTTGTATTCCTTCAAAGGTTTAAATCATTCAATGTTAGGAGTATTTTTGTGTTCATTTGTAAATATTTAGGAAACTAACACTATTCAAAGTTAGGAGTATTTTTTTCTCAAATCTTTAAATGTTAGAAATATTTAGTGGTATGTTAGAAATTAGGGGTATTGTATTTTTGTGTTCAATATTTAGGGGTATCGTATTTAGGGGCAATGTTAGAAATATTTAGGAGAATTTTCAAATTTCAGTGTTATTTTTTCAGTTAATTTTCAATATTGAAGTATAATTTTCTTATAATTTCAATGTTAATCCTAAAAAAATTGCCTTTGGGGCTACCGCCCCTGAACCCCTACATTGCTCGAAAAATTTTGCACCCCTTTACTAAAAATCCTGGGTCCGCCACTGCACCCCTGCCCCCCCTCCACCACCCCCTCCCCCCTCCCCCAAAGCACACCACCACACACACACACACACCGCACCCCACCCCACCCCACCCCCTGCCCCCTCCCCCACCCTGCCCCACCCCGCCCTACCCCCCACGCATGCACACACATACACACATATATATATATACACATACACACATAAATATACAGACAAATATATATATAAATGGAAGAGAGAGAGAGAGAGAGAGAAATTGGACCTGAGAGAGAGAGAGAGAGAGAGAGAGAGAGCAGCGTCGAGTCGAGAGAGAGAGAGAGAGAGATAGGGAGGGAACGGTGGGAGGGAAAAAAGAAGGGGGAAAGGGTTTTTGCTGGAAAAGTTGTCACGGTCGTGTCAAGGTCATTGACCGTGACAAGCCCGTGACAATTAAATTTATCACGGACTTGTCACGGTCAATGACCGTGACAAGTTCTTGTCACGGTCGTGTCAAGGTCAATGACCGTGACATAAAACGCGTGTTTTTTGTCACGGTCAATGACCTTGACAAGGCTGGCCGGCTGAAAGGTGACAATTTGCCCATTTTGGTGTAGTGGGTGGTACAGGCCCAGGCAGCGAATTTATTTTATCAGGATCGGATCAGACAGCTTTTCGTCGGGGAGCAGAGTCCTGCTTCCTGAGTTCAGAGGGAGGCTTACGCTTCAACGGGAGACTTATTGTCCTAGAGGGGGAGGACTTACGATAAGTAAAAATGGTAGAGTCACATAAGTCACGATTTACGGTATATCCTGGAGAGGATAAGATGTACCAAGATATGATATGGCAGTATTGGTGGATTGGGATAAAGAAAGATATTAGAGAGTTTGTCTCGAGGTGTACCACTAGTCAGTTGGTAAAGATGGACCATCAAAAGCCATCAAGGTTTTCGCAGCTATTAGAGATTTTAATGTGGAAATGGGAGAGCATTTTCATGGATTTTATTACCGGATTGCCTACTTCATAGAGGGGTACATGATTCCATTTGGGTGATAGTGGATCGATTGACTAAGGTAGATCACTTTTTTCCAATCCGGACGGATTATACTACGGGACAGTATGCCCAGATTTTCATTGCTGAGATAGTAAGATTTCATGGGGTTCCACTCGATAATGTGTTCGATGGGGATAAGATTTTCGTGTCTCAATCTTGGGAGAGTTTTTGGGAGGTCATGAGTACCGAGTTACGATTGAGTATGACCTATCACCTGTAGACGGACGGGAAAACATATAGGATGAATTCAATGTTAGAAGATATGCTACGGATGCGCATCCTTGATTTTAAAGGGGGTTGGGAGCAGTATCTACCACTGGTGGAGTTTGCGTATAATAACTCCTTTCAGTTTACGATTGGCATGGAACCATTTGAGGCGTTGTATGATAGACCTTATCGTTCTCCCACTTGTTAGTTATAGGTTGGGGACAAAAATCTACTCGGATCAGAGTTGATTTAGGATACTTTGGCCAAAATTGAGTTTATTCGGAGTCGTATACGGATAACTCATGACAAACAGAGTTATACCGATGCCAAGCGGTTCTTCCTGGAGTTTAATGTGAGTAACCAAGTGTTACTACATGTATCTCCTATAAAGGGGATAATGAGGTTTAGGAAGAAAGGGAAGTCGGCACCAAGGTATGTGGACTAATTCCTATCATTGAGCAGATTGGGCCAGTGGCATATAGACACGGGTTGCCGGATCACTTGCATCGAATCCATGATGTATTTCACATTTCTTTGTTGAGGCGATATCTCCGAAATTAGTTATCTCACACTCACATTGCATTGGATAATATTGATTTACATCCCAAAATTTCATACAAGAAGAGGCCAGTTGTTGTCCTAGACCATAGCGACAGGAGATTGAGGTCGAAGGTAGTTTAACTTATACATGTTCAGTGGGGGCATCATAATGTCGACGGGTCAACTTAGGAGCGCGAGGATGAGATGCGCGACAAATATACAGAGTTATTTCTATCGGGTATTCTCTTTTCCCAAATTTTGGGACAAAATTTCGTTATTAGGGGGAAATGTGTAATACCTCGTAATTTTATGATTTTTATATTGAAATTAATTAAATTAAAATGGAAAATTAATTCGAATTAAAGTAAATATTAATTAGTAAGACAAGGGTTAATATATATTTATATTGAATATTACTTAGTGAATGATGAGTAATAAATTCATAAGAAAGTATTATGATTGTCGTGAGTGAGAAATACGATAGTTACGGTAATTTAGTCGGGACGTGTGTGTCAGTCGTGTCAGGACTTAAACTTATGAGCTAAACTATAACTTCATTATGGTTCATCTAACTGGTCATTTTGAGGGTTCTAGTGTATCCGAAATGTTCGAAATAGTCAGAGAAGTGTACTCAGAGTTTGAATCGGGTCTCAGGGCATTATTAGGCCAAACCGGCACGCTAGAGGGATATTTTGGTATTTTGAAATTTTGGGGAAAAGAGACCTACGAAAGTTGAAGATTTATATCATCAGTTACGTGAGGGAGTTAGGTTGAAAGTCACAATAAATACATAGACTTCATTAGAGGAGGGAGAGGAAGTGTCTCACGGCCATCCCACACCATTCTTGCACCACCACCATGACCGTTGTGCAGATCGCGAAGCAAAGAAGAAAATCCTCCATTATTCTGCAGAAATTCAGACCTGCTATTCGAGGCAAGTATTTATCTTGCTAAATTTGATGATATATAACATCTATGTTAGTGTAGGATGAATAATATCATGAATATATAAATGTTGGCTTTGATTTGGAAGACACAATTCATGTTCTTGGGTAGAAATCTTAATGGATATGTTTAATTCATTTATGTAACATGAAATTAAGGATTGGAAAATTAAAACATGGAAGAAATCTGATATGTTATTGATATTCTTGAAGAAAAAGAATAACCTAGGGGTTTGGGGTTAAATTGAAGATTGATGTGATTTAAATGATCCTATTTGATTCTTTGATGTTTTGATTACGTCAGAAATCCTTCATACTTGTTAGTTTAGGGATTTCAATGATTGGTGGGAGTTTGGGATCAAATTAGGAAGGTTTGGATAGTTAACAATGGTGAAACACGTAGTAGTGGGGAAGACGAACTGCTAGGTACCCCGAAACGACTTGGCCAGTCCCTCAAATCTGTTCGGTGGTACACTGCAACCTGCTTGGATACATACGTGAATCGGTTCACCTTCCTACCAGAACCGGTTTGGATGACCTGTTAGTCTGAGCCTTGGTTTGTCTTAAATTTTTAAAAGGTTAGGATTTGATCCTTCCCCAAATGTAAAGAATTAAGACTAGAAATCATTGGACATAGTTTGATATTAAATAAATTCTGGAGAATTAAAATGGGTCACAGGAAATATGAGTGAACCTTTTACCGGGCCAGTAAAAGAGGGATATTATAATTATTGAGATAAATTAATGGGCAGTTAGGACCCTTTGAGTAGTGGAAAAATACTCGAAAATGTACGATGAGAAGTAAAATTGTAATTTAATAATACATAGAATATTCGAGAGTTATATACACTACGTACGAAACATATATTATAGGTTGAGTGTATACCTATACTGATGTTATATATATTTAGGTTGCGTGAATACCTATTCTATGAATTTGCATGTGTAAACATGCCTACGTTACTTGCTATCACGGAAAGTTCCGCGTCGTGAACAGTCTTATCTTGATGAGCCCATTGGGGAGGGGGGAGGGGGATTTTGACTTGTACCTCAGAACATAAAACTTAGGGATTGAGTACTACTTGTGTGACTTAGGGTGTGACCGGTCATTTGGATGCATTAGGTGTGTGCTTAGTCTAATGACTTAGAACTGTGTTCGCCTCCAAATTGTGTGAATTGTGAATGTATGGTTCGAGAGTGATTTCGAACCCGATATCCTCTACTTAGTACGTGATGGATGATTATGTCCGTATCCCAGGTTTCCATATAGGGATTTCGTATTTGTATATATTATAAGTGTGGTGTTTATGTATATACATGTGATTTATTCTACTATGAGTGCACTAATAAATAAGATAGATGGGGATATCTAAAATAATCTAAGTATGTGGAAAACTAATAATTAATTGGTAATTTTCCATGGATAAAAAGGGATTTGAAAATTTAGTAACGTGTTGTATGGGCAATACGGGTGGGCACGATGAGTTATTAGGCGGGACAAGACTTAATTAAGACTAGTTAGGCGGGATAATGTAACTAGGTTGGATTATAAGTATGTTAGGTGTGCACAATAATTTAGAGGTGAGGATCTCTAGTGAGATTACTACGTGAAGCTAACATGTATATAATATCTACTCTTAATGAAATTTAAATTCTTGCTAAATATTTTCAAACTGTTTTACTTGGGCTCTGACCTGTTTCAAATCCATTTTTATAAAAATCTTTTAGGTGCTCAACCATATAGGGATGCCAGGCTTAGGAGTTCCTTCATATTTGACGTGTTGCATCTGTTGTGGAAGTTACAGGACCTTATTAGTAGACACATCCACATTTATCAGTTTTTATTTATCATTTCTCTATCTCAGTCGGGCATGTCTCCCTCTAGCTAAGGGTTATTTTCAAAGACATTGTACTTATATTTTGATTTCCAGTGTTGGATTTTATATTATATTATGGATGATTGTATTTGCATTTTCGTCTAGAGTGTTATTCCAATCATATTTATTCATCTCGTTGTGTTATCATCTATTATTATGCTTACTGGAATAGTGAATGTGATTTATTACTTAATTTATTGCCTATTTATAAAAAGATTAAATTTTGACATCGATCCATTAGGGTATTAGTAAAATAAATTGGATTTCGACAGTGATGCTAAGAATGACACCATTAATAAGTCATGTTTAATTTATTAATCGACTGATCACTCAGGATTAGAATAGGCGGGGTGTCATAGAATCCTAATGTGCTTAGTTTTAAAATGTTGGACAGAATTATGAGAAATGTGGATTCCACCCGTATTATCGCAATAAATAGTCATTGTGCCTTGGGAAATTTTGTAAACCTCTTACATTTGCTTCATCCATATGAGTTTCATGCAATAACTCTCGGTGGCTATGTATTTGGCGTCCACCGTGGATAAAGAAATGGGAAATGGATTTTTTCTTTTTGATCATCCACGAGACAAGATCACTCCCAAAAGAAAAACACTCACCCGAGGTGATCTTACATCCATCAACATCTCCTACCTAATCGGCTTTTGAATATACCAATAGATAATCATTGGTGTCGAAAGAGTACAAATTCTTAAAGCCGGGTTCCCACTCACATATTTGATAATACATTTAACCGCAAACAAGTGTGACTCTTTCAGGGCAGTCTGACAACAGGTGTAAACTCCTTCACTAATGGAAATATGCACATGACTAGCATTTAAACAGAGGAAACTAAATATTTTGCTCTAAAAAGAGTGTGATATACATCTTTTCCCTTAGTTTGTTTGCTAAACTTAACGGATGAACTCATAGGTGTGCGTTCCTGCTTATCGGAGTCTAAATTAATTTTACTCACAAGATCTTTTGCATACTTAGATTGGGATAAAAATGTCCCACTATCGAGTTGATCCACTTGAAGACCTAGGAAGTAAGTAAGTCTGTCGACTATACTCATCTCAAACTCACTTTGCATTTCTCCCACAAAAAGATGAGTATGTTGATCACATATAGACCCAAAAAATATGTCATCAACATAGATTAGGATAACCAAAATGTCACTCTCATCCCGACGAACAAAAAATGTCATGTTTACTACCCCTATCATGAAGCCACCATCAACGAAATAGGAAACAATCCTCTCATACTAAGCATGTGGTGCTTACTTCAAATCGTACAGGGCTTTCTTTAAATAAAAGACGTGGTTTGGGTTCTTAGGATCTTCAAACCCTTTTAGTTGTTACAAATATACATCCTTCTAAAGAATGCCATTAAGTAAGTCACTCTTTACATCCATTTGATAAATCTTAAATTTAAGATGACATGCAATGGCTAGCAAAAGTCGAACGGACTCTAGCCTTGCAACCACAGCAATCGTCTCATCAAAATAAACACCCTCTACCTGGGTGTACAGTTGGGCAACTAACCTAGCTTTATTTCGAAAAATGATACCCTTTTCAACCATTTTACTTTTGTATATCCACTTGGTATCAATGATATTTGTATCGCTAGGCCGAGGACCTAACTCTCAAACATCATTCTTTTGGAATCGAAGCAACTCTTCTTGCATTGCATTTATTCAATGTTCATCTTTTAGTTCTTTCTTGACATTTTTGAGTTCGATTTTTAACATATAACATAAATATGTAACCTCATTTTCAAATTGTGCTCTAGTATTGACACATAAGTTGGGATTCCCAATAATATTAGCGGGGTCATGACTTTTACGAACCCAAGGTGATGGATCCCCTTTATGAAGTGAGGGGTTCAACAAATAATTGTGAGGAGAAATGTGATCAACATCAGGGGTGCATCGCTCTCACAAGAAGGATCATCATCAAGATCAACAAATGTAGTGGGAGCATCATCTTTTATAGTAACATTTATCGATTCCATAACTTTAGAGCTAGTAAAGTTGCGAACCCTATAAGCTTTATTATTTGATGAATAACCTAGAAATATAACTTCATCACTCCTTGAGTCACATTTCCCTAAAAGCTCTTAATCCCTAAGGATGTATCCCAAAAACTCGAAAATAAACTAGGTTGTGTTTCTTACCTACCCACAATTAATATGGATTCTTATTTGTACAAGGGCATATGTATACCCTATTCACCATGTGACTGTTGGAGTGGGAGTCCAAGGGTCTATTAAAAATGCGTATAGATTGAACTACCAAAACAATTACACATACATGAAATCCTACAAGGCGGAATTATGATTTACCTTTCGAGATCTATTTGATTTGATCTCATCTTTACGCAAATAGAATATGTGATGGCTTGATTCACTTCACAGTTCTTCTACTGTATTCCTGATATGGACAGTCACGAGTAGAGGGTGGGCTCATTTTTCGTGACCACCTTCTTGTCTCCTCTTTCTTCTCTGCTGCCTCTCTTTCTCAAGTCCGAACTTGGGTCTTTTTAGCATCCAATAGTGACGTCTAGGTTAAGAAATAATGAGACTTAGGTTCATATATAGGCTATAGTAGGACCCAAAGGAGAGATAAGAATGCGGCTCTTAATGGGATCGAGAAAACCTAATCCTTCCCGAAACCTAAAAAAAACCCCTTAATTATAATAATACCACTAAATAGTTATAATTACAACTTCACTCCTTAACTCAAAATTATATTTCGAGCTCCTCATTATTAATTACTTAATTCTCCCCACATTAAGGTTACTGATGGTGCTTCAAAAGGAAACCCGAGGCCAAGTGGTTTTGGAGGTATTTTAAGAGATTGAAGTGGTAATATGCTTTGAGGATTCTCATATTTTAGAGACAATTCAAATAGTCTCATTGCTGAAGGAAAAGCTATTCTTAAAGTCCATAAAATATGCTACAAAAAGAATATCAAGGATCTGGAAATTGAATCTGACTCTTAGGTTATGATTGCCATCATTTCCAACAAATCAATTAGCATTCCATGGCAAATCAGAAGTATTCTGAAAGATATCATAAGGCTCAAAGATTTAATGCTCATCAAGATCTCCCACTGCTTTAGAGAAGCTAATAAACTTATTAGCTCCCTGGCTAATTATGGAGTGCATAGTAAAAAAGATTCCTTTTTCAAAACCTTTGAATAATTGCCTCAAATTTTTGAAGTATTTGTCAATCTTGACAAATGAAATATCCCATCTTTAAGGGTGCATTAAATTTCAATTTTTAGTCCTTTGGAGTTTTCATGTAAGTCCTTTTCTAAGTCTTTGTATTGCATCCTGGAAGGGATTTTCTTCCTTATAATAAAATAAATTAGGGGTTAATCCTCTTCTAAAAAAAAGACTAAAAAAAGATACCCGTTAATAAAATAAATTACTAATAATGTATTTTATTAACTTCTTTAAGTCCTTAAGCGATCCAACTTAACTTATTTGTAGTGTCGGATTAACATAATCCACTTGCAGGGTTTGGCACATATGAAACTTATAAGCATCTCAAGGGGGCATCACCAGTATCTATACCGAGATGTGGATTCCATCCATAAATTACTTTCACCGTACATTAATCATCGTTACCCAATTTATCAAGATTATTGATCCAGTAATGAATCTCATCCGATAATTCAAAGAAATATATAACTAATGCATGTGTCCATTAATCATATCCGAATTAAGAGACTTAAGTAAACCTAATAATCATGAGGTGTACATGGTCTTATAAGATCAGTATAAAACAATGACCACAAATTAGTCTTGTTCAATACACACAAAGTTTACTAGCACAATAAGTTAAAACTATATAGTTTCCCGTAATCAAGATAGACATAATAAAATATTGTGCTACATGCCTACTGATGGTGTGTCAAGTTCCATCTAAGACTATGAACGATAAAAATTATATTCTACAAGAATTGGTGATCTAATCCTTTGTTTGTAAGTCGTACTTTACACACCAGAGCACCTATTGAACATAATAAAAGACACCAGCAATATATAAAATACTACAAAACATTTTGTCCATATAAGATTCTCATTAAAATAGGAATAATTAATTTTATTATAACAATAAATCCCTAACTAAAATTATTACATAAAGCATGGTTTTAGTCTACTTCTCTAACTGTGACAAGCGATACTTATCGCTTCGGCTCAAAACCACCGAGGCTCTTTCTTACCAAGAAGCATGGACCTTTCCATTTCTTGGATCATTCGATTCTTCCTCTCAATTATGCCATTTTGTTTATGAGTATGAACGTCTAAAAACTCATGCTTAATACCAACTTCATCATAGAATGCATTCCCAGATTCCTTAAATTCAATAACATTATCACTATAAAAGTAGTTTACGGTGACACCATGTTGATTTCGTAAGACTCGACATTTAAACGTCAAAAACTCAACAACATCAGATTTTTCCTTAAGAAATCCAACAATTGAATATCTTGAAAAGTTGTCTACCATCACTAGGGTGCACCTCTTTCCTTATATGCTCTCGGCACGAGTGGGCCTTATAAGGTTCATGTGAATCAATTCTAAAACATGAGGAATAGTAATAGAGTTTAACTTCTTATTAGGACTCTTGATTTTCTTTCCAATTTGGCGAGGACCGTAAACTAAAAAGGTTAGTTTTTTTAATAATGACAAGCCACGAACTGAGTCTTTCTTCACTAGACGCTTGAGATCTCTAAAATTAACATATGCCAAAGGTCGACAGTGTAAACCTTGGCACTATTGAGAATGAATGAAGGCTTTGGAGTAATACCGTAATAATTATGATTAGTCCTCACTCCTTATAGTATAGTCTTGCTATATTTATCATAGAAACTACACTCTGTTTGGCTAAAATTAATCTCTAGGTTTTCATCTCATAATTGGATAATTATTATTAAATTATCTTTAAGTCCATCAACTTAAAGAAAATTTTCTAGTTTTGGAAATCGAAAACTTCAATGGTGCCTCTTACTATAATTTTAGATTTACTCCCATCGTCAAAGGTGACCTTACCATCCTTATGATCCTCAAAAGTGATAAAATTTTATTTATCACCTATCATATATCTGGAGCACCTACTATCAAAATACCATTTAGATTTATTTTGAGCCTTAAGCGCAACATGAACAATTAATGCCTTCTTTTCCTTATCTTTCGCAACCTAAGTGTGAGTTGTGTTCTTACCATTTTTTTCCCGATTATTTTGGTTAGAATGATTTCCTTGGGGCATACATAACCTTAGGAACTCTTCCATTAAACCTTTGGATGTATCGACTAGATACTCAACTTATTTTTTTAGGCTAGATAATTGGCTATAGTGATGTGCAGGAGTATGGGGATAAGAATTCTTCCTAAGAATATAATAGAAGTTTCTAAGATGACCACTTTTGTTAAAAAAAAGTACAATATAAGGTTGCTTTGGAGTCACCTTAATAGGTTTCTTAGGTAGATTTCTCTTAGGTGAGTTAGGTTTTGGAGTGTTCATTTTGGTAACAAACTTGAATAAACGTTCGAATTTAGCGTTGGATGAATCACCTTCTTCATATCCTATACTTTTTCTCTCATGATAATCTTTATCCTTGTAGCCTAAGACCGGTCCGAGAAATAACTTCCCCATCTCCCAGAGTTGTGCTCAAGAGTGACTTTGACTTCCCAAAAGGCCTCGAGATCTTTCTCAAGTTTGACAATTTTTTCTTCAAGTGTGTTTTTAATCTCCAAGGATTCATAATGATTTTTAGTAACACGAGCTAGAGAGTCAGTCAAATCATTCTTTTCTTTACCCACCAAAATAAGCTTCTCAGAAAGAGAAATCTTAATCGCCTCGAGTTGACTAACTAAGTCCTCTTTCAACTTCAAACCTTTCAACTCTTTTTCTAAAGTCAACAACTTAAAAGTTAACTGTTTATTATTCTTTTGAATTCACATAGACTCGACGTGTAACTCAGAATAAGCAAACTGTAAATCACCTTCATCAACATCATTATCACTACTAACACAATCATTTCCTTGCGAATGATTAGACAAGAGTTCTAGTTTTTCATCCTAAAAATTGTCAACATTAGGATGCGACATTTATCCAAAGCTAGCAAGACTATCCATAAAAGCAGTGAAGTTGTTCCCACGTGGAACAGAGTTATTGGAGACTTCAGACTCATTGTCACTATCACTAAGAGTGGCATTATACGGCTTTTTCCTTGCATGTCTCTTTAGCTTAGTGGGACACTCATATGCCCTATGACCTCATCCCTCACACTCAAAACATCTTTTCGAATCATCCTTTTTTAAGGCATCCCTTTTAGATTTTTCACCTTTATATTTATTTTGATCCCAATCATTAGAACTTCTACACAGCTTGTTTTTGTTTTCCTCAAATCTTGATTTATCAAATTTTGAATTTTTCTTTTTAAACTTGAGAAACTTTTTGAATGTTTTTTACATATAAGGCCATATCACCAGGATTTATATCGAACTCATCGGATTCAGATGCTTCTTCCTTTTTTAACTTTTAGAGAAACTCCCTTATCTTTCTTTCTTATAATTTTTAAAAAAATGTCTAACTCATATATTTGGAGATCACCTACAAGCTCTTCGAGTTTTAAGGAATTTTACACACCTAAAGAATTAAGGACATTGACTTTAGCATCGAAACGACTAGGGAGAGATCTAGGAATCTTTTTGACTCCACGATTTTTATCAATTTATCACCTAAGTTGAAACATGAGTTAACTATATTGAAAATACGGACACAAAACTCATTGAAATTTTCACTCTCATACATGCTGATAGTTTTAAATTGAGTGGTAAGATTTCGAAGTTTGGACGCTTTGACCACAATCGTTCCCTTGTAAGTAACTTAAATAATGTTCTATGCCTCTTTTAAAGCTTCACATGTTATGATACGATGAAAGTGGGAGCAATGACACTAATCAAATCATTTAAACCTTAAGAATTAACGTTGCATAATTTCAACTCTTCCTCACTCCATTCCTAAACAGGTTTAAAATTAGTAGCCTCCCCAACTACAAAGGCTGGAGACGACCACCCTTTTTCAACAGCAAGCCAAACACGTTCATCAATGGATTTTAAAGAAGATCCCATACGTGATTTCCAATAAGAGCAATTAGTTCCATCAAATATAGGGGGTCTATTTGACGAATAGCCTTCCATATAACCTTCATGATTCAGCTAAATAACTTTTAGAAACTTGTTCTGATACCAAATTTAAAGTGATCGGTTATATTGCTTAGGTATTAATCCATGAAATACGGTCCGAGATACAATCACACAACACATGTTACAACTATAATTAGGCCAAGTTTGTTACTTTCTAATTTTTTTTGTCTTAATTACTAAATCATAAGTTCGCATACAGGATTTGATATGTAGATATAAATCACACAACCACAACATTGTGATGTACGAGGAAAGCCCAAATGAGAAAAACCTTGGATAGCCAGGTCAGACAAAATTCACTACAAATATGGTTTTATAAAAAAACACAAAATACTTACAAACCTGGCCGTACAAGTGTTTTTTATGTCGTCTTCAATAAATCCGTCTGTAGTAAGTGTAGTTCCAACACGTTGCACGACACCTCTCGCGTCTCGGTATCAACCGAAAGAATTCACCATCCCTAACTGTGCAGAGTCTACCGCACAAAGTGACGATAATGGTAAGATGATGATTTCCTAGGTTCAAGCTCTTGGAAAATGATTAATAAAGATCATGTAAAAGTTAGAAAGTATTTTGAGAAAGTCTTTTTGGTTTTCTTCAAGTCACAAAATAAGTTCTCATTAGTGTTCCCACGACCTCCTTATGTATAAGAAAAAGGGAAGTAGTGGAGCTTGGAGGTTATTTGGGAAAACTATATAAAAAACTGTCATTTTGTAAAAATTGCTCTAGTCGTTCGAAGAAGATGAAGAGCCATTCAAACAACATGATCAATGTCATTTGAACAAGAAAAAAATGATCCCTTCAAATGAGATATCAGCACAAACCAAAGGACCTCGTTTCATTCTCGTTGTAAGTCATTCAAATGGCTTGTATGAATCTCGTTTGAACATGAAACTAATGAGTGTATCTAACGACATGTCAGTAGATGGTAAAATATATCTCGTAAGAAGGGTCGATCGAACAACCTCATTCAAATTAGGTATCAAACCTCATTAGAACGACCTTAGCAGATATAGAAAATTAAATCAAGGTTCAAAGAGATTTCTATATAAAAGGAAGCCATTTAAAAAGAACTCTCCAACAAGTTAAAAATGGGTCATATACCTTTGGGGAATGTGAGTGATCATATTATATCTTTGATGTGACATGAAATCTCGGTAGCTCCAATTATTCAATGCAGATTACGATATGACACCCTAAACGATCTAAATATTTTTTCCAACGAACATAATCAATACTACAAATTAACTCGATATGAAAATTTGTCCTTACAGTGGCAAGTTCTACATATCATGACATTCCTAAACACATCAATTTACATCTTTGGCCAGTAAAAATTCTCCTAAACAAGAGAAAGTGTTCTATATGTTCCAAAGTGTCCACCAGGAACACCACCATGAGCTTCAATTATATTAGCTTCTCTTAATGAGAACTTGAGAATGCACGACTGATTAATTCTGAAAATATAATCATTATGGAACAAAAATTGTTGATAAGGCTCAGTGGAACATTACTCCCAAATCCAACCAAATAAATGATCATCTTTGTACAGCTCTTTAACATTTTGAATCCAAATATCTTATCTTGAATAGAAAGAATCAAGGAGTGACTTCGACTTAATGGATTCTCCACTTGATTTTGAACACCAGATTTATGCTTGATATGAAAAGTAAAGGCTTGAAAAAATTCCACCCATTTGACATGTCTCGAATTGAGTGTGTGTTTCCCATTAATGTATTTCAGTGCCCCATGATCCCAAAGGAGGATGAACTCTTTAAGAATAAGGTAGTGTATTCATCAATCTAAGGTTTGAACAATAATATATAACTCCTTATTATATGTTGAATAATTTTTACGATAATTTCTTTAATTTATCATTAAAGTATGTAACAGGTTTACTTTCTTGCCTAATAATAGCAACAAAGCATCACAATCAACTTCAAACACCTTGTTAAAATCATAAAGAGAGAGAATTGGAATTCCACCATTTTCTCTTTTACAAGCTTTAAACTTTGTTGTGCTTCATTATTTCATTAAATGGTACCCTCCTTTAAGAATTTTGTAGTTGGACTAATAATTGTGCTAAAGTTCATCACAAATCTTCCATATAAACAAGCAAGGCCTTAAACATCAAACATCATATATTAAACTAGGAATTAGCTAACTAGTAATTGCCACAACCTTGTTTGGATCCATATTCACACCATTACTTAAGACAACATATCCTATGAAGATTTGGTTAAATTAACATATAGCTTTTGATCTCTTAACACATAAAAAACAATTCGAAGATGTTAAAAATGCTGACTTTGGTCTTTGTTAAACACAAGAATATCATTGAAGTAAACCACAACAAAATTACTACTATAAGGCTTGAATATTTAATTCATAAGGAGCATATATATGTTAGGAGCATTAGAAAGCCCAAATGGCATCACCATCTATTCAAATAGTCCATTGAGTTTCTTGAAAGCGATTTTCCATTTATCTCCCGATCCCTTGTGAATCTGATGATAATCATTATGAAGGTCTATTTTTTAAAACATAATAGCACACATCCTCCAAGATCCATCTTTCTTAAGAATAAGTATCATGGGGACAACACGTGAACTCGTGCTCTCTCTAATCACCCCTTTATCCAATAAATCATCAACTTTTTTAAATCTCTTCATATTATTTAGGATTCATTAGGTAGTTGTTTAATTTGGAAGCATCGTACTATGAATGAAGTCAATACGATGTTAAATATCTCTCATCAATGGGAGGCTAGTTGGAATCTTCTTTGGTGTCACATAATGAAATTCATTAAGTAAAGGTTGCAAGTCAAGTGGGACTTCAAAATCTTCGAAATAAAATGATTTACACACCCCTTTAATGGTGAAAGAGAGTTTTCGAGCTTTGAATGGTATAGAGTAACTTTAATTCCATCATTACAAAAAGTGTAGGTATTTTTAAACATGGGGTTTTATTCTTAAAACCATGTATAATGGTTAGGAGAATGCTTTATATTTCATTAAATATATTCTTTCATATTATGTCAATCAATAGAGCTCGGTAGAAATTAAAGTGACGAGGCTTCGGGTTGATCATAATGAGATTAAAATTCAAATTCTAGCACTATTGGAAAGTTCACTACCTATAGATGAGCTTAACATCCTATCGAAATGGTTGTGATACAATCCTAGTAGTTTATCATAAACTACGGGGAACCAGTGTGATGGTTTGGAAACTTGTGTGATAGTTCAATAGAGGATTATGATCAGTACATCCCATGAATGTATGGAACGGGACCACCCATGATATTTGAGCCTAAGGGCTATCTAGATTAGGATCGATAAATATCATACCATTTGCAAAGGGTGCATAAATTCTTAATCTCGAGAATTTTGAGTATTGGTATGTTTTCCTTGTTGTTTCTTTAATTGATATGGGTGCCATTCAATTTTAAATTAAATCAAATTATCCTCTCATATTATCTGACAGTTATATAAGTAGACCTGAGATTAGAATTTGAAAGAATCTGCGTCTGTGGGATACCGTGGATTGTGATACCCTTTGATAAACTTATATATTTTATTTCCACCACGTAAAACTCGGATGGTGGATTGTTTTATAATCATCGTGCAGTGGAAAATAAGTTAAGGCTGAGAATCAAGGAAAATTGATTAGATTTTGGGTAAAATCGATTAATAGAAAATTAATTAAACCAAACGGGTATCGGACACTTAACAAGGGGAATCATATTACGTACCATCAATTATGCAAATAAGACCTCATTATATCTGAGTGATTTTCAAGATAATCAAATTAGAGTACAGTCATGATTATTTATTGTTTTTAATTCACGATTAAATAAAGAAAATAAATAAATTATGATAATTATAATTTGAGATTTTTGAGCATTTATTTGGATCTAATTTAATTATTTGTCTTAGTTCCTTGGTGTACTCCATATACCCAAGTAGTCAGGTCCGTACTCTTAAGAAACCCAGTTTATCCCAAGATTATCTTTTGTTCTTATATATAAAGGGGAGGTAAGGGGTTTTAATCATTATTATGGTTCATTGGGGTTTGAGAGGGGTGAGAGAAAACACTATTCACATTTTTATGAAGAGGCATAGAGAGAGACCACTATATCTCAGTTATGAGGAAGGGTTTTCATTTCAAAATGTGCCCATGCACCTACCTAGCTTTGCGGAAGATCATGCACTAGAATATTCGCATTTTACAAAAAGTTAAGAAAGATTTTTGGAGACCTTAGATGGGAAGAAACTTCTTCTTCATCATCAAAAAATTTCTCCTCCTACGAATCACAACAAGATTCGCTATGGTATTAATTTTTTAAAGCATAGGTTTAGTCTTAAAACCTAGTTCTTATTTTCTTTTCAATGCATGACAAATGAAAGATCTTTATGTCTTGTTTTTCCATGTTTGATTGTCAATCCCAATTTGTTTTTCCAAATAGATCCCGTCATGTTTAATATGTTTATCAAATTCCCAAGGTCTTCCAATAAGTAAGTGACAAGTATCCATAGCCACAACATCACATAATATTTCATTTCGATAATTCTTACCAACTGAAAACTAAACTAAACAACTTTCATTTACGTTTACGTCATTTCCCTTCTTAAGCTGATACTAATAAGGTTGTGGGTGTTCCTCCGTCTGGACTGTCAATTTCTACACCATTTCAGTAGCCACAACATTCTCATAATTACCACCATTAATGATAACATTACACACATTTCCATTAGAAGTGTAACGAGTGTAAAAAATGTTATTTCTAAGCCATTGATCATTCTCCACATGGTGTTCATTTAAACTTCTTCAAACAATAAGCGATCCACCTTGGTCACCATCACTTTCATATTAATTACTAGTAATTTGTTCCATCTTTGACGTCCTCCTCCACAATAATACAATCTTTAGATTTGGACACTTGATGAATCATGCTTAAATCCTTGACATTTAAAACATTGGCAAGAATTTGAATTTGAACAACTGGAATGCATTGATTTTCCTTTTAAATCTTACTTCAAAGGTGGATTGAAAGAAGATGTCTTTGAAGGCTTGGAAGTAGAATCACTCCACGGGTTAGAACCTCCTTCATGAATCCAAGTTCGAACACTACTTTTCCCATTGAGTTGTCTATCCACCTTGATGGAAAATTTGAATACACCATTATAAGTCGAATAAGGTGGCAAATGGACAACATTTGAAATTTCAGTCCATAAACCACCAAGATATTGAGCAATCGTTTGTTTCTCAAACTAAGATAAATCACATCGCATCGTGAGATGATAAAATTATTTTGAATGCTCCTCTACAAATAACTCATTTTGCTTAAAATTATGAAACATAAGAAAAACATCTTATAAGTAATGACTAGGCCAGAATTTCTTCTTTAACTCATTTTTCATCTTCTCCTAAGTTACAATTGTTTTTCTTCATAATCACATTGCTTCTCTAGAAGTTACCACTAAATTGAGGCATGTTTGTTCAACTTAATGGCAACTAACTTCACAATCTCCTGAACTTCATAATAGTCAAAGATTCTCTCCACGGTGTTGAGTTAATCAATGAACTCATTGCTTTGGATTTTACCTTTAAATTTTATAATGTCAACTTTGATATATCCAGGGTGATAGGGATAGTTTCTTCCAATTCTGTGATTCAAAGGATCCTCTTCTTTTGATACTCGGTTGTGAGCATTGTAAAAATGGTTAATCTCCGCTTCATCATGTAATAGTTCATTCTCTGAAACATGATACGAACCATTATGTTCCTAATCTTCATATTATGGAAAATGTTGTGGAGTTATTGCAATTATCTCTCATATCATCGATTTTAATGTCACATAAGTCTCGTTCGCGTATCAATGCCTCAACATCCGGGCCACGATGATGGTTGGCTATCACAACCTAAGTTATGATACCAAATTTACACCGGATAATGTAAGATAAAGACATAACACAAATGTAAACTCAGGTAACACTCTCACGCTCTAAGTAATCCACCAAAATGAGGGAGCAACAATCATCACCAATTGGAATCCACTAAAGGTTAAGACAAATATAAGAAGAATCCACTTTTGAAACAAAGGTCTCTTTATATTCTCAAATCAATTTGCCTTTACTTCATACATTCTCAACCTCTATATAGGATCTTGAAACATCCCTCTAGCCATAGGTAATTAATATATATTAAAAAGAACACAAAAATAAACTAGAAGTAAGAAAACTAAAAGACTAGACATTTGAAACTCCAAACAAATTAACCTTGAAAGTTTACGTCACTTAAAATTTTTGTCCTTATTTTTGTACATTCAATTAGAAGGAGATACATATACCGAATGAAAGTTATGTGAGTCTTATTTCTAATTAACTTTGAGTCACATCATTTGGACTTATACAGAGTGAGTTATGACCGTTTTACTAAAGAGTTTTGTGCTGACTGTGGAAACCGAAATTAGCCTACTTAGTTTCTATAAGCCCAATCAATGAACCCTGAAGCTTCTAGGTACTTATAGAAATATCATAGGTTTCTCCTAAATCAACATGTGAATGTTTTAATTCGATAAAACTTTTATAATCCATATAACAGTTAAATCATGCATCAACTCAATGTGATTACACTAAACAAATTAGAGCACTATGAATGGAGTGCAACACCTCAGGACATGCAAGCAAATGAGTAATTATAATATGAAGCAAGGTTTCTCACATATTAATAATGAATAATGTTGTATAAAAAATGAAAAATGTGATCTAAAAAATGGATACCTTTTTTTAAAATAAGGTGAAATGCACTTTAGTGGATTACCGCAATTATATCAACTTTCAAATCACATTCATCCTAGGATCATAAAGGACTTTCTAGGGTTGTCACATAGGCTTGGTTAGGTTACAAAATGAATGAAATTTTCAGGATTCAAAGGGTTCATGGAGAATATTTCGGATAATGGTAAGCGTGGGCAATTTTTGAAATTAGTTGCAATCTCCATAAGAAATAAATATACAATTAGAGTACGACTTACTTTATTTCTTCAAATAACTATAGGATTTTCACTTTTTACATCCCTTTTTTTTGTTTTTTCTTTTACGAGAACATATGGTAACTCTTCTCCTAATTACAACCATAAACAAAAACATCATAATTTCCCAAGTTCAATCCCAAACATATGGTAAGGAGGGTTTTCGTGAGGTTAAACTCCAATGTGGAGTTTGTTATGTAATTTGGGTGATGAAATGAAAGGCTATATTTAGGGACAAAGGGGTTGACTAGGAAAAATTTTAATAGGAGAGGTCAAGGTCTATATGGGTTAATTAACAAATAGGTCCTAGGATCCTTTCCTAGGGTTAATAATGTTAAAAATCGTGATAGAGTAGCAAATTTCATATTAAACTCAATTAATAAACGATCGATGAAAGAATAATAAGATTACTGACAAATTTACATTTTTTAAGAAGGATAGAGTAATTGTATATAACACTCACAAGTTAAGGAAAGATTAATGCCAAATTGATGTATTTTTTCACAATGCATCATAAGATCACTAAGTTACAATTGAGTTAAACCGAACCAATCAAAAAGAAATAGTTTGAGGACTAAAGTTTCAATTCATGATGTTTTTCATAATATCCATAGTTTGAGGACTAAAGTCTAATAACACAAAATATTAAAGCATGCATCATTTTTTCGTAAATGGCTAGGGAAATTATTTTAATAATCATTGAAAGCATAGGTAGAAGTCCTAAGGAAGAGAAAATAAGAATGCATAAATATTTTTGAAATTTGATTTTTTTATAATAATACCAACATATAAATGGGACTCACAAATAATTGAAATGATTTATCACATGCCCTAAATCAAAATCAAGCAATGTCATAAATGTGTTTAAAGACATAATGATTAATAGGGATAGTAGTCACCCCAATTGGAGTGATCCTCAGAGCCTACAAAATATATTAATACCAACACAAACTAGAAATAAAAATATGTGAACAGAGATACAATTAATAATTCATTGTCGATATGATAGAGGAAGTTGAAGTGTCATTACTAGATAGACGATGTACTGCAATTGGTTCATAATCATACGGAAAGTACATTAATACCTAAAATAGACCACTAAATACAACATCAAGAGGTGTCAAGCTAACAATGAAAAATGAGGATTTTATTAAGTTATTAGAACAAATGTATTAATAGTAAAGCCTAAAATAGTATCCTTACATGATACGGGAATATTATAAACAAAGATACTCCAATATCAACACATACATATAATGATTTGATTCAATTTAAAAACCTAATGATTAAGTTGAAGCATATAAGGTGGGTTAGTACTCCAAAACCATTTAAACTAGTTACACTTTAAAAAGGGGGATCAAAATACAAGGTCAATTGAACTAGAGGAGAATAAGTCATTCAACACAATTAAGAGGTGACTAGTTCAATAAATGCTCAAAGGTATTCAATACAAACTAAGTAACTAAATTCAAGACAAAAATTACCTTCAATAATGAAGTCATTAGGGAGAGACAGTAGGAAATGGCTATCAAATATAAAATATGGAAGAGAGATTTTATTGATTTGATTTAGGTTAGAAGATATATTGATATCTCCTAATTAAAAAATACTTTTTGTTTACAGTAAGCTGAAAAAAAATAGAAATCACATATAATTACAAAATAAAGAAATGGACAAAATTTGCACCATCGATCAATCGACTAAAACAACCGATCAGTCGACCACTTAGGCCATATAACTCTGCAAAGAAATGACAAAAATAAGAAATTGATCAATGGAAATGGTAGAACAACCGATGACCTCGATCTTGCATCTCACTTCTACGCAATTTTGGAGCTCTCTAACGAAAACAGCCAAAATTTGATCGTTTGAACTCGGATTAATGCACTCTTGGTGCCCAAGAGAAGCTAAATCAATTAGATACTCTATCATGGATGTATTGTGCATATATTATAATATCTAAAATTAAAAAATTCCCTTGAAGTTCCATCATTAAGTAGAGCTTTGATGAAATGCATCCAATTTCCCCCTAATGCATTCCTACACCTATAAAAGCTCAAATAAACCTTACATAAGATATATACATTTAAAATAAAAGTTAGCCAGTATAACAGAAAAATAATAGGGGAAAACATGAATGGAGGTACTAGAATGCATAAATATAAGGGTTATTTGATAAAACATTCGAGACTAATCATCAATGTATCCAAGTTAATGAAAGTGTCACTACAACATATACTAAAAATGGTCATGGACCTCGACCGTGACCAGGACCTTGGCCATGACCCTTTTTTCGTGAAAAAAATGGTCACGGACCTCATATGTGACCCTAAGTGGGGGTCACGGTCTCTCCCATGACATAATATTGGCTCCATGGTCAGGGACTTAATCCGTGACTCCATGACCATGGCCCAAATCCATGACTAGAGTGACATAATATTGATTCCATGGTTACGGACATAATCCATGATCCCATGGTCATGGACCAGTTCGTGACCATGGGTGAGACAATGTTCAAATTAGGTCATGGCCTAAATTCGTGTCCCCCGATTTTTTTTTAAAAAATAAATAAATAATGGGTCACGATCTTGGACCGTGACTAATTGTTTATTTGTTATAAAAAAATTAGAGGACACGAATTGGGCAGTGACCATATCAATTTGATAAATACAAATAAAATTCATTTTTAGGCAGCTTCCTCAAAAAAATTGTATCCAACAACCAATTCATATACAATTAAGCAGTATTATAATCGTGGAGTTGACAATTCAATGTAAAGCACAATGTCATCCTAGTTAATTCATAAATCATACTAAAAATTCATAATTCAAACTGAACATTCATAAACCAAACTAAGCCTTCATAAAACAAACTAAAGCTCCAATATAGCTCCAATATCATAATAAGATACAATTTGGATACAAATAGGATTGTTGCCAAAGTGTAAAAATAGGATATAAATAAGATTGTCAAAGGTAAAATAATTTTTTTGATAATCAATCTTCCTCTAAATCATCTAAAAGATCCTTCAAATTAGGTTTCTCATCAAGAGAATACTTTAACTTTTTAAAAGTCTTTAATGCACCTGCTTCAGCAGTCATACCCTTTGGTGAATTTGCGATAATAGACCAATTCCCATCGTTTATACAATTTGAGTAGAATACTTTCTTTACATTCTAAAAGGAACAAATAAAAGGCTCGTCGCCTATGCAATCTTTAATTTTCATCTTAGATAAATCTACTATGATAAGTTTTAAGTCAGGATCAACTTTATAAGCATTCTTAGTGTCCTCTATCTTCATCCACTCATGATAGAATATGGTTTATGTGAAATCTAAATAATCGAGTACCAGAATTTGTTAGACAATGCCATAATAGGTTAGCACCGTATATTTTGGATTTTTATCTCTTTTTATTAGAGACATGAGTAGTCAAGGAAAAAATTGAAATTCCGTAATTTTGAGTCAAAAGCTTTTTCTCACATGGATATGAGACGAAATCGAAACTGTTGGTGCAGAATTTCTTAAACTCTTTCGCACAATATATGGGACCATTTACTAGGTGTGCAAGATTTGAAGAGACATAACCTCTTTCTAAAAGCTATATTTAATAATGAATTTGTATTAGGGAGTGTTTGAGATGAATGAAACACACACATAAGAGGTGAAAACTATTTCTTTTGATATCCATGCCCTAAAATCATTCGTCGTGCGTTTCTCCTCTGATTTTGGGAAATTTTGTTCTAGTAATTCCTAATGGTAAATTGTAGAGTTTAGATCGTAATATAGAGAATACATATAATCAAACAAGAATAGTTATGTTAATCATGTAGTTACTTATTCTCTCCTGTATTCAACTTTATCTTGTCATTCGAAGACATAACAAGTTACTTGCTCATAGTGTAAATTAGTGAGCCTCAACTATTTAGGGTTCCTAAAAGGCTATTCATCCTCAAACTCGTCAGGTTCCTCGATCATTCCTTCTCCACGAGGATTAAACCTCCTCAGCTCTTGTTCTGGAATATATTCCCAAGAGCGTATAACAATTATTCCACAATTATGTATTCTTCAATAATTAACCCTACTTGAAGGTTTTCATCAATCACTTAAAAGGATAGATCCAGTGGTACTAAATGGGACCACACAACAAAGTCGCATTACATAAATGCACAAGCAAGTGGATGTTGATATCGAATAATGACGAAGAAAATATTTCTCTAATAAACAAATTACTTCAGGTAAAGTTCATTTTTCAGCTTTAATGTGCTTTTTATTTCCATTTTTTCACAAATTAGGGTAAAGCACAAAGTTATTTAAATAATTTCCCAACAGAGATCTTTGTGCTCGGAGAAGAAATGCCTAAACAATAAAGGGTGTTGTACCATAAAATACGGTGGGTTCGGATGACTAATTATGATGTGACAGCTGGCTTTTTCCATGACCAAAAAGAGGTCGGCTCAGACTTAGTTTGGTCATCCAATACAATCTGTTTGGCCCCAGCATGACATGCAGTGACTTTATCCTACCTAACCTATAGTCATTGACAATGTTAATTAACACTGTGTATATGTGGACATTAGCTAGTGAGGTGATGTCAGCAGCACTCAGCAAACAGGCATGAGGAATTAAAGGTTATCATTCCCCCATTATTGATGGGAAACGTGTACCCATCCCATCCACCCATAAAGACATGCAAAGTTATATATGCCTAATATGTAAAGGCATGCCACCTGTAACCCACATTATTTTTGTCTCCACTCATCTTTCTCTCTCCCTCTAGGCCCACTCATAAATGTATAAATATGGCACACGATCCTAAAAAAGAGGAGAAAGATTATTTTTTGATTGTTATGCTACCCATTTATAGATCGAACTAAAGACCTTGTAACCCTCTATTCATCCATGGTTGTGCTCAACGAAACTAATTCAATCACAAAATCTATGGACGTAGGCACCATTTTGGGGTTGAACCACATAAACACAGTTTTCCTTTCTTTTCTCTCAACTTTTCTATACTATACTTACTCTAGATAAGGATTTCTATGATTGTTATATCTTTATCTGTTACGAATTTAAGATTAGTTTAATTAGCTAAGATATAAATCCATACACCAGTTTTCAACTTTAGCAGATTGGCATCATCTGTGGAAAAGTATAAACTAGTCAATTGTTGTTTTCTACCGATATTTTCTCTTACTACTCTAGGATTCTCAGTCTTGGTTTACCACTGCTTTACTAATTTCGATCCTGTTAATTATAAGCATCCTCTCAATCCTAATATATCTTTAGATCCATCACCAAAAATAGTCCCTTCAGTCTATAACTTATTTTTCATCGTAATTCTTGTTATTTCTCCGTTTTTAATGTTGTAATACTCCTTTTTCCCAAAATACTGTGAAAATATAAAGAGTAGTAGGGATGATGAAGAAGCTTCACCTGTTATGCATATAAATAGAAATAACCTATAAGGAATATTACGATACCTAGATAAGGGCCAAGCGGCAATGTAAAAAAGTGTTAGGCAATTGACACAAAGCATCTTAACTGGATAAAGGAGGGTGAAAGAGAACCCAGTTATCCCGACAAGGGGTGAAAATCTTGATCGAATAAAGAAAATGTATCCCTCGGCTCCACAAGGGAGATGTACCATGAAAGTGTAGTAAAAAATCGTAAACGACTAGATTGGGGCTCACACAAAGAAGCTAGCATGTCCAACTACACTAGATTCGAACGAGGTGACAAGTATTATAAGCTAGTGCACACATCTACCCTCCGAATAGGTGGATACAATGATAACTAAACTTACTCTTTTGAGTGTCAAAGAATTTTGGAAAGTCTAAAAAGAGGGTCCCCATTCGACTATTTCAATCCAAGGGCAGAAAAAGCTCACCAACACAGGGGGTTCAAAGAGTATAAGGAGGAACCAAGAAGGGACGAAACCAAAAGGGTTGAACTTTAAAACAAGTTTAGACCAAGAGTTAGAGGGTATGCTAAAGTGGAGAAGACTTACCAGGAAGGGAACTCTATCGAAAGTCGAGGACGAGCATGGAAGATAGTGTTAGCTAAGGCCAATAAGGAGGAATAACCCTCGAGAGGGTCGATCTAATGATTGGAGGACCATCTAGGTGAGATCATAAAGGCTAAGAACCCTCTCTAGAAAGGTTTCATACAAGGTTCCCCCTTCAGGTTATATATTGTGAGCTATCCAATGCCTGTAAAGTCCAAATCGTCAATCATCACTCCCAAGAACGATGGCACATGAAATCTCGTGGTGCAGATAGAGCAGTACCAAGCTACCTCAAATATTTATTCCATCCTTAATGAGATGAGTTGTGGAGGGTTCTCAAGTATAATTACAGGTTCAACTCAAATTTAGTATAATGGTCTACTAAGAGGTCAAATGTCCAACTTCTAATAATTGACTGATCTCTTCGTCAATAATTTCTATTTCGATTCAAGACTAGGGAAACAGGTCGCCCATTTACTAAGTGTTTGCCAGGGTATAAACGAGATAATAAGGGACTTTATTGCCGGACTTTACACTAAAAAGCTTAAAGTTGTTGACTATAAATAGAAGAAGACAATTGTAGTGCTCATGAGTTGACAGTGATCTGGAAAGTTATTCAGGAAGTTAGCCAATAAGTCACCGAACACGATGTCCCAAGGTTGGAAAAATTATGAACGTCGAGGAAGCTATGGCAGTGAACGAATCCAGCTATTCTAAGGCCGATATAAGCAAAATCTCAAAGAGAAAGAGGGAGTTCACAGAGAATAAAAAATTAACAGACTAAGGAAGTTTGATGAATATACCTCGTTGACCGTAGGGGTACACCACATCCTCGAGAAAATTCATGGAAGTAATGCCCTAAAGTGTCCAAGAAAGTTAAAATATCCTCTTAACAGGAAAAATAAAACCAATTACTACGAATTCCATAAATATCATGGTTATAACACGAATAATTATGTGACCCTGAAGAATGAGACCGAGATCCTCATTAAGCGGGGGAAACTGATGAAGTTCATTGACAATGGTAGCTGATCAGATAAGTGAGATGAGTAAAAACCCAGAAGATAATTTAAGTTCCCTTATAGGAAAGATGGCGAGAAGAAAAGATGTAGGGATGATGATTCGGAGGATGATCTTGACCTGCCTAAGAAGCCCAAAAAGTAAGTACATTAGGTCAAGATGATCTCTATTAAGTAAAAATTCATAGAGGGAGTAGATGCTGGAGGTGGAGATGGACAAACAGAGAGAGAGGCTTATCTGAACAAGGTAAAGGCTTATGCTCATATTAGGAAGCTCGACTTAGCTAGCCCCATTACATCTCACCCCAAAAATGTAAACCAAGATCGCCTTATAGTTAGTTTTTTCAAAGATGACTTATCTAGTGTGATTTATCTACATGATGACCCTCTGGTCCTCACCATGGCAGTACATGAGAGTAAGGTGGTGAGGATCCTAGTTGATAATGAAAGATCAACTGATGTCCTCTTTTACATCTACTTCCATAACCTAACGTTGAAAGATAAAAAGTTGGAGACTTACCATAGACCTCTTATAGTATTTTCATGAGAGAAGGTGTTCCCCTCGGGATCCATAGAATTGGAAGTTGTGGTCGCCAAGTAGCAAACCTGTCGAATATAAAGTATTCATTTTTTCGTGATGGATGAGAACATACATTCGATTTACAATATCATTTTTAGAAGGGTCGGGTTCAAAAAGTTTAAAGTTGTCCCATCCACCGTTCATCAATGTCTGAATTTCCCTACCAATTATGGAGTTAGTGTAATAAAAGGGAATCAAGGAGAAGCCCGTGAATGTTACTACACATCGACGGAATAATAAGAACAGAAGAAATTAACTACCACTTATAATATCGAGACATTAGACCCTGAAAATGAAGATAAATTAGTCAAGGGACAAGTAATTGTAGAGATAGAGAAAGTGATGCTGGATGGTGAACACCCAGAGAGGATAGCCCAGATCAGCTCGTCATTGGATCCTACTTTTAAGAAAGAATTAGTTTTTGAGAAGGAGAAATAATGTGTTCACCTTGAGCCACGAAGACATGCCCGACATATATCTAGAATTCATTTATCACAAACTCAGCATAATAAAGGTTGAAAAATCGATAAAATAGAAACACCTTATATTCAACCAGGAGAAAAACATGGCGATCCATGAAGAAGTAGAAAAATTGCAGGAAGTAGAATTCATCAAATATGTGAAATATCCGGAATGGCTCTCGAATGTTGTCATATTCAGAAAGATTAATGACAACTGGCGCATGTGTGTAGACTTCACCAACCTCAATAAAACTTATCCAAAAGATCATTATTCGCTACCCAGGATTGACCAGTTGGTTAATGCTATTGCGGTCCATGAGCTCCTTAATGTTATGGATGCCTATTCGGGGTATAACTAGATAAAGATGAACTTAAAAGATCGGGAAAAACCTCATTCATCACCAATCAAGGTACTTATTATTATAACATTATGGCTTTTGGGCTAAAAAATACCGGTGCAATATACCAAAGGCTAATGGATGATATGTTAACAAAGGTCTTCAAAGATCATATTGATAAAACTATAGAGGTCTATATGGATGATATGTTAACAAAGAGAAGGAAAGTTATTAACCATGTCATTGATCTGAGTCGAAGTTTCAACTAATTAGAAAAATATCAAATGAAGCTTAAACTAGGGAAGTGTATTTGGGGGGCCAAAGAGGAAAAAATCCTTGGTGCCATAGTCAACTAAAGAGGTATGGAAATAAACCCAAATAAGATCAAAGTAGTGATAAACATGCAATCCCCCGTGTGCAAAAAAAATATATCCATAGATTGGCAGGACGAGTGGCCGCACAGAATATATTTGTATCTAGGGCCATAAACAAATGTCTCCTATTATTTAAATTGCTAAGAAATGCCTTCGAATGGAGTGATGAATGTGATATAGCCTTCCTAGAATTGAAGAAATATATGGGATCTACACCAATATTGTCTAGGCCAATCCAAGGTGAAAAACTCTATTTATACTTGACAGTTTCAGAGTCAGCTTTCAGCTCGACACTGGTTCAACAAGAAGTCAAAGTGAAAAATCCGTCTTACTATAATATCAAGGCATAGGGGTGGGCGCGGTCCGATCCGGTATGGGTTTTGATCATGTTTAGTATCGGACCTTTAATTGGGAAGACCGAATTTGGACCAATTTAATCGGTTTAGCCTATATATTCGGTCTAAGCTATTTTCAATTCGGTTCGGTTAATAATCGGTCTGCATTTTTAGTTCAGTGTATATTTTTAGTTCAATTCACTAATTCAGTGTATTTTTTTTTTTTGAATTTAGTTCATTTCACTGATTTCAGGTCACTCATTTCACTGATTTCAGTTCAGTGTATTTTTGTTCAGTTCATTTCACTTATAAAATGTAATAAAAATGATTTCAGTGTATTTTTTTTTACTGATTTCAGTGTATTTTTTTCACTGAGTTCAGTGTATTTTTTTTAATTTCACAACAAAAATATAACATTCAATTCAGTGCATTTTTTTTAATTTCTTTGTTAAATAAATTGAAAAAAATGGGTTTGTTGAGTTCAGCAGAGAAGATCATTTGATAAATTGATAATCATTTGATAAATTAAAAACAATGGCTAAAATCATTTCAAGAACTAAAAAAATCACAATAAAAATCAACAAAAAAAAGTGTCGGATCTGATATACCATTGGGTCTTTAGTCACCGGCGTTGAATTTGATGCCATTTCCATTTGTGTATGGTGCACCGAAGTTGAGGTTTCAAACCCGTGTTGAGTTGTTGGGGAGTTGATGTAGTGATGCGCCGGACTAGATATTTATTTTTGTTGAGGTGAGGTGCATCGGAACTCAGAGATTGAGATGGTGAGGTGAGCCGAAAATCGGAGATGGTGAGGAGAGGAGAGAGCGGTCGAGTTGGATAGAGAGAGGAAGAGAGAAGATGAAGAGAAAAGTGAGGAGAGGAGAGGAGAGAGCGGACGTAACTTTTTGATATGGCTTGTGTCTTTAGTTTAGGGTTTAGTATTTGATATATTTATATAATATAAAATTAATACATATTATATAATATTTAATTAACCGGTCCTGTCTGATCCCAAGACCGAATTTACAATTGATAATTTAAACCGAACCGAATATTTCGGGTCTCTTAATTTAGGACCGAATTAGGACCGATTTATAAAAAAAGCCTATAAAAGTGGGTCCAGTCCGGTCCGATCCAATCGGGTCGGTCTTTTTTTTGTCCACCCCTAGCAAGGCATGCTATGGAAAAGAAATTCGGTACCATAGGCTGGAGAAGTTAGCCTTAGCTTTAGGTGCATACCTCTAAAATAATGAAATCGTACTTTAAGGTGCATACCATTATCGTTTATATAGACCTTCCCCTATGCCAATCAGTTCATACACTGGAGAAATCATGTATACCGATAGCTTGGGTGGTAGAACAAGGAGAGTGTGACATTCTTTACTAACCCAGAACAACAATTAAAGGACAGGTGGTGACCAATTATATAGCAGAGTTTACTTATAAAGAAAAATTAGCAGGGTAGACTTCTAACGAAGAGAGCTCAGTCTAGGAGTAGGCCGAGCATACTTCTACGAAAGAGAGCTCAATGACAAAATTTATAGAGCAGACTTTTACAAAATAAAACTAAATGGAAAGATCGATAAAAAAACACTTCTAAGGAATAGAGATCGACCTAAAAGTAGACTAAGCAGACTTCTATGAAAGAGATCTTAATGGCAAGATCAACAGAACAAACTTCTACGGAAAATAGCTCGACTTAAAAGCAGGCCAAGCAGACTTCTATAAACGAGAGCTCAAAGATTTAACCTGTCGAGTAGAACTCTAAGGAAGATAGCTCGCTAATAAATGCAACTAACTGGGTTATTGAAATACAAGATTCATCATCCCTATGGGAAGAAAGATCTCGTTGTCTCGATCAAATGAGAAAGTTATTCAATAATGGGCATTTAGTGGCAAAAATCTCTAAAAAAGAACCACTAATTTACTATTTATAGACGGCTCGTCATGTGCTAACAGCAGAGGAACACGGCTAATAGTCACAATGTCACACAGGTGTGATATGGAGTACACCCTCAGATTACACTTTTAGGGATCTAATAATAAAGTAGAGTATGAGGCTCTCATAGTTGGTCTAGGACTAGCATTATTGTTTGGCACTCAGTAATTGTCATCTCATAGTGAGTCCCAACTTATAATCAATCATGTCCTTAGAGTTTATGAAGCGATGGACGAATCGATTATGAAATACTTGGCAAAAGCAAAAACTGTATTTATCAAAATTCTCGACTATTTATATGCTCAAAATACCAAGAATTAAAAATGCTCAAGCAGATGCACTAGCCCGCTTGGCATCAACCACTAGAACCAAGTTGTGCAAGACAGTGCCCATATCGCAGCACAGATGATGAAAGTATATTATCAATGGAGTTGGATTTGGGCCCTCATAGATGGATCCCATTCGAGTGTATTTGGAGTTTGGGATAGTCCCAGCAGATCCAAAAAAGGCAAGGAGGCTTCGGTACAAGGCGATGAGGTATATGCTGGAAGGTGGAATCCTATTCAGAAGAGAATTCATAATATCATTGCTGAGATGTGTTCATCTAGCTAAAATAAATGAATTGATTAAGGAAGTGCATGAGGACTCATTTGGATCCCATTCAGCAAGCAGATCATTAGTGAAACGAGTGGCTACTCAAGGGAATTATTGGCCAACCATTAAATAAGATTGTGCAAACTATGAAAAAAAGTATGATAAGTGTCAAAAGTTCACCGTAATCCATATAATCCCAAGAGTAGCACTTGCCCCGATCATATCACCTTATCCCTTTACTATATGGGGAATTGATCTGGTCGACCCACTACCGAAGATAAGGGTCGGGTTTAAATATCTGGTCGTATTAGTGGATTACTTGACTAAGTGGGTTGAGGCTGAGCCTTTGGTTAAGATGTCATACAAAAAAGTTTTCCACTTTATATGGAAGAACACCATATGCCTCTATGAAATTCCATATGCCTTCATCACAGATCATGGTACCCAGTTTGACAATAAAGAGTTTGAAGACTATTGTATATGTTCAAAGATCCAAAAATTGCACTCAGCACCCTGTCACCCGTAGTGCAACAGGTAGACAGAGATGACAAATAGAACCTTACTTAATAAAATGAAGAAGAGACTAGATAAAGCTAAAGGGAATTGAATTAATAAACTGCAAAGCATACTGTGACTATATAGAAAAACACCAAGAATGGCAACAGGTGAAACACCATTTATATTGGCATTTGGCACTGAAATGGTGTTGCCCATTGAAATTAGCATGCCCAGCCACTGGGTGCTTAATTACGACTCACCGAGGAGAGATCTAATGATAAGACTCGATATAAACCTAGTTGAAGAGGTCATGGAATGTTCGGCCGTATGGGTTGATGCATCTAAAAAAAGGACTGCCCAATTTTACAATAAAATAGTCAAACCAAGCATTTTAAAGGAAGGAAACTATGTATTAAAAAAGGTTATTCATAAATGAATAAATTGGAACCCAACTTGCATGGTCCATACAGACTATCTGCTTTTGGGCGACCAGGAACCTACATAATTGATACTCCAGAAGGTGAGCAATTTAAGAATCCTTGGAACTCTGAGTAGTAACAGTGACAACCTATGCCAAAATAAGGCGAAAGTAAAATGTAAATTTTATTTTTCACTCCTTTGTAATTCCCCTCAATGATTAATGAGAAGAACTTCATTTTCTACATATCTAGCTATTTTAATCTTTTGCGAATTGTTTCAAAGACCCTTTCGTCAGTGTGAAAGGTGTGCAATAATCCTAGGCCAAAGATACCTCAAAGCCGAGCGCATCAAGATTCATGATCAGAAAACTTGCCTCACGATCAAGAGGTTTAACTTCATGTATTATCGCTTCTTAGGATAGATCACGAATAGGAGGTCCCTCCCAGTTTGGGAAATACAATGCAGTCTTATGGATGACGAGATCCAACCATAACTAACTAACGTAAGGATAGTTCCTAGAAAAATTGGTTAATTTTTGTGACCTATGACGACACATGGTTAGGACGACGAGATATGTTCATATGACCAATAAGCCAGCACAAGCATTGGTAGAACCTAGGTTAGGATAACTCAAGTTTGTCCAAAACGGGTAGCTGGTAAGGCCGATCAGGTTAATAAAACCACATAATTGTAAGCCTAGATTGTCGATAGTCCTATTCAAACACTTCATGAATTGCCACATCTCTAGGCAGGTCATGATTAAGAAGTTCAACTTTATGTACGATATTGTCTTAGGATATATCGCGAATAATAAGTCCCTCTAAATTTAAGAAATCCAGTGCAGTCTTATGGACGACAAGATCCGGCCTAACGGACTAACACAAGGATAGATCCTATTGAACTTCATCAACTCTGGTAACCTATGCTAATGAATAGTCAGGATGATAAGATCAATTCATATGACTAATAAGTCGGCATAAGCATTGGTAGAACTTAGGTCAGGATAACTCAGGTTTATCCAAAGCGTGTAGCTAGTAAGGTAGAGTTAGTAATAAGTTGACCACGCGATTATAAGACTAAACTATTAAAAGGTCCATCCCAGCACTAAACCAGTTAACAAGTTGATGTGGCAAACAATCATATGGTACAATAAGTCCATAAAACTAGAGTTGACTTAATCAAAGACATATGACCATATTCACTTTCATGAAATACTTTTTACGATATGATCTAGTCAAGCATGTTTAAATATCCTCAAAGATAGCATGATAAGCATGAACACGCGGGGAAATAGAAGAAATCATAAAAGATTGATCATTACAACACAGAAGGAAAAGTGTTCGCCAAAAATCACAAAAAAACTGAGAAGTAAATATGTTCTTTATAAATTACAAAGAGATTCACAAAAAAATTGTCAAGAGAGGGAGGTTTATGTCTCGGGAACATATTGTAATATCTTCATACTTTTATGGATATTTAAATTACAGAAGTGGGTGTAATTTAATAATTCGAGAATTTTAAGTGAAAGAGAATTTGAAGTGCGGGTTAAATATTAATTGGTGAGTGACAGATTAATATTGATATGTGTTATATTTACTTACGAGAATAAGTAAATGGAGTTTGATTATTTTATATCATGTCGCGGTTGGAAAAAGTGACAAGTAATAATATTTTATTTGGAAAATTCGTGTGGAGTTGTATTGGATTTAGAAAGGTGAATTTTTGATAAGTGATTTGGATGGGGATTTCGAGTGCACGGTTGGTTTCGGATGGGCTGAAATAATCAAAATAGAGTACCCGGGGTAGTGTTTGGGTTCCGAGGACTTTTTTTGGACCAGTAGGGACTTTTATTTGTGTATACGAGTTAATTTTGGGTCTAATAAGTGGAGAATCCTTATTTCTCTCATCATAAGCCGAGAGAAAGAGAGAGGAAAGAAAGAAAAGAAAGAAAGAAAAGAAAAGAAAGAAAGAAAGAAAGAAAGAAAGAAAGAAAGAACGAAAGAGAAAAGGGAGAAGAAGAGGAGAACTCCGGCGGATCCCGGCACGAGGGCATCGAATTTATCCAACGAGGCAAGTGTTTAATTTGATTTAATTATTTATGTGTGTTTATAATTCATATTATGATTGGTGAAGAAAATATGAATTTGGGGTTGGGGATTCTTGCATAAAATGGGATTTTCGAAAATGATTTCATATAAATTGAGGTGATAACAACTCCATATAAAATCATTTCTGAAAATTCATGTCAATGGTGTAATTTTTGGTGAGAAATTGGAAGAGTTGAATAAAATTGGGATTTAATTGAGTTAGGGTTTAATTCTTAATTAAATTGATGAATCCTATGAATTAATTGTTTTGTTGGGTAAAAATAAGTGAGTAGATGTTTATATTGATGATGGGTGATGTTAGAATCCATAAAAAAAATTAGGTTGGATAAGTGTTGGATTGAGAAAGGGAGTTGGAGAATAAGAAGAAGATGAACTCGAAAAAAGTAGCCAAACTGAACCATTTCGAATCGATTTGCTAGGGGGTAAATCGATTCGGTTGAGGCGAATTGATTCGGCCTATCAGATTTGAAATTTTTTCTTGGTTTTGAGGATTTAAGAAAAATTGTGCCGTGGAGATAAATATTAGAGGATTTTAAAAAGAATGTTAGGACTTATAAATGATTAGATGAGTAATATATGACCATTGGGTTAGTGGGAATAAAATTCGGGGTACGAATTTTAGGAGTGTTTGGGACGAGCGACACTCGGAGAATTATTTCGGCGGGTTTGAATATATAGATTTTATGAGTGTAGAATAAATATATATATATGCCAATCATAAATGAGTGAACCCAAATGTGTGAGTAGGATGAAATTAGAATACTAGCTAGACGTGATAAACTAATATTTAGAAGAAATTAATGTGATAATTGTAATATAAGTGAGTGAATACTTATGGGATTAAAATAAGTGTGCATATACTTATGAATTAATACGAATTGGTATATTCGGGATTATAGTCTAATGCCACGTGAGATAGGCATGAATAGTCCAATTTGATGATGATGATGATGATATATATATATATATATATATATATATATATATATATATATATATACCCCTTTAGTGCTATCATGGGAAGTTGCGCGATGTGGGTGAATCCCCTGGCTAGTGAATGTAGGGAGAGTATGGTCCCCAGGTCATAGCGTCCAGTTATTTATGCAGTGTGGATTTTATCATGGGTGAGACGTCTTGGGTATGATTCGTCTCACTTCAAGTGAGGAACTATGGACGCTTACCATACGTTTGTGTTATGTTTTTATCAAGTCGGTGTGAGATCCCGACCGGTGGTACCCAGGATGATGTGTGTATTCCTTGGAAGATGATAACATTCTAGAGACTACATCCATTGGGTTATAGCTCTGAGGGATGGTTATTATACTTATATAGTGTGCGATATATATGGATATACTTTATGTGTATAATATATTGTATATACATATACATACATACATACATACATACATGCATACATACATACATATATATATATTAAGATATGAAAAGGTATTTATATACGAACAAAATAAAGAATGAGATGCATAATGATTTCTTGTTACATCCGGGAGAATAAAATTCGGAATAAAAATGTGATATATGTATATAAAGATGAGAATTATATACGAGACTAATGACACTAAGATGTAAATAGTGTAGAATAACTAGTGAAAGTTATTCATAATGAGTGGAGAAATTATAAGTGAGAATTAGAATGGATAAGCTCGTGCGAAAGTTTAGGATATTATATGCGGGGTATGAGATAGCATATAGGTGATTTAGAGGTTTTGAGAAATACTAGTTAGGCGGGGTAGCAAACTAGGGTGTTTAAAATACATGCATTAGGTTTGCACTGTTAGATGAGAGGTGAGGGGTATCTCATGTGAGTGTGACACTAGTTTAAATATGGAGAATATCATATTTTACATATTGCAATATTTTAAACACTTGCTAAATATTTTCAAAATGTTTGGGGCTCTGACCCGCTTGCAACTATTTTTTTCTTAAAAAACCTTTTAGGTGTCCAAAAACAGGGACGCTCGGATGACATTATTCCTTTGAGTTAGACGATGCTGCAGCAGCTGTGGATGCTTGCAAGGATTGTTTAAACGCTTCTACCCTTATGATCTACATAGGAGTTATTGTCAGTTATACTCGGTATTATTGCCCAAATGTTGTCATTTTTATTATTTGTCGCATTTTCGTTTTCGCCTATTCGATATGGTTGTATTGATGTTTTACCGAGAGTTATCGGTTATTATTTTATTCATTTAATGTTTATATTATTGTGTGGTTGGATTTATTTGTGCGCTTAAGTAAAAGATTAGAAAGTTTAAAATTTGACGCTGGGCCTAATAGGTTATTAGTAATTAAATGGTTTTCGATTGTGATGCTGAGAATGATCCATATGAAAATCCTGTTTTATTTTGATAAATGATTGATCAACCGTGATTAAAATAGGTGGGGTGTCACACATGTTGAGGCCCAACCTCAGTCATCTGGGCATCCACGATAGCGGTAGGATTGGCATTAGAAGCACTAGTTAGGTCTTTATCAATCTTAACCTGCTCATTCACAATATCATCAACAGTTGCCTCCTCTGGCATGGCCTCGTGTTCAGCATCCAAATCCTTAGCCTCATCATCATCACCTTCCCAGTCCTATACCATCTCAATAATATCCGGGAATCTCCCCTTTTTTAAGCTCTTCATAGCCCTCCATAAAAATGGTCACTGGGTCGATATTGTATTCTCTCGAGCTCTTAAACATCCTCACTCCCTCTTCTTCAGTGCGTGAAAGGGAAAAAGTGGCCTTTTCTAGGGCCTTTATAATCTTCCTCAAATCTTCAGTCCCCAAGGAAATAGCCTCCTCTGAAGACTTGAGCTCGACTACATCCATCTGTGCCTGCTGCTTTAGCTTATTAATATCCTAATCTGCTAGCTCATGGCACTCACATTGGCCACTAGCTAATCGTCCCTCTCTTTAAGCTTGGATAATACATTGTCACGATCATCTTTAGTGTCCTTTAATTCGTCAAAAAAGGTCTTGTAGTGATTAAGGAGCTCATTGTTATCGACCTTCAGCTCATCGTACGCATCCTAATAAGAATCCACATGCTCCCGCATAATGGTGGCATCCATGGCACCCTGAAATGAAGAGATCAGCATGATATGAGATATAATACAGAGATGTAAAATAAAAAACCCCAATTTAGGTTTGGGTCTTACCACCATCATGTTGTTCTACATCATGCTCCAGAGTTAGTCGGCATTGAATTATCGAAGATATTGGAATTTATGAGCATACCCATGATACCCAAGCACCTCGATAACATTGTCTTTGTATAAGAGGATGGAGTCGTTCTCATCCATCATCTACTCCTCAATGATAGGGTTCTCAAGGTCCCCGTTAAAAGGATCCACCTCTCCACAAGGGCTGGAAGATCCAACAGCTCGAAATAATCACCGAAAAGGAGCTCTTTTAATTGTAACTACCCTGACCCCAGTTATATGATGTATGGGGCTTAGTTAATGAAGGGGTTCTCCATTTGCCTCTTCTTGTGAATAACATTCCATTTTAAGGAGCAGTGGCCTTACTCTTACCCTTGGCCTTAAAGGTGACTTCATCATTATCTTGCCTTTTAGCTGCATATTCAGTATTTTTCCTAGCCTCTACATTGTCCATATTATCATCCTCTATCTTATTCTTCTCCTTGGCTTCAACAGTAACAACGACTTTCTTCTTCTTAGCGTTAGCATCTAACTTCCTTTTTTTGGTGATCTCCATTGCTTCACGATCAAAGGCTGGAGGTGCCATTGAGTTTACTGATTAAGGCAAACTTGAAGAAGTTGTATAGAAGAAATTATGATCAGAATACTGAAATAAGAACTAACCATGTAAATTTGCTTGGCCAAGACGACCATAAAATAATATCCTCGCACCTTCTGCGACCTCCTCCTCTTTTAAAAAATCCTCACAAACCTCGTGTTCGGTAAGTAAGTTAATCTGTTCATCTCTAGGAGGGAAACCACCTGGGGGGACATAGTAACCTAAGTTGATGAACATCCGTATGAGGAAAATTTTCTAAAATTTTATGGTATTGGGTGTACATGCAGTCCTGACCAACTCCTTCAGAGTAGGGGGAATCTTTAGAGCCTTCGTTACTATAAAGAGACAAACAAAAAATGAGGTCAGTGAACAAATGTGAAGGAAAATATAACGAAAAAAAATGATAAAGAATGTACCAATATGATGGGGAGAGAACTAATCACGAGGAATATTATAAGACTTGTCCCTCTCATCAGAGCAAAACTCCCAATCACCTCTTATGAAGACGAACTGGTTTTTCCAAATATGAACTGGTTTTTCCCAACCACCTCTTCTGATCGCATTTTGAGGTGAAACGTAATAATAGCCGTTGGTTTTGGCATCATCTTTGGCACCATACACCAATCAAAAGATGTCTTTTGTCACGTCAAACCCCTTATAGAGTTGCTAATACACCATGGATCTAAGGATGGACTAGTAGTCATTTGGTGGGAACTATGTAGGAGCTACACCATAACCCCATAGAACCAATCTTGTGATGGGGTGAAGGGAAAGCCGAACTCCCACCTGTAAATCCCATGCAGAGAAATAAATCTCATCAGTGTTATGCCGATCATAAACCCTCTTCTTAGGGTGTGGCAGTTGTAGGGAAATGCCTATTGGAACGGCATATATGTCCCTCAAATCATCCAGGTCATCCTCCATGATGTCATAGCCATGGTTTGCAGCGTTAGTAGAGGTTTGATCCCAATAATTAGGGGCTCGGAATGTTCCCTCATCAATGAAAGGCACCACAATAGAAGATGTGGAGGCTATCTGGTAGTTAAGATTAAGAGGTAAAGAATCCAGGTCAAATACATACATGGCTATTATTAATGAACCTCTCCTTATCAGGAGGACGGTCTACCAATGTGGTAAGCAACTGTGTGGGTAAACCTAGGGTGTTCTGGATCGTCTTCAAGACATACAACATAAAGAGGACTATGGAATCTCCTAATGGTGATACCGGGATAAGTATGTTCTAACTCAACTAAAATCTAAAATAGTCATTGAACGCGGGGTGGATAGCACATCAAGATGAAAGGCAAAACCCCTAACTTTAGGGGCTACTCAGGCACAAGAAATAAATGTCAGTTTTGGGCGAAACCCTAATTAAGATGGGGGTCTAATGCCAACCACCTCAATGGATGTATAAATATAGCCAATACTCTAGTAAATCAATAATTTTCAACAAACCAAGTAATCCTAGCAAAAACAAGATGATAAAGATGGCTAAAAATAAGGGTTTTCCCTAAACAAATCCTAAACTATATAAAGGGGATGGAAGGCGTACCAGAAACCCCTAACAATTTTTTAAGCCGATCGAAAGCAATTAAACCTTGAATAAGAGAAAAAGAAAAGCTTGGATTACCTAAGGGTTGTGGTAGAAGCTTCGTAGATTTTTAAGTTGAAGAAGAAGTGGAGTTTGAAAGGTTTAGGGGGTTTTTCTTTTCCTCTCTCTAAAAACTCTCACAAGGGAAGATGCTCGATTGGAAATATTGATGCAAAAAATGGACTACATCCCATTTTTATGATCATAGATAAATAGATAGAAGAAATCCAATCAAACACATAAGGGACAAGGATTTTTAAAGTGGTTTGGATATGAATAAAGCCTATGTCCACTGTTCTTTTATTCCCAGGGGTATACAATAGCACAATATGGTGTAGAGAGAGAGAGAGATGTGTAGAGAATTGCTTAATTGTTTAGATGGTGTGTATTTAGTGTATGGTGTCTCTTTTATAGTGATGGGAGTCTAAGAGATGGAATGTCTTTATATATTCAGACATTTACATCTATATACAATGAATGTAACTATTGGTCTTCAAGACATTGTATCTATATACAATGAATGTAACAAGGGTTCCATGACCATTAGTGAGTCTTCTTCTAATGGCTTTTGATCTTATGGATAGTTTATTTGCCTTGAGTTAGTTGGTATGCCGACCAACTCGCCTTGGGTGCCGAGCAAGTCTCCTCGAGTATCGAGTAAGTATGAATATTTCCATGTAGGATGACAGGTGTCCCTTTCTGATTGGTCCACGTGTATGCGTATTTTTTGTGTCAACAGAAGCCCTCAATGCTCTATGCTTGATGGTTTACTGAAAGGATGGAGTATTTATTCTGCAGTGTTGCTCGGTGCTTGTGCATAATAAGATTCTTGATTTGCCTTTTTAATTTGTTCAGTATAAAGTGGGTTATCTCCTGGATGATATATGATGCAGGTTGATCGATGGTTGCTTTAGAGCTATTCTTTCTTTTGAGGAACTCTGTTCGTCAAGCGACCGTGTGTCATGTATCACCCCTGGGAATTTGGATACAGCCATGACATAGTTTGCAGCTTGTAGCTTGTCATAATCATCAAGTATGTTGGTTGGTTGATTAGCCGACCAACTTCCTTCTGTGTCGACCAACTGAGTACTGATTGTCCATGTTTGATTTTTCTGATCTCTGCTCCTCTGAGTGCTTTGTTGTTGTGACATGTTAATTTTTGAACCCAATTCTTCAATCTGATTAGTACCGAGCTAGTAACAGTCTTTAAAATATTTACATATAAGTACAACTTCTTCAGTGTAGGTCGGGACAACAGTAGTAAAGATCCCAGTGCTATAGATGCTGAATCTGACTCCTGAACTTCAATAACATGTGTATAATAACTCCTGAATATGCCTCCTGAACTTCAATAGAAAAACTAACTCCTGAATATACTTCTTGAACTTCAATAGCAAAACTAACTCATGAATGATGATTGGTTAGTGATATGTCTTATTCTATTATGATTTGGAGCTGAATCTGATGCTCGGTTGATATTACATAATGAGAATGTGCCACCGAATGAACAATTAATTATGTAGTAAAAGCCCACAAGTGTGGCATATGAACTCTGAATGCTTTCCTGGCCTTAGCGTATGTTGGTCTTGCTAGAAAAGATAAGGCCGAGGAAATGTTCCCTAATATGACTTCCCAAGAACTTTTCACGTTGTATTTCCATATTGTCCCAATGTGACCATAGAATTAACTTTTTAACCAAGTAATTTTGGTTGAGTAAAACTGCTTTCAACATATAGTTCAATTAGAAATGTGCTAGCATTCCAATTAGGAATGTGATATATTCCAATCAGGAATTTATGGGCATTATAATTAAGAATGTGATATATTCTAATTGGGAATCTGATTTTGGTATGTGCCATTGATCGGCGTATGTGGAGCCCAATTGGGCTTATAAGACTGAATAATGAAGATGCCCGAACATTTTCCAGGACTTGATAGAATGATCAAATAATAAACCTGATTGAGAATAATATATAATTTGCATCGAATATCCATGCTAGTGAGAAATCTATATAGAATCGCTGAGAAATCCAGATAAATAATAAGAGTGCCGACCATCTGTCGGGCTTAATAAGAATTCCAAATAATAAGAGTGCCGACCATCTGCCGGGATTAGTAAGAAATCTAGATAATAATAAGGAATGCATCAATTGATCCTGCATTGTTAGAGAATAATAGATTTACAGGGTATTCTTCAAACAATAATATATAATCATGAAATTTATCTTCTGTTAATCTTTGTATGTGAATTGACGATTTGTCAATTTCTATTTGTTTTAATTGCCTAGGCAATGGAACTTACCCCACTTCCTGTCTAGTTGTAGCGATCTTTTGATCACCCATAAGTGCCTAAGCAATGGAATGAATTTCATCCCATGATCCTACTTAGTTGTAGTAATCTTTTCAGGATTACCTTGGTTCCTAGACAGTGGATGCCCCGTGAGGTCACCCATCTTCTTGCCTAGTTTGGGATGCCCATTGAGGTCACCCGTGATCAAACAGGCTTTGCCTTGTATGATTGTTATGCCAACATTATGGGTTAAGTTTATTGATGTCGACCAACTTTAGTTGGTGGTTGCTGATGTGCCGACCAACCTTAGTTGGTGGTTGCTGATGTTGACCAACTTTTAGTTGGTGGTTGCTGAATATATATAGAGAGAAGAATTTTCCCGACCAACAGTCCGTTGGAGATAATATCATAATTGATGTAGATTTCCTTGGAGGTGAATATATGATAATAAATATTTTGTCGAGCTCCATACTGAGATGAATATAGAATATGCATAGATATGAAGAATGATTCGGAATAATAATAAAGTGTCTGGCTAATCTGTCGAGGCAAAAATGCATAATGCCGAACAAGGATAATATTTCCAGAGCATAAGAATATGGCCGATTACTTTGTCGAGCCTGAATATAAATAAGAATTACCTAGACCAATTGTCCGTTGGGGGTGAAATATAATAACTGTTGCATATCTCCTTGGAACTAAATATATATCAATAAATTTTTTTCCTAGCTCCATCCTGAGATGAATGTAGAATATGCATCTAAATGGATATAGAGAATGATTCATGCTTGAGAACATATCAGAACAATAATAAAATTAATAATGCCTCGTTGAGGTAAAATTTCATAATGCCAAGCAAAAATAATATTTTCCAGAAGTTTAAGACTGTTTCCGAGCATTCGTCGGCACTGAATCTTGTACCTGTAAAAATTAATAACTTGCTCTACCATATGTGTAGGCTGAATTGATTAGTCATGAGAATAATTTAGTCATCTAATCAATATATATGGTGTGTATTTGCTCGGACAATAAAAATATCAATTTCAAAATATGAAATAATATGTATTGTGTCATGCCGAATATGTATCATATGAGTAGATAATTTTTTTTGTCGTGTATGTGCCCTAAGGCGTAATTGTTTAATCTAAATTTTTTGTAAATTTATTTACAATCCCAACAAATATTAAAAATAAGTTGGTTTTAAATTTATTCTGACGGTTGTGAAACATATGGCTTTGGTGTAAGAATATCAAAATCTTTTTTCAACGAAGTGAAGGACTTAAGAAATTTATCCGTGTTTGGTTTCAAAATTTGTTTATAATTAAAGTCTTGAAATGTAAAATATAAAGAGGGGTGGCATAATCAATCAATAAAGTGTCGATTTAGTAAAACCAAGGTGGGAAACCATTGTTTGTCATTTGAGAACACGTGCCAAGAGCCCCAACTTATCTAATATTGTTCCAACTATTCGCCGACCAACGATTGTGTATTGTTGACTATCGCCGACCAACTATGGCCTTTTACATCGCCAACCAACTATTTTTTAGTTCTCATAAGTGAATGTAGAAGTGACCGATCAATCATATAGAAACTTGCAATCATGAATAGGTGTTACCGGTTAACTGATGGTCGTCTCAGAATATATTTGCCGACCAAGAACTGTTACGCTTTGCCTTCTGCCGACCAAAGGTCGGGCAGTATATTGGTAGTGTTGTTGTAAAATAGTGGTTGCCGACATGTGTTAGATGATTTGGATCTATGAACGACCAATAATATGTAACGCCGACCAGCAAATGTAAATCTTCTTGTGCCGACCAACTTATAGGAGGTCGGGGAGCCTTTCACCATGCGCAAAACTTAGCCCCGACCAACAATGAGTTTCGTTGGCCTACACGTTTGATCCCCAGAGTTTTATATACATTTTTCTTTGGTAGCCGATGAGCGTCAGGCGGTGCCGACCTATGAAAAACACGTTCCTTCTGATATAGATATAAAACAGTGAACGCCAACCAAGAAGCAAGTGGTCCCCGACCAGCAGAGCGATTTCGCCGACCAGTAAAATGAAGCCTCGGACTAAGAAACTGTTATGCGACTATATTATCGACCAACAAAATGAAGCGTCTGACCAATAATTAGGAGGTCGATAACCTCAATTGATGTAAATACTCGCCAACTACACAAAATTTATATGGCCGACCAACAACATCAATCCCAATTAATCGAAACAACACCACCTGGTATCAAAAATCATGCTGCTGTATTCTATTAAGGGTACAGTGATAACCGACCAACAATTATGGTTCAGCGATGAGCTGTGACGGTAAGGTATTTGGGTAAACAATATATGTCTTAAAAGGAAACTGTGTGATCTTGATTAACCCATCAACATAATTTGTTGATCTTAAATCCAAGTCTGAGTAAAAATATGAAGCAAAAAATCCGGCGACTGAGACTTTTTTGTTTGCAACTTCAACTTTAATTCAGAAGTAATTACCTGAGGAATTGCAATCGACCCTGTCCATTGATCATAGCTATTGCCTGCAATTCGTATATCAGTTGGATTGAGATTTGACACTTTGTTCAACTTTGATTGTTGAATTAATGAATTTTGGAGAAATTTTCATCCAAATTTGCACCCGGAGCGTTAAATAAAAACGGTTTCTCCTGATAACCTAAAAATCATCATAAAAATTCATGGATTCATTAAAGATCTCCTGTTGATTCTTAGCTCTTTTGTTTGTAATGAATGATAAGACTTCAAATCGAGATCTTAAACAAATATAGATTTGTGGAGATAAATTCGTTGATATTTATCTCTTTGACAAATATCTAATAAAATATCTGATCTAGAAGATATCTGAAGATTAAAAAATACCAATTCTTATTTCTGACGTACAGAAAAAGCTTTTAAGAAAAGCTGTCTTTTCATCTCCTAAAATTATGAATATGAAAGACACGTTTGGTTTTAACAAATTGATTTAACCCATTTTTAAGCGTGTCTGTTCAGAAAATCTTCAAAGGAGGTCAACATGTTTCAGGGTTCGTTTTACACGAAATTTTCAAGCATATATGTCCACTATGATTTTACATATCCCTAAATGAAAACTGATCACATAATTCATTCATATAAAAATTATGATTAAATCAGAAGATGTATCTTCAGCATATAATTGAATTGATCTCTAAGTCTATGAATATAAACATATGAGAATCTTGTTTTGAACAAAATAAAAAGATGCGTGCATAACGTAGAGAAAATAAAAACTTAGCTTTTGATGGAGAACAATGCTTGTAACACGTTTCCTACAGACGACGTCAATATATTGATGTAAAAAATAGACTACATCCCATTTTTATGATCACAGATAAATAGATAGAAACGATACAATTAAACACATAAAAGACACAGATTTTTAAAGTGGTTCGGATATAAATAAAGCCTACGTCCACTGTTCTTTTATTTCCAGGGATATACAATAGCACAATATGGTGTAGAGAGAGAGAGAGATGTGTAGAGAATTGCTTAATTGTTTAGATGGTGTGTATCTAGTGTATCATGTCTCTTCCAGATTGTGCCTTTGGCTAAGGGAATGCATGTATTTATAGTGATGGGAGTCTAAGATATGGAATGTCTTCAGACATTTACATCTATATACAATGAATGTAACTATTGGTCTTCAAGACATTGTATCTATTTACAATGAATGTAACAAGGGTTTCATAACCGTTGGTGAGTCTTCTTCTAATGGATTTTGATCTTCTGGATGGTTTTTTTGCCTTGAGTTAGTTGGTATGCCGACCAACTCACCTCGGGTGCCGATCATGTCTCCTCGAGCGCCGAGCAAATATGAATATTGTCATGTAGGATGATAGGTGTCCCTTTCTGACTGGTCCACGTGTATGCGTAATTTTTTATGTCAACAGGAAATAATAAAAAAGTTTCTTAAAATGAGATTAATACTGAAAAAGGGGTAGCAGTAATCAATCATAGCGCATGATGTCATGCTTTGATAAGTGAATAGGTGTAGTCAGTTTGAACGTGCTCGCGTTGCCCCATGCACGTGTGATGATTATGCTGGGCATAAAAATCCAGCTAATGAAATGTGTTAAATTCTATCTTAGAGATAAAAATATTACAAGTCAATCCATTTGGCACTCACCAAGAAGATTTTAAGGCCGATCACATTCTCTTAAGATAAAACTTCACTTACTCATATCAGCTTAGTATATTCTCCTAGGGCACAACACTTCGTAGGATATGCCTCGTTCCTTAATCGTTAGCAATGTATTGGGGGACTTTTGTTATACCATAAAATATGATTTATATGGATGATCAATTATGATGTGACATATGGGTTTTTCCATGACTAGAAAGAGGTCGACTCAGACCTATTATGGTCATCCAACACAATCTTCTAGGCCCCAGCATGATAGCTAGTGACTTTATCCTACTTAGACTATAGTCATTGACGGTCTTAGTAAAACTATGTGTGGGTGGACACAAGCTATTAGGGTGACATCAGCAACACTCTGCAGATAGGCATGAGAGATCTAAGGTTTATTATTCCCTCATTATTGATAGCCAGTGTGTACCCATCCCATCCTCCCATAAATACATGTAAAGTTGTACATGCCTAATCTGTAAAGGCATGCCACTTATCACCCAACATTCTTTTTTTATCTCCACTACTCTCTCTCTCTCTCAAAGTTCGCTCATAATATGTATAAATATGGCACATGATCCCCCAAAAAGAGGATAAAGATTATTTTTATACTCTTATGTTGCCCATTTCTAGAGAGAACTAAAGAGCTTTTAACCCTCCATTCATCCATGGCTATTTCCCACTGAAACTAATACAATCATAACTACACTTATAGACATAGGAATCATCTTAGGGTTGAACCACATAAAAATGATTTTCTCCCCTTGCTCTCATCTTTTCTCTACTATACTTACTCCAGATAAGCATTTATACGATTATTATCTCTTTATTTATTATGAATCTAAGATTAGTGTATATAGTTAAAATATAAATCCATACACTAGTTTCAGGTGTTAACATAGGGACTAATTAAATGATGACGTGTCAATCGTGAGACTTACATTGTTTTAGATCATTTGTTTCATATATTACTACATTATGAAAATTACCTAAATAACTCGTCAGAGTCTTCAAGTTAAACAATGTGTCTAGCAGGATCTTTTTCTGACTAGCAGTTAAAGTGAAAGCAGTCGGGGGGTAGAAATCCTTCATATTATAGGATCATTTTCTAACCATAATTTCTTCTTTATTTTGATCTTCTGAAGATTGTGACATGCCTTCTCTCCATCTTTTGATTGAGATCCACACAAACTTGTTCCTATCAGATGCTACATAACATTCTTCTATATGGCATCACATAAATTACATGCCTTACACTATGATCTTTCTAATACGACAAGTCAAGAAATATTGATCATCTAGACCATGACTTCATATTACTAGGGTAGTTCAAATCCACCTTAAATTTACGCTTTAGGTCTACAAACTGAGGGTGTTTGCCTATATATGTATTCCCCACAGTTGTAGCCTTCGCCTTCTCCTCGATCTGCTGACCAGAAAGCCAAGCAGGTTGCGTCCTATGCCCATGACTGACAAGTAAGAAGTTAGACTTGTCATTCCTAAAAAGGTGACTGGTTGATAGAAATCTATGATGACCCGTATAACTCATCTTACCACTATGATATATCTAAGTGGCTTGAGTTTCCTCCCCACATATGGAACATCCATAATAACCATGAACATTGCAACCGAACAAGGTCCCATAAGCAAAAAGGTTGTGGATCGCCCACATCACTATTACTTTAAATGTGAACTCTTCACCCTTATGAATGTTAAACGCCCTCACTCCTTTATCCCATAACTCTTTAAGTTCGTTGACTAATGGGGCTAAGAAAATTTCAATATCATCATTAGGAGCCTTCGGCCTGGGTATCAATAATGAAAATAATGTGAACTCCTTTATCATGCACAGTGTTAGATGGAGACTCAAAGGCACCATGAGAACTGGCCAATAACTCTGATTAATTTCTAAATTACTAAAAGGGTTAAACCCATCGGGTCATAATGAAAGACGAACATTATGTGGTTCCTTTTCAAATTCAGGGTGTCATAAGTTTGAAAGTTTCCAGATAAGTAAATCAACCGGATGATGCATGAGATCCCAACCACCTCATATTGAGTGTTCCATGTCATGGCCTATGCTATCCATGGTACAGTGAAAAATAGTTTAAACCGTGTCCCGAGGGGAAAATACTTCAAAACCTTATGTGAAATTTATGAGTACTTGTAATATTTTGCAGTCTTGTCTTTTCCATTCTCATAAGACATATCTTGGCTCGTTTTATACATGACACTCATCCTTATCTTCGTGCTTTTTGTGGTATAATATGTAATCATACTTGCATTCACGAATAGATTTGTACTTCAAACCCAAACTCTCTAAGCTCTTTTTTATGATAGGATAATTATCTGGTAACGTCTTCTCTTTTGGGGGAATGTCTCTAACCCACTTAAGAAGATAACATTCCCGGGTGACAAACCAAATTAACTCTTCAAATTATGAAATCCAATCATTGCATATAATACCAAGTGATCTTCATCACAGTATTTATACAATGGTTTAGCTGCATCGGCTTTCATCCGTATGTATTCCCGAGCTTCAAGTAATTCAGCATCAACTTATTTATTGACATAGTCATAATGCACATTATCTGTATACATTAGTTTGTGGTTTTTGTGGTGGCTGACTCCATAAGAATCATCAATTAGTTTGGTCAAAGGATGATGTGCTTGCAAATCATGTTGTACTTCCACTTGGTGGGATTCCATTACACGGTAGGGTACCGATAATTCTTCTAGAACATAGGGTACATTCTTTTCACCATGATATGTCCATATCTTATAGTCTTATAAAATTCCCCACTTTAGTAAATTCAACTCAGCATCTTCAAAATACTTATACTTTCCATTCATCTAACGGGTGCACGAAAATGAAATCTTGTCATTTATAAGATTTATATCTGCGTATTTAACAAATTCTTGAATGTGTTTACATGATTATCAAATATTTGGTTACTCTCCCACATCCACTCTTTGTATTGTGTCAAATGCATTAAATAATCTTTAAAATGCAATTCACTTACATTAATATGTTGAAATAAAGGTCGTGTTGTATATAAGAATGCACAATTCATAATTCATTCAAATTATTCAACACAAATGTGACAAACTTAAAATAACTCAATTAAATAAAATATTACAACTTATTCTCAAATTAAACATTATTCATAGACTAGGCTTGAATAACAAATAAACTATCCAAGTTATAAGACAATTATGATATTATTTCAGTAAGGGCCCCTCTTTAAATGGCAACTGTGAACAAGAGTTGCGAAATTCACAGAAACAAGTGTGCACATGCCTATAATCTTGTTATTAGCCAAGTTACTTATATAGTACTATTCTCCATTCACCATGAGTGGATGAGGATGATCAAGGGACTATGGTAAGAGGAGGCATTTAGGAGGGAATGTGAAAGGAGGAGGCATTCGGGAGGGGAATGTTAAAGGAAGCAACATTTGAAAGGGGAAACCTTGAGATGAAGGATAGGAAAAACCTTAATAATGAGGGTAGGGGTAACCTTGAGGAGGCATCTCGAGCTGAAAACCTTGATTAAATAAGGACACGAGTTGCCCAATTTCACTCACCAACACTCCCATGTTACTCTTAATCTCTTACACATCCCCATCTATCCTGGACTGACTTGCCTCTTGGCTCAAGATACGATTCATCGCTGAAGAGAGATCAACCACGAAAGGTGCAATGTGTTTTCATTTTATTTTCGGCATATGTGATCCAACACCTCTCGTCCTCCCTCTTTTTTCAATTCCAAAGGTCCAGGTCTGGGCATGATCTGCAATGTCGTCATAAGGGTTCGAAGCGGACTGATTGCTAATGTCTTCGATCATTTATAGTAGCATGAAATTATACATAGTCTTATGATATTAACATTATTTCATATAATGTGCATATATATAAATGAATAACTGGTCATACTCACCAGAGTGGGAGCTAAGTGTGGTGGGAATTTATTATTTTTTTCCCTTCGAGCATGCGCGTACAAGTTGCCACGATTAGATTTTTTATCGGCATGTGGACCGGCCCTTGTCCTTTTTAACCATTCACTCGTCAAATCTTCATATGATTTAAACCCAAGCTTGTGGTCATCAACTTTCTTCCCTCTGTTTTGTTTATTTATCTCCTTTTGGACCAACTTTTTGTCTATCACCTCATTTTCTAAAAAAAAAAATCCATTGATAGACCGACATTTCAACATTCGGAGTGAATCTGTCTTTTATAGCCAAAATGTCAGAGCTTGATGCCCCCTTCGGGAAATGTCTCTGATTAAGGTTCCTCCGATATGTTCTCATTTATTCAGCAACTCGGGAAAGAACATTTTTCTTTGAACGGTCGGCGAATGAAAAACTCTTACAAAGTTGTTCAAAATGTTATCCTTAATGTCTTGATCAATTGCATTCCAGTTATTTGCTACCCCGACTCTCACATTCATTTTTCTAAGTGACAAACATTGGGATTTACAAATCTGGATGTCAATTTTAGTGCCAGTAGGATTATTTCTGAGAAGGGAGAACCTAATGGGATTCTTCTCATTTTCTCAGGAGGTATCGGTAGCGTGGGGTGGGGGTATTGGATTAACAATCCTTTATTGCCTGCTCGTAGATGGAATGATAGAGTTAACCATTGGTGGAGAAGAGTATTGTTCACCTAATGGTGATGAGAATCCAGGTTGGGGTGCAGGAGATGAGAATCCAGGAGTTGCCCAGTCATCATATGGTATGTTAGCTCCATTGTCATTTGACATTACCTGTATTAAAACAAAGTGACGAATTCATTATACTAAAATGCTTACAACTATATATATGTATATACCTTCTCATAATAAGATTTTAAAATATGTTCAATATGTCTAATCTCCATCCATTTAGTATTATTTAAAAAAAATCTATGGATTTTTGCACTTGACCAACTAGGAGGAAGCGTATCCATGATTGATGTATACATGTTCGGGACATGAACTCAGAATCCTTTCTTCTTCAACTTACTGGAAAGATTCAATTTAATGTGCAAATATCACGAGACATTGAGGTCTTAGTTAATGATCTCTTTAAATAGTTGTATCCACAATAGGTGACTGGTTTTTTCTAGCTTCTCTAATAGTGCAAGTAATGCTAGGGCTACGTTGGGATTATATAGGTGAAATATATTCTATACTACCTCATCCAAGCTTTCTGGTAGGGAATATAGAATACAATCGAACATGTACTCTTACGAGAGATGAACTCCACGATTTCTAAGGTAGTTAAACTGTTCAATCTTCTTGTACTCATACTTATAAATAGGATTACCCTATATATAGCGCACACTAATAAAAGATGTATAATGGGGTCAAATTGCAACCTCTCGTACTCTTTTTGCGAGTGATTATTATCGTGCCTCACTTTTCCTGAGAAAACATATGATGGTGTGAATATTAGTCCTATAATTAATGGATCTAATTAGTCATTAACTAGTTATTATTTTATAACCGATCTAAGTTTATCTTATGCTATTTAATCCTAACATTGTTATGCATCCTTCCATCTATTTTCGCTCACCCTACCAATATCAGCAAGTCCAATTTAAGTTTATTTTATTTAAATTAATCCTAAATTACTATATGTCCACCAAATATGCAACTTATTTTATCAACTTGTGTTCACCCAAACAACAACCACTTAAGGAGGGGTGAACATGACCTCAACAGTCAACCAAATAGTATTATCCATATTATTAACATGAATAATATCATAAAGTCAAAATTAAGTTTATTTTATCTAAAGTATTCCTAAAATCACAATATGTCCACCAAATGTGTGTGTCGTTATACCAGAGATATGTATAAGTTGAATTATAGGCGTTACACACATACCTTAATTCACAAAAATACAAATCTTACTATAATAATCTCACCAATTCTTTAATTTTCCCCACAGAAAGTTGTATTATATATATAAGCTTTATTCATTAATTAAAAATAGAAAATGGATCAAAACACATACATGAAAATCCTAATAATGTTCAATAAATCACATGAAAATAAATAAATTCTCTAATTAGGTAACACAAATAAAAATGGAGATATGGTATTTTGGTATAAAAATGGATGAAAACAAAAATGGTATGGTTGAGAAACCCAATTCCAAAACTGAAATTGGGGTTCACAAACACACCCAAAAGGGTCACATAACCATAACATAAAAGATATCAAACCCTAAAGCCCAAATCAATCAACCCTTATCACTCAACCTAAATACAGAGTTAATTACAAGTTGAAAATTCCCAGTACAAAATTGGAATTAGGTTTTCTAATCATGCCCAAAACAGTCACAGATCCATAAAAGCCCTCATACCCTAACCCCACCCAACTCAGATTCATCGAAATCCTTTGAATTCATAGAAAAATGTTTATAGAGAGAGAGAGAGAGAAATGTTTCCAGAGCCAGGGGTGTTTATATGTACTGACGTCTGGACACGATCCTAGATCATAACCCCAGGACGTGACCACTTATTTTTCTATATGTCACCAACATGGTCACTGTGACCAGACGTCATGACTATTTCAAAATAGTCACGATCCTTGATTGTGACCACTCTTAGATAAACCCATTACATTTGTCACGAATGTGGTCACGGTCCAAGATCGTGACCCATTTTGGAGGGAGATTTGATGCCATTTGGCCACGAGATGGTCACGGATCTGGGTCATGACCCCTATGGCCACGATCTATGTTTGTGCAGAGCCATTGGTTATTACCATTTTTCCTGGTCAAGGTCCTACTTATACAATTTTGACTCTGGTCATAGCCTAGGACCGTGACCATAAGGGTTATAACCCTGGGCCATGAACCACCTATCGTGACCATTCTCAGTTTGTGGTGAAGTATGTATGCATGCATAAGTGTGCATATAAGTGGAGAATTTATTCAATGTGTATAAGTCTAAATATTCAAGTGTGTGAGTATAATACATATGTACATAGAGCAAGGGGTGTATCGTAACATAACCATGGAAAAGATAGCCATGAAATATCAAAGGAGCTAAATATATCTGAGAAGTTTTTTTAATAGTCACGAGATTACGAGAAGGAAATGAGTAGGATCAAGTAAACAAATAATGAGAATGGGAAATGAAATATGTATAAAAAATCGGGCTTGAATCTCGAAGAAAATATGGAATGCATAAGTCCCTTCGTGAAGAGAGATCAAAGACCACATATTTCGAAACGGGTTTTAAATTGTGGATTTTGATTATATTTTCCATTTAAGAGCTATTTGGAGTTATTTGAAAGAATGTTGGTGCAAAACGTTTTACATGAAAAGTGGGCGTTGAAACCTTATATATTAAAAAAGGGTGTTGAAACTTTTTTTTTAACAAAAAAAATGGGTGTAAAACCCTTTTGGTGTAATAATCAAGAGTGTAGCACCACTATACTATTGAAGAAAATATAAAATAATTTTTTGGGTATTCTTGATTTAAAAAAAAAATTAGAATATATGTAGATAAAAGGTTATTTAACTAGTTTGAATTAAAGCGATGACAAAAATAGTAATCAGAAATGCAAAGAGGATAATAAATATAGCAAAGATATATGAAGAAGATGTTAAATAATCAAATATAAATTTAAATATGAAAATTCTTTTAAACATCTTAGATAAAACACGGTATCATAATGACTTTGGAGTGATAATTTTAGGGTGGTGCGCAGGTAGCATAACTGTTGCAACTCGAAATTTATGAGCTCCAAATGCACCAATGTGGGAGATCGATAGGTTGGATATTTATGGGAACAATATTCATATTATGTGGTGGGAATTTGACAGAGATTCATGGTGAAAAGGTGGCTTAAATGATCATGTAGCAATTGTTATATATGCTTTTAGGACCACCCCACAAAAAAAAAAGTGGTAGAGGCTGCCTCCTATTTACAGTGTTCAAAATGGGATCTAAAAGGTCAAAACATCCCCTAGGGGTGGGTACGATCAAGATGTGGCTTTATTAGACAGAAAGTAATGTTAGGGGTTGTTGATTAACATGGTGAGGGATGTCAATCGACACCCCGAGTCACACTCGTCTTTGTTGAAGTTTCATATTTTAGCAATAACTTTTAACTATAGTTTTCGATATGTGCATGGTTTTCATTATTAGAAAGACAATTTGAAGATCTACATATTAATTTGTTGTATCTTCTCTGAATTCAAAAACTTTTATTTTTATAAAGAAGATTCGAAACACTGGTCTTAAAAATGATCATTTTGAGGAAGATCGTGGCTTTAAGTATACAATTTAATGAAGCCGCGGGCTTAAAAATGATAGTTTATTGGAAGCATGGGACTTAAAATGTAACCTTTCGAGAAACTTCGGGCTTAAAATGATAATTTTTAGGAAAATCGGTGCTTAAAATGTAAATTTTAATGTAGCTTCAGTCTTAAAATGGTATTGTTTATGAAGCTCTAGGAAAAAAGTTCTGAGTTTTAAAAGGCATGGGGATAAAAGTGAATCATGAAAAAGCGTGGGGCTTTAAAATAAATTTTGTGAAAAAATGGGGCTAAAAGTTGATTTTCTTAAAACCTCTAGCCAAAAAAATTATGTTCTTAAAAGCTTTAGGATATATATTGGTTTTCGAGAAGCTCAGAACTAAAATACGTTTCTGGATAGCTTGACGCTAAAATATGATCTCTAGAAATGCCTAAGGGAATTCAGTGAAACTTGGAAAATTATTTTGATCCAATAAAGTGTTTTGAACGATGTCGAGTGTCAAATTTTGATTTCAGTGAGGAAAATACGAAATTTATTCGACCAGGGTGATCGAAGAATCTATTCAATTCAAAAGGTTGGATTTATCGTAAAGAATCTATTGAATCTAGAAAAGCCCAGAGAATATATTCAATCCAAGGATGAGTTTAGCGAATCTATTCGCCTAGACGATCGATAAAATGCCCTAGAGAATATATTCAATATAGGAAATCCTTGAGAAGTTATTCAATTCAGAGAGTATCATAAGTAATCTACTCTAACAATATGGGAGTGTAGTGTCCTAGAGAATCATTCAATTAAGGAGAGGCTAATGTGGTCATATGGATCGATTTCGATAAATATTTGTTAGAAGAAGATTTATGGGATGCGATATAGATTAGGAGAGATCACAATCTTGAATTCAAAAAAGGTTCAGGGAAGATCTCAAAAAACAAGTACTAATATAGCAACTTTTTATATAAGTTATATTGTTGAAGCTATAATGTATGATGCAATAAGTTTATTATGATATAGAGATTGTCTTTTTTGTATAAAAATTGATTTGTATTTTATCTATTACCTTTAGTTTAGTGGAAACAGATAGATAAAGGATAAGACTGAGGGGAAGTAGTTAAATATTCTGCATGCGCGACCTCTCAATGGAAGTTGTTGTACCTTAAATATAGTAAACAAACTGGAAGGCAACACCTAGTATCAGATATACACCTTGGATAGATATTTACATACTGTAGGAAGAGCCTAGGTCATATTGTGAGGTTCGATCGCATATGAGTCGGCTCGGCCAAGGCCTGACAAACTCCCATAATTCTTCTAGTTAACACTCTGAAGGAAGGCATGCACCTTATGATTGAATGATGTCAGCAGTTTAATACACGTTCAAGAAGAAGAGATGTGAAAATATTTTCCCCGGTAGCATCATCATATTAATAGTACATATAAACCTTATGTCTGGTTAGAGATCTCACTTACTATTTTGCTACCCAAATATAAAGAGAACTCGAGAGCTTGTTATCACTATATTTTAATGGTGTTTGCCCAGTACATCAATAAACAAACCAGCACATGTGGACGTAGGAACTAAATTAGGTTGAGCCACACAAATCTGGTTCATTTCCTTTCTCTCTCTACTGTCTACATTATTTCAGTGATTCTATTCCAGTATTTAAGTCTGTTAATTTTTTATATTGCTAGTTATTAGTATCACTTAGCTAATATTTACTCCAGAATAGTTTCTAGCGATAACATGTTGATGTTGTCTGTGAAATATGGATAACCATGTTGTTTTCCCTAATTTATAATTTCTAGGGCTCAAGCATACCCATATGAATCGAACCAGTGAATCACGACTCGATTCACCCCGTTTGTGAAGGGTTAGAGCTGTCGTTTAAAACAATTTTCACTATATTCTTAGAATTTTTCTATATCTTTTTATATATTTGTTTTGTTGTTATTGTTACTACATTAGTTACAAATCACACTGCTCCATTTTGTTTTTATAACTCTATTGAGATGTCAAACAATCCCGAGAGCAGTAACACGGTGGATGGGATATCTCCATTAACCTCTGTTAGAATGAATCATTTGCAGAGAATTTTATAAAGCTTGGTTAAAATCTAGAATGCAGTGTAAGAGAATATAAAGCTGCTAACCCAGACCTTTATGGGTGGGTAAACTCGATTAGTCCAACCACAACAGATGTTGAATCCCATTACTCGACTGGTTGCAAAGAACTCTGATCGACGCATGGAGATGCCACCACCTACCCCATATAGGGACAAGAGGTATTCTTTAGATGAGTAGTTCTACAGTGACCGAATTTTTGACCGAATTTTGGTGGACAAACTGACGTGGCGGGCATTTATTGGTTGATTTCTAGGTCCCACTGGCGTGGGCCCCAAAAACCAACCAATAAATGCCCGCCACGTCAGTTTGTCCACCAAAATTCGGTCAAAAATTCGGTCACAGTAGCATTTTTGTCTTTAGATAGAGTGACGCAAAACCCAAGACGCTTGGACTTGGTCTTAGCGAGAGAGCAACATCTCTATCTCTATCTTCATCTCTATCTCTATTACTTTAAAATACGAGAATTTCTCTTTAATAATATAAAGACTATTTTACCCTCATACAATTTAAAAATCCATCAATACCCTTTTATCTTTCTCTTTCATTCAAGAATATATTATACATTGTATTTTAATTCCACCCACATACAGTGCACTTTAATTTATACATTGTATTTTAATCCCACCCACATACAGTGCACTTTAATTTGTACACTGACCACGATTTTCTATGCACAACTTCCAACCCAGTATACAAAAAAGCCCAATTTTTACTATGAAGACTTCCCAAGTGAAACCCACTTCTCAAAATATCTCATCTCTCTCACTAAACCATCCTCTAACTAATCACAAAAAAAGCAGGTGGACTAGAAATAATCTTAAATTTGTGATCATTTTGTGTAGATCTGTTTATCGCGTTGTTTATTTTATTTTAGAGATTAATATGTTTCATGTTACATAATAACCTGTTTAAAGCTCCCAAATTTGAACACATTAATTTATCTTTTTTTTTATGAGTTTACATTATATAATTGGTGTAGTGATGTATATAGGTTTAATTCATGTGCATAGGTTTTAACAGTTTTAAGAACAAAAACTGTTTGAAAATGGATGTTTTAACAATTTATTGAGTTTTTAAAACTTGAGACTGTAATTTAGTATGTTGAATTTTGATCTTGAGACTGTTAAAATAAGGATTTTGATCTTGATACTTTTTAAATAATACCTGAACAGGAATCCACTTGGAACATATTTGGTACGAAACTTACACGGGTGAAGACGTTATTCGATTTTTAATCAAGACTCTGGTTCATCTGCATTATCTTTATTTATTTCTTTGTGTGTATACTCCCTTTGTCTTACCGACCATTGTATTTTTTTCATTTTGACAGTAAAAAGACACGTATGGAGAGAATCTGGTTCATCTGACTATGTTCTTATTTAAAATTATGACATTTAATCCTTATTATTAACTCGAGAGAGTATAATTGTAAAAAAACACGGATGGAGCTCTTTAGATTTCATATTAATTGTTTTCTGGGATTTCATGATCTCTGCATCTCTGAAAATACACCTCTATCTCTATCTCTTATACATAAAAAGAGATGATTTCCTCTTTAATGGTATAATTTTTTTATGAAAATTATATTGTTTATAAAAACCTTATTTTTTAATTAAAAACTTCATTTCTTATAAGAAAAAATTGTATTCTTAAAAATATGTAAAGAAAAAAACAAAAATATATAGAAAAAAATTGTATTTTTTTATATAAATTGTATTTTTAAAAAGCGTTACTTTTTTATATAAAAAACAATAAAAAAAAATTGTTTTTATAAAAAAATAGTATTTTATTTATTTATAAAAAACAGTATTTTTATAAATGCATTTTTAAATTGTATTTTTTATGAATACAAATTTTAACAATACAGTTTGTTTTAAAAATTAAGTTTTTTAGTAATACAGCTTTTATACACAAGAGTTTTTTTATTAAAAAAATTACAATTTTTATTAAAAAAAAAAGTGTCTTTTTCCTTATATATATATATATATATATATATATATATATATATATATATATATATATATATATATATATATATAGTTTTATAAAATAATATGTTTTTAAAATTTACCGTTTTAAAAAAAAATATGAAATCTTAAAAAATATATTTTTTAATCTTAGGATTAGACCTTGACATATGTTTACAACCTCACTGTTCCAACTTTTCAGGTAAGTTTGTCTTACGTTTTTAACAAATATCTATAAGCTCAATTTTTGTTGTTCATAATTTGGGCACGCTATATTACCATTATTGGATATTGACTCATTGTTCAACCAAACACAGGGTACTTACTTCAATTAATGGTTCAAGATGACAACGAAAAAGCAACAGTCACACTGTTCAAGAAAACATAGTCTTTCATTGCCTGCAACATTCAAACTTTCATCGTTTCTAAAGAAAAGGTAATATCATTCTTATTAAAACTTAAAATTCATTCATACATTTCAAACGTTCTACATATACTTATTTTGTTTATGTTAATTTATTCCAGAGGGGATTGTGCACTCGGACTATATTTGAAAGTTATATACGTGCATTGGCAAAATTAGCAGATTCTACATTAAAGAAAAATTGCTTAGAGATTCTAATCGAAAGCCTGCACATTTTGTTGCTCATAAAATTGAAGATGAATAAGACACATCGAATTCTAACAAATGTCAAATGCAACATATTTGATAGAGCTGGCAATTTTTTACCCGCCCGAAATGACCCGAACATGACCCGATTAGCTTGTATAGATTTAGGAGTGCCCAAAACATATACTAAAATAAAAATCAATGCGATCCGAAAATGACACGACTAACCCGAATTGCCACCCCTAATATTTGACAATTATATTTTAATATTTTATCATTACACTTTGTTATTATCTTAGTTCTTCCATGAACAATTTATCTCTTCCTTTGCATTTTACATTTTAAATAACTCGGATTAATTGACATTGATTTTTACTATTTCATGAGATTTCATATCTTATTATGTGATTATCGCTTCATTGTTTTACACATTGATTTCATTTACTTCATTACTTGTACATAATTTGTTATAGATTTTATGCTTTATATGAATAATTTTTAAATTCACAGCTTCTTATTCATTTATTCAGTTAATCCAATTGAATATTTGGATTTGCCCACACGTGCAAAGCACGTGGGCACATCTAGTAGATTTAAGTGTGGGACTAGATCTGACCGTGATGATGGGTCCTTTAAGCTAGGGAGGATTTCTACTCTCAGATCTACCGAGGAAGGGGGCAATAAAATCGAGTATCCATGGCCAAGAGTTCTATAAATGTTGAGCAGAGGCAGTACATTGAACCGTTTGGGGCCCAATCCACGAGTGCCCAAGGGAAATTTAGGAAGACAGCACAAAGGAGAAATTTAGCGATCAGTTACTATAGAGTATGAGGGAATTGGCTAGGTCTGAGTACACATCCAGACAGGAAGAGAGTTCGATAGATAGTGAGTGACAAATCGAATTATTGGTGAAGATCGAGAAGAAAGAGAAAGACCAGTCATAGAAGAGACTGAAGGATCTTTTTGGTGATTTGATCAAAACTAAAAACCATTTGCAAAGTGGTTATATGGACGGGTCCCCTTATGATACATCCATCCTGAGTTATTGGATCCCGTCAAAGTTCAAGCCACCTGTGATCATACCTAAATATGATAGGAAATCAAATCCCAAGCATCACACCAAGCAGTACTAGGTTTCTTTTTACATTTACTCAATGCCCAACGAGTTGAGGTGTAGAGCATTTTCCATCACATTGACTAGGTCAGCCCATGTGTGATACATAGGGATCCTGGTCAATCAGTTTATCAGTAATTTCTTCTTTGGTATGAAGCTTGGGAAAAGAGTGGTTCACTTTCTCAATGTCAAATAAAATGAAGACGAGATTATTAGAGAATATATCACGAGGTTCAATAATGAAAAAATAGTAATGGTTGACTATGATGAAAAGATAGTTGTCACTAATATCACGAGTGTCCTTCTACCAAGAAAGTTATAGTGGACACTTGTGAAGGAACCTCCTACAATGATAGTTAAACACCTAGATAAGGTTGGAAAGATCATGAACATTGAAAAGGTTATAGCAGCCAAAGAGTCTGACCAGACCAAGACTGAGGCCAGGGGAAGCTCGAATAAAAAGGATAAATCTAAGAAGTCAAAACAGAATAATTCCAAGAAGTGTGATGAGTATACACCCCTCACTATTGGGGTGTATCGCATCTTTGATGAGATCCAAGGAACTGTAAAATTAAGGTAGTCAAAAAAATTTTAAACCTCCGCTTGTCGATGAGATAAAAATAAGTGGTGGGATTTTCATAAGGATCGTGGCCATAAAATACATAAGTGTTTAACATTGAAACATGATATCGTGGCTCCAACTAGAAGAGGAAAATTGAAGAAGTATATGAATAAGTATGATCGAGCTATCGAACTGAGGGAAGTTCCAAAGCAGTGAAGGTGATCAAAATCTCCTTATAAGGAAAGAGATAATAGAAAGAGAGGACGTGATGTGAAGACTCTGACGAAAGAAGTGAAGATGATCATCCAAAAAAGCCTAAGGATACGAAGAGGACGGAGGTGGCCTTATAGCAAAAAAGGCATATCTGAATGAAGCCAATGCTTATGAAGGAAAAGGTTGAGATGGACTTAACTTGGCCAAGGCGGTAGACAACCAACCTCGCAAGGTTAATAGAGATCATTTGATAATGGGAGTTTTTTAAGGAAGATTTGAACGAGCTATTGTATCCCCATGATGACCCTCTGGTAGTGAGCCTCATAGTACATGAGAACAGCATGCAGAGAATCCTGGCTAATAATGGGAGTTCATTCGACGTCTTATTCTATGACGATTTTAACATGTTACGGTGGTTGCCAGGAAATAAGGTGTTCCCCTTGGTAACCATTGAGTTATAAGTCACTTCATGAATAGTACGCATGTTGTGAAGTTCTTCCTCATGGATAAAAAAGTGGATTCAACCTATAACATCATCTTCATTTGGGTAGGTTTCAAGAAATTTGAGGCAGTTTCTTCCATAATCCACCAGGTGATGAAACTACCCTATAAACTTTAGAGTTAGGTGGGTTAAAAGAAATTAGGTGGTATCTCGAGAATGACGTTTCACCGTGATCGGGGAGCAAGAGAAACTGAGGAAGACCTTTCTGATAGAGACATTGGATCCCAAAAACTAAGAGAAGTTGGTCAAGGGTAAGGCAACCGTAAAAATTATGCTCATGATCCTGGATGAGGAACATTCAGAGAAAACTATTCAAATCGGCTCATTGCTGGATTCGAAGCGAGAGAATGAAATGGAAGAGTTCCTCAAGTAGAGATGAAGAGTGTTTTCATGGAGTCACAAAGATATGCTTGGTATCGATCTAAAAGTTCTCATCACGAACTCAACGTGGCAAAAGGATACAAAGCCTATAAAGCATAAGCAAAAGGTCTTTGTTGAGGAATGAAATATGTCTATTAAAGTAGAGATAAACAAACTTAAGAAGGAGAAGTTCATCTAATATGTAAAATATCTGAGCTGACTGCCATATGTTGTGATGGTGATAAAGAATAATAGATAGTGGTACATGTGCATAGATTTTACAGACCTTAACAAGGCAAGTCTCTAGGACCACTACCCCATGCCTTGGATTGAATAGCTGGGGGATGCTACTGTTAAGCATGAGCTGCTTAACTTTATGAATGATTATTTGAGATACAATCAAATATCAATAAAGTCGGAGGACGAGTAGAAGATGTCTTTCACGGCTAGTCGAGGCATGTATTGCTACAATGTTTTTCCCTTTGAGCTAAAATATGTCGGAGCGATGTATCAAAGGTTGGTTAAATAAATATTCAAGGATCAAATCAGCAAAAATATGGAGGTGTATATCGATAATATGTTAACGAAAAGAAGAAAGGAGGACGATCACATACATGACCTCGACTAGACATTTAATGTAATGAAATAGAACATAATGAAACTAAATCCGACGAAGTTTATGTTTGGATTCCTCATTAGAAAGTTTATGGGCTTCATCATGAATTAAAAGGGCATCGAGCCAAATATGGAAAAAATCAAGGCCTTGATCAATATGCAGGCACCAAAGAGCAAGAAAAAAATCCAAAGGCTAACAAAACGGGTTGAGGCTTTGAATAGCTTTGTGTCTAGAGAGACTGATAAGTGCCTTCCATTCTTTAAGGTATTATGAAAAACCTTTGAATTGAATGAAGAATGTGAAGTGGCGTTCCAAGAGCTAAAAATGTACTTGGGTTTCCCCGTTCTACTCTCCAAGTCGATCCAACGGGATGGAATCCACTTATACTTAGTTGTATCTAGTTAGTAGTAATCTCGGCACTCATCGATGTGAAGAAGGTGTATATAAGCCAGTATACTACACCAATAAAGCATACAGAGGTGTAGGAATTAGGTACCCCGGATTGGAGAAGTTAACATTGGCACTGATTCAAGCATCAAGGAGAATGAAACTTATTTGATCAACCCCTATGATAGGCTATTTATAAGCCTAATAAGTCCATTTGGCTAATAACCTAGGCAATGGAGGTGGGATGATTTGATATTGTGTACGAACTAGGTGCCCACTTCGCAGTGCAGGAGCGGATGCCGGTGCAAATTCAAGTTTGCAAATGCAACAATTTTCAAATTACTGCGATTTGAGAGCGCCACTAGTGCGTTTATAAATTTAACATATAAATATATTTTTTAATATAATATGATTTTTTAGCAATACACACACACAACAAAAGTATTAAATCATGTATAATTTAAGTCAAAAGTTTATTTTACAATACAAAAATGTAAACAATTTAGAAAATTTGACAAAATTTCCTTTGTTTATAGGTTTATTTACCTTGTTTAAGAAATAAAAAAACAACTGCGGAATATCCATGCCTGAAGGCACGGCAAAAATTTTCAAAATACATAATCACAAATTGGTAAAATTTTCCAAAATATATAATTGCAAAACGTATTTATAGGACTATCCATCCTCTTTAACAAATAATAAATAGTCCAACAACTTATACGAGAAGTTGAATCAACTACGACAGGACGCAGTCAGAATAGGTAAAAAAATTGACGAAAAACCTTACACGAACCAAATCCCATAATGAACATATGAAACTTTTCACTTTAAAGTCGATTTTGACCCCTTGAACGGCACCGAAAATAGTCTGAAACGTAGTTATCTAGGCACGGGAGATACGATTCCAATGGCGCTAGAATCACCTCATTCGGATTAAAAAGTTATGGCATTTCTCCCAAAACATACTATAACTTGAAACAAAATAATATTAAGGCAATTCAACTACCGCTCGCACCAACTAAGAAATAATGATTGGAATTTCAATGAGTGCATAAAGATCTAACTTTTAAGACATCATTGTCAGCATTCAAATAGCATAATACCATAAGGGTTCTTCAATCACCATAAGGTGTAAACGAAAATACTTCAACCAAATTATGTAACAATATTGCAAAAATAAGTCAATCTAATAGTATGAATAGCACTAAAATGTAACCATTAATTAAATGATAGCCTTATAAAGCAAAATAGTAGTAAACATAACCATTACTGTAACGATATGAATAGCAAAATATCTCAATCTAACAATATTAGCATTGTTATTCCCCCCTCACCCACCCACCCACCCACCCGACTCACTCGCACACACACACTGAAATGATAATAGTTTCCACAAATTTTGAGTATCTCTAGTAGTGGATTTTTATTTCCTTGTCAAAAGGCATCAATTATTTTGTTTCTTGGTCAAACTTTCTAATTAAGCTATCAATGCCCCTGTGAAAGAGAAAGCTTACATTGTATGAAAATTGCACGTGTCAAAATGGTGCTTATATATAATTCATAGTGAAAATTTATCAACTTCATGTCAAGTATCTTATTACTTATTACCAGATGAATCCTTCCAATAAATTTTTATTTCCGTGTGAAATACAGAAAGACTTGAGCAAATTACGAAAATTGCGTCATACAGATAATCTTGGTGCTTACACTTCTTTCATTCAAACAAAATTATTGCGGGGACTCTCATGTTGTGCATTCTTAACAAATGTTAGCTAGAAAAAACCATTACATATAAGAAAAGAATATCGGAGTGGTAAACTTTTACTTATTTATTCCACTCCAACCAATGACAACATAGCCTTGATTATATATGCCATAAAAGCTTATGCCTTTAATTTTTTTTGTTCACGGATGATCCCTACCACTACATCAAACAGAATTCAACTGACTTTAAATAAATTCGTAAATTAATCTTTCGCATAGGAGATACAAATACACGGGAGTAATCCACCAATAGCACTTGCCATTGGATCAATCACTAAAACTTTGAATATTTCCTCTCTTGAGAAGGTGGTTCCGAGGTCCTCCACATAAATCGATTCCACGTCCTTTCCTAGAGCCTGCAAATATCATGCAATATTTTTAATACTTACAGACAACGTTATCTAAATTGAGAAAACTCACTTGTTTCAGTGCTAATCAAAAAAATTCAAATTCAAATGTATTCCTTAAATTTTCAATTTTCAGAGGACAGTCCTTCAAATAGTCATGCAACTAATTTGACGTATTTTGTATCAATGTGTCTTTCTAGCTGCGATGTCGCTTCTGATATAAAATAAGTAGCAGTAAGGATACTAAAGAGTGTAAAAAATATTTGACAGTGCAGTATAACCAAGGAACCACAATATAACCAAAGAACCTATGACGTAATTTTGTTTAAAATCAATTAATTTGTTTTATTGAAAGAAAATAAAAATTATTGTGAATATTGTACTGTACCAATTTTATGTGGGGTCGTGTTTAAATTTAAAGAGTGATTATATTAAAACAAATGTAACTACAAAAGTTTTATAACCCAAAGGAAGACCTAGAATTTTATTTCTACATACCTTATCTAACAGAAAACAAAAGTATGCTTTCTTACAAATTTCTTCACCTGACTATGCACGGTCTCTCTTGTCTCTCTTCTTCAAGCTAAATTTTCCAACATGGAGACGGCTGGGCTGAGCTATAAAATAAACCTCCTAACTTTAAATTTTGAAACAACAGACCTACAACATATAATAGAGCGTGACAGCGATAATTTAATTAATTAAAATCTCAGCAAAAAATCAGTAACAAAAGTTTTAGAGAGAGAATAAAATTGAGCCGTTAGTTTAGAATAAACTTTGCAATTTACCCAATATCAGTTATCGCAAGAAAAAAGAAAGTTATTGAATTAATATCCCCATAGAACCCCAAAATAAAACCCATAAAATACAAACAAACCCGTAAAGAACCACAAAAAGATCAAAAACAAAGAGAAAGAGATGGGTAGAGAGACGGAAAGAGAGAACAAAGACCTGAGAAAGTTTCAGAAGAGAGAGTGGGCCTGTGTATACCTGCAAAAGAAAAATAAATAAAAAAATAATACATGTAAAACAAAAATAAACACAATATTGACATCAAATTAGAGATCTTGAACACCGATAATCCAAACTGAAAACAAATGTAAGAGACCACCTCAGTTTTCAAATCACTAAGCTAAAAAAAATTGCACTCCCCACCCCTCCCTCTTCCCAAAAAGCCAAAGGTCCTAAATTCTGTAAAAAAAAATTCGGTAAACCCTTCACTTTGTTTGATCTTCATCAAATGAATAAACCCATGACAAAAAAATAGACTACAGATTAATTGAATCAAACAATATTAGTTTATCAAATCACGTGAATCAAATAAATAAATCAAACCTCACTTTCATAAAATTTGCCCAACATCCATAATGACAATAAAAAAATCAATGCAAAGTCTACATGAAATCGATACAACGTCTAGAGAAGCTACAACAATGATCGATATAGATGAAAATCAACACAACGTCTACATGAAATTAATGATCATAAATTTAAGGAATTACCCAATGTTATTTTTCCATTAACATAGTGAACAATTTCAATTAAGAAGATTACAAAACCAAAGAACAGAAAATAAAACAAAATGAAAGAAGAAAACATGACATCTGAAATCCCATATAATAGTTCATATTATTCATGAACTTAAAAAATAACAAATACCAGCATGTGGAATAGGTCGCAAACCCAAATCCTAATAATTAGGTCCAAAATATGAACACCCTAAAATAGTTAAAGGGATAACTCTATTAGTATTTGACAAACATAAAAGAGGTAGTAGATTAATTGTGAGAGAAAGAAAGAGAGAGAGAGAGAGAGAGAGAGAGAGAGAGAGAGAGAGGACCTTCAAAACTGAAGACCATTGGTGAGAATAAGAAATTAAACACCATAACTACCAAATGAGAGAGAAATAGAGAAAGCAACGTCCCTATAATGTGGGTTTCGGCACATGGCACATTTGTGGTGGTTTAGATTTAAGGTTTTAGATAGTTGTTTCTCTGAGGTGTATGGTGGTTTTCAACACTCAACTTTTATCAAATTTGATCTGGACCCTCCATTTGGTGCGTTGGTGGCTAAATCAGGACCCCTAATTATCTTATCATCTTATTGACTAGTAAAATCATTATACTCCTTATTATATATATATATATATATATATATATATATATATATATATATATATATATATATATATATATATATATATATATTATTGGGCGGTTATAGGTGGATGTGGACAATTTAAAAATGGATTGGCTCAATGTTGGGCGGGTTAAAAAGGGGTTGAGTGATTGCGCCGGTTGGATTCAGATCAGATTTGTATCGGGTGGTTTTGGGTCAAATCGCCTTCCTTTTTTTCCTTGTCTCTCTGCTTTGAACAAATAATACTTACCTATATGTTAAAGTAAAAGATAAAATCAATTTTAATAAAATCAATTTTAATAAAACCAAAAAACTCAACCCACTTATAGTTGTGTTGATAAAACAAAGTATAAAGTTTGTGCAGGTGGTTCAGGTTTTAGGGAAAAATTATACCCGCAAATTAATATGCTTGTGACCTGCGATTGTGACCCATAATTGACCCGCCAATATGGACCTTACTACCCATTCTTACACCGCAGAGAAGAGAGTCAGGTCTAGTCGGTTTGTGTTGGGATCCCGATGGGCGGTTTGGCCCTTCTCTACCCGTATTGCCTGCCAAGCCTGATATATATATAGAAATATTATTAATAAATCCAATATCAAATACTTAGAAAGATTTTGTTAAGTTGATAATTTGTAATAATATATGAAGTCAAAGTGTATTTAACTATATATTTGTGAGAGTAAAATACTTTGTTTTAAAATTTATTTGAAAACACAAATATATAGGAGTATAAATTATTTTTAATTTAAAAACAAACACATCTAGTGTACAAAGAAGTCTTCATCTGTAAAAGAATATGGAAGATTAAAAATACCCCAAACTCTCTGATGCAAATAAGTTCTGAACTGCTATAAATACACCATTCACAAGGCCTTTATTAATGATGTGAAGCTCATGTCCCATGTCGCTTAAAGAAACATTTTATTCGGCGTATTTGGGTCTATAAAATATAACCTTGGATTCCTTTAAATCTAAAGTATTATCTAATATGGTAATAATTATATGGGACTTTATCTTTTAATTGGCTCTACAACACAGTCAAATATGTATCGTTTAATGCCCAAGAGAAGTTCTTTGTTCCTTATAGGTGGACTGGATATAAACAATTCGCGAATTGGATTATCTAAGTTTGAGATTTGGACCAAAATTTGCACAAATTTACCAATCCACAATTTAAGTGCGGGTTCGTTGTCTTGGGTAGGCGAATTTGGGCACTAAGTGTACCGGCTAAGGACTGTGATTAAGGGTCAAGCAATAACAGACTTTAAATCTGAGTTCACATGCGAGGAAGGAATGGTCGAAAGTGTTGAGGCTATGCCAATTGTAGCCCCTGAAATAGTAGAGTCCTCCACGAGGCCAACAGAACGGGCACAAGATCTAAAGAAAATGAAGAAGATATTCAGAGATGGTGCACTGATTGAGGGTAGTTTTGATGAAGTGATGCCTATATGGAACCTATTTGTTGATAGATCATCATGTGCCAATGGTAGTGGGGTAGGCCTCATCGTCTCCACAGCGAAAGAAGAAGATATAAATATTCCTTGAGATTCAAATTTGAGGCCTCCAACAATGAGGCCAAGTACGAGGACTTGATAGTAAGGTTATGATTGTCATCATCACTGGGGGCTTAATAATTGTTGGCTCATAACGACTCGCAGTTATGAATCAATTACTAGGCATTAGGGGTACACAAGAAAACCAAAAATTCGATAAAATGAACCAAAATGGTTGTATTAGGTTGGTTCAGTTAGGATCTATATGTTCGGTTTTGATTTTAAAAAATGATTTTTTTTTGGTCTCTGGATATAGCATAAAACTAATCTAACCCGACCTGAAAACCAATCTGATCCGATTCGAAACCGGCACGGAACCGAAACCAAACTAGGGCCTACCCAGATATACAATTTCATTATTCATTATATATATATGTGTGTGTGGAGGTGGGTGTCTATGTGTACTACTTTGTATAATAAAACATTATCCCCTCTTTGGAGTCTAAAATTAGCGCCCCTCTCTCAAACCTCTCTAACTACATTAATCTATCACTCTCACCTCTTAACTATACCTCCTCACCCCTCATCTCACGACATCCTCATAACTCTCACCCCTTATATCATGACCACCCCTCAGCCCGCATCCCCTCACTACGCCGTCCATCCGTCATCTAATGGTGTCGGTGTCGACAGATTGGTGAAGATGAGATTAGCTCATGCTTCGGTAGTTGTATATATATATATATATATATATATATATATATATATATATATATGTGTGTGTGTGTGTGTGTGTGTGTGTGTGTGTGTGTGTGTGTAGATATTTATTATACGTAAAACATTAAATATGTAAAGATTTGTGTAATCCTTTACATATGTAATATTTTGTTCCTTTACATATGTTAAATATGTAGAAATTTGTTCCTTTTCATATACAATGCAGAGATTTTGGTGTCTTGTTGTGTCCAATTTTTAAGCGTGATTTTGGATTGAACAACATAAGGATCTTTGTTTATTCTCTCACTTATTTTGTTAAAGCAAAGATTTTTATACTACGGCTATTATATATGTAGAAATTGCTTTGATTATATCGATAGTTAGTTGATGATATGTACATGTATATATATGATCATGTTTGGCAGGTACTCACTGGGTTAGTGCAATAAAGATGAATATAATTTATGTTATTTATATTTTCCATATTGGTGTTGCTCTAGTAACAATTTCATAAAAAAACACTTTTCAATTCTTTTTGTTATGATTTCAGTGTATAATTTGGTTTTTTACTTCTATTTTTAGTTGCAATTGTAATATTATTTCAGTGTAGTATTGGTGATACACATCCCTCATCCAAGCAAACAAATACAAAACTTACCGTTGATGTTTGGATTCTAATTAGGTGCTTTTAGATGTTGTTTAGGTGTTGTCAAGTCAAGTGGTTGTTTGTGTTTCATATAATTATTTTTCTATTTTTACGGCCTTTTGGTGTTATTTTTCTTAAGTGTAATATGAATTATTAATATTAATGTTGTTGGTGTAGTGTTAGTTGTTTTATGTTTGTGATGTTATAAGACATTTAGAAATATATCTGGGGACATTTTTATATTAGATGTTGCAATTTGCAAAAAGGAAATGGTTAGGTACTAAAATATGATAAAAGGTTAAGGGCCAACTTGAAAACTATATTTGAAGATGATAAAATATTAACGACAAATGTTTCTTTTAAGTTAAAAATTATTTTGAAATGTATTTCTATATTTTATTTAAAAAAATGTGATCAGAATTGATACAGACCAACCAAAGAAGCATCAGTTCGATTTGGTTCGATTCTAATATACATCAATTTCTATTTCGGTTACAAAATCTTTGAATCGGTGAACCCCAGTTCTGGATCTGGTTTAGCAATTCAACTGAACCAACCAAAACCGTGTGCACCCCTACTAGGTGTGTATGAGGCGAGAGAAGATAAGATGTCAAAATAACTAGCAAAGGTAAAAAAAGTTATTACCAAAATTTGCTACAATGCAAATGGTAAGGATAACCCGAGAAGAAAACTCACGAGTCGATGCACTTGCTCACCTAGCTTCAGTAACCAGAGCCGAACTAAGAAGGATTACTCCATAGAGATCCTATTGCTTCCTATCATTGAAGTAAAAAGGTTATGGTGATGGATTTATATTTGGGACCATCTTGGATGGACCCAATCGTGTTATATCTGAGAACTGATAAAGTTCCGATCGATCCCAAAAAATCTTGGAGGCTACACTACAAGGAAGTAAGGTATGTGCTAGTTAGAGAAGTTTTGTTCAAGAATGGATTTGTCCTTCCACTCCTATGGTGCATCCATACAAAGGAAATGCAGGTGCTGATAAGAGAATTTCACGAAGGGTCATGTGGAGCTCGTGTAGCTGGAAGATCATTAGATAAGAGGGTTGCAACACAAGTCTATTATTGGCCCACCAAAGGAGGATTGTGTCGACTACGTGAGAAAAATGCAAAAAGTGTCAAAGATTTTCTTTTATCAATCGAAGAATAGTAGAGAATTTGATATCCATCACTTCCCCTAGGACATTAACCATGTGGGGATAGATCTGGTGGGGGCTTTAATAAGGACGAAAGGGAAGTTCAATTATCTTGCAGTGGCGGTTGTGTATTTTAGAAAATGGGTGGAAATCGTATCGATGATCAAAATCAACTAACCCAAAACCTTTCAGCTCATCTGGAAATATATCATTGGTAGATAGGGTATCCCCTATGCCTTTATCATTGATAATGGTACTCGGTTCAATAACGATTAGTTCAGCAATTACTGAATCATATCCAAGATCAGAAAACTACACTTGGACCACGTCCATCCATAGTGCAATCTCCAAACTGAGGTCACTAATAAAAACCCCTAAACAGAATGAAGAAACGACTGGAGGATTCAAAGTCAAACTGGATAAACGAGTTACATAGTGTCCTATGGGCTTATAGGATGACCCTTGGAACCATTACCGGGAAAACCCACTTTATGTTGGCATTTGGGTCTGAAGTCATGGTGCCGATAAACGTCGGCTTGCCCAGTCATAAGGTTTTAGACTTTAACTAACTAGTGAGTGACTTCAAGCGTCCGCCCGACCTTAATTTAGCGAAAGAAGTAAGAGATCAAGTTGCACTAAGAGTGAAATCATACCATCAAATTACATCCATATTCTATAATAAGAGGGTAAAGCTGATCATATTAAATCAGGGAGATCGAGTATTAAAAAAGGTGATGTTAAAGAAGAATAAATTGGCATGACCCATACTGATTTGGTTATATGGTGCGCCCAGGGACTTGCATAATCGAAACATTGTAGGGGAACCTTCCAAGAATTCTTGGAACGTTGAGAACCTTCGAAAGCACTGCCATTAAGCCAACCAGTTAGAAAGAAGATAAATATTTAATGAAAATATGTTATGTAAATATTCTACTATCATTAATGAAAAGTTCAACCTTACTCTACATATCTTTACTATTATATTGTCATATCTTCTTTTATAAACTATAAATAATTTCAGTCCTAAAAGATATGCAAGTGGCCTTGGCTAGGCTTGTCCATGGGCCAGGATAGGCTGACACCAACACTTCCTATAAAGGCTCAAGCCTAACTCAGCCTAACCTTGGGCCAATATTGTTCGACCCAAGCCCAAAACATAAAAAACTAAATAGACCTGAGCCTAACCCAGGCCATCCCATCCTCCTTTTTAAAATCATTTATTAATGGTCAAATATTATAAGTTTTTTAGTAAAATGATAGAAGTATATTAACAAAAAATAAACAAAGCCTATATATAACATAAAGTATTAAATTAACCAATTCACAATATTTAGAATTTTCACAAACACTAACTACAAAATAGAAGTATGTAACAAAGAATAAAGAATAAAAACTCTTTTTATATTTCATTAGTAAAAAATAATATTATGGCACAATTTTAAACAAATTATTGCAAATATTAAAACTATTTTTTATGATAATTATGACAGGAATAGAAAAAAGTACACACTATGGTAAAAATATTCGGGTTGGGTGGGCTAAATAGGAAAATCCCAAGCCCGACTCGATTTTTAGTTGGGCCTATATTTTTAGCCCAACCAAGTCCTTCAAGCTTATATCTTTGGCCTAATCCCTAAGATTTTTCAACTGGGTCAGGTGGGTTTGGCGAGTTATCCGACTTCTGGGTAGGCCTAGCCTCGATCGAAGCATCTCGGGGAAGTTGATAAGAATTAACAATTAATAACATAACTATATTTCATGAACGACATAGTTCTTTGGACAGGTCGGATAAACAAATTGGTCAATCCATGCATAATTAATGTTGTCACTAGATCGGTTTGGCTATGAGCCTACTTAATAAACTAGTAAGTTGACTAAATCATTGGTAAATCTCTTACTATACAAGCATGCCATCGCCAGGACCAAAGACCGTACAAATAAAAGTGACAATGGAAATATAAGCTAACTTTCCACTTAAACCATGTACTAAGACCGTATCATTACTACTCTATTACCTTGGACATAATGGAACATGATGACGGTCCATCCACCGATAGTTAGTAATCAACAGGTCGGGTTGGCCAAAGGCCAATATCAAGACCAATAAATGACAAACATACTAACATGCCTTAAAAAGAAAGTTAAGGTAAGTGCATGGCTTATCTTGCTAAAGCTATTTGCAAATCAAATGAACAATAAAGCATAAATTATGTAAGGAAAAATAATCATCTCGAAAAAAATGAAAACTCAAGAAGAAGATAAGCATGCAATTAAATAACAAAAATAAAGATCCAAAAGTTACTTTATTCGTCCAAAGAGGTAAATATAGTAACCGATCACTAAATATATGATAAAAGTGTTCAAAAATTACAAGATGAAATATAGAAAGATTCATAAAATTGAACTATTGGAGGATTGGCTTAAGGGCTTACCATTAAATAATCGAGAACCATGGGATCCTAACTAACTTTTTGAGTCACAACCTCAAGGTTTGGAGAAGGAGTCGACTCGTTTGGATTCAACTTGACCGGATTATCAATATTGGCCTCCTGAGATGGAGGATCCATGCATATTTCATCAACATTAGCCAAGGGCATTGCCTCCCTAGGCACTGATAACCTCGGGTATGTCATCATAATTCTTTATGACCATGTTCTTCAGCTCGGCATACCCCTCAGTAAAATAAGGCAACTTCTACAGAGTATACTCTTGTGAAGCCTTATACTCGACAACTGTGGCCTCACAATCTTTGGTTAGGTTCCTACTCAAGATTTTAACCACGACGACATCCTCTTTCTTCTCCAAATTAGCCTTAGTTATCTTTGTCTCATCTTCTTTCAGCTTGTTCTTTGTCTTAGTCAATGTATTCGTCTTTAGTTTCAGCTCAACACCCTAGGTCTTGAATTTATCTTCGGCCTAGGTAAGCTAAGTTTGAGCATCAAACAATTCCTTCCTCAAATTATTCACTTGATCTCGAAGCTCTCGATTTATTTTCTCTAAGTCTTAAAAGTGAATATGTTCTCTTCAGACATGATATCCCTCTCTTTAAGGGTCATAGTTGTCATATGAAGAGTGAGCATTTGTTTAAACACATAAATTATCTAATTAAACTCGGTTTTTTAATTAAATCCTAAAACATGAATCTAGATGTGATTGAAAATAGTATAATCATCCAAGAACAGTCAATCAAAAACAAAACACACACATGAGGAAAAATTCCCCAAAGGGGCAAAACCTTTTATTTTTACTATAATTTGTAAAAGACGGTTTATACGGATTATAATAAAAACAAGAGTGACATACGAAATACCCTCAGGTGTCGGTTCTGATGTCATCGGTAGGAATCTCCCGCAAGAACTCCAGATGGGCAGCAATGAAGAAGAGACGGCTTCTCCACAAGTTACTCCAGATGAATAAAGACGATCCTCTTGAAGGTTTAAAGATTCACATATGGGAGTGATTATGTGAATAATGAAGGGATGAAACCTTAAAACATGAAGTATGTTTTCTGGGCTATAAAACACAGAAATCCTGTGCTAAAAAGACTTGGAAAACGTGTAGAATGAACCCAGATATTTATACGAAAATCGAGGCGACGACGTCACTCGAACGAGATACACATGTCACTCGAACGAAGGACATGTGTCGCTCGAATAAGATCGTGCGACATCCTCATATCACTTGAACGACAGAGAGATGTCGTTCGAACGAGATCTCGTGAGCTCGTCGACCGAGGCAAGTATGCTTCTATACTTAGAAAAAATTCTGCTTTTTGATAAAAACAAATTAAACTTCGAAAAATATTTTCTAAAAAAATTCCCAAATCTTTATGCAAATATAAACAACTCTATTAAATCATTTTACCAATAATGCGAAGTGGAGTAGTGGGAACAGTTGAGCAGCATGTAGCATGATGAACGTGTAAAGATGATGGATGCATAGATTCAGATCAAGGCCGTCGTGGATGATCATGTTGATGTGCCGAATGTAGCGGTATCAGACATACATACTGTGATATAGGACAAATAGAAAATTCCTAGATTTTACCCCGGACATTTATAAAATTATGTCCTTACAAATCTCCCCCTATTTCTATGCCGGTACATACATAAAAAATCCGAATTATGCTATCTCCATAAAACAAATGACATATAAGATAATATCCCCATTAAACCCTCAAACTGAGAATACCAACTGACATGTCGTCAATCAAACTTCAACATCTTCAAATCTTCAGCTCTTCAGAAAACTCTCAAAGATTTTCTCAGCGGGTTGTGTAATCCAATAATTATCAACTTTGTACCTACATATTGAAGCACCTTATACCTTTGACTTACTTAAGTCTATATTGTATAAGTGTTCATCTAATTTGGAAATAGTGACAAAATTTGTTGTCTAACCTAGAATCCAAAGAACCTCAGACTTATTCACTCTCTAATCCTCTTCAATGATCCAAACAAGGTATAAATTGAATCACACTACACACATTAGAAGTGCATACATGTGTATATATTGCTCATATTGATTGTGTGTTAAATTTCCCTTAAAATGTTCCTTTAATAATTTTTTGGGAATTTTTAAACATTTTTAAAATAATGTTTTCTTTAATAAAAGTGTGTTTATAAACTTTGTGTGGTTAAAATTCTATTATAAAAAATTAGTTTTTCATTAGAATGTTTGATTGGGTAGAATATCAATGCGCCAGAGACTTTAGGGTGTTGCATGTAATTAGTTTTGGACGCGCGTTTGTCAGCCAATGAAATGCCAACACTTGTCATGCTCTTGTTATCTCATTTGTGTTTGTTTTGTGAGAGAACTGCCTGGTGTATTGTGGATCGTTAGATCAAATGTTATCTATGGCCTGCATGTGTTTTAAGCCTATCCATGTGTTATCACTATGGACCAATCACCTTCGTTTTAAACAACCGCTATTTTACCACCCTTGGATCAAAGTCAATATAAGGAAGACTGAATCTCAACCGTTGATTGCTATCAGCGATCCAGAACCTTCCTTGGCTCCTATATAAACCCTCTCATTCTCAGCATTTTAAGACTTTTGGCAGTCGTCCAAATTGAGAGAAAAAAAGAGAGAAGAGAGAAGTGAGAGAGAAAAGAGAATAGAGAAGAGAGAGAAAGGGAAACTGAGTTAGAAACCCTAACCCTACCCCTAAACAACTTCAAACCATATTCAAACCTTCGTATATTCAAAGCCCCAAACACAACCTTGAGTGTTTGAGAGAGAGTGGTGTTACTAGTTTGATAGTTTGTAGCTGTAACCTCTTGATCTGTGATCTTGTTATCAACTTAGACATTTTGGTGAGATCTGTATTTCTTTTTCATAGAAATCTTAGACCTACACTATTGCATGTTATATATCACTAGATCTGCATATTTGTTTCTCTATTTGTGAAAATCTTTGCTGATTTAGATCTTTAAATGTTTTATGTTTTCTGTTCTTGTGAAACTTAACCTTGACCTAGTTAGATTCCCACTTGGAGGTTTTAAATCTCTCAAATCCTTTTTAAAAACTGAGATTGATTAAGATCTTGACTGATTTTGAAGCAAGATATCCGTGGAATCTGGGATAGATTAAAAGGTCAAAAGGTTTCAAGTTTTGTAAGAAAGAAAGAAAAGAAAATCATTCATATAGTCTTTATATGTAATTTTCTAGGATTGTCTGTACAAACTAAGTGTGTGTGAGTTCATGCATGTGGATAGAAATCACATCACAAACACTTGACACACTACCACACTGAAAGTGTTGGGTATAAGATCAAAGATTATTGAGTCGACGAAAAGAAAGCTAAAGCAAAGTGGAAGTTATCAAACTGGAAGAACATCATCAACAATCAGATCTACAAGAAGTTAGAAGGACACCAAGTGGGGTATATTCCTAAACTTAGAATAGGCTGAGTTGTGTGCAAGTATGTTGTATTGTTTGTAACTGCTATTTGTTTTTAGTGGATTTTTACTTTCGTGACTTAGAAGTCACCGTGGATGTTTCCTCTATTGGGAGAGGTTTTACCACGTTAAAAATAGTGTGTTCTGATTATCTTCATCTCCTCATCTCATTCTATAGTGTGCTGATATTTTGAAACTATCTTAGTCTTAAAACTGATTACAAAGTCTTGGTTATTTTCGTACATAAGTTTTTGTAAACACATCTTGTTGTTTATCATTTTTATTTTCAAAAGAAAAGGGTTTCTTCAACAAACAACTCGGAGTTGCTTATACAGTTTAATCATTGTATTAAACGGCATTAGTAACGTTTTTCAATTGGTATCAGAGCCCTGTAAACTTTTATTTCAAAAAGGATCTTGTGTTTCTGAAAATCTTAACTATGGATGAGAAGAATGAAAGGTTTGGTAATCTGTCCAGACCTCCACTCTTTGATGGAAACAACTTTGCTTACTGGAAAGTAAGAATGGTTGCCTTCATCCAAGGGACTTTAGGAGATGATGTCTGGGACATTATTGAAAATGGATATACTTATCCTACTAAACCAGCCACTGAAGGAAGTGATGAGAGGGTAAAGAAAATCTTAAGTGAGTTTACCCAAGAGGAGAAAACAATTTCTCGTAATAACAATAAAGGCAAGAATGCCATCTTTATGTCTATTAATGAGTATGAGTTCAAGAGAATCTCATCTTGTGCCACTTCCAAGGAAGCTTGGGACACATTAATCACTGCCTATGAAGGAGACTCAAGAGTTAAAGCTGCTAAAACTCAAATGCTTACCCAGCAGTACAACTCTTTAATTATGTCTGACTCTGAGACTTTTGATGACTTTTATATGAACCTAACTGATATAGTTACTAAGTTGCATGCTAATGGTATAACATATGATAGGAATGAGATTGTTTCTAAAATCCTAAGATCATTACCACAAAAGTTTGACAACAAGAGGTATGCTATTGAGGAGATGAGTGATCAAAACCTCACCCCTGAGTTACTCAGTAGCAAACTTAGGACTGTGGAAATGGAATTAGACTTTAAGAAACAATTAAATCAGTCTCAAAGAAAACAGCCCAACTCTAACTTGAGTTTTTCTTCTAAGATATCTAAACTTGAGACTAATTTGATCAACTGTGACTCTGATGAGGAGTGTGATATAGACAAACTAGATAATCAGATTGCCTTAATGTCCAAACAATTTAAGAAAATTGTTAAATTTAGAAACAAAGAGGCATCTAAACAAGGCAAGCCTAATTATCCAACTGTGTCTAATCCCAAACCTCATGAGAGAGGTCATGACAAACATCCTAAGGACAATAACTTCAGACCTAACAGAGACCTTAAAAAGATTGAATGTTTTAGATGTGGGAAACTAGGTCACATTGCTCACGATTGCAGAGTTAATCTGAATAAAACCAACACACACAATAGAGCCAATGTCTGTAAAACTTGGGATGATTCAAGTGACTCTGACGAAGAGGAACTTGAGTCATCTAATGTATTTGACCCTTGCATATCTTTTTTTGCTAAGATCATTTACAATGATGATATGCCTGTGTGTGATAATGATACCTCTAATCCTGCTTTTGTGAATACTGCTTTGACTGGCCTAGATGCCTTGTTATCTGAAAATGTTGCTAGCTCTAGTTCCGTGTGTGTGAGTCAAAGTGATCTCTATAACGACGATGTAAATGGGTGCGTGAGTACTAAAACTGAATCGTTAGGGGTCACTGCACACACTGCACTTAGCGACTCAGACACAGATGACCTCCCAGATATTCATACTTTGTATGCTAAAACTCTTAAAAAAGGCACTAGACTGGAGAAGACTGTTAGAGACCTGACTAAGAAATTAGATGATCTAAGTCTTATTGTGAAGCTGAATGCCGAAGAGTACACTAACCAGTGTCTGACACATCAATCTGAAATTGAAACTTTTGATCAAAAATTGAAAGAGTTGACAAAAACTAATGAAACCCTGGAAATGAAATACAAGGGAACATTATTAGAACTGTAGGAAGCAAAAACAAAGACAACAACTGTGTTCAAAAAATTTCTAAGTTTGAAAACAATTCAAATTGTTTCACTGACTTTGTTGTTGACTCTAAGACCAATTCTGATGATAGAACCGGTATTGATTTCTGCCCTAAGAATAAACCACAAACTAAAAATTTTGAACCTATCAAGTTTGTGTCTGGGGGCAAAAGACCAATCGAAACATGTCCAGATTTTCATTTTATTAAAAAGGAATATGATCAAAAGCAACATCAGAAAGACATTGGAGAGTCTAGTAACTCTAAGGCTGACAGTACACTTGAGACTAAATACGTTTGTCCTTTGATCAGAAAGGCTGAATCTACCTTTAAAACCATATCTCCTAGGAATAAGACTTCTCAACGGAATCCTGTTAAACCCATCTTTAGAAGTTTTCCTAAGGAACTACATCCCTCAAGCAATCAATATTGCTCCTACTGTGAGGTTTATGGTCATTCCTTTGAAGGTTGTTATGCTAGGCGTTTAAACACCCCTGTGTACAACACTCCTGTTTACAAGAACTTTAACTATTCTAGGCAAAATCATAACCATTATGTCCTTCCAAGACAACCTGACAAGAACTCTAACTACAGGAATAGAAAGACCAAAACTAAGAGTTCATTTAAGAGAAAGGCTCCCAAAAACTTTCCTAAACCAAAAGCTCAATTTTTCCACAAAAATCAGTTTGTTGCGCCAAATGTTTTTCGACAAAAAGCTGCTTCTCGAAAATTTTATCAAATGAGAGCAAACTTGCGCAAAATTAAAACTAGAGCTATTTGGGTTAGAAAAGATGATCTTTTACCCCAAATGAAGTGTAACATTGTCATCACTGCCTTAAAAGCTGAACACACTTCATCTGGTTGGTATTTAGATTCAGGATGCTCCAAACATATGACAGGAGATGAAACCAAACTCTTAAACAAAACCAAATTTGCTGGAGGTAAAGTAGTTTTTGGCGACGGAGTTTCATCCCAGATCATAGGTAAAGGAATCCTAAAAGAAGAGGGAATGTCTGTTTTGGAAAATGTACTTTTAGTTAAAGGCCTTAAAGCCAACCTCCTAAGTATATCACAATTTTGTGACTCAGACCATACTGTTACCTTTTCAAAGAACAATTGAAAAATTCTAAATGATAAAGGTGAATGCATCATTACCGGATTTAGAACACCTGACAACTGCTATACTGTCAAGACTAGTTCTGAAACCTGTAACATTGTCAGAATGGATGACAATGAAATCTGGCATAATCATATGGGTCACCTAAATTATGATATCCTTGGTAGATTGTCTAGTCAAGAGATAGTTAGAGGAATTCCTAAAATTAAACCTATTTCCAGTGTTGTTTGTGGTCATTGCCAGGAAGGAAAAATAGTTAAGACTTCGCATAAAAAAGTTAAAGACATTCTCACCTCTAGACCTCTAGATCTCATCCACATGGACCTTATTGGTCCCTCTAGAACTGTTAGTATTTGTGGAAACAGTTATATCCTAGTCATGGTTGATGATTTTACACGATTCACTTGGGTTGCCTTCTTGAAACATAAATCTGACACGTTTCAGACATTTTTGAAAATTTTAATAAGAATTGAAAATGAGAAGGACACACAAGTCAATCGCATTCGTAGCGATAGAGGGGGAGAGTTCATAGACACGAGAATAGTTGAATATTGTGACTACAACGGTTACAAACACGAATTCAGTTCCCCTAAGACACCTCAGCAGAACGGTGTTGCCGAAAGGAAAAATTAAACCCTTCAAGAGATGGCACGTGTCATGTTGCATGCCAAATCTCTACCTAAGTACTTCTGGGTAGAATCTATTAGAACTGCATGTCATATCATTAATCGTGTTTACCTTAGGAAAAACACTAAACAAACCTCTTATGAGTTGTGGTACGGTAAGAAGCCTAATCTGAAATATCTAAGAACTTTCGGAAGTCAGTGTTACGTCTGTAAAGACAAAGAACATTTGTCCAAATTCGAGACGCGTGGAGATAAAGCCATCTTTTTAGGTTACTCTCCAAACAGTCGTGCATATCGTATATACAATCTGCGTACTAAGACCCTTATGGAGTCGATAAATGTAATTGTAAGCGACACTATTGTCGAAAATAAGATATCTGAATCACCTATTGTGGTTGAATCTGAAAATGATTTCAAAAATGATTCACCAGAAATAGATGACTCATTACCTATTGAGAGTCCAGAAGTACCTGGCTGGGTCTCTAAAGATCATCCCATTGACAACGTGGTCGGTAATCCTAATGAGTCTGTCCGTACTAGATCCCAGTTAAGAAATTATGCTAATTACGCATGTTTCATCTCCCTTGTGGAACCGAAAAATGTTAATGAAGCATTGAATGACACACACTGGATTTCTGCAATACAGGAAGAACTTTTACAATTTGCCATTCACGATGTCTGGTATCTTGTACCGCGGCCTCAAAACAAAAATGTTATTGGCACACGTTGGATCTTTAAGAACAAATCTGACGAAAATGGGGTAATCCTTAGAAACAAAGCTAGACTAGTTGCTCAAGGTTACTCACAAATAGAAGGGATAGATTTCAGCGAGACATTTGCCCCAGTCAATCGTCTTGAATCTTTTCGACTTCTTTTCGCCATAGCGTATCATTTAAAATTTACACTTTATCAAATGGATGTTCTCCCCCTTTTTATGATGTCACAAGGTAATAAACTTGCTATTTTTGAATTTTTCAAATTTTTTCACACAAAATATACAACAAAGAATCAAACCATGAAAGAACACAAAAACAAGCAAGTCAATGATAGCGAAAATGTAGGGGTGTGATCAAATTCGATAGGAAAATCAATGCATACAAACATGACATATATGCACGATGAATATAGGATACTCCTAACGAATGAACTCAACATCTTCCTTAGGTGTAAAAGGATAGAAATATGAGACCTTGACTCAATCAAATCAGCAAATCAAAGCTCAAAGTGGTTTTCATACCAATAACGTCCAAAACTATTTAATGCTTTTTCAGGACTTTCAAGGAAGTGCAAGCCCGTTTAAATTCTCCAACCAAACTCCCTCAGATTTATATTTTGAATAGAGGTAATCTAAATTCTCAAACTTTGGAGAATTGATGGTGAAACCTAATGGCCCATATTCGGCATGTATTGGTTCTTATTGCCTTTAAATTTTTTCACGCTATTTTAACCTTTGTGGACCCCGGATAATAAAATTCCTCAATTTTTTAGGTCCAATTTAAACGCTGTCTTAATCGTAAAGGATAGATGAGAACCTTTCGTAGCCCTTTATCGTTTTAAAATACCACACAATCTCACAAAATGGTTTTTTACATGCATTCCAATCTTGTTAAGTTTTATCGCATATGGTTCGTTATATAGACAGAATTGAGATGGAAACACTCAAGTCAATATGTGATAGACAAGTACAATAGTCAAATAAAACCGTGAATGTGTGCAATAAAGGAGATAAGGATCCAAACATGTAAAAAGATATCATTAATCATATCCCATAGACTCCAAACAATGTAAACCACATGGATGCAATGATGTAGCATCTCAAATCTCTATCAAACAGTCACATGGATAAATGGAATGAAATTGTGACTCAGCTATCTTAAATGCTCATCCATAAAAGGTGTAAACAAAATACAAAAATCTTTTTGTGCTTTTCTAAAATTTTATAAAAAGAAAATCTTTTTGGATTTTTCAAAAAAATTGAAAAAGAAAAAAAAATAATAATACAAATGATACAAACTAGAAATAGGGATCATATGATATGAACATGATAATGCATCATATCCTAGACAAGGAACATCCCCTCAGTCAACTCTGCAAATCCCTAAAGACTTCCAAAGACATTCGAATCTAAGGGCATCTAAAGGTTTCGTGAAAATATTGTCTAACTGAAGGTTAGTGGGAACGAAACTCAGGGATACGATTTTCTCAACTAATTGTCGTATAAAGTGCTCGCCTATCCTGATGTGCTTTGTGTGCGAATGTTGGACTGGATTACGAGATATGTGTATTACGCTCATGTTATCACAGGCTATAGTCATGGTGTCCTATAAAATCCCATAATCCTCCAATATTTGCTTCATACACAAAAGTTACGTGTAACAACTTCCGACGGCGATGTACTCAGCCTCCGCAATAGACAACGAGATGGAGTTTTGCTTCTTACTCAGACAAGAGACAAGAGCAGAACCAAAGTAGAAACACCCACCAGAAGATCTCCTACAACCATCTACATCCCCGGCCCAATCGACATTCGAATAGGTGAACAAACGGTCATCGGTATCAAAGGAATACCAAATACCGTAGGAGAGAGTCCCACTTACGTATTTGATAATACATTTTAAAGCGAGTAAGTGTGACTCTTTCGGGGATGCTTGATATCGCGCACACACTCCAACACTAAAGGCTATGTCGGGACAATTGGCAATCAAGTAGAGAAGACTACCTATCATACCCCGATACAAGATTTTCTCTACGTCCTTACCTGAAGTGTCCTTACTAAGCTTGATAGAAGTACTCATAGGTGTACGTGCATGCTTAGAGGAGTCTAAACTAACTTTCTTCACTAGGTATGTAGCATACTTGGATTGGGAGATGAACATCCCATCCTCTAGCTGACGAACCTAGAGACCAAGGAAGAAAGTAAGCTCACCTACCATGCTCATCTCAAACTCACTTTTCATCTCCTCCTCAAAGTGGTGAGCATGTTGGGAGCACGTGGATCCAAAGACTATGTCATCCACATAGACCTGGGAAATCAAAATAGCACTGTCATCTCTCCTGACGAACAACGTCATATCAACTCCCCATATCTTGAATCCACGGGCTAAGAGATAGGAAGTAAGCCTCTCGTACCAATCACGGGTGCTTTCTTCAAACCATACAAGGCTTTCCTCGGATAGTAGACGTGCTCCAGGTGCTTAGGGACTTCAAACCCTTTTGATTGTTCCACGTAAACCTCCTCCTGTAGAATGCCATTTAGAAAGGAACTCTTGACATCCATCTGATATAACTTGAAGCGAAGGTGACATGCGATGGAGAGTAGTAAGCGGACGGACTCAAGCCTCGCAACAGGAGCAAATGTCTCCCCAAAGTCTACACCCTCTATCTGTGTGTAGCCTTGAGCAACCAACCTAGCCTTATTTCTGATTACGGTACCACTTTCATCCATTTTATTCTTATAAATCCACCTGGTACCTATCACATTTGTCTCACTAGGTCGGCGGACAAGTTCCCAGACATTGTTCTTTTTAAACTGAAGCAACTCATCCTGCATGAAAGATATCCAGTGTTCATCTTTGAGTGATTCTTTATGATTCTTGGGCTCGACTGTGGACATGTAGTAAAAATGACTAACAACATTCTCTAGCTGAGCACGATTCTTGACTCCTAAGGTGGGATCGCCTACAATGGAGGCAGGGTCATGACTCTTGCGAACCCAAGTAGGTGTGTCCCCTAACACAGGAGTAGGTTCCATAGGGTGTGGGTGAGGGACAAGTAAATCGCTACCAGAAAAGTCCTCATCCTCACACTGAAGGCTAGGATCAATAAGCGTCGGAGGTTCGTCATCTTGCATGGTGACGTCTATTGACTCCATAACCTTAGAGCTCTTCAGGTTAAAAACCCGGTACGCTCTATTGTTTGATGAATATCCTAGCAATATTCCCTCGTCGCTCCGTGAGTTAAACTTTCCTAATTGCTCTCTATCCCGTAGGATGTAGCATTTACTCCCAAAGACACGGAAATATGAAAGGTTGGGTTTCTTGCAAGTCCACAATTCATAAGGCCTCTTAAGTGTGTGTGGACGCAGGTAAACCCTATTCACCGTGTGACGTCTACCGCTTCTGCCCAAAATCTCCTATAAATCTTACGACCCAAATGCATAGATCTAGCCATTTCCTGAATCGTTGGATTCTTCCTCTCAACAATCCCATTTTGCTGAGGAGTCCTTACGATCGAAAACTCATGTTTAATCCCAAGGCTATCACAGTAAAGATCTACCTTTGCTTCCTTAAATTCCATGCCGTTGTCACTACGTATCCTGTTAATAGTGACTCCGTGTTGATTTTACAGGACACGACACTTGGTCGTTAAAAACTCTACAGCATCGAATTTCTCTCTCAGAAAACCTACAATCAAATATCTGGAGAAATCATCCACCATTACGAGGATATAAATCTTACCACCCAGACTCTCAGTACGAGTAGGACGCATAAGATCCATGTGAATCAACTCAAGCACACGAAAGGTGGTAATGGAATGCAACTTCCTATGGGGGCTACAGATTTGTTTTCCCAACTAACTGGGTCCAAAAACCGTGGAAGTTGGCTTTCTAAGTGTTGGTAAGCCACATACTAGGTTCTTTTTAGCTAAACGTGTCAAATCTCTCAAGTTCACGTGACCTAGACGTTGGTGCCACAGATCCATAGGAGTGATCGTGGCGTTGTTGCAGATAAGTGAGGATTTGGGCACAGTCCCATAGCAATTATCCTCTTTCCTCACCCCTTGCACTAAAAGTTTATCGGCTTTATTATAGACATTACACGCATCTCGGTCAAACTTTATGGCAAAGTCAGCGTCGCACGGCTGGCTAATGTTGAGAAGGTTTGTTTTCAAACCTTTGACGTACAAAACATTATCTAGCTTAGTAAATCCTGGTAACTCTACTGTACCTCATCCTATGATGCTAGACTTGATCCCATCTCCAAAGGTGACTCTACCTTCCCTATAATCCTCTAGGTAGGTAAAAAATGAGACATCACCGGTCTGGAGCACCCACTATCGAAATACCACTGTGAGGTATTGAGTGCTTTGAGAGCGACATGGACAACAAGGGCCTTTTCGTCTTTCTTAGGTACCTAAAAAGTGGTAACCTTTTGTTTACCCTTTTTATTGTTGGTTTTATCCGGGATGGGGGAAGCATTCACTGACGACAAAGACATCCGTCGAAATTCTTTCATCAAACTATGTGATGTGGCGGCTAAAAACTCAACACGCTCTCTCAGACTAGTAAAGTCATTAGTACGATGTGGTGGAGCAGTAGTACGTCGTGTTCGACCCAAACTATAGCAAAACTCCCTAAGGTGGCCTTTTCTTTTGCAGTACGTACAAAAGAACACAGTCTTAAGCAGACCTAGGTTTGCTTTTCTTGGTCAAACTCTTCTTTGTGGTTTTTAACGATGGCCATATGAAGTCGTAGTAAACTGAGAAACTGGTCCAGGTGTAATTTGGGACGTGGAGGCACCATCAAAACCTATTCCCTGCCTATCACCAAAATCTAAAGCGGGACCGAGGAGCATCTTTCCCATATTTTCAGATCTGTCCTCAATTTGAACCTTGACTTCTTGTGCTCTCTCAAGATCATGAGTAAGCTGGGATACAAGGGCTTCAAGTTTCTTCTGAGTCTCCAGGGAATAATGGAGGCCACTCATAAGACTAGACACTTATTTAGTCAAGTCCCCTTTCTCTTTCTCAAAACAACTCTCTCCCTCTCCAAACAGTCTCTCTCTTTCTCTAAACAGACTTTCTTTCTCAACACAGGCAGACTCTCTCTCTCTCTCTAAAGGTAGTGCAGGTGGAGGACTCTCTCTCTCTTCTTCTATATCTTCCTCTAAAGCGGTGATCCTAAGAACTAGCACTTTGTTACGCCTTTTGGTTTTAAATGACTCATTATATAACTCAGCGTAGGCGCATTGAAGATTACTCTCGCTCTCATTTGCATCATCCTCCCCCTCACTCACTTCGTTCTCACTGTCGAGGTGTCCCTCTAACGCAGCATCATCATCGTCGTGAGGAGCACTAAAGGTACTCACATGACTAGACAGGAATGCGGTGAAGTTACACTCATGTGGTGATTCGTCTCCAGAGTCCACCGACTCGACCTCATTGTTGTCACTAAGGGTAGCATTAAGGACAACTTTTCCCTTTTCTTGTGAAGCCTTATACTCAACAATAGTGTCCTCACAGTCTTTGGTTAGTTTCCTATTCAAGATTTTAACCATGATGACATCCTCTTTCTTCTTCAGATCGGCCTTAGTTATCTTTGTCTCAGCTTTTTCTTTGTCTTAGTCAATGTATTCGTCTTTAGTTTCAGCTCAACACCCTAGGTCTTGAATTTATCTTCGGCCTGGGTAACCTACGTTTGAGCATCAACCAATTCCTTCCTCAAATTTTTCACTTGATCTCGAAGCTCATGATTTATTTTTTCTAAGTCTCAAAAGTGAATATGTTCTCTTCAGACATGATATCCCTCTCTTGAAGGGTCGTAGCTGCCATATGAAGAGCGCACGTTTGTTCAAACATATAAATTATTTAATTAGACTCATTTTTTCAATTAAATCCTAAAACATGCATCTAGGTGTGATTAAAGACAATATAATCATGCAAGAACAGTCAATCACACAAAAAAAAACACGAGGAAAAATCCCCCAAAGGGGAAAAACCCTTTATATTCACTATAATTTGTAAAAGATCGTTTACACAAATTACAATGAAAATAAGAGTGACATACGAAATACCCTCAGGTGTCGGTTACGATGTCTTCGGCTAGAATCTCCAGCAAGAACTCCAGGTGGGCAGCAATGAAGAAGAGACGGCTTCTCCACAAGTTACTCCAAATGAGTAAAAATGATCCTCTTGAAGGTGTAAAGATTCACATACATATATGGGAGTTGTTATGTGAATAAAGAAGCCATGAAACCTTCAAACATGAAGTCTGTTTTCTGGACTGTAAAATGCAGAAATCGTGTGCGAAAAAAACTTAGAAAACGTGTAGAATGAACCCAGATATTTATATAAAAATCGAGGCGGCGGCGACGCTCAAACGAGATACACATGTCGCTCGAACGAAGGACACGTGTCGCTCGAACGAGATCGCGCGACATCCTCATATCTCTTGAACTACAGAGAGATGTCGTTCGAACGAGATGTCGCGAGCTCGTCGACCGAGGCAAGTCCGCTTCTACACTTTGAAAAAAAAATCTTTTCGATAAAAATAAATCAGACTTCGAAAAATATTTTCTAAAAAAATTCCTAAATATTTATGCAAATATAAACAACTCCAACAAATCATTTTACCAATAATGCGAAGTGGAGTAGTGGGAATAGTTGAGCAGCATGTCGCATGTAGCATAATGCACGTGTGAAGATGATGGATGCATGGATTCGGATCGAGGCCGTCATGGATGATTGTGTTGACGTGCCGAATATAGCGGTATCAGACATACATACTGTGATCTATGACAAATAGAGAATTCCTAGATTCTACCCCGGATATTTATAAAATTATTTCCTTACACCATAGCTCACTAAAAAAGGAAGAAATATGAGATCGACTGAAGGAATCAAAATATCATAAAAAATAAACAGATTAAATGACTACGTGGAGAGCCTTGTGCTGAGTATAGCACAAAAGAGTGTTAGTGTTTAGGGAACTCTGGGACTCAAAATCAGGACAATGCCCATGGTAGCTGAGATGATCCATGGAATTTGATATATGACCCCAAATATACATCTTGTGTTTCGTCAGCATTACTTAGGTAACAGATGCATTGGGGTCCATTATAAAGAGGGCACTTAAGGAAGATTGACAGGACGAACCTCCAAAGGAACATCCTTACCAGATGGTGAGCTTAGGCCTCATCAATCACAACTGGATATTTTCCAACGTTTTTAAGATCATTAAAATACTTGGGCTTCTTGGCGTTTGGTAAGGAGTTAGAGGTTACAGTCGCCCTCTTCTTGGGGTCTGCTTGATTTTCCATAGGCATGTTTTGGCAACATTTGCCTATTGTTTGTGAAGAATATTGAGAATTGTGCGATCAATCAACTGAGATGATTTTCCCAAATAGATTAAGTTTGGAATCCTGAGGTAGAAGGATTGGACGTTATACAATAAATATACAAGTCAGTAAAATGACAAACTCAAAAACAAAAAACTTACACTTGTAAAAGTCCACCCACCTTCCTCAACTTTAACTTTAACCTCGGCATGCGGGCCAAATTCGGTTCGAATGTCGGCTAGATAGTAGACAAACTCAGTTATCTTATCTAATGAAAAATTATCCTCAAAAATATCAAGGTCGTATCGGTAATACTCCTCCACAAGCCTTTCCTCTGCAACAAAAATCTTTGGGGTAGATTTTTCTGTAGAGAAGCCAAGGTAGGATAAAATATAAGTTAAGAATCAATATATAAAGGTAAACAAAGTAATTGAGATATGGAAATAGCAATGGAGTTAGGTCCACTCCAGTCCCGAGGAACATTAGAAATTTTCCTAACTTCCTTTGGGCTAAAATACCAACAACCTTTGATAAATATGAACTTATGCTTCGAAAATTGAATATTAATTTGGTCTACCTTCATAAATGTCTTTTGAGGTTTTAGGGGGAGAGTATCTAGGGGACTTGGCGATGTATTTTAAACCATGGATATATCTAAAAGCACCACCCTCATTGATATCAAACCCATAAACATCTCTCCAATAAATCATCGACCCTAAGATCGTCTTTTGGGAATTAGAGTTGAGCTAGGTTGGATATACCTCATAACTCTTCAAAATGCCTTTAATAATTGGTTGTACGGGAAGACGAAGTCTTACAACCATGACATATAGGAGAATGAAAATCTCATCGGTAGACAAACGAGGTAGATAGGAGAATGAAAATTTCTTAAACCTATCCTAGGTTATAAGGAGAAAGGTTATCAAGAGAGAAAATGTATAAGTCGTGTCGAGGGTGAATTGTCCAACTTTAATTTCGTACCTCTAGCCAAGTTTGTTTCCAACACAAACACTCTTAAACCTAACCCTACAAATAGAGATCCTCCCCATCAACCTATTAAGGTGAGACCCGATCAACCGTATGTTTGTACCTTTTGTAATAGAAGGGGTCACCTTAGAGACTTCGAATATTAGCTAGGGAAGAACTCTCATACTTGTGCTTCCACTCCCCACAATATCCATTTGTCTAGTTTGAGAGAACAAGTTGCATATATAGTCCACACTTCTAAATGGCTAATGGAAGAATTCCAAAGGTTGTCCACTTCTCATGGTAATACTTTCAAACCAAAGACTAGTAACAATAAAAGAAAGAGTAAGAAGAAGGAAATGCCCACGCGTTACACTCCTTATTGGGTTAGGAAATCAAACTTTGTTGCATAAGAAGTTGGCAAACAAAATTTTTCTCATAATGTTCCCTTCCATACACATTGTTTCAAACCTCCTATAGGTAGTGAGATTTTCTCTCACGAGTGAGTAGTTTTGTTTCACTCCATAGACTAGGTGTGCTTAGATGTTATTATTTTCTAGTCATGGTGCATTCCCTTGTAGTCTGGGATTTTATTTTTTTTTTTGCATAATGCTTTATATATCCTTGAAAATATTTTCTTTATTTTTTGTTGGCATTATTTTATAAAAATGCAAAAGATGTTATTCATTTTATTTTTCACCATGTTGGATGTGTAATTAAGATGTCCGGCACAACATTACATTCCATGTTCATGTGACTCTCTATGTTGAGCTAGACTAGGTTGCGTGCTACTTGTGCTTACTTATGTGCTATTATGATTAATGATGCCCTTTTATGACATTTCCTTCTATGTTGGTCTCATCTCATCACCTTATTTTCACACACCTTACACGCTCTCTTTAGATTTTTATTCATACTTTGCATGTTTTAGGTGAAGTAAGGTATTGTCTAATTAATCTTGTCACTTCATTTCATATGTGATAAGAAAATTTGAGCATGTAAGAACTATTGCCCATGTTTTAATTAGTTTATCAAAATTGAGTGAGGAATGAAAAGGGGCTACGAAATGAGTAATCTTCTTTGTTTAAAAGCCACTATTGAAAAGAGCCTAAAAGAATGTTAAGCAAATAAAAAAAGAATTGCCAAGGTTAAATTTTTATCATTAATGCTTCCAAAGACAAATTCAAATTATGAAATCTTTAAAATGTTGAGTGAGATTAAAAATATTAATTTTGAGGGTGTTATAAGTCAAAAATCAATGGGTTTGCACAATAGGTCCAAAAATTTCATTTACGAGTGAAACTATTGGTCAGAGAATCATTCATTCTTCTAGGCAATTTATTGTATAAGTGAGTCGACTTCTAATGAGACTAATTGTTCTTACATTAAGGTTGATTTATGTTCTTAACTATTAGGCATTTTGTTTGACCTTATTCACTTGCGTGTACACTTATGTTGATGCTCCCATGCATTACGTTCACACCCCTACATTCCACTTTCAAGTTTTGAGTATTTTGTTACAAGTCCTTGGTGTTTCAATTTCTCTAAAAGTCAAATTTTTTAAGCATATTTCCTTTTATTTTTTATACACTCTATTATAGATCACTTTTGTACTCTTCTGCAATTGGATCTCACTTATATATTTTGCATTATGATCCATATTTGGTGTATTCATTTAGCATGCTTGTGTTTGTAGTGGTTTTATCTCTCATTTTATTATTGCTCTATCTTGTGGTGATGTTCCATTACATATCTCTTCTGGTCTACTTTATTTTTTATGCAATAGACTAACCTTCTAAATGCATGTTTTATTTTTTTTTATTTTTTCAGACAAAAAGGGGGAGAACAACTTGAGGGGGAGTTATGATATCTTCATTATATTTTTCACTATATTTATACTCCTATGCATTACAGGTAGTTTGTTTCTTGTGTGTAGGCATTCGTATACATGTGGAAACATCAAAGAAATATTTTGTTTCTAGGTTATTAGGTTGTCTTGAGTCTATTCTTTTTTGGGTTTAGGGTGGCCGTTAGATTATCTTGATGACATGGCTTAGCGATTCAGTCTTTTTCTTTTTTGTGTTTTGTTCCGGAATAGCCAAACGAAAAGATTTGTAAGGACAAATTTTCACATTGATTTAATTTGTAGTTTTGTCTTATTCCATTAAACAAAAAACGTAGCTTGTTAGGATGTCGTATAGTCAAGCCTTCGAGTGAAGATACTTTAGTGGTCATATTTGCAAAAGTCAATTTCCAAACTTACATCATGCCGCTTACTCATTCCCAAAGGTATATGGCCATTTTGATATTTGGAGAAAATCGTTTTGAGGCTTTAAATGTTTCTAAAATTGATTTTAAAAAAACTTTGGAAAAAATCAAATTTTTCCAGGTCGTTTTAATGAAATTTGATATGTCGTTCGAATGAGGTACTTTATCTCATTCGAATGAGACTCGTTCAAATGAGAGATCAAACAAGGAAAAATTTCGAAAATATTTAGCCTCTCTCGAATCTTGTTAAATATCTCGTTCGAAGGTCGTTCCGTCGATATTGGTATCCTCATTCAAATGAACTTCAGACGAAATACATCGAACCTTTTTTAGTCTCATTTGATACCTCGTTAGATTCATGTTCGAATGAGATCGGGTATGCCATTTGAACGAGGTACCATGTCATTCAAACGACCCAATGCGCTTTTTAAGAAAACACAATTTTCGTTAATTTTTTTCCACGAACCCACGTTTTCAGAAAAGCCACTTTATAGAAGTGCGTGGTAGAAGTTCTAAAAATGCCTTTTTCATGAATCTTCAATCCTAATATACTTTGGGAATGCCTTTCAAAATATCTTTGATTCTTTATGATCAAGTTTTCATAAACCAAACCCATATAAAGTCTTCAATCATATGTTCTTAGTTGTGCGGAGGATTTCGTACTGTTGGATACGATAAAGGCAATCGGTGGATATCGAAGCAAGAATTTGTTATGAAGTTGTGTTAAACTTGACAGAGCTATGAACGAAGTTTTTGATGATTGCATCTATGCAAGATTGGGGAGTCAAGTTGTGGTAAGTATTTTAAGCATTTTTGTAAAACTGTATCGGTAGTGAATTCATCTAGGCCAGGTCATCCGAGGTTTTTTCCCATTTGGATTTTCCTCATATATCGGCATGTCGTGGATTTTCTATTTATCTTTACAATTGAATCTTACATGCTCACATAGTAATTAGGATTTATTATATTAAAACTGGAAAGAAACAGGACCTTTTATCTAGACTAATATTTTCTTGCTTTAAGTGTTTGCAATTTGGGATAGATTTTACGCAGCTGAACCTAAATTATATAACCCTCTGCTGTCAATAATGAATGCAGACCGTGGCAGCACAAAAATAGGAAAAGAAATTGGTAGTAAATGGTGAAAACAGAGAAAAAATTTGCCAAACATGTGGAAAGCTTGAAAACAGGAAAGACGTTCTCTCTCGAAATATATGATTGAAGGTTTAAGTGTGTGAAAGGTTCAAAATGATGAAAAATCTAGTTTAAATAATCATGGACAATTATTTATTACATTTGGGTAGGAGTGAGATAAGTAATCTTGAAAACTGTTTTAGCAGTTCAAAATTGTACCTACAATGCCCAACACACGTTTCAATAGCACTCCAATGCCTTTACGAAAGATTGACACGTGGCAGACCAGGCAGCAAAAAAATTTCAAACTACACAAGGTAATATGATCAGTTAAATGACGAGTCGATGATAGTTCGAGCTGATAACATCTCTTAGTAAAAAGTTCACTCTCTAAAATCGTTAAGCATATCCGTAAAGGCACAACTCTTCAAGAAATCCATTGCATAAACAAAATCATGACCAAATTATTGGGGGATATTATTATACCCTAAATATAGTAAGACGTATGGACTAGCCAGAAGGAAGCTCCTGGTATCAGAAATACACCTTGGATGGTTATTTAGCATACTAGAGGAAGAGTTGAGGTCATGTTATAAGGTCGGCTAGCATACGGGTTGGCTTGGCCAAGAGCTTATAGAACCCTTAAATTTTGTTTGTTAACCCTGACAACAAAGGCGTGCACCTTGTGGCTGCTTAAACTTGGTAGTTTAATACATGTGCAACATGAAAAGATATGAAAATATTCTCCCTCGTGTGTCAATAACTAACTTATGAGTATTCTTTCTACCTAGTTTGGTAAACGTGATCTCATTTCACCTATAAAAGTGAGATATGTATTCCTCTCTTCTCACACCTTAAGCGGTTTATAAATAGCACACACAAGCCTAATGCGAGGTAAGATATTTTACTCACTATTTTGCTGCCCCAAATATAAAGATAACTTTAGAGGGCGTCTACCCAATAAATCGATAAACAAACAAACACCTGTGGATGTAGGCATCAAATTGGGTCGATCCACGTAAATCTTGTTCTTCTCCTTTCTTTCTCTACTTCATTAGTACTTACATTCCACTATTCAAGTCTCTTAACTATTTATATTTCTAGTTATTAATATTAATTAGATAAGATTTACTCCATACCTATTTTTAGCAATAACAATATTTACCCAAAATATAAATCATTCCTGATTAACAAGGAATATTTATTTTATCCAAAATTGGGAAAATTATTGTCCTAACGTCTAAGTGGAAAAACATAATTTAAAGAATGATTCCATTATTAACATATGTTCATTGAGCATATGTGTGAATCAAATTGTAGGAGACTAAATTATAGACTTGAGAGGAGGATTTTTACGAGAAAACCCTTGTGGGAGCAACCCTGAGGCAAAACTAACACCTTGCAATATATAGGTAAAGGATTATACTAAGGGATAAATTGCTTACAAACTTAAACCTATCTCTAGACACATTAATGCACAACATAACAACATTTTCTACATTGTAGTAGCAACGAGCATAGATCTCATCCATCCAACCACCATTTCGCAACTTATTAATTTCGTTGATAATTTTACCTTTAACCCACTTCACAATTATTTTTTAAAGCTAAAGTAAACAATTATAAAAGTGAATGAAAATAAGAATAGCCAACGATATAACATCTGGAATATGTGAGGATATCTTAAAGGTTTATGGGGTATAAATGATTGGGATCACTCAAAAATATCAAAAGGTTAGTAGAATTCAAAAAAAGAACACATTCGAGAATAAAAAGAAACTTGATAAGAGCTTGAAAATCTTTTTAAAACCTTGACTTATTTATGGTGAGCTTTCTGTATAGATCACTTAAGCTTGTGGAATAAGATCTTACAGACCCCTAAGTGATTCTTGTCCATAAAAACAAACCATCACCAATCTATCACGAAAACATGGCAGATTAGGATGAAGTGGTCACCAGAGGAGATAAAGCTTTTACTAAGTTTTTCAATACAAGAAAAAATACAAAATTGAGAGTCACTTATTCCAACTTATGGACCAAGTCTTCTAAATACAAAAGGATGAGTTTTTTAAAGTTCGTTGTTATAGTTGGATATCTCTTGAGGGTAATATGTCGTTAAGACATATCATTGGGTAATGAGTTGAGGTATATATCGCGGGGGCAATGCATCGAGTGACATACTTTAGGGATTTTTCATAGGAGCGGGGATCATTATTATATGTAATTGATATGGGAATATGGTGATATATGGAGATTTGAATGTTAAAGCCATTGGTGGATACATTTTAATATCGCCGAGTGTAACTGCGAGAATCTATAGCGAAGATAATATGATATTTTGGATATGGATAGAAGAGACATTTAAGGTGAGGCAAAAAGTTGGATATCTCTCAAGGGTGACGCTTTAGGGACATATTTATGGAGAAATATGTTGATGGACATATTGCTAGGGCAATGTATCTAGTGGCACATTGTTGGCCTTGTACTAACGAGAGGGGACAAACTATTTCACCTACGTACTTGTGTAGACACTATTTAAAATCCTATATATCTCGTATTGGGTATAGTTAGCGTTAGATAAATTGAGATATCCTTTGGGGCAGATGGTGCAGGCCGCAGGTTGAGATATTGTGTATCTCGTGTGTATATTAATGTGTCGTATGGAGATATTTGGATATCTCGAGGGTAATATGTTATCCAGGCTTATCATGGGGAAATATATCGGAGTACATATTATGAAGGCATGTGTCCTTAAGCGGGTATCGATCTTGTGCATACATAATCTTATAGTGTGACAAGATAAAAGTTTGCGTAGTTTAGGTTGTGCGTGGGAAGTCGCATATTGGTTATGCAGAGTAGCCATCTAAAGTTTGAATGTCCCTATTATACTCAAGATCCTCCCTTGGAATAACATTTCATTTTTAATGTTGATATTATGTCCTTTTGTAAAGAAAGTAAGCATTGTAGTGTCGATAGATCCTTATTATACCTCTAATATGGTTGTATTAGAGAGGTTAATATGGAACCCTTGCAATTAATGCTAAAACCCATTTAGACCATCCACGTGTCAACTATATCAAAAACCATTTACTCCTATTGAACCTCTCTTCCATGCTCATATTAAATGCTTATATTTCCTCTCTATGTTTTTAGGCACCCCTTTGTTTCCCATCAGATAACGATTAATGTTTAACAATTTGGATACTTTTTAGTTTCCTCTCCTATTATTATTTCAAAGAAGATGAATCATTCAACCCTCTCTGCTACAAAATCTCTCTCTCTTTTTCCCCAATTACCACCTCACCATCTTTAGTTCGTTTCAAGATTAAACCTATTATGTCTACATGAACCCACGCAGGAGAATCAAATGAAGAAGAAAACCCTCACAGTAGAATTAAAATAAGAAGAAAAAACACACCACATTGATGTTTTTTCCCCTCTAGCAGTTGCTTATTCAATGTCTGGGATGGTGAATTTTCTACCTTACAACGATATGGAACCCACATGACTAAAAGATGAAGAAGATGGATTTGTTTATGTTTATGGTTTTTAAAAAGCATAAATGATTTGTTTAAAAAAAAAGCAAGAATGCCAACTAAATTATATAAATTGGTATTACCTAAGCAACCAAACAAATATTGGTGAAGAGGATAATGTTGTATTGATTTTCTCTTCATATTGATATTTTAATCAATTTGTCAATGTTCATACCATTAAAATTGATTAAAAGTATTTTAAAAATGTGAAAATGGAATTTGATGACTTACATCAGCAAAGGCATACCTTATGGGTCGCTTTAAAGGCTCCAACTAACACCTTTTTTTGTTGTCTATATTATTTGTTTAGTTTTGAGTGAACTTTTATTTCTCAACGCTTTTAATTGTGTTAATGAAAATGATTGTGCTAAATAAAAGAAGTTAGTAGAAAGGTGATACTTAAAATAATCCGTCCACAACTTGTTTAACTCGCCAAGATTGTTAAATCTGATTAATTGAAGTTATGCTACACTTTTTATATGAGAAGAATTATACTAGTATATAAACCCAATGACATAATTATGAAATTTTCTCAGATAGTTAATTTATTTACATGTGAAAGGATGGTTGTTTGGTTTGTGGAGTATTCGTGATAGGGTGCTAAGGACTTTGAGATGAGATTGAAGAGAAAAATATGTGATGAAGTAGCGGTACTCTAATAAATTTAGACCGTTGATTCCAAACAAAGATCTCATCTCTGCTATCATCGATTTTATTTATTTCTGAGGGGAAGTTGATGGCAAAAATATTTTATTGCAAGTATATATGTCTCATTAAGTTAGTTATTTTATTTTCAATTTTAGTTATTGATGTTCACTATTTTAGTCTTTTGAATCAATTGTACCACTATTTAGTGTAATTATTTGGTATTTGAGATATTTATAAAAAAATGAATTCTAATCTTCCAATAATTTTTTTTTTGGTGATCAATTTTTTACTATCCAATTGTTGGCAAATTTTGTAGTAGTTATTTATGTCTATCCAAAGATAATCTTTATGAAGGATCATGCAAATGTCGATCTAATGATCCAAAGTCTTTGGCTCTACTCTAAGTTGCTAAATGCACATTTCTATTTTGAGATTTGATTTGTAATTTGGTCTAGAAACCCTTAAACTATTCCTAATTTCATTTATTATGTTGTTCGCTTTTAGTTTTCAGTTTCTGATTTCATTTGTTTTTATGTTGGGTAAGTATGTTGGTTTGTAAATTAATTTTGGTGGGTGGTTAATTTTTATTCCAATATTTTATTATTAAATATATATATATATATATATATATATATATATATATATATATATATATATATATATATATATATATTTTAAATTCTAATTTGTTTTTCTTCATTTTGAAGTTCAATCGTTTTTGGCTTTGGGCTTTTTTTTCAATCTTCAAATTATAACCTCTTTTTTCCTGGTTTGATGTCTAACTTTATTATTATTTGCGTTTGTGTTTTCATTTTGGTTGATGCCTGGGTTCCGCAAGGTAACTGTGTAGAACTTTTCATTTTGGTTTATTCTCATTTGTTATATTATTACAAATTATCTATACAGTTAGCTTACAAATTATCTAATAGTTAAATTTTTATTTATTTTTCCTAATAAATAGTCTTAGTATACAACGTTTTAAAGTTAATTATTTACATATTTTTACAAAATATTAAGATAACGTTGCATACTAGTATTTTATAAAAAGAATTCCCTAGCATGATACTTATATTTTAGGGACGAAATATTACAGGGGCAAAGTGGTGCGAAGATGTACCGACTTTCGACTTTTATAATATCAAAGATTCTGGTGCATTCTCATATGTAGTCCCTTTTTTTAACAAATGTTTCTTGAAGATAACGTAAGTTTTCTTGAAGAAAACCATTATAATGGTGATCGATGGCCATTAAGCTGGGGCATAATGACGCGTTCATTCATGGATTGCTTACATGACGGTTGGGTTCAAAATAACATGGCTTTCGTAGGATGTACATCCAGTCTCTATGTAGAGCTAGATCAAGGAGTTAAACTAGCCTAAGAAACCCATTCTTAGCGTGCTTTAAACATATGTGACGGTGTTCATAAGTGAGTGTTATATATATATGGGTTTTATGAGAGGCAGACCTACGTCAAGATAACCCCCTTTAAAACACTTTGGTGGTGTTCCTGCATCTGAATCCAAATAATAACTCAGAGCACATGGAGCCATATCTTTATTTTTTTCAAAAATAATATGCCAGACTAACTGATATTTATATCAGTTAATGAAAGGACCCAATGCACAAAAGTGCATGTTGGGTCTTTGAAACGGTTCAGATAATTTTAATAATAATAAGTTTGATCTGTTTTACCAAAAATGTCTACGTTTCGAGTCCGTATAGTCCTAGAAAATGAAAAATGACACTTCAATAAAAAAAAACTATGTAATTTTCATTTCCTCACTATTGTTTGTTGTTTGTTGCTCATCATTGACCGACTAGTTCATCAAAAGAAAATCATTCCAATAAGCTCATGGGGATCATTTAAAGTAGAATGTAAAATTTATGTAAAATGCATTTCATTTCAATGAACCCAATCGATATTTTCTTTTTCCAATCATGGATAAACAAACCAAATTTTCTTCATTTATCTTCGGAGGTGAATCCCATATGCATTTTCTCTTTTCTTGTCCACAATTAACGAGTTAGTGTTACTCCCTTTCATTTGTATACATAATCCTAGTGAATTGCGGAAGTCAAAATCATGAACGAGTCCCTCTAATCTAATACAATCCAAACTAAATATACTAGTAATTTTAATAGTAATTCATATGGTTATAGGAATGACCTGGCCTTCTGTATTTGTGCACAAGCTGCAGTTTTAAAAACAAATATCTTTGGTAAGTTTCATTGTAAACATTGTCAATAATGTCAAATAGGTTTTTTTCGTATACCTTACCTAGACCTATCAAAGCACGAGAGAGGTAGTCTTCTCTTTCCGTATTAAATCAATGGAAACTCCTCCCCTTTGTTTCAAATAATAATAAAAGGAATATGTCAACATTAACATATTCTAAATCCTGAGATGGAAATTCCTAGACATTCTCTTGCATATTACTACATGCTCCATTTTAAATCAATATAAAAAAGAGATAAAAGGACCTATTTATTATATTCTTAATATATATAAATATATAATAAAAATATATTTAAATTTCGATCCATTTCTAATAAGAATTTAAAATTCTATTTATTCTAAACAAAAAATGATAATTCCATATACGCCTACGGATTCGGGTGGGTGTCATCCAAAGATAGGGGTTACGTCAAAAGCAACGTATCGTGCATCAGAATAACCATGGCTTGGCTATTACCCACTCTGACTACCCATTCCATTTTCTCTATATAAAGAAAGTAAGCCCATCCAAAAAGAATGGGTAATTAGTTGAAACTCTTAATTATCCATCTCCTCTTCTAGTAGCTAGGTATCTATATCGAGCATCAGACCATTTTCTAAAGAAAGAAAGTATGCTAATATGGTATGTTCTTCTAGGGATAGAGCACCCTGTGAGAAGGTCATCTTCCCTCCGTACTAAGCCAAGGTCTTCCCTTTCTATTACCTATAGTAGCTAGATGGGAATATAGCCTAGCTTCTAGTGGCTCTCTTCTTATAACTTGGTAGTTTTGGATGTTTAACAATTCCTTTATGGTTAGAGCTCGCTAGGATAGAAGGATAGAAGAATAGATGAGTTTGTATATTTCTACCTAAACCTACGTAAGGAATAATGTACATTTACTAACTTAAAAATACTACTCAAATGTTATGGGAACAATTGTTAGCATATGACCACCAACTGATTGTAATACTCCGTATTTCTGTGTATGTGGAATTTAATTAATTTGGTAAATTATTCATTTTATTTTAAATTACGTGAGTAAAGTAATTTAATTGAATTATATTTAAAATGTGATTATTAAAAATTAATAGAGAAAGATATAATGATTAATATTATGTGTTAAATTTACTAAGTGAATATAAAATGATTTATTGAAATTATTATGCGTCATAGCCAGTGAAATTGGCATGATTGAATTTATCTCAATAGAAAGTCGTGTGAAGACTGAATTGCGATTGAGATAGGATAATTGTTTAGAATGACTCGGATAATGATTTCGAGGTCACGGATGACTCCGGTAGGGTCAAAATAGTATACCCGGAGGTGTTGATTGGGACCTGGGCCAATTTTAGACTAAATCGGCACCATACGAGGGAATTTTAGTCACTTGGTGTAATACCCCGTATTTTTGTGCCTTTTAAATTTAGGGATGTATTAAATTTAATTGAGATAAATTAATTTTATATTAATTCGAAAAATGGTTTATTATTTACTAGCGCGACGAGAGTTGGTAAGTACTGTAAATTTGTCGAATATTACTACATGAGTAAAGTAGTATATAATATTGATTTTATAAAAATTATCACAAGTGAATAAAATAACAATTATGGAAATTTAAGTCGGGACGCGCCTGTGTCGCGTCAGGACTATATTATGATTATTAAAAGTGAATAAATTATAAGTCACTCGTATGGTCATTTTGAGTGCGCCAATGTGTCCGGAACGGTCGAGATAGTCAAAATAATGTACCCGAGGGTTTAGTTTGGGTCTCGGAGCGTTTTTAGGCCTAATAAGCATCCCGGGAGGGCGTTTCGGACATTTCATATTTTTGGGTAATTAAAACCACGAATTTACAAAGGATAAATCAGATGTTAGGGGTTGTCATCTTGGGTTAAGATAACCAAAAACCAAAGACGTCCATGGGAGAGGAAGAGGAGAAGCTTTCCAAGGAGTTCTAGGCCAAGAACTCCACCGTTTGCACCGCCGTCACCACCAAATTGTAGATCACGCGACGAGGAACACAACCACACCACTTTCTTCCACAAATCAGAAACAAAATTTCCAGGCAAGTATCTATCTTGCTGATTTCCAGTTAATGTTCCTTCCATGATAGTCTAGGGATGAGAATCATATATTTTATTTGAAGAATTATCTGTTTTGGGAAGAAAAATCGCATGTGTTGTAGAGAGAATCTATGTAGCCTGAATTTTGATCATATGTATAGGTCTTATCACGAAATTTGAAATAATATTGATGAACGAATTGCGGTTGGTTGGACTCTTTAATGGAAAATTTGGAAACTAGGGTTCTTATGAATTAATTTGGGGATTTCATATAATCTTAATTATTTTTGACGAAATTAATGATTCTAGGAGGTTATGAATGATATATAATCATGTGATTGTTGATTGGGATTGAAGAGGAGACGTTGGGAGTTAAACTGTAGAGATTTTTAGGCTTAAAAATGGTGAAAAACGAGACTGCAAAAGGTTGAAGACGAAACAGTCCAGTTCGCGCGATGTCGCGCGAAGTCGTTCAAGCGAGATGGCAATGTTCCGTGAAGTTGTTCGAGCAACACGTGTAAGTCGTTCGAGCGGGACCCATTCTAGTTCGAGTGAGATTCCCAATTTTTATGGAATTTCCTATTTTGCCCCTATTTTAGTGAACGGTTAATTTGAGTGAGGAAAACCAGTATCCGAGGAACCCAGAATAGCACAAAATTATTTGGAGTTGTTTAGGTGTAATGATTTAAATATTTGGGACAATGAGTTTACCCTGAAGATTACAAGAGTGAGATAATCGTAATTAGGATTTATATCGTAAGGTAAGTGAGATTATACCTACTAAAATTCTACCTAATGAGATAGAATACTTCGAGAGATGAGAAGTAAGTATAAAATGAATTATAAATGAGAATAAAGGAGACGAATCCGTTATGCGAGATAATTGAGCAATATGTGCTAAGAACGGATAATTATAATTATGGGTCGTGAGCACACCAAATTTGGAAATGTGAATATTTACATATATATGACTGTGTGATTATGCATATAGTACATATTTGTGTAAAAATCGTACCGGCGCTACTTGCTATCATGGAGGTTTCCGCACTGGGACAGTCTTATCTCGATTGGGCCATTATGGGGGATATTGACTTGTACCCTAGAACATAGGATTCCTTGGTACAGGCTATCTGATTGATAGTCAGACGGTCCTAAGAGACGTGAGGGTATGTGCTGACCTCTTAGTGACTTGGAACTATGCTTCGCCTCCATTTGTATGTGTTTTGTGTTAATACAGTTCGAGAGTGATTCCGAACTAGTATTTCCCTTAGTTTGTGTGATACGGGGACTTGATAGCAGAGTATGTCAGCGCCATAGATTTTATGTGGGGTGCCGTTAGTATATATATTATATGTGTGACTAATATATATACGAAGATTTATATGGGAACTTTCTACTGTGTATAAGTAGATAAGTAATGAATAAATGCTTCAACTTTATTATAAGTGTTCGGGAACTTTATAATGATAATGAGTTATTTTAAATAACGTAAGAAATCTTGAAGAGAATGATTTCCTAATGAAAATATTATAATATCACTTTTCACATGATAAAACCTTATGGAGAATAAGATAGGTAAATTGATGAGATTTATTAGTACGGTAGGCGTGCACTCTAGATGAGAGGTGAGAATTCTCAAGAGAGTGTCGCGTACTAACATGGTTATTGCATTAGCAGGTAAGCATTTTAAATACTTGCTAAACTATTTTTAAACTGTTTTACACTCGGGCTCTGACCCGTTTCCTGTTATGTCTTTTCTCTTGTATATATATATATATATTTTAGGTGCCTAGCCACAGGGGCGTCTTGCGTAGATTCTTTGGACCAGACGCGTTGCAGCTTATGTGGGAGTTGTAGGACATTGCCTAGACGACCTCGATGTTGTATCTACTCTCATTCTAGTTCTGATTAGTTAGGGCATGTGTGGCCCGTTTCCTTATTCAGTTGGATTTGTCAGAGATTGTGTTCATTTATCTTTAGTATTTTTACTCTTTGGGATTTAATTTCTATCAGGATGGTTTTCCTTTGTAGTTTTAAAGTTGGTATTGGATTATCTGTATGATTAAATGTATGGGTTTTTAATTCCAGTCTTAATAATTGTGTGAATCTTAAACTGATACTTATTAAAGGTTTTCATAATTGGATTTAATAAAATGAAAAAAATGTTTTAAATGGTTTTGACACTTAGCTTAATTATTTAGGGTGTTTAAATTGGAAAGTTTATTTTGCGACAGTGATGCTAAGAATGAACCAACCGTTCACCTTGATTATAATTTAATAAAGGACTAATCACCCAGTATTTAATTAGGCGGGGTGTTACAGGTGGTATCAGATCATCAGGTTCTAGTGTCCTTTAGGATCTGTGCGGCTTATTATGCTTCCAGCGTTGCTTTGTTTGATATAGAGCCCTAAGTTTAGGATTGTTGATTTTTATGGTGAGATTCCGTTCTCCTGCTATAACGTATGTATATTAGTGAATTCTAATTGTGTTCGGATGTGTGCGTGTGCCGAACAATGAAGGATGTCTGACGAGGGCCGGTAAGCGGACATCAGGAGAAAGGGGCTTAATTGAGGTTGTAAAGTATATTCGAAGATGATGACCATAGTCAAGGTCACCCCTATTATGGCACGAGAAGCTAGGACTTTAAAGACGTCTAGGGCGCAACCCATGATTTTCAAGTGCTGCTATAGTCGAAAGAGGTGCGAGAGTATACTCACCCAACGTAGTATAACTGGAAAAAAGTCAGAAGAAACATTAAAGAGAGCTGTCAGTGGGAATTTTGGGAATTTTATAAATGCGAAAATCGCGTTTATTAGCCAGAGGAGGTAAATTATCCGAAGGTTTGAACATAGGACGGAGTGTGGCTAACTGAAAGTGGAAATTTGGAGAAATTTTTTTTCTTGACTTGTAAGAACAAAGTTATCATGGTGGGAGTCATCCACTACTTTTAGAAGTGGAATGCTATGCCTATAGGAGAATCTTTGGTACAGTTTGACTGCATGTTCCTTTATCAGGTGCTCAGAATAAGATGTGAACGTTGTCCTGAACTCATCACACCCTGACACAGGTCCATTTGTGGATATGAATCGGAACCATTAGCGAATCTTGTATCGGCAGATGTAGATACAAATGGAGGAGAGAACTCCAAGTGGGAGATCGACTCGTAATAATAATTAATAACACTTTAAAAGGGAATTCTGCTGGATGGTCGATTAAGAGGTTGATAATGTCGTACTTTGTCTATGGAGATGATAATGCTTCTTTGTGTGGGAAGTTAAAAGAATCGAAGAATTTAGTCAAGAATAAGACTGGATACAACAGTGGTAGTGTAGCACCACAAGGGGTGTGGATACACATCAGGGGACCCATTTGAAAGATTCGGATAGCTGAATTCTTACCAAGCGAGGGTAGATTCAGTAAGGACTATTGTAGTCAGTAACATGTTCTTTAGGGCCAACAAGGCTAAGGGAACGAATGGGTAGCCATCAGAAATCGAGTCTACCAAAGTTCGAGAGAAGGAAAATCCTAATATGGTTAGTATGATAGGTGGTAAGTGGATTAAGTATCGAGGTTTTCTGTGAAGAGTGAAATCACACGTGCCAAAATATTTTTCCCGAAGCGAGTATAGGGGACAAGAGTATGGTGTCTAGTAAGGGACAACGATTAAAGTAGTTTTATTTTGGTTTAGACAGGTGTGTCACGTCCGGGGACCATCTGTGCAGTCAACACAATTGGCGAGGTAGAAGTATGAGTTTTATCCTCGACAGATGACGCGTGTTTTATGTGTCCCGAGTGAGTCACTACTTCTTTGTCCATTGCTATATTAGCATGTGAGATGAGTTTAATGTGTATAACTATAAACATTATTATTATGTGAATATTCTTCCTAGTGTAGCGGGATTATCCTTAGTGCTATCCCCGGAGGATGAATGGGTATATTAATAGTGTTATATACTTTATTGAGATCACTCGTTTTAGTGATGTGATATACGAATATGATATTGTCTTGATTTTAACTTTGTAGCAATGGTTAGTACGGTAGTAGGCAGTTATTGCAAGTCTATCGAAATGGTTGCATTAGTGCAACATGTTTTGTTCTGGCGAGGCCTCACCTGCGAGAGGGTCGGACTCGCACTTGTATTATCTATTTTAGATACTTCGGAGGGAATAGTGATCTCGAGATATTCGATCCTGATACGTGTAAGGACTTTGTTGTCATGATTCAGTATGTATTAGGTTTACTGTTGAGCGAAAAGATTTAAGTCATTATGATGTTTAGTGCGCAAGACTTGGTGATAGGAAGAGCGCATTGATATATCTATCCTTTAGAGATGTGAGAGTTAAGAGTTGGACCCATATGTTTGGGGACTGGATTTCGAGATCCCCGAGCGTATGTATTCGAGGTTTATGGAGTCACTACACCAAAATGGGAGATTTGTAAATGACCTTTATAACTGCTATTTACCGTCATAATTTAGGGGGTGACAAAATAAAATTTATAACTCCTAATAGCAGTCACAATTTTTTATAACCCCTATGGAGTTATGACTGGTGACCCCAATTTGTAACTGCTATTCGTAACTGTTGTCAGCAGTCACAAATATAACATTCGTAACTGCTGTGAGCAGTTACGAATGTTATATTTGTGACTACTGACAGCAGTTACGAATCATATATTTGTGACTGCTGTTAGCAGTTACAAAATTGATAGTAGTGACAAATTTGTGACTCCTATTAGCAGTTACAAAATTGAATTTGTTAAATGTTGTAAAAGCTATTACAAATATCTTTATATTTTCACAAAATGATGAAATAATGAAAGTAAAATAAATATCATGATAACAAGTCTAAAATTTTTGACAACATTTCATTTATATTTCTCATATTCCAAATATCCAGTACACATAAAACTTGTTTAAACTTAATTTAACATCAAACAACCCCTAAGTGGGCGCCAAGTACAAAATGAACATAGAATAAAAAATAAACTAAAAAAAATAACGACACAACACTTCGATGACATGGAATGTCATGAACATGTAACAAATCATTCTAAATCTAGACCAGGAGTCACCACGCAGTGGATACGATTCGTGAAGTCTAGGTATATCAGTCGTGGGGGGTATTGATGCGGTGACATCCTCCCTCGTGTACTCGGAGTATGCCTGTTGAGCAAGTTCAATGGACTCAATTTTTTGAATACGGCGCCTCGGTATCCATTAACTTGTGCTTGTGTTGCTTGCCACGAAGTGTAAACACCTGGATTTAGGCCTTTGAATACTACGTGTGCCGGGTATGTCATGTGTATGCCTGCAAATAATAAAATGTGATTAATATATATATATATATATATATATATATATATATATATATATATATATATATAAGCTATGGTAGTTTATTTATCACAAAATATGAATGTATATATACATATATACATATATATGTATATATACATATATACACAAAATAAAATGTGATTAATATATATATATATATATATATATATATATATATATATATATACTAGTGTATGCCCGTGCCTGAAGGCACGACGAAAATTACAAAAAAAAATCGTTACCCGACAACAAAGTGAAATAAAAAAATCATACTCGATTGACTCACAGTACATATTACTATATTCATACTCGGTTGGCACTATAATCAATAAACAACCCAAATACATGGCAATAATATTCGTTTACATTAAAATTACAAAAAAAGGTACATCTAAATAAATGTACAATATTTCTGTTCTAATTTAAAAAATTTGGGCAGAGTTCCCTTTATTTATAGGCCTATCCACCCTGTTTAAAAAATAAAAATACTCAACAACAGCAATACTACAATACTCGAGGTCCATATTGGACCTCATTTTCAACCACTTCCCCAAATAACTTCAAAGTAATCTATATAAGGGGTGGTGGTGGATATGATAGGAATGATAGAAATAAACAACTTCCCCAAAGTTGGGTAAACATATATGAATTTCATTACCATCATCTTACCTTTTATCGTCGTTAAATGATAGCTTCACTTATTGTGACACCCCGCCTAATTAATCCCGGGTGATCAGTCCTAAATCAAGTTAGAACAGGTTTCTCATTTGGTCCATTCTTAGCATCACTGTCGTTTTATTAATTTACTAACCACCTAAGTGAGAAAAAAAAAACTGGTGCCAATTTTTATCTTTCATTAATTAAACAAAAAACCCATGCGGAAAAATAAAACAATACAACAATCACAGATAACTGAAATAATCATCCACAAATAGAAATAATTAACCGAATAAACCATCGGTCCAAAATAAATCCCGTAAAGACAAGAATGAACTCCCAACAAGTCTAATACAAATAAGTGGAATGTGAGCGACATGCTCGAATAACTAATAATGAATTTCTACATTAAGAATGAAAAATAAGGCGTCTATCAAAACCCCGCAACATCCACATATGCTGCAGCAACGAATCCCTGGAATTGAGTCAAGGCTGGCGTCCCTGTGGTTGGACACCTAAAAGGGTTTTTAAAAGTTTTTATAGCAAGGGTTAGTACCCAAAACATTTTAAAAAAACATTTAACAAATGATTAACTTGCAGTAATAATAAATATGCATGCTCTTCATATTTTAGTTAGTGTCGCAACTCTCTTGAGAACTTCCTTGCCCCTCCTCTAATGTGCACCACTAACGCTTTAATTATCACCTAGTTATCTATCTCATGACTAGATAATTATTAAAGTCTCCTTGTACCCCCCCCCCCCCCCCTACTCTAATTTGAGTATAATGTGATTATGATTTTTAAGTTTATTAGTAACATCAACTTAATTAATCATTTCCCTTTTTGATTCATATAACTTCTCCACTCGTTATACATATACAACAACTCATGCTTGTATTTATTTAGCCCGTATATAATAATCACCTAATTATATACTTAGAAATATTGCAGCATTCACACACATACTGAAATACATAAAACACTAACATCCACCCGAGTAAAAATACTCACCGGACATAATTTCTCTAAAGTGCTAGTACACTAGGTATATTCACATACCCTAGTTATCCAAGTTAGAATCGCTCACTAACTTGGTTTAGTATACGATTGGAGGCGGTCATATTCCTTCCCGGAAAGTGAGATGCCCCTCACCCCCTGTAACGGACGCTATGACCTGGGAATCTACTCGCCCTACTCCTCAAGCTAGGGGATTCATCCACTGCGCGTAACCTCCCCCTATAGCACTAGAGTATAATAATATCTAACCACTGATATTAAGGCATACACTATATATATATACTAACACACACCGTATATATATATATATATATATATATATATATATACATATATAAAATGTTCCAGCTACACCGTGTACTAAACCCGTGACACAAGCCTATTCCATTTTTATTATGAGTTTGTTACCCAACTCGAATTATTAATTAATTTGCACATTAATAAATTCAGTTACTTTTGATGTTGTCCTCACCATTTAATTGGACTCAATCTCATAGCCCGAATTAACCTCACCCGAGTCTAAATCCCGACTCTAAATTTCTTAGTTCATTACTAAGTAAAATAATTTACCTCGATGTCGCTCAACCAATTTTGACGTGTCACCCAAATTTCTACTCCCATCTCCTAATTAATTCACTCACATTTAATTAGGTTTAACTCATGCATTAATTTCTTCACAATAATTAATTACATAACAACTTTTATATAAATCTCTTTCTATATAAACAAAACTGGGCGAATTGTCAGTTTCTGTCGACCATCGATCGATCGACTTCATGGCGTCGATCGATCGATCGATCAGGTACTCGTCTTCTTCGCGAAGACAGACAGCCATGGACGATTTTTCAAGTCCTAATTCCTTCTACACTAAAACTAAATCCCTTTTAGCATTTGTATATATTAGGAAACTCATTAGGGATCTCCAGAACATTCATCAACATTGTTTTAATTCGTCCATTAACTCCAATTTCTAAGTTTGGGGAAAGTTTCATCATTAACCCTAAACCCATTTATACCCCAAATCTCATCATCAAATTCGTTTCTAAATATTCAGATATCATTCTACCAGATATGCATTAACTTACAATTATTAGATTTTTACAAGAATCACCACCCAATTTCGTAAATCAGAATTGTTGTTTTCAAAATCTCATGTTCATACCATTAACACCCAAAAACGAATTTCTACTTAATCACTACACATGAATATGAATTGAAAACAGATTTAATGCTATTGCAAGTTATCCACTTGCCTTAAGGTTCGTAGAGTTTGAATTTGAGCTAAATCCCAAGGTTGAAGATGACCTTTGTTGGCTCTCTTTTGATCCCCAATTTGGCTTTGGCTGCTGTTAGGGTTTCCTAACCCTTAATTTTCTTTTTATTAGATTAATTAACTTAATCCCGTTTTTTGACTAATGGGCCAAGCCCAAGTGACCCAAATGCCCCCGAGTGGGCCCGGCTATGTCTAAAAACGTCCCGTGACCCGTTTACTACCCCCAGGTACACTTTTCCGACTATCTCGGTCCATCCGGACTCAACTGTACACTCAGAATTTGCATCCGAATTAATTTATAAAAATACTTATCCCCCACCCAATATAGTCTATACCGACTTCCGGATGTGATAAGTACATATCTCGTCATTAATACTCGAAACGACGAAATTACATTATTACTATACGCTCAGTAAATAATTTTCCCTAAATATTAACCATTCAATCCCAGATTAATATTTATATATTATTCTATCATAATTAATTCATTAAATTACAACACACTAGTAATTTAGAATTTCCGAATTAATTAAATTTAAATGTACTAAAAATACGGGGTGTTACATACTCCCCCCCGTATAAAGGAATTTCGTCCCCGAAATTAGATCGTACCTGCGTTGAAAAGCTCTGGATATTGTTCCCGCATATCCTCCTCCCGCTCCCAGGTAGACTCGTCAACATTGTGATGACTCCACTGTACTCTAACCAATGGAACAACCTTGGATCGTAATTTCCGCTCACTATGATCCAGAATAGCTACCGGCCTCTCCTCATACGAGATGTCTGGCTTTAAGTCGATCTCCTCGAGTGGAACGTGCCAAAAGGCTCTCTCGCTCCTTCGATATTTCTTCAGCGATGCCACATGGAATACATCGTGTATCCGCTGAAGATGTTCTGGTAACCCAAGCTTATACGCCACCGGTCCCACCCTCTCAATAATAGGGAAAGTTCCTACGTATCGCGGTGCTAACTTACCCTTCTTGCCGAACCTCATCACCCCCTTCATTGGGGATACCCGGACTAAAACCTGGTCCCCAACTTCTAGCTCCACATGTCGTCAAGAAGCGTCAGCATAACTCTTTTGCCTGTCCTGAGCTATCCGAATTCTTCCTCGAATCAGCTCTATCTTGGAAGATGTCTCTTGAACAATATCCAGCCCCAAGAGTTTGTTGTCCCCCACCTCTAACCAACAAACGGGTGAACGACAAGGTCTCCCGTACAGTGCCTCAAACGGTGCCATGCCAATCGTGAATTGGTAAGAGTTGTTATACGCAAACTCTACCAAAGGAAGATATTTCTCCCATCCTCCCCCGAAGTCCAAAATGCACATTCTGAGCATGTCTTCCAGCATCTGGTTAACTCTCTCAGTCTGTCCGTCCGTCTGTGGGTGATACGTTGTACTCAAGCGCAACTCCGTGCCCATTGCCTCCTGAAAGCTCTGCCAAAAGTGGGCGACAAAGATTTTGTCTCGGTCGGATACAATATTTATAGGCACTCCATGCAGCTTAACAATCTCTGCTATGAATAGCTGTGCATAACGCATCGTCTCGAAGTCTGTGCGTACCGGTAAAAAGTGGGCCACCTTAGTCAACCGATCCACAATAACCCATATGGAGTCGTGACCCCTCTGCGATACAGGTAACCCTGTGATGAAGTCCATGGAGATGCTCTCCCACTTCCACACGGGAATTTCTAACGGCTGTAGCATCCCTGATGGTCTCTGATGGTCAACTTTCACAAGCTGACACGTGGCACATTTCGAAACAAACTCCGCTATGTCCCGTTTCATTCCTGCCCACCAATACTGCCTCCTCATATCTTGGTACATTTTATCCCCACCGGGATGTACCGCAAATTTCGAACCATGGGATTCTGTCATAACAGCGTGCTTCAAATCCTCATCCTATGGCACCATTAACCTCCCATTAAAGCGTAGGCCTCCTTCTGAGCTAATCGAGTAACCCTCTGCTCCCTCGGCTAATAACTGGCCCACCCTATCCCGGCAAACCTGATCCTCAACCTGAGCCTTCACGACTCGCATAATGATCTCGGGTGTGATGGATAAAGCTGACATGCAAGCCCTGGCTACGTCATCCTCATATCGAAGCTCTCTCCACTTCGCTTTCCATACCTCTGCTATTTCCCCAGTCGGCCTTCGGCTCAATGCGTCTGCTACCACATTGGCCTTACCAGGATGATACTGAATATCAAATTGGTAGTCCTTCACGAATTCTAGCCACCGCCTCTGCCTCATATTCAGATCCTTCTGTGTGAAGAGATACTGAAGAGACTTGTGATCCGTGAATAAAGTAAACTGCTCTCCTAGAAGATAATGCCTCCATATCCTCAAAGCAAAAACGACCGCTGCTAACTCTAGGTCGTGAGTGGGGTAATTCCTCTCGTGGGGCTTTAGCTTCCTGGAAGCATAAGCTATTGCCCTTTCCTCCTGTTGGAGTACACCCCCAAGACCCCGTAGGGATGCGTCTGTGTAAACTCGATACTCTAGCTCTCCCTTTGGCAATGCCAGCACTGGTGCAGATGTCAACTTGTCCTTTAGCTCGTCGAACGCTAATTGACAACTATCATTCCACTTGAAAGGTACCCCTTTCCGAGTCAGATTCGTCAAAGGTCCTGTAATCTTAGAGAATCCTTTAATGAATCGCCTGTAGTAACCGGCCAAACCCAGAAAACTGCGCACCTCGGTCGGTGTCGTGGGTTGTCCCCACTCCCTCACCGCCGACACTTTCTTCGGATCCACTGCAATACCCCGATCTGACACGACGTGACCAAGGAACTGTACCTCCCGTAGCCAAAATCCACACTTCTCTAATTTGGCATAGAGCTGATGATCCCTCAGTATCTGTAAAACCATGCGCAAATGCTCTGCGTGCTCCTCTTCGGTGCGCGAGTAGATTATGATGTCATCAATGAACACGATGACAAACTGATCTAAGTACTCTCTGAAAACCCTGTTCATGAGGTCCATGAACACTGCTGGTGCATTGGTGAGCCCGAAGGGCATCACCCTGAACTCATATGATCCATACCGCGACAAGAAAGCGGTCTTAGGAACATCCCCCTCTCGGATTCGCAGTTGATGATACCCTGACCTCAAGTCGACCTTGGAGAAGTAAGACGCCCCTCTCAATTGGTCAAATAAATCATCGATCCGAGGCAACGGATATTTATTCCGTATCGTCACCTTGTTCAGCTCCCTATAATCCACGCACAAGCGGAGTGAACCATCTCGCTTCTTCACAAACAATATCGGCATACCCCACGGCGATGTACTCCGCCGAATAAAACCCTGACCCAGTAGTTGCTGAATCTGTTCCCTCAATTCCCGCATCTCTGAAGGGGCCATTCGGTAAGGTGCCCGAGCAATCGGTCTCGTCCCCGGAGCCAAATCGATAACAAATTCGATTTCTCTGCTGGGTGGTAATCCTGGTATTTCCTGGAATACATCCTCAAAGTCCCTCACTACCGGAATAGAGTCTAAAGGAACTACCACTTCCTGTGAGGTTTCCTCCTCAATGTAATATAAATGAGCGGTCGAGCCTCCCTCTGGGCGAGGCATCGCTACAACAAACATCTCTTGTCCCGGGATGGCAAAAATAATTCTCCCTCCGAAGCAATCAATCATGGCTCTATAGTCAGCGAGCCAATCCATACCGATAATCACATCGTGGACATGCATATCTAATACCAACATGTCCGCAGGTAATGTCAAACCACCAATCTCCACCCCCACTCCCCGACATATAAAGAATAAGAGCGACCCATTCCCCAATGGTGAGTCGACACACGTAACAGTGCTCTCCGCGGTGGCTAACAACCCAAAAAGCCTTCGCGAAATGTGTAGCTATAAAGCAATGTGTAGCCCCCGTATCAAACAATACCCGACCCATAGTGCCATGGATAGAAAACGTACCCTCGATCGCGGGCGGCGCCTGCTGTGCTGGGGGATTAGGAACATCCCGAACGTTATACACACGTCCGTAGTGTATTTGCCCCTGCTGCTGTGGGGCGGGTGGGGCTGGTGCTGCTGGCGGCATCTGACCCTGTTGCCCCTGCTGGGCACCCTGCTGCTGGCCTCTGCCCCTCTGCGGGCACTCCCTCTTGAAGTGTCCTGGTTGGCCACAGGAGAAACAGCGTTTCTGATCGTCACCCTGCCGTTGGCCCTGTTGGCCCTGACGTTGCTGGCCCGGTTGGCCTCCCCCGTTGTTCCCTTGGCCCTGACGGCCCTAAGGAACCTGTTGTTGCTGATTAGGGTCTGGTTGCCCCTGCCTGAACCCCTGTCCTCCCGGTCGGAACCCACCAGGCTTAAACTTCTTAGCCTGATTCCCTTGCTGAATGATAACCTGCTGTTGTGTGCCACTCGTCTCACTACTAGTGACCGCCTTGCCCTGCTGGCTCGGCTCACCTGCCTTCTTGTTCCCCTTAGCATGGAAACGATGATCCTGGCAATGTACAAGTGCGGCATTAACGACATTTGTATAAGTCACTAACGCCGGATTCCCAATCAAGTGTTGCCTGATTCTCCAGGCTAGGCCATCCATGAACTTTGACTTCTTCCGCTCCTCATCGCTCACCTCATTTGGCACAAAGTTTGCCAAACGGGTGAACTCCTCCTCATATTCTGCTACTGACCTGTCACCCTGTACCAACTCGCTGAATTTCTTTCTCATCTCAGACTCTACTGCTAGAGGGAAGTACTTGCGGTCAAACCGCACCCAGAATTCAGAAATCGGCATCAAATCCCGCTCCTCAGCGGTGGTTACGGACTCCCACCACTGTAAGGCTGCCCCCGACAGACGAAAGGTAGCCAGCATCTGTTTCTGCACCTCTGTACCCTCTAACATGCGCAGATGGCGCTGAATGTTCTTCTTCCAGTCACAAGCCTCGACCACATTGGTGATACCTCGAAACTCAGGTGGGTGACCCTTCTGAAAGGTCTCCCTCACTCGCTGCCAAGATGGTGGCCCTACTGGAGCCTGAACTGCTGGAGCCAATGGAGGCGGTGCCTGAGGCTGTGGAAAATGAGCTTCCATAGCTCGCATCGCTGTCTCGACCGCTTGGGCCACTATCACTGCCACCTGAGTGGTAGAAATCAACTCGGGTGGGGGTGGTGGTGGCGGTACCTGTGGCTCCTGGCGAGCCTCCCTCACCTCATCTCTAGCCTCAGCCCTTTCCGCTCTCTGTCTCTTTGGCGGCATCTGAAATAGATTGAATTGTATAAGTACACAATTTATAAAAAAACTAATAGCAGGAATACGATATCTCACAAGCGGAAAATATAATCAACAGTCCTAATAATAGGGCTCTATAACAACCGAACGCTACGCTGAAACGTAGAAAGCCGCACAGATCCTAAGGACTCTAGAACCTGATGCTCTGATACCATCTGTGACACCCCGCCTAATTAATCCCGGGTGATCAGTCCTAAATCAAGTTAGAACGGGTTTCTCATTTGGTCCATTCTTAGCATCACTGTCGTTTTATTAATTTACTAACCACCTAAGTGAGAAAAAAAAACTGGTGCCAATTTTTATCTTTCATTAATTAAACAAAAAACCCATGCGGAAAAATAAAACAATACAACAATCACAGATAACTGAAATAATCATCCACAAATAGAAATAATTAACCGAATAAACCATCGGTCCAAAATAAATCCCGTAAAGACAAGAATGAACTCCCAACAAGTCTAATACAAATAAGTGGAATGTGAGCGACATGCTCGAATAACTAATAATGAATTTCTACATTAAGAATGAAAAATGAGGCGTCTATCAAAACCCCGCAACATCCACATATGCTGTAGCAACGAATCCCTGGAATTGAGTCAAGGCTGGCGTCCCTGTGGTTGGACACCTAAAAGGGTTTTTAAAAGTTTTTATAGCAAGGGTTAGTACCCAAAACATTTTAAAAAAACATTTAACAAATGATTAACTTGCAGTAATAATAAATATGCATGCTCTTCATATTTTAGTTAGTGTCGCAACTCTCTTGAGAACTTCCTTGCCCCTCCTCTAATGTGCACCACTAACGCTTTAATTATCACCTAGTTATCTATCTCATGACTAGATAATTATTAAAGTCTCCTTGTACCCCCCCCCCCCTACTCTAATTTGAGTATAATGTGATTATGATTTTTAAGTTTATTAGTAACATCAACTTAATTAATCATTTCCCTTTTTGATTCATATAACTTCTCCACTCGTTATACATATACAACAACTCATGCTTGTATTTATTTAGCCCGTATATAATAATCACCTAATTATATACTTAGAAATATTGCAGCATTCACACACATACTGAAATACATAAAACACTAACATCCACCCGAGTAAAAATACTCACCGGACATAATTTCTCTAAAGTGCTAGTACACTAGGTATATTCACATACCCTAGTTATCCAAGTTAGAATCGCTCACTAACTTGGTTTAGTATACGATTGGAGGCGGTCATATTCCTTCCCGGAAAGTGAGATGCCCCTCACCCCCTGTAACGGACGCTATGACCTGGGAATCTACTCGCCCTACTCCTCAAGCTAGGGGATTCATCCACTGCGCGTAACCTCCCCCTATAGCACTAGAGTATAATAATATCTAACCACTGATATTAAGGCATACACTATATATATATACTAACACACACCGTATATATATATATATATATATATATATATATATATATACATATATAAAATGTTCCAGCTACACCGTGTACTAAACCCGTGACACAAGCCTATTCCATTTTTATTATGAGTTTGTTACCCAACTCGAATTATTAATTAATTTGCACATTAATAAATTCAGTTACTTTTGATGTTGCCCTCACCATTTAATTGGACTCAATCTCATAGCCCGAATTAACCTCACCCGAGTCTAAATCCCGACTCTAAATTTCTTAGTTCATTACTAAGTAAAATAATTTACCTCGATGTCGCTCAACCAATTTTGACGTGTCACCCAAATTTCTACTCCCATCTCCTAATTAATTCACTCACATTTAATCAGGTTTAACTCATGCATTAATTTCTTCACAATAATTAATTACATAACAACTTTTATATAAATCTCTTTCTATATAAACAAAACTGGGCGAATTGTCAGTTTCTGCCGACCATCAATCGATCGACTTCATGGCGTCGATCGATCGATCGATCAGATACTCGTCTTCTTCGCGAAGACAGACAGCCATGGACGAGTTTTCAAGTCCTAATTCCTTCTACACTAAAACTAAATCCCTTTTAGCATTTGTATATATTAGGAAACTCATTAGGGATCCCCATCAACATTGTTTTAATTCGTCCATTAACTCCAATTTCTAAGTTTGGGGAAAGTTTCATCATTAACCTTAACCCATTTATACCCCAAATCTCATCATCAAATTCGTTTCCAAATATTCAGATATCATTCTACCAGATATGCATTAACTTACAATTATCAGATTTTTACAAGAATCACCACCCAATTTCGTAAATCAGAATTGTTGTTTTCAAAATCTCATGTTCATACCATTAACACCCAAAAACGAATTTCTACTTAATCACTACACATGAATATGAATTGAAAACAGATTTAATGCTATTGCAAGTTATCCACTTGCCTTAAGGTTCGTAGAGTCTGAATTTGAGCTAAATCCCAAGGTTGAAGATGACCTTTGTTGGCTCTCTTTTGATCCCCAATTTGGCTTTGGCTGCTGTTAGGGTTTCCTAACCCTTAATTTGCTTTTTATTAGATTAATTAACTTAATCCCGTTTTTTGACTAATGGGCCAAGCTCAAGTGACCCAAATGCCCCCGAGTGGGCCCGGCTATGTCTAAAAACGTCCCGTGACCCGTTTACTACCCCCAGGTACACTTTTCCGACAATCTCGGCCCATCCGGACTCAACTGTACACTCAGAATTTGCATCTGAATTAATTTATAAAAATACTTATCCCCCCACCCAATATAGTCTATAGCGACTTCCGGATGTGATAAGTACATATCTCGTCATTAATACTCGAAACGACGAAATTACATTATTACTATACGCTCAGTAAATAATTTTCCCTAAATATTAACCATTCAATCCCAGATTAATATTTATATATTATTCTATCATAATTAATTCATTAAATTACAACACACTAGTAATTTAGAATTTTCGAATTAATTAAATTTAAATGTACTAAAAATACGGGGTGTTACACTTATATCTTACTTACTCCTTCACCTGAAATAAGACATGTGAATTGATAATTAAAAATGATAGCACAACTTGAACCAAAAACCATCCATTTTACTTGAATAAAAAAATCATTGTAAAACAGAAGCATTCTATGCATATGTGACAATTTATAGGTACATAAAAACCATTCTTGAATATTTTCAATCAAGTCCCCCAGACTATTAATACAACAATCAAATAAACCTTAAGAAATAGTAATTCACATACCTGTCATATAATTAATAGAGATGTTGTCTTTGAGAGTTTAGCTGCATAGAAATAAACAGTTACTGGTACCAAACGACTACAAAGTTGTGAACATGATGGTTTGCTGATTAGTAGACCTCGGTAGGGTAGTACATATTTAAGAAATAATACAGGTTTCGTACATGACGCATCCAGAAATGCACAAGGAAAATGAATTTAAAATAATGTTATTCTTAAAATTGTATGGATATACATATGAATTCGACATGCCCTATGCCTCCAAACATTCGATGAAAGTACCAAATTCAATTGTCACGCATTATCGTGAGTAATTACACGCGCTTGAAAGAAATTATAGGTGAGAGGGACAGCTGAAACCACCCTCCAGAAGGCGAAGGCTTCCAAGCATTCAAGTCTAACCTCAATGTGATGTCTTAGACCGAGTGAATGATTATATACTCGACATCCAAGACTATGCAGTGCACTTCTAAAGCCTAATTTGAACAAAAAAACTCCGCGAGACCCAAAAAATGAACCCAATAAACACGAATTTCTATAAGAGGAAAATATATTATAGGAGAAAAACCCATTTATGAAAATATATTACATGAGAATATATTAGTGAATATCTGATTATTACAAAACAGAGAATCACAAAACAGGTGCATACCTGATTATTACAAAACAAGTGCATACCTGATTATTACAAAACAAGTGCATACCTGATTATCACAAAATAGAGATTGTAAAAATACTATGCTGCATAAAAACATTGTAAAAACATTGATATCTAAAGGTTGAATTGAAGGCAATGGGATGAGCAAGGAATGACTTTTATCTGATGTCGGCCGCGGTATATGCAAATCAGAGATTGTATGTCGCTCAGAAGTTTGCCTTCTCAATGCTTGCAACATAGGTACATAGGTGATGGGTCGAGGGAGGCGATTGATACGGCTAGTGATGGCAGGGATGGGAGGGTGGGGTCTAGTAGGTCGTAGGATGAGAGATCGATGTTGTTTCCAATGCAAAAAGTAGCACCTGAATATAAAAAAACCACATGTTTTGAAATTTAAAAGATTTAGGATCACTACCTATTGATTGTTTTGATACAGCCCTGGTTAACCTTCTGAACATAGGGTCTGGAGGCCTGCTTCTAGCCAAAACCTTATTCTCTGAGACTGCAATTTGAGTACAGGAGGCATCAGTTTCCACCAGCTGATCCTCATTGACTGTTTGAAAGGCTGCAATTTTTGTTGACACATTTTTAGAGAAAAATAAAAGCTCCTCTATCAGAGGATGACCTTCTTCTCCTTCATCTTCATGGTCAGAAACAGCAAGAGGTAGGTGGAGATCGTGATTCTTGATGCTAGGGAGATCAGTTCCCCTTGGTGAAAGCATAAGGCTGTTTACAGTAACCATCTCACTGTCTTCTATCTCTTCATCTTGGATTTTGTGGATGAATTCTTGAATATGGGCATAAAGTTTGGTAGGTTTGACTGAGTTCTTGAGTGGATCGTGGTTTGGTTGGATAGTGTTTGATAGGAATTTGGGATCTGTTTGGTTTGTACAGTAGGGAATAACTGTAAGAGGGGGATCTGTTTGTTGAGATTGGGTCAGGCTAGTCTCTGGGATGACTGTAGGAAAGGTATTTTCAGTGTTTGAAGGTTCTTTTGGATGATTAGAAGGTAGGCTATTATTAAGTGTATGTGGGGGATTTGAGGATTCACCTTGCTTAGTAGTGTGGGCTAGGGGAGGGGGATTGGGAATTTTTTTTACAGCAAAATGTTGTTTAGGTGCGTAGGGTATTTTTTCTTGGTTTTTATGCAAGGGCTTAAGGATGTGTGTTGTGGGCTGCTTGGGTTTAGTTGCAGTTACATCTTGACCAGTTGATGAATGGGATATAAAACATTTATCTTTATCATGCCCCAGTTTGAAACATAATGTGCAATAGCTAGGAATATCCTCATATATAATCTTTTGCCAAAAACCATCAACTCCGCAACCAATCCACACTCGATCAGGTTTCAAACCGAGGAGATTAAACTCCACACAAACTCTAGCTACGCTAGGCCTATTAATGGATGTTGTTGAACTGTCAAGCTTGAGAGGTTTACCAACAACTTGGGCAATCGAAAATAATGAAGGTTTAGAGAAAAAATGAATGGGAAGTGATGGGAAAGAGATCCAAATAGGAACAATGGCACTCTCACATTCAGGGCGAAATTCAGGTGTCCACTTAATAGCAGGCTCTCTTTTGAAAGATGATATATGGATTAGAGGGATGTTATCAGGTTCAAGATTAGCTTTCAACACATTTGCAAACGATTTATTCCATGAAGCTGAAGGATCAGGGGGTTTAGGTTCAGCATGATTGGGGTTTGACGTGGGCTCAGCCATGCAACCCTAGCTAGAATTTCAACTATAGAAGTGGTTAAGTTATGTTGAATTTCTCATATACATATATATGCAGCTGCATATATATGCATATATATATGAACCAGCATATATATGCAGCTGTCCTAATCTACGAACATTACACTAAGGCAGTTTAGTTGCAAAAAAACATGGACCTCAAAAAACAATACCGAACAAAACGGAACTAAGGAGACATACATTACCAACATAGAATGTTTAGTAGACTGCATAATTGAAGAAATCCATTGAATTAACTTGTTACTGAAATCAAAAGACTGAATCGTATTTATTAAAAATCCCTAAACAATGCTGTAAAAGGTTTGAACAAGTGTAAAATGTAAAAATGATGAGGCAATTTTCTGACTGCATGAAACCAGTGTTCACGACGCATTACCATAGAAGCCAAAATACACGATCAAGACCGTCTAATTTCATGAGTTGCACAACTGTTAGCCCAAGAAATAGTTGTAGCAGCCCACTTATTTATATTTCCTATACATAAAAAATTTATAACCCAAGATTGAAGCCTATCTAATGGCCCAATATACCATTTGTATATATAGAAGTTGTATAGAAGAATATGAAGAATCACTGACTTTATCAATTCATCCCTACCCGCTACGGAGAGAAAATGATATTAATATTCAATCCAACATCAAACACTATTAATATTCAAAACAGATAGACACTGGATACATTCAAAACAGATTACTAATTGATTCAAAACAGATTACTAATATTCAAAATAGAGTTCAAACACTATTAATTGTTCACTTTGATAATTTGTTCAAATTTTTCAAGACAAATTACTCTGGATCACTTAAGGATAAGACAAAGCAACGGCCAAACCACCCAAGATTTCTCGACATCCTTAATAGTGTCCGCCCCGTGACTTCGACGATACAACGGATGATTCTCTTCTCCTGGCTCAACACTACTAACGTAAACCTTACGTTCAAATATCAGCAACTGATGGTCATGCACCACCGTTCCAGTAGCAGCTGAAGCAACAACTTGTCCACTTGCAATCTTTCTCTGATTTGAAAAATCTAATAAATCGACATATGGATCATGTGGAGGATCAGTTAAATCTCCAAAGTTTGGCTCAGTTGAATCTCCAAAGTTTGGCTCAGTTGACGGGGGGGTAGGAATGTAATCATGGGGACTTGAATGCGGAACTGGAGTGTAATTACGAGGACTTGGATGTGGGACAGGAGTATAATTGTGAGGACTTGGATTTGGTAATTTCAATCCATTCGATTCAACCATGTCATAAGTTTCATACTTCATCATTTCACGTAAAGTTTTTATTGGCCATGTCTGCGAAAGTGTGTTGATAATTGCATTTCTGACACTAAACATATTAGGACGTATGCCTTCTCTCCTAAGTCGATAATAGATGTTAACTTTTTTATGCATATGTTTTCTCACAGTAGAGTCTGAACGCATCCTTATCCTCTTAAGTTCTATCCACAAAGGATGAATTTTTCTTTCTTCGAGTTCTAAAAACTCTACTAACTGCTTCGCATTACTTGGATTGTGTTTTATGAAAACCCTTTCAACTGCTTCATCCCAACTTTGAGGTAGTGTGCGTAGAATTGATTGAAATAAATATGCTTCAGGTATGTTCCACCCATGATCTCGCAAGTAATTACATTGTTTGATTTTTTGATAGCCATGCCGATAAATTGGCGTGTTCTCTATAAAAGACCTGTTTTGAAAATCGTTGCACGTATATACAATATATGACATCTTGGAAAAAGTAATAATAAACTTGTGAACAAAAGTCACTATGAATACATGCTACGAAATAATTGAAACATGCTATTATACATAATTTTCAAGTCAACATTTAAAACAACATAACATGCCACAATTAAACATCTACTCCTCTAATGCGTTTAATAATTTCTTTAATTATGGGTTGTCATCCAGAATAGACTGAATCTCGATTGGTGCCTCTATATCGTCTACCGATGTAGTCAAGCGCTGAGGAGAATGTAAAATAACAGACCATGGATCATTGTTGGGGCTCTTTGCATAAAACACTTGCTTTAAGTTTTGGAATGCACAAACGAATGGCTCATCATTAACATTGTCTTTACTCTTCAACTTGGCCAAATCAACCTTCACCATGTGGGTGTCAGGGTCGACCATACATGCATTCTTGTCCTCCACTCTCATCCAATCATAGTAAAATACAGGTATGCTGAAAGATATATAATCTAATAGGATAATTTGTTTTATAATCCCATAATACGCCATCTCAGCTTCTATCAAGTTTTTATCTTTCGCACTTGCCCTGAAATGAGTTAATGCTTTATATGAAATGTTGCTGTTTTGTTTCCCAATGAGTTTTAACTCGTGTGTGCTTGAAGAGAACACAAAACCATTGACACGATATTGGCCAAACTACTTGGCTACAAAACTAGGCCCATTTGCTAGACGTGCAAGCCTCGTCGATACTTCACCAGCTTTCAATAACTGAAACCAAGAAAGTATTTGCATTGTGAATATGTTGCAAAGACAGTAAATAAAAGTGAGGTATTACTGTAGTCACCTCGGAAGCTACCCAATGCCTAAAGTCATTGCCTGCGCTCGCGCCTCCCTTCCTCCTCTTGGCATGCCCGCACTCATTATATTGCCTAGGTTAAAACACTAAAAATATTAATTTCTAATGAATATAACATCGAACATATTACATTTTTTTACAAAACACTTTAAATAAACTCACATTTTCTATTTATCTATGTCTTCATGCGTCTCGAATACATATCGAGCCACCTGGTTATATTGTGTACTTGTTAGCTTCACTACCTTACCTTTCCCCAGGGCCTCCTCATCAGCAAACTCTTCTAATTCATCAATAAAGCGTTCACGACCTCCAACGTTTGGGTTAGGCATATATTCCTTTGCATATAAGGAAGCCTCTTCCATAATGTACTCCTTAGCAATGGACCCCTCAACGTAACGTGTATTCTTAACGTAATCTTTAAAAGTTTTCATTAATCGTTCGAACGGATACATCCATCGGTACCTTACTGGTCCACATAAAAGTGCTTCATCGCACAAATGCACTAAAAGGTGGATGTTTATGTCAAAGAATGAGGGATTAAAGTTCTTCTCCAAAACACATATAGCCTCGACCAAAGTTTCTTTCGCTGCCATTATGTGCGTCCTGTTGACAACTTTCTCACACAATAGGGAGAAACATAAGCTAATTTGTAGAATGGACCTTCGACGATCCTTGTGTTACGAAAAACAGTGTCCGAACAATAGAGGGATAAGTTGCATTATCACATGCTAATCGTGGGACTTGCACTTTTTCAAATCTTTTGTTGCGTCGTAGACAATCCTGCGTAAGTTGGATGAGAAATTAGAAGGGACCTTCAAGCCCTTTAATGTTTCTAAGAACATATTTCTTCCTTCAATTCTCAAAGTATAAGATGCAACTGGCATATGCTTTTTTCCATTGTTTGTATCTTCTTTCAACCATAATGATCTTTTAATCTTCAAATCACGAAGATCTTCACGGGCTTTTTCTCCATCCTTGGAATGAGAACCACCAATGCATGTGCTTACGAGATGCTCAATGATATTTTTCTCAGCGTGCATTATGTCTATCACATGTCGCACAGGATGTTCCTTCCAGTATGGCAAATCAAACATTATTGATCTCCTCGACCACGCCGTTTTCACATCAACATCCTTTCTTTTACGCTTTTGGGCCAAAATTATGGGGTGTTTCCCCCTCAACTTTTGATCAGCCTTTAATGACCTTTCTTCAATTTCCAAACCATAATGTCTTGGTGGAGATGGTCGCGTATCGGTGCCTTCTGGGAGAAAATTGCTTCGTATTGACCTGAATTTGTGACTTTGGGACAGAAATCTTCGATGGCTATGATAAAAAAGTTTACCACTTTTCTTAAGCCAGCTGGCTTTAGTCTTCTCTCCACATATAGGACAACCTAGGTAACCATGTACATTGCACCCAGATAAGGTCCCATAAGCAGGAAAATCATGAATTGCCCATATCAACATAGCTCTCAAAATGAATTCCTCCTTTTTGTATGAGTCGAATGCTCTCACACCTTCAACCCATAACTCATTCAATTCATCTATTAGTGGCGCTAAGAAAACATTAATGTCACTACCCGGTGCTTTTGGACCTGGTATCAACAACGACAAAATTGAAAACTCCTTTCTCATGCACAACGACGAGGGAAAATTTAAAGGCGCCATAAACACAGGCCATATACTCTTATCTGTGCTCAATTTGCCAAACGGGTTAAACCCATCGGTTGATATTCCGAGGCGAACGTTGTGGATTTCTGTAGCAAAGTTCGGGTATCGCTGATTTGCAAATTTCCACACAGATGAATCAATCGGATGTCGCATGAGATTCTCACCCACCTCCGCTCGACCATGCCAAGTCATTGCCTCTGTTATCCAAGGTATAGTGTAAAGTCTCTTCAATCGAGGACCTAAAGGGAAATACTTTAACACCTTCTTAGGTATTTGCGTATCTACTTTCAACAAACGTTTATTATGTACAGTCATCTTTTGTTCATATCTAGGTTCCTTACATATAGGACCAGCCTGTTTGTCCTTATGCTCCTTATAGTATAAAATGCAGTCATACTTGAAGCAATGAATTGATTTGTATTTCATACCCAAACCTTTCAAATTATCCTTCATGATCGGATAATTGACTGGCAGTGTATTTTCTTTGGGGAGCAAATTTTTTTCCCAGAGGAGTATTGCCGTCACACTTTTTCCCGACAAGCCAAATTTGCTCTTTAAGTTGTGCAACCCAACCATGGAATATAACTTTGTGTGGTTGGGGTTGGAGTTATGGTATAATGGTGTTGCGGCTGCTGCTTTTAACCGTATATAATCCTTAACTTGGTCTGTATCGTTGCCAACATGATCCTCACATCCTAAAGCATTCCCTCTACTATCTTGCTTTTCTTGTGCTACGTGCACTTCATACATATCATTTATGAGAACGTTTAACCTAGAATGTACTAACGGGTCACCATTTGTGTAAACGGTTTCATTGATAAGTATTTCTTCTGGAATATACTTAAATTCCCTCTCCCCATGGAAATGCCAAAAAGTGTAGTCAGCTTGCATACCCCAATGAAACAAATGTACTTTTACATCTACCCCTTTCAAGCGTTTCCCATTTTTACAACGATTGCACGGGCATGGGATAATATCAGTTTTGAGATTATTCGTTGCATAATTCACAAAGTTTTTAACCCCATTAACGTATACTTGCCCCACTCTACAACTTTCACCCATCCACTCTTTATATTGTGGAAACCCCATTAATTCTACAATACAAACAAATAGAAACTCAGTAAATTATAAAACTAAATGAAGTTTGAGTTAATATTAGAACATAATCTTTGGCTTATCATTGCATTAAAACTCACAGGAAAACCCAACCAAGCACAAAACGTCAAAACTTCAACGAGCACAAAACAATGGTTATTTAATTAATTTTTAGATAAAATAAATATGAATAGTATAAAATGATTATTGAAAAAAATCTAACATATTCCCAAACAAGATAATAATCAAAAAACGAAAGAGGTTAAACGATGTGTAGATATACTCACAACAAAACAATCAGATTTGATTATATTTTGTCTAAAGAACGTTGATCACAAAGCTCGGGCAAAAATCGTAATATTAAAAATCCATTTGATTATATTTTGTCAAAAAAATATAATGTCTAGAGTTTTTGAATAATATTTTGTCAAAAAAATAACCTCAATACAATTTCTAGGGCTTATTAACATAAAATACAATTTGTATATAGATACACTCATAAACACACATATAAACAGAAATCTATACATACACATACATACACACACATGTAAACATAAATCTATACATACACATACATACACACATATAAACAGAAATCTCTACATACACACAAATATACACACATACCCACACATAATAAGAATCGAAGTGCGCACACACATAATGAGAATTGAAATTAGGGCTTTAGACAGAAATTAGGGCTTTAGACAGCAAAAACACCCAAAAATATACCTTCACAATTAAGAAAAAGTCTTTAATTCTAGAAATGCGCACACACCCAACAGCAAATAAATTATGATGCCCCTGATGTTAAAGAGTAGCAACCCAAACGATTCCAAGCTCCAGTTTATGCTTCAGTTTCAAAAGCATAAATGAAGAACAGCTCTCACCAAGACCTGAAACCCAAACGATTCCAAGATTCAATTTTTAATCAACAACTGAAACTTTAAGCATTTTAGGGTTTGCTTTCAAGATTCGTAGAGAGAGAGAAATGCGCACACACCCTATGCGTACAGAGAGAGAGAAATGTGCACACACCTTATGAAAGAGAGAGAAGAGGGCGGGAGCTCTTCACGTACAGATAGAGGGAAATTAAATTAGGTGAAAAATTTTGTGACCACTAATAGCAATTACAAATTTGTGACCGCTAATAGCGGTCGTAAATTAAGTCTAAGACTAAAATTTATGACTCCTCATAGTAGTTATAATTTCGTGACTGCTTATAAGAGTCATAACTTGTGTCTACTAATAAACTTGTGAGTGCTTGTGACAGTTATAAATTTATGACTGCTTATAGGAGTCACAAATTAATTATATGGTAACATTTGTGACTCCCATTAGCGGTAACAAACTAATTGACTCAAAATTTTTTTAACCAATTAATTTTATCACCCCTAATGGCAGTCATAAATAATTTTGTGACTGCTCCCGGGAGTGACTAGTTTGTCACCCCTATTGGCAGTCACAAAAAGGCAGTCACAAAATTAACATTTTGGTGTAGTGAGTGTGATTACCACCAATATTGAATGATTGTACAATTGGCAAAATATTCGTTGTTAAGTATAATTACGGGAAGAGATGTAATTTTTCTGTCAAGAGACGGAATAAAGGGGTGCATGCTATGGATGGAGGGCCGAACGGATTTCGATAATCGAATATGCTAGGTAGTAGTGTATCGGGGGATTCCTTATTTGGATTTCGCTTTGCGAGACATCCCACGCATGAAACTTAGCGTAAGGCTGTAGATAGGGAGATGTTCGGTCATTAGTCCATGAGTTTGGTACCTCGGTCGTAATAGGAGTGGGTAATTATATCTGTAAGTTGGAAGTTGAGTTATGATTTAAGGCCAGTGGAGCCGGTTGTGTGGTAAGAAAACATTAAAGGGTTTTATTACCACGAGTTGAGGAGTGGAACGATTATAAGGATAATTTAAAATATCGATTTCTAAGGTGATTGAGAGTACCCAAGTGTTGTAACCGCATTCGGAACACAAGGGAAATAAAGAGTTGGGATGATTTTTAGTGTGGATTATCTAGAGAAAATTTTTAATACAAGAAAGAAGACTTGTATTTATTTTTATGTATAGAGCATTAGTGATTTATTTTAGTTATTGTACTTATTCGAGAGAATTGTTATACTTATCTGAAGAGATTGGAGATTTATAGTTTCTCTTTTGTTGTTGTGGGATTTAGTTACTCTATACCTTGTTGCATTGGAGATTTGGTTAGTTTTATCGTTGAGTAACGCTTCGCTCGCTCTCCCTGGGCGGTCGGGGCGTTACAAAATGTGGGCATCCTGGTTAGCTGATGTTAGAATCGTCCGAGTTGAAGGGACGTAGGAATGGATGTGTAGGATATATGTTTGTGGGACTAGCATAACGAGGTGGAAGTGGTAGAGTGGATTAAGCGTCGCATGAGGGACGATAATCCATATATACGTGTGTGATTAGAGTAGCACACCCGAATTTGGCTGGAACATTGTGGGAAGCCATTTGAAAGGAGTATTCCTTGAGAAGGGTAGAATTAAATTATTACGGAGGACACTCGGAGTGGAGTTGTAATTAGTCAAATGTGAGAACGACTTGCACATACAAAGAGTGACGATGTTAGTATGGTATAAAAAAATCCAGAAGTGCACATTGTGGAGAAAAGTACACGGGTCGGAACTTTCGATAATACGCCAAGGAAAGAAGAGGAGTGTTAAGTGTCACTTAATGTGAGACATTTCAAATAAAATTCGATGTTTTGTGGGATATAGTGAGGAGTCTCTGCATGCACTACTCATAGATAGAGATCGGTTGGAATAAGAGGATCAACCAGAGAAATTGTGGGGCTATTGATAATTCCTGTAATGGAAGGGGCCGGTAAAGTTTCCTGGATGGGTTGCCATCCTCAAGGCAAGATCGAGGGTTCATCCGAGCAAGTGGAACAAGTCTCCCAAGAAGGAAGTGATTGATATTCCTTTGGGGTGACATACAGTATTAACTAGTGTTCCTCAGTCTTACTTTGCAAGGAAGGATCGCGCCGGTACGTGGTCCTACATGGAATTATTTTCAATTGGGATGAGATCTTTGAATCCCACCTTTAATAGGGGAATTCGGGAAGCAGCGGGAGTAACGTTTCGTTTTGAGCAGGATGTATCACCCATAGCAGAGGAATAGGCGCACGGTGATTAACGATTAGTGGAGCCGCGTGAATGTAATTTTGGATTCATTGTGATCGTTTCACTTCCGCAGCGGTAATAACCAGCAAGTGGAGTATAGTACTGTAATTGGGGGATGATATTACCTAATGCTAGAGTTCTGTGGGAGCACGCGTACCTGTTTATTGTGAACATGATGCTTACTGAGGTTTTGATGTGGGAAAAACCTTAACTTTCTCACTCTGAAGGTTAAGAGATGGGCGGATAATCAGAATTTCAGATTGGTTGAGTTAGTCTCATGACCATGGTAAAATTCCATGACTGTTTTAGGCGAACAAGAGTGGTCAGATGTTCTTATGGTTTCTCTCAGAATGGGAGTTTTGTGTTTAGAAATCCGAGTAGTTGTCATGTAGTGAGGTGCGGCCTCCCAATGATATTGAAATAATGGGAATTAATAAAATATAGGCATGTCTTATGCGAATGATGTCGGATAGGAGCACAATGTGAAGTGTCTTTAATGATAGTGTTAAACAAGCTTCCTGCGAGGCGGGGGCGATAGTAATAAAACGCCTTACTATGTAGATAGTCTACGTACTAATAAGGTATCCAAATTTTCTTTATCAGGTAGGCCTTATTTTCTGAATTTCGGAACGAAATTCCGTTATTAGGGGGAAGTATGTAATACCCCGTATTTTTGTGGCTTTTAAATTTAGGGATGTATTAAATTTAATTGAGATAAATTAATTTTATATTAATTCGAAAAATGGTTTATTATTTACTAGCGCGGCGAGAGTTGGTAAGTATTGGAAATTTGTCGAATATTACTACATGAGTAAAGTAATATATAAGATTGATTTTATAAAAATTGTCACGAGTGAATAAAATGACAATTATAGAAATTTAAGTCGGGACGCGCCTGTGTCGCGTCAGGACTATATTATGATTATTAAAAGTGAATAAATTATAAGTCACTCGTATGGTCATTTTGAGTGCACCAATGTGTCCGGAACGGTCGAGATAGTCAAAATAATGTACCTGAGGGTTTAGTTTGGGTCTCGGGGTGTTTTTAGGCCTAATAAGCATCCCTGGAGGGCGTTTCGGACATTTCATATTTTTGGGTAATTAAAACCACGAATTTACAAAGGATAAATCAGATGTTAGGGGTTTTCATCTAGGGTTAACATAACCAAAAACCAAAGACGGCCATGGGAGAGGAAGAGGAGAAGCTTTCCAAGGAGTTCTAGGCCAAGAACTACACCGTTTGCACCGCCGTCACCGCCAAATTGTAGATCACGCGACGAGGAACCTAACCACACCACTTTCTTCCACAAATCAGAAACAAAATTTCCAGGCAAGTATCTATCTTGCTGATTTCCAATTAATGTTCCTTCCATGTTAGTCTAGGGATGAGAATTATATATTTTATTTGAAGAATTATCTGTTTTGGGAAGAAAAATCGCATGTGTTGTAGGGAGAATCTATGTAGCCTGAATTTTGATCATATGTAGAGATCTTATCATGAAATTTGAAATAATATTGATGAACGAATTGAGGTTGGTTGGACTCTTTAATTGAAAATTTGGAAACTAGAGTTCTTATGAATTAATTTGGGGATTTCATGTAATCTTAATGATTTTTGACGAAATTAATAATTCTAGGAGGTTATGAATGATATATAATCATGTGATTGTTGATTGGGATTGAAGAGGAGACGTTGGGAGTTAAACTGTACGGGTTTTTAGGCTTAAAATGGTGAAAAACGAGACTGCCAAAGGTTGAAGACGAAACAGTCCAGTTCGCGCGATGTCGCGCGAAGTCGTTCAAGCGAGATGGCAATGTCCCACGAAGTCGTTCGAGCGACACGTGTAAGTCGTTCGAGCGGGACCCATTCTGGTTCGAGCGAGATTCCCAATTTTTATGGAATTTCCTATTTTGCCCCTATTTTAGTGAACGGTTAATTTGAGTTAGGAAAACCAATATCCGAGGAACCCAGAATAGCAAAAAATTATTTGGAGTTGTTTAGGTGTAATGATTTAAATATTTGGGACAATGAGTTTACCCTGAAGATTACAAGAGTGAGATAATAGTAATTAGGATTTATACCATAAGGTAAGTGAGATTATACCTACTAAAATTCTACCTAATGAGATAGAATACTTCGAGAGATGAGAAGTAACTATAAAATGAATTATAAATGAGAATAAAGGAGATGAATCCGTTATGCGAGATAATTGAGCAATATGTGCTAAGAACGGATAATTATAATTATGGGTCGTGAGCACACCTAATTTGGAAATGTGAATATTTACATATATATGACTGTGTGATTGTGCATATAGTATATATTTGTGTCAAAATCGTACCCGCGCTACTTGCTATCTCGGAGGTTTCCGAGTCGGGACAGTCTTATCTCGATTGGGCCATTGTGGGGGATATTGACTTGTACCCTAGAACATAGGATTCCTTGGTACAGGCTATCTGATTGATGGTCAGACGGTCCTGAGAGACTTGAGTGTATGTGCTGACCTCTTAGTGACTTGGAACTATGCTTCGCCTCCATTTGAATGTGTTTTGTGTTAATACAATTCGAGAGTGATTCCGAACTAGTATTTCCCTTAGTTTGTGTGATACGGGGACTTGATAGCAGAGTATGTCAGCACCATAGATTTTATGTGGGGTGCCATTAGTATATATATTATATGTGTGACTAATATATATACGAAGATTTATATGGGAACTTTCTACTGTGTGTATAAGTAGATAAGTAATGAATAAATGCTTCAACTTTATTATAAGTGTTCGGGAACTTTATAACGATAATGAGTTGTTTTAAATAACGTAAGAAATCTTGAAGAGAATGATTTCCTAATGAAAATATTATAATCTCACTTTTCACATGATAAAACCTTATGGAGAATAAGATATGAAATTGATGAGATTTATTAGTACGGTAGGCGTGCACTCTAGATGAGAGGTGAGAATTCTCAAGAGAGTGTCGCGTACTAACATGGTTGTTGCATTAGCAGGTAAGCATTTTAAATACTTGCTAAACTATTTTTAAACTGTTTTACACTCGGGCTCCGACCCATTTCTTGTTATCTCTTTTCTCTTGTATATATATATATGTGTATATATTTCAGGTGCCTAGCCACCGGGGCTTCTTGCGTAGATTCTTTGAACCGGACGCGCTGCAGCTTATGTGGAAGTTATAGGACATTGCCTAGACGACCTCGATGTTGTATCTACTCTCATTCTAGTTCTGATTAGTTAGGGCATGTGTCGCCCGTTTCCTTATTCAGTTGGATTTGTTAGAGATTGTGTTCATTTATCTTTAGTATTTTTACTCTTTGGGGTTTAATTTCTATCAGGATGGTTTTCCTTTGTAGTTTTAAAGTTGGTATTGGATTATCTGTATGATTAAATGCATGGGTGTTTAATTCCAGTCTTAATAATTGTGTGAATCTTAAACTGTTACTTATTAAAGGTTTTCATAATTGGATTTAATAAAATGGAAATAATGTTTTAAATGGTTTTGACACTTAGCTTAATTATTTAGGGTGTTTAAATTGGAAAGTTTATTTTGCGACAGTGATGCTAAGAATGAACCAACCGTTCACCTTGATTATAATTTAATAAAGGACTGATCACCCGGTCTTTAATTAGGCGGGGTGTTACACTTGGTAATTAAGGTTTAAGAGACATACGAAATTCCAACTTCTTTATCAGCATATAGATAGGAGAAGCTAGGGTTTAGAGGTTACAAAACTCAGAGAAACCATTGGAGAAGGACAGAAACCATCTGTGAAGCCTAAGAGAGATTTTTTGGGAGATTAAAGTGTGCTCTTGCACCATCATCAATATCTAAGAGAAGATAGGAAGAGAAGGCACACCATCCAACATCTAAACCATAAAAGTATATCACACAAGCCAAGGCAAGTGTTTATTTGTGATTTTGTTTAAAGTTATAACACCTATGTTGTTAGGGTTTCTAAGATATGGATTTTATTAATGTTCTTGAAATAAAAGAATGATTAAAACTCATGTTTGGGTAGGAATTTCATGTGGTTTGATTAAATATCGGTAGAGGATAAGAAATCAGAGGATATATGATAATCTCCACGAATTTAATTTGTTTTTTTTTTATGAAAATGGTGGAAGAACACAAAACCTAGGGTTTTGATGAAAAATTCATTTAATATGTTAATGGGTGTGAATCAAGAGGTTTAGATGTTTTGTTTACGTTAGAATTCACCCTGACACATGTATATGACATTTGAGAATGTTGGATATTGATTTGATAAAGAATCATGAAAAGAATAATAAGAAAATTGGTGAAAAACGCACTTGCGTAAAGAGGAAGAAGATGAACTGCATAATTTCGAATCGATTCGGCCCAGAGGCAAATCGATTCAGAAAGCGAATCGATTCGGCCTCCTGGAGAATCAATTCGGTTTCCCAAAAAATGTAAAATTTCCCTTTTTGTGCCTAGAACTCCTAAAATTTATTTGGGGAAACTTTTGGGACCTTGTTAAAATATAATGAGAGATTGGTTATATTACAATAGGTTTGTGATGGGATTATGACTTAGTCATAATGAGAGGATTAAGGCGATATTTAATATACTGAAATTAAGGCGTAATTAATTCGAGAGAAAGAGAAGGAATTACAGTGAATTTAATTGATTCATGTAAAGACCAGTAGTGTATGATAGAGCTAGATACTGAATTTCATTAAGGGGTAACTTGGACCCTTAGAGTAGAGAGTAATACTCGAATTAACATGATAGTGCACTACAATAAAACTTACATTTAGCTACGATTTTCTTACCTACAAAAAAAATTTCGTGGCTAAATATCAACATCTACTACAAAATTAATTTCGTGGAGAAAAACATTATCTTTAGAAACAAAAATTCAAATTTCGTTGACAATAGATCCCCCAAAGGCTGGCGCCAAACTCTTCCCGCGCTTGAGTGTAAGTGCAAATTATTTAGCAACGAAAGTAAACTCATTGGCAACGAAATAATTCGTAGTAGTTAATATATTATGTTTGTAACGAAAAAGATTGCGTAGCCTAATGCGTAAGTTATTTGGCCACGATTTGGTTTGTGGTAAAAAGGTACTTTTTTTCTAATGCTCATCAAACTCCCCCGCGATTTCAATTTCGGCTTTCACAAACCCCTCCAAAATCGAAACAATATTCGAGAGACCTACCAACCCACAAACCCTCGATTTCAATCTCGGCTTTCACAAACCCCTCCAAATTCACGTCTCTCTTTCTGTCTCTCAATGCCGCACTCTCTCTGTCTCTCAATCAGGTATAATCTCTCTCTCTCTCTCTCTCTCTCTCTCTCTCTCTCTGTATTCATCGCCGCCGCCCACACAGACTCTCTCTCTCTTTGTATACAAACCCTCGATGCAAAGGTTATACAAATGTTTTGTGTTTTGTGTAGAGGATATTGTAGCTTCTTTATTTATGCAGATTTGCATCTTTTGTGTTTATATTGTTTGTTAATTTTTAAAAATACAAAAACTCTAGATATACTACTATTATTTTAAACCCATTTGAAGCGCTGCATAACCATTGCCATAGCTCAAGATGGAATCGAAAGGTACTCTCTCTCTTTCTTTCTTAGGTATTTCTTGAATTCGACGTAATTAAATTATACCTTTTTGTTAGGGCATATTATATCAGTAGGGTTTGTATTTTTTGTCTCTGCTGTTGAGTTTGATTTAGGAAAATTTGATTGATTGTTTTGTTTCCATTAAAATGATTGGCACTCACAACCAGTAGATCTTTGTTCATTTTGAAGAGATCAAATTCCATTGTGATTACGGCTATGTTTTGTTTAGTTATATTTATTATTTTCATTGTTCTGTTATGTTTTGCTCCATTTTCGTGAAAATTTTATTCGATTAATTTTGTTTCTATGCCAAGAATTACAATTATTGAATTAGTTATCAATTACAATAAGTAGATTAATATTGGTAGATTCGCTTAATGAAATTATATCATTATATGATAATCGTTTTAGAAATATCATTTTAGAGAAGCATAATATGATAATACTTATTGTGGTTGGCGTTCTGTAAAAGATGTGATGGCACAAATGAACTGAGTTGTTGATAAATTTGTTGGAACTTTTGCTCAGTAATCTCAAGAAATTTTGAAATATTCAATTAGAAAATGAACAGAGCATAATCATAACAATTGATATTGAACAATTCGTGACTCATACATGATGTAAGGTAGTGAATCTTTTAGAATTGATGCAACTAGCATATTATAATTTGGTTTGAAGGTGGAATGGTTTGTTTATATCCCATAACAATAAAGTATGAGAAGTTACATGAATCTAATGCCATTCAAAAAATTAGTACCAAACATAGATTTTAGTGACTTTAGATAAATTATATACACATCTGTTTTGGGTTAATACTTGCACATGTAATGAATCTTCACATGATTTGTCGATATCCCATAATGAGGAACACAAATTCCTACTTATGCCTAAACTTTCAATTGAGTTTTTTTTTTTTTGAGAAATGAAACTGGTAAGTTTTCCCAGCAAGAGAAGGGGCATTTGTTTGTTTATTTAATAGCCTAGGCCACAATTCTTCTTTGTTCGTTTATCTAAAATTTCTGCTGCAAGAAAATGTTTGTTGCTAAAAAATGTTCAATTGGTACACATTTTGCTAATGTGCTATCCCTGTTTGTTATACCAAGTTGGTAAAACTTAAGTACTCCATCAAAGAGAAGAAGTGTACTAATTTAGGGTACTGTGGATATAGTTGTCAAACTAAGGGGTATTCAAAATGATCACGGTTTGACTAACTTTTGGTTTATGATGTGTAAAATAATTGTGGCACTGAACGCAACTCTAATGTTGTGTGTTTTGAGTTTTAGAGTTTGTTGTTTGTGTTTTCTTTTGCTTTCCTGTAGTACAAAAAAAACGTAGTGGGATAAAATAGTTTGTTGTCTAAAAAACATAGTGTGTAATAAAAAAAGGGGTTGAGGACTAAAAAACATAGACTTGATTATCCTTGGAATGATCTTTTTGTTTTGAGTAAGATAATCACTCAACAGTTTTGAAACAGACTCAACCTCAATGTTATTGATATGATTTAGTTCACAAAGATTGAGGCGTATTAGAATGGCAATAGCTTGAGCTACATTATTAGATTCTTCACCTCCATATTTCTGAGAAAGCCCAACTAAAATCTTCCTGTGATTCCTAAGATCAGTGAAAGCTTACTCTGCAACAGATATAGTCTTTTTAGCCTTCTCTTAGATGTTTTGATGATTACTCCTCTGGCTTTCCAAATGATTACATTTAGATTTTGAATGATTAGCTTTTGAATTCTTCTCCACATTGGCTCTTGTTGTTCTTTTGAACATTAGGTTCGCAATTTGAGATTGATTACTGCTTAATTGAGATTGATAACTGCTATAACTGCTCTGGATATAGCTGGTCTGCATAACTGGTTTGATAATGGTCTGTAATAATGGTCTGGAATATAGGAATACATGACCAGTCTGCAATATAGGAATGCATAACTGGTAATTCTATAATTGGTCTGGAATATTGTTCTTTAATGCATACCTGCTACTTTAATTCTATATGCATACCTGCCTTTATGATATTGAACTAATATAGTCTATATGCATACCTGCCTTTATGATCCAAATATGGTATTGATAGCTCCTACTTGAATTTACTGGATAGCATTTTTTATGGGGTGATTTAATGTTTTGAATTAGTGTATACATGGTGAATTATATGAACTGGTATGCATGGTGAATTAGTGTATACTGGTATGAATTTTGAGTAAATTAGCGTATTGAACTGATATAATCTATATGATCCAAGTACGCATACCGGCTACTTTAATTCTATATGCATACCTGCCTTTATGATATTGAACTGATATAGTCTATATGCATTCCTGCCTTTATGATTCGAATATAGTATTGACATCTCCTACTTGAGTTTACTGGATATCATTTTTTATAACTGAGATTGACAGCTGCGAAGGCCCCAAACCAATTCAGTTGTGGTGTATATATATATATATATATATATATATATATATAAGCTTCACTAAGCGATGTGCATACGTTTTTGCATCACTTGGTCACTTTCCTGATTGTTAAGAAGGAGGGTCTGGGCTTGTATAGGAAGCTTGTTATTGCGTCCGCGTGGCGGAAACAGATGCCTAAGCTCGCAGTTTTGCTTGGTTTGGGTGATAATATGAATAGTATTATTACACTTTTGTGTAACTTGTTATCATATCTTTTCCTTACTATGTTTAATGAAATGTTATTAGCCAGAATAAAAAGATATGATATAATGTTGTTGAACCCAACAATTGAGAAAATTCTTGTTTGAGATGAATTGAGAAAATTAAGAGTTTGAGTGAAGATCAGTACACTATTAGCCTTAAAATAGTAGTTGCCAGCTCTGGAACTCACTCATTGCTTGTCAATCAATGCATCTTTGATTCTGGAGAGGATCATTTTTATAAGACATTTTGGATAGTATTCTGTTTAGGATAGAGTTCCCGCATGGAAGTATCGTGTTTGGATTAACATCTTGGTGATTGAATAATGTTTTAAGTTAAGTATTTATGGCTATTTGTGTTGATCTTACTGCAATTAGGACTTTCCATCATCTCTGATGGTGCTGAACACTTCAGAACAATGATGTTGAGGAAGATGCACCGAAATTTTAGAGATAGGTTTATGGTAATTACTAGACTTGTATGTTGACCTATTTATGATCAACAAAATGTAAACTTCCAAAATTAGTAATTTCTAATATGTCATTAGATATGAATTATAGTTTAGGTGTTGAGGATTAATCTCTCTCACACAAGCAAGCATTATCATGTTGGCATTGGAATCCTGTTTTTACATGATACCCTGTGATCACATGAAATTGCACCTTCATTCGGATGGAATACGAAATGCTTTCATTATTTGGCATGGCTATCATCACATGTGGTCTAGACATCAATGATATCTGGAAATAAAATTTATCTATCTATTCTTTGACTGAATTTCAACCTTGCACCGAGCAAACAAAACTCACTCATGAGAATGGGTTAGGAATTCCATGTGTAGTGGCTGCTTCATCACAGGCCATAATCTGAATGCATATTGCCGTAAAAACTGTGGATGTCAATCCAGATATCCCTATGAAGAGACTTATCTATGAGGTTAAGGTGATGCCTATGTTACCCCTCTGTCACTACACGTCGCCTATTGGACCATCCTCAATGTCCACACCCTTTCCTTCCTCAACTTGGATGTCCTATTCTCTCAGAAACCCTGACCATGTCTACCCCAGGGTACTCTACTGGTGTCCTTGAATCCCATACATTCTCCAATTTGATAAGCATGCACAATGCTTCTATTGTTCTTTGCAACCATAACACCTCTCGTTAACTTAGACAAAATAAGACTTACTGTCCCTATAGGTTGGTGGTGTCATATAGGGAATTGCATAGTCTTGGGCCGTAAATGGGTTGACCTTAAATTTCTGGCCTTCATCGTAAATGACCAATACTACGGGTTCAATTGGCAGAGGGTGAACCACAACGATCCTAGATGGCTGGTGGGGTTTAAGCATGGACTGCTTCCCCTTATTTTCTGGCCTCGTATGTCTATTGGCCTTTCAACTCCATAAAGGAATCCGGGATGGAATTTTGGTATTCAAATATATGCCTCATTGTAGCAAGCAGATGGCCCAAACGTATTCCAGAACTCCCTCCCATCATCAGCACAGTTTGCGTTCGCAACTACATGAGGAGATTTTGTTCAGACAACTGATATTGACTAAGAAAACTATTTCTACGGGTTCTCAAAATGTGTAATCTATTAGAGGAATTAAAACACTATTATTATTAACACTAGTGCAGGTAATCTTGATTACTCGTATCGCCATATTTCAAAAGGTGCTTGGCCTTTCTAAATCGCAGATCACGGATGGCCAATTTCAGATTGCACTGCAGAAGGATTGAAGGTACTTATTGATCAAATTCAGATAAGTCTTTTTTTTCTTTCTTTTTTCCCGACTACAGTAAGTTTCTTTATCAGGCTGTTCTTTTGTTATCAAAATTGCCGTCAAATATTGTTGGTGAACCATTAGATGCAAAGCGTTTGTATGACGCTGTCAATGTTATTCTTTCTTTACAGGTAATTCAAGCCATCGTGATCCTACTTAGATAATTATCTAAGTTATTTACCCCCACCCTCCAAAGAAAAGAAAAAACATATCAAATTATTTTCCAATCTATTGCCACTTCTTCTCCCTGCTCTCTCTCTCAAAATAGTTCTTGATTTTTTTTCATCTTAAAAACTGATGGCATGATTCTTGCAAGTAATTATAAATTTTCTCACTTTAACTCTTGTAAGTTTTTTATATATTTTATCTTTGATTTTTACCAAAAATTGGAAGGCACTTGTGTTCCCCTCACTAGAAAATGATATTTGATGCTTCACCCTATGCTGCTAATTGTTTATTAACAATGATGATGTCTAAAAGGTTAAATGCTTCCATGAAGAAAAACATCCATGATAATCCCATTCCCAAATATTGAACATCTTATAGATAATGTTCTCAACCATCCAACATCGTGAAAATGCTGAGAGCAAATACATGTCTAGTGTATGAGTGTGTGCATGCGTGTTTGTTGGAACTTATGAGTGTGTGCATGCGTGTTTGCTCCCAAGTATCTTCAATATGGGAAAGCAACTGAGAAAATTGATGTTTTCAGCTAGGGTGTGGTAGTTTAGTTTCTATAAGTAGTTTAGCCATAGGTAGTAGCCCTTTCAGTGAGATAAACTCAATTATAATTCAAGAATTCCAACTTAAAATGCTTCTAAACCCTCCAAGTTTCATCATAACAAAATGGGCCAGGCCTCCTAAGCACAAATCAAGTAAAGTTATATGCTTTACTTGGAGTTCTTTATATCTCTTGTAGTTAAATTTTGTAGTTATTCCATAATAGTGATCTTGTAACTTGTATACACACAGTAAATCTTTAATGCCCATAATACACACAAGTAGGAGCTGAAATTTTTGAACTGAAATTCATGAAAGTTTTGAACTGAAATTTGTCTTTATTTCTGTTATGAATAAGTTGAAATATGTTAATATTTAAGAAGTCATGATAATTTTTGTATTACCCCCAACACTTCCTCTCCCGTGTGACCTTCAGTTTGCACTAATAGTTGGAGGTGGCCTATTCAATATACGACATAAGTTGTGGGTTCCATTCAAAAACATAAAACCAAAACCATTTTAGTCATTTTAAATGTGAAACGTAGCCAAGAAAATGTAGTCATTTTAGTCATGATACTAACTATGAAATGTAGCCAAGCAGGTGTAGTCATTTTAGTCATTTTAAATTTGTAATGTAGCGAAGATGTAGTGTTTGGGGATTGCCAGGGAGAGGAAATTGATGAACATATTCATTAGGCTACCATATACTAAAAAGGTTTCGATCTTTCTGTACATGTTTTTTTTCGAGGTGGTAGTCCAAAACCAAGAATAGATTGAATGTAAAGGAGGTATGTGTCCGTGATGGCAGTTACAGCAGAGATTTCAGTGAGATCGATGCCCGAGCCAAGCTTATTTGAAGGTATTTTTCTTCTCACACTTTTTTGTGTGGCATTTTGAAAACTACGCACAATTATTATAGTGGAACACGCAGGACGACTTCAGTTTATATATATGTGATTTTTTTACGAAGTTTGTTTCGTTAAAATATTTATTAGATTTTACTTTTGAAATCATTGAATATTGTTGGATTGGTTGTTATCCCTTAATAGAGTGGATAGTCCAATAAACAAAGGGGATTCTGTCCATTTTGTTTTAAATGGCAACTTTGTTTATTTGAGGCGCAATGTGAATTCAATGGGTGAATATTTTGTATTTCATGTTATATGTGTATTTGTTTGATGAATTTAGACTATTTGAATATTGTTGGACAATTTATTCTTTGTTAAGCAGGGTGGATAGTCTTTATAAACAAAGGAGATTATGGCCAATTTTTTTAAAAATTACATTTTGTTTTATTGTGGAGCAATATTTTTACCGTTTCGCAATTACATACTTTGAAAATTTTCACCGTTTCGCAATTACGTACTTTAAAAAAAAAATTGTGCCGATTATTATCTCTTTAATTATCAACTTCCGCTCGTCATTATAATTTTTTCATGATAAAGACAAATCAAATACTGCTTTATCTTAGCTAATGGTATTGTATTCTCCTAATTGCAGATTTGACGTGACAAGAAGTTATTTTTGGGCGCCATGAACTCTGGACATTTGACGTTTGTAAATGAAATCTGAGACTTCTAAGTCCTTTAACTAGTTTAAGTTTTATTTTTGCACCATGACTATTTGTTGCTTGTAAGGGGATGAAATTTGAGACTTCTACGTCCCTTAACAAGTGTTTAGTTGACTTGACAATGTATGTGTATGTGAATTAATGTTAATTTTGTTTATGATAATTTAGTTATTTTGTGCATCTTAACGAATGTGTTTTTTTAGATGGTAATTTGTTTAAATTTGGTGGTATACATTACTCTATAAAATTCATTTTTAAAAATAAAAAAATATATATTGAAACAATACGTTACCAAATTAAATGTTTTCGTAGTTAAATATGCAATTGATAAATAAAAGTGCGGTTTAAGATTTTATAGTTTATTATTGAAAAATTAATGATTACAAATCATTTTTCAACAATTAAATTTCGTACCCAATAGATCTTGAGGGAAGGTACAAATTTCGTGGTTAAAAGCATCTAACACACTAGTTTATTGATAGAATTGGCAACGAAATGAAGACATTTAACAATGGAATGTTGAACAAATAGCTACAAAATAAATTGTAAATTTTGTAGCTAAATAGATCTTGAGGGAAGGTACAAATTTCGTGGTTAAAAGCATCTAACACACTAGTTTATTGATAGAATTAGCAACGAAATGAAGACATTTAACAATGGAATGTTGAACAAATAGCTACAAAATAAATTGTAAATTTGGTAGCTAAAAGCTTTTAACACACTAGTTTAATAATAGAATTGGCAACGAAATGAAGTTATTTATCAACGAAATGTTGAACAATTAGATACGAAATAAATTGTAGCGTAAATATGACTATTTTCTACGAAAAAAAATTCGTGGCAAATGATCTACACAATTGGCAACGAAATTTAATTTCGTGGTCATATACATTTAGCGACGGGCCTTTGGCCACGAACTCTCTACGAAATAAGTTTCGTTGCCAAAAACTATCAGCAACGAAATATACACTTTTGGCTACGAAAAGTTTCGCAGTTAAATGTAAGAATTGTTGTAGTGGTGAGATACATTATAAATTTATGGTATGGTGAGTATTCGAGAGAAAAATATTACGTAGGAAATATGATAATTAGGTTATGTGTATACCTACTGATTTGATATATATATATATATATATATATATATATATATATATAGTGTGTGTGTGTGTGTGTGTGTGTGTACTTATTATATGACTGGTGTTAAATGTGAACATACCTACACTGTCTGCTATCATGGAAGTTCTCGCGCAGTGGGTTATCCCACCTTGTCAATTCCAGGGAAGTCTGGATTTGTGCCCCAGGACATAGAACTTAGGGCGGATCACTATGTGTCGTGTATTAGTGAGACTAATAGGTCGTTTGGATACGTTAGGTATGTGAGTATCCCAAAGACTTAGAATTGCGTTCGCCTCCATTACTTGTTATTTAATTTTGGGTTCAAGGAGACATGCCACACCAATAGTCCTTATTTTGGTACGAGAGGTACATTGACTGATAGCAAAGTATGTCTATTATGTACAGTGGTCCTTTTGAGAGACACCTTAATTATATATATTAGTGAGATAAATATATATAACCGTTTGAATAATTCTACTTACGTGTGATAGTAGACATACTGATAGTGTGCATATAAATAATGAATTAAATAGTGAAACTTAATTAATCGAATGTTACTTATTATATCAATAACATATGAGGGATGTTAATTCAGATAGCATACTGTATGGGCGGTACAGGGACTTATTGGTGCGATAGTCCATATAGATACTTATGTCTAGTTAACTTGGGTAGTATAGCTCGGTGGGCTAAGTAGAAAATGTTAGGCATGCACAATAGTTGAGAAGTGAGGAAACTCAAGAGAATGTATGTGAACTTAACATGTGTAATCAATAACTGATTTTTAAATTATGATAAATACTTGCAAAATGTTTTTAAAATGTTTTGGTTTCTAACCCTTGCTATAAATATTTTCCAAAACCTTTTAGGTGTACAGCCACAGGGACGTCAGACTTGACAATCTATTACAGGGAAGATTTTATGCATCACTATGGAGGTTTGCAGGACTTGCGTAGACGTATCTACCTTTCATTCCTAGTATGGGATTTCAGTTCAGTATTTCAGTTGGGCATGTTGCCCCATTCAGACTTCATTTATTTTAGTTATTTATTTTAGACTTGTAGTGGGATTTATTTACTGTTTGTTGGACTATTAGTTGGGTTTGGATTTTTAGTCGATGGTTTAGTCGGCAAGTCTGTATTTATTTATTCTATTTATTATGGTGGTTGAGATTATATTAATTGTGTGAATGTCTTAATTTAGTTTTCAGCATTTTATATCAAATTGTTTAATGAAAGATAAAAAAAATTGGCATCAACTTAATTAACCAATAGGTGGTTAGTAATTAATATAGTTTTCGACAATGATGTTAAGAATGAACCAAATGAGAAACCTCTTTTAATTTAATAAATAACTGATCACCTAGTATTTAATTAGGTGGGGTTTCACAGATGGTATCAGAGCATCAGGTTCTAGTGTCCATAGGATATGTACAGCTTACTACGATTTCAGCGTCTCATTCTATTAATTTAGAGCCTTATTTTTTGGACTGTTGCTTTTATCTTTACGTGGTTGAGCAATCATTCTTTTGCTATTAAACTTTGTATAAACTATGTACTTATACGATTCGATCTGTTTTCAGCAGGGGAAGGATTCCCGACAAGGGGATCAAGCCAAGAGGTTCAGTGTAGACTCGGTATAAGCTGTATGATCAGTGTTATTTATGAAGAATTACCCCACACACGACCTTGAATTGGCAGTGGTTGTGTTTTCTTTGAGCATATTGAGACACTATCTGTTAGGGGAGAAGTTTACATTATTCACGGATCATAAGTCACTTCATTATCTCTTCTCACAGACGAATCTGAATATAAGGCAGAGGTAGTGGCTAGAATTCATGAAGGACTACTAGTTTGATATACAATATCATCCTGATAAGGCAAACGTGGTGGCAGAAGCATTGAGTCGGAGAGCCATTGGGGAGTTAACAGAGGTCTGGAAAGCGAAATGGAGTGATCTTTGACACGATGATGAGGTTTCCAGCGCATACATGTCAGTTTTAGCTATCACTCTCGAGATTATCACGCAGATAGTGAAAGCACATGTGGAGGATCAGTACTATCGGAACAGAGTGTGCCAGTTATTAACTGAGGGTGCGAAGTCTTACTCGATCAGCTCAGAGGGAGGCCTACGTTTCAATGGGAGACTAGTTGTGCCAAAGGATGAGGACTTGAGGCATGCGGTTATAACTAAGTCTCACGGATCGAGGTTTACGGTACATCCCGATGGGGATAAGATGTACCGGGACATAATGATACAGTATTGGTGGACATAGATGAAGCGAGACATAACAGAGTTTGTCTCGAAGTGTGTTACATGTTAATTAGTTAAGGTAGAACACCAGAGGACTTCAAGGATTCTACAACCACTGGAGATTCCCGTGTGGAAGTGGGAGAGAATTTTGATGAACTCTATTATCGGAATGCTGACATCGCAGAGGGGTCACGATTCCATTTGGGTGATAGTGGATCGACTGACTAAGGTGGCCCATTTCTTTCCAGTTCGTACCGACTTTGAGACGATGCAGTATGCGCAGCTGTTTATAGCAGAGATAGTTAAGTTGCACGGGGTACCAGTCAACATTGTATCTGATAGAAATAAGATATTTGTGTCGCATTTCTGGCAGAATTTTCAGGAGGCCATTGGCACTGACTTGCAAATGAGTACCGCATATCACCCACAGACAGATGAACAGACTGAGATCGTAAATCAGATGCTAGAGGACATGTTGAGAATGTGCATCCTGGATTTTGGGGGAGGATGGGAGCGATACGTACACTACAACAAAACTTACATTTAGCTGTGATTTTCTTACCTATTAAAAAAATCGTGGCTAAATATCAAGATCTGCTACGAAATTAATTTCATGGCGAAAAACATCATCTTTAGCCACAAAAATTCAAATTTCGTTGACAATAGATCCCCAAAAGGCTGGCGCCAAACTCTTCCCGCACATGCATGTAGGGGCAAATTATTTAGCAACGAAATTAATATCATTAGCAACAAAATGATTCGTAGTAGTTAATATTTTTTTTTCCAATGAAAAATATTTCGTGGCCTAATATGTAAGTTAGTGGGCAATGACTTGTTTTGTGGCAAAAGGTAATTTTTTTTTTAACACCCATTGCACGATTTCGATCTATGCTTTCACAAACCGCTCCAAAATCGGAACAACCTTTGAGAGACATCAAACCCATGAACGTCTAAGCTTTCACAAACCCTTGTTTCAGGTACATTTTCTATTTCTCTCTCTCTGTATTCATCATCGCGAACGTACACCTGTATAAGCACAAAAAAACCCACGAACGTCTAAGATTTCTTTTGTTTCTTTTGCTAATGTTTTGACAAACCTAATCAGGTATATATTTTATGTTTTGTGTACAGGGTATTGAAATTTATGCATATATTAATGTTTTTTGTATATTGTAGCTTCTTTCCGATGGTTATTATAAAAATGTTAATTGGTGATAATGATAAATTTCAATAGAAATTAAAGAAGATTATTAACAAAATTCTTCTTTTATGTGAAGTTTTGGATGTTCAATTTTTGCATTGTTATAGAGAAGATAATATAGTTTCAGATTCTTTAGCTAATTTGTTGAATGTCGATAAATCGGGTTTGCCTTCTCTAAGAATGCAGAAAAGAGGATATATCGTGTGCATTTTGTGTTTCTTGGGTTAATAAAGGCGAGCTAAAATCATTTTTATTTTTGTTGTGTATTGAATTTTTTTGAATAACCCCCACCCCATTCATATTTCTATCCTCTTTATAGTATAATCTTGATAATATTTTGTTTATGTTAAATTTATTGGTGCATAACTATGTACTTTTATTGTTTTAGATATAGACACGAATTTTGACTTTTTAGAAAAAATTAATGTCAAATATTACTATAGTAGAGTCAAAATAATTTTTATTACTTACATTTGTAGTTATATGCCATTATTATGCTACCACCAGTTGTTTTGGATCCCCAAATTATGATACATGTTATTTTTACGAAACATTTGTAGTGTATTTAACACTTTTTGCAGAACAAGAATTTCCCTAATTTCCATGCCTATTGTATAAGCTCTATTTGACAAACATTCTTTGTTTACTCAATTATATAAATTAGTGTACTAAACCATTGTTAGGACCTATTTTTTAACAATAATAAATAATTTATTTGTTCCAATGGCTTGTACCTTCGAATTGTCTTGTGGATTATAATTTCAAGGCATTTACTACGACTTTGTTTAGTATATTACTAGATTCCACTTGTTTTAACTAATTTTTTTCTACTTCTTAACTTTCTATGCACCGCATATGTAGCGTGCCGGCCCAATAGGTAGTATATATATGTAGGAAAATTTTAGTAAGATTGACGAAAACCCTTGTTTAATTGTTAATGTTGCGTGTTGTTTTTTTATTGATTAGGGAACTTAGGTCTATGTAGTGGGAACCTAATTAGAAATGTTGTGTTTTGACTTGAAGGCTACCAATATCCTATAGTTTAATGGATATTGATTAGTGATTATGAAAAAACATAGACTATCTTATGCTCTTGAATCTTAGACAACAAAAATATTATATTAAACACTAAACTAACATTTAAAGTGTTTGATTTTTCATGTGAACTAGATGGATAAGAGTTGGATGCACGAAACAATTGATTTTGTGAAAATTATGTCTTGGGTGTTAGATCATTTATTCTATTTGTGAAGGATCTAGGTGCCCTTGTTGCAATTGTCTTAACATCGATCTCAGAAATATTGATGAAGTAGAAGATCATCTTTTCTTAAAAGGTATTTATACCACCTACACCCAATGGACATATCATGGGGAATCTTCTAATGATATAGTTCATGATGATGTCAATGATGACAATGATATAGCAGGTGTAAGTCGTGACAATACAGGGCTGGTGTAAGTCGTGACAATACAGGGCTGGTGTAACTCGTGACAATACAGGCCTCTATAGCAGGTGTAAGTCGTGTCACTCCACAAGCCATGCAGCAACACGTTTTAAGGATGAAAATCTAGGCAGATTCGGCCCTTTCCTGTGAAGCTACTGCTATACTTGATTCGGTATTAATTATTTAACTAATCATGTTGTTATTGGTATACTAGAATTGCAATTAAAGGGCATTAATGTTAATATATGTATGTTTTGTTACACTATTACATTGTTACACTGTTACATCGTTTCATTTGATCAGTTATTGATTGATTATAAAATTTCAGGAAAAATTCGACATTAATTTGGATGATCATGCAAAGCAGTGTTTGGAAGAGCTAATGAAAGGAAAAAGTAGGAGTCAACGGAGCAAGCTTCGTGAAGTGTATAAAAAATATGGATCAGCAGAGGAGGCTCGAGAAAATGTCCCTACTAATATGACCAAGGATAATTGGCTTAGTCTATGCGATCTTTATGAAAGTCCAAGATATCAGGTTTGAATTATCGTTGATGTTGTAACTTGTAAATATTTTTTTTATTAAACTATGCATACTTATGATGTTTGAAAAATTACTGCAGAGACAATGTATTGTAAATCAGAATAACAAATCTAAACAAATTGTAAATCATAATCAAGGGTCAAAAGCATTTGTGGTTGTTCGTCATGAATTGGTAATAAATCAACTTGTTTGGGTGTATCAATTGAGAATTTTATTTTACAAGTATAATTATTAATTATTTGTTGTTTAATAGCGGAGTAAAGAGGCGGACGGTCAAGAGCCGAATAGGATCAAGTTTTATAAAGAAACACATTGTAAAGATTAAAAGTGGACATCGACTGAAGCCGAAACGCTCTATGTAAGTCTTATTAATTTTATTTTGAATTTATCCCGTTGTTACTGAATTACAAACCAACAAACACTTCTAGTTTGTAATTTCTTTGGTACTCTTATCTTTGGTTTAAAAATTACACATACGGCATTATGCTTTACTATTTTAAAATTATTTTGTCTTTAATTGGCTTAAAAATTGTAGACATCTTAACAGTTTTGCCAAATTTGTAATCCTTTTTCTTCTATTTTGTTTACAGAATGAGATCAAATGCCTTGAATCTGAATCAATATCTGAGGATTAGGGATGGCAACGGGTTGGTTCGGGGTCGGGTTTTAACTCCCCATCCCCGTTATAAAAACCATTCCCCATCCCCGCCCCGTTCCCCGTTATAACGGGTTCGGGGATCCCCGTCCCCGTTTAAAACGGGTATCGGGTTCCCCGCGGGGAACCCATTTCTTTTTTTTTTAATATAAAAAATTGCATTATTTTCAAAATAACAAATCAACATAACATACCAATTTATAGCAACAAATCTAACAAATCTTATATTAAACAAATCTGTAGGTTATTCGATAACACAAATATTAAACACAAATAGTAGTCGATAACACTGTTAAGAAAAGAAAATTCATGTGGGTGACACACAAGGCTGGGAGGCAAGGGCATGTCATCAACGTTTTCTCCAATCAATGATTTTACATGCTCTCTAAACAAATCTTAAATATTTTCTTAGATCGCACAGGGTCTCAACAAATCTTACACAAATAATAGTAAAAAACAGGAGAGAGAGAGAGAGCTTACACAGCGGTCGCACAGGTGATTGCAGTGTAGGAGCTTACACAGTGGTCGCACAGGAGAGGGAGAGCTTACATAGTGGTCGCACGCCTGCGTGGGAGGCATGGGAGGTGTGGGAGGCAGCGTTGGCACCGGCGTGGGAGGCGTAGCGTGGCAGCGTGGGAGATGAGGCAGGGAGGAGGTTGTGGGAGATGAGATGAGGACGAGGTCGGCGTGGATATGAAATGAAAAAAGGGAACTAGGGTTGTTTTAAACAAGGTATATCTTATATATTTATTATAATATAAAAATATATATTTTATTATATCTTAATAAATCGGGTATCCCCGTGGAGTCCCGAGCCTATACCCGAAACCGACCCGAAATTTTTCGGGGATTTTTTTAACTCCCCGATCCCCGAATTTTCGGGGATTTTTTTTCGGGTATCCACGGGGACCCGAATTTCCGGGGAAAATTGCCATCCCTACTGAGGATGGTACCATGATGAGCTCAGACGAGATAGCAGATAAAGTTCTTGGCACAAGACCAAGATATATTAATGGTCTTGGGTATGGTCCCAAAAGAAAGGATTCAAGAATTAATATATTGCGATTGAGGAATGCCGAATTGGAAAAGGCACTTGAGAAGTCTATGAAAGTTCAAGAAGATTTGATGGAGCGTTTACAAGCTCGTGAGGTAGAGGCAACGATTCAAAGAGAAGAGTCAGTGGCACAAAAGGCCGATATGGAGAATCAACGTGCAATGCTAGAGTCTATTCTAGCTCGACAAGCGGAGTCTGATAAGTTGATTAAGTCGTTGATCGCATCACGTTCCTCATCTTCCAAACGATGGTAATCTAGACATCCTTTAGTTTTGTTACTCGTATGCTTTTAAAATGTTCACATTCGTAATCGATTATTATCTCTTTAATTATCAACTTTCGCTCATCGTTATAACTTTTTCATGATAAAGACGAATCAATTCCCACTTTATTTTAGCTAATGATATTTTATTCTCTTAATTGCAGATTTGATATGACAAGAAACTATTTTTTAGGCGCCATGAACTTTTAACATTTGCAAATGGAATCGGAGACTTCTAAGTCCTTTAACTAGTATAAGTTATTTTTTTGCACCATGGATATTTGCCGAGGATCAAATGTGGGACTTCTACGTCCTGTAACTAGTGTTTAGTTGACTTGACAACGTATGTGTATGTTACTTAATGGGGATTTTATTTATGATAATTTAGTTATTTTGTGGATTTTAACGAATGTGTTTTTTTATGGCAATTTGTTTAAATTTCGTGGTATACATTAATTTATCAAATTCAAAATAAAAAAATATATATTTGAAAACATTCCGTTATCAAAATAAATGTTTTAGTAGTTAAATATGCAATTGATAAATAAAAGTGCGGCTTAGTTATTATTGAAAAATTAATGATTAAGAATCATTCTTCAACAATAAAATTTCGTAGCTAATAGATCTTGAGAGAGGGTACAATTTTTGTAGCTAAAAGCTTCTAATGATTAGTTTTCTTGTAGAATTGGCAACGAAATGCAAACATTCAGCAATGAGATGTTGAACAATTAGGTACAAAAAAATTTAAAATTCCGTACCTAAAAGTTTCTAACACACTAGTTTCCTTACAGAATTGGCAACGAAATTAAGATATTTAGCAATGAAATGTCAGACTATTTTCTACGCAAACAAATTGTAGCCTAAATATGATAATTATCCACGAAAATAATTTTGTGGCAAATGACCGAAACAATTGGCAACGTGTGACAACCCGCTCAAAATAATAACGGGTGGCCAGCCCTATACTACATTAAATCAGGTATCTCAGATGGCACAATCTCAACATCAACTGACAATACTAAATAATATAAGGCTAACTACCCGAAATCATTAAAAGTAGATTGTCAAAAAATTTAAATTTTCATTTAACAACAACAACAAAACGAACTTTACAACCATAACCAACAATACACATCTAACTATGATGAGAGAATAAGTGCAAACTCCAATATATACAAGAGTGCAATATAATGTACAAATAAAATACCCGAATATGCTGTCGGGTAACAGACAATACAAATCTGAGAAATGAAATATGAAAGTGTTAATCTACAACACTTGAATACTAACTCAATATACAAACTGAATCCTAATCTAGATATACAAAGATAGGAATAGACTAAAACAAAGTGTCGCAACAATCCGCTACTGCCACAGCACCACGAACACTGGATGGATGAATATCAATGGCGTCCTTGCGGAGGAACACCTAAAGTAATACAATATATACATGGAGGAGAAAATATAAATGGGTCAGATCCCGAGTTGAAAATATTTTATAGCAAGTGTATTAAAATGCATAATAATTACAAATGCATTATTACATGATTTAATGGAATCGAACTCTCCATAAATAATCCAACTCACCTCTCCACGAAAGCGTGCACTAAACGTATGCACGTCATCTCCAAATGGATGCCCAATTTTATTTAGGTAAAAGAATCTAACTAAACCCAAATGAAATATTAAATGTGAATCATCTAATCTATCTCCAATTCTACACTTATCTGAATTCCATCTAAATCATATACTTTAATTTAAATGTTATAGTTGTCTTTATATTTGTTCACTTGTTGAACATATAAAGTTGTACAATCATCCTCATAACCACATCATCACAATACATCAACATTCTCAATTACTAGAATTTTATATTCTAGTGATGCCCTTATTTGGCATATAAACATATATATATATATATATATATATATATAATATATTATTATTGAGTTATTAGCGTCAAGAGTTAAGGACTAAACTCCTCCCGATTCTCAACACGGCACTGCATTTCGTGCGTGGGACGTCTCGCCGAGGAGAAATCCAAACAAGGAACCCCCCCGTTACACTACTCCTGACCGTATTGATCCTCGAGGCTCATTATGCCCTCAATGCATGATGCATGTAACACAAATTATTATCCAATTTTAATTAATTAAATATTCCCAATTCTCAACAGTACTCGGCGTTTCATGCGTGGGACGTCTCGCCGAAGTGAAATCCAAACAAGGACCCCCCCCCCCCCCGTTACACTACTCCTGGCGCTGTCGATTGTCGGGATAGGTGATATATATAAGTATGAGCATTAAGGACTAACTTCTCCCCAATTTCCAACATTACACTGCGGTTCGTGCGTGGGACGTCTCGCCGAGGCAAAATCCAAACAAGGAACCCCCCCGATACACTAATCCTGGCAATGTAGGTCGTTGAGGTCCATTATGCCCTCGATACCCAAGTACAAGCACAAGCAATAATAACCATCCAACCGAGCTATAACTCGAAGAACGCAGGCTCACATGCTATCATCTTCCAGTTGCCCATACCTCGTAGCAAACTGGGGCTACCTAGTGGGGTTCAACGGCACCCACCTCGTGATAAACTCACGCACACAACGTCCCGGGAAGCGGTCATAGCTCCTAACCGGCAGGTGAGAGCGACACATACCCACGACCTCTCACCCCCAAAATAATAAATATATATGTCATATGTTGACCACCATGAACGACTATGACCTGGGGAATATCTACACACTGTTCATCGAGCCAGGGTGCTCACCCTCAACGCACGTAATTTCCCAATGATAGCAAGGAGAGGGTATGCCTAACCATGTATATATACCATCATATAGGGTATACATACATCCCACATAATAAAGATATACCATCATATAAGGTATACCTGCCACATCATTTTCATTTCCATTATACGCTCTTCGGCGCAATAGATTTAATGTCATTGTTTAGTATATTTCCCTCTCTTGAAATACTATTCGTCATATCTCACACAACTTCCCCACTTAGTATACACGATACTATTTCTCGCTTGAAGCTCACATGTCGCTTCTAATTATAAATTGTCTCTCAATTCTTTTAAGTTAAGGATATTCTTTATCCTAATGAACCTCAATTTACATTTGTAATTCTCCATCCATAATAGGGTTCAATTCATTTTATGAACCTTCAAAGTTGTCCCATTTGGGATTGGATCCTAAGACCCGGTATTTCTAAAATTATTCTCATCCTTTCATATGAATTGTAATTATTAACTCCAAGTAGAATCTCCAAATCAAGGTGGGCTTCCCCACTTAGAAAATACCAAAATATCTAATCGGTATCCTCAAATTTAGTCAATATGACTCCAATAAATTCTTATAAGGGAAACTCTCTAAAAGTCTTCAAAACATACTCCAAATAACTCCTATAGAGGTTGCCAATTGATAACCTCGAACAAAACGGGATGAAATTCTCCCTAGAAAAACTTTCCTCGAAAAGCCCTGTTTCCGAATCGATTCGGGCCAATTCCGAATCGATTCGGCCCTGCGAATCGATTCGGCCAGGAAGGCGAATCGATTCGGGTCATCAGACCTGGGACTCTGTCTCAAGCCAAATCGATTCGGCTAGGGCTCGAATCGATTCGGTCACTCAGACCTAGGCACCTGCATATTTCCGAATCGATTCGATAGGAGGCCGAACCGATTCGGCCCTTTAGAAACCTCGAAAATGGCTACTTTTTGTAAGCCTAAAATACCCAAAATTCATTTGAATCATTTTCTCTCCATTTCTCTTCAACCCAATTTCATATATAAAATCAATAATCATCCTAGAAACTATATAAACTAATTTCTAACCTCAAATATATTTATACACTATAAATCTAAGGTTTTCCCAAAAAGTTAGGTTTTATCAAACTAAACCTAAAACCCATAAATTTCATCCACAAATCATGCAATAAATGGTACACAACAATTATTTAGCAAGTTTAATCACTTGCCTCGGGTTCGTAGGGTCTGAATCCGCCTTGAGATCGCGTATTGGCCGAAAATCTCCACTTTTTCTCTCTTTTCTCCTTCTTTTTCTTCTTCTCTCTTCTTCTCTCTTTCTTTCTTTCTATTTCTCTTTGTCTCTAAGGAGACTAAATCTCCCATAGGCTTAATAAGCCTATTCTCCCAAGATACACATCTTTAAATGATAATACACACTTTAAATGACCCGGTAACTTTAATTCGAGTCAAACGGTCCTAATTTATTTCAAAACCTAAATAGACCCCAAGTACAGTCATTTCGACTTTCTCGACCCTTTCGGAAACAATGGTACCCTCAGAATCGCCATTCGACACACTTTCTAACGACTCCAAATGTTTGACCTCAATTGCCAATTTAATAATTCTCCAAATAAAATCATATTTATTTTTCCCAAAATAAATAATTCATCGTCTCCAAGACCTCGGGTTGTTACACAACGAAAGTTAATTTCGTGGCCAAATACATTTAGCAATAGGCCTTTGGCCACGAACTTGTTACGAAATAATTTTCGTTGCAAAAAACTATCAGCAACGAAATATGAACATTTTGCTACGAAATAATTCGCAGCTAAATGTGAGAATTGTTGTAGTGGTATAGTTTGCGTATAACAACTCTTACCAAGTTACTATCAGCATGGCACCATTTGAGTCACTTTATGGGATACCTTATCATTCGCCCACTTGTCGGTTAGAGGTGGGGCATAACAAGTTATTGGGACCAAAGATGATATAGGAGATGACTGCCAAGATTGAGCTAATTTGGGGACGTATTCGAATAACTCAGGACTGACAGAAGAGTTAAGACGATGCAGACCAAAAGCATGCAGAGTTAGAGGTTGGAGACCAAGTCTTGGTATGTGTGTCTCTTATGACGGGGGTTATGAGGTTCGGTATAAAGGGAAATCTAGCGCCGATATATATGGACCTTCCTGATTATTGAGAGAGTGGGACCAGTGGCATATAGACTGGATTTACCGGAGCATCTTTAGCGGATATACGACGTATTCCATGTGGCATCGCTAAAGAAATACAAGAGGAGCGAGAGAGATTTCTGCCACGTTCCCCTCGAGGAGATTGATTTGCATCCAGATTTATCGTATGAGGAGAGACCCATGGCTATTCTGGATCGTAGTGAGCGAAAGTTGCGATCTAAGGTGGTACCATTTGTAAGAGTTCAGTGGGGACACCACAATGTTAACGAGTCTACATGAGAGCGGGAGGAGGACATGAGAGAGCAGTATCCAGAGTTATTCATCGCAGGTATGACCTAATTTTGGGGATAAAATTCCCTGTAAGGGGGAAGTCTGTAATACCCCGTATTTCTGGGTATGTGGAATTTAATTAATTCGATAAATTATTCATTTTATTTTAAATTACATGAGTGAAGTAATTTAATTGAATTAAATTAAAAATGTGGTTATTAAATATTAATCAAGAGAAAGAGATAATGATTAATATTATGTGTAAAATTTACTAAGTGAATAATAAATGATTTATACAAATTATTATGCGTTATAGCGAGTGAAATTGGTGTAATTGAATTTATCTCAACCGGGAGTCGCGTGTAGACTAAATTGCAACACCTTAAATCTTTGACTTACTTGAGTCTATATTATTTAGGCGTTTCAACTAATTTGGATATTGTGTCAAAACATATTTTTAGTCCGAGACTATTCCATGGTACATCATTCAACATTACTCGACCATTCAAGATACGTCGACTCAACTCAACGTACATATCCGAGTAAAGGTATTCACGTGTGAATGCACATTTCCAATTGCACTTAACACACATTAGGCACTCATGCATATATTGATGATATTATTGAGTGTGACTAATATATTTTGTCTAAAAGTGAAATTAGATTATTTTTGCTAAAAATAATTTTGGGAATTATTGATAATGTGAATTGATTTTTGTTAAAAAAAATTATGTTTACTAAATTGACATTTTCGGCCCTTAACTGTTGTGATTAGAAGTAGTGTGCCTTTATCCATTAGACTTGATCGCACCTAAATGAGTTTTTATACCTGTTGGTTATTTATATGGTGTACCCGAGATACACGATAGTATACATGTTAATTGTTTTGCCTTAAGTAGGCTAGCTTTCCTTTTAGTTTATAGGTTTATATTTTCAAATTTGTTTCCTTGATTTGACCTGGTTTAGATTTTCGGCCATAGTCCCCTTAGCGGTTAATAGGTACACGTACAGTTAGACTTTTATAATTGTTAGTTAATAGGTTTGGCTCTTACCTACTAAGAGATTTAGTTGTACCAAAATTTGCCTTTACCTGTTAGGAGCTCATTTCAATAGTCACAGGAACAATATAGGTTTATTTTTTTTAAACCTTAGCTGATTTCGACTTTACATATTTTAAGCAGCCTAAACCGTATACATGTTGCGTTAGGCCCCATGCCATAGCGGTTGGACGAAAAGACCTTTTAGACTTCATGACTGTACCTGGTGCCATCTTAGCTTTAGATATCAATTTGTCACTTAGGTTTATTTTTAAACCATTAGTTCATTTAATGCCATACCTATTACACGCTAGTGGCCAAATGGACCTGTAACGTTAGGATGCTTAGCTGTCTTGATCTGAATCAAGTAGACCAGCTTTGACTGTATGGTAGTGAGTTGATTAGCCTATGAGATGCGTCCAGCAATACACATTTCGGTTGTATCTTTTAACCATCAGTTGGTGTAAGGACATATTTTCATAGGTCCGTTATCAATTTATTATGTCATATACTGCTACACCGTCGAAGTGCATTCAAGAGCCATCTACATCAAAGACGGATCCGAATTACTCAAGTTCCTCATCATTCAAGACTCCACGAAGTCTACTTTGGTAAGGTTATATTTTAAATACCTTAACTTTTCACTTAGATCTTTTGGGATATTTTTATAAAATATTTCCTAAGTGTTGGAGCGGAATTTTTCGTCAAAATTTAAGAATGAGTATTTTTTCTAAGTGTTGAAACGGACATTAAAATAATATTTTTTTTTCGCAACAGTCGTTCGCGCGAGATGGCATCTCGCGCGATCTAGTTCGAACGACAGTTGTCCTTCATTCGAGCAACATGCTGATCTCGTTCGAACGAGCTCTGTTTTCGAGGCGACGCGATTTTCTATAAAATCTCATTATGTGGTTTCGTTTTTCTTAAGAAGTCCCAGCGTTTTACAGAACATAAAAACTGCGAAAGCAGAATTCTTTAGGCTTCTTCCTTTCGGAGTTTAATCCCTTTTTTGGCTTTCAATTCACAAAACTCCCATATGCTTTAGTGAATTGTTTTGGTGTTTCATGAACACAATTTTGCTTGTGTTCAACGTTTGTGGAGAAGGGATCTCCATATTTTGATTGATGGATACCGAGCGTAGTCATTCTGCGTGTGGACGAGCCGAAGACGACGAACCGACGCCTGGAGGGTATTTCACTGTCTCTCGTATCTTTGAAGATTTGCTGAAGGCACCGTGCATTACTGTAAGGACATAAATTTCCAATTGAGTCCCTGTATTGTTTTGACTTAATTCCGTGAACAAAACTGTGTTTGTAATATGTCATAGGGAGTATTTTATTTTGTCATGATCCCACTTGGTCTATGACGTATTGAAGAAATTGAAGACGTTGTGACAAAGCTTCAAAGATTTAATCATGCCGATGTTTATTTAGTGCAAGTTTAATCGTCTTCAAAGTTAATTTCATTCCGAGATCACTCAGGTATGAATGCGTATAATTAATGGTGCTCGGAATTATTTTATAAAAGATAAGGATGTAATTTTTATAAAGAAAAATATTTTTAAATGTTTTAAAAGTGTTTTAATGGTTTAAACTTCGTTTTATGATGATAAGCTCGAAATAGAGTTTGACTAATTTGTATCTCTTTGTTAAGAAACGTTTTTATCTGAAAGGCAAAGAAAGTCAAACTTTCGCGAGGTCGCTCGAACGACATTGGATCTCGTTCGAATGAAATACAATGTCGCGCGAACGACATGCTTAAGTCGTTCGAATGACACGTTTTTTGAGGTAACGTTTAAATCCTATTTAAACTGTGTTTGCATCATAATTTCGTAAGTGTGCTTTCTGGAAAAAAGTTTTACGAACCAGAACCTTGTTTGCACATGTTTTCTAAGGTTTAAAAGTCTTAACACATCCTTAGAGTTTGCAAAGATCCGAGATATCAGTCTTATATGTTCAGGTGATCTTGCTGCACCAAAAGTTATTTGTTCTACACATTGAACACAAAGGGTTTTGCAGTGAATAAGCGACGAACATCTTGTTCGACATCGTAGACGTATCAAAGCCATATCGGTGGACACCGAGACATACGTGGAGGCGTGTGTTGTGGACAGAGATCGTGGAAGATGGAAATTCTGTGTGGGCACTATTGAAGAATGGTTGAAGATCAGAAGGAGCGTCAAGACCCGTGGGGATCGAGTCTTAGTGTAAGGCTAATCTGTCTTTGTAAAACCATTGTTCATAGTGATTGTCTAGCTTGGGCCGTCCGAGGTTGTTTTCCCGTTTTGGGTTTTTTCCTCGTACATTCGGCATTGTGAGTATTCTTTACTTTTCTTTACTTGCTTTAATCACTAGATGCATGTTTAGGATTAATCAAGATAAAATTAGTTTAAAGTAAGAATTGGGATTTCACAACTTGGTTTGGTGCATAATTAAAAGTTGGATCTTTTTTGGAAGAAAAAATGGTTTTATTGAAACACACACATATCGGGCCACTCACGCTTCACAAATTGGTATCAGAGCGGGTTACGCTAATTTATTGCGTGATCCTGATTTTTCTAGGACTTACTTTCTGGTACAATTTGACCACTCACGTTCCACAAATTGGTATCAGAGCTAGAAAACATATTTTATTTGTTTTGTGATCCCGTGTGTTTGATTAACCTCTCCTGTGTTTGTTTTCTCTCGATGGATTCTCTAAGCTTTGACGATTTATATCGTTTGAATTTAAAGTTTGCAAAACATATTGAAGTTTTGGAAAAAGAAAATTCCGGTTTTAAAAATAAGATTGAATATTTGCAAAGCTTTCAAATTCAAAGAGATATTTGTCGTGAGCACTTTAGTTCCTTGTCTAAAGATTTTAATATATTAAAATTGGGCAAAAAGGAGAGTGATGATAGAGTCCTCGTTTTAGAAAAATAGTTAGAGGATTTGAGAAATTCTTGTGTTTGTGCCGTTGAGGAAAATATTTCAATCAATGATTTTGTGGCACGAGAAAAGGCTCTTAGGGATAAGTTTGCTCACATTGAGGGGGAGCGAGATAACCTTCTAGGGGTAATTGAAAATTTAAATAAGGAGTCCCGAAAGTTTGAGGAGTCTAATCGTTTGCTTGAGTCAAAAGTTTTGAAGTTAAAAAATGACTTAAATGACTCGAGTAGTGATGGTAGCGGCTTATCTTGTTCTATTGGTTCGATTGTAAAAACCAAAACCATAGTTTGTTTTAGAGCGTCAACCACATCCGAGGGTATTAGAAAAGGTCAACCTAAAGGTCCCGTTCCTCGTCGTATTTTCACTCGTCCGCATGGTGGTAGGAAAGGTCACCTTAGGAGTTTTTGTTTTGATCTTAGAAAAGACTCTAGGAAGATTAAAAGTAGTGTCCCATTGGTTCCCAAAACCCATTTTGTTAGGTGTACACCTGTTTGGGTTAGGAAATCCATGTTGGAGATGTTAAATGCTTCTTTGGTTGATTCTCACATGCATGCACATGATTCATCTCTTGCTATTTCTTATGGATAGTAGCTTGCATGTTTTGTCATACGCTAGCCCTTTCATCATGATCTATAAGTTGCTAGTGTTATGACATGTTTATCTCTTTGTATTTTACTTTTCACTTGTTTGAGACTTATTTGAAAAATACAAAAAGATTTTGTTTTTGAAGAAAACTTTTGAAAAACCGAAAATAGTTTTGTTTTCTTATTGGTATGTTTTTGTTTTTTTGAGTTTACTTGTTTGATATGGCCTATTGGTGTGCTTGGACCCCCCCATCGTTTCATTATCCATGTGGCTAGGACATTTGGTCATTATTATCGATGCTTAGAATAATCTTAACCATTGTTTATATGGGGTTTTTTCGAAGTTGATATGCATCTTGATTCGACTTTGTATATATGCCAACATTGCACACATGCACGAGTTTATATGGATGTTTGACTTCTCTTGCATATTTGAATTTGGTGAGGTGTTCTTATCTAAATCTTGTCATCTATGTGTAAGTAAAATTAAGGAGAAGTGTGCATGTAATAACCGTTTACTGTGAGGATTTGAATTAAAAAAAAGATGAGTGATTCACGGGAAAGGGCTGCGAGAGTTCAAAATTAACTCGTCGTGAAAGCCACCGTTTAAAAGAGCCCAAAAAGAAAATGCAAAATGCTAAGAAAAGGGCCAATAAGATTTTCTCTAAGTTGAGAATGCTAGAAACCTCAAAAGAACTTGGAAAAGTATGTTTATATGAGGGTGTTTGGTTGGAGAAAATTTAAACGGGTTTGCACATCTAATCCTAATGTTGAAACATTGCAATTTGACGCTATTGTTTGTAGAATCGTCAAAATTCTGGATTTGTGTGCATGTAGTATGTTTAGTTCATTAAGCTCACACTTTAATTGTCATCTGGTTATGATAAAGTTTGATGATTTATCGTTATCAATTAGAGCTTCTTGATCGTTTCGATGTGTTGGAATTATGACTCATTTGTTGTAGTTTCACGTCCATTCATTCCATGCCCATGTTTAAGCACATCGGTACTATGTTTGCATGTAACTCACATTTTTAGTTTTTATGAGTTTTTACGTTTTGTGCAAAAAGCCTACTGTTTTAGTACTGTTTTGCTTCTGTCAGTCCCTTCCTGGAATTTTTTTGTGGAAATTTTTTCACTGGGCAATACTTTATAATATTTCTGGGAAATTGGGAAATTTTGGCAGGTCGCGTGAAGTCGTTCTAACGACATTGCATCTCGCGTGAACGACTTCTGTCTTCGTTCGAGCGACTTCCTCATCTCGTTTGAGCGAAGTCCCTGGCTCGTTCGAACGACAGGGTGAAAAATGGCTTCTTATTGGTTTGTAGTCCTCAGGTTCATTTTGGTATTTTTTTTGGTACTGCGGGAAGCATTTCTGGACTGCTTGGTTTATATGCAGGTTCTTTATGTTCCAAATTGGTATTTTGCATATATGTCCGTTTATCACACTTGATTTGATTCGTATACTCTTTGTGTGATTCCTGGTTTACTAGCTACTGATTTGTCATTGCATGATCTTTTTTAGCTGGTTGTTTCATGTTTATCTAGCGGTTTTGATTTTTCACAATTGGTATCAACTTGATTCTATTTGGTATCACATTCTCATGCTAGATATTTCATATTGGTTTATCTTTTCACCGGATTGTCTATTCGAGACAAAAAGGGGGAGAGAGGTATGTGATGTAGGGGGAGATTTGTTGAGCGCTTATATTTATATTTGTTTCAAATTGGTAACAAATTTGTATCAAATAATTTCTCACATGTTTCAAATGATATGCTTTTATTAAATATATAAATTGGTTTCATTTGTTCCTCCATAATTCACTGGGTATCTGTTTGTCTGTTTCATGTGTGTAGGTGTGCTTTAGCGATTCGAGATTTTAAGTCTACATTACATTCAGACAGTTCATGATTGTCGGTGCTACATATACTAGTCCGTGTCCTGTATCTTTTGATTTTGGGTTTATGGGATGGAATTTAGGCATAATACGGCTTGACGGCCCGGTTAGGCATTTCACTAGTTTAGTTTTGTCCCGGAATAGTCAAAGGGGCAGATTTGTAAGGACATAAATTTCCAATTGAGTCCCTGCATTGTTTTGACTTAATTCCTTGAATAAAACTGTGTTTGTAATATGTCATAGGGAGTATTTTATTTTGTCACGATCCCACTTGGTCTATGACGTATTGAAGAAATTTAAGACGTTGCGACAAAGCTTCAAAGATTTAATCATGCCGATGTTTATTTGGTGCAAGTTTAATCGTCTTCAAAGTTAATTTCATTCCGAGATCACTCAGGTATGAATGCGTATAATTAATAGTGCTCGGAATTAGTTTATAAAAGATAAGGATGTAATTTTTATAAAGAAAAATGTTTTTAAATGTTTTAAAAGTGTTTTAATGGTTTAAACTTCGTTTTATGATGATAAGCTCGAAATAGAGTTTGACTAATTTGTATCTCTTTGTTAAGAAACGTTTTTATCTGAAAGGCAAAGAAAGTCAAACTTTCGCGAGGTCGCTCGAACGACATTGGATCTCGTTCGAACGAGATACAATGTCGCGCGAACGACATGCTTAAGTCCTTCGAATGACACGTTTTTCGAGGCAGCATTTAAATCCTATTTAAACAGTGTTTGCATCATAATTTCGTAAGTGTGCTTTCTGGAAAAAAGTTTTACGAACCAGAACCTTGTTTGCACATGTTTTCTAAGGTTTAAAAGTCTTAACACATCCTTAGAGTTTGCAAAGATCCGAGATATCAGTCTTATATGTTTAGGTGATCTTGTTGCACCAAAAGTTGTTTGTTCTACACATTGAACACAAAGGGTTTTGCGGTGAAGAAGCGACGAACATCTTGTTCGACATCATAGACGAATCAAAGCCATATCGGTGGACACCGAGACATACGTGGAGGCGTGTGTTGTGGACAGAGATCGTGGAAGACGAAAATTATGCGTGGGCACTATTGAAGAACGGTTGAAGATCAGAAGGAGCGTCAAGACCCGTGGGGATCGAGTCTTAGTGTAAGGCTAATCTGTCTTTGTAAAATCATTGTTCATAGTGATTGTCTGGCTTGGGCCGTCCGAGGTTGTTTTCTCGTTTTGGGTTTTTTCCTCGTACATCCAGCGTTGTGAGTATCCTTTACTTTTCTTTACTTGCTTTAATCACTAGATGCATATTTAGGATTAATCAAGATAAAATTAGTTTAAAGTAAGAATTGGGATTTCAGAACTTGGTTTGGTGCATAATTAAAAGTTGGATCTTTTTTCGAAGAAAATTTGGTTTTATTGAAACACACACATATCGGGCCACTCACGCTTCACAATTACACACTTGTGGGCGATTATCAGGTTGTATGTAAGTCAAAGGTCTTGTGAATTCTTCAAAGTGTTTATAAACGATTTTACCCGAAAGGTTTTTTTTCCTGAAATGGTCGTCTTTATTTTTCATGCATGGGTTGAATTATTTATGATGTTTAGATGCATGTATAGCGGTTGAATTAAGTTTGTTTAAAAATATACTCTAATTAAATAAGTGTACCAAATTAGAAATTTATGAATTTAATCAATTATCACACAGTCACGTTTTACAAATTGGTATCAGAGCGGGTTGCGCTAATTTATTGCGTATTCCTATTTTTCTGCAAAATCGTATGATATTGATTTTTTTAAATCAGTTTGTGAAAAATCGCAATTTTTCCAGTGGAGCACTTCTATAATCAGATGCCTATTTTTTATGGGTCTAATTATGCCATTGGAAAGTTCGTATGAAATCTAGTTTAAAAGCCATTGACGAGCGTGTTTGGTACCTTTGCGAAAATGGGTGGACTCCTCCCACGGTCACCGTTGATAATATCACCTCTTTAAAACCCATGTCAGCCTGGACTGAAGATGATCATAAAATGTCTAAATTTAATTCACATGGTTTGAGTGCTATTTCTGGAGCTATCACTCCTTATGAGTTTCGCTGAATTATAACGTACACCACGTCTAAAGAGGCATGGGATATTTTGAAATTGACACATGAGGGTACGAACGCGGTTAAAGAATCTAAGTTACAAAATTTGGCCACCCAATTTGAGACTATCACCATGTCTGAGTCTGAATGCTTTGATGATTTTTATGCACATTTGTTGGACATTTTTAACACTAGTTTTAATTTGGGTGAGGTGATTGATAACACGCGTGTCGTTAAAAAGATTTTGAGATCTCTTCCAAAACGTTTTATTCCTAAAGTCACTATTTTGAACTCCTTCGGAAATTTGAAATCACTTAAGTTGGAAGAACTAGTAGGAGATCTTCAAACCTATGAGATTGACATGTTTCCCAAAACCATTAAGGCTAAGGATAATGGTGTTGCTTTAAAGACTCATTTTAAGAAAAAGAAAGAAAAGGTTTATGAGTCTGATTCTGAGGAAGATTTTGATATGGCCTTGTTTGCGAAAAAAATTAAAAAGTTTCTCAAAATGAATAAAGAAAATTCTTCCAATAAAAAGAGATCTTTTGAGTCAAATAAAAAGAAAGTGGAGGCCAAAGATAGTGACAAGGAGGATGAGATCAGGTGCTTCGAGTGTGAGGGCAATGGGCACATAGCTAAAGAGTGTCCTACGAGGATAAGGAGAAAGGGGAAAGAGACTGCTATGCCCGCCACTCTTAGTGATGATGAGGGTGATGAGGGAGATGAGTCCTATAAAGGTATATCACATGGGATGGTTGTCGCTTTTTCTAGTCGTGTGAGCACACCCACTTCGTCTCACGAGAGTGCACACGAGAGCAACGATAGTGATTTGTGTTCTTCGAGTGAGGAAGAAAGTGAGGAGGAGAGTGGAGATGAAAGTGATCTCCAAAAATCCTTTAGAGATTTGTACACCGAGACCTTGAAAACAAAGAAGTATAATAGAGATTTAGGTCGTCGGGTTTTAGATTTGGAGAGAGAGAATGAGGTTTTAAGAAAGGAGAAGTGTGATTTGACCAACACGTTGTCTAGTCTGAAAACACGTGTATCCCAACTCGAGAGTGATCTAGAACGTCCTAGGGAGGTCAAAGTCAATTTTGGGAATGCACCTAAGAAGGTTGAAAAGGTGGTTCTTAAGGGTAAAGGTGAGAAGTTAGGAATAAGTCATGACGGTGCTTCTACTTCCCAATTAGCACCCGAGTCGGTTTCCACTTTAGTCTTAGATTCACGTGAGTCTCACCCTAACCCACCTAGGCGTCCCATTCCTATTAGGAGAGTGCGTCCTAGAGTTTTTTAGAGAAGTGTTCCTAGGCCTATTTATGTTTGTTCATATTGCAAGAGGAGAGGTCACCTTAAGAAATTTTGTTTTAAGTTGGGTTATGTGTCACATTATGCTTCTACACGTGTTTCTGACACACATGCACCCACACATGATACTTTACATGCTCCCGGAGACTACATGAGAGAGTTTGCACATTTAGGTGAGCAAGTTAAGTTTTTGGTCAAAACTTCACAAGATTTTATGGAGGTTTTTCATAAGTCGGCACCACCTTTGGAAAATCCCTCCGCACCTAACGATTGAGGTTTGTGTGGTTTACTAGCATATGATGATTTTCATGATGTCATTATTTGCCTATTGCTAGTATGTATCATTTTTTTATAGATTTTTTCTTTTGGAAAAATTTTAAAAAATACAAAAAGATTTTATTTTAAATTTTTTTTGAAAAATCCAAAAAGATTTTTGTATTTTGTTTGCACCGTTTATGGATGGACACTTAGGATGATCAAGTCACAACATCATTCCATTTTTTCATTTGACTATTTGATAGTGTTTTGAGACAATAGATCAATTCATCCACGTGCTTTATAATGTTTGGAGTCATTAAGATGTATTTAAGATTTACTTCCTACATGTTTGACTCATAATTTTCTTTATTGCACACGTGCACGAATTTGTTTGATTATTGTGCTTGTCTTATCAAATGTTGGTTAAGTATTTTCACTTCAATCCTGTCCTTTAAAGCAAACCAAGCGCGATTAATTTTGATAAGGAAATTGTGCATATAAGAACCATTTTGTGAGTTTGTGTTCATTATTTGAAAACGGGGAAGGGCTGCGAAAGGTTCATTTGGCCTTTGCGAATACTAAGCCACCGTTTAAATTGGACCTAAAAAATTGAGGAATTTTATTATCCGGGGTCCAAAGAGGTTTAAAAGAGCCCGAAAAAATTTAAAGGCAATAAAAAGAAATTCATTCCAATTATGGGCCATTTAGGTTTTTGCACCAATTCTCCAAAGTTTGAGAAATTAGTTTATTCACCTCTAAAAGAAAATATATATGAGGGAGTTCGGATGGAGAATTAAAACGGGTTTGCACGTCCTTGAAATTCTTGAAAAAGCGCTAAATAGTTTTGGACGTTATTGGTGTGAAAATCACTTTGACTTTGATTTGTTGATTTGCATAAGACGATGTCATCTAAATTCAACAAATTTTTACACCTAAGGATACTTTTGATGCTCATTCGTTAGGGGTACACATATGCATCGTGCACATATGATTGATTGAGTTTATTTTCCTATCGAATGTGTTCACACCCATTCATTCCATTTCCATGACTTAGTTGTTTTAGTTTAAATCCATGGTGTGATTTTTAGTATCTTATTTTTGTATGAAAAAAATTTGAAAAATCAAAAATAGTTTGTGAATGTTTTTTGGACTTACCTTTGCATGCGCGTAGCTTGATCCATATTTGCTCTACATTTTATCGTGACACTCCATGTTTTGATTTTTTCTTCTTATCTGTCTATTTGGGAACATCATAAAAAGGGGGAGAAAGAATTGTCATGTTATGGGGGAGTTTTTGCATTATGAGGGAGATTTGATTATTAACGCTTTAACGCTTTATTCTTATATCATTTAAAACTCGATGCGTCACGAAGGTATTTTACTTTATCTCATGTGTGTAGGTACGAAGATTGAAGATCATGATGTTGCACACCCTAATGAGAAAATCTTTGAGAACTGACAAAGATGTTTGAAGAACAGTTTTGAGGTCTTCCAAATTTATTCATGGGAGGGTAGATTTGTATAGGCATTTTGTTTTTTGATAATTCGGATTTTTTATGTATGTACCGGCATAGACATAGGGGGAGATTTGTAAGGATATATTTTCATAGGTCCGTTATCAATTTATTATGCCATATACCGCTACACCGTCGAAGTGCATTCAAGAGCCATCTACATCAAAGACGGATCCGAATTACTCAAGTTCTTCATCATTCAAGACTCCGCGAAGTTTACTTTGGTAAGGTTATGTTTTAAATACCTTAACTTTTCACTTAGAGCTTTGGGGATATATTTATAAAATATTTTCTAAGTGTTGGAGCAGACTTTTTCATTAAAATTTAAGAATAAGTATTTTTTCTAAGTGTTGGAACGGACATTAAAATAATATTTTTTTTCGCAACAGTCGTTCGTGCGAGATGGCATGTCGCGCGATCTCGTTCGAACGACAGTTGTCCTTCGTTCGAGCGACATGCTGATCTCGTTCGAATGAGCTCTGTTTTTTAGGCGACGTGATTTTCTATAAAATCTCATTATGTGGTTCCATTTTTCTTAAGAAGTCCCAGCATTTTACAGAACATAAAAACTGCGAAAGCAGAATTCTTTAGGCTTCTTCCTTTTGGGGTTTAATCCCTTTTTGGTTTTCAATTCACAAAACTCCCATATGATTTAGTGAATTGTTTTGGTGTTTCAAGAACACAATTTTGCTTGTGTTCAACGTTTGTGGAGAAAGGATCTCCATATTTTGATCGGTGGATACCGAGCATAGTCATTCTGCGTGTGGAAGAGCCGAAGACTATGTACGGACGCCTGGAGGGTATTTCGATGTCTCTCGTATCTTTGAAGATTTGCTGAAGGCACCGTGAATTACACACTTGTGGGCGATTATCAGGTTGTATGTAAGTCAAAGGTCTTGTGAATTCTTCAAAGTGTTTATAAAAGGTTTTACCCGAAAGGGTTTTTTTCCTGAAACGGTCGTCTTTATTTTTCATGCATGGGTTGAATTATTTATGATGTTTAGATGCATGTGTAGGGGCTAAATTAAGTTTTTTTAAAAATAGACTCTAATTAAATAAGTGTGCCAAATTAGAAATTTGTGAATTTAATCAATTATCACACAGTCACGTTTTACAGTTGGATTCGTTTTGGAGTTTTTTAAGTTTTAACCGTTGGTTTATTAAGAGTGATGCAACTATTCGATTTGACCTTTATCTGCATGCTTGTAAAATTTATCCAGCTGTCCTTATTATAATAGATTATGACCGTTGGATAAGTTGTTACCTAAGCCACATACCACTATTGTATTCTCTTAAATGGTTTTAGGTTTTTATAACCGACTGAATTTGTTAGGTTGTTAATATTGATTAAATATGTTAATTTGTTATTACTCGAATTAATATCAACCTTAAGATTAAAAACTTTTAATCTGAACCCTTTATATAAAGTTTCTAGAATAATCTTTTTCTCACCTATATAAACCACATTGAAGAGTTTATTGGGGTTAGATTGGTTAGATTTTCAATCACATTTTCTAGAGTGAAAACACAAAAGGGTTATGTATTTTGTAGAGAGAAAAATATAGAGAATTAGAAAAAATATCCTAAGAGAGAGATAGAATGTAACTTTGCACACATTGTGCATTTTTACTTCATCTCATTTCTATTTTCAATGATCTTACACATCATCTCATATTTTAGAGATTGAAATATTGTGTTATTGTATGTGACACCCCACTTAGAATAATAACGGGTGGCTAGCCCTATACTATAATAATCACGAATCTCCAGTGAATCATTGTCAGCATCAACTTGCGATTCTAAAATAAGCATGGCTAACTACCCATTACCACAAAAAGAGGGTGCCAAAAATTTAAAACATTTATTTATATTACTCAAAAAAACCATGCAACAACTAACCAACGACATAACATTTAAATATGATAAGAGACATACACATGATCAAATAATATAAAAGAGATTAATATAAGAGTACAACAAAATGTACAAATTAAAATACCCGAATATGTTGTCGGGTCACACACAATACAATAATCTGGGAAAAATATAAAAGTGTTACTCTACAACACTTGGGTATAAACCCGATACACAAACTGAATCCTGATCTAGATACACGAAAGATAGGAAACGACTATAACAAAATACCGCAACAGTCCGTTACTGCCACAGATCCACGAATACACTGGATGGATAACACCAATGGCGTCCTTACGGAGGAACGCCTAAAAGAATACAATATATACAAGGCAAGAGAAAATATAAATGGGTCAGAGCCCGAGGTGTGAAAACATTTTATAGCAAGTGCATTAAAATGCATAATAATTTTAAATGCATTATGACATGATTTAAGTGGAATCGCACTCTCCATAAAATTCAACTCACCTCTCAACTAAAGCGCGCAACTAAACGTATGCATATGATCTCCAAATAATTTCCCAAATCTATCTAGGGGCAAAGTAATCTCACTTACTCCCAATTTATACTCATCCAAATTCCATCTAAATCATAATCCTCAACTTCTACTACTTTCAATCCCAATTATTCGCCCACTTTCTAAACGTATACCATATACATAAACATTTTCTTTTACTCGAATTTATCATATTCTAGTTATTGACATAAATATATATATAAATATATATATATGAGTTATTAGCATCTAAGTGTTAAGGACTAAACTTCTCCCAATTCTCAATACTGCACTGCGGTTCGTGCGTGGGACGTCTCGCAAGCGAAATCCAAATAAGTAACCCCCCCGATACACTACTCCTGACAGTATTGATTATCAAGATTCATTATGCCCTCAATGCATGACGCGTATAACCCAAAATTCTTATTTAAAGTAATTAATTTATTATTCTCAATTCTCAACAGTGCACGGAGTTTTGTGCGTGCGACATCTCGCAAGCGAAATCTAAACAAGGAACCCCCACGATACACTACTCCTTGGCATTGTCGATCGTCGAGATATACTACTATAAATATGAGCACTGAGGACAAATTTCTCCTCACTCCCAGCATTGCACTGCATTTCGTGCATGGGCCATCTCGCAAGCGAAATCCAAACAAGGAACCCCCCTAATACACTACTCCTTGGAAATATTGGTCGTTGAGGTCCATTATTCCCTCGATACCCAAGGTACTACATATAAACTCATATAGATATCTAAGCTTCATTTTCACTTTAATATATTCATCACAATTTAAGTGCGATTAAAATCTCCCAGAATGAGATTCAAGCAATCTTCTTATGTCTCTTTACTCTAGAGACAAATATGATATCACATAATCATATACAATTAATATACTATTCACACAAGTATAATAATAACCATCCCAGCGAGCTATAACTCGAGGATTCAGGTTCTCAATGCTATCATCTATTAGGTAATCACTCACATATCATCATGGGTACCAACGGTCGGAATCTCACACCGTCTTGGTAAAAACCATATCATAACGTACGGAAAGCGGTCATAGTTCCTCCCCGAAAATGAGATGAAACATACCCACCACGTCTCACCCCTAATAAAATAATCACACAATAATAATAGACGCTATGACCTGGGGACTATACGCGCCCTGCTCCTCAAGCCAGGGGACTCACCCACATCGCGCAACTTCCCATGATAGCATATAGGGGGTATGCTTCACTTATATATATATCATACACATAAGATATACATACATCATCACATCATATAAATGTATACCATCACAAAAGGTATATATATCACACTATTTACATACTCTTATTACGCTCTTAGGCGTAAATGAAATAATATCATTTATTAGTATATTTTACTCTCGAAATACTATTCATCAACAGCTCACATAACTTTCCCACTTCGTGTACACTATACGATTTCTCACTTGAAATTCACACCTTACTTCTATTTGTATGAATCATATCTCAATTCAATTTATGTTGAGGATATTTTCTATTTCCGTATGCGCATCGATCAATAATTATCATTCCTCAAATATTAACCTCGAAACTTTGAGGATTTTTTTTCCACCAAATTGATACAATCATTTAAATTCTCACTCTCTCGAAATCAATCACTAAAACCCCCAACGTTTTCATTCAATCATTTATTAATTTTGCTCTCATTTCCTTAATGAGAGAGAAATATCCCACCATCAATTTCATTTATTAATTAGCCCCAAATATCATCTCACACTTCTAAAGTCAATTGTCCCCCTATAATCATTTAATCCTCTTTTATACAATAATTCGGAAGGTCCATAAATATAAACCCAAAGGAAAGGGGATGAACTTAAAGACTCACACTTCAGCCCAAAATAGAGGCCCGGTCGACCGGTGCCCCAACCGCAGTCGATCGCGGTTCACAAATGTAACTGAGATCGAAGACAGTGTGCCTCATTTTGAAGGCGCGATCGACCGGACATAGGGGCGCGATCGACCGGTCACGCCAGATCCTCGAAAATTAATTCTCCAAATTGTCCATCCAACAATCCAAATTCATTTTTATCATCTTCCAATCATTTCTCTTCCACCCAAACATATATATAACATCAAAATTCATTATATAACTCAACCCAACTAATTTCCAACCTCAAATTCATTATGTACACATCAAATATAAGATTTACCCAAAATTTAGGTTTTTGACATAATAACCCAAAATCCATGAATTTATCCACAAATCATGAAATAAAAGATGCACAAGAATTATTTAGCAAGTTTAATCACTTGCCTCAAGTTCGTAGAGTCTGGTTCGTCATCGAAATCGCGGATTGGCCGGATAACCCAACTTTTCTCCTCATTCTCTTTTTCTTTTCTTATTCTCTTTCCTCTTCTTTCTTCTTTCTCTCTCTCTCTTTCTAGGGCTTTCTCTTTTCTCTGAATGAGAAAGGCTTCTCCCATAGGCTTTTAAGCCTTGAATCCAAAATACACTACTTTAAATGATAATACACACTTTAAATGACTCGGTAACTCTAATTCGAGCCAAACAAACTTAAAATATTTCGGAACCCAAATAAGCCCCAAGTACAGTCATTTCGACTATCTCGGCCCTTCCGAAAACAATCGCACCCTCAGAATTATCATCTGAATCACTTTCTAACATCTTCAAATTTTGACCTCAAATGCCAATTTAATTAATCTCCAATTAAAATAATATTTATTTCTCCCAAAATAAATAAATTATTGTCCCAAAAATCTCGGGGTATTACAGACTTCCCCACTTACAAAAATTTCGCCCTCGAAATTACGCTAAGCCTAATACTCTAAGGCTCAACTAGTTTCTACTACACTTAACCTCGCTAACACTATACTCAATCCTCCCATTTCCCACGACGAATTATTTTAATTTTTTATAAAACCAATTATAACAACTAGGGCGCCCATACACCCTTAATTCGAGCTTTACTCGTATAAACAAAATTAGGCTTCTCTTGCCTCAAATAATATCATGACTCTAATTATATATAAATTATACTAACATACTAATAATATAAAAATTTTAAGAGGTCCAAAGATTTAACTCCTCTCAATTCCTGACATTCGCTACTTTCATGCGGGGGAGGTCTCGCAAGCGAAATCCAAATAAGGAACCCTCCCAATACACTAATATGTAGCGAGGTCGGGGATTGAGAGTTTGTTAGATCGGGACTAGAGTTTGAAAATATTTTTGTGTAAATCATTTTTGGTATTGCCCAAACGCCTATAAAAAGTTTTATTTTGAAAACAGTTTATTATAAAACAGTTTATGTCTTTCGACATTTAAATAAAATACCTTATGCCCAAGACACAAGGTTTTAATAATTATCATACTCATAATAATATAGTTCTCAAAATAAACATAATTATGATCTAAGTCTCTTACTCATCAATAATCCACTAAATTCTGAATCATTTCAGTAATAATCTCTCACATCATAATAATATGTTGCCATACACTAGGCTCTACCATAGCTGGAAAATAACAATTATATAAGTCTAGCACGGCTATAAAACAAATAGCTTTATCATTCTGCTCACACCATTCTACAATCATTACGTTTACAACAAAGTTATAGCTCTCTATTAGCACATCATAAAATAATATATTCTCTCAAAAGATAATAATATAAGAGCCTTACTTGCTCAAAATTCCCTTCCGGGTCATTTCATACATAATAGGGTTATAGCACTACCCTCTCATATTAATCTCACTTGCAATAATCTCAAAGCTTCATATAGCATACTCCTATTCACAAAGGAAAAAAATAACTTACATCATACTTCTCTAGTTCGATTTCATCTCTTCATCAATGGGTTCCCACACAAAGTCCCCTGGCCTAAAATGGCCTCGAATTTGCTGTAAGGGTTTCACATCCAAAGGTTCTTCAAACGTGGTCCTTTACCTCTTTTAGGATAATCTCTCTTCTTATGACCAAATTCTTTACAAAAGAAACATCTACCCACAAATCCTCTCTGCCCATCTTGAGGAACATAACGCTGTTGCGATCCTCTAAAATTTTGCTTATACTCTCTGGAATTACTGGAATTCTCACTACCCGACCTACTTGATGAACCCGAATCTCTAACTTTCTTACCCCTTTGCGAACGAAGACGATATTCATGACACTGTAACAGTGCCGCATTCACTACCTCGGCGAAAGTCACTAACATTGGGTTCCCTAACAAATGTTGCTGAATTCTCCAATCTAAACCTCGTGTGAACTTAGATATACCCTTATCCTCGGTATTTACCTCATCTGTCATTTGCCAATCAAGTAAATTCTTCTTCATACTCGGTCACCGTTCTATTACCTTGAAACACATCCATCAGTTTCCTCCTCACCTCCTTCTGAATCGCGGAAGGAAAATACCTTCGATCAAAAAGTTCCCAAAAATCTGTTATGGGCAATGTATCTCTCTGTTCTGATGTGGTGACAGACTCCCACCACTGAAGAGCTGCTCCCATTAAGTTAAAGGTGGTAAGAAATTGCTTCTGCACTTCACTACATTTAACCATACAAAGGTGCCTCTGTATACTATTCTTCCATTAACTTGCATCCATCACATCAACTCCCCCTGAAAACTCTGGAGGATGCCCCTTCCTAAAATCTTCCCGCACTCTTTCCCACAAAGACGGTCCTAGATGGGTTTGGGCTGCTTGAACTGCAGGTTGATGCGCCATCACAGAAATGGCAATAGTTACTGCTTGTGCCACAATACTGGAAACTTCTTCTATGTATGATTTAGAATTAAAATTGTTACATGATTTAATTACTTGAATTAGAATAATTCATCATATTTGATATATTGAATTGTAACGTAATAAATCAGATTGCTATTAATTTGACTTTAAAATAAATCATATTTAACTGATTTTAATTTTCGCATTATTAAAATATGATTAGTTGAATAATAAAGTTTTTCTTGATTTGATTATATATATGTTATTAGAAAAACTTGCATGAAATCAGAGTGTGTTCATTTGCGCGTACGGTGATTGTTTCATGGGCTCTCAATTTTTTTCATAAATTGAGGTCGATATAGGATAATTATTTAGAGTGACTCGAATGATGATTTTAAGGTCACGGATGACTCTGGTAGGGTCGAAATAGTTAAAATAGTATAACCCGGGGTGTTAATTGGGTTCCAAAGCATATTTTAAACTAAATCGGCACCATATGAGAGCATTTTAGTCACTTGGTAATTAAGGGTTAAGAGATCTACAAAATTTTAACTTATTTATCAGCACATAGATGGGAAAGGATAGGGTTTAGAGGATAGGAAACTCAGAGAAACCATTAGAGAGTGATAGAAACCATTTGTGAAGCCTAAGAGATGGTTTTTAAGAGATTGGAGTGTGATCTTGCACCATCATCAATCTCGGAGGATTGGAAAAGAAGGAACACTAGCCAACATCAAAACCACGAAATCAGATCACACAAGCCAAGATAAGTGTTTGTTTGCGATTTTCTTTGAAGTTATAATACCCATGTTGTTAGGGTTTATAAGATATGGTATTTAATTGATGTTCTTGAAAGAAAAGAATGATTAAAACTCATGTTTATGTAGTAATTGCATGTAGTTTGATTTAATATCTGTAGAGAATAAGATATCAGAGGATATATGATAATCTCCACGAATATAATCTATTTTTTTTATGAAATTGGTGGAAGAACACAAAACCTGTTTTTTTTTTATGAAAACTTGATTTGTTCTATTTTTGGGTTTGAATCATGAGGTTTAGATGTTTTGTTTACGTTAGAATTAACCTTAACACATGTATATGACGTTTGTGAATGTCGGATATTGATTTGATAAAGAATCATGTAGAGAAGAATAAGAAAAATGCTGAAAAACGCACTTGCGTATAGAGGAAGAAGATGAACTACGTAATTTCGAATAGATTCGACCCAGAGGCAAATCAATTCAGAAAGTGAATCGATTCGGCCTCTTGGAGAATCGATTTGGTTTCCCAGAAAATGTAAAATTCCCCTTTCAAAGCCTAAAACCCTTAAAATTTGTTCGCGAAAACTTTTGGGACCTTGTTAAAATATAATGAGAGATTGGTTATATTATAATAGGCTTATGATGGGCTTATGACTTAGTCTTAATGATATGATTAAGGCAACATTTAAGATATTTAAATTAAGTCGTAATTAATTTGAGAGCAAGAGAATGAATTATATGGAATTTAAGTGAATTTGTGTGAAGACCGGTAGTGTGTGATAGAGGTAGCTACTAAATTTCATTAAGGGGCAACTAGGACCCTTATAGTAGAGAGTAATACTCGAATTAACACTATAGTGAGATAAATCGTAAATTGATGGCACGGTAAGTATTCAAGAGAAAAATACTACGTATGAAATATGATAATTAGGTTGCGTGTATACCTACTGATTTGATATATATATATATATATATATATATATATATATATATATATATATATATATATATATATATATATATATAGGTTGTGTGTGTACCTATTATATGACTGGTGCTAAATGTGAACATACCTATGTTTTCTGCTATGATGGAGGTTCCCGCGCAGTGGGTGATCCCACCTTGCCGATTTTAGGGAGGTCTGGATTTTTGCCCCTGGTCATAGACCTTAGGGTGGCTCACTATGTTCCATGTATTAGTGAGACTGACAGATCGTTTGGGTATGTTAGGTATGCGCGTAGCCCAAATGCTTAGAACTATGTTTGCCTCCATTGCTTGTAATTTGATTTTCAGTTTGAGGAGACATGCCGAACCAATAGTCCTTATTTTGGTACGAGAGGTAAATGGACTGATAACGGAGTATGCCTATTTTATATGGTGGTCATTTTGAGAGACACTGTAATTATATATATTAGCGAGATAAGTATATATAACCGTTTGAAAAATTCTACTTACGTGTGATAGCAAACAGACTGATAGTGTGCATATAAATGATGAATTAAGTAGTGAAACTTAATTAATTGATTAAATGATAAGAGATGTAGAATTTTACTTATGATATCAATAACATATGAAGGATGTTAATTCAGATAGCGTATTGTATGGATTGTACGGGAACTTATAGATGTCGATAGTCCAGGTAGATACTTATGTATTGTTAGCTTGGGTAGTATGGCTAGGTGGGCTAAGTAGAAAACGTTAGGCGTGCACAATATTTGAGAGGCGAGAAAATTCAAAAGAGTGTACGTGAACCTAACATGTGTAATCAATAACTGATTTTTAAATTGTGATAAATACTTGCAAAATGTTTTCAAATTGTTTTGGGTTCTAACCCTTGCTATAAATATTTTCCAAAACCTTTTAGGTGTCCAGCCACAGGAATGCCAGACTTGACGATCTATTCCAGGAACGATTTGCTGCAGCATTGTGGAGGCTTGCAGGACTTGCGAAGATGCTTCTACCTTTCATTCCTAGTGTAGGATTTTATTTCAGTATTTCAGTTGGGCATGTTGACCCATTCAAACTTCATTTATATCAGTTATTTATTTCAGACTTATAGTGGGATTTATTTACTATTTGTTGGACTATTGGTTGGGTTTGTATTTTTAGCCCATAGTTTATTCATAAGTCAATATTTATTTATTCAGTTCATTGTGGTGGTTGAGACAATATTAATTGTGTTAATGTCTAAATTTAGTTTTCAATATTTTATATTAAACTGTTTAATGAAATATAAAGAAAATTTGCACCGGCTTAATTAACTAATAGGTGATTAGTAATTAATATGGTTTTTGACAGTGATGCTGAGAATGAACCAAATGAGAAACCTCTTTTAATTTAATAAAGGATTAATCACCCGGTATTTAATTAGGTGGGGTGTCACACTGATCAAATGTCTAAAGGAAGAACGATGAGAAAAGGCTTTATAGAGCTCGATAATACAAGGTAATATATATATATATCTGATGCTTTAACATATGTCATTATCTTACCATTTCAATCTCAAATTTATATGGCCAACCTATTAAGGAACATTGTCATAACATCTCATCTACAATGATAGTAATTGTCACATCATCAACTGTCAGATTGTTCAATAATAAAACTACTTAAAATATTATAATCGGATTAATTTTTTATACAATACATATTTATATAAATGAAACGTGTGACAAAATTTAACAACGATTAATATTAATAGGACGTCACTCCCTCTCTGCAACTAGTGCAAAAAAAAGTTTACATAAATCTTGACATTGAATAAGCACATGAATTCAAATCGAGGTATGTAATCTTTTCATTATTATTTATTCCATAATACTTATTATGTTTTTAATTAATAAAATAATAATACATAATCTCTAGAAAGACACATGATATCACCTATATTGGACATAATCAAATACAAATCTGAATAGAGAATCAAATATCATCTTATATAAGGAACATAACGGATATACTGAACCTTCTATCAGAGTCGAGATATGCTATCTACTTTCCTATAAATTATTAATACAATATACACCCATGAAAGTGATCGAAACTTCATATTAATTACTTTATAGTTATGACAGGTAAAATTCATATTGATTGTCACAGTTACAAGATCCAACTACGTGTAAAGGACGATTCATCTTACACTACCTTCATCGTCTTATCTAAAGTTGCAGAATCTCTAATCCAAATACCAATCACGGACATTCTCAACTCAGATAATATTGTAAGCTTGTGCAATTTGAATACCTACAGATTCATATAACAGACATGGTATTTTACTACCCTTAGTAATAACACATAATAACATACTTTTAACATATAAATAAGATGAATATACTAAAGGTACTTACAAATTTGATTGCAACTAACCACATGTTCCAACTAAAGTTGACGTACCATAATTTGGTACTTGGATGGAAGAACTATATAGTAACAAGAATTTTAACCGAAGAGTTGCTAATCAAAATAATAGGCCAACAATCTCCAAATAAGATAAAACTATAACCGTATACTCATAGATATGCTATGGAAATGTGTGTCATTCTTTACAATATGTATCATTCTAATAGTTAAACAAGGTGTTACATCCATCTGACAGCTAATAAATATTAAACAATGCACAATGATGTAAAAGACAATATTAGTGCTGCCATTTTCATGTTGCATGTTTAATACAAGAATGACCAAATGGAAGGATGGATCTTCCTAATTTATATTTGTGCATGTAATCTCATTATACAATTCAATACATAATTATCTTCATATAAATTATAAAATTGAACACAAACCTCAATTTTTTTTAAGAAATAAGCATACAATAATGTCGTCAACTAAAAAGGCCATCGAGCGAAAGACACATTTTTGTTGCTACGGCATACTTTAATGTGTTATTTAGCATTGTCGAAAGTGGATACACTGACATAAGACAACAACGAGATGCCGATTAAATGAAACAACCGCCGGTACACCAATAAATTTTTTTTACTGCTCCCAATTTTCCTCTGGCTTAAAGACTTGCTTAATGACTAAAGGCAACTATGCAAAATGATTTATTAAAATGTCTTTGTTACTACTACAAAGTTTCATGTGGCAAGAATATTCGCACAATCACCACATGTATCAATAGACCTTCATAATTTAAATATTTCAACATGTAATTTCATTTTACGAAACATTACATAATAATCTTCGCATAAATGAAATATTACAGGGCAGAGGCATTTCAAATAATGAATTTGACATTACACTCAATCAACTTCCATAAACATCACCGGAATATCATATTCCATATTATTCAAAGTCTCAAAGTTTTTACATCAAAGAGGACGAGGATAACTGATACGTCATATATATTGCATTTATTACCCTTTTAACTTACGCATTTTAGCCGCCTCGGGTACCGTAATTGCTATAATTATGATCATTGATCAGACAACCTCCATTTTATATGTTAACATGTTATTTGAGGTAATATTGAGTGTTTTTAGGTGTTACGATGCTTAGTGTGAAGTTTTATAGTGTTCCGGTAGAGTTTCGTAGAAGTTCTCACGTTCAGGGGCAATTCAGTAATTTCATACTTTGTTATTTTTGACCAAATTCTTCACGAAAGTTGTAGCTCTCGGGCCAAGATTCGCGTGGCCATGAACTTTGCTCGAATCAAAATCTAAACGAAGATTCCACGGACCTTTGATCGGAGAAGAATTATAAAGGAATTTATTTTATTATTTTAAATACTAACAAGTTTAATAATTTCCTCCATGTCCCTTTTCCATCTTTTGTAGCAAATCTAAGAATGGCGATTTTTCCCAAACCCGGGTTTGTACTCGGGCTTTTTATTCCACATATTAGAGCCTTGGTTTGAAAAATTGGAGCATGGGTTTTGTTATGCGCATATTGAATTAGGACCCGAGTTATCCAATTTTGCAAGTGGGTTTAGCTTAGGACAACAATGGTGGGTCTCGGGTTATGCATCCATGGGTTATCTGCATTTTGGTTAGACACCATAATCATAGCATGTCTCGATTTGTATCGCCAAAGCAGGGCATGGTCGCGGGTTCCATACAAATAGCAGCAGGTCCTTCAATGGAAGCCCTTGTTCTTTTTGTTGGCATTCGATGGCCAAGGGAAGAACACAAACCTATAGGTGCGAATCGATTCGCTAAGAGGTAGTGTCGAATTTTCCAGCATCGAATTGATTCGGACACAGCCGAATCGATTCGATTTCTTCCAGTGCTCAGGTCTCCCATTTTCGAATCGATTCGGTCCCCTATTTGGCCGACCTCTTTTACTGCTACTTTTATTTCCTTTTTTTATTTTTTTTCCTTTTTCTTTTGTTGGTTTAATTGAAGACTTTTCCCCCCTTTTTCTATTTCTTTTTTCTTTTATTCCTTTATGTAACTTAGTATAAATAGGACCACTTGTTTATTTTTGTAGATCTCATTTTTAGTTAGTTTTTAAGGTTTGTAAGAGAGGGGGATTTGGGTGGAGCTTCTCTCTCCTAGGGTTTGTTCCATTTGGATTGTTGTAAGCCACTATTCATCTTCTCCTTCATTTATAAATGTTGTTATTTTCCTTTGTTCTTGCTTTCTATTTAATTTCCATGCTTAAATAAATATTTTAATTAATTAATTTATTGCTTTAATTTATTAATTAGTTGTTGATTTACTTAACTGTGTGTAGTGAGTAGTTAAATAGGATTTGGGTCGTGTGCGTGCCATTGATGGGCGTCGAGCTTCGAAAATTATGTTTTGTGTAAAACGACGTTTAATCGAAACCTCGCGTACTAAATAGGTTTATTAGTCATTTAACTTTCTTTGTCACGCAACGTTAGTGTTTATAGAGATAAACCGATTTTAATCCGCGTGTGACCACTTTGAATTAAATGTTTTATCTCACAACTTTGAGTTAAATTTCTTATTGCGCGATGTTTATGAATAACTAAAAATGATCGGTTAAATATTTTCGAACCAAAATTCTAATTATTAGTTGTTTAGCCCATGGCGAGGAAACGATCCCGACTCTCGTTTAATTAATAATATTTAGAGTTAACTTCTTATTTTTCCCTTTTCACCAAAACCACCATATCACCTTTTGCATTTTTATTCGAGAAGTAATAAATCAATACAAGTCTATCATATATTCCCCGTGGATTTCTTACGATAATCGACTTACCGCTTTATTTGTATCGCAAGTGTAGTTGTAGTTTAGGTTTTTGCATCACGACGGTGAACAGAAAATAACGACAGTGCCCTTACACGAGCACACGGTTCGCGCTCGATCAAAATGGTGTCGTTGTCGGGGATTGTTTTGTTATATATTATAGTTGATTTACTATTTTGTAATATTTCTTTTATTCATATTTGTATTATTTGTTTTCCCCTTTCTTTTTGACTCGCGTTATAATGCTTTGAGAAATTGAAATTTTTGTGCTTGCCGCTTTATTGAATTGCCTATTTTGAAAAGTCTCGTTATAAAAATTTTGATTACCTTAATTGTTATGAGAATTATTTGGCCATGTTATACTCCCAAGACAATGAGAGAATGCCTATCAATTCTTGAAGATGAGCGCATTGAGCGTGAAATTCAAGAGTGTGTAAGTAATCCCTCATCGCCTTGAGAGGATAAGTTGGGAAGCGGTGAATCCGTTAGCTATGAGCAACCCGCTCAAGAAGATGAAATGTCCTCTTATTGGTTTGACCATGAGTTAATGATTAAGGAAATTAATGACTTATCCGAGAGTTCTAAGGCTTGGTTTTTATAAAATAATGCCATGCTCGATGAAATCCATTCTCTATAAAATCGGGTTGAGGTTGAAACTTGCGTTTCACCTACACCCCTTTTTGAGAAAGAAATGATTGAGAGTGATCCAAGCACTTTCGATTTTGAACCTCTTATTAATTCTTTCGATTATATTGAGGTTGAAGGTCCTTTCGTTCCTTTATTCCCTACTATTCTCTAACGGTTAAATTTATCATAAGAATCGATTGAAAGTCTTGAGAACTACGAGTCGATTCTTGAACGAGAATGTTATTTTGAGATGCTTCATCTCATGGGATATTCACTTATACTAGCCCCCCCTCCAATTGAAAAACCTTTGGGAGATGATTTTATTTTTCCTGAGATCATTATGATCTTGTCCCCCGTATTATCCAAATCTCCCATCGTCCGCCCAAAATTTATAATTGGCGATGGTTCACCTTTTACACCACCCACATGCCTTCCGTTATTCAAACGGAATTCATATCTTCCGGGAGGCATGTTTTCTTTGGAGGGTACACCATTGATCTTTCAAAGTTCCATCCCATTTTGGGTGGATCCTCAATTATTTAGACTTCTACTGTATAGTTAGTGTGAAGTCCAAATTGTAGGTTGTAAAAAGTTAGCTTTTAATTTTATTCCTTTCTTTCTTTTTAATTTTCTTTCCTTTTACTTACAGTTTAGTGTATTTAGTTAAACTTTTTGTTATTGCTTTTTGCTATGCTCGGTACTAACTTGTTTTGTAGATTCTTTGGACTCGTACTTATCCGAGGACCGCTCCAATTTTTGGGTAGCATCATTTTTTCCTATCTTTGTGTTGTGTTCTTAATGCGCATTGAGGACAATGCAACATTTAAGTTAGGGGGTGTGGGATATTCCACCCATTTCATTTTTATTCCATGGATTTTATCATATGTTAGTTACAAAGCATGCTTTTTATTAAAAATTAAAAATTTTAAAAATATTTTCTTTCCTTTTTCTCCTTTGTTGGGCATTTTGCCTTATTTTCGATGATAAATTTAATAATTGCTCGATCTAATTGACAACTCAACGATGCATGTTCTCTATTTTATAAGTTATTAAACTTTAGTCCTCAAATCATTAATATTATGAATAACTTCATGAATTAAACTTTATCCCATGAGCACATCCGCTTTTATCGTTATAATGATTTTGTTTAAGATTTTTATAACTCGGTAAACTTTTGTTGCATTGATTATACTTACACCGAGTGAGCTCTGGGCTTTTCTTCGTTTGTGAGTGTTAATACACTATTCTTTCCTCCTTTAAAATGTTGAATTCGTCGGTAATCTTTCTATTCTTTCATTAATCGTTCATTATTTGAGTTTATATCTTGAAATGTGTTACTTGAGCATGATTTTCAAAATTATTTTGACTCGAGAATTGCGTAAACTTTATAAAATGATCATAAGCAATCTTTGTTATATCACCCATATTAGCCTTGACCTCACCTTATAACTTTCCCTAGTCAACCCCTTTGAGGCAAAATATAGCCTTTCGTTTCATCACCCAAAAACTCATAACCAACTCCACATTGGAGTTATAAATCATACATATTACTTTCCATACCTTTGTTTTGAATGTTACTCGGATTGAATGATGTTATTATCTTACGGTTGCAATTAAGCATGGAAAGAGAGAGAAATGTGAAGAAAAGAAGAAGTGAAAAATAAAAAATAAAAAGTGAAAAAGCAAAAGAAAACATGAGAAAAAGAAGAAAAGAAATGAAAGAGAAAGTTTGTACATGTTGTATATAGTGTTCAATAAACCTTGTCGCTCTCCAATTTCATATTCAATGCCTATTATGGAAATCATATTCAAATTTTGAAATTGCCCACTATTTACCATTATCCCAAGCTTTCCATCCCCGGAGAACTTTGAATATGTACATATTTTCTTCGTTTCATAACTCGAGCCTAGCTTACATTACAACCCTATAAAGTCCTATGTGATCTTAGGGTGAATTTAATTCGAAAGTTTAAATAGTTTTGATAATCTGTGAAAATATGTTTTGCCTCCTTTAATGAGCGGTATCTTTCATTGAGATTACATGTTTTTTATTTTATATATAGCGTTCTTCATTAGTGACATGTGTGCGGCCTAGTTTCCATTTCCATTTACTCTTTATCCCCGCATGTCCCGTGTATTACCTCCCCTTTCATAGTGATTGCATTTTTTAAGCGTAATATCAGGTGAGGATTGATATATACATGCTTTTATGTTTATCCAGTTTATATAAGTTTTTGACAAATCGTATTTTTCATGTGCTCGCTCCCCTCCCACTTTTAAGGTTTCAATTATGTGAAGTTCATTCTATAATGTTAATAAAAACAGACTTTTGTTTGAACTCGTTCGATATGTTAATAACATGTTTGAAATATTTTTCGTATTGTTGAGTTTGTCTCCTATTGGTTTGGACATATTTTGAAGAAACTATATGACGTTTATGGGTTTCATCCCTAAAAACCTTCATGAGACGACACTCGTCCACTAGGGTAACCTAGGGGCTTAACGGCTTATTGCATACGCTAAATGCAATCATTCGCCCACAAAAGTGGATTTTATCGCTTTTTGTATATATCTCCTGCTTTGCGATTTTCTTATAGTTCTTCTTGCTTTTAATTTCATTGCTAGGGACTAGCAATGTCTAAGTTAGGGGGTGTGATCCCTCATGAATACTGCATTTATTACCCTTTTAACTTATTTTAGCCCCCTTGGTAGCGTAATTGTTATAATTATGCCCATTAATCAGACAACTTCCGTTTTATATGCTAACAAGTTATTTGAGATATTATTGAGTGTTTTTAGGTGTTACGGTGCTTAGTGTGAAGTTTCGTCGCGTTCTGGTAAAGTTTCGTAGAAGTTTGCACGTTCAGGGGCAATTCAGTAATATCACACTTTGATATTTTTTACCAAAGTCTTCAGGAAAGTTGTAGATCCTGAGTCAATCTTCGTGTGGCCGTGAACGGTGCTCGAATCGAGGTCCAAACGAACATTCCACGAACCTATGATCGGAGAAGAATTATAAGGGAATTTATTTTATTATTTTAAATACTAACAAATTTAATAATTCCCTCCATGTCCCTTTTCCATCTTTTACACCAAATTTGAGAATGGAGATTTGGCCCAAACTCGAGGTTATGCTCGGGTTTCTGATTCAACCTATTGGAGCCTTGGTTTGAGAAATTGGAGCTTGGGTTTTGTTAAGCGCATATTGAATCGGGTCCCGGGTTAACTAATTTTATAAGTGGGTCTTGGCTTGGGACAACAATGGTGGTTGTGACAACCCGCTCCAAATAATAACGGGTGGCCAGCCCTATACTATAATAAACCAGGTATCTCAGATGGCACAGTCTCAACATCAACTACTAAACACTATAATATAAGGCTAACTACCCGAAATCGTTAAGTGCGAATTGTCAAAATTTAAAACTTTTATATTTAACAACAACAACAAAACCAATAATGCACATAACCAACAATATACATCTAACTATGATGAGTGAAGTGTGCATGCTCCAATAATATGAAAGAGTACAATACATTGTACAATAAAATCTCAACAATGGAATACCCGAATATGCTGTCGGGTAACATACAATATAATAATTTGAGAAATGAATTATGGAAGTGTTAATCTACAACACTTGAATACTAACTCAATATACAAACTGAATCCTAATCTAGATGTACAAAGATAGGAATCGACTAAAGCAAAGTGCCGCAACAGTCCGCTAGTGCCACAGCTCCACAAATACCCTGGATGGATAACATCAAAGGCGTCCTTGCGGAGGAACACCTGAAGTAATACAATATATACAAGGAGAAGGAAAAATATAAACGGGTCAGAGCCCGAGTTTGAAAAACTTTTTATAGCAAGTGTATTAAAATGCATAATAATTATAAATGCATTATTACATGATTTAGTTGGAATCGAACTCTCCATAATAATTCAACTCACCTCTCATCTAAAGCGCGCACTAAACGTATGCACGTGATCTCCAAATGGATGTCCGATTCTATTTAGGTAAGAGGATCCTAACTTAAACCCAAAAGAAGTATTTAAGGGAAATCATCTAACCTATCTCCCAATACATTTGTTTCCATAATTTATAAGTCATATACATTAACTTTAATGTAATAGTTATAGTTATCTTTATAATGTTCATTTGTTGAACATATAAAGTTACATGATCCAATCATGTCCACATCATCACAATACATCAACAATCTCATTTACTAGAATTTTATATTCTAGTGATGCCCATATAAGGCATGAAACCATATATATAATTATTATATATGAGTTATTAGCATCAAGAGTTAAGGACTAAACTCCTCCCGATTCTCAACACGGCACTGCGTTTCGTGCGTGGGACGTCTCGCCGAAGCGAAATCCAATCAAGGAACCCCCCCGTTACACTACTCCTGGCCGTATCGATCATCGGGGCTCATTATGCCCTCAATGCAAGATGCATGTAACCCAAATGATTATAATCCAATTTTAATTAATTAATATTCCCAATTCTCAACAGTACACGGCGTTTCATGCGTGGGACGTCTCGACGAAGCGAAATCCAAACAAGGAACCCCCCTGTTACACTACTCCTGTCACTGTCGATCCTTGGGATAGGTGATATATATTTAGATAATTATGAGCATTAAGGACTAAACTTATTCCCAAGTTCCAACATTACACTGATTATGGAAATCCATACATACAAACCCAACGAAAAAGGGGATAACTTAAATTCTCAAACTTGAACCCAAAACAGGGGACCGGTCGACCGGTGCCCAAACCGCAGTCGACCGCCTTTCTTAATTTTGCCTATAATCGAAGACAGTGTGCCCAATTCTGGAGGCGCGGTCGACCGGCCCTCTGTACCCGGTCGACCGGCCCTACCAGGTACCACGGCCAAACCCCATTTTTACACAACTCCAACTTCTCAAAAACCCCCAATAATTACATTTAACCACAAATCTTCAACCCAACCATATTCATAACATTAATATTCATTCTAGAATACTTATAAACTAATTTCTAACCTTAAATCCATTTTATACCCTACAAATCTAAGATTTTTCCCAAAAGTTAGGTTTTAACAATTTAAACCTAAAACCCAAAATTCAATCCACAAATCATGCAATAATTGATACACAACAATTATTTAGCAAGTTTAATCACTTGCCTCGGGTTCGTAGGGTCTGAATCCGCCTTGAGATCGCGCATTGGCCGGAAATCTCCACTTTTCTCCTCTTTTTCTTCTTCCTTTCTCCTTTTCTATCTCTTTCTTTCTATTTCTCTTTCTCTCTTTTGGAGAAATATCTCCCGTAGGCTTAATAAGCCTAATCTCCCAAGGTACACATCTTTAAATGATAATACACACTTTAAATGACCCGGTAACTTTAATTCGAGTCAAACGGTCCTAAATTATTTCGGAACCTAAATAGACCCCAAGTACAGTCATTTCGACTTTCTCGACCCTTCCGAAAATGATGGTACCCTTCGAATTTCCATTCCAGACACTTTCTAATGACTCTAAATTTTGACCTCAATTACCAATTTAATTATTCTCTAATAAAATATTATTTATTTCTCCCAAAATAAATAAATTACCGTCTCCAAGGTCTCGGGTTGTTACAAACTTCCCCACTTACAAAAATTTCATCCGCGAAATTTAGCTAAGCCTAATTCTCCAAATCTCAACTAGTCCTACTCTCCCCAATCTTGATAATCCTATCTCCAAACTTCTAACTTCCCACGACGAATTTATTTTAATTTATTTTTATTTTAAATTAATTATGAGTTAAATAAAACCAATTTCCATAACTAGGGCACCCATACACCCTTTATATTTGAGCTTTATGCTCACAACAATCATAATGAGGCTTTATTTGCCCCTAAAAATACCACAATTCCAACAATATAAGTAATATTAAAATTTTAATAGAGTAAAATTTTTGAAAGGTCCGAATAAATAACTCCTCTCAATTCCTGACAATCGCCAATTTCGTGCGGGGGAAGTCTCGCAAAAGCGAAATTCAAACAAGGAACCCTCCCAATACACTACTATGAGGCGACGTCGAGGATTGAGAGTTTGTTAAATCCGGACTAGAGTTCGAAAAGTTTAATTTTATGAAAATCATTTTGAAAGGGCCCGAAGGCCAACAAAGGTTTTATTTAAAAATAGTTTACTTTGAAAACGGTTTATATATATATATATACTATAAAATGCCTTATGTCCAACACAAGGTCTTTTTAGATCATCATCTATATAACATGTAGCTCACAAATATTATCATACTTATGAGCTAAAATTTTACCTGCGTCTCATCAAACCACAATCTCAACTTTCAAACATAAACAACATCTTACATCATTTCAATATATTGCCATTTATAAGGCAAATCCATATCTGGAATACAACAATTATAATAGTCTATCATGACTATATAAAAAGAAGTAGCTTTATCATTACTACTTATCACCATAACCACACTTACATTTACCACAAGGTTTAAAGCTCTTTTTGAGCACCTTGCAAAATTATCTATCCTTTTTACAAAATAATAGAATAAGAGCCTATCTTGCTCAAAATTTCCCTTTAGGGTCATTACATACAAAATAGGGCTATATTTCTACCCTTTCACAATTATCTTACATACGATATCCCCAAAACTCATTTTAGTAATTAACCTATTTATAAAGGAAAATTAACTTACATTACCCATCTCTAGTCCGATTGCCTATCCTCATCAATGGGCTCCCAAATAAAATCTCCCGATCTAAAACGACCTCGAATCTGCTGCAGGGGTTCCACTTCCAAAATTTCATCAAACTGCGGTCCTTTACCTCTTTAAGGACAATCTCTCTTTTTATGACCTATTTCTTTACAAAAGAAACACTTACCCACAAATCTTTTCTGCGCACTCGCATTACTGGCACTCTCTGTGCTAAACTTACTTGACAAACTCGAATCTCCAACATTCTTACCCTCTCACGAAAGAAGACGATATTCATGACACTTTAATAGTGCCGCATTCACTACCTCAACGAAAGTCACTAACCTAGGCTCCCTAACAAATGTTGTCGAATTTTCCAATCTAAACCTCGAACAAACTTTGATATACGTTCATCTTCCGTATTTACCTCATTAGGTACTAATTTCTCCCATCTAAAGAAGTCTTCCTCATATTCCGCCACAGTTCTATTTCCTTGAAAAATCTTTATATTTTGAGTCGGAGAAGGCAAATACCTTCGCTCAAAAAGTTCCCAAAATTCTTTTATAGGTAAAGTATCTTTCTGTTCAGATGTGGTAACAGACTCCCACCATTGAAGAGCTGCACCCGATAACCTAAAGGTAACTAAAAACTGTTTCTGCACCTCACTACACTCAACCATACGAAGATGCCTCTGCATACTATTTTTCCATTGACTTGCAGCCACTGCATCAACTCCCCCTGCAAACTCGGGAGGATGCCACTTACTAAAATCTTTCTTCACTCTCTCCCATAAAGACAATCCTAAATGGGGTGGGGCTGCTCGATCGACAGATTGCTGAGCCATCGTAGAAACGGCAGCAGCTACTGCTTGTGCCACTATATTGGTAACATCATCCGTAGTCATGTTCCTTTGAGGCATTTGGGGTTGCACATTCCCTTTATTTGCCCTGACTGAACGACCTCCCTTCGGTGGCATCTGAAACAAGAACAATTGTATCAGAACGCCTTTAAAATATTTTCGAATCACAGAAATATATGGACGTATGAATGCAATCGTCCTAATAATAAGGCTCTACATCAAGAACGCTTACGGAAGATCGTAGTAACGCACACAGATCCTAAAGACACTAGAACCTGATTCTCTGATACCATCTGTGACAACCCGCTCCAAATAATAATGGGTGGCCAGCCCTATACTATAATAAACCAGGTATCTCAGATGGCACAGTCTCAACATCAACTACTAAACACTATAATATAAGGCTAACTACCCGAAATCGTTAAGTGCGAATTGTCAAAATTTAATACTTTTATATTTAACAACAACAACAAAACCAATAATGCACATAACCAACAATATACATCTAACTATGACGAGTGAAGTGTGCATGCTCCAATAATATGAAAGAGTACAATACATTGTACAATAAAATCTCAACAATGGAATACCCGAATATGCTGTCGGGTAACAGACAATACAATAATTTGAGAAATGAATTATGGAAGTGTTAATCTACAATACTTGAATACTAACTCAATATACAAACTGAATCCTAATCTAGATGTACAAAGATAGGAATCGACTAAAGCAAAGTGCCGCAACAGTCCGCTACTGCCACAGCTCCACAAATACCCTGGATGGATAACATCAAAGGCGTCCTTGCGGAGGAACACCTGAAGTAATACAATATATACAAGGAGAAGGAAAAATATAAACGGGTCAGAGCTCGAGTTTGAAAAACGTTTTATAGCAAGTGTATTAAAATGCATAATAATTATAAATGCATTATTACATGATTTAGTTGGAATCGAACTCTCCATAATAACTCAACTCACCTCTCATCTAAAGCGCGCACTAAACGTATGCACGTGATCTCCAAATGGATGTCCGATTCTATTTAGGTAAGAGGATCCTAACTTAAACCCAAAAGAAGTATTTAAGGGAAATCATATAACCTATCTCCCAATACATTTGTTTACATAATTTATAAGTTATATACATTAACTTTAATGTAATAGTTATAGTTATCTTTATAATGTTCATTTGTTGAACATATAAAGTTACATGATCCAATCATGTCCACATCATCACAATACATCAACAATCTCATTTACTAGAATTTTATATTCTAGTGATGCCCATATAAGGCATGAAACCATATATATAATTATTATATATGAGTTATTAGCATCAGGAGTTAAGGACTAAACTCCTCCCGATTCTCAACACGGCACTGCGTTTCGTGCGTGGGACGTCTCGCCGAAGCGAAATCCAATCAAGGAACCCCCCCGTTACACTACTCCTGGCCGTATCGATCCTCGGGGCTCATTTTGCCCTCAATGCAAGATGCATGTAACCCAAATGATTATAATCCAATTTTAATTAATTAATATTCCCAATTCTCAACAGTACACGGCATTTCATGCGTGGGACGTCTCGACGAAGCGAAATGCAAACAAGGAACCCCCCTGTTACACTACTCCTGGCACTGTCGATCCTTGGGATAAGTGATATATATTTAGATAATTATGAGCATTAAGGACTAAACTTATCCCCAAGTTCCAACATTACACTGATTATGGAAATCCATACATACAAACCCAACGAAAAAGGGGATAACTTAAATTCTCAAACTTGAACCCAAAACAGGGGACCGGTCGACCGGTGCCCAAACCGCAGTCGACCGCGTTTCTTAATTTTGCCTATAATCGAAAACAGTGTGCCCAATTCTGGAGGCGCGGTCGACCGGCCCTACCAGGTACCACGGCCAAACCCCATTTTTACACAACTCCAACTTCTCAAAAACCCCCAATAATTACATTTAACCACAAATCTTCAACCCAACCATATTCATAACATTAATATTCATTCTAGAATACTTATAAACTAATTTCTAACCTTAAATCCATTTTATACCCTACAAATCTAAGATTTTTCCCCAAAAGTTAGGTTTTAACAATTTAAACCTAAAACCCAAAATTCAATCCACAAATCATGCAATAATTGGTACACAACAATTATTTAGCAAGTTTAATCACTTGCCTCGGGTTCGTAGGGTCTGAATCCGCCTTGAGATCGCGCATTGGCCGAAAATCTCCACTTTTCTCCTCTTTTTCTTATTCCTTTCTCCTTTTCTATCTCTTTCTTTCTATTTCTGTTTCTCTCTTTTGGAGAAATATCTCCCGTAGGCTTAATAAGCCTAATCTCCCAAGGTACACATCTTTAAATGATAATACACACTTTAACTGACCCGGTAACTTTAATTCGAGTCAAACGACCCTAAATTATTTCGAAACTTAAATAGACCCCAAGTACAGTCATTTCGACTTTCTCGACCCTTCCGGAAACGATGGTACCCTCAGAATTTCAATTCCAGACACTTTCTAATGACTCTAAATTTTGACCTCAATTGCCAATTTAATTATTCTCCAATAAAATATTATTTATTTCTCCAAAAATAAATAAATTACCGTCTCCAAGATCTCGGGTTGTTACAGTGGTCTCGGGTTATGCATCCATGGGTGGTCTGCGTTTTGGTTGGACACCATAACCGTAGCAGGTCCCGGTTTATATTGCCATAGCAAGGCATACTCGCAGGTTACATACAAATCGCAACAGGTCTTTTAATGGAAGTCCTTATTTTTTATTGGAATTGGATGGCCAGGGGAAGAACACAAACATCCAGGTGTGAATCAATTTTCTCCTTGACGAATCGATTCTCTAAGAGACAGTGTCAAATTTTCCAGCACCGGATCGATTCGAACTCAGCTGAATCGATTCGATTTCTTTTAGTGCTCAGGTCTCCCATATTCGAATCGATTCGGACTCAGCCGAATCGATTCGGTCCCTCATTTAGCCGACCTCTTTTGCTGCTACTTTTCTTTCCTTTTTCTATTTTTTTCTTTTCCCTTTTTCTTTTGTTGGTTTAATTGAAGACTTGTCCCCCCTTTTCTATTTCTTTTTTGTTTTTTTCTTTTATTCCTTTATGTAACTTAGTATAAATAAAACCACTTGTTTATTATTGTAGAGGACCTCTTTTTTAGTTAGTTTTTAGGGTTTGTAAGAGAGAGGGATTTTGGTCATTTGGATTGTTGTAAGCCACTAGTCATCTTCTCCTTCATTTATATAGTTGTTATTTTCCTTTGTTCTTACTTTATATTTTATTTCTATGCCTAGATAAATGCTTTAATTAATTTATTTCTTGCTTTAATTTATTAATTAGTTGCTTATTTACTTAACCATGTATAGTGAGTAGTTAAATAGGGTTTGGGTCATGTGTCCGCCATTGATGGGCGTTGAGCTCCGAAAATTAGGCTTTGTGTAAAATCACGTTTAATTGAAACCTCGCGTATTAAAATAGGTTTATTATTCGTTTAACTTTCTTTGTCACGTAACGTTAGTGTTTATAGAGATAAACTGATTTTAATCCACGTGTGACCATTTTGAATTAAATGTTTTATCTCGAAACTTTGAGTTAAATTTCTTATTGCGTGATGTTTATGATTAAATAAAAATGCTCGGTTAAATATTTTCGAACCAAAATTCTAATTATTTGTTGTTTAGCCCATGGCGGGGACACAATCCCGACTCTCATTTAATTAATATTGTTTAGAGTTAACTTCTTATTTTTCCCTTTTCACCAAAACCACCATATCACATTTTGCATCTTTATTCTAGAAGTAATAAATCAATAAAAGTCTATCACTTATTCCCTGTGGATTTCTTACGATACTCGACTTACCGCTATATTTGTAAATCAAGTGTAGTTGTAGTTTAGGTCTTTGCATCGCGGCGGCGAACAGAAAACAACGATAGTGCCCTTACACGAGCACACGGTTCGCGCTCGATCAATAACAAGCATACCCGAGCGTCAAAAAGACTCAAATCAGTAAGGTAATTTTCACTTATTATGAATGTTAACATTTATCAATTGCTTTCATAATTAATTCATTATGGTAAACCTACAATGCTAAGAACCCATGACCGTTTAGGTCTAATCATAAATATTATGAGATACGTCATATAGCTATTATTTGGATTAATCAGTATGAGATCTTAATTGCGTCAAGACATCCTCAATTATATATTAACATTAAACCTCAATTATATATTAACATTAACTTGTCATAATCTTTAACCATTGTTGTACCTCAACACAATTATGCCATGCCCCCTTAACATTATATAGCTAATGATTATGATACACAATAGTCAAACGCATCTCATGTGGATTGATTTATTTCGTAAAGTTTTGAATGGTGTACATTCAACCATTTGAAGATAAATAAACTATGATTCAATTAACAAGACAGCGATTTCTTACATCGTGTCCTTAAGGATCACTATGATCAAGTATCACATCTCAACTTCTCATGTAGTTTTATAGACTATCATTGTTTACTATTGTATTTTCATATTTCTATTTTATATATTTATATGTTGTAGCGAATTTCCCCAAATTTTAAACTTCCAATTATGAGATGGATCAATGATATACCAAAATTTAATTTTTTAAATTTTAAAAATTGTAAAATTCAAATTTTAATTTCTCAAAATTAAAATTAACTCAACAAATATTTCAACTTAATCAACACAAAGTTAATTCCAATTTTACTTTTAAATTCAAGTTAATTCAACTCAAGTCCAAAATAGCCTAACAAAAATTAATTCATGATTAAATATAGGCCAAACAAATTAAACACCAATTTTTCCAAATTAATTTTCCAACTCGAATTAAACTAAACTAAAATTACCCAAATATTAATTAGCACCAAATTAAACTATAATTTTGATTTAAACCAATTTTATCTTGATTAACCTAACATGAATCTAAGTGATATATTTGTAAGATAAAGTAAATCACAAACACACTACGCCGCGAATTACGAGGAAAACCCACAATGAGACAAATCTGGGATAATCCTGCCTACAAGCCCACTAAGGACGATAATTTTACGAAAGACATAACAAGAGAAACTTACAACAACGACTTGATTTCGTCCAAGCCTTGACGCTCCTTCGCTCTTCAACCTATGCCTAGTCGACAACTACGGACTCCACCGCAGTCTCGGAATCCACCGATGGGGTTCGATCACCATCAATCCACACACGGTGCCTTTCACCGTATGAGCACACCGCAGTGAAAACTATATCCTTTTTGGGGTAGAGAAAGATCCCAAACAATCTCCTTTGATGCGTAGAGAAGAACCCGGTGCCAAACAATCTCCAAGAAAAGATATATATGAATAGGAACATGGATTTAAACTAAACAAACATTTTGAGTGTAAAACACTTGGTTTTGTTCTAAAGATTAAACATTTTTAACAAACACCAAGGAGACTTTTTCATGGAAGAATTAGGCTCTCAAAAACCCTCTAAGAGAAGGAAAAAGTTCTTCTAAAAATGTTGTTCCCGCACTAGTTAAATCTAGAAATGAGTAAGTGGGGCAGTGGGAAGTTAAATTGAAAAACTGTCAAATAACTGTTCCCGCTGAAATGTCGTTCGAACGACTTTTTGATGTCATTCAAATGAGAATTCAGAAGACATCTCATTCGATAGTTCGTCCAAATGACCATGTTTGAACGACCTCGTTCTAACGACTTTCCAACGAAAAATCAGATAAAAATTGCACATTGTTGTTAGAAGTTCGTTCGAACGACCTGGGAATATTGTTCGAACAGGATTCTAGGTTCGTTCGAACGACTTTTCAGAAAATATAAAAATCAATTTTTAAGTCCAAAACTTTATGAAAAGTTCTAAAAATATTTTATGAGAAAAAATACAAACTCATTTATAAAAACATTTTATAAAATACACCCAATTAAAATACCCAAGGTCCTAAATAAATATAATTGCATTCATACCTTTGAGACCTTGGATTCATATAAAGTTAATGACGCGAAGCATGGGACTTGAAACCCGGCAATGATGAAACTTTAAATTCTTGGTCGCACGTCTTCAATATACACTTGTCATAGGCTTGAAAGGGTACAGCATGAACATCTTTTATATGACTCAAATTGTTTTGTCCAGAATTAAGCCAATACTACAAATTGACTCGATTGAAAATTTGCCCTTACAAATCTTCCCATTTTGCTATTCCGGGACAAAACCAAACATAAAAATCCTAAGGGCTGTCAAGCACATCTAGACACAATCCCACCCAAAAAAATAAAAATACAAATGCTTGGCTTGACTCATAGGAAGTGCTTTGTCGCTTTAAGTAATGCCACTAAAGACGAAATCTTGCACGCTTAAACAAACCATTAAACGTATAAGGAATATTAAAAGATTAAATGCTAAAAATAAATTATCCCCCTTAATTAATTCTCCCCCTTTACCTAACATGATCTACTTAAGAAGACCGCGACTCCCCCGTAAGATAAATCTACTTTATCTTGAGATGGGAGAATGTCCCCAAATTTTAAACTACAAATTATGAGATGGTTCAATGAGATACCATATTTTAATTTTTCAAAATTTATTTAATTTTCTTTACTTTAAAAGCAAAATTAAACAAATTCAAAAATTATATTAACTTTAAAGTGAAATTAAAATTTCTTTTCAATTTTTAACAATTATAAAATTCAATTTTTAATTTCTTTAAAATTAAAATTAACTCAACAAATATTTCAACTTAACCTAAACAAAGTTAATTCTAATTTTTCTTTTAAATTCAAGTTAATTCAACTCAAGTCCAAATTAGCCCAACACAAATTAATTCATGACTAAATACAGGCCAAACAAATTTAAACACCAATTTTGCCAAATTAATTTTCTGACTCGAATTAAATTAAACTAAAATTACCCAAATATTAATTAGCACCAAATTAAACTATAATTGTGATTTAAACCAATTTATCTTGATTAACCTAATATGCATCTAAGTGATATTTTTGCAAGAAAAAGTAAATCACAAACACACTACGCCGCGCAGTACAAGAAAAACCCAAATGGAAAAAATCTCGGATGACCCTGCCTATAAATCCACTAGGTATGGTAATTTTTACAAAAACGAGACAATAGACTTACAGCAATGACTTAACTCTGTCCAAGCCTTGACGCTCCTTCTTGCTTTAACCTCCATCTAGTCGATAATAACGAACTTCACCGCAGTCTCATAATCCACCAATGGGTTCGATCGTTGTCAATCCGCACACGGTGCCTTTCACCATATAAGCACGCCGCAATAAATGCAAACTCTCCTTTTGGGGGTATAGAAGTAACCCAAACACTCTCTAATGTGTAGAAATGAAAACCTGGTGCCAAAAACTCTCCAAGAAAGTATATATATAAAGTAGAGACTTGGATTAAACTATAACATGGGTGTTAACATGTGTTTTGTAAAGATTAAATCATTGAAAAATTAAACACATAAAAGAACGTTTTGGTGTGAAAATATTTTCTCTCAAAGTATGTGAAAAACTCCCAAAAGTTATATTAGAAAAATTGTTCTTGCACATATTAAATCTGTCAAAAAGTAGTGGAAAAGTGGGGAAAAAGCTGATGAAAGTGCACAAAAACTGACACAGTCGTTCGAAGGACTATGTTCGAACGAGATTACCAACGATATTTCAGAAAAATTTTCGTTTGATTTTTCGTTCGAACCAAACTTCTAACGATAAAATAGAAAAAATCTCGTTAGTAGTTCATTTGAACAACCTGAGAATTTCGTTAGAATGAGATTCCAGGTTCGTTCGAACGACTTTTCAGAAAACCAAATTTTTCATTTTAAACCCAAAACTTTTATGAAAAGATCTCACATTATTTTCTGATAAAATTACAAAGTCGTTTATATAAAAAGAACATTTTATAAAATACACTCAATTAAAATATCCAAGGTGCTAATATATATAATTGCATTCATACCTTTGAGACTTTGGATTGATATAAAGTTGATGATGCGAAACATGGCACTTGAAACTCGAAAATGATGAAACTCTAAATTCTTGGCCTCACATTTTCAACATACTCTTGTCATAGGCTTGAAAGGGTACACCATGAACATCTATCCTATGACTCAAATTGTTTTGTCCGGAATTAAGCCAATACTACAATTGACTCGATTGGAAATTTGCCATTACAAATCTCCCGCTTTGGCTATTCCGGGACAAAACCAAACATAAAAATCCTAAGGGTCGTCAAGCACATCTAGACATAGTCTCACCCCCCCAAAAAAATATACAGTGCTTGACTCGACTCATAGAAAATGCTTTACCACTTTAAGTAATGCCACTAAAGATGAAATCCTGCACACTTAAACAAACCATTAAACGCATAGAGAATATTAAAAGATTAAATGCTAAAAATAAATTCGCCCCCTTAATTAATTCTCCCCCCTTATCAAACATAGTCTATTTAAAAAGACCGCGACTCTCACCCTAAGATAAATCTCCTAAACTAAAGGTTTAGATACCATTTCTCTCCCCTTCTTGTTTAGTAATAGACAAAGGATAGGAATAAAAAATGAACTTATTTCTTCCCCAAATAACCAATTAAATTAAATTCTCCTCTAAACTAAATAAGGGATGCAAATAGGGAAAAACAAGTTAAACGTGTAATGGTACATAAAGTGACAAGGGCATTTAAGCATATGAAAACAATGAAGTATAACTAATCCATACAAAGATTAATAGATATCAACTACGATGCGATAACAAAAGATACAATTAAAATGTACTATGATAAGTATGAGATATCACACAAAATTCGGAACAAGATAGATACCAATTATGAATCCAACGCATACATTGACTAGATAGCAAGGCAAAGACTCAAAAACAAAGAAGTACCATATACACACACAAAAAAAAAAATATATATATATATATATATATATATATATATATACCAATAACGCACACGCACATATACATAGGTATAAACACCACACACGGCACAAAATACTTAAAGCTTTCCACACTCATATGGCAAAAATGTGTCTAACTACATGTGGTAAAAAGAAGTGAAGGGGTGTGAACTAGAGACTAACGGAATATAGACCCAATCACTTAAACATGTTCATAGAGTTCTCAATTGATTGCAAAACTTTATCACCCTTAAATATAGCCTCATGTGACAATATAAAGTGAACTCAATGAACAAACATACACAATGCACACAAGCCTAGAATTTCGATGATTCTACAAACCAATAGAGTCATGACAAAAATAGCATAACTAGGATACATTGTCATTGTGCAAACTCATTAATATATCCAACCAAACTTCCTCATTAATATCCTTTTTCTTTTTTCTTTTTGAACACATCAACTAAACTAAACAGGCCTTGGCTATTTTTTTTATAATACCAATTTTTTTTAAGGCTAAATTCAATGGTGGCTTTTCACGCAAAGTAATTTTGTCTTTCGCAGCCCGATTCCATTGATAAACAACTACAGCGGATATACTTATTTTTCTAATTTTTTACATCCGGGAAACGGTTCTTACATGCACAAGTCCTCCATAGTCATAGAAACATGTAGATAACTAAATTGATAGGAATATATCTTACTTAGATCAAATATACATGTGAAGTTAAATTTTAAATGAGCTCGTGCATGTGTGAATCGAGGCATATAAAAATAGAATCCATTAAGCAACGCAAAATCAAACTACTCCATGCAGGCATGATAAAGAACACTTTAAGGATTGGAAATCTTAACCAAAAGTTCTAGTCACATGGAAGCGGGGGTGAAATTGGATTCAAACACAAGTATATGCCACATAAAATGTGTAAAACCAAAATACAAAAAAAAAAAATCTTTTGGAGTTTTTCAAAAAAAATTAACCAAACACAAAAATTCAACTCAAAAGAAAACAAAACAAAAAATTATATTTTTTTCAATAACACCAAAAAAGATTAAAAAATAAATAAAAGATAAACATGTCATAATTCTATCAACAATTTTTATGATGGAGCATAAACAAGAATATGACAAACAAAACATACAACTAGAAAGAATACATCATTAAGCATGGCTAGTGTATGTAAACATGCAAGCAATTACTCATAAGATATAGCAAGTGAAGAATCATGTGCTAGCATATGGGATTGTGAACCATCAAAAATAGGAAATTTATTATAAGGTATATTTTCATTTTAAAAAGCCCAAAAGGACCTAAACGCAATAACTTAGCCTTCCTAGCTCCGATACCACTTGTTGTAGCGAATGCCCCCAAAGTTTAAACTTCTAATTATGAGATGGCTCAATGATATACCAAAATTTAATTTTTTTAATTTTAACAATTGTAAAATTCAAATTTTAATTTCTTCAAAATTAAAATTAACTCAAAAAATATTTCAACTTAACCAAAACAAAGTTAATTCCAATTTCACTTTTAAATTCAAGTTAATTCAACTCAAGTCCAAAATAGTGTAACAAAAATTAATTCATGATTAAATATAGGCCAAACAAATTAAACACCCATTTTCCCAAAATTAATTTTCCAACTTGAATTAAATTAAACTAAAATTACCCAAATATTAATTAGCACCAAATTAAACTATAATTGTGATTTAAACCAATTTTATCTTGATTAACCTAACACGCATCTAAGTGATATATTTGCAAGATAAAGTAAATTACAAACAAACTACGCCGCGAAGTACGAGAAAAATTCACAACGGGAAAAACCTCGGACAACCCTGACTACAAGTCCACTAAGTATGGTATTTTTACAAAAGACACGACAAGAGAAACTTACAACAACGACTTGACTCCGTCCAAGCCTTGACTCTCCTTCGCTCTTCAACCTCCGCCTACTCGACAACCACAGACTCCACCACAATTTTGGAATCCACCTATGGGGCTCGGCCATCGTTAATCTACACACAGTGCCTTTTACCGTATGAGCACGCCGCAACGAAAACTATCTCCTTTGGGGGGTAGAGAAGGAACCCAAACAATCTCCTTTGTGTTGACACCTCGCCTAATTAAATCTTGGGTGATCAAGCCTTAATTTAATTTAAAACAGGTTCCTTAAATGGTTCATTCTTAGCATCACTGTCGAAACTTTTTAGTTACTACCTAAGTGAAATTAAGCTAGTGTCAAATTTTATCTTCCTTAAACAGATAAAATAACTCATGCGGAATAATATATTAAGCAGTATTAAACCAATCATCATAAATAACTGAATGAAATAAAGTCTCGCCGAAAACCACGGCTGAAATAAAACTAACTCCAAACCCAATATATCAGAATAACTACAAATGAAAAGATTGGACAACGTGTCCCCAAACTGAGAGTACTAAAACTGAGATCCTACACTAGATCCGAAAGGAAAGAATCGTCTAAGCAAGCCCTACAACATCCATATGTGTTGCAGCTCCAAAATCCCTGGAATGAAGTCATGTTGGGTGTCCCTGTGGCTGGGCACCTAAAAGGTTTTTAAAAGGATTTTTACGTAGCAAGAGTTAGTACTCAAAATATTTAAAAATATTTTTCAAGCAGTTATCACAAATATGAGTTATTGATTACACATGTTAAGATTTCGTACTCACTTGAGTTACCTCACCCCTCTCCTATAGTGCACGCCTAACGTTGGTACTTAGTACATCTAGCTATACTACCCAAGCTAACTAGACTAGAATACTCCACTAGACTTATCTACTCTCTAAGTCTCCATATCATACACGTAGTATTTTAATAACCCATATCTCATATGTGATATACGTAGATAACTTATTAATCTCTTGTTATCTTTATTTTTTTTATAATTAAGTCTCACTACTTAATTATTACTAAAATATTATCAGTCCATCTTATTATCTACTATCTCATGTCAGTAGATTATATATGCAGTATACATTTATCACACGACATATACTAAATATTAGTTATGTCCTTATAACACACATAAAGGACTCTTGGTTCGGAATGATTCATCGACCCCAAGTAAGAATTGGTTCAGAATAATACATCGACCCCAACTATTTATATATACACGTATTTTGGTTCGGGACTCTTTCATCACGACACCAGTTTTAAGGTTTGGTTCGGCATTTCTCATCGACCCCAAACATATAATAACTCTATGTTAGTTCGTAAATGTCTCATCGACCCTAACATAATTAATTTAGGTATAATTCTCTTAACCTAAAAGTTCATACAATTCAGTAGGTACACACCCGACCTATCAATCATGTCCGTACGTAATATTTTATTCTCTTATATTCACCGTACTTGTTAACTTACGATTTATTTCACTATCGCATTTAATCGAGTATATGCACTACTCTAAGGGCCCTAGTTACCCCTCCAATTAATTCAGTAGTTAATTCATCTCTACCATACTGATAATTATTTTGAATTCATGTTAACTCTCTTCGTAACTTAAATTCACCATTTTCGATACTCGACCCGTCCGTTCTATGCTTATCAATTCATTTTCTAAGTCTTTTTCTCAATGACTATGATGAGTCTTAACTCTCTACCTACTGGTCTTTGACAAGTCCTAGGATAGGTATAAAATCACTCTAAACTTCCTCATAAGTGACGGCCATCGAAGAAAATTCACTCAATAAGAACTTCTAGGAAACAGCAGGGGTCGATCGATCGACCTTCATCATCGATCGATCGACTGATGAGCACCGATCGATTGATCTTCATAGTCGATTGATCGACTATTCTGGGCAGCTTCATCCTGTTATGTTTTTCTTAAGTTTTAAGCACTCAAAACTCCATTAAACCAATCAGTTTATATATGAATAGAGACTAATCCTAATGTTAATATATCATCAAATCTCTACTAAAATCATCCAAGAATCACAATTATCCTTAACTTCTCAAAACACTAGATACATGGTTTCTTTATCTTAAATCATCACATACCTAGATTTATATTTCTTAATAGAAATCAGATTTCTTCTGTAATTCAATCCTCTACGGGTGTAAATCTAACTACATGCAAGTCCTATCCCAAACATGTATTTAAATCAAATCTTTCTTCAAGAATTATTCACAAAACCATTCATTCTACTCATCTTATGCATGTACATTATAACTAAGATTTAAATGTTGTAAATAACCACTTGCCTTGTTTCAGAGATGATATGATTTCGTGGTTGTTGTAGAGTTTGATTGTTTGTCCCCTTCAATCTTCATTCTTCGATTGCTTGAGTTTCAAGAACCCCTTTGAATCTCTCACACTTCTCTTTTTATGCTTTGGGAATGACTTCTCTTTCTCTCTAATGGACTCTCCGTGAGTTATGAGGTTTCTAACCCTAACCCTTTATTTAATTAGATGATAAAAGACTCCAAAAATTTTAGGTGTTCCCACTCCTATATTTTAAAAGACCAAAATGCCCCTGAATGGTCCCGACTTAGCCCAAAAATGTCCCGGGATCCAACTATTACCCCTGGGTATACTATTTTGACTATTTCGACCCTTCCGGAGCTAACTGTGACCTCTAAATCGTCATTTGAGTCTCTCGTATAATATTTCTTATCTCGGCCTCTCGTTAGTCCATGTTTGGCTCTCGGTTGAGATTTAAATCATAAACGTCCATATCACTCGTTATGACGTAAGGTAAATTCATGAGTTATTCACAAGTCATTTTCAGTAAATAGACTTATAATATTAAATCATCCCATTTAACATGTAGATCATCTTAAATTACTCTACTCACGTAATTTAAATATAAGGTCGCATTAAATTACTCTACTCACGTAATTTAAATATAAGGTCATATTAAATTACTCTCTCACGTAATTTAAATATAAGTTCCATATGTTCTATTTAATCGCTCCATTAATTATATTCTAAATACGTAGAAATACGGGGCATTACACTTTGATGGGTAGAGAAGAACCCGGTGCCAAACAATCTCCAAGCGAACATATATATGAATAGGTATTTGGATTTAAACTAAACTATCATTTTGGGTGTAAAACACTTGATTTTGTTCTAAAGATTAAACATTGTTAACAAACGCCAAGGAGACTTTTTCTTGGAGAATTAGACCATCAAAAACCCTCTAAGAGATGGAAAAAGTTCTTCTAAAAATGTTGTTCTCGCACTAGTTAAATCTGTAAATGAGTAAGTGGGGTAGTGGGAAGTTAAATTAAAAATCGTAAAAAAACTGTTCGCGTTGAAATGTCGTTCGAACGACTTTTTGATGTCGTTTGAACAAGAATTCAGAAGAAATCTCACTCGATAGTTCGTTCAAACAGCCTCGTTTGAACGACCTCATCCTAACGACTTTCCAACGAAAAATCAGACAAAAATTGTAGATTGTCGTCAGAAGTTCGTTCGAACAACCTGGGAATTTCGTTTGAACGATATTCCAGGTCCGTTCGAACGACTTTTCAAAAAAACAAAATTTTTATTTTAAGGCCAAAACTTTTATGAAAATATCTAAAATTATTTTCTGATAAAATTACAAAATCGTTTATATAAAAAGAACATTTTATAAAATACACCCAATTAAAATATCCAAGGTCCTAAATATATATAATCGCATTCATACCTTTGAGACCTTGGATTGTTATAAAGTTGATGATGTGAAGCATGGCACTTGAAACCTGACAATGATGAAACTTTAAATTCTTGGATGCGCGTCTTCAACATACACTTGTCATAGGCTTGAAAGGGTACACCATGAACATCTATCATATAACTCAAATTATTTTGTCCGGAATTATGTCAATACTACAAATTGACTTGATTGGAAATTTTCCCTTACATTATAACAATAACATGAGCGATTTATGATGTCCTCAAGTTTTGTTATCAAATATAGCTATCAAATTACAGGCCAATTTGGCTCAATCGATATGAAAAAAAGTTTCTTTACCACCTATGACAACATGCCTTTGATACGAACTCCACATTAAATCGCAATTTTTTCTAATTGCATCATATTCATGAATTTATGGTTTATGTACGCCGTGGAGTTAATTTTCAAACAAATCATTAATATCAATACAAAATGAGTAATTTAAGCATGTTGGTCTTTTAGCATATATTTTTCTTATTTTGCATGGATAAAGGAATCGATATCTTGGATTGATTGCACACAGTGATGGCCGGAATCCTGATACAAATTGAAAATTTTACATTATTTTGGGGAACTAGAGTACATCTTTATTGAAATGCTTATACATAATTGATTTTGTCTTTCATTATCCTTTTAACATAAATATCCTATCAATAAAGGAATTATTATATTTGTTTTCACAATTTTTTCGTCTTGTATATTCACGACCATGCATTGTGCAGGCCAACTTCAAAATGAAAAAAAAAACAAATTAGAATTGAAAATACAATTTATATATATATATATATATATATATATATATGTTCAAGAATAAAAATTAACCACCATCACCCACCAAAATGAATTACAAACCAACATACTTACCCAACTTAAAAACAAATTAAACTATAAACTGAAACCCAAAAGGGAACAATATAACAAACGAAATCAGGAATATTTTAAGGATTTCTATATCAAATGACTAATCAGATTTCAAATTAGAAATGTGTGTTTAGCAACTTCAAATAGAGCAAGAGACTTTTAATCATTACATCGACATTTGCATGATCCTTCATAAAGATTATCTTTGGATAAACATAGGTAACCACCACAAAATTTGCCAATTATTAAATAATATAAAATTAATCACAAAAAAAGGAAAAAAATAATTAAAATCTCATAATTCATTTTTTATAAACATCTCAAATACCAAATTATTACGCTAAACAATGATACAATTGACTAAAAAAACTAAAATAATGAACATCGACAACTAAATCTAAAATAAATTAACTAACTAAATTATACATATATACTTGAAATGAAATATTTTTGCCATCAACTTTCAGAAGAAAGTATAATCGATGATAGCAGAGATGAGACGTTATGTCGAAATCGATGGTCTAAATGTTTTAGAGTACCGTTACTTCATCACAGATTTTTCTTTTCAATCTCATCTCAAAGTTCGTGTCACCCTATCACAAATACTCCGCAAACCAAACAACCATCCTCTCGCATGTTAATAAATAAACTATATGAGAAAATTTCATAATTATATCATCGGGTTTATATACTACTATAATTCTCATCATAGAAAAAGTCTAACATAACTTCAATTGATCAGATTTAACAATCTTGGTGAGTTAAACCAATTGTGGTCAGATTATTTTAAGTATCACCTTTCTCTTAACTTCTTTTATTTGGCATAATCTTTTTCATTAACATAATTAAATCTTTGAGAAATAAAAGTTCACTCAGAACTAAATACATAATATAGATAACAAAAAAAAGGTGTTAGTTGGTGTCTTCAAAGATACCCATAAGGTACGCCTTTGTGAGTGTAATTCATCTAATTGCGTTAAGAAAGTAATCTATGCAGTGCCGATATATATTTTCTAAAAAGAATACCCTATGGTGATACTTGTCCTTTAAGGACGAAATATTACAGTTGTAAAGAGGTGCAAAGATGTACCGACTTTCGACTTTTATAATATCAAAGTTTATGTTACATTCTCATATGTAGTCCATTTTTTTAATAAACGTTTCTTAAAGAGAATGTAAGTTTTCTTGAAGAAAGTCATTATAACGGTGATCGATGACCATTAAGTGGGGGCATAATTATGCGTTCATTCATGGATTTCTTACATAATGGATTGATTCAAAACAACATAGGCTTTCATAGGATATATATTCAGACTCCATGCGAAGCCGAATCAATGAGTTAAACTAGTCCAAGAGACCCGTTCTTAGCGTGCTTTAACCACACGTGTTGGTGTTCTTGAGTGAGTGTTATATATATTGGTTTCATGAGAAGGTGCATATGGTGAGATGCTTAGATGTATAGTTAGCAGGCTTTGCTCAACCTAGACTAGTATATTATACATGACATTTATGTACATGAGAATAATGGTGTATATTACATGAAGGTAGTTGGACTGGGAGCAGGCTTTCACAAGCATGGGATAGTAACACTTCACATAATACTTATCAGATCTCCTATTGGTGATATTAGGCTAGTGTTTATATTTTCCTATCAATTTTAATGGGTATAATTAGGGTTGTGTTTTGGCCGAATCGGATCGAAAAACGCCTCTTCGAAAAAAAATCCGATTTTTCAGAAATAAAATAACTATTCCGATTTCCGTTCCGATTTTTTCAAAAAAATAAAAAAAAAATCCGAATTCGGAAAAATCGAAAAAAATCAAAAATTCACAAAATATATTAAAAATCCAAAATTTTCTAAAATTTCAAAAAAAATAAATTATGGATTTTCGATTACTCGAAATTCTCATTTTAAAGAAACAAAGAAAATGACTTAACCCAACATGTAAATACATGAGGATTTGGCCCATTTTTTCATTTATGTATAAGTCAGGAGGATACTCTCCTTTTATAGAGCATATTTTGGAGACATCTCCCTCTCCCAACCAATGTGGGATATGGAAAACTTTCAAAAAATCGAAAAAGAAATCGAAAAAATGGGAAATAACTCGAAAAAAATGAAAAAATCGGATCGAAAAAATCGGAAAATCAAAAATTCAGTATTATTTTCGATTTTTGATCCGATTTATTTTCGAAAAAATCAGAAATTGAAAAATCAAAAATCGACAAACTAAAATTTCATTCCAAATTCGGAAAAAATCGAATCGAAAATCAGAAAATTTGGAAAGTTCGAAAAAAAAAACACAGCCCTAGGTATAACGAAAGGAAGGGATATGGGATGTGAACCTTGGTTGGGTGAAAAGGCGATTTAGCATTTGATGTAAAGCTGGGAAATCGGGCAAAGGTCCAACTTGGGACTTCCGTGGAGGGGTAGGGTATTTTCTCGATCTTTGAAATTAGCTTCAGAGGAGTTCGATTAGTATGAGGGATACTATGACATGGGATTGAAGAAGGGAATTTCTAGAAAACCTAATTAATATTGGGTTTTGGGATCCTTTTTCAAATGGGGGTGGGGTCCATTTATTGGCAAAAATAGGCACTTTCTTTAGTTGTACGATAAAAGGTTTAGCCATCCAGTTAAAGGTGTTATTTAATTGAGAGCAATGATTGGATAAGCTATATTGGCACATGTTAGTATTTTGTTTAATAAAGCGGTTGTTGAAATGTTTAGCCATGTGACTATATGATTCAGAATAATGATATGGGTACAAAAACCTTCCCAAAATCTCCACCAAAATTGACGTGGATTTCATATATTCTCCCACCTACCAGAGTACAACACTTTATTACTTTTTGGGAAGACTTGAGGGAGTTATTTGGGACTCATAACAGTAATCTATGATTAATCGTGTTGTCTCCTCTAATTTAATAGAGGATTTTCTGAGGATACGTGGGTGTGTTTTTAAGATTTTATAAAATTGTCTTGGGTAGGTTGTAGGCGCTAACGATGCTTAGGCCTTAACTCTAAGTCTAAAAGTGTGAATTAAGCATGCATGCAAAGGATTTTGTGGTGTATAAAGATACATATCTCGTAAGGGGAATTAGGTCAAATGTATTTCAAGTGAATATAATAAGATTGGTTGGGTTTTGGTCGAGGGAAATATGAAATGGGGTGTTGATTTTAGCACAAAGGCTATGGGTTCTATCTTAACAAGGAATTTACTTCGGTTCAACTCGCTCATTATAAATCAACACATTTCTTGGATATTGGTGATTGAGAGAGTTCATGAAATGATGGTAATATACGCTTGATAAAGTCTGAACACATCCCTTGACTCAGTTTGTGAATCCATCTTAATGATGTAGTCCCTTGGCTTTTCATTGTTGATTTATCTATACTTAAAATTTTAAATTTGAAAGGGGGTCCATTATATTTCATAATTTTGGGAAAAATTAAATCTGAACTCTAGGGAAGCATTTCTTTTTTCCATTTTGTGTTTTTTTATGTTTTTTTCCTCCTAGATAGTGTTAGTTCAATACCATTATATTGGACATGCAATCGAGAATTCTCACATTCACCTCAAGCCAATAGTGTAACTAGTGAATGATTAGGGGTTGATTATTTATCGTTTTATGAACACCTTTTTCGTTTGAATTTTTTATTGATTGGGATAGACAAGAAAAGGGTAGCCAATCCTTAATTGGTTCCATATCTTCTTGGAGTAGCAGGTTCTTCTGAAAGTGAGGTGAGATGACAAGTGTTGTGTCATGATTTTTTGTGTAGGATTTGATTGAGACGTATGTGCATAGTGACAAGATTGATAGGTATTCTACTTGTGAGCTTGCACCTTAATTGCTTTAATTTACCTTTCTTGGGAAAAATTTAAAATGATTGATCTATCTTTATATCATTCTGATTTATTAATGCTTGTTGTTCATCAAAGCCCTTTTTTTAATGACCCGTCATTAGTTAGCGTGGTGTCTAACCCATCACTTAGTAATCACACACAAAGGGATACTTGAAGTCAATAATTATTTTATTAATCAAGATTTGGAAATACAACGTTTCTTGAAATAGAAGAAAGAGAATGACTAAAAATGAATTGAAAAATAGAATATCACAGTGGATAAAAAGGGAACATCCATATATTAGTATGGGAGTACATGGGCAAGGAATCATTGTATATCAAAATAAATGCCTTGACATCTTCATGCTTGATAGTGAGGGTCATCGGATGACTTTTTAAGTCTTTTTCCACTTTTCTTAGTCCGGATTTTATAACATCCTTGCATAGAAAATCATGATCCTTATCAGGAAAAAGCAAGTCATATTCATTTTCATTATATGGAAATTAACATTTTAATTCAATACCCTTTATTCCGAGTTTATTGGTGGACAACTCCCAGTGTTTTTTGTGTCGAGAAATCATGATTAGGAGTAATATTGGAGAATTTTGCAATTTTATATTCGGTTGTCAGCTCTAAGATCTCCTGTTGGTTTAGAATTGCCCCATGCCTGGGTTATGCTTCATTGTTTGGATGTCAGGATGCTTTAGAGGATCATCATTGCTAACCTTGTAAAGGCTACGACATTAACTAAAATAGCATATACTAATGATACTAATCAACTGCAGATACTAATGATAGCCTTACGATAGGAGTAATTCATAAAAGATGCGCTACTTCTCAACATTTGGAACCACAAAACCTTAACGCAAATAACAGTGGATCTTTCCTCAAGACTATCTACGCTCCAGATAAGATACCTGTAAACCAAGTTAATAATGGACCTTCCTTTTCCTCTAGTCCTGTTAGGGGACGTGCAAATTCAAAATCAGACTCTATCCTTAGGAGAAGTTTCAATCAACTTAGTGGGGAATGTAGAGGAGGCATCCATCTTCCAAGTGAACTGGAAAATCTCCAAAGCCAAGATCATAATTAACACACTGGATCAGACTTGGGGAACCGAAAAGATAGTCACAGCGATTGTGGAGGAGAAATCCAGGGACATACAATTACACCAAGAAATTTACAATAGGTGTATGTGGACGATTAATGAAGTGGACTCGATCATTCAACACATGCCATCAATGGTTGCGATGATATGGAATTATCGTGGGGCGGGAAAACCCCTCTTCAAACCCACTATCACCGAGCTATTTTTTTTATAACCCATATATTATGGTTATCCTTCAAACACATACCCATATTGGAAACTTGGTTGGTTTTTTTGACAATCTTGGTTTCATGAACAGGGAGATTTCTGAACCAGGTTCGGGGGTATTTAGGTTACCTGGAACCCAAACTCCATTAAATGGAGACACTCTCTATAACTAGACAAGTTATCCACCTCATGGTTACTAAAAGCAACTACGAGGAGTGGGTTTTTTCTGCGATCTATGCCAACCCCCATCCATGCCTACGCAGAAGATTGTGGGACAATCTCTAAAATATTTCTGAAAATATTAATCTTTCTTGGCTAGTTGCGGGTGATTTCAACGACCATGTGGATGACTCCGAAATAAGAAGCTTTGGAAAGCAGGCGCGGGATAATAAAAGTTCTACTTTTTTGGATAATATCAACAAATGCAAGCTTACGGATCTGGGGTGCTCGAGACCAAAGCTGACTTGGACGAATAGCAGGAAGGGCATGAAAAATACTCTCATCAGGTTAGACAGAGGTCTATCCAACGCGGAGTGGAATCTCAAATATCCTGATGCGAGTGTTGAGAACATTCCCCGAACCGCCTCGGACCACTATCCTATCATTATCATATTTGAAGGTATGACTTCCCACCTTACTACCCCTAAACCATTCAGGCTTTTAGTTTGTTGGTTTGATAGAGATGATTTTAATGAGCTTGTAAATTTTAATTGGAATAACACTGTTAATCTCGAAACGAATATCCATCTCTGTATGGAGAATATTAAAAATTAGAACACTACCATCTTTAGTAATATTTTAAAAAATAAGAAACGAATCCTTAGGCGTCTTAGTGGCTTCCAGAAATCCCAAGAAAGGTTTTATTCCCATAACCTTTCCGTACTTTAAAGTAAACTCCAAAATGATTATACACTCTACTTAGACACGAAGAAAACTTGTGGAAACAGAAGTCGAGAATTCAATGGCTTAACAAGGGTGATAAAAATACTAAATTTTTCCATACTACCACTATTATTAGACGAAGGAGAAATAGTATTAAGAAACTTCATATTAATGGGGAGTGGATTGATAATGGTACTATCATCTCTAGTCACATCACTAATTATTTTACCAACTTGTTTAAAGCTGATTTAACTTATGACATTCAAAGCCAAATGCGTAATCTTGAAAATATGAGCTTTGTGGAGGATGATAATTTGTTTTTAACTACCCCCATTTCGATGGGGGAGGTTAAAAAAGCGACCTTTATCATGAAAGCTCTTAAAGCTCTTGGACCGGATGGTGTCCAACCCCCCTTTTTTATCAACATTTTTGGAAGGCCATTGTTACTAACCTTTTCGCTTTTTGCTAAAAATGTTTTCGGGAAAAGCACTTCCCCAACGAACTAAATAACAACTTTATTACACTTATTCCCAAAGTGGATAATCTGGAGAATATTCGCAATTTAGACCTATTACTCTTTGCAATGTTTCGTATAAAATCCTTGCCAAAATTATTGTGGACATGCTTAAACCTATCCTTTGCCGTAATATTAGCCCCCACCAAGCCAGCTTCCTTCCTGGGAGACAGGCCTCTGATAATATTATTGTCACGCAGGAGATTATTCACACCCTCATGAATTCTAAAGGGAAAGTCGGGGGGTTTATTCTTAAAACTGATCTTGAAAAAGCTTATGATAGAGTGGATTGGGATTTTCTTGAAGGAGTCCTAAATTGGTTTAATGTTGACAAAGATTTTTGTAGCCTTATCATGTGTTGTGTTAAGAATACCACCACTTATATTCGCTGGAATGGTACACCCCCCCCCCTCCAGTTTTAAACCGACTAGAGGTCTCCGTCAAGGAGACCTTTTATCTCCCTACCTTTTCGTTATGTGCATGGAATACTTATCTGCTATGATATTAGATAAAGTCAAATGTAATAAGTGGAAAGGTATTAGGGCCTCCCTTAGGGCCCCCCGCATCACCCACCTCTTTTTTGCTGACGACCTTATCCTTTTCACGGAGAATAATAACCTTTCTTGTGAAGCAGTCATTGATACTCTTGAGGAATTTTATCATGTCTCTGGACAAAAAATAAGTTACTCTAAGTCTAGAGTGTTTGCGTCCCCCGATATCCCTAAAAAGGAGGCCTTAAAGGCTAGCCATTTGTTCGGTATGAGCCTTACTAATGATTTAGGTGTTTACCTTGGTAATAGACTTATCCATGGTAGAATAAACGGATCTCATTTTAAAGACATCATTGATAAAGTCCAAAAAAGATTAACGGGATGAAATCTAAATTCCTCTCCCTCGAGGGCAGGAAAACTCTTATCCAGGCTGTGACTTCCACCATTTCAAATTACAGTATGCAAAATGTCATGCTTTCGGTTAAAACATGTAATGAGATTGATAGAAATTTTCTCTAGGGAGCAGAAAATGACAAGGGAAAGATCCACCTGGTTAATTGGAATAGAGTTTGTAACCCTAAAATTAATGGAGGCCTTGGGTTGAGGAGGAGTGCTTTAAATATTACTAAACTTGGATGGAAACTAGTGAATAATGACAAGTCCTTATGGGCTGACGTCCTAAGGAATAAATATAAAATTGGTCAAAACCCTAGATTGTGGAAAAAAAAGTTGTGTCTTCCCAAAGTATCCTTAGATGTAGCGAAACCCTTTTTAATAATGTCAAATGGAATGTCAGGAATGGTAAGAACATTATAATCCTTAAATACTGGTGGGTGGGAAATAAAATCATCAATCTTGTTGAACAACATGGAAACTGATATAATGTTAATATTGACGCGCTTATTGGTGAGAACGGGAAATGGGATGACAACTCCTTCAATTTGAGCACTAAAAATAATATTATAAATATCCCACTTCCCCGTACTTGCTCTCGCGAAGACAAGCCTTCTTAGTCGTTAAGTAAAATGGGCAAATTCATAATTAGTTCGTGCTATTAATCCCTTGTGGAAAAACATGATGAACAACAACCCTGGGAGGGTTGGAAAAAGTTGTGGAAGTTAAATGTCCCAGCAAAAATCTGCACCTTTTGTGGATCATCCTCCATGGTAAGCTCCTCACTAATGAACATCGTATGCGAAGAGGTCTTACGCCCAATGGATATTGCCCACAATGTGGACTTCTCGAGGACATCGCTCAAGGAGTGTAGCCACACTAGAGAGATTTGGAACATGCTCGGTTTCGACCATCCTCTTGATCTCAACCTCACGGGTAATGTTAATAATTGGATTGCCCTATACATTTGGGGTGAACCAAAAAACGAAAGGTACAAATGCTTTATTATTACTTTGTGGCATATTTGGAAATCCAAAAATGACTACATCTTTAATAACACTGATGATTCCCCACAAACGGTTGCCTGCTTGGCTCTGAATTTTATAAATTATGTTATTGAAGCACAAACTCCCAAGTGAGAAAAAGTTAGTGAGGAAGACCATACTATAATAATTCGTGATCCGTTTTCTATTGCAGGAAAGTTCATCATTCACATTGACGGTGGTTTTGACCATAGGAGTGGTACGGTCTCATTTAGTGGAGTGGTTAGAAATGAATATGGAGACTAGATCGTGGACTTCGCTGGAAAATTACAAGGCACCGCTAGCCCTCTGCTTGCGGAGCTAGAAGGAATTTTTCATGGCCTGAACTTATCCCTCTGAAAGAATTGGAAGAATGTTTGTCTCGAGAATAATTGTCTGGAAGCCATCAATCTCATCAAGCAAGAGGTTGCCCACAATCAACCCTTGGTTAATATCATCCGAGGATTGCAAGGTTCTTGTTAAAGACCTAAAGGACAATATCGTGCACATCCCAAAAGCAACCAACTTTATGGCGGATCGTATGGTGAAAGTTACGAGAGAGGTGGATAACTTGTACAAGGAATACGGCGAAGCTCCGGAATAACTTTTTAGGATGGTTGATGAGGAGATGGAGGAACATGGTTTCTTCTTTGTTTAGTGTTGTTGTCATTTGTTTTTTTTTATTTCCTCTTTTCACCAAATATATATATATATATATATATATATTACAATCATAACCTGGTACGTAGATAGTAAACCACCAACCCTTGGACAATGAATTTATGAACATTTTCCCTTAAAAAAAAGATGATTAGTGGAACTTATGGGACCATAATGGTATTCACAGTGGATGTTAGCTCAGTGGAACTTGGGTAAAGGATTTATCAGAGGCTTAGGATCAGGAGGTTATAGGTGCCCTTTGGATCCTAGGGCATGAAAAACTTCACCTATTAGTGTTTTCAACTTAAGAATGTTTCATTTTGGATAAGTAGGAATATTGCAAACACTATATTCCCATACTATATGAGATGGAGCATACGTTGGGGTTATCTTGGGATTTTGACTATCATTCCTGACGCCACAACACTTGTTTATATGATGACATCAATTTAAATTATCTTAATAGAGGTATGGGTATAGGTTTTAGATCCAAAAGCTTAACCCTTTGAAGCCAGGGCTTGGAATATTTTATCGATATGGGCACGTCGTCAAAGTAGTGGCCTTTATGATGAGTTTGAGCGGTGATTTGGTTCATCTGCACATTTAGTTAAAGAGTTTTGAGATGTTTAGGAACTTATCAAACTTTTATTAAATGATCCTTAAGGGTGCGAGCTTTTGGGATGTTAAAGTTAACGTGGCTTGAAAGGTTTTTTAGTTGGTTAAGATTTGGGTGAGGATGATCATCACATTAGGTCATTGTTGGCTTTTGATATTGGGATTATCTATAATGCAAGCACAAAGAGGTATTTATATGAACATAATTATGGTAAAGGGATGATAAAAGATGGTATTCGAGTAGAGGACTGCAATCATAATTACTAAAAAGCTAAACTAGAAGCTTATATCAGTTTTCCCCTTTAGAAGATATTAAAGACGTTTTAGAAATTAATTTATGCAATAGGTATAATGTAATGAGAAAATATAATAAAGGAAATATAAATATCAAATTTCCCAGCTTTTTATTTATTAAGGCTTAACTTCCATTATTTTTTTTTCCTAAGGTGAAAGAGAAATGTTGGACATGACCTTGAGTCTAGTGTAGAGGCTAAGTGTATTGCATGGAATGTTTGACTTAACTCCAGACTCAAAGGACCGGGTCCTATCTTAGAAAACGGGCGAAGGCTTAGTTAAAAAATCGAGCAGTAGGACGGCCCAAAATTTTGGCAAAGTTTTGTGTTGAAACAAACAATCAAGGTGCGAGTGTCCTAGGGCGCACGCCTATATCAGGGTTTGTGCAAAGTTATGGTAAGTAGATTTTCTTATTTTAACATGACCTCCAATATACTTCTTTCCTATAAGGACAATCTATTCAGGACGTGTGGAAGCCATTTGATACACGGGAATTTATAGCGTGGCGGTTGGAGACCCGTGATATGGCACGAAACCACATAGCGTGGCGGTTGGAGACCCGTGCAAAAGTATCTTTTTCCTTAGTTTTTTTACTTTGCCTTCTGAGATAATGTCAATATTATACATAACCCCCATTTTTGAAAAAAAATTATACTTACTCCCCGGTCCGGTCCCCATGTCTAATAGACTTCTAACACCAACACCGTTAAGCAACATCGATAATTGATAATTAGACTTAAAAGACCAATATACCAATCTTATTCCTCACTTCATATGAAGTCTAATTTTTGAAATGTGGAGGATTAAGGTGTTGTTTGTTTTTACCTCTTACGTTTGAATTTTAACCATCGAGACTTAAGAGGTATCAAATAGTATTTATTTTTGAGTTATTTTGAGTCCCCCCCCCCCCACAGTTTTTATGATCACATTTATAATACACCTCTACTTTTTAAAAAATTTGCAATATACCCCCATTTTATTAACTATTCTTCCAAAACCGTTAGAATTGTTTACATTTTGTGCCTTCCCCCCACTTTTATGATCAATTTTGCATTAGACCCCCATTTTGAAAAAAATAATAAACCCCCTAAATTGTTAACTCTCTAATTTTTTTTTATATAATGAAACTTCATCAGCATATATTTAAATTTTTGAAAAAGTTTGAAAAAAAATCGATAAAAGTTTTAAAGTTGTTTCCCTTTTCCCTCGTAATTGTTTTTATATATATATATATATACGAAAAAAAGCTAGTTGGAAACAGGGATAAAAATAAGAAGAAGAAAAGACTAGTTGAAAAAGTAGAAAAATAGTTTTTTGTTTTCTTTCTAATAAATAAAAATTGGGACGAAATAAAATAAAAAATAGTTTGTTTTTTTAATAAACAAAAAAGTGGGACGAAATGAAAAACCAAAAAATTCTCAAAGGAATAACAAGAAAAAACTGTAGAAAACTCTATTCCAAGGCGTGTAATTTTGAAAAAAAAACTCTATTTTTAACCTTTTTATAAAAACTATGAAAAATAGTTTTGAACAATTTTTTTAATATTGTTCACACACACGCACACATATATATATAATTAAAATTACATAATAAAACAATTTTTATAAAATTACATGATAAAAATGTTTTATAAATTACATAATAAAACCATTTTAATAGAAAAAAGGCACGGGGATATTTAAAAAAAATATTCAATACACCCCAAATCTGTAACTCTTTGATATTTTTATTTTTAATGAATAACACTTAATCGACTTCTATAAAAAAAATTGAAAAACATTGAAAAAGTCTTTAAAATAAGAAATTTCATTTAAAATAGGAATTTTTTTAGTCCTAATCAAAATCTACTAAAAATTGGAATAGTATAATTGCAAATAAGAAAAATATTTGTTAGAATAAAATAAAATAAAAATGGGAATAATTTTTAAAATTATACCATTCTGATTTTTTTTAAATATGACCAATTAGGATTTTTCTAAAAATATTATGATTTTATTATGACATATTTTACTTATTTGAATTTGTATTATTCCGTCTTTTTAATGAATGTCGATTAGGATTTTTTGGCTTTTTTATTTTATTTTAAAATTTCTTATTTTTTGGACTTTTTCTATTTTTTTAATAACTTTTTTAATTTTTAATATATGTGGATGAAGTTTCGTTATATATAAAAAAAATTGGAGAGTTAAACATTTTGGGGTGTATTATTTTTTTTAAGAAATGGGGATCGAATGTAAAACCGGTCATAAGAGTGGAAAAAATACAAAATGTAAGCAGTGCTAATGGTTTGGGTGAATAATTAACTGAATAGTGATGTATTACAATTTTTTTAATAAGTGGGAGTGTATTGTAAAACTGGTCATAAAAGCGGAACGAAACTCAAAATACCCCGTAAATTTTTAAATAAATAAGAGGCTAACACTTATTTTTTTGTTGTAAATGATTGTGAGATAAATATAGCTTTGAATTCCGAATCTCAAGTCTCGATTAGTCTAAGGTGCACTCATGTAGGCTTGTCAATGGGTCGGGTCTGGACCCGAACCCGATCTGCATAATAGGGTCTGAGCATATTTTTTTGGACCCGAAAACCCGAATACTCGAAGACCCATTTATTAAACGAGTAGGGCTGGATCTTATACAAGACCCGGACCCGAAGTCCCGATTCAGATTGTACATTGTTATTTTTTAAATATATATACATATACTATAAATTTATGTATATTTATAAATATATCTTATCAATATAACATGTAAGTAATATATATAAAAATATATATTTATGTATATAATAAATATAAATAATATATATTTTATTTATACTAATAATATTCTATAATACATTACAAAGTATATTAATTTAAGATTAAAATATAAAGAAGGGAGATAATATAAAATAAATATGAAATAAATGTATATACAGGGTCGGTCTTAAGATTGGGAGTGCCCTGTGCGAAAATCAATTAGGACCCTTCTAAAAAAATATTGTACAAAGATATTAAATACCTAGAATGGGCCCCTAAAAAATTAAACTTATTTTTTAGGGGCCCATTTTAGTTGGGTGAGATATTTGGGTAGTTGAATCATTCTTTGTACAGATTATTTTTAGATAGTTAAAAAAATGGTCCCCTAAAAAATTAAACTTATTTTAAAAATTGACATTTTTAATACACATAAAATATTTTTCGACCCCTAAAATTTACATATATAGGTGCATGCTCTAAAATGGGCCCTGTGCCATTGCTCATTTGGCACATGGCCAGGGCTGACCATGTGTATATATTTGGTCAGACCCGAATCAGGATCCGAACCCGAGACCCGAACGGATCCAGGCATGGATCTAATATTATAGACCCGATGAAGATCGGAACCCGGACCAGAATCTAATAAAGATTCAATTACACGAATCTGAATCTCCCTAAATTCGATCCGACTCCGACCCGTTGACCGAACAAATAAACCCAATTGGGAGTCTCTTTATGATTTTGCACAACGGTCTCTTTATGTGTTTGGGCTCAATACTTAATGGGTGGGTTTGTTTCTCGCAATCGAGACTTGAGATTGGGTTGTCCCATCTGAGACAAACTGAAAAACAAACAAACAATCAAACTCATTATCAAATGGGACAAACTGAAAAATGGCTCTAACATAACGTATTAAGCCCAATTGTGCAAAATCTCTCCCGCACAAACGACGACAGTAGAATCGGGTAGAAACTCGGCTAAGCGGTACGTCTGCTTTCTCTATATTGGGTTTTAGTGTTGAATGATAAAATCTCAAAGTTGTTGGGATTCACTTATAAATTTAAACACTTTATTATTGATGTTAGGGTTTGATTGTGTGTATGCATGTGTGGCCTCTCTTTCAATTTTTGGGAAACTTAATTGAACATATGAAGAATTTAATGTTTCTATATGCAGTTAAGCTAATTTGTGTGCATTATGGGATTTAGTTTATAGCTAATTCTTCATTCAACATCTCAAAGTTTTAAGGCAAAAATGTTAATCATTTTAGGTATTATTTTTTTTAGTTGGTGAAATAAATTGACAGTTTCTTAGCTTGAAGTGTTCCAGTTGGTAAAATAAATGAAGCTTTTGCATAAGGCATTTACTCATTGGTTCTATGATAGCGAATATTCCATTCACTACATGTTTTCTAATAGGACCAATCAAAATAAATATATATTTTTTACGTGACATGTTACCAATTTAACTTCATACTTAGCTAATGGGACTAATCGGTGAAAACCCTAAAATAAATGCTTTTTTGCAACTTGCAACAATGTAATGAAACGAGAGTGGAAAATTTGGATAGTCTCTTAGCTTGGTAGTTTGTAGTTTGGTAGTTTTGACACTCGAAGTCATTAAGTAAAATAGAATTTCATAAAAAAAATGGCAAATTTGAAAGAAAAATGTCCGTTTGTTAGTTATAGGGGTGTGGCGATACTAAGGGACACGCGACAGTCCAACTGCCGCGTGAACTTCTCTCGTGTTTGTTGAAACAATAATTCCAGAGAGACTCAGAAACGTGACACGGTGTGGTCACATTAACGTGTAACATCCACATTGGTTCGTGTCCGGATCCCACTGATGTTGCGCTCAACGTGTCGCGTTTGTGAGTCGGCGTAAAAGGACTCTTGTTGGAATGTTGCGACCTGGGACAAATATACGTATTTTGATCCTAGTTGTTTGTTTTTTATGCGAGTGCAGATGAAAATTAACCCCGCGTTAGTTCAAATGCCGAGCAAGGGAAACTGTCGCGGTGTCATTAAAACACACGAATGAGTGGAGTTGGAACTCATTTTTGGTTAAGCAAAATAGCATTGCGGCATATTGCCCACCAAAAATGTCCCAATACTTTAGAGAAGGTATAACAAAGAAATATAAAATAAAACTGCAAAAAAAAAAAAAAAAATCTTTGAGGACTTTCTCAATAGTTTAACATTTTTTTTTCCGAGATGACTTTTAAAAAGAAGTAATTTGATAAGTTCAATTTTAACATATTGGTTATTTTACAATATGACAATAAATTAATCAATGCAAAATCAAATTGACAAAATCATTTTTTTTTAGTTTCATTCACATATTGGTGGTTATTTTATAATATGACAATAAGTTAATCAATGCAAAATCCAATTGACAAAATCATTTTTTTAATTTCATTCACTTATTGATTATTTTATAACATGACAATAAATTAATCAATGCAAAAGCAAATTTATAAAATCATTTTTTTCATTTAAATATTGGTAATTTTATAATATGACAATAAATTAATCAATGCAAACTTAAATTGATATATATATTCATCAATTACATAAGTTAAGCGTAATTTTAAAATTAAAAAAAGAAAAGAAAAAAGAATAAAAGTTTCCATATTAAAAAAATAATTTTATAAGTTAAGTGTAATTTTAAAAAAATGAAGAAAAAAACAACTTGCTTTTTAACCTAAAAAAACCCCAGAGCATTTGACATTTAAACTATATTAGTTTGATAAAATAGTAAATTCAATTTTTTAGTTTCATTTACAAGTTAGTCATGTTGGTCATTTTACTTCCCAATGGAAAAAACCATTAGTAAGATCAAAAGTAAGACAAAAAAAAACGATTTTTAAGGTCAAAAGTAAGACCCCAAAAAACAAAACAATAGAAAACCCTCTTATAACCCAGCGTAAAAACCAACCCGGCGAAAACACAAGCAAATATATGAGTTAGGGTTTGCAAAGGTACGGTTTCATTTGTACTTAACTTATTTTTTTTAGTCTGCCTTAATAATAATCAAACCTAAATATATATGCGTTCTCCAAATCAAATGATATATGACTGCAAATTAATAAGGAAAATTGGTAATGCCGTGTATCTTCCATGTTTTCACAAATCAAATGATATATGAGCTGATGCAAATTGTAATAGCAAATCAATGCCCATATAGACTAGTTAATTTGCAGAGGCATCCAATCAGATCAAATAGTATCATATATATGAAAAAATTATACCATATGTAAGTTTTGAGGTCAGAAATGTGAAAACTCAAATCTCATTGTAGAACATGGTCTGAAATCAGACTCTAAATTCAGTATACACAAACAGCAACAAAAAAAACTAGTATGCATACCTGCTTTACAAAGCCCACAAATCAATAATGGCCATTTAAGGATTACAAAAGCTATATAAATATGTGCTGCTTTAGACTGTTTGATTTTGAAATGGAAGAAATTGAGATAATGAATTTAGAAAGGAAGGGAGTAAGGGACATATGCTGTTCTTGGAATGCATCTGAGGCGTGAACCAAGGCAATTAGGGCTCGTTTGGTTAGAGGTTTGGAAAGGGAATGGGAATCTAAGTTCCTGGAATCTTCAATTCTTTTCCATTGTTTGGTCAAAGCAGGAATTCTTTTTTCCCGGCATCTAAAATTATTTTTTCAAATTAGGAATAAATATCATTTAACTAAAATATCATTCTACTTGATTTGAGTGTGTGCGCGTGAGTGTGTGTGTACAAGTGTATGTGTGTGTGTGAGAGAGAGAGAGAGTGTGTGTGTGTTTGTGTATGTATTTATATGTGTGATAGTGTGTGTGTGTGTGTGTGTGTGAGAGAGAGAGAGAGAGAGAGAGAGAGAGAGAGTGTGTGTATTTATATGTGTGATAGTGTGTGTGTGTGTGTGTATGATAGAGAGAGAGAGAGTGTGTGTGTGTGTGTGTGAGAGAGTGTGTGGGTTTGTGTGTGTGTGAGAGAGAGAGTGTGTGTGTGTGTGTGTGTATATTTATGTGTGTGTGTGATAGAGAGAGAGGGGGAAGAGAGAGTGTGTATGTGTATGTGTACGTGTGTGAGATAGAGATAGAGAGAGCACATGGTTCAAAGTCTCGGTATCGGTCCCGGTATCGAACACCCAATGTTCAACTCGGTCGCGGTATCGAGCGATACGCAAAGATACGCTATTTAGAGAGCGCAAAAAATTCCGAAAAAAATATAGAAAATTTAAAAAAAATAAAATTAACAAAGTGGACCAATGATGTACATTTAAACCCATCATTCAATATGCATTGCATTGTAGAACTGGTTATACTGAACCGCGGCAGAGTTGTCAGATTTAATATTGCATAGTAAACCAATAATAATATTGAAAACAATCTAATGTCACATAAGCTTAGATAAAAAATTTGTATGGAAGATAAATATGAATGATTACAATGTTTCATCATTTTCATCTCCCTATCTAGTTGCGGTATCGATCATACGGATTTGGATAGGGGTAATTTCTTTCAGTTGGGTAAAGAAAGAAATATGAACCATATTGCTGCTCAGATGGCTGGGATGACTGGCTAGATGATCTATAATTTGGAAATTGTGGTTGACGATCTCCCGGTTGATTACCGTGATAATAATATCCAAAACCTCTATACCCAGAACTATCAGTTGAAGACCCACCATATTGCGTCCCTTGATTATATCCATAATAATCACCACCTGTTGTGCCGCTACTAGTAGATCCATAATGGTCTCTATAACGATCATATTAACCACCTGTACTAGTATTAGCAGATCTTGGAAGTTGTGACGGACCATAATTATCTGTGCCACTCCCACTCCCAGAGATACTATGTCTTCCACCGTGGTATGCATGATCCATCATTAAACCCATTGCCCGTAGTTGATCATCAAGATTTTGTTGATCATATCCGCTTGAATACTCGTCACTACTAGGGATCTCGTTAAATTGTCTAAATGCCTTCGTTGTTCACTTATTCCCGGGTGATAACCATGATCTGCGTCTTGCGTGGCATAGTAGTTTTCATCTCCTTATGCCCATGTCATACCACCATCATGCTGTGTACCAGTATTGTAAGAACCACCCCTTTGGTGGCTACCACCAACTCCACTCCTTTGTCGGCTACCACTCGCTGTTCCCCTACTAACATCTCCCTTGCCACCACCTTGATCATCATCATCATCATCATCATCATCATCATCATCATCATCATCATCATCATCATCATCATCGTCGTCGTCGTCGTCGTCTTCATCATCTACATGTGCTCCATAAGTACCAGGAATATCTTGCCAACTATCATCACCACCATGATCATCATCAGAACTGGAAAGAACACTGACCGGTACCGGTTGATTATGACCCCCCCGTCGTCCTTCCCCTTCGCTTTGTTGAATACCTTCATCCAATCAGTCTAAGTCATCGGTCGGTAAGACCCCTCCATCATTCTCTCGGGTCCACTCATCCAATATGTCATCCTCCTCAAATATTAAATTCAAGTCTATTGGATTGTAGAAATCTTCGATCTCTCGCATGTACATCAGATTCCTAAATTTAAGTCTCTGATTGCAATGCACATACACCAATTTATGTAATTTTTTTATTGCCAATCGGTTGCGAAGTTTTGTATGGATGAGAGACCATGTGCTCCAATTCCTCTCACAACCCGAAGATGAGCATGTTTGACTCAGTACTTTAATAGCAATGCGCCTAAGATTGGGTGCATCCTCACCGTAATTTTTCCACCACTCAGCTGGAAGAGAAGATTTGACTGCTTGCTTGGTAAGATCTGAGCCAAACTCCCCTCTCCTGTCCGTAAAGAGTTTAACCTAAAAGACAAATAAATTAATTTAAAAACAATACATATATGAAATAAATATAACTCAATGGAAACAAATGTGATACCTCATTTATTGCCAAGGCTTGTTTTTGTACATCTGGCTCTAGCCTTTCGATGACCTCTTTTAGTCCGGCTCTTATTTCGGGATGGTTTGAAAAATTGGATGAATACTGAAACACCGAATTTAAGAAATATCCCGCGGCATGCAAGTGTCGGTGCAATTGTCTCTCCCATCTTCCATCGATCACCTGCCAATACTTCTTCCAGTTTTTAACACTCGCCTGGATTGCTAGTTTTGCTTTATCCACCCCTTCGTAAATGATAGAGAGTGTAGGCTTTTTATCTTTATCTACTATCTTCAAAAGCAATACTAAGGGCTCCATAATCTTGGCAACTTCGGCAGCCCGTTGCCAGAATCGATCTGCCAGAATTAAATCCGACACTTTAGTGGCCGCACTCCTTCGGGTCCTCTCACGGTTGAATTCACGCCATTCATTCGTGGTACACATTCGCTTCAACTCAGACTGATAGCGAATGAGACTCTCAAGGGCGATAAACTCGGTAGCAAATCTCGTAATGCCTGGTCTTAGCAACTCCCTACCTCTGGTATACTCCTTCATTAAATTCACAACTTTTTTACTGTTATATATGAACGAGGTAATTGATTTGGCATCATTCAATACCGACTTGATTGACTTCATATTTCCAATTTCCTCGAGCATCAAGTCAAGACAGTGTGCTGCACAAGGTGACCAAAATAAGTGTCTCCTATTCGCCATCAATAACGCGCCAGCCGCCTTAAAAGTTGGCTCGTTATCAGTGACAATATGTACGACGTGAGCCTCACCAATTTCCTCCACAACTTTATCCATAAGGGAAAAAATATAATCCGCCGATTTGATTTTGTTAGTTGTGTCAACAGAAGTGTGAAATATCATATTACGATCACAGTATACTATGAAGTTTATGATAGGCTTCTTCGTCCTTGAACTCCACCCGTCACACATGATTGTACAACCATACTCGGGCCATTTCTCTTTTAGAGTTGCTATGTATGCATCCACCTCTTCTACCTCCTCATCCAAGTAAACACCTCCAATCTGATAACCACTAGGGCCTTTAATCCCTGGACCCGTCGTAGCTATAGTATCAATCATATGTTGATAGGCAGGTCCACTATCAGCAGCATGAAACGGGACGGCATTAAAGTGAAAGAACTTGCTAATGGCTTTCCCAACCTTCTTGACTCCATCTGTAGAGAACATGGATTTGACAGTTTTCTGACTAGACTTCCTCGACCTAAACATGGAAGGGTCATTTCCTTGAGCAGGCAATTCAACCCCCTGTCTCAATGACCACGATCGTGACATGTGTGGTCGCTTAAGCCCAGATGTGGATGGTTTTACCCCGGAAACTGAATGTCTATGTTGTTCTCCAGCCATTCTCCGACTTTCTTTCATAGTAGCTTCCAACTGTGCTAATTCTAAACGGGTGATATCATCTTCATTACCGTCATCACTATCTTCACTGGCATCATCTTCATGATAGTATTGGGTTTGCTCTCGCAAATTATCTACTTGTTTCTCCTTCTTCCTCTTCTCAAGGGCCCATTGCTTCATACCATCTGCTAGAATTTTTTTAATATTAGTTGCTATCTCCCGAGGTACATGACGACAAGGTTCGACATTCCCTTGTACACCTGCTAAGTGTTCTTTTAGTCTTGTTACACCACCACTACAAATCTTGCCACAATAATTGCAAGCAACCTTCCTCTTATCTCCACCAATGGCAGTGCCATATTCCCATCCAATATATAATTTTGGAGCCATTCTACAAAATAAAATTAAAAAAATAGAGTTAAAACATCCAATATTTTTGTAACTTTTTTTATAACATTTTAAATAATAAGATTTTGATAACATTTTCTTTAAAAAATATTTTTATAACATTTCACACTTTTATAACATTTTTGTAACATTTAATATTTTTTGTAACATTTTTTTGTAATATTTTTTAACGATTTTTTGTAACTTTTTTTATAACATTTAAAAAAATATTATTTTCTTTAAAAAATATTTTTATAACATTTTTGTAATATTTAATATTTTTTGTAACATTTTTTTATAACATTTAAAAAAATAGCATTTTTGTAACATTTTTTATAACGTTTTAAAAAATAACATTTTTATTAAAATAACATTTTTATTAAAAATAACATTTAAAAAAATAGCATTTTTAATCCGAGTCAACTCGGCCAAGTCTACTTTTATTAAAAAATAAGTCTACTAAAAAATAAGTCTATTTTTATTAAAAAATAACTTTAAGTTGTATACTCTTTAGCTAAATGTATTTTTTTTACTAAATTGTATTTTTTTGTACTAAAAATAAGAGAATATTAACTAAATGTATTTGAATTTTAAATTGTACTAAAAAAATAACTCTAAGTTGGGTAAGGAAAGAAATATGACCCATATTGCTGCTCAGATGGTTAGGATGACTCGCTAGATGATCCATTTTTGAAAAAATAACGTTACAATTTTTTTTTAACAAAAACGTACAATATTAAACATTTTGCACAAATTATAACATTTTTTTACATTATTTACATAAATGTCTTTTTAAGACGAGAACAAAAGAACATTTTTACAAAAATGTACATTTTTTTATAAAAATGTACATTTTTGAAAAAATAACGTTACAATTTTTGAAAAGATAACATTTTTGAAAAAATAACGTTGCAGTTTTTTTTAACAAAAACGTACAATATTAAACATTTGCACAAATTATAACATTTTTTTACATAAATGTCTTTTTAAGACGAGAACAAAAGAACATTTTTACAAAAATGTATAAAAATGTACATTTTTGAAAAAATAACGTTACAATTTTTGAAAAGATAACATTTTTGAAAAAATAACTTTACAATTTTTTTTTTAACAAAAACGTACAATATTAAACATTTTGCACAAATTATAACATTTTTTTTACATAAATGTCTTTTTAAGATGAGAACAAAAGAACATTTTAACAAAAATGTATAAAAATGTACATTTTTGAAAAAATAACGTTACAATTTTTGAAAAGATAATATTTTTGAAAAAATAACTTTACAAATTTTTTTTTAACAAAAACTTACAATATTAAACATTTTGCACAAATTATAACATTTTTTTTACATTTTTTACATAAATGTCTTTTTAAGACAAGAACAAAAGAACATTTTTACAAATTTGTATATTTTTTTATAAAAATATACATTTTTTTACATAAGTAACAAAAATTATACATAAGCCAAACACAAGTTGTAAGACTCTCATATGAAAAAAAGCCAAACTCACCTCCGGTGTAAGCCAAAACCCAAGTTGTAACAAAAGCCAAACACTTTTTTGTAACATTTCTTTGAAAAAAAACATTTTTGATAACATTTCTTTTAAACAAATAACATTTTTTTTGTAACATTCTTTTAAAAAATAACGTTTACACCTAATTAGACAAACAAAAAAAATAACCCAGCCCTTAACTTAATACAACACACGCGGCAGCCGACCCTTGCTAACAAAAAAACAACACACGTTTACACCTATCAGCCGACCCTTGCTAACAAAAAAACCCCATTTACAACCACAGAAATGAAGAGAGAGAATGAATCGCGGCAGCCATACCTCACTTGTTGAAATCCGACTGGGTTTTGGTGATTTTCAGCGGCAGTAGGAGGTTATTTCGGCTGGCACAAGTGTGTTTGTGTGATTGAGATTCTACAAGGGTGTATTTATAGCTGGATTTTTGGCTTTCGGGTTGGAATTTTTCACCCTACGTTGACAGCTTCTCTCCTACACTCAAATCATCAACAAAAGGTTAGAGATTCCTTCCACTTTATGTCCCCTCTTTGTTTTTTTTCTAAATAATTGAGTCACGGACGAAATAACTGTAGCTCGGACGAAATATCGCCAAGTCATATCGGTTCGGCCGAAATAGCGGCGAGTTAGGCCGATTTCAAACGATTTCATGTTTTTTTCGTAACGTGACTCGTATGCGTATTGTTGCCTACCTATTCCGAGTTGACTCGGCCGAGTATTTGAACCATGAGAGAGCATGTGTGTGAGTGAGAGAGAAAGAGAGTGTGTGTATGTATGTGTGTGAGAGAGAGTGTATGTGTGAGAGTGTGAGTGTGTGTGTGTGTGAGAGAGAGAGAGAGTACGTATGAGTTTATGTGAGATGGTATTTTTGTCTCACCACAAAAGTAGGTAATATGTCCGGGAATATAGAATTATCCCCATTTTAGGGGGAAAGGAGATTCCAATTTGGTGGGAATTCTAAGTTCCCCCTTAAATCTCCAACCAAACATTGTAATTCTAAATGAGGGGAATTCTAAATTCCAGGAATCCTAAATTCCCTTTTCAAACCTCGAGCCAAACGAGCCCTTAATGGCTTGGCTAGTCACCCAACTGTGTATACTTTTCTTCAACACATCCAAATTGGTTGTATGCTTTATAAATATGCTGAAAAGGGAGGTGCGCGGGACAAACCTTAGGAAGTTGTATCAGAGGACTAAAACATAGAATCATATATGACCTCGTATCCAAAGACCACAATCGCAGTTTGAAATGAACTCGTATAAGAGAAATTGTCTTATCAGGGAGTTGGTGCGCTGGTGTTCATGGAAGGTGATGTAGCTGGGGGTGGAGTAGGAGAGGGAAGGTAGGAAATTGAGATAGCAGGAGAGAAGTGAGAGAGGCCAGAGCTTGCGTAGTAACTAGTTAGGATGGGCGAGGACAGACAGCTGGACAAACGCTATTTGGGTTCCCACGGAGAACACTCTCCCTTAGGTCGCTTGATTATGTTTCAATTGGTAGTAAGTTGCCTGTCTCTTAGCTTGAAGTATTCATGCATGGAACTGGAGGTTATGTTTGTCAACAGTTGAACCTAAAAACCCCACTTCAAATAAGCCAGTGATGAAGAAGTTTGTAGTTGTGGTGTTTCGCGATTGTGTTTTAAAAAATTTGGCAACATACTTAGGTCCTTAGTCAAATAGGGATTTTTTCTAAGTGCATTTGATCAAGACGATGACATATTGGTCGAACAAGATCTTGGGGCAAAATGCGAGGAAGTTGTAAGGCAAAGAATTTTTACTGAAACTGTCCTTTGATGTGCAAATAGTTCGCAGAGAGGCTGTCCTTGACCAAAGAGTCATGATGCAAATAATGGTGTGGACACGTGCAATGGGGTCCAAAATTGAACAGTTGTTTTTATTGTAATTTCTTATATTAAATTAATATCTAATGTTAGTATAATAAGGGAATATTCCTTAAGAATATTCTCCAATCAGTTAGGAGTATTTTAGTAGTTGTTACATTTAGGTTATCTTGGGCACCAAGTCTTGGAGCCTTATATAGTATCTTGTAACCTCTCATTTGAGGATAGTTATGGAATGATACTGAGAGTAATTCTCTTGTAACCTCTCATTTCAGTGTAGGCTAGTCATGATGGCTGTTTAGGGGTAAGGTGATATCGAGATGGTGGTTGTTGGTATATCAAGGATGGTTTTGGTAATGGTTATCAGAGTAGAGTCTCTCATGAAGTATTGGTTGGTTAATGAGGGCCCAACGAACCCTTATTCTCTATCCTCCAAATCACATACCCTTAAAACTCCCGAGAGATATTGACTGGGCTGTCTGCTCCTTGAGTTCTGCATAACTCGAGCCAATCGAGAGACTGGAGCCAAATTATCTCAAAGAAAAGAGAGGTAGTAGTACATACGTGGAGCTGTCCTTTGATAATGTCTGTATTGAGATCCCATTGTTGGGGATTGGTGTTCTTCTGTGTCCCAGTGATGGTGGCTTAATAGTTGAACTTTGGAGACTTGATGTTTATAGGGAGTAATTTGCTTATTAATATAAATTAAATCATGAGAGTGTGGGGCAGAGCGTAGGTGTTCGGGGGAGATGGCGGATTGAGACGTTGGCGAAATACCCCTCCTTACAAATGTTTAATGATTGTTTGTTGGTTTAAATATCTTTGAAACATCACAGGATAGAGAGAGAAAATTTTGGACTTCGTTTCTAAGAATTATTCCATTTCTTTGATAATATATTTATTTTTGTGGTGTTTTTAATGCTTTAAGTAGTCATTACATCAGGGACTACATCAGGGTTTGATTGTGTTGCCCTGACAGTTGAATTGTTAATGGGCATGTTAAAACATCTATCTCTGTAACACAGCTCATGGGAGCTTTGCGCCAGCTCCTTACCTCTGTTGAATCAACATTTGGGCTCTGTAACATTCATCTCCATAACAAATGAAAACCCCTCTCTCTCTCTGTTGGTGACCTTCCAGCCAGACTTTCAACATTAATTTTCAAATCAAAACAGTATTTACTTAAACTTTGGATGATAGTTCTAGAATTTATATACAGAAACACACTAGATAACCGTGTTCTCTCATCTTAAGATTAAAGTCACCAATAAAGTCAGAAATTTAGATTTTGATTGTTCTTCATTATCTTGTTACAAATCTAATAACACCCCCCTTTTATTTTCATGTTTCAGGTTTCATTTCTTGAATTATTCTAACCAGGAACAGATGGAGTCCTGCATGGATTTAAACTGTGAACTAGATTTACTGAGGTAAAATATCATTCACTTGCCCTTGAATACTTATTTCATTATCTTTTGGTGATTACTGTGAGATCATGACCTTTCTGGGTTTACTTTGAAGCTAGCTATGTTGTTTTAATGTCAGAATTTGCAAGCTACACACTCACGTTTTTTTAATGTATATATACACTTTCGGTTTTTCTTTTTAAGTTGTCTTTCTCTATTCTTGGTTAACTGAACCTTTTCCTGAATGTGTGTGCCTTTGGTAGTTTTCAAGGTGATGATTCCAATGCGATTATGTTGCCGTCAAAGAAAAAGAATAAAAAGAAAGGAATGAGTCAGGTATAAGCTGTTAGCTACTTTGTTCTTTACCTCTAGTTCTGCTGTATTATAAATTGGCTCCCCCCTTTTGAAGGTTCCTAGAAAGCTTAAGGGAGAGAAGAAACCTGAGCTGAGCAAATCACAGAAAAGGAAGCTGAAAAAGCTTGAGGTGTGTGCATTTGCTTGTATTCCTTTCAGTCTGTCAACCAGATTTTGATTGACTTGCTTTCTTATATGCAGGAGGAGAAGGTAAATGAGCTTCGCTTATCAAAAAGCATTGAGACCTTAGAGTATGACGCCACTTTGTTCTTTATTGTATGTTTGGTTTCTGTAGCAGTTCGATATTTGCGTGATGTGGCTTCAAATATTTAATCGATGGGTTGGGTAATTGACATTTTCAGGAAGTACAAGATTCGAGAGGATGCATATTCACTTATGTGGTCTTCAAGCAATCTGGGTCAGGTATGTCTTAAGTTTTAAATACTACTTTGAACGTGGAAATAAAACTCTCTTGGATAATAATTTATTAACTGGCTTGCCTTTTTGTAGGTTGAAACTGGCCGTGAAAAACGTAGGAGGGAAATGCACTTTTCCAAGGTAGGGTTAGAATTGCCACATAGTGACCGACCTTTCAAGAGAAGGACTGGTAAGAGTAACGCTTGTGAGATTGAAACCGATCCCCAAGTCCAGTCACAAGCAGGGTTCAATGACAGTGACCCTTTGCCACCTTTTATAGAAGAAAAAGAAGTCCCACATATCGCTTCTGTTTCTTTGAAATGTTCTGAAGAACTTGTTTGTGGTAATGGAACTGGTTCTTTTAATGGGATCGATGGTGCCATGTCAGCTGATGGAGTTGCCAATGAGAGTAATGACAAATCGATGCTAGGATTACCACAAAATTCTTTACCCACGTGTAGTTCTAATGGCCAAAAAATAGCAAAGCCAGAGGTAACCTTCATTCTATGATTATAGAAGGATCTTAAATTGATCATCTTTTTGGAAGTATACATGAATAGTCATTGTTTAGTATTAGGGTTAATTACACCTTGTTCTTTTGAACTACGACTCTTGAGTCACTTTGCCTCAGCTATCAATTTGATCAGTTAACTCTGAACATTCTAATCTGTTGCAATTGGTTTCCAAATCAATGACAATGTTAAATTTTTAACGGGATTTGTGAGATGTGAGTTACACATGGAAAAGTATTTTGAATTTCCTTTATGGAAAAATTCTTCCTTCACGTTCAGCCATGTGATTAATTGTGTTAGAAATATGACAAAGTTAGTGATTTGGACCCAATTCAACATATTAGAAAACTTAGGGTGTTAATAGTTGAGGGGAACAAAGTCACACAAGGGCCATAGTTTATGGGGGAAAAGTGCAATTAACCTTATTATTAATTCTTGGACTCCGTAATATACTTGTATGTCATGTGTACTACTGTTGACTAATTGGGAGGGGGTTTTTAATGTGTAACAGGATAAGGTAGATGAGGGTCCCAAAGTAAATATCAGCAGTACGACTAAGTTGGATCATTGCCATCAACCGAGAGTTATAACTACCCCAACTATAGTGCATGTATCAAGGCCTAAGGAGCTTGAGGATAAAAGGAGGGATCTTCCAATAGTCATGATGGAGCAGGAGATAATGGAGGCTATAAATGAGAATCTTAGTGTCATTATATGTGGAGAGACTGGTTGTGGTAAGACCACCCAAGTTCCTCAGGTATGTTATTTTGATGCACTCGTTGATCGTTGTCTAATTGTGTATTGTATCGTGCGTTGTGTATCAAAAACCCTATGTGTCGCATATCGTATAGTAAGATATAGTGCACAATGATATAAATATAGTAGACACTAATAAATGCATGGGATACGCATTTTAATTAATAATAAAACATATTATAGTCTAAAACCAATCTTAGGATATGATACATAACAATGAGACTCTTGCCTTCGTAATAAATAAATTTGTTTGAATCCCTCTGCAAGCCTGTAATCATAAGAATATTGAAATAGAAGGGATTTAAAGCAAGAATACAACAAATAAAATCAATATTATTTTTTTAAGAAAAAAAAACAAAAAACTGATACGGATCGATATGATACAGATCGTTATACAGCGATATGGCTACTATACAGTGCTACAGGCAATACAATCATCCTATACATATCTTTTTGGCTCTGTATCGTATCGTTTCGTATGATATGTAATGCGTAGATACTAACAACTATGCGCTTTATATATGCTATATGCTGTTTTGATTTTTTTATGGTCTCAAATCTTGCTTTTGGCTGGCATTTTTCAGTTCCTTTTCGAGGCTGGATTTGCTTCAAACCAGTGTACAAAAAGTGGTATTATCGGTGTTACTCAACCGCGCCGTGTTGCTGTCCTTGCAACGGCCAAGCGGGTGGCATATGAGCTTGGTCTTCGTTTGGGTAAGGAGGTTGGTTTTCAAGTTAGGCATGACAAGAGGATTGGCGGCAGTTGCTCCATCAAGTTTATGACTGATGGAATATTGCTTCGGGAGTTGCAGGTTTTACTTTCCCTCGGTGTATTTTTTGTTATGCATCATTTGAAGGCTCCATCAAGTTTATGGTGACTGTACACATTTTATTTTATTTTTGATTAATCAATAAAAAAATTGACGTGGATGAGTCTCAAATGGAAATAAGATGAAGATAACTCTTGTTTCAACTCTTTCCTTTAAAATCTCCAATGATAGAATATCTCAAATGAGGCTACTATAGGGGTATTTATAGGGGGGAAGTAGTTTAGGATCCAAGCAATGATCTAATTACAAATATACCCCTATTAGCCTTTTCTACTTCCTTCCCTAAATACCAAGCAAACAATTATTAAAAGAAAAATACAACCAAATACAGAAAGTAAAAGAAAATAACAAAAATACTGTAAAATCCTAAAATGATGAAAATGGCCTATTAGCTTCTTGATTCACATCATTCTCCCCTTCTTAAAACCAAGCTCGTCCTCGAGCTTTCAAAGGTTTGAAGTCGAGTGAAAGTGATGTAAATGTTCAAATGCGGAAGCGTTATTACTACACTACACAACAACTATTAACTACAAATAATTAAGCTAAAGAAATGGGTTTCTCTCTCTCTATTCTCAATTCTCAATATTCAAGGTTAAGTACAAATGAGGGCCAAGGGGCCTATTTATAGGAAGAGTTAGCTTGCTAGCCAAGTTAGTACCCAAAAAGATAAAAAAGGACAACTAATAGTTAAAAATGACTTATTAGCCCCAAACATGCTTGGAGACTAATTAAACACTAAAAAATAAAGGAAAATTACAATAAACCCTAAACTAAAAATGGAAAATAAAAGATATTCGTCTCCCGTAGGCACAACCACGCGCCACGTGTCGTTACAAATCCCATACACATCATTCTCTCTGCCTTCGAAAAAGCTCGTCCTCGAGTTTAGAGGGTGACTTATCAATGCCCAAATGTACACGTGTCGGTACAAGTGTTAACTTCCAAAGTAAAAACCCAAATCAAATCCAACACACAAATGGACTAGCCGAACTTCTGTTAGACCCATATGGATCTTCAACAATAGGGCCTAATATACCTGAATCTCAACGATGCCCCCCTACGAAATCCGAGCAACCAAAAACTGACGACCATATCCACCTTCTCAACATCACAAGCACATGGTTGCAACTTGGCTTGGTAAACCCTTGAATCTGATCGAACGGTAACTCCGGCGACCGCACCTTTGCGAATATGATGGCGAGACAAGCTGACTGAGGACGGCGCCATTCCGGAAAGCCGACCCTTAAAATGGCAAATAGTCGGAAAATGTATCCCCGGTGGGTACATTTCTCATGGAAGTCTTGTGTTGTGTCAAAGTTTGACCGGAATAGAGCTCAATAGGGAAGGTTTGATCGGCTCAAAGTGGGGCAGGCCCGTATTGGGTCGGATTTGAATTGGTTAGGCATAAATGGGAGGAAAAAGGGGCAATTAGGGTTAAAATAGGGGTGGGGCTGTTTGGTTTGGGCAAAAGAGAGTTAGGGTTTGGTATTTGTGAATTTGGAAGGATATTGGTCAGATTGGGGGATGGGGGAAGAATTTCGAGTTTGGACAACAGGTGTTTTGGGGGAGGGGGTGGTTGGACATGGGTAGAGGAAGCAAAAGGGGTCAATCGATGGAGGGGAAAGGCCAACCTTCCTACGATTGGCAGGCGGCTAACTCGGTAGTGTTTCCTGGCTCTTGCTAGGCAGATCCATCGTCGGGTAAAGGTTGTGAGAGGTCAGTGTTGTGGGAGATCGGTGGTTGGGGAGGTTTGGGGAGGAGATCGGCACCGGAAAAGGTTTAGGGGGCAGGCTGAGGGTCGGTTTGAGGGATAGGGTGTAGTCCGGCCACCCGAGGTGGGTTCCGGCCCTTCCTGGGGTATCTCCGGTAGCGGGTAAGGCTGGTTTAAGTTGGAGAGGCCTGAACAGGGGCGTGGGCTTGGGTTTCTTGGGTTTTGTTGGGTTCTTGTTAAGGGTTTGAAGGTTCTTATTTTCTTGGGGATTAGGGTTAGGGTTTGGATAAAAATGAGGACGAATATTCATGTAAAACGGGATGGTAGTTGTGTGGAGGTGGAGGATGGTAGTGGTGCAGATGGAGGGTGGAGGTGGCCAAAAGGGTTGGTATCCCCCTTTTTAGCCGTGATGGAATTTAGGGTTTCCATCCACTCGATTTCCATTTGGATATTTATCAATCTTTCGATTGAAGGGTTGTCGGGGTTGGAATCTCAACTCGTGACCCGCTTCATGCACCCCGACGAACACCAAGAACAAACGTAACTCTGATACCAATCTGATGTAAATCTTCAAATGCAGAAGCGTTATTACTACACAACTATTAACTACACAACAACAACAAATAATTAAGCTAAAGAAATGAGTTTCTTTCTCTCTCTATTCTCAATTCTCAATTCTCAATATTTAAGGTTAAGTACAAAATGAGGGCCAAGGGGCCTATTTATATGAAGAGTTAGCCTGCTAGCCAAGCTAATATCTTAAAAGACCAAAAAGGACTACTAATATCTAAAAATGACTTATTAGCCCCAAACATGGTTGGAGACTAATTAAACACTAAAAATAAAGGAAAATTACAATGAACCCTAAACTAAAAATGGAAAGTAAAAGATAGTCCTCTCCCGTAGGCACACCACGCGCCACATGTTGCTACAAATCCCATACACATCAGAAAGTTCCCAAAATAGATGGCCGAAGAGGAAAAGAATAATTTTGGGGTCCCAAAATAATTTTTCAAAGTTAGGGAGGGCCCAAAATTCCAAATCAGAAGCTATTCAAGAAAACAAACTCCATTCGCTGTGCACATTCATCCCTCCCAACAAATTTTAAGCCAGCTTCTTAAAAAACGTCAGCCATCTCTGGGTTCACCTCATATATATGCCGATGCCGTTCATCCACAAACTCTAAATTACGATGCAGCTTTGCAGTGATGCAATTAGAGGTCTGAAATAAGGTTCTCCGAGAACCGAGTCTCATTGTACATCCAGTATGTGTTCTTGAACCCTCGAGCATGAAAATTACAACAGGGTTAGGTGTCTCGTCATCAAACTCGTGACTGTATGCCCTTTTCAAGCCTAAAACAGATTGAGCAAAATCCAGATGGGCCTTTACGACAGACAAATAAGAATATGTTAGGCCAACATATTTCCCAACCATTGCGATTCTCACAAGGATAAGAACCGACAAGTCCTGCCAAACCCTCTTGGGTTAAAAAACATCATAGGGCTAGGAACGTTTATACCAATTCCTTTCCGGCCATGATATTGGTCTTGTAGAGGGTTTCGGTGGATCCTGACGGGCTCGGATTGGGGTTTGAATTAGGCTTGTGATGAGGGTTAGAAATTAGGGTTTCTTGGGGAAAATAAATAGTCAGAGATGAGTTTGTGGTCGAATCAGGGGTTTTGATCGAAGAATGGAGATGATCGGGCTTGTCGGTGGGTAGGGGGACACGGCGGACATTAGCAGGGGATGTTCGGCCTTAATTTTTTTACCACTGGCAGTCGTTTGGTGGGTTATTGGGGTTCCGGTGGTACCTCCAGGGGTTGATTTGTTCCGGCCAGAATATGGTGGTTTTACGGGGTTTTTGTGGCGGCTACGGGTGGTGGTGATGTCTTTGTGGTGGGGATAGTGGCGGAAGCGTGGGTTGAAATATCTTGGCGGCTAGGGTTAGGGTTAGGGTTTTGGGTGGTGGTGGGAGTGGTGTGAGGACGGATCATGGATGCGTCGGGTGGAGGAAAGCAAACGTCAAGAGCGTCAAGTCGCGCTAAGAGGTAGTTCAAAACCCCCTCGAATCGATCGGTGCGAGGTTCTACGGGAGCATATCTCCTCTTAAAACCCATTTATTGTCATTCGTGATTTTTTTGTGTTTTTTTTATAACGGTGGAGCCAACGAGGCTCTGGTACCAATTGATGTGGATAAGCGTCAAATGAAAAATAAGATGAAGATAACTCTCGTCTCAACTCTCTTTAAAATCTCAAATGATAAAATACCTCAAATGAAGCTACAATAAGGGTATTTATAGGGGGGAAGTAGTTTAGGCTCCAAGCAATGATCTAATTACAAATATACCCATATTAGCCTTTACTGCTTCCTTCCCTAAATACCAAGCAAACAATTACTAAAAGAAGAATACAACCAAATAAAGAAAGTAAAAGAAAATAACAAAAATGCCATAAAATTCTAAAATGAAGAAAATGGCCTATGAGCTTCTTGATTCACATACAAAAATCATATAGTTAAACATCATTGATCCCCTTTCTCTCCTCTCCTATACGTAGAACCCTAGCTCTCCCTACACCTCTTGCCTCCTCCATGCCATCTGTGTGTGTGTGTTTTAGTCGACACTCCCCAATCTCCGAAACCTCAAACTCTTATACTATGAACAATCCACTAGCTGATCTATATATTTAGACCTGGCATGGCAACGAGTCGTGTTGAGGCGTGTTCGTGTCGGTTTTTATTGTGTTCGGGTCTTATCAGGTTCGTGTCTAAGCGAGCGAGTTTTTCATTGCGTGAAAAAAATCATATTCAAACCCGAGCCATTAGAACGTGTCGTGTTGTGTTCACCCGTTATTACCCATGAAGATAATGAATTATTTTGAATTGTATAAAAGTTGACATATTAGCTCATTTTTAAACACGATTAGACCCATACTAACTCTCTCGTTTATTGGAATTTTATATTATTAAATTAACATTAAGCTACATAAGCTCTTTATAAGTCTCAACAATATATCTTATTTACTTAAATTAATGGGTCTTATCGAGATTAACGGGTAAATGGTGTCAACACTAACCCGACTCGTTAACTATCGTGTCTTATCGGATTGACACTGATATGACCCAAAAACATTAAGAGTCCATCAATTAACTTATAATTTCATGTTGATTCGTATCATGTTATCGTGTCTTGCCTCATTTTTCCAGGTCAAAATATATTGTTGTTTAGTTTGGTATGTCAGAAAACATTCTAGAAACTCCATCAACCGTCCATGTTTAAAAATTCCCTCGAGGCAAGAAAATTCAAGTCTCAATGTCTAAAGAAGAGACTTATGCTTCGGAGCTGTTACGCCTCAATGCGCCTCGAGGTGAGGCATTGAGGCGCATGAAATAAGCACACGGAATTTTTTACCCCTTCGTTCTCCTTCCATAGTTGTTGAGTTCTGAATTATTTCTTGGGAGCCTTGTCTTCTTTTGGGCTGGTAGCGCGCATGCAAGCAGAGGTCTTGAAGTGATTTTAAGAATTAAACATACATTTTTTGAGGTGAAGAGAGACGAGACTGAAGTAGTTTGCTTGGTATTTTTGTTTTCATCTTTAGTTTGCGTGAGTTCATCAAATATGGTTTACACGCGCACTCATACACGCGGGCGCGCATACACTCATATATATATATATATATATATATATATATATATATTCCAATCATATATAATGGGTTTTCTACATAATTACACACACAATTCTTTGTTGGTGATGTTGATTTTAAGCCTATTTATCGATGATGTGATGACAATAGTCACGGTATACACTGTATATTGTTTTGGTTATATCGACTAAGTTAGGTTACATTATTTTTTTTGTTTTATTAGTATTTTTTTATTGATTTCTTGCCTCAAGTTGAGGCTTACACCTCAATGCACCTCAAGGCTTCCGCCTTGCCTAGCTTCCGCCTCTTTTAAACATTGTCAACGGTAGCTCACAAAATTGCTTTGGTAAATGAAAGTATAATCGATTGTATGGTTTTAGATCGATACACCTTTCTCTTTTAACAAGTTGTTGTAGACGGTTCTGCGCTGACATAAAAGGTCCCAGTACCCAAACACATCTAGGAGATTTGAAAATCATATTCAATCTCTCTGAAATACTAGATTCAAGACCGCAACTTGTGTATGTGTTCATTGCGATTAGTAATAGCTAGGAAACTGATTGCATTTGGTGAAAAGAGGATTAAAGTGGTTTGGTATTTGTGTTTGGTTCAGTTTGGTTTCAGATCTTCTTCCTGAAATCAATTCAACAATTTTTTGTTTCGTTTTGCTATGGTGTTGGTGGCGGCTGCGACGATGGTGGCATTCACTGCCGTGCAAGTGGTGGTGGTAATAACAATGATTGGTGTTGTTTTTTCTTCTATTTAAAATTTTTCTTTTGCAAGTGGCGTGGTGTAGTTGGTGTAAGGTGGCAGTGGAATTGGTGGTAGGTGGCGGGAAGGGTAGTAGGTGGTGGTAGCAGAGAGGAAGATAAGAGTTACATCCAAATTTATCTGAATGTAATTAAAAATTTAGATTGTTATTTAGCAATTAATTAATTTCTGTACACGTAGAACCTATTTATTGGACAAAATGCCTCGTAAGCTGTTACATTAGCTGCATAGTTAGCCCTTCCGTTAAGTCTCTTAATGGAGGTTTAACGGAGGGTTTAAATTAAACAAGTTAAAATGATTAGGGTTAACATTGCAAAAATTGAAAGACTCGGTCTGATATTCGAAATCACCCCCAAACATCAATGTTAAATTTGCAATTAACCGTAATAATAAACTCTTATTTTTTTTCTTTTCTCCCAACTGTTTTAGCTATGCTATGCAATCTCTGCTGATGGAGTCATTTCAATGTAATAATTGTTGCGCTAAAGCAAGACTATCTCTAGCGACCAAGACGATAAAACTCACTCGGGAATTTTATCAAACACTTGGTGTGCGGAAAACACCCAAGACCTTGTTCCCAAAATGAACTAGTGTGCAAACTCCCAATCGAATCAACCAAACATCAATGAAGAGACAATAAGAACATACAAGCAATCATCAAAGCAAAACAACAACGATATACCGTGGTTCACCCAAATTTGGGCTACATCCACCAAGGAGGATTTCTTCTTTCTATAGATAAATGGAGGAACCCAAAGGTTATACACACACACACAATTTATCTCTCTTAGAAAGTCACTCACAACTTCACAAGAACTCACCCCTCAAATGGGAGCTCTATCACTCTTTAGCTTTGATAACTCACAAAATAGCTCTCAAACTTGTCCTCTCTCAAAACCTAGAAATGACACTTGTATTTATAGATTTGAGCCAAAATGGCAAATTTGTAAATAAACCAAAACTGAAAAAATAGGAGAGCCAAAATCAACAAACTCCACCTTGGCGATCCTGACGATCCAACCAATCTCTAGAATGCTGAAATTGAACCCGCTTGAAGACTGTCCCACCATCTACCAAGCTAATGCGATTCCCCCAGGCGATCCTCACGATCCAACCGAACTCGGAATGCAAACATCAAATCCGCTCTAAGATCATCCCGACATCTAACAAGCCAATACGCTCCACCCGACGCTAAGCCACCTCAAACTTCAACCATGAAGTGAGATACCGCAAGTCTTCACTCCAAGACTCCAAACGACTCCACCCGTCGAGGAACCAAGTTCTAAACTAAGAACTCCCCTGAATGCTTCCCATGTAACCATACGGTGAAGCTCGCTCCTCATGTAACCCGGTGAGTACACCCCCACACAATACATATAGCATACACCTTCTTTACACGAAACATTCAAACACATCAACACCATCTTCCACCTTGAGAAATAACCACGGATGAGAGGGAAAATTCCTCACCTCCCACACCCTCCAAATCTCACCCTCGAAAGATGTACCAAGTCTTTGTCACGAAGAACTCCCGTTTGCCAATGCTCGCAAACAATAACTCATCGGCCCTCCTTGAACTAGCTACACACACCTCGAATCCATCACAGTCCTACACCTCCTCGATTCGAATCGGCCAATGCATGTGTGCAACTAAACCGGGTCAACATCACCCGTTGGCCCTGGAGGGGGACTTCGATCCATCCCCTCCACGAGTAGGTATTCTCCCATCACTACCGTCTACTCTTGGAAAGCTAGCACCCAATGTCTCCACTTTGTTCACAAACGAGACATGCCTCGAACGTTCGATCACTTGTGCACACCGCTTCCCAATCTTCCTCGAAGTTTGATTTAGACGATACAACCCCTCTCTCTCCTCTCCCCTCGCTAGGACCATACAACCGCGTGTGATTTTCAAGACTCCACCCGCCACCGACACCCGGCAACCCTTGGAATCCAAACGGCTAATGGATATTAAATTCTTTCGCAACTTTGGGACATAGGCCACACCACCCAAAGTGCGTTCCACCCCATCGAACATCTTGAGTTTCACCGTCCCGACACCCTCAACGGAAACCTTCTCTCCGTTAGCCAAAGACATGGAACCTTTTCCATTTTCTGTGAAAGTCTCAAAATATTCCCTTTTGGAGCAAACGTGATCCGACGATCCCGAATCTAATATCCAATCATCTTGGGAAAGAGAGTTAACCTTGGAGATTGTGAGAAGTTCTCCAAGTTCATCTTCATAATTCGCACTCGCTACCGTTGCCCTCTCGGAATCAACCTTGCCCTTAACCTTGTCGTTCCACAAAGGACATTCTCGGATCATATGACCCCATTCCCGGCACTTGTAGCATTTCGGCCCTTTACCACCAACGCCTCTCGATCTAGACCTACTACCGTCATTAAATCCCCGGTTGGAGTTCCTCCCGCCATTTTGCCCACCTCCGTCTCTCGCCATAAGGCCTTCATTATGGGAATACCCGTCACCTCCACCTTCCTTCTTTCTCATCGTGACATGAGATTGAATATCTTGCACAACCTCGTTGCACCGGAGCGTAGACTTCCCAAACATGAGCGTGGTCACAAAATGCTCGTATGAATCGGGTAATGATGCAAGCAACAACAATGCTCGATCCTCCTCAATGAATTGAACGTCTATCCGGTTCAAGTCATTTATCAAGGCATTAAAAACGTTGATATGTTTCATCATATCCTCACCCTCCTTCATCTCAAGCTTGAAGAGTTTCTTCTTGAGGAACAATTTATTTGACAACGACTTTCCCAAATAAATCTCTTCAAGCTTATCCCACATGCCTTTAGCCGTGGTCTCCGCTATCACGTTATTCAACACATCATCCGTGATAAGCATCTCAATACACGAAGCCGCTCTTTGATCAATGTCAATCCACTCGGCATCGGTCATGCCTACCGGTCGTCCCTCTACCCCCAACAATGCTAATTGCAACCTCTGTTGGACAAGAACGCCTCGCATTCGTCTTTGCCATAACCCGAAATTGATCTTCTCATCAAAAGCCTTCATGTCCGTCTTCATTGAGCCACTCGATCCATAACTCGGATCCCATCTCTTAGAGACTCCGCTCGTAGAGGTTGATTCTCGAGTACTCTCCACATTTTCCGTCATTTGGAACAAAAACAAAAGCTATGCCAAAATTGCCAAAATTGATTCGACCTCGAACCAAAATACCGGGCAAACAATGCAACCAAAGCTCTGATACCACTTGTTGCGCTAAAGCAAGACTATCTCTAGCGACCAAGACGATAAAACTCACTCGGGAATTTTATCAAACACTTGGTGTGCGGAAAACACCCAAGACCTTGTTCCCAAAATGAACTAGTGTGCAAACTCCCAATCGAATCAACCAAACATCAATGAAGAGACAATAAGAACATACAAGCAATCATCAAAGCAAAACAACAACGATATACCGTGGTTCACCCAAATTTGGGCTACATCCACCAAGGAGGATTTCTTCTTTCTATAGATAAATGGAGGAACCCAAAGGTTATACACACACACAATTTATCTCTCTTAGAAAGTCACTCACAACTTCACAAGAACTCACCCCTCAAATGGGAGCTCTATCACTCTTTAGCTTTGATAACTCACAAAATAGCTCTCAAACTTGTCCTCTCTCAAAACCTAGAAATGACACTTGTATTTATAGATTTGAGCCAAAATGGCAAATTTGTAAATAAACCAAAACTGAAAAAATAGGAGAGCCAAAATCAACAATAATGTGCAGTGCAACTTTTATACTCCATATCCCCACAAACACAAGAACTTTTCTGACTCTACTGTTAAATACTTTCATTTCTATTGCAGACTGATTTTTTGTTGAAGCGTTACTCGGTCTTAATTTTGGATGAGGCTCATGAGAGGAGCCTGAACACTGATATACTTATCGGAATGCTTTCGCGTATTATACAAGAGCGTCAGGTGAGAGCTAGAAGTACTTCTATTTATCAAGTCGCTTATCTCCAAGTGCTGCTTTTTACGTCGAACAGTCTAATTGGCTAGTGATTCGTACAAGGATTGGAATTCCCTTCCCTGTTACTGATGTTATTTTCTCTTAGGGTGTGTTTGATTGGCAGCACTTGGTATGGAAATATGAAAGATTCCATATTTTTCAACTTTTGGTGTGTTTAATTGCACAAATATGCCTTGGAAAAAATTTCCACTCACCCAGAATGTATAACTTGTTAAAGCATAAAATTTGCATTTGTTATACTTTATTTTCTTACCTCCACTCCAAAAGAACAATTCTTCAAGACAACTTTTCATTGTTTCAGCATAAATAAACCCATTCTTTTCCACATCCCACAATCAAACCATAGAAGAGCAAATATTATAATAAAAAAAATTTCTTGGGATTTTTTCCCTTAGTTCTTTTTTCTTTATTGTCATCCAAATTATGTTCTTCTTGCGGGTTTTGACACTTTTGTTTGATGGCAGAAAATACACGAGGAGCAGCAAAAATATGAGGTCCTTTCAGGAAAAACAATAAGCCCTGAAAAAAAGATTACTCCATTAAAGCTTGTGCTAATGAGTGCCACCTTGCGAGTTGAAGACTTTGTATCTGGAAAAAAAATATTTCGCGACCCTCCACCTGTAATAGAAGTTCCAACTCGACAATATCCAGTAACTATACACTTCTCAAAAAGAACAGAAATCGTGGACTATGTTGGCCAAGCCTACAAGAAGGTCTTGTCAATCCACAAGAGGCTGCCATCTGGCGGCATACTTGTCTTTGTAACTGGCCAGAGGGAAGTAGAATACTTATGCCGATTGCTGCGTAAAGCTTCTAGGGAAATGGTCAACAAGAGTTCTAAAGGAAATAACGAGGTACCCTCAGTCACTGAAGGAAAACCCGTCGAGGAAAGTGATACGAAGGAAATAAATGAGGCATTCGACATTCAAGAAAACTCAAACGACCAGCAAACTGATCGATTTAGTTCTTACGATGGAGATGATGGTGATTTGTCTGAAAATGAGTCGGACCTGTCCTATGATTCTGAGGAAGATAGTGATCTGGAAGTTTTCGGTGATGATGGGGATTTATTGAACCAAAAAACTCTAGAGCCTGAAGGTAATCTTGCCGATGTCTTGGGAGATGATGGAAACCTTGATGCATTGAAGAACGCTTTTGAAACATTAGCTGGTAAAAATGCCTTAAAACCCGCTGATGCCGAGGGGGAACAGGTGGTCGCTGTTAGTGAGTCAGGGTCAAAGCAGTTAAATCACATCTCAGGGGAGAAAAAGGGGGGACAAAATGGTCTCTTTGCAGGTGCAATGTCTGTTTTTCCTCTTTATGCCATGCTTCCTGCATCAGCACAGCTTCGTGTATTTGAAGGGGTCCGAGAAGGAGAGAGACTAGTTGTTGTTGCCACTAATGTGGCCGAAACGTCTTTAACTATTCCAGGGATAAAGTATGTGGTTGACACTGGGAGAGAGAAGGTCAAGAATTACAACTCTTCAAGCGGCATGGAAACATACGAGGTACAGTGGATAAGCAAGGCATCTGCTGCTCAGCGTGCGGGGAGAGCTGGTAGAACGGGGCCCGGTCACTGTTATCGCCTCTATTCTTCTGCAGTTTTTAATAACATATTTCCCGACTTCTCGTGTGCTGAAATATCAAAAATACCTGTTGATGGCGTCGTCCTTCTCATGAAATCTATGGGTATTGATAAGGTAAGTTCCATAGGTAGTATCAGGCCTACTTGATTAGGACATGTAATTTTAGTTTCAATTCATGGTTGTCCAATTCGTGTATTGTATCACGTATCGAAAGCCTATGTGTCTCATATCGTGTATCATATTGTACCATACAATGCAAAACATAAAAATACAGAACAAAATGAATAAATACGCATTATAATAAATAATAAAACATGTTGTAGTCTAAAACCAATATTGGGTATGATGCCATCGTCTAACATTATACTTTGTGATAAAAAGTGTATTCAAATCCCAGTGTAATCTCATTATCATAAGAAATTAGAACAAACAAGAAAGAAAGTAGGAACATAGTAAATAAAATGAATATTCATTTACATTTTGTTAAAAAAAATGATATGTACTGATACGATACAATGGTTCAGTACTATTCTACAATACTAACTATTATGGTTTCATTGTCTGGTATAGAAACATTTTTGGTTCAATCAGATGGTCACTTGGTCCACTCAGTGCACATGCGCTCAGGTTGGCCTTTGTTATTACAAGGGAATAAAAAAATAATAAAACTTGGCCTTTTGTTGAAGATCATTTGCTTATATAATTTTAGGGGCATATACCAAATAGCCCCCCTCGAACATTTTTTAGTACACGTTTAGTCCAAGCCTTTTTATTTTGTTTCAAAAAGTCCCTCACCTCACTACATAAAAACACTCAAAAAAAGGAGCTCCGGTGAGGGTCGCTGGATAGGGGTGGCAATTCGTGTGCGGCGTGTCGTGTTCGGGTCGTGTCATATCGGGTTCGTGCCAATTATTAGTCAACCCTAACCCGACCCATTTAACCAATCGTGTCAGATGGGCAAACACTAACCCGACCTATTTATTATCGTGTCGTGTTCGGGTTGACCCGTATAACCCATCAAGTAAAATATAAAATAATTTTTTTCTTCTCTTTTAACCAATCATACCAATCATAGGCCTACAATAACTTAAATTTAATTAATTTCAACTTCTTTCAACACATAAATAATTTATCATCCGATTCTCCATGAATTTTATAGAATGCCTATCAAGATATATAAATTATCTAATATATTCTCCATAAAATATGAGTTCAGCGGGTCTATTCGTGTCATTTTTGAGTTATACGTGTTTGACACTAACCCAACCCATTTATTATTCGTGTTGGCGGGTCGTGTCATATTCGGGTTCGTGTCAAGAAATCGTCAACCCTAACCCGCTAACTTCGTGTCGGGTTATCGTGTCGTGTCAAGAATTGCCACCCCTAGCTGGAGCTCCGCCAGTGGAGGGGGGGCGGGAATGCCGTTAGCTCGGACCTTTAAAAATAAGGGAATATTGGTTAAATGGGTGTTTGAGGGACTTTTTTGAACAAAATAAAAAGTTTTGGACTAAATTTATATTAAAAAATGTTTGAGGGATTTTTTGGTAATTGATCCATAATTTTATTTCCCTAGATAATCATCATTTAGTTAATAGCCAGACACTACAATATTTTTTATTTGCTTTTTCCATATGGGAAGCAATACTGCTGTTTGAGCTGCTGATGTCAGCAAAAATACTTTTTGGTATGTGAAACATTAGACAGAACATAAAATAGGGTCATTTGGGGTTTGACCCCATTTGTTTTGCCACGGTTTTTAACCCCTTAATTTCCACTTCTTGGACATCCAAAAGCGTCATAAATACACTTTCTATGACACATTGTGAGATTTTTCGTGACGCTTTATGAGTATTTATGACACTTTTGGTTGTCAAAATCGAAGAAGTGGAAAGAGTAGGAGCCAATTTCATCATAACAAAATTAATGGGACCAATGGCCAACTATCCCTGGAGTACCAAATGACAACACTCCAGAACCATGAGAGCTATAGACTACCTATTTGTGGGGTCCAACACCGACCCCATGAGCTTTATTACCCCCTTATTGGTTCTGGAGTACTACATGGCATGCCACACAGTAGTCCAGGAGCACCATGACTCTCAGCATTAGATGTTGTGCCTTTTTTGCTTAATTCAACTGTCAAAAAAGTGTTGCTCCAACTATATGATTCCTGGTCGACCGTATATATACTCAACTCAAGAAAGTTTTTTCCCAATTATTTGGGGTCGGCTGTCTACTATATATATATATATATATATTTTTTTTAAATTTGTGGCTCTACTTATTCGTTGCTGCATATTTTTGACTCGTGCACATTCCAGGTTGCAAATTTTCCATTCCCAACTCCTCCCAATATAGCTGCCTTGATTGAAGCGGAACGTTGCTTAAAGATTCTCGAAGCAATTAATAGTGAGGGAAGGCTCACTCCCTTGGGGAAAGCTATGGCTCGTTACCCCATGAGTCCTCGCCACTCCCGCATGCTCCTTACTGTTATTCAAATCATGAAAAACAGGAAAGGCTATAAACGGCCAAATCTAGTTTTAGGATATACAGTTGCAGCTGCCGCAGCTTTGAGTTTGTCAAACCCTTTCATTATTCAGTTTGAAGGGACCCACACTGATACAAACAGCTCGAAACAGGAGGATGGCAAATCGGTCCTCGAAGATAGTGAGAGAGCTTTAGACAAGGAAGAAAAATCGAGGAAAAAGAAGCGCAAAGAATGTGCTAGGGTTTTTCATTCGAAATTCTCAAACCCTACCAGTGATGCTTTAACCATAGCTTATGTTTTGCAGTGTTTCGAACAGTCTGAAAGCCAAGTGGAATTCTGCAATAACTACTCATTACACCTGAAAACCATGGAGGAAATGACTAAGCTGAGAAAACAGCTTCTAAACCTAGTGTTCAACCAAAGTTCTTGTGATTCGCAACCGGAGTTCTCGTGGGCCCATGGGACTATGGAGGATGTAGAATGTGCTTGGAGGGTTTCCTCTGATAAACATCCTTTGGCATTGAACGAGGAGGAGCTATTGGGCCAAGCTATCTGTGCGGGATGGGCTGACCGAGTAGCTAAAAGGGTCAAAGGACACTCAGGATTGTCTGATGGAGAGAGAAAAGTCAATTCAGTTCGCTATCAAGCTTGCATGGTAAGCGAAACAGTGTTCCTTCATCGTTGGTCATCTGTTTCCAAATTTGCCCCAGAATTTTTGGTCTATAGCGAACTTTTACATACTAGACGACCCTACATTAATGGAGCAACAACTGTTAAACCCGATTGGCTCGTTAAGTATGCTGGGTCTCTTTGTACTTTTTCAACCCCACTCGCTGACCCAAAACCTTATTACGAGCCTCAAACTGACAAAATTTTCTGTTGGGTCACCCCAACTTTTGGTCCTCATCTGTGGCAACTCCCCTTGCATAGTTTGACCATTAAAGATGATATGCAACGTGTGGCCGTATTTGCTTCTTCTCTACTTAGTGGCCATATCTTGCCGTGTCTAAGATCTGTTCGGAATTTCTTGGCAGCCTCGCCTGCTAGCATTTTGAGGCCTGAGGCATCAGGCCATAAACGGGTTGGGAATCTTCTTTCTAAGTTAAAGACCAGGTTGAGAACTGTCGATAGTTGTGCTATGTTAAGAGAGGTGTGGGATGAGAATCCTAGAGAATTCTATTCGGAAATTCTGGACTGGTTTCAGGAGGGATTTCGCGATCGGTTTGATGATATTTGGGCAGAAATGCACCATGAAGTTCTTGTAGATCCCAAACTACGGTTTCCGAACAAGGTGAAAAGAGATAAAAGTTGAAAAAATCTGCTATCGTGAAAAGCTGAATTTGAATTACCTATATATAGCATAAGAACTTGGCTGTCGGGGTACATCTATTGGGAGATTTTTCGCTAATTCTGGAGAAAGTTATTAGCTCCTACAATTTTGTCGGTTAGTCAAGAGTGGACAACTGTATGAATGATCGGCCACCAGGTTTGGATTTTCTTTCCTAATTATATAAGTAGCTGGCATTATAGTTAATTAAGACTTCTGAAATAATAATTTTTATTATTAATTAGTATTGAAGGGTTGTAATTTATCAGGAATTATAATATCAAAATTTTGTAGATTAGATTTTAGCCATTTATTAGACTTTTACTTTAGCAAAAAAGTTAGTGTTGTTTTTGGTCAATGATATATCTGTTTTCTCAGAAGTTGGGTTTTAGCACCCATTATGCTTGTTTTAATTTGTCCCTTTTTGAACGTGGTTTCAATTCTTTTATGCGAGATTGATCTGTTTGTGTTTACTCTCATGTGAATTGCGGTTTTGTTGAAAGGGGGTTTACATTGATGAGAGTTTTTTTGTGCAATTCAGTGATCTTTCTAACCAATTCTCGTCTTCTATTATTTCAAGAGATCGGTGCTTTGTCATAGTAACTCGTGTTAATTGCTGAATCACATAATATGTGTGTGATATCTAATGCATAATGAGTTGTAAAATAGACTAAATTTTTTCTACACAAGAATGGAAAAAAATTGACGGTGTCAGCCTACTGTGAAACCCGTATTCTTCGCAATTCTTCTTCTTTGCAATATCTCCATCACTTCATTTTGATGTAAACGCATTGGAAGACACACACACAACAATAACCAAAGGCAAACTTATCTCAAGCAAAAGCTTCATTAATTAGTAATTCAACGCGTGATTACCATACTGATGAGACTTTTAGGTTCCTAACTAGAGTGCTAGTTATAATAAATGTCTAAAAGATAATCCTAGATTAACTAGGAAATAGAGATAAATGTTAAACTGAATGTCTATATCTATACTAATTAATTGTCTACAACTGATAGAATTAATTTAAAAAAAAAACAGTGTACATTATATTCACTAGGTAATGAAAAAATGAGGTTTAAGCACCCACCTCAGGAGCTCAAATCAAAGTTCCTTCTTTACCCTTCCTAAAACAAGGCTAGTTATGATCATGTTGAATCTTTGAAACCTCCCCTTCTTTGGCCTTGGTTGCTCTAATTCATGGAAAATTACATATTGACATTCTTGCCCTGATTAGCACAATCCTTGTCAATTCGAGCGAGTGCCTTCTCTTTGGCCTGGATAAATCTCTCCACAATTCTCATGACTCCATATGAAGTTGCTTTTGCACATTTTCCCTCCATCCTCCTCAAAGCCGGAAATTCTTCCATTACAGGTGGTTCTTGAGCTAATGTACAGTTGTACCCATAAACATCCTCTAACGCGGTATTGGACTGTAACATATCGCCCGTGCAGTGCTTCCGTGAATTGGGCTTGATTTCAAACTCTTTGCTGGGTTGGATGAGCTGACACCTAAAGGAATGTCATGGACTACAATATTACTTACCATCCTCTGTTGGACTTGTACGGAGACCATATATTGTGTTGGTAGGCTGCTCACTAGCAGTAAATACTGCCATTGGGAGATGTTCTCCATGTCAGAAACCATACTATCAACCAACTCCTATTCCAATAAGTCATTTGTCAACCTCCTATCTGTGTATTCAGCAAGATTAGTGATTTACAAATTTAAACTTGACTCATCAAGCTTGATAAGTATTCAGCAAGATCAGTGCTTTACAAATTTAAACTTGACTCTTCAAACTTGATAACTATGGGCCAGATTAGTTTAATGAATCCGAGATGCTTATTTGGGCTATCAACGTCCAATTTAACCAGAGAAACACTATCGTACGGAAAAATCTCAGGCAACATTTTCCCTTCTTTAACGGAGTTATGAATGATGAATTCCATTTCGCCGGTTTAAGTTTGCACCTCAACCATCGGCTGGACCATCACTTCTAATGTGAAGAATTCATTACATCAAAATGCTGTGTGTGTGTGTGTGTGTGTGTATATATATATATATATTTGCTTCTATCAAAATGCTGTATTAGGCACATTGGAAATGAGTCTAGCACTTCCAAAATGTTGAGCATAGTGGAATGGAAAAATAGGATTCATGTAGCTTATCCCAAATTATTGGGAAAAGACTTAGTTGAGATGTAGAAGGCATAAAATTTGAATGTATTCCAACTTTGGGTCAAATTTTTCGTTTTGTTCCAAGGCTCTTTTGTGTTTTCATATTTCCTACATTGAGCTCGATTTTTGTCCTCTACTTCTGAACCTTAGTAGTTTTCTGCCTAGTTTTTGATGGGTAATATTTGGTTGCACTTGACATATCTAATTATTATTGTATAATTTTGTGGATTAGTGGTAAAGGCACTTCTAATTTGTATATTGACACCTTTTTTAGGCACCATGCTTGTTAATTTACAAAAGCACCTTTGCTACTTTTAGTCCACTTAAAACGCCCTCTTCTCTCTCACCACCTGACCTTATTGTGATATCGCTAGTTTCTCATCTCTAGTCACATGGTGAAAAGTGTGCATATTTGTACAGTAATAACTGAAACGGGAGCTCGAGCTACAAATTTTATTGGAAGTCCCTTAGGGAAATGAGACAACTACAACACACCAACCAATTCCCACATGAGGGAGATTAGCGAACGAAACTGCAGAAATCTTGGGAGTAGGAAACTCACTCAATTGAGTGGCTAAGCATCCCATAAGAATTACTTGCCTTAGCAGATAATTGAAACGAATTGAAGGACTGTTTTTCAAAATGTTTTCATCTTCAACGGGTTGGATCTCTTTAGACTGTAATAGCTTCAACAACATGGAGGGACTAAGACTCAATACACACGTTACAAATATTTATAGCCACTGTGAAGGAAGATGCCAGAGTATGGCCTCTGCTTCAATTGCTAAGGCTTCCCAGGTGATATCTGTCCACAATTGCAATTACCCCTCGTAAGTTAGCATCCTGATAGCACTCAACAAAGCCTTTTTTTCCAATTATTTGGGGTCTGGTTACATGAAGTTCAACGCAAGGTGCTGCATTAGAGTTCACCTTAATTTGTATCTTGATTTTTGTTGGTGTATTTTGACTTTAATAGTTATTAATTATTTAACTTTACACATCATTTTGTTTTTCTATAAACTCTACCACTAATTTTGACATTTAGCGAAGGAAAAAGCGTTAAAAAAATGTAAAAAAGCGTCGCTGAATGTCAAAATGGGGGGTAAAGACCAAATAAAAACAAAATGGTGTAAAGTCAAATATTGACAACTACATGGTGTGTAAAGTCAAATAATGATAATTACATGTGATGTCTAAAACGAATTAAATGTTGAGATAATAACTCATTGCAAAACTAATGTTCTTTGAAATCACGGCTTGGATTAATATTATTAAAACAGGCTTGATTAATATTGCAAAGAGACATCTGCGATTAAAATAATCAATGAGAAACTACTAGTATGGTTTGAGTGAGCCCAATCCTCAATTATGTGCTGCCGTGATCTGCTAATGTAGATGTTGTGTGGGGAAGGAAGCTTACTCTTTAGATACCCAAAAGAGCAAAATGCAACAAGATAGTATGCTCAATAGATTTCGGTTCAGATTGGCAAATGGAAAACAAGGGGTTGGGTACATGTTAACAAGCAGCCTTTTTGAACCCGTCTTCCAAAGGATGGATTTTGACTTGAAGAAGGGATTATCATTTTTTTATTTAATTGCTGATTTGTAGGAATTAGATTTAGAATAGGAATCTATATAACATGGAAGGTTCCAAGTTCCAAGAACGGTTGAGATTCTCTTAAAACTTTAAATGATTGAGATCTATTCACTTTGTTGTTTGGTCACCCAAGATATTACTTGTCGTTACAATTTCCAAAAAACAATACTCCTTTTTAATGCAACTTTTATCAAAAGCCACACCCCCTTAACCTCCCCCCACCCTTCTCACACCATTTTCCAGGAAAAGCTAGAAAAAAGTTTGAGACATCGAACTTTTTGATGTCTTGGATTGAGATTGGTCAATACCGCTGCCGCGGATCCACATCACTTATAAAAATGGGTCCGAGCTAGCGGTATTGATCAATCACAATCCAAGACATCAAAAAGTTAGATGTCTTAGAGGCATCAAATTTTTTTCCGGAAAAACTGCCCGCAGAAACCTATCAGCCATTTATAACCAGTTCCCCCCCCCCCCCCCCCCCCCCCCCCTCTTAAGTTGGGTCGGTAACGGATAAGCGAGAATTCTCTACTAGCCTCCCTCAAAACACTAATACGGAATCGTCAGAAGACGGTGGATGATGATTAGGGAGGATGGATACAACCCACATCATTGCAAGCCAAATATCTCCATGAGCAACTCATAAACCACCACCATGGGGGCACCCCAAGCTACTAAATCAATGTAAGATGTTGGGCGTTCTCTTTTGCCACAGAAGCTCACACCCAATTATTGTGCTGTTTTCTCAAAGCATGAACTTAGTAGGGATTACAACTATTTTTAGGTTTATATTTGTGAAAATCTAAATTGTTTTGGTTTCCGTAGTTCTGAATATTATAATCAATAAACTAAAAACAGATTTTGAATGTGTAGTTTTAATGAGCTTTATCAATTTTGTATTCAAAACGTAAAATTTTGAACTGAAGCAACTTTTTTTAATTTGTGTCATCACGTTTTGGTCAACAATGAACGGGCCTTCAAATCCATTTGATCCGTCTTAAACTCTATTTTAAGGCATAAGTAATCCTTATGGTTTGAAAGGACAAATTTATAATATTAGTTTGGTTTATAGCACTGTAAGATCATCTCCAAGTCTCGGGCCATAATAAAATGATGCTGTTTTGCTACACTATTTTCCTTATTTTGGCTCTCGAGAGCTTGACGTAAAATGATAAATTGCTTCCAAACAAGTAAATTCAGGAGCACTTGTGCGATCAACTGCCGTGGAAAAGTCACGTGTGGCAATTGGGATACGGAGGCGAGTCTGTGTATTGACCGAGTCATCTGACCTCTCTTTTTAAGCGACTAAAATACCTATTTTTCATATTTTAAAAATATTTTTCACACATTAAAAAAATGAAAATAAACTACTTTATAAGTCTCTTTTTAAACATTATAATTAATCATGTCATATTTTAAAAGTCATAACAAATTTAACATTCAACTGTTGTGGCGGTGAGACGAGCACGACAAAAGAAATACGTCGGTAATGTTGAATGTGCCCAATGCCTTGGAGCAAACCATTTTTTTTGTGTGTGTTGAGATTTAATATTGGTTTTGGCCTCGTATAACATGAAGACGACACAAACTTGTGTTTTTTACTTGAAATAAAAATGAACCCTTTAGATACGAGAAGAGTAAGTAAAACACAAATATAACAAAACATGATTGACACAACACGAGTTGTAATTTTGACACGAAATAACTTCGTGTAAAAACGCCTTTGCACGAACATGATATATTGTATTAATTTTATCCCATAAACTTTTTTATAACAAATTAGCCCTTGAAATATCATAGATCTACACATATGATCATTCCGTTAACTTTTAAAAGCGTCAAATTATAAAGGAAGACTCTTATCAATTTGCATATTGATATGTTATGCCTTTTTCAGAAAAGTTACATTGTAATCATATTTTTAAGACATATTGAATCTAATAAATCAAATTAAAATATGGACTACTTCAATCACAGAAGAGTGCTACTAAAGACGTCCCATATTTTAATTCAAAATAAACAACTTTTAATATTGTACAATTATTTGTAAACACGCTGTGGTATTCGTCTTTTTGAGTTGTGTTTTGGCAAGACACAACACGACATGTTTAACGTAATACGAAATCGTATATTTTTGCCCAACATGTACATGACTAATACAACTAATAATTTGGGTCATTTATATTTGTTTATAATAATTGGTGCTTGAGGTACGTTAGTTTTCGTATTAGTTTATTGGGTCCAAAATTAACGGAAACCGTCAGTTAGGGGTGTTCAAAAAACCGAATGGACCGGCGGACCGAACCGAACCGGACCGTCAGAATTTTATCGTTTTTTTTTAATCGGTCCGGTCCAATTTTTTTTTACAGACCGGTTTAACCGGTCCGATCCTCGGTCTTCCTTAATAAATACCCGGTTTGGACCGACCCGGACCGGCTACTATAATATATATGCATTTAATTTAATTATATATATATATATTAACAATAACACACGCACACGCACACAAGTTACAATTAGTAAGGGGTACGCTCGTAAAAAAAAAGAAAGGAAGAAAAAAAAACCTAGATCTAAACACACACGCACGCCTTTCCTTTGTTTTTATTTCTCATTTCTCTCTTTGTTGCTATGTGTCGTTCTGCCTCTCTCTCACTCAGTGAGATTCTTGCGCCGCTGCTCCTTCTCTCTTCTGCTCTGCGCCGCTGCTCCTTCTCTCCTGCCGCGCCGCTGCTCCTTCTCTCCTCGCTCTGCACCGCTGCTCCTTCATAGGTAAATGCATGTTCGACCAGGTGTAAATTCTTCACCAACTGATACTTATATGTGTATCAGTTGTTAGACCATGTGTTTTTATATTTTATATCAGGTAAGAAAACTGAAAACGACAGATGTTAGACCAAATATAGGATACCTCATGTGTAAATTCTTCACCAATTGATACATATAATATGTGTATAAATGTCACAAATATTAAATATTATTTTGTTCTCATGTGTATAAATGTTACAACTGATACAAATCTTGGATATCTCATGTTTATAAAAGTCGCTGCTCAGTTATTTTTTTCTCTTCTCTGTTCAAAACGACACTGCTCAGTTATTTTTTTCAAATGATTATTTCAATAAGATTAGGACCGACAAGTTTAACCGAACCAATCATACAAAAAACCGGACCGACTAAGCCGGAAAAATCAGTTTAATTGGTCCGGACATGGTCCTTTTTTTTTAGGACCGGTTTAATCGGTCCGGTCTTTAAATTTATTAAAAATCGGATCGGACTGGACCGCGAACACCCCTACCGTCAGTTGACTCACTTGACCGATTTTTTTAACTAAAAAAATCATTTTAGCCCATAATATATGTATATATGGAAAGGTTCAAAAGCGAGCATTAAGAGTGAACATTTTAATGAACATTAAGAAAAAATACCCAAAATCCATTTATTTTAATTCCTATGTTGAAATTGATCCGTGCCAGCGGCACCCGAGACCAATCCTGCCAGCCCCACCCCCCACCATGGCAGCAGGTATGGATGCACTGGCAGGAGGTATGGCAACCCTAATGGGGGTGGGGGGTGGGTAGGTGGAGGTGGGGGTGGGGGTGGGGGGGACTGGCTGAAAAGGTCTCGGGTGCCGCTAGCGCGGACTAATTTCAACATAAGGGTTAAAATAAATGGGTTTTGGCTGTTTTTTCTTAATGCTCATTAAAATGTTCACTCTTAATGTTCGCTTTTGAACCTCTCCCTATATATATATATAGATAGAGAGAGAGAGAGAGGTCCCCAGTTTAAGGATCCTGAATGAGATTCAATTTTTTTAAATATTAAAAAAAAAAATTTGGAGCTAATTTTTTTTCTATGGTTTTTAAACATTTCAATAGAACCATAAAAATATAATCAGCTCAAAATGAATTTTTTTACTATTTAAAAAAATCGGTCAAACTTTGTCAGTTTTTAACAACTTAAAAACTCACATAGTTTGACCGATTTTTTTAAAATAGTAAAAAAAATCATTTTGATCTGATTATTTTTTTATGGTCCTACGAAAATGTTTAAAAACTATAAAAAAAAAAAAGCCAGCCCAATTTTTTTTTTTTTTTTTTACTATTTAAAAAAAAATGACCTCATTCAGGATCCTCAAAGTGGGATCTCACTTGGTCCTTTCCCTATATATATAAGAATATTACAAAAATGTTTAAATATTTTTCAAACTGTTTTTTAAAGATAAACTGTTTTTTATATAAAACTTTTATATATATATAAACTGTTTTTATATGTATAACTATTTTCTAATAGCTCTGACTTGTTTTCGACGGTAATCCCAAATTTTCCATATTTGGGGAGCCTAGGGGCGGAGGAGCCCTCGTCGCCTCCGCTACCACCGAACCCAGACGACATCATCATAAACAACATCATCATCTTCGCCTTAACATCTGAAGGAGACATTTTTGCTGTAAAAAAAATGTTATTAGTACAGATAAAAAAAAAATGTTAATAGTTCACATTTCGTTTTACCTAATTGAATTAATAGTACAGATAAAAAAATGTTCCGTCTATATTATAACGTATGTGTAAGTTCCGTCAATACCATTTCGTTTCAATTTTGTAATATTATGTTTTTTTCAAATATTTTAAAAGTTATTAAATGGGTGCCCCACCCCCACCTCCACCCCCACCCCTGCCCCCTCCCCCGCCACACACACACGCACACCTACGCACCTACGCACGCACACACACACACACACACACCCCACCCCTACCCACCCACCCCCACCCCCTCCCCCCACCACGACCGTGACAACTACATATATTGTTTATCAATAAAATTATGACATGAGATAATTATAATTGTAGCATAAATTTCATTATCATAAAGGGATAAATCCAATTATTTATAAAATTGATGTCTACTTTTAGTGTTGTGTAATATTATATTTTTTCCAAATATTTAAAGAGTTATTAAATGGGTGCCCCACCCCCACCCCCACCCCCACCCCCTGCCCCCCTCCCCCCGCCACACCCACCCCCTCCCGATGTTTATTATCCAATTATTATCCAACTATTATCAATTATTTATAAAATATGATTATTTGTGTCATATATAAGTAAAATCGGAGTTTATTATTTGTGTTTTTTGATCATGTCAATTTTTTTTGGTTCGTAAAAAAGGATCAACCTTAATTCACTAATTGATGTCTACACCCCCTGCCCCCCCTCCCCCCGCCACACCCACCCCCTCCCGATGTTTATTATCCAATTATTTTCCAACTATTATCAATTATTTATAAAATTGATGTCTACACACACGCACACCTACGCACCTACGCGCAGAGACGAAGCTATATTGTGGCCAAAGGGGGCCATGGCCCCCCTTTAGAATTACAAAGCTTTGATAGGTTTGATGGCTCCTAATAGTTAACAAGTTACATTTTATAACTTAAAATATTATGGCAAGTTGAATGATGGTGTGCTAACCCTCAAAAAAGTTTGATTATATATACATGTGTGCAATATATATATATATATATATGTTATATATATATATATGAGGTGTTTTAAGCAATTTTAGTTTTACTTTTTATGTTTTATGAATTTATATACCACGGGTAAATTATTCCAATAACTTATTATTTTGTTGTAAATTTATTATAAATCTTTACTCTAATTAAATTTAGAGGTGGTAATTTAAGTGTGTTATACAAGAACTTATACAAAACCATATATAATTATGAAAATATATTTGTCACTTTTTCTACACGGTAAGCAATTAAATATGATTATTTGTGTCATATATAAGTAAAATCGGAGTTTATTATTTGTGTTTTTTGATCATGTCAATTTTTTTTTGGTTCGTTAAAAAGGATCAACCTTAATTCACTAATTGATGTCTACACCCCCAACCCCACCCCCTGCCCCCCTCCCCCCACCACACCCACCCCCTCCCGATGTTTATTATCCAACTATTATCAATTATTTATAAAATTGATGTCTACACACACGCACACCTACGCGCAGAGACGAAGCTATATTGTGGCCAAAGGGGGCCATGACCCCCCTTTAGAATTACAAAGCCTTGATAGGTTTGATGGCTCCTAATAGTTAACAAGTTACATTTTATAACTTAAAATATTATGGCAAGTTGAATGATGGTGTGCTAACCCTAAAAAAAGTTTGATTATATATACATGTGTGCAATATATATATATATATATATATATATATATATATATATATATATATATATATTAAGCAATTTTAATTTTACTTTTTATGTTTTATGAATTTATATACCACGGGTAAATTATTCCAATAACTTATTATTTTGTTGTAAATTTATTATAAATCTTTACTCTAATTAAATTTAGAGGTGGTAATTTAAGTGTGTTATACAAGAACTTATTCAAAACCATATATAATTATGAAAATATATTTGTCACTTTTTCTACACGGTAAGCAATTAAATATGATTATTTGTGTCATATATAAGTAAAATCGGAGTTTATTATTTGTGTTTTTTGATCATGTCAATTTTTTTTGGTTCGTAAAAAAGGATCAACCTTAATTCACTAATTGATGTCTACACCCCCTGCCCCCTCCCCCCGCCACACCCACCCCCTCCCGATGTTTATTATCCAATTATTATCCAACTATTATCAATTATTTATAAAATTGATGTCTACACACACGCACACCTACGCACCTACGCGCAGAGACGAAGCTATATTGTGACCAAAGGGGGCCATGACCCCCCTTTAGAATTACAAAGCCTTGATAGGTTTGATGGCTCCTAATAGTTAACAAGTTACATTTTATAACTTAAAATATTATGGCAAGTTGAATGATGGTGTGCTAACCCTAAAAAAAGTTTGATTATATATACATGTGTGCAATATATATATATATATATATATATATATATATATTAAGCAATTTTAATTTTACTTTTTATGTTTTATGAATTTATATACCACGGGTAAATTATTCCAATAACTTATTATTTTGTTGTAAATTTATTATAAATCTTTACTCTAATTAAATTTAGAGGTGGTAATTTAAGTGTGTTATACAAGAACTTATACAAAACCATATATAATTATGAAAATATATTTGTCACTTTTTCTACACGGTAAGCAATTAAATATGATTATTTGTGTCATATATAAGTAAAATCGGAGTTTATTATTTGTGTTTTTTGATCATGTCAATTTTTTTTGGTTCGTAAAAAAGGATCAACCTTAATTCACTAATTGATGTCTACACCCGCAACCCCACCCCCTGCCCCCCGCCACCCCCACCCCCTCCCGATGTTTATTATCCAATTATTATCCAACTATTATCAATTATTTATAAAATTGATGTCTACACACACGCACACCTACGCACCTACGCGCAGAGACGAAGCTATATTGTGGCCAAAGGGGGCCATGACCCCCCTTTAGAATTACAAAGCCTTGATAGGTTTGATGGCTCCTAATAGTTAACAAGTTACATTTTATAACTTAAAATATTATGGCAAGTTGAATGATGGTGTGCTAACCCTCAAAAAAGTTTGATTATATATACATGTGTCAATTTTTTTTGGTTCGTAAAAAAGGATCAACCTTAATTCACTAACTTCGTATTGCATGCAAGTCGTCTTAATATATTCGTCAAAAATAATTTTCACTAATTAAATTCAATTCATCATATATTACTGAAATCGAGATAAAACCCTAAGCCAAAATTAGTCAACAATCAAACCGATCAAAACAAAATCGACTAAAATTGGTTCGGTCAACCAACCATAATGTGTCTATCTGTCCGCCAGGCCCCCACACACACATCCCACCCCACCCCCTGCCCCCCTCCACCACCCCCTCCCCCCATCCACCACCACACACACATACACACACCCCACCCCACCCCACCCCCTGCCCCCCTCCACCACCGCCCTGCCCCCACACTGCCCCACCCCGCCCCACCCCCTACCCCCACCCTGCCCCACCCCCCACACACGCACACACATACACACATATATATATACACATACACACATAAATATACACACAAATATATATATAAATGGAAGAGAGAGAGAGAGAGAGAGAGAGAGAGAGAGAGAGAGAGAGAGAGGAGGGAACGGCGCGGGAGGGAAAAAAGAAGGGGGAAAGGGTTTTTGCTGTTAACATTGTCACGGACGTGTCACGGTCATCAACCGTGACAATTATTTAAAGAATTGTCACGGTCAATGACCGTGACAAGTAAATTTATCACGGTCTTGTCACGGTCAATGACCGTGACAATTAGTTGTCACGGTCGTGTCAAGGTCAATGAACGTGACAAAAAACGCGTGTTTTTTTGTCACGGTCAATGATCTTGACAAGGCTGGCCGGCTGAAAGGTGACAATATGCCCATTTTGGTGTAGTGAGGGTCTCAGATGCCCTCCTTATGGCAATGGGATAGGTTATTTTTATTTTATTTTATTTATTTTGAAATCATGTTTCTTTGGTGTTTGATAAAATGCGCCACTGATTACAATGTTTATTTATTTGCAGTTGATAGCAAGAGAAAGTGCCCAAAAGATGCAGATGTCAATATAAGGCATTTGAAACTTATCTGGAGTCTGCATCAGAGTGTTGCCGACGAGCACATTAGGTCGGCCTCGTATCTGCTCCAGTACAAGAGCTACACCACTTCTTTCACTGCTCGTCCAGTGATAAGTGAATCAGAGCCAGTACCAGCTTCCACCAGCTCATCGCCTGAATCCCATATTCCTTTAAGTGAAAGGATGAAGAAGAGAAGACCTCTTACCCTGTTTGAGAAAATTGCCTCCGGTTCTGGGGAGGTAAAAAGGAGTAGGATTGATGTCCCAAGGGAGGGGACGAAGAAGACTGATGCAGCTCCTCCAGCTGCTCCTGTTAAAGTTGCCGAGAAACCCGCAGTGGCTCCGAGCAGGTCTGCTGCTCCTGGAGAGGTGATTGTGATATCACCGACCAAGGGTTCTTCCTTGGTTGAATCTGTACATGTTCCCCCGAGGAGGCTGAAGAAAAGCTCCTCGGTCAATTTGGCTGATACCATCACTCAGCCCCCAGTTGCTGGAACTGGGGTTCCAACTTTTGTTCCCCCGAGCTCTGCAATGAGCTCGGTAAAGTCCTCGATCATTCCCGAGGTCCAAGGTACTGAAGAAAACCTTACTCGGGACATGGTCACCTCACTAGCTGCTCGTCACCTTGCTTCTGTAAGTCTTCTTACTTTCAACTTTTTATATTTCCTTTGTCATTTCTGTTTCTAACTTGCTTTCTTTTTCTGTTCACAGTTGACGAGCTGCTTCAATATAATCCTGAAGAAGGATGAAGCAATTAAGGCTTCTTGCTCCTCGTCCAGTGTGGAGGGAGATCTGGAAGAGGCTACCAAGTCTCTGGCAGATTCTCGCCAGAAATATGCTGATGACAAAGCTGTCTGGGAGAAGAAGCTTGCCTCCTCCGAGCAAGAAAAAGCTCGGGCTGTTGATGCCTCCAAGGAGTTGGAGAAGAGAATAAATGCCCAAGAGAAGGCAAATAAGGAGCTTGAGGAGAGGCTCAAAACTGCAGGAGAGTTTGAAGATAAACTCAAGGCTACCGAGGAGGAGTTGGTTCAACTTCGGGAAGTAGGTCGGCAGAAGGAGGAAGCTGAGCAAAAACTGAAAACTGCTGATGACTTGTTGTCCGAAAAGCTTGTCTTGGAGAAGACCAAGAGGAAGATGGCTGTGAAGAAGTCCTTCAGCTCTGGCTGGGACAAGGGGTGGAACAAGGGGTTGGTTTCCATGGTGTCGCAAGTGGACTATGGCAGTCTCAAGTACTTTAGGGATGGATGGGTTGCTGCCCTTCAGGAGATGAAGGTCGATGAGTCTTCCGAGCTCTTCCAGAGACATATCCCTGGTCCCCCTCCAACTCCAGAAGAATTAGAAGAGGACGAAGCTACCTCCGAAGAATCTTCGATGGTGATGGGAGATCATACCCTAGCCATCCAGCCTGCTGCTGAGGAAAATCCACAAATCGTTTCTTCCTCCGAGCAACTGCCTATTCTCCCCGAGCAAATATCCCTTCCCTCCGAGCAACCTACCTCTTCATCCCAACCTCCCGAGAAGGTTTTGGGAGATAAGGAAAATGTGTAGTGTTGTTCGGGTTTCTCTTTATTTTGCTTCTCTTTATCAAATGTAACCCAGAAGATGTAACTCTGAACTATGATCTAATAGAACTTGAACTTTTTTGCATACTGTTGTCTATCTTTCATTCATACTCTACTTACTCTTCTTATTGATGATTGTTCTTCTTTCTATGCTAGTTTCTGGCTAGGATGAAACTGATATCTGCCCATGATACAAAGTAGCTGCGATAATGTAATGAGTACTTTAAGGCTGGTCACACATTCCTGAGTGCTGCACAAGTTGTCGACATACTTGGTCATGATGCTTCAGAACAGGCAGTGGAAGCATATCAATATCTGAAGTGTCTTCTTGATAGGGCTGTAGCCAATAACGTTGCCTATTATGAAATGATTGAGGATCTTCAAAGCACCCTCGAGGACCTTCAGCTTCAATACAAAGAATCCACTGCTTTGTTGCATGAGGGGTACGAGAAGAAGTACCAGCAAATCATTGCCGACAAGGGCTACAAGAAGCTTTTTGCTGGGTACGATGTAAGAGAGAGAACCTTAAGAGGTGAGGTCGAAGAATGTAGACAGATTGCTGAGTTGCTGGAAAAGGAAAACAATAACCTGCAAAAGGAGCTGTCACAATTGAAGTCTGCAACTTCCACTTCTAGTGCCTTGATCCCAGTGACCGACGAGGGATTTTCTTTCTTAGAGGTTGAGAACGCCAAGTTGAGGGACGAGTTGGAGACTTTGAAGAGCTCTGGCACCTCTTCATCTTCTCGTGGCCGAGCAAGAGCTCCTCGGGGAAGAGCCAGAGCAGCTCGGGTTCTTGTCGAGGAACAGAGGACTCAGTCTGCCTTAGAGAACCAGGATTTCCAATTAATGGCGAAGAACCAGGCGTTGTCTGATATGTCAAAGAAGATTAGGGACCTGGAAAAACAGCTCTCTGCGCAGAAGTCAGTCTTGGAGAATAAGGAGATTTTCATCAAGAATCTCCACGAGCAGCTAGAAAGGCTAATATATCAATTCCACAAACAACCCAGGGAGTTCTGGATGGCTGGATACAATGAAGCACTATTCCATTTGGACGATTGTATCCAGAATGCCAATAATGAGGGCTACAAGCAAGGCTGGATGAATGCCTTAGGTGTGCTGAAGCTCGAACAAGGTCATTATCTGTGGGACTACCATGATCCCGGGTTGCTCGACTTGCCTGTGCCACCATACAATTTGGACATGGATTGGATCCCTGCTCGGGCTATTCCTCGGAGCTTAATTTCAAAGTATCTCGGTGACTACAATTTACATTCTCAAATCGAGGTATCTCGTCCCGAGCATCTCTTAGATCGACCATCCGTGATGAATGTCAGGATGTTAAAGGATCTTAACTTCATCAATTCTCCTCTGTCTTTAAATAATCCGCCTGCTGGCGAAGAACCTGTGTCAAAAGCAGAGGAGAAAAGACCAGTAGAATAGGAATTTTTGATGTAATAGTTAGTATACATGTCAATGTAACTGTAATTTCATTATCAATGTAATTTATTTTGAATTCAATGAAAGACTTTCATTTTTATTTGCAAATCTTGATTGCTATTATCTTGTATTTATCAAACACTTTATATTTATGCATATCTGTTAAAAAGATAACAATATTGTGTTGTTTGTCGACCAACTCCGTAATAATTAAAAAGTTACAAGTATTAATACTGTTGCTCGATCACTTAATAATAAAGTAATGAGTATAAAAATGTTGTTTAAATTGTTTCCAACCAACCAAGGTTGTTAGATTCTCCATGTCGACCAACTACAGTTAGTGGGTTTTTATCCCCGATCAGCTATAGTTAGTCTTTTTGAAATAATTTTACCCATAAAATGTTTCCGACCAACCAAGATCGGTAAATTTTGCTTGTCGACTAACTACAGATGGTGGGTTTTTATCTCCGACCAGCCATAGTTAGTAGACTTTTATCTTAAATGTTTCCGATCAACCAAGGTCGGTAAATTTTTTTTGTCGACCAACTACATTTGGTGGGTTTTTATCCCCGACCAGCCATAGTTAGCAACTTTTGCACTTTCTGGAATAATCTTACCTCCCGACCAACATAAGTTGGCATTTGCGAGAATATTTTGTATCCTAGCCAAACAGGTTGGCATTTTTAGGAATATTTTGTTTCCTAGCCAAACAGGTTGGCATTTTTAGGAATATTTCGTTTCCTAGCCAAACAGGTTGGCATTTTTAGGAATATTTCGTTTCCTAACCAACCGAAGTTGGCATTTTTAGAAATATTTTGTTTCCTAACCAACCAAAGTTGGCATTTTTAGGAATATTTTGTTTCCTAACCAACCGAAGTTGGCATTTTTAGGAATATTTTGCTGCTGAGCAGTCCGAGCTTTGCTGAGTTTTGCCGAGTAGTGTGTAGCACTAGTATTCCCCGAAAAATTCTCAATAAAAGGAGAGACTTTAGCAGAATATCTTCATTGTATTCATACTGATGGAACTGTGTTACATATACATCACTGATAATACTTGCGTAGGTGCTCTGCGTTCCATGCATTCTTGAACTCCTCCCCCTCTAGAGTTGCTATTCGATAAGTTCCTGGTCGAACAACTTCTGTAACTCGGTATGGTCCATGCCAATTTGCTTCCAGCTTATTGTGCTTTTGAATTACTTTCTTCAACACATAGTCTCCTTCTTTCAGGCCGCACTTCTTCACCCTTTTGTTGTAGAACAAAGTTGTTCGCTGCTGGTAAGCAGCATTTCTAATGGCTCCTTCTTCTCTAACTTCCTCGAGCATGTCTAAATCCAATTTTCTCATTAAGTCGCTGACAGGGGAATTGAAATTCAGTACCCTATGTGTTGGGAGGTCCAACTCGGCAGGTATGACGTCTTCACTTCCAAATGCCAGCATGTATGGTGATTCTCCAGTTGCTACTCGGGGAGTAGTTCGTTAAGCCCAAAGTACTGATTGTAACTCGTTGATCCAGTTTGCTTTTGCATCATCCAATCTTTTCTTTAGGCCATTTAGCAGCATTTTATTTGTCACCTCAGTTTGTCCAATGCTTTGAGGATGGCCTGGTGCTGAGTGGACCTTCAAAATATTTGATTGATGATAATAGGTGGCAAATTCCTCGTTATCAAATTGTGTTCCATGGTCTGTGATGAAGGCATGAGGTAGACCATATCGACAAATGATGTTCTTCCAAATAAATTGGTACACCTTTTCGTACGTCATGTCAATGAGTGGCTCAGCTTCTACCCATTTAGTAAAATAATCCACTGTGACGACAAGGTACTTGAACCTTCCTCGGGTCATTGGCAGTGGCCCAACTAAGTCAATTCCCCACATGGCAAATGGCCAAGGGGAAGTTATGGGTGTCAACAATGCTTGTGGAGTTCTTCGAATGGAGGAAAAGCGCTGGCACTTGTCACACTTCTTGGCGTAGGCTATACAATCAGCCCTCATCGTCGGCCAGTAGTATCCTTGCGTCATTACCCTTTGTAAAAGCGTCCGACCTGCTACATGTGCTCCACAAGACCCTTCGTGGAACTCTTCAATTAATTCTTTCACCTCGGAGGGGTGTACACATCTCTGCAAACCTGCCATAATTCCTCGTCTATATAAAACACCATTAGTTAATACATACCGAGCAGCTTTAAACCTCAATTTTTTGGCAGCGAGCTTGTCAATTGGCAATTCTCCCTCCTCGATATACGCCCTGATGGAATCCATCCAAGATGGTCCTAAATCAAGGGTGATAAAGTTCGTCGTCAGATCTTCATCTATGCTCCGACCAGCTAACACTTCAATTGGGATTGTTCGTCATAGCTCGGTGCGAGTAGCTGATGCTAGTCGAGCTAGGGCGTCTGCTTTCGCATTCTCCATTCTTGGTATTCTGATCAGCTGAATAGCGGCAAATTCTGACACCAGCTCCTTTGCCTTTGCATGATATCTGATCATTAATTCTCCTATAATTGCATATACTCCCATCATTTGGTTTATAATCAATTGAGAATCACTGAAAACAATGACCTGTTGCGCCTCCTTAATTTTGGCCAAACTAAGTCCTGCAATCATGGCTTCATACTCAGCCTCATTGTTGGAAGCTTTGAATTGGAAACGCAAGGTGTATTCCATATCGACCTCATCCGGAGTGCTCAAAACTATCCCCGCGCCGCATCCTGCAGTGCAAGATGAGCCATCTACATATAGTCTCCATATAGGTAACTCGTCTTCGAATTTCTGATCAGTTAGAGTTCCTCGGTGAAATATTTGTTGCTTCCTTTCCTCCTCGGATTTTTCTTGCTCTTCGTCGATCATTTCTTCTTGCCCTTTTACCAACCGGAGTTGGTCTGAGCCCGAAGTCAATGATCTTGTAACATCCACTTGCCCTTTTACCAACCGGAGTTGGTCTGAGTTAATGTTTGTTGATCCTGTAACATCCACAGGTTGATCAGCGAGCAACTCTTGTTTCTCGTTCGGAGTCCTCACAACTATCTCTGCGTCACATCCTGTAACATCCACACGCCCTTTTACCAATCGGAATTGGTCTGAGCCTGTGTTTGTTGATCCTGTAACATCCACAAGTTGATCGGCGAGCAACTTTTATTCCTCGGAGATATCAGGATAGGTGAACTCCGCTATAAAATCTGCTACAGCCTGCCCTTTAAGCGATGACCTGGGTTCATAGACTATATCATATTCACCGAGCTCTATTGCCCAGTACATCAATCTTTCTGATTTTTCTGGCTTATGCAGGGCTTGTCTCAATTAGGGGTGCACATGGTTCGGTTCGGTTCGGTTCCACTACGGAACCAGAACCAGAACCGAAATTGATCGGTTCCCTGGTTTTGGAACCAGAACCAGAACCAAAATTGGTCGGTTCGGTTCGGAACCGAACCATCGGTTCTCGGTTTGGTTCGGGTTGGTTCATGGTTCTGGTTCTTGGTTCTGGTTTGCGGTTCTGGTTCGCGGTTTGGGTTGTGGTTCTGGTTTGCGGTTCTAGTTCGAGGTTCTGGTTCACGGTTTTCATTAATGGTTCTGGTTCGTGGGTTGGTTCTCGGGTTGGTTAATGGTTCTGGTTAATGGTTATGGTTAATGGTTCTGGTTAATGGTTCTGGTTAATGGTTCAGGTTCATGGGTCGGTTCTTGGGGTCGGTTCTTTGGTTCGGTTATTCGGTTCGGTTTTTTAGTTCGGTTCCATGGGTTCGGTTCTCGGTTCGGTTCGGTTTGGTTCAGGTATAAAACTGAGAACCGAACCGAACACTTCGGTTCTCAATTTTTTGGAACCAGAACCAACCCGTGGAGAAAAAAACCCGAACCAACCCAACCCACGAAGGTCGGTTTGGTTCGGTTCTTCGGGTTAACGGGTTTTTTGCACACCCCTAGCCTCAATGGCATATCAGTATATACTACTATGGTATGAGCATGGAAATATGGCCTCATTCTCCTACTCGCCTCAATCAGTGCCAGTGCCAATTTCTCCAGCCTTGGATATCTGATCTCTGCTCCTCGGAAGGCCTTACTTGTGTAGTAAATTGGCTTTTGTACTCCATTCTCCACTCTGATCAACGCCGAGCTAACTGCATTCTCGGACGCTGCAAGGTACAAGTATAATTTTTCTCCCATCACTGGCCTGGACAACAATGGAGGTGCTCCCAAGTATCTCTTCAAGTCTTGAAAAGCCTTCTCGCATTCATCATTCCACTCAAAAGTCCTTCTGAGTGTCTTGAAGAATGGGAGACATCTATCAGTTGTTCGTGACACAAATCTGTTGAGTGCCGCTACTCGTCCTGTGAGACTCTGTACTTCCTTCTTCGTCGTTGGAGATCGCAACCCTAATAGAGCTTTGATATTTTCAGGATTTGCTTCAATGCCTCGTTGATTGACAATGTACTCGAGAAACATGCCTTCTCGTACTCCAAAGATGCACTTCGTCGGGTTCAGCTTCATTTGATATTTATCTAGTTGATCAAAAGTCTGACTTAAGTCAACTAGATGATCGGCAACTTTCTTGCTTTTCATCAGCATATCGTCAACATAGACTTCCATATTGTCACTGATTTGTTCAGCAAAGACCTTGTTCATCAGCCTCTGATATGTCGCACCTGCATTTTTCAAACCAAAAGGCATAACATTATAACCATAAGTTCCTCTAGGGGTAATGAAAGAAGTACTCTCCCTGTCTTCAGGTTTCATTTTAATTTGATTGTAGCCAGAATAAGCATCCATGAAGCTCAGCAACTCGTGTCCCGAGGTAGCATCCACCAGTTGATCAATTCGGGGCAGTGGAAAGTGATCCTTTGGGCATGCTTTGTTGAGGTCGGTGAAGTCTACACACATCCTCCACTTGTTATTTTTCTTCTTTACCATCACCACATTAGCTAACCAATCTGGATATTTAACATCTTCAATGAAACAAGCTTTATGGAGCTTCTCGACTTCTTCCTGTATAGCTTGATTCTTCTCGGGACTGAATACTCTTCTTCTCTGCTTCACAGGCTTGATCTCCTTATTCACATTGAACTCGTGACATAAGAAGTTTGGGTCTATCCCAGGCATATCTTCATGACTCCACGCAAAAGTTTGTCTTCTGCTTCCAAAGAAAGTTATCAATTCCTGTTTTAATGAGGCTTCCAACGATGAACCTATTTGAGTAGTTCGCTCAGGGTGGTCGTCGTCCAGAATGATGTTTTCAGTAGTTTCCACCACTTGACCCTTCACGAGTTGCGACTCATCTCGAGGATCCAATGTTTCAATTTCTGCACCTTCATCCACTTGATAGGTAGTAGTCTTTTTCTTTGATTCTTCCAGTTCTTCTTGCTCGGCGGATGAATAATAGCATTCCCGAGCTACTTTCTGATCACCTTTCACAACTCCTACTCCAAAATTTGTTGGAAATTTTAGGCACTGATGCACTGTAGATGGTACAGCCTCGAACTTCTTTAATCCTACTCTTCCCATGATGATATTGTACGATGATTGGACATTATTATCCATCACGAAGAAACGTATTCTTTCTGTCCGACAAGCTGGCCACGTACCAATGAATATATCCAACTTGATCGTCCCAAGCGGAAATACTTTCTCTCCAGCAAAACCAATGAGGGGTCTGTGGTAAGGCTCCAGTTGAGATAGCTTTAGATTTAAACTATCGAAGCACGAGTAGAACATGATGTCTGCCGAGCTACCATTGTCGACCAGTACTCTTGAAATCCTCCTTCATTCTCATTTTGATCACCAGCGGGTCATCATGAGGATATAAAACACCTGCAAGGTCATTTTTTGAAAAATCGATTACCAATTTCTCCTTGTTCACCTTTCTCGGGTGATCTTCCTCAGCTAGATTTATTCGCTGAATGTACGAGCAAGCTTGAGCCTCACCGAGGTAAGCTTTTCTTTCTGCAGTAAGGTCTCCTCCTCCTGCATCTCCTCCTGTAATAACATTACAATCAAATGACCCAAAGCGTATTGAAAATACCTCTCGTTCTGGCTGACTTGGTTTCTTGGGAAGATCGGGGTCATCCTCTGGATCAACTTCATGGTTTCTCTTCTTGTTCTCCTCTGCTCGGCGAGGAGATCTAGACCTCTCTCTAGTTCGGTCGTTGTTTCTTCTTTCGCCTCCCCGATCAACGTACTTTGCAGGCTTTCCTCGTCGGATGAGTGTTTCAATCTCATTCTGAAGAGCTATGCAATTTTTGGTCATATGGCCATGATCCTTGTGGAACTCGCAATATTTTTCTCTATTCCTTGTGTCAGGGCCTGCCTTCATTTTCTTTGGCCAGTTTAACTCCTCGCTGTTCTTGATTTCTTCTAGGACGTGGTTGATATTTGCCTTCAAAGGTGTGTAATTATCAAATTTCCTCAAGACCTCCCATGACGACCTATTTTTGGATTGTTTGTCACCACCATTGTTCTTATGCTCTTTCTTCTTAGCTTTATCACCTTCCACCTTGGTTTCTTTAGCGTCCATATTCTTCTTCGCAGACATAAACTCCTCGGCATTCATAATCTTGGACGCTTTTCCCATCAGGTCCGACATGGTTCGAGGTGGATCTTTGGCCAAAGTGTAGTACAACTTGTTTGGCAGTAGTCCACTCATCAAAGCGGTAATCACTGTTTTCTCCTCATAATCAATGACTTCGAGTTTCTCGTTATTAAAACGAGTTATATAATCTCTGGTACTCTCACCGGCTTTTTGTCTAACACTTAACAAATGTGCTACTCGTTTCACTGGCTTTGCTCCAAAGCAGAAATTCCCAATGAATAGCTCGACCAGTTGAAGAAAAGTTGAAATCTTACCCCGAGGAAGACTATTATACCATATTTGAGCAGATCCTGAAAGTGTTCCCGAAAATGCTCTACATCTCATCTCATCTGGGACAGCATCGATGTCGGCTGCAGCTTGATATTGTTCTATATGAAGGACAGGGTCAGTCTTTCCATCATACTTGAGAGTCACAACAGGTGCTTTGAACTTTGATGGTGTTGGAAAATCAACAATGTCCTGGACAAAAGGCGTTCCTCGAACAAAGGTTCGTTGTAGAGGGTTCTTGGCCTTAGCCATTTCCCCTAATCTATCCTCCAGCCTCTGAATAGATCCTTTCCATGAATCATTTCCTTCCTTGAGCCTGTTGGTTCGAGTAACTGATCGCGTTGAAGTGGCTTCCTGGGATTTATCTTGACGAGCAGCTGGTCGGTCATAGGATCTATCTTGACGAGCAACTGGTCGCGACTGGGCAGATCCTTCCCTTAAATCTGATGGTCGTCGAAAGCTCCTCGACGCTGCATTAAGAGGACTTTTGTTCCTCCTAGGGCCTAATCGGTCGAAAGGAGAAACCCTACTTAATCTTTCCAGTGCGCTGGTCCTTTCTGGGGAAAGGGTGACTTGTTGTTCAGTATTTGTGGCCCGCACTGACGAAGTTCGTCCAGGTTGATAAGAAAAATCTTCAGATTCCTCATTGCGATATGAATTAGTACGCCTAGTACGCGAAGAAGGCGCACGGGTATTTCTTTGAAAGCTTCGTGGTCCGGAATGGGTTGATGCACCGCCATGCAGGGTTTGGATGAGTTGTCGCATTGTTTCTTGCATGACGGTCTGGCCCTGAGCCAGATTTGCCATTATTCAAGTCAGATCTGGAATAATTGGTGGAGCAGATGGATTTGGAGGGGTTCCAGCGTTTCGATTGCTGGATTCAGGAATGTCCGCCATTGGTAATGGATTGTTTTTGATGAAAAATGATATTATCAGTCGTTTCCCACAGACGGCGCCAATCTGTTGATGTAAAAACTTAGATCACTCTAATAATTCAATCACAGATAAATAAATGAGACAAAGAATTTTAAAGTGGTTCAGCATTATAAGAATGGCCTACGTCCACTGTTGCTTTATTGCTGAGTGTTTGAGAATTTTCGATTATAAATTCTATCAAGAAATTCCCTTCTGGATTCAGGGTCCAGGTCCGCTTTACAATGAGGATTGTACAACGTATTTATAACCCTGAGGCTGTAATGTGAAAGGGTAATACATTAAATGATATACATATGAAAGGGTAATACATTTAATGCCCTCTTTGCGTGTGCGTCTGAATGATAAGCATTTAATGAATCAGTTGAACTGCTGGTTATCCCGCTATTAATGCTTTGTTCGAGATGCAGCTCGGACCGCCTGAGTTGCTCGGACCGCCTAAGCTTCTCGATACTCAAGAGTTCCTCGGAAAGGCATTGTTCCTCGGAGCTTGTGGGTTCCTCGGGGAACTAGTCTTTTTCGTTGTAGTCTTGTTCCTCGGAGCGAGTGGGTTCCTCGGAAGTGTTTGTTGTTGCCATGTAGATAGCCACGTGTCTTCATATGATTGGTCCATGTCAGCAGATTAAATTTGGTATCAACACAATTCTTTAAAAATATAACTGTTTACAATTGTTTTAAATTATTAAACTATTTAAAAATAACTTTAGAATTGTTTCAAAACAAAATAAAAAATGTTTTCCACCAAATAAAATTATTTTCAACAAAAAAAATTCAAAAACAAATATATTAAGTCAAAAAAATATATTTCCAAAAAAAATAATTTCCAACTAACAAAATATTAAAATATAACTTATTTCAATTAAAAACATATATTTTCAGGAAAAAATAATTTTCATTAAAAAAAATATGAAAATAAAACTTATTTTTAAAAAAATCGATTTTCAGTAAAAATAACTGTTTATAAAATGATTTGAAAAAAACTGTTTAAAATGGATTTTCAGTTAAAAATATTATTTCCCCCAAAAAAAAATTCTACCAAGAAAAATTATTCTCAAGAGAAAAAATCCAACAAAAGAAGTGATTATAAATTCCAACTATAAAAATTGATTTTCAACAAAAGAAAATATATTTCCCGAAAAAAATATGCTTTCCACAACTATAAAAATTTATTTAAACAAAAGAAATTTGTTTTTCATCCAAAAAAAGATTTCCAGCTACAAAAAACCTCCAGGCAAAAAAAAACTCCGACCAAAATTCCAGCTACAAAAGCCTCCAAAAAAATATAAAATAAATAAAACTGTTTTTTAGAAAAAAAATGTTTTTCACTTAATAAAATGATTTTAAAAAAAAGCTCCAACCAAAAAAAATAAATTCCAGCCATAAAAAACTACCGGCCATCAAACCCAAAAATTCCAGCCATGAATAGAACCCAAACCTCCTGCCAAAAAAATCATAACTCAAACCTCCGGCCAAAAAAATCAAAAAGTCAAACCTCCAAAAAAAAATTCTAACCAAATAGCGATGAAAACGTCCAGCCAAATGGAAACGTCCGGCCAACAAAAAAACAGCAAAACCCCGGACAACAAAATTGAAACGTCCAAACTCTATATCCTCTGAACAAAATGATTTTTTCAAAAAAAATTGGAAAACAAACGTTCGAACTCTAATAACAAACGTCCGGCGCCCAAACCTCCAGGGAACGAAGCTTCGGCCATGAACAAACCTCCGGGTAACTTCATATTTTTAGACGAGAGAGAGAGAGAGAGAGAGAGAGAGAGGATTTGAGGGTTAACGGCTGAGAGAGATTGTTTAATAATAAGGGTATTTTGGGTAGTTAACGAAAAGGATATTGTTATTTAACGAATGTTAGCCTAAACCGTTAACATAACACCCAATGAATTAATACGAAAACTAACGTACTACAAGCATCAATTATTATAAACAAATGTACACCAAACAGTAAATGACCCAAATAATTTTTACCCCCCAATTAAACACGAATCAATAACATAAGGGTCCGTTTGGTTGCAAGTGGGCAAAAGAGTGGGCATGGCAAAATTTGCCTAGGCAAATTTTACCTAGGCAAATTCAGATGACGCTATCAAACAACATTAGGCGAAATTAAAGTCAATCCAATTAATTTATTTAAAAATAATTTTTATATTATATTCAAAAATGTTAAAAATAGTTTTTGCAATATTTTTATATTACAGTTTTTAAAAAAAATTGTAAAACGTTTTCTTAACAATTTTTTTTAATACAAAACAAATTTTAAATATTCACAACAGTTTTTTTTAACTATTTAAAATATTTTTTAATTTTGTTTTTAAACTTTAAAACTGTTTTTATATTATATTCAAAACAGTTTTTAAAATTGTTAAAAACTATTTTTACAATATTTTCATATTACGTTTTTTCAAAAAATTTGTAAAACATTCTCTTAACAATTTTTTATAATATCAAAAACAGTTTTTAAAATATTACAAAACAAATTTTAAACATTCACAACAGTTTTTTTAAACTATTTAAAACAGTTTTACAAAATATTTTTTTAAACTTTAAAACAGTTTTTATAATATATCCAAAACAGTTTTTAAAAATGTTAAAAACTGTTTTACAATATTTTTATATTACGGTTTTTCAAAAAATTTGTAAAACATTCTCTTAACAATTTTTTATAATATTAAAAGCAGTTTTCAAAACATTACAAAACAGTTTTTAAATATAGTTTTTTTAAATATTTAAAACAGTCTTTAAAATTATTTTTTAAAACTTTAAAACTGTTTTTATAATATATTCACAACAGTTTTTAAAAATGTTAAAAACAGTTTTTACAATATTTTGTTAATACGTTTTTTTAAAAAAATTGTAAACATTTTCTTAACAATTTTTTATAATATTAAAAACAGTTTTTGAAACATTATAAACAATTTTTAAATATTCATAACAGTTTTTTAATTATTTAAAACAGTTTTTAAATTATTTTTTAAAACATTAAAACCGTTTAAGAAGTTGGCAAATTTGTGAGCAAATATTTCCCACTCAAATAGGTAAGCAAAATTTGCCCACAGATTGTGCATAGGAGGTGTTGTACATTGACAAATAATGCCTAGGCAAAATTATGCAACCAAACAGTCAAAATGTGGGCAAATTTTCATATTTGCCAACTTTTTGGCATTTGCCTAGGCAAATTATGCCAAACAAACGGACCCTAAGTCATAATTTGACATAAACAAGACTGATCGTGCCAATTTTAGGCGAATTTTCGTGTCATGTGTAAAGTTATCATAAAATGATATTAAAAAGATGCCAAAAGCAATCTATTATGTATTCAAACTGATCATTTTAGGGGAAAAACGGATTATGTAAGGAAAAGAGGAAAAAACTTTAGAAAGAGAGAGTTTGTGTGTGTTTTGCTTTTACAATTCTGTGCCTTAGAGAGAGTTTTTTTTTCTTTTGCGTGCTTTGTTTTGAAATCAAGACTTTCGATTTTTCTCTCTTCCAAAAAACAAAGGCTTAAAGTCTTGATTTAAAGAAAACATGAGAGCGGCTAGTAGATGAGGGAAATTTGGTCCAAAAAATTTAATACGCACCCAACTCAAGCTCTGGATCCGGATTTGGACTCGGGCTCAATCGGTCAGATAGACGGCGGCGGTGCGTGTGATTTAAAGAAAACATATGAGCGGCCAGTTGAGTTGAGAAATTTGGTCAAAAAAATTTAATACACATCGAACCCAAGCCCCGGACTCGGGCCCGGTCAGTTGAACAAACGGCGACGGGATGTGCGCATAATTGGGCTTTGATCCAATAAATTTTTTCATCCAACATACATAAAAATTTAATGCTCAATGGACTTACCTATTAAGCCCAATTGATTTTTGCTGGGTATTTCCTTAAGTGCTCAGTCTCTTTTAAAAACTAAAGACCAAATGGGTCTTTCTTTTTTAAAGTTTACACAACCTCAATCAACAAAAGCAACAATGAGTTAATAGATTGTTTCAGGTGGGTCCAAAGTTGAATTTGGTCATCAACCAAATAGGCAAATGTTTATTTACAGCTGTATAATAGTGATTGCTTGCTGAATACGAGTGCTAGGAGGGATGAATATAGACAAGAATAAACGGTGCAGTTTGGAAAAAATAAGTCAAAAGGAGCTGTTAGCCACAGTCCTGTCATTCGTCCTTTGTTACTGGATTCTCCATCGTCGGGCTCATGGGCAATAATTCTAGTTTAAAAGATGACTTATAGATAGAATTATTTCTTGTTTGTAGAAACTATAATTAAAACTATTGTGATGTTGTATTTTTATCTAATTAAAAATTGAAACAAAGTCATATTGGAGTAACGAAAAATTTATTGATAGAAAATTTACACCCAAAAAAATGAATAAAACATGAACCAATTATATTTGATACTTTCCATGGCTTGATTAATTTGAAAATGTATATTAAAATTATTTTTCATGAAATGTATGGAGAAGTCTTGAATTTATAAGAACCAATATCTTTTTTTCATTAAATGATTTTTCATTTTGTAAATAGTCACTTTATGGACTTTTCGTACATTCACAACTAATAGTGAACAACTGCAATATTTAACGATGGTTTTGAAAAACAGTCACGAAATGTAGCAAACATTTACAAGTTTTAGCAACAACTTAGAAAAATTTGTCACAAAAAAATAAATAAAAATTCTCAATAATTTTATAAACAAATGGAGTACTTTGAGACCAGATTTTTCATTCATTTCTTATGCATTTTTATCTAATGAATGTACGACGTTATTAACCTTTCGAAGAGGAATACTTTGATACTTTAACTCATCACGTTTGAAGTGTGATTCTCATGTTAATTATGGCTCAAAGTTTACCAAAAATATTAATTTGGTCAAAATATTACCTATGTAAAAACACATATTTTCCAACAAAATCATCTCTTGACATGGGAGGAAATGTTTAAGTCATAAATTATAGATAGGTTCGATTACATTTTAAAGTCCAAAACTTGGCATTGTGACAAAAGGAACAACTTTCATTATATATTTGGATTTCTATGAACTACATTAGTTCATAAGGATTTCCTATAAACTAATGTAGTTCGTATATTAACATACAAAACTTTAACTTTATTTTACCGATCACCACTATGAAAAATGTCGGTCTTACTTTTGGATTTGCAAAGTTACCTATTCAGAGCATCCACCATTGTGGACTCTCTTAAAGGATTCTCCAACATTTGTCTCATGGGTAATAATTATAGTTTAAAAAATGATCTATTGATTTAAAATTTTTTTACTTGATATAATTATTATTCAAATTTATGTACTTTTGAATTTATTTTATAAAATTTTAAAAAAAATGAAACAAAATTATATGGTAATAACAAAAAATTAATGGCTAGAAAACTTACAAACCATGAAGATGAATAGATTAGGAATCAATTATGTTTAATACTATCTATGACTCTATAAATATGGAAATGTATTTAGAACTCCAGAAATGCATGGAGAAGTCTTGTATTTATAAGCAATAATGTATATTTTTTTCATGAAAAGATGTGTTCTTTTATAAACAGTCATTTTATGAACGTTTCTTAAGAATAATCACGACTAATAATGAATAGTTATGACTTTTAGTGACAGTTTAAGGAAACAGTTGGGATATATAGCGAATAATCACAATTTTTAGTGACGATTTAGAAAAATCGATAAATATTCTCTATAATTTCACTAACAAATGGGTTACTTTGAGATCGAATTTATCATTCATTTCTTATGCATTTTGATCAAATGAATATACCCTGTAACTCACCTTGTGGAAGAGAATGCATAGGGAGGGAGAGTGTAGGTTAGTTTTTTCGTGGTATATTTACAGGTAAGATAATATTATTTTTTCTATCTGAGCATATTTTAAGTCAAGCAAGTATTTTTATTTATAATGTGCCTATTTTAAGTGTGCCAATTTTAATTTATTTATTTTGGGCATGTTTTAAGTTGTAAGGGTTATAGACGCAGGCCTACCCCGCCTATAGCCAAGGCATAATTGGTGAGACCATGAAACAACATTCTATTTTTCGTGGCATCGAAGATTATTTTCAATCTTGTTCACCATCCCTATTAATTTTCTCTTCTCTTTTATGTTGTGTCACATATATTCTATCCTATATAATGATTAATTTCGATTTTTTTTGTTTGTTTTTTAGGGTCATCATTCCTAAATTCATAGCACAGCTCGCAAAACAAATCGAATAGAGCAATAATCTAGTAATTTGGCATGTCCGAGAAGACAACCTCAACGTATTTGATATTTGTCGACCGATTGAGGCGTTCCGAGGTCGAGTTAAGTCCTAATGTATGTTACAACCAAGAGGAAGTTGGAAAGGACCACCAATGAATTAATTTGGAAAGTATTAATTGCAAATTCCATGACCGTTCTACAAAGCCTTTAAATTGGAAGAAATATATGTATTCATCATAGATTTTAATTTCGTAAGTTGATTTGTTGAATGTAATTGTGCAGAACCAATTATGTATTTCTCCCACCAGGAAAAATTATTATTGAAATAAAAATTTGAATTATCACTTAATCAACCACATTTATAATTAATGAAATAGAATTGATTAATTAGTAAATTTTACTGCAAAATTCCACAAATACTCGAACAAGTCACAATAGAGACTTATTTGTGGCAGAGTTAAAAATGCGAAACTGTGTGTAAATGTGATTTACAACGTCAACGTTATTGTTAAACAATTCAACAAGTCCACGATTTGAGATATCCCCCTCCTCGTCTTCGATGATCATGTTGTTTGAAATGATACAGGTGATTATAATGCGGGCTAAATCATCATGGTACCAAAAATAAGTCAGGCATGTGATGATGACCAAGTTCGTTTGTACAACATTAAATACCTTATCTACATCCATACCCGCACACTCTTAGAACTCTGGAAAGTGCTTTTGGTTTGTGTTATTTTATTATAAATTGTTTAGACACGCATTACCCATTTTGGGTATATCTCACCAATGAGGTAATAACCAGTTTTCTACGAATGTAAGTTACAATGTGAGAGTGTTGTGTACTCGAAACCATGAATGGAGTGAAAGTAATCAATTAAAATTATTGCCGTTATAAAAGCGATGTTTTCTTTATCCAGTTTACGTAAAAAATAAACAACCTAGTTCTATGTGATTAATTTTTACCAACTAGATAATGCCAAATTTTATATTTAATTTAGATGAGTAAATTTAAACTCGGAAAAGAGGCAAACAATCGCACAACACCACGTCCTACGAGAAAAAACCCACAATGGAAAAAAACCTCAAACTGATGAAACGACAAATGTACTATAGTATAATATTAACTAGAAGACAAAAAATTTACAATCATACAATGTTATAACCCACAAAGAACTCTTTTCCACCACATCCTCCAAGGAGAGTGCTAATAGCTAGAGAGCACTACATAACCGTAATCATTTTTGAACTCGTTTAATGTCTTCCAAAGCTACGACGCGAATTAAATCCTCTTCTAGTAGAAAACAATCTTTGTTGAGAAGATCGATGTGTGTTTTCCTAAAGGTCCTCGAAGTGTTTAAAATATTTTTAGCTTGCTCAAATCTCACAATGTCTTTTTGAAGTATTCACACGTGTTCAATAATAAGAATACAAGTATTCTATCTCAATAAAGAAGGTAGAAGATCTTTAGCTTTAACATGATTTGTGATCAAAGTTTGAAAATAAAACACTTTAAGAATACAATAATTGTAAAGAAGATAAAGATTGGATTAACTCTCTAGAGTAATCAAACTAAAAGAAAAAGTCTTTTAAAAATTTTCCTCCTATTCAAATGTCTTTGCTCTAAAAAATATATTCTCAATAATTTTTCTCTAGAGTTTTTGACAAAAGATGTGTAAATTCTGAAGTCAAGCACCATTTGACCTAAGTTCTTCCAAGTGCGGGAGACAAAATTAAACTAAGTGGGATGACATCACAAGGGGATAAAAAACACTTGAGTCTAGTAAATCTTTGTTTAGCAATTTTTCGCATATTTCCCAAAAATATATTTTTACAAATATCTAGCTCGTAGGTCATAGGAACGATAAGCGAGAGTCTTGTCACTGATGCAGAAGATGTTTCACTGCAGCGACAGGCCAAGGAAGGAAGTTACGGCGAAAATTCGACAAAATTTGTAAAAATCTCCGGGTAGTACTGCAACGAACAAAGTACCGACATAGTCCCAGTTTACAAATATTTATGGCAAAACAAGCCATGAATGTTTGAACCTTTACACGCACATTTATGTGATATACTTATGCAAAAAAGTAACTTCAAAAAGTATATTTTATAAGAATAGTTTACTTGCATAAATTAACCACCTTAACCAAGAAACCAAACTAATCACATGCACACAAAAAGTTTTGATTTGAATTTGATAAAGAATGAAAAGGTCTTTAGGAAGCCTAGTTACCTCAACCAAGTGGATACACGAGTATGAGATCGTTTGGATGTCGGGATGAAAATTCGAAGCAAGTCCGGAGTAAATGCACCGTAGTTCTACTAACTCAAAATGGGCTCATTGACTAAGAAAATACGCAAAATATATTTTTTTACAGAGAATATGACAATCTAGTTATATGTGAGCCATATGAGTATACAAATACTTTTACACAACGAATTGGAGTGATAAACTTTATATGCATAAGTTCCTCGAATACATCCGACTAGTCTGCAATATTTAAATTGTTGTTTGCTCAAAACCTACGATAAAAGCATGTCAAAACCGAAGGGAATAACGACCAACCATACAATAGCCTTTTGTGGTGGTCATGGTGTGTGAATTTACATGAAACAAGACAATTCGTCCATTATCATGCCATACAATCCCATACTTCATGTTTTCAACTAGTGTGGCACGTAACTACGACACAAAGCGAGGTTATTTGTTGAGAATGAGCAGATTTGAACGGACTTGTGATTTACTACCTCCTACTTGTTGGACTTGGGATTATAAGATTAGGCCCGAGACAGACCTGATCAATCACCGTCCTTGTTAGTATACTGCCCAGCCTGACTCCGTCCACGGCGTACACTCTACACACAACAAAAAAATTTTAAAATACATAATAAATAATAGATAAAAAAATAAGGACTTACACATTCCACATTGTTTGTAGATAAGGTCTAGTTGTAGTACTCGCTAGAAAAAGAAGGTAGTTTATGTTTATGGTTCAATTTCACGTGAGTTCTCTCTTGTGAAATAAACAAACCTATGGCATCTTTCTTTTCTAGGCCTATTGCAAATGGCGGATTTTTTTAATAATAATAATAATAATAATAATATTATTATTATTATTACTATCATTTTGTCTGTGTGTGGTGTGGTGGTGGGGGGGGGGGGGGGGGGGGTGTTCACCAACAAAATTTGGAGTTTGGGGGAGTTTATAAAAGAAAATACCATAAAAGAAAGTTTTAGTAGGAAAAAAAATAATACAGACAAATTTATTTGTTAGTTTAAGTGACAGGAGAAATAATTTTACTCCATGCTTGTTTGTGAATTGGGAAGAAAAGTAAGGAAACATGAATTACCATTACAACGTTAACATAGTTAGTTAGGTACTAATAAATAATACATAAAAATAGATGTATGGGTAAAACGTTAATACAAATAATTTATCTCACTCAATTTCTTCTTTTATCCATTTTTTTCTAATTTGGAGAGAGAATTTCTGAATAAATGTCTTTCATTGAAATTAGGGTCTGTTTGGTTGCACTTATTTACCATGGCAAATGGTAAATAAGTTGACAAATGGAGTATTTGCCTACAATTTGGTGTGTTTGATACAAAAGTTTGCTTACAAGTTATTTGTCAATGTACAACACTTCATATGCATAATGCCTAGGCAAATTTTGCTTACCTATTTGAGTGGAAAATATTTGTCAACAAATTTACTAACTTCTTAACCACATTTAATATTTTAAAAAACAATTTAAAAACTGTTTTAAATAATTAAAAAACCCGTTAGGAATATTTAAAAACTGTTTTGTAATGTTTTAAAAACTGTTTTTAATATTATAAAAAATTGTTAAGAAAATGTTTTACAATTTTTTCTTAAAACCGAAATATAAAAATATTGTTAAAACTGTTTTTAACATTTTTAAAAAATGTTTTGAATATATTATAAAGTTTTAAAGTTTTAAAAAACAATTTCTTAACAATTTTAACATTTTTAACTGTTTTAAAGTTTTAAAAAACAATTTTAAAAACTGTTTTAAATCGTTAAAAAAACTGTTTTGTAATGTTTTAAAAACTGTTTTTAATATTATAAAAAATGTTTTACAATTTTTTGTAAAAACAGTAATATAAAAATATTGTAAAAACAGTTTTTAACATTTTTAAAAACTGTTTTGAATATAATATAAAAACAGTTTTAATGTTTTAAAAAACAATTTAAAAACAGTTTTAAATAATTAAAAAAAACTGTTATGAATATTTAAAAACTATTTTGTAATGTTCTAAAACTATTTTTAATATTATAAAAAATTGTTAAGATAATGTTTTACAAATTTGTTTAAAAGCCGTAATATAAAAGTATTCGCCAAATGTTTGTTTGATAACCTCATGTGAAAAAAATTAGGCAAAATTTGTCTAGTCAAATTTTGCCATGTCACTCATTTACCCATTGTCAATCAAACGGACCCTTAATAAATTTTCCTCTTTATTTTACTTCTTTTTATTTGTTATTAGACTTCCAAACGAGAGAAATCATATACTTTCTCTCTTTATCTTCTTTTCTATAATTTGCAACTCAAACATGCAATTAGAGATCGAAAACTTTCATAATTAATATTATGCTTTTTATTAGGAGAAAAATCTGTTTTTGTAAATAGGTTAGCATCTCTTAAAGATAATTTAGTGGATTTGCTTAGATGATGACTTGACAGATTGGGTCAGGTGAGTCCAAAGTTGAATTTGGTCATCAATCAAATAGGCAAATGCTAGTGCTTTAGGGGAAAAAATGTTTATTTAGAGTCGTATAAAAGCAACCTTTATGGGTAATGTAAACTTCTATATATGCGATACACAGGTATGTTATGCGCAGGGTAAAAGTTCAAATTTAAACATTGTCAGTGTAAAAAATAATAAATTTAGAATTGAATTAGTTGGTTTTTTGTGGATCTCAGCTTAAGCAGAACATGATGTTCCGCGCAAGAAAGGAGGAAAAAAAATTTACAAATAAAAGCCTTAAGCGGAACATCTTGTTCCGCCTAGGCAATTGAACAAAGTTTTCTTATTTGCATTTTGTACCCCATATGCTTGCAACGGCTTGATTAATGTATGGCAACGATTGATTTTTTTTTTCTTTTAATGGCAGCGGCTACCTTTTTTTTTTAAATGGCAACGGATAATTTTTTTTTATAAAAAACAGATGATTTCGGGGTACCACATAATAACATAAGACCTTAAGCGGAACACGATGTTCCGCCCAAGGGGTTGGACTTTTCTAACATGTTTTGTTCTTTTAACTGCATACGGCGTAGTTTTATTCTTCATACCTCATATTTGCACTTGCCCGTAGCAATTTCGTTAATTTTGATAGGATATTTTTAAATTAGTTGAGTGTAATTTTGAACTGCGCATAAAGGTTGCTCTAATAGAGCTTGTTGAATATGAGTACTAGAAGGGATGAATATAGACAGGAATAAATGGTGCAGTTGGGAAAAAGTAAGTCAAGGTGCTGCTAGCTAGAGAGTCTTGTCAATTGTCCTTTGTTAGTGGGTTCTCCATCGTTTGGCTCATGGGCAATAATCCTACTTGAAAAGATAAATACACCTTGTTTTTTTTTTTTTTGTCGCATACCATAAGATGTTTGAGCGAGCTTACGCGCACCTAGATCAATTTTTATTTGCGGTACGTGATTTTCGCTGGCTAGGCATTATTTTGACAGTGTCAGGGATCGAACTGGGGACCAAACCCAATCCACCCCTAAGACTCTACCAGTGGCAGCGTTATATCACTGGGCCAAGAGGCTTATACCACCCCCAGGACCGTCCCAATGCCAGGGATCGAACTGGGGACCAAATATACCTTCTTTGTTGAAACTTTCATTCAAATTAATGTGATTTTGTGTTTTTGTCTAATTAAAAATTGAAATGAAATTGTCTTGGAGTAACGAAAATATTAATCGATAGAAAATTTACAACCCAAGAAGATGAATACAACACTAACTAATTATATTTGATACTTTTCATAACTCGATTAATCTGAAAATATATTTAAAATTATTTCTCATGAATTATATGGAAAAGTTTTGTATTTAAGAGAAACAATATCTTTTTTTCATTAAACGATTTGTCATTTTGTAAATAGTCGCTTTATGGAATTTTTGTACAAACATTCACAACTAATAATGAATAACTGCGATATTTAATGATGGTTTCGTAAAACCATCACCACTTTTAGCGACAGTTTAGAAAATTCATCACAAAAAATTAAATAAAAATTCACAATAATTTTATAAACAAATGGAGTACGTTGAGACAAATTTCTCATTCATTTCTTATACATTTTTATCAAATGGTTATACCACGTAACTCACCTTTTGGAGAGGAATGCTTAGATATTTTGACTCATCACGTTTGAAGTATGATTTACCAAAAATATTAATTTGGTGAAAATATTACTTGTGTAAAAACACAAATTTTTCAATAGAATCATTTGTCTCCTGACATAGGAGGAAATGTTAAAGTCATAGTTTGTACTTTGTATATAGGTTCAATTACACTCTAAAGTCCAAATTTTATATGTAAAATGGTATTATGACACAAAAAATGATAAATACATTAGCAAATGCCAACATATTTTTCAAAATAACTAGTGTATATTGGTGCGAAGGCTAACTATGACATTTCAGAGGCCTTAACAAACTCTTGGGAGAGAGAGAGAGAGAGAGAGAGAGAGAAAGAAAGTAGGGCTGATGATATGAAGTGGAGCAAATTTAGGCCTCCTTTAAGTAAAACAAGTTTTTATTTTATTTTGGGTCTATTATACGTGGTTCGAGTTTTTTAATTTTTTAATTTGGGCATGTTTTAATTAGTTAAACTATTTTTTGTATTTGGGTGCCATAGGCAGCGATGTACCCCACCTCTAGCTAGGGTCGACTCTGATTGGTGAGACCATGTATCGACATACCATTTGCGCGGCATCAATGAGTATTTTCAATCTTCTTCACTCTCCTTATTTAATTTATCCCCTTTTTCCATCTAACATCATATATTCCACCCTATACAATGAATGATTCTATTTATTTGTTGTTTTTAAGGGCCACCATTCCGAAATTCATAACACAAATGGTGAAGCAATTCGGTAGCTCGAAGAAAGCGATCATATGGAAATTTGACACGTTCGAGGAGGTGAACAGTGTATTTGATATTTACCGAACGATTGAGGCGTCTTGGTTTGAGTTAAAAGTAAATGTATGTTACCATCGAACGAAAGTTGAAAACGATGCGTTCCTTTGGAAAGTGCTAATACTAAATAGCACAACTGACACAGGAAACCTTTAAAGTGTGACAAATATATGTATTCATCATAGTTTTTTCATCTTGTAAGTGGATTTGTTGAATGTATAAAAAAATCAATTATGCTTTGCCAAGAAGAATTATTAATGAAATAAAAGCTTCAAATTATCACTCAATCAATTATGTTTATAATTAATGAAATACATTTGAGTAAATGTTGCCACGATGTAACACCCCATGATTTTGAGGCTGAGAAAATAAATTATTGGGAAAATAAAATTTAATTTAAATTGGAGAATTCTAAAATTGAGAATTGAGGTCCAAAAATATAGGACATTTCATAGTATTTCGGATGATGATTTTGAGGGTACCATCGATCCCGAAAGGGTCGAGATAGTCAAAATGACTGTTATTGGGTTTTATTTCGACTCCGAAATATTTTTAAGTCATTTTGACTCGAATTGGTGTAAACGAATCATTTAAATTGTGTATTAACATTTAAAATTGGGTTTAATGTTTTAAGGTTTAAGAGGCTTACGGATGAAGCCTTCTCATTTAGAGAAAGAGAGAAAGAGAAAAGAAAAGAGAAAGAATAAGAAAGGAAGAGAGAGAGGGAGAAAAGCTTGGAGATTTCCGGCCCAACCACGACATCGAGGACGATCCAACCTCTACAAATTTAAGGCAAGTGTTTAATCTTGCTGAATAAGTCATTTGTGTATTTGATTTCATAGTTTGTGGGTAAAAGAAATGGATTTTTGGGTATTAATATTAAAACCTAGATTTTTTTGGTTTAATCTTGAAATCAATGTTTAAATATGGGTTTAATGGTGTAGAAATGGTTGGGATCAACTTTGGGTTGATTTATTGGATTAGAATCATAATTTGATGAAGGTTTAAGGGTTAGAAATGGAATTTTAGGGTTTAGAATTCGTGGGTTCATTGAAGAAGAAGAAGAACCCTTCAAATTTTGCAGACCCGAATCGATTCGCCCCTTAAGCGAATCGATTCGGCTTAGGAAAATTGGTAGGTCTGCATTGACCGAATCGATTCGGACCCAAGCCGAATCGATTCGGCCTGTGGCAGAAGCCCAGGTCTTTGGACCCGAATCGATTCGCCTTGGAGGTCGAATCGATTCGCTAGGCCGAATCGATTCGGAAACAGGGCATTTTGTGTAATTTTCTCCATAGTGATTTCAAACCCTTTTTGGTTGGGTTTATTGATTTGTGAGCCTTCTCTTATGATGTAAGAGATATGTTCTTGGATACATATAAGGAGTTTCTCATATATTAGGATTTTGAGGACTCCTTAGGGTAATTTGGGAGAAATGTATCCATGTATGTATTGGAGTTGCATATGGAGATTGTGGGGAAACCTCATTGAGGTTGGGAATACTAATTATAGATAAAAAGGTATAAATATGATGTGAGGTTAAGAACTCTTAGAGAGTGAGGGGTCACATATCCTTAGAAACGTTTAAATTAAGGAACAATAGGTAACCCAATAGGGGTAAGGGTTCATGAAATTAATTGAACCGTAGGTAAAATTGGGAACGGCTTGGGATCGTACTATCAACTAGAATAGACGGTAGTATAATTCTAGTCAGGATAGTTTACACATAATTGGGTGGAAATAATCACATGGGATTCCAACACTTGAAACAAAGTTGGAATAAGTTGAGGTTTGTAGACTCTTGGTTAGGTGTATACCTTTAGTCAAAATTTGTATTGGCAGTATTGATATGCTCTCGGATATAGGTGGTATGTGTAGTGATGGCTTCCTACACAAAATTTTGGGTGATAACCTTAATGTGGTATATATATGTATATATATACATATGATTTTAGGAGACTATTCATCATAGGAGAAACGATTGAATATGTTTCAAGTATTCACATATCGAGGTAAAATTAAAGGAAATTGTGGTGACGGCTTGTATATCGAGGATTATGTATACTTACAGCCGAGTGTATATAGATATCTTATACACATGAACGAGAATTAGTTTGTATATATAGATATATGGATATGTGAATATATTTGTATATATATCTATATAAATATGAAGATATGGATATATTTATGTTGTGGACATACATGGTAGGGATATTTAAACCGTATATGATGGTTTAATGTTAATTATATGATTGGATCATATGGATGTATATATATTGTGCATGTGAATGATATATATACTTATGTGGTTAAGCATACCCCGCTCATGCTATCATTGGGAAGTTTTTGCGTAGAGGGTGAGCACCCTGACTAGAAAAGCAGGGTGTGGATATTCCCCAGGTCATAGTCATCCCGTGTGTTATTATGTGATTTGCATTTTTTTTTGGGATGAGACGTGGTGGGTATGTTTCGTCTCATTTTCGGTTAGGAGCTATGACCGCTTCCCGGGACTTCGTGTGTGTGTGTGTTTACCACGAGATGGGTGTCGTTTAGTCCCACCATGGTGGCCCCAGTATTGCTACGTGAGCCGGGCACTAGGAAGATGATGCATGACGCAGTTTTATCGGCGATATATATAGCCGGGTATATTATATGTGCATGGCCATTGTACATCAGATATGATATGTACTCTTGGTCATGGGTATGGATGATGATGGTATATATATATATATATATATATATATATAGTTAGAATAAAATGCCTATATATATATATTTATATATCCTATAGATAAAAGGATATGGAATCTTTGTGGAGTACATCTTGGATGATTATGGTGTACTAGATTGATGGGGATTAATGTATCGCATTTAAGGAATATTTCGATTACATCATTCCACGGATGTTATTGGAGATTTTAGTTGTTTTCATATTGTAGCCTAAAATTTAATAGTAGTAGTAGTATAATATGGTATGTATGGCATTATGGATCTCTAGGATCAACGTTGTCAAGGAGTAGTGTAACGGGGTGGTTCCTTGTTTGGATTTCGCTTTGCGAGACACCCCACACACGAAACGTAGCGCAACGATGTGATTTGAGAGAAGTTTTGTCAATAATAATTTGTATGCATGTTAATTAGAAAGTAAATCTTATGATTCAACCCAATATGAATGGGTAGCGTATTAAGTATTATAATTAATTAAATTATAAACCAGAATCCATTAAGCCTATTATGGCGAAATTGTTTGTAAACATAATCTAGTATGAAAAAAAAAGAGGGGTGGATTCTTGGGTTAAGATAGGAAGGCAAATCTCATGGGAATAGGCGGGGCCTATGTTAAGTTAGGTTGTCCTTATAAATGGGGTAATTTAACTAAAACTTGAGGACGCGAATAGGTGTGCGCCGTTAGATGAGAGGTGAGTTGGAATTCACGAGAGTGCGAATCCACTTTTAATTATGAAATAAGTGCACTGATATTTATTATGCACGGTTAACACACTTGCTAAAATATTTTTCACAACTCGGGCTCTGACCCGTTTACTTTTCTCTCCTGCTTGTATATATATATACTATTACAGGTGTCCTACCGCATGGATGTCGGATGACCTTCTATCCAGAGTCTTGGGAGCCGTGACAGGTGCGGACTATTGCGGGATGTAGATTGTAGTCGCTTCCTACTTCTTTAAAAATCTAGGTAGGATTCATGTTGTATATAGGGTGCATACCCAAGGGATATTTACGGATGTGTATATTTATTTCATTTCAGTCATTGTATTGGTTGTGACCCGACAGCTTATTCAGGTTTACTTCCTTGTAGTATATTCAGTTGTAGTTATTTATTTCATTTCACTTCAGCATTTCATTTATCTTAGTTCTTTCATGCATCTTTCTTTCCTTATTAGTAGTGTTATAGTGTTGGACTGTTGTGTGTTGCATATTTTATTTAATTTTAACATCTTGCCTATATAATATCGGGTAGTTAGTCCTATATTATATAGTACCGACAGTCGATGTTGAGACTGGACCATCTGAAACTCCTGATTTAATGTAGTTTAGGGCTGGCCACCCGTTATTATTTTAGGCAGGGTGTTACAGCGATAACTCCAAAAATACTCGATCAACTCAAGGTGGAACTTATTTATGAGGAAGTTACAAGTGTGGGCCTATGAGTAAACATGTTTAGCAACGTCAACGTGATTATTGTTGAACAATTCAATAAAGTTTCATTTTGGGATCAAACGTATCGAACTTCCACGGTTGAAGATATTCGCCCTTTTCATCTTTGACGATTATGGTGTGCAAAATGATACAGTTGCTTATAACGTCGGCAAATAATTATGGTATCAAAACAAGTCATATAAGTGATAATGGACGAACGAGCCACTACAACACTAAATACCCTCTTTATATCCATGCACTCGCCCTCTTGGCATTGTGGAGAGTGATTATGGTTTGTGTTCTCTTGTTGTAAAATTATTTGGACACACATTACTCACTTTGGGTATATATCAAAAAACAAAGTAGTAACCGATGTTGTATGAATATAGGTTGACAACTAAGTTACATTGATGAACTTTCTCGAGTATAAATTCTTCGAACGTGATCAACTGGTCTAAGACATTCAAATTGTTGTTTGCTCTGAACATACAAAAATCATGCCAAAATCGTATGTCATGCTTAGCTACAACTTCTAGTATAATTGTAGCCTTTTGTGGTGGTAACTATGCATAATTTGTTGTGAAATAAGACAATTCTTCCATTCCCTGTCCATACAAGTTTTGTTATTGAACATGCTCGAAAAACCTCCCCCCTTATGGATAATCGTTGAAATTTCTTAATTGTTGTAAGGCCCTAAAACGGTTAAGAATGATAATTACATGATTAAGTATAAGTTGGTGATGGGTGTTAAACATGCTAATTATCATGTTTAGGGGATGCATACTCATGTGATATATATATATATATATATATATATATATATATATATATATATATATATATATTGTTATCTTAGATGCTAATCGAGCTTATGATCGGGGATAACATGTTTAGAGCATATGATTAGTTATGTGATTAAATACATCTAAACTAGGGTGTTGGTGAAAATTTGGAAATGTTTGGTCACCAAATGTGAAAGTTTTGAGATTATCGGTAAATTGCTACTTTCCTGTTCGAGCCCAAATTAAGCATACTAATTTTACGATTTGGGGAAAATACAAAATATGAAAGTTGTAGATATATAAGCTATATACATATAGGCACAAAGTGGGAGTAAATTGGTTCCCGTAATAAGGAGTTATGGTGATTTTACTAAGGCGGGATAAATATGTCATTAGTGTAATTATTTGATTGGACCTTTCGTTCAACCAATCATGCATCACCACAAGCCTTAAGGCTATTGGACCCTTTATAACGTGTTGTCTGATTCGAAATCAGCTATAAACATTCTTCCTCATGAGAAATGAGAAGGTTTTAAGGTTTTGTCTAAGGGGAGAGAGAAAATGGGAAGTTAAAGAAGAAAATTCTTCGGAAATTTTTAATAAATCAAGGAGTTATTATAAGGTAATTACCTCTTTATTAAAGCTGATCACATGAATGAGTTTTAAACTTTGTATATTTTTGTTTCTTATTTTGATAAAGATTTGAATGATACCACATTTTCAAATTGTGTTAAAACAAGTATGGCTTAAGAACATATGTGAGAACTTGTGCTAGGATCGTAAATGTTAACTTTAAAGTCCTAGATTTAAATCACCATCTTGCGGAGCTTTTTAATTTAGGAAATTCTTGTATATTATTTGTGTATATATTAATATGTTTAGTGTATGTTTTCAGGATCGATGCCCGAGGTGGAGAGTATGTATGCTTAATCATGTTAGGTTTTGCCTTAATGCCCTATTCAAACCTAGTTGTGTTCAAAATGGCATAAATCATTTAATCTCGTTGTAATCAAGAAATTTCAGTTGGAGATGTTAGAGAACATATATGAGCATAACATACTATAATATTAGAATAAAATACCTTTTGGTTTGGCTTAGGTGTTGTGTTGATGTTGAAGTTTTGTTGTTATTTTTCTTTAGAAACGATTTGAAAAAAGGTTGTAATAAAACGGGAAGAACTTTGTTTAGAGATTTCATAATTTAGTTATGTAAATTGTGTTAGAACCCCAATGAATAGTGTGTTATATAAATGTGAAGTATCATATTTAATTCATTTTTTAGTTATTTCATATTGACCAAATGATGTGATGTATTACTGGGTTTAATGTTATTTGGTGTATTCAAATACTAATGATGTTGAATTGTTAGGTGGGGAAGCAACTAATAATACCACATGCAGGAAATGGTTTTGGTATTAATCTTAGTACCGACTTCAAGGTTAGTGGCCTGCCCTATGAAATATAAATGCTTATATCTTCATATGAAAATGTGTAGTTAAATACATGTGTTGGAATACTTATGGAGTGATGTGGTATTTATGAAACATATGCATATGATTAAAAATGTTAAGTGAAGTTATCTAATGTTATGGACTGTGGCGGGTCATTTATCTAATGTTAAGGACTGTGGTGGGTCTTACGGGATATGGCGGTCTCGTTAATCCAACTTAAATTTTTGTGTACGCGGTACTAATAAAGGGATGTGGTGGTCCCCGGGATAATTGGATTGTGGCGGGTCCAGGCTTGCAAGAGTTTCACATTAATTGTGGTGTTATGTGTGTGTATATGCTCATTTACTAAGCTTTTATTGCTTACACTCCTATAATGTTATATTTCAAGTATGCTTATCGTTTGGAGTTCACTCCCAAGTTAGGACGTTAAACGGGGAGTGGAGGATAAATAACGTGGGTTGAATATCAATAAGCTTTTTGGGTAAATATTAAAACAAGAAACTTATGTAAGTAAATTTGTTTAGTACTTGTAAGTTATATGTAAAGGTAGTTATGTTTTCTTCTAAACATGCCTATGAAAAGAAGAAAAAAATCTTGTGCTATTTTTTGAGAGATTAAATAAAGTATCGTTTAACGGAATTCATCTCTAAATATATGGATAATTTTAACATAATTAAGTTGGGGCACAACAACTTGGTATCAGAGCATGGTTATTAGGTTCTGGACAAGGTGTGAGGGTCTAGATTGACAATGGACAATAGAAAGTGAGTTTGCTATGGGTCAGGATTTTGACTAACAATATTAATGTTAAATTGGTGCTATTATATTTTATTCAAGTTATATGTATTGCAGTAAGTGATGGATCTACATGAGCCACATGATTGAGGAGAGGGTGAGGCATCCTATGTACCTAATAATCATCAAGGATAGAGCCATATTGAAGTGGATGAACCAGAGGTGCAACAAAAACCTATTGATGATGTGGGAAGAATATGTTAAATTTACTGGAACTACTGATTCGTTAGTGGCAGAGGGGTGGATTGAAATGATGGAAACAATATTCAAGGTAATGGAAGTGCGAGATAAACAAAGGTTTTGTTAGCAACATTTAGGTTAGAGGATGACGCTGTGACACCCCGCCTAATTAATCCCGGGTGATCAGTCCTAAATTAAGTTAGAACGGGTTTCTCAGTTGGATCATCCTTAGCATCACTGTCGTCTTTTTAATTACTAACCACCTAAGTGAGAAAAATTAGACCGGTGTCAAGTTTTATCTTTCATTAACTTAAATGAAAACTCATGCGGAAAATAAAATCACACAATTATTCTCAATTAATTAAAACAACCATACACAGTTAAATGACTAAGCGAATAAACCATCGGCCCAAAAATCCAACAAATATAAAATAAAGACAAGTAATCAATCTCAACAAGTCTGACAGAAACTAAATGAACGGTGAGCGACATGCTCGAAATAACTGATAGAAGTATCTACACTAGAATGAAAGAAAGTGGCGTCTATCAAAATTCCCGTAACATCCCCGTGTGCTGCAACAACGAATTTACTGAAACAGAGTCAAGCCTGGCGTCCCTGTGGCTGGACACCTAAAAGGTTTTTAAATTTTTTATAGCAAGGGTTAGTACCCAAAAACATTTGAAAAACATTTAAAAAATGATTAACTTGCAGTAATAAATAAATAGCATGCTCTCCATATTTTAGTTAGTGTCGCACTCCCTTGAGGACATCCTCACCCCTCCTCTAATGTGCACTACTAACGCCTTAAATAAATTCACCTAGTTTTTCATCTTATGACTAGATAAATTACAAATCTCTTTGTAAACACCCTACTCTAACAGAGTATACCTTAATTATGATTTTTAAGTTATTATCGTCATTAACTTAATTAAATTATTTCCCTTTATAATTTCATATAACTTCCACATCTGTTATACATATAATACAACTCATGCTTTGTATTAATTAGCCCGTATATAATTATTTACCTAATTATATACTCAGTCACATTACAGTATTCACAACCATACTAATATAACATTTAATAATAGTATTTTTCCCCGAGTAAAGTCTCTTCGGGTAAAATTCCTCTAAAGTGCTATCCCACTAGGTATATTCACCTGACCTAGTTACCCCAAGTCAGAATTTCTCTTTAACTTGGTTATTACATAAATATTGGAGGCGATCATATTCCTTCCCTGAAAGTGAGATGCCCCTCACCCATATAACGGACGCTATGACCTCGGATTATACTCGCCCTACTCCTCAAGCTAGGGGATTCATCCACTACGCGCAACCTCCCTCTATAGCACTAGAGAATATAATAATAATAATAATATCTATCAATGATTTTAAAGCACACCCATATAAATACATATACTATCGCACACCGCATATATATATATATATATATATATAAAAAAATATCCCGGCTCAATCGTGTACTGTCCGTGACACAAACCGATTCCATTTTGTAATGAGTTTGTGGCCCAACTCGAATTATGAATTAATTTTCACATTAATTTATTTTGGTACCCCCCTAACCAATATATCGTGACTTACTTTCGTGGCCCGAATTAACATCACCCGAGTCTCAATCCCCGACTCTAAATTATTTAGCCTTCACCTAAATAAAATTTATATCTCGGTATTTCTCAACCGTTATTCCCGGACTTGTTCACTATATCCATATTTAATCCTTTCGAACAACTTTCCAAAATTCAACCTTAGTGTGTCACACCTAATTTATCCAAAACCCAACAAATTTTTAAATTATGATGTCTCACTAAGCCGCCTTCAAATTCTAATTAATTTTATTCACTATTAATTAGATTTTAAATCCATGTATTAATTACTCACCAATTTAAGGCATGGAAAATATTAAATTACATTTTTCTCCATATAAAGGAAAACTGGGTGAACTGTCAAAATTTTTGGACCATCGATCGATCGATGGTCCCCCTTCGATCGATCGATCGAGCAGGTCCTCGTCTTCCTCGAGTTGGCTGTTTCAGCCATGAACGCCCACCTCCAAACCCTAGTTTCTTCTACACTGAAAACTAAGCGTTCCCATCGACAATAAACATCAAATACCTTATTTGAAACCCCTATAAAGTCCATCAACATCATAAAGTTTACTTTCTCTACTGTTTTCACAGATTTGGGGTAAAATTACATTCAGTCTTTAACCTAATTAAACATCGATTTATTTCCACCAAATTCGTCTCTAATTCATCCGGTTTACACATCTTACCAGATATAAATACACAACCCAGATTATATATGATCTTCAAATCCATTTATAAATCAGATTCATGAATTACAAAACCCAATGTTTATACCCCTTTAAAACCCAAAATGAATTTCTTTAATTACACACATCACATGAATATGAATCGAAATATATTTTACATGCTACAGCAAGTTAATCACTTGCCTTAAGGTTCGTAGAGTCTGAATTTGGAACCGCGAGTGCTCAAGGTTGAAGATGACTCCTTTATGCTCTCCTGTGATCCCCAAATTTGACTTTGGCTGCTGTTAGGGTTTCCTAACCCTCTAAGTCCTTTCTCTAATTAATTTAATCATTCCCTTGTTTCTTTTATTTGTTTAATTAACTTTAATCCCATTTTTTTGCCTAATGGGTCATGCCCAAGTGACCCAAATGCCCCCGTGTGGGCCCGGCTATGCCTAAAAATGTCCCGTGACCCGTTTACTACTCCCAGGTACACTTTTTTGACTATCTCGGAGCATTAGGACTCAACCGTACACTCAGAATTGGCATCCGAATTAATTTCTTAAAAGTTCTTATTTCACACTCAAATTAGTCTATACCGGCTCCTGGCTGAAATAAGTACATATCCCGTCATTAATATCCGAAATGACATAAATACATTATTACCATTCACTTAGTAAATAAGTTTTTTTTTTCTTAAATATTAACCATTTACTTCCCGATTAATATTTAAATAAAATTTCCCTAATTAATTCAATTAAAATTACGGCTCACAAGTAATTTTCAATTCCCGAATTAATTAAATATTTAATGCATGAAAATACGGGGTGTTACATTCTCCCCCCCCCCCTACAAAGGAATTTTGTCCCCGAAATTAGGTCATACCTGTGATGAAAAGCTCTGAATATTGTTCCCGCATATCCTCCTCCCGCTCCCAGGTAGACTCGTCAACGTTGTGATGACCCCACTGTACTTTAACTAGTGGAACAACCTTGGATCGTAACTTCCGCTCGCTACGGGCCAGAATAGCCATCGATCTCTACTCATATGAGATGTCTGGCTGTAAATCAATTTCCTTGAGTGGAATGTGCCAGAAAGCCCTCTCGCTCCAGCGATATTTCTTCAGCGATGCTATATGGAACACGTCGTGTATCCGCTGAAGGTGCTCCGACAATCCCAGCCTGTAGGCTACAGGCGCCACCCTCTCGATAATAGGGAAAGGTCCCACGTACCTTGGTGCTAACTTACCCTTCTTGTCGAACCTCATCACCCCTTTCATAGGGGACACCCGGACTAATACCTGATCCCCAACCTCTAACTCCACATGTCTCCGTGAAGCATCAGCGTAACTTTTCTGCCTATCCTGAGCTATCCAAATCCTCCCTCGGATCAGCTTTATCTTGGCAGATGTCTCCTGAACAATCTCCGAACCCAATAGTTTATTGTCCCCCACCTCTAACCAACAAGCGGGTGAACGACAAGGTCTCCCGTATAGTGCCTCGAATGGTGCCATGCGGATCGTGAATTGGTAAGAGTTATTATATGCAAACTCTACCAGAGGAAGATATTTCTCCCAACCTTCCCCAAAGTCTAATATGCACATTCTGAGTATATCTTCCAGCATCTGATTGACTCTCTCAGTCTGTCCATCAGTCTGTAGGTGATAGGTTGTACTCAAACGTAACTCTGTGCCCATGGCCTCCTGAAAACTCTGCCAAAAGTAGGCCACAAAGATCTTGTCCCTATCTGACAAAATATTTATCGGTACCCCGTACAACTTAACAATCTCTGCTATGAATATCTGCGCATAACGCAACGTCTTAAAGTCTGTGCGAACCGGCAGGAAGTGGGCCACTTTGGTCAACCGATCCACAATGACCCATATGAAATCGTGACCCTTCTGCGATGTCGGTAACCCTGTAATGAAGTCCATGGAGATGCTCTCCCACTTCCACACGGGAATTTCAAGTCACTGTAGCATCCCTGATGGTCTCTGATGGTCAACTTTCACAAGCTGACACGTGGCACATTTTGAAACAAACTCTGCTATGTCCCATTTCATTCATGCCCACCAATACTGCCTCCTTATATCCTGATACATCTTATCCCCACCGGGATGTATCGCGAATCTCGACCCATGAGACTCTGTCATAATAGCGTGTCTCAACTCCTCATCCTCTGGCACAATTAACCTCCCATTAAGGCGTAAGCCTCCCTCCGAGCTGATCGAGTAACCCTCTGCTCCCTCAGCTAGCAACTGGCTCACCCTATCCCGATAGGTCTGATCCTCTGCCTGAGCCCTCACAACCCGCATAATGATCTCATGTGTGATGGATAATGCTGACATACAAGCCTTGGCTACATCATCCTCATATCGAAGTTCTCTCCACTTCGCTTTCCAGACTTCTGATATTTCCCCAGTCGGTCTCTGACTCAATGTATTTGCTACCACATTAGCATTACCAGGATGATACTGAATATCAAACTGGTAGCCTTTCATGAATTCTAGCCATCGCCTCTGCCTCATATTCATATCCTTTTGAGTGAAAAGATACTGAAGTGATTTGTGATCCGTGAATAATGTGAACTTCTCCCCCAGAAGATAATGTCTCCATATCCTCAAAGCAAAAATGACCGTTGCTAACTCCAGGTCATGAGTGGGGTAATTCCTCTCGTGGGGCTTTAGCTTCCGGGACGCATAAGCTATAGCCCTTTCCTCCTGCTAAAGTACACCCCCAAGTCCCTGTAAGGATGCGTCAGTGTAAACCCGATACTCTAATCCTCCTTTCGGTAATGCAAGCACGGGTGCAGATGTCAACTTGTCCTTTAACTCGTTGAAAGCTAATTGACAATGATCACTCTAAGTGAAAGGTACCCCTTTCCGGGTCAGATTTGTCAAAGGGCCCGCAATCTTCGAGAATCCTTTGATGAACCGCCTATAATAATCGGCCAACCCCAGAAAACTGCGCATTTCAGTCGGTGTCGTGGGCTTCCCCCACTCCCTCACCATCGATACTTTACTCGGATCCACCGTAATACCCTGGTCTGACACCACGTGGCCAAGAAACCAAACCTCCCGTAGCTAAAATCCACACTTACTAAATTTAGCATAGAGATGGTGATCCCGCAATGTCTGTAAAACTATATGCAGATGCTCTGCGTGCTCCTCCTCGGTGCGCGAGTAGATCAGGATGTCATCAATGAACACTATGACAAACTGATCAAGAAACTCCCTAAAAACCCTGTTCATGAGGTCCATGAACACCGCTGGTGCATTGGTGAGCCCGAATGGCATCACCCTGAACTCATAAGATCCATACCGCGACAGGAAAGCGGTCTTAGGAACATCCTCCTCTCAGATACGTAGTTAATGATACCCTGACCTCAAGTCGACCTTAGAGAAGTAAGACGCCCCTCTCAACTGGTCAAATAGATCATCAATCCTAGGCAACGGATACTTATTCCGTATCGTTGCCTTATTTAGCTCTTTATAGTCCACGCATAACCGTAGTGAGCCTTCTCGCTTCTTTACAAATAATACCGGTGCACCCCACGGTGATGTACTTCGCCGAATGAAACCTTGAGCCAAAAGCTGCTGAATCTTCTCTCTTAACTCACGCATCTCTGAAGGGGCCATACGGTATGGGGCCCGAGCAATTGGGCTCATCCCTGGGGCTAAATCGATTACAAATTCAATTTCCCTGCTAGGTGGCAACCCTGGTATCTCCTGAAATACATCCTCAAAGTCTCTCACCATTGGGATTGAGTCCAACAGAATAGCCACCTCCTGTGAGGTTTCCTCCTCAATGTAATACAAGTGTGTGCGTGATCCTCCCTCAGGTAGAGGCATGGCTATCAAGAACATCTCCTGCCCTGGAATGGAGAACACGATGGTCCTCTCGTAGCAATCCACCGTCGCTCGATAACCTGCCAACCAATCCATACCCAAGATGACAACGTACCCCTCCATATCTAACACTAAGAGGTTCGTTGCTAAACTAAGTCTCCCAATCAAAATGTCCACACCCCGACAAATCGAGTGAATCATCGCCCCGCTGCCTACTGGCGACTCTACACACATCCGAAGACTACCCGCGGTCTCTAGTAGTTCGGCCCGTTTAGCAAAATTAAACTTAATGAATGAATGTGATGCTCCATGCTCCCTTATCAAAAAGAATACTACCCTCATGACCATGAATGAGAAACATACCCTCAACTGCTGGCGGTGCTTGCTGCGCTGGGGGATTGGGAACATCTCGGACGTTATACACATGCCCGTCATGCATTTGTCCCTGCTGCGGTGGGGCGGGTGCTGGTGTTGGTGCTGCTGCTGGCAGCATCTGCCCCCATTGCCCCTGCTGGGCCTCCTGCTGTTGACCTTTGCCCCTCTGTGGGCACTCCCTCTTGAAATGTCCTGGCTAGCCACAGACAAAATAGCGTCTCTGACCATCCCCCTGTCGTTGGCCCTGTTGGCCCTGGCGCAGCTGGCCCTGGCCCGGTTGGCCTCCCCCATTGTTACCTGAGCCCTGACGGCCCTGCGAAACCTACTGCTGTTGATTTAGGCCCGGCTGCCTCTGCCTGAACCCCTATCCTCCCGGTCGAAACCCACCAGGCTTAAACTTCTTAGCCTGATTCCCTTGTTGACTGCCCGTCTATTGCTAAGCACCACTTGTGTCACCACTAGTAACTGCCTTGCCCTGTTGGCTCGGCTCCCCTGCTCTCTTGCTCCCCTTCGCATGGAAGCGATGATCCTGGCAGTGTACAAGTACGGCATTAACGACATCTGTATACGTCACCAACGTCGAATTCCCAATCAATTGTTGCCTGATCCACCACGCTAAGCCATCCATAAATCTCGATTTCTTCTGCTCCTCATCGCTCACCTCATTTGGCACAAAGTTTTCCAACCGAGTGAAATCTTCCTTGTAGTCTTCCACTGATCGGTCACCCTGAACTAAATCACTGAATTTCTTTCTCATCTCAGTCTCTACTGCTGGTGAAAAGTATTTGCGGTCGAACCTCACCTAGAACTGTGCTATTGTCATCAAATCTCGCTCCTCGGCGGTGGTAACTGACTCCCACCACTGTAAGGCTGCCCTCGATAAGCGAAAGGTATCAAGCATCTATTTATGTACCTCGGTACACTCCAGCATGCGCAGATGGCGCTGAATATTCTTCTTCCAGTCACAAGCCTCTACTACATCTGTGCTACCCCGTAACTCAGGTGGGTGACCCTTCGAAAAGGTCTCCCTAACTCTCTGCCAAGATGGTGGCCCCACTGGAGCCTGAACTGCTGGTGCCACTGGAGGCGGTGCCTAGGGTTGTGGAAAGTGAGCTTCCATAGCTCTCATTGCTGTCTCGACCGCCTGGGCCACTATCACATCCATCTGGGTAGTGGAAATCAACTAGGGTGGGGGTGGGGGTGGCAGTACCTGTGGCTCCTGGTGAGCCTCCCTGACCTCATCTCTAGCCTCAGCCCTCTCCGCTCTCAGTCTCCTCGGTGGCATCTGAACTAGATTAAATCGTATAAGTACATAATTTACACAATAATATACACAGCAGAAATACTATATCTCACAAGCGGAAAATGAATCAACAGTCCTAATAATAGCGCTCTATAACAACCGAGTGCTACGCTAAAACGTAGAAAGTCGCACAGATCCTAAGGACACTGGAACCTGATGCTCTGATACCATCTGTGACACCCCGCCTAATTAACCCCAGGTGATCAGTCCTAAATTAAGTTAGAACATGTTTCTCAGTTGGATCATCCTTAGCATCACTCTCGTCTTTTTAATTACTAACCACTTAAGTGAGAAAAATTAGACCGGTGCTAAGTTTTATCTTTCATTAGCTTAAATGAAAACTCATGCGGAAAATAAAATCACACAATTAATCTCAATTAATTAAAACCACCATACACAGTTAAATGACTAAGCGAATAAACCATCGGCCCAAAAATCCAACAAATATAAAATAAAGACAAGTAATCAATCTCAACATGTCTGACAGAAACTAAATGAACCGTGAGCGACATGCTCAAAATAACTGATAGAAGTGTCTACACTAGAATGAAAGAAAGAGGTGTCTATCGAAATTCCCGCAACATCCCCATATGTTGCAGCAACGGATTTCCTGAAACAGAGTCAAGCCCGGCGTCCCTGTGGCTGGACACCTAAAAGGTTTTTAAAATTTTTATAGCAAGGGTTAGTACCCAAAAACATTTGAAAAACATTTAACAAATGATTAACTTGCAGTAATAAATAAATATGCTTGATCTCCATATTTTAGTTAGTGTCGCACTCCCTTGAGGACATCCTCACCCCTCCTTTAATGTGCACTACTAACGCCTTAAATAAATTCACCTAGTTTTTCATCTTATGACTAGATAAATTATAAAGTTCTTTGTAAACACCCTACTCTAATAGAGTATACCTTAATTATGAATTTTAAGTTATTATCGTCATTAACTTAATTAAATCATTTTCCTTTTTAATTTCATATAACTTTCACATCTGTTATACATATAATACAACTCATGCTTTGTATTAATTAACCCGTATATAATTATTTACCTAATTATATACTCAGTCACATTACAGTATTCACAACCATACTAATATAACATTTAATAATAGTATTTTTCCCCGAGTAAAGTCTCTCCGGGTAAAATTACTCTAAAGTGTTATCCCACTAGGTATATTCACCTGACCTAGTTACCCCAAGTCAGAATTTCTCTCTAACTTGGTTATTACATAAATATTGGAGGCGGTCATATTCCTTCCCTGAAAGTGAGATGCCCCTCACCCATATAACGGACGCTATGACCTGGGATTATAATCTCCCTACTCCTCAAGCTAGGGGATTCATCCACTACGTGCAACCTCCCTCTATAGCACAAGAGAATATAATAATAATAATAATAATAATAATAATAATAATAATAATAATAATAATAATAATAATAATAATAATAATAATAATAATAATATCTATCACTGATATTAAAGCACACCCATATATATATATATATATCGGCTATACCGTGTACTGTCCGTAACACAAACCGATTCCATTTTGTAATGAGTTTGTGGCCCAACTCGAATTATGAATTAATTTTCACATTAATTTCTTTTGGTATCCCCCTAACCAATATATCGTGACTTTCTTTCGTGGCCCGAATTAACATCACCCGAGTCTCAATCCCCGACTCTAAATTATTTAGCCTTTACCTAAATAAAATTTATATCTCAATATTTCTCAACCGTTATTCCCGGACTTGTTCACTATATCCATATTTAATCCTTTCGAACAACTTTCCAAAATTCAACCTTAGTGTGTCACACCTAATTTCTCCAAAACCCAACAAATTTTTAAATTATGATGTCACACTAAGCCGCCTTCAAATTCTAATTAATTTTATTCACTATTAATTAGATTTTAAATCCATGTATTAATTACTCACCAATTTAAGGCATGGAAAATATTAAATTACATTTTTCTCCATATAAAGGAAAACTGGGCGAACTGTCAAAATTTTTGGACCATCGATCGATCGATGGTCCCCCTTCGATCGATCGATCGAGCAGGTCCTCGTCTTCCTCGAGTTGGCTGTTTCATCCATGAACGCCCACCTCCAAACCCTAGTTTCTTCTACACTGAAAACTAAGCGTTCCCATCGACAATAAACATCAAAAACCTTATATGAAACCCCTATAAAGTCCATCAACATCATAAATTTCACTTTCTCTACTGTTTTCACAGATTTGGGATAAAATTACATTCAGTCTTTAACCCAATTAAACATCGATTTCTTTCCACCAAATTTGTCTCTAATTCATCCGGTTTACACATCTTACCAGATATAAACACACAACCCATATTATATATGATCTTCAAATCCATTTATAAATCAGATTCATGAATTACAAAACCCCATATTTATACCCCTTTAAAATCCAAAATGAATTTCGTTAATTACACACATCACATGAATATGAATCGACATATATTTTACATGCTACAGCAAGTTAACCACTTGCCTTAAGGTTCGTAGAGTCTGAATTTGGAACCGCGAGTGCTCAAGGTTGAAGATGACTCATTTATGCTCTCCTGTGATCCCCAAATTTGGCTTTGGCTGCTGTTAGGGTTTCCTAACCCTCTAAGTCCTTTCTATAATTAATTCCGTCGTTCCCTTGTTTCTTTTATTTGTTTAATTAACTTTAATCCCGTTTTTTTGCCTAATGGGCCAAGCCCAAGTGACCCAAATGCCCCCGTGTGGGCCGGTGATGACTAAAAACGTTCCTTGACCCGTTTACTACCTCCGAGTACACTTTTTCGACTATCTCGGCCCATTCGGACTCAATCATATACTCATAATTGGCATCCAAATTAATTTCTAAAAAGTCCTTATTTCACACCCAAATTAGTCTATACCGACTCCCAGCTGAAATAAGTACATATCCCGTCATTAATATCCGAAATGACGTAAATACATTATTACCATTCACTTAGTAAATAAGTTTTTTTTTCCTTAAATATTAACCATTTACTTCCCGATTAATATTTAAATAAAATTTCCCTAATTAATTCAATTAAAATTACGACTCACAAGTAATTTTCAATTCCCGAATTAATTAAATATTTAATGCATGAAAATACGGGGTGTTACAGATGCAAAGTCATAGTGGGATGATACAGAGAGATTACTTACTATGATTGGGGGAGTGGTGCTAACAAATCCTCCACTAATTACATGTGAGAGGTTTGTGAATGTGTTCTTTGAAAAATATTTCCCAAGGCTTTATAGGAAAGAGAAAGAGGAAGAATTTATCAAGCTAAAATAAGGGAATCAAACAGTGGCTGAGTATGAGACTTTATATCTACCTCTTTCCAGATTTGCACCTGATTTGGTGAGGGCAGAAGAAAATAAATGTGATTGGTTTCAAATTGGGTTGAATGTGGATATAAAAACCATGGTTGCTAATATGAAGATCACAAATTATGTGGACTTGATGGACAGAACTATGGTGTCAGAAAATTCGATGAAAGAAATGAAAGATGAACATTCAAAGAAAGCTAGACACGATGGTACAAAATCATATGGATGGAAGATGGGAACCTCAATCCAAAATGTAGCACGAGGGGTACCCAAGGGTCAAGGGTTTAAAAATAGAAGAAATGCACAGGGAAGATTTCAAGTTCGAGGTGGAAGGAATGGGATGAGTCGGTTATAAAATGCACCTGTGTTGGGACTGAGGGCCATGTTTTGTTATAGATGTCGTGGTCAAGGGCATATGTCTGGAGAGTGTACAATAGCTGAGACGACACCTTTATGTTTCCATTGTCTTCAACCAGGGCACTTACGAAAGAATTATCTAGTGATGGGAGGTATAACATCAGTTGGGAGAGTAATAGTAAGAGGTAAGAGTTATATACAGAATCTACACATGGGAGGTTGAAGAGGTATATCTCAAAGCCAAGGTCAAGGCAGAGTGTTTGCACTAACGCGACAAGATGCACAAGATACACCGAATGTAGTGACAAATACACTCCCTATTTATGATAAATATGCTTATGTTTTGATGGATCCTGGTTCAACTCATTTTTTATGTCTTTGCTTTATCTGTTACATCTTAATAAATCATTATCATCATTAGATTCTGATTTATCTATTATTACTCCAGTGGGGGAGGGAGTGGTTTTTATTGATAGGGTGTGTAGGGAGCGTGTGGTGCAAATAGGTGAAAATGAGTTATTGGTTGATTTATTACCTCTCGAGATGCTTGACTTTGATGTGATACTGTGTATGGATTGGTTGGCTTCATATCATTTATGTATAAACTGCTTTAGAAAGAAAGTAGTGTTCCAATTACCTGGTGAACCTGAGTTTAAATTTATAGGGGACGAAACGTCACTCCAATATGTTTGATTTTTACTACAAAATCATATAAACTGCTAAGGAAAGTGTGTCGGGGTTATCTTGCTTATGTGGTGGGCACACAAAAAGAGGCTAAAAAACTATCAGATATACCAGTAATTAATGAGTTTGCTGATGTCTTTCCAGAAGAACTTCGAGGGTTACCATCAGACTGTGAGGTAGAATTTATGATTGATTTGATACCAGGCACCACATTGATATCTGTTACACCATATGGCACCTGCAGAATTAAAAGAGCTAAAAATACAATTGCAAGATTTGTTAGACCGTGCTTTTATAGGGACTAATGTATCACCGTGGGGAGCCCGGTGTTATTTATAAAGAAGAAAGATGGAACCATGAGATTGTGCTTTGATTATCGTCAGTTGAACAAGGTGAAATTCCACTATATATATCCACTACCCCGCAATGAGGACTTGTTTGATCAGTTGCAAGGTGCCAAAGTATTTTCTAAGATTGATCTCAGGTCCGGATATTATCAATTAAAAGTAAGAGACTATGACATTCCTAAAACAACATTTTGTTCCAGGTATGGCCATTATGAATTTCTTATCATGCCATTTGGGTAAACAAATGTACCAGCCGTATTCATGGACTTGATTAATTGCGTATTTCACCCATACGTGGATTCTTTTGTTATTGTCTTCATTGATGATATTTTGATATATTCTCATAGTAGGGAGGAGCATGAACACCATCTGCATATTATTTTACAGACCTTTCAAGAGAAGCAATTATATGCTAAATTTACTAAATGCGAATTCTAGATAGGGTAGTACCTTTGGGTAGTACTTTAATAAATATAAATTAATAAATGATGGACAAGGTAGTACTTTTGGGGCATGTTATTTATGTTGATGGCAATTGTGTTGATCCCAAGAAAGTGGAATCAGTAATGAATTGGGACAGACCAACTAGTGTAACAGCGGTACATAGTTTTTTGGGATTGGCTGGATATTACAGGATATTTATACCAGGGTTTTATTTTATTTCATTGCCATTGACTAAGCATACCATAAAGGAAAACAGGTTTGTGTGGGATGATGAGTGTGAAAAAAGCTTTGAAAATTTAAAGGATAAGTTGACATCAACTCCAATATTGACTATTCCAATGGGTACAAAAGGTTTAGTTATTTATGGTGATGCACTACACAAAACATTCCTATTGTCATGATCATTGAACGTGACAAGTCCAACTTGTCAAGATCAATGACCGTGAAAAATCTGGGGGTGACAAATTTTGTTATCACGGACTTTTAACGGTCAATGACCGTGATAAATTTATTAGACTTGTCACGAACCTGTCATGGTATTTGACCGTGACAAACCCGTGGCAAAATCGAAAAAATTATCACGGTCAAAGACTATGACAGGTCCGTGATAAGTTTTATTTGTCACGGACTTGTCACGATCAATGATCGTGACAAATCTGGGCAGAATTTAAAAAAAATATGTTGGGCAGTTTGGCCACTGCCACTGCCCAACAGTATATTTGTACCTACTATAGCAAGATTGTACCTGTTCAAACAGCATATATCTAAATAAAATAAAAAGAATTCACCACATCATTGCATATATAATTCCATATTCAAATAAAATAAAATAAAAATACAATCCATATCCAAACCAAAATTTAACAAATCAAAACAATTCAAACATAATCCAAGTGTCCAAATAAAAATAATGTCACGTCATAGAATCTGGGCTAGGTTAAAGGACGAAGATGCAATACCTTGTATTTTTATGGCCTTTAATTATGGAATTAATTAAACTAAATTGAGATAAATTAATTCAATATTAATCCAGATTTTAAATTGAATATTTACTAGCGTGACGAGAGTTAGTAATTATCGATAAGAATTATGTTGAATATTATTTAATGAGTAAAGTAATATATGTGATTGAATTTATTAAAATTTTCCCGAGTGGATACAATGACAGTTATAGAAATTAAGTCGGGACGCGCGTGTCAGTCGTGTTGGGACTAAATTAATCGGATAAAAAGTAAATTAATTCTAAGTCACCCTATGACCATTTTGAGGGCGTCAATGTGTCCGAAAGGGATGAGATAGCCAGAAAAGTATATTCAGGGGTTTAATTTGGGTCTCGAAATATTTTTAGGCCTAACCGGCAACCCGGGAGGGCATTTTGGTAATTTCCAATTTTAGGCCTTAATTAAGGATGAAAATCATAAGGCTATATTTGTTGTTAAAGGTTGCCTTCTAGGGTTAGAACAAGCATAACTCACAAAATCCATTAGAGGAGAGAAGTCATGAGCTTTCCCAAGGCTAGAATCATCCTAGTGCACCGTTGTCACCACAAACACCGCTGAAGTGTAGATCAAAGGAAGAGGAACTCAGCAACACCATCAAATCCCAAAATTTCATACCTTTATTCTTGAGGCAAGTATCTAACTTGTTGTTCTTGAGTTGATAATACATCCATGCTAGTATAGGATATATAATTTTATGTTCTTATGTAAAATAATGTTGTTTGGGAGAATTATATTACAATTTTGAGGAGAACCCATGTTAGGACAACTATCTTGATGTATGTAGAAGATTAACTATGAAATTGATGCCCAATAGAGATTGAAATCTGGAATAATTATGAGGATATTGAATATAATGATAAAAATAAGGTTCTTGATGAATTAGCTTGAATTAATCCCTTTAATTGATGACCCTCGATGAATTTGTATTTGTTTTAGGTTGAAAATCACGTACTTAGGTTAGTACAACTTTTGAGTTAATTGTTTGGGAGTTTGGGACGAATTAATGGAGGACTTGAGGATGGAAATTGATGAAACCCGTAGGTTAAAATTCTGCAGAAACTCACCAATAACTGATCGATCGATCGATCGACCTTGAATGTCAATCGATCGACTAGATCGATCGACCATTTCCATCGATCGACCGACTCCTCCAAAAATTGAATCTTTTTCTTTTTTTAAATGTTATTTTAACCCCAATGTATAGGGACCCTTAGACATAATTTAAATATCATAATGGGACTTGAGAAGGACCAGTAGGGTTGTGGGTAAGGTTAGGGTAGTACGATTTCATATGAAATTGAACCTTGGGGTTACGAGGGTATAAAATGGGTTACGATTGCGTGTGTGATAAATTGGGAATTGTGCAAGCCGATGACGACTTAGACCAGTAGGGTAGAGAGGGTACTCCTACAGATTTTATGTTTATTAAAATGATACACTTCGACAGTCGAGAAGTACCTAAGAACTCGCAGTAATTGAGAATGTAAAAGAAAGAATTAATTATACGTAGGACTCGGGCGCTACGTGTCGCGTATGGTTAGAATCTGTTATGGGTTGTGGGTGTACCTATTTGAATAATGTAAATATATATGAGTGTTTGAATACATATATTATATGAACATCTATGTTTAATCATACCCGCGCTACTTGCTATCATGGAGGTTTCCACGTCGGGACAATCTTATCTCGATGTGACCTTTATGGGAGATATTGACTTGTACCCTAGAACATAGGATCCTTGATACAGGCTATCTGAGAATAATAGTCAGACGATACTAAGAGACGTGAGGGTATGTATGACCTCTTAGTTAATGGGAACTATGCTTCGCCTCCAATATGTGTGTTTTGTGTTAACTACAGTTCGAGAGTGATTTAGAACTAGTATTTCCCTTTTGTACAAGAGATACGGGGACTTGATAGCAGAGTATGCTAGCACTATAGATTTATGTGGGGCGCTATATTAGTATATATATTAGGAGTGATAAATATATGTACCTTGTAACCCCCCGTGTTTTTATTAATTAATTTAATTAATTAATTAGAATATTCGAGAAAAATAAAATTTTAAATTTAATGATTTTTATTAAATTAATATATTGGTTATGATTTTACAAGAATAAAACTTCAAGCGGAATCGAAATCGAATTTAAAATGAAGTTTTTATGAGAGGTTTATGTTTAGCCTTTAAAAAAAATTGTCACACATTTAGGCTGTGACTAATGGAATATTTGATTTTTAGTTAAATGGAATTAAACGAAGGGGAACGGCAGCGGCGCGTACCTGATCGATCGACCAATCGACTATGCTAGATTTGAGGCGGTTCGGTGATTTTATTTATAGTGATAGAGTGGGATTAAGATTCCTAATTGGTATATAACCATTCTAATCCGTAGGGGGACTTCTCATAATCACTTTTTCCAAGTTTTTCACCAGAGATCTCTTCTAAAAGTTTTTTCTCTCCACCATAATCATCAACCTCCAACATAATCAAGTTTTTGTCACAAGTTTTGGAATGCTTAATTGGGGTTTAATCAAGTTTGTTCAAGAACACTTCTTTGCTAAATTTTCGAGAGGAATCCAACCGTGCTACCAAATTTTCTTCACCTTAATTATAGGCATGAATACTCTATTCCTTTCCTTTAGTATTATCTGTTTTAAGTGTTTCCTAAACCTTAATTACATGTTTTCTTAAAATCAATTAGCAACCTATTTAGAGAAAGTGGGCACATAAAATTTGGGATTATTTTTATGAAATCCTTTAATATGATTAATGTTCATAACCCTTGGGTACGTAGGATTCATGATTTGATTTTGGGTTTCATTGGTGTAGGTTACATGTAGAAAAAATCCTAGTTTTGAATTAAATAAATTTAGGGGCGTACAACTCACGTAATTTGTGTAGAGATAATGAATTTGGATTTTGATGTATAAATGATGAAATCTCGGTATATTTAATTTAAAATAATTAAATGGGATTAATTGGGTATTTTGTCAATGTGATAATTAAATTAAAATTTAATTAAATTGGACTATCATGCGTAGTTTGGTACGTTAATTTATTTATGCCTGTTTATGTGACTTGTTAGTATTATTTAATTGCCATTTATGGCGACGTGTGGTTGGGTATTTTCCTCTCCCTATATTTTAGTATGCCTTCTAGGTATGGGACTAGTGGGTAGGCCATTTGATGATTTACGCCTGCTAGGCGTGGGACTAGTGAGGGTACATTATCGCGATTTTATCATATCGGGGGTGGGCTGATTTTTGGTACTTTATCATCGTTACGCTAGCCTAGACATGACATTAGGTCGAGGTTTATGTTAGAAATACATCCTATACATAGGGTAGGACATATTGATAACTTAGGGACCCTTAGGTATGGGACTAAGGGATATTTTGAGGATCTCACATTGAATAATAGGGCGGAGTTATTTATAAATTGTGAAATTGAGAAGATGAGAATTAATGCCTAAGCTAAAAATGGGTATTAAAATTTAAGGCGACATAATCTGTCAGGGGACGACAGTTTAAACGGGTCAGCGGATAATTTATGTCGTATCGTGTGTGGAACCTTGTCATGGAGCGGGGGCGGCAGTTTAAACGGATCAGTGGACATTTGACAAGGGGAAGTGTGACACTTTGGTGGATTACCACCCGGGGCGGGAGGACCGCCATAATAAAAAGTGAGAACAATAATAAAAATTAGTTAATTTAATTAAATTAATATCGTGGGACTTGTGAATTTAAAATCATATTGGTGTGCCTTTTTAAAATGGGGATCTCTGCGGGTCGTTAGTGATTTATAAATATCGCGTTTATTTATTTCATCTAATTTAAAATATTCTATTGTGATATTTATTGCTTATAATGCTACAGTCTGGATTTAAGGATCCTATTAGAGGGGATTAGTGCGTATTTATACTCGGGGCTCTGACCTTGTGCATTGACTAACTTTTTCAGGTTTAGTGTTGGAGAAGCTGCATAGGATTTATTGGAGTTATCGTCTGGAGGTGCAACTTGAGTTATTTTATTTTATTGCTTTATTTAGTTAGACTTTCCTATTCAGTCGTATTAAATTATGAGACTTCATTTGAGTTTTATTGGGCCATTCGGTTCCATCATCAAAGTTGTTTAGATGATTTCTGTTGGTTTATTTGGTCAGTTTATTATTCAAATTTTATTTAATCATTATTGGAGTTTAAATTTAATTGGAGTTTTAGCATGTGATGGATCTTTTATCGCTCAGTTGTTTATAATCATTTGGTATTGATTCAAATTTTATCTTATGGAATGATTTAGTTATGTCTCATATCTGTCTCATGCTAAGAATGGTATTTATTTAGTTCACACCCGACTTAGTTCGGCGGAGGTGGCTGACCACCCCGTCTGTCGCATTTTGAGGGTGTGACATACCTGTGATTCATCTACTGTGCTTGTACGTAGATAAAATTGAGTAATTAATATTAAATAAATTAAGTGGCTGAGAACTTAAGGTTGTATTGAGATGTGCATAGTTGGCTTGATAAATTCATAAGAAGAGGTTATCAAATATAAATTATAATCATGCAATCACGTGAATTACGATTGGTAAGCGGAGATTGGGTTAGACTATTTAACTGGGTTAACTTCATCTAGAGTAATTCAGTAGTACGTTAGAAGTGAACATTAGTTGAGAGGTGAGAATTCTCAAGTGAGTGTCGAGGCACTAACATGTATGTAATATCAACTAGTAAGCATTTTATATACTTGCTAAACTATTTTAAAGCTATTTTACACTCGGGATCTTACCCGTTTCCTGTCATCTCTTCTATATCTTGTATATATATATGTATTACAGGTGCCCAGCAAAAGGGGCGTCAGATTTAGATCTTTGGACTGTTGACACGCTGCAGCTAGTGTGGGAGTTGTAGATCCTTGCATTTAGATGACTTCATCCTTATCATCTCAGCTCTTCACTTAGTCATTTTAGATGGGGGCATATGTCACCCATTTCCAGTTTTTATATGGTTCAAAGAGAGACTTGTACTCTTTATTATTTCAGTGTTCAGTTTTTCTTGGGATTGTTTTAATTATTTCATTGTCATGCGATTTGGGATATTTTATTTGGATTGATTAATCTAGTTTGTTTATTCCACTTGGATGGTTTGGTATTTAATATTATTATTCGTCTTCATAAAATGGTTTTGTACATAAACTCATAACAATGGGACTTATTCTATGAAATTAAATGTTTTGACACTTAGCTTAATTATTTATTAGGTGATTAATAAAGAAAAATTATTTTCCGATAGTGATGCTAAGAATGAACCAACCAGACACTTTGATTTAATTTAATGAAGGACTGATCACCCGATATTTAATTTGGCGGGGTGTCACAGGTGGAATCAAAGCATCAGGTTCTAGTGTCCTTAGGATTTGTACGGCTATTAAGCTTCCAACTTAGCGTCTTTGATATAGTGCCCGGTATTTAATTTAATGAAGACATACAAACATGTTCTACTGTCGGGCCACTCTCGAATGGGTCGTGACACGAAGTAATTTTAAAAAAAAGTTGAAAACTCCCCCCCTCCCCCCCCACACACATACAAAGGAAAGAGAGAAAAAGAGAAAATGATCAAGTACAAATGAATTAAAAGCATTAAACTGATGTTCAATAAGCCCACTAGACATGGATTTCAATTAATGATTAAGAATTAAATCTAAATAGTACATGCACTAAACTGATCAAGTATAAATGAATTAAAAACATTAAACTATTGTCCTATAATTGGAATACTTATTACAAATCTAAAAATTATTTCAAATTCGGGTTATCATAAAAGATGGATTGATATTCGGTAGGAGCAGCCAAGTCATCCACACCACTGTTTAGACACTTTGGTGCATGTAGGATAATTGACCACGACTCGTTGTTGATATACTCCGAGTAAAACACTTGCTGGACCTTTTGAAATGCACAAACAAATGGCTCATCGCTCACGTGTTCGTTGCTCTTCAACTTGGACAAGTCAACTATGATAAAATTGGTGCAATGATCAAATTTACAAGCATTTTTATCCTCAACTCTTACCCAATCACCGCAAAATACTACCTCTTTGAAGCTTACATAGTCCAATTCAAATATATTTCGAATTACACCATAGTAAGTCATTTCAGCTTCAACGAGGTTTTAATCTTTTGCGCTCGCTCGAAAGAAAGTAAGAGCCTTGTATGAAATGCCCGAGTTTTGTACATTTTTACTTTTCTCGTACACCCTTGCATCGAATACGTAACCATTCAATCGATACTTTTTGTACTCTTGTGCCATGAACAAGGGTCCATTGGCTAGACGAGCAAGCCTTGATGTTGCATCACCCGTCTTTAAGATCTGAGAATATAAAAAAACTAATTAGGTTAGTTGTAAAGTTTTATTGTAATGTAACGTTATATAACAACCATTTTCATAATAATTACCTCATGTGACAACCACAGCCTAAATTCGTTGTCTGATTGTGCCATTATTTTTCGTCTTTTATTGTTCTCACAATCTTCATATTTTCTGCATAAAATTAATATGATGAACGTATTACAAAATTAATTATGTATAAAATAATGTAAAAATTAAAATAATTTAAAGTTACTTTTTCCATTCTTCGATATCTTCATTTTGCAAACTCGTTAATTTCACCCATTTGCCCATCACATGACTACCCTCATAAATATCATCAACGTTGGTCGAGTCAGGCATATATTCCCATGTGTATATTAATGATTCCACGGTGATGTATTCCTCTACAATTGATCCTACAATATATCATGTATTCTTGACGTAATCTTTGAAAACTTTCATCAATTTTTCAAGCAGATACATCCACCGATATCTAACTGGATTGGAAAGAAGTGCCTCATCGCATATGTGTACTAACAAGTGAACACTTATGTCAAAGAATGATGAGGGAAAGTATTTCTCCAAAACACAAATCGCTTCGCTCACCGCCAATTTTGCGGCCACTATGTGTTCTCGATTGACTACATTCTCACACAGAAGTGAGAAGCAGATACTATTTTGCATAATATCCCTTTGCAAATCCTTGTGCTTGGAGAAACAATGCTTAAACAATAGAGGAACCAATTGCATGATCGCATGCTAATCATGGGACTTACACTTATGTAAATCATGGGTAGCATAATTCACAATCCTTTGCAAGTTGGACGAAAAATTAGATGGAAGCTTCAAATTATATATTGTGTCTAAAAGCACCTTCCTTTCCCCACTCATAAAAGTAAACGCACCAAGGGGAATTATTTTCCTCCCCTTACTATCTTCTTTCAACCATAGTTATGGCTTAAGCTTCAACGATTTAAAGTCTTTGCGTGCATTTCTCCATCCTTCGAATGAATCCCCCCAAGGTATGTGCCCACAATATGCTCAGCGATGTTCTTCTCTGCATGCATCACATCCAATACATGGTGCACCGGGTTAGTCTTCCAATAAATCAAGTCAAATAAAATTGACCTTATTCTCTGCATGCATAGCCAGAGTATAACGGTTGGGTCGCCTTATATTTTAAACTTTGGTAGTCTTCGTCAAGGTTTATCCTGATATCTTCATGATCACCTGAACCTTGTACATCGTTAGTGACCTCATTCTCTTCCACTTCATGAACTCCCTATGTGTCATCAGCTAAATCCTTTAACATATTATGATCTATGTCGTCCCCTTCTACATCTATCCTACTTGTTGAATGTCGTTGTGAAGGTTCCTCGGGACAAAAAGAATTTTCAATTCCCCATGAAAACTCTAAAATCAATAGTTATCTTGCTTACCCCATCTTAACAAATGTAGTTCAACTGTTTTCCACTCAAACACCTTACCATTCTCACACCTAGCACACGGATACGAAAACTCTTTATCACTACGACATCTCTTTGCGTATTTCGCAAATTCATTAGCACCTCTGTGAAACACATCCCCCAATCTATTTGTCTCATCCATCCACTCTTTGTATTTAGGATATCCCATCACAGCTACTACAAACAATCACCTATTAAAGGTAAGAAGCGTATATTTGTGGATTAGTATAAACAAAACTTAGATTTATAGTATGTTTTATTTAATTATGTCTTATTTATATTCAATTTTTAAATTTCAAACTCAAATTCAATTTATAATATAAATTCCTATTCCCTCCATCTCGTCTAAAGGGTGAGTGGTCCTATCCCATTCAAGACCGCATAATTATGTAATATACCTAACAATTCATGCACATTGTTACGATTTTAGAAAAATTCGGCAACATATCCCCTTAGTTCTCGAAGTACACACGTAGATTCGCAAGTGTGAGTGTTATTTCAATTTATCAAATGAAATAACACTCACACTTGCCAATCTAGTATGTACCCAGAGAACATTAGGATATGATAGCAGAACTTCCTCCAAAAGTAACAAGTTTAAGCCACTAAGAATATTATTATACATAAATTATTCAGTCCCAAGCTGTTCAAACGGGACAATTCGAGAGATCTCATTACAAGGGTAATGACTCTTGAACGGGTCTTAGGGTTGTTGAATGCGTACGCATAAGAAATAGAAGGCTAGTATCTATGCGCACTATATGTAATTTCAAGTATGTTTCATTTAATTATCATAAATGAAATATACTATATATAGGAATTAATAATATATTGTTCGTGACACAAAGTAATTTTAGAAAAAAGTTAAAACCTCCCCTCCCCCCCTCCCCCCCCCCCCCCCCCCTCTACCCACCCCATTTGAACAATAATCCAGTGGTAATGCCACTTCCAAAATTAACCAATCCAATATCGGTCCACTATAATCCAACAACTTCAGTAACAAAAAACCAACAAATGTGTATCCCGTACTCCTTCTAATTCATCTTCTCAATTAACTCATTTCATCACGTCTTATAAAAATATCATCATTAAAGCTATACAATTAAAGTTACAATTAAAGCTATGTTTTATTAATCAATTTGTCCATTTCAACTGTTACGGTGTAATACTAATGTTTTAACAACTTAACTAGGAATTCCAAAATAACAATATCTAACCCGTAAAATGTACAATTACTAAAAATCCTAAACATCAATTCAAACTAACTACTTACTAATTTAAAACCAACAATTAATAAGGGGAATATAAAGGCTCCTAACTCATTTATATCCAATTAAAGTCATAATTAAATTAACAATAATAATTATAAGTCCCAATTCCAATTCCTATTATGACTATTTCGTGAGAAAAATCTCAAATGAACTTTAAGCCTCTTAAACATGGGGAGCATCATCATTTACAGATTTACGTATAAAATCAAGGGTTAATTACTTATCATTATGTATTAGCCAATAATATTTGAGTATTTATACTTAAGGGTATAACATATATTTGGGTATTTACATATTTACATATGAAACCCTAATTGTTCCATTACCCACCCACATGCACACACACACGCCCCCCCTACTGTCCCCCCCCCCCCACCCACACACTCACACACATCTGCAGACACACATACACACATATGCATATACACACAAAGGAGAGAGAGAGAGAGAGAGAGAGAGAGAGAGAGAGAGAGAGAAGGGGGAAACAAAACGGTGGAAAAAAAAAGGGAAGGGTGTTTTTTAGTGGGAAAGTTGTCATAAACCTGTCAAGGTCTTTGACCGTGACAACTTTCTAACATTTTCATGGTTATTTACAGTGACAATACCTTGTCACGGTCAATGACCGTGACAAAAAACGTATTTTTTTTTCACGATCATTGACCGTGACAAGGGTGGCCGACTGAAGGGTGGCAATTTGGCCTTTTTGGTGTAGTGATGCCTCGTATCAAGGACTCAGTTGTGTGTTAATGCGGCATGGAAAGGTAATTGAATTTGATTCTCGACAGTTAAAGATATATGAACGCAGCTACCCTATACATGATCTTGAGTTGGTTGCAGTAGTTTTTGCACTAAAGATTTGAAGGCATTACTTATATGGTCTTAATTTTGAAATTTTTACTGACCATCAAAGTTTAAAATACTTGTTTACTCATAAAGACTTAAACTTGAGGCAAAGAAGGTGGATGGAACTTATAATGTATTATGACTGCACAACACATCACCATCTAGGTAAAGCTAATGTTGTTCCTAATGCTTTGAAGAGAAAATCTCTAGGCAGAGTATTGTGACACCTCGCTTATTAAAATAAGAGGTGGCCAGCCCGATACTCCAATAAATAAAGGAATCATAGATGGTTCATTATTAGCATCATTGTCGTGAAAATAATAATACGGGATAACCACCAATTATTTAAAAAAACGAATGCCAAATAAATTTGCAAATTTAATAAAAACCATTTCGACAATCCAAATTAAAAGAAGGTGGATAAATAAAGACAGATAACAATTTGACACGCATTCACAATATAATAACCGAATAAGTTGTCGGTTAACAGACCGATACAAATGGTCACACCGAGTATTACAAATAAATATCACAATATATAAGCAAGTACAAAACTTGGGCAACACCCCCGAATTATTTAGACTGATCATAACTAGAGTGTACAAAAGATTAATGCGTCTATCACAAAATTCCTATAACATCCGCAAAAATGCCAAAGCCCCAGGACTCTAGGAAGGAAGGATCAACACAGGCATCCTTGCGACAGAGCACTTGGGCGTAAAAGAAATCCATACAAAACAAAGAGATATAAACGGGTCAGGGACCGGTTTGATATGATATTCATGTGAATTAAATGCATGACACTTATGAATTGCTAACATCATAATCAAGATTAACTCGCTCTTCATAATAAGAATAATCCTCACCTCTCATCTAAATGCATAACCTAGCGCAATGTCATCTATAGTGTTAACTATTCATTAATGCAAGAGAAATAACTCAATTCCAACTTTAATAAGCTTATATTTTAGTTTTACACGATACGATTTCATAAGTCTATTCCTCATTAGGAAACTTATTCCGACAGTTGATTTATAAAATGCCTTAGTCATATATGAAATATCACATTCGTGAGAATAGTTATAATCACAATATAACGATTCTAAGACCATCCTTCCGGGAGTCACCCCAAAGGATGAGCTCCTAAATAGCTATCATCTTCCAGGGCCTATAACCAAGATCACCTGGGCATCCTAAATCGCGTCGCGTGGGAAGCGGCCATATACCTTCGACAGTGAGTCATAAGCATACTCAAAATTACCTCACTTCGAATAAAATAACATCATAATATAACCACCGATCCTATTGCCGAGGACTATATTCACCCTGCATTCACTAGCCAAGAGACTTCACCTCATTCGCACAACTTCCCTTATGATTGCATTTAGATAGGTATGTATGTGCAAATCAATATTCACAAGTTATGCCAATGAAATGTGCATTACATTATAACCGGAGCCATAAGCATTTAACGACGTAAAACACAACATTTAATTATCTTCATATTCGTCACCATGAATATGAGCCATCAAGTATAGTATTACCTCATCCCAATTGCAAAAGTCCAAAATTATATAACCCTACTTTCCCCTAGTCCTAGCCTAGCTCACTATATGAAAATGACCCTTACCTCCTTCTAACAACTAATTTATTAATTCTCGACCTAAGCCCGAACACTAATTTTCTAACCTAGGTTCGTGATTCCCTTAATACAAGACTCTAATACTCTAGTTTTACTTCATGCAAGAAGGTTCCTAGGTCTAAACCTTAAAAGAAAGAAACTGAAGAAAACTAAAATTTTTGGAGTGAAATACCGGGTACCGGTCGACCAGCCCCTGACCCCCGATCGATCGCGCTTTCTAAATATGCCTATCGAGAGAAGCAATGGGCTTTTCTCTTTAGGCCCGGTCGACCGGGCTCTGGATCGTGATCGACCGGCCTCACCAGGTCTCACGGCCAACCCCTATTTTACCATACCAAACCCAAACCCAATTCCTTAACCCTATTTTCCTCCACTTCTCTCAACCTCATCATCTACTAACATTACCCCAACATTTCTACACAACAACGAACAAATATTATGAACTCACAACATATATACATCAAAATCTAAGGGTTAAACACCAAAATTCATCAAAACCCACAATTTGTTCAATTCTCCAAATACACAACTATCAATACAAATTATCCGCACTAAATCATACATTTGCAAGTTAGAAACTTGCCTTAGGGTTGTAGTCTCAGATTATCTTCCGGTAGCAATAAATTCCAAGATCAAATCTTCAATTCTCTTCTTTTTCTCTTCTTTTTCTCCCAATCTCTCTTTCTCTCTCTCTCTCTCTCTCTCTCTCTCTCTCTTTCTAGGTTTAGAACACATAAATGAGAATAAATGTTGTTGGAAGACTTAAATGCCCATTAACTCTAAATCCAACTTTAAATGTTACTACACAGTTAAAATGACTCGCAACAACATAATTAAGTCATAACCGGTCAAAAGTACCCGGAACCCAAAAATATAACATGGTACTTATTTTGACTATCTCAACTATATCCGGACTAACCACGCCCTCTAAATTATAATCCGGGATAACATAAATTATTCATGTTCCAACATCATTTTAATTTATCAATAATGATTCAATTGGAATATAAGCCATACCCGTTGCTTAAAGCACAACGACGCAATAAAACATAATATGATGCTATTTGCATTCATTTAACAGTAAATGTGCAAAACTCAGTAAATATTATCTCTTAAATCACTTAAAATAATATTTACTCCAACTTCCATTATTTTATATAACTAACTCGCACGGTAAATTAATATAAAAACAATTACTCTAAAATAAGGGGTATTACATACTCCCCCTTATAAGGGAATTTTTGCCTCAAAATTCAGGCGTACCTTGTAAAAAGAGGTGTGGATACTTCTCTCGAATATCGTCCCACGCTTCCATGTCGATTCATAGGCATTATGATGTCCCCATTGGACACGAACCAAGGGAACCACCTTCGACCTTAGCCTACGATCTCTATGATCTAAGATTACAACTGGTTGTTCCTCGTATGAAATATCGGATTGTAATTCGATATCATCCAAAGGAATGTGCCAGTGAGCTCCATCACACCTTTTTTACTTCTTCAAGGATGAAACATGAAACCCATCTTGAATTTGTTGTAGGCGTTTCGACAAGGCGAGTTGGTATGCTACGGGGCCTACCTTAGCAATAACGGAAAAATGGCCTATATAGCGAGGTGTAAGCTTGCCTTTCTTCCCAAATCGCGTTATACCCTTCATTGGTGACACCCGTACTAAAACTTGGTCTCCTACCTCCAAATTCACACGCCTTCTATTCGCATCGGCATAGCTCTTTTGATGGTCTTGGGAGATTCAGATGCGGTTTTGAATAAGCTCAATCTTCAAAGAGGTATCTTGGATTATTTCAGGTCCAAGGAGCTTATTATCTCCTACTTCCAACCAACAAGTAGGTGATCTACACGACCGTCCATATAATGCTTCATAAGGTGCCATACCTATTGCGAATTGGTACGGATTATTATAAGCAAATTCGACCAATAGAAGGTATTACTCCCATCCTCCTTTAAAATTAACTACACACATTCTAAGCACGTCCTCCAACATCTAGTTAACTCTTTCCGTCTGTCCATCTGTTTGCGGGTGGTAGGAGGTACTCATCTTCAATTCGATCCCCATTTCTTCTTGGAAACTTCGCCAAAAATGGGACACAAAGATCTTATCTCGGTCGGAGACTATGTAGATGGGCACCCCATGGAGTCTCACAATCTTCGTAATAAAAAGTCGAGCATAATGAGCCATATTATAATCCGTATGCACCGGTAAGAAATGTGCCAACTTGGTCAGACGATCGATGATAACCCAAATGGAATCATGACTGTTTTGTGACATTGGCAATTATGTGATGAAATCCATCGAGATACTTTTCCGCTTCCATATCGGTATTTCTAACGATTGTAGCAGTCTCGTTGGTCATTGGTGGTCTACTTTCACCAATTGACAAGTAGTACATTGGGAAACAAATTCAGAGATGTCCCTTTTCATACCCTCCCACTAATATTGACGGCGCATGTTTTGGTACATTTTGTCTCCACCTGGATGTACTGCAAATCTGGACCCATGAGATTCAGTCATGACGGCACGTCTCAAATCTCCCTCATTCAGGACAATAAGTCTCCCTTGGAAACGTAACCCACCCTCAAAACATATAGAGTAGGACTCCGCTCCCTCGGTTAATAACTAATGTATACGGTCTTGGAAATATTTGTCCCTTCCTTGCACCTCCTCGAATCTCATCACAATCGCAGGCGTAACGATTAATACTGACATAAATGCCCTTGCTACAGCGTCCTCCTGACTAAGTTCTTTCCATTTAGCCTTTCATACCTTCGCTACATCCCCCGTGGGTTTTCGACTCAGCGCATCTGCGACCACATTAGCCTTGCTCGAGTGATAATGGATATCAAATTGATAGTTCTTCACAAACTCCAACCATCGACGTTGTCGCATATTCAAATCCTTCTGTGAGAATAAATATTACAACGATTTGTAGTCTGTGAAAAGGTTAAACTTTTCCCCCAGGAGGTAATGTCTCCATATCTTCAAGGCGAACACTACCGCAACAAGCTTCAGATCATGCACAGGATAATTCTTCTCATAGGGCTTTATCTTGCGAGAAGCATTAGCAATAGCCCGATTCTCTTGTTGTAACACACCTCCCAATCCTCGCAGAGACGCGTCAGTAAAGACTAAGTAGTCCACCCCCGGTCTTAGCAACGCGAGTACTGGAGCAGATGTCAACTTATCCTTCAACTCATCGAAAGCTAGCTAACAGGAATCATCCCAAACAAACTTCACTCCCTTCCGGGTCAGATTTACCAAAGGGCTAGTAATTTTGGGAAAACCCTTAATAAAATGGTGGTAATAACTCGCCAAACCCAAAAAACTAAGAATTTTTGTGGGCGTCATGGGCTGAACCCATTCCCTCACCGCGATAACTTTACTCGGATCTACCATAATGCCCTCAGCTGTCACAATGTGCCCCAAAAACTGCACTTTCTGTAACCAGAAACCACACTTATCGAACTTAACATACAATTGATGATCCCGTAATGTTTGCAGGACCAATCTTAAATGTTTAGCATGATCGGCTTCAGTCTGAGAATAAACTAGGATGTCATCAATAAACACTATGACAAACTGGTCTAGGAAGTCCCGAAACACTCTATTTCTAAGGTCCATGAATACAGCAGGAGCATTGGTTAGCCCAAAAGGCATGACCAAAAACTCATAGGACCCATATCTAGTCAAGAATGCAGTCTTCGACACATCCTGCTCTCGAATCCGCAGCTGATGATACCCAGTCCTCAAATCTATCTTAAAAAAGTACGACGCTCCCCTTAGTTGATCAAACAAATCAGCGATCCGAGGTAACGGGTATTTGTTCCTAATGGTAACCTTATTTAATTCTTGGTAATTAACGCATAACCGGAGGGAACCATCTCTTTTCTTCACAAACAACACAGGAGCACCCCATGGCGACGTACTACGCCGAATAAACCCTTGCTCTAACAATTATTGAATTTGATCCCTTAACTCCCTCATTTCCACAGAAGCCATACGATATGGAGCTCTAGCAATCGGTTGAGTTCTTGTTGCTAAATCAATTACAAACTCGATCTCACGGCTTGGAGGTAAACCCGGAATCTCCCAAAAAACATCCTCAAATTATCTAACAACGGGACTCGAGTCTAAGGAAACGATTATATCGCGTGAAGTCTTTTTCATAATATAATATAAATAAGTACCCGAACCTCCCTCCGAAAGAGGCATAGCCACTAGAAACATTTCTTTCCCCGGAATGACAAAGACTATACTCCTCCCATAAGAGTTTACCATGGCTCGGTATTTCACCAACCAATCCATACCTAAAATAATATCATACCCGACCATATCCAGGATGAGTAAATCGACCTCCAAATGTAAATTACCAAGGTCTATTCCTATCCTTTAACAAACAAAGAATATAAGCGAACCATCACCCATGGAAGATTCCACACTAGTGAAGGTACTCTCCGCAGACTTAATCAACCCTGTAGATTGAGCAAAATGTCTAGAAATAAATGAATGCATTACGCCCATATCAAATAACGCACGATGCACATACCCGTGAATGGGAAACTAACCCTTAATAGCTGGCGGTGCGGGCGGGGCTGGAGGAAGTAAAGCATCCTGAATATAATACACACGCTCGTACTGTAGTTGCCCCTGTTGTATAGGGACAACTGGACTAGGCACTGGTGGCGGTAGATGCGACTACTGATGTTGAGGACCCCTAGGTAACTGTCCCCCGATCAACTGTGGATGATCTTTCTTAAAGTGACCCGATTCACCACACTAAAAGCAGCGGCCCGCAATATTCTCCGAATTACGACCCCGATTATTATTTCAAAACTGCCCCATGCCTTGGATCGGATGGCCTCAGCCTCCATTATTACCTCTGCTTTCTTGGCCTTGCTGGACCACCTGTTGCTACTGCTATTGGGCTCCCTGACCTTGACTAAAACCGCCTCCGCCAAAATTAAAACCCCAAAAATGTTATCTCTTGGATGAATCCCCCTGTTGGGTGCCCCTCTCTTTCTGTTTACCTCCCAACTGTTGTAATAGGGTAGTGCTCTACCGTTACCATTACCTCCTTGCTTACTAGCTTAACCCGAATATGAAATCTTCTTTCTTCCTTTCACATGCAGACGGTGATCTTGACAATGAAGCAAGGTTACATTCATCACGTGACTAAACATTTGCAAAGTGGGATTTCCCAACAAGTGTTGCCGTATCCTCCAATGCAAACCCCCAATAAACTTCGATATTCTCATTTCCTCTGAAATTACTTCATCCGGCACAAAGCTAGCTAGACGAGTAAATTCCTCTTCATACTCTGCAACTGACCATTCCCTTTTATATCATATCCTGGAGTTTCCTCTGCATCTCCTTCTAGACTGCGGGAGGAAAGTACTTTCATTCAAACAAAACCCAGAAGTCCGATATAGATATGGTATCCCTCTACTTCGGTGTGGTCACACGATTTGAAAGTGGCAAGGATTTGTTTTCGTTCCCCGCTACACTCTACCATTCGGAGATGACGTTGCATATCTTTCTTCCACTAGTTTGCTACTATCACATCAGCACCACCCTGAAATTTTGGGGGGTGAACTTTTAAGAAAGATTCTCTTACTCTCTCCCACGGGGAGGGTCCCACATGGGGTTGCACCTCCTGTACTACCTGTTGTTGGGCTTGAGGAAACTGTTGCGCCATAACAGTCATTGCAGCGTTAGCTGCTGTAATACCCTGCACTTTTATGGATATTTAAATTATATAAATAGGTGTAATTTGGAGAATTAAGGAATTTCTCTGAATAATAATTTTTGGAGTTTATAGGGGTTAAATGATTTTCGATGCGTGCTACATTTACTTTTGGGAGTAAGTAAATGAGTTGGACTATTTTAATTACATGTCGCAATTGGGTAAAGCGACAAAAGGTAATATTTTAATTGAAAAGCCCGTATTAAGATGTGTTGGGTTTAATTAGTGAATTGTGGATAAGTGACTCAGATGGAGATTTCGAGTGCGCGGTTGGTTTCGTAATGGTCGAGATAGTCAGAATAGAGTATTCGGGAGTAGTGTTTGGGTTTCGAGAATTTTTGGACAAATAGGGACTCGTAATTGAGTAAACGAGCCATTTTGGGGTTTAATAAAGGATAAATCCTTTTCTATCCTATAAAAGACACGAGAGAGGGGGATAAGGAAAGAAAAGAGATAAAGAGAAGAGAGGAAGGAGGAGAGGGAGGAGAAAAAGGATTTTCGGGCCAAACTCCGCAGGATTCGACTCGAGGTCGTCGGATTTTATCCACGAGGCAAGTGTTTACTTTCTTATTTCTTTCAAAGCATAAATCTCATATTATAGTTGGTAGAAATAAACCACAAAGATTTTCGAGATGGATCAAAACGGGTTTTTCGTAAGATTAACGGATAAACCCCAGAAAATAATAAATTCGAGAAATTTAGAAATCATTTGAAATTAGTTGTTGATTCTTGGTTCTAGGATAATTAGAACCTATTTTCTTTAAATAAATGTAGTTGGTTGAGATTAAATATGGTTGGGAGAAGAGATAAAAGCTTTGGGGAAGATTTAATGGCCGAAACAGGGGCCGGAGAAGAAGCTGCCCTGTTTGGTCGATCGATCGATGGTCAAGGATCGATCGATCGATCCTACAGATATTTTGGCTGTTTCGGCTAGTGTTGTTTAAATGGGAAAATTTTCAAATTAAATTATTTCTAGCTTATTTATTTGAAGAAATAAATAATCATTTAGAGGAAATCAATACCTAGCCATTCAAGGAAATTTATTTGGACTAGGAGGGTGCAAAGTTGTGTGACACTTAAGGTATAGTTTTGAGGAAAATAGATTGTGGAGTTAGATAATAGGGGTTCTTAAAAATAGTGTGGGGAGTCCTAAATTGTTATTCAAGTGAGATGTATATCTTGGGTTAGTTTAGAGTAAAATCCATGACGTACTAATTTAAGGAAGTTTGGGATGAATAACCCTCGGGTTAGTAATTCGGTGAACGATTATTTATAGATATATAATGATACGTGTAGAGAATGAATTATGTGCCGACTATGGTTGAGAAATCCTACGAGGCGACAGGGATGGAATTTAGTATATCGGCTAAAAATGATTGAGTGGTTAACCGAAACGTCTATTGACGACAATTATTATAGGTAAGGCGATACCTATGGGATTAGAATAAGTTGAGGGTATACTTATTTGATTATTATGAATTGGTATATTCAGAGTGTATTTATATATATCTTTTAAAGTGATTAACGTACAAGTTATATTTCAAGTGAGAGAATACTTATAAGTATTATTATTGTAGGTGTGTAAATACTAGAATACTATTACGAATGGGAACATTCGGAATTATTAGCTATCGCCATGAGAGCTGGTAATTATAGCCATATATATGTTTGAGAAGCGATATATATTATACATATACGATGGGATTACAATATATATAATATGATACGTATAAATATATATGTGTGTGATTGATATGTTTGTACCTTAGAGGCTGGTTCCACGGGCTTTCCTTTGGCATAGGGTTGGAACAACTAGATTATATATTTTCTCTAGTGCGATCCGGGGAGGTTGTGCGATGTAGATGAATCCCCTGGATTGAGGAGCAGGTAGAGTATATCTCCAGGTCACGTTGTCCCGCGTTCGAGTGCGATGTGTGTGTACTCCACTTGCAGAGGAAACATGACCGCCTCCACCGTTGTGTATTTTTACCATGACCATGAGAGAGTCTGGCTTGGTACCGTTGCATAGTGAGTAAACCCGGATTCAGATAGGCACTATGAGACTACATCCTCGAGTTAGATCTCGGTGGGATGGTTATTATGCTTATGATTGTAATAAGTGTAATTATATTCGTTGAGCATAGTATTTTTCTTATATATGAAAGATGGGATATCATATAAAGTAAATATACCTATATAAAGTGTATTTTCCCTTCCGGTCGATTTATATCCGGATTTATATAAAAATGATTATAGGTTCTATTAAGAATTATCTATATATATATTTATGCGAGCTATATATATATATATATATATATATATATATATATATATATCCGCGTTATGTGCTGAGGGCCTAACGGATCTCGACGATCAACATTGCCAGGTAGTAGTATATCGGGGGGGTTCCTGTGACACCCCGCCTAATTAAATACCGGCGATCACTCCTTTATTAAATTAAAATCAAGGTGAACAGTTGGTTCATTCTTAGCATCACTGTCGTAAAAATAACTTTTCCAAATTTAACACCCTATTTAATTAAGCTAAGTGTCAAAACCATTTTTTAACATTACTTTCCAAATTTTATTTTGAAAATAAAGATTTAATTATCTACAACAATTCAATATTTAAAGAATCACACCGCAATAATCCTGGAACATATAATCCAATTAATTTAAACATTCAACAACTAAACCCCAGCATTTAAAACTTAAAGTAAAACATACATGCTGAATAAATCCCAAAGTAACAGTACTAGAAATAACTGAAATACAAATGTCCCAATAAAACAGATAAATAGTGGAAAGGGCGACACATGCCCAATAAGGAGAATGATAGAAGTGGAATCAAGTAAATGAAATCGTCTAAGCAAGTGGCCTGCAACTCCCACCTAAGCTGCAGCACGTTCCTTCCAAGGGATCCTAAACAAGACGCCCCTGTGGCTGGGCACCTGTAATATATACATATATATACAAGAGAGAAAGAGGAATAGAAACGGGTCAGAGCCCGATAGTGTATATGATTTAAAAATTCGTTTAGCAAGTATTTAAATTGATACAGGCCAATGCAACAACATATTAGTGCGACACTCTCTTAAGAAATTCTCGCCTCTCTTCTAATGTGCACTCCTATCGCATTAACCTTCCCAATGGTTTATCTCATCATATATCACACTATCCTTCCCCAAGGATTTAACTTATCTTAGGTGACTCTCAAAATTTAAGATTTAACAACATCATGGTTTAAAAAGGATAATTTTATTTAGTACAAAACGCTCATTTTAACTTTATTGATTCATAAAGTTTTTCAATATCCTATTATACTTTTCAAAACAAGTATTTCCAATTTGAGTCATTATACATGTCTTACTTACCATAACACAGTAGGCAGTTTCCTATATTTCAGAAGTTCATATATATATTAAATACTCGTATAATATATATATTCTAACAGCACCCCACATAAAATTTAATGGTGCGGGTATACTCTGCTATCCAATCCCCGTATCAATCGTACTAAAGGGAATACAAGTTCGGAATCACTCTCAAACTGTATAAATACATACACAAACAATATTGAGGCGAAGCATAGTTTCCAAGTCCAAGAGGTCAGTACATACCCTCACGTCTCTTAGGACCGTGACTACCGATTAGATAGCCTGTACCTAAGATTTCTATCTTCTAGGGTACGAGTCAATATCCCCCATAAGGCACACGAGATAAGATCGTCCCATCGTGGAAACCTCAGGGATAGCAAGTAGCGCGGGCATGATTTTCACAAGTATATAATATATGCATACACAATCATATAAATATACCACTTTTATTATATCAATTTAGGTTTATCCAATAACCCACATTCACAACATTTATCCTTATTTTCCCATTATTATTTATCAAGTATAATGGTTCGTTTCTAACTTTTATTCGAAGACTTACTACATAACCCTCATGGACTCTATTCTTCCAAATGTACAATTCAGTAGATATCCATTTATGTTCCAACGTAACTCTCTCTTACCTGTCTCTCCCCTTTAATATATACTTACATTATCCCTTATGCAAAATATCCCAAAAATATAGATTTCGCCTTACATTAAAGGATTTTGAATTTTATTTTCAAAGATGAGAATTTCAAACGGTTTCGAAATCGGAATTAAAATGGAGTTTTAATTGAATTTTTATTATCTCTAAGAGTCCTCAAAACATAAAACTGTCTAGCAAAAAAAAATATTAAAAAATATTGAACGGTCCGATCGAGCTGAATTTTTTTCTGTAGCTTCCTCTCGTCTTCAGCTAAATCTCTGTAAAATTTCATCCAATTTCAACGGTCTGATCGTCCGAAATAAATTTTTTTTAGTGTTTGTGTCCGATTAGAAGTCTTTTCTTAATCAAACTCTTAATCCTTTACATGACAAAGGGTTTCCAGAATATCATATAAATCATCACTACATGAAAATTTCCCATCTCAAATTGGGTTTTTCTTCCATAAATCTCATCCGAATAACTCCTAAACTAATATGGATGATGCATCAACGAAATAAGCAAGATAAACACTTGCCTGGTATTTTTCAGAAATCTAGTTTGGTGTTGAATTTGGTGAGGTTGCGTTCCCCGTCTCGCGATCTACGCGTTGGCAGTGGCGGCGGTGCAAACGGGTGAGTTTTGAGCCTTGGAATGCCTTGAGAGCTCTCTCCTCTCCTCTCCAATGGCCATTCTAGTGTTTTGAGTTATCTAACCCTAGGAGATAACCTAAACATCTGATATAACCCCTTTAATTTTCGTGGGTTTAATTACCCAAAAATACAAAATGACTAAAATGCCCTCTCGGGGTACTAATTAGGCCTAAAAATGCCCCGAGACCCAAATCAAACTCCCGAGTATACTTTTCTAACTATCTCGACCCTTCCGGACGAGTTGGAGCACTCAAAACGACCATAGGAACAACTTATAAAATATTTACTTTTATTTATCAATATTTAGTCCCGACGCGACACGGGCGCGTCCCGACTCAAATTTCTAAAATTGTCATTTTATTCACTCGTGACATTTAATATGGCCACTATTATATATTACTTTGCTCATTAGTAATATTCAACAAATTTTCCCATAATTACTAACTCTCATCACGTTAATAATTATAACATAATTAATTTCTGAATTTTTATTAAATAATTAATTCACATTAATATTAATAAATCCCCAAATTAATATAGCATAAAAATACGGGGTATTACATACTTCCCCCCTAATAACGGAATTTCGTCCCGAAATTCGGAAAATAAGGTATACCTGGTAAGAACAAATCTGGATATCTCTCGCGCATATCGGCTTCGCGCTCCCAAGTGGATTCCTCCACGTTATGATGCTCCCACTGGACCCGTACAAGTGGAACTATCTCCGACCTCATTCTCCTCTCACTATAGTCTAGGATAGCCATCGGTCTCTCCTCGTAAGAGTTGTCAGGCTATAAGTCTATCTCATCTATCGCGATGTGAGTATGGGCCATATCATCCAGAAGATACCGTCTCAACGACGAGATGTGGAATACATCGTGAATGCGATGTAAATGCTCTGGTAGTCCCAATCTGTATGCTACCGGCCCAATCCTCTCGATAATGGGAAATGGTCCCACGTACCTCGGGGCCAATTTCCCTTTCTTCCCGAACCTCATCACTCCTTTCATAGGAGATACACGCAGTAACACTTGGTCCCCCACATTAAACTCCCGGAAGAACCGTTTCGCATCGGCGTAGCTCTTCTGCCTCTCCTGGGCTACTCGAATGCGACTCCTAATCATCTCAATCCTCGCGGAGGTTTCCTGAATTACCTCTGGTCCTAGCAACTTGTTATCCCCCACCTCGAGCCAACAAGTTGGATAACGACAAGGCCAACCATACAAAGCCTCAAATGGAGCCATACCAATCGTAAACTGATAAGAGTTATTGTAAGCAAACTCTACCAGTGGAAGATGTGGTTCCCAACCTCCTCCAAAATCAAGAACACACATGCGTAGCATATCCTCTAACATCTGATTAGTACGCTCTGTCTGTCTATCTGTCTGTGGGTAATAAGCTGAACTCAACTTCAACTCAGTACCCATAGCCTCCTGAAAGCTTTCCCAGAAACGTGACACGAAAATCTTATCTCTATCTGACACAATATTCAGGGGCACCCCGTGTAATCTGACAATCTCAGCAATGAACAACTGAGCATACTGACATGTGGTATAATCTGTCCGCACCGGCAGAAAATGAGCCACCTTGGTCAAACGGTCTGCAATCACCCAGATAGAGTCGTGGCCCCGCTGTGATGTAGGCAACCCTATAATAAAATCCATGGAAATACTCTCCCACTTTCACGCGGGTACTTCCAATGGCTGAAGCAATCCTGACGGTTTCTGATGGTCCACCTTCACCAGTTGGCAGGTAGAACACTTGGACACGAACTCAGCAATGTCCTTCTTCATCCCACTCCACCAGTATTGCCTCCTCATATCCTGGTACATCTTATCTCCTCCAGGATGTACCGCAAATCGGGACCCGTGAGATTAGGTCATCACTGCATGACTCAATTCTGCCCCTTCTGGAACCACTAACCTCCCATTAAACCTCAAACCCCCATCAGAACTAACAGAATAGGACTCAGCACCCTCGGCTAAAAGTCGTACAATCTGCTCCTGGCAAAACGGGTCTGTGGTTTGGGCCTGTATTACCCTCGTAACAATCACGGGTGTGACTGTCATAACAGATATGAAGGAACGGGCTACTGCGTCCTGGTGACCCAACTCCTTCCACTTCGCTTTCCAGACGTCCGCTACCTCATTTATCGGTCTTCGGCTTAACCCATCAGCAACTACGTTGGCTTTCCCCGGATGATACTGTATGTCGAACTGATAGTCCTTCACAAACTCTAACCATCTGAGCTGACGCATATTCAGCTCTCGTTGAGTGAACAGGTACTGCAGTGATTTGTGATTTGTGATCTGTGAACAAACGAAACTTCTCCCCCAATAAATAGTGTCTCCATATCCTCAATGCAAAGACGATCGCTGCTAACTCCAGGTCGTGGGTGGGGTAATTCTTCTCATGCGGCTTAAGCTTGCGGGAGGCAAAAGTTATAGCCTTCTCTTCCTGCTGAAGTACTCCCCCGAGTCCTCGTAAAGAGGCATCGGTGTAAACCAGGTACTCCACACCCGGCTTCGGTAAAGCAAGGACTGGTGCCGAAGTAAGCTTATCTTTCAACTCGTCGAAAGCCAATTGACAAGCATCATCCCAAACATATGGTACCCCTTTGCGAATCAGGTTTGTCAACGGATCCGCTATTTTGGAGAATCCCCGAATGAATCTCCTGTAGTATTCGACTAACCCCAAGAAACTACGCACTTCCGTCAGTGTCGTGGGCTGTCCCCACTCCCTCACCGCTGATACTTTACTCGGGTCAACTGCTATCCCCTGCTCAGAAACAACATGTCCCAAGAATTGTACTTCTCGCAACCAGAATCCATACTTCTCATACTTAGAATACAACTGATGCTCTCGTAAAGTCTGAAGAACCTGCCTCAAGTGCTCGGCATGCTCCTCCTCGGAGTGTGAATATATCAAAATGTCATCTATGAAGACGATGACAAACTGATCCAAGAACTCTCTGAATACTCGGTTCATTAAGTCCATGAATACGGCTGGAGCATTTGTGAGACCAAATGGCATTACTCTGAACTCGTAAGACCCATATCTCGTCAAGAAGGCAGTCTTTGAAACATCCTGCTCTCTAATACGTAGCTGATGGTACCCCGACCTCAGATTTATCTTCGAAAAGAATGTTGCTCCCCTCAGCTGGTCGAACAGATCATCGATTCGAGGCAACGGATACTTATTCCGTATCGTGACCTTGTTCAACTCCCGGTAGTCCACACATAACCTCAGTGAACCATCTCTCTTCTTCACAAATAAGACTGGAGCGCCCCAAGGTGAGGTACTTCTGTGAATGAAGCCCTGACCTAACAGCTGCTCTATCTGATCTCGTAACTCTCGCATCTCCGCCAGAGCCATACTGTATGGAGCGCGTGCTATAGGTCTCGTATCTGGCAATAAATCTATGACAAAGTCTATATATCGACTGGGGGGTAGGCCTGGTATCTCCTGGAATACATCGGAATACTCACGAATGACTAGGATCGAGTCTAAAGGAATCACAACCTCCTTAGAGGCATCCTCCTCTATATAATACAATTGAGCGGTCGAACCTCCCTCTGGGCAAGGCATCGCCACTACAAACATCTATTGCCCCGGAATGGAAAAAATAATGCTCCCACCAAAGCAATCAATCATGGATCTATAAGCCGCGAGCCAATCCATACCGATAATAACATCATGCTCATGCATATCTAAGACTAACATGTATGTAGGTAATACCAAACTACCAATCTCTACCCCCACTCCCCGGCATATAAAGAAGATAAGCGACCCACTCCCCAGTGGTGAGTCTACATACGTCACTGTGCTCTCTGCTATGGCTAACAACCCTAAGGCCTTCGCAAAATGCGTAGCTATAAAACAATGCGTCGCCCTAGTATAAAACAAAACTCGACCCATAGTACCATGGATAGGAAACATACCCTCAATCGCGGGTGGTGCTTGTGGAGCTGCTGCCTGGTGGACGTTATAGACACGTCCGTACTGTAACTGCCCCTGTTGCACTGGAGCTGCTGGAATGGCTGGTAGGGCTGGTACCTGGGCTGGAGCTGGGAGGGCAGGTGGAAAAAGTGGTCTCTGTGGCTCATTACGGGCACCCTGCTGCTGTGGGGCCCTATTACCCTCTGGGCAATCCTGGCGTTTATGACCATGCTTGCCGCATACAAAACACCAGCCTCTGAAGTTACCTCCCCTCTGACCCTACTGACCACGGCCCTGCTGGCCGTTACCTCCCCGCCACTGGCCCTGTTGGCCCTGATTAGCACGCTGTTGGCCCTGTTGGCCCTGTTGATTAGGCTGGCCCTGCCTATAACCCCCAAATCCCCGCCTGGAATCACCTGAATGGAATCGCTTAGCAGGGTCCCCCTGATGGGAACTCTGCTCGTGCTGACGAGTCTGTCTATGAGATGGGGCCCCACTAGCACTACTACCCCCGGTCCTGCCCTGCTGGCTGGACTCTCCTGCTCTCTTGCTTCCTTGCAGATGGAAGCGGTGATCCTGGCAATGTAGTAACGCAGCATTGAGTACATCAGTGAAAGTACTCAGAGATAGATTCCCTATAAGATGCTGACGGATCCTCCAAGCTAACCCATCCATAAACAACATTATCTTCTTACTATCAGTAGGTGCCTCATCTGGCACTATGGTGAGAAGTATCGTGAACTCCTCCTCATACTCAGCAACGGTAGAGTTCTCCTGTTTCAAATTCAGTAATTTCCTCCTCATCTCAGTCTGCACGGTGGGTGGAAAGTACTTGCGGTCAAACCGCACCCAGAACGACTGAATAGGGATCGTGTCCCTCTCCTCCGAGGTGGTAGTGGACTCCCACCACTGCAAAGCGGCCCCCACCAGCTTAAAGGAAGCCAATAACTTTCTTTGCACGTCGGTGCACTCATACATACGAAGATGCCGCTGGATGTCTTTCTTCCATTGGCTGACTGTGACGATATCCGAGCTACCAGAGAACTCAGGGGGATGCGCCTTCTCAAAAGCATCCCTAACCCTCTCCCATGCAGATGGAAGTTGTGCTGGTACTGGCGCCACTGCCTGAATCTGGGGTGGAGCCTGCTGAACCACCGCTAGCGTGGTATTCACCGTCGGAGCAACAATGGCGGCTACTTCATTAGCATTCATAGTGCCTTGTGCCGGAGCTGTTGGATGCTCGGCTTGGGCACGCCTATCCTTCGGAGCACGTCTCGGAGGCATTTGAAACGTGAAGTAGTTTATTAATTTACAGTCATTATCAAATCTCAAATAGCTGAAGACGTAAGGTAAAATCAGAAATACAACAATCCTAAAAATAGGGCTCTATAGCAAAAACGTTAAGCTGAAAGCGAAAATAAGCCGTACAGATTTCTATGGACACTAGAACCTGATGCTCTGATACCACCTGTGACACCCCGCCTAATTAAATACCGGCGATCACTCCTTTATTAAATTAAAATCAAGGTGAACAGTTGGTTCATTCTTAGCATCACTGTCGTAAAAATAACTTTTCCAAATTTAACACCCTATTTAATTAAGCTAAGTGTCAAAACCATTTTTTAACATTACTTTCCAAATTTTATTTTGAAAATAAAGATTTAATTATCTACAACAATTCAATATTTAAAGAATCACACCACAATAATCCTGGAACATATAATCCAATTAATTTAAACATTCAACAACTAAACCCCAGCATTTAAAACTTAAAGTAAAACATACATGCTGAATAAATCCTAAAGTAACAGTACTAGAAATAGCTGAAATAAAAATGTCCCAATAAAACAGATAAATAGTGGAAAGGGCGACACATGCCCAATAAGGAGAATGATAGAAGTGGAATCAAGTAAATGAAATCATCTAAGCAAGTGGCCTGCAACTCCCACCTAAGCTGCAGCACGTTCCTTCCAAGGGATCCTAAACAAGACGCCCCTGTGGCTGGGCACCTGTAATATATACATATATATACAAGAGAGAAAGAGGAATAGAAACGGGTCAAAGCCCGATAGTGTATATGATTTAAAAATCCGTTTAGCAAGTATTTAAATTGATACAGGCCAATGCAACAACATATTAGTGCGACACTCTCTTGAGAAATTCTCGCCTCTCTTCTAATGTGCACTCCTATCGCACTAACCTTCCCAATGGTTTATCTCATCATATATCACACTATCCTTCCCCAAGGATTTAACTTATCTTAGGTGACTCTCAAAATTTAAGATTTAACAACATCTTGGTTTAAAAAGGATAATTTCATTTAGTACAAAACGCTCATTTTAACTTTATTGATTCATAAAGTTTTTCAATATCCAATTATACTTTTCAAAAGAAGTATTTTCAATTTGAGTCATTATACATGTCTTACTTACCATAACACAGTAGGCAGTTTCCCATATTTCAGAAGTTCATATATATATTAAATAGTCGTATAATATATATATTCTAACAGCACCCCACATAAAATTTTATGGTGCGGGCATACTCTGTTATCCAATCCCCGTATCAATCGTACTAAAGGGAATACAAGTTCGGAATCACTCTCGAATTGTATAAATACATACACAAACAATATTGAGGCGAAGCATAGTTTCCAAGTCCAAGAGGTCAGTACATACCCTCACGTCTCTTAGGACCGTGACTACCGATTCGATAGCATGTACCTAGGATTTCTATCTTCTAGGGTACGAGTCAATATCCCCCACAAGGCACACGAGATAAGATCGTCCCAGCGCGGAAACCTCAGGGATAGCAAGTAGAGCGGGCATGATTTTCACAAGTATATAATATATGCATACACAATCATATAAATATACCACTTTTATTATATCAATTTAGGTTTATCCAATAACCCACATTCACAACATTTATCCTTATTTTTCCATTATTATTTATCAAGTATAATGGTTCGTTTCTAACTTTAATTCGAAGGATTTTTTTTTCCCAACTTACTACATAACCCTCATGGACTCTATTCTTCCAAATGTACAATTCAGTAGATATTCATTTATGTTCCAACGTAACTCTCTCTTACGCGTCTCACCCCTTTAATATATACTTACATTATCCCTTATGCAAAATATCCCAAAAATATAGATTTCGCCTTACATTAAAGGATTTTGAATTTTATTTTCAAAGATGAGAATTTTATTTCGAAATCGGAATTAAAATGGAGTTTTAATTGAATTTTTATTATCTCTAAGAGTCCTCAAAACATAAAACTGTCTAGCAAAAAAAATATTAAAAAATATTGAACGGTCCGATCGAGCTGAATTTTTTTCTGTAGCTTCCTCTCGTCTTCAGTTAAATCTCTGTAAAATGTCATCCAATTCCAACAGTCCGATCGTCCGGAATAATTTTTTTTTTTAGTGTTTGTATCTGATTAGAAGTCTTTTCTTAATCAAACTCTTAATCCTTTACATGACAAAGGGGTTCCAGAATATCATATAAATCATCACTACATGAAAATTTTCCATCTCAAATTGGGTTTTTCTTCCATAAATCTCATCCTAATAACTCCTAAACTAATATGTATGATGCATCAACGAAATAAGCAAGATAAAAACTTGCCTGGGATTTTTCAGAAATCTGGTTTGGTGTTGAATTTGGTGTGGTTGCGTTCCTCGTCTCGCGATCTACGCGTTGGCGGTGGCGGCGGTGCAAACGGGTGAGTTTTGAGCCTTGGAATGCCTTGAGAGCTCTCTCATCTCCTCTCCAATGGCCGTTCTAGTGTTTTGAGTTATCTAACCCTAGGAGATAACCTAAACATCTGATATAACCCCTTTAATTTTCGTGGGTTTAATTACCCAAAAATACAAAATGACTAAAATGCCCTCCCGGGGTACTAATTAGGCCTAAAAATGTCTCGAGACCCAAATCAAACTCCCGGGTATACTTTTCTGACTATCTCGACCCTTCCGGACGCGTTGGCGCACTAAAAATGACCATACGAACAACTTATAAAATATTTACTTTTATTAATCAATATTTAGTCCCGACGCGACACGGGCGCGTCCCGACTCAAATTTCTAAAATTTTCATTTTATTGACTCGTGACATTTAATATGGCCACTATTATATATTACTTTGCTCATTAGTAATATTCAATAAATTTTTCGATAATTACTAACTCTCATCACGTTAATAATTATAACATAAGTAATTTCCGGATTTTTATTAAATAATTAATTCACATTAATATTAATAAATCCCCAAATTAATATAGCATAAAAATACGGGGTATTACAGTTCCTTGTTTGGATTTCGCTTCGCGACACACCCCACGCACGGACGTAGCGCAGTGTTGGGAATGGGGAGAAGTTTAGCCCTTAGTACTCGGGTTAATTCAAATTTTTAGAGATTGGGTGTCATCGTTTAGTTAGGCATGGTAGCTTAACTAAGTTGTCAAAGGTATGCAATAGGTGTACACTATTAGAAGAGGGGTGAGGGGTATCTTACGAAAGTGAGTTACTAGTTTAAATATGAGATAAAACATATTTTAAAATAAGGCATTTATGCACTTGCAAAATATTTTCAAAACTCGGGCTCTGACCCGTTTCTCTATTTTTATCTCTTGCTCTATATATATTAGGTGTCCAGACACACGGACGCCTGGATGGTGATTCCTTCGAGTCAGATGCTTGCTGCAGCAGCTGTGGATGCATGCAGATTTCTTTTTAGATGCTTCTATTCTTTTGATCTAGTTAGGATGCATTGTAGTATCACTCGGGCCGAAAGACCAATTGTATTTATTTATTCTTTATCGCCTTTTAGTGCAGCATTCATTATGGTTGTATTATGTTAAACCGAGTGTTCGATTATTTTATTTCATTTTAGTTTTATGTATATAAACTGTGTGAATGTTTTATTTGAATGGTTTGATTAAAAAGATTAGTTGAAAAAAATTTTGACTCCAACCTGATAGGTTATTAGTAATTAAATTGTTTTTCGACAGTGATGCTAAGAATGAAGCATATGAGACTCCTGTTTTAATTTGGTACATTTTTTATCGGCTGGTATTTTATTAGGCGGGGTGTTACAACTGCCTGGGCAACGATGTTAGCCACCTTCGCTACATTAATCGTTCTTTGTGGTGGTGGGGGTTCTACATTATCTTCTACCACTCGATTTCTCTTTGCTGGGTGACCTCTTCTAGGAGGCATCCGAGACAAAGAAACAACTAGATCAGAATACAATATAAAACAATTTATCTTTGTAGAAGATCGCAAGCGTGCACAAACAAAACAGTCCTAATAATAGGGCTCTATATCAAATAACGCTACAGTAGAACGTGATAAGTCCGCATAGATCCTAAAGGATCTAGAACCTGATGCTCTAATACCATCTGTGACACCCCGCTTATTAAAATAAGAGGTGGTCAACCCGATACTTCAATAAATACAGGAATCATAGATGGTCCATTATTAGCATCACTGTCGTGAAAATAATAATACGGGATAACCACCAATTATTTTAGAAAACGGATGCCAAATAAATTGGAAAATTTAATAAAAACCATTTCGACAATCCAAATTAAAAGAAGGTGGATAAATAAAGACAGATAATAGTTTAACAAACATTCACAATATAATAACCGAATTAGCTGTCGATTAACAGACCAATACAAACGGTTACACCGAGTATTACAAATAAATATCAGAGTATATAAGCAAGTACAAAAATTAGGCAACAGGCCCGAATTGTTCAGATTGATCATAATTAGAGTGTACAAAAGATTGATGTTCGTGATGATTCAATTTATCCATGTTACATGTTCCAACATCATTTTAATTTATCAATAATGATTCAATTGGAATATAAGCCATACCCGTCGCTTAAAGCACAACGACACAATAAAACATTATATGATGCTATTTGCATTCACTCAACAGTAAATATGCAAAACTCAGTAAATATTATCTCTTAAATCACTTAAATAATATTTACTCCAACTTCCATTATTTTATATAACTAACCCACGCGACAAATTAACATAAAAATAATTACTCAAAAATAAGGGGTATTACAAGTAACTTGTATTTATTGTATCCAAGTTGACCTATTGAGAGAGTTAGCTTTAATGGGGGTGAAATTAAATTTAAATGAGTCATGTGGAATGGTAGCATATTTAAATGTTAAACCAATGTTGATAGACTGGATACGACAATCGCAAGCAGGAGATACATAATTGGAGAAAGTTAGAAACAATATGAAAAAGGATTAAGCAAATGAATTTTCTATTCTTGATGATGATATTGTTATGTATGATAATAATTTGTGTGTACCTAATGTGCCTGATTTAAGGAGAATAATTTTAGAGGAGGCCTATTATTCTTTATATGCTATGAATCTAGGATGTACGAAACTGTATAGAGATTTGACACAATATTATTGGTGGCCGGGAATGAAACACGACATTGCAAAACAGTAATTTCAAAACGGTAATTTTGAAGGCAAAATGGGGAATTTCAAAAAATTTATAATAATCTCTTGAGCTAATTTGTGAAAAAAGTTGTCTGATGAAAATTTTTCAGGAAATGATGGAATTCGGTGCAAATTGACGATCAACTGGAGAAAAACCCGAAAAAGCTATTGTTTGCGGTCGTTCGAAAATAGTTGTTTTCACACTTTAAAAAAATCAAAAAAAAATTATTCTCTGAATTGGAATTTTTTTGAAAAACGTGTTTAGCAAGCAAAACTAAGAGTTCCCGGGTGGCGAGAAATCAGATACTTTAATCCGATCCAAAACCAAAAGTGGTGGAGTGTTCGGTTTCAACATTATTATTTATGTGATTATAAAATACTTTTTGGCCAATCAAAGAAAGACTCACTTCAACACAATTCTCTCCCATATATCATTATAAATAGAGGGCAAGGTAGGAGATCTTAAAGGAGTTCGGTAGATGATTTTTTAGCACCAAAATTCTGTCCAAATATAATATGAGTGTTTGTGAGATTATTGTTTACAACTTTGTGGAGAGGATTGTCCGTGGTAGTAATAGCGATTTGAATCAAAGTTTTGTAAGTTGATTATTGAAATGAGAATTCTATCTTCATTTTTCAGTCCCTTATTATTAATTATGCTAGAATAGATTTAATTGCTAGGATTAGGTGAAGTTTACCATGTTTTGTTAGTGTGTGCTTAATTATTTTAAATTACCTACTTATTTTTAAAATGTTTTAAAAATTTGTCATTCGATAAAATAGTCACGAGAGCGATATTTTAAACATTTTGGAAATTAATTATTTTATTTATATTCTTTGATTTTATATACTTGGGTTTGATGGATGATGCACGTGTTAAATTATTTGATAGCCCGTGCTTATGTTTAACATAAAAAGCTTAGAAGTGGCAATTTTATTCATATCCTATATTTATATGTGCTTACATTTGATGGGTTATGCTTATGTTAAGTCATTTGATAGTTCATGATTATGTTTGATATTTAATGCTTAGGAACGATACTTTTAATGGAATATAATTTTCTTCCATCTAAAATGAGATATATAATATATGATTTGAACTTCAATGTTTTCATCTTTCGAAATTTACGCGACAAGAGTCGGTGCAATTTTGAGTTATAAAAGGAAATTTCGAGTTAGACTAATTGGTCATAATCTATAAAAAATGGTCCTTATAATCTCTCCATATTAGTTACATACTTTGTGTTTAGTTTTATTATTTGTTCTTACTTTATTTATTTTCTTCATCTTATCTCTACTCCCATCTTTATTTAGTTAAAAAGTCTATAACTTATGCGAATTGATCAAATCCTTGTTGGTTCGACCTGTACTTGCATTAGCTATACTATAATTGCCCGTGTAGTACCAAAAGTTTTATAAATTTAATACCCCAATGATGTGACTAGTTATATTCATATTCAGCCTTTTTAAGACTCGAAATAGTAGCAACCATTTTATAAAAGATAAATTCTTCAAAATTAGTGCCATCTAAATATAAGGTGCTAATAATTCTACTCACTATGTTGTCAAATAAAGAAGACACTATTTTAATGTGAGGTTGTTATATAAGTAAAAGCCAATGAGAGAAAAATAAATTGATATCAATAAAATGTGAGGGTGGTGAAATATAAGTGTAATACCCCATATTTTTAATATATTAATAAATTAAGAATGATTTAGTTAATTATAAGACAACATATATTAATTATATATTTAAAATGGACAAATTGGAAATTTATTTTTGCAAAAATAAGTTAAAAAGAGTTAACTTGGAATTTTAACGTTCAGTTGATAAATTGACCAAGATTATGGGTTAAAAGTTTGATTATATAAAAGTGTGGGGCTAATTTCTAATTATGAGAAAAGCTAAAAATGACTTTAGAATCTTGGGTAATTTCTAAAAAGTCTTAGGGTCGTTTGGGTATTTGTACATTGCTTGGGATTAACTTCCGCGATCGCGGGATCTGTAGCTGCGCCCGTGATCACTTCCAAGTTGGGCTGCGGGGTATGCTAGGCTTACTTGTGGGCGTTTGGTTTCTTTTACTGATTTAAGCCTCAATTCATATTTGCTCTTCATTTTGAATTGCCTCTTTCACAAGAAAACCCTAAAACTCCAAATTTCCCTCTTAAGCAACCTCTTTACCCTAAATTAAACCCAAGAGATATTTAGAGTTTCAATCAAGCTTTCAAAGGGATTTTGAAGGAGAAATCAAATCAAGAATTTCAAATCAAGTTTTTAAGGAAGGCTTTTAAGTGGATTAAAAAAAACTTTTAAAGAACTTTTCTATGTATTGAAGTTAAGTTTTTACTCTTCTCCTTTTATATATGCTTATGATAAATTTCACATAAACCAAATATGCACGGGTAAAATGAATAATAAACGTATAGGATTTTTAGAGTTCTTAGTGTATGAAAATGACTAGGTGAAGTTGAATATCCTCTCAAGTTCTATATTGAAATTTGGCCATCTTCTACGTTAGAAATTATATATGGAACCCTTATTAATAGAATTGATATTCCCGAGTTATGACATTTGGTTATATATGTTTAAGAATTGGAACATGTTTATAACATAATTCAAGAATTAAAAAGTGAATGATAGGTAGAGTTGTACCTTTAGCTCGTTGAGTAGTCCTAAAGACTTGATATATGAAATTTTAATTATAGAAATGTATAAATTGATGGTTATTGTCCAAGAGAAGAATATGTGTTTGTCCCATATTATACTCTTTAAAAGATAATTGAGTCTTATTCTTATATGTGTTCTTGGAATTGAATGCACTAATTATATGATATTATCTTGAGACCTTATTTTCTAAACGAAATTTATTCTAGTAGTTGATTAAAAGGAGTACGAGATAAATTTATGTTGGATTATTATGTCGATGGTTGTGGTGGTTTGCGTTGGCCGTGTAATGGTTAGTTGTGGTGGTTGGATATTTAATTACTCATTCATTTAATTTAATTATTCGTAATAATTCCTTAATTAATTAATTAATCATCTTAACAAGTACCTTATCAAAATAAAAGTGTATCGAGGGTTCCTTATTTGGATTTCACTTCGGTGAGACGTCCCACACACGATATTTAGAAATGGGTAGGAGTAATAACAGAAGAACCTTTAGTAAAACCAATATACCTTTACTTCAAAATTCCAATTTACGAGTAGTTCAATGTAGAATTATTATCCCTTTAGCTCCTAGTGTTATGGATTCAAACTTATCTAAGTGTTTTATTTGAAAACAATCCGAAGACTGGGGTAATGGGGTAATGATGATCTAATAATGAGTGATGAAATATGATTGTAATTAAGATTGTCAATGATAAATGAACATATAAAATGTGGATAGTTGGTTGAGTGCTAAAAGCAATACCCTTATGTTAGCATACTTGACGAGTATGATTTGATATATTGTTATTGCATCACACTGTGTTGTGGATTTTTGGCGCTGTGTAAGGGTGGTAAACGGACGGATATGAATCGGATACCATGTTTTCCATATCCGTATCCGCTATCTGAATGTACTATCCATATTCGTATCCGTATCCACCCGGATAGTTAAAAAAACTATTCATATCCGTATCCTCTCGGATACCTCGGATTCGGATAATATCCGTATCCGTTTACATTATTTAGCCATCGCAAAAAATAACAATTAAAATATCCAATCCAATGAAACCCAATACAATCCAAATAAATATATAACAAAATTACTGCCTTCTAATATCAACAATTATGGATTTCATAATAATAGTATCCTTCCATAATGATAATATGGCTTAAGGTCATCCATACTTTACAACCATATAAGTTTAAAGCCATCCAAAAAAAATAACAGTCGCATTCCATGACAGTAGAAATAAATATGCACCTTTTAGATTAATCAAATTTATTGAGAATGATAACTTCATGGACCTTTTGTCTTCAAAACATACTGATATTTTTATTTTAATAAGTATACATTTGTATTTTGTATATAATATACATGTTGTTAACTTCAGTTCTCATCACAATCAAAACCATGTCTTTACTTTTCTATTTCTCTCTTACATTCTATTATGTTTCTCTCTTATATTCTTTTATGTTTATCTCTTACATTTATTTATAATTAAGAAAACTAACAAACAACCACATGAGAGTTTCTTTTCTCTTATTTTGTACGAAAGAGAAATGAAACGAAGTTAGTTTTTTTTTTTAGTGAAGTATATGTTCTTTAGTCGGTGTATGTTGTGTGTGATAGGGTGTATTGTAATTTTAGTGTAACTCTATGATAATATACTCAATAAAATAATAATACATGACATTTTATAATATACCCAATAAAATAATAACTTTTGGGTGTTTTTGTTTGGAGTGGAGTATGTGTTTATTATGTTTTGGGGAATAAACGATTAAGTTTTTTTTAATATTTATTTACTAGTAATACTAATACTAATATTATTAGCAATATTTTAAACATACGTTTGACGGATACGGATATCCGGTAAAACGGATATCCGATAAAATGGATATTCCGCATCGGATACGGATTATCCATGTCGGATACTAGTACTATCCATATCCGTATCCGTTTTCTCGGATATTTTTATAGAGTATCCATATTCGTATCCATTTCCATATTTTCGGATAAATATCCGCAAATTCGGATTCAGATATCGGACGAATGCGGATTTTCGAATATCCGTTTACAGCCTTAGCGCTGTGTAACGATGTATCTATGGATTTTTTTAGCACTGTGAAGTAGGAGATCACTAATTGTGTGACAATTTTATATGGGCGTACCACATGTTCTTGAGATGGCCGGAAGAAAGGGCACATGTCAGTTATGCGAGGCTACGTGGTATACGTTGGCTATTATAATTGATAATAAACAATGAGTTTAACACACACACAATAACACACACACACACACACACACATATATATATATAACTATTTTTAGTTGCATAACTTAGCAACTTGCTAGGGTTTTGATCTATCTTTATTCGTGGTGACTTACAGTTTCTAGAGCTAGTCCTCACGCTTAGTCTTCCTCCTTCCCGCTAGCACACATTTTCTCTCTCTCTCTCTCTCTCTCACGGATTTCAGTGTGCGAGACCGATGTAGGTCTTTATTTTAATAGACTATTATTTTACTTTTCGTGGAGTAAGTTGTATTTAGAATTTCAGTGGGCATGTATTATGGAGAGAAAAAATTGGCATGTGTGATTAGAGACTTAGTATTTGGCTTGTATATTTGAGGGTTGTGATAAGCTGTAGACATTTTTCTTTTACTCTATGATGGTTTTTCTACCTCTTATTAAGATTTATTTTAGAGGATTTACATATCGCATCCATATATTTGTCTCATAATTTCATTTATTCCTTTCATACTGAGAATGATATTTAGAATTCTTACAACCTATATGTTTTAATAATTATAATTGATCAACCTGAGTGTTGTATGTAAAAATTATGTTCCTACGTGTACCAATGAAGAAGGCACACCTGTCATCTAACGTGGCCGACCAACCTACTTGATCGACTTCAGAAACATTTAGTCGGCTATAAGGTCGACCAACTCTAGAAGGCCAACCAACTGGAATATCAATTGGTATTCGGATGGAATATCAACCAGTTATGAAGTCGTAGAGTTTTACTTATTGTATACACGTGTAAATGCCTGACAAATATAAAGTCGTTCCATCTTTAGGGTTTTAGGCCCCTATAAATACAAGTCCATCCCTCAACTCAAAGGATAACCCATATTAACTCAAATCATATATACACTTATCATGTTAAGCTATTGTAAACCTGACTAAATAATAACTACAGTGGACGTAGGCTATTTTAGAATTGAATCACTCTAAATTCTTTATCTTTTATGTGTGTCGTTTGAATTATTTCCTTAATTCTTATATGTTATTATAAAATTGGAATCAATCCATTTTTAGACATCAACAGATTGGTGCCATCTATGTGAACATTTGACAATCATCGTTCTCTACCGAACCTATTCATTTCGTCTTCTTGAAGGATAGCAGGAGATTAATGAAATTTCAAAAAGCAGTAATGTTGTTGGTGGCAATGCTCCATCTAGAAACGTAACTCTAAATGGATTCTGATCAATCTTGCCAAGGGGTAAGAAACGATGCAAGAAACTATAACGAAATTTGCTCAATCCTTATAAGCCAGGCATGCTCTCTATCATGGCCTCCTACTAATCCGTCTTATATAGTGGAAATGCCACCTCCTCCTCATATGAATAACCAAAATAGTTTTCCACGTCTTCACGTGATAGGTCCTATCGCCCAAGGGCTCATTCATCAATTAGATCAATGGATTACTATGATGGTTTCTCTCTCACTCCTGAATACCAAGTGCTTTGGAAAGGTTAAGCAGGGCTTCAGTCTTTAATCTTTTGGGTCCACGAGTAAATAGAGGATATCATCGAGAACCATCTCGATCAAGAGAACACCATATCGAATATCATGAAAGATCAGTTAGATCTAGAACAAGTGCTCAAGGATCTATGCGTGCCGAGCAAACTTTTCAAGAAGAGAGCACAACATAAACATATGGAAGAGATGGTTGAGCTGCTTTTAATAGGTCTAAACCTGAAAATCCTTTATGGAAAGGGTCGATTCAATGATTGGAAGATCGATTGGGGGAGATGGACAAAGCAAAGAATCTATTGCGGTGTAATTTTGTTAAAAGGTCTCCTTTCATCCAAGCGATTGTTGACTTTCCTACCTGTCCAAGTTTAAGACGCCAATGGTTACCCCTAAATATAATGGTAAGACTGACCTAGTTTTGCACATTGAGCAATATTAGGCTGCAACTGATATATATTTTGTTCTTGATTAAATGAGATGTAGAGCTTTTTCAAGAACTATCACCGGTTCAACCCAGATATGGTACAACAACATGCCCCAAGGATAAATCTCTACCTTTAATCAACTTGTCGAGCTGTTCATCAGCAATTTCTACTTTGGGGCCAAGCCCATTAAGAGAGTAGCTCATCTTCTAAGTGTTCGGTAGCGAGCAAACGAGACTATTAGGTAATACATCACTCGTTTCAACAACGAGAAACTAGAAGTGGTTGATTATGAGGAAAAATAACCATCATGGCCTTGATTAGTGGGCTACTTATAGAAAAATTATATTATGTATTGGCAAAAAATTTCCCTAAAACCACGACAGAGCTCGTGGCGAAGGCTGGGAAAACTATGAATGCCGAGGAAGGGATGGCTGCAAAGTAAACCCCAATGACTAAGGGTGCAAAAAATAAATAACAAAAATAAAAGAATGAGGATAAACCCATAAAATATGAAGCTTATACTCCATTAACGGCTAGTATCAATCATACCCTAAAAGAAATTAGGCACAATAAAGATTTGAAATGGCCTGGGAAGCTAAGGGAATCTCCCAACAGGCTAGACAAATCCAAATATTATGAATTGCACAAGGATCATAGGCACACGATCGATAATTGCATCGCTTTGAATAATGAGATTGAATCCCTCATTCACCGAGGAAAGTTGAACAAGTTTATTGATCGACATGAAAGTCGAGAGACGAGTGGAAGGTTGAATTCCCCCTGTAAGCCTAGAGATAATAAGAAGCCGAGTCGCGAGGATGATTATGAAAATGATCCAAACCTGTCGAAGAAGCCCAAATAACCAGAATTGAGGTAGCTACGATAAGTTTCAGTTTTTTTGATTGTCATGTCATCGCAGGTGGAGATACTAGAGGAGGAGATCAGGTTATCGAGAGAAAAGCGTACTTTAACGAAGCACAAGCACGCTCTTACATACAATGCATCAATTTGAACGATGGTGATGATTGACCCAGGAAAGTAAACTATATCCCCATGACGACCCATTGGTCATCAAATTTAGAATTCAGGAAGCCATAATTGCCAGAGTTTTAATAGATAATGGAAGGTTTGTGGATATCATGTTCTATAACTGTTTCCAAAGTCTAGGATTTAAGCCTAGTCAACTAGAACCGTACCATCGACCCTTGATTGGTTTCTCGAGGGAAAACATTTACCCCCTAAGAACTATAAAACTGGAGGTGTTATTCGACACTCAGCTAGTCAGTCGAACAGAGAAGACACGGTTCTTCATTCTCGCTAAGAATGTCTAGTCAGCCGATAATGTGATTGACATAGTAGGTTTGAAGAAATTTAAAGTTGTGCCATCCAATGTCCACTAATGTCTGAAGTTCCTTACTCACTTCGGAGTCGGTATAGTAAATGGTGATTAAAAAATGGCCAGGGACTGTTATTATACTTCAGTCGAGCAAGAAACTTGGTTGATTTGAAGAAAAAGACCACCACCTATCAAGTTGACCCCCTGGAGCCTGATGAAGAAACATAAGTTGACACTTTCAATCCAAAAGATGAAACAGAGTTGATCAAATGGCAGATAATAAAAACTACTGAAAGTATAATCCTCGATGAGGAAAAGCAAGCAATAACCACTCAAATCAGCTCCACGCTATCAACATCCCTCAAATAGGAATTAGTTGCATTCCTTAGGGAACAAAAAAACGTATTTGCATGGAGTCATGAAGATATGCCTGGGATTAACCTCAACTTCCTCTGCCATGAGCTCAATATTAACAAAGATGCCAAGTCGATCAAGTAAAAATGCAAGGTGTTTAGTCCAGAAAAGAACATGGCCATCCAAGAGGAGGTAGAAAAACTGCAAAGAGCCTAGTTCATCGAGGATGTCAAATACCCAGACTGGTTGACAAATGTTAAAATGGTTAAAAAGAAAGATAATAAATGGCATCACCAAACGAGGTACCTACTGCTACAACGTGATGCCTTTTGAGCTTAAAAATACTGGAGCAATGTACCAAAGATTGGTAAGTAAAGTGCTAGAAGAACATATTAGGAAGAACATGGGGGTATATATAGATGATATGCTAACCAAAAGCAAAAAAACATCAGATCACATCTAAGACCTCAGTCAAACGTTTAACCAACTGGAAAACATCAAACGAAATTGAACTCGACCAAGTGCATGTTTAGTGTGCAAAAAGGATGTTCCTCTTATTTGTAGTAAATCAGAGAGGAATATAAGATAATCCTGCTAAAATCAAAGTTCTGATTGAGATGCAATCACCAACCAGTAAAAAAAATGTTAAAAAACTTACTTGTAGAGTAGCTGGCCTCAACCGGTTTGTTTCTCGGGCAACAGATAGGTGTTTGCTATTCTTTAATGTGCTTAAAAAGACCTTTGAATGGAATGATAAGTGTGAAGAATCATTTCAAGAGCTCAAGAGGTATTTGGGATCTCCGCTATTATTGTCCCGACCAATTTTGGGAGAAAAGTTATATTTTTATTTAGTTGTTTCTGAATCTGTAGTTAGCTCGGGCTTAGTCCGACTAGAGGATGGAGTCTAAAAACTAGTCTACTACACCAACAAAGCATTCAGATGTGTAGAGGCCTGATATCCGCGTCTGGAAAAATTGGCATTAGCTCTCATTGAAGCCTCAAGATGAATGAAGCCTTACTTTTAAGTGCATACCATAGTTGTGTACTGTGACTTACCTCTTCGACAAGCATTTCGCAAGCCTAAAAATTCAGGCAAGTTAATGTATTAGGAAGTAGAGCTAGGAGAATACGATATCATCTATGAGCCAAGATCATCATTAAAATGGCAAGCTATAGCAGATTTTATTGTAGAATTTACATATTGAGAGGTTATTGACAAATCGAACTTGCCTGCCGAGCAGACTTCTCCGAAAGAAAGCTCAGCTCCAAAGAAAGCCAAAGTCATAGTCAATCAACCAGAATCATCAATGGTTCAGAAGATGGCTCAGAAGTACGCCGAAGAAAGCAAGAAAATATTCCGTCAAGGAATTTTATCTATAGAAAGCTTTAACAGTCAACTTCCATTATGGAACCTATATGTGGATGGATCTTCATGTGCAATCGGCAGTCGAGTTGGTATTATACTTAACACTCATGACAATATCGAAGTGGAATATTCCCTTAGGTATTATACTTAACACGCAAGCTTTGAATAATGAAACCGAGTACGAGGTGTTAATCGTCGACCTTGAATTAGCGTTGTCATTAGGTGCCAAACAAGGAATGATACACAGTGATTCTTAGTTAATTATCAACCAAGTGCTTCATATATATGGACTCAAAGGGGATTTATTAGTAAGATACTTAGCTACAGCCATGGAGGTGATCTCAAACTTCCAACATTCCAGATAGTTGCAATACCAAGGATAAAGAATGCTAGAGCAGACACACTTGCTCGGCTGGCCTCGATGACCAGGATGCAACTCAGGAGGAACATTCCAGTGGAGATATTAGCAGTCAGGAGCACAAATGAAGATCTTATGATAAATTCAATTATAATATATTTAGGACGATTATGGATGGACCCAATTAGACCTTACATTGGAAAAAGGACCCTACCAACTGATCCAAAAGATAAAAAAAACTCAGGTACAAAACAACCAGGTATGTGTTGGAAAAGGTAATCCTATATAAAAGGGGATACACTGTCTCCTTACTACAATACGTCCATCCATTGGAGAAGTACATAAAGGTTCATGTGGGGCTTATTCAGCTGGTTAGTCGTTAGCCCAATAAATTATCACACTGGAGTATCATTGGCCCACTATGAAGGTAGACTGTAAGACCTTCACCAGAAAGTGTGACATATGTAAGAGGTTTACAGCAATCCACGGGGCATCGAGGGGTTATTTGACACTAATAACTTCTCCTAGGCCTTTTGCTAGTTGGAAAATTGATTTGGTCGGCCCATTGCCAACCACCAAAGGTAAGTTCAAATACTTGGTGGTAGTTGTTAATTACTTCACCAAATGGGTGGAAGAAGAACCATTGATAGAGATGGACTACGAGAAAGTATTTCAATTCACATGAAAGAACATCATATGCAGGTATGGCATGCTTTACGCCTTCATTACTGACCATGGCACCCAGCTCGATAAAGATGAATTTAAAGCATACTATATTCAATCTAAGATAAAAAAAACTTCACTCTGCTCCAGGACATCCATAAAGCAATGGTCAAACATAAGTGACGAACATAACCTTGCTTAATGGAATGAAGAATAGACTTGATACTGCCAAGGGAAACTCGATTAATGAATTGCACCCTGTTTTTTAGAATTATAGAACTACGCCGAGAACGGCCATTGGAGAAACGCCTTATATGCTTGCATTTGGAACAAAGGCCATGTTACCAGTCGAGATAGGCCTACCAACTCATAGAGTGTTAAACTTTTATTCTCCCGAAAGTGATCTAATGAGACGATTGGACTTGGATCTGGTGAAAGAAGCCAGAGAAGATGTCGCCCTCAGAGTTGCTGCGTATCAGCAAAGAACTCCCCATTTTTACAACCAAAGGGTTAAGCTGACCAACTTAAAAGAAGGAGATTACGTCTTCAAACAATTCATCCAGAATAGAAATAAGATTGAGGCAAACTGGCATGGTCCATTTCTTATTTCAGCAGTAGTCTAACCAGAAACTTTTCGACTAAAGACACTTGATGGGGAAGAATTTAATAACCCTTGGAACCCCGATCACCTTCGAAAATACTATCAGTAAAATAAAGGCCTTTTGCATTTTTTACTTTGAGATAAAAAAAATTTCCTTCAAGTTCAATAAAATATCTTGATTTCAGTTCAATTATACTTCAATTTTTTTTTGGAGTACGGTGACATACACCCCCAACAAAAATTAAAAAGTATTTAAACAATGTCTCTTGGTCTTCAGCCCTTGTCGATCAACAAACGACAACAACTATTTAATCAACTACTTACTACTTAATCAGGTTGAATTTATCAAATACGAGATGCACCAACAACTTAACAAGCAGTCATGTTTTTCAATCAAATTCGAGATACACCAACAGCTTAATAAGCAGTCATGTTTTTCAATTTTTTTATTAAGCTAAATACTGGAATACATGTATACATCCCTAAACACATGGATACATATATGCATTCCTAATACACTTAATCACTAATTATTACTTCATGTATGACTTCGTCTCCTCGAGTCACGAATAAAAAGTTAGTAAAATTTCAAAAACACAAGAAGCTTTACTTGACCAAGTTATAAAACAAGAGTATATATACATTCCTAAACACACTTGGTCGCCACTGATAACTATTGTCAATACTTAATTCACAGTTAGTTACAACTTTACCTAAGTGAATTAGTAGAATTTAAGTCCCAATAATCTCAGTTTAAAAACACATTATTTAAATAAGCAGATTACCTAGTTTTCCAACCGATTAACTAATCATAAGCTGAAAAACAAATACATAAACAAAACATGTATTTTCATTCAAACAAATTTATTACAATCAAAATCAAGCAAGTACAAGTTTATTCAGCTAGACGTTTCCCACGAGACTTGTCCGTCCCAGCTGGAGGATCATCAAGGGTATATGGAGAATTTATATAATTAAAATCTCTCAACATTTATCTGTTGATGCTGCTCAGCCTGTTAATCAAACGGGGAGGACAGACTAACTCATGTTCACCATGAAGACCATAATCCCCCATGTATTTGGTTATCAAACATTGGGGAATGGCATAAGGAGGAATCCATGTTATATCTAACTTGGAGGGAGGTTTGCCATAGTTTAAGAAGCCAGGATCATTCCAATACCATAAAGTACTATTATGATCATATTTCAGTAAAGTCAGTACATTAGTCCACCCCCATTCGTAACCTTCACGATGACTTTGGGCAAGGTATTCATCCATGTGGCTTAAGGCCTTATTATAGCCTTTTATCCATATTTCTCTGGGTTTTTTGTGGAACTGGAAGGTCAACATATCCACTTGGTTTCGAAGATTCTTGATGACATTATCCTTGGCTATCATTTGAGATGTGTGGTCAACAATACTAGTCTCTTTGATCTTCAACTAGGCAGACATGTTGGCTATTGCTTCATTCTTCACTTTCAACTAGGTAGTTTGGTCAGCTAACATTTTCTTAATTTTTTCTTCAGTAGCCATTAGTCGAATAACCCCCCTTTGCCTAGAAGTTTGTCCAGGTGTGGTCTTCTACTGCAATAATTCAAGTTCTTCCCGTAACCTTGCATTTTTAATCTCTAAGAAAAAACGCCTTCATTAAGACCACTAACGGATATTTTCTTCAAACTGTCAAGCTCATTCCTCAAAGCATTATTCTCTTTCTATAGGATAACAATAATTCCTCGAGCATTCTCCATATCCCGGTTCAAAGATAATTCTTTCCTATTCAGAGTATAAGTGATTTCTTACAGTTTTTTTCTCAATTCCCCATCCTTCACTCCAAGCTTTATACTTGGCTTCATAGTCAACATGCAGCACAACTTTGGATTGATTGTGATCCTTTTTCAGTTGCTTGATCATTTCGTAATAAACAACATTATTAGCCACAACCCTATCCCATTAATAATGAAGATGAATATAGGACTCCTTGACTTGGTCAGAGGTGTCAGAGTTGAGCAACCCATTCAAATCTTCTTCGGTCAAAGGAACATGGCCAGCCTCTAATAGTTTTTTACTTCTTCAGAGCAGATCGAATTCAATAGATACTATAGTTCTTTTCATTGCATCAAACTGAAAAATCGTAAATAGGAGTGTAAGTTTATAGAAACAATTCAAGATACCAGACAACAACAAAGAATAAATAATGCAGTTCATTCTGAAATCAGGAGCACCAAAGAATAGAGACAAAAGTTACTCTTTCATTAATAAACTATTCATAAATACAAAAGATGTTACATTAAAGGAAATGGAAAAACATATAAAAAAAACTAGTTAAACCATCTCCTTATCCTCGGTTTGACCATCAGTTGGTAGGTCGGCGTTGGTGCTGGGTACCACTGCAGGCTTAGAAGGTATAACAAAAGACTCTCTTGATCCTTCATCGTCATCAAACTCCTCGTCCAAGTTAGGAGGAGTTCCAGGATCATGTCTGGATAAGAGTTCGAATTTTTCCTTAGTGCCTACCTCCTTCAAGGCTTCAGTCCAGCCTTCCTTAAGGGATAATTTTTTAACATACTCAATTTGAGTAGGGGCAAGAAAAATGGCCTTATCCCAGCCTTTTTCGAAAGTAGTTTTTCCCTTGGCCTTTAAGGTAATCACTTCAGAAGATAAACCGCTCACCTTGTCTTCTATATTTTTGGCTTGGGCAGAAATCTCGGCACGTTTGTCTTTAGCCACTTTAGCCCTATTTTCAGAAGATATTGCCCTATCTTCTACAGACTTTAAATATCCCTCAGCAGTGTTGGCTCTATCATTGGCCTTCTTTATTTCTTCCTCCCAAGATTTTCGCTCTCCCTTTATAGTTTGGCGGTATTCATTCATGGAGTTTTTCAGACCTGCAAAGGCCTCTTCAAATTCTCCAAAAGAATGCAGTTGGTCGTCCTTCTCCCTTATCTAGTTGAAATCAACCAGGAACTTCATATAAAGTCACAAAGTTAACAAAAATCACCAATGTAAAGATACAGACAAAAAAGTAATAGAAATTTACCAGTGCCAAATTATGGCAAGTCCTCTCAATCAGACGAGATCTCGACAGGGGGGCTGATGCAGCCCGGTCAGTAGGAATAGTACCAGATTTAATTAAACCCCTTTCTAAACCAGGGTTAACAAAAATTAAGGCTAACCCAATGTCCAGGTGAGACTGGATTTCCTTCACCAACTCTTGTTGGTCAGTGGTTTTCTTGGCAGTTGTAGATTGTTGCTCAACTTGTGTTTTTTTAACCTGTGTTGAAGGATCAGGCAAACCTCTATTAATTCTTTTGAGCTAATGCTCCTCAGTTTGAGTCTCATCATCACCAGTAGGCCTCTTATCACCGACCTTGAATTTTTTACTCCCCTCCCCATATTTGGGGGGGGGGGGGGGGGAGATATTGGACCAACGATTAAGTTGGGAATTACTCCCCTCCCCAAACTCAGGAATAGCAATATGGGTTCTATATATCTAGTTAAGCCTATTGACGATCCCTTTTTATTTCTAATGTGAAAATTGTTTTAAGGATGACAAAAATAATTTATCTTTTTATGAAACCCCTTTTTTCAATTTTTAATTCGCACCTAGTTGTGAACTAATTTTAACTTAACCAAATTTTATCTTGATTAATCCTAAACATCCATCTAGTGATTAAAACAAGTAAAATAAAGTAAAGAAAAGAAAACTCACAACGCCAGATGTACGAGGAAACCATAACAGGAAAAAAAACGGACGGCCCAAGCCATACAATCACTATAAATGTGGATTTACAACGAATAAACACAAGTCTTGCTCAATGACTCGATCCCCACGAGACTTTACGCTCTTATGATCTTCAACCACTCCTCTCACAGTGCTCACGTAGAAAGTCCTTCCACGATACCTGTCCACAACACACGCGCCCACGTAAGTCTCGGTGTCCACCGATATGGCTTGTAAAGTCTACGATGTTGAAACTGGACTCCACCAAATCTCTACCACAAAACCAACAATGTTCAAGTAGAATAAACTCCAATTTGGTGCCACAAAGATCACTATAACATATATTAATGATAAGTCGGGTCTTTGAAACTCTAAGGATGTGTTTACATTAGAAAACCTTGGAAAACTTGTGTGCAGAAACGTTTTGGTTCATAAATAGTTTTTGCAGAATGCAAGCTTTTGAAATCTGAAGGAGACATGCCATTAAATACTTTTCTTGAGGCGGCAGCTCGCTCGAACGACGTGACCTGTCGTTCAAACGAGATGACTATGTCGTTCGAACGACAACGGCATCTCATTTGAACGACATCGTATGTCATTTGAACAATGCAATTAATTAGAGTCCTAGTAAAACTCTACTCTAATCCATCCTTATCAGATTAAAACGAAGTGTAAAACATTATAAACACTTATAAAACAGTTTAAAACCATTTATTTAATAAAGTGACATCCTTAAACATTTTTAAAATAAATTTCGAGTCCCATCAAAATTACGCATTCATACCTGAGTGATCTCGGAATGCAATTGAACTTGAAGACGAATAAACTTGCACTAATTAAATCTTCGGCATAAATATTTCCTTGAAGCTTTTTCGCAACGTCTTCAATCAACTTCAATACATCATAGTCTGTGTGGGATCGTGACGATAAAAATACGACATATGGCTCAAACGTGTTTTATTCCAGGAATAAGTCAAAACCATACAATGGACTCAATTAGAAATTTTGTCCTTACAAAATCTCCCCCTTTGACTATTTCGGGACAAAACCAACAGTGAAATGCCTAAGACGGACCGTCAAGCCGTATGACGCCTAAATCCTATCCCATAAAACCCCCAAATAAAAATTATAGGATAAGAGTAGTAAATGATGGTCCGATAAGCATGGGTTGTCTCTTAATGTGTGTATGTAACGTAGTCTTGAAATCTCAAATCTCTTTGAACAAACCTACACACATGAAACAAACAAATACCCAATGAAGTATAGAGGAACAAATAATATAAATCATAATGAAATATGTGAGTGAAATATTTTGATACTAATTTGTAACAAAAGGAAACTTTTAAATTCGGATATCAAATATGCATATAAACAAAATACCAAAGTAGATACAAATGTGTGCAACAAACAAACACAGTGATCAATAAAAATCTCCACCTATATCATATACATCTCTCCCCCTTTTGTCTCGAATAGACAACCCCGTGAAAAGAATAACACATCTAGAATGAGATAAATCAATGAAATATATATAGATAAACATGAAACAACCTGCTACTAATGAGCAATGATATCAAATCCATAACTAGCAAATAATAATCGCACAACAGGAATCAACAATCTAAGCAGGTGTGACTAAATGAACTCAATGCAGTAAAAGATATGAACAATATGAATCTACATATAACAAATTATCTAGATACAACTCAATAGTACCAAAAATTTGACACACATGTAGTAAGGTATTGAAATAGGAGGAATTACAAAAATCCAAACGTCGCTCGAACGAAACTGATGCGTCATTCGAACGATAAAGCCCTGTCGCTCGAATGACAAGCTTAGCGTAACAAACAAATCTCGCTCGAATGAGAAAATGAGACAATCACGGTTTGCACAGAAAATCATACAGTTTTGCCCCGTGAAGAAATTTCTAGAAAAACCTAACTTAAAGGGGTCCAAAAGTGCAAAACAGAACCAAAACAGTAGCGAAAACAACAAAACAATAGGAGTTATATGCTAACATAATACTGATGTGCTCAAACATGAACATGGAATGAACTACAATAAATGAATCACAATTCCAACACATCGAAACGATCAAGAAGCTCTAATTGATAGCTACAAATCATCAGACTTTATGTTAGCCATATGTAACAATTAAAGTGTGAGCTTAATGAACAAAACTAACAACCATGCACACAAATTCGAAATATTGACGATTCTAAAACAATAGCGTCATGATACGATTTTTTAATGTTAGGATTCGTGGTGCAAACCCGTTTAATTACTCCCTCAAATATGCCATATTATTCCTTTCGAATGAACATAAACTAATTTGACCCATTTTTGGCATATGATCCTTTTTATTGCCTTCGAATTTTTTCAGGCTCTTTTAAACAGTGACTTTCATGACGAGTCAATTTTACACTCACACAGCCCTTATCCGTGAACACTCATCATTTTTTCAATTACAATCCTCACGGTAAACAGTTCTTACAGGCACACCTCCTCCTTATGTCTACTTATGCATTGATGATAAAATTGAGATAATAACATCTCACCAAACGCAAGTATGTAAGAGATGTCAAACATTCATATAAACTCGTGCATGTGTGCAAAGATGGCATATATACAAAGTCGAATCAAAATACATATCAACTTCGAAACAACCCCATAATATAATGGTTAAGATCATTCTAAGCATCAATAACCAAATGTCCTAGCCACGTGGATAATGAAAGGAAGGGGGTCCAAGCACACCAATATGGCACATCAGGTATGTAAACTCATGACATGAAAAAAATCGAAAGTCTTTTTGGTTTTTCAACAAATTTTGACTCAAATAAAAGCAAAATCTTTCTGAATTTTCTAAAAATATGAAACCAAAAATATTTTTGTATTTTTCAAATTAGACTCAATAAAAGAAAAATATAATACAAAATGATACATATCGTAACACAATCACCCTTTAGATTTATCATGGGAAGAATCAAGTGCAACCAAATGAGAACCATGAAGTTTTAGTCTTAAAGCCACTTAGTCCAATTTCCTAACTCAAGTAGGTGTGACATAACGGGCGGGGGTTTCAAAAATCGAAACGACTTTATTCCTAAACTTCCTAAGAACATTTCTAAGGTCATAGCAAAAACGTCTAAGGTGACCTTTCCTATGGTAATGGGAATAGGAGTAAATGCGATGGGAATGATTACCAAAATGTTATCCTTTACTCATGTTCTAGTGGCTTTCTCACACGGTTGGTATTGACTTTGGGAATGGGAACAACTCTATCATCTTAGACTATACCAAACCTATCACTTTTGACTTGGACGGTGCTTAACATCCTATCCAATTTCTCCAACCTAGATTGCAAGTTAAACTTAACTCGAGTCTTTCAATTTTTCTTCTAACTCACGAATCCTAGACTCAAGCACACGCATAGACTCCTCAAACACTAGCAACTCCTTTTTCAAAGTCTCCATCAAACCACGAAGATTATCTCCCTCTTTCTCCACATATTCTAGCTTCTCCCTAAACATCTTCTCTCGTGCCCTAATATCCTTAATCAAAACATCATTATTTTCTACGTCACGCTCATTCAACCTAGCTTGCAATTTAGATTTTGCCTTTTTCACCTTCACTGCCTCGGTATACAACTCATTAAATGCAACTTGCAACTCTTTCACATCTACCTCCTTGTCCCCACTCACTTCACCCTCACTCACTTGGGATTCAAAAGCCTCGAAAGTATCATACACATGAGAATCTTCGTGGGAAGATTTATCATCGTCGCTCACATGATATGTCAAGAAAGCAACAAACTTGTTCTCATTGGGGGAACTCTTTCCTTCTTTCGATTCACTATCACTTAAGGAGGCACTATAAGCTATCGATTTCTTGATCTCTTTCTTAAGTCTAGTGGGACACTCGACAACTTTGTGACCATACCCCTCACACCCAAAATGCCTATCCGACTCAACCCTATTAAATTTATCACTCTTTTCTTTAAGGGTGGACTCTACCTTGTTGTTCTTGAATTTCTCAAACTTTTGGGCATCTTTCGATTGTTTTTGAAACTTAAGAAATTTTTTGAAATTTTTAGCCAACAAGGCGACATCCTCAAAATTGGAATCGAAATTGTCATTCAAAACTTTAGTTTGATCCTTACGGGCTTCCAACGCAATGCCCTTTTCTTTCTTTGACACTTGCTTGGAGGTACACATATCGAGTTCATAGGCTAAGTTTCGTCGAATCAAGAATACATAAGGAGTATAAAACGGTCACTTTTACATCAAACCTACTCGGCAAAGATCTCAAAATTTTCTTTATCACACTATTATTTGGAATCCTCTCTCCTAAGTTAAACGACGACTTGACAATATTAGACAACCGAGTATAAAACTCATCAAACACTCACTCTCTAACATCTTAATGGTCTCAAACTGTGTAGTGTTGTTTTGTAACTTAGACGCCCTAACCGTGCTAGTGCCCTCGTGAGTAAGTGCATGTGTATCCCAAGCCTCTTTTGAAGTTTCACAAGTCATGATTCTATTACACTCTTCAGGTGTGACATGTGAGGAAATAACATGCAGACCTTTAGAGTTGTAAAGTGCAAGCCAATGTTCAGCCTCACTCCACGACTTAACGAGTTTGAAACTAGTGACCTCACCCTCTCGTGTGACTGGTGGTGTACAAACCTTTTCAACCGCTAACCACACACACTCATTAATGGATTTTAATGCACTTCTCATTCGCATTTTCCAATAAACATAATTCGTGCCATAAAAAATAGGAGCATGAAAACTTTCAAAACCACCAAAATTCATCTAAAAAAATAAAAGGGATCAAACACAATAAAAATATATTTTTAGCTCTGATACCAATTTGATTGTTCATTTTTATTTCTAATGCGGAAAGTGTTTTAAGAATGACAAAAATAATTTCTCTTTTTATGAAAACCCTTTTTCCAATTTTTAATTCGCACCAAGTTGTGAACTAATTTTAACTTAACCAAATTTTATCTTGATTAATCCTAAACATCCATCTAGTGATTAAAGCAATTAAAATAAAGTAAAGAAACGAAAACTCACAATGCCGGATGTACGAGAAAATCAAAACGGGAAAAAACCTCAGACGACCCAAACTAGACAATCACATTGAATGTGGATTTACAACGAACAGACATAAGTCTTACTCAACGACTCGATCCCCACGAGACTTGACGCTCTTCTGATCTTCAACCACTCCTCTCACATTGCCCACACAAAAATTCCTTCTATGATACCTTTCCACAACACACGCGTCCACGTATGTCACAGTGTCCACCGTTATGCCTTGTAACGCCTACGATGTTGAAACCGAACTCCACCGAATCTCTACCATAAAAGTAGCAATGTTCAAGTATAACAAAATCCAATTTGGTGCCACAAAGATCACTATAGCATATATTAATGATAACTCGAATCTTTGAAACTCTAAGGGTGCGTTTACTTTGGAAAACTATAAAAAACTTGTGTGCAGAAACATTCTTGTTCGTAAACAGTTTTTGCAGAATGCACATTTTCGAAATCTGAAGGAAACACACCATTAAATAATTTTCTTGGGGCGGTTGCTCGCTCGAACGACGTGACCTGTCGCTCGAACGAGATGACCATGTCGTTCGAACGACAGTGGCATATTATTTGAACGACATCATATCGTTTGAACGACGTAATGAATTAGAATACTAATAAAACTCTACTTTAATCTGTCCTTATCAGATTAAAACGAGGTGTAAAACATTTAAAACACTTATAAAATATTTTAAAACCATTTATTTAATAAAGTAACATCCTTAAACATTTTTAAAATAAATTGCGAGTCCCATTAAATTACGCATTCATACCTGAGTGATCTCGGAATGCAATTGAACTCAAACGTATTTTGTTCCAAAAATAAGTCAAAACTATACAATGGACTCAATTGGAAAATTTATCCTTACACCTACGAATCCCATTCACTATCCCTTAGGTGTTGGGGGTTACCCTAGTAGGGACACCATCAAAGTACTGACAAAATTTAGGAAAAAAATGATTGGGAGGAAAATAATGCCGCAATCAGCTATAAATATAGAAGGGATCCAATGACCCTCTGCCAACGACAAAACATCTACTAGAGGAATAGGCATTTTTAAAATGATCCAATTAAGGATTCCTATTTCCCTCCTAAACTCTTCTCAAGAATCTCCATAAACAATTAAAACCATGATTAATAGAAGGTGGAAATCAAAGAAGAAGAAAGAAGGCTTACAGAGGAAACGTGTGCTAAAACAAGAACGAAAGCAGAAAGAAAACTTGGAAATACAAAGAAGTGTTTAATTCGAAAGAGCTGTGGTAGAAACAACTGGTATAAGATTCATTTTTATAGCTTATCTAAAAAATAACAAAAATAATGATTAGATGTATCAACGATTGACATTCCGACGGCTGCACAGTTATAAAGGTGGGAAAACACCAAATTACCCTTTGGTGGTTCGCTACACTTTAAATTATTTACAAAAATTCCATCATCTAATAATGCAGGCAAAATTTTTACAAGTATAGGAGGTCAGCTGCCAAACAAATGCTTAAGACAGTACGCCGAGCAACTTACTAGGCTAAATACTCCATACTTTCATGAAAATATCAAGCATGAAGCATTGCGAGATTTTATTTTATGTAAAAATTATGTTCCTACGTGGACCAATGAAGAAGGCACATCTGTAATCTAACGTGGTTGACCAACCTACTTGATTGGCTTTAGAAACACTTAGTCGGATAAAAGGACGATTGACTTTAGAAGGCCAAGCAATTGGAACATCAATAGTTATTCGGGTGGAATATCAACCAGTTATAAAGTCCAAGAGTTTTACTTATTGTATAGAGATGTAAATGCTTGGAAAATATAAAGGCATTCCATCTTTAAGGTTTCAGGCCCCTATAAATACAAGTCCATACTTCAACTCAAAGGATAACTCATCTTAACTCAAGTCATACATACGCTTATCTTGTTAAGCTATTGTAAATCTGACTAAATAATAACTATAGTGGACGTAGGCTATTTTATATTCGAACCACTCTAAATTCTCTGTCTTTTATGTGTGTGGTTTGAGGTATTTCCTTAATTTCTATATGTGATTATAAAATTGGAATCAATCCATTTTTAGACATCAACATCTAGTATTAAATATACCGGGTGTCACAGTTGGTATCAAAGAGTTATAGGTTCTCTTAGACTTTTGCGTAGTGTTCTTTAATACGTGTATATCTTTATATTATTATTTATGTTTCGTGATTGATATGGTTTCTATCTTGAATTTTAAATATCGTTGTAAGGACACAAATTTCCAATTGAGTCCATATGTAGTTTTGGCTCAATTCCGGACAAAAACATTTATTCATAGAATAGTATTTAATTGTAATATTCTCAAGCCTATGAAGTGTTTGTTGAAGACGTAGCAGTAAAGAATATAAAGCTTCATAAAAATGCCGGTTTGCGTGCCTCGTTTCTACGTCATCAACTAATGGTTCCATGCTCCCAAGGTATGAATGCAATTATGTTTATATAGGAGCTTGGAACAAAGTTTGTTAGGTGTTAGGATTAAAATAAACTGCGTTTTGTTTTAAGAAAGAAATTATATAAAACTTTAAAAAATAAGTTCATAAAGTTTTCTGGGCCAAAATCGAATTTTACAATCTTTCTGGTCGTTCGTTAGATATGTCGTTCGAACGAGTTTTTTCGTTCGAACCAGATGTCGTTCGAACGAACCTGCCAACGAGTTCCCACTGTCGTTAGAAATGTCGTTCGAACGAGATTGTCGTTCTAACGAGATTTCCAACGAGCTTCTAACGAGTCCATACTGGAGCGTCGTTAGAAGTCTCGTTCGAACGAGACTTCGTTCGAACGAAATGTCGTTCGAACGAGCTGTCAGGCGGGAACAGTTTTTAGGCAGTTTTTGGCAGTTTTTCACCCACTTCCCCACTTGGTTTTTAACCAACTTTTTCAGACTTAATAATGTGCGGGAATGACATTTTCCAAATTAACTTTTCCATACCATTTCCATCTCTTAGAGAGAGTTTGAGAGAAAATTTATTTTAGGAAAATGTTCATGTTTTGAGTGAAATTTTTAGAGAAAATATTTTATCACTCTAGTGTTGTACACCCAATTGAGTTATTCCGAGTTCATATATACTTATCAATTGTGTGGAGTTTTGGCACCGATTTATCTCTACCGAATTCAAGAAGAGAAGTTTTGGTTTGCTTCTACATCCATCAAAGAAGAAGACTTTTTGTTGTGATTCTACCCACTTGGAGAAAGGCTCCTTGCTAGGGTGACGGTGACCATATAAAGTCCTATCGGTGGATTCCGAGACCGTGGTGGTGTTCCGAGGTTGTCCGCTAGGAAGAGGTGTCTACGAGAAGAAGCGTCGAGGCTTGAGAGGGATCGAGTCAGTCGTTGTAAGTCTATCTGTCTTGTAATTGTAATTCCGTATCTAGTGGACTTGTGGCTAGGGCCGTCCGAGGTTGTTTCCCGTCTTAGGTTTTTCCTCGTACATCGCGGCGTAGTGTGATATTGTTTATTTTATCTTGCTTCATAATTTAGAACGCATGCTTAGAATAAATTCAAGATAAAATTCGGTTTAATTTATCACACTCAATTTAATTGGGACTTATATTAAATGTTGGGTAATGTTTAATTAATTCAAGTCTTTTGCTAAATTTGGTTTCGCCTAATTTGCTAATATTGATAAATATGACTTAGGCAAGTTCTAGGACTTGGATTAACTTATTTTAATTTGTTTTGAAGAAATTAAAATTTGGCTTTGTTTATTTGTGAACCATCATTCAACGCTTCCGCATCTCGAGTTTTATAACTAAAAGGAAATTACTAGCCCCCTGCGCTTTCAAATTGGTATCAGAGCCAAAGCGATAAATTATTTCGTTAACGATCTTTTTAAATAATTTTTTAGCTAAAATGGATTTTTCCCCATTTTCAAAATTTCTTATTTTCGATGGTTCAAACTACGCGTATTGGAAAGCGCGAATGAGATCGGCACTAAAATCTATCGACGAGAGAGTTTGGATGTCTGTTGTTACCGGGTACTCCCCACCAACTTACTTAGTTGAAAATGAACGTGTTATCAAACCCGCCGATAGATGGACTGAAAATGAGTTTAAACTTGCTAACTTTAATTCCCGAGGTTTAAATGCCTTATTTAGCGCTGTCGCACCGGATGAATTCCGACGTATTATGACGTGTGAAACCGCTAAAGAAGCTTGGGATATTTTACAATTAACTCATGAAGGAACTAGTGTCGTTAAAGCTTCAAAACTCCAAAACCTCACCACTCAATTTGAAACTATCAAAATGGATGAAAAAGAAACTTTTGATAAATTTTATGCTAGACTTTCTGATATTGTTAATTCATCTTTTAACTTGGGAGAGAAAATACCTGACGACCGTGTTGTAAAGAAAATTTTAAGGTCCCTACCCGATAGATTTATTCCTAAAGTGACCGTTTTAAATTCTTTACCCACTTTAGCCTCTACGAAATTAGAAGAGCTTGTAGGTGATTTACAAACCTATGAACTAGATATGTTTCCCTCTAAAATTGAAAAGAAAATTGAAAAGGGTGTTGCTTTAAAAGCCCGAAAAGAGGTCAAACAAGTAGTAGAGAGCGATAGTGAAAGTGACTCGGAAGACATGGCTTTGTTTGCTCGTAAATTTAGAAAAAATTTTAAATTTAACAAAGATAAATTTAAAAATGATTTTAAGAAATTTGATACTTCTAAACATGATAAAAGCGAGAAGACTTCTAAAGCCGAGAAGATCCCTAAACCTAGCAATGACAATTTAGATAGGGACGAGTCTCATAAGTGTTTTGGTTGTGAAGGTTATGGCCATAGGGCTTATGAGTGCCCCACTAAACTAAGGAAAGATGGTAAGCGACCCATTTCATATAATGCAACCCTTAGTGATAGTGATAAGGAAGAGAAGCCCGATTCCCCCACTAAGAAAAAATTTGTGGCTTTTATGGTTAGTCATGTGAGTGATAGTGAGAACTCATCGATTGATGAAACAATAGCACATGCCACTTCCAAGGTCATTGTACATGATTATCTTATTTTTGATGATAGTGAGAGTGAAGACGAAAGAGAGAGTGAAAATGAAGATGAGGTTGATATGAGTGAACTTCAAAATGCTTTTCAAGAACTGTATACCGAATCTATTAAATTGAAAAGAGCTAATTTGAAGTTAGAAGCTAGTTTAAGAGAGAGTGTCAAGGTCGTTGATGAAAATGATTTAATAGAAGACCTTAGGACACGTGAGAGTACTCTTCGAGAGAAGCTAGAATACGTAGAAGGCGAAAGAGATAGCCTTAGGGGTTGAATGGAATCCTTGAAAAAGGATCTTCTTGCTTTTGAAGAGCGAAATGCTCTATTAGAGTCTAACATTTTAGAATTACAAGATAAATTAAAAGACTCTAGTAATGTCAAATTTGATTTGGAGTGTCGTTCGAAAAAACTAGATAAAATGTTAGGAACGGTCCAAATTAAAAATGACACTTGTGGTTTAGGCTTCAATACTTGTAATGAATTTACTCATAATGCCAAAACCACTGTTTTAGGAGAATCTACTAGGAATGCTTTTAATGATCACTCCTTAGGTCAATCTTTTCGACATGCTCTTGCTTGTACACATTGTGGTCGAAAATGTCATCTTAGGAAATTTTGTTTTGATCTTAAACGAATTTCTAGAAAATCCCATAGTAATGTAACCACGGTAGTGAAAGTTCGTACACCCCAAGATAGTCATTCTCCATTCATTTGGGTTAGGAAATCCGACTTGGTTGCCTTGCAAAATAGGGTTGTTGATTCTCATTTACTTTCACATGCTTCCTCCCTTGCTAAATCTAAAGGATGAATGTGTTAGTGTTTGCATACTTTAGCGTTGGTACTTCATGCTATATTCACATGCTAAATGTATGCTTGTTTAGTCAATTTTCTAGTCATTGCTTTATTTGATATCACATGCTAGAAATTATGACTTGTTTATCTTTTTGTATTATATTTTGTGTTGAATTAATTGAAAAATATAAAATGGTTTTTTTTATCATTTGTGTTTTATTTATTTCATATAAGCTTAATGAAAAATACAAATGATTTTTGTTTGTCCTTTTGAGTAAATATTTATTTTTGATTAAACATGTTAAAAACTCAAAAAGATTTCATTTTGTGTGTATTTTAGTTTGACACACTTTAAGTGGCATATATTTGTGTTTGAATCCCATCGTTTACGCTCCCATGTGGCTAGAACTTTTGGTTTAGATTTTCAATCCTTAAAATGTTCTTTACCATACTTTATGGAGTAGTTGGATTTTGCATTGTTTAAATGGATTCTATTTCTATATGCCTCTCTATTCACACATGCACGAGCTCTTTTGAAATCTTAATGTCACATGTTATATTTGAGCTTTTTGAGGTGTTCTCCTACCAATCTAGTCATCTACATATCTATGACCTAGGAGGACTAGTGCATGTCAAAATCCGTTGCATGTGAGATTTGTGTGAAAATGAAAACATGATAAATAAATATGCACGGGGAAGGGCTCCGAAAGGACTAAGTGATCCTTTGCGATAGTAAGCCACCGTTTATTGGATCTAAAAGAAATACGTGATCCAAAGGCCTAAAAACAGAATATTTGACATTAAAAAGAAAATAATTGTCAAGGCCTATGTTTGTTTGATATATTCATTCAAAAGTAAAAGAATATATATGCTTATTGAGGGAGAATGGGATGGTATATCAACGGTTTGCACAATGTCCGTTTATCCTAGTTGTCTTTAATGCCATGACTCTATTTGGTTTGTAGAATCATCATCATGCTAGGCTTGTATGCATTGTGTATGTTTGTTCATTGAGTTCAATCTTTATATTGTCACATGAGGTTATATTTAAATGTGATAAAGTTTGCAATCAAATGAGAACTCCGTGAATGTTTCTTAAGTGTTTGGGTCTAAATTTAATTGTTGCTAGTTCACACCCATACACTTCCGTTTCCATATGACACATTTTTTCCATACGAGTGTGCAAACTTACTGTATTTTGTGTCATGTGTGTGTTTATATCTATATATATATGCAAGTGCTTCATTGATATATTTCTAGTTTATATATATATGATATTTGTTTTGTCTTTGCCTATGCTTTTATTGCCCATATGCTTTCATATCTTAACACTTTAAGCTTCAACATGCTTTTATGTTTATTCGTTCTTTATCCTTTGCCTATTCCTGAACAAAAAGGGGGAGAATGATGATAGGGGGAGAAATGGTATCTAATCCTATTATTATCGTATCTTAGTTTGGGGGAGATTTATCTTAGGGGGAGACGTCTTTCTAAGTAGGTCATGTGTTTGATAAAGGGGAGAATTAATTTAGGGGGAGTAATTAATTAATTGCATTTAATACTTTGATATTCCCTATGCATTTGATGAGTTTGCTTAAGTGTGCAGGAATTCTTCTAAAGCGGCATCTGTCAATGGCAAAGCGTTTGATCCTTGGGTTGAGTCAAGTTTGGGTGGGTTATGTTTTGAGTCTAGTGAGCTTGACGGCCCTTTAGGATTTTTGTTTGGTTTTTGTCCCGGAATAGCCAAAGGGAGAGATTTGTAAGGACACAAATTTCCAATTGAGTCCATATGTAGTTTTGGCTCAATTCCGGATAAAAACATTTATTCATAGGATAGTATTTAATTGTAATATTCTCAAGCCTATGAAGTGTTTGTTGAAGACGTAGCAGCAAAGAATATAAAGCTTCATAAAAATGCCGGTTTGCGTGCCTCGTTTCTACGTCATCAACTAATGGTTCCATGCTCCCAAGGTATGAATGCAATTATGTTTATATAGGAGCTTGGAACAAAGTTTGTTGGGTGTTAGGATTAAAATAAATTGCGTTTTGTTTTAAGAAAGAAATTATATAAAACTTTAAAAAATAAGTTCATAAAGTTTTCTGGGCCAAAATCGAATTTTACAATTTTTCTGGTCGTTCGTTAGATATGTCGTTCGAACGAGTTTTTTCGTTCGAACCAGATGTCGTTCGAACGAACCTGCCAACGAGTTCCCACTGTCGTTAGAAATGTCGTTCGAACGAGATTGTCGTTCTAACGAGATTTCCAACGAGCTTCTAACGAGTCCATACTGGAGCGTCGTTAGAAGTCTCGTTCGAACGAGACTTCGTTCGAACGAAATGTCGTTCGAACGAGCTGTCAGGCGGGAACAGTTTTTAGGCAGTTTTTGGCAGTTTTTCACCCACTTCCCCACTTGGTTTTTAACCAACTTTTTCAGACTTAATAATGTGCGGGAATGACATTTTCCAAATTAACTTTTCCATACCATTTCCATCTCTTAGAGAGAGTTTGAGAGAAAATTTGTTTTAGGAAAATGTTCATGTTTTGAGTGAAATTTTTAGAGAAAATATTTTATCACTCTAGTGTTGTACACCCAATTGAGTTATTCCGAGTTCATATATACTTATCAATTGTGTGGAGTTTTGGCACCGATTTATCTCTACCGAATTCAAGAAGAGAAGTTTTGGTTTGTTTCTACATCCATCAAAGAAGAAGACTTTTTGTTGTGATTCTACCCACTTGGAGAAAGGCTCCTTGCTAGGGTGACGGTGACCATATAAAGTCCTATCGGTGGATTCCGAGACCGTGGTGGTGTTCCGAGGTTATCCGCTAGGAAGAGGTGTCTACGAGAAGAAGCGTCGAGGCTTGAGAGGGATCGAGTCAGTCGTTGTAAGTCTATCTGTCTTGTAATTATAATTCCGTATCTAGTGGACTTGTGGCTAGGGCCGTCCGAGGTTGTTTCCCGTCTTAGGTTTTTCCTCGTACATCGCGGCGTAGTGTGATATTGTTTATTTTATCTTGCTTCATAATTTAGAACGCATGCTTAGAATAAATTCAAGATAAAATTCGGTTTAATTTATCACACTCAATTTAATTGGGACTTATATTAAATGTTGGGTAATGTTTAATTAATTCAAGTCTTTTGCTAAATTTGGTTTCGCCTAATTTGCTAATATTGATAAATATGACTTAGGCAAGTTCTAGGACTTGGATTAACTTATTTTAATTTGTTTTGAAGAAATTAAAATTTGGCTTTGTTTATTTGTGAACCATCATTCAACGCTTCCGCATCTCGAGTTTTATAACTAAAAGGAAATTACTAGCCCCCTGCGCTTTCAAATTGGTATCAGAGCCAAAGCGATAAATTATTTCGTTAACGATCTTTTTAAATAATTTTTTAGCTAAAATGGATTTTTCCCCATTTTCAAAATTTCTTATTTTCGATGGTTCAAACTACGCGTATTGGAAAGCGCGAATGAGATCGGCACTAAAATCTATCGACGAGAGAGTTTGGATGTCTGTTGTTACCGGGTACTCCCCACCAACTTACTTAGTTGAAAATGAACGTGTTATCAAACCCGCCGATAGATGGACTGAAAATGAGTTTAAACTTGCTAACTTTAATTCCCGAGGTTTAAATGCCTTATTTAGCGCTGTCGCACCGGATGAATTCCGACGTATTATGACGTGTGAAACCGCTAAAGAAGCTTGGGATATTTTACAATTAACTCATGAAGGAACTAGTGTCGTTAAAGCTTCAAAACTCCAAAACCTCACCACTCAATTTGAAACTATCAAAATGGATGAAAAAGAAACTTTTGATAAATTTTATGCTAGACTTTCTGATATTGTTAATTCATCTTTTAACTTGGGAGAGAAAATACCTGACGACCGTGTTGTAAAGAAAATTTTAAGGTCCCTACCCGATAGATTTATTCCTAAAGTGACCGTTTTAAATTCTTTACCCACTTTAGCCTCTACGAAATTAGAAGAGCTTGTAGGTGATTTACAAACCTATGAACTAGATATGTTTCCCTCTAAAATTGAAAAGAAAATTGAAAAGGGTGTTGCTTTAAAAGCCCGAAAAGAGGTCAAACAAGTAGTAGAGAGCGATAGTGAAAGTGACTCGGAAGACATGGCTTTGTTTGCTCGTAAATTTAGAAAAAATTTTAAATTTAACAAAGATAAATTTAAAAATGATTTTAAGAAATTTGATACTTCTAAACATGATAAAAGCGAGAAGACTTCTAAAGCCGAGAAGATCCCTAAACCTAGCAATGACAATTTAGATAGGGACGAGTCTCATAAGTGTTTTGGTTGTGAAGGTTATGGCCATAGGGCTTATGAGTGCCCCACTAAACTAAGGAAAGATGGTAAGCGACCCATTTCATATAATGCAACCCTTAGTGATAGTGATAAGGAAGAGAAGCCCGATTCCCCCACTAAGAAAAAATTTGTGGCTTTTATGGTTAGTCATGTGAGTGATAGTGAGAACTCATCGATTGATGAAACAATAGCACATGCCACTTCCAAGGTCATTGTACATGATTATCTTATTTTTGATGATAGTGAGAGTGAAGACGAAAGAGAGAGTGAAAATGAAGATGAGGTTGATATGAGTGAACTTCAAAATGCTTTTCAAGAACTGTATACCGAATCTATTAAATTGAAAAGAGCTAATTTGAAGTTAGAAGCTAGTTTAAGAGAGAGTGTCAAGGTCGTTGATGAAAATGATTTAATAGAAGACCTTAGGACACGTGAGAGTACTCTTCGAGAGAAGCTAGAATACGTAGAAGGCGAAAGAGATAGCCTTAGGGGTTGAATGGAATCCTTGAAAAAGGATCTTCTTGCTTTTGAAGAGCGAAATGCTCTATTAGAGTCTAACATTTTAGAATTACAAGATAAATTAAAAGACTCTAGTAATGTCAAATTTGATTTGGAGTGTCGTTCGAAAAAACTAGATAAAATGTTAGGAACGGTCCAAATTAAAAATGACACTTGTGGTTTAGGCTTCAATACTTGTAATGAATTTACTCATAATGCCAAAACCACTGTTTTAGGAGAATCTACTAGGAATGCTTTTAATGATCACTCCTTAGGTCAATCTTTTCGACATGCTCTTGCTTGTACACATTGTGGTCGAAAATGTCATCTTAGGAAATTTTGTTTTGATCTTAAACGAATTTCTAGAAAATCCCATAGTAATGTAACCACGGTAGTGAAAGTTCGTACACCCCAAGATAGTCATTCTCCATTCATTTGGGTTAGGAAATCCGACTTGGTTGCCTTGCAAAATAGGGTTGTTGATTCTCATTTACTTTCACATGCTTCCTCCCTTGCTAAATCTAAAGGATGAATGTGTTAGTGTTTGCATACTTTAGCGTTGGTACTTCATGCTATATTCACATGCTAAATGTATGCTTGTTTAGTCAATTTTCTAGTCATTGCTTTATTTGATATCACATGCTAGAAATTATGACTTGTTTATCTTTTTGTATTATATTTTGTGTTGAATTAATTGAAAAATATAAAATGGTTTTTTTTATCATTTGTGTTTTATTTATTTCATATAAGCTTAATGAAAAATACAAATGATTTTTGTTTGTCCTTTTGAGTAAATATTTATTTTTGATTAAACATGTTAAAAACTCAAAAAGATTTCATTTTGTGTGTATTTTAGTTTGACACACTTTAAGTGGCATATATTTGTGTTTGAATCCCATCGTTTACGCTCCCATGTGGCTAGAACTTTTGGTTTAGATTTTCAATCCTTAAAATGTTCTTTACCATACTTTATGGAGTAGTTGGATTTTGCATTGTTTAAATGGATTCTATTTCTATATGCCTCTCTATTCACACATGCACGAGCTCTTTTGAAATCTTAATGTCACATGTTATATTTGAGCTTTTTGAGGTGTTCTCCTACCAATCTAGTCATCTACATATCTATGACCTAGGAGGACTAGTGCATGTCAAAATCCGTTGCATGTGAGATTTGTGTGAAAATGAAAACATGATAAATAAATATGCACGGGGAAGGGCTCCGAAAGGACTAAGTGATCCTTTGCGATAGTAAGCCACCGTTTATTGGATCTAAAAGAAATACGTGATCCAAAGGCCTAAAAACAGAATATTTGACATTAAAAAGAAAATAATTGTCAAGGCCTATGTTTGTTTGATATATTCATTCAAAAGTAAAAGAATATATATGCTTATTGAGGGAGAATGGGATGGTATATCAACGGTTTGCACAATGTCCGTTTATCCTAGTTGTCTTTAATGCCATGACTCTATTTGGTTTGTAGAATCATCATCATGCTAGGCTTGTATGCATTGTGTATGTTTGTTCATTGAGTTCAATCTTTATATTGTCACATGAGGTTATATTTAAATGTGATAAAGTTTGCAATCAAATGAGAACTCCGTGAATGTTTCTTAAGTGTTTGGGTCTAAATTTAATTGTTGCTAGTTCACACCCATACACTTCCGTTTCCATATGACACATTTTTTCCATACGAGTGTGCAAACTTACTGTATTTTGTGTCATGTGTGTGTTTATATCTATATATATATGCAAGTGCTTCATTGATATATTTCTAGTTTATATATATATGATATTTGTTTTGTCTTTGCCTATGCTTTTATTGCCCATATGCTTTCATATCTTAACACTTTAAGCTTCAACATGCTTTTATGTTTATTCGTTCTTTATCCTTTGCCTATTCCTGAACAAAAAGGGGGAGAATGATGATAGGGGGAGAAATGGTATCTAATCCTATTATTATCGTATCTTAGTTTGGGGGAGATTTATCTTAGGGGGAGACGTCTTTCTAAGTAGGTCATGTGTTTGATAAAGGGGAGAATTAATTTAGGGGGAGTAATTAATTAATTGCATTTAATACTTTGATATTCCCTATGCATTTGATGAGTTTGCTTAAGTGTGCAGGAATTCTTCTAAAGCGGCATCTGTCAATGTCAAAGCGTTTGATCCTTGGGTTGAGTCAAGTTTGGGTGGGTTATGTTTTGAGTCTAGTGAGCTTGACGGCCCTTTAGGATTTTTGTTTGGTTTTTGTCCCGGAATAGCCAAAGGGAGAGATTTGTAAGGACACAAATTTCCAATTGAGTCCATATGTAGTTTTGGCTCAATTCCGGATAAAAACATTTATTCATAGGATAGTATTTAATTGTAATATTCTCAAGCCTATGAAGTGTTTGTTGAAGACGTAGCAGCAAAGAATATAAAGCTTCATAAAAATGCCGGTTTGCGTGCCTCGTTTCTACGTCATCAACTAATGGTTCCATGCTCCCAAGGTATGAATGCAATTATGTTTATATAGGAGCTTGGAACAAAGTTTGTTGGGTGTTAGGATTAAAATAAATTGCGTTTTGTTTTAAGAAAGAAATTATATAAAACTTTAAAAAATAAGTTCATAAAGTTTTCTGGGCCAAAATCGAATTTTACAATTTTTCTGGTCGTTCGTTAGATATGTCGTTCGAACGAGTTTTTTCGTTCGAACCAGATGTCGTTCGAACGAACCTGCCAACGAGTTCCCACTGTCGTTAGAAATGTCGTTCGAACGAGATTGTCGTTCTAACGAGATTTCCAACGAGCTTCTAACGAGTCCATACTGGAGCGTCGTTAGAAGTCTCGTTCGAACGAGACTTCGTTCGAACGAAATGTCGTTCGAACGAGCTGTCAGGCGGGAACAGTTTTTAGGCAGTTTTTGGCAGTTTTTCACCCACTTCCCCACTTGGTTTTTAACCAACTTTTTCAGACTTAATAATGTGCGGGAATGACATTTTCCAAATTAACTTTTCCATACCATTTCCATCTCTTAGAGAGAGTTTGAGAGAAAATTTGTTTTAGGAAAATGTTCATGTTTTGAGTGAAATTTTTAGAGAAAATATTTTATCACTCTAGTGTTGTACACCCAATTGAGTTATTCCGAGTTCATATATACTTATCAATTGTGTGGAGTTTTGGCACCGATTTATCTCTACCGAATTCAAGAAGAGAAGTTTTGGTTTGTTTCTACATCCATCAAAGAAGAAGACTTTTTGTTGTGATTCTACCCACTTGGAGAAAGGCTCCTTGCTAGGGTGACGGTGACCATATAAAGTCCTATCGGTGGATTCCGAGACCGTGGTGGTGTTCCGAGGTTATCCGCTAGGAAGAGGTGTCTACGAGAAGAAGCGTCGAGGCTTGAGAGGGATCGAGTCAGTCGTTGTAAGTCTATCTGTCTTGTAATTGTAATTCCGTATCTAGTGGACTTGTGGCTAGGGCCGTCCGAGGTTGTTTCCCGTCTTAGGTTTTTCCTCGTACATCGCGGCGTAGTGTGATATTGTTTATTTTATCTTGCTTCATAATTTAGAACGCATGCTTAGAATAAATTCAAGATAAAATTCGGTTTAATTTATCACACTCAATTTAATTGGGACTTATATTAAATGTTGGGTAATGTTTAATTAATTCAAGTCTTTTGCTAAATTTGGTTTCGCCTAATTTGCTAATATTGATAAATATGACTTAGGCAAGTTCTAGGACTTGGATTAACTTATTTTAATTTGTTTTGAAGAAATTAAAATTTGGCTTTGTTTATTTGTGAACCATCATTCAACGCTTCCGCATCTCGAGTTTTATAACTAAAACGAAATTACTAGCCCCCTGCGCTTTCAATCGTTGAGAAGGAGAGTTCGTTAGGCAAGAGCGCCCATGGGGAAGGTTGAGCCTGTAACACCTGCACCTCAGGCTCCATTTATGCCCGATATTCTATCCCCAGATGCACAGGGCAAATATCATTTTAGGAGTTAACAATTATCAAAGTTGATTAACCAGGTAGTTCAAACGGTTCGATATCTTTTCCTTTGAAAGTCATTTAGCATCAAACTAAGGAAGCCGGATGACACTAGAACACTAGCAACAATACTTGTGGATTCAGGGGTACAAGAAGAGGGACACCGTTTGCTGCTCAAACCGCAGCAGGAAATGCTATTCGTATAGTAGTGGATCAAGGTATGCAACGAGCCGAAGGCTGTAGGACTCCATTGAGGTGCAGAAGCATATAATGAGGTTGATATTAAGGAGAAGAAGATGAGATAGTTTATAAAGCAGCATGTACAACCCATCAGGTAGGTTATTATGGGATGGTGGGAATCGTACTTATGTATTGCCGTGATATAAGGGAACATAAGAGAAAGCTTAAGAAGTTAGGCCAATCTATTGGTCCCAACTTGGAGGCGAGTTCAGGAGGGGATAAAGGTGGTGCGTAGGACCCATAGGGTCAAGGTTAGTGAAGCCATTTCTAGCTTGGTAAGATAGATGCCAGCAACAACCGTTGTGTTGAGTAACTTGAATGTTAAAGCAAAATCGTTTGAGATAAAAATTAGTCACGAGATTCCTTCAAACCTATTTACCCCTTCTAAGTTTGTTGTACGTGTTCTACTCCATTATTAACACACTTTCTTAAATCCCCCTTCAAAAATGTCTTTTTAACTCCAAAAACATAAATTTAAAGGCAACAATCGATCTACAACATGTTTTCACCTCAAGACTATTTTCATGCATCGGTATAAGAAATGCCATAACTTCCTCGTACGAACTCGGAATGACGCATGATTTGAAGTCACTCGAAGATATTTAAATCCTATAAATTTTAGTTTTTTTTAAACACTGCAAATTGTGTTATATTAAATTACCAAATTACCCTTATATTTGAATTATATGTCGAAACTTTCTGGAAACGACCATAACTTCTTCATCGGGGGTAGGAATAATGCACGGTCGATGGCCACGCAAAGATAATTTGATGATATCTATGTTGGTACTTTTATACGATCCAAAATATAGAGTTTTAAATGACCAAATTCCCTTTAAGTTTCCTCTTGTGACAAAACTTTCTCGAAATGTTTCCGACTTCACATTTTGCATGCCCAATACCTATAAAAGCTCAAATAAACCTTGCGGAACATATAAAAATCAATAAAAAAGCTTATCAAATATAAGAGCTTAATTATAGGAATTAACAAACACTGAATTTCTAAAATATGCAAGAATAAAGGGTACTAAATGCAATATTTGTGACTAATCACTAGGCTTACTCGTGGGTTTTTGGTCTATTTTACTAATTTAAGCGTCATTTCATATTTGATCTTCATTTTGAGTTTCTTATTTCATAATAAAAATTCTAAATTTTCAAATTTCTCTCTCAAGCAACCTCTTTACCCTAAATCAAACCCAACATATTTTTAGAGTTTCAATCAAGCTTTCAAAGTGATCTTCAAGTCAAGGCTTTCAAGGAAGAATTTCAAGTAGATTTAAAGCAAACTTTTAAGAACTTTTCAATTCAATTCAAATCAAGTTAATTATTCTTTTGAGGCAAATTGCTTTTTATTCTTCTCATTTATATATTCTTATGATAAATTTCACCTAAACCTAATGTGTAGGGTTTAAATGAATTAGAAACCCATATGATTTCTAAGGTTCTTAGTGTACGATAATGATTTGGTGAAATTAAATATCTCCTCGATTTTTATATTGAAATGTATCCCTTAGCCATGTTATATAGAACCCTTATAAATAGAATTGATATTTTAGGGTTTTCGAACTTGTTCTTGAGTTGTGACATTTTGTTATATATGTTGAGATTTTGGAACATGTTTATAACATATTTGAGAATTATAAAGGGCATGATTAATAGAGTTGTACCTTTAGCTCCTTGAGTAGTATCCTTGATATTAACTATTTTATTTATAAAATTTGAAGTATAAAAATGTATAAATTGATGCCTATTATCCATGAGAAGAATCTATGTTTGTTTACCCCATGTTATACTATTTGGCTTGTATATTTGGGGATTGTGTTGAGTTGTAGATTTTTCTCTCTTAATCTACTATGGTTTTACTACCTCTAATTGAGATTTGTTTTTGGAAGACATTCATATCATATCCTTATAGTTATCTCATGATTTCATTTGTTCCTTTCATGTTGAAAATGGTTTTTAAAATTGTTAAAAAACTGTATGTTTTAATAATTAGAATTGATCAACCCGAGTATCAAATATATGGGTTGTCACAATAGGGATATATATACAATTTCTAAATATATTCATAGGGAGAGAAATAAGCTCGTTGGTCCATCGACGCTTAGATTACCATGGGATATCAGCAAGGAATGGTAAAAATATCTAGGGGACACCTTTTTTTCATTACCATTTGGTGATGTAATTGATTTTTCATTACGAAAATTACGTTTTTCCAATTTTAATGATACAATTTACCATAAATCTTGCGAGATTCTCTTAGACCACTATACTTCAGCAACATTTTGCATGTTATATAAGCTAAATTTGACTATTTGTATTTTGCGAGCTTGTAATATTTTAAAACGTTCCAAGCGGTTAAGGAGATTGTTAATTCTCATGGAACTTTAGTTATTGCGACAACATCTACATGACAGTTGAAATATCGCGAGAACTCTAAAGACCACACATAAATTTTATGAAACAACCAAATATGTTGGCTTACTGGGTTTCGGTTGAGTCTATATTTTTTGGTGCTTCAATATGTTTGGATATTTAAGACAAAATAATTGTAGCTTTGAGAAATTATCTTCAGTACATCATTCAAGGCATCTTAACGTCAAGCTTATGTAATTCCAAAATCAGAGAAGGACAATAGGGTAAAATCAACCAAAAGGATTGGTTCATATACCTCACATACACTTCACATAATTTTCTCATAATTTGTGCATCATTTTTTTGATTTTTTAAATAATTTCAGGCACCTCTATAAATTAATTAAATATCATTTAGGTGTGCTAAAAATTGAAAAACTTCAAAAGATTTGTAAAAATGGTTAAAATAATTTTCCACATTTAAAAATTTTAAATGATTTTTAAATTTTTTTATACAATTTCTTCATAAGGAAATTAGTTGTATTAATGTGACTAGTTGTATTAATCAGAACAATAATATAAAGAAATGAATATAGTGACTGAAATTAAATATTTAAAATTTCTATTAAATATGTAGTTGTAAAAAATAAAAAATATTAATTAAATATTTAGGGCAATAACATATCTCATTCGTTCTTAAATAATCATAACATTAATATAGAGAAATTAATATATTGAGTGAAATTAAATACTTAAAAAGTCTATTAAATATATAATTGTGAAAAATAAAAAATAATCCCTTAAAAATCCATCTAAGAGTGGCAAACATTCACCCTTGCTTACTGAAATTGATGTGTAAAGCATTGCTTTTACTTGTTTAATGCATAACGCTTGAATGTTGAAGTAATATTTTAGAAAGATGACACATCCAAGTAGCACCAATTAGATATACTTTATATTTTTCACAACAAATAATTATATAATGACTTCGCTTTTGTTTAAAACTAATATTATGATGTCTCAAATAAGTAATGAATGACAACGGATATTGAGTCATTATATACTGACTTGTGATTCCGACTCTTTTTTTGTGACTCATTCACATCTCAACACTTGATTAATTAGTGCTTGAGATTCATTAATTAGCTTAAAATACCAGTTAATACATTTTTGACATATTAGTGGGTCACAAAAAATGAGTTATAATCATGAGTCTAACTACAGTTATTACGACACTTAATTGTCAAATACACACGCATGATTGAAACATAACAATATTCTCATAAAGAGTAATCTAGAACACTTTTTTTTGCAACATAACTAAATAATTTGTATTAATATCGAGTGTTACGTTTGTTTTCCAACTAAATCTAAAGTCTAAAATCTGAATCTAAAAATATGTTTGTTTTTACATCTAAATGAACCTTTGAAGGGATGTATATAATCAAATTCAGATTTACTTTTCAAATTCAAAGGTAATTTTACCTCTTAATATACATAGACAAATATAGTGGTTGCATTTTAAAATAACAAACACTATTTTATAACTCTTAAATCTGAATGCTACAAATTCAAAATTCAAAATCCAAAACAAATAAACTCTAACTATAATAAAATAATAGACCCCAAAATTAAATCCAGTGAAGTGCCAATGCGCACCCACACAACAACTAATACGTGGTGCTTTTAGTAAATCTCATATGAACCTCCTCACCAACTAATATATTATTGACACACTGATTGAGTTTGTTATTTGGATTTGATTTGTAAGTATACCTTATATTACTCATTAGAGTTGCCTTTTTTTTTTTCCATGCAATAATTCAGTTACAGTAATAACCCGATACGACTCGAAGATAATACGATTAGATAGTGTATATTTAAGAGTATTCAAAACTTGTACTCAAATAAAAAACAACACAGTCCAAAAATGACATGACTAAACTTTATTACTAATGAGTCGTGCTATATCAATCCGATTCTAGGACATAATTTGACGATTCGAACATATGTCTGCGTGTCATTGATACATTTGAGTGGAAACATCTTAAATTAATATCCTACTCAAAATACACAAATGACACACAAACACGTATTCGAATCGCCAAATTATATCTAAGAATTTTCTCTCCCAGTATTTGTCATTGCTAATTCATAATTAATTCATTTTTCTTGTCATCCAAACACACCCCAACAAAACCTACCCAGGTTCAAGGCACGAGGACACACTCCCAACTCCCAACACCATTGGACCCCACACAATTTTTTTGCCCATAAAATATAAAATCCCACAAAATATTTATTCTCCTTACCTAATTGGGCATGGGCCCGGGCCCACTTCACCCTCCACCAATAAAACCTTTCCACCTCCCCACACGTGCGATAGGGAGATCCAAAGCCCCCTTTTCCCACGTGCGAACCTCACTTTTTTTGTCCGTGATGAGCGGATACATAAAAATCACTTTGGGCCTTTTAACTTTCTCTCTCTACAAAAAAATAAAATATATAAAAGCTCTGAAAATGAAAAAAGAGAGAGAAAGTAAAAGAGAACTAAAAGTCTCATTACTGTGATATATAGATATATAATACAGTGAATGTTGATAATGGAGTTTTCAGATCATATCTTATAATACTTTGTTTCATTTAAGGTAATAATCTCTTCTAATTTTACTATTTATTTGTTTTAGTTTGTTTTTAATCCGTTTGGCAGCTGAGGAAATAGTTATTTACTCTAGAAAATTATCAGAGTCGCTAGAATTAGGTTTCTCGGAAGCCAAACAGTTTATTTTATTTTGTTAGCTTCAATTGAGTTAGACTTGTTTGGCAGCTGAGAAAATAGTGGAAAATAATCAGAAATGCTAGAAACGTGTTTCTCAGCATCCAAACAGACTTTGATTTATATTAATGTTCATTTTGAATTGAATTACAGAAATTGTATTGTGGACTTGAAAGAACTTTGGCCTTCTAACTTTCTCTCTCTAGAAAAAAGAAAGCTAAGAAATGAAAAGAGAGAGAGAGAGTAAAAAGAGAGCTGATTTTCTTATTAGAATTTTCAGATCATATGCTTTGATAAAAAAAAATCGTTCAAGGTAATAATCTCATTTAATTTTTCTATTTATTTGTTTTAGTTTTTATGCAATTGTCTGTTGTTATTCCGTTTGGCAGCTGAGAAAATTATCAGAATCGCTAGAATTAGGTTACTTGGATGACAAACAGTTTAATTTATTTTTGTTATTTTATGTTAATGTTGATTTTGAATTGAATTAGAGAAATTGTACTGTTGTCCTCATTTTGTTAGCTTCAATTGATTTAGACTTGTTTGGCAGCTCAGAAGATTGTGGAAAATGAATATTTTGTTGTTTTATCGAATGGTTGATGTTTTCTGTTTGGCATCTGAGAAAATTATCAGAATTGCTAGAATTAGGTTACTCGGAAGACAGACAGATTCTAATATCATTCTTAGGTTTTTGTTTGGTTTTATTATTATATACAGATAATTAAGGTAAACGTCACGTTCCTTCCTATATTTGGATTTTTAGGACAATGCTTTTCAAGTTTATAAATTTAGTCCCTGTGGTACAATAACATTTATTTGTGTGGTCCCTTTAGAGTAGACCCGGCAAATGGGCGGCTCTGGGCGGATCTGGGCAGGTCTTCGATGGTTTGGGTCAGATCTGGACGGGTTGTGTGCGTGTCGGATATCTGATGTGGATGAGTTTGGACGGGTTGATCGGTAACCGTCTATTGGAAAAATATCACTACTCAGTTGTGATGCCAAACAACTTCCTCTCTCTTTCTCCCCTCAACTCTCTTCCTCTCTCTTTTGGCAGAACTGTCATCAGCCAACAAAAAAATCCCAGAAAGTTCTACTCATTTTTGTTTCTTGAATTTGCGAAGGGGATAGGAACGAGAGAGAGGAGATGGTGGGTTGTGAATGAGAAGGGGTTCTTTAATGGGTAAAAAATGGGCAAGGTCTTAACCCGCTAATAAACTGAGCGGTTCATTTTCAAACCGCAACCTAAACCTTCTCAGATGCGATGGAAACCGACACGAGTCATTTAAGGGTTGAATGCTTGGGCGGGTTTCGGTTTGCCAGCCCTACTTTAGAGTTAGGAGTTCATTTTTTTGGTCCGCGCCAGCGGCACCATTTTTCATAGTGTTTTTAGTACAGAGACTAAATTTATAAAATTATGTGGAGTGTTCTATTTTTATACACTTTGAGAATTATGAGTACCTTTTCCCAAAACCCCCTATTATATATTATGTTCACTTTGAATTGAATTACAAAAATTATGTTGTTGACATGATTTGATAGCTTCAAATGAATTCAGACTTTTTCTGTTTGGCAGCCAAACAGATTTTAATTTGTTTATTAGCGTTTTACTTTGTTTTGTTATTGTGGACTTATGTTCATTTTGAATTGAATTACGAAAATTACGTTGTTGACATGATTTCTTAGATATAACTTTGGGCCACGAGAATTCAGACTGAAATTCCTTGTTTTCTAAAATTTCTCGGCAACCAAACAGAGTCCGATTTCTTTCTTGGCTTAAATTTCTTTCATTAATCCAGTTTTGGTTTGAATTGATTTGCAGAAATCATATAGTTGGATCTGATTTGTTAGCTTCAAATGAATTAGACTGGATGTTGATTTTGTTATTGGTTTTGATTTCAACACTTTATTGCATAAAATTGGTTAAAGAGTAAAATTAATTTGATAACCTATGTGAAATGGTAAGAACGACACTTTTAATGTTTGCGAGGATAAAATGAAAACTGGTAAACTGATTGTTCTAAATTGTGTATAAGAACATAGAGCGGTATTAAGGAGATAAAAGTATGTAGTATTATAGTAGTATTCACTACCATTGCTTCGACTCCATATAATATCACGAGTTCCCTTGAAGAGATTGTAAATTAGACCAATGAAATAATGAATAGATATTCTTTAGGTAGGTCGCGAAACACATCTTTCTTGTAATTTAGAAAATATATACATGCTCTGAAGTTGATCAATGTATTGTACGTCAAAAGCATTCAGTTCATATATACACACTGATATATTTTTGTATAAGTCTGATTTTAGAATTTTGTTATATTAATTATGTCCGTGTATAAGATGAGTTATTCAGAGAATTATTAGGTTCACAATGCGCTATTTTCTGATATTTAAGTATGCCGTTTCTTTTGAATATTGACAGGGATATCCGATTTCTGCCACGTTATGGCTGCCATCAAATTTCAGGAATTTTAGTAAAACTTTAGGACTTGTTGTCTAAGGAGAGAGATTCAGTGCTTCTCTCTTATGTCCTAGCTGCCTCTATCGTGAGACCAAAGTTATTCCAAATAGTTGTTGCTAGCTGATATTTGAAGTGGAACGTATGCGTGTTTTTTTGTCCTTACGATAGACTGAAGAAAGTTTTGTGTATGCATCTTAGTTTGTCACTGGTTTTCTTTATCACAACAAAATAGGTGTTCTCCTCAACTTAAGATTGCTAGGTTGTGGAGGAAGACACAATGGAGTATTGTACTTTGCTAAAGGATTATAAAGTTACCTCCAAATCGAAAGATATTCTACATGCATTTGTGAGTTGGGAAAGAAATGCAAATTTTAATATATTAGAGGTGTTCTTGTGTTTGTATATTTTCTTGTTATTCAGGCTTGAAAGGCCACACGACCAAATCTTATAGGTGATTTGTGCTTGTGGTTGCTTTGTGTGTTTTATCCCCTCTCGTGTCTCAATGTTTTTCCCTATTTTGCTTGTTCTTGTTTAGGATTTGATTTCACTCCCTCTGCTGCAAATTAATACTCCTAGTTAATTTTGGGTAGCCTCAAATTAATAGTCCACTTACCTTTTTTGGACGTAATCAACGAACCAAATTCCACGATAGCGAACACATCTTGATCTTACCATTGAATCCTATTTTAGTGTATTCTTAGAAACTGTCGTTTTCAAATATTCGACTAATAATTTTGGGACGAAGGTAGTAGAAGACTTCATATAGACATGGGAAGCCATTGCCTCTTAACTAACAGTATTTGTACAAACCGTATGTCAACTTCTATATTCGCTAATAAATCTAATATGACAAATTGTGACATTTTGCTTTTCAGTTTTACAGTGGCAGTTGCTGAAAGATGGAGTCTTGCGACTGCATTGAGACTCAGTGGCCCACTGATGAACTTCTGGTGAAATATCAGTATATATCAGACTTCTTTATAGCTTTTGCGTATTTCTCAATCCCCTTGGAACTTATCTACTTTGTTCAGAAATCAGCATTCTTCCCTTACAGATGGGTCCTAATTCAGTTTGGTGCTTTTATCATTCTCTGTGGTGCAACCCACTTTATAAATCTGTGGACGTTCTCTATGCACTCTAAAACCGTTGCTATAGTGATGACTGTAGCGAAGATTTCCACAGCAGTTGTATCGTGTGCCACAGCTTTAATGCTCGTTCACATTATCCCCGATCTTCTAAGTGTGAAAATACGAGAACATAATTTAAAAACCAAGGCTGAAGAGCTCGATAGAGAGATGGGGTTGATTATAAAACAAGAAGAAACCGGGAGGCATGTTAGAATGCTAACACACGAGATTAGAAGCACACTTAATCGACACACTATCTTGAAAACTACTTTAGTCGAGTTGGGTCGGACATTAGATCTCGAGGAGTGTGCGTTATGGATGCCATCACGAAGAGGGTTGGATTTACAACTCTCTCACACTCTAAACAATCTAATACCAGTTGGAACGAGTGTGCCGATTAATCTTCCTATTGTAAATGAAGTGTTTAATAGTGCTGAGGCAATAAGTATTCCACATACGTGTCCTTTGGCGAGAATTCGGACGCCTTTGGGAAGATATGTTCCACCTGAGGTTGTTGCTGTTCGTGTTCCTCTTTTGCATCTTTCGAATTTTCAAATTAATGATTGGCCTGAACTATCTGCGAAAAGTTATGCTGTGATGGTTTTGATTCTCCCTATGAATGGTGTAAGAAAATGGCGCGACCATGAGTTGGAGCTTGTGGAAGTTGTTGCTGACCAGGTTTTTTTTTTCTACTATAGTTCATAAATATGCTTATGCTTATGTGCTTCCTATTACCTAAAATATATTTAACTTTGAACTGTAGCCTACTGTTGTTATTATAGTACTTGACTTTGCTCGATATGTTGAACATGATTGTGTCAGATCTAGTCTTTGTTGTTACCAGTGAGATTTTGTTTCATACATCCATTATAATATTTTCTCATATTGCCCCACTGTGGGGATCTGCTCCACTTTGATTGATGTTCCCTCTCGCTATTCATCTTTCCTTGTTATCTGACTGACTAAGAGCAACTTATTTTGCTGCTGATCGCCATTATAACTGATATTCAATTCACCTTGTCTTTTTGTAATATTATGACATGAAGCATATATGCTATCCAGTCTTTTCCAAGAAGCATATGAATAAACGTACCACAAAGACTATATTTGAGGATCCATGTAGAAATTTCTTTTCACATCATGAGACAATAAGCATTAGAGAAACAAACACTACCTACCAATTGGAGGCCTTAATATGTGAGATTGAATCCAATAGTGTTATTCTTTATTTAGAATGCTGCTGCATTGTTCTATGAATGACTACATCAATGGACAAAGACCAGTGTTCTGTTTGTTGTTGATATATTAAATTATTGATAGAACATCTGCTCCATCTAATATCAATTGCTCTGTTTATGCATTTATTAAGATCTCAAAAATTATTTTAGATGAAATGTTATATCATCAAAATGATACTATCTGTGGTGTTGTATACACTCTTCCTCATTTCCTCTACTTTATTTTTCTAACTTGTGTATATATCTATATCTATATCTATATCTATATCTATATAGCTATATATATATAGAGAGAGAGAGAGAGAGAGGAGAGAGAGAGAAAAGCACGTTCCCGTGCACACTAAGTTTGCACACGTGCTGGCGCACACCTATTTTTTTATAATATTAAAAAAAATATTTTTGAGCTGATTTTTTTTTGTGTGATATTTAAACATTTCAAGGGATCCATATAAAAAAAATCAATTCAAAAAAACCTTTTTTGCTATTTTAAAAAAATCGGTCAAATTTTCACAGTTTTTAAAAGCAGCGAAGTTTGACCGTTTTTTTAAAATAGCAAAAAAAGTTTTCTTGAGATGATGATTTTTATATGGGTCCCTTGAAATGTTTAAATATCACACAAAAAAATCAGCTCAATTTTTTTTTTTGCTATTTTAAAAAAATGATGTGCAAACTTATCGTGCAAACTCAGTGGGCACAGGAGCCTGTCTGTATATATATGTAGAGAGAGAGAGATAGGATCTCATGAGGTCCCCTAGTTTGAGGTCCTTGAATGAAGTCTATTTTAGTAAAAAAATATTTTTGGGCTGATTTTTTTTATGGTATTTAAACATTTCAGTGGGACAATATAAAAACAATCGGCTCAAAATGAATTTTTTTACTATTTTAAAAAAATCGGTCAAACTTGTCCGTTTTTAACAACTTAAAAACTGACACAGTTTGATCGATTTTTTTAAAATAACAAAAAAATTCATTTTGAGTTGATTATTTTTTTTTGGTCCAACTGAAATGTTTAAAAATCATAAAAAAAAAGAATCAGCCCAAAAATATTTTTTTTTACTATTTTAAAAAATGGACCTCATTCAGGGACCTCAGACTGAGACCACACTTGTTCATTTCCCAATATATATATATATATAGAGAGAGACCCTCTCCTGTAAGGACTCCTTATGGTGCAGATCCTGGTACATACTATTTTTTTAAAATAGTAAAAAAATAATTTTTTTGATAAAACTTCATGGATATGATCTCCATGGTGGGAAGATCATCTCCAATTTTTTTCATCAAAAAATTCAAGAAAAAACCTATTGAGATGAGGTGATATGTAAAAAAATTGTATAAATATGCATTTTTGACCGTTGAAATGTTGGCAATCATCTCACCCACTTTTTGATTGAATTTTTTAATGAAACTTTATGAATATGATCTCGATAGTGAGAAGATCATATCCATGAAGTTTTATCAAAAAATTCAATCAATAAAGTGGCTGGTGCCGACCCAACATTTCAACGGTTGAAAATGCATATTTATACCATTTTTTTACATATCACCTTATCTCAACGATTTTTTTTTTTGAATTTTTTGACGAAAAAAATTGGAGATGATCTTCTCAACGTGGAGATCATATCCATGAAGTTTTATAAAAAAAAAATCATTTTTTTACTATTTTAAAAAAATGATATGTATTGGGGTCTGTACCATAAGGAGTCTTACAGGAGACTTTCTGTATATATATATATATATATATATATTTCTTCATACCATTTTTTTCTTTTCCCACAAGGGCAGTAGCCACAGTGCTGACTTTGGGAGCAATCACCAAAATGAGTGAAAAGTTGAAAGAGCATTGATTCATGGAGCCAAAAGGCAAAAACTCATCCTGTTCCATCAGTGGTGTTGATGCCTCCATTTACTTCTAATGTTTCCATGTGTTATTATAAAAATGCATCATTGTAAATATACCAATTATTTAAAGGGAAGGCATCTTGGTAGCATATAAAAAGCAACAAGGCTGTTTGATGAGATTGCCTAATGCGCTCACTGGTCCCTTCATAGTTTAGTTGAAAGATATTGGGTTGTAGCTTTAGTCTGGCAATTGAAAAACGTCGTGATATCGATTCGATTCGCAAATTAATAAGATGGCACACTTATTTAATTAGAGTCTATTAAAACAGCCCCTACACATGCATCTAACCAAGATAAATCATTCAAGCCATGCATGATAAAATAAAGACGAGCAATTGAGGAAAAAACCCCTTCCGGGTAAAAACCTTTTATAACACTTTGAAAAGTTAACAAGACCTTTGACTTACATACAATCCTGATAATCGCCCACAAGACTATACTGCACGGTGCCTTCAGAAAACCTTCAAAGATACGAGAGACAGCGAAAGTACCCTCCAGGTGTCGGTTCGTCGTCTTTAATCGTCCACACGTAGAATGACTACGCTCGGTATCCACCGATCAAAGTATGGAGATACCTTCTCCACAGAGGCTAAACAATACACAAGATGTGTTCTTGGGTTACCAAAAAGATTCACAAAGGTTTGGAAGAATTGTGTGAATCAAAACATGAGTTTGGGAACTCAAAAATATGAAGACTTGAGGTATTAGGACTCTCAAATTCGTCTTCTAAAGTCTTGCAAAACAACTCCCCCGAAGTTGGTATTTATAGGAAAAAATATGAAGAGTTCCGCTTTTTTAAAACTCTTAAAAACTTATCAGCGTACAGGTACACCGAACCCCATCTGGGGTACACCGAACCGGTTTGGTTGTACCATTCTGGTATGGGGTTAAAAAACAGCATTCTTCAAGGAATTTTCTCCAACTTCAAAAGGTCATAACTTCTTCATCGTAGCTCGGATTGAGGTGCCGTTTCTTCCAGTATCTTCGTTGCGGCGAGCTCTTCAACTTTCCAGTTGACCAGACCTCCGAACTATAGATGTGAAATTACGAAAATGCCCTTGAACTTTCCTATCAAGCCTTGTTTCACTGTTTTGACTTCCCTTGCGTTCCACTTGCATTCTGTGCCTAAAATCAAGGAACGTGAAGTCGTTGAGGCATATGTAGGACACATTAATGGAGATGTTGAATGCTTGATTCCCGGAATTCGGATAGAGGCCGTCATGTGAGATCGTGAGGTGACGTGCCAAATGTAGCGGCGTACGACATACACAAATGTAACATGTTGGACATGAGAAAAATGTCCTTACAGCAATTTTTGTTTTAGTAACTCAACTGAGGCCTATGACGACTGCTTTGACTCGAGTCAGTCACGCGACACGCTCCGTCATATTGCCGACACCCGAGTTCCTTTTTTTTAGGTTGGACACGTCAAGGGACACGTGAAATTAATTTTTTCTAATGTGATGGTGATTCTACTTTATTTATGATTTTTAATGTTAAAGTGTGTTTGAATTTTGTTTTGTATGGTCCATTTTCTTAATTTCATGTTAAGGATGCTCTAATAATGTATTTTATGGAAAAATCTGTTTTATTTCATTAATACGTATTTAAATATATTGTATATATTGTACGTATCCTAGCGTGTCGTATCGTAGTTTTTGGATAAATCACGTGTCCCGTGTCGTATTACGTGTTGAGTCCGTATAGACTGAGGCAATGTATCCCCTGTAAACGTTTTATTGTCATGTACTATCTAGGATAAAATATTATGCACGACATTTGTATCTGCAACAATCTCCGTGAGGGAAATTACACGATGAGAGAGATGTGAATGTGTTGTAGTTGTAGATAAATTAGTTGCACTCAATTTTTCCACGCACAGATACAGATAAATTCCGGTAAAATAGATAAATTGTTTATATATTAGACACCCATCGTACTTTAAGCTTCTGTAACTATAAATAATGGTCTATAAATATGAAGATGGTGTCACATACGTATCTGTCCCATGTATGTGATGTACCTAGAAATAATTTTTTTTTTTTAAAATTTCATTTTTTCAATTGTTGTTTCAAATTTGTTCTGTATTACTCATTCCTGTTCCTCATCTGTGTTTTCAATTATGCAATTAAGCTTCATTCTCTAGTTTGCACTGGAAAAGCATTTTCTTGTGCTGAATTTACATTATTATATTGTATAGGTAGCTGTTGCTCTCTCTCATGCTGCAATTTTGGAAGAGTCCATGCGGGCTCGCGATCAACTCATGGAGCAGAATGTTGCTTTAGATTTAGCTCGACAAGAGGCGGAGATGGCTATTCGTGCTCGCAATGATTTCCTAGCTGTGATGAACCATGAAATGAGGACACCTATGAATGCAATTATCGCGTTATCTTCACTTCTTCTAGAAACAGAACTAAGTCCAGAACAAAGGGTTATGATAGAAACCGTACTTAAGAGTAGCAGCCTTCTGGCGACGCTCATTAACGATGTTCTAGATCTTTCTAGACTCGAAGATGGTAGCCTTGAATTAGATAGCAACGTTTTCTATCTTCATGGGGTGTTCAAAGAGGTAATTATCATAAGGGACATTCGTCTTTTGCACCCTGAAGTTTAAACTGAAACCATCTTTAGCCCCTCAACTTTTAATTTGTTAAACTTTAACCCCACATTTGACAGTTACAGTTTTAGATCATAAAAATGACCAAAATAACCCTAAATAATGTCTAATTAAATTAGTGGGTGCCAAACTGATAATATTTTAGCATCTCTTATGATCTGTGTTGCTTCAATAACGGAGAACTTTTGGGGTAAACTCTTTTTCAACCTAAATTTTTGGGGTCAATAGTAGAATAACCCTTTAGACCATCTTCAATGGTGCTTTCTATCTACACAAATTTCTATAATAGAATTGTGAGTTTTAAAGAACCTTCGATTTCAATCTCTATCCCAATATGACATGGTGGGTGGGGATAAGGTATTGAAATTTCTATATGACTTGGACAAAGATAATAAGACCTACACATTACCTAGAGACGCTCTATTACTTATGACATAGCGTAAAAAACTACCTTGACACATCTGATTGAAAGGCTTTTAAAACAGCCACCGTTGGTGGTGGCCTTCTATTTACTCAACCAAATTTCAAGACATAAGCTGAACATATACTTGTATATACGTAGTCATCGCACGTCTTTATCCATTGTAGGTGATGAATTTGATAAAGCCTATTGCGGCAGTCAAGAAATTATCTATGACCCTGAATTTGGCTCTGGATCTACCTGCTTATGCTATTGGTGATGAGAAACGGCTTATGCAAACCATCTTAAATGTCGTGGGCAATGCTGTTAAATTCACAAAGGAAGGTTATGTTTCGGTTGAGGCTTCCATTGCAAAACAAGAGTATTTGAGAGACTGGCGGCCTCAAGAGTCTTTTCCCATGTCTAGTGATGGCCACTTCTACTTACTAGTGCAGGTTTGAGAGTATTTCATATTCTTTTCACTGGGCAATTTCATGATTTGTAATGGGACTTCTATACTTTAATACTTCAATAATGTAGGCTTTAGCAAGGTTGTCAAAATGTGTATCGGAGCCATATCGTTTTCTCAAAAAATGTGTATCGTATCTTATCGTAAGATACATTTTGATTTTCAATATTATATAAATAATTTTATATACATTAAAATACGTGCGTGTAGTATCTAAAAATAATATGGAAAACACAATAATTATTTAGCAATCTCGGCCTTTTATTGTTTCCTTCACCAACTTGCGTGCAATGATCATATACCAAATCCTTTTGTCTTAGCATTCTATATTAACATTAAAAAAATAAGGAATAAGTAATTTAACCCATTAACTGAAATATAATAATATTCTCAGTAGTCACTATGGTCTATTTTTTATTAAACACAATATTTAATAATTTATACAATAATCATAGCCACTAAGACCAATTATACTTAGTATATAATAATATAGTGACTTTACACCGGACACTAGCCCACACATAAATAAATAAATTTGTTGGGAATAAGAAACAAAGGAAGAAAATACTAAATGAAAAAAAGAGAGGAGGTTGTGATCAATGAAATCAACCCTCACCTAAATCGAAGAAGAAGAAGAAATAGAGAGGAGTATGTGATTTGGTTCATAATTAGAAACCCTAGCAAAGCTGTAATGGTTTGCATGTTCTTCTCCTTGTTTTTTAAAACCCTCGTAACTTTGACAAACTCACTTTAACTTATTCTATTTTTTTTTGGTTAAAAAAGCAAAGTGGCGTTGTTTAGCTGAAAAATAAAAAAAGTATGTATCGACGATACAATACGATACGTCCGATACATATGTGTCGACCGATACTTACTTATTTATCGCCGATACTTACAAAAAACGATACATTCACCGATACAACACGTTTTGCCCCCGATACGATACGATACGATACGTCCGATACGTATCGTGTATCGGCCGATATTGACAACATTGGGCTTTAGTCGACTTCAGTATTAGTCACTATTTATTTAAAATTTGTTAGACTCAATTACAGTGAAAAAAATTACAAAAGTATAATTAAAGTGGCAAAAAATATAGTTTTTTTAAAAAATGAAGAAAATTAGGATTATACAAAGTAAAAACCCAAATAAAATCTCTTTCATTAGAGTTTGAAACGTCATATGTATGGCATGTGACTGTTAAGATAATTGGATGTTAATGGAAGAAGTATGGAAGTCAGTAAAATGTATGACAGGTATTTAAAGTCTAAAACGCGCATTACGGTGGTATAGGAGTCTAAAAGACTCCTTTTTATCTGATAAAAAAAGTCTAAAAGACTTCTATAAATTGAGTTTCCACATTGTGAGATTGATATGTTATACTTCAAAATCTCTTAATCACTGAGGAACTGTACCCAAAAGCTCCGTTTCACTGAATCTATGTGATGCAAAAAACAACACGGACTTCACTCAAATAACACTATTTACAGGGGACTTTACTCTAATTTTTTCTATTCCAAAAAGCATGTCATTCATCAACCACCTCACTCTTCCCTGGTGCAGGTTAAAGACTCTGGCTGTGGTATCCTCCCACAAGATATTCCACTCCTTTTCACCAAATTTTCAGTGTCCCGAAATGCATCAACACGGAACAACAGTGGTGCAGGTCTTGGGCTTGCCATTTGCAAAAGGTATTATTATTACTGGATAGTTGATTACACCTAATTCTCAGTAGAATACATTGTACAATTAGCATACAATCTCATTAAGAACGTGTTTGATAGAAATGATGGAAAGGAAAAAAAAATCGAAGCTAAAATTTCCTCTTGATTGTACTTGTATAAAAAGATGGAAACAATTGTTTTACTTAGTCTAAACCAATGAAATTCATGCTGTGTGGGTGGAAAAATTGTCCAAGGCTAATTTCTGCAATCAAGCACACCAAAATTGGGAAATTATAGGTCTTGTTTAGTTGCGGGAAAACAAGATTGTTTTAAAAAAAATTATACAAAAATGGAAAATTAGGAAATGCGTTAAGTTTGATGCGTTTCGAAATAGAATTAGAATAATTTTTTTCCATATTTTCCAATGGTCTAGAAATTTGGAATACCACTTTAACAAGTTTTCTGCCAATTTCCAAAATACCTTTAACCTCAAAATTACATCTAGATCCTTGAACTTTCTATAAATTACATGTAGATCCTTGACCTTTTGGTAAATTACATTTTGACTTGTGACTTTATGTTAATTACATTTGGCTCCTGAGCTTTCGGTAAATTTCAACACGAATCGTGTAAATAACATTTTGAAAAAAAAAATATATTTCTACCAAATTAACGCACTTTCTAGTTTTCTATAATTTTCTGTTGTAAATGAAAATTAGAAACTTGGAGCCATTTGTATTATATTAAATAAATTCGTACTCTCATAACCCTTACAAAATAATTGGAAACCAGGTTTGTAAATCTCATGGGAGGTCACATATGGATCGAAAGCGAGGGACTGAGCAAGGGTAGCACGGTTACATTCATTACCAAACTCGGAATCTGCAATAACCCGAATGAACCCACAATGCAACAACAACAGGTTATAGCGCCTACTAGAGGTAGACCAAATCAAGGTAGTGGTGATCTCATTGGATACAGACATCACATCGATGATTATGGGATAGCTACTTCCATTGCTCCACGTTACCAAAGAAGTTTTTAGGTGTTCTAAGCATCGTTCGACCCATATTATGTAAGTATAGTTTTTTTTTAGGCTTTAAGGAAGTGAGGGTGTATGATGCATACAAGGTAGAACTGTTATTTGTTATAAAATTAATACATCAAAGCTTTTTCATGCTTGATTTGAAACGAAACACATTTTCAAGGTAGTTATCCAGGATGATATTTAGCGAGGGGTTATTTGACTTGACACTGAGATAATGTTGTATTTTGAGGTACCCTGTAGAAGTTAAATATTTAGACTCCAACTTATCCTCCTTGCCACCTCCCCACCCTCCCACCCCACACACCACACACACAAAGTAGTCTAATTATTGAACATCTAGGGGATTTTCTACGTACGACGTTACCTAGGAGGTAATGTAAACTATATTTGTTTTGTCTAAACACACATTTTTGTAGATTTTTTTAGTTTCTTTTGACCAAATGGTTATGTCTATGTGTTAAGGGTCGAATACCAATGAGTTGTAGGTTGTAGCTCGCGTGGTATAAATGGATAATTATAAATTACTCATCTCTAATAGAGGTTGAAAACGGGAGGCCCTCCCGTCATTTAGTCAATCTTATATATCTTTAATAAAATAAAAACATTACTTTAGTTGGGAATTGTTTCCTATCTAGTGTTGCTATGAAAATATTGTAATTACGAAAAGGGAGTAATTCTAGAGGTTAGGCTCGTAAGTGAGACTCGTTTTGGTTATTTGCAGACATGATAGGAATATATTTTTGGTGCTTGGGTCCGCTGATTTTCATTTATAATTCTAACAAATACGTTTTTGCAATGTCAACAAGTTACTAAAAATGATTTGTTAATCATTAGCTCCCCTAGAATTTTTCAAGAGAGTAATAGCGACTCAGATTGAGACTTCAAAAAGAAGAAAAGAAAAATTACTCACAAAATGACGTGTGTTGTAAAATAAAGGGGATGAAGAGAATTTAGGGAGATTGAAATCTTTTCATTTCATTGGAATCTCCATACTCAAAGGGTATTACCCATATTTATAATATAAAGTAAAACATCCTAAAAGATACATTCATAAATGTGGAATACAAGTGGACATCCATTAATATATATTTTATAACACTCCTTGGATATTTTACCATTCAATAATTGTTGTTTCATTAAAGCCTTACTAAGGAGAAACTTAGTGAGAAAAAATCAAAGTGAAGGAAAAAAGAGTACAACTTTTGTGATCATCGAATTGGTGTTAGACACGCTTAGTGCTACTGGGAAAATTCATCAATGGAAAAAAAACATTGTCATGTTTTTCGATTCTCTCCATGATAAAATGCTTTCCTGATTGGATATTCCCCTTTATTATGACATTTTTCTGATGATTGAGTCCATGTATTCTTATCTCACACACAACATTTTGAAATGTTGTTTTCATTTGGTGAAAATATTTGATAGGTTGTTACTTCAATCACATTTTTCTTCTGACGCTGGATTTTGGTAAAAGGGGTTGAACATGTCACTTTATTGGATTTATTTGGCTTCAATTAATTTCATGACTCGTTCGGACTTCATTTATGTAGAAAGATCGAAATGTGCTAGTCATATCTTCCTCGATGTAAACTCTTTGAATTTGAGTTATACGACTCAATCATAAGTACATAATGTATATTGATTGTTCCTTGTGAGGATCTCATAAGTAACTTGCATGTACATAATTAAATAAACGTGGATCGTTAGATTTAAAAGTATCACACCAATAATTCAACGAACGTATCACATAATATGATTGATATTAGTCTCATGTTTTGCAAGTTAATGGTAATTATTTATTGCCAAGAGATTGACTGCAACTATTATATTCGGTATCACACATTGTGTGATGTATAACAATCTACTAATAAAGTACACATATGGTACTTATGGACCAAATTTAATAATGAAAATATGTGTTATCATCCAAAAATGGCGATAGCAAATAATTAAGTAATCAGTAAAAAGAATGTTAATAATCGAGAATGGGGATGATAGACAATGAGAATAAGACAAATTTTACGTTGTTCGGCCAAGATGGAAACCTACATCCACGGGTTACTGACTCTTCTTACACTGCTATCAAGTTTACAATTAGGGTTGCTTTGGTAAGCTCAATGAATGAGAATGAGGGAGAGAGCGCCTTTTTAGGTAGATTTGTTCCCTATTTATAGGTAGTTGATAGAGAATATTTAAAGGACAAGTGGATTGTCTTTATAGGTCAGGTAGTTACACCTACATACACGTGCTAACAAATAGATAATAATAAATACCTCTGGATTGCGTGCCGACGTCCCTGAAATGAGTGTAGATAACAAACTCTTAACAACCGTGTTCTCTTATTCCCATGTGACTAGTTAGAAATCTCGTGTGTATATGAGAATACAAGCATATGGTGTGAGCGAATATCCGTGTTGAATGAGACATCTGTTAATATAGTGAGTCGAGCAGATTAATACCTGAGCTGAGCCAACCTCTTGTTCGAAGTGAGGCCCCACACATCATGAGTCTTTTTTTGGTATTATTTTGGATCCTATGTAAGTTGGAACTATAAGGGTATGACAGAAAGCCCCCAAGACTTTATGCACGAGCTTTGTGGTTTGATGCAGAGTGAATGGATGAAGTGTTTTATTCTCCTCGTATTGAAGTGGGATGGTCGGCGCTCTTTTGGTTAGCTTGGGCTGAGCAGAATGCCTTTATATTTATGAAAAACTTTTAGGACATGTGTCAGGAAACTGAAGCGTCTTCTTTATAATGATTGTGGCGGGGCGCATGTGCAGGTGCTCTGTATCGTCGTTCTAGTTTCTGCAGGCTTTTCATATTCTTTTTGCTGCGTCCCTTCAGCCGCTTTCTTGAAACTATAAATACGCATCACAAGTCTCTTCCATTATCATAGTTCAAACGTTTTTAGTTGCAGAGAGAGTAAAATATGGGCGTTCTTCAAAGCTTTCTTGAGAAATCGTTTTTCGCTGCAAAAGTGTTTATTTGGTTTCCTTCTTATTTGCTATTTGGTGGGGTGCTTGCCCTAATCCTTCGCATTTCATTGGTTTCATCAGATACGCCCCTTACAGTCCTTGTTAGGGTTTGATCGTTTTGGATTTTTTGGTTTTCCATTTGTTGTGTGATTTGTTGTTGGTGTTATTTGGTGGAGATTTTGAATTAGACGGCCATTGAGTTGGTTGGCCTAGGATTTTCAAGTAGTGTTATGAGCTTTGGTGCCATTTAGTTGTTTCGAATAAGGTTTTTGCTTAGAGACCATAGTTTTCTTGTTTCATCTCCTTTGTTTTGAAGTTGAGTCTTCGTCTTTATAAGTTTTTCCCATTATATCCAGCAAATTTACAATTTTATTCGCGAGCTTGAATCAGAGCGCCCAAGGATCATTGAGCAGAGGTTTCCACGTCCTTTGCACTAGGCCTGAGGACGAACCAGGTCACCCTCGTTATACACCCAAAACCCAGTCTAGTAGTGGTTCTGCTCCTGCCCCTGGTGAGCCTTACATTAACTCCCCAGTTTTAGTTAATTTTGAGACAAGTCATGTTCCCCCTCTTTCTCCTGAGGTTCATTTTGTAAATACCGTATCAATGTCTACTATAGACCTTATTTTTTTTGACGAGGTTGGTATTGATAGGGCTGATGACACAAGGCCTGAGAGTGTTGGTCCTCATCCTTTTACTTCCCCTATAGGTGAATCCCTTGCTGATGCTGCAGAGGAGGAGGGATATGGCTCTTTTGGGTCATCTTGCTCCTATGATTCTGCTGAGACTGGTCCCCGGTGGTACCCCTGCACTTAGGCCTGTAAATTGAGCCGCCGAGGTCTGAAGCCTGCCCGTTCGGCCTGCTATTTTCAGGGCGAGCTTTATTTGAGTTTGAGCCGAGCCGAGCTTGAGCCAAAATTTCAAGTCCGGATGAATTTCGGACCGAGCTTGAGCCGAACTTTGCCAAGCCCGAACTTCGAATTTATAGATAAATAAATAAATAATTTATATAATATAACATATTTATGTTAAAATTGTTTAATTAGGTTTCGTTCTTTTATTTCATTTTCTACTTTTTTTTAAAGTTTCATTTGTCATAATCCATTAAATTACATAAGATTTTCATTTTTGTGATTTTATTGTTAATCTCATTATGGGTATTTTATTTATTAATTGCTCAAGTCACAATATGTCCTTGTTAGTGATCAAATAATGCTAAATGTATGAAATTCAATAGGCATTTGTAGGTTTTCACTCTTATTTACTATGTTTTAATTTAATATTTTTCATATATATATATATATTTTTAATTTTATTTTATGAAATATCAATTAAATTTTAGTGTGTACATTTTGTCCATGATGAAAATACAAGAAAAAAAAAAATACAAATTCAAACTTTTTTAACAAAAAAAATTGAAATCGGACCCGCTCGAAATCGGGCATGAAGCCTGTAACATTTATGAGCCGAGTTCGGACTTGAGCATGGGTAAGTGAGTTCAGGTCGAGCCTGAGCAAGCTCAAGCCCGGCTCACCCAACCCGATTTACAACCCTACCTGCACTATTACTGAGGACGAGCTCGATCTGTTGAGGGAAAAGTTTGGTCTTCCCATAGCCATTAGAACAAGGTTTCTTGATCCTGAGGAATGATATTATTCCGTGAGGGATGGTGATGAGGTTTGCCTCCCTTCCCGGGCTCTTCAGGTGGGGTTGGGGCTGCCTCTCCATCCTACTATGTGCTCAATATTGAGAGGTTATGGGGTTACTTTGACCCAATTACCTCCTAATGCCTATATGACAGGTGCCATGATGTTTTGGAAGCTCAAGACATGTTTTGACCTCACGGGGGACATCTTTAGATACGTGCATGGATTAAAAGATAACGCAAAAACCCCTGGGTATTATTATTTTCCCCTCGAAGATCTCAATACCGAATGGTCACTGTAGTTCAAACTAGTAATCACAGTTGGAAAGGCCAATATGTGTTCGTTAAGGGAGACGGGGAGTTTAGGTCTCATGAGCAAGATAGGTCATGTAGGGTCCCCAGGGAATGGAACTGACCCAACCGAATAGGTAAAAAGTTTTTCTTACTTTTTGTTCAATTGCTCATTTTAGCTTACCTCATTATTCTGATATTCTGTTCTGCCGTTTATTTGAGTGAAGCGAGCCCCCAGACTTGCCAAGTCTTTAGTTGATCTGATTGAGTCGTACTATGAGAAGAAGACCCCCCCCCCCACACACATTCGAGGAATTATTTTATGTGGAGAAGTTTATTGCTGTTGGATACCACATCCTCCCAGGTGGACTCCCCCTATAGAATTTGAGTTTACATTAAAAGGGAGGGGTTGGTGTTGTTGTTGTTGCAAGAGACATATCTCGACGCGGGTGAGCAGTTTGTTAGAGGAGAAGAAGGTTTTGAAGCAGGTTTAACATATATACATGTGCTCTTATTTCTTTTCCCAACTTCAAGTCTGTTGGTTAACTCATCTGCTCGTCTTTTCTTGGGTGTAGAAGAGCATCCTTCCGAGGAAACATTGGGGATGGCTCCTCGTTTCATAAATCGAAAAGCTATGGCCTTGGCTAGGCAAAAGAATGGAGTCTGGGTAGAGTCAGGCTGGGTCTGAATAGGTTGCTGCTGCTGTTGCTACTGCCGAGCAGGCTGCTTGCCAAAAGGAGACAGAGGTTGCTGCTGCTAAGGCTCAATAAAAGGGGAAGGCCCCCATGCACCCTTTAGGGCCTACTATTGGAGAACAAAGGCCCATTGACCCCCTGATACTCAGCATATAATCAAGATGCCACGAGTTGAGGACGAGGATAGGCCTCATAGGCTGGTGAGAGGTCCAGGTCATACTTCTCGCTATGGGGAGGTGCTTGAGTTCAAATTTGATCCAAATCATAATATTACTCCTGAAGAGCTGAAGGCCGACCCATATTCAATCTTTTATCACGCTAATAACGCCACTGATCTGCTTGGTTATCATGGTTATAGTAGGGACTTTGAGTTTGTGGGGGGCTATGATCTGGATTCTTTGTGGAGGTTGGCCCAACACAGACTGTAAGTGGTAAGTTATTCTCTTATTCCTACCATTTTTTACTTCTTGTGTTGCCTGCATCAATTGTTAATGACTTTCTTTCTCTTGTTGTCAGGGGGCCATGACATGCAAAGTCCTTAAGGGAAAGTCAATTTTAAATCACTATGCCTTTGGGGAATTGTTTACCGAGACAAAAATTTGAAAGAAAGTTTTGGGGTGTTAGGGGAACTGAAGGTAGGGGAACTAAATGTGAAGGATGGGCAGTTGGTGATAAGGACCACTTATTTAAGCAAGGCCAAAGATGAGATTACTACTCTTAAGGAGAAATCTCAAACTGATGACGCCACCATCTAGTGTTTGAATGACGCCCTAGCAGCCACCGAGGAGGATTTAAAGAAGGCAGAGCAGGAGAAGACTATTATGGCCGTGGAGTTGCAGACTACTCGTGACACCCTTACGTCTGTCGAGGCGCTAGGTGTCTAAAAGTACAAGCCTTCTGTCGAGTATAATGTAGACTTTGTTGGTTTTTTCTTGGATGGATATGAAGAGTTGAAGAGGAGGGTCATGACTCACTATCTTGACATTGCTGAAGAAGTAAGCAAGTGGCAAGGGGACGATGAGGAGGCCACTGCTTTAGCTGGGGAAGATGGTGATGGTGCCCCAGTGGATGATCCCTTGCCTGCCCAATCTGTCCCAAGATTTGCCAATCCATCTTCTCCTGTTACTTAAGTTTTTGTGAAGCTTTTTTTGTATTGTCTTTATTTTATTTCGATCTTTTTGATGTTGGTTCGCCCTGTTATCTTTTTGTTGGGGCCATGAAGGAACATTGGCATAGTATTTATGTAATCATTTGTTTTGCATCAAAATCGTTTAGTTAAATGGAATGAATCATTTTCCTTGTCTTCATTCTGTTGTATAATTTTTGTTGAGAATGATAAGACTTTGCATGTTTAGGCACAATAGCAATTGATGGTTTCTGTTCGTGGCCCCTTGAGTCGTATAGAAGATAATCACCTTTGTTCGCGACCCATGAGGTCGTACAACGGTTAGGTCGGGCTCTTTGTTCGCAAACGTGTGAGGACAAGTTTATACATGGAACGAGTTTTTCTTGTTCGTGGTCTGTTTTATTTAATAGGACCATACAGTTCCTATTCATGACTTGTTTGTTCAACGAAGTCATACAATGTTTATTCTCTTCGTGACTTGTTTGTTCAACGAAGTCATACAGTTTGTATAGTTAGGTATGTGCCCACATATCTTATTTCGAAAATAAAAACAGAAAACAAAATTTGGGGACAGAAATCAACATTTTATTGATACGAAAGTTCTGGGTACATAGCTGAAGTAAATAAGATTTTACTACTAATACTTTCTGAGATGCTCTGAATTTCAAGGATTTTTAAACCGTTCGCTCTCCAGAGTTTCAATGCGGTAAGTCCCAAGCCTCACCACGCTCGTTACCCGCTACGGCCCGTGCCAATTGGGCTCGAGTTTGTAGTTTTTCTGGATCACCACATAGTCCCCTTCCTTTAGGATGCTCGAATTGACGCGCTAATTGTAGCAACGGGCCGTCTTCTGCTGATTGGTAGCTACATGCAGTGCTGCATTCTCCCTGACTTCTTCCACCAGGTCGAGGTCTAACCTTCTCATCTCATCGCCTTTTGGAGAATCAAAGTTGAGGGCCCTGTGACTGGGGAGTCTTATCTCAGTGGGGACTACAACTTCTGTACCAAAGGCAAACATGTATGGCCTTTCTCCCATCGCTGTCCATGGGGTGGTCCTGTAAGTCCAAAGTACACTGTGCAACTCGTTGATCCAGTTACCCTTCGTATAATCAAGCCTTTTCTTGATTCGATATAAGAGCGTTTTGTTGGTGATCTCAGTTTGGTCGTTGCATTGTGGATGCTGGACGGAGTGCAGCTTTCGAACGTTAGATCTGGTTTAGTAGTCTTTAAAGTCCTGGTTAGCAAACTGCGTTCCATGTTCTGTAATGAACGTGTAAGGCATGCCATAGTGACATATGATTGTTTTCCAGATGAACTGGAACACTCTTTCATAAGGCATCTCGACCAGCGGCTCGTCTTCCACCCATTTTGTAAAGTAGTCCACTGCCACTATCAGGTATTTGAATCTCCCTTTGTCCTAGGCAGTGGGTGGACCAGATTTATCCCCCACATCGTAAATGGCCAAGGCGATGTGATCGGCATCAGTGACGCTTCTGGTGTACGGTGGATCTTGGCATATTTCTGGCATTTGTCGTACTTCCTTGCGTAGTCTGCGCAGCCGGCCTTCATGGTAGGCCAGTAATAGCCTTGAGTTGCAATACGCTTTACGACCTTCCAGCGGAGTGTGCTCTGCAACACCCTTTATGTACTTCCCTAAGCTTCTTGACTTCTGTAAGGTGAACACATATTAATAGAGAGATGATATACCCCTTTTCGTACAATACTCCGGCTTCCATTACGTAATGAGCTACTTTATAGTGCAGCCTCCTGGCTTCCTTAAGATCCGAGGGGAGTTTGTCGGCTTCAATGTACGCTCGTATGGGGTCTATCCACGATGGTCCCAAACTTACTTCCATCAATCTCAGGCCTCCTTCTTTAGTACTCCTGTGAGTTAATATTTTAATTGGCACTGGTCTTCTTAAAGCAGTTCTGGTGGTTGAGGCCAATTTGGCCAGGGCTTCTGGTCGGGCATTTTCTAACCTGGGAATCCTTACAACCTTAACTTTCGCGAAATTCTCCATCCACTGTCTTATAATGGCCAAGTACTATGCCATGGACTCCTCCCTTGCTTCGTAGACTCTTAATATCTGGTTGGCAACCAGTTAGGAGTCGTTGTGCGCCATAATGTGGTCGGCCCACAGGGATGAGGCTAGGCTAAACCTAGTAATCAAAGCTTCATACTCTGCTTCATTATTGGAGGCTTCAAATTGAAAGCGCAAGGCGTATTCTATATCTATCTCATCTGGTGTCACCACTGCCCGCCGAACAAGACGTTCCATCGACGAACAACTTCTAGATAATACTATCCTGGCCAAAGTCTACTTTTAATTTTGCCGAACCTGAACAACTTTCTATGTGACTCGTCATATTGGCGTTTGTCTTTTTTTGATAAGGAGCTCCCTCCAATGGTAGTCTGCTCTGCATCAGTAGGGACTAGGCTCTCTTCCAGGAAAGTCTTCTTGTTTATAAGAATCGATCTCTCTCCCGAGGGAGTCTGCTCCACTGGCTTCTCCTCGTAGGTGAACTCAAAAATAAAATCTGCCAATGCCTGCCCTTTGATAGCTACCCTGGGCTCATAATGTATGTCATACTCACCAAGCTCAACTGCCCAACGATGATCCACCTAAATTTCTTCGATTTGTGCAAGACTTGTCTCAAAGGTAGATTAGTGTAGACCACAATGGTGTGGGATTGGAAGAACGACTTCATTATTTTCGAAGCTTCCCTTAGTTCCAAGGATAACTTCTCCATTCGAGGATACCGAATTTCAGCTCCTTGATACGCCTTGCTAGTATAGTAGACCGATCTCTTGACTCCCTCCTCCTGCCTTACAAGTGTCGAACTGACAACTGATTCGGACACGACCAAGTATAGATATAGCTTTTCTCCAACAACAGCCTTGATATGAATTGGGGTGAGCCCAGGTAACACTTTAATTCCAGGAACGCGTTCTCACATTCTTCGTTCCACTCAAAAGACTTTCTCAGCACCTTAAAGAAGGGCAGGCACTTGTCTGTTTCTCTAGAAACGAACCTGTTGAGCGCTGCTACTCGCCCCGTTAGTTTTTACAGATCTTTCTTCTTCGTGGGGGATTACATGTTTATCAGAGCTTGGATCTTATCGGGTTGGCTTCGATATCTCTCTGATTGACAATAAAGCCCAGGAATATGCCTTCCTTTACTCCGAAAACCCACTTTGTCGGGTTCATCTTCATCTGGTACTTCTCCAGCTGGTCAAAAGTCTTCCCCAAGTCCTTGATATGGTCGGCGACTATCCTGATCTTTGTGAGCATATCATCTACATATACTTCCATGTTGAGCTCAATTTGATCCTCGAAGACTTTATTCACTAGCTGTTGGTAAGTGGCTCCTACGTTCTTAAGACCAAAGGGCATAACATTATAACGACAAGTACTTTTGCTGGTTATGAAGAACGTTTTCTCCGTTAGAGGGCTTCATCCTGATATGATTGTAGCTAGAGTAGGCATCCATGAAGTTGAGAGGTTTGTGGCCTGAGGTCGCGTCCACTAGCTGGTCAATCCGAGACTGTGGATAATGATCTTTGGGGCATGCCTTATTCAGGTCAATGAAATCAACGCACATCCTTCATTTGTCATTTTTCTTGCGCACCATTACTACGTTCGCCAACCATTCTAGATACTTGACGCCATCAATGAAATTAGCCTTCTGGAGCTTAAGGATATCCTCCTGGACGATAAGGTTCTTCTCACCCTTCACTTTTGCTTGACCGGTTAAGCTCCTTCCATTTACGCTCAGCTTGTGGCAAATGAAATCAGGATCTATACCGGACATATCCTCGTGGCTTCATGAAAGCACGTTCTTGTGCTGATGTAAGAAGCTTATGAGCTCCTGCCTTTGACACTGGTCTAGTGACGACCCGATTTGGACTGTCTTCTCTGGGTGGTGGGTGTCAAGTGAAACTGTCTCAATTTCCTCAACTACCTGGCCGTTGACCAAGCTCGTCTCATCTCATGGATCAATGGTTCAATCTGGTAGGTGGTCGTTAGTTTTTTCTGCTCTTCTTGGTCGGCCGAGGTGAAATAAACTCACATGCCTCCACCTGGTTACCTTTGACGACCCCCACTTCGTAATGAGTTAGGAACTTTAAGCAGTGGTGCACTGTAGATGGGACAACCTCAAATTTTTTCAGTTCGACCCTGCCTAGTATCACATTGTAGGTGGACAATACGTTTTTCGCTAGGACGAAGAAGTGAACATTTTCAGTTCGGCACGTTGGCCAAGTGCCCACTATGACTTCAAGTTCCGCCGTGCCCAGTGGATACACCTTTTTTCCTGAAAAACCGATCAGGGGCCAGTGGTATGGCGTCAATTTGCTGTCACGGAGTTTGAATCTTCTGAAACAACTATAGAACATTACGTCTGCGGAGCTGCCATTATCCACTAGGATTCTGGCAACTCTGCCCTTGTGGATTATCATGGTGATGACCAGAGGGTCATCGTAGGTGTATAACACTCCGGACAAGTCATCTTTCGAGAATTCGACAATCAGTTTATCCTTATTTACCTTGCGAGGACGTGTATCCACATCAGCTGCTAAGTTGATCTGCCTCACATGCGCATAAGCTTTGGCCTCATTCAGATTTGCCTTCCTTTGTACTGGATCTTCAACCCCCATTAGCATCTCCTCCCGCAATGAAATAGAACTCGAAGGATATCATGTCGACATGGTGTCGGGGGTCTTTGGGTTTCTTTGGGAGGTATGGATCACCCTCCGAGTCATCATCCCTTTCCCTCTTCTTATCATTTGCCTTGCGGCGTGGCGACTCCGATTGTCTTCTGACCCTATGCTCATTAAGATTTGGTCAGCCATCCCTATCCATATACCTTGACAGTTTGCTCCTCCTGATTAGACCATCGACTTCATTCTTCAAGGTAATGCAACTATCGATATTGTGACCGTGGTCTTTATGGAACTCGAAGTACTTGCTTCTGTCCCTCCTATTTGCTCTCCTATTTGCTGTTGCTTTGAATTTTCCTGGCCACTTGAGGTCCTTGCTTCCCTGAATTTCCTCTAGGATGTGGTGGATGCCGACCGTGAGTGGGGTGTACTCATCATACTTCTTTGGTCTCTCGACATTCCAATCTTTCTGATCCTTTTTGTCAGCGGCTTTGTTGGCCGGTGATTTGGGGTGGTCGGACTCCTTGGCAGCCATTGTCTCTTCTGCGTTCATGATTTTTCCCGCTTTAGCCAGCAGTTCTGTCATCGTCCTGGGTGGCTCCTTCGCCAATGCCCAAAACACTTTCCCTGATCGTAATCCGCTCATTAGAGAAGTTATGGTAGTCTTCTCATTATAATCCACCACCTCCAGCTTCTCAGTGTTAAAGCGGGTGATATAATCACGGGCACTTTCAGCGTCCTTCTGCCGAACGGTAAGCAAACGGGCCACTCTCTTTCTGGGCTTTACGCCAAAGCAAAAGTTATTGACAAACAAGTCAGCCAACTGCTGAAAATGGGCTATTTGTCCTTTTGGCATGCTATTGTACCAGATTTGAGCAGAAGCTATGATTGTGTTGGAGAAGGCCTTACATCGCATTTCATCGGGGATGGAATAAATGTATGCAACAGCTTGATACTGCTCGACGTGCAGAACTGGATCTGTTTTCCCATTATATTTTAGCGTGATAACTGGCAGCTTGAATTTGGCCGGAGTAGGGTACGCCACAACAGAAGAGACGAATGATGACCCTTTTGTGAAGTCCCTTTACAAGGTGTTCTTAGACATAGCCATCTCGCCGAGCCGATCCTCCAAACGTTGGATGGATCCCTTCCATGGTTGGTTATCATCCTTGGTTTTTCCTCCAGCTGACTTTGCAGTTTGCCCTCGACTTTCGGCTAAGCTCTCTTTCTGGGAAATCTGCTCGGCTTCATCCGATGATCTAGCAAATCAGTGGGAGCCTCTGGTGATGGATCTGTCTGAATCATTTCTCACCTGGTCGTAATCGTGCGATGGTTGCTACCTGCCAGCTATTGCGACAGGGGCCCAGTCGATCAAACGCTTAGCCTCCGCTCAGCCTTTCCAGCGCACTGGGACGCTCTTCAGAGTAAGATTGATCATTGAAATGGCTAAGTGACTGGATGGATGACGTGGTTCCAGGTCGATAGGACCTGTCTTACTGGGATCCGGTTCGCCTAGATGAGCTGGCATTTTCGTAGGATCCCAGGCTCAGCCTCCTTGGATTCTCCAGAGCCTGCCTGTGATACTCATGCCTTCTATCTCTATAGGGTATTGGGGGGAATCATGATACCATCGGTCCAGGAGTAACGACGTTCGGATTGAGCTGCACTGGCCTAGCCTGAAGGGTGTGTGCCAACTGTTTGACACTGTCTTGCATCGCTTCTTACCCCTTGTCCAGTCTAATCGCCCTATCCAGTGGGGGTGGATGGTATTTGGACTTCCGCCATACGGCTACTCTCAGGGTTATTCGCCATTCTCAGGTATTTCAGGGAAGGTATTTAACGAATAAATTCAGGTAGGGATCACAATGGCTAATCGTTTTCCCATAGATGGCGCCAATTTGTTATTGTCCAAAATTGAAGATAGCAAATAATTAAATAATCAGTAAAAAGAATGTTAATAATAGAGAATGGGGATGAGAGACAATGAGAATAAGACAAATTTTATGTGGTTTGGCCCAAGATGGAAACCTACATCCACGAAATTACTGGCTCTTCTTGCACTGTTATCAAGTTTACAATTAGGGTTGCTTTGGTAGCTCAGGGATTGAGAATGAGGGAGAGAGAACCTTTTGAGGTAGATTTGTTCCCTATTTATAAGTAGTTGATAGATAATATTTAGAGGACATGTGGGTTTCCTTTATAGGTCAGGCAATTACACCTACATACACATGCTAACAAATAGATAACATCAAATACCCTTGGATTGCGTGCTGACGTCCCCAAAATACGTGTAGAGAACAAACTCTTAACAATCATGTTCCCTTATTCCCATGTGACTAGTGAGAAATCTCGTGTGTATATGAGAATACACACGTATGGTGTGAGCAAATATCCATGTTGAATAGGACAACTGTCAATATAGTGAGCCGAACAGATTAATATCTGAGCCGACCTCCTGTTCGAAGTGAGGCCGAACACGTCGTGAGTCCTCTTTTGGATCCTATGTAAGTTGGGACTATAAGGGTAAAACAATATGGTACTTGTGGACCGCATTTATTTTTGTCATCCTTCTTAGGATGGTATAAATATTTTAATATCCAAAAACTGGACGCCATGGGTATATTAAAATGGTGTGCTTAATATATGTTGAAGCATTGCAGGATCCATGTAACTGATGGATACAAATTACTCTCGATCTACAGGCGCCGAGACAATAACTAATTATCCCAAGGTCATTCATCTTTAAATTCCTTATTTGGGCAATTCGCATTTCAATTAGGCTCTTTAAGAGCACTTCCTTTTAATGATATTTATATAATATCACATTGGCATATATGATTGTTTTTAAATCTTTCTTTAGACAAGTATTTACTAGGAAGGTTGTACTTATATCTTATCAGATTTCTTTAAGTTGTACAATGAGCCTCTTATTCAAATTTAGTACGTTCTCCTTGGCTTTGCTTCAGGCAAAGAAAATTCTTTTGGGACTTCATATGTATTTTTGGTCTAAGTCCTGTATAAATAACCAGTTATAATATTAATGAGTGTCATATTTAATATATTTCAAAAACTGCTAAACTAGTTATATATCTGAAAAGTATTTGCGGTCATAATGTGTTGCTATGTTCATATATAATCAATTTTCAATTTTCAGGAAATCGTGTGCGATATGTCGTGCACTTTTTAGTGACTTTATCACTTTGGTTTCTTATAAACACTCATTCATAACCTTTAGGGTTAACATCTTATGAGGTTTGTACTATAGGTCCGAATACATTACATTTATTTTGAGACTCAAATTATGCCATCATGCATTTTTTCATTTTGACCAATATATTCTTTGTTGCCATTTATTTATAATATGTGGATTTGTAGTATCATTGCCCCTTGATTTTAGTGTAGCTACAACATATATAATTATGTCATCGATGATCATCTTTGGTGATCATACCTTTCTTTTGTATATGTATAAAACGTAGAGATCTCATATAATATTAGGTACATTTGCCTACTTTAGGGGTTTTATAGTCACTTCAGGGATTTGTGTCTTTTCATAAGAAATAACCTCTTCTTAGGTTTTAGAGAAAGTGGATTTTGTATTCATAACCTCTTTTTGAGTGTTATGTATAACCTCTTTGATAGACGAAAAAATAGAGCGTTCGTGTTACTACGCATGTCATTGTTTTCGGCTCCCGCGACGATGCAAAAATCTAAACTATGACTACACTCTTCATGGGAGTATATCAGCTAGTCCATGTATCGAATACATAAGGAATGTCGCTAGACGTTAATTGACTTATTACTTCTGATTAAAGTGTAAAAGATGACGAAATTAACAAAAGATTAATCTAGGCATGTATTTAAACTAAGTTGAACACTAAAAGAGTACAAATTATATATTGATTATCCCTCACCTCAGATTAATTAGTATAGATGGTTACATGGGAAGACAATTTTATCAAGATTAAATCTCATCTCATAAATTAATCATATCTAGAGTTTTCACCCCCTAAATTCTCATAAAAGCGTACTATGATTTTGGCGTCGATAAATATCTCGAAAATTATACACGTAAGGTTGTAAATATGGCACATACATGATATACACAGTTAAATATCCTAGACATAAAATCAAGAAAAACCTGATTCATTTAAACTAATCTAATCCATCACTAAAGCAAAGCAACCATTTAATCCAAGGTGAGTTCAATCAATCTTAACTGAAACTAACTTAGCTAGAAATTATATTAAAACATGTAATTAAAGCAAGAAAGTAACTAAAGCAAAAAATAATTGAAGACAACTAATTAACAAAGCTTGAAAACAACAATGAAAATTTATCTTAATAGGGAAGAAGGTGAACACTATACTTAGATACACAACAATGAGATAAACGTTAAGAGAGCTAAAATGAAGATCTCTCTAAAAAAAACTTACAAATATTTAGCAGGTTGGATTAAAAGAAAAGTAAAAAGTAAACAAAAGGCAAAAATGCCTAATATTTGCTATAACCAATCGACCACGGTCCTTTCACCAGTAGATCGATTCTCTGTTTCCTGGGGCAAATCGTTCTTTAAAAGGGATAAATATTGTGTTTACGAAAATGGCTCGAACTCGCTCATCCGGGCTCAAAACAATGTGTCGTTTGCAGCCACGCGAAGGTAGCTCAACTAACTACGCTCCCATGGAGTAATGTTGTCTGGACCAAGAAGTATGAAATTATAAACATGCTCTTGAAATTGTGTCAAACGATGGAACTTTCTCGAAGTTTAACCAAATACCTCGTTTTACGTTCTAATACCTACAAAAACTCAGATAAACTTTGCACAGTATATATATATATATATATATATATATATATATATATATCGAATTTCAAGGTTAACTAATATATATGCTTAAAACTAGGATATAACAGAGACAAAAATGCTAGAATGCATAAGAATAAAGGGTACAAATATACAATATTCGTGACGTACCACTCTTCTAGAGCGTTATTTGGGTATTATTTTATTTAACTTCCACTATTAGGGAGTCATGTAGCTCGGACTTATAGGTTTGTCATGCTTCTAGCGTACAATAAATTTATTTGTTATCAAATTTATTTTTTTCTACTGTGACAATGACTTTGGCAATCACAATTATAACTAGTCCACGTGATTACATTTAGCATTTTAAGTTTTATAATCATTTGATGTTGCAATATACTTTTCACTTTGTTTTCACATTGAGTGATAAGGGGGATTAAATGAGACAAAGTAGAAGTATTTCACGATAATTCTCTTCGTTTCTCAGGTATGAATCGTTCTTCGGGAACGATTTGTACTTCAGGTACGTTCTTGCCTCCCCCTAACATTGGGAAAAGTGTCTCATCAAAATACAATTGTACTTATACGATAGACATATTTGTCAATAATTCAGTATTGGGTGAATCATAATTACCATATATACACCCTTGTGATAGTAATAGTAAATATATACATCAACTAAAATCATATATATCGTTAAAACAATTAAGGTGCCCAAAATGTTCATTGTATAAATATTTGAACCAAGGAGTTTTAGACTCACGACAAAGTGCAAAATTACAATAAAAAAATCATATAGCATAACCCCGTGAATAACGAAATTATTCTTTGCTAGTATAAAGCTTATGGCGTCCAACACTATAAGTAATACAATGGTAGTTTTCATTGTTTATTTCAATATGGTACCCATGTATTCTAATGCCCATAAAACGAAGTGAATTTCTTTAGCAATTGCTTTCATATAAACTATTGTATATTAATGGGCAGGAATCACATGACAATACCACATAGGCTCTTCTGGAGATTTTAATAATATTAGTAAGTTCAACTATGGTTGAAATCGTAATGATAATACATAACAAGACTGGAAAAAACTTATAATTTTTCAGGATAATGTGGGTTGTCTATTGTCTGTTAGACATGTGTCATTATAAATTACATTTCACAATTGTTAATTAAAAGATACAATATAGATTGTAAATTGCGCGTGAGTCGAAATATATAAATGCACAACAATAATATAATTTATGTTACGGTCAAGAGTTTGGTGACCAAATTTAAACAAATGTAAGTATTTTAAAGAAAATATCTCTCATAAAATAATTATTAGATATTCAAAAGATGGGTTGGATAACAATAATTTTTGTAAGTATTTTTTTTCTTAACGAATCATATAATATTAATAATATCAAAAGAATTGTAGATTTCAAGATAAAGGTAAAGATTGTTTGGTTTATGAAAAGTCGTCTAAAACTATATATCTAAAATAAAAATCACGCACTTTGTTGGCATTGTACCACAAATCCTGTACTATAAGTCTTATGTAATCGGTATGCTTTTCGAATATATAACTAAGACCACTAAAATAAGTATGATCAATATTTCCTTCAAAAAGTAATGAGAACTTCAAGTTCTTAATATAGTAGGCAATTTAGAACTTTAGGTTCTTTGATTGCATTATGTCTATAAATTAATCCATGACTGTAGAACTCCAGGTTTTATTTAATGTCATATGTACATGAATCTTCAGGTTCATATAAACTATATAATTACAACCTAAGACTTCATCTAAATAAAAATTAGTCACAAAGAGCCTGGTGCGAATATAAGACTTCAAGTTTTATCATTTGTGTATTAAAACTTTTGGTTCTACTCATATAGTTAAATTTCAGGTTCACTATTGTTAATATCCAAGTACATTAAATTATCTACCATTTTATAACAAAAATTCAAGTTTGATTAGGAGAAAAATGTTAATTAATCTTTCAAACTATATATATATATATATATATATATATATATATATATATATATATATATACATATCAACTTTGACCAATAATAATTCAATGTGACACCCCGCTTAAAATAATAACGGATGACCAGTCCTATACTAAAATAATCAGGAATCTCAAGTGGATCATTCTCAGCATCTACTAATGATACTAAATTAAACACAGCTAACTACCCATTACTACAAAAAGAGGGTGCCAATTTTTTTTTTAAAACATACAAAGCAATAACCAACCAACAACATTACAACTACTGAACATGATATCATATGCTCACGATGATAATAAAAAGAAGTAATTCTAAATTACTACATAAGTTCACAACATAAAATACCCGAATATGCTGTCGAGTCACAGACAATACAATAATCAGAGAAAGAAATATAAAAGTGCTACACCTACAACACTTGGGTGTAAACCCGATATACAAACTGAATCCTAATCTAGGTACACAAAAGATAGGAAATGGCTATATCAAAATCCCGCAATAGTCCGCATGTGCTACGGCTCCACGAATACTTTGGATAGAAAACATCAATGACGTACTTGCGGAGGAACACCTAAAATAATACAATATATATATATATAGAGCAAGGAGAGAATATTAACGAGTCAGGGCTCGAGGTGTGAAAACATTTTTAGCAAGTGCATTAAAATGCATAATAATTATAAATGCATTATAACATGATTAAAGTGGAGTCGCGCTCTCCAGAAAAATCCAACTCACCTCTCAACTAGAGTGTGCACCTAAACGTATGTACATGATCCTCAAATATCTTCCCAACACTATCTAGGGAAAAAATAATCTAACCTACACTCAAAATTTATACTCATTTAAACTTCCATGTAAAACCTAACCATCAACCCCAAATGTGCGTCACTTACTTAACATATAATTATACATATACGTATTCTCTTACTAGAATTTCTCAGATTCTAGCAATTGACATAAATGAGTTATTAGCATCTAAATGCTAAGGACTAAACTTCTCTCAATTCTCAATACTGCACTGCGTTTCGTGCGTGGGACGTCTCGCAAGCGAAATCCAAACAAGGAACACCCCCAATACACTACTCCTTGACAGTATTGATTATCGAGATTCATTATGCCCTCAATACACGGCGCATATTACCCCAAATACTTAATTAATATAAATAATTAAACATTCCCAACTCTCAACAGTGCACTGCGTTTCGTGCATGGGACGTCTCGCAAGTGAAATCCAAACATGGAACCCCCCGATACACTACTCCTTGACACTGTCGATCGTCGAGATATACTAATATAAATCTGAGTACTAAGGACTAAACTTCTCCACACTCCCAAGATTGCACTGCGTTTCATGCGTGGGACGTCTCGCAAGCGAAATCCAATCAAGGAACCCCCTCGATACACTACTCCTTGACATTGTTGGTCGTTGGGGTCCATTATGCCCCGGTACCCAACGTAATATATATACCCATATAGGTATGTGCGAATCATATTCACTTTAAAATACTCATCACAATTTAAGTCCAGATAAAATCTCCCGGAATGAGATTCAATCATTAACCTTATATCTCTTTACACTAGATACAAATATATGATATCTCATAATCATATACAGGTAATATACTATACACACAAGTATAATAACCATCCCAACGAGCTATAACTCGAGGATGCAGTTTCTCAATGCTATCATCTTCCAGGGAATCGCTCACATAACATCTTGGGTACCAACAGTCGGAATCTCACACCGCCTTGGTAAAAACAAAATGACAACGTATGGGAAGCGGTCATAGTTCCTCCCCGAAAGTGAGACGAAACATACCCACTACTTCTCACCCCTAATAAAAATCACACAATAATAATGGACGCTATGACCTGGGGACTATACGCTCCCTGCTCCTCAAGCCAGGGGCCTCACCCACATCACGCTACTTCCCATGATAGCATAGAGGGGGTATTATTCACATAAATATATATATATATATATATATATATATATCATACACACAAGATACACATATGCTATCACATCATATAAATGCATACCATCACACAAGGTATATATATATCACGCCATATAAGTATACATACTCTTTTTACGCTCGTATGCGTGAATGAAATAATTTTATTTATATAAGTATATTTTAATCTCAATATACAAACCGTTTCTAACTCTCACACTTTCCCATCTTATATACACGATACGATCCCTCACTTGAAATTTACTCATCCATCACTTCTATTTGTATGAATAATCTCCCAATTCAATTTACGTTGAGGATATTCTCTATATCCGTATGCACATCAATCAACATTCGTCATTCCCAATCCATATTATGGTTTAATTGATCATATGAACCTTAACATTAACCCATTTGTGATTCAATTCAAAATTCAACATCGCTAAGTGCATCCTACCTCTCTCTTATAAACCCATAATTATCTCCAAATAGAAATCTCAATGATAGTGGGCTTCTCCACTAATCGGTACGATAATCTCCAATCGATATTCTCTCGGAATAAGTCAATATGACCCCACAATTTATCATAAGGGAACTCCCTAAAAGTCTCCAAAACATACTTCTCATAAGTTATATAGAGGTTCCCAATCGATAAACCCAAACGAAACGGGACGAAAATCACTCTAGAGAAATCTCACCCAAAACTGCCCTATTTCTGAATCGATTCGGCCCCCAATGAAAATCGATTCGGTCCAAAAGACCTGGGCAACTGTCTTAGGCCGAATCGATTCGACTTTGGGTCTGAATCGATTCGGTCACTCAAACCTTGAAAGCTGAAACATTCCGAATCGTTTCGGGCTGTTCAGAAGCTACGAAAATGGCAATTTTTCTCAAAAGCCAAAAATTCTCCAAATTCATTTTTATCATCTTCCAACCATTTCTCTTCAACCCAAACATATATCCAACATCAAAACTCATTATATAACCCAGTCCAACTAATTATATACCCTCAAATCCATATACACACCTCAAATGCAAGATTTACGCAAAATCTAGGTTTTGACGTTTTAAACCCAAAATTCATAAATTTATCCACAAATCATGAAATAAAAGATGCACAAGAATTACTTAGAAAGTTTAATCACTTGACTCAAAGTTGTAGAGGTTGAATCTTCCTCGAAATCACGGATTGGCCAGAATCTCCAAGCTTTTCTTCTCTTTCTCTCATTTCTATCCTCTTCTCTCTCTCTCTCTAGGGCTTTTCTCTTTTCTCTAAATGAGAATGGCTTCTCACGTAGGCTTTTAAGCCTTAAATCCAAGATACCCAAATTTAAATGATAATACACACTTTATATGACTCGGTTACTCCAATTCGAGTCAAACGAACTTAAAAATATTTTGGAACCAAATAAGACCCAAGTACAGTCATTTCGACTTTCTCGACCCTTCCGAGATCAACCGCACACTTAGAATCGCCATTCGAAACACTTTCTAACATCCTCAAATTTTGACCTCAAATGCCAATTTAAAATTCTCTAATTTAAAATAATAGTATTTCTCCCCAAATAATTAAATTATCAGTCCTGAAAGTCGCGGGGTATTACAGACTTCCCCACTTATAAGAATTTCGCTCTCGAAATTTAAGCTTAGAATAGTACTCCAAATCTCAACTAGCTCCTACGACACCTACCCTCAAGATCACTATACCTAATTTTCCCTCTTCTCACGACGAATCAATTTAATTTATAAAAACAAATTTGCCAGCTAGGGCGCCCATACACCCTATATTCAAGCTTTACTCGTATAAACATAACTCGACATCACTTTGCCTCCAAAATTTTACAATAACTCGAAATAAATTAAATCATACTAACATACTAATTATAGAAGAAATTTTTTTGGAATGTCCAAAGATTTAACTCCTCTCAATTCCTGACATTCGCTACTTTCATGCGGGGGAGGTCTCACAAGCGAAATCCAAACAAGGAACCCTCCCAATACACTACTATGTAGCTCTGTCGGGGATTGAGAGTTAGTTAGATCGGGACTAGAGTTTTAAAAAATATTTTTGTGTAAATCTTTTTTTTGATATTGCCCGAAGGCCTATACAAAATTTTATTTTTGAAAACGGTTTATGTCTTTCGACATTCAAATTGCATACCTTATGCCCAAGACACAAGGTGATAATAATTATCATACTCTTATTAACATATAGTTCTCAAAACTAGTATAACTATGAGCTAAATGCCTCGGTCAACAATAATCCACTAAATTCTAAATCATTTCATTAACGATAATCTCTTATATCATAATAAAATATTGCCATTCACTAGGCTCTTCCATAGCTAGAATATAACAAATATGTAAGTCTAATGTAAGTTTAGGAATGTACCCTCTGGTGTCCTTATAACTTCTCAGCAGTTCTGATTGTTGATGTCGTTCTCCCCGTTTGTTAACTTCCAATTTGTTCAAGCTCTTTACGTCGACTCTTGTTCACAAGATCTTATTACCAACACTTTTCGTGTGGTAGGGTGAAAGTGTTTATGGAGGTGCACTCTCACATGCATGCACACACACACACACACACTTATTATGTACAATCAGTCCTAACAAATTACATATAAGACTATATGCAGTGACTTTTCATTTTCTCTCTTCTCACAAAACTTAACCTTTTTGACCTTTAAAGCAATCCCAGAATCCACGGCTATCTTGCTCAGAAGACGTATCAAGATCTTAATCAATCTCTGTTTTTGAAAAGATTTTTGAGATTGAAAACCATCAAGTGCGATTCCAAACTAGGTCAAAGGTCTTGTTTCAAGAGAACTAGAAACATAAAACATTATTGTTGATTTCAAAGTTAAAAACATTTACAGAAAGCAAATCAACAATATATTTCTCAAGCTGAGAAATAAAAAAATGCAAACTAAGTGTAATATACCATGAAGAACTCAGATCTGAAATTTCTATATACCACAAAGATAGATCTAAGAAAATGATTAAGTTGGAAACAAGATCTAAAGAACGAAGAGGTTACAGCAACAAACTAACTCTCAAATCACCTCTCAAACACTCAAGGTTGTGTTTGGGAAAATACAGGGGTTTGAAGGTTTATATTTGGTTTGAACTGTTTGGACGATTTAGGGTTAGGGTTAGGGTTAGGTTTTCTAACTCTTTCTCTCTCTATTCTGGTTTCTCTCTTTCTCTCTCTTTTCTATCTTCTCTCTCTACTCTCTTTTTTCTCTCAAAGGACGAAATGGCAAAAAGTCTCTGAAGGCTGAGAGTAAGAGCCTTTTTATAGGAGGCTGAGAAGGTTCGAGAATGAGGATTGAAATCAAGGGATCAGATTTAGTCAAGATCAATTGACTTGGATCCAATGGTTCACGATAAGCGGTGATTAAAGTTCACCTGATTGGTTCTTAAGGGATTCACAGGGATTAGGAAAGGAGACATGCAGATCGTTGATAAAAATGATCCAAGGGATGAAAATAATCACTGGTTTGGTCTCAGCAAAGAAACACACTTTCCACCAATCAGAAGACAACACATGTAGGCATATAAGACGAGATAAAACGCGCGTCTAAAGTTAATTAAAATCACACCCTGAAGTCTCTGCCGCTTTCGGATTCTACCCAAGGTAACTTTAGGCCAATAAAACAACAATATGAAATAGCAGATTGACCCCACAAACTTTTAAAACCAAGTTTTAATTAATAAAGCCTTATTTTAAAAAGTTTATGAAATCCCAAAAAAATATTTAAAAACCAATATTAGGGATTTAAACACACTCAACATATGTACACACATTAATATTCAATATGAGATGTATATGATCCATTCTACTGTGTGTGAGTGTTGGTAATGAGGTCTAGATCACTTCAATCAATGATGAAATAGTAGTGCAAGCTCTGGGGTTCTTTGGATTCTAGGTTAGACATAATTTTGTCACAATTTCGAAACTAGATGAACACTTATACAATATAGACTCAAGTGAGTCAAGAGTATAAGGTGCTTCAGAATTTTGTGGGTATATTCCCTGCAAACCCTCACGAGACACAACTCGTCCAGTAGGTCAACCTATAGGTTTAAAGGCTTGTTGCACATCCTAAGTGCAATCGCAAGTGCCCACGAAAGTGGTACACTTTTGGTTTCTTATCTTTCTCTTTCTCTCTATCTTATTGCTCGAGGACTAGCAACGCTCTATTTGGGGGTGGTGTGATAAGCACCAAAAAGTGTACATTTTATACCCCGAATAGACATATTTTAGTTGTTAATTCTCGGCAATTTGGGTCTTATGCGCTTTATTGTGTATTTTGTAGGTCGAATGCACGTTGCGGTGTCCAAATGCGTATTTCAAGGCAATTGTGCAGATTATGGAGATAATTACCCTTATCCCGTACCCTAGCCTACCTAAACCTATCCCGAACCGTGTGTGTTTAGTTTGTCCCATTTTATTTTATTTGTGTCATTTTATTTTTAGGGTTTATTTTTTTATTTTATTTTATTGAGTTACGTATATATTTTTAGAATTTTTATATTTTTTAGCCCTTCGTGTATTAGTTTTTCTATTTTTTTCATTTTCGTTGCTTTTAGTTAGTTTATTATTATTTCATTTTTTTATTTTATTTTATTTTTATTTTTTATTTTATTAGTTTTTATTTTAGTTGTGTTTAGTTTTTTAGAGTTTGTTTAGTGTGTCATGTTGTGTCATTTTTAGTTTTTAGTTTAGTTAAATTTTTATTTTGTTTTATTTTATTTTTTAGTTTTAGGGTTGAAGTCGCTAAATATTATTTCCTTTTTATGAAACAGATGCGAAGCGTTGTTGTGATGGTTCAACGTAAAGCAAATTTTAATTTCTATTTCAAATTAAAATTAAACACAAGTGTGAATTAATTAAACACACACACATATTAGTTTCACTTAAACCAATTAATTAATCCAAGTCCTAGAATTTGTCTAAGTCACATTTATTACCATTTTCAAATTAGGCCAAACCAGTTTTAATAATAAACTTGAAATAAATAAACAATTACTCAAATTTAATTAGCACCCAATTAAATTAAGTATGACAATTAAAACCATTTTTATCTTGAATTATCCTAAGCATGAGTTCTAAGTCATTATGAAAGATAAAAATAAATCAATCACACTACGTCGCGATGTACGAGGAAAAACCCACAACGGGAAACAACCTCGGACGGCCCTAGCCACAAATCCACTAAGTACGGAATTTACAAATACAAGACAGAAAGGCTTACAACACACGACTCGATCCCTCTCAAGCCCCGACGCTTCTTCTTGTAGACACCTCCACCTAGCGAATAACCACGGAGCTCCACCGTGGTCTCGAAATCCACCGATCGGACTCTATATGGTCACCATCACCCGAACAAGGAGCCTTTCTCCAAGTTGGTAAATCAATGCAAACTTCTTCTTCTTTGAGGGATGTAGAAGCAAAACCCAAGATAACTCTTCAAAGCGGTAGAGTGAACCGGTGCCAAACTCCAAGCAAGATATATGTATATGGGAACTTGGAAGAAACTTATTTGGGTGTAAACTAGAGTGGTATAAGTTTTTCTCTTTGTAAAATCTTACTCAAACCATGACTTTTTTCTCTATTTGATTTTTCTCTCAAAACACTCTCTAGGAGTTAGTAGGATATGAAAAAGATAGATTCTAAAAATGGTTTCCCGCACATAATAAAGTCTGAGAAAAATCAGTTAAGAAACAAGTGGGGAAGTGGGAGAAAAACTGCTAAAAACTGCCAGAATTTTTTTTTCCCGCCTGAAATGTCGTTCGAACGTCATTCTCGTTCGAACGAGTCTTCTAACGAAGTTCCAGTATGAACTCGTTAGAAGCTCGTTGGAAATTTCGTTAGAACGACCATCTCGTTCGAACGACATTTCGAACGAAGTTCCAGTATGCTATATTGGGAAGTCGATGACAATCTCGTTCGAACGACTTGTGGTTCGAACGACAATCTCGTTCGAACGACACTTCGAACGAACTCACAGAATGTTTCAAAAATTCTTTTTTAAGCCCAGAAAACTTTTTTATGCTTTATATAAAAGTTTTAAAAGAAAACATCTGAAAACAAAATACAGTTTTAAAACCTGACACCCAATATAAACCGGTCCAAACTCATATATATATATGTAATGCATTCATACCTTGGGAGCATGGAACCACTGTTGATGACATTGAAACGAGGCACATAAACCACGACATTTTGATGAAGCTTTATACACTTGGCCGCTACGTCTTCAATAAAAACGCCATAGGCTTGAAAGATGATCAATATACTCTATCCTATGACTCAAACGTTTTTGTCCGGAATTGAGCCAAAACTATAAAGGACTCAATTGGAAATTTGCGTCCTTACAAATCTCCCCCTTTGGCTATTCCGGGACAAAAACCAACAAAAATCCTAAAAGGCCGTCAATCTCTACTAGACTAATAAAAAGTCTCACCCAAAATGAAAATACAATGCTTGACTCAAACAACCCAAAGGATCAACAATCTTTGCCGTTAAAAGTTGCCGCTATATAAAATAATTCCTGCACACTTAAGCAAACACATTACACGCATAGGGAATATCAAAATAATTAATGCAAGTAAAGTTAACTACTCCCCCTAAATTAATTCTCTCCCTTTATCAAGTATGATCAACTTAGAAAGACGTCTCCCCCTAAGATAAATCTCCCTTAAACTAAGGTATGATAATAATAGGATTAGATACCATTTCTCCCCCTATCATTCTCCCCCTTTTTGTTCAGGAATAGACAAAGGCTTAAAGAATGGAATATTGACTTATCTCCCCCAAATAAAGCATATACACCCTCTAAAATAATCAAGGGATAAATAGAATGGGAAAGCAAGCTAAAACATGTAATTGTGCAATTTGTGAAGAGAACATTAATGCATATGAGCAACACAATTATAAATAATCCAACAAATAAAAACTTAGACCAACTAGGATGCAATAAAATTATACCAATATGATATATAAATTATTAAGCATATGACATCAACAAAGAATACAATAAGATGGATACCAAGTATGAATTAAATCATATATGGATTAGAAATCAAAGCAAAGATTAAACAAAAATATCTAATATGTATACATAAGATATAACTAATAGACGTAGGTACACATATATAGATATAAACACATAGATGACACACACAAAATATAATTGGAGTCTTTCACACTCGTAAGGAAAAAATGTGTCATATGGAAACGGAAGTGTTGGGGTGTGAACTAGTAACGATTAAATTTAGACCCAATCACTTAAAAATATGTTCACGGAGTTCTCATTTGATTGCAAACTTCATCACATTTGAATATAACCTCATGCGACAATATAGATTGAACTCAATGAACAAACATACACAATGCATACAAGCCTAGCATATTGATGATTCTACAAACCAATAGAGTCATGACATGAGATACGCAACTAGGATAAACAAAGATTGTGCAAACCGTTGATATACCATCCAATCTCCCTCAATAAGGATTTATATTAATTTTGAATGAATATGTCAATCAAACATAGGCCTTGGCAATTATTTTTCTTTTTAATGCCATATTTTCTATTTTTAGGCCTTTGGACCACGTATTTCTTTTAGGTCCATTCAAAATGGTGGCTTACAATCGCAAAGGATCACATAGTCCTTTCGGAGCCCTTCCCCGTGCACATTTTTATTTATCATGTTTTCACTTTTCACACAAATCTCACGTGCAACGGATTTTGACATGCACTAGTCCTCCTAAGTCACAAATATGTAGATGACAAGATTGGAAGGAGAACACCTCACATAGATTAAATATACATATGAAGTTAAAAATTCAAAAGAGCTCGTGCATGTGTGAATAGAGGCATATAAAAATAGAATCCATTTAAACAACACAAAATACAACTACTCCATGTAAGCACGGTAAAGAACATAATAAGAATTGATAATCTAAACTAAAAGTTCTAGCCAAAGTTTGAAGATCTGATGACCCCTCGGTTCCTTAAAGAAGATGGTCTGAGGGTCGGCCCCTTGACAGAGCTATGTGAGTTATTGTTATTTTTTGCTGTCTTTGCTGTGTTTCATCCTTGCCTCTGTATTTTTCTGATGTGTCGTCTTCTTTTCAGGTCGTCCTGCAGGTATCTCTGATTTTCTCTGGGAAATGACTACCCCAAGCTTATTATCTGGCCTAGGAAAGAAGAAGGGGAAGGAGCCTCAGCAGACTCCGAGGAAGTTGAAGGCCGTGGGGCCGACACCTGACGAACCTTCGGCCGAGGGTTCCAAAAGAAAAGGTCCTGAAGTTCCTGTTGACTCTCGGCCTGATTCAAGGATGAGGGCGAGGGTGGAGGCATCGGAGGAGACTGGCTCCTCTTCCAGCATGGGGGACTTCTGGTCCCAAATATTAGCATTTTTAAAGGTTGCCAACCTGAGGGCGGCCAAGGCCTCAATGTTTTCTGCCCTCTCGGCTACCGACTATGAGTTCTTGTCCAAGATGCCCCCGGCGAAGGTGTATGACTATTATGACTATGGTCTGCACACACTGGCTCAGGTATTTATTTTTACTTTATCTCCTTAATTGAACTTTTCACCAACTGTTTCCTCGGCCTCTTAACAAGTGCCTTTTTCTGTGCAGTCTGTCTGTGCCTTTACCTCGGCCACTAAGTGGATGGCTGAAAACCAACAAAAATTTCATGAAGCCGAAAGGGCCATTCAGCACGAGGCTGACCTGCAGACAGAGCTCGCGACTGTAAGGGCTGATCTGGAGAGTGCCAGGACCGAACATGCCAGGGTTATGGACGAGCTGACGAGGCAGCATGATGCCGACCTGAAGGCCAAGGACTTGCTTATTAAAGAGAAGGATGAGACCTTGATCAACCTAGGGGCTCAATTCAAGACTAAGCTATCTGTGGCAGTGAAGAAGGCAGAGGCCGATGCTGTTGAGGCCTACAAACTTTCGGACGAGTTTCAAGGCTTCGGTCTTGAGTATTTGGAGAGGGGAATTAGGACGGCCTGTCGGTGGGTCGTCCTAAAGTTTGCTGATGCAGTGTCGTCTGTCCAACCTTCTCTCGAAGCAGTTCAACTGGACGATCCCCTGATTGCTGAGGCCTTAGCCTAAGTGGAGTCCCAAGTGCAGGTCGAGGGTACCGGCACGTCTGAGGATCAGCCTCTCTTGGTCATAGAAGAAACCCCCATAATTAATGTTGAAACATTACCCTCTGATGTTGCTAAATAGGGTGGCTGTTTGTAGCCCATACCCTCTTCATGTAACCCCTATTTTTGTACTCATTTATTGGACAAACATCAACATTTTGTAATATAATGCCTCTCTGTCTTCTATACTTGTCTTCTATACTTGTCTCTTGTATGATTTGCATTATGATGTTTTTAAGTTAACAATATCACTAACCCCTCCCTCGTCTTTCTTGAGGGTGAATGGGGGGTCGTCCCCACCATTGACCTCCATTATAGCCGAGGGTGGTTTTTACCAACTTAATGGTTTTTCAAGTCCTCCCTCGTCTTTCTTGAGGGCAAATGAGGGGTCGTCCCCACCATTGACCCTCATCATAGCCGAGGGTGGTTTTTACCAACTTAATGGTTTTTCAAGTCCTCCCTCGTCTTTCTTGAGGGCAAAGGAGGGGTCGTCCCCACCATTGACCCTCATTATAGCCGAGGGTGGTTTTTACCAACTTAATGGTTTTTCAGTCTCCCTTAGTCTTTCTTGAGGGTAAATGAGGGGTCGTCCCTACCATTTGCCCTCATCATAGCCAAGGGTGGTTTTTCACCAACTGAATGGTTTTGAAGTCCCCCCTCGTCTTTCTTGAGGGTAAATGAGGGGTCGTCCCCACCATTGACCCTCATCATAGCCGAGGGTGGTTACCACCAATCTTAATTGATGTTTAAAATTTTGAAGTCCCCCCTCGTCTTTCTTGAGGGTGAATGAGGGGTGGTCCCCACCATTGTCCCTCATCATAGCCGAGGGTGGTTTTTCACCAACTGAATGGTTTTTAAGTCCTGTCTCGTCTTTCTTGAGGGAAAAGGTGGGGTCGTCCCCACCATTGACCCTCATTATAGCCGAGGGTGGTTTTTACCAACTTAATGGTTTTTAAGTCCTCCCTTGTCTTTCTTGAGGTCAAAGGAGGGGTCGTCCCCGCCATTGACCCTCATTATAGCTGAGGGTTGTTTTTACCAACTTAATGGTTTTTAAGTCCTCCCTCGTCTTTCTTGAGGTCAAAGGAGGGGTCGTCCCCGCCATTGACCCTCATTATAGCCGAGGGTTGTTTTTACCAACTTAATGGTTTTTTAATTCCTCCCTCGTCTTTCTTGAGGTCAAAGGAGGGGTCGTCCCCGCCATTGACCCTCATCATAGCCGAGGGTGGTTCCTCGAAGACGATCCCAGTCATACTAGAACTGTCAAACGCAAGATGAGGGAAAACACAATATGATATTTCTCATTAACATTCTAAGTGTTCTGTTGGAGCAACACCCCTTACAATTGTGGTCCTATAGGACATTACAACACTACTGATAGTATTTCTTCAAATGATCTGTATTCCAGGGGTTGGAAAAGGGTTCTCCTTCTAGGTTTTCCAGTCTATAGGTCCCAGGGAAAACTTCATCGATGACCCTATATGGGACATGACAATTCGGGTGGAGCTTGTTGGGCTTTTGCCAAGTCTTTTTGAGGATTAAGTCCCCCACTGCAATTGGCCTCTTCTTCACCCTCTGGTTGTAAAACCTTGCAGTCCTCTGTTGGTAGGCGGCTTGCCTTATCTCGGCGTCTTCCCTTCTTTCCTCAATTAGGTCCAAGTCAAGTCTCCTCTCTTCCACATTTCTCTAGGGGTCATACATTTGGACCCTGTGAGTAGGAAACCCAATCTCGGTGGGGATGACGGCTTCTGAGCCATAAGCTAGCATGAACGGGTCTTCCCCGGTAAAGGTCTTTGCCGTCGTCCTGTAGGCCCACAGTAAAACATATAACTCCTCAACCCATCTTCCTTTTTCCTCCTCAAGTCTCTTCTTGATCCCATCTAGGATTGTCCTATTGGTAACTTTCGTTTTCCCGTTGGCCTGAGGTCGGCCTGGGGTAGAGAAGAATTGTTTGATACTCACCTTTTCACAGTACTTTTCTAGAGATGTATTCTTGAATTGGGTCTCGTTATCCGAGATGAGGGTGTTAGGGAGACCATATCTGCATATAATATTTTTCCAGATGAACTAGAAGGTCTTCTGCTCTGTGATCATTACCATCGGCTCTGTCTCCACCCATTTTGAAAAATAGTCAATTGCCACGATGAGGAACCGATAGTTATTGATGGCCCTAGGCAAGGGGCCTACCAGGTCGATCCCCCACACTGCAAATGGCCATGGGTATGTAATGGAGGTAAGAGGCTGATGGGGTTGGTGAGGGACGGTGGAAAATTTTTGACATTTGTCACACTTTTTTACATATGCCGTGGCATGTTTCCTCAAGGTCGGCCACCATTACCCTTGGGTTACTATCCTCTTCGCCGACTTCGGATGGGTGCACACACCTAAGTAAGGGGAGCAAAAATCCCTTTTTGTACAAGATGTCTCCGATGACAGTGAATTTTGCAGCTCTCAGCTTCTTCCTTTATTGCCTTGCTTCTGGAATCTCCCCCTCTTTGATGTATCTAATCAGAGGGTCCATCCATGAAGCTTCTTTAGAAACATTCAGGCAAGTTCTAAGTGTTCCCTCAGCATCTTCAATAGTTGGTCGAAGCAAAATTTCCACTGGGACTGTCCTCCTGATATCTGTCCTAGTTGTCGAGGCCAACCTAGATAGGGCATCAGCTCGACCATTATCGAGCCTAGGTATCCTCTTCAATTTTACTTCTCTGAATCTCTTCAGTAATAACCTCACCTTCTCAAGGTACTTGGTCATCCGCTCATCCTTGGCCTCGTAGGCTCCTAGTATCTGGTTCACTACTAGCCTTGAATCACTATAGACCAAAATCTGGCCGACACTAAGAGACTTGGCCAAGGAGAGGCCTGCTATCAAAGCCTCATATTCGGACTCATTGTTGGAGGCTTTGAAGTTGAACCTCAAGGCGTACTCAATGTCTATGCCATCGGGTGCTGATATTATAAGTCCAGCCCCACTTTCGCTGTCGCAGGAGGACCCGTCAACGAAGAGGCTCCACACAGTCTGTTCTTCTGAGAAATTTCCCTTGGTGAGGGACCCCTATCTAAAGAGATATCTTCCCTCTTCATTTTCAGCCACTTTTCCTCTAGTGGTGCTTGTCTCAGCCTTATCTGCGGGTATATCGGTGAGTTTGCCTTGCATGGCATCTGTCTTCTCCTTAACAGCTTGATGAGGTCATCCTTGATGTTTGGCTTTAGGATTTTGCCGACTTGGACAGTTTTTTCCGGGTCACCCTCATTGAGGATAATGGATTCTACCTCTTCCACGACCTCTCCTTTCTTCAGCTTTGTCTCATCCCCGGGGTCAAGGGTGTCAATATTGTAAGTGGCTGTTGCCTTCTTGTGCACCTCTCTTTCTTTAGCGGAGTTGTAGTAACATTCACGTGCTGTCATCTGGTCTCCCTGAACTTCCCCTATCCCGTAAGGTTTGGAAATTTAATCATTTGATGGACCGTAGATGGCACAACTTCAAATCCCTTGAGGGCTACCCTCCCCAGTATAATGTTGTAGGCCGAGAAGACATGTTCATCCATCATGAAGAATCTGACCTTCTTGGTAAGCCATCTCGGCCACTCATCCCCCATCCTGACATCGGCCTCATACATTCCAAGGGAATGAACCCTTTCCCCATTAAACCCAATCAATGTGTGATGGTATGAGACGAGTCTAGCACGGCTGAGGCCTAAGGCTTTGAAGCATGGCCAAAACATCACATCTGCAGAGTTACCCCCATCTACCAAGATCCTCGGCACCTTACACCCGTGCACCCTGGTAGTGATGACGAGAGGGTCATCATGTGGGGATAAAAGGCCTTTAAAGTCCATTCTTGAGAACCCCACTATCAGAGTATCCATGTCGACCTTCTTCCTCTTTTCTGACTTTGCCTCCAAAGAGGTTGAGTGCACAGTTTTCGTCACTGCCTTGGCTTCAGCTACATGGGCCTTCCTATCTGCGACCTCTGACCCTCCTCCTTCTAGTCCCCCGGAGATCATCCCCTCACCGAGAGAGATCATATTAAGTCTTTTGACAGGGTCGTGTTCATCTCTTGGAGGGAGGTCAGGGTCATCCTCATCATCAGAAGGGTCGTCCCCTTTTTTCGGAGGACCTTCTCTACATGCATCACCTCTATTCTTTCTGGGGTCGTCCCCTCGGCCCCTCTTGAAGGCACTCTTATCAACATACTTCCTTAGCTTCCATTCTTTCAATATTTTTTCAATCTCATCCTTCAAAGCGAAGCATTTGTCTGTCACGTGGTCATGGTCTTGGTGAAATTCACACCACAGGTTTTTGTTCCTCTTGTTGGGGGCTGCCCTCAACTTCTCAGGCCACTTCAGGGACCGATCACTCTTTATCTCATTGAGAATATGTTCACAACTGACCGTCAGAGGGGTGTAATCAGTGAACTTGTCGTCCGTAGACCTCTTCTTCCCCTCTTTGTTCTTCTTAGGGTACTTACCCCCCGAAGTGCCTCCTCTTTCATCTTCATATTTTGCGGCCATCGCCTCTTCAGCGTTCATCACCTTTCCTGCTGTCGACAACAATTCAGCCATCGTCCTCGGAGGGTCTTCAGCAAGCTTTCATAACAGCTTCCCTTTTTGGAGTCCTCCAATAAATGCTGTCATAGCTATGCTCTCCTCATAGTCTTCCACCTCTAACTTTTCTTTGTTGAATCTGGCTATGTAGTCTCTTAGACTCTCATTCTTCCCCTGCTTAACATAGAGCAGGTGTGTGGTCTTCTTCTGTGGCCTCACCCCAAAGCAAAAGTTGTGGATAAACCGGTCTGCCAGCTGCTTAAAGCTTTCAATGGAGTTTTTTGGATGAGACATGTACCAGACATGTGCAGCCCCAGTCAGAGTACCAGAAAAGGCACGACACCTCATCTCATTTGAGATAGAGTATATGTCTGCCTCTGATTGATACATCTCAATATGATGGACAGGGTTGGTACTCCCGTCATACCTTGGGGTGACCACAGGTGGCTTAAACTTTGATGGCATAGGGAAGCTGACTATCTTCACCACAAAGTGTGAGCTTATGGAGTATCCTTTCTAAAGAGGGTCCCGACTCTTCAAAATATCACCGATCTTATCCTCCAGTCGCTGGATCGAGTCATTACAGGGCCTCGTAGGGTCAGCTTGGCCGATGTTATCCCCTGCCGCCTCTTTGAGGTGGATGGAGGGTTCTGCAGCGACAGGCCTACGTCGGCTATTTATTTCCCCCTGACCGTCGTGGGGTCGGACATCTGCTGCCTCCCTTCTAGACCTCGTAGCACTCCTTGATCTGGATAATTTTTCTCGCAGGTCATTTACTGGGCCCAGTCTCTCAAAGGCCGACCCCCTGCTCAAGCGATCAAAAGCATAGCCTCTCGGGCGGTCTTTAGGATTTTGCCTTCCGCACTTCCCTCTGCTCTCCTGGAGAGGTCGCACAGTATTGTTGGAGACCTCATATGGCTCCCAGCACTCTACGGGGGCCTCCTCTCTCTCAAGATCATTATACCTGTCCTCAGGGAAAGGGTTTCCTTGCCTCCCCAGGCGTAGACGTCGGGGGTCAGCAACATCCCTCCACCGCTGAGGGGGTGGCAAGTCTTTACGTGGTGCCTGGAGTGGTCCCCTGGCCTCATGCTGCCGTGAAGCAGCTGACGGAGTAATCATCTCAGGTGAGACCCCTGGTCGTTTTAGTATGTTTTGGCTTAGAGCTGTGAACTGCTCTTGCATGATCCGCTGGCTTGCTGCCAGAGACTTTAAGGCTGCTGCCACACCAGCCATCTCAGACTGAGGTGGTGGCTGACTGGAACTGGGTCCTACTCCACTATCCGGTGGGGGAAGTGGTGGTGGTGGAATCTTCTGTGCCATGTGTTTGAGCAATGAAGAGCTGAACTGAAGAAAAGATTGGTGAGCTTGAGAACCTTAATGGGTCTCTTTCAATGGTGAAATGTCTCCACACAGGGGGAGATTCGGCTCACCACCAGAGTGCCCAGTGAGGTCAAGCTGTACAAAGGAAGAGATGTCTTCTCGTTCCCATAGACAACGCCAAACTGATGATGCTGAAATCTAGCACCACCAGATAAGTGATGATGATCTTAAATAGTAGTAACCATGGAAGCCATAGAGATGTAAGTGTATAAGTGTGTAAGTGTGTAGAAGGAGATGAGTATAAGAGGAATAAGACAATGATGTATAGTGGTTCAGCCAACTAGGCCTACATCCACTGTGAGTGTGTGATAGACTAAGTATGGGCACTAATGGCCTTGGATACAATGCACATAAGCTCACTTTCTCTCTCTACTGTGTGTACAAGCAGAGTTTTTACTAGGGTTACAATTATCGATCCATCCCTCGATCCCCTTGTAGGGTTGTAGGTGACAAGTATATATAGGTCTTGGGGGGTGTAGTGTACCCCCCAAGTATGCATGGTGCATGTGAATGATGATCTAGCCAATCTTCTGTTGACACCTGTAGATGCCAAATGATGACATAATATTCCCTCACGTGAGGGGGTTATATTGTTATAACGGTCTTCCACGTGCCATAGGAGCCTCACGCGCACTGTTCCACGCGTCTCCCAAACCACGCACTGTGATGATGTCACCCTCGGCCTGTGATACGAGGTCGAGGGAAAAGTTCCTTCTGGTAGTGAGTCTAGCCTAATTTAGGCCTCGTACTGTCGTACCCTCGTAGGGTCGTTCGGGCATGATGAGGGGTCGGCCCCTTGAAGGGTCGTCTGGGCCTGATGAGGGGTCGACCCCTTGGAGGGTCGTCCGGACCATGATGGGAGGTCGTCCCCTTGAAGGGTCGTCTGGGCCTGATGAGGGGTCGACCCCTTGGAGGGTCGTCCGGACCATGATGAGGGGTCGATCGCTTGAAAGGTCGTCTGGGCCTGATGAGGGGTCGACCCCTTGGAGGGTCGTCTGGACCATGATGAGGGGTCGGCCCCTTGAAGGGTCGTCTGGGCCTGATGAGGGGTCGGCCCCTTGAAGGGTCGTCTGGACCATGATGAGGGGTCGGCCCCGTGGAGGTTCGTCCGAACCATGATGAGGGGTCGGCCCCTTGAAGGGTCGTCTGGGACTGATGAGGGGTCGACCCCTTGAAGGGTCGTCTGATATATGTTGAGAGGTCATCTTGAACCCGTCCAGGTGCAGGGCGCCCTCGGCCTGGCCGAGGGTATATGTAGGTATATCACCCACCAACCTAAAACCTGTGTTCACCCGCTACTTAACCTGAACCCAGGGCCAACCCTCAAAATGAAATCCGGATTTGATTCCACTCTAAAACGAACCCCTACCATCCTCTACCTAAACTCGGCCAGCGTGAACCCAAATCGCCGGAGCTCCTAAACTCCGACCCTCCAACCCGTTGTCGTCCGTGTCCGGCGACCTCACTCTCCACCAAAACCCGAAATCTGCCCTCCTCACCTCCAAACTCCTCGAACCCACAAACCCGAAAGCCACCCTACCCAAAACTCACCAAACCCATTTATCCCCAAAGTCTGTTAACCCATTTCATTTCCAAAGCCAAGACTTTACATGCATCAACCAAAGAAGACAAAATGCCCACATGTCTAATAAACCATTTAAACCCATTTTCCCAAACTACCCCCAACTAACTCATTTAACCCATATACCCAAAATACCCCATAACCATATCATATTTTGTCACCCAATCCCTTACCCATGTACCTTCCTTACCTCACACCTTTGCCATGCACATGTGCACTTCCATTACCCAATTTACCCTCATGTGCACACACCCCATGCTCTTGCACTCCCAAATACCCAAACTAACCCTTAACTCCATGCCTACTATAAAAAGAAGGATGGAAGACCCCATTGGAGGGGGGAATAAAATTTGTAAAAAAAATTTATTTGTAAATATATATATATATATATATATATATATATATATATATATATATATATATATATATTTAGAGATTATTGAGTGATAAATTGTGAGTAATTCAATTGAGTATTATATTGAATTGATTATTGTTGGATGCTCATATTGGATGGATTGTTCTTGATTTCAAGTAAATAAGATTTCAATTTCACTTCAAGAGATTGGGTTTGATTGTTCTCTTCTCTTCTCTTCTCATTTATTTTATGCCTTTGATTATTAATTTGTCAAATTTCATGCCAGTTTGGCTAAAGGGACCCTTATTTGATGTTATTTTAATTTAATTAGTTTGATTACTTGAAAATTCCCTTTGAATGTTAATTTTGATCCCTCACTCTTAAAATTTACGTCTCGAGAGAGGGTAAATGATTTTCGAGAGAAAATCAAAATTCTAAGTTATAATACCCATTTTAGGTTCGAACTAGAGATAGGGGTTTCTTAAGTGGGGTATTATTACTTGAATTTCAATTCTAATTTCAATTTCTATGATTTATACAAATTTTGATAAACCGATCCTAGCGGGTGATTAATTAAAAGGAGTGTAGATTTATTTTTCTAGAGTTGTGGAGTGTTAAACTTAATTTTTTAAAAGGTTACTATTAAAATTACATTTGCAACGAGAGTTGATTTGTAATTTTGATATTAATTTGGGACAATTCAATTAATGAAATTAATTAGTTAAAATATTTAAAATTTGTGGTGTAGTCCCACTCCTTGATTGTATTCAAATTTATTTACCTCATTTATCTCTGATTTTTGTGTTAGACTTTATTTTTCATTTTGGTCACTTTTTAGTTTGAAATTTGATATTCCATATAGTTTAGTGTTATTTCACCTCACCTCACCTAATTGTTTTAATATTTGAAAAAGCTTAAAAAAAATAGAAAAAGCAAAAGCCCAAAAAGAAAATAAAATTGAATTACAATTGAGTTTGTCTCTAGCTTACCCCCTAGATGTGGATTGATACCCTTACTTATCTCTACACTTTAGATTGTTTTATTTTGTAGGTAATTTTAGGTTTTGATTAACTTGGCTTCAAACAACGACGATACGCAAAAAAGCAAAGTTATCAGTGGCCAGCCCTATACCAAAATAATCAGGAATCTCAAGTGGATCATTCTCAGCATCTACTGACGATACTAAAATAAACACAACTTTTTTTTTAAAACATACAAAGCAATAACCAACCAATAACATAACAACTACTGAACATGATATCATATGCTCATGATGATAATAAAAAGAAGTAATTCTAAATTACAACATAAAATACTCGAATATGATGTCGGGTCACATACGATACAATAATCAGAGAAAGAAATATAAAAGTGCTACACCATCAACACTTGGGTGTAAACCCGATATACAAACTGAATCCTAATCTAGATACACAAAAGACAGGAAATGGCTATATCAAAATCCCGCAACAGTCCGCATCTGCTACGGCTCCACGAATACTCTGGATAGAGAACATTAATGGCGTCCTTGCGGAGGAACACTTAAAATGATACAATATATATACAATATATATATATATATATATATATATACATATAGCAAGGAGAGAATATAAACGGGTCAGGGCTCGAGGTATGAAAATATTTTTATCAAGTGCATTAAAATGCATAATAATTATAAATGCATTATAACATGATTAAAGTGGAGTCGCACTCTCCAGAAAAATCCAACTCACCTCTCAACTAGAGTGCGTACCTAAACGTATGCACATGATCTATAAATATCTGCCCAACACTATTTAGGGGAAAAATAATCTAACCTACACTCAAAATTTATACTCATTTAAACTTCCATCTAAAACCTAACCATCAACTTCCAATTACACCATAAACCCCAAATGTGCGTCACTTACTTAACATATAATTATACATATATGCATTCTCTTACTAGAATTTCTCAGATTCTAGCTATTGACATAAATGATTTATTAGCATCTAAATGCTAAGGACTAAACTTCTCCCAATTCTCAATACTGCATTGTGTTTCGTGTGTGGGATGTCTCGCAAGCGAAATCCAAACAAGGAACCCCCCAATACACTACTCCTTGACAGTATTGATTATCGAGATTCATTATTCCCTACATACACGACGCATATAACCCCAAATAATTAAGTAATATAAATAATTAAACTATTCCCAACTCTTAACAGTGCACTGCGTTTCGTGTGTGGGATGTCTCGCAAGCGAAATCCAAACAAGGAACCCCCCCGATACACTACTCCTTGACACTGTCGATCGTCGAGATATACTAATATAAATATGAGTACTAAGGACTAAACTTCTCCCTACTCCCAAGATTGCACTGCGTTTCGTGTGTGGGACGTCTCGCAAGCGAAATCCAAATAAGGACCCCCCCCGATATACTACTCCATGACAATGTTAGTCGTTGGGGTCCATTACGCCCTCAGTACCCAACGTAATATATATACTCATATAGATATGTGCGAATCATATTCACTTTAATATACTCATCACAATTTAAGTCCGGATAAAATCTCCCATAATGAGATTCAATCATTAACCTTATATCTCTTTACACTAGATACAGATATATGATATCTCATAAGCATATACAAGTAATATACTATACACACAAGTATAATAACCATCCCATCGAGCTATAACTCGAGGATGCTGTTTCTCAATGCTATCATCTTCCAGGGAATCGCTCACATAACATCATGGGTACCAACGGTCAGAATCTCACACCGCCTTGGTAAAAACAAAATCACAACGTATGGGAAGCGGTCATTGTTCCTACCCGAAAGTGAGATGAAACATACCCACCACGTCTCACCCCTAATAAAAATCACACAATAATAACGGACGCTATGACCTGGGGACTATACGCTCCCTGCTCCTCAAGCCAGGGGCCTCACCCACATTGCGCAACTTCCCATGATAGCATAGAGGGGGTATGCTTCACATAAATATATATATCATACACAAAAGATATACATATGCTATCACATCATATAAATGCATAACATCACACAAGGTATATATATATCACGCCGTATAAGTATGCATACTCTTTCTACGCTCGTATGCGTGAATGAAATAATTTCATTTATATAAGTATATTTTACTCTCAATATACAAACCATTTCTAACTCTCATACTTTCCCATCTTATGTACACGATACGATCCCTCACTTGAAATTTACTCATCCGTCACCTCTATTTGTATGAATAATCTCCCAATTCAATTTACGTTGAGGATATTCTCTATATCCGTATGCACATCAATCAACATTCGTTATTCCCAATCCATATTATGGTTCAATTGATAATATGAACCTTAATGTTAACCCATTTGTGATTCAATTCAAAATTCAACATCGTTAAGTGCATCCTACCTCTCTCTTATAAACCCATAATTATCTCCAAATATAAATCTCAATGATAGTGGGCTTCCCCACTAGTCGGTACGATAATCTCCAATCGATATTCTCTCAGAATAAGTCAATATGATCTTACAATTTATCATAAGGGAAACTCACTAAAAGTCTCCAAAACATACTTCTCATAAGTTATATAGAGGTTCCCAATCGATAAACCCAAACGAAACGGGACGAAACTCACTCTAGATAAATCTCACCCAAAACTGCCCTGTTTTCGAATCGATTCGGGCCTGATCCGAATCGATGCGCCCCCAATGCGAATCGATTCGGTCCAAAAGACCTGGGCAACTGTCTTAGGCCGAATCTATTCGGCTTTGGGTCTGAATCGATTTGTTCACTCAAACCTTGAAAGCTGAAACATTTCAAATCGATTCGGGTTGGGGGCCGAATCGATTCGGCCTGTTCAGAAGCTACGAAAATGGCAATTTTTCTCAAAAGCCAAAAATTCCCCAAATTCATTTTTATCATCTTCCAACCATTTCTCTTCAACCAAAACATATATCCAATATCAAAACTCAATATATAACCCAACCCAACTAATTATATACCCTCAAATTCATATACACACCTCAAATGCAAGATTTACCCAAAATCTAGGTTTTGAAATTTTAAACCCAAAATCCATAAATTTATCCACAAATTATGAAATAAAACATGCACAAGAATTATTTAGCAAGTTTAATCACTTGCCTCAAAGTTTTAGAGGTTGAATCTTCCTCGAAATCACGGATTGGTCGGAATCTCCAAGCTTTTCTTCTCTTTCTCTTATTTCTATCCTCTTCTTTCTCTCTCTCTCTAGGGCTTTTCTCTTTTCTCTAAATGAGAATGGCTTCTCACGTAGGCTTTTAAGCCATAAATCCAAGATACCCAACTTTAAATGATAATACACACTTTAAATGACTCGGTTACTCCAATTCAAGTCAAACGAACTTAAAAATATTTCGGAACCCAAATAAGACCTAAGTACAGTCATTTCGACTTTCTCGACCCTTTCGGGATCAACCGCACACGCAGAATTGCCATTTGAAACACTTTCTAACATCCTCAAATTTTGACCTCAAATGCCAATTTAAAATTCTCCAATTTAAAATAATAGTATTTCTCCCCAAATAATTAAATTATCAGTCCTGAAAGTCGCGGGGTATTACAGACTTCCCCACTTACAAGAATTTTGCCCTCGAAATTTAAGCTTAGACTAGTATTCCAAATCTCAACTAGCTCCTATGACACCTACCCTCAAGATCACTATACCTATTTCTCCCTATTCTCACGACGAATCATTTTAATTTATAAAACCAAAATTACCAGCTAGGGCGCCCATACACCCTATATTCAAGCTTTACTCGTATAAACATAACTCGGCATCACTTAGCCGTCAAAATTTTACAATAACTCGAAATAAATTAAATCATACTAACATCCTAATTATAGAAGAATTTGTTTTTGTAATGTCCAAAGATTTAACTCCTCTCAATTCCTGACATTCGCTACTTTCATGCGGGGGAGGTCTCGCAAGGGAAATCCAAACAAGGAACCCTTCTAATACACTACTATGTAGCTCTGTCGGGGATTGAGAGTTAGTTAGATCGGGACTATAGTTTTAAAAAATATATTTGTGTAAATCATTTTTTTGATATTGCCTGAAGGCCTATATAAAATTTTATTTTTGAAAACGGTTTATGTCTTTCGATATTCAAATTGAATACATTATGCCCAAGACACAAGGTGCTAATAATTATCATACTCTTACTAACACATAGTTCTCAAAACTAGTATAACTATGAGCTAAATCCCTCGCTCAACAATAATCCACTAAATTCTGAGTCATTTCAGTAATGACAATCTCTTATATCATAATAAAATATTGCCATTCACTAGGCTTAAAAGCCTACGTGAGAAGCCATTCTCCCCAAATAATTAAATTATCAGTTCTGAAAGTCACGGGGTATTACGTTCAACTTCTTTAAAAAATGAGTGACTATTTTTTTCACATTCCCAAGACTCCAATTTATAAAAAATGATTGGAATGTGAAATAAGGTTAAAATCAAATACCATTAAAAAAGATAATTTAATACTCAATTCAAGCGAAAGGTCAAGAAACAATGGTTTAATGGTGGAACCATTAATGGGATAGTTAAAGGAACATTTAAGTATTAAAAGAGTTGTGTAAAATGATATTCCATTTAATAAAGAAAATCAAAAGTCAAGAGGTTGGAAAGTCATGTTTAAATATTTAATTTATTTTAAAACAATATATATATTTGGAGCTTCATATCCAAATTATAAATTACTGTTTTGAGAAATTTTAATATTCATATCCATGAATAATGAAAACTTCAAGATTTGATTTATGGTATATTTTTGTTGGAACTTCGGGTCCTAATATTTTAAATAACTTAAGAAGTTCGAATCCCAAATTTATTTATAATAAATTAAAAAACTATATCTAAATCACAACTAATAATTTGTGAACTCCTTATCACAATAATGATTAGGCATTTCAACTCGTAAATTAATGATGATTGGGGGACTTCTAGTCCATACCCATCTAATTAGACAATCAAAACTTCAAGTTGATTGTGATATATTTTTTGAGACTTTACGTCTAAATAATTCTATAGGTTCATATCTAGGGGTGGCAATTCGGGTCAACGGGTCGTGTTTCGGGCCGTCACGACACGACACGATAAGGTTTTTTCGGACACGAACACAACACGACATGACACGAATTCGTATTTTTTTAGTTGACACGAACACGACCCGAATAAAAAATAACACGGTGTGACACGACACGAATATAAAAATTTCTTAAATTTCACGCCTAAAAAATATGATAACACGACACGACTCATAATTAAGACACGAACACGACACGACACGACTTCGTGTAAAAAAAACACGACACGAACATGAAACATCGTGTCAATTTCGGGTCAATTTCGTGTCTTTCCATATCGTTTCTAAAATTTCCACCCCTATTCATATCCCAAATTAGAATATTTATCGGAGAAGTTCAGGTTTCAGTGGTAAATAACTAATGGAAAATCTGGTCCTAATATTAAATATTTAGAGACTTTGAAAATCCTACCGAAATTTATCCGAACTTTAAGTCTGACAAGGCATAAAATTATTTGGAACTTAAGGTCCAAATTATAAATAATCGTTATGAAACATTTATTTTCCTTACCCTTAGTATATTAATAATCAAAACTTCAGGTTTTGATTTAAATTATATTTTATTGGAATTTCAGGTCCAAAATTTAAATAATAATTGAGAACTTTTAGTCCCAATTTTAAATGCTTTGGGAACATCTGGTCCCAAATTATAATAAGTTTATGGGAACTCGAGGCCCCAAAATGTAAATACCCATTGGAAACTTCAAGTCCCAAAACTAAAATAATAAATAAAGATGTTCAAGTCTCAAAAATAAAATAGTAACTCAGAATTTCATGTTCTAATAATAATTAGCTAACACCAAAACTCCGATATTAATTCATTAGAATTCTAGGTCCCAAATATTGATTTGGAAATTTAAGTCCAAGTTACAAATGACTATGGAACTTTATCTGCAAAAATTTATATAATAATTGGAAAATTTATGTGCCAAAAATTAATTTAGAACTTCATGTCCCAATATTTAATTTTGTTTTTGTACATAAACATAAGGTATGATATAATAAATCTCATAATTTAATAGTCAAGAAGTAAATATGTAATATTTTGTGAATAACTAAAATTATTGGATGAATATAAAAATAATCAAATCAATTGTATAAAGAATTATGAGTACCCAAAGTATAATTACATATCATAATAAAGGCGTATATTTTATTAATATGACGTGTTTGAGTTGGGTGAGCAATTTTTTTTGTGAAATTGTAAAAGTATAAACATACTGTACGGGTAAATGTAAGCATATATGTATTGCCATTTAAATAGATTAAGGATGTGGGGGAATATTTACAGCCCCTTTTACATGATTCTCTCTTTTGAACCTTTATGGACGCCATGTTATCCATTTACGATTATAATGACCATTGTTATGGTTTTCCATGAAGAATTAAAAACATAACCATGATGGGATCAAAATAGAGAAGAGAGAGGTGATACTACTAGTCGTCGAAGTATTGTGTTGATAACATGTTGTAAAATAAAGGGGACATGGAGCATTTAAGGAGAGTGGAAACTTTTCATTTCATTTATATCTTAATACTCGAGGGGTATCACTTTTATTTATTATACAAAGTAAATCATCCCATAACACTGTGGAAATAATCATTATTGGTCTTACACTTAGTTGAACTGTCAAAATTATTCATAATACATTGGTCCTTGCATTAATATATGAAAGTGCATGTATCCATAATTTAAACGGACGGTTATGACATTAGAATAAATTAATTATCAAGTGAGAAATTATGCCAATTTCAAATTGAAACATGGTGTAAAGATATTGTGTGATCTCTTTACCCAATTTTATCTTGCTTAATAATTACTAGGTGAACATGCAAGATTCAGTTAATGAAACGTAAAGAAACAATCACACAATGCCACGATGTATGAGGAAAACCCATAACGAAAAAAACCTCGGATGACCTAGCCTACATAAGTCCACTATGATATAAATATTTATACAGAATGACAAACATGATTACTCACCGACTTGACTCTCTTCAAGATTGATACAATCTTTTTTCCTTCACCTTGATAACATCAACCGATGGAATCCACCAACATCACACAACACAGTCAAACCGCACCTTGGTTACACCGATCTTAACTAGGCTTTGTCAATCAACAACACGGAATCTACTGTGCCAAAACTCTCAAATAATTGACGAAATAATACTCCTGGGGGGGTCAAAATAAGAGATCTTTGAGTAAGATTAAAATATTGATACTTGGATCTCAAAATAGGGTGAAAGAGTTGTAAAAGGGGAGTTCTCTTGGGGTTAGGGGTGTTACAATACAATCATAGGACACTACACTAAAAATGCTAATATGGCACGCTGAAGGAAGGAGATTCTGGCACAGTTTAAAATCGTGCCAAAATCTGGCGTGGTTTTATCGTAATCTGGCACTGTTTAAAACAGTTCCAAAATCTGGCACGGTTTTAAACAGTGCCAAATATGGGTACGCTTCATTAAAAAAATTAAACCCCAAAATTTTAAGCGGGGACCAAAATTTGAAGAGGACCAAATCATTCTAACCTATCTCTCTCTCTCTCTCTCTCTTTGAGACCCGCTGCCCACCTCCCCCCTCCCTCTCGATGACACGCTGCCACCACCACCGCCACTCTCTCTCTCTCCGAGACCCGCTGCCCACCTCCGCCCTCCCTCTAGATGACACGCTGCCACCCCCACCGCCACCCACCCTCTTTCTCCATTGTGACCTGCTATTATCCCAGCCACACCGCAGCCTTTGTTCTTTCCCGGAGCTCAATCGTCTCATTCATTGTAAGGTATGTTTCAATCACATTCATTTCATTTCAATTCGTATATCGCTTCAATGGTAACTTACTTGATGGTATTAAGATGTAGGGTCGTTTTGGGGGAGTTTTACAAGAACACTACGATATTTTATGGTATTAGATCTACCATAAATTATGGATTTAATGCCTTTGTTGTTACATTGTTTAGGATCAGGACCCATATGCTGTACGGTTCAGAAAATTGAAAAAACTAGCATATACCCAGATGATGTTTTCTGCATCTATCTATCTAATGGGTAATTATTATCTAATGGGTAATTATTATCTTTTGAATTAAATGCAGCTTGGGCATGTGGGTATGGTTCCTCGGCTATAAGCTTAAGTGCTGGGCAACTTGCAGTTGTTGTACCTAGCATTTACAAAGATGGAGCTGGTTGTGGTTCATGTTTTCAGGTATGCACATTTAGAGTTTTTAGTTTATAAATGTGCATAAATACAGTAAGTGTGAATTTTCTTTTTATTTGGGGGGGTTTAATCTAAATTAATTTTGCAGATGAGGTGCAAAAATGCAGCCCTTCGTAACAAACAAGGGACTAGAGTGATAGTAACTGATCTCAATCGAAACAACCAGACTGATTTTGTACTCAGCAGTAGAGCTTTCGTGTCTATGGCTAACAAGGGTATGGACCAAGACTTTTTGAAACTTGGGCTTGTAAATGTGGAATACAGGAGGTGAGTCAAGAATTACATATATATGTATCATATATACACCCTTATTTTATGTATTTTACACCAATGACGTGAATCTGAGCATACTGGTTTTGTTTGGAATAAGTAAATACATGTTTTTGTATTTTGTGAAAATGCTTATATACATATGTCCAAATATTATAAATATTTTTTGGATTATCATTATTGGAACTGATCCTTTATTCGAGTAGTTCCTATTCACCAGTTTTGGTTTATAAAATCACTTGGGAATGTTAACTCCATTAAGTATATTCAATGAGATTTAAGAGGAAACTGACATGTTAGAACCCCAAATGTTGCTGGCAATCAGACATCAAGAAAACATTTTTTGTAGACAATCCTTATAAATGTTTCTATTTTGTGAATATAGTGATTGTTAAATTATGTAGATATAGTGATTGTTGTGTATTCATGTTGGGTCTTGAAGTTCAGGTGTTGTTTGGGTTATTCTGAGCTATAATTTCTAGAGCCATTGGAATTTTTTTGCATCGAGTATAAATCCTTTCTTTTTTGAGAAGTTCCAAATTATAATTTACTAATTTTCACAATATTCAAGTGAGGATAAAGTTTAACAATTAATATGGTAAAGTCAATTTCATCTTAAAATGTTAAATGTGCACTACCTGTTTCTCGCATCATTAGAGTTTTCACACATCTTTCTTCTTTGAACTATATAGCTAGAGAGACTGGTGATTCCACGCATTATCGCATTTTACTTTGAATTTAAGGTATTCTTAAGGATTCGAATCGATCATATGAGAGAAATATTATTGATGTGCATACATTGGAATACAAACACGATCCAAATACGTATTTTGTATTGGCTCACTGCATACATTGGAATGTGCATACATTGCATACACGATCTAATACATTTATGTGTATACATTACATACATTGAAATGCATACCTTCGAATCTATACCGAATCTCATTTTTGGGTGTGACTCACTGACATGTCATATTCATATTGACTCATATTTTGACCGCTCACCAATGGGGTACAATGGAATCCGAACACGATCCAACATGGGTGCGACACGTTAGCGAGTCGCACCCATTGAGTCGGAAATATGAGTCAGCATAGACAGTCTTATTATTATTATTTTATTTTTCTATATGATATGCACCTGTGATTTGCTTCACAGAGACCATTATGTAGAAAATCAATGTACTGTGACGCATGTTGTGTATCGTGTTGGAGTTGACAAGTATGATATTGGATTTGGGTTTGGCCATTTTGGTATTGCCGTTGATGATGTAAGTTTCTGTTGAATTTTTTTGTTGTTGATATATATTTGGTCTTACATTTTCCACGTTGCAAGTGAACCTCCTTATGTTTATTTTATTTTTCAATCACATATACTTGAACATGCCTTACATTATGTGAATTTCATATTCTTGATCACTGAAAATTATCCATCGATTGGCTACACAATCAATAACGATCAATGGCTATGATCAAAATGAATGTGTGTATTACATAAGATGTGTATAATACCTTCGTACCATATATATAATCGCTACATGTAAATTGATTGTGTATATTACATGTAGCTATGATCAAAATGATTTAAGAATTTCCTGAGTTTAAGCCAGGTTATTACTTGTGAGTTTAAGAATTTCATATGGAATGATTTGTGTTACAAGTAGCCTTATCAATATGAATAATTTGTTTCGCCTTACTTACAGGGGGGTGTATGTATGTTGCGACCTGAGCTACAAAGAGGAAGAATTTGAAGTTGTTGACGTGCCGTTAGAGTCTGTAGGCTTTGTTGAAATTGACACACCGATTCTACAGGTTTGTAAATTTTTTAATGTTTATGTTCGATTGATTCATCTTGTGGTTATAATTATCTGATTAAAAGAGCTAGAACGATTAGACAACATACATGTTTAATAAAAAAATCATTTCCATTTTTAGACAAATGAAAATGCTAATAATTGTAATGCAAACTTGAAAATATCTAGATTAGGCTTAAAAACATCTCGCACGGGATCAATGCAACTTGTAGAAACTGATCGCATAGTCATAGGTCTTCCGGTTTGAAAATATGAAGATAATTTCAAAATATGTAGATTAGGCTTGAAAACAAGCCGTTAAAGGGTGAAAACCCAAACCAGCCCCCAAACGACCCCGTAGGAGGCACGAACACCTCGTACGGGACCAATGTAACTTGTAGGAACTGATCGCGTAGTCCCGGGTCTCCCAGTTCTAGAGTATGATGATAATTTACAAAAATCACACTTTGACTTCAAAATAAGCCGTTAAATGGTGAAAACCCAAACCAGCCCCAAACGACCCCGTAGGAGGCACGAACACCTCGTACGGGACCAATGTAACTTGTAAGAACTGACCGCGTAGTCCCGGGTCTCCCGGTTTGAGAGTAGGATGATAATTTGCAAAATTAACACTTAGACTTAAAAACAGGCTGTTAAAGGGTGAAAACCCAAACCAGCCCCCAAACGACCCCGTAGGAGGCACGAACACCTCGCACGGGACCAATGTAACTTGTAGGAACTGACCGCGTAGTCCCGGGTCTCCCGATTTGAGAGTATGATGAAAATTTGCAAAAATCACACTTTGACTTGAAAACAAGCCGTTAAAGGGTAAAAACCCAAACCAGCTCCCAAATGATCCCGTAGGAGGCACGAACACCTCGCACGGGACTAATGTAACTTGTAGGAATTGACCGCGTAGTCCAGGGTTTCCCGGTTTGAGAGTATGACGATAATTTGTAAAAATCACACTTTGACTTCAAAACAAGCCGTTAAAGGGTGAAAACCCAAACCAGACCCAAACGACCCCGTTGGAGGCACGAACACCTCGCACGGGACCAATGTAACTTGTAGGAACTGATCGCGTAGTCCCGGATCTCTCGGTTTGAGAATATGACGATAATTTGCAAAAATAACACTTAGACTTAAAAACAGGCCGTTAAAGGGTGAAAACACAAACCAGCCACCAGACGCCCCCGTAGGAGGCACGAACACCTCGCACGGGACCAATGTAGCTTGTAGGAACTGACCGCGTAGTCCAGGATCTCCCGGTTTGAGAATATGATGATAATTTGCAAAAATAACACTTAGACTTAAAAACAGGCCGTTAAAGGGTGAAAACCCAAACCAGCCACCAGACGCCCCCGTAGGAGGCACGAACACCTCGCACGGGACCAATGTAGCTTGTAGGAACTGACAGCGTAGTCCCGGATCTCTCGGTTTGAGAATATAATGATAATCCCTTGTAAGAACTGAACGCGTAGTCCCGTGTCTCCCGGTTTGAGTGTAGGACGATAATTTGCAAAAATCACACTTTGACTTCAAAACAAGCCGTTAAAGGGTGAAAACCCAAACCAGCCCCAAATGACCCCGTAGGAGGCACGAACATCTCGCACGGGACCAATGTAACTTGTAGGAACTGACCACGTAGTCCCAGGTCTCCCGAATTGAGAGTAGGATGATAATTTGCAAAATTAAACTTAGACTTAAAAATAGGCCGTTAAAGGGTGGAAACCCAAACCAGCTCCCAAACGATCCCGTAGGAGGCACGAATACCTCGTACGGGACCAATGTAACTTATAGAAACTGACCGCGTAGTCCTGGGTCTCCCGGTTTGAGAGTATGACGATAATTTGCAAAAATCAACACTTAGACTTAAAAACAAGTCGTTGAAGGGTGAAAACCCAAATTAGCCCCCAAACGACCCCTAAGAGACACGAACACCTCGCACGGGACCAATGTAACTTGTAAGAACTGACCGTCTAGTCCCGGGTCTCCCAATTTGAGAATACGAAAAAAATCAACACTTAGACTTAAAAACAAGTCGTTAAAGGGTGAAAACCTAAACCAGCCCCCAAACGGACCCGTAAGAGGCACGAACACCTCGCACGGGACCAATGTAACTTGTAGGAACTGAACGCGTAGTCCCGGGTCTCCCGGTTTGAGAGTATGACGATAATTTGTAAAAATCACACTTTGACTTCAAAACAAGCCGTTAAAGGGTGAAATCCCAAACCAGCCCCCAAACGACCCCTAAGAGGAATGAACACCTCGCACGGGACCAATGTTACTTGTACGAACTGACCGCATAGTTCCGGGTCTGCCAGTTTCATATATGCAATTTTTCTGCTTGTATATGCAATTTTTCTTCTTGAATACGATTTTTTTTTAAATGACTTGGTTACTAATATTGTATCTTTTTTGTGTCTTATTTTTTTGTAGGATGACATTCAATCGCTAGCTTTTATCCACTTGGAACGCACGAAGAAGTCAATGCTTTACAACAAGGGGATTGTTTATTTAGTGTCGTTAATATTCATGATTCTATTTTTTGTGTTATGGCCGAGCAGGCTTTAGTAGTTTTATGGTTTAATTTTATGGTCGTGTTGACTGTAGTAGTTTTATTGTTGACTTTTATGGCCGTGCGGGCTTTATATGGGCAGATTTTATGTTAGCGGGTTTGGAATGCTAAAAAAATAGAGGAAACTATGCCCAATTTTTTTTTATCTGGGATAACTCTTGTAATTTTTTGAAGTTATTGTCGACTTTTATGGTTGTGTGCTGCTTTATATTGGTATTAACTCTTGTAATTTTTTTACGTTTGTATGCACATTAGTTTATCAACAACCTGCAATATTCATAATTTGTGAATTTTCTTGATTTTTTTTGAAATTAATAATTATTTTTCCTACCGGATTTGGAATTTGTAGTTTTTCTAGATTTGTTTCCTATTATTTTTATTTTAATCAACTGAAAAATCTGGCACGGTTTTAAACCGTGCCAATGTATAAAAATGAGAACGCTTATAAAACAATCTAGCACGCTTTATAACCGTGCCAAAAGCGTGCCAGAAAATAGACAATCTGGCACGGTTTCGTCGTGTGCCAAAAGCGTGCCAGATTTAACATCTAGCACGGTTTTAAAACGTGTCAAAAGCGTGCCAGATTAAAAAACTGGCACAGTTTAAAAGCGTGCCAGTTTGGAAAATCTGGCACGGTTTTAAACCGAGCCAGAAAATCTGGCACGCCTGATTCTGGCACGGTTTTGAACCGTGCCAGATTGCGTCTGGCACTATTTTAAACCGTGCCAGTTTCCTGTTTTTGGTGTAGTGGGAGTAACCCTATAGATATGGTGATGAACCACTAACCTAAATATCCTCAACAATCACAAATGAACACATAATATTGTATATAACAAATACTCAAATTGAACTCACAAATGACTCATGTATAACTCGGACAATAATAAAAGAACCTCAGAAATAACTCAGTCAAAGGGAGAGAGAAATAATCATCCTAGATACACCTTGGCACATAACCAACACACTAACAACCTTCAATGTCTCTGGGTAAGTAATAAAAGCTTTGTAATAAATATCAATTGTGGCTGAGTAAACTCTAGTTTGCAATAACTCTTTGCTCTTAGGGAAGGTACTCTCTCTCTCTCTCTCTCTCTCTCTCTCTCTCTATATATATATATATATATATATATATATATATATATATATATATATATATATTAATAATTTTTTTAAGACCTCTCTCCCCTCAGAAGTGACTGGGTTGATAAATAGCCCCCCCTGATGATGCGAGAAATGGTATCAACAGGTCAAGATGTATGTAAGCTCAAACTAAACAACAATGGTGTATAGAAAATATAATATATAGACAGAAGGAGATGAGACAAAGATTAAGATGATGTTAAATATAAGTGGTTCGGTCGAAGCCTACGTCCACTGTGCAGGTGAGTGATCTTCACTATCAAATAAGTTCACTAATGGCCTGTGTTACAATGCAGTCACTTTCTCTCCCTACTGGATAGTTCACCAGAGCTTTCGCTAGGGTTTACAATATGATCTCCTTATAAGGTAGGAGAAGATGTATGTATAGTGTTTGGGGGCATAGTGTACCCCCCAAGCATGCAATGAGCATGAGGGTGATGACCTAGCAAGTCTTGTGAAGATACTTGGTGGTGCCACATGTAGGTAATGATGACCGAATATTCGCTCACGTGAGGGGAATGATTCGGTTATAATGGTTTTGCCCACGTGTTCCAAGTCTTCTATGTGCTTGCGTATGCTCGGACTTGTGACGTCATCGATTGTGACCTATGCTTAGCCGAGTACGATGTTGGTAAGTCCGATAGCTGTGTTAGCGCCAATAATAAGTATGACCTCGACCTACTTGATCGGCCGAGTTTAGGCATAGGCATAGCTGTGGTGTCAGTTGAAGCAGAGTATGATGGTGCAGTGGCCATAGAGGATCCCATAAAAGTTATTGCTAAAATTAGATGATGACGAGCCAAGGTTGAACAATATGGAGCCGATCTTGTGAAGGACGACTTCTCTGATGGCTATTGTGAACCTCCTGATGACTTGGCTATTAGGTTGGCCGATGCTTCTTCTCAGAGTATGAGGGTACACTTCGGGATTATCAATCACCCCTATCCCTTAGCCTTCCATGTGAGTATATGGGTGAGGAATATATGTGTGCTCAGGCGTTGAAAAGACATTTCTGTATGTTGGGATATGTGAATGACCATTGGGACACATGTCATCCTTTGAACTGTCTTGCGTATGTCCCAAGACAACAAATGATGCAGCGACGCCCTTTAGGGTTTCGAGATGCAATGATGAGTGTCTTGGTTTTTGCGCCTAATCATCACAATGGTTTAAATACCATTTTCTCTTTCTTTTTTTCTTTCTTCTTCCTTTGTTTCCCACTTAGAGATTTTTTTGCAACTGCGTCCCAAAGCTCCATCGTTCTTCACCGTTCTTCATCGTTACAGGTCTTTTACAGCTTAACTCGTTCTTACCTTATTCAAACTCAGTCAGGTATTATTCTGTAACCCTTCCTTTTTCATTTCTGGGTATAAATCTGTTGTTTTAAATTTTTGGCGAACTTTTTCCTTTCCGACGAGGTTCCTCTCCACTGTTGGGTGGTCATCAGGTCAGGGGTAGCAGTATTTAGGTGACTTTGGAGCCATATCAGGCTGCTCCTAGGTTGTTTTTAGGAAGAAATTATCATTTTTAGGCTTTTCGGCGACCCTCCGGTCACCTTTTTTGACGGGCATCATCTCAACTATTATTGGTGAAAACCATACAACTTCTAAGCTTTGATCTTTCACCTAGGTGTTAGAAATAGTCAACCTATTTGTCCATTTGAATGAAACCTCAAGTGTTGTGTCGTACAACTGATGCTACGACCTTTGTATAAACTTGCTGAAGAGTTTCCAACTCTGCGCGAGAACTGTTTCGACAAAATCAGATAAATATAGTTAGTCCAAGTCGAGGATCGTGAGGCCGAGACTTTTCCCTTACGACCAATTTCCCCTCCACCATTAGCTGTGATACACCCTGAGCCTGCTGAGGTCTCTAACCCATTTCCTGAGTTGGTTGCTTCAGATCCCATGTCAACGTCTGAAGCTTCTGAAAGCGTAGACTATTTTCAAGAGGCTATGGATTACTCCCCCAAGCAAAGTTGGGTTTCTGAGGATGAAGAGGTTCTAGACCGCTTCTCATCTCACCAAGGTCCTGGGACTTCACGTAGGTCTCCCTCCATAGAGATTTTAGAGCCTAACGTCCTGATTCCTCCTCCCATTGATTCTATTCCTCTATTGGCCACCACTGGCATTGAGTTTAGAAGAGGTTTCTTCGTGGTGTCCCAACGGGTGACCAGGCCGAGATTATTGGGGATGGCGATGATGATGAGAGGAGTAAACTTGATACCTCAGAAGCTATGGAATACGAGAGTACTATAATACGTATGACCTTCTAGCCTTCATACATCTATATTCCTTTGATTCCTCAATCATCGTGAGGAAACCTCTTAAGTAAGAGAGGGCCTTTAATGGCCGAGAGGGTGAAATCTGCGTTTACGAGCAGATGTTCAAGTTAGGTTTTCGTCTTCCCATTCACCTAACTATCAGAGCCATACTCTCTTATATAAACCTTGCCCCTTCCCAACTGTCCCCAAATGCCTGGAGAGTCATGATTGGGGATATCGTCCTCTGGAAGGCCGTTCACCACACCGACCTTCCAGTTAGGGTTTTTATTGGGTGTTATACTTCATTTTTTGCAAAAAATCATCCAGGCTACTACCACTTCATAGCCAGAAAATTCGAGAAGAAAATGCTTCTAGTTACCCAAACTTCCAATCATAACTGAAAACCTTGGTATTTCTTTGTATCGGTAGCTTGGGAGTTAGGGCCTAATGAGGCTTGTGGGGATTCTGATCCATGGACACCTCTGAGGTGGAGCAAAGTCTCTATTTCGATAAAAATCGACCCTGGTTTAAGACAGGATAACTATAAGGATATTATGGTCCTTCGCGATCAAGGCGAGAGGGGTCGTCTCGTTAAGTATGAACATCTGATGACCCCCTATTACCTTTCGCAGACAGGTTTTTTTTTTTTTGGGGGGGGGGGGGGTCCTTTAGACGAGCTTCGTAAGTTTCAGTAATTTTCTTTACCAAGTTATGTCTCGTATATTTTGTTCGTCTAACTTGCTAATTCTGAGACTTCTTTTTTTATAGAGCGACCAGAAGACATATCTGATGATTTCTGGGAGATGTCGGCCCCCAGCTTTACAAAGCTCATGGAAAAACGTGGTAGTAAGAATGTACCCCCTCCTGCCCAAACAAAAAAGAGTGTCGTCACTTCAAAGGGCGATGCTAGCAAGAAAAGGAAAGCACCTACTGAACCATCTCATACTAGGTCGAGCAAGGCTGTTAAGGACCGTGCAAGCCCCATTTCCATTGACCATGCTTTGGCTGCTCGTCTATCGCAGCTCAAGATAGGAGATAGCATGATCAGACATAGCCTGAGAGCTGCCGATGCTATTGGCACCATCATGACTGAGGAGGACAAGAGTTTTCTTGGGGCCTTAGATGTCCCTTTATTGTTCGAGTTTACACTTCACAGGGCGGTTCAGGTATCACTTTTTATCAATTTTTATTCTAAGTGTTGTCTCTGCCTTTTTGAAATTATTATTCATATGTCAGATCTTCTTTTGTAGAGTGTGGTGTCTCTTAACCACCTTGTTAACTGGACCTTGAAGAGGTTGCCCCTTATATAAAAGACTGTGGCCGATCTGAATGCTGAGATGGAGAGGTTGAAAGGGGATATGAAAGAGAGAGACAACCGGATCACCCAGCTTAAGGAGGATCACCAAAAGGCTTTGAAGGAAAAGGATGAGAGTCTTCAATCAAAGTTCAATGTTGTTGTTAAGGCTGCGTTGGCTGACGCTTCTAAGCAGATCATTGAAGACTACAAAGTTTTCGATGAATTTGTTGGCTTTGGTTTTGATTATCTGGAAAGGGGCATCCGAGCGACCAGTCAGTGGGTGGCTCTGAAAGAGGGTGAGTCTGGGAGCCTGACTGCTGAGGATTTTATTGATCTCGGTTTTGCCGACCCTCGATTTTCTCAGGCTTTAAAGGAGGTGGAAGAAGGTGGCCCGATCGAGACCATCCCCTTGGAGGCCATGGAGACTGAAGATGTTGCTCAACATGAAGACTAGGTTGAGGTCACAAACCTTGGTCTCGATCAAACAACACCAGTTGCTGATGGGTCGGCTCCTGCTGAGGGACAAACTGAGTTCTGAGGGCCTCACGTGCTCATTGTAAAAAAAATTTGTGAAGGTTTTTTTTATCCTTCTTTTTGGGAACTCATGGTTGTAACAACTGAATGTAAACTCTGCAACATGTTCTTTTTATGAATGTAATGAGATTCCATGTCATTGTTTCTATTGCTCTTTTATCCTGATGTTTTGTTGCTCTATAATAACAGAAGTCACCCACAGATCATACTGACACTGAATTAATGATGTTAACGGTCCGAGGTCACCACATTAATGATGTTTAACCTCATAATTTTACCAAATTAATGGTGTTAAAGGTCTGAGGTCACCAAATTAATGATATTTAACCTCATAATTTCACCAAATTAATGATGTTAAAGGTCCGAGGTCATCAAGTTAATGATATTTAACCTCATAATTTCACCAAATTATTGATGTTGAAGGTCTGAGGTCACAAAATTAATGATGTTTAACCTCATAATTTCACCAAATTAATGATGTTAAAGATCTGATGTCACCAAGTTAATGATGTTTAACCTCAATTTCACTAAATTAATGATGTTGAAGGTATGAGTTTGCTAAATTAATGATGTTAAACCTCATGATTTCACCAAACTAATGATGTTAGAGATGCATACACTAGTACAAAGATGTTAACAGAACACTAATACTTACTTCTCATTGATATTTTACTTCTTCATATTTTGATGCCTGAATTACAAGAAAATAAGACAACTACAACATCATAAGTAATATTTCTTCAAATGGTCGGCATTCCAAAGGTTTGAGAAGGGTTCTCCTTTAATATTTTCTAATCAGTATGTGCCTGGGATAATTTCATTAGTTACCCTTTAAGGGCAATGACAATTTGGATGGAGCTTATTGGGCTTTTTCCATGTCTTCTGCAAAATCAGGTCTCCCATAACTATCGGCCTCTCCTTCACCCTTTGATTTTAAAATTTGGCAGTCCTATGCTGGTAAGCTGCTTGCCTCGCCTCGACATCTTCTCCCCTCTCTTCAATCAAATCAAGATCAAGTCTTCTCGCTATTGCATTTTCTTGAGGGTCGTACATCTGAACTCTATGAGTAGGAAGGCCGATCTCGATAGGTATGACAACCTCTGAGCCATAGGACAGCATGAATGGGGTCTCCCCTGTAGGAGTCTTGAATGTCGTCCTATAGGCCCATAACACACCATATACTTCTTCAATCCATATTCCTTTTACCTCTTCTAACTTATTTTTAATCCCATCAAGGATCGTCCGATTTGTCACCTCTGTCTGCCCATTTGCCTAGGGTCGGCCGAGGGAGGAGAAGAATTGCTTGACTCCAACTCTTTCACAATATTTCTCCAAATAGATATTCTTAAACTGCAATCTATTGTCTGAGATTAGGGTATTTGGGAGACCATACCTGCATATGATGTTTTTCCAGATGAACTAGAATGTCTTCTGTTCTGTGATAGTGATCATCGACTCGGCCTATACCCACTTGGAAAAGTAATCTATCGCTACAATCAAGTATCGATAGTTATTCATAGATCTTGGCAAGGTTCCTACCAAGTCAACTCCCCATACTGCAAATGGACAAGGAGATGTGATGGAGGTCAAAGGTTGATGAGGCTAATGGGGAATGGTAACAAATCTTTGGCACTTGTCATTTTGTTACATATGCTGCTGCATCTTTGGCTTGGGTCGGCCACCAGTACCCCAGAGTTAAGATCCTTTTGGCTAATGATCTTCCTCCAATATGTCTAGAGCAGGAACCCTCATGTATGTTTTTTATGATATTCAGTGACTCAGATGGATGAACACATCTGAGTAAAGGGACCAAAAACCTTTTTTGTACAAAGTGTCTCATATGATGGAGAATTTTACAGCTCTATACCTCAGCTTTCTTTTCTCAACTTTTGATGAGGGTAGCTCCCCCTCTCTGATGTACTTGATAAGAGGATCCATCCATGAAGCTTCCATGCTTAGATTCAGGCAATACTTGAATGTGCTATCTTCTTCTTCTTCAATTGATGGCCGAAGCAAGACATCTACCAGCATTGTTCTTTTGATGTCGGTTCTTTTAGTTAAAGCCAACCTCGCGAGTGTGTCGGCTCGTCTATTCTCTACCCGAGGTATTCTCTTCAGCTTTACCTCTTTAAATCTTTCCAACATCGATCTTACTCTTTTCAGATATTTATCCATTCTCTCATCCTTGGTCTCATATACTCCCAAAATTTGATTTATCACCAGTCTTGAGTCACTATGGACTAGGAGTTGTCCGATATTTAGAGCTCGGGCTAAGAAGAGACCTACTACTAAAGCTTCGTACTCAGGCTCATTGTTGGAGGCATTAAAATTAAACCTCAGAGTGTACTCTATATCTATGCCGTCTGGTGCCAACACTATTACTCCGGCACCACTTCCATTTTTGCAAGACGATCCATCAACAAAGAGGCTCCATACATCGTCGGCCTCAGAAAATTTCCCCTCTGTCAGGGGTACTTGTTTGAAGAGATACCTTCCCTCTTCATTCTTGTCTATCTTTTCTCTGACTGTGCTTGTCTCGACCTCATCCATGGAAGGGCCGACACCTCTTTCTGGATAGCTGTCTGCAAGCTCACTTTTGTGTTTTAACCTCGGCCTCATCCCAAGTGAACTCGGCCAAGAAGTCAGCTAGTGTCTACCCTTTGATTGCCACCCTTGGCCGGTAGACAATGTTAAATTCTCCTAACTCGATTGCCCAAGCCATTAGTCTCCCTAATTTATCAAGTTTGTGGATGACCTGTTTGAGCGGCGAGTCAGTGAGGACGACTATTGAGTGGGCTTGGAAGTACGGTTTCATCTTTCTAGAAGCATGAATCAAATCATAAGCCAGCTTCTCCTTCCTAGGATATCTCGGCGCAGATCCTTGGAGAGCTTTGTTGTTGAAATACACTGGATTTTGTACCCCATCCTCTTCTCTTACTATAGCAGCGCTAATTACCGACTCTGAGACGGCTAAGTAAACATACAACTTTTCTCCTTGTACTGGTCGGGATAGAAGTAAGGAGAGTCGAGGTAGGACTTAAGCTCTTTGAAAGCTTTATCACATTCCTCATTCCATTCAAAATCTTTTTTGAGGATTTTAAAAAATGGAAGACATTTGTCCGTAGCTCTAGAAACAAACTTGTTAAGGGCAGCTACTCATCCAGTAAGTCTCTGAACATCTTTGATAGTCTCAGGTGTCTTCATTTCCAGCTAAGATTTTATCTTCTCTAGATTAGCCTCTATTCCTCTTTGGTTGACAATGAAGTTTAAGAACTTTTCAGCTCCAACCCAAAAGACGCATTTCGCAGGGTTGAGCTCCATCCTGTACGCATTCATGGTATCAAAGGTTTTTTCATGGTCGGCCACATGAGTGTCGGCCTTTAGACTCTTCGTTAGCATGTCGTCCACATAAACCTCCATGGAATTTCTAATTTGATCCATAAACATCTTATTTACCAGACGCTGATATATAGCCCCTGCATTATTTAGGCCGAAAGGCATGACCTTGTAGCAATATGTCCCTTTATCTATAATGAGGGCTATCTTCTCTGAGTCAGCTGGGTCCATGAAGATTTGGTTGTAGCCAGAATATGCGTCCATAAATCTCATTAGCTCATGGCTTGTCATGGCGTCTACCATCTAATCTATACGAGGAAAAGGAGAGCTGTATTTGGGGCAAGACTTGTTAAGGTCGGTAAAATCCATGCACATTCTCCACTTTCCATTGGCTTTTGGCTCTATGACAACATTGGACAGCGACTTTAGATAAATAACCTCTCTAATGAACTCGGTCTCTTCGAGCTTTTTAACCTCGTCTCTGATAACATCATACTTTTCACAGGAGTAGATCCTTCTCCTCTGTTTAACTGGCTTAGAATCTTCCACCACATTAAGCTTGTGACACGTGATATGGGGGTCAATACCTGGCATGTCTGCATGACTCCAGGCTAAGATGCTCTGTTTTCTCTTCAGCAATTTGATTAGCTCGTCCTTGACTTCAGGCTTTAGGGATTTTTTGACCTGGCTGATTTTTTTTGGCTCGTCCTCGTTGAGGACAATGGATACTACCTCTTTCGTAGCCTCCCCTTTTTTATCTTTGTTTCATTTCTGGGATCAAGAGTGTCAATGTTGTAAGTAGTGGTTGCTCTTTTGTATGCCTCTCTTTCCTCATCAGAGTTGAAGTAGCATTCACGTGTCGACATTTGGTCACCCTGAACTTCCCCAACTCCATAAAGAGTCGGAAATTTTATCATCTGGTGGACCATTGAAGGCACGGTCTCGAACTTTTTTAGGCAAATCGTCCAAGTATGAGGTTGTATGCTTAGAAGACATTCTCATCCATGACAAAAAAGTTGATTTATCTAGTTAGCCATTTTGGCCACTCATCCCCCATTCTTATATCCATCTCATACATTCCCAGTGGGCGAACTTTCTCTCCGCTGAAGCTGATCAGTGGATGGTGGTATGGGACGAGCGTTGCCCGGCTAAGCCCCAACGCCTTAAAATAAGTCCAGAACATGACCTCTGTCGAGCTTCACCCATCAACTAAGTTCCTCGGCACCTCACATCCATGCACTCTGGTGGTGATGACTAGAGGGTCATCATGTGGAGCTAGGATACCCTTGAAATCCAGTCTTGAGAAGCCGAATATCAGGGTGTCCATGTCCACCTTCTTTATTTTCTCATATTTCATATTAATAGAAGTTGAGAGCACAACCTTGGCCTTTGTGACTGCCTTTGCCTCTGCAACATGATCTTTTCTGTTGGCTATCTCAGAGCCTCCTCCTGCTAGTCCCCCACTGATCATACCAACACCAAAGGAGATCATGTTTAACCTTTTTAATGGGATAATGCCGTCCTTTGGTGAGAGGTCCGGGTTATCATCATCATCGTCAGAGGGATCATCGCACCGTGAAGGAGCATCTTCTCGACACTTGTCATTCCTTCTCTTTCTAGGGTCGGCTCGGCCACCCTGTGAGGCACTTTTATCTACGTATTTTCTTAGCTTCCCAGAATTCAATATCTTCTCAATCTTATTCTTTAAAATGAAACACTTATCAGTCAGATGGCCATGATCTTGATGGAATTCACACCATAAATTTTTATTCCTCTTATGAGGATGAGCCTTTAGCTTCTCTGGCCACCTTAAAGACCGATCGCTCTTTATCTCATTAAGGATGTGTTCATAGTTTATAGTCAACATAGTGTAGTCTGCAAAATTATCGTCAACCGACCTTCTCTTCCCATTTTTATTCTTTTTTCTGAAACTTGCCTCCACTATTGTTTCCTTTCTCCTCCTCATACCTAACAACCATTTCCTCCTCTGCATTCATGATCTTCCCAGCTATTTCCAGCAACTCGGCCATTGACTTGGGAGGGTCTTAAGCGAGCTTCCATAATAGCTTTCCCTTTTGGAGGCCTCCGACGAGGGTTGTCATAGATATGCTTTCTTCATAGTCCTCCACTTTCAACTTTTCATTGTTGAACCTTGCCATGTAGTCTCTTAGACTCTCATTTTTTCCTTGCTTGACATAAAGCAGATGTCATCTTTTTTTGAGGTCTCACCCCAAAACAAAAGTTGTGGATAAATCGCTCGACTAACATTTTAAAGTTCTTTATGGAATTCTTTGGAAGGGATGTAAACTATACATGTGCAGCCCCAGTTAAAGTGCTTGAGAAAGCTCGGCACCTCATCTCATCAGAGATGGAGTAGATATCTTCTGCTGACTGGTACATTTTAATATGATGGACAGTGTTGGTGCTTCCATCGTACTTAGGAGACACTATAGGAGCTTGAATTTGGTAGGGATTAGAAAGATGACGATCTTTGCTACGAAGGGTGAACCCTCCGAGAACCCCTTATGAAAGAGTCATTCCATGGCTTAGCAATGTCGGCCTGGACGAGGTTATATCCTGCCATCTCCAAAGGTTCATTTGGGTGATGCCCTGCTGCAGCCCAACGTCAACTGTTGACCTCCCCCTGGCCCCCATCTCGGCCATGATGGGGTCAGCCACGATGGGTCCGACAACGTTCCTCCTCTCTTCTAGAGACAGCAAGACTTTTTACCTCTCCCTCAGGTCATTAACTGGGCCGAGCCTTTAAAAGTCCAGTCCTCTGCTCAATCTATCAAATGCAAAGCCTCTTGGGCGAGTGTGAGAATCTCGTCTACCACACCTTACTCGACTCTCTTGGAGGAGTCATAAATTATTGTTGGAAATCTCTTATGGCTCCCAACATTCAACTGGAGCATCATCGGCCTCCACATCGTCGTACTGGTCCTCAGGGCAAGGGTGTCCTTGCCTCCCCAGGCGTAAACGCCTTGGATCAGCAACGTCCCTCCGTCGTTGGGGAGGATGCAGATCTTTTCTTGTTGCCTGGGGTGATCACATGGGCTCTTGATGTTGTTCTTGTACAGCTGTCGGAGTGATCATCTTCGGTGAGATTCACGGTGGTCTCATCATCATATTTTGACTGAATTGGGAAAATTTCTCCTTCATAGCTTGTTGACTAGCCACCAAGGATGTCAAGGCTACTGCCACCTCAACCATCTCGGACTGCGATGGTGCGTGGCTGGAACTTGGCCCTCCACCACCAGCTGGTGAAGGTGGTGGTGGTAACTCTGGTTCCATATGTTTGAGTTGTGATTAAGAGACTGGTAAGCTTAAGAACCTTAATCGATCTCTTTTAATGGTGAAATAACTCCACACAAAGGGGGAGGATTGGTTCACCACCAGAGTTTCCAGTGAGGCCAAACTATAAAAAGGAAGAGATGAAGCTTCTCGTTCCCACAGACGGCGCCAAACTGATGATACCAGAAATGGTATCACCAGGTCAAGATGTATGTAAGCTCAAACCAGACAACAATGGTGTATAGAAAATATAATGTATAGACAGAAAGAGATGAGACAAAGAAGAAGATGATGCTAAATATAAGTGGTTCGGCTGTAGCCTACGTCCACTGTGCAGGTGACTGATCTTCACTATCAAATAAGGGCACTAATGTAATACCCCGTAATTTTATTGATTTTTATTTAAGGGATTAATTAAATTAAATGAGAATTAATTGGGAATTAATCCGGATATAAATACTAGCAAGATGTGAGTTAGTATTTGATTATGATATTAAAATTGAATATTTCATGAGTATTGAAAGTATTTAAATTATCACGAGGCAAAAATGCGACAAGTTGGGAAACTTAGTTGGGACGCGCGTGTCAATCGCGTCAGGAACGAAATTATTTAAATTTAAAAGTGAATTATATTTTTTTATCAACCGAATGGTCATTTTGAGTGCGCCAACGTGTCCGGAAGGGTTGAAATAGTCAGAAAACACTAGCCGGGGATTTAGTTTGGGTCCCGGGGCACTTTTAGGCCAAACCGGCTACCTAGAGGGTTATTTTGGTAATTTTAAAAATATGGGAATTAAAACCCACGAATTTTAGGGTTAAATAATACATTACTAATGAACCCATTAAGTCCATTATCAGCACTAGGTAAGTTAGTGGGCTACAAGAGTTAAAGGGGGAGTTTGAAGAGGTTCCAAAAGAAACCTCCAACCACCATCACTATCCTTAGGAAAATTCTGTGGAGAAAGGGGAGAAATTAGCCTTCGTTCACCAACATCAATTCAGAAGAAACAAATCTAAGGCAAGTGTTTTGATGTCATTATTTGCAATGAATATTTCCTCCATGTGTAGTGTAGAAAACTGTTTATGTCTTGGAAATTTTGATGAAGAACACCCAATAAAATTATTGTGAAACTTGTGGTTTTGGGTAGGAATTTACATGTAGATGATTATGGACGAATTTAATATACAAAACATAACTTTTGATGATCTGAAAACGGATTAATAATGAGTCCTTTTTATGAAATTAAATTCTAGGTTAAAGTTCATAGGGTTTGGAGAGAGAATTGGGAATTTATGATTTTGGCATGTTAATTTGTAAGATTTGACCCCAAAAGCATGCTTAGGAATGATCTAGGGTGACTAAAAATGGTCTACCAGCATTAAAACGTAGTTGGATAGTCTTAGGGTGGATTTAGAGAAGAGGAGAATAAAGGAAAAACGAGTTTGGGATTTTCTGGGCGTATTCTGCCATCTCGTTAGAAGACCTGTCCAGGTCGTTCGAACGAGCTTCTAATGAGATGACAGTATCCCTTTTAACGAGTTGGTAGTTCATTCGAAGCCTTTTGTTCGAACGAGACTCGTTCGAACGACCTCGTTCGAACGAAACTCGTTCGAACGACCTCGTTCGAATGAGACTTCTAACGAGTTGACAGAATGGCCTTTTAGGCCTGATTTTTATTTCAAATGTCCCGTAGACTTATTTAATGGAGTAATCACCTTCCCTTATTGACTAGTGGGTATAATTATGAGATTGGAGTACGTTGAGGAGTAAAACTTAGATTCTTGTAGTAAATCGGGGGACATTTGTGGATTAGGAAAGGAGTACCTAATTACGACGTGAGAAGAATTGACAACCTTAATGTACATAAACCGGGGACTTGTAAATATATAATGCTAAATGAGGGTATAAGAACGAGAAGTATACCTCTATTAATATTTTGAGATATCTAAGATATGCGAATGCTTAGTATATGTAGTTAACTGTGTATAACATACCTACCATACTTGCTATCATGGGAGGTCGGCGTTCGATCAGGGCCATCAAATCTTTGTGTGCCTACGGGGGGGATTTAGATTGGTACCTCGAGGACATAGGTCAGAGAAAGACTTATTGAGAAGTTAATAAGTCTGCTGATCATGGGAGCGTAGGTATGTGCGTGACCCATGTGATGTGAACTATGTTCGCCTCCATTATGTGTGATTGTTGCTATTTGAGAACGATTCCTGAGAGATTCGGAATGCGTGGTCCTTATGTACGTGATGTACCGGGATTGGATAGCAGAGTATGTGTGCACCGCAGCTTAGTCTCGGGGTGGTAGTATTGTATATTGATGATGAGAATAATATACTGTTAATTGAAATGAACTGTCATGTATAAATGTGAGTATAAATAATAACAACGTTTTGTAAAGATAAAATGGAAGATCTATAGTAATTAGTAATACGAATATGGGAAACTGTGAAGAAAAGTAAGACTCCCTATTTAAATGAAGATGTCGAAATTAAATTGTGAATCATATAGTAATGTTAGATTTTGTATTGGAATAGTTAGATATGGGAATAACTAGAATGGGTACGGGTACGATAGGAGTGCATAATTAGTTGAGAGGTGAGGAACTCATGTGAGTGCACACACTATCATGTATTTTATATTCACTGTTTAATGATATTAAACACTTGCTATTTTTAAACTGTTTTCACAATCGGGCTCTGATCCATTTGCTTTTAAATCTATTTTTGTAAAAACCTTTTAGGTGCCCAGCCACAAGGACACCAAGCATAGGAGTTCTATTCCCGTGACATGCTGTAGCTGCTGTGGAAGTTACAGGACCTTGATAGTAGACGCCTCCCCTTTCTATGTTGACTCTATTTCAGATTTACTCATCAGTAGGGCATGTCTCCCCATTTCCTTTAGAGACATCTCATTTACTCAGTTTTTATATCATATTTTGGGTTGTAATTAAATTAATGGTTCAGGCATGTATTTGTTACTTCAGTATTTGGATTGGTGTGAGGTGTATTCCTCCAGATTTAGTTTATTATATTGTTATTTATTTGTGACTGTGATGTGGTTGTGATATCAGTATTTCATAATTCAAATGGATGTCATGTTAATCGGATTTAATTAAAATTGACAACTCTCTTTTTAAATATTAGGTGGCTAGTAATTATTAAAATGTTTTCGACAGTGATGCTATAAACTGAACCAACTTGGCATTTTGTATTAATTTGAATAAAGGAGTAGCTACCCGGTATTTAATTAGTCGGGGTGTCACAACTAATGGCCTGTGTTACAATGCACTCACTTTCTCTCTACTGTGTAGTTCACCAGAGCTTTCGCTAGGGTTTACAATATGATCTCCTTACAAGGTAGGAGAAGACAAGTATGTACAGTGTTTGGGGGGTGTAGTATACCCCCCAAGCATGCAATGAGCATGAGCGTGATGACCTAACCAGTCTTGTGAAGACACCTGGCGGTGCCACATGTAGGTAATAATGATCGAATATTCCCTCATGTGAGGGGAATGATTCGATTATGATGGTTTTGTCCACGTGTTCCAAGTCTTCCATGTGCTTGCGTATGCTCGGACCTGTGACATCATCGACTGTGACCTCGGCTCGACCGAGTATGATGTTGGTAAGTCCGATAGCTGTGTTAGGCCACCAATCATAAGTATGACCTCGACCTACTTGACCGGACGAGTTTAGGCATAGGCATAGCTGTGGTGTTGGTTGAAGCAGAGCACAACGGTGCAGTGGTCACAGAGGAGCCCGTAAAAGTTATTGCTAAACTCGATTGATGACGAGCCGAGGTTGAACAATGTGGAGCCGACCTTATGAAGGACGACTTCCCTGATGTCTATCGTGGACCTCCTGATGACTCGGCTGTTAGATTGGCCGATGCTTCTTCTCAGAGTATGAGGGTACACTTCGGGCATATCACCCCCCACACCTCTCCCGAGATGCCCCAATCATCATAAATGTGAAAAACATTCTCCTCATACTTTAAGTCACAAACATTAAATGCCTGATGGGCCATCCTATCCTACATTATTGATGATATGAGAAATCGTACACATGTAGATCTCGTGCCAACAAATCAAGTATGAAGTGTAGAATAAATAGATAAAGCAAGAAAATAGAGAGTAGACAAGATATAGAGTGGTTCAGCCCCTAAAATGGGCCTACGTCCACTGTGTTGCCTCCTTCTCATTATGTGCATTGCATTGTACAATATTATCGTGCCTATAGAGGTGTACAAGTATGAGAATAAATGAGAGTACATGATAGTATTAGAGGTTCCGAAGAGCCCGTGAGGTGGCTGTGATGTAGATTCTAGGCCTCCAAAGCTTATGTTAGGGTGATGTAGAGGGAATCTGTGTTGTAGTGCCTCGGGTGTGTTTGGAACCGATCCTTCTCTTTCAGACGTGAACCTCTACTTATAAGGTAGTGTGTTAAATCACGTGCCCTGAGCACGTGGCGTACACCAAGTCTGCAGTAGATGTGGATGAGGGTGTGCGGCCCAGAGCAGCAGCGCTGCTGTTGAAGGGGGACCGCGGACCTTAAGTTGGGCATCCGCGACCTCTTATGGAGAGGGCTGCACCCTTCAGTTGTTCTGGCCGCGCCTTGAGTGAGATACCTGCCGCGGCCTGTGTGGCCTGTGCGATTGTAGAAGTACTGCCACGGCGGGGTGCTATACTTGTATTATCAATAAGCCCCCAAGCCGTAGTGCCAAGGGAGATATATTGGGACTGCGGCTAAGTAGCCTAGGTGACGCGGTGCTTCCAAAGCGACGATTCGTCTTCCGCGCTCCCTTATATAAATTGTTTCTGGCCGTGGACTTCATTACGTTTCCAAAACTTTTGAGAGCAAATCGAGAGCGAAACTCTGCACATTTCTTCTTGCATATTCCGACGACCCTCCGAGGCGGTGCGTGGCAGTTCAAGGTGGTCTGTAGCTGATCTTCGCGATTCTCTTCATTCCCAGGTGATTTTTCAACCACTATTTACAATTTTCTTCCCTTTTTATGCCTTTCCTGGTTCATTTGCTAGAAATCTAAGGTTTTACTTATTTGTTTTGCTTTTTCCCACATATGCTGCATATAACATACATATCATTGTTCTTGATGTTCATAGCCAAACCCTCCACATACTGTGAATTTGATCTTAGAATAGTTAAAAATTGGTTACTCAACTGTTTAGGATAGAGGCCGCGGCACGATAGGATTATAATAATCGTTAAACTTGAAATTTTGCGTCAAGCCGTGCTAAATGGCCGCGGTCCCTCAAGCCCTCATCCGCGTCATCTAATCACCCTAATCCCCCTTGGTCATCTCGGAACAGCCTCAAAACTTTCATGAACCCAAGACATCCATGTAAAATAACTGTAGTTGCTACTAGAGCATATCGAATTGTCTGAAGAATTAGGAATGGCCGCGGTCGGGAATGCCTTAAAGCAATTCTATCATATTTATGTGGCAGCGCCTGTTCCATAGATATGGATTTGGCCGCGGCCAGTTGGGACCGTAGGTTCCCATAAGTAATAAAGTTCGCCCATTAATAACTATGTTAGCGACGTAATTTCAAACTTTTAATACTTAAACATACCCTTCTGCGGCTTCTTGAAGTCTTACAAGTCATACTGGCTGCGGCGCCTAACTGCGAACTCTGCTTTTCAGGTACTGCTGCAGCCATATGAGCTTTAACCCAGACGAGTTCCTGAGGGGCTTTTGGGCAAAGCATTTTGGGACCTCCCCTCTCGAGCTTACTTTCGTGCCCCCTCTGAGATCAGTTGGGCCCTGCAAACTGAAAGATTGCCCGAACTGCGTGATAATTGACTCAACCTCCGCGGACTCTGCATCTGGGAAGGATTCCCAATCTCAGCCGATGGAAGAGGAAGCCAACTCATGTACCCATCCCATGGGAGGAGATATTGTCGCGGCTGCTAGAAATAAGCCTGGAGGTACATCAGGGAGGGCCGCAAAACCATTGGCTGCGCTTGATATCCGTGGCTCGATGACCCAAGATTGGGTTGAGCAGGTTGCTGAGGCTTTCGAATTTCCAGAAAATTTGACGTGCTCAGCCCCTGCCGCGAACCAAAGACCGTGCACGGTTCTGTCCGATGATGGAATTTGCTTCCCTTTACACGCCTTCATCTATGGGCTGCGGCTGCCTGTTCCTGTTCCCATCCGTCGCATTTTCCAGACAATGAAACTGGCCCCAGCTCAGTTAGATCCCAACGGTTAGAGAGCTGTTCTTGCTGCAGTTGTCCTTTGGGAGAAGCTGTTCAAAAAGGACATTACTCCCGCGGAGTTCTTTCACTTCTACCGCCCAAAGGAGAACTCAGTAAAGTTCGTAGGCTACTACTATTTTTCTAGCCGCGGCAGGGACAAGACCCTCTACACTGGGAGACCGACCAGTGTGAAAAACTGGAAGGGGAAATATTTTTATATCTCCGGTGAAGGCTGGGAGATGCACCCCGAGGAGAATGAAAGAGAGAGATCATATAAAATGCCGCGGAAGTAGGGTTCACCCTCAAAACTAGGTATAAGATTATAGGCGCGTCTTTTAATTTCATGTAACTTCCACCCACTTGAATTGTCTTTTCTTTCTGCAGCCCTTGACAATCTACACTTGAACCCGCGGCAGGAAAAAAGAGTTGTTGAGGCCGCGGAAGTTTTCGCTGAGCATAAGAAGTTCAGCATACTTGTAACGTCGGCAACTATATTTGAGGCGGGATTCTTCCCAAACAAATCAATTCCTCAACAGATGGGCGCATAAGGTAATTAACTGTGCCATTATTTTCATTCCGCGATCATTTTATTTTCTTGGAACTTCTTGAACTCATGCAATTCTTTTCCAGGTGAAGAAGTTGATAGGGAGCTGCTGGCTGCGCAGCTGGCAGAGATGGATGAGGACGCGGTCGTCCTGAATAACACCGCGCGAAGCAGAAAAAGGAAGAGGTCCAGAGTCAAGGTACCTGCCGCGGCCCCCACTGGAGATAAGACCACTGATCCTGCCGCGGATCGGGTGGTTCATGATGAAACCTCTGTGCATCATGAACATTTTGATGACGACATAGTGGAAAATTTGGCCGCGGCTGGCCTGATGTCAGCGGAAATCCCCCTACAATCGTCCTCTTCTCCCCCACCAAATGTAGTGGCGGTTAATGCAAATTTGCCACCTCCCCAATTCCGCGGAGAGTCCGGGCCAGACGGTAGGCCAAGGCCTCAATTAAGGCAGCCTGACCCAAATTCCTCCTGGGACACTACTGCAAAGGCTGCGCGGAGAATGAAGCAAGCCTTGGATGCCGCGGACCTCGATAGGCTGGTTGGGGAGGATCACGAAGATCTGGAGGACTGTGGCCTCCACAGCCTTCTGAGGGTACGTACTAGTCCTTTAGTCTTTGTATCTCATATTTTTCTGTACTTTTGCTAACGTCTTTTATTTCATACAGGCCGCCGATGTCATTGTGGTCCAGAAAAGGAAGTACGAGGCTTTGTACAGGCTGAAAGAGGCCGAGAAGAGTGCCCATGCCGCGGACCTGCAGTCTGCACGGACCTCTTCTTTTGAGGCAGGGAAATCGTCCTCTGCCGCGGCCCTCCAGGCAGCCCATATGGACCTGGAGAAGGCCAACAAGGCCAGAGAGGAAGCGGAGGAGAATTTCAATCAAGCCGCAAAATCTCTGAAATCATCACAGGCCCAAACAGCCGAAGCCGCCCGTGTTGCAGAGATTGCAAATACCAAACTCGCCCTCCTCCAGCAAAAATATCAAGAGCTAGAAGCCAAGTCTGCTCAGAAGGATGAAGCCCACGCCGCGGCCATACAAAAGATGGAAGTTGATCATGGCGACGCCCTCCAGCTAGCCATAGATCATGCCGTGGAGTCATTCAAAGGCTCCAAGGATTGCTTCCTCATTAACAACAGGGCATACCTCCGCGGCTACCAGGAGCTGCGGCAGAGAATTATTAGGAACTTCCCTGATGCCAAGGAGACGGTCCTCGCTTGGAAGTTAAGTGATGCAGAACATCAGGAGTGCATTGCTGAGCTGAAGGCCGCGGCTGAAGAGAGAGCAAGGCTGAAAGCCCAAGCAGAGGCAGAGGCAGCGGCTGAGGAGGGGGAGACAGAGACTGCCGCGGGCGGAGAAGAGGCTGACGATGATGATGACGCGGCCTCTTAAATTCTCAATCACTTGCATCAACTTTTTGTAATCTTAGATTTCCGTTGTGGTTGCGGCCTCTATTTTGTAATCTGACTATTAATACAAAGGTTGCGGCCATATTTTTATCACTGATTGCCTACTTAATATTCCTTGCTTTTCAATATTGCATGTTTTACATTGCCTGCCATAATGAATGGTTGCGCGTTACTGCCTCATATTTGCAACTTGCTTTCTGTATTGAATGAACTTGTGGGACATGTAGCTAGGTCAGCGGCAGCATAGTATAATTCGATGCAATCTTGCATTTATTAATGATCCGCGGTGTCCTTGTCACTTAGGACCCTTTTTTGTTTTGCCCCTGCATCTCTGTAGGGCTGTGATCCCCCAAGCCGCAGTGCCAATGAAGTACGATTCTGGGGCTGCGGCTTAATTTCTTCAATTTTTCGTAGAAGCTGCGGACCCTTTGGTTATCTACTCGTTTGCCATGTAGAAATAATGAATAGATCGATGCCGCGGTAATTTTGAATGAGATGTTGCCATCCAGTGCTAGGGCAGCAGTGGATGAGGATGCCGCGGCATCTACTGGACTGCTGACAAGATAATGAGGCTGTAGAACCTTTCCCTCGGAAAATCGAGGCCATCCTTCTGTAGGTTTGACATGCTTCATGATCATAGTAACAGAGCCTCCTATAGCCGCTTTGATTGTCTTTTATGGCTTTCCTTTAGTCGATCTTGGGACACTACGAAGCCTCCCAGGCTGATATGTGAGACACTATCAAGCCTCTCCAGGCTGGGTTATGTTGTTAATCCACCCACAGCTAATATGCGAGACACTATCAAGCCTCTCCAGGCTGGGTTATATTGTTAAGCCACCCACGGCTAATATGCGAGACACTATCAAGCCTCTCCAGGTTGGGTTATGTTGTTAAGCCACCCACAGCTAATATGCGAGATACTATCAAGCCTCTCCAGGCTGGGTTATGTTATTAAGCCACCCACAGCTAATATGCGAGACACTATCAAGCCTCTCAAGGCTGGGTTATGTTGTTAAGCCACCCACAGCTAATAATATATATAAAGCCATCCTGGCTAGATATTGCAAGCCTCCTGGCTTGATGACGAGTCCCAAAAGCTAAGAATGGGCGTTATGAGCCCCCGTGGCTAATGTCGCACTCCGAGAGCAGAGAATTGGCGTTGTAGGACCTGGTGGCTGATAAAAGCTCCTTGAATCCTCAGATGCCTCGGCGAACATGGTCATCATATGATAAGATGTAGTTGCACATTGCGAGGGAAACTTCAGAGCTAATGAAGGTCGTATCCCATCCTTAAGTGCATCCCGAAGTAGAATAATCCTTCGAGATAATTTTGTTATATTTCCTCTGAAATCTGTTTGAGACACCAAGTCTTTTTGTGAGGTAGCAGGTTATGTAACCAAGAGAAATATCAGATATAGCTAAACTTGCTAGTTCATATACTTATATACGTATGCTGCAGCTAATGACTTTGTTAACAAAACATAAAGTCTCGAGTATTTAAGGCTACAGTGAGATTCATAAAACATAAACAGAAATAGTTGAAATTAGAAAGACTAAGGATGAGATGCGGTAGGCAGCCTCTGCTAGGTCTGGCTGAATCCCTTATGCATTCTTCAGGAATCGCTGCAGCATCCCTTACCCGATTAGCCTTTCAATTTCATCCTTCAGAGCATAGCATTGCTCTGTGTCGTGGCCATGGTCCTGATGGAATCTGCACCAGGTAGCTTTGTTCCTCTTATGGGGTGGAGCTCTCAATTTTTCTAGCCACCTCAAAATCTTGTCCCCTTTGATGACTTCCAAGATCTCTTCAATTGGGAGGCTCAACTGAGTATAGGCACCCGACTTTTTTTGCCTTTTTTGACCTCTGACGGTTGACTCCGCGATCTCGTTTACTGCCGCGGTAGGCAAGGTTGGCTTTGTTGTTTCCTCCACTTCCGTGCCTATGTTTTTAGATGTCGCGGACTCCAGCATTAGCACCCTCTGAGTGAGAAAATTGACCTGGGTCTGAAGCGAGGCGTGGCTGTCATAGAGGTGATTAAGGTGATTGTATAGTTGCACAATCTCATCCTTGACTTCTACACTCCGGCTGGATTCTCCCTCCATCTCTGCTTTTGTTAGTCTTTACAATGTATATATATAATCTGAGAACAAACTAACAAAAGTGAGCAATCTCAGAGATACTAAAGTAACCAAGTAGGAAATGGAGGCCGCAGCCACTGCTATGGGGCACCGCGGCCGCGGCCATAAGGCGCGCAGCAAGATGCACTGTCGCGGCCTCATATGATACACCATGGTAGAGCTAGATCCCGACTGATTACGCTCCTCAATGTTTGAAGCTTTTGTAACTACCCTAGTGGAGGCCACGGCCCTAAGACATATTTACTGTCTGGCCGCGTCCCTTTATAGGCAGCAAGGAGCAATCCCAAACCCGAAGCTCAGGAACTGAGTTTCTCTCCCGAAACTTATGGGGAGCACACCTACTAGGGTTTGTCCATGAGTAAATAACCTCTCGGTGCACACACGACACAATTTCAATGACAACCTTAGATCATAGGCCAAGAACAGCAAAGAAGGAGTGGATACAATCCCTCCCTAATCATTCATCTTTTTAAGGCAAAAGCCCGTCATGCTTTTCGATACTAGCTAGATAGAATGATATCACAGGGGTATGAAAGATGGATCTAAAGCCATAAGATGGAGTATATCTGGATATAAGAAATACCCACCTATGGGTGTGAATATGATGTGGAGTCCAATAACCAGTAACCGACCCGTGAGGAGATGATCCAAAGGACCCCCCGGGATCGAATAAGGTGTTTGAAGAAATTATATATGCAGAGAAACAAGATTGAAATGTCTCGTTCCCACAGACGGCGCCAAATTGATGATACGAGAAATCGTACACATGTAGATCTCTTGCCAACAAATCAAGTATGAAGTGTAGAATAAATAGATAAAGCAAGCAAACAGAGAGTAGACAAGATATAGAATGGTTCAGCCCCTAAAATGGGCCTACGTCCACTGTGTTGCCTCCTTCTCATTATGTGCATTGCATTGTACAATATTATCGTGCCTATAGAGGTGTACAAGTATGAGAATAAAGGAGAGTACATGATAGTATTAGAGGTTCCGGAGAGCCCGTGAGGTGGCTGTGATGTAGATTCTAGGCCTCCAAAGCTTATGTTAGGGTGATGTAGAGGGAATCTGTGTTGTAGTGCCTCGGGTGTGTTTGGAACCGATCCTTCTCTTTCAGGCGTGAACCTCTACTTATAAGGTAGTGTGTTAAATCACGTGCCCTGAGCACGTGGCGTACACCAAGTCTGCAGTAGATGTGGATGAGGGTGTGCGGCCCAGAGCAGCAGCGCTGCTGTTGAAGGGGGACCGCGGACCTTAAGTTGGGCATCCGCGACCTCTTATGGAGAGGGCTGCACCCTTCAGTTGTTCTGGCCGCGCCTTGAGTGAGATACCTGTCGCGGCCTGTGTGGCCTGTGCGATTGTAGAAGTACTGCCACGGCGGGGTGCTATACTTGTACTATCAATTATAAACATTAAATGACAACCTATACCTTTTGGCTACCAGCTGTGAGTCATTAGACTGTCATAATAGTGGTAATCCGCCAAACCTTCTCATAACCCCAATGCAAAAGTGGTTTACTCAAGTTTGGGTTGGACAACGGGTAGGTGGTATGTGACATCACTTAAAGCAGACTTGACTTTTGGTAGAGGGTTATTTATTTGAAGGACCAATGTAAGATGGAACTCAAGGTTACTTTGGGTAAGCCGAAATGCAGTCTCTTGATGTTTTACCAGGTGTATCTAAAATGGTTAAGACATGACTTAACACTGCCTTACTTCTTAATCCTCTAAACCATGTCCTTCTGAAGTTCCCATGACTAGGTCATTTGGTAGAGCATGTAATCTCTCCCAATCCCTGCCAGGCTTGGTTTTTTGCAAGTACCATTTGACCTCACGCTCAAAATTATAATCGTTATAGCATATAATCAATGTAATAAAAAATATAACTCGACTAATTAATCAAAACGAAAATAAAGATGAGCTCTCTCGGTAGACCTCCTTGCAAGTAGACTTAAGCTCACTCGATGATCTTCTTCGTTGCCTTCTTGCTTCTTTCTTTAATTCTTCTCTTGAGCTTAGTCTATTAGGAGGGGGATCTATCTCTAATCGCAAGATTACTTTCAAGCCCCCTATATTTATCCCTTTGTGTAGATATTTGTTGTGAGCGTAAGAAATGTGTGCACGAAACTTCTCAATCCGATGAACCACCTTTTATCCTATAAAAAAATTCCTCTCGATGTGCCTCAATTGCAATTGTTGTCCTTCTGACTGTTCAAAAAGGAAAATTCTCCTTGATGTACCTGAGTCAAAGCTCTTTAACGTATGGGCTTATAGCGAGGGACTATCATGAACTTTTTGAACTGTGAGTGGAAACCTGGCACCCATTTTTTGGGAGTAGCCTTCATCCGATATGACTCATTATTTGTAGTGAAAATTCTCCCCGATCTATCTCCAAGGCTAAGCCATCATCTTTCTGACTGTTCAAAAAGGGAAATTCTCCTTAATTTACCTGTGTTAAAGCTTTTCAACGTCTGGGCTTATGGCGAGGGGACATCGTGACCTTTTTGAACAACGAGAAAAAAATAGTCCCCTTTTCTGTGAGCAATCGCTATTCGATAGGCCTTCATTATTTCCTAAAAGATTCACCCCAATGCGAGGAGACAACACTCCTTTAAAACTTTGGACTTCCTTAATGTTTTAAAATTACAGCCAAATTAATACTTCGTCTAGAAGTAATATTATCTCTCTTCCACATGTGACCTCATTAATGACGTGATGCTATATCTTCAACCTCCAGATCAATTTCCAAAGTGACATGTGTTCATTGAAATAATTGTTGACGGCTGAGCACGTACTAGCGTGGGAAACTCAAACGTTCTTTTGGATATTTTCAAATGGCTAATACCTCCACACTTAACATTTTTCTTCTCTTACCTTTCATTTTCCTTCGTCTTCACCAGAGCTTTTAGAGAGATAAAGCAAGCCTTCGCCATTGTTGAGCCTTCTTTCAAGATTTTAAACCTCCGAAAGCTTCCTTCTTGCTCCATATGCCACCACTATAAGTCATTTATCCACTAGTTTCATCCTCATCCTCTTTCTTCTACTTAAATTTCCATTCTTTTTTCCACTTCAAACTTTCTCATGGCTTCTTCAGACGTCCCTTTTGCCACAGCCACCCCTGTCATTACCCTAGACGCCACTGATTAGGTGGCGCATCAAGAGTAACTCCGCTTCTACCGTGGTTCGCCCATTTTTGGCAAGGGTGATGATTTTTATGGTGAGTGTAAGACCTTTTCTGCAATTGCCAAGTGTGATCCCATGACACTTGATGGTGAAGACGATGATGTCGTAATTTGGGGCTTCCTTCCCCCAGAGGGAACTCTACGATTCTGCCTTGACCCTGTGAAATTCCCTTGCTCCCAAATTAATTCTGAAGGGATTAGGTTTCCCATCACATTTTACTGCCTGGACCAGTTACATCCAGACCACTTATGCTGATGTCCTCACTAAGATTGGGCTTCATCGCACTTATTGGATTAGGGAGTTCATTCTATCGAAACACAATTCTACTCTCCAATTGGTTGTATCTCTATGGAATGTTACTACTCACACTCTCCTCGCAGCATAGGGGGAATTCACCATTACTCTTGAAGATGTCTGAGAACTGCTTGGGCCTGAGCCTATAGGTACATCGTCTTATTGTGACGAAGCTTTGGATGATGAGGAAATTGTTGCCCGTTCAAACTTAGAACAAATATAACGAAGTTAAACAGAGACTTTGGACAAGGACACTTTCACCCCCATAATCAATTACTTCTTCCATGCCCCTTCTGCTAGGGAAGGATCTTCATCTCAAGTAGTTTATAGTAAAGACAACAATGAAACTTTGGGAGAGAGTGATTGAATATAGATTGAGATTAAAGACAATAATATCTGAGAATCAATTTGGGTTTATGCCTGGGAGGTCAACAATGGAAGCAATCTATTTATTGAGGAGATTAATGGAGAGGTATAGGGAGAAAAATAAGGATCTTCATATGATTTTGTATAGATTTGGAGAAGGCGTATGATAGGATACCCAGAGATATAATATGGTGGGTTCTACATAAAAGAGGAGTGAATCGCAGATATATTGATGTGATCAAGGATATGTATGATGGTGCGATGACTACAGTAAGAACATCAGCCAGAGAAAGTAGTGAATTTTCAATTACGGTAGGTCTACACCAAGGTTCAACATTAAGTCCTTATCTCCTTGCTCTTGTTATGGATGAGTGACTGGACAAATACAAGATGAGGTGTCATGGTGTATGCTATTTACAGATGATATTGTTTTAGTGGATGAGACTAAGACAGAGATTAATGCTAGGTTGGAATTGTGGAGAAAAACTTTAGAAACAAGAGGATTTAAAATAAGCAGAACTAAAACAAAATATGTGGAGTGCAATTTTAGTAGTAATAGGAGGACAAATGGAGATGTGGTGAAATTGGAGGGTCAATAGATACCTAGAAAAGATCATTTTCATTATTTAGGATCAATTATCCAAAAAGATGGAGATATTAGTGATGATGTTACTCATAGGATTAGAGCAGGTTGGGTTAAGTGGAGAAGTGCTACCGGCATTTTGTGTGATAGGCGTATACCTTTGAAGTTAAAAGGTAAATATTATAAGACGGCCATTAGACCCGCCATGTTATATGGGACAGAGTGTTGGGCAACCAAGAAACAAAATATGCAGAAAAAGAGTGTGGCGGAGATGCGAATGCTAAGATGGATTTGTGGTAAAACTCGAAAGGATAAAATTAAAAATGAACAAATTCGTGAAACGGTAAAAGTAGCTCCTATAGAAGATAAATTGAGAGAAAATTGACTTAGATGATTTGGACACATCAAGCGTAGACCAATGGATGCTCCTGTAAGGAAGAGTGATTTAGTTAGTATTGATGGTAACACAAGGGGTAGAGGTAGGCCTAAATTGACTTGGTGGGATATTATAAAAAAGGACATGATGTCATGTGGTTTAACCGAAGATATTGCACTGGACGGAATGGAATGGAAAAATAGGATTCATGTAGCCGACCCCAAATAATTGGGAAAAGGCTTTGTTGAGTTGAGTTGAGTTGTATCTTGTGCGTCCTTTCTCGCTTTTTTTTACTTAGGAAACCCAACGACCAAACTCGAAGGGACTTAATAAACATCTCTATTAGACTGGCAAGGGGGTTCAAGCTCCCTCTAGTTGCAATGATTTAAGGTCCCTCTATACTTGGATGGACATGACCCATCTTGATATGGAGCGTTCCCTTAGTGGATACAATGTGGCCAATTTTGCTAATGTCCTACTTCTAAGGGGTTTCCTCTACACTCGTTTCCCTGAGATAGATTTATAGAGGTTTTTCTGCAAGTTCAGGAGCACTTCAAGACCCACGCTTGCTCCATTGGACGAAGAAGCAAAGTCGTAAGGACATTTTGCCAATTTTTTACAAGTTCATCTATTTTGTCCTGAGGCCATATATCGAGGATATTTATGCTCATTCTTGGTCATTCTTTTCTCATGAATCCATAAGGGTTGAAGTTGCTTCTGAATAGCTCATTGTGGAAGATCCATCCTTAGTTATTGTGCTTTTTCTAACCCCAGGTTTCTTACCTTTATAAACTGAGTGGGGTACTACCTCAGAACCTTACTACCCAAATCGATGCTCGTGAAAGTTTGGCTACGACCAAGGAGCCCCCCATCCCGTTTATCAGTCCTCTCGCCCCAAGTTAAGCTTCTTCGAAGCTTGCTCCTGTTATACCATCTCAACCACTTCGGCCTTGTGTTATGAGGTTAGTGGGAAAATCATCATTTCAGATCTATTTGCTAATTTTGCGATGAAGTTTTGGCTTATGTTGTCATTCAAAATTAATGAGTTCATCCAAAGCCCTCCCAGTTATCCCCCAGTTCTATCATTCCCACCCTTTGAGCTTGGTCTCAAAGGTAACTATGTTCTAGGGATTGAGTTCCTCCTTAGCAGTACACCCAAGGATCATCGAACCGAGTTACCTCTTTATGGTTATCTATTCGTTACTACTCAGAAAACCAAGAAACTCCTTTCCCTGAAACAACCTGCCCTTGCTATTTCTGTCGGAGGTGCCCCTAGCGAGGGTCTTTTTCAGCCAGTCCACAAAAGGCAAAAAACCTTCAAGAGTGGAAATTTTGCCAAGTCCAAATCTTCTTCTGATATTCCTCCTGCTACCATTGTTGTCAAATTTTAAATGTTAAAATTATCGCAAGTGAACGTGCTAGTCAAATATAGTGGGTGTAAGTACGGGTCGAACCCACAGAGATTTCTTCAATTTTTAAAAAGTATTGATTGTCCAACTAGACATATGAGTGTATAAATGTGATTGAGTTTCCAAAATAAAAATAAATAATAAGTAAGAGTTAATATCAAATGTGGAAGAAACTAAGATGTTGGTTCCGTTTGTCAATTCTAATTAAATTTACACATTAATTTAATTCCGTAATTTCGAATAAAAACACAAAATATATCGACTCTCGTCGCGTACATTTCGGAGAATAAAATATTACATGCGTTAAAAATAATTTAACATCTCTTAAATTAGACACCATAAATCCCAATTCCCTCGCAAAATATCACGTTCTAAATTTTTAATGTGTATTTAAGCATGAGGTATCAAAACATCTAAGTGCAAGCATAACCCATCAAAAATGAAAACTTCAAATTTTGAAAACGTGAATTTATAATTAATTCTTGAGGTTTAAAAATACACTTTCATGTAATTTTAAGCGAATACCGATTTTTTTTATTTCAAATTAAAACACGTCGGAATATGTACGAAATTAAATTAACATGCGTAATTTAATTAGTCATAACAAACATCACCTAAGTCCTAGTAGTTAAACCAGTCACACATCATATTTGACACACAAATATTGCAAGATGAAATAATAATTTTCATTAATAAATCTCAACTTACAAAAATCGCGTCCAAGACGTGAGTTACAATACACAATGTGCTCCTCCAAAGTCTTCCTCAAAAACACTCTCAACACCGATTTTTTTTATCTGACAAAGTGTGTATTTTTTTCTATCCAAAAGTGTATATCAAGATCGAAATTGGCCCATAATTTATACCCAAAAATCTGACAGGAAAATAGGATAAAATGGGGTACAAAATGTGGGGGACATGGGGGAGGAATCTTCTTTCGTTTTTCTTTTAAGTAAATGGGTATGTGGGTAATGGGTTTTTGGGTAAGGGACATGGCAGGTGGGGTAAGAGTGGGTTTGGTTTTGGTTATGTTAATAGTGGATGGTTGTAGAAGAATGGGATAATGGGTTTTGTGGGTAGATATTGGGTTGTTAATGGAGGTTTAGTAGAGAGACATGAATGGAGTTGTGGAAGATGATGGGGGGTTGGTATGGTGTGTGTGAGGTGTATGCTAGTTAGGTGTGTGTGAGTGATTGTTTGGGTGTATGAGTGGTGTATGGGAGTTAGTGTGTGTGATTAAGTTTTACACCTAATAAAATTTAACTAAATTATTTACGACTCAATTAAAAATTACAAAAATAATAAAAATAAATAAATTATGACCTTTAAAATAATAAGACACTAAAAATGAAAATAAATTAATAAAACTAAAAGAATAAATCTAGGAATAGTAATAAATAATGACATAAAAAATGTACAATGAGTCAAATAAAATAACCAATACTAAAATAGCACTACGACATATAAAATGACACACTCTAAATAATATTTACATAAAATAATTAAACAGTCAAAGTGACAATAAAGACTAAAAAAAATTAAAAATAAATAAATATGATACGCTCACGAATAAAACATCACAAAAAATATGTACATGACTCAAATAAAAATATATAGATATATAAATACAAAATAAACACACACATAAGGTTTAGGTATGGGTTGGGCTAGGTTTAGGGGTCGGTTTTGGTTAAGGGGTTGGGTTTGACTTCAGGGTTGACTTTTGACTTTCTTTCGGCTTCGAACTTTGAATGGCCATAACTTCTTTATTTCAACTCCGATTGACACGCTGTTTGAACCCACGTGTCCCTTCATTCAAGGCCTTCAATTTCCATGTTTGGTCCGAGTCCAAAATCAAGCATTTGAATTTACAATATTACTCCTGAAGGTGTATAAGTGACCTTTTCATGCTCAATTTGCGTCCGGACTTCACCGCTTTGTTTTTAAACCTGTTAATACTCAAAAACTAACATGAACAAGAGATTAGCAATGAATATAAGATGTGAGCTTGAAGTTCTCAAAATTGCTTTATTAATCCCATTTATTCTTAAATTTGTATTTTTCTCTAAAATAATAAAAATGGCTCTAAAAATATTTTATTGATGGTGCAACGGAACTAAAAAGGTCTAGATTTGGGTGTAAATAATACAAAATAATTCACTCATCAAATACCCCCCAACCAAAACTTTGCTAGTCCTCGAGCAAAAAATTAAAATCTAACTCACTTTCATAGGAATCACGGTTTCACTTAGCATGTGCAACAAGCCGTTAAACCCCTAGGTTACTCGAGTGGATGAGTTTTGTATCGTGAGGGTTTGCAGTTAATATACCCACAAAATTCATAAACTTGACTCTGTTTACCAAAGACACAAATGTAATATAACCAAGTTTGAATGCAAAATTCATAAATATAATAAAACTTCATTTTTCAATCTCAACTTATCGTGTGTGTGTGCATAGCCAATATAACCGTTCATTTCAAAAGATTCGATCGTTACATTTATTATTCGAAAGTTAGTTTTGATTTCAAAATTTCACGGAATGTACTCACAAGCGAACACTCGGAAACGGGTAGTTTCTCTCCATATATGTTAATAAAAGAGTAAGTTTAATGAGAAACTTCACATATATATCATGAAAGATGGATATTTTATAATGGATGATTGTGATCTCGCGAATGAAAAACTGATTACTTTTGGAAAACCTTAAATCACACTCTCTCCACACTATACTAACTTCACTTTAGGACTTTCATTTGGTTGTATTGTAGGCTCGATTTTGGCTAGAAAGAACATATTTTGGATTTTCAAAAAAATTCGGAGAATATAGAGATTATCGGGATTTCGACTTTCTTAGGCACTTTCCAACCTCCATTTTCATTTCTTTTTTTTCCAACTCGCATACTCCATTTTCTTTTTCTTTTTTCTATCTCCCATTTTCTTCTTTCTTTTCTCTTTACATATTATTCTACCAAACATTCTTCTTTTGGCCGTTTACCATATTTTTACCCTGATATTCTCAGAAAAATGGGTATGAATTTTTTGGGCTTTCAATAAAAGTCCCGTTTTCATTTTGGCACAAATGGGATTGCAACGGAATAATGTAAAAAGGTCGATTTAAGCTTTTTTTTTGGGCTTCCAAAACGATGGCCTAATATCATTTCTCAAGTTTCGTTTAGTCAATTTTGTGTCTGAAGTCAACTTACTAAGGCATTTACTGTATACGATTCTCATTTTGACTTTCAGTTGTCAGTAATCGGACAAAACAAAAATTTTGAGATCGTCAACGAATTTACCACTGGAGGAAAGTTTGAGTTATTTTAACTCGGATTGATTTAAATCTCTCGAAAACGATGAATGGCACAATATCTCACCGGGTTAAAATCTCCACATTTATTCGTTAAGCATATTAACTTTCGCCTCAATGTCCATTTTCGATCATATTGTATAGCTAAGTGTCAAAACATTTATAGGTTGAGAGATTTGTGAATTAATTTTATATTAAGAAATTGTTTCAAAACTTAGTTATATTGAAAATATTTTTGGATTTTTGATTTTTTTTCCAAAGCGGAGAAAAATGGCCTCAATACCCCCAAGCCTAATTTCTACATTGTCCTCAATGTACAAGACAAAAATTGAAAAGGCGGGAAAGATATGAAAGATATTACCGTAATGAGGGACTTTCTCCAACATATTTTTCCTGGAAGAAAAATAATTACAGGAAAAAAAAACTATGATACAAAAACTCGACCCAAGTTATGTTTACTCGTGGTACATCGGGTCTTGGAGGAGAATGTCCTACACTTATCGATCTCATAATTCCAGATATAGTTTCAACCTTTGACCATTAACCTTGAAGATTTCACAATTTTTCAGATTCTCTATCTCAACCACCCCATGTGGGTAGAATGTCTTAACAACAAAAGGACCAGAGTATCTAGACCTTAATTTACCAAGAAAGAGATGTAGTATAGAGTTGTACAAGAGAATTTTTTTACCCGGTTTGAATGACTTCCTTAGGATGGACTTGTCTTGGAACATTTTTGTTTTCTCCTTGTACAATTTTTCATTTTCGTACGCATCATTCCGAATCTCCTATAACTCATTGAGTTGGAGCTTTCGGACCTCTCCCACAGCGGGTAAATCAAAATTGAAAGTCTTAATGGCCCAGTAGGATTTATGCTCTAACTCTACCGGAAGATGACAGGCTTTTCCGTAGACGAGCCTATATGGGGACGTACCAAGTCGGGTTTTGTAGGCAGTGCGATAAGCCCACAGTGCATCTAATAACCGTAAGGTCCAGTCCTTTCAATTTGGATTCACAGTTTTCTCGATGATTAGCTTGATTTGCCTATTGGACACTTCAACTTGTCCACTGGTTTGAGGATGATAAGAGCATCTTACTTTGTGCGTGACTCAATACTTTTTCATAAGACTCTCAAATGACCGATTGCAGAAATGGCTTCCTTGTTCACTAATAATGGCTCGAGGTGTACCGAAGCGGGAAAAAATATTTTCTTGAATAAATTTGACCACCACATGACGGTCATTCATCCGGCTCGGTATAGCTTTGACCCATTTAGACACATAATCGACTGCCAAAAGGATGTAAAGATTACCGTAGGATTTCGGGAATGAACCCATGAAATCAATGCCCCAACAGTCAAAACCCTCAATAATCAATGTAGGACTTAAGGGCATCATATTCCTATGAGTTATCTTTCCTAACCTTTGGCATCGGTCACAACTTCTACTATAGTCATTTGAGTCGCCAAAAATGGTGGGCCAATAGAATCCACATTGCAAAATTTTCGCAGCGGTTTTCTTAGTACTGAAATAACCTCCACAAGCTTGGTCATGGTAAAAGGAGATTACACTCTGAATCTCGTGATCAGGGACACACTTTCGAATGATTTGATTGGGACAGTATTTGAAGAGGTATGGACCGTCCCAAAAGAAATGCTTGGCTTCCGTAAGAAATTAGAACGATCTTGCTTAGGCCAATGTGTGGGAATCTCACCCGTCATAAGATAATTTACAATATCGACAAACCATGAAAGTTGGTTTACCAGCAACAGTTGCTCATCAGGGAAAGACTCATTTAGTGGCAACAAATCATCACATGATTCAACAGTTAACCTAGACAGATGATTCGCCATTACATTCTCACATCCTTTCTTATCTCGGATCTCGAGGTCAAACTCTTGCAGTAATAGGATCCAACGGATGAGTCAGGCATTAGCATTTTTTTTAGATAAAAGGTGTCGCAAGGCTGCGTGATCGATGAAAATGATGACTTTGGATCCTATGAAGTAAGACCTAAACTTTTCTAGTGCGAATACGACAACTAAGAACTCTTTTTAAGTGGTGGAATAATTCAAGTGAGTGTCATTAAGATTTCTGCTCGCGTAGTATAGAACATGAGGAATTTTCTCGTCTCGCTGACCCAGAACTGCACCTAGTGAATAGTCATAAGTGTCATACTTGATTTCGAAAGGTTGACCCCAGTCGGGGGGTCGTATAATAGATGCTGAGGTCAATTCCTTCTTTAGCCTATCAAAAGCTTGAAGCCAATCATCGGTGAACTCAGAGGGTGTGTCTTTGGCTAGAAGAATGCATAAAGGCCGAGAGATTTTGCTAAAATCCTTAATGAATCTCTGATAAAAATCAACGTGTCCTAAGAATGATCGAATTTCACGCATAATTTTTGAGGGTGGGAGATTATAAATAAGATCAATTTTAGCCTTATCAACCTCGATACCCTTTTCAGAGATGATATGACCTAATACTATGCCTTGTTTAACCATGCAGTGACACTTCTCCCAATTGAGTACAAGTTTCTTTTCCTTACACCTCTTCAGAACGAGGGTAAGGTGGCGAAGGCACTCATCAAACTTAGACCCAGACATAGAGAAATCATCCATAAAAACCTCAAGAAAACTTTTGACCATGTCTGAAAATATACTCATCATGTACCGCTGAAAGGTAGCGGGTGCGTTACATAGCCCGAAGGGCATGCGTTGATAAGCAAAAGTACCAAATGGACAAGTGAATGTGATTTTCTCTTGATCCTCGGGAGTGATTGGAATTTGATTATAACCGGAAGAATCATCGAGAAAACAGTCATATGGGTTTACCGGATAATTTCTCAAGCATTTGGTTTATGAAAGGAAGGGGAAAGTGATCCTTCTGCGAGACAGCGTTCAACTTCCTACAGTTTATATAGACACGCCATTCGGTTTGAATCCTAGTGGGTACTAACTCATCATTATCATTTCTCACCACTGTAACACCGGATTTCTTCGAAACAACCTGAATGGGGCTGACCCATTGGCTATCAGAGATGGGATAAATAATACTCGCATCTAACAACTTGATCACCTCGACTCGGATGACTTCTTTCAGTATGGGGTTAAGTCGACGTTGTGCTTCACGAGAATTTATAGCATTTTCTTCTAAGTTTATTCTTGCATGCACACTGACGGACTTATCCCTTTAATATCGGTTATGGTCCAACCGAGGGCTTCTTTGTGTTCGCTGAGAACACGCAACAACTTACCTTCCTGTTCTTTGTTTAGGACAGACACGATGATAACAAGCAAGGTATCAGAAGGTCCTAAGGACCAATACTCAAGTGATTCTGGTAACGACTTCAATTCAAGCTCGGGGAATTTTTCAATGGAGGGAGGAATTGGTGAAGCAGAGAGAGAGAGAGGGGTTCAGGCTTAGATCTCCAAGATCCTATTTCCAAGACGGGGGTGGGGTCGAGGAGAGCGTTGACTTCAATAATGGAGCTTTTGATGTCAAATTCAGACTAAAATGGGCAAGGCATGTCGCTAAAGGGTCAACATTATAAGTCTGTTCGAATGTTTCCTGGATGATACTATTAATCAGGTCAACATCTAGAGCTTCATCATCATCAAGTGGTTGTTTAACTAAATTAAATACATTCAGATCCATGGTCATGTTTCCAAATGATAAATTCAATTTTCAACTACGACACCTAATAACTGCATTAGAAGTGGTGAGGAATGGCCGACCCAAAATGACAGGAATTTTTGCATTAGGATTATGCACATGTTGGGTATTCAAGACCACAAAATCAACTGGAAAGACAAACTCTCCTACCTTAATTAGGACATCATCAGCAACACCTCTTGGAATTTTAACGGATCGATCGGCTAAGGATAAAGTAATCTTAGTCGGACTTAAATCTCCCAAGCCTAATTTCTCATACACAGTATACGTTAGAGATTCACGTTGGCTCCTAAATCCAAAAAGGCTTTCTCAATGGTGTGTTCCCCGATCTTGATGGAGATCGTCGGAGTCCCAGGATCTTTATACTTGATGGGGTTCCTATATGAGATGATCGATCTTGCTTGCTCAGCGAGAAAATCTTTCTTCGACACGTTTGCGCTACTCTTGAAGGTACAATGGTCCTTCAAAAATTTAGCGTAGGATGGAACTTGTTGTATGGCATCAAGCAACGGGATATTAATTTGTACGTGCTTCAATACTTAAAACATTTTGTCCACTTGCGCCTTTTTCTTTCGTGGCATTAAACATTGTAGAAATGGAGCTTTCGGGATGTAGGTCTTAGCAGATGGTTTGGAAGATGAGGGTGAGGAAGAAGTCGGATCCACAGGTGGGTCCTTCTTTTCCTTACCTTTCTCGGATTCACTCATGGTAGGTCATGAGACATTATTCTCAACTTCTTTACCTGACCTAAGCGTTATTATATCCGTAGCATGCTCTTGGGTAGTGGACGTTCTAGTGTTGTCTTGGACAACATACTGGCCCCTAGGCATGTTACCCTTAGGATTAGACTCGGGTTATCTTGGGAACATTCCTTTATTTCTTTCGCTCAACGCATTTGCTAGTTGCCTCACTTGTACCTCTAATTTGGCAATCGATTGGGTGTTGGCATGCAAGTTTTGTTGTGTGGATTGGAGGACACTTTGCGTGGTCTGTTGGAATTACAGGGCACTTTGGGCAAGTAAATTCATCGGGGGTGATCTTTTGGAAACCCGGGGGTGGGTTACTTGAAGATTAACCTCCACTACCATGGTATTGACCTTTAGACCATTAAAAGTTAGGATGATCCTTTCAACCCGGATTGTACGATTTGGAAAATGGGTCGTACTTGGGCTTGTTTTGATAGAGGGCATTTTCTTGCTCGGTGAGAGCATTACGGATCATAAGGGTGGGGAAACTTTCGACGAGGTGGTCGAAACTATCACAAAGCAAACACATAGGTGACCCTACATGTTGCATGGCGGCATGTGTATCTCGGTTTCCCTCTTTACTCATTTCCAAGGCTTCTAAACGCCAGGCCAAGGTGGCCACTTTTGCATCTAGTCCAAAACCTTATTCTTCTGGGTGAGCATTACCCTCATTAATTGTGGTGGTCCTCTAATCCCGATGGGGTGCCCATCGCTGGTACTTTTGAGCAATGGATTCTAAAAATGACCATGCGTCGGCCTCACTTTTTCAGTGAAAGCTGCTAGAATATTTGAATTTTTTGGGGGGATTTTTCGAATTCTTTTGTGTTTTTTGAGTACTTTTATGACAAACTAGTGTTAAAAATAACTAGTTATTCATAAAAGACTTTAAATTTGTTTTTATTTTTTATTTTTTTTATTCTGAAAAAAAATAACTGTTGGAATATTTGAATTTTTCGAATTTAAAAAAAAATAACTATTCCGAAAATCAATATTCTTAAAATCAACCGGAATTCCCGGCAACGACGCCAAAAACTTGTGTTCAAATTTTAAATATTAAAATTACTGCAAGTGCACGAGCTATTGAAATATAGCGGGTGTAAGTACGGGTCGAACTCATAGAGATTTCTTCAATTTTTATAAAGTATTGATTGTCCAACTAGACATATGAGTGTATAAATGTGATTGAGTTTCCAAAATAAAAATAAAAGCGGAATAAACGAACAAGTAAGATTTAATATCAAATGTGGAAGAAACTAGGATGTTGGTTCCATTTCTTAATTCTAATTAAATTTACACATTAATTTAATTCTGTAATTTCGAATAAAAACACAAAATATACCGACTCTCCTCGCGTACATTTCGGAGAGTAAAACATTACATGAGTTCAAAATATTTTAACGCCTCTTAAATTAGACACCATAAATCCCAATTCCCTCGAAAATATCACGTTCTAAATTTTTAATGTGTATTTAAGCATGAGGTATCAAAACATCTAAGTGCAAGCATAACCCATCAAAAATGACAACTTTAAATTTTTAAAACATGAATTTATAATTAATTCTTGAGGTTTAAAAATACAATTCTGTGTAATTTTAAGCGAATACCAATTTTTTTTATTTCAAATTAAAACACGTCGGAATATGTACGAAATTAAATTAACGTACGTAATTTAATTAGTCATAACAAACATCACCTAAGTCCTAGTAGTTAAACTACTCACACATCATATTTGACACATAAATGTTGCAAGATAAAATAATAATTTTCATTAATAAATGTCAACTTACAAAAATCACGTTCAAGACATGAGTTACAATACACAATGTGCTCCTCCAAAGTCTTCCTAAAAAATACTCTCAACATAGATTTTTAATCTCATAAAGTGTGTATTTTTTCTATCCAAAAGTGTATATCAAGATAGAAATTGGCCCATAATTTATACCCAAAAATCTGAGAGGAAAATAGGACAAAATGGGGTACAAAACGTGGGGGACATGGGGGAGGAATCTTCTTCGTTTTTCTTTTAAGTAAATGGGTATGTGGGTAATGGGTTTTTGGGTAAGGGACGTGGTAGGTGGGGTAAGAGTGGGTTTGGTTTTGGTTGTGTTAATAGTGGATGCAGGGACGGAGGCAAGTGGGGGCATGTGGGAGCTTAAGCCCCCATGTTTTTTTAAAAAAATAATAATTTTGTAAGTATAAAAAATATTAGGGGTAAAAATGGATTTTTTTTATAAAATCTAGGATAAAAAACGAAAATATTACTAGTTAAACTCTTAAAGCCCTAATAGTTCATTATTCAATACCACACCACATTGTTGCTGCTCCTCTCAATCTCAATACCCCTTCCAAGTTCCATTTTCTTCTTCTTTTCTTAATACCAACCATTAAATACCTTTCAGTCCAATCCAAACAAAGACAACATTTCGTCATCTTCTTAATACAACAAGAGCAGCCGCAGTAAGCAAGAAGGGATAAAGACAACATTTATATCATTTCTCTATCCAGTAAGATTCTAACTTGGTTATTTAATTTTCTATATATAAATATTATTATATGATTTATTAACTCTATTAATTGCTTAAAGTTGTTCTATGATTGCTGAAATTTAATGGTAAAATTACTGAAATTTTATGGTTGAAATTTTATGGTTGAATTTTAGGGCTTAAATTATATAGCTGAAATTTTATGGTTGAATTTTTTGTGTTAATTGTTAACTCATGGAGAATTATTTTACACATCACCTACTGAGATTGAGAGCAATGTAGCACATGTTGGGATCGAAATGTTGATTTAAATATTTGTTGCTCTTTCCATTAGAATAAATAAATTACATTATTTTTTTGAAAATACTAAAAAATAACCTCAAAAAATTCAGCTCGGGGGCTCCCGTCCCCAAACCCCCGAAAATCGCCATTAAATTAGCCCCCATTGTCAAAAGTTCCTGGCTCCGCCCCTGGGTGGATGGTTATAGAAGAATGGGTTTTGTGGGTAGATGTTGGGTTGTTAATGGAGGTATAGGAGAGAGACGTGAGTTGAGTTGTGGAAGATGATGGGGGGTTGGTATGGTGTGTGTGAGGTGTATGTTAGTTAGGTGTGTGTGAGTGATTGTTTGGGTGTATGAGTGGTGTATGGGAGTTAGTGTGTGTGATTAAGTTTTACACCTAATAAAATTTAACTAAATTATTTACGACTCAATTAAAAATTACAAAAATAATAAAAATAAATAAATTATAACCTATAAAATAATAAGACACTAAAAAAATAAAAATAAATTAATAAAACTAAAAGAATAAATCTAGGAATAGTAATAAATAATGACATAAAAAAATGTACAATGAGTCAAATAAAATAACTAATACTAAAATAACACTACGACATATAAAATGACACACTCTAAATAATATTTACATAAAATGATTAAACAGTCAAAGTGACAATAAAGACCCTAAAAAATTTTTAAAAAAATAAATATGATACGCACACAAATAAAACATCACAAAAAATATGTACATGACTCAAATAAAAATATATAAATATATAAATACAACTCCTTCAAACCCTCCAGAGGTAACAGTTTCTCCCTCTGAATAATATTTTAAACTTGACTCATTTCTTTAATACTAAGTGTTATGTTTGCTCTGTTTTCCAGGTCATTATTTATTCGTTGGCCACAACACTTACTAGGATGTTACTTCAGTTTCCTCTGATGAGGCCTATCGCTGGATTTGTTCCCTTGCTAATAAATGTTGAGGTAATATTTATATCTTCATGCATTTTCCCCTACTCCCATGTTACTTATCAGAATATTTCTTCATCCTCTCTCCCTGAGTTCCTCAAGGTTCGGGAATTGTAGCTACTTCGGCTTCTCATTCTTTGGTTCCTTTATCCTCTATGGCAGCTAAGACCATTAGGGATCCAGAAGCTTCAACGGAACCTTCCTCCATTTTAGAACTTATGCCTTTTCGTGGGGAACTTTTTTATAAGGGCATGAGGTCCCTCTTCCAAAACCTCCCTCTAAAGTTGTTAGGGGAAGTCAGGGTGATGTTCCTCCTTCAGTTCCTTTTGCCAATGTTCCAGTTATTGACGTAATTTATGTTCTCCTTTTCTTTGCACAAGTTAGCGTTATGCATGTATTCAAAACAAATTGGAAAACATAACCCACCCCAATTGGTGACTTAGAAACGAAACTTCTTGCTAAGGTTTTTTTCTTCAAAATATCACACCTAATTGGTAAGTTAACAATTAAAGCCTCTTGTTACAATTTTTCTTAGAATCTCACACCTACGAGATGATTTAACAATGAAAAACCACTTGTTAATATTTTTCTTAGAATCTCACACCTCCGAGGTGACTTAACAATCAAAAACACTTGTTATGATTTTGTTTCAAGAATCTCTAACTTAATAATGAAAACCACTTGTTAAGATTTTAACTCAAACTCCCTTTTGTATATCTCATTTCAGGTCACGAGGGAGCTCATCCCTGTTCAAGGGCAACCTCAGTTTCCTCCCTCTCCCATTGTTTCCCCTTGACGAGAACCTGTTTCCCCAGATGAGTCCAGCCAGAATGATCGTGGTTCAATGATTGACGTTCAGCTAATAAAGAGTCTGGATGTGAGGTTCCTCTGTCGGATTTGGATCCTCTTGAGTTTTGCCTCTAGGTCTTTCAACAATCCTCTAATTCCTGGATGAACAATCATCGAGCAACTTGTCTCTCGTCATCCAGAGACTTTTACCATTAATTGTCTACGATCCAAAAGAGTAATGATGAGCTATAGGCTCCATGGTATGGCTAGTATTGTCGCGGATATTATGAATACTCAGACTGTTGATCTCTCTAGGCCCCTCATAAATTAAAATTGGGAAATTTGAGGGAATTAGATAAGGATGGGTTCTAATTTGGTTGGCTGATCAATCATCTAAAACTGTTGACGGATGCCCGGTTGGAAAGTTAGAGAGAACTTTACCAAAATCATGTGGAAGTCCAATGGGTTGAGGAAGATGCATTGATAGAGTTGGGGCCTTTACTTGAAATGGATAATAAAGAGGTCAAGGTGGCTGAAGAAGCTCTGACCAAAGCTATGCAGAAATGAGAGGCTTTGGTCATTCAACGCGCCCAAGTCCAAACTAGACTTGAGAGCTCCATCGTAGCCCAACAAACATGTCTTTAAGCTTCTTCGAGTCTGTCTATGGACTTCTTCTCTTCCCCATATCTCTAGTTTCTCTTAGGATAAGTCCTTTGGGTCATTCATGTATTTTTTGGTTCTTATATGTAATTCATGGGCACTAGTTCCCACAATTGTAAAAAAAAATTGAAGCAATATATGAAAAAGATCTATTTTGCCAAATCATATCTCAAGTTATCACATAATTTTTTCTTTTGATATATTACCATTGCAAAGAAAAAACTCTTATAATCTATAGTCTATTTTTTCTCCTTATAATTAACTCTTTATAAGTAAAGATACAAAAAAACAAAATAATAAAATTTAACATGATAATGAACAACTTAATACTAAATCCTAACATAGGTGACACAACTCTAAACATGATAGACCATTAACCATTTGTTAGTAATCTTGAAAGGTCTATCCTCTTCTATCTTTGAGATTGAGCAATAACCTAAATCGCGAGCCTCTTTCATTATAAAAGGTTCTTCCTAATTGGTAGAAAACTTGGGTAATGAAAGTCCTCAAATGTTCTTCATAACTACCTTCAAAACTAAGTCCCCCTCCATAAATTTCCTTAGACTTACCAAGTTCTCATATGCCCTAGAAAGTTGCTTTATATACATTTGGAAGTGTTGCATCGCATTATCCCTGTGCTCATCTGGCGCTTTTAATTGAACATGTCTACTCTAAGGGAGCATGCTTCTTCTCAAGGCATATCTGGCCGAGGGCACTTTAAGCTCTATTGTTAAAAGGGCTTCAGCTCCAAAGATAAGTGAGAACGGTGTATACCTCGTTGACTTTCTCTTAGTTGTTCGATAGGACCATAAAAATGTTGGAATCTTGTCCTCCCATAACCTTGGGAAGTCTTCCATCATCGTGGTCAAAATATTGACCAAGGTTTTGTTAGTTTCCTTTACGTGACCATTGTCCTTGGGATACGCCACTGTTGAGTTATGATGAACGATGGAGTATTTGTTTGTGAGCATTGTTGCTTCTTTATTGAGAAATGGGATTCCATTATTAGATAAGATAACCTTTGGGATTCCAAATGAAGAAAGTATGTACTCTATGATGAAGTTTGCCACCACACCTGTTGTTGCTATTTTCAATAGTATTTCCTCAACCCACTTGGTGAAGCACTCCATTGCCACTATTATCTAAATATTTCCTCTCAAAGATGGATTTATTGCCCCTATCAGGTTAAACGCTTATGTATGAAATGGGTAAAGAGTATCCAATGAGTTAAGGTCCACCGAAGGGGCATGGATTATATTTCCATGAAGCTGGCACGCCTTGCACTTACGAATGAACTCAGCAGAATCTTTGACCGTGGTTAACCAATAATAACCTAAGGTCATTAGTTGGTCATATAGCTTTGCCCCTCCAATATGAGCTTGCTTCAAGACTTCTGTTGCTTCCTCCCTTGTGATGCATCATAAAGGTCTGTCGAAGTATCCTTTGCGATAAAGTTTCTCCTCTTGAACGTAAAATCGTAACGGCGTCCTTCTGATCCTCATAGCATCCATATTCTCCAAAGGAATAACTCCATATTTGATGAAATCAATATACGGCATTCTCCAATATGCCTGAGCCTCAATGAAGTGACATTCAACTTCCTAAAAGAAAAGTTGACATTTATCGCAACTTTGTTATACCTCTGCTACATCCTGATTTATTATTGGCCAGAAATATCCATCTCTTTGGATTCTTTTATACATAGGGATATCAATTGTCTCATATTTTTCTTCGTGTGTATTCTTCAACCTGCGTTCTTCTTCCTCTGGCACAATGCATCTTAATAATCATCCTCCTACGATCCTGTAATATAAACTTTCCTGGCTGGCAAAGTACTGTGCCAACTCTATAAGTTCCATTTTTCCTTCTTCAAACTCCAACTGTTTCCTGATCTCACCTCTCTAATTCGAATCGTCTTCCATTGGTAAGATCGACTACACCACCAAGGGAGATTTCCTCCATTGGATCACCACCGTAGTTGCATTGTTATTTATGATCATGTTCTCTGTAATAGTGGCATAAGCATCAACATGCATATTCATTATTCTGGGATGCCTCCTTATTTTGACTTGATGGAACGGGTTGATCAACCTTTGGATGATTGTATTATAGTGTGCCAGACTCAGATGCTTCAACGCATATTTCCCACTCACTTTCTTAACCACTAAATTCAAATCGCTTTTGATATATAGTGAACGGATGCTCCTTCGAAGAACCTCTAGTAATCCTAACATCAATGCCTCATACTATGCTTTATTATTGGAACAAGGAAAATCTAATTTGTAGGAAAGGAAAAATTCTTCCTTCCCCTTTAAAATAATAACCCTTGCTCCCCCTTTTCTTTGCGCCGAGGAGCCATCAAATTCCATAGTCCATTCTTCCAAGTTTGCATCCAGAAAATTGGCCTACAAATCATCTCCCAGAATGCTCTTACAAGGTGGCTCAAATACCCCTGATGGAAAGATCGCCAACAAATATATATATGATTGGCTCTTGATCGCGTGAGAAACCACACACTTCAAGTCTTATTCTCTTGGATAATGAGGAACCATTTGGCTGCTCTTCCAATCAAAATTGTTCTCGCCAACAAAAACTTAATAGGATTGCATCTTGTTACAATATGAATTGTAAAAGATAACATATAATGTCTAAGTTTTGAGTTATAAACACTAAAGCTAAATAGTGCCTCTTTATGCTAGTGTACCTTTCCTCAGGCCCATGTATAATCCTACTCAGGTAGTAGACTGGTCTTTCTTTACCATCAATTTCTCGTGATAAGAGAGTCCCGATAGAACTAGTGGTAAAAGTAAGGTAGAGCTGCAATTATATCTCTGCCCTTGGAGGAATCATCATTTTTGGAGAGGTGAGCAACTTCTTTAGCCTATTGAGAGCCCCTTGGTGAGCTTCTTTCCAGTTGAAATTCGTGGCCTTTCGCAGTAGATACATCAATGGATGAGTTATCTCGGCCAGTCCTGGCACAAACCTCCTAAGGTAGGAGACCTTATCAAGGAAACTCTTGATCTCCTTGGCAATTCTTGGACATGGCATCTCTAGAATCGCTCGTTGTTTATCTTGATCCATATGCACTCATTGTCGGTCCACCACGAAGCTTAGAATTTTCCCACCTGTTACCCCAAATGCACACTTCAACAGGTTCATCTTTAGCTTATACTTTATATACCTATTGAACACTCTCATCAAATCATCTAGATGGGACTCCTCCTTCTTCGACTTGATGACCAAATCCTCCACATATAATTCTAAGATATCGTGAAAGCAATCGTGAAAAATGGCCATCATTGTTCTCTGGTACGTTGATCATGCATTCTTCAATCCAAAAGGTATCACTTTGTACGTAAAATTATCCAATGGATTCATGAACGTTATTTTCTCAGCATCAGTTGGATCCATCTTGATTAAACTGTATATTTCATTCCTAGTAGTTGCATTGGTTAAGCTATCAATGAAGGGCAGAAGGAACTCATCCTTTAGGCAAGCTCTATTTAAATCCCTGAAGTCTACACATATTATTTGGTTTTTTTCCTTCTTACCCACTAGGATAATTCTAGACAACCAAAGGTGTTATTGGATTGGTTTGATAAACCCTGCCATTAACAATGATTGCACCTCTTCCTTGATCTTCAGATCCAGTTCCGGCTTGTAAGTCCGCGTAGCTTGCTTCACCGGTATGGCTAAAGGTATAACGTTCAACTTGTGGCAACTTACTTCTTCATCTAACCCCTCCATATCAGTATATTTCCACACAAAGATATCCCTGTACTCTCGAATCAGCTCAATCAAAGCCACTCTTTTCTCTGCATGAAGATCTTTCGAAGCAAAGATGGGCCTTGGGTCTTCTCCTTCTTCGATCAAATTAAGTTGCTCTAACTCCTGTACTTGCAGTTTTGGACAATCCATCATGTACTTAGGTTCATCTTCCACTTCCTTCACAAACTCATGTATGTTGGAATTGTTAATGACAATACACTGCCCTTGATTGTCCTCCAGAAAACATTCATAATTCGAGCCAGCCTCTTCAACAGCTTCTTCGATTGTCCGCTCACACTTTCGGAGGCAATAGACCACCATTTTGTCCTCCATCTTCACTTTTTTACATTGACGGTTGACTGTTAAAACTGTTTTATGTTTCCTCTCTCGCGATGCTTCCTCTAACCTTCATCCTTAAAATCATCTTAGTGCACTTTACCATTTGACCTCATGTTCAATGGGATTAATAATGGGCTTCATCCTATCTCTCAATTGCTTAGAGATAGTTTGAGGTTTAAGTCTTGCACTATTAACTTCCTCAGCTCCTTTCCTTCTGCCTGCCCCTTCATCGCTTTAATTATTCACTGACCCCATCCTTTCTGTTGTCAATTTTATGAAATACCGCAAGTGCACGGGCTATTGTAGAATAGCGAATGTAAGTACGGATCGAACACACAGAGATTTATCAATTTTTTTCATTAAAAATAATCGTGACTATCCAACTAGACGAAATTGGTTTGGAGATGAGATTTAGTATTAAACTAAGAAAACACAAAAAAATATATAACTTCGAGAGATATAATCAAATGAGCGTGAAAACTAGGACGTTGGATTTATTTATCACGTTTAACTAACACTATGCAATAATTTAAACACGTCATTCCCGATTTGTAACTCAAATTAAATCGACTCTCGTCGTATTTAATTCGAAAAAAATAACACGTTCTAAGTCCAAAATAAAATTTAACGTCCCTAAAATTAGATGGCAAAAATCCCTATTCCCTTAAAAGTTTTCTTTTAAATTTTAAAGTATAATCTTTAAGCATGAACTATCAATTAATTTAATAAAAATATAATCCATCAAAAAGTACTCATACTTAAAATAAAAATGATTTTTTTTCAAACAAATCCTAAGGTTTAAAGCACAATTTCGTGTCGTTTTAAATGAATTCCAATTTTTTAAAACCTTTAGCACATATCGGGAACAAAAATGAATTTAAATCATGCACAATATTAATCAGACATAATAAATTTCACCTAATCCTAGCAAGGAAATTACGCTAGCATAATTGTAGACATAATAAATTTGCAAGAATGAATATTAATATGCATTAAATAAACAAACATACAAATGGTGTGTCACAAATATTCTTGATAGAATTCCTCTCACAAAATAATTATTGGCCCTCAAATATAAATAAAGCACTCAAATTAAAACTACCAACAATTATTCTAAAGTGGCTCTCTACAACTCTCTGTCTCAAAATAATGAGCCCAAGGGCGCTATTTATAGGCTTAGGGTGAGGCATTAGGGTTTTGGTGGAACTCTTTTTTGATTGGTTGTATTGCCACTGATAATTATCTCATGGAATATTGGGAAGAGTTGGAGATAATTGAGAAATCTTTTTTTTTTAAATAATTATCCCCAATATTGGCTCTATTCACATAACTATTCACAGCATCATCTTTAATCGCATTTTTTTATACCCAAAACCTCAAAATCTCATTTTCGTCCAAGATTCAAAGTTCTGAATCTTGTCAAGACCTTTTCGAAAAGCTATGGCAAGGGCTCAATGGACACTAGAGAGATTTTATAAAAAAATATTTAGTACAACTGCGTCAACCATGTCATGTCGTGTCGTGTCGCGACGTATTGTGATAATTTTTACACATCGACTCCTTTGTTGTCGAAATTTCCCGAGTACCTGTAAAAATGCAAAATAAAAAAAAATAATCAAAATTTAGGGACATAAATATTTAAAAAATTACAGAATTACCTTTATTTGCATTTTAGCCTCCGAAACTCATAACATTTCTGTTTTAACTCCGAATTCAACCAAATTTCAGGGAGAACTTTATTTTGCCCAGACAAATATTTAAAAAATTATTTTTAGGCCCATAAAGTTTCTAAAATTATGATTTCACCCCCGAGAGTTATTAAAATTGCATTTTTAACTCGAATTTTATTCAAACTTGCATTTTTCTTTTATTTATGAAAAAGATTTTAGAAGATCATTATTTATGATATGATGGACTTAGCAGGCCTAGATTTGGATATAATTCATGCAAAATAATGCACTTATAACTTTCTCCATGCGCCTTCTTAAGACTCGCGCATCTTCCTCTAACTCTGTTTAAAATGCGGCATCAACCAAGTGAGCCTCCTCGTGTGCAAACAGCTTTTTGGTTGCTAGTATAACAATCTTCGTTCCCTTTACGTTTGCCTTGGCACACTGGTGATATATTAAAGGAACTAAGTCATGATTATTGATGATGCCGAAATCTAGCACCACCAGATAAGTGATGATGAGCTCAAACAGTAGTAACCATGGTAGCCATAGAGATGTATATGTATATAAGTGTGTAGAAAGAGATGAGTATAAGAGGAAATAAGACAATGACGTATAGTGGTTCAGCCAATTTGGCCTACATCCACTGTGAGTGTGTGATCCACTAAGTATGGGCACTAATGGCCTTGGATACAATGCACATAAGCTCACTTTCTCTCTCTACTGTGTGTATAAGCAGAGTTTTTGCTAGGGTTACAATTATCGATTCCTCCCTGTAGGGTTGTAGGTGACAAGTATATATAGGTCTTGGGGGGTGTAGTGTACCCCCCAAGTATGCATGATGCATGTGAATGATGATCTAGCCAATCCCCTGCTGACACCTGTAGATGCCAAATGATGACATAATATTCCCTCACGTGAGGGTGTGATTTTGTTATAACGGTCTCCCATGTGCTATGTGAGCCTCACGCGCACTTTTCCACGCGTCTCCCAAACCACGCGCTGTGATGATGTCACCCTCGGCCTTTGATATGAGGCCGAGGGCAAAGTTCCTTCCGGTAATGAGTCTGGCCTAATTTGGGGCTCGTATTGTCGTACCCTCAGAGGGTCGTCCGGAGCCTGATGAAGGGTCGGCCCCCTGAGGGGTCGTCCGGAGCCTAATGAGGTACAGGGAGCCCTCGGCATGGCCGAGGGTATATACGGGTATATCAATCACCCCCCAGCCCTTAGCCATAGATGATGTTGAGATGGCTGAGGGATAATGTTACTTTTGAGACTAAGTGTATTGTCTGTTTGATGTGTGACACCTGTCAAACTGACGTGACAGCTGTCAAATTTTTATCCAATGTCGTTCCAATTTTCAAGGCATGGCGGCTGCATGCTGCTTGGGGCTTTGTGCCCTAATGATGTCCTCCTCGTGGGCTGTGCTTTGGCTTGGGTAATGGGCCCACTCATTACTAAGGTATATAAGCAATTTTTGAAACCATTCATTCTCTTCTTCTTCTTTCACACCCAAGCTCTCTCTCTCTCTCGCTTCCAGCCTTCTTTCCATTTCTGCAGTTTTTGAACCTTCAAGCTTAGCAGCCTCACCATTACTCCTCAGGTAATACCTCGACCCTAGTGCCCTACTTATCTTCATTTCTGTTTGCTTTCCTGTTTTAAGCTCATAGGGCTAGATTTTCTTAGGTTGTTCCATAGCTTTTCCGGTGTAACCTCCGTAAGCTGTTCTTAAATTGTTCTTGATAGAAAACCCTTCAATTCTTAGGTTTTGATCGAAAAGTCCACCCGGGTCAATTGTGAGATTTGTTTGTAGTTAGGCTAGGTTACCCAAATTCTTCTAAGTGTAGGGTCTCCCCCTTAATGCTTAGGAGGCTTTATAATTTAGCCGAGGAGTTCCCATCCTTGCGAGAGAAGCTTTTCATAGAGATCAGGCGAATAGAGGAAGAGGAGGAGAGGAGACGAGGGGCCGACCCTAATTGGGTACGACCCATTTTTCCCATCCCTCTTGCCACAGTAAAGCCATTTGAGCCATCTGAGTCTTGTGGGTCATCCTATCGTCCTGCCGAGAGTTATTCAGGAGAGATGGACGAGAGAGCGTCGTCGCCCACTGGCGCTGGGCCTTCTGGGAGAGGAGAGGAGGCCGAAGGTATGGTTACTTCCGAGGCTATCCCTGTGACAACCCTATCTCCACATGCCTTCCAGATGGCTTTCCCCCATAGGTCTCTGGCAAGTGATGAGGCCGAGGGAGAGAGGACAGAGGATGAGGGTGAGGACTTAGATGATGACCAGGTTGACACCTCCCATGCCTCGTCCTATGTCTCCTCAGTTAGGGATCGTGACCTCTTGTTGTGGAGGCATGCCTATGGAGTGTCCCCAAATATAACTATGAGGGTTCCCTCTGAGTCTGAGAGGGTCTTCGAGGGTGAAGAGGGTGAGGTTGCAGTATGCGAACATATGTTCAAGGTTGGTGTCAGATTCCCTCTGCATCCTGCTGTCGTAGATATCCTGTCACCCCTCGGCGTTGCCCCCTCTCAGCTTCCTCCCAACTCCTGGAGGACGATCCTTGGCTACATCTCCTTGTGGAAGAATGCTTTCACTGATGAGCCATCGGCCGACGTATTTTTGGCCAGTTACAATATCACCTCCTCGTCCAAATAGCCTGGGTACTACCACCTGGGGGCGAGGAGGTCTGACAAAAAACTTCTCCACGTGACACAGACCTCCAACCATGATTGGAAGAAGAGATTTTTCTTCATTTCTGGGGATTGGGAATTTTCCGCCGAGTCTCAACATTTGAACGATAGTCCGAGGGTTCCCAGAAGATGGTCAAACCCCTCGATGAAGGCCAGGTCTGATCCCGAACTTAGCCTGGATGAGAAAGATATAGTTGAGTATCTGAGGGAACGAGGGAGAGGGGGTGAGATTGCAAAATTTGAAGATCTGATGACCCCCAAGTTCCTCAAAGAAGCTGGTCTGAGGGTCGGCCCCTTGACAGAGCTATGTGAGTTACACTAATTTTTGCTCATTATTTACTTTTTTCAAGTGTTTCATCTTTGTCTCTGCATCTTTCTAACGTATCGTCCTCCTTTCAGGTCGTCCTGCAGGTATATTAGATCAACTTTGGGAAATGACTGCTCCGAGCTTATTGTCTGGTTTAGGCAAGAAGAAGGGCAAGGAGCCTCAGCAGGCTCCGAGGAAGACAAAGGCCGTGGGGCCGACACTTGTTGAACCGACAGCCGACGAACATAAAAGAAAAGAGCCTGAAGTCCCTGCTGACCCTCGGCCGGATTCTAGGACGAGGGCGAGGGTGGAGTCATCTGAGGGGGCTGGTTCCTCTTCTAGCATGGGAGACTTATGGTCCCAAAACTTGACATCACTTAAGGCCGAGCCATCTTCCTTGATCACGAACCTAAGGGCAGCCAAGGCGTCCATGTTTTCTGCCCCCTCGGCTGCTGATTACGAATTTCTGTCAAAGATGCCCCTGGCCAAGGTGTATTACTATGGTCTGCACGCACTGGCTCAGGTACTTATCTTTACTTCATCTAGTTGAATTTTTCACTAAATGTTTCCTCAGCCTCTTAACAAGTGTCTTTTTCTGTGCAGTCTGTCTGTGCCTTTACCTCGGCCACTAAGTGAATGGCTGAGAATCAACAGAAGTTTCATAAAGCCGAAAGGGCCATTCAGCATAAGGCCGACCTGCAGACAGAGCTCGAGACTGCAAGGGTTGAACTGGAGAGTTCCAGGACTGAGCATGCCAGGGTCTTAGATGAGCTGACGAGACAGCACGATGCCGACCAGCAGGTCAAGGACCTACTGATAAAGGAGAAGGATGAAGCTTTGCTCAACTTGGAGGTTCAGCACAAGGCCGATCTAGAGGCGGCTATCAAGAAAGCCGAGGCCGATGTTGTGGAAGCCTACAAACTCTCAGACGAGTTTCCAGGCTTCGGCCTTGAATACTTGGAGAGGGGAATTAGGACGGCCTGTCGATGGGTCGTCTTAAAGTTCGCTGATGCAGTGTCGTCTGTTCGACCTTCTCTTGAAGCAGTTCAGCTGGATGATCCCCTCATTGCTGAAGCCTTAGCTCAAGTGGAGTCTCAGCATGTCTAAGGCATGGGCACGTCTGAGGGTCGGCCGGTCATGGTCATAGAAGAATCTCCCATTGATGTCGAGGCCTTGCCCTCTGATTTTGCTCAATAGGGTGGCTGTCTGTAGCCTATACCCTCTTCGTGTAATCCATTTTTGTACTTTACTTTTGTAAAACGAACAACATTTTGTAATATAATGCCTCTTTCTGTCTTCCATGCTCGTCTCTTATGTGATTTGTATTGTGGATTTTTTGTACTAACAATATCACTAACCCCTCCCTCCTCTGTCTTGAGGGCAATGGTGGGGTCGTCCCCTCCATTGACCCTCATTACAGCCGAGGGTTCCAATAACCAAACTAATGGTTTTTAACCAAGTGTTCACTCGTCTTTCTTGAGGGCAATGGTGGGGTCGTCCCCTCCATTGATCCTCATTACAGCCGAGGGTTTCAATAACCAAACTAATGGTTTTTAACCAAGTGTTCCCTCGTCTTTCTTGAGGGCAATGGTGGGGTCGTCCCCTCCATTGACCCTCATTATAGCCGAGGGTTCCAATAACCAAACTAATGGTTTTAATTAAGTCTTCCCTCGTCTTTCTTGAGGGAATTGGTGGGGTCGTCCCCTCTATTGACCCTCATTACAGCCGAGGGTTCCAATAACCAAACTAATGGTTTTTAACCAAGTGTTCCCTCGTCTTTCTTGAGGGCAATGGTGGGGTCGTCCCCTCCATTGACCCTCATTATAGCCGAGGGTTCCAATAACCAAACTAATGGTTTTAATTAAGTCTTCCCTCGTCTTTCTTGAGGGCAATGGTGGGGTCGTCCCCTCCATTGACCCTCATTACAGCCGAGGGTTCCAATAACCAAACTAATGGTTTTTAACCAAGTGTTCCCTCGTCTTTCTTGAGGGCAATGGTGGGGTCGTCCCCTCCATTGACCCTCATTATAACCGAGGGTTCCAATAACCAAACTAATGGTTTTTAACCAAGTGTTCCCTCGTCTTTCTTGAGGGCAATGGTGGGGTCGTCCCCTCCATTGACCCTCATTATAGCCGAGGGTTCCAATAATCAAACTAATGGTTTTAATTAAGTCTTCCCTCGTCTTTCTTGAGGGCAATGGTGGGGTCGTACCCTCCATTGACCCTCATTATAGCCGAGGGTTCCTTTTACCAAATTAATGGTTTTTAATCAGGTGTTCCCTCGTCTTTCTTGAGGGCAATGTTGGGGTCGTCCCCTCCATTGATCCTCATTACAGCCGAGGGTTCCAATAACCAAACTAATGGTTTTTAATTAAGTATTCCCTTGTCTTTCTTGAGGGAAATGGTGGGGTCGTCCCCTTCATTGACCCTCATTATAGCCGAGGGTTATAATTACCAAATTAATGGTTTTTAATTAAGTATTCCCTCGTCTTTCTTGAGGGCAATGGTGGGGTCATCCCCTCCATTGACCCTCATTATAGCCGAGGGTTCCTTTTACCAAATTAATGGTTTTTAATCAAGTCTTCTCTCATCTTTCTTGAGGGCAATGGTGGGATCGTCCCCTCCACTGACCCTCATTATAGCCGAGGGACATTTCTGAAGATGTTTTCATGCGTACTAGAACTGATAAACACAGGATGAGGGGAAACACTGATATTTCTCATTAATTTTCCAGGTGTTTTGTTGGAGCAACTCCTATTACAATTATGGTCTATTAAGACCTTACAACAACACTACTGATAGTATTTTTTCAAATGATCTGTATTCCAGGGGTTGGAAAATGGTTCCCCCTCTAGATTTTCTAGTCTATAGATTCTAGGGACGACTTCATCGATCACCCTATATGGGTCATGCCAATTAGGATGGAGCTTGTTGGGCTTTTGCCAAGTCTTTTTGAGGACCAAGTCCCCCACTGCAATTGGCCTCTGTTTCACCCTCTGATTGTAAAACCTTGCGGTCCTCTGCTGGTAGGCGGCCTGCCTTATCTCGGCGTCTTCCCTTTTTTCCTCAATCAGGTCTAAGTCGAGTCTCCTTTCTTCTGTATTTCTCCGGGGGTCATACATTTGGACCCTATGAGTAGGAAACCCAATCTCGGTGGGGATGACGGCTTCTAAGCCATAAGCTAGCATGAATGGGGTCTCTCCGGTAGAGGTCCTCACTGTCGTCCTGTATGCCCACAGCACGGCATATAACTCATCGACCCATCTTCCTTTTGCCTCCTCAAGCCTCTTCTTGATTCCATATAGGATTGTCCTATTTGTAACTTCTGTTTTCCCATTGGCCTGAGGTCGGCCCGGGGTAGAGAAGAATTGTTTGATACTCACCCTTTCACAGTACTTCTGTAGAGAGGTATTGTTGAACTGAGTCCCGTTGTCCGAGATGAGGGTGTTAGGGAGACCATATCTGCATATAACATTTTTCCAGATGAACTGGAAGGTCTTCTGCTCTGTAATTATGACCATCGGTTCGGCCTCCACCCACTTTGAGAAATAGTCAATAGCTACGATGAGGAACCGATAGTTATTGACTGCTCTTAGTAAGGGTCCTACGAGGTCGATCCCCCACACTGCAAATGGCCATGGCGATGTAATGGAGGTAAGAGGCTGATGGGGTTGGTGAGGGATGGTGGCAAATCTCTGGCATTTATCGCACTTTTTTACATATACCGCGGCGTCTTTCCTCAAGGTCGGCCATCAGTACCCTTGGGTGATCACCCTCTTCGCTAAGGATCTGCCCCCAATGTGGCTTGACCACGATCCTTCGTGCACATCTTGCAAAAGGGATGGGACCTCAGATGGGTGCACACACCTAAGTAAGGGGAGTAAAAATCCCTTTTTGTACAAGGTGTCCCCAATGACAGCGAACTTTGCAGCCCTGTATCTCAACTTCTTCCTTTCTTGCCTTGCTTCTGGCATCTCCCCCTCTTTAATGTACCTGATCAGAGGGTCCATCCACGAAGCTTCCTGCGAAACATTTAGGTAATTGCCCAGTGTTTCCTCAGTGTCTTCAATAGTTAGCCGAAGCAAAATTTCTACTGGGACCGTCCTCCCGATGTCTGTCCTCGTTGCCGAGGCCAACCTAGTAAGGGCATCAGCACGGCCATTGTCGAGCCTAAGTATCCTTTTTAATTTCACTTCCCTGAAGCCCTTCAGTAAAGACCTCACCTTCTCAAGGTACCTAGCCATCCTCTCGTCCTTGGCCTCGTAGGCTCCTAGTATCTGATTCACTACTAGCCTTGAATCACTATGAACCAAAATCTGGCCGACACTAAGAGATCTGGCCAAGGAGAGGCCTGCTATCAAGGCCTCATATTTGGCCTCGTTGTTGGAGGCCTTAAAGTTTAACCTCAGGGCGTACTCAATGTCTATGCCGTCGGGTGCTGATACTATTAATCCAGCTCCACTCCCGCTTTCGCAAGAGGACCCGTCGACGAAGAGATTCCACACGGTGTGCTCTTTTGAGAAACTTCCCTCGGTGAGTGACCCCTGTCTAAAGAGATATCTTCCCTCTTCGTTTTCAATCACTTTCCTTCTAGCGGTGCTCGTCTCAGCCTTATCTGCATGTGTGTCGGTGAGCTCACCCTGTCGGGTATCTATCTTCCCGAGGCTCTCACCCTCGGCTTCATCATCTTCCCAGGTAAACTCGGCCACGAAGTCTGCCAATGCTTGCCCTTAATGGTCGTCCTAGGCTGATACACTATGTCAAACTCCCCCATCTCTATAGCCCAGGCCATTAACCTCCCTGATTTTTCAGGCTTGTGCAAAACCTGCCTAAGGGGAGATTCAGTGAGGATGACCATTGTATGGGACTGGAAGTATGGCTTCATCTTTCTCGATGCATGGATCAAGGCATAGGCCAACTTCTCCATCCTTGGATATCTTTTCTCTGCCCCCTGGAGTGCCTTGATGTTAAAATACACAGGCTTCTGTACCCCGTCTTCGTCTCTCACAATGGCTGCACTGATGGCTGACTCTGAGACGGCGAGGTATACATAAAGTCGTTCACCCTGAACGGGCTGTGACAACAGCAAGGGAGACCCCAGGTATGATTTTAATTCCTTGAAGGTCTCATCATACTCTTTACTCCATTCGAAGGCTTTTCTAAGAATTTTGAAGAATGGTAGACACCTGTCTGTGGCCCTAGATACGAACCTGTTCAAAGCAGCAACTCTCCCTGTGAGCCTCTGAGCGTATTTAATGGACTTGGGGGTCTTCATCTCAACAAGGGCCTTTATCTTTTCAGGATTGGCCTCGATGCCTCTTTGGTTGACAATGAACCCTAAGAACGTCCCTGCTCTGACCCCGAAGACACACTTGGCCGGATTAAGCTTCATCTGGTATTTGTCCATCGTATTAAAGGTCCTCTCCACGTCTGCCACATGATCCTCTGCCTTCAAACTCTTAGTCAGCATGTCATCTACATAGACCTCCATAGACTTCCCAATTTGGTCTTCGAACATTTTATTTACGAGGCGCTGGTACGTTGCCCCCGCATTTTTTAGGCCGAAGGGCATGACCCTATAACAGTATGTCCCCTTATCAGTAATGACGGTTGTCTTCTCCGAGTCTTCAGGGTTCATGAAGATCTGGTTGTACCCTGAATAGGCATCCATGAAGCTCATGAGCTCATGGCCTGCGGTAGCATCTACCATCTGGTCAATGCGGGGGAGAGGGAAGCTGTCTTTGGGACAGTGCTTGTTGAGGTCGGTGAAGTCCACACACATTCTCCACTTCCCGTTGGCCTTTGGGACAATGACTGCATTGGACAGCCATTCAGGGTAGATGACCTCTCTAATAAACTCAGCGTCTTCTAATTTCCTGACCTCATCCCTAATGACCTCATACTTTTCCCTAGAGTAAATTCTCCTCTTCTTCTTTACCGACTTCACTCCTTCTACCACATTGAGCTTGTGGCACATGATTTCAGGGTCAATCCCCGGCATATCTACATGACTCCACGCGAAGACGCTTCTTCTTCTCCTCAACAGTTTAATGAGGTCTTCCTTGATATTGGGCTTCAGAGACTTACCTATTTGGACGGTTTTTTCTGGGTCATCCTCATCGAGGATGATGGATTCTACCTCTTCCGCGGCCTCTCATTTCTTTAGCCTCGTCTCATTACTGGGGTCTAGGGTATCAATATTGTAAGTGGTTGTAGCCCTCTTGTGCGCCTCCCTTTCTTCAGCGGAGTTGTAGTAACATTCTCGCGCCGTTGTCTGGTCTCCCTGAACTTCCCCCACCCCGTAAGGGGACCCCGTAAGGGGTAGGAAACTTAATAATCTGATGGACCGTAGACGGCAAAGCTTCAAACCTCGTGAGGGCTACACGCCCTAGTATGATGTTGTAGGCCGAAAACACATATTCATCCATCACAAAGAAGTTGACCTTCTTGGTAATCCATCTCGGCCACTCGTCCCCCATCCTGACATCGGCCTCATACACTCCAAGGGGATGAACCTTTTCCCCACTGAACCCAATCAATGGATGATGGTATGGGACGAGTCTAGCACGGCTGAGACCTAGGGCTTTAAAGCATGGCCAAAACATTACATCTGCAAAACGGCCCCCGTCGACCAATATCCTCGGCACCTCACACTCGTGCACCCTAGTTGTGATGACGAGTGGGTCGTCGTGTGGGGCTAGGAGGCCTTTAAAGTCCATTCTCGAGAATCCCACTATCAGGGTGTCCATATCAACCTTCTTCTTTTTTCTGACTTGACCTCTAGAGAGGTTGAGTGTACCGTCTTCGTCACTGCCTTGGCCTCAGCCACATGGGCCTTCCTGTCAGTGACCTCAGACCCTCCTCCTGCTAGGCCCCCGGAGATCATTCCCACTCCGAGCGAGATCATATTAAGCCTCTTGACAGGACCTTGGTCGTCTCTCGGTGGGAGGTCAGGGTCGTCCTCATCATCAGAAGGGTCGTCCCCTTTTTTTTTAGGACCTTCTCTACATGCATCGCCTCGCTTCTTTCTGGGGTCATCCCCTCGGCCCCTCTTTAAGGCACATTTGTCGACGTACTTTCTGAGCTTCCCTTCTTTCAGCATCTTCTCATTCTCATCTTTCAGAGCAAAGCATTTGTCTGTTATGTGGCCGTGGTCTTGGTGAAATTCGCACCACATGTTCTTGTTCCTCTTGTTGGGGGTTGCCCTCAACTTCTCAGGCCACTTCAGGGTCGGTCACTCTTTATCTCATTGAGAATTTGTTCACAGCTGACCGTTAGAGGGGTGTAACCAGCGAACTTGTCATCCGTAGACCTATTCTTCCCCTCTTTGTTCTTCTTAGGTTATTTACCCCCACTAGCGCCTCCTTTTTCGTCTTCGTATTTTGCAGCCATCGCCTCTTCGGCGTTCATCACCTTTCCTGCTGTTGACAGCAATTCAGCCATCGTCCTCGGAGGGTCTTCAGCAAACTTCCATAACATCTTCCCCTTTTGGAGTCCTCCAATCAGGGCTGTCATAGCTATGCTCTCCTCATAGTCTTCCACCTCCAGCTTCTCTTTATTGAATCTGACTATGTAGTCCCTCAGACTCTCATTTTTCCCCTGCTTAACATAGAGCAGGTGGGTGGTCTTCTTATGTGGCCTCACCCTAAAGCAAAAGTTGTGGATGAACCGGTCTGCCAACTACTTAAAGTTTTCAATGGATTTTTTTGGTAGAGACGTGTACCAGATATGTGCAGCCCCAGTCAGGGTACCAGAAAAGGCACGACACCTCATCTCATCTGAGATAGAGTATATGTCTGCTGCTGATTGATACATCTCAACATGGTGGACAGGATTGGTGCTCCCGTCGTATCTTGGGGTGACCACAGGTGGCTTGAACCTTGATGGCATAGGGAAGTTGACTATCTTCGCCATAAAGGGTGAGCCTATGGTGTATCCCTTCTGAAGAGGGTCCCATCTCTTCAGTATATCACCGATCCTATCCTCTAGTCGCTGGATCGAGTCATTCCAGGGCCTCGCAGGGTCAGCTTGGCTGATGTTATCCCCTGCCGCCTCTTTAAGGTGGACGGAGGGTTCTGCTGCGGCAGGCCTGTGTCGGCTGTTTACTTCCCTTTGACCGTCATCCCGTCCTTGGGGTCGGCCATCTGCCACCTCCCTCCTGGACCTCGCAGCACTCCTTGACCTGGACAATTTTTCCCGCAGGTCATTTACTGGGCCCAGCCTCTCAAAGGCTGATCCCCTGCTCAAGCGATCAAAAGCAGAGCCTCTCGGGCGATCATCAGGATTTGGTCTTCCGCACTTTCCTCTGCTTTCCTGGAGAGGTCGTACAGTATTGTTGGATACCTCATATGGTTCCCAGCATTCTATAGGGGCCTCCTCTCCCTCCAGGTCATCATACCTGTCCTCAGGACAAGGGTTTCCTTGCCTCCCCAGGCGTAGACGCCGGGGGTCAACAACATCCCTACGCCGCTGAGGGGGTGGCAGGTCTTTGCGTGGTGCCTGGGGTGGTCCCCTGGCTTCATGCTGTCCTGGAGTTGCTGTCGAAGTAATCATCTCAGGTGAAACCCCTGGTGGCCTTAGTATGTTCTGGCTTAGAGCTGTGAACTGCTCCTGCATCATCCACTGGCTTGCTGCCAGAGACTTTAAGGCTGCCGCCACATCAGCCATCTTAGACTGAGGCAGTGGCTGACTGGAACTGGGTCCTCCCCCATCATCCGGCGGGGGAAGTGGTGGTGGTGGCATCTCAGGTGCCATGTGTTTGAGCTATGAAAAGCTGAACTGAAGAAAAGACTGGTGAGCTTGAGAACCTTAGTGGGTCTCTTTCAATGGTGAAAGATCTCCTCTCAGGGGGAGAGCTGGCTCACCACCAGAGTGCCCAGTGAGGTCAATCTGTACAAGGGAAGAGATGTCTTTTCTTTCCCACAGACGGCGCCAAACTGATGATGCCGAAATCTAGCACCACCAGATAAGTGATGATGAGCTCAAACAGTAGTAACCATGGCATCCATAGAGATGTATATGTATATAAGTGTGTAGAAGGAGATGAGTATAAGAGGAAATAAGACAATGACGTATAGTGGTTCAGCCAATTTGGCCTACATCCACTGTGAGTGTGTGATCCACTAAGTATGGGCACTAATGGCCTTGGATACAATGCACATAAGCTCACTTTCTCTCTCTACTGTGTGTATAAGCAGAGTTTTTACTAGCGTTACAATTATCGATTCCTCCCTGTAGGGTTGTAGGTGACAAGTATATATAGGTCTTGGAGGGTGTAGTGTACCCCCTAAGTATGCATGGTGCATGTGAATGATGATCTAGCCAATCCCCTGCTGACACTTGTAGATGCCAAATGATGACATAATATTCCCTCACGTGAGGGTGTGATTTTGTTATAACGGTCTCCCATGTGCCATGTGAGCCTCACGCGCACTGTTCCACGCGTCTCCCAAACCACGCGCTGTGATGATGTCACCCTCGGCCTTTGATATGAGGCCGAGGGCAAAGTTCCTTCCGGTAATGAGTCTGGCCTAATTTGGGCCTCGTACTGTCGTACCCTCGGAGGGTCGTCCGAAGCCTGATGAAGGGTCGGCCCCCTGAGGGGTCGTCCGGAGCCTGATGAAGGGTCACCCCCTTGAGGGGTCGTCCGGAGCCTGATGAAGGGTCGGCCCCCTGAGGGGTCGTCCGGAGCCTGATGAAGGGTCGGCCCCCTGAGGGGTCATCCGGAGCCTGATGAGGTGCAGGGAGCCCTCGGCATGGCCGAGGGTATATACGGGTATATCAATTATGCATCCACACCCTTCCTATCAAAAAATGGTAGGAAGTATCACTCTCAATGACATGGAACTTGATATTTAAAGTGAAATTACGCATTACGATCCCTACATTCACATACCCAATTGATTTTGAAGACTGGTTGTCATATCTAGAAATTATCAAACGCATTGGTATTAACCTAGCCTCATATATATTTGAAGCATAAAAGGAGATTATAGGCATGATATTTATAAAAGCCCCCCTGGCCATCAAAGCTCTCGCAAAGCTTACTCCGTTAATTCTCGCAGTCACATACAGTGATCTTTTGTGAGGGAACCACACTGCTATATCGGCGTCAGAGAAAGTTACCTCAGATAAAAACTTCCTTAGTAGCCTAGCCATAGTCTCTTTCCACCTCAATGATGGGACTTCATTCTTTCTGGAAATATCTAAGATTGCCTGAGTGATCTCCAGCCTTCTCTCCTGGGACATCCCCGCCTGATCAAAAAACCACATGCACTTAGGTGACTGCTATACAACTTGGTATTCCAGTCCTGGATCCACATCTTGGCTGTCAACGTTGTACACATCCTCAGCGTCCCTCGCGCTTGCTTAAGTTATCACACTGTTTGCCATTCCCCTTCTGTAATATTCAAGAGATTCTTTGAATTCTTCTTGTTCTACCATCAATTTTCTCGCTTCACCATTAGCTTCATCATCATATGCCACTACCAAGTTTGCCCCATGCACTAGTAACGGGTCATTATTGACATATACTTGGGGGATCTTCAAGGTCTCAACCTTTAAATGTTTGTTGATGATCTTTCTCAAGATGAAACACGACACCATTGGATAATTAATCTTCAAATGTATTTGACAGTAGTTGGGGTTTGCTCTCACTTCTGGATCTGGCTCCGTAGCTGGAGCACCCTTGGGCGCATAAACTGCCCCTGCATTATAACAACAAATAACCTCCTCAACGGTGTAAGGCAATGGTGGTGGATCCTCTCTTTCTCTGCCAAACTTTCTCTTGTTGTATTTCTTTGACTCCTTGACTACTTCTTCTCCTCCATCGGTATAGCCCACTCATTGTGGCTGGCCCCATCCCCCAACGGGTTTTGCTTATTGTCTGAACATCATCAACACCACGATGGGGCTTGGACACACCACCAAAGAGATGTTCCTTGTAGCCTTTAAGAATGTCGTTAAAGTTCCTTCACGCTTCTCGTTTAACAAATGGCATGTACTCTAAGAGCAAACCCTCAACGCAGATTTGGAGTAACTTGGAATCTTTAACCTCCTCCCTCACATCGAGGGACCTTTCCCTGAACCTTCGAATGTACTAACAGATCCTTGGAGCTAGGTGAGATTACTACATATATGCTTTATCGATGAGGGATTTTGAAAACTCCCTCAAACATAACTTCTTGTTGTTACAGTGAGCCCCCAGATATTCCACAAACCTCTTAATGTGATCTTTGGGATTTCCTCCTTTCTCAGTGTACTTGTCAAAGATTGGTGGCACATAATCTTTGGGGTAAGGTTCCTCATTGTACTCCTCTGGGTAAGGAGTACAAAAATCATCGTATACTGAAGCTACCTCGTTGGATGACTGTGAGGAAGATGCTATCATTTTTAACATCTCCTTTTGCATTTCCTTTCTCATTTCTTCCAAGGAAGATGGAGGAGACTTCTCTACCTCCTGGACACTTGGTGGAAGAACCACAGGTGGAACATTGTTCACATTTGGAGCCCCGACCATTGGTACAATGCTGGGGACTGCAGGCATGGGGACTGTGCCCTTTGGAACTACACTTGGTGGGGCCATTGGAGCTGCCATTAGAGTAATAAAAGAGTTGGGGTGCATTGCTCCCCCAAAATTCATTATTGCTACGGGAGTCTGCAAAAGCTCCGTAAATTTACCCATCAGATGGGCCATCTGGACAGGCCCAATTATAGTACTCGTGGAAGCTTGCGTGATCATTGGGACTTCTGTCGTTGTTCGGACTCGAGGGACCTCCACTCGAGGCACCCCTTCTCTGGAGGTTTCAAGCTCCCTCGCTTCTTACTCTTCCCTCTGTTGAATATCATCGAAGTCAAGGACATGTTTGACATTATCTTGCGCCATATTTTTAAAAGAATTCCTCCCCGGCAGAGTCCCCAAATATAAGAGGGGAGTCCTCTTGGTTACAATACAATTAAAGGCGTAACCCCTATAGATATGGTGATACACTACTAACCCAAATATCCTCAACAACCACAAATGAAAACATAATATTGTATATAATAAATACTCAGATTCAACTCACAAATCACTCGTGTATAACTCGGACAATAATAAATTAACCTCAGAAATAACTCAGTTAAAGGGAGAGAGAAGTAAGCACCCTAAATACACCTTGGCAGGATACCAACACACCAAAAACCTTCAATGTCTCTGGGTAGCTGATAAAATCTTTGCAATAAATATCAATGGTGGGTGTTTACTGGTTTACAATAACTCTTTTCTCTCGGGAAAGGTATTTTCACTCTCTCTCTAGTAATAATTTTTTGAAGAACTCTCTCCCATCAGAAGTGGTTGGGGTTAATAAATATCCCCCCACACCTCTCCAAAGGTGCCTCAGTCATCATAAATATGAAAGGCATTACCTTCATACTTTAAGTCACAAATATTGAATGCCTAATAGTTCAGCCTGTCCTACGTCATAAACATTAAATGCCGACCTATACCTTTTAGCTACCAACTGTGCATTAAAGGATTATCACAACAGTGGTAATCCACCAAACCATATGATAGACCCAATACAAAAGTGGTTTACTCAAATTTGGATTAAACAATGGGTAAGTGATGTGTGACATCACTCAAAGTAGACGTGACTTTTGGTAGAGGGTTGTTTGGCTCAAGGCCCAATGTAAGATGGAACTCAAGGTTACTCTGGGTAAACCTTGTTGGAATGTAGTCTCTTGGTGTTTTACCAGGTGTATCTAAAATGGTTAAAACAAGACTTACACCGCCTTACTTATGGATCCTCTAAACCAGATCCCTCTGAAGTTACCACGATGAGGTCATTTAGTAGAGCATGTAAGCTACCCCAATCCCTGCCGGGATTAGTCTCTCGCGAATAACATTTGACCTCACGCTTAAAATTACAATTGTTACAGCTTACAATCAATATAATAAAAAAATACAACTTGACTAAGTAATCAAAACGAAAATAAAGATGAGCTCTCTCGAAAGACTTCCTCATAGGTAGCCTTAAGCCTCCATGCTGAGCTTCTTCGCTGCCTTCTTGCTTCTTCCTTCAATCCTTATCTTGAGCTTGTTCTGTCAGGAGGAGGAGCTATCTTTAATCTCAAGATTACTTTCAAGCCTCCCTATAAAGTTATTTAGAGGCTTAAGATTTGCTCTGTGTGAAAACTGCTCACTAAATTGAACTGAGAAGGCCCGACATTTCATAGGCAAGGATGGTCACAAACAAAAATTCTATTTTTATATTTTTCAATTTTAAAGATGAAAATTTTAAACATATTAAACCCAATAAAACTTGTTCACCAAAATTAAATCATTTATTGTGAAAAATCGATCTATCCAATTTTATCTTTTTAATCCAAACCAAGCATCTAAGTGATAAGAAGATAAAATAAGTAAAACAATCTCATAACACGCCGATGTACAAGGAAAACCCATAATGGGAAAAGCCTTAGATGACCCAGCCATGAAATTTACTATGGTACAAAATTACACAAGTTTTTAGATAAATTAATCAACGACTGGATTCCCACAAGACTTGTAGCGTCTTCAATCTGCAATCGCTCCTCCACGGGGACAATGCAGGAATCCACCCATGCAAGTGCCATAACGTGTAAGTCCACACACGCCTCGGTATCCATTGATCTATGCTCAGTAACCGTCTACGGATTGGATTACGGAATCCACCGTTTCTTTACTAGAATGCCACAAACATAAAGTCCACCGTGTGTAAATGACAAATATGGAATTCGCCGTAACGAAATAATTTTCACAAAGATATGGAGAATAAACTTGGTGCCCAAAATAGGATCTTCAAAGAATATATAAGATGATTCTTGAATCCTAAACTACTGTAATATCCCGTACTTTTATGGATATTCAAATTACATGAGTGGGCGTAATTTATTGATTTGAGAATTTTAAGTGAAAGAGAATTTAAAGTGTGGATTGAATATTAATTGGCGAGTGATGGATTAATATTGATGTGTGCTATATTTACTGACGGTAATAAGTAAATGAAGTTGGATGATTTTATGTCATGTCGCGTTGGGCAAAGCGACAAGTAATAATAATGTTTGATTCGAAAAATACGTGCGGAGCTGTATTAGATTTATAAAGGTGAATTTTTTATAAGTGACTCCGATGGGGATTTTGAGTGCAAGGTTGGTCTCAGAAGGGCCGAGATAGTCAGAATAGAGTACTCGGGTGTAGTGTTTGGGTTCCAGAGACTTTTGTTTATCAGTAGGGGCTCGTATTTGTGTATATGAGTCAATTTTGGGTTTAATAAGGGGATAACCCTTATTTCCCTTTTATAAGTCACGAGAGAAAGAGAAAGAGAGAAAGAAAGAAGAAAGAAATAAAGAAAGAAGGAAATAAAGAAAGGAAGAAAAAAGGGGGAAGAAGAAGAGATTTTCGGCCAAGCTCCGACGGATTCTGGCTCGAGGTCGTCGGATTTATCCAACGAGGCAAGTGTTTAACTTGCTTTAACTATTTATGTGTGTTTATAATAGTTGGTGTGAAAACTATAAGGATTTTTGGGTTGGGATTCTTGAATCAAAATGAGGTTTTTGAAGATGATTTCATATAAATTGATATGATGATAACTCCATATGAAATTTAAGCTTAAATCTATGATTATGGTGTAAGTTTTGGTGTGAAATGGGAAGAAAGGAAAAGTGTGGAATAACTAAGAACTAGGGTTTAATTCTTAGATAAATTGATGAATCCCAAGAATTAATTGATGTGTTGGGTAAATCATAGTGCGTAGAAATATATATTGATATATATATATTGATGGTTGATGATGTTGGGAACCATAAATTTGGGTTATAGAGATTTGGATAAATCTCGTAGGAAACAAAACTGATAAGGCCAGACCGGTTCGATAGTTAGGTATCGGATGGGTTTGTATATTGGTCATCGGACTGGTTCGTTTTGGGGATCGTCGGTTCGGTTCGTTTTTAACAGAAAAAATTTGAGAAGTTTTTCTTGGACAAAAAGGATTTGAGAAGAATTCTTTTTGGAGATAAATATTAGGGGATCCTAAATGGAGTGTGAGGGCCTCTAAAAGATTAAGAGAGTGATATATATATAGACCTCGGGTTAGTTGGGTATAAGATCCGGGTTATTTATGTTTAGAGTGTTTGGGAGACGAACGACACTCGAAAAAGTTATTTTGGCGGGTACATATATATTTATGCGTGTAGAGTATATATGCCGATTATAGATGAGTGATATCCGATTGTGTGAGTAGGATGTAATTATAATACTAGCTAGTTGTGATAAGCTATTATTCGGGAAATTAGTTATGTGATGATTTTATCATAAGTGGGTGAATACTTATAGGATTAAAATAAGTTGTGTGTATACTTATTAACCTATACGAATTGATAATTAAAGATTATAGGCTAATGCCACGAGATATAGGCATGGATAGTCGGATTTGATGATATATATATATATATATATATATATATATATATATATATATATATATACGGGTATTGAGACAGTATATATATGATGTGATTATAAATATATTTGTGTGTGAATGGTATATTTATGTGAAGCATACCCCTCTAGTGCTATCATGGGAAGTTGCACGATGTGGGTGAATCCCCTGGCTTGAGGAGCAGGGAGAGAATAGTCCCCAGGTTATAACGTCCATTATTTATATTGTGAGATTTTTATCAGGGGTGAGACGTGGTGGATATGTTTTGTTCTCATTTTCGATGAGGAACTATGACCGCTTCCTATACGTTGTGATTTATTTTTTTACCAAGTCGGTGTGAGAGTCTGACCATTGGTACCCAGGATGATATGTGAGTAATTCCGTGGAAGATGATAGCATTGTAGAGACTGCATCCATTGAGTTAAAGCTCTGAGGAATGGTTATTATACTTATATAGTGTGTGATATATAAGTATGGATATACTTGATGTGTATAGTATATTGTATATATGTATGAAGATGTGAATATATATATATATATATACGGGCAATAAAGAATAAAGTGAGAAGTAAACTTTTACATCTCGGAGATTAAAATCCAGAGTAAAATGTGATATATGAATATAAAGATGAGAATATTATATACGATGCTAATAAGACTAAGATGTGAATAGTGTAACAACTAGTTAAGGTTATTCATAATGAATGGATATATGATAAGCGATAAATTAGGTAATAGATTATTATAGTAAGCTATCGAGAAAGCTTAGAATGTTGTATACGCCGGATTGGAGATAGTGTATGATGATTTGGTTGTTGTGAGAGATTAGTCAGCTGGGGTACCTTAACGAGGGTGTTTTAAAATACATGCGTTCCTTGTGCACTGTTAGATGAGAAGTGAGGGGTATCTCATGTGAGTGCGACACCAATTTAAATATGGAGAATATTATATTTTAAATATTAAAGTACATTAGGCACTTGCTAAAATGTTTTTCAAAACCGGGATCTGACCCGTATCTATCTTTTCTTTTTCTTCTCCTTTCTTATACTTTTTAGGTGTCCAGACACAGGGATGCTTGAATGACTATTCTTTTGAGTCAGACGTTGCTGCGGCAGCTGTGGATGTTGGCAGGAAATTATTTAGACGTTTCTATCCTTGTGATATAAATAGGAGGTACTGGAACTGGTGTAATATTCAGTCATATTGCCCAACTATTGTCATTTATTTTATTTCCAGCATTTTAGTTCGTACACATTCGATATGGTTGTATAAATGCTTTATCAAGAGTATTCGGTTATTGTTTATTTATTTCAGTTAATTGTATGGATGGATTTACTAGTGCGTTTCAGTTAAAAAGATTAGAGAGTTGAAAATTTGACATTGGGACTAATATGTAATTAGTAAAAAATGGTTTTTGATAGTGATGTTGAGAATGAAACCATTTGAGATTCCTGTTTAATTTGATATAGGGCTGATCACCCGGTATTTTATTAGGCAGGGTATCACAACTACTTGGGTGAAAACTAGGATTTTGGAGAGATTTTTGTATGAGTTTAGGAACTCAAAATATAAGAATTTATCTCATAATAAAATGTTTCCCCGAAGTCCTTTTTATAGTAGAAATCAGTTTCGAAGGATAAGGATCAAAGAGTTGTGCAAAAAATAGATTTTCAGAAAAACTTCACCGCCTCGTTAGATATCTCGTTGGATCTCGTTCTAGTAAGGCATGTTCTCATTAGAACATCTAATGATATATATAAGGAGAAAATAAAAAAGGCAAAGATGGCTCATTAGATATCTCATCGGATCTCGTTCTAATGAGGTACCTATTCTCGTTAGAACAACATCTAATGAGATATCTAACAAAAAAAGAACAAAGGCTAATTTTGTGTTGTTTGATGTTTCGTTCGTTCCTAGTTCTAAAGAGGTGCGATAATATCACTTTCAAAATATTTTAAACTAATTTTATAAAATCCTTACACCCAATAATAAAATTTCCAAGGCTCAAAATATATACACTATCATACCTAATGAGATCCTCAAAATGTGAAGATGAAAACGAGCACGAAACACGACATGATAATATAATCTCTAAAGCTTTGTCACTACATCTTCATTCAAACAAGTCAAAGGTTTGAAGGGAAAACACCAACCCTAACCTATGACTTAAAATATTTTATCTGGAATTAAGCCAATACATACAAATTAATTTAATTGGAAAATTTTCCTTCATGAACAGCTCCCCACTTCTTATATTGAAAAATACTAAAAATTTATGTCAAACAAGGCACGAAATCCTAAATCGTTTGAACGAAATTGAGGTCTTATTCGAACGACATTAGTTTCTTATTGGAATGAGATCAAGTGTTCGATTAACTACCCCAACCTTATTAGAACAAGAATCGAACGAGCTTCTAACCGCAATTTGAAAACTCAGATATAATGTTATTATTTGAATCTCGTTAGAAGCTCGCTTGAATGAGAGGTCATTCTCGTTTGAACCAGAGAGAAATATCGTTCAAACAAGAATGTGTATCTCATTAAAACGAAAAGTCTACTTCGTTATAACAACATTAAAAAGTTAAAAATATTTCTTAAGAAAATATCCTCTTTTGAGAAAATAAAACACCCATTTAAAAATCCAATGTATTAAATTTTTTATATCGTTCAAAGATAGCAAGGATGAAGACACAATATCGGCATGAATTTGATGATGCTTTTTTAGGGTCGCTTCAAGTCTTCAATGACGTAGGCTTGAGGTATACACATAAGCAATATTAACATATGACTCAAAATAGTTTTATCAAACATAATAAAGTCAAGTATAAATTTTTAGTATATATTAAAAAAATTGTCCTTACAAATCTCCCCCTTTGGATATTCTGGGCCTAAACCTAAAAACAAGCTATGCCATCAATCTCTAATGGCCAATCCCTAAACCTTAAAAGGAAAAAGATACTACAAACACTTGACTGACTATATCACTTGTGAAGATTTAACTTTCAAACTTAACACACCTTTTAAATGCATACAGAATTTGAAATCGTATAATATTATTAGCCCAAAATACTCCTACAACATATGAAATCCATACCCCTTAATCTAATCCTTCTCCCTATTTTTATTCGAGAATAGATAAAGATTAAAAAGCGTAATATGAATCAAATGTGAACATTTAGTGAACAATCATATCATGCTATGTGAACTATAGTTAGAAAACAAGCACGTGACATGGCAACACCATAACAAAAGTGCCCTAAAGATGTATCAATTAAGAACATGGATAAATGCAAGCAAAGACTTAAACAAATACCATATATACAAAAAATATAAAGCATTATATATAAGTATATGTCTATATATATATATATATATATATATATATATATATATATATATATATATATATATATATATATATATATATATATATATATATATATATATATATATATATATATAATATAGGACAATGGTGTTATGAATAGTGCCATCTTATCTTATCTTATCAAAAAAATCAAAGGGTCTACATTTTGCCACGTGTACAAAATCTGGGGTTGAGATTAAAGAACTCTTCTCACAATACTAGGCAGGGAAAATGAGACAAATCGCCTATGGACCCCCCAAACCCTACACCCGCCGCTCATTCTCTCCCTCAGTCAATTCGATTCTTTTCCAAACCCTACCTCTCTCCTCATTCTCCTTCTCACGAATCATCATCTCCTCCGCGCATCCCCTCCTCTCCTCTCCTCCCTACGTCGCACTCACCATATGTCCTCCCCCGCACCCTACGCACTGCAGCCCTTAGCACTAACTTCATCATCCTATCGAGTTGAAGTAATTTGTGTTTTGGGGTTTTAATTTTTAGTGTGGGGTTTTAATGTTTAGATCTGATATGTTTTTTGTTTGCAGATCTAACTTTGGGTACTTCGGATCTAATATTTGTAACCCAAAGCTAGCAGGTACGGCATCTCATTCTCCATATTGTAGATTTTTTGTAGATTTTTTGGTGCGATCTGAAAATATATGGTTTCCATTTTGAAGTTTTCTAATGTTGATTTGTTTTTTAGGGTTTTTTGTACATGCTCTGCATTTATGAATATATATGTGTGTGGTTTCGATTTTGGATTCAAAGGGGCTTTTGATTTGTTTCAAAATTAGGGCTTTTTTATGGGTAAGATATGTATTAAAGCTTTCTCTGCATTTATGAATATATATGTGTGTGGTTTCGATTTAGGATTCAAAGGGGCTTTTGATTTGTTTCAAAATTAGGGCTTTTTTCTGATTCTGGTTCTTTGTTTCTTTTATGTATATATTAATGTGGTTTCGACACTAATTTGTGAATATGCATACAAAGATGGGAATTTAACATGTCAATTTTTTGCATTTTATCTTATGCAGAATGGAGACTGCTAGACTTCATGGATTTTAATTCTACGGTATTAACACTTTTTTTTACTTCTGAGGTTTGATTTACGATTTCTAACTTCACTACTTCTGAGGTTTTATTTGATTGACACTAGCCGTGGTATCATTGTTTAGTTTTAGGGTGCAAATTAGTTTGGGGAAAATAAGTTTGGTTTTAGGGTGAAAATTACTTTATATCAGTGTTTGGTTTTGGGACTAACAACTAATATACTTCACGTGAATGATTATTATTTCTAGATTTCTTTATTTTTCTTCTACTATCATTTTTTTCCTTTTCGTGGGAATTAATATATGTATTGAAGAGGGCAGTGCAAGATTCGAACACAAGATGTTGCATGCAATATTAAGGTTGTGAGTTACTCATGAAGAAAGTTTGTTTGATTTTATCATTATTTCATTTTTTATTAGATATAATCGGAGAGTCAATCCCGAGTTTAAAGTTGTGAGTTACATGTTTGTGAAATTCTTTGTTGTTCCATTTATTCACTTATTCTACTAATCAGTTTAAAGTTGTGAGTTACATGTTTGTGAAATTCTTTGTTGTTCCATTTATTCACTTATTCTATTAATCAATTAGATATTGGGGATGTTTTACTTTATATATTGTTGAGTTGCCTTTCCATTATCTTTGTTGTTCCATTTATTTTGTTATCGCCTTTTCCAAGCATCTGTATTGTTAGGAATTTTCTAAAAATTATGTGATAATTGTGAGTGACCATTTTGTTTACCATGACATGGGGGGAGTGTCTTCGCCTTGAGGTGAAATGATATTTTTCTCCGCTTGGTGTAACTTTCTTAATGGTTGCAAACATTTACTTGGCCGCTTGGTGTAACATTCTTAAACTTATTCTTTGTTTTACATATTACATATTACTGTCAGGGAATAATGCACATTAAGTGGTTAACATGGCTGGAACTCAATGAATCATTCTTATACCACGTGGATGCGGAAAGGTTTAACATGGTAAGCCTAAGTCTCTATTGAAATTTTCAATTATAGACATTATAATCCATACCACTACCTTCATATGTTTATTGGATCTAAGATTGTTTAAGTTTCTATTTTATATGTGTTTGTCATTAAATTGAGTGTTTATGGATTATGGCGTAAGTTTCTTTCTTATACCACGTGGATTCGTTTTTATTTTTTTATGATTATAGAACAGATACCAGTTCCAATATGTGATAAGCTATCTTTTGCTATATTATCTTTTGCTTATATACATGATCTAATCTTATGACGGGCGACTAATTTTTGGGTTTTGATTCTTACATCTACGTTTGAAAATATTTTAGACCGGGATTTGAAATCTATATTGGGTCACAGCTCTATGGGATCTTTGGGGAGTCAAAGAGGAGGAATCATCTTCTACTAAATCTGTGATAAAGAAGAGAAATCAGCTTCTGTAAGCATGTTCTCTCTTAATATATGTATATTTTTTGTGAAGAAAGATGCCAACATGTGAAAATTCTAACTTAAAAGGCCTAAAGTGGGTATAAGATACCAATGAGTGTAGCTCACACACACTCCAATTTACACCACTAGGTACACCACATCACATAAGATAAAAAAAAATGTGGGATTCATAATTCATGAAAACCAAACCACAATCACCAAAACTACTCTTCAACATATATATAATAGGAGAAATACGAAACTTCTACTGCTCTTATTATGACAATTTCACAATAAAGTGAAGGACTTAACGTAATCTAATTAATGACCCCACTGTATGCTGAAGGGTACAATATGGATGGTACACCCCAATGAACTAATCCAGCATGTCTTTTGATTGCAAGTTGTTCAATGAGAGAACTTTGAGATCAATTTGTCAACATGAATGATGATATCATCTATGCAAGGTCTCACTGTGACTTGGGGCTAGAGCATTCATGTCACAAACTGGTGAAGAGCCTCTGGATATGGAGGTTTAGGCGCTGCTGGCCATTTTATCTGTGAATTTAAATTGGCCAACTGCAAGCTTCATTCAAATTCCCCCCAGTGCATACTCAAATGGAGATACACCATACATTATTTCATATAGAGTGCAACCTAAGGACCATATGTCAGTTCTTTCGTCAATATGACTATATGTGAGTTAATTTTTTATTCAGTTAATTATTTTGAAACATAACCCTTCTTATTTAACGATTTTTTGGAACTGAAGTATGTAATTTTTCTAACAGTTGAAAATATCAGCAATGAAGAGGTATAGGGATTGAAGAGGTTAACTTCAATTTAAGGAAATCAGCAATGAAGAGGTTAAGGAAAGTAGCAGTGACACCCCTGTTAATGCTTACACCCCATGGTCCTCAAGGTTTTTGCCTTTTTTCGTTTTCATAAAATTATTTATATTTCGTTAAACCCGTTTTCTAGAGTCTGTATACACTTTATCCCCCGATGTTTTATTATTTTTTAGTATTTTTGGCCTCAAAATCAGATTCAGAAGCATTTTTTTAGTTTTATTAAGGTTCTAAAATGAGATTTCATAGATGAGCACGACGTTTTATAATTTCCCTTCAAATTAAGAGGTGAAGACGACTTAAGGGATCCGGTATAAATTAGGATTCATTTATAATTTTAGTACTAATTACAATCTTCATCTACATATTAGCGTTTTTTTATATTTATTCTCAGTGGTAAAAAGATCACTATATTGATTAATATTGTACATTAAGATTATGTCATTTATGTCACACTCGATGTTCTTTACTGTTCGTGTGATTATTTCAATATGACATAATAGTTATGGATATTGAGGGCATATTTACTTCTTTGGAATATGTCTTGGGTTTAATTGATTATTGTTTATTAGAATTATTTATTTGCTTTTCGTAATCTTTTTTCAAGATAATTGAAAAACATTTTGTTAGTGCTCCTGCAGTACAATTAAGGCACGATTATTGTTTGTTCATATGAAAGCAATCTCCGTACCTGCTTCCCAGCTGGTGTTAAAGTTTGGTATGTACAAGTAACATACATTTCTGCATGGCCTTTTATTCAAATGTTAGGATTGAATAGGAATGAGGATTTTCAAATTCATGAGGTGAACTGGGAGCAGACTTGGCTGTTACTGCCTACCCGAGGGGCTACTAATGGGAGATATGTCTGTTTTTTTCTTTTTTATTTTATGTTGGGTTGTTTTGCCCCATTAAGTTAGGTATGTTTGATATTCTCTATTCATATGTTTACTGCATTAAGTTAGGTTGATGATGTTCTATTTTTTTAGTTCCCAGTGTAACTAAAAAAAATTCCAATCCCTCCTGTAAGTCTGGCATCCGCTACTGAGAACTAGAAATGGATTTTTTAGTTTAGTTAAGACTTTGGTTGGGAATAAAATTCATATGTTTGATATTTTGAATACGTTGGAGTTTGAAGTTTCGTGTGACTTGATTAGTTTATACGCGGTGGATTAATAACATAATATGTGGTAACTAGAAATGTAACAGCCACGCCAAATTTATAATTTCAGTTGCTCATGCTTTTGTAGATCAAAATCACATCCGAGAGTGCTTCAAAATCATTGAGTTAGTGATCAAAGCGATAGTCTGCAATGCAAGAGGTATTGGGAATAAATATACAAGAAGGCGGCTGAAAAGGTTAGTAAAATTTCATAATATTTCCCTTTTAGCCATTTTAGAACCTATGATTGGTTTTGAAAATATGAAAATAACTTTGGGGTTTGCTGGCTGCATTAATACTATCTAATAAGGTGTGGTATTTTTGGAGGGATGGAATTGATTGCATACTGTCTCAAAATGAAATCCAATCCATCTCTTTTTAACATTGAACACCCTTTAAACTATTGTAAGATAGCTCTTACAATAGTTTAGTCTAGGTGCACTCAGATAAAAATTGGAGATTTCAATGTGGCAATGAGGAGAAGATTGGGGGTAACCTTATAGATTTAAATGCCACTGCTAAATTCATTAACATGTTTTAGTACTTTTTTAGTTTATATTACTCTTATATTTGGCACAAAGTTGAAACATAATTTAGTTTGACACATTAAGTTTACATTTCCATACCATTTATGTTTTTCATTTGTCGCAAATGATGTCTCTATTGTGGATTATTAGGAGTTTTTATAGGCAAATGGCGTGAGCTTTCTCTGATATATGTCAGTGATGTAATAGGATGAACGAGCTTCTAAGGTTGAGATTCGAAGGGCCTCCGACTTCGTATTTAGTGGACAGTAGACATAAATTATCTAAGTGTTCTTTCATGTGATTTTTGCACTCGCTAGCTCTGGCACCATAGTTTTTTTCATTAATAATTGGTTCTGCTTTGATTTTATCCAGGGAATAACCATGGATGAGATACACTGTCACTTAACAGGTATGTCCACATCATTGTTTGGTTTGGTTATTTAACTGTTAACTGTGTTTAACTGTTAGGATGATGTGGTAAGGTTGGTTATTGAATTCATTATTTGGGTTGGCTCGGTTATTGAGTCCACATATGTGTTTAATTGTTAACTATTTGAGTCCAGCTAGGTTTATTTAACTGTTTGGTTCTTTGGTGTGTACAAACTATAAGTTTATAAATCAATGGGAGGGTGATGCATGCCCACAACTCAATGCCTCACTGACTAAACCCGTTGCTTTCACATAACTCGGACAACAATGGATCTGAGAGACGACATTTCTGGAATTAATATTGCGGCACCAGTAATGAGGGATTTATTTCTCACCCGAAGCCAATATAGGTAGTAGATTGAGGTTGCATTTCCCGTCAGTTGCGCATTTGGGGCTTTATTTCTTTTTTTATTCTTTTCCTTTTTAGTTTTGCCTACTTTTGTATTGATACTATTTGTTTGCGAATGGAGTTCAATATAGGCAAGTTCATTACTATCAGTTCTAATTTTTCTACACAATTTTACTGTTTTTCATGCTTATTGTTTCTCTAAGCTTGCTCTACAAACTTAATTTGTATTTTGCAATCTCAGTATTCATTTATTTAATTTTCAGATCTTAATTTGTATTTGCTAATCTGTACAGCATTTCCAGATTACCTCATTGCATCTTTCGGAAGACTATGTTAGTAAAGTTTGATGGAAATGGTACTGAGCAGAAAACTAACACCACATAATCAAAACACTATGCAACAGAGCAGCGTTGGAGGTGCAAGATTAATGATAGATTTCAGATGTTGAGAGGGATCATTCTTCACATTGATAATGAGCCCGTGGATTGATTGGTCTAAAGCCTACTAGGGTAAGTTCATTTGGTTTCATATTTTATTTGATTTTTAGTACCTCACCTTAAGACTATTATATGGATTGATTGGCTATTTCGTTTCAGGTTGCAGAAATCCTCAAGGTTTGCCATCATGGCTGCGTGATTACCGAGCCGCGAAAGTCCTTAATGTGCTATCCACTACCAACTGTAAATTTCTACAGCCTTCCATTGTCTTTATCCCATTATAATCATATTAACTGAGTTCCTTTATGTTTGATTTCTTAATGAAATCAGCTGTTGGACCTGCAAATGCTGTGGTACCCTTGGTAGCCCACCTCTTCCGTACACAATAGACGAATAACACTATTGAAGGCCTGTCACACTTCTCTCTTTCCCGATCCCGGACTCCACACGGACACGCCCTGCCGATATAGCCATGTTGCCGGCAGACGCCTGCTGCTACCCTACCAAAGCTTCCCCCCTTCCCTTCTGGCTGCTATTGCCGCCGATGAATTAGATTCTATGGAATTGATTATGTTGTTTATAGGAGTTTTGGAATGGACTAAACAAAGGGAATTTTCCCCAAATTTTGTAAATTGCCAACTCTTAGTTGTGTTAGTAATTTGTTACTTAAATTAAGAGGTGGTTTATACGATGTGCAAGTTTGACTATTAATATTATTGTTGTTAAGAGTATTTTTTATGTTTTAAACAGTGGATATTCCTACATATAGAGGAGGTTATGTCCAAATTTTTTAAAATATTTACATAGTGTTGTAGAATAACTTGAGGACTTAAATTAGTTTTTTATGGATATGATGTTTATGCGAGGTTCAACCATTACGATTAGTATTGTTGGGGAATGAATTTTTTCCCGCTGTTATTACATACTTTAAAATTTGTGGTTTTGCGATTACTTATTTTGGTTTTTTTCGCAGTGCCTTCAGGCACGGGCATATACTAGTATATATATATATATATATATATATATATATATATATATATATATATATATATATATATATATATATATACACACACACACATACACACACACACAGGTATTACCACACAAGACACACAAAATAAGTTTTCCACCATTATATGACATAATTTTGTATCTAAAACAAATGGCACAGAGTGTAGGGATGTGAACTAAAAACACTTGAGATAGTCCCATGGAGTTCAAATTTGATAGTCTTAATTTATCAAACATAGTTTACATCTAGAGTAATGTGATATATAAAGTGAACTCAAACGGACAAACAAGTTTAAATGCACACAAGCACAAGCCTAGAAGATATTTATGATTCTCAAATCAATAGAGTCAAACATTTAGCATGAACTAGGAGAAAATGTGAAAACTCATTGACCTTTAAGTTAAAGCACTCTCAAACACATATATTAATTTTTCGTTCTTTGAAGATGGTATTTTTTTTATGGTCAATTTCTAAATTTTGGCCTTAGCATCAATATATTTTTCTTTAAAGGCTCTTCCCAATGGTGGTCTGACATGCAAAGGAGTTTAAGTCGCTTCATAGCCCTTATTACGTTATACACTCTTATTCCATTATACACTCTTATTTTTAAACCTAAGAGTATCCTCACACATGATTGTTCTTACATGCACAAAACCTTAGATATTAAGATATGTATTTGGAAAGATTGATAGGATAACACCTTGCTTAACCCATGCATAAATAGTTATCAAAACCCAAAAGAGCTCGTGAAAGTGTGTGTAAAGGCATATACTTAGATAAACCCATTATGAAAAATCAAATAAGCACAACTCTATGACGTCGCATGATTAACCAACAATCTAAAACTTTTTAAACCATATTCAAATGCCTCTAGCCACATAGAAAACATGGAATTATTAGGATTAAAATACAATAATATGTTATACAAATGTGTAAAACTATATATATAAAAGAAACACAAATCTTTTTGTATTTTTTATATATATATATCAAGACTCATAAACATTGACAAAACAAAATACCAAAGATACAAACATCATTGAACTTGATTTAACATATATCATGATGTTTTTGTATTGTGTATCATAACATGCAACTACAATCTCTCATAAGATATAGAATTTGAAGAATTGTTTGAAAGCATGCGAAAATCAACAAGTTTAACATTTCGTGCTACCAAATCGAATTTACTCAACCAAATAGATATTATACGAGAGACTCGAGTTTTGAGAACCATGTTGACACAAGACGTAGACTCCTTAGGAACTTTTTTGAGATTAGAACAAAACCTCTTAAGGTGACCTTTACTACCACAATGTGTTCATGTGTAAACTTTAGGAAAGCTATGCTCAGGTTGAGCTTTGGAAATTTCCTTGGCAATGGTTGACTATCTAACAAACATGGTCTTTGATGTAGGAGCGAAAGCGTTAATATCTTTGTAGAATATACCCTTTTTATCATTATTGATTTGGTTGGACCCTTAACATCTTATCCAGCTTTTCAAACCTAGTTTCCAAGTAAACTTTGACATGTCTTGAGTCTTTTAGTTCATCTTCTAACTTTAAAATTCTCGACTCAAGCAAATATTTGGACTCATAAAATTCAAGGGACTCCTTAATATAAGAAAACATTCTGAGGAGGTTATCTTGCTCCCCCTCAATGTATTTTTGAGCTTATCCCTAAGAGTCTTCTCACGTGCCTTTAAATCCCCAATAAATTATCATTATTTTCTAAGGCACTCTATCAACTTAGCAACTAATTTCAAATTAGCTTTTTTCAACTTCAAAGACTCCGTATACAATTCCCGATAGGCAACCTGACGCTCAATTTCCACCTCATCATTAGTCTCCTATCCTTCATCCTCATCACAAACATGGGAATCAAAAGACCAAACCTCGAAACCTTCATGCATATGGTTACTTCAACGGGGTAAGATATTTCATTTAAGCTCACATGACTAGCCATGAAAGTAGTATAGTTACATTTCACGGGAGAATCATTTTCCTCTATCAACCCACTAGAACTAAAGGTTGAATTGTGTGCTTTAGGTTTCTAACCTAATCTTCTTGGTTTAAAGGGACACTCAAAAGCATAATGCCCAACTCTTTGTGTAATACTCCGACATTCTAATGCATAATTAAACTGTGAAATTTTAATTATCTGCAGTTACTTGGGATGTCACTAGTTATAATTGTTATATTTTATATATGTTATGTGTTTATATCTTTATTCAAAAATGGAATCAGACTCAATACACGATAATGAATCAATAATTATTTAATAAATAATGCAATCATTGACTTTGGACCTCTACTGTATAGCGGATTAAGAGATTTAATACGGTAGTTCAAGTTGACTTTTAGGACATGTAGAATTTCTGGTTATGACTTATAGTGTTCAGTTTTAAGCCAATGGGTTGGTATATGATTTGGCCTGGTTTTTTTATCCATTTAGAGTCATAATTGGGCTCATGTTGGTCGTGGTTTAGATTAGGCCTAGGCCTAATTTCGTGGATTCTCGGATATTAGAGTGGTTAGACACAACCTAAATACATATTATACCATTAGAGAGAAAACCAAAAGACTAGACAAAAGGAGACAACTTGGAGGCAACTTGGAGAAGAGAAAATAGGGCATTGAACTTGGAATTCTCTTTGCATTAAAATCCACTATTTACATAAAGAGCCTAAAAAATTAATGGCACACAATAACAGAAGTTCCAAGGAAAATTTTATTTTTTCATTGATGCTTCGCTACATATGAGCATTATGATATCTTCAAAATTAAAGAGTTAATTCTTATATATATGAGATTTTGAGGGTGTTATAAAGTAGAAGACAAATGAATTTGCACAATGGACTCTCTTGAAAAGCATTAAATAGTTTGGAATCATTAATTTAAGAAGCATTTAAATTCATGGATTATTGCATAAGTTGAGTCAATTTCATTTTGTTGAACAAAATTTCACCTAAGATTGAAATTGAGTTCTTTCTTTAGAAGTATCTCATTGATCTTGTGGGCCAATGTTATGATTGCCAATGTTGATTTGCCCATCGAAAATGTTCACACAATTACATTCTGCCTTGATGATTTGATTATTTTAGTGCTATTCCATGGTGTTATGTATTTTGTACATATTTACACTTTTTATACTTGAAGAAATTTAAAATTTTTGAGAGGCTACCTACTTCGGGTTTTGCCCTTTTGCATTCGATTTTGGAAATTCATCATATATGATTTATTGTTTATCTTTATGATGTTATTTCTTTTAGAATTGGGTAATGCTTATTATCCATGCTTAGTTTCTTACCCTTTATCTAATATGGACAAAAAGGGAGAGAACAAATAGATGGGGAGTTTTATTTTCTTTAAAACTCATACGCGTCACGGTATTATTTTTTTTTCATGGACGAAGTCTCAAATGTCATTTCGTTTTGGTTTTGGGAGGATATTAGTAGAACATTATCGTAAGGATTTTATTATAATTGGGTTCTACTTTTATTTTTGTACTGGAATAGTCAAATAGGGAGATTTGTAAGTAAAAGATTTTATAATAACTCATAGCTAAGTTATTTTGGCGTATCTCGTTACAAATCGAAGTTACAAATCGAACACTACATTTTCATTTGCCTCCACAATCGTTTGAAGACATTTTAGTGATCGAGCATCGTTTCTGAAGTTCAAGTCGTTAGAATCATTATGAACACCTTAAGAAGGTATATGGACTTTATGGTTTTGATATTTCTCAGTCAATTATATTTTGGGATGATTTTTATACTTGAGGCATTTTTTCATAAAAGGATTTGAAAATAAATTTGTTTATTTTTTTATCTCATTAGAACGAGTTGTGGCTCTCATTGGAACGAACTTCTTTGTTCATTCGAACAAAGTGTAACTGTCGTTAGAAGGAAGTGTTGAATTCATTAGCATGAACTTCTAACAAGCAACTAACGAGTGGTCTTTTTTTGACAGAACCAAACTCGTTGGAAGTTTGATAGAAGGTCATTTGAATAAAATAGGCCTTTCATTCGAACGATATTGAACATCGTTAGAACAAAACATAAGTTTTCATTCGAATGAAGTCCTATTTTCGTTTGCTGAATGAATTCGCTGCCTCTAAAAACATATTTTCTGTAAAAAAAATTCTTTTCGATTTACATAGAACTTTTGGTGAAAATCAATTGTTATATCTGCACTAAAAATATTCTACTTTTTGTTTCATAGAAACACTTTTATTTTTCAAATCACACATCCTTTAATATGTTTTATTGAGTTTTTTCAAACCCAATTTCCACACACGACATTAAACCCTTGTAGAGGTTTCTCTATAGCTGATTGTGGAGTTGCGACTCTATTGCTCAAGAAGAAAGGATTTTGCAATCCTAAGGTTGACCGGTGGGTGCTGGACTGCATCACTTTCTTTCAAATATTTAAAGACCCTGTTCATCATTCTTAATGGATCTCTAAGTAGTTTGTAAGTCATCGAGTCTGTTAAACTCTTTTACAATGTTGAAAACTAGGTTTTGTCCGAAAGGGATTTTCCCTCAAAACTTCTTCTATTTAGGTTGGTTTGATTGTGTAGTTAGAATATTTAATTTGGACTCTATCTTACATACACACCTAATTCTAATCAAGATAAAATTTGGTTAAAAATTAGATCTTTATGTGTGTAATGATATAAATAATTCCATAATGCCATATGTTCTTAAATTATTTGTAAGAGAAAGATTTTATAATTGCTCATAGCTTAGTTGTTTTGGCGTATCCCAGTACAAACCGAGGTTACAAATCGAACACTACATCTGCATTTGCTTCCACGATCGTTTAAAGACATGTTATCGACCAAGCATCATTTTCGAAGTTCAAGCTATTTGAATCATCACGAACTTTTATGATGGTATACGAATTTTATGGTTTTGATATTTCTTAGTCAATTATATTTTGGGTGATTTTAATACTCAAGGAATTTTTCATAAAAGGATTTTAAAAAATAAAAAAAATTATTTTTTGATCTCGTTAGAACAAGATGTGACCCTCGTTAGAACGAAATCCTTTATTCGTTCGAACGAAGTGTCAATGTCGTTACAACGAAGTGCTGAATTTGTTAGAACGATCTTCTAACGAACATCTAATGAGCGGTCTCTGTTTAATAGAATTAAACTTGTTGGAAATTCATTGGAAGGTCGTTCAAATGAACTAGGACTTGTGTTCGAACGAGATTGGACCGTGTTATAATTAAACATAGGTTTTCATTCTAGCGAAGTCATATTTTCAGTCGAATGAGTTTGCTGCTTCGAAAATTATATTTTTTATGAAAGAATTCTTTTGGAATGTGTTAGACAGAACTTTTGGCGAAAATCAATTGCTATATAGACACCAAAAGTTTTCTACTTTTTGTTTCAAAGAAACACTTTTCTTTTCCAAATCATACATCCCTTGATATGATTTATTGAGTTTCATCAAATCCCATTTCCATACATGATACCAAATCCTTGTAGATGTTTCTCTACAGCTGATTGTGGAGTTTAAACCCTACTGCTGAAGAAGAAAGGATTACGTAATCCTGAAGCTGATCGGTGGATACCGAAGGAAGAGTTGCTTCCTGTGGGTGGTGCTGGAATGCATCACTTTCTATCAAAGATTTAAATACCATATTCATTAAACTTAGTGGAGCTCTAAGTAGTCTGTAAGTCATCGAGTCTGTCAAACTCTTTTATAATGCTGAAATCTAGGTTTTACCCAAAAGGGATTTTTCCTCTAAACTTCTGCAGGTTTTGTTGGTTTGATTGTGTGGTTTGGAATATTTTATTTGGACTCTATCGTGCATGCACACACAATTTTAATCAAGATAAAATTTAGTTAAAAATTGGATTATTGTGTATGTAACCTAAGATATAAATAATTCTATACAGTTATACGTTTTCAAATTGGTATCAGAGCATGTTACACTAATTTATTGTGTGATCTTTAAATTGGGTGCATATGGATAATTTGTATAATAGGGTGCCTATTTTTTATGGGTTAAATTATGCATATTGAAAAGCTCGAATGAGGTCGGCTTTAAAAGCGATTGAAGAGCATTTCTGGCTTGTGTGTGAAAGACGGTGGACACCACCTACTGTGACTAATGGGGATGCCATAAGTCCTAACCCCATCACCTCTTGGATGGATGATGAATTTAAATGGAGTAATTTTAACTCCTTTGGCTTGATCGTAATTTTTGGTGGAGTCATTCCCAATGAGTTTCGTCGGATTCTGACGTGTACCTCGTTTAAGGAAGCGTGGGATACTCCCTAACTCACTCACGAGGCTACTAGCGCTGAAGCTTCCAGGCTTCAAAATCTCACCACACAGTTTGAGACTATTACGATGCTAAAATCTGAGATTGTTGATGAGTTTAAACCATGTTTATTTGATATATTCAATTCTAGTTTTAATTTGGGTGAGAGAATTCCTAAGACTAGAGTCATGAAAAATATTTTGAGATCCCTTCCATTTCGTTTTATCCCTAAAGTCACTGCCCTAAATTCTGTGGGAATCTTAGATACTCTTATGGTAGAAGAACTCATAGAAGACCTTTAAACTTGAGTCCCCAAAATTAAAAAGAAAATGGATATAGAGATTGCTTTGAACCCGATCTAATAAAAAAAAAAGTTTGTGACTTTGAGTCTAAGTTTGATTTTAGTCTTGATGATCTTACCTTATTTGAAAAAAAATTCAAATTATTTCTCAAATTTAACAAAGAAAATTCTTCCGAAGAAAACAAAAGTTTTGAGAAAAATAAAAATGTCAATGAGGGCAAGAATGTTTGTGAGAATGATCAAGTGAAATATTATCAGTGCGGGGTCAAGGGACATAAAGTTCATGAGTGTGCCATTAGGCTAAAGAGGTAGGGAAAGGACAAAGATCCATACAAAGCCACTCTTATCGATAGTGACATCAAGTCGGTGGATTCCAGGGATGAATCACCGCATGAACCTATTTTTTGTGCATTCATGGCCAATCACATTAGTACTTCTTTTTTGTCCCAGGCCGATGAGGAAATTTCTAAATATTATAGCCTCGATAATTTATCGAACCATTCTGAAGAGAGTGAGGATAATCATAATATTTTGTGTGAAGGAGAAAGTGTCCTTCGAAAAGTGTACATCGAACATTGCAAAGGACTATAGGAATTAAAAAGAAAAATAGAAGTTTGACTCTTAGGGTGCTTGATTTAGAGAAGGTGGTGATTGATTTGAGAAAGTGTGAGGCGTCCGTGAGTCAACTAGAGAAGTTAAATATTTCGTTGTGTGAGTAATTGATTGTGGTTGGTGAGTACAAGATTGATTTGACTAACACTGTGTCTAGTCTTATATGAGATCTTCAAGCCTCATTGGATACTCGTGAGAAACTTGAAGCCCGAGTATCCTAACTCGAGAAAGATCTCGAACGCGTCTGGGAGGTCAAGGTTACTTTAGAGGACACATATAAGAAGCTTGAAAATATGTTCCTTGGTACGACATTTTTTTTAGGAGAGACAAGGAATAAGTTATGACGATGCATCCACTTTCAATGTTGTGCCCGTGTCAATTCCCGAGCTTATGATGGATACTTATGGCCCTCATCTTAACCCACCTAGGAGACCGAAACCACCAAGGAGAGCGCGTCCTACGCATTTTGTTCACGATAGACCTAAGTGATTTATGTTTGTTGCTATATCAAAACAAAGAGGTCACCTTAGGGAATTTTTTTTTAAGCTAGGGAGAGTTTCTGACATGTATTTTTTTCGATACGCTCCCACACGAATTCACATAGATGTTCTTTTACAAGCCCCACACGCATTCCTACTCATGCTCCCACATATGATTATAGAGATTTTGAGAGTTTTCAAAAGAAATTAGAGTTCTTGGTCAAAACTTCGTTAAGTTTGACGAAGGAATGTCAAAGGATGCCGATTCTTATTGAGAACACCTCTGGGACCAATGATTGAGTTTGGGCACTTTATCTAGTATAGGGTGATTATCATATTCATATCATTTATCCATGTTTCTAGATTGTATTTCTATTGTACTCTTATGTTTATACTTGCTTATGCTTTTTTATATATCTCGAAAATTTATAAAAAAAAATCATTTTTTTAAAGTTTAAAATTCAAAAAGATTTTCGATTTTTAAGAAAAGTTTAAAAATGCCATGAAAAACCTGGGTGGTCCCTTATGTGCGTGTGTTTCAAATCAAACCAATTTATTACCAAAAATTATTCAACTTTTAATTTACACCAAACCAAGTTGTGAAAACCCAATTCTTACTTTAAACCATTTTTTTCTTGATTAATCCTAAACATGCATCTAGTGATTAAAGCAAGTAAAATAAAGTAAAGAATACTCACAACGCCGGATGTACGAGGAAAAAACTCGAAACGCGAAAACAACCTCGGACGGCCCAAGCCAGACAATCACTATGAACAAAGGTTTTACAAAGATATATTAGACTTACACAATGACTCGATCCCCACGGGTCTTGACGCTCCTTTTGATCTTCAACCGTTCTTCAATAGTGCCCACACAAAAATTATGTCTTCCACGATACCTGTCCACAACACTCGACTCCACGAATGTCTCGGTGTCCACTGATTGGCTTTGATTCGTCTACGATGTCGAACAAGAAGTCCTTCTCTTTCTTCACCGCAAAACCCTGATGTTCAATGGTAGAACAAACTTTCTTGGTGCAGCAAGATCACGTAAACATATAAGAATGATAACTCGGATCTTTGCAAACTCTAAGGATGTATTTATGCTTTTTAAACCTTAGAAAACATGTGCAAACAACGTACTGGATGGTAAACTATTTTTCCAGATGCACACCTTTCGAAACTCTGACGAAACCACACTTTAAATAAGATTTAAATGCCGCCTTGAAAAACATGTTGTTCGAACGACAAGGCCACGTCGTTCGCGCGACATGAGCATCTCGTTCAAATGAGACCTTATGTCGTTTGAACTACAGCACGTAAGTTTGACTTTTTTTTAATTTCTGATTAAAACGTCTCTTTTAAAAGAGATCCAAATTAGTCAAACTTTATTCCGTGGTTATAAGAACAAAACGTAGTGTAACCTTTTAAAACACTTTTAAAACATTTTAAAATATTTTTCTTTATAAAAATACATCCTTATCTTTTATAAAAACAATTCCGAGCACCATTAATTATACGCATTCATACCTGAGTAATCTCAGAATGCAATTAACTTTGAAGACGATTAAACTTGCACCAATTAAACTTCGGCATTATTACTTCTTTGAAGCTTTGTCCACGTCTTCCATTTTCTTCAATACGTCATAGACCAAGTGGGATCGTGACAAAATAAAAATCTCCCTATGACATATTACAAACAAAGTTTTGTTCACGGAATTAAATCAAAACAATAGAGGGACTCAATTGGAAATTTATGTCCTTACATGCCAAAAAGATTTTATTTTGATAAATTTTTAAAAAAGACAAAAAGATTTTTGTAATTTTGTTTTTCACTATATATGGATGTGAATTTAAGATATTCGGATCACCCCCTACATTCAATCCATTCATGTGGCTTTTTAATGGTATTTTGAGACATGGCTTTGGTTCTTTAGTGTGTTTAATAATGTGTGGATAGCATTTTGTTGTTCATTGATGATTACTTTATTCATACTAGACTTTTTATCACCTTTATTGCACACGTGCACGGATATTTTGATTATTGTACTTGCTTATTATATATCGAATACAGTGTTCTCATATCAACAGTGTTTAATAACGAACCAAATGTACTAAAGATAAGTTGTGCATGTAAGAACCATTGTCTGAATTTCATTTTTCAAAAAATTTGTTATATCTTAAGTAATGGAAAGGGGCTACAAAATAGAAAAATTATCTTTGAATTAAAAGCCACCATTTTAAAAAGGAGCTTAAAAGATTAATGATCAAGGGTGAAAAGTAGCGTCGCGTCAGAACGCTAATCGTTGTTTTCTGTTCACCGCCTCAATACAAAAAAACCTAAACTACGACTGCACTTGTGATACAAGTATAGCGGTAAGTCGGGTATCGAAAATCTACAGAGACGAGTTGCTAGAATTTATAGGATTTAATACTCCTAAAATAAAAGTGTAAAAGGTGATAGGTTGGAAATAAAGAAAAGGGAAAAACTAAGAAGTTAAGTCTAAACTAGAATTAATAAAACGAGAGTCGGGATCGTGTCCCCACCATGGGCTAAACAACTAATAATTAGAATTTCGGTTCGAAAACATTTAATCGAGAATTTTCAATTAAGTATAAACATCACACAATAAGGAATTTAACCCAAAGTTGCGAGACTAAACATTTAACAAAAAATGGTCACACGCATCTTAAATTCGGATTACCGCTATAAACACTAACGTTGCATGACAAGAAAAGTTAAACGCATAATAATCCAACTTTAATACGCGAGGTTTCAATTAAATGCAATTTTACACAAAACCTAATTTTCGGAGCTCAACGTCCATCAATGGCGGACACACGACCCAAACTCTATGTAACTACTCACTACACATGATTAATCTAATTAAATAACTCATTAATAAACAAAACAAGAAATAAATAAACTAAACTAAATTATCTAGGCAAGAAAGTAAAGAACAACAAAGAAATTAAGCTAAAACAACTAAGTACAAAGCTTGAAGATAATGAATAGTAATTTTAACTTACAAAGTGGGCAAAACAGCCATGGAAATGAGGAGAGGGAAGCTCCAAAAAATCCCCAAAGTTCTCTAACTTAAAATGAAATATATCCTCAAAGAAAAGCCCCAAACATTCTATTAATACCCCAAAATAAACCCCCAACAAAACCAAGCCAAAAAACCCAAAATAAGTCAATTTTTGTCCATATCTGATGGGACCGGTCGACCTCTGTTTTGGGACCGGTCGAACGCACTTTTGGAATTTGCCTTGGCCTGGAGACAGTTTCCTCTCCAAACCAATTTTGACGCGTTGCACGGAAGTGGCCATAACTCCCTCATACGGAATCGAAATGAGGCGTGGTCAGAACCGATGCGAAGCTAATTCAATTATCTACATGATTATGTTCTGAAACCCTCCAAATTATGCAGTATGAAATTACCAAAATTCCCTTGAAGTAGCAGAAAATACCAAAACCTTCCAAAAATGGGCATAACTTTCACATACGGAGTCAGAATGACGCACGGTTAGTGGCCACAGAAAGATAATTTGATTATCTACATGTTGGTAACTTCATTCCATAAAAAATAGTGAGTTTTAAAAGATCAAATTGCCCTTGAAATAGCATTCGACGAAGAAACTTCTCTGAAATGCAACCGAACCTCAATTTTAGCGTTCCAATACCAACAAAAGCACAAATAACCCCTGCAAAGCATGTATATATCCAAATCCAAGGTTTTCTGGTTAATGAGCATAATTATAGGCATTTAGGACCGTAAAAGTGCTAGAATGCATAAAGATAACGGGCGGAAATATGCAATATTCGATACGAATCAATTAACGACACACAAAAACAGAAGTGCCAAGGATAATTTTATTTTTTTTCATTGATGCTTCGCTCGATATGAGCATTATGATATCCTCAAAATTTGAGAGTCGATTCTTATATAAGTGAGATTTTGAGGATGTTATAAAGTTGAAGACCAATGGACTTGCACAGCAAACTCTCCTAAAAAACATTAAATAGTTTGGCGTTATTGATTTGAGAAGCATTTAAATTCAAGGCATGTTGCATAAGTCGACTCAATTTCATTTTGTTCAGCATTCTTACAGCTAAGTTTGAAATTGTGTTATCTCTTTAGAAGTATCTCACTGTCTTCATGTGCCTATATTATGAATGCCTATGTTGATTTTCCCATAGAAAATATTCACACAATTAAATTTTGCCTTCATGATTCGATTATTTTAGTACTATTCCATGGTGTTATGTATTTTTTGCATTTTTATATTTTTCATACTTGAAAAAAATTTAAAAATTTTGAAAGGCTACCTACTTCGGGTTCCACTCTTTTGCATTCCGCTTTTGGAAATTCATCGTATATGCTTTATTTTTTTTATCTTTGTGATGTTATTTCTTTTGGATTCGGGTGATGCTTATTATTCGTGCTAAGTTTCTTACCATTTGTATATTATGGATAAAAGGGGGAGAATGCAATAAGGGGAGTTTTATTTTCTGAAAAGCCCCGGATGGTGATTTAATAATCACAATTAAAATAATAATTTCCTTGTTATGTAAAACACAAGAGATGATGCGGAAGCGTTGTAAAACAGGTGATGGTTCAACTTTAACAACAACAAGTTTTAATTAATCCAAGTCCTAGTATTTGCCTAAGTCATGATTAACAATTATATCCAAGGTTAGGCGAAACCATATTAAAGCAACTAACTTGAATAGACCAATTTTATCCAATATTTAATTTAAGTCCCAAATTAAATGAGTGTGATAATTAAACCCAATTTTATCTTGAAATTAAGCCTAAACATGCGTTCTAAATTTTGTGCAAGATAAAATAAACAAAGTCACACTACACCGCGATGTACGAGGAAAAACCCACTAACGGGAAAAAACCTCGGGACGGCCCTAGCCTCAAATCCACTAAAAACGGTATTACAAAATACAAGACAAAAGACTTACTTCCTAAACTCGAACCCTCTCAAGCCGTGATGCTCCTTCTTGTATCAACCTCCAATTAGCGGATAACCAACGGACCTCCACCGTGGTCTCGGAATACACCGATAGGACTTTAAACGGTCACCGTCACCCGAACATGGAGCCTTTCTCCAAACGGGTAGAATCTCAACAAAGGTCTTCTTTGTGATGGGGTGTAGAAGCAAACCCGAAACGTCTCTTGAATGCGGTAGAGAAAACCGGTGCCAAAAACTCCAAGTAAAGATATGTATATATAAAGCTTGGATAAACAACAATGGGTGTAAACTAGAGTGTGTATGAATTTTCCATTAAAAATTAACACTCAAAACATGAACATTTTCCCTAATAAATTTGCTCTCAAACTCTCTCTAAGAGTTGGATATGAAATGGAAAAGTTGGAAGGAAAAATGTGATTCCCGTCCCTCATAAGGCTGGAAAAAGTTGGTTAAAAAACAAGTGGGGATCATGGGAGAAAACTGCCGAAAAACTGCTCAAAACTGTTCCCGCCTGGCATTCTCGTTCGAACGACTTTGACTGTCGTTCGAACGAGGTTTCTAACGAGCGACCAGCCTGGGCTCGTTAGAACCTCGTTAGATATCTCGTTAGAACGAGAAAGTCGTTCGAACGACTTATCTAACGACTGACCAGTTAGGTTAGAAGGCAGTCTCGTTCGAACGAAGTTTGGTTCGAACGAAAAATCTCGTTCGAACGAAATTTCGAACGAGTTTCAGAAATTTTTTGTTAAATTCTATTTTGGCCCAGAAACATTTATATATATTAATATAAAGTTCTTTTTAAATTATTTCTGAAATAAACATGGCTTTTATTAAACCTAACACCCAAATAAATTGTTCCAAAGCTCCTATATACATATAAATACATTCATACCTTGGGAGCATGGAACCTAAGTTGATGACGTACAAACGAGGCACATAAACTACGGCATGTTGATGATGCTTTATACTCTTTGCCGCTACGTCTTCAACAAACACTTCATAGGTCTTGAATATTACAATTAAATAAAATCCTATGAATAAATGTTTTTGTCCGGAATTGAGCCAAAACTATATATGGACTCAACTGGAAATTTGTGTCCTTACAAATCTCCCCCTTTGGCTATTCCGGGACAAAAACCAAACAAAAATCCTAAAGGGCCGTCAAGCTCTACTAGACTCAAAACATAACCCGCCCAATCTTGACTCAACCCAAGGATTAAACTCTTTGCCATAGAAAGATGCCACTTTAGTAGAATACCTGCACACTTAAGCAAACTCATCAAATGCATAGGGAATATCACAATATTAAATGCAATTAATTAATTACTCCCCCTAAATTAATTCTCCCTTTAAAACACATGACCTACTTAGAAAGACGTCTCCCCCTAAGATAAATCTCCCCCAAACGAAGATACAAACGAAGATAGGATTAGATACCATTTCTCCCCCTATCATCATTCTCCCCCTTTTTGTTCGGGAATAGGCAAAGGAGAAAGAACTAATAAATCGCATGTGAAAGCTTAAAGTGTTAAGACATGAAAGCATATGGGCAATTAAAAGCAAAGCAAAGATAAACGAATATCATATATATAGACATTAGAAATATACCAATATAGAACTTGCATATATATAGATATAAACACACACATGACACAAAATACAATAAGTTTGCACACTCGTATGGCAAAAATGTGTCATATGAAAACGGAAGTGTAGGGGTGTGAACTAGCAACAATTAAATTTAGACCCAAACACTTAAGAAACGTTCACGGAGTTCTCATTTGATTGCAAACTTCATCACAGTTAAATATAACCTCATGTGACAGTATAAAGATTGAACTCAATGAACAAACATACACAATGCATACAAGCCTAGCATGATGATGATTCTACAAACCAAATAGAGTCATGACATTAAAGACAACTAGGATAAACGGACATTGTGCAAACCGTTGATATACCATCCAATTCTCCCTCAATGAGCATATATATTCTTTTGTTTGTGAATGAATATATCAAACAAACATAGGCCTTGGCAATTGCTTTTTGTTTAATGCCAAATATTCTGTTTTTAGGCCTTTGGATCACGTATTTCTTTTAGATCCAATCAACGGTGGCTTACTATCGCAAAGGACTTAATTCATCCTTTCGGAGCCCTTCCCCGTGCATAGATTAATTTATCATGTTTTTCATTTTTCGCACAAATCTCACATGCAACGGATTTTGACATGCACTAGTCCTCCTAGGTCATAGATATGTAGATGACTAGATTGATAGGAGAACACCTCAAAAAGCTCAAATATAACATGTGACATTAAGATTTCAAAAGAGCTCGTGCATGTGTGAATAGAGGCATATAGAAATAGAATCCATTTAAACAATACAAAATCCAACTACTCCATATAAAACATGGTAAAGAACATTTTAAGGATTGAAACTCTAAACCAAAAGTTCTAGCCACATGGAAGCGTAAATGATAGGATTTAAACACAAATATATGCCACATAAAGTGTGTCAAACAAAAATACACACAAAAACAAAATCTTTTTGAGATTTTAAACATTTTTAATCAAAAATAAATATATACTCAAAAGGACAAACAAAAATCATTTGTATTTTTCATTAAGCTTAAATGAAATAAATAAAACACAAATGATAAACAAAAATCTTTTTATATTATGCAGTCGATTCAAACACAAAATATAATACAAAAAGATAAACAAGTCATAATTTCTAGCATGTGATATGAAATAAGGCAATGACTAGAAAATGACTAAAGAAGCATACATTTAGCATATGAATATAGCATGAAGTACAAACGCTAAAGTATGCAAACACTAACACATTCATCCATTAGATTTAGCAAGGGAGGAAGGATGTGAAAGTAAATGAGAATCAAAATCCCGATTTTGTAAGGCAACCAAGTCAGATTTCCTAACCCAAATTAATGAAGAATTACTATCTTGGGGTGTAGGAACGTTAGCTATCGTGGTTACTTTACTATGGGATTTTCTAGGAATTCGCTTAAGATCTAAACAAAATTTCCTAAGATGACCTTGTCGACCACAAAGTGTACAAGTAAGAATATGTCGAAAAGATTTATCTAAGGAGTGATCATTAAATGCATTCCTAGAAGATTCTCCTAAAACATTGGTTTTGACTTTAGGGTTAAAATCATTACAAGAATTGAAGCCTAAACCAAAAGTGTCATTTTTAATTTGGACCGTTCCTAACATTTTATCTAGTTTTTCCGAACGACACTCCAAATCAAATTTGACATTACTAGAATCTTTTAATTTATTTTCCAAATCCAAAATTTTAGATTCTAGTAAAACATTTCGCTCTTCAAAAGCAAGAAGCTCCTTTTTCAAGGATTCCATTACACCCCTAAGGCTATCTCTCTCGCCTTCTACATAGTTAAGCTTCTCTTGAAGAGTCCTCTCATGAGTCTTAAGGTCTTCTATTAAGGCACTTTCATCAATGACCTTGACACTCTCTCTTAAACTCGCTTCTAACTTCAAATTAGCTCTTTTCAATTTAATAGATTCTTTATATAATTCATGAAAAGCATTTTGAAGTTCACTCATATCAACCTCTTCTTCATTTTCACTCTCTTCTTCTTTTTCACTCTCACTATCATCAAAAATAAGAGAATCATGTACAATGACCTTGGAAGTGGCATGTGCTATAATTTCATCATCCGATGAGTTCTCATTATCACTCACATGTGCCATAAAAGCCACAAAAATTTTCTTTGTGGGGGAATCGGGCTTTTCTTCCTTATCACTATCACTAAGGGTCGCATTATATGAAATGGGTCGTTTACCCTCTTTCCTTAGTTTAGTGGGGCACTCAAAAGCCCTATGGCCATAACCTTCACAACCAAAACATTTATTAGACTCGTCCCTATCAACATTTTCATTACTAGGTTTAGGGATCTTATCGGCTTTAGAAATCTTCTCGTTTTTATCATGTTTAGAAGATTCAAATTTCTTAAAATCATTTTTAACTTTATCTTTGTTAAATTTAAGAAATTTTCTAAATTTACGAGCAAACAAAGCCATATCTTCCGAGTCACTATCAATATCGCTCTCTACTACTTGTTTAACCTCTTTGCGGGCTTTTAAAGCAACGCCCTTTTCAATTTTCTTTTCATTTTTAGAGGGAATCATATCTAGTTCATAGGTTTGTAAATCACCTACAAGCTCTTCTAATTTCGTAGAGGCTAAAGTGGGTAAAGAATTTAAAACGGTCACCTTTGGAATAAATCTATCGGGTAGGGACCTTAAAATTTTCTTTACAACACGGTTGTCAGGTATTTTCTCTCCCAAGTTAAAGGATGAATTAACAATGTCAGAAAGTCTGGCATAAAATTTATCAAAAGTTTCATTTTCATCCATTTTGATAGTTTCAAATTGAGTGGTGAGGTTTTGGAGTTTAGAAGCTTTAACGACACTTGTTCCTTCATGAGTTAATTGTAAAATATCCCAAGCTTCTTTAGCGGTTTCACACGTCATAATACGTCGGAATTCATCCGGTGCGACAGCGCTAAATAAGGCATTTAAACCACGGGAATTAAAATTTGCAAGCTTAAACTCATTTTCAGTCCATCTATCAACGGGTTTGGGAACATGTACATTATCAATTAAATGTGTTGGTGGGGTCCAACCGTTAACAACAGACATCCAAACACGTTCATCGATAGATTTAAGTGCCGATTTCATTCGCGCTTTCCAATACGCGTAGTTAGAACCATCAAAAATAGGAAATTTTGAAAATGGGGAAAAATTCATATTTCGCCAAAAAGTAAAGGATCTTTAACGAAATAATTTATCGTTTTTGGCTCTGATACCAATTTGAAAAGCCCCGGATGGTGATTTAATAATCACAATTAAAATAATAATTTCCTTGTTATGTAAAACACAAGAGATGATGCGGAAGCGTTGTAAAACAGGTGATGGTTCAACTTTAACAACAACAAGTTTTAATTAATCCAAGTCCTAGTATTTGCCTAAGTCATGATTAACAATTATATCCAAGGTTAGGCGAAACCATATTAAAGCAAGTGACTTGAATAGACCAATTTTATCCAATATTTAATTTAAGTCCCAAATTAAATGAGTGTGATAATTAAACCCAATTTTATCTTGAAATTAAGCCTAAACATGCGTTCTAAATTTTGTGCAAGATAAAATAAACAAAGTCACACTACACCGCGATGTACGAGGAAAAACCCACTAACGGGAAAAAACCTCGGGACGGCCCTAGCCTCAAATCCACTAAAAACGGTATTACAAAATACAAGACAAAAGACTTACTTCCTAAACTCGAACCCTCTCAAGCCGTGATGCTCCTTCTTGTATCAACCTCCAATTAGCGGATAACCAACGGACCTCCACCGTGGTCTCGGAATACACCGATAGGACTTTAAACGGTCACCGTCACCCGAACATGGAGCCTTTCTCCAAACGGGTAGAATCTCAACAAAGGTCTTCTTTGTGATGGGGTGTAAAAGCAAACCCGAAACGTCTCTTGAATGCGGTAGAGAAAACCGGTGCCAAAAAACTCCAAGTAAAGATATGTATATATAAAGCTTGGATAAACAACAATGGGTGTAAACTAGAGTGTGTATGAATTTTCCATTAAAAATTAACACTCAAAACATGAACATTTTCCCTAATAAATTTGCTCTCAAACTCTCTCTAAGAGTTGGATATGAAATGGAAAAGTTGGAAGGAAAAATGTGATTCCCGTCCCTCATAAGGCTGGAAAAAGTTGGTTAAAAAACAAGTGGGGATCATGGGAGAAAACTGCCAAAAAACTGCTCAAAACTGTTCCCGCCTGGCATTCTCGTTCGAACGACTTTGACTGTCGTTCGAACGAGGTTTCTAACGAGCGACCAGCCTGGGCTCGTTAGAACCTCGTTAGATATCTCGTTAGAACGAGAAAGTCGTTCGAACGACTTATCTAACGACTGACCAGTTAGGTTAGAAGGCAGTCTCGTTCGAACGAAGTTTGGTTCGAACGAAAAATCTCGTTCGAACGAAATTTCGAACGAGTTTCAGAAATTTTTTGTTAAATTCTATTTTGGCCCAGAAACATTTATATATATTAATATAAAGTTCTTTTTAAATTATTTCTGAAATAAACATGGCTTTTATTAAACCTAACACCCAAATAAATTGTTCCAAAGCTCCTATATACATATAAATACATTCATACCTTGGGAGCATGGAACCTAAGTTGATGACGTACAAATGAGGCACATAAACTACGGCATGTTGATGATGCTTTATACTCTTTGCCGCTACGTCTTCAACAAACACTTCATAGGTCTTTAATATTACAATTAAATAAAATCCTATGAATAAATGTTTTTGTCCGAAATTGAGCCAAAACTATATATGGACTCAATTGGAAATTTGTGTCCTTACATTTTCTTTAAAACTCAAACGCGTCAGGGTATTTTTTTATTTCATATGTGTAGATCTCTTCCACTTTGATGATGATCCCATGGACTCACATAATAAATAATTTCAGTTGAAGACAAAGTCTCTAATGTCATTCCATTTTGAATTTTGGAGGACATTAGTAAAACATTGTCTTAGGGGTTTTATTGTAATTTGATTTTGATTTCGATTTTCATTTTTATACCGGAATAGTCAAAGGGGGAGATTTATAAGAGCGAGATTTTATAATTTCTCATAGCTTAATTATTTTGGCATCACCCATTACAAACCAAAGTTACAAATCAAACACTACATCCACATTTGCCTCTACAATCGTTTGAAAACATGTTAGTGGTCGAGCATCGTTTTCGAAGTTCAAACCATTGGAATCATCACGAACACTTCATGAAGGTATATGGCTTTTGTGCTTTTGATATTTCTCAGTCAATTATATTATGGGATGATTTTTATACTTGAGGCAATTTTTCATAAAAGAATTTTGAAAATAAAATTTTATATCTTTTCATCTCATTGGAATGAGATGTGGCTCTCGTTAGAATAAACTCCTTTGTTCGTTCGAATGAAGTGTCAATGTCATTAGAACGAAGTGTTGAATTCAATATAACGAACTTCTAACAAGCATCTAACGAGTGGTCACTCTTTGAAAGAATTACACTCATGGAAGGTCATTTGAATGAACTAAGCCTTTTGTTCGAAATTGGACCTCGTAATAACGAAACATAGGTTTTCATTTGAAGGAGTTTGCTGCTTCGAAAAAAAATATTTCTATAAAAAAAAATTCTTTTGGACTGTGTTACACAGAACTTTTGGCGAATATCAATTGTTATACCTGCACCAAAAATTTCCTATTCTTGATTTCATAAAAACACTTTTCTTTTCCAAATCATATATCTCTTAATATGATTTGTTGAGTTTTTTCAAACCCAATTTCCATACACAACATCAAACCCTTGTGGAGGTTTCTCTACGGCCAATTGTGAAGTTGCGACTCTACTGCTGAAGAAGAAAGAATTTCGCAATCCTGAGGTTGATTGGTGGATACCGAGGGAAAAGTTACTTCATGTGGGTGGTGGTGGACTGCATCACTTTCTGTTAAAGATTTGAAGACCCTGTGCAGTATACTTAGTGGATCTCTAAGTAGTCTATAAGCCATTAAGTCTGTCAAACTTTTTTACAGTGCTGAAATCTAAGTTTTGCCTGAAAGGGATTTTTCCTCAAAACTTCTTCTGTTTAGGTTAGTTTGATTGGTTGGTTTGGAATATTTAATTCGGATTCTATCTTGCATGCACATCTATATCTAATCAAAATAAAATTTGTTTAAAAATTTGATCTTTATGTGTTTAACTTAAGATACAAATAATTTCATATAGCCCTGCATTTTAATAGGCAAGTTTACATTGTATATAAATACCATTGTTTTCGGTGTTATAATACAACTATATATTAGAATCTGAAGATAATTGCAAAGAAATCTGATTTAACTAATTTAATTACTAATTTCAGAAATTATCCAATTGATTAAGTTGCATTACTATTCATGTTCATCATATAATATGAAATTGATATAAATCCTTATGAAATTGAAGTAGAATTGATTTGAATTTATTAGAACTATATTCTAATATGTTAGTTGATCAAAATCCCCTTCGTGATTTCGTACATACGTAGTTAATTTGAGTCAGATTAATCAAATATTAAATTCCAAGGCTCTTAAATGATATGAGAATTTATAACATTAAATCTTGTTCAAATCATGTGAAAACGTTATATATATGTGAGGAGTGATATTGAAATACTCATATGTGAACATAGTTGGGTTTTGTGATGATTTGGGAGCTTGAAAGTTCGTTAATGGAGGATTTTAAGGTCAAAACTCGTAGGTAGAAGGAGGGTTTTTATGCAGGTATCATCGATCAATCGACATTAAGGATCGATCAATCGATGATACACGATAGTGAAAAATTTAATTACGAATGCGTGGACAGTATCATTTTTTTTTTAATTTTTACTGAATTTCTTAAGAATATTTTATCAAAAGGGATTAAGGTTGAGATTTAGGTTAAAGTGAAATGACAAACTAAATGAGACTTGTCAAATTAATAAATGGTGAATTAAGACTTATTACCCTTGGTGTGATTAGGATTACTATTCTTGACTAGTATGTGCATGTAGTTCTGAGAGTCGAGTGGATTGTTATTTGGCTATGATAAGTTTAGAGATTTGGATTGGTTAGTCGTTATTAATCTTGAGAATACTCTTCATTAATAAAGGTTAACTAAGTTAATACATTTGATTAAGACTGGTAATCTGAAAACGTTTTGACGCGGTTGATTAGGCGTGAAAGTAGCGTCGCGTCAAAACGCTAATCGTTGAATTCGTTTCACCGCGCTAATACAAAAAACCCAAATTATGACTGCACTTGCGATATAAGTATAGCGGTAAGTCGGGTATCGAGAATCCATAGGGAATGCTGATTAGATTGGTAATTGATTTATCACTTCAGGAATAAAAGTGCAAAAGATAATAGGTTGATTATGGATAAAAGGGGAAAAGAGAAATTAGTTAAAACTTAATTACAACTAATTAAAATGAGAGTCAAGATCGCATACCCGCCATTGGGCTAAACTACGCATAATTAGAATTTCGGTTCGAAAACGCATTTTTTGTTAAACATAAACATCACACATGAAGGAATTTAAGCCAACGATGCGAGATTAAACATTTAATCAAAAATGGTCACACACGACTTAAAATCGGATTATCGCTTTAAACACTAACGTTGCGTGACAAAGAAAGTTAAAGGCAAAATAATCCGCAAGGTTTCAATTAAATAAAATTTTATACGAAACCTAATTTTCAGAGCTCGACGCCCATTAATGATGTAAACGCAATCCCAACTCGTATACTACTCACACAGCATGATTAAACTAATTAATAATCCAAACAAGAAATAAATAAGCAACACAAATTTAACTAGGCATGGAAATTAAAGGAACAAGGCATAAAGAAAGCAAGGAAGAAGAAGAGTAGAGGAAAACGTATATAAAATGGGTCAAAAACCCAACACTAATGAAAGAGAGGGGTGGTCTCCACAATAAACCCCAAAGTTTCCAAACCCTAACCTAAAAATAAACTAAAAAATGAAGATGGTTGCAAAAATACACCAAAGGGTGTATTTATAGTAAGTTGGAAAAGGAAAGAAAAGAAAAAGGGAAAAGAAATGAAATAAGGGATAAGTATTGAATAAACAAGAAAAGAAAAGAAAAATAAAAAAGGGGCTACAAAAATCTCGGCAAAACAGGGGAAAAGGGACCCGGTCGACCGGGGCAGCAGGGCGGTCGACCGCGTGGAAGAGGAGCACTGTATAAGTCCCACGGCAAACTTCTAATCCCCGGTTGACCACGTGGAGGAAGCCAGTCGACCGGCGTTGACAGCACACGCACAGCAACAACAGCACTGCCACATGGGACAACTCATTTGCTGCTTGAATCGCACAAAGCTAACCCCCATGGCAAAAATGACCTGTCATTGATGGCCAACCCGAGGCCTTGTTCCAATGGTCCAAAGACCCATCACATTGCTGCCCAAATTTGGCCGAGAACACCCATTTGCAAAAGTTCCAACAAGCTCCAAAACTCATTAAGCTCCATGAATGGCCAAAAACCCATTTGTGTTTCGGCAAAGACCCATAACCATGACAAAAACACGCGAGTAATCAAACCCGAGCACCAATTTCATCAAAAACATCCCAATTTGGCGCGTGGACAAAACCCGAGAAATCACCCAAAATCACCATTCTCAAATGTGTGTCTTGCAAATTGTCCGAAATAAGGCATAGAACATAAAGGGAATTAAACAAATTGTTAGTATAATAAATTAATAAAATAATTAACTTATATTTTTTCTCCGATTAAAGGTCCGTGTTTCCTTCGTTCGAACTCTGATTCGTGCACCGTTTGCGTCCACGCGAAGCTTAGCCCGAGGGCTACAAATTTCGTGAATACTTCGGGCAAAAATCCTAAAGTGTGAAATTACAAAAATACCCCTGAACGTGCGAATCGCGGCGAAACTTTATCGGAATGCGCTCAAACTTTATACTAAGCACCATAACACCAATAAAAGCTCAATAATACCTCAAATAACATGTTATCATATAAAACGGAGGTTGTCTGATTAATGAATGTATTTATAGCAATTACGGTACCCGAGGGGACTAAAATGCCTAAGTTCGAAGGTAATGAGTGTTATGATTCGGGACGAATCACACCCCCTAACTTACACATTGCTAGTCCCCAGTAATGAAATTCAACGCTAAGAAAACCACAAAATAGGAGATATATCCAAAAGAGATAAAAGGGATGAACGCCACTTTCGCGGGGGGCGAACGATTGCATTTAGCATATGCAATAAGTCGTTAAACCCTTAGGTTACCCTAGTGGACGAGTGTCGTCTCGTGAGAGTTTTCAGGGATGAAATCCACAAACATCATATTTTTTTTGTCAAAATATGCCCAACCTAACATACGACAAACTCAACAACAACGAAAAAGATTCCATACACATTATTAGCAAAGTGAACTAATTCACACAATATTCCGTATTATTAACATTATAGAATGAACTTAGTTCAATTGAAACCTTAAAATGTGGGATGGATTACACTCATCAAATGAATTTGCTCGAAACAGGGAGGTAACACACCGAACATGCGGGCATAAAGAGTAAATATAAATGAAAACTAGGCCGCACACATGTCACAAATGAAGAACGCTATTTATAAAATGAAAAATCGTAATCTCAAAGAAACATACCGTTCATTAAAAGAGGCGAAATGCATTTTCACATATTATCAAACTATTTCAACATTTAAATTGAACTCACCCTAAGATCGCATAGGACTTCATAGGGATGTAGCTAGGGTTATGAAACGAAAGGACTATGTACGGATTCAAAGTGTTCGGGAATGAATACTCGGGATAATGAAAAAATGCGGGGAATTTCAAAAATTGGAAAATAAATTCCATAAAAGGCATTAGATATAACAATTGGAGAGAAACAAGGATTATTGAACTATACACAACATATACAAACTTTCTCTTTCTTTTCTTTTCTTCTTTTTTCTCATGTTTTCTTTTCTTTTCTTTTGCTTTTTGCTTTTTCTTTTCTTTTTCACTACTTTCTTTTCTTCACTTTTTCACTCTTTTCATATGCTCAAATTGCAACCACAATACACAACATCATTCAATCCCAACTAACATTCCAAACAAAGGTATGGAAAGTAATATGTATGGTGTATAACTCCAATCTGGAGTTGGTTATGAGATTTTGGGCAGTGAAACGAAAGGCTAATATTTAGGCTCAAAGGGGTTGACGAGGGATAACATATAAGGTAAGTCAGTGCTAATATGGTAGATATAACAAAGATTGTCTATGATCATTTCATAAAGTTTAGACAATTATCGAGTCAAAACAATATATGAAAATGATGATCAAGTAACACATTTTAAGATATAAACTCAATTAATGAATGATCAATGAAAGAATAGCGAGACTACCAACGACTGTAACATTTTCAAAGAGGAAAGAATAGTGTATAACACTCACAAACGATGAAAGGTACAAAGCTTACTCGGTGTAAGTATATAAAATGCAACAAAACATTAACGAATTATAAAAATCTTAAACCAAATCAATAATGCAAGAAAAATGCATGTGTTCATGGGATTAAATTTTAATTCATGAAGTTATTCATAATATCAATAATTGAGGACTAAAGTCTAATAACTTCTAAAATCGAGAACATGCATCATTGAGTTGTCTATTGGATCGGGCAATTATTGAAATTTATCATCGAAAACAAAGGCAAAATACCCAACAACGGAGAAAAAAGAAAGAAAATCTTTTTGAAATTTTAAATTTTTATAAGAGAATGATGCTTGGAAATAACATGTAATCAAATCAAAGAAACTACCAATGAATGGATATAATATCCCACACCCCCTAACTTAAAACCTGACACTATCCTCATTGTAAATTAAGAACCAAGTTAAAGAGAGGAAAATAGCGATATTACCCAAAATGGAGCGATCTCGTGAAAGTACGAGTCCAATGATTCTACAAAACATGTTAGTATCAAGGCATAGAAAAAAAAAACTTTAACAAATTACACTAGACTAAATTAAGAAGAAATGAAAACTAAAGAAAGAAAAAAATAAAAAGCTAACTATTTACAACCTACTATTTTAACTTCTAACTAACTATACACTAGAAGTTGAAATTTTTGAGGGTCCACCCAAAACGCGATTTGGCTTTGAAAGATCCACGGGGGACCCTCCCTTTCATGCATGCCTCCCGGAATATAGGAATTCCGTTCGAACAATGGAAGGCGTGTGTAAGATGGAAGAAATAAACCATCCCTAATTAAAACTTTTGGAGGGAGGATGGGGAATTTGGATACAACGGGTGACAAATACACAAGGGGGCCAAGAAAAATAGAATTATCTCCCAAATATTTTAAAGTTGGAATGAGGGGGGGCGCACATGAGGGAAAAGATGCCTTCATGGAAGGCGACTCGAGCGAGTACTCCTCATCGGTGAAAAGGTTTGAAACTATAAAGAGTGGAAGCGATTCATCGGGTACTAGCATTGGTGAGATAGTATAGAATAAAGATGGGGACGAAAGAAATTCAATCTCAAGAGATGAGTTATCATCACTTAAAGGTTGAATTTCGAAGGAAATAGGATCGTTTGTAATGAAACTTTCTTCTTTGAGAATTAAAGAAGAAACGAGTTCATTGCAAATGGATACTACGCCCAATTCTTCCTCATTTTCATTCTCTACTATACCATGGGTCAAGTCAAGAACGATTTGTCCCAACGTAGGTACAAAGTCCTCATTTGGTTCAAAACATTCCTCGACTTCAAAAGTATCGAAAGAAAAATCGCCGTCGGATTCAAATAATAAATCCAACTCATGTTCCCAACAACGATTTTCTTCCCGATAATGATTTTCAATTTTTTCATTTTCAAGCATGCCCAAGCCCTCACTGAAAGTCATAGGGCGAGGGGCGGATTCTTGCAAATGAGAACTTTGAAAATTATCATCGGAACAACTATCAAAATCATTAACATAAGAATTTTGAAAGCTATTGCAATCTATTTCAAAATTCTTATCATACGGATCTTGTGACCCAAAATCGAAATGATCATTTCCAAAATTCCTGTAATCCATACTTTGACTTTTATAATACTCACCCAATGTCATTTTAGATGTTGCAATTTTTTGGGCTTGTAAGTAGTGACCAAAAGTCATAGGTTTAAGGGGATTTTTATAATTATCATTAGGATTACCAGAAAAATTGTAATAAGACATGATTACCCCAATAAAGGCTCGAGATGGTAAATTCCACAAAGATATGCGCGAACAAAAAATTCAAATGGTTCTTGGCGCTCAAACGTAGAAGTCCTGCAAAAAATGTTAGCAAAAAAAATAAAAATAGAAAGAAAATCCTACGACATACTAAATCAAATAAATTCTAAAACAACAAGTCCCTAGCAACGGCGCCATTTTGATTAGGCGTGAAAGTAGCATCGCGTTAAGATGCTAATCGTTGAATTTGTTTCACCGCACTAATACAAAAAACCAAAATTACGATTGTACTTGCGATACAAGTATAGCGGTAAGTCGGGTATCGAGAATCCATGGGGAATGTTGATTAGATTGGTAATTGATTTATCACTTCAGGAATAAAAGTGCAAAAGATAATGGGATGATTATGGTGAAAAAGGGAAAAGAGAAATTAGTTAAAACAGAATTACAACTAATTAAAACGAGAGTCGGGATCGCATCCCCGACATGGGCTAAACTACGCATAATTAGAATTTTGGTTCAAAAATATTTAACCGAGCATTTTTAGTTAAACATAAACATCACACATGAAGGAATTTAAGCCAACGATGTGAGATTAATCATTTAATCAAAAATGGTCACACGCGACTTAAAATCGAATTATCGCTTTAAACACTAACATTCTGTGACAAACAAAGCTAAACGCATAATAATCCCATTTTAATTCGCGAGGTTTCAATTAAATACAATTTTACACGAAGCCTAATTTTCGGAGCTCAACGCCTATTAATGGCAAAAACGCAATCCCAACCCATATACTACTCACACAACAAGATTAAACTAATTAATAATTCAAACAAGAAATAAATAAGCAACACAAATTTAACTAGGCATGGAAATTAAAGGAACAAAGCATAAAGAAAGCAAGGAAGAAGAAGAGTAGCGGAAGACTTACATAAAATCGGTGAAAACCTAACAATAATGAAGGAGAGGGGTGGTCTCCATAATAAACCCCAAAGTTTCCAAACCCTAACCTAAAAACAAACTAAAAAATGAAGATGGTTGCAAAAATACACCAAAGGGTGTATTTATAGTAAGTTGGAAAAGGAAAGAAAAGAAAAAGGAAAAAGAAATGAAATAAGGGATAAGTCTTGAATAAACAAGAAAAGAAAATAGAAAAATAAAAATAAAATAGAAAAGAGGTTACAAAATCTAGGCAAAACAAGGGAAAAGGGAAACCGGTCGACCGCGTGAAAGAGGAGCAACACACTATCTAAGTTCCACGGCAAACCCCCAATCCCCGGTCGACCGGCGTTGACAGGACACGCATAGCAACCGCAGCACAGCCACATGGGACAACTCATTTGTTGCTTGAATCGCACAAATCCAACTCCCATGACAAAAACGACCTGCCATTGATGGCCAACCCGAGGCCTTATTCCAATGCTCCAAAGACCCACCACGTTGCTGCCCAAATTTGGCTGAGAACACCCATTTACAAAAGTGCCAACAAGCTCCAAAACCCATCAAGCTCCATGAATGACCAAAAACCCATTTGTGTTCCGAAAAAGACTCATAACCATGGCAAAAACACGTGAGTAATCAAACCCGAGCACCAATTTCATCAAAAAACTCCCAATTTGGCGCGTGGCCAAAACCCTAGCAAAACCCGAAAAACCACCCAAAATCGCCATTCTCAAATGTGTGTCCTACAAATTGGCCGAAATAAGAGATAGGACATAAGGGGAATTAAACAAATTGTTAGTATTATAAATTAAAAAAAAAACTTATATTTCATCTCCGATTAAAGGTCCGTGTTTCCTTCGTTCGGACTCTGATTCGTGCACCGTTTGCGGCCACGCGAAGCTTGGCCCGAGGGTTACAACTTTCGTGAATACTTGGGCAAAAATCCCAAAGTTTGAAATTATAAAAATGCCCCTGAACGTGCGAATCGCGATAAAACTTTATCAGAATGCGCTCAAACTTCATACTAAGTACCATAATACCTATAAAAGCTCAATAATACCTCAAATAATAATTTAGCATATAAAACGAAGGTTGTAAGATTAATGAGAATATTTATAGCAATTACGGTACCCGGTGGGGCTAAAATGCCTAAGTTCGAGGGTAATGAGTACTATGATTCTGGACGAATCAACGGTGAATATGGAGAATATTCTCATTTAATATAAGTTAATTAAGTTAATACATTTGGATGACAAACATCTAACCTTTATGTGTAATAGTTTTCTTGCTTTATGTATTATGTGCGATATATCGGGCTTGTGTGCTCGTGGGATACATACTATAGGGGTTATCTATACGGGGCACGAGTGGCGGTGTTTACATTGGTACCCTGATGCGAAAGATGGGTTTACCTTGGTTATGATTACTCTGGACATTACATGCTAAAATTCATGTTGTATCTAAAGTAAGATGCTCGGACTGATCCTTTCATATAGCTTTGGTTATGGGTCTATATGACTGGTGTGAAGGCGTAGCAATTATCCCTTTGGAGATGATATTATGGTTATAAGTCTGGGATGGCCTATAAATGTGCCTAATACGCGAGAGAAATCCCCAAAGGCGGCATGATAGTCCTTTGTTATGTGCAGGATTAAGAAGTGCCCTTTTATGAGGTACGAGTGTTAGCATGTGCCTGTATTATATGGATTTACATGTAAATAATACTTCTATTGAGATAGTATACAATTGAGATGTATAATATTATTAAGTAGTGAATACTTCTATTGAGATATTACACAATTGAGAGGTATAAGATGATTAAAATCAGAATTTGTAAGCGTAAGACCATTAAAATTAATAAGACTTAATCATTGGGAAATATAGACGTGGGATTAGATGCATGTTACATGTAAGATTGTTTTGGGTTGGGATTACTTAAAAGAAACTAAAATATGAGAAGAAGATGCATAGTTTATTGTAACCCAAACTTTGTTATATTCTTATACTTCGTAGACTTGGTGTTAACGTTAGTGTTGACTTTACTTTTCATAACATAGACAGTTGTGTTCCCTTCGCCCTGAGATCTTTTTAGTAGTTTGATTCATGTTGATACAATCGTAGTTATGCGATGATACTAGTACTATTGGTTGGTTTGGTATCAGAGTTATGAGGTTCACCTACGGTATATTTTAGTTATTTATTTTATGCATTTAGTTCTTATTAAATTCGTGCTTAGAATGATATTCAATTTATTTTATTCACGTAAGTTTGTATTAGACATGATTAATCTATTGACGAATTATACGGGGTGTCACAACTGGTATGATAGCATTTCAGGTTCTAATATCCTAGGGTTGTAAGTCCGTCCATCACCTTTCCATGGTGTGTTCTCTGATTACTTTAGAGCTCTGTCGTTTAGGATTTGTACTCGGTATAATGACAACCTCTTAGGGATTTTTGCTTCATTGTTCCAGTAGAACGATTCAAATAATACTGAGTGTATCCCACGCATGAGGTTGACTTTGTTCGAGAGTTGAGAACTTTGGGGTGTGATACCATAGCAAGTACTTAGCGTATGGATTGAGTGAAAATTTGTTTACTCGCTATTTATAACGATATTATAAGCATGTTTTCAAAGACGTCATATGTGAGACATATGGTAGATAGTATGAGGAAGAGTTCAATTATTTCCTTTTTTGCACCAATAGGGATTGATAACGAAAGCAAAGAAGTATGTTCGTGTTATTCGCTTCAGTATAAGAAGATTTTATTTTAAGTTAGCACAAAACTTACATGAAGGGTCGTCAAGTTTTATTGGTTAACTTGTTATTCACCACTTACGTTCAAATGATGGGAGTTTCCTTCCTATATCAGTAATACCGCCCCAACTATATAAAGGATAAAATTCCTAAGATTTTAAGGACTGAGGTGAAAGTAAGCCCAATGACTAGAGACACTGTAGCATTGACCCTAAGTAGGGAAAATTTGGCTAATAAAAGGAACCACATCGGGGGAGTATACCCAAGAGATGTCCAAGAGAATAAAATTAGATTTGTTACAGCTAATAGAGCCAAGGAAATTAGTACGAGTGTGATCAAGATCATTGAGACAAGACCCAACGAGACAAGTTTTAACAGAAGCGACTGTAAAGGCAAGGTCATCAGGGCTGCCAATATAGTTTCCATTTAGATAGTTCCTTTAGAGGAAATTATTACACATGTGGTAAATGAGTCAACTTAGTTAGTAAATGAAAACTGGTATGATTGAGGATACTAACGGGGGAATGGGTACGATTATATTAATGAATCACACACATGAGTCTGACTTAGCCATCGAGAAATAGTCATTCTTTATTAGTAGTGTGTTTAATATGAGTGTGAGATATATAGATATTATCACCATGACTTATTTTTATGTGGATACCCAGTGGGTAGGGGATGTTTGACGTCACTATTATATAGACGTGATCATTTCTTGGTCATCTTGGGTGTTCCAATGTTTTATTGATTTAGACATGTAGTCTTATGATTTGTACTATTTATCTTTAAGTAGTAGCTATATGTATTATGCTTATATTGACTACCGGGAGTAAATTCCTAAATTTTTCGTTTTTGGGCAGGGAATGTTTCTTGTAGTAATGTTTAGGCTCGGGAAAAGGACTAGCGCATACGAATATTTTAGATGTGAGCACATCATAAGGGTCCAAAGTTTTTAGTTGTAGTTGTGCGGCTACCGAGTAGCTACTTACACCAACGATTAGTTTTGGCCTTAGTGTAGGAATTATCGTTAGACACGTTGTGAGGGTATTTTTGGTTGGGGTTAGTCTTATTGGATAGGATCGAGTGTGATGATAGTAGGCACCGTAGTTTTAGAGATAATAAGTTACAGTGAGTAGTATGTTATTTTGGAGAAACTCCAACCCGCTTTGTTAAAAGATGGACGTTTCACTTTGTTGAGTGGATCACCGGGAGTAATGAGGGAGTGATGTGGACCAAGTGTTTGTTTTCACGTGTTAACAACTTGTTGGGTCATTTGAAGATAATTTTCTTGTTATGATGAGTTCGTCATTGGGTTAGTGATGATATCTTATTAAATCGCAAGCATTTTTAGCAGCAGTGGCTGTTACACCTGATTTTGGGGTCAAGGTTGGTTCGGGTTCAAGTGTTGAACTTTACCGAGAGAAGGTGTGCAAGTTACAATTGGGATGAGTTCCCTTTCTACATTGATGAACGTAGAAGGTTACAGTTCCCTTTCTACATTGATGAACGTAGAAGGTCACAGTTCCAAAGGATATTGTTTATGCCAAAGGGTTCCAAGCTATAAGGGGTAGTTTTGACCAAAGCACGTGTTTTATGATTCGCTTTTTGCATCCCAAAAGTGATTAGATGTATAATAATTATGGGAGTCCATATTTTTGGTACGGTGAAGCAGTTTTAGCATATTTTATGTTGAGAGGGTTCTCCTTCCAGTGAAAAAGGAAGAACACCAGAGACATTCGAAGAGTAGCATTATTCGAAATCCCAGTGTAGATGTAGAAAAGAAAACCCATTGAGTGTTGATAGGGTCCAGGGGTTCCAAATAGGACATGGAGCCAATTAGGGTCATTTGAATTAGATTGACCAAGTTGACTAAGAGCTAAAAGTTAATAAGTTACTGTTTGGAAATATGTTCGAAATTTTTTGGAGGAAGTGGTATTCATATTAGAGTGTATGAATATTTTCATAGCAAAAAATAAGCTTTTGAGACAAACGAAAGTATGGCATGGGGTCCCAGGATGTAGTTCAAGATGTTTTCAAGACCTCCTCGGGGATAAAAATTGTGAAGTTCGGATTTCAAGGGGAAGTTGGCATTTTAATGCATCGATCCTTTTCGCGACTTTTGATGGGGAAAGGTATGTGTTGTTTAACCTCACCTCATCACCGTCTGTGCATACACGATGTGTCTATGGGTACATGATGGAGGGAGTCCGGGGGGACAAGTAGGCGTTCCAACAGTTAGAATAGTTTGGTGTAATTATTAACCGAACTCGACTTATGACTAAAGGTCTTAGTGTGTATTAGGTCGATGAATAAGTAGATTATGTGTATAAAATGAGGATGCTACGGATGATATTCTTAGAATTTCGAGGATATAATTCCTTGTTTTAAGGGGAAAGAATGTAATAACTCGTCATTTTAATGCGTAATTAAATTAATTAAATTGTGAAATTTTAATTATTTGCAATGAATTGGGATGTCACTAGTTATAATTGGTATATTTCATATAGGTTATGTTTTTATATTTCTATTTAAAATTGGAATCCACTACACCAAATCTTTCGAATCGTCAGGGTCATTGACCTTGACAACTTGGACTTGTCAAGGTCAATGCCCGTGATAATTCTAGGAATGACAACTTTTTTTGTCACGGACTTGTCACGGTCATTGACCGTGACAAGTTCATTAGATTTTTCACGGTCATGTCACGGGCCTTGACCATGACAATCTTTGTCACGATTAAGGACCGTGACAAACCCATGACATTTAATTAAAAAAATTGTCACGATCAATGACTGTGATAATTCTGGGCAAAATTGAAAAAAAGTATGTTGGGCAGTATGGCCACTGCCACTGCCCAGCAGTATATTTGTACCTATTATAGAAACGTTGTACCTATTCAAATATTATATATCCAAATAAAATACAGATAGTGCAAATATACATTCAAAATAGAGACAATATGCATCACGATATAATCCAAGTATAATTCAAATGTACCAACTTAAAAATAATTCAAATGTACCAACTTAAAAACAATACAATTCAATTCAAATAATGTCACTACATGTCTTGGGTAAGGTTAAATCCGAGGAGATGAGTAGGCCACACGATATACGAATTGACACACCCGCTGATATACATCGTGCCTCATTGTTCGCGCAACCACAGCGGGGAGTTCTCCTTCCCGGGTATCACATGTGTTACGAGCACCTTAGACTTGATGTCTTGAAGCTCACGTCCATGAACTAGTCCACGCTGGACGATATTCGAGTCCCTCAACCCCCGCCCTATCCGCTGGCCATCAAATATGTCCAGTATAAACAGGCTCGGCTAACCAAGTGTCGACATAGGTCGATCAAAGGGAGACAAATAGGAAAGTGGATCATCAAAGTCCGCACGTGTCGGCGATGAAGTAACGAGGTCCACATCCTCGTCATCCTGCACCTCATCCTCCCGCACCTCCTCCCCCACCACCTTATCCTTCCCTTTCCCCTTGCGTTTTTGACACCCAACGAACACTTCATGAATCAGAACATATCTTGGACCTTCGCCTCCAAACGGGACAGCTTTGCATCATGGGAGTCCACCATTCAAGCCAACCCGGTGTCACTCGTTTCCAATCCGATGATCCTAGATTTGGCCACCCGCGAGCTCACTCCCCTTGTCCTCCCCTTGCGATCAGAGCCAAGCACTTGACTGAGTGCGTCTGTGGACAAAGATGCCTTGTCGGCATCAGACTGCAACTCATGCACTTCCTTAAGCTTTTCCTGAAACGACAAAAAGCACATGATTAGTAAAATAAGTAAATTAAAAAATTATAACGTAATTAACAAAAAGTAAACTGTCAGATTACTTACAATCGTGGCCGCGACGCTCGAGGACACCTCCTTGTCCTTCCCCTTCTTCGTCTGAAGAACCACATAAGTATCGATCCTATGTGGCCTACCCCCAGGGCCACTCCATGTCCCCTAAAATAAAATAAAGTAAAATTAGTATCGGCCTCGCAAAGTAAAATAATGCAAAATAATATATTTCTGTAGTTATAGAAAAATTAAATCTTACCATCATCCTATGCTCCACCTCGGCGTAAGACGTCCGGCCGGAGTAGTGCACGTTCGTCTTTTTTGCCCGGTTCTCCCTCCCCAATTGGCGAGATGCCAATTGTCGCTCCCGATCTCATTGTCAACGAACTTTTGTCATTGTGCCAATGAGATCGGCTCCTTCGGAGGGACGGATTCACGCCTTTGGATAATGGACTCTCGTGTCTTCCTTAAGTACCGGGTCCGCATATTTTTCTTCCACGTCTTGTGTTTCTCCCTCAACTGCTCCAAGACGGAATCGCGTAGCTTTGGATCCAGGATGAATTGTTCATGTTCAACAAATACAATGTTAGTTGCATATAAATATAAATATAAATATAAATATAAATATAAATATAAAATGAAATTGAAATCGAAATTGAAATATTCATATAAATATAAATATAAATATAAATACATTACCTGTAGTGCCACCCAAACAGCTAACTTGAGCTCATATGGCACCTTTTTCCAACTAATGTACCCCGGGCTGATGATCGTCTTTACTAGCTCAAGGGATCTCGCTAATCGCCCCAACTTGTTCTCGATGGCTATCCCCAATTTGCCATATTTGGGGAGCCTAGGGGCCGAGGAACCCTCGTCACCTCCGCTACCACCGAGCCCAGACCACATCATCATAACAAGCATCATCATCCTTGCCTTAATACCTGAAAGGAGACATTTGTTGTAAAAAATATTATTAGTACATATCAAAATGAATTAAAAGAAGACATGCAAATATGTACAATTACTACAAATAAAAATGAATTGTTACTCTTAAACACATCAATTCTGAATTCCAAAACAAGAGCATCAAGCTCATAATATGTACAATTACTAAAAATCTGAAACATCCCCACACACACGCACACTACACAAGAGTGAAAATGATAAAGTGCAAATCAATTAAAAGCATTAAAATGGATTTTCGGTACAAATTGGAATATTTATTACAAATTGAAAAATTGTTTAAAATTCGGGTTATCATAAAAAATGTGTAGATATTCGGTAGGAGCAGCCAAGTCATCCACACTACTATTTAGACGTTTTGACACGTGTTGGAGAATTGACCACGGCTCGTTGTTGATATACTCCGAGTAAAACACTTGGTTAACCTTTTGAAATGCATAAACAAACGGCCCATCGCTCACGTGGTCGTTGCTCTTCAACTTGGACAAGTCAACCATGATCAAATTGGTGACAGGATCAACTTTACAAGCATTTTTATCCTCAACTCTTACCCAGTCACAATAAATACAACCTCTTTGAAGCTTATATAATCCAATTCAAATATATTTCGGATTACACCATAGTAAGTCATTTAAGCTTCAACGAGGTTTTTATCTTTTGCGCTCGCTCGAAAGAAAGTAAGAGCCTTGTATGAAATGCCCGGGTTATGTACATTTGTACTTTCCTCGTACACTTTAGCGCCGAAAATGTAACCGTTCAATCGATACTTTTTGTACTCTTGTGCCACGAACAAGGGTCCAGTGGCTAGACGAGCAAGCCTTGATGTCGCATCACCCATCTTTAAGAGCTGAGAATATAGATAAATTAATTATATTAGTTATAAAATTTGAGTGTAATGTAACGTTATATAACGGACATTTTCATTACAATTACCTCTTGTGTCAACCACAGCCTAAATTTGTTGTCTGATTGTACCATTGTTTTTCATCTTTTATTGTTCTCACAGGCTTCATATTTTCTGCATATTACAAAATTAATCATGTATAAAATAATCTAAAATAATGTTAAACATTATAATAATCGAAACTTACTTTTTCCATTCTTCGAAATCTTCGTGTGTGTCAAATAGATAACGAGCTACTTGTTAATGTTAAACATTTGGTGCTTAGATTTCCAAATGGATTGAAACCATCTGTTGATATATCCAAATGAATGTTGCGTTGTTCTCGAGCAAAATTGGGATACTCATAATTCATCCTCCTCCGGGCAGTAGAATCAATAGGATGACGCATGATATTACCCCCTACTTCTGCCCTAGCATGCCAAGTCATTGCCTCCGCTATCCATAGTACTGTGAAAAATAGCTTTAATCTAGGCCCAACGGGAAAATATTTCAATACTTTTTGAAGAACTTTTGAGCTTGTGTCTTCCTTACTAGTAGATTGGACATATCTAGGTTCATCGCATACCGAAAAACGATCGAGATTTTCATACTCCTTTCGGTATAATATGCAGTCATACACATAAGCATGAATCGATTTATACTTCATTCCCAAACCTTTCAAATTGTTCTTCATAACAGGATAGATATTTGGAAGTGTATTCTCCTTGGGTAATAAGCCCTTCACCCATTTCAGAATTCCTGTCACGATATTGCCAGACAAACTGTATTGCGTCTTCAAACTGTGCAAACCAACCGTGGCATGTAAAGTTGTTTGATCTTTCTCACAGCCAGAGTATAACGGTTGGGTCGCCTTAAATTTTAAACTTTGTTAGTCATCGTCAAGTTTTATCGTGATACCTTCACGAGCACTTGAACCTTCTACATCATCAGTAACTTCATTCTCTTCTGCTTCATAAACTCCGTACGCATCATCAACTAAATCCTCTAACATATTATGATCTACGTAGTCCCCTTATACATCTATCCTACTTGTTGAAGGTTGTTGTGAAGGTTGGTCAGGGATAAAAGGAACTTTCAATTCACCGTGAAAACTCCAAAATCGATAACTATCTTGCATACCTGATCTTAACAAATGTAGTTCAACTGTTTTCCACTCAAACACCTTAACATTCTTACACCTAGCACACGAACACAAAAACTCTTCATCATTATGACATCTCTTTGCATATTTCACAAATTCATTAGCACCTCTGCGAAACACATCCCCCATTCTATTTGTCTCACCCATCCACTCTTTGTATTTCGGATATCCCATCACAGCTACCACAATTAATCACCTATTAAAGGTACGAAGCGTATATTCATGGATTAGGATAAACAAAACTTAGATTTATAGTATGTTTCATTTAATTATGTGTTATTTATATTCAAATTCAATTTATAATATTAATTCCTATTTCCTCCATCTCCTCTAAAGGGTGAGTGGTCATATCCCATTCAAGACCGTATTTTTCTATAATATACTTAACAGCTCATGCACATTGTTATGATTTGAAAAAAATTCGGCAGCATATCCCCGTAGTTCTCCAAGTGCACAACGTAGATAGGCAAGTGTGAGTGTTATTTCAATTGATCAATTAAAATAACAGTCACACTTGTCAATCTAGTATGTACCCAGAGAACATTAGGATACGACTGCAGAACTTACTCCAAAAGTAACAACTTTAAGCCACTAAGAATATTATACATAAATTATGCAGTCCTAAACTGTCTAAATGGGACAATTCGAGAGATCTCATTACAGGGGTAATGACTCTCGAACGGGTCTAAGGGATATTGAATGCGTACGCATAAGAACTAGAAGGCTAGTATCTATGCACACTATATGTAATTTCAAGTATGTTTCATTTAATTATCATACTATATATATATATTGTTCGATATACAAAGTAATTTTCAAAAAAAGTTGAAAAATCCCACCCACATATGGACAATAATCCAGTGGTCATGCCACTTTTAAAATTAACCAACCCAACATCGATCCACTATAATCCAACAGCAATGTCAACAACAAATGTGTATTCTGTGCTCCTTCTAATTCATCTACTCAATTAATTATTTTCATCAATTAAACTAACAATTAAAGTATACAATTATTAATTTACTAATTTATAATGAGGGGCAATCCTACTTTCATAATTAATCATATATTAATTTACTAATTTACAATGAGGGGCAATTATTTATTAATTTACTAAAAAAGTTAATAACCAATCAATTCGTTTACAAGGGACATTACGCACAAACACGCACACTACACACACGTATACACACACGCGCGCATACACACACACATGCGCGCACATTCACACACACACACGCAGTCCCCCACCCCTACCCCACCACCCACCAACCCATCCCTGCCCCCTCCCCCCCCCCCCCCACCCTGCCCCATCCCCTTCCCCCACCACACACACACACACACACACGCACACACACACACAAATAGCCCCCCCCCCCATCCCTGCTCCCACCCCCTTCCCCCACCACCCACACACACACACACGCACATATATATACACACACACACGTATATATATATATATAAATGAAAGAGAGAGAGAGAGAGAGAGAGGGAGAGCAGCGTAGAGAGAGAGAGAAAAAAGGAGGGAAGAAGTCGGTGGGGAAAAAAAAGGAGGGGAAAGGGTTTTTTGCTGTAATATTTGTCACGGACGTGTGGTCCTTGACCGTGACAATATTATAAGGATTGTCACGGTCAATGATCGTGACAAGCCCGTGACAACTGCACTTGTCACAGTCGTGTCACGGTCATTGACCGTGACAAGGCTAGCCGCTGGAAGGGTGCCAATTTACCCTTTTTGGTGTAGTGATCGGACTTAATACATGGTAATAAATTATTAATTATTTAATAAATAATTTAACCATTAACTTCGGACTTGTACCGTGTGGCGGATTAAGATGTTTTGTATGATGCTTCGGGTTAACCTTTGGGACAAGTAGACTGTCCGTTTATGACTTATAGTGTTGGGTTTTAAGCCTATGGGCTGGTATATTACTCAAACTAGGTTTTAGGTCGTTTAGAGTCATGATTGGGCTCATTTGGTTAGGGTTTAGATTAGGCCTAAGCCTAATTTCGTGGATGCTAGGTTTTTAGAGTGGTTAGACTTAACGTAAACACATATTATACCTTTAGAGAGAAAACCTAGATACTACAGAGACGGAGACAATTTGGAGGCAACTTGGAGAAGAAGAATTGAGGAATTGAGCTTGGAATCCACCTTTTGGATATGAGGCAAGTTTACTTTGTATATGAATGTAATTATTTTTTGTGTTAAAATATAATTATATATTGGAATCTAAAGATAATAGCAATGAATCTGATTCAATTAATTAAATTACTAGTTTTAAAAATTATCCAATTGATTAAGTTATGTTACTATTCATGCTCATAGTAAATTCTGAAATTGATATGAATCCTTATGAAATTGAAGTAGAATTGATGTTAAATTATTATAACTATATTCTACTATGTTAGTTGATCAAAATGCCCTTAGTGATTTCACGAATTGATAGTTACTTTGAGTCAAATTGATCAAATATAAAATTCTAGGGCTCTTGAATGATATGGAAATTTATACCATTAAGTCTTGTTGGACTCGTGTGAAAACCTTAGATATAGATTAGGAGTGATGTTGAAACACTTATATGTGAATATAGTTGGGTTTTGTGATGATTTGGGAGCTTGGAAGTTCGTTAATGGAGGATTTTGAAGTCAAAACTCATAGGTAGAAGCAGGAGTTTCTGTACTGGTATCATCGATTGATCAACCCTGAGGATCGATCGATCGATGATACGGGATTATGAAAATTTTAATTATGAACGGTGGACGGCTTTGTATCTTTTAGGATTTTTATTGAATTTCTGAAGAATATTTTACCAAGAGGGGTCAAGGTTTAGATTTAGTTTGGAATGAAATGCCAAACTAAATGAGACTTATCAAACTAAGTAATGGTGAATTAAGACTTAGTACCCTTAGTATGATTAGGATTACTATTCTTGAGTATTATGTGCTTGTATATCCGAGAGTCGAATGGATTGTTACTTAATTTTGAGAAGTTTAGATATTTGGATTGATGGTTGTTGGTCTATTAAGAGCTTTGACTCGATTAATCTTGAGAATAATCTTAATTAATAAAGGTTTATTAAGTTAATATATTTGATTTTTAAGACTTATAATATAAGTATGTTCTCACTCGGTAAATATGGAGAATACTCTTAATTGATGGAATTTAACTAAGTTAATTCATTTGGATGACAGACTTGTAACCTATATGTGTAGTCGGTTTACTTGATTTGTGTATTATATGGGACATATTGAAGTGTGTACTCGTGGGATACGTACTAGAGGAGATATTCATATGGGGCACGAGCGACGATGACTATGTTGGTACCCTGATGCGAAAGATGGATTTACCATGACTTAGTGACAATGATTATGTGGGTATGCAATGAGATGGGTATACCTTAGTTATGATTACCCCGGACACTGCATGCTGAAATTCTCGTTGTACCTAGAGTAAAATGCTATGGCTGATCATTTTATTTATCATTAAGTATGGGTTTATATGACTGGTGTGAAATCGTAGTGATTATATCTTTGGAGATGATTTGATGATTATAGGTGTGGGATAGCTAATAACTATGTCTAATATGCGCGAGCGATCCCCGAAGGTAGTGGGACAGACCTTCGTTATGTGCAAGATCAAGAAGGGCCTTTTTATAAGGTACGGGTGTTGGACCGTGCTTGTAATATGTGGATATAGATGTAGTGAATACTTTTATTGATATAGTCTACCATTGAGATGTATAAGATGATTAAGTAACGAATGCTTGTATTGAGTTATTATACAATTGAGATGTATAAGATGATTAACATAAGAATTGGTATGTGTAAGACCATTAAGATTAATAAGACTTAATCATTGGGAAATATAGACTTAGGATGATATGTAGAGTTGTTTTGGGTTGGGATAACTTAAAATATATTAAAATATGAGAAGAGGATGCGTAGTTTATTGTAACCCAAACTCGGTTATATTTAATACTTCATAGGCTTAAACGTTAGCAGTGACTTTACTTTTAAGAACATAGGCAGTTATGTCATCTCCGCTCTGAGATCATTTTAGTAGTTTTATTTATGTTGATACAGTTATAGCTGCGCAATGGTGCTAGTATTGGTTGTCGGTTTGGTATCGGAGTTATGTGGTTAACTAATGGTATGTTTCACTTAATTATTTTATGCATTTAGTTTTTATTACAGTCATGCTTAGAATGATATTCAATTATTCGAATTTTACGGGGTATCACACCTTGTCATTCAAAACACTTGTCCCGATCATCCCCCATTTTTTAGGTGTATCCCTCTTCTTCCTATCACTGTCCTTGTTAAAGTTCTTAGAATTCTTATAAGAATTATTTTCTTCTTTAAGCTTAAGAAATTTATTGAACTTTTTCCCAAACCAGTTATCTCTTCAGTATCTAACTCACACTCACTCTCAACTTCAGACACGTCCTCCTTATGGGCTTCCAAGGTTAAACCCCTCTTCTTCTTCCTTAGGGATACATGTTCATCTCATATGTTTGGACGTCACCTACAAGTTCTTGAAGTCTAAAAGTATTAACACCACCAGAGAATCAAGGACCGTAACCTTATCATCTTTATGGCACGGACCTTAAGATTTTTCTAATAACTTTAGGCTCAAGGATAGGTTCACCAAGGTTAAACGAGGAATTTACAATATTTGATAACTTGGCATTAAAGTCGTCAAACATCTCATGCTCCTCCATTCTAATCATTTCAAACTTAGTTATCACATTCTGTAACTTAGACACTCTAACGGTATTTGTATTCTCATGCATAGATTTTAGAATATCCCACGTATCGTTTGCACTCTTGCGAGTCATATACACCTAATCTCCTTAACGGTGACACCACAATAAATAACATTAACACCCTTTGAATTAAAAGTCGACGTATCTTTTTCAGACAGTCCAAAAAGAATATGCTTTACACAAACAACCTTCCATAGAAAGAGATGCTTTATGCAAACAACCTTCCATAAGAGGAGACCACCCATTACACATAGTTCCAAATATTATTATCAGTATATTTCAAGAAAAACCTCAGTTAGGCCTTCCAATAGGAATATTTTGACCCATCAAACAAAGGATTCCCGGTAATGTAAATACCCTCATTATTAAAATTCATTCAAGAATCCAAAAAACACACCAAACTAAGGATCAATCGAGTAAATTTGAGTAACTCACTCTGATACCAATTTGAAAGTGAGTGGATCCCAAAATCTAAACGGACGATTAAGGCAATACCAAATTTTAATTAAAATAAATTAATTACCAAGTGAGCAATTATGGCAATTTTAAATCAGAACACGATGTAAACACATTTTGTGTGATCTTTACCCAATTTTATCTTGCCTAAGAACTACAAGGTGAGCATGTAAGACTCAATTAAAGAAACGTAAAGAAATAATCACACAATGCTGCGATGTACGAGAAAAATCCAAATTGTGAAAAATCTCGAACAGCTTAGCCTGCACAAGTTAACTACGATATATGAATTTATACACGATGATTGACAGACTTACTCACCGACTCGACTCCCTTCAATCATGATGCAATCTTCCCTCCTTCACTTTAATCACATCAATTGCTAGATCTACCAATGGCATACAATGCAGTCCAATCGCACATCGGTAACAATCTGAACTAGGCTCCGGCAATCAGCAACATGGAATCCACTGCCAAAACTCTCAAACAATTGAAGAAATAATCTTCTTGGGGGTTAAAACAAGAGATCTTTGAGTAACATTAAAACATTGATATTTGAATCTCAAAACATGGTGAAAAAGGTATTTAGAGGCTTAGGATTTGCTTTGTATAAAAACTGTTCACCAAACTGAACAATTGCCCACTTTTTATATTTAAAAAAAAAACTAAAAAAACTTACATCATGAAAAACGAGGTACAAAATCCAAACTCATTAGAAAGAAATTGGGGTCTCGTTCGAATGACATGAGCTTATCGTTTGAACGATATCAACTCGTTCGAGCGACTATCCCAAACTTATTAGAATGAGCTTCTAATAGCAATTTAAAAATTGGGACATAATTTTGTAATATAAATTTCGTTCGAACGAGAGGTCATTCTCGTTCAAACGATAATGTGTATCTCGTTAAAATGAAAAGCCCATGTCGGTCAAATGATATTAAAAAATTAATTTTCAAAAAATAGCCTCATTTAAAAAAAAATACTACTTTAAAAATCCATGGATGAACATAATAATATTTTTATACATTTCAAATATCTCAAGGATGAAGGCGCTATATCAGCATTAATTTGATGATGCTTTTCGAGGGCCGCTTCAAGTCTTCAATTGCGTATGCTTAAGGTACATACATAAACAATATTAACATATGACTCAAAACAGTTTTGTCCAATGGAATAATGCCAAATATAAATTTTTATTATACATTATAAAATTTATCCTTATAATATATTCAAGAAACTCATTGATAAAAGTTTTTCATCTATGGATCGTTCTAAAGATGAGATAAACACATAGAAAATGTTGACAAACGCCCATTTTCATACAATATAAGGAAAATGACATGTTCACAAAGATGTTACATAAATTAATGTGTGTGGCATTGTAATAAAGTGTTGCATAATGTCTTTATGTAAGTAATGTACAATATTTCATTGCATTGCACATTATTTTGTGCAACGTATTATGTAATTTCTTGGTGCATATAGCATTACTCACAATATAAAAAAAATCCCGCTTGGTAAGTGAAATCATACTCTTTCACACACACACACACACACACACACATATATATATATATATATATATATATATATATATATATATATATCTTCCCAATATAGATAAAATATTAGCCTTCTGTTTTCACTACCGCACATTCTCTAGTACATATTATTATTATTATTATTATTATTATTATTATTATTATACACCCCTAATTTTCAATATTAGACTTAATACATTATAATTTAAATGCTAATATTTGCCCAAAATAATTAGAAAAGCTATTAAGCTTAACAGACATGTGGTTTTAAGTTTAAAAAAAATATCAAAAAATCTGAAAAGAAACTTTAAAACTAAAAATCCAATTAAAAAAAAACCTTCATCCCCTCCCCCAACAAAATCCACTAACCCTACTTCATCTTTCTAAACACACAACCCACCTCTTCGGCTTTGGTACCACGCCATTAGTCTCTCTCTCTCTCTCTCTCGCGCGCGCGCGCGCGCGCGTTAAACAACCTTGGTTTTGATTTGGTGTTGTCGTGACTTGAAATTGTTTTTTAATTGGTTTGGTTTTGTCTGAAATCAATTTGGTTTTGGGGTTAAAATCGATTTGGGGATAGGTTGAATCTAGGTCGTTTTCCAATTCAATATGGGTTTGGTTGAATTAATCGGGTTTGGGTTGAACTTGACTTGGGTTTGTGTTCAAATCGTGGTGGAAGATGGCGGAGTTGGTATTTTTGGCAAAAATCGGTTTTGGAAGGTGGTTGAGGTGTTTTTGCCCCCTTCCCACTGGCTCTTTTGCATTTTTGTATTATTTTTTATTTAAAATATTTTTATATTTATTTTTATATTGTATGGGGTTTTGAATTAGTTTTTAACTTTAATATTTTACTAATTCTTGGCTTTAAACTTAAATATATTCTAACTCAAAAATTAGAGTTTGCCCAAAATCGTTAGATTAATCGTTAACTTTAATTGTTATGTGGCATTTTGAATAAATAATTTTAAAATCCTTAAAATTCAAATTAAAATTTAAAGAAAATGAATATTAATTTAAAAATAATTCAGAACTCGAAAAATAGAAAAAAAATAATATCAAAAGAAAAATATTGAAATAGAAAATAAAAATGAATCATCAACTGATATTAGAATATTAAAATATTTTTCTATTTTGGATTTCGAAGCACCTCAATGTTTCCTCTCTCCTCTTTTTTCTTGAAATTTGGGTTGGGGCGGTTTGCGGATCCGGTTTTGAGATTTGGGTTGGGTGGTTTGTAGATATCATTTTGCAATAAGTTTGAATACTCAGTGAAATCGAATGGAATTTTCGTGAAATACCATTTTGAAATTTTTTGAATGTTGGTGGTGATGAAGTGGTCGGTGGTGGTATTTTTAGGCATGGTGGAGGTGTTTAGAGGGAGGAAGTGATTGGGTGGAGGTGGTGTGGGCAGTGTGGTGGTGTTGGTTTGATTTGAGGAGGGAGTTAGGTTGTGGTGATGGAGGGAGTAAGGGGTTGGGTGGTTGTGGTGGAGGGAGGAAGGGGTAGGTGAAGATGGTGGTGGAAGCACACCATGGAAAGGGGGTTAGTATATTTATTTATTTTAAATTCAAATTTTTTTACCTTTTATCTAAAAAAAATTAAAGAATTTTTGGTATTATTAAATTATTTTTGAAAAGGCAGTACGAATGCTCTGACACCACTTAGAGAGTGGAAAGCACTGATACCGCCATGAGAATGCGGAAACAAATGTGCTCAACAAAGATTTCAATTTGAGAGTGCGCATTTATTTAACGGTGTTAACTTAATAAATTCAAATGACAATCCACACCAAATTTAATTATGTACCCTAGAAAATGAAACTATGTGATTCAAAACATAAATCAAACCAAGCATTCCACAAAGGCAAAGTTTAAGGAAAAAATCCCTTTTGGATTAAACATTTATTCAACACTTTAGAAATATTACAAGACAGTCGACTTACAGACTACTTGATAACCGTCATAAGTATAACACGCTAATCTTCGTAAATCTCTAAAGAAGTATTTTCTTGGGAAGTATTTTCGCAAAAAAAATCATCTGTTAAAACGAAGTAAAAACATCTTTTTAAAGTGCTAATCTAAAAACTTCTTTTAGATTTTAAAGTGTTAATCTAAAAAATACCTCTTTTTAAAAAAAAACTCTTTTTAACGCAATAATCTTCGTTTTAACAGAGTTAAAACCTCGTTCGAACGACCTTCTTAAAAATATTTTTTCTTTAAAAAATATTTTATGCAAAATAGCCTCAAACATTATTTTAAAAACAAACACCCAAATGAAATACCAAGGATAAAAATAATCGCAATCGAACCTCATGAGATCATTGATTGTTAAAAATTAAACATGGCACAAAACACAGTACGACGATGATGTAGACGCTTTAACTTAGCCACTACGGTCTTCAATCACACATCATAGGCCTTAAAAGATAAACCAACTCAAAACCTAACATATGACTCAAACGATTGTGTCCAAATATCAAATGAGCTAGACATACTTTTATTAATAAATAAATAAATAAATAAATGTCATTACATGGTTTTAAGAATAAGACCCAGCATGAATATTTCAAAGGCTTCTCTACATTTAAGATTTTCGTTATCAAACTCATTGAAGATGTATCCTTTTGATGCATTATGATTGAATGTGTAAGGTATGCACACACTTATTTTTCATTTTACTTTGATAAAAAGTTATTTTTTAAATGAACAAGTGATTATCTAGTGAAATGTGTTGTGTTTAACCTGGGGAAAGTCTCAGTTTTCAAAAAGCAGGATGTTTAGGAAGAAACTATGATTTATGCCCTAAACCGCTCGCATAGCTATGTTTTAGCCACGTTCGCACGGCTCTGTAGGTTTTAGGTCACTGCCTAAAACCATGCACACAAATGGGTTTTATATATGTGCACATGGCTGCACATTTTTGGCATGAAAAAATCACTGTCATAACCGTGCACACGGGTCCATTTTAGACGTGCGTACGACGCTGTCAGATTTGCAAAAAAAATATAAATAAAGTATTTTCCCTTATTTTCAAAAAAATTTAATTCTTCTTTTTTTATATTGAGAGAGTATTTTCAAGATTGAGAGAATATTATTTTGATCTCGTTAATCAAAATTATGTGTTTCTTTCCACATTTGAGAGAAAACCTAAAAATATTCTTGATCTACTTATTGTGAGAAAGTGAGTGTTTTGAGATCAAATTCACTTACCATAGATTCAATCTAATTGATCCACATTAGAATTGAAGATCAAACTCAGATCTAAAAGAGGTGCTTGAGTTATTAGGGAGTTCAAGCACGATGCAATTCTAAGGAAGAGAATGTGATTTTCTCGTTCATCTAATGGGGCTTCAAATGGATCGCTCATTGTCAATGGAGGAGAGTTCAATATTCATTAGATAACTTCTTGTTAGGGAACAAGAGAGATGATTGTATTAAAAAAATCAAGTTGTTCTTGCATTGTATAAAATTTCTCCTCACTCTTTTTGCAATGGCGATCACCTATCACCTATGAAAAATTTCTCAACAGTTGTTCTTGCAAAGAACACCCGACAATCCTCAAATCAAACCCATAAAATCGAAAACCTAGTATGTTTGAGAAATTTCTCCCCTTCATAAATAGCTTGAAACCTTAGTAAAATCTTTTGTATGATTTTAGCGTTGATGTCGATTTATCTTGGGTTTGCCATATGTATTTTTCTATTTGTGTCATGAAATTCTTGTTGTTTCCTTTTTGTTGGCAACTTTGGTAAAATCTCTTGTATAATTTTCAGTGTCGATGGGGGTTTATCTAGGGTTGTAAATGATTGTGTTTATCTTGGGTTTATCTTTGGGTTTGCCAAATGTAATTTTTACGAGTCATCTACAACTTTTTCTATTTCCCTTTTTGGCATTTGCATATATGTAAATGATTGTGATTAAATGACGTGCATTTTGTTGAATATTCTTGTTTATTTTGTTAAATGATTGTGTTTATCTTGTTTATTAAATGCAAATTTAATTCTTGTTGTTTCCTTATTAAATGAATATTCTTATTCAATGGAGATATGTTTCATGAGCATTTGAAGCTTGAACAAGTAAAGAATCTGTCATTCAACTTCAAAATCAAGTCAAATGATTATCAGAAGTTATTCATTATTTCTTAGTTGATGCCACTTTTAGATGATCCTAAAAGATTTATGATGATGATGTAATATTTGATACGACATACAGTAAGATTTGTTTTTTGCCCCATTGGCAGGGAGTAGTAATCCCAATCAGACTATTGTAATTTATTATACATTCTTGAGCGATGAGACCGTTCATTCAAATGTTTGGTTGATGATATGTTGGATGAATCCCTAATTAGACCCGACAATGTCAAAAGCAATATCAGAATCCCTTCCCTTAGTCGACATATATTAACAAAGTTGATAGGGTCTGAAATATAGTGCACTATAATGATTTTATTGAGAGTAGCGACTTGAATGACAACAATTGGCTACGGACAATATTTGACATGCGTTCCACATGGTTTCATTGTTATGTGCGCTAGATCTTCTCCGTCAACATGTCAAGTAGCCAACGTACAAAAAGTGCTAGCTGATTCTTTAGGGGTATGTGTAAGATACGAAGGATGATTGCACTAAAAGTGTGCATGTGATTAAAAATTAAAATGTTGGATACAAATTTTGAACTTCTAGATCCCATGAAGACACGTCAAATCTTACATGCAAAAAATTCATGATTTTCAAAACTTCCAAGCCATGTTTTGAAGGTGGACAAAAACGAAAAAAGTTGGGAATGGCATTGTTAATGGCAAGGTGGAAGATAAGTAATGATAAATTCTATTTCACAAACCAATCTCACTTGATTCAATATGTTTTGAAGTTGGTTGATAATGCTCTCCCAAACGAAGAAACAATGAAAGATTATACCGATGCTTTAGACTGTGCAAGTGATAAAAATCAATCAAATTGCTAATGATGTTAGCAACGGGAGAACCATCCAATTGATAGGTGGACGAGTGTTGTAAGGTCGGGGAAGATGAGTTTTAATTACGCGCATAGAACAATGAACCATATCAGGTACAAGCATTGCGGCTAATTACTTGGGGAAGGAAAAGTCATTAAGGAAAAAAAAAAGGCTCGATGTTGTAACGTGTCATTTAACTAGACAATCACGCGGTAAAAGAATCTGCCATAAGCCTACAAAATCAGTATGCATTTTTAGTTTATTGTTCATCTGAACCATATTTATTATTGACAACTCCACTGGTCAACATGACACGCAGCATATTAGTACCTTCAGAAAAGTCATAAAATGCCACAATCTGTCATCAAAACTCAATCAAACACAAAAACATTCACTAGTCTGAAAATAAAAATAGTGCTAATGAAGTGGCCAACATAGAGAAAACATGCTATAATTAAAACATAGTATCAAGATTTTAATCCTCTTTCCATCAAAATATAAGCAAGAAAAACAGGACACAATGGTCAAACAAAACTGAACTGCATTACTAACAAGGAAATCAAGTTGAACCTTCTTCATGCTCCTCAGTAGATCTCTCATTTCTTCGATTTCTTAGATCCCCTATACACAAAACACGTATTTATTAATTTATATTAAAGCAACTTAATTCAAATATTAACATTTTCAACAGCCACTCACTGTGCTGATTGCGCAGGTGGAGCAGCTGCTGCTGCTGCTGGGGCTTGTGGAACTCTCTCTACGGGTCCCTGTGTACATATTCAAGATTATTTTATCAATATTAATAAATATATACGAAATGAAATGAAATAAATATAACAGCATCATAATTGGAAGTCCTATTGTCCAACAATGATTTTTTTAAAACTGTATTTTGTATGGTTTTAAAATTTCTTTTGTTTGTACAAGTGAAGAGACCGGTGATAGACAAACATATACATATACCAAAGAGTATTTTCACATTATTTTTCAATAATTAAATATTGACAAAAATGCAAAATTAATCCTGCTGTTTGGGTCAAAATTTGGAGTGCAGGTAAGTTTTTTCATGAAGTCCACTGCAAAAATTAAAGACGCTGAGGTTCTTAAATTCAAGTTGACAGCAAAACTCAATTTGTATTTTTCACTTAGATCTTTTCAGATACATCTCAAAAAATGCTTTCCGAAACAATATAAATTTTAAAATAATTAGACTTGTAAAAGTTATGATATAACATTTTATGTTTTCAATGAAAGAGAACCCAATTTGCAGCACTTTGAGCAAGAAAAAATTTCATATCTTGTGTAAATTGTACACTAATCAACTTTTACACTACCATCGGGGCTGATCGAGTGATATTAAACAAAGTTTATACAGTTAAAATAGGAACCAAAAAGGGCTAATATATCCCTGACATCAAATAATTTACCTGGGCAAGACGTTCCTCTCTCCTGGCATGCTTTCTCTCCCTGCTTGCCTTGTTCTTTGCTCGCTTGGCCTCAAACTGGTCCGAAAGCGTCTTCTCCCTAGCCTTCTCAGCCTTTGATTTATGAATGCTCTCCATGAGAACACGCTTGTTCTTGAAAACATTACCCTTCACCTTCATGTACATGTCATGGTACATGTGCTTGTCAATCTTCTTTGACTCACGATACTTGCGGAGCAAGCGCCTGAGCACCCTCATCCTTCTCATCCAAAGGATTTTGGTGGGCAACCTTGCCTCTCGTGTACCCTTTCGTTTACCTGTAAATTATAAACATGTTCGGAAACAGGATTAGAAATTGTGAAACTCTTTTTTCCACTGAATAAATAGACCAATATGCGAAAACACCTTGATAAACTAATCTTCTCTCATTAAAATGTCAAATTTTTAAACAGACCTAAATTGTCAAATCTGTTTTTAATCAACAATTCACAAAGATATGGCATTGACTAGTGTTTCTAATATATTTAAGATGCTTTGATTGATTTATGTGTAAGATAATGTTATCCATCTTATTTGCTGCTCAAGTATTCGCTTAGTTCTAAATGCAGCACATGTTTGTTTACCGATATTGAAAAGGACTTATTTGAAGACAAGTTATTGACATTCTCAGCTTGATACTAAAGAAAGTACAATACCGTATCCAGAGTGACGGCCCTTCCTCTTGGCTTCCTTCATTCGACGTGCACGAGATCGAGAGTGAATCTTGGTTGGTTTCCTGATAATAAAACCATCCTTGACCAACTTTCGTACATTCTGACCTGCAATCCAAACACCATGGTTATATTTTATATAGTGGGAATATGACCATCTATATCGATCAAAAAAGTAACACTAAAGAGAAAATTATACTAAAATCACATAGCAAAAAGGGTAGGGATTGAAAAGATTATACAAACATGGCAAGTCACTTAATATCCTTATAAGAGCGTCAATTTTTGCATATGTATATAAATATATTGTATAGATCTTCTTTAAATGCTTCAGAATCATGATATAACAGACAAATATCGTTGCCTACATGCTACTCACCTATTTAGTTTCCATCCAAACTATTCTTATTTTTTAGTATGTTTTTTAAATAAATCAATCAATAATGATCCATCATATTATGTAATCACATCACAACAAAGGAAAAACAACTTTATCTAAGTCAATAATAAATGTAAAAACATGTATATATATATATATATATATATATATAGAGAGAGAGAGAGAGAGAGAGAGAGCGGTTCTCATGCATACCCCAGTTTGCATACCGCTGGCGCGGACCAATTTTGATAAAATAGTAAAAAAAATATTTTTGATGTAATTTTTTTTTATAGTTTCTAAACATTTCAATAGGACCATAAAAAAAAATTCAACTCAAAATGAATTTTTTTGCTATTTTAAAAAAATCGGTCAAACTTTGTCAGTTTTTAACAACTTAAAAACAACTTAAAAACTGACAAAGTTTGACCGATTTTTTTAAAATAGCAAAAAAATTCATTTTGAGTTCAATTTTTTTTTATGGTCCTATTGAAATGTTTAGAAACTATAAAAAAAAAATCAGCCCGAAATTATTTTTTGTACTATTTTAAAAAAATGGTCCGCACGGAGGGTATGCAAACTGGGTATGCATGAGATCCTTTCTGTATATATATATATATATACATATATACCAATTTAATATTAAATGTTTTAAGTTTTCTTCCTTACAAATTGGTAACACAGACTCGTAATTCATATTTTTGCTTTATTACTACAATTGAAAAATTGTTGCAATAGTTTAAAAATATGATACTGTACATCTTGAAAAACGCATTTCAATTAAAAAATTACATTTAGTGCCCATTTTTTGTCGAGACTAATATATTGTAGCCCCATTTAAGTAAGACAACCAAAAAACAAAGAAAATTTATGACACAAAGATGTATGAGAGAGTCGTAGGGTGTCGGTGTCCGACACGTGATCTCCAAGAGGGTTCCATTTCCTAATAGCATGTCATATCCATTCATGCTCAACAACAACAGCAAGCCAACAGGAAACAGCAGTGTTGCAGATACACTTTGTTAAACCTTCCGACTTTCTATCACATCACATAATTAGGCAAATGAATGATCCCATGTTAAATTATGAAAAACAATATTTTATGAGACTTGTACAAATACAAAAACTGTCTCGTGCAAAACTTAGTGAATCGTTCAAGTATCTTGTTATGATCCCTATTTTTAACTTTTCGGATACGCACATGCTTCATAGATCACAATCATAGAGCCAAATATCTAGCGATCACTTTGCAAACACTGACAGAGTCTTGCAGATATAAGATAAAATCACCCTTGCAAAGATGAGATACAGTCACTGAATATGTAAAAATTTAGCGAAAAACACTCTAATGCTTACTCATGTACAGATTTATCTAAGCTAATGTTGTTCAAGCTTGTTTTAATTTTAAAAGCGTGTTCTTTTGAGTCAATCAAATAGCTTGTTTGTTTAATACCTTTTCAGAACGAATATTCGTAATCGAGCCGATAAGGAGCTTTAAAATATGTTCAAGCTTTGCTTATTTATTTTACAAGCTTTTTTTTCGAACTACAGACCCATACACAGGTTTATACATAACATAACACGATTGAAACCTAAAATTCGTTTGAGACTCAAAGCAGATGATAAATACACAATCATCAGATAATAAATACACACACACACACACATATATATACAGAAACGATGATGTGGTTGCATAAAAATTGAAATTGTACAATTAAGCAGAGATCGGAGTAAAACAATTAATTGTTCGAGAAACAAAGATGAGTAACAGATGAATCAAATCGATGAGATTAATTGAAAATATTTTCATGAAATGAAAGATAGGCGTACGAGAATTGGCCATGGAGATTTCGCTGCTTTCATTTGGATCGAGCCAAACTTTGCCTTTGCCGCACTTGAGGACGCTGGCGGCTAGCCTCTTCTGCAGTTTTAGCGACACCATTTTTTCGCTCTCCAAAACTGCCAATGGATATGAGAGAGTGGGGACTATCAAAATATAAGCTTTTATATCCCAACGAGTTTATGATGCCCTAGGGTTTTGAAGGGGGCTTGTTTTCACTTTGGGTTGGGCCACTTGGAGTTGTGAGACGAGGCTAATGGCCCATCAAACCACTTTCTACCTAGTTAGGGTTAAATTGTCATTTCAAAAATATTTGTGTTGTCTGTCCATAGTATTTTAGGTCATTGTGTTAGTGATACCCATTGCCATTTCTCTCAAATTTGTGTTTTAGTATTAGTTTTTATGAAAAATGTGAAAGATTCTATATTTATTTTTTATTTGTTCGAAGAAAAACCCAATAATGCACATTTTTAATATATTTTGTGAAGCGATTATTTGCTAAAACATAAGAACTTTTTTTCCCGTCCACTCAATTCTTTTCTTTGTAAGTTTTTTTTATATATTTAGATTGTGAAATAAAGATTACACCTTTCATTTGGTTCACTTGAAGACCAACCATGTTCATTTCAAACTCCTTTTGCATAATCAAATCATAACTATGAGCAAGGCCTTCACTAGTGGAGTAAAAAATAATAACGTCTACATAAACTGGGGTTAGCATTATATCTTTTACAGAGACATAGAGCCTTGTCCAAACTTCCTCGATTGAAACATGTTTCCACTATATGTGAGGTGAGTCTCTTGTATGAAGCTCTCGAGACTTAACGAAGTTCATACAAGGCCTTTTTTGAGGCGATAAACGTGTAGAGAACTTGGGGTCCTCAAAACACTTTGGTTGTGACACATCGACTTCCTCTTGGAGAGTACTATTCAAGAATTCACTCTTTACATCCATTTGATGGAGTGAAGTGCAAAGCACAAGTAATGGCTAAGAGCAAACATACCGACTCTTGCCTAGCAACCAGGGTAAAAATACTCATCAAAGTCAACACCTCCAACTTGGTCGGTATATCCTTTAGCTTAGCCGTATTTCTCAACATGATACTCTATTTATCACACTTGTTCTTTAAAATCGATCGATCGAGGGCAGGGGCTCGATCGATCAAACCTTCGATCGATCGAAGCTCCTGGCTCGATCGATCGATCAAGCAGGTATGGCGAATTCTGCAGTTAATCAGTTACGGGTTCTATCACACAACCTCATCCAAATCTAGATTTTTCATTCCCAATCGCCCAAAAATTTGTACTACTAACAGTATAAACCCATTTTATACATCTTCTACGTCAAGCATGCAAATTTTCATCAATAACCATGGATTAATAGGCCAAAAACTCATATTAATCTCAAGAACCCTAGAATTTCTTTATCATAGTTCTAATCAGTCTTTTTCCAGAAATTTTTACTCCTAATTCATCAAAAATTCGTGGTTAAGCCTCTACATATGAAGGGGTTTCCAGACTATCATTCAAACCATTTCTACATGCGATTTTCCTATCTCCAACATGGATTTTCTTCTACCAAACTCATCCTAATCACCCTAGACTAACATGAACGATGCATTAACGAAAATTAGCAAGATAAATACTTGCCTGGGATTTTTAGAGTTCTGATTTGATGACGAATTTGGTGTGGTTGCGTTCCCCGTCGCGCGATCTACGCGTTGGTGGTGGTGGCGGTGCAACCGGATGAATTTTCGGTCTAGAATTTGCTTTGAAAGCTCTCTCCTTCCCTCTCCTATGGCCGTCACTTGTCTTTGGTTGTTTTAACCCTAGAAGGTAACCTTAGACATCTGATATAACCCTTGAAATTTCGTGTGTTTAATTACCTAAAAATGTAAAATGTCCAAAATGCCCTCCCAGGGTGCTAAGTAGGCCTACAAATGCCCCGAGACCGAAACTAAACCTCCGGGTATACTTTTCTGACTATCTCGACCCTTCCGGACACTTTAGCGCACTCAAAACGACCATACAAGCAACTTATAATTCATTCACTTTTGTTAATTAATATCTAGTCCCGACGCGACATGGACGCGTCCCGACTCAAATTTTCAAACTTGTTATTTTATTCACTCTTGACATTTAATGTAACCAATATTATATATTACTCTACTCATTAGTAATATTCAATAAGTTTCCCATAATTACTAACTCACATCACGTTAATAATTATAAAGTGATTAATTTCTGGATTTATATTAAATTAATAACTCACATTAAATTTAATAAATCCCCAAATTAATATAGCATAAAAATACGGGGTATTACATACTTCCCCCCAAATAACGGAATTTTGTCCCGAAATTCAAAAAATAAGGCATACCTGGTAAGAATAAATCTGGTTATCTCTCGCACATATCTGCCTCGCGCTCCCAAGTGGATTCCTCCACATTATGATGCTCCCACTGGACCCGTACAAGTGGAACTACCTTCGACCTCAATCTCCTCTCACTATGGTCTAGGATAGCCACCGGTCTCTCCTCGTAAGAGCTGTCAGGATGTAAGTCTATATCATCTATCGCGATGTGAGTATGGGCCATATCATCCCGAAGATATCGTCTCAATGACGAGATGTCGAATACATCGTGAATGCGATGTAAATGCTCTGGCAGTCCCAATCTGTATGCTACCGGCTCAATCCTCTCGATAATGGGAAATGGTCCCACGTACCTCGGGGCCAATTTCCCTTTCTTCCCGAACCTCATCACTCCTTTCATAGGAGATACACGTAGTAACACTTGGTCCCTCATATTAAACTCCCGGAAGAACCATTTCGCATCGGCGTAGCTTCTCTGCCTGTCTTGGGCTACTCGAATGCGATTCCTGATCATCTCAATCCTCGCGAAGGTTTACTGAATTACCTCTAGTCCTAGCAACTTGTTATCCCCCACCTCGAGCCAACAAGTTGGGGAACGACAAAGCCTGCCATACAAAGCCTCGAATGGTGACATGTCAATCGTGAACTGATAAGAGTTATTATAAGCAAACTCTACCAGTGAAAGATGTGGCTCCCAACCTTCTCCAAAATCAAGAACACACATGCGTAGCATATCCTCCAACATCTGATTAGTACGCTTTGTCTGTCCATCTGTCTGTGGGTGATAAGTTGAACTCAACCTCAACTCAGTACCCATAGCCTCCTGAAAGCTCTCTCAGAAACGCGACACGAAAATCTTGTCTTTATCTGACACAATATTCAGGGGCACCCTATGTAATCTGACAATCTCATCAATGAACAACTGATCATACTGACCCGTGGTATAGTCTGTCCACACCGACAGAAAATGATCCACCTTGGTCAAACGGTCTACAATCACCCAGATAGAGTCGTGGCCCCGCTGTGATGTAGGCAGCCTTGTAATAAAGTCCATGGAAATACTCTTCCACTTCCACGCGGGTATTTCCAATGGCTGAAGCAACCCTGACGATTTCTGATGGTCCACTTTTACCAGCTGGCAGGTAGAACACTTGGACACAAACTCAGCAATGTCCTTCTTCATCCCACTCCACCAATATTGCCACCTCATATCCTGGTACATCTTATCTCATCCAGGATGTACCGCAAATCAGGACCCGTGAGACTGGGTCATCACTGCATGACGTAATTCTGATCCTTTTGGGACCACTAATCTCCCATTAAATCTCAAATCCCCATCAGAACTAACAGAATAGGACTCAACACCCTCAGCTAAAAGTCATACAATCTGCTCCTGGAAAAATGGGTCTTCGGTCTGTGCCTGTATTACCCTTGTAACAATCTCGGGTGTCACTGTCATAATAGATATGAAGGAACGGGCTACTGCGTCCTGGTGGCCTAACTCCTTCCACTTTGCTTTCCAGACGTCCGCTACCTCGTCAACCGGTCTACGGCTCAATGCATCAGCAACTACGTTGGCCTTCCCCGGATGGTACTGTATGTCGAACTGATAGTCCTTCACAAACTCTAACCATCTGCGCTGACGCATATTCAGCTCTCGCTGAGTGAACAGGTACTGTAGTGACTTGTGGTCTGTGAACAAGCGGAATTTCTCCTCCAATAAATAGTGCCTCCATATCCTCAATGCAAAAACGACCGCTGCTAACTCCAGGTCGTGGGTGGGGTAATACTTCTCATGCGGCTTAAGCTTGCGGGAGGCAAAAGCTATAGCCTTTTCTCCCTGCTGAAGTACTCCCCCAAGTCCCCGTAAAGAGGCATCGGTGTAAACCAGGTACTCCACACCCGGCTTCGGTAACGCAAGGACCGGTGCTAAAGTAAGCTTGTCTTTCAGCTCGTCGAAAGCCAATTGGCAAGAATCATCCCAAATATATAGAACCCCTTTGCGAGTCAGGTTTATCGATGGACCCGCTATTTTGGAGAATTCCCGAATGAATCTCCTGTAGTAGCCGGCTAACCCCAATAAACTATGCACTTCCGTCGGTGTCGTGGGCTGTCCCCACTCCCTCACCGCTGACACTTTACTCGGGTCAACTGCTATCCCCTGCTAATATACAACTTGCCTTAAGAACTGTACTTCTCGCAACCAGAATCCGCACTTCTCGTACTTAGCATACAATTGATGCTCTCATAGAGTCTAAAGAACCCGTCTCAAGTGCTCGGCATGCTCCTCCTCGGAGTGTGAATATATCAAAATGTCGTCTATGAAGACGATGACAAACTGATCCAATAACTCTCTGAACACTCAGTTCATTAAGTCCATGAACATGGCTGGAGCATTTGTGAGGCCAAATGGCATCACCCTGAACTCATAGGACCCATATCTCGTAAAGAAAGCAGTCTTTGAAACATCCTGCTCCCTAATACGTAGCTGATGGTACCCCGACCTCAGATCTATCTTCGAAAAGAAAGTTACTCCCCTCAATTGGTCGAACAGATCATCGATTCGAGGCAACGGATACTTATTCCGTATCGTGAACTTGTTCAACTCCCGGTAGTCCACACATAGCCTCAGTGAACCATCTCTCTTCTTCACAAACAAGACTGGAGCGCCCCATGGTGAGGTACTCCTGCGAATGAAGCCCTGACCTAACAGCTGCTCTATCTGATCTCGTAACTCTCGCATCTCTGCCGGAGCCATACGATATGGAGTGAGTGCTATCGGTCTAGTATCCGATAATAAATCTATGACAAAGTCTATCTCTCGACTGGGGGGTAGGCCTGGTATCTCCTGAAATATATCGGAATACTCATAGACAACTGGGATCGAGTCTAAGGGAATCACAACCTCCTTAGAGGTATCCTCCTCTATGTAATACAAATGAGCGGTTGAGTCTCCCTCTGGGCGAGGCATCGCCACTACAAACATCTCTTGCCCCGGAATGGTAAAAACAATACTCCCACCAAAACAACCTATCATGGCCCTGTAAGCAACGAGCCAATCCATACCGATAATAATGTCATGCTGATGCATATCTAAGACTAACATGTCTGTAGGTAATACCAAGCTATCAATCTCTACCCCCACACCCGGCATATAAAGAAAATAAGCGAACCATTTCCCAGTGGTGAGTCTACACACGTCACAGTGCTCTCTGCTGTGGATAATAATCCTAAGGCCTTCGCAAAATGGGTAGCTATAAAACAGTGCGTCACCCAGTATCAAATAAAACTCGACCCCTAGTACTATGGATAGGAAACATACCCTCAATCGCGGGTGGTGCCTGTGGAGCTACTGCCTGGTGGACATTATAGACACGTCCATACTGTAACTGCCCCTGCTGCACTGGAGCTGCTGGAGTGGCTGGTAGGGTTGGTACTTGAGCTGGGGCTGGGAGGGTGGATGGAAAAAGTGGCCTCTGTGGCTCGTTACGGGCACCCTGCTACTGTGGAGCCCTCTCTCCCTCTGGACAATCCTGGAGCCTATGGCCATGCTTGTCGTACCCAAAACATCGGCCTTTGAAATTTCCTCCCCTCTGACCCTGCTGGCCGTTACCACCCCGCCACTGGCCCTGTTGGCCCTGGTGAAAACGCTGTTGGCCCTGTTGCTGACGGTGTTGGCCTTGCTGGCCCTGCTGATTAGGCTGACCCTGCTGACCCTGCCTATAACCCCCAAATCCCTGCCTGGAATCACCTGATCGAAAGCGCTTGGCAAGGTCCCCTGATGGGAACTCTGCTCGTGTTGACGAGTCTGTCCCTGGGATGTCGGTGCTCCACTAGCACTACTACCCCCGGTCCTGCCCTGCTGGTCGGACTCTCCTACTCGCTTGCTTCCCCGAAGATGGAAACGGTGATCCTGGCAATGTAGTAAAGCAGCATTGAGTACATTAGTGAAAGTACTCAGAGATAGATTCCCTATAAGGTGCTGGCGGATCCTCCAAGCTAACCCGTCCACAAACAGCATTATCTTCTTACCCTCAGTGGGTGCCTCATCTGGCACTATGGTGAGAAGTCTCGTGAACTCCTCCTCATACTCAGCAATGGTAGAATTCTCCTGCTTCAAGTTCAGTAATTTCGCCTCATCTCAGTCTGCACGACGGGTGGAAAGTACTTACGGTCAAATCGCTCCGAGAATAACTGAATCGGGATCGTATCCCTCTCCTCCAAGGTGGTGGTGGACTCCCACCACTGCAAAGCGCCCCCCACCAGCTTAAAGGAAGCCAACAACTGTTTCTGCACGTCTGTGCACTCATACATACGAAGATGCCGCTGGATATCTTTCTTCCATTCGCTCACGATGATGATATCTGAACTACCAGAGAACTCAGGGGGATGCGCCTTCTGAAAGGTAACCCTAATCCGCTCCCATGCAGACGGAAGTTGTGCAAGTACTGGTGCCACTACCTGAATCTGGGGTGGAGCCTGCTGTACCACCGCTAGCGCGGCATTCACCGCCTGAGCCACAATAGCAGCTACCTCATTAGCATTCATCGTACCCTGTGTCGGAGCTGCTGGTTGCTCGGCTTGGGCACGCCTATCCTTTGGTGCATGTCTCGGAGGCATCTGAAACGTGAAGAAATTTATTAGTCTACAGTTATTATCAAATCTCAAATAGCTGAAGACGTAAACGTAAAAGCAAGAATACAACAATCCTAAAATAGGGCTCTGTAGCAAAAATGTTAAGCTGAAAGAGAAATAAGCCGTACAGATCCTAAGGACACTAGAACCTGATGCTCTGATACCACCTGTGACACCCCGCCTAATTAAATACCGGGCAATCACTCCTTTATTAAATTAAAATCAAGGTGAACAGTTGGTTCATTCTTAGCATCACTGTCGTAAAAATAACTTTTCCAATTTAAACACCCTAATTAATTAAGCTAAGTGTCAAAACCATTTTTAGACATTACTTTCCAAATTTTATTTTATAAACCAAGATTTAATTATTTTCAACAATTTAATATTAAAGAATCACACCACAATTATCCTGGAACATATAATCCAACTAAATTAAACATTCAACAACTAAATACCAACATTAAACGTAAAGTAAAACATCCAGACAGTAATAAATCCCAAAGTGACAATACTAGAAATAAATGAATCACAATGTCCAATAAAACAAATGGATAATGGAAGCGGGCGACACATGCCCAACTGAATAAATAAGCTAGGAGTGGAATCAAATAAATGAAGTCGTCTAAGCAAGAGGCATGCAACTCCCACCTAAGCTGCAGCGCGTTCCTTCCAAAGGATCCTACGCAAGACGCCCCTGTGGCTGGGCACCTGTAATATATACATATATATACAAGAGAGAAAGGAAAAAGAAACGGGTCAGAGCCCGATAGTATAAATGATTTAAAATTTGTTTAACAAATATTTAATATGTTTACAGGCCAATGCAACAACATATTAGTGCGGCACTCTCTTGAGGATTTCTCACCTCTCTTCTAATGTGCATGCCTATCGCACTAATCTTACCAATGGATTATCTTATCTTATATCGCACTAATCTTCCCAATGGTTTAACTTATCTTAGGTTACTCGTAAGATTTAAAACCTAACAATATAATTGTTTAAGAAGATAATTTCATTTGATCACAAAGTTCTCATTTAAACCTTATTTACTAATAAAGTTTCCAGTGTTCCATTATACTTTTCAAAACAAGTATTTCCAAATTGAAGTCAAGATTCATTTCTTACTTACCATAAGCACAGTATGAAATTTCAAATTTCAGAATTTAATATATATATTAAATACTTGTATAATATATATATTCTAACAGCACCCCACATAAAAATTATGGTGCGGGCATACTCTGCTATCCAATCCCCGTATCACTCGTACTGAGGGAAATACAAGTTCAGAATCACTCTCGAACTGTAATAACACATACACAAACAATATTGAGGCGAAGCATAGATTCCAAGTCTCTAAGAGGTCAATAAATACCCTCACGTCTCTTAGGACCGTCTGACCATCGATCAGATAGCCTGTACCAAGGATATCTATCTTCTAGGGTACAAGTCAATATCCCCCATAAAGTTCCCATCGAGATAAGACTGTCCCAGCGCGGTAAGCTCAGGGATAGCAAGTAGCGCGGGCATGATTTTCACATGTATATAATATACGCATACACACAGTCATATAAATATACTACTTTTATCATATCAATTTAGGTTCATCCCATAACCCATAATCACGACATTTATCCTTATTTTCCCTTTATTAGTTATCACGTATAACGGTTCGTCTCTAACTTTAATTTGAGGGATTATTACTACGTAACACTCATGGACTATATCCTCCCAAATGTAAAATTCAGTAGGTATTCATCTATTTTCCATCGTAACCATTTTATGTATCTCTCCCTTTAATACAAAATTCCATCGTCCCTTATATAAATACCCCAAAAATGTAAATTTCGCCTTACGTTAAAGGTCTCTTAATCATTAATAAATCCTACTGGTCATATTGATCTCCCAAAATATTTTAATAAGGGTGTCTAAGGAGTATTATTCATTTAGAATTAATTCAACTATTTTAAAAAGGGAAATATAAGTCTGCCAGAAGGGGTCGATCGATCGAGGGCAGAGGCTCGATCGATCAAACCTTCGATCGATCGAAGCTCCTGGCTCGATCGATCGATCAAGTAGGTATGGCGAATTCTGCAGTTAATCAGTTACGGGTTCTATCACACAACCTCATCCAAATCTAGAGTTTTCATTCCCAATCCCCCAAAAATTTGTACTACTAACAGTATAAATCCATTTTATACATCTTATATGTAAAGCATGCAAATTTTCATCAATAACCATGGATTAATAGGCCAAAAACTCATATTAATCTCAAGAACCCTAGAATTTCTTTATCATAGTTCTAATCAGTCTTTTTTCATAAATTTCTACTCCTAATTTATCAAAAATTAATGGTTAAGCCTCTACATATGAAGGGGTTTCCAGATTATCATTCAAACGATTTCTACATGCGATTTTCCTATCTCCAACATGGGTTTTCTTCTACCAAACTCATCCTAATCACCCTAGACTAACATGAACGATGCATTAACGAAAATAAGCAAGATAAATACTTGCCTGGAATTTTCAGAGTTCTGATTTGATGACGAATTTGGTGTGGTTGCGTTCCCCGTCGCGCGATCTACGCGTTGGTGGTGGTGGCGGTGCAACCGGATGAATTTTCGGTCTAGAATTTGCTTTGAAAGCTCTCTACTTCCCTCTCCTATGGCGTCACTTGTCTTTGGTTGTTTTAACCCTAGAAGGCAACCTTAGACATCTGATATAACCCTTGAAATTTCGTGGGTTTAATTACCTAAAAATGTAAAATGCCCAAAATGCCCTCCCGGGGTGCTAAATAGGCCTAAAAATGCCCCGAGACCCAAACTAAACCCCCGGGTATACTTTTCTGACTATCTCGACCCTTTCGAACGCTTTGGCGCACTCAAAACGATCGTACGAGCAACTTATAATTTATTCACTTTTATTAATTAATATCTAGTCCCGACGCGACACGGGCGCGTCCCGACTCAAATTTTCAAACTTGTCATTTTATTCACTCTTGACATTTAATAGAACCAATATTATATATTACTCTACTCATTAGTAATATTCAACAAGTTTCCCATAATTAATAACTCACATCACGTTAATAATTATAAAGTGATTAATTTCCGAATTTATATTAAATTAGTAACTCACATTAAATTTAATAAATCTCCAAATTAATATAGCATAAAAATACGGGGTATTACAGTTGACTTCAATGTGGAGTTAAGAAGGGGTCTTCACCCCATCTCTAGGACTTCCAATGATTTTGGATATGTCACGCTCCTTTGGTCCCCAATGAGGTGTGTCACCCATTTTAACAATTAGTTGGGTTGATGTGATCACATATAGGCAATCATTCGTTCCTTTTTCTTTTTCTTCTTTTGCATAAGGAAACACAAAATATATATTATAACAATCATTATCATTAAATGTGAAGGAGTGACTATCATCAATAACAGACAAACTCCACCATCTTTTAAAATGCACAGTTGTACATGTGGTGGGCGTGAAAATTAGTCGAATAACCGAAAAATGTCAACATCACTCCTATAATTAAGTTTGGTTAAGCACCTATGCTAGTTTAATATATAACACTTACTTCTAAAGACACTTAAATACTTGAGTGTAGACTTCTTACCTTTCCAAATCTCATATGGCTTGTTACTATCATACTTCCTATAATCTTGGTTAATAATGTGTCAAGTTTGTTTCACTGCCTTTTCCCAAAACCTCATAGGCACACCCTTGACTATTATGGTATTATGGGATCGAAACCACCGCGTTCTTGAAGGAGAACGACTCTTTATGTTTAATTTCAATTCGATCCCATATATTTATTTGCCATGTCCAGTTAGAACACAAGCATGAAATGGGTTTGTGGGGTTTATTAGAGTCATCGGTTTATTTTATATAAAAATAATGCAAATGGTCAGGTGAAATCTTATGGCATGGTCAACATATATTAAACAATATATTCATGATATGGGTTCAGGGACCGCTCTTCATCTACTTTATATTTGTTATTTTATACTGCTCAATTATTGATTAAATGGGGTATATGGAAGCATTACGAAACCTTAGGATTTGAACCCCAAAAACATATAGATGCTTTATTTAGGCTAGCTAATTATTGGCCGCGAGAACTCGAGGTGATGACATGAGAGGGGTATAAACTAGGGGTCGCTTATGAGAGTGGGAACAATAAGGTTACTCTTAAGATGGTGGACACTTGGGTGCCTCTTTTGTGTATGCGTGTTCCTTGGTGGTGTGAGTGTGTGAAAATGTGATAGCTTGGGCTCACGAGCGATAACTTGATATGGCGCCTATGTATCTGTTTGTCTATAAGATCAAAGCCTACATAGTTCAATTTTTATGTTCACCAATGTGTTCATGTGAATAATGTGGAGGTTGAGATATTAGTATCTAAAATGTGTGACATTGGAGTGACTTCCATAGGGGCACATATAAATCGAACGATAAAAAAATATCATTAATAAAAATGCAAAACTCTATAAGGCGGAATTTAGGGTTTAACTTCGAGATCTCTCTAATTCGATCTCGTTTCAGGACGAACAATATTCGATGAAGATTAATCTAATATACCTTGTGATATTTTATCATGTTCTCAATATGAACTATAATGAACAAATTATGGGCTCTTCTTTCATGATTACCTTATGCTCCATTTGTTACTCTCTCTCTCTCTCTCTCTCTCTCTCTCTCTCTCTCTCTCTCTCCCTCTCATGGTTAAATTAGAGTTTTTTGAGTTTTAAGAGCGATAAAAATATTGGAAAATGAAAGCCTTAAGTCTCTCTCTCTATATATAAACTCTTTCGTGATCCTAAGGAGAGATAGCGATCAGGCTCCTAATGGGTCTCAAAAAACCTGATTAGACTCGGATCCTAATTATAGCCCTTAATTATTATTAATTCCACTAACTAATTATACTTCCATCATCAGCCATGGTGGTAGGTAAATGTCCCATGAAACAATCACATCAAATACCCCATGAATACCCACACACACAGAGTTTGTCCATAAATAGCACACAAAGCATAACCATATAATATGTACTTAAGATTACAACAACGAATCCTAACCTCTTAAATCAAGATGTTACAAGTTTTATCCTTAATAATAAATAAACCCCACTAATCCTCTAAAAGTACCCCAAAAGTCACATGTCGCAGACCCTTTTTGGAAACCAAAAGGAATAAATAAACAAACAAAATTCCCAGATTCGCCTTGATCCATACCCTAGGCGGCTCGATACGGCCTCCTCTAAAATTCCCCAAAATGACGTTCCAAGATTTAATTTTCTCAACCCTTCTTCAAACCATACCTTATTTAATGGATTTTTATAACATATGCTAACTCCCCAAACATCCTAAATATGATTCTTAAGTGTTCCTAAACATATTTTTAACATGGCTTAAATCACCAAAATAAATGTCAAATCCTCAATTTCACTATGTATTTAATTAGGGTTCATCTTAATTACGAGTTTAATCATTAAAATATATTTAAATCATCAAAGTATCATCCTATATATGTGAATCATTATATTAAATTGTTCCTACAACCGATCCAAATAATTCAAATCATTTGTTGCATGAAAATTAGGGCACTACATATTTATGCATGAAATCTTAACCTAACATGTGACTAATCCCAATTTAATTATGAAAAGCTATCAATCATAAATAAGTTACATGTAATATGGTAGCAAGTTATATATTGCCTCAATATGAAGGTGAAATCTCTTTATTGAATACTCTTGGTGGCCCTCATGTTCTCTCATAATTCCCCTTCTTTTGTTCTCTTAAAATTTTCGCTCATGGCTAGGTTTTGTCTTTTATTTTGAATTTATTAATAATGAGGGTTAAGTCTCAATTTAACTCTCTAATACCATGAGGCTCCTATGGTCCTAAATTAAAACCTCTAAATAAGCCTAAAATATTATCCACATACTCATGAAACTTGTCCTAAGGGGGTACCCACCTTTGGAGCATAAACCGACATACTAAAAACCACCATTTTGTGCCTCTATAGCCCCCTAGAGCCCAATACAACAATACTAACTCACAGTATAAAAATTAGTCCTAACATTATTATTAAATTACAACTCGTTCACATATAATTTAATTTTCGAATATAAATTAATTATAACACAAAATCAATAATTTTGATAAATTACACAATAAACAAATTTAAAATAATTATCAAATAACCATTTATTTAAATAATTAAATATATGCTTTATTAGTCCTAATGCAACTCTCGCATCTCTCTCTCTCTCCTCCCCCCGCGCCTAACTCACGCCATGCTAAAAATATATATTGCCAAACTTGTTGTACTAATACATTATGTCATCTCTTAAGGAACTTCTAATGACCAACTTCATTCAATCGAATCTCCTGCTTACTTTGAGTAGTCCTATAACTGTCCTAAATAAGGGTCACCTTCTCGTAAGTTTCCTTAACTCTAGCCCCAATAACCTTTTCTCCCTTCCCTCACCACCAACCAATGAGGAAATGATAAGGTCACACGTTCAATACCTCAAAGAGTACTATTTCAAATAGTATGATACAACATTTCATTATTGTTGGAAACAATTAATTTTATGTCCCTCTTCATGTCTGCCCAACAAAATTGGCGCATCATATCCTATTACGCTATATCCCTCTTCGGGATATGTAACGAATTTGGACTCGTGTTTCTCCATCACTACACCAAATCTGCACTATTGTCAAGGTCATTGACCCTGACAAATCACCCTTGTCAAGGTCAATGACCGTGACATTTCGAGGCGAGACAACTTTTTTTGTCACGATCGTGTCGCGGTCAATGACCGTGACACGTTTGTCACGGTTATAAACCGTGACAAAGCCGTGACCCTTTTTAAAAAAATTGCCACGACCATTGACCGTGACACGTCCGTGACAACTTCGTGTCACGGTCAATGACCGTGACAATTCTGGGCAGAATTTAAAAAAAATCTGCTGGGCAGTATGGCCACTGCCACTGCCTAGCAGTATATTTGTACCTGTTATAGCAACGTCGTACCTGTTCCAAACATCATATATCCAAACAAACTAAAGATAATGCAAATATATATTCATGACGATATAATCCAAATATTCAAAATAGAAATAATATACATGACGATATAATCCAAATATAATTAAAATGGACAAACTTAAAAATAATGTTACTACATGTCTTGGGTAAATGTGAGGAGGTGAGTAGGCCACACGACATACGAATTGACGCACCCACTAATATACGTCGTACCGCATTGTTCGCGCAACCACAATAGGGAGTTCTCCTTCCCGGGTATGACATGCATGACGATCACCCTGGACTCCATCTGTTGAAGCGCACGTCCATGAACTATTCCACCCTCGACGATATTCGGGTCCCTCAACCCCCGCCATATCCGCTGGTCATCAAATATGTCCAATATGAACACGCCCGGCCAACCAAGTGTCGACAATGGTCTCTTGAAGGGTGCCAAATAGGAAAGTGGATCATCGAAGTACGAACGTGTCGGTGATGAAGCAGCGAGGTCCACATACTCGTCATCCTGCGCCTCGTCCTCCCGCACCTCCTCCTCCACCGCCTTCTCCTTCCCTTTCCCTTTCCCTTTACGGTCTCCGCCCAACCTACACTTCATGAATGCGTACATATCTTGGACCATCGCCTCCAAACGGGACAGCTTCGCGTCGTGTGAATCCACCGTTCGAGCCAACCCGGTGTCGCTCGTCTCCAATCCGATGATCCTAGATTTGGCCACCCGCGAGCTCACTCCCCTTGTCCTCCCCTTGCGATCAGAGCCAAGCACTTGGCTGAGTGCGTCTGTGGACAAAGATGCCTTGTCGGCATCAGACTGCGACTCATGCACTTCCTTAAGCTTTGCCTGAAACGACAAAAAGCACATGATTAGTAAAATAAGTAAACTAAAAAATTATAACGTAATTAATAAAAATTAAACTGTCGGATTACTTACAATTGTGGCCGCGACGCTCGGGGACACCTCCTTGTCCTTCCCCTTCTTCGTTCGAAGAGCCACATAAGTATCGAGCCTATGTGGATTACCCCCTGGCCCACTCCCTACCCCCTGAAATAAAATAAAGAAAAGTAAAATTAGTATCGGCCCCGCAAAGTAAAATAATGAAGAATAATATATTTTTGTAGTTATAGAAAAATTAAATCTTACCTGCATCCTATGCTCCACCTCGGCGTAAGAGGTCCGGCCAGAGTAGTGCACGTCCGTCTTTTTTGCCCGATTTTCCCTCCCCGATTGGCGAGCAACCAATTGTCGATCCTCGATCTCATTGTCAATGAACTTCCGCCATTGTACCAATGAGATCGGCTCCTTGGGCGGGACGGATTCACGCCATTGGATAATCGACTCTCTTGTTTTCCCAAAGTACCGTGCCCGCATATTTTTTTCCACGACTTGAGTTGCTCCCTAATCTGCTCCAAGACAGGAGCGCATAGCTTTGGATCCAAGTTGAATTGTTCATGTCCAACAAATACAATGTTAGTTGCGAATAAATATAAATATAAATATAAATATAAATATAAATATAAATATAAATATAAATATAAATATAAATATAAATATAAATATAAATATAAATATGAAATTGAAATTGAAATTGAAATTGAAATTGATATTGAAATTGATATTGAAATTGAAATATTCATATAAATATATTACCTGTAGTGCCGCCCAAACAGCTAACTTGAGCTCATATGGCACCTCCTTCCAACTCATAAACCCCGGACCGATGACCGTCTTTAGCAGCTCGAGGGATCTCGCTAATAGCTCCGACTTGTTCTCGACGGTAATCTCAAATTTTCCATATTTGGGGAGCCTAGGGGAGGAGGAGCCCTCGTCGCCTCCGCTACCACCGAGCCCAGACGACATCATCATAAACAGCATCATCATCTTCGCCTTAATATCTGAAGGAGACATTTTTGCTGTAAAAAAATGTTATTAGTATAGATAAAAAAAAATGTTAATAGTACACATACACACACCCCTACCCCACCCCCACCACACACACGCACACGTCATGCCACTTTTAAAACTAACCAACCCAACATTTCATCAATTAAACTAACAATTAAAGTATACAATTATTAATTTACTAATTTACAATGAGGGACAATCCTACTTTCATATGAAATTGGCACTAATTATTAATTTACTTTCATCTAAAACTATACAATTAAAATTACAATTAAATTATACAATTTCTTAATTAAAGATATACAATTGTTAAAATTGCCCCTCCACACCCCCCACACCCCACCCCCACCCCCACCCCCACCTCACCCCTTGCCCCCTCCCCCCGCCACGCACACACGCACACACCTACGCACACACACGCACACACCACCCCACCCCCACCACGACCCCCAGCCCCACCACACCCCCTCCCCCCACCACACCCCACCCCCTCTACCCCCTCCCCCACCACACCCCACCATACACACACCTACGCGCACACACACACACCCCACTCCCAGCACCCCACCCCCACCCCTCCCCCCACCACGACCGTGACAACTACAGTTATTGTTTATCAATAAAATTATGACATGAGATAATTATAATTGGAGCATAAATTTCATTATCATAATATAATAAATCCAACCAAGTACAGAGATTTTACAAATTAAAGTGAGAATTAAATTTAAGACTTTCTAACAACATGCATGTGTATGGATTCTAATGATATTACCAGTGTATGGATTCTAACGAAAGTAACTAATGATATTCCTAAAAATATACAATTTGCAACATTTTGTGAATTTACTAAACTTTATATAATATTATCAAATTCTGTTAAAAAATTATCTAGGGTTTTACCTAATTGAATTAATTTCATGAATAAAATTATTATCAATTTAAATATTTATATAATTAAATTTAACATATGAATTCTAGAACTTTTCTAACATTTACACAATTTTAATTATCACTAACACTTACACCATTCTAACTATCACTAACATTTACACATATATATACACACATACACATATACATATACACACATATATATACACACATGCACATACACATACACATACACATACACATACACATACATATAGATATGAAAGAGAAAGAGAGGAAAAAAAATATACCTTAGAGAGAGAGAGAGCAGAAATCGCGGATGAGAGAGAGAGAGAGAGGGAAAACCAAAAGAGGTGGGAAAAAAAGAAGCCTGGTGTAATACCCCGTACTTTTGGCTATATTTATTTTTGGGATTAATTAATTAAATGCGTATTAATTGGAAATTAATCCGGGTTATAAATACTAACGAGATGCGAGTTGGTATTTGATTATGTGCATATATGATTATATATGTATTTGGTATTATAAAATTTGTCGTGAGATTGATATACGACATTTTAGAAATTTTGTTGAGACGCGTGTGACCGCCGCGTCATGGTATATTATTTTAATTATAAAAGTGATTTTTATTTCTATTATCCGTATGGTCGTTTTGAGTGCGCCAACGCGTCCGGAAGGGTCAAGATAGTCAGAAAACACTAGCCCTAGGTGTAGTTTGGGTCTCGGGGTATTTTTAGGCCATACCGGTAACTTAAAGGGTATTTTGGTAATTTTACATTTTGAGGAATTAAAAGTGACGAAAATTGGGAGTTTTAATCTAATGTGGATTTAACCCACTAAGCCCATTAACCAAACCATATTAACCAAGAAGGCTACGTAGGTTATTAGAAGAGTTTTCTAAGTTTCCCAAATCAAACCCTAGCCACCTTAAGCCACCATTGGAGAAGAAGCTTGGAGAGAGGGAATTCTGCAGAAAAAAACTCTATCAAACCATCATCCAAACTCAGAGACAACCAAGGCAAGTGACTTAATTCCATTTAATTTCAAAGAATGTTCTTTCCATGTTAGAAAAATTCGAATTTTGTGTTTGTTCTTGGTAAAATATGAAAACCCATGTAGTTTGGAGTTTAGAACTTGAAAATCTTAAAGAGAATTGCATGTAGAATGATAGGTAGATGATTATTCTCATGATAATTGTGATTAGAAGAAATTAAAACGGATTAAATTCTGGGATTTGAGGATGATATAAATCTAGGGTTCATGTTCTTGATAAAATTGAGGAAAAGTATAAAATCTTGTGATTTAATGATGTTTAGGATGCATGAATGCCTTAAAAGATGTTAGTATATGACCTTAGCATGTTTTAGTATGATTAGAGGACTTAAAACATTATTGGGTCGAACTTTGGAGAAGATTTGAGGAGTAGAAATGGATGAAAAACGTAACTAAGAGAATCTGGGACGAAACTGGCAGGTCGTTAGAAGCCCCTACCCAGGTCGTTCGAACGAGCTCGTTCGAACAAGCTTCTAACGAGTTGACCAGTCTCTTCTAACGAGGGGTAGTTTCGTTCGATATCTCGTTCGAACGAGATATCGTTAGAAGGTACAGTTCGTTCGAACGAACTGGAATCTCGTTCGAACAGTCTCGTTCGAACGAGACTTCTAACGAGTTGACAGAGGAATCTCGTTCGAACAGTCTCGTTCGAACGAGACTTCTAACGAGTTGACAGTTTGGTCCTTTTTGGACTATTTTGATTTTTGGAGTCCCGTAATCTTGTTCGAGGATATAGATAACATTCCGATGATGATGTAATGATAGAATTGGGACTTTTGGGTATTTATGAGAAGGAAATTAGATACGAGAGTTATATTAAATGGACGGTTTGGGTTGAGACGTGAGTGTCTACTACGACGTGAGAATGATTATGGCGCGTGTGATGATAAACCGAAATAGTATAAATTGCGATAATTATAAGTTAGTACGAGAATGCGATATGTACTACTATTAAACTACGGGATTACTAAGATGTGTGTTTACTTAGTATTGGTATATGAATTGTGTGTATGACATACCTACCATGCTTGCTATCACGGGAGGTTTGCGTTCGCTTAGGGCCCTCTGATCCTCGTGTTGCCCGGATTTAGACTGGTTACCTTGATGAACATAGGTCATAGAAAGACTTATTGGGATATTAATAAGTCCGCTGATCGTGGGAGCGTAGGTATGTGCGTGACCCATGTGATGTGACTGTGTTCACCTCCATTGTTTGTGATGTTGTTATCTGTGAACTATTCCTGAGAGATTCGGAATATGTAATCCTTATGTACGTGATGTACCGGGATGGATAGCAGAGTATGTGTGCACCATAGCTTAGTTCTCGGGGTGCTTATATTGTATATTTATGATGTGAATAATATACACTTAATTAATGGGAACCTTCACGTTAATGTTGTGAATATAATTACGGTATTGCTTCGAAAAATATAACGAGTTAACTAATAGTGATATATATATGGCATATTGAGCATCTGAGTTTACGTTAAACCCCTACTTAATTACGAGCGTTATAATGTTAATAGAACCGAGTAATAAGGGTAGGACCTATGGCAGTCTAGCTAGATATGATGGTACTTAGCTAGTGATTTGTGTCGTTATAGATGGGTACTTACGTTAGGAGTGCACAGTTAGACGAGAGGTGAGAATATCATGTGAGTGCACGTCCTAACATGTACTTTGCATTTAATGTTTTAAATGTTTTTAAAGCACTTGCAGGTTTTTAAAATATAACTCCACATTCGGGCTCTGACCCGTTTGCTTTTCAATTCTATTTTTTCTTTGTAAAACCATTTTAGGTGCCCAGCCACAAGGACACCATGCATAGGATACTCATTCAGGTGACGAGTTGTAGCTGTTTGTGGAAGCTACAGGGATTTTCTTGTAGACGCCTCTATCACTTGGATTCCAGATTCATTATCTATCAGTTGTAGGGCATGTTGCCCATTTCTATTAGAGTTACATTTCCATTTCAGTTTTCAGACTTTGGCATGTACTGTTTTAGTTTTCACTTACTCATTTCAGTTATGGGATTGTAGTGAGGAGTTTTTCCTCCAGACTTTATTTACGTTATGTGATGGTCTTTCTATTTACTTCATTATGGTGTATGGTGTTATTATTCTTTATTACACTTGTTGCATGTTAATCGGACTTTAATTAAAATTTGGCACTTACTTTTTAAATACTAGGTGGTTAGTAATCATAAAAATGTTTTCGACAGTGATGCTATTAACTGGACCAACTTGGCATTTTGAATTAATTTAATAAAGGAGTAGCTACCCGGTATTTAATTAGTCGGGGTGTCACACCTGGGGCTTTTTTTGCTGCAAAAGTTGTCACGGTCGTGTCAAGGTCATTGACCGTGACACAAATCTCGCGTTTTGTGTCATGGTCATTGACCTTGACACGACCGTGACACATAATTGTCACGGTCATTGACCGTAACACGGCCGTGACAAGTAAATTTGTCACGGCCTTGTCACGGTATTTGACCGTGACAATTCTGTGTCACGGTCGTGTCAAGGTCAATGACCGTGACACAAAACGCGAGATTTGTGTCACGGTTAATGACCTTGACAAGGGTGGCCGACTGAAAGGTGACAATTTGGCCATTTTGGTGTAGTGCATCAAAACGGTTCATAAAAAATACTATTGATTACTACTACATCCTAAATAAAATACAACACGTGAAGCCTTTGTGATAAGATATAAACCCCCTCTTAAGGCAGAAAAATGGGTCAGCACTTGATAGCTATTTTATGAGATTAAATGACTCATCTAGTTGACCTAGTCAATGTCATTCCCGTACCTGCCAATGCACGTAAGAAAGACCCACTAGTCACGTTAGTAATACCTGAGCACGTGGTAAATACGTACTCCCGCCCACTCCGTTTAGGTAGTAACTAATTAATTCATATCTGTCATATCATGTTTAAATGGTGTAACTGTCTGACCTATAAAGGCATTCCACGTGTCCCTCAATATTCTTCGGTAATTAACTATAAGTAGCACGAAATCCCACAAGGATAGCGAACTGAAGAGCAAACCCTAAATTTGAATTCATTCTTAGAAACTAATAATTTCACCATCACTACACATGTGGACGTATGTACCATTTCTAGACTGAACCACATAAATCTTATCTTCTCTCTTTATCTCTCACCCCCATTCTCTGTTTCCTTTTACTGGTTAAATCATTATTTGTTATTGTTTGTTACTAATTAAACCCCTGGCTAAGGCATAAATGCCCTAAACCAATTTTAGACGGTAACAAATTGGCACCATCTATAGGAAATTCGATAAGCCAATTTGTTTCTAAGAGTGCGCACGAACTAATGGATCAATTTATTTAATTAAATGCCCCAACACACAAATCTAAAATCTTAATCAATTTTTAGTCTTCAATTAATTATGGTGTGCATGCGAATTGTGTTCAAATGAAGATTTGTAATTATCAAGCCAAGCATGCAAAAACACACGAGATGAGAAAAAATCCTTTTGGAGGGTAAAACCTTTATTCAGCACTATTGACAATTTTAAATAAAATCAACTTACAAAACACTGGGATACATGATAAGCACCCCAAAGTGTCTATTTTATACCTCGAATAGATGCATTTTAGTTACTCATTTTTAATAAAAATGACCTCATGTTCATATTTATTTATTTCTCATGTCAATATGATGTCGCGGTATCAAAATTTACTAAATCGGCTCAATTGCGACAAAATAGCGGTTAAAAGCGTTCAACGAAGAAATCAAAGCGTCTGTGAAGTTAGAAGTCCCTTTTTTGAGCTTGCCCAGATGTGTTTCGAGGTCCTAAGTCCAATCCTGAACCAACCTAGCCTACACAATTTATCACCCGAGCCATGTGTGTGTTTAGTTTTTATTTTTATTTGAGTTGTTTTATTTTGGGATTTATTTTAGATTTTTGTTTAGAAGTTTATATTTTTTTAGGATTTATTTGTATCGGTTATTTTTCTTTTTCTTTTTCTTTTTTATTTTTAGTTTTTATCTTATTTGGATAGTTCTTTTAGGAATTTATTGTTTTAGTTTTATTAGATTTTACATTTTTTTAGGACTTTAGTTTTTAGATTTTTAAATTTTTTAGTCATTTTAGTTTAATAGGTTTTACTATTTTTTATTTTTATTTTCTTTTTAGTTTGATTTTTATTTTGAGTTAGGATTTTATTTTTAATTTGGTTAATTTTAATTTTTTAGATTGTTGGGTCACAATTAAAGATACATACACACTCACCCACACCCAACCTTACACACACCCAACTAACTCCACCTTCATCATCTTCAACCTCTTCCCACCCACACACTCTCTCTCCTCTCACCTCCATTAACAAACACCACCTTGTACCTCCACACCTCACCACCATCATACCCACAACAAAAACCCCATAAACCTATCTTCGACCTTATCCTCAGCAAGCCATACCCAATTCTTCCACCCCCTCTTCAAAATTCGGAACCTCCCTCTAAACCACTTGCGATTCATTCGAAGATCCACCTGAGCAAAACCTGATGTGCAAACCCATCATCCATCATCCAACTTCGACCCGAAATGAAAAACCCACCCGCCTTTGACTAAAAATCCATAAAAATAGGAGCCTTTCTTATCCCATGCCAAAAAAAAGGAACCAAAAACCCACGTCTCCCCTGACTTGGCAAAAGTGAATCCTAAAAGAATATCTCTTCAACAAGCCTAAAACGCGGGATATAAAAAAGGGGAAGACTCTAAAAAAGAGGGCTCGCACAGAGAGGAGACTGCATAGAGAGAAAAACATTGTATATTATGTACAGTTTAGGAACATAAAAAAATTTAGAAAAATACAAAAAAATTAGTTTAGTGTTAGAATAGATTTGTAGGTTTAGTTTTTCTTTTTATTTGTGTAATCAAGTGCTAGATTTGTGAAGACATTGGAACACACGTTCATGAACGCGATTAAAGGAATCAATTCGAAAGGAGACTTTTTCGTATTGTATTTTTTGCTATACTCTTTAAATATTTGTTCCATGTTTGTGACTCTGATTGATTATTTAATTATTCTTGGCTAGTCACCCTGTTCAAGGGGTGGGATGCACTGCGTAGGATATTAAATTAATTAATTAATTTCATTAATGTTATATTTCCAGGTTAATTAATTTAGAACTGTTTCAAATTAATTTATGTAACGAGATTTAGTAAATTAATTTTCCAAAATAATGTTTGGTTTTAGGAATCGAAATAGAAATAGGTTTTTCCTAAAATTAAATATTAATTCGGTGTTGACATTTGAGGATTCATATTGTTTTTACTAAATTGATCCTAGCGGGTAATTTTCTCGAAAATAGTATAATTCTTAATTTTATCATCGTGTGACATATTTAAATTAGTTTTCTGAATTCGATTTTATTAACTTTATAATTGTAACGAGAGTTAGATTATCAATTTAATATTATCTCAAAATATTTCAAATTAAAAAATTAAAAATAACAAAACACGGAGTGTAATCCCATCTCTTGAATATTCTCACATTTATCACACTTGGTTGCATATTATTTTTCGTTATTTAGTCATTTCATAGTTTTATCATTTATTAGTTAATTCTCCCTTGAAATTGTTTTTAAAAAAATAAAAAAAATAATAAAAATTGGAATTGCAAGTTTTCACAATAATTGTTTTCACCTTGAAAGTTTGATTGATACCCGTACTTACCGCAATACGAGTTGTGTAACAAGTTTGTAGGTAATTCAAGGGAATTTTGAGATTGGATTTGGAAGGCAACGACCATGCGCAAAAAGCCACTAATAAAAAAACTAAGTTAAATGCGCAAAGTTTTCAGAATGCCGACATATACAAATCAGCTCTACGACCCTCAGGTCAACCTTCTTCCTTCTTTAGCAGTGAAACTTCGTTTCGTAAAAAAATGTTATAGAGAAAAGCCACTATAAGAGTAACTTACCAAGAATCCTTCTTGATGTTGGTAAAGTGAGCTTGAATAATTCATTGGGGTTGAGTAATATGATATGAGGTGTTTGATCACAAAAAGAGAACTCAAAAGGTGTTTTTCTTTATGAAAAAGAGTTCTTAAGATGTCTAACCCAATTTATCCTTTTTCGAAGAAGGGAGGATAAAAAAGGATAAACACAAAAGATAATGGGAATATATACATTAAAAAAACAAAATCTGCGTCGGTCGATTGAACAAAGGGGCAGGTCATTCGAACGACACCGCGTCTCGTTTGAATGACAACTTCAAATGAGATTACAATGTGAACCAAAAAGGATTTCATTTGAAATAGCGTTAAACTCGTTCGAACACAAACTCCTAATGAGAAGTCAGAATGGCCTCAAAGAAATCTCGTCCGGACGAGGGAGGGCTTCTTTCGAACGAAACTTGGAAATTTAGAAAAAAATCTTATAAAAATTCTGAGTGCCTTAAAAAAATATTTCCTCATTAAAAAAATTAAACCTTAGAAAATACTTAAGACATTTTTACCACACTGAGCGCATACTTCTTCCAAGTTGTTAAGATGACCAAATCTTCAAATCTTTGACGGTCTTTAACATAGTCTTCAATTATCGAAAAGTAGTGACATAGAAGTGTTTAGGTGTCATGTTTGTGTAACGGGATACACCAAACCAAAATATATAAAAACATGAGCAATCATAAAAATCGCTCTTACAAATCTCCCCCTTTGGCTATTTTGGTACAAAACACCATCCTAAGCCAAATTGAATCCTATAACTTAACACAATAATCTACCCTCCCAAAATATAAATGAAAATGGAGTAGAATATGTTCAAGTCTTCAATTATGAAAATAAATCTTTTTTTTTTCACATAATGTCTTCATCCTGTGTGGGTCCAAATGATCATCATCCAAGCATAAACGTCCTATACACATGATATAAACAAAGATACTGTGATGCATAGAGTTTTGAGCAGGAAATAAAAACTCCCCCTCAATTTGTTCTCACCCTTTTTGTCCATAATGGAAAAGAGAGTCGAAACTAAGCATGAAATATCGGCATCACTTGAAGAAGTAAGATATCAACACAAATATAATCCAACAAACATAAGTGATGATAATCTCAAAGGCATGTACCGACCCACTGTTTTTGAAAATTTTCATTTTTCTCAAAAGAAGTATAAACTGAACAAATACAATAAGCCATGAATTAACACTAAAATATCCGAACCATGAATGTAGAATGTGGATGTGTGAACAATTTTCATAGGTAAAGAAACACATATAGTCATAACATGTGTGCACGAAGTTTTAAGATACTTTTATCGAAAGAGCTCAAAGTCTATCTTAGGTGTAAAAATTGTGAACTCAAATGAAATTAACTCAACTTAATCAACAAGTCATGAACATAAATGATTCTCACAACATTGACGCCAAATTATATAACGTTTTTTAGAGACATTTTAGTTTGCGCAAACCCATTGATCTTTAACTTTAACTCCATCAAAATCTCACATAACAAACAATACTCTCAATTATTATTAAAGAATTTAATGCTCATATGTAGTGAAGCATCAAGGAATCAAAAATTGGTCTGACACTTCTGCTTTTATGTGCCTCTAATCTTTTCAGGCTCTTTTATTCCAATGGTGGCTTTTCACGTAAAGAATATTTTTATTTTTCGTAGCCCCTTTCCATTTCTTAACATATAAAAATATTTTTCGAAAAAAGATTTAAATTCGGGTAATAGTTCTTACATGCACAACTTTATCTCTTTTTATATTTGGTTCATTATAAAGTAAAATTGAGTTGAGAACATCGTATTAGATAATGTTCAAACAAGTTCGTGCATGTATGCATTAAAGGTGACTAGGAGTCAAACATGTAGAAAGTAATCATCATATCTCATCGTAGTGACTCCACACATTGTCAAGCACACTGTAGAAACAACGTCATGTGTCAAAATAATATGAAAAAGTCACGTGAAACTATGGAATGAATGGGTAATTCGGACATCTTAAGTGTTCATCCATATAAGGTGATCAAAAATTACAAAAAAATTTTTGGATTTTTCTAAAAAAATTTATAAAAAAATCCTTTTGTCCTTTTCACCTGTTTCATAAAAGTCAAAAATCTTTTTGTATTTTTCAAAAGTTGTCAAAAAAATAAAATTCTTTTTGGGTTTTTAAAAAAATATCAAAAAGAAAAACGTAGATATAATGATATCACAATGATAATATGATCTAGCAATAAGAATAAGAGATATAATCATGATAATCATCCAACACTAAATAAAATGCACGAACTCAATCAACGGTGCAAATATCTAAAGATTTTCTAAGATCCTCAAATCTAAGTGCATCTAAAGGTTTCGTAAAATATCGGCTAACTAAAGATCGGTACACTTAAAGCTCAAGAACACGACCTTCTACTCAATTAGGTCTCGAATAAAGTGCTCGTGTATCCTAATGTGTTTTGTGCGAGAGTGTTGGATCGAATTACGGGTAATATGGACTACATTTATATTATTATAAAAAATAGTCATCGTGCCTTGTGAAATACCATAATACTCCATCATTTGATTCACCCATAAGAGTTGTATGAAACAACTCCCGACGGTAATATACTCAGCTTTCGTCGTGTACAAAGATATGGAGTTTTGTTTCTTACTCAACCACAAGACAAGATCACTCCCAAAATAAAAACACCCACCCGAAGTGCTCCTACAACCATCTACATCCCCGGCCTAATCGATATCCGTATAGGCGGACAAACGATCATCGGTATCAATGGAATACCAAATACTATATAAAAGAGTTCCACTTAAGTGTTTGATGATATGTTTAAGTGCGTGTAAGTGTGACTCTTTTGGGGATGCCTAGTATCGCCCACAGACTCCAACACTAAAGGTAATATTGGAATAACTAGCGGTCAAGTAAAGAAGACTACCTATCATACTATGGTAAAAGGGTTTACTCTAAGTCCTTGCCTAAAGCATCTTTGCTAAGCTTTGTCGAGGTACTCACACGGGTGCATGAGTGCTTATCGGAGTCTAGACTAAACTTCTTCACAAGGTCTCTTGTATATTTGGATTGAAATATGAATATTCCATCCTCAAGCTGGCGAACCTGGAAACCTAGATAGAACGTAAACTCACATATAATGCTCATCTCAAACTCACTATTCATCTCCTCCTCGAAGGTGTGAGCATAGTGGGAGCATGTGGATCTAAAGATTATGTCATGCATAGACTTGGCCAACCAAAATAGCACCATTCTCTTTCCTCACAATTAACATCTTATCCACTCTCCTCTCTTGAAGCCACGAGTTAAGAGATAGAAAGTGAGCCTCTCGTACTAAGCACAGGGTGCTTGATTCAAACCATGCAAGGCCTTTTTAAGATAATAGATATGTCCCGATTACTTAAGGTCTTCGAACCCTTTTGGTTATTCCATGTAACCTCCTCCTATAGAATGCCATTAAGAATGACACTCTTGACATCCATCTGATATAACCTGAAGCGCGGATGACATGCTATTGCGAGTAGTAAGTGGACAAACACAAGCCTAGCAATAAGAGTGAATGTCTCATCAAAGTCTACACCCTTGATCTGTATGTAGCCTTGAGTGACTAAACTAGCCATTTTGCGAACTATGGTACCATTCTTATCCATCCTATTCTTATAAACCCACCTGGTACATATTACATTAGACTCACTAGGTCGAGGGACTAACTCTCCCACATCGTTCTTACGAAATTGAAGCAACTCATCTTATATGGCGAATATCCAATGCTCGTCCTTGAGTGCTACATTCACATTCTTGGTCTCGACTAAGGATATGTAGCACAGATAACTAAATATATTTTCGAGTTGGGCACGAGTGTTGACACCTAGTATAGGATCACTAAGTATAGCGGAAGTTCCATGACTTTTTTGAAGTCAAGACGGCGTCTCCCCTAAATTTGGAATAGGGCCCACCATGGTAGCACGAAGAAGGATGTGATCATCACCAAAGGGTACATCATCCTCACACTGGGGGCTAAGAGCAACCAATATCGATGGCTCGTCATCCATAATCATGATATTTATTGACTCCATAACCTTAGATCTTGCAAGGTTAAAAACCCGATAAGCCTTACTCATTAATGAATATCCTAAAAATATCCCCTCACCGTTTCGGGAGTCGAATTTTCCTAAGTGCTCTTTATCTCACAATATGTAGCAAGTACTCCCAAATACATGAAAATATGATAGGTTGGGATTCTTCCCTATATACAACTCGTAAGGCATGTGAAGTGTGTGCAGACGAAGATATACCCTATTCACCGTATGACATACGGTGCTCACTACCTCTGCCCAAAAACGTTTAGGCACGTTTCTCCTAAAAAGCATGGATCTAGACATTTATTGTATCACCCGATTCTTCATCTCAATAATTCTATTTTATTGAGGAGTACAAATGACCAAAAACTCATGTTTGATGCCCACTCCATCACAATAGCTATCCACATTGGCTTCTTTAAATTCAATATTGTTGTCATTATACATCTGATTAATAGTGACACCGTGTTGATTTTATAAGACACGACACTTGGCTGTAAGGAACTCAATCGCATCAGACTTTTATCTAAAGAGTCATACGATAGAATATCTATAAAAGTCATCGACCATCACGAGAATATATCTCTTACCACCTATGCTCTCTAAGCGAGTAGGCATCATAATATCCATGTGAATCAACTCCAAAACATAAAAGATGGTAAAGGTATTCTTCGGTGGGGACTTTGAATTTATTTTCCTTATTGGCAAGGTTCACAAACTGAGGAGGTTGGTTTTCCAAGCGATGGTAAGCCACGAACCAGGTCCTTTTTCACTAATCTCTCAAGATCTCTAAAATTCATGTGATTTAGTCGTTGATGCCAAAGGTCCATAGTGGATATCGTGGCACTGTTGCACATAAAGGAGGAGTTGGACACAATCCTATAACAATTATCTTCAATCCTCGCACCTTGTAGTAAAAGTTCACCGGATTGAACATAAATATTACATTCGGACCGATCAAAGTTTACTACAAAGTTTGCATCGCACAATTGGCTTATGCTAATTAAGTTCGCTTTTAACACTTTTATGTACAATACATTGTCTAGTTTAGGGAATCTAGGTATCTCAACACATCCACGCCCCAAAATACTAGATCTAATCCCTTATCCAAACGTGACTTTGCATTCCTTGCAATCCTTAAAGTGGGTAAAAAATAAATGTCACCAATCATTCGTTTAGAGCACCCATTATTAAAATACCATTGGGACGTAGTTTGAACCTTAAGAGCAACATGCACGACAAGGGCTTTGACGTCTTGCTTAGGTATCCAAGTGGAGGTAACCTTTTATTTTCCCTTGTCATTGTTGACTCTAGTCGAAGCAATAGAAGCGTTCTCAAACGGCAAAGATATTCGTTGAAATTCTTCCATTAAGCTTTGTGAAGTCATGACTAGGAACTCAACTTGCTCTCTTAGAGTAGTAAAGTCACTGGAGCGATGCATGGGAGTATATGTACGCCTAGTTCTATCTAATTTATATAAAAACTCTCTAAGGTGACATCTCCTTTTATAAAAAGTGCAAACATAGACATGTTTGGGTCTATCTTAGTTCGTTATTCTAGGTTGAACTCTATTTGATGGTTTAGGTTGAGGGCCATAAGGATTAACCACAAATTTGGGAGCCGGTTCCAGTGCGGTATGAGAAGTGGTTGCACCTTCTTAACCTATTTCATACCTCTCACTAAAACCTAAAATGGGACTGAGGAGCATCTTTCCTACCTTTTTCGATGTATCCTCGATGGTTACATTGACCTCCCGGGCACATTTAATATCTTTCTTGAGTTGGGATATAAGGGCTTCAAGTTTCTCACGAGTCTCCACGATTTCTTGGAGATCTCTCATAAGACTTGCCACCTTATTAGTCAAGTCCCCATTCTTTCCCTCAACTGAACAAACTCTCTCTCCCAAAACTTCACTTATCAAGGACTCACTCTCTCCCACCTCTCTCAACTCTTACTCTAGCGCTAAAAATCTCATAGCTAACCATTTGTTTTGTTTATTAGCTTTAAATGACTCAACATAAAGATCGGCATAGGCGCGTCGTAGTTCACTCTCATTCTCACTTAAAGCATCCTCTCCCTCACTCTCGTCGGAATGACTACATTCATTGTCAAGATTTCCATGTTTAATAGCTTTTTCATTAGCACGAGGTGCAATCAATGTACTTACATGACTAGCCATTAATGCGGTAAAGTTAAATCTATGCGGTGATTCATCCTTGGAACTCACTGACTCAACCTCGCTATCGCTAAGCGTGACGTTTAAGGCAGTTTGCCTTTCTCCCGTGTCTTCAACCTAGTCGGACACTCATGAGATTTGTGACACTTTCCCTCACACTCATAACATCTCCCCTCGTCTTTCTTTAAGAAATATTTCTTTTCGTTTTCAAAATTTTTATTGCTCGATTTATATTTTTTGCATTTTTCAAAACTTTTCTTTTCTTTGGAAGTATTTTGCCTGTTACGTTTGATAAACTTTTTTAACAAAAAGGGCTAAGTTATCTAAATCAAAGTCGTACTCAGAATTCGATGACACTTCTTCTTTCTTTTTAGATTGGGCTTTTAGTGCGATTCCATTTTCCTTTAGCTTAAAAGTTTTAGGAAACATATATATCTCATACTTTTGAAGATCTCCTACAAGTTCTTCTGACCTAAGAGTATCTAGAATTCCTAATGAATTTAGCACGGTAAACTTAGGAATAAAACGGGGAGGAAATAATCTCATTTTTTTCTTAACGACACGCACCTCAGGTATTCTCTCACTTAAATTGAAACTCGAGTTTACTATATCGGATAGTTGTGTATAAAACTCATCAAATGATTCAGATTTAAGCATAGTTATAGTTTCAAGTTGTGTGGTGAGATTTTTCAACTTAGAAGATTTGATAGCATTGGTTCCCTCATGAGTGAGTTGGAGGGTATCCCAAGCTTCTTTAGACATAGTGCACATTATAATGCGACGAAACTCGTCATGGGTGACAGCTCCCAAGATGGCACTCAAACTACAAGAGTTAAAATTTCTCCATTTAAAATCATCCTCTATCCATTGAGAGACATGCTTAGAGCCCACGACATTATCAACTGTTATAATGGATGGTGTTCGCCCTCTTTCACGAAGCAACCAGACACTTTCATCAATAGATTTTAATGTAGACCCCATCCTAGCTTTCCAGTAAGCATAATTGGAACCGTACAAAATGGGCATTAGATTATACAAATTATCCATTAAATTCTGGATTTTTAAAGATCAATAATTTTTTTCAAAGAATTGATATAAAAAAAGTGCGACAAAGGATTACAGGGTAAATTAGTGCAACCAACTCTGATACCAATTTGAGAGTGCGCACAAACTGACAGATCAATTTATTTAATTAAATGCCCCAACACACAAATCCAAAATTTTCATCAAATTTTAATCTCCAATTAATTATGGTGTGCTTGTGAATTGTGTTCAAATAAAGATTTGCAATGATCAAGCCAAGCAAGCAAAAACACACAAGATGAGGAAAAAATCCCTTCGCAAAGCAAAACATTTTATTTATCACTATTGACAGTTTTGAATACAATTGACTTACAAAACACTTAGATACATTAAGTTATATGCGTAGAGTCTTCAAAATGCCAACAAATATAACTGAGCTCTAGAGCCGCCTACAGGTAGCAGTCTACCCTCAGTCACCACCGATTCAGACTTCTTCCTTCTTCGACAATGAAACCTTTTTTCATAAAAATCACCTATTGAGAAAAGTCTCTATAAGAGTAACTCAGCTAAAATCCTTCTTGATGTTGGTAAAAATAATCTTGAACAATTTTCGGGGGTGAGGAATATATATGAGCTGTTTGATCACAAAAAGAGAACTCAAAATGTGTTTTTCTTTATGAAAAGAGTTCTTAAGATATCTTATCCCGTTTAGTCTTTTTATAAAAAGAGAAGATAAAAAGGATAAACACAAATGACAATGGTAAGATATACATTAAAATACAAAATCTACGTTAGTCATTCAAACAAAGGGGAAGGTCGCTCGAACGACACTGCATCTTGTTTGAACGACGTTTCGAATGATAGCTTCAAACGAGATTACAACATAAACCAAGAAGGATTTTGTTTAAAATAATCTCAAACTCGTCCAAACATAAACTTCTAACGAGAAGTCAGAATGGCCCATATGAAATCTCATTCGAACGAGGGACGGCTTCGTTCGAACGAAACTTCAAAAATTTCAAATTTTTTTCTTATAAAAATTTGAGATCCTTTAAAAAAATATTGCCTCATAAAAAAAGTAAACCCCAGAAAATACTTAAAACCTTTTTACTTCACCAAGCTCATACTTATTCCAAGTTGTTGAGATGACTAAATCAAATCTTTGACGGTCGTCAATATAGTCTTCAAGTACCCAGAAGTAGTGACGTCGAAGTGTTTAGGTGTCGTGTTTGTGTAACGAGATATGCCAAACCAAAATAAATAAATATGTGAGAAATCATAAAACTTGCTTCTACAGTTTACTATCATTTCTAAATTTACTTTCCCCACTTCTATAATCCTTTAATTTTTTGGAAGGACTGATAACCCGGAGAGCAGCCGCATGGCACAGGCCCTCGTACCATCCGTTCTAATGGTGATGGGGAACCTACGAGGAATACTGATGAGCTAGGCGAAAGGCCAAAATGCTATGCAAGAGAGTGTTAAGAAGCAGGGCTACTGTGGCTCACGCCATGATTGATCGTACCATCTAGGTGTCACCTCCTCCTTACGATCGATAAGATATGATGACGAGCAATCCTTTTCAGAGGAAAGACTCAGGGTATTGGAAAGGCTAAATAGAGGGTCAGCTTTGATTAGCTAGGCCCATGTCACACAAGAGGACTGGTTGTTGTGGCTCACATGAAGCATAACGTATGACGAGAAGAGTCAGCTCGATCAGTCACTAAAGGATCACACTGGTTTGCCAAATCTAGGACTAGCTCTAGAGTGTTAGCCCAGGATGAGAAGATTTCTCAAGAAGAGAGATCGCCTAAAAGTTGAGGAAACAGTCAAATTTACAGCAGTAAAAGCTGACCTAAAGGATCAATTTTGGAAGGGATATATCCATCACTCAGATGATCGATTGGGGGAAATAGTTAGGTATGAAAATCCTCTTCACAGGGACTTTATGAAAGGTTCTCCCTTCATCCCCTCTATCATAGGTTATCCGACCCTCTCCAAGTTCAAACCCCCTATAATCACACCAAAGTTTGACTGGAAAATTAATCCCATTTTGCATGTGGAGTAGTATTAGGCAGTTGATAGCATTTACTCTCTTCCAGATGAAATGTGTTGCTGAATGTTTTCCAGTACGATCACTAACTCCACTCAAGTTTGGTGTAACAGCTTTCCACGAGGACAAATCTCTAGTTTTTAACAGTTGTCCAGCCTCTTTATGAGTAAATTTTTCTTTGGAGTAAAGCCTGGTAAGAAGGTTACCCATCTCCCTAGCATGCGGTAGAAGGCCGATGTGACCACACGGGATTTCATCACTCGTTTTAACACTAAGAAACTTGAAGTAGTTGATTACAATAAATAAACTGCCATAACCGCACTAATGAGCGGGTTGTAACCAGGAAAATTGTTTTAGGCCCCGATAAAGGAACCGGTCAAGACCATGTCGGAGCTTTCAGCCAAAGCATGAAAGATCATAAATGCCGATGGGGTCATGGAGGCTAAGGAATTATATCGTCCGAAAGCTATATCTAGCAAAAGTAGGGAGAAGAAGGACCAAAAAGGTAAAAGGATTGAAAATCCAAAGAAGTATGACGAGCACACTCCCCTAATAGTAGACATCAACCACATCTTAGAAGAGATTAGAGGAAGCAAAGACCTCAGGTGGCCTGGCAAGCTCAAGGCACCAATAAACCCATGTGACAAAAGCAAGTACTACGAATTTTAAAAAGATCACAACCACAATATGTATAGTTACATTGCTCTTAAGAATGATATATAAAGACTCATTAGAAAATGGAATACTATCCAGAATGAGATGAAGATTCAAAAGATGATTCAGATCTTCCAAAGAACCCAAGAGAACCAGTCCACGAGGTAAAGATGACCTCATTCGAATGTTACTTCATCGCTGGTGAAGGTGCAGGAGGTGGAGAAGAACTAGCAAAAAAAGAAGGCTTATCTAATGAGGCCAAGGCCTGAACTCATTTTCTGCAGGTCAACTTGACAGATAATGTGGACGCTTGCCCCAAGAAGGTAAATAAAGACCGTTTCATTGTAAGATTTTTTAAAGATGATTTATTTGGGCTGTTGTACCCATATGATGACCCTACGATCATCACCACGATGATCCACGAAAGCAAAGTCACTCGAATTCTCATAGATAATAGCATCTATATAGATGTCATGTTCTATAATTATTTTTAAAAAATGAAGCTTCGGAATAATAAATTAATGTTGTATCATCGATCCTTGATCAGTTTCTTGGGGGATAAGGTGTGTCCTATAGGAACTATAGAATTGGTGGTCATAGTAGGTGCCTAGCCAATATGCCGAACAAAAAAGGTTCGTTTCTTTGTCTTTGATAAAAATATTTTATCGGCTTATAACGTTATATTTGGTAAGGTAGGTCTGAAGAAATTTGAGGCAGTGCCCTAAAAAGTTCATCAATGCTTGAAGTTCCCCACCTACTATGGAGTAAGCATGGTCAAAGGCAACCAAGTGGAGGCTCGCGAGTGTTATTACGCTTCGATCGAACAGAGGAGAAGAAAAAGTTGACCATCACTGACTATATTGAGAAGATTTATCCGCAAGGCGAGGAAAAATTGATCAAGGGATATGTAGTCTAAGAAATAAAAACTATTATCCTCAATGAAGAACACCCTGAGAAGACTATCTAAATCGGGTCATCCCTAGACCCAGACTTGAAGAAGAATTTGATCGATTTCCTTTGACAACTGAAGAGTATGTTTGCCTATAGCCATGAAGATATGCCCAGAATTGACCCGCTATTCATATGCTAGAGCAGAGCATAGTGGAGGGAGATGAACTGATCAAACAGAAGAAACGAGTCTTCGATAAAAAAAAAATGGCAGTCCTTGATGAAGTTCAAAAGCTGTGAAAATCCCACTTCATAATGGATGTCAAATATCCTAAGTGGCTCTCTAATGTGGTCATGGTGCATAAGAAGAACAATAAGCAAGTCACGAACAAAAATTCTGCATGATGTCATTGAACAAACAAGTCACGAACAAAGAATCAAAATTCATATACAATTTTATCATAGGATGAATCGTGAATAAGAAGTATTCCTGCCAAAGTAAAAGGAGGCCCCGCTTTATGGGCGATTGAGATCTGCCCATAATCTAATGCAAGGGAGACCTCCTTTAAAACTTTGGAACTAATTAAAGTAACTTGTGATTAACGCATAATTTATCTAGCAAATTATAAAACACTGGTAGAACATAAGTTTTAACAAACTCAAGATCTAATCAGTGTGCGAAGGATCATTTATATCAAAGTAGATAACAAAGTTAAACCATAATGAAAAATGTGATTGTGTCATTCATGAAGTAGAGCATTATAAAAATAAGCTTTGTTTTAAACGAAAGGTTACGTGTTACATTCAAAAAATTATAAAAGCAACCAAACATCAAAAGGCTTAACAGAAAGGTCAAGTAGCAGAAGTCTCACTGCCAGAAGGAGCAGGCAGATCAGAGGGAACAGGTATATCCTCACCAATAGGTTCATCAATGGTCATTACCTGTTCACCAACTAAGGCAGTGGCCTCATCATCACCAGCCTTTCAGGTTCTCACTACCGCAGCAATGTCAGCGTAGTAGGTCATCACCTTTTTTTTTAATTATTTATACCCATTCATGAAGAAACCAACACAGTCCACGTTATAGTCATCAGAGGATTTATACTTGGCCACCCCAGCCTCTTCAGCATTAGCTAAAACCTTTTAAGCCTTTTGAAGATCGTGGGATAACTGGACATTGGTCTGAGTAGCCTCCTATAAATCCTTATTCATGACTGACAGAGCGTCCTCCAAGCTCTTTAACTTGGCATTATTTGTGGTTTCCTTGTCTCAAAGCTTAGCATTTTCCTCCCAAGTCGAGCTAAGCTCTACTGTCTTGGCTTCCAACTAGTCATCACGTTCCTACAACTCTGCACCAACCTTCTTAACATCCTCAACAGCCTGCTCTAGATCAACCTTTAATTTCTTATTCTCCTCCGGCATCTCTTCATAAGCATAGTTATTTGACTACGAGCTTATCTCGTAATACGGTGGAAGAAACAACAATCTACCAATATAAATGAATATATCAAGTAATGAACAATTCAATAACATAAAATGGAAAGGCAGTAAAAAGGCTTACCACAGAGAGTCTATGTTGAATCATCCTCCCTAACGAGTCATGACCATATCCCCTCAAGAGCTCGAAGTCCTTTATGTATCCATGGTATCCCAGAAGATCGGTAGCATTATTGGCAAGATTAAATATGGACTCAAGGTAGACCCTCAATTCATCGAAAGAAATACCGTGTACATGATCAAACTTAAACTCTCCACTTACCCATAGTAGGGAGCAAAACCTTGTCCTTTCACCAACCTACGAAAAGGCCTTGCTTATGTGGTCCTCGGGACCTTGGGGGTTGTGGCCACCCCTTAGGAAAAATCTTTTCCCTTTCTTCCTCGGGGCGATTTCTGTGGGGGGGGGGGGGGGGGGGGGGGGGAGGAGTGAGAGATAGAGGTCCCGCTCCCCTCTCTACATCATGGGGGGTTTCGGTCGTTGTTGGTGTTAGGGTGATATAAATAAATAGACTCACCAGCCTATTTTGGACAAAATAGGCAAAAGAACATGTCGTCGCGAGAGAGCGGTATCAAAGACAATCTGATACTTGCGAAACCAATTAGATCAGAGGTTTGGGGGGCTAAGTTACGAAATAGAAAGGTGTTAGGCATCCCTCCCTCCCTCCCTCCCTTTAGATCTCTCATCGACTCGTGTTACTATTTTTCTTATTTTTTTTGTGAAGTGTGTGTGCATGTATATATAAATCGAGATCAGGATCGCTCGACTCACATCATGGAAAAGATGGAACGAGGTCATCCATAAGAATGCTCCCAAAATAATAATTAGAAAAATATGATGTGTGTGCTTATCGAGATATTGATCGTTGTGATAAAACGATAATATATGTTAGATAGGACACGAGTATGGATCACAAGTACGATATATATAAATAATGTATGGATAAAATAAGGAAAATATAAAAATAGGACTCGAGTCTCGGGTTTTAGCCTGAGACGCCTACATAGTTAGGCCGAGACCCACTAGTCACACTGGTAACACCTAAGCAGGTGCTAAATATGTACTCCTACCCACTTTGTTTGGGCTGTAACTAACACCTTCTTATCTGTCATATCATGTGTAAATGGTATAACTGCTTGACCTATAAAGGCACTCCACATGTCCCTCAATATTCTTTGGTAACTAACTATAAATATTACGAAAACCCACGGGGATAGGGGACTGGAGTCATTATCCTCGTGAAAACCCTAAATCTGGATCCAATTTCAAAAATTAATAATTTTACCATCACTACACCTGTGGACGAAAGTACCATTTCTGAACCGAACCACATAAATCTTGTTTTCTCTCTTTATCTCTCACCCCCATTCTTTGTTTCCTTTTACTAGCTAAATTATTATTTGTTATTGTTTATTACTGATTAAACCCCTGGCTAAGGCATAAATACCCTAAACCAATTTTAGATTATAACAATTACTAATCCATTTATATCTAACCACAACTACTACGGTATTAACAACAGTTTATTACGTCAATGCCTCATAGCAGGATATCATCCCCCAACTTCCATTTAGAATTAGACTCCATGCATGGGACGTGAAAGTCCAGATTAAGAACCCCTTAATACACTTATATCTAGCTTAATCGACCGTTATGGTATAACAAACTTACAACCTCAAGGACACAAGTCCTTCACACTAAAATACTACCTTACCACAACTATCCCAATAGAGGGTTAACCCATTTCCAAAGTTATACCTCAACTCTATGGGACTAACCAGTCTAGTAACACTAAAAAATACCATGCATTCACATTATCCAATGAGGCATAACTCTGCCCATCCCAAATAAAATATGGCATTCCAATCTCTCGATTATAATCAAAGTTCTAATAAAACAAATAAAGGCCTACTAATATTAGTTACCATGTCAACCCAATAGTTATTTATTCTATCAGCACATGTTATTATACATAATATCGTAAAGACATGGTCGAGGACACCCTTATCCATCGATACTCAAAACGGTTCAGTTGGATCATATTACAATTACTTGTTTGTATGCACATCATCATTTACTATGAGAAATCCATTACAAGAAAACCAAACTATATAATTGTAATACCCCATATTTTAATAGTAATTAAATAAAGGGTTTAATTAATAAATAAAAAGGTAATTTGGCCTTTAATGAAATGACAATGATAATTTGATAAGAATGTGAAATCAGATTTGTAATTAATTAATTTGAAGTTATGAAACTTAATTGTTAACTTATTAAATAAGTTGGGCTTTGGTTTAATAATAATCATAATTGGTCACGGGCTTTGCCTAATTGAGATAGAACACTTTAGAATGAAAATGTGGGTCATTAGGTTAAAACCCCAAGATTATTTAAGTCTTTATTGCATTTCTTGGGGAACAAGATTAGTGTTTTAGGGTTTATTCATGAGGGATAACATAAGGTTTAAATTGTTTTGGACTCGAAAGGCAGAACCGCAACCTCAACATTTATAGGCCGCAACGTGGGGGTGCATACTGTGACCTCGAGCAAACACCCAACGAACGCGAGTGTGTTGGGACGTGGCCCCCTCGCGACTTGGTCGCAGGTTTGTCTGGTTGGGCTATGTATTTATAGCTCATGGTGCACGAAAATTCATTCTTAGCATCAGTTTTCTCTCTCAAAATATGCTTTCCTCCCCTAAACAAACCTTATTTCTCTCCACATCTTCAATCTTTTCAACCAAGAAACTTGATTATCAAACCACCAAAGCTTAAACACAATATTGTGAAGATAAATCAAAATTAAAGGTTGTTGAAGATAAATGGTTAGAATAGATGATATTTGGAAGTTAGTTTGGTATTATACAATGGGTGGGGTAAAATGAATATGTTGAGATTATGACTTGAGCAATAATTTAAACATGGAACGTGTAATGATATATTGATAATAATGGTAATACCTAATTGATATTAACTTATTTAATAATAATGGTAATACATAATTTAGATTAACTTATTGGGATGGTTATATGGTTATGTGATGAGGGAGGACACTTTGTTTGTTGCGTTGTTATGATGGTATCATGATTAGACATGATGGAGCATGGTTTATATGTTGCACCCCGAGTGAGTGGTGGGCCCATGCTAGCAGATGGCGGGTCTGGATTTAGAGGCATTTGTACGTGTCACTCGTTCTTGTTGGGCCCATGCTAGCGAACAATGGTGCCTAGATGATCTGACAAGATTATGTGTTGCGTACTACATATTTATTAGGCCGACGAGGAGTGGCAGATTGTGAATACTATTGGTTTAATTAAGATATTAATTAATTATTGAAAGTAAATGTTTAATTAAATTAGATAATGAGGTTCCATTTTTTACACATGGATATTATTATCTTTACAACTTAAAAAGAGTAAAAAAATTTGGATGTGATAATTTGTCTAAAGTACCCTCACGTAATATTTATTTTCCAATCCCACCCTTCCTTATTATATCTCATCCATACAATCTCTCTATATCGATCTCATTAATTCAGAACTTTTCCATATTCTGCATCCCTCCCGCTCTCGTTATTGATTCATCCCATCGCTCCCCCACCCCCCTTAATGCTTACTCAAATGTCCCCAATCATCACAATGGGAGATGAATCACCCCAACCCCTAGATTCACAATAAATCCCGATTTATTCTACTCCATGTCAACAACCCCTCATATTATTCCCCTTTTTCACTCGACCGACGACCTTATTCTGGAAACCCTATTTTGTAGTTATTGATGAACAATCCTCGACTGTAAGCTACATGAATGACTTAAAATATTTTTCCATTATTCATCGCATTTATAGTAGCGATTTTTTTTTTTAGTATTTTTCCTTTGTTTCTTTATTATTTGTCTTAAATAGTAAATGTGCATTTTCTTTTTATCAATGAGTTGTAGAATTATAGTTCATGGTTGTGAAGTGAACCCACTGCGAAGATTTGATCCATTCTTGATAATATTACCCTTTCATTTTTCTACAGATATAAAGTGTGCATTATTTTCTAGGTGAAAGTAAGTTTCAGATATATATACTTTAAATGAATTTGACTTATTATGTATCTATGTTATAAAACCGCGCCTTTTTCATTTGCCACCTGTTTTACAAGATACCACCAATTTTTTTATAGTAATAATGGTCCTTTCTGCCATATATATTATTGATATTGAGGTTCTGGATTATTCTATTCATTAAATTATTATGTATATGCATTGCAGAGTGCTTTCTATTTTTTCAGTGAGTTTATTTTGCAGCATTTTATATGCATAGTGTAGTTGCGATTTACTTATCCATATACCATTGGAAAGTGGATTTTCCAGTAGCATGCATCCTTTATAGTTGCATGTTAGTTTGGCAAGTGTCGCAAGGCACACATAATTATTTTTTTCTTAATGGTGTAAGTGACATAATCTTTAGGCCTCTTAATAAAACTCATTATGTTCTTTAAATTTAGCTCCGAAGGTGATGCATTTTTTAGGAATTACAACACAAGTTAATTTTAAAATTAATTTTAGAAATAATTATTAATTTTGAAAGGATATAAGATATTGAGTTACTACACATCTTTTTAGCTACTCTAGGATATTGAGCTTTGAGCCGAATTTATATACTATAAGTTTTATTCTCTCCACAATTTGTTGATTTTGCCCAAAAGGATATAAGATGCCGTAGACTACTATCTACCCGCTCTGTTTTTGTATTCTAAATTATGTGCTCATACACGAGATAATGTGATAGATGTTCTTTATGAAATAGCGGGCTTTTGATATTATTTTTGTTTAGAATGTTAAGATATTACTTAGTTTGTGTCAACAAATGAATTGACACTATCAATTGGTTCTTTATTGTTGGTAAGTCTTATTTAGAAGGAAAATTTGTAGACAGTATGATTAGCTCGTTAAATACTTCCTCCTATTGTGGTGACAACATAGTTAGAGGCTCCAAGATCAAGATCCACTAGCACAAGGTTCTCGTCGTTGTTAAGGATCTACGTGCGATGCTAAGTTTGATCTTTGGATCGGGGTCCTATTCTCACGAGATTCTCATTAAAAAGGAAAAAACTTATTATATTAAATAATAATTCCACAACTAAAACTTTTACATAAATCATGGTTTTGGTCTACTTCTCTAATAGGCGATACATTGTGGGCAACCTATCAAAGTGGGTGTTATGCAATTTCGGATAGAGAATTGGATATCTCTAGGAATAATACATTGTCGAGATATATCATTGAATGATCTGTTCTAAGACACATAAAAAAGGCTCGTGCTGATGAGTTGAACTGGATATTATGCCTACATACTTGTTCATCTTCGAGATAAAAGCCTTTGTAGTTAAAGGGAGAAATTGGTTTGGAGATATTGTGATCCCTCGTGGTTGGACGTGATAAGCCAGGGGTAGAGATATTGTGTATCTATGGATGGGCAACATGGGGTCACAAGGAGATATTGGGACATCTCGAGGCAATAAATTCTCATGGCGTATCACGAGGTGATATATCACAAGGTCTTATGCTCACAGGGGCTTGCACCTAAGTACCCATTTATTCGAGGGATCAAAACTTATGTAGTTCGTGCAAAGTGAGTCGAAATTCTCAACTTTAGTTATCGAGAGTGAGTGTAAAAAGTGTGAATATATGTATGTTAGTCGGGATTCACCCCTCACATATCGTTCTATTTTTAACTATTATATTTTGTTCGTGCTTTAGGCAACCGATTAATTTCACATTGAAAAATATGTTCTATTAAACATACTTTTGGATTTACTCATCCTCCATTGAATAAAAATGTTTTAGGCAAGACTAGTGTGGAGATGGACTGACTAACTCTAACTGAGTTAGTAGGTATCCGGTACATTCCATTATGTAGACTCTTTTCTAGATACACTTTTGTTTTGTAAAACCATATATAGTATGTTAACACGAATATTTCTATCATTCGGCCTGTGTGTTGGCCTGAAAATATACCTGGGGGGATTGTGTATATGGATTTTAATGGCAATTGTAAAACTTTCTTAACTTTTTTTATAGATTAAATTCAATATGACAAATCAAACCAAGTATGAAAAATTAATTAACAACAACCATAAGAAGTTAAGAGATATAGAGAGGGAGAGGTAGATAGATATATAGAGATAGATAGATAGATAGATAAATAGAGAGAGAGAGAGAGAGAGAGAAAGAGAGAGAGAGAGAGAGAGATAGTTTACTAAAATGTTGCAAACTGAGATTTTAACATGGTTCACCTAGTTCCTACATCTGTGTTTAAGACGGTATTCAAGAAAATTCAATATCTCCAGTTCACTTAAGATGGGATTAAAATCCTCATAAGGAATTATAACACATTTCAAATCACAACCAACATCAGATTAAGAGTCCAAGGTCTTGAAACACCTTGACTCCCTGTAATAATGACACTACCATACGAGAAGATACACTGAAGTTCACCTTAAGTAACAATAACAAGATTCGTAACCAAAATGTAAAGTTTAGTTGATTCACAAAAATAATGGTGAAATGGGTTTACTTTCTCTCTCTAAAACTGTAAACAAATAAGTAATTACAAGTATATTGCTCTAATGGGTATTGCACAAGAGTATTGTGTTTATATTTTTGGCTAACGAGGGATTGAGGATGAAACTTGGAGCTCAAAGATGTTTTGGGTGGAGCTTGGCTTTAATAGATTTTTGGGTTTGAAATTTTTGCTTGGAAATGAGTTTGGGGATTAGTTTCTCTCTCTAAAAAACTCAAGGTCTCCTTTTATGGCGTCTTTTGAGAAACTAGCTTTTAGAGTGTAGTAATGTATATTTTGAAACATTTGTAATTCAAATTCGAAAACTATTGGTTATGAAAAATTTGATATTTTAAATAGTTATAGTCGACTAGACCATACTTATAGTTGACTATAGCTCCTTTATAAAAAGAAAGTTTTTAAATATTTGAAATGAGTCCCACTTGGACTAAGTTAGTGGACGATAACTCAATGTATAATCGATTATACATTGAGTTATAATAGGCTATATGCAGTGTTAGTCGATTATACATTGTTGTTTGGGTCACTATGATGTTCTGGTTTAATTCTATTGTGTATGATGGTTTTGGTAGATGTAGTTAGGTTGGATTTGTGTATATATATGATCAAAGAAGTTCACTTACAACTTTACAAATATACCTAAAGATCTTACAGGTTCTGAGAAGGCCTTTTAGCATTTGATCATTCATTTGGATTTCATATAACATGTGATGTTGCCTTATATGACATGATCATGTGATTGCTTGTATTAATTGTTTAAAATGGAATCCTCTTAATGAACTAGGTTTGATCTTTATGGTTGATCTTATGATGATTGTGATTTGAACTTGCTAGGGTTGGTTGAATGATTCATTGTAATTATTGGGCAATTGATGTCATGGTTGCATGGTAGATATAATCCTTGCATTATATATCATAAAGTATTGAGTACTTGTTTGTATAGCAAATATATTAGAGATAAGATAATGAAGTATGACCATATATTATTATATAAAATCCTTTTGATTGACATACTTTATGTTTCACAATCTCCTCATTTTTAGGATGATAGTACAATTAATATGGTTTGAGAAAATATTTGAAACTCTACCATTTTCTTTAAGATTTGATTATGAGCAAATATTTTCCTCCCCATTTGTTGTATCTTTACTTTTCTCAAATTTACACCCCTTTATCATTTTCAAAACGTTTTTTTTAAAAGTGTACATATGTTCTCATGTTAGGGAAATGATGTATGGTTTTTGAAATGTTGTTTCTCCCTTTAATTTATTGAGACAATATATATACAAATAATAATAATATCTGTGTGTACGATATTTATGTGAAACATACCCATCCTAGTGGATATACTATCAGAGATGTTGGCGTCATGGGAGGTCACTTTGGCGAATCTCAACAGAGGTACTACCGTTCCCCCTGGTTCACAAGTGTTGTGCATGCCCATGTGATGTAGGTTGGAGTCCCGTGGAAAAATATGGTATAGTTATGACCACGGACTTAAGGCCATGACCACCTCCAATGTTCGTTTGTGATTTTTGGGTTCGGTGGTGAGATTCCGACCTAGCTGCCCAGAGTGTGGAGGACATTCCCGAAGTACGATAGCATGCTAGTGAGTTCGCGTCCAGAATTTGGAGGACATTCATGAATGCGATTACATATATAGCGAGCGATATATATATATATATATATATATATATATATATATATATATCTCTGTGTGTGTGTGTGTGTGTGTGTGTGTGTGTGTGAACTTAAGACATTAAGTGTGAAAATGATTTAAAACTAGATAAAGTTATTGGAAACGAATTAGGTTATATTAATTTTGGAAATATTGAATAAATAACTAGTGAAAGTTATGTCAAATGAATTGATTTAAATTGTAATTGAGAAGTATAATGGTTATGCAGATATGAACGTTAATAGTATAAAATATGCGTAACACATGGTAGTGTCTGGACCTATGGTTATACGGTGACTAGTTAGGCGGGGTAGATTAACTAGGAAAGTTAAGAGCATACGTTAGGTGCATACTATAGTTGAGAGGTATTGTGACACCCGACCTATTAAAATAATGGGTGGCTAACCCGCTACCAAAATAAAACAGTAGTCTCATTTGGCTCATTCGGCTCATTCTTAGCATCATAATTGAAAGTTAATTAATTACTAACCACCTATTAGTTTGCAAACACTGTCAAATTTTAACATTTGATTAACATGCCTAAATAAAAATCATTCAATCATAATCCATCGAGAATAAAACTAAATAAACAATCCACACCATATGAGGAAATCGAAATGCATAATATGAAACTGGGTACCGAATAAACCATTGGTTACAAAAATCCAATCCAAATATCCGAGTGAAACAAATTACTGAGTCTGAAAATAAACGAACAACATGACCAACAAATAACTGAAATAGAGCCTAGTTTAAGAATCAATGAATGAACTGGCAACTCTGCCAGCCTCCATATTTGTTGCAACTTCGTATCCCTAGAAAGCGCGATCATCCATGGCCCCTGTGGCTGACACCTAAAAATTTTTGAAAAATAATTTTAAAATGGGTCAGAGCCCAAAGACTTTGATGAATATTTGTGAGTAATTAAGATGCAGTAAATAAATATGCAGTAAAACTTTCCATATTTAAGTCGGTATCGCTCTCCCATAAGATACCCCTCGCCTCACAACTCTAGTGCACACCTAACACATACATCTTAACCCGTCTAGTCACACTACCCCACCTACTTAGTCCTGTTGCGAATTTCACTAAAACTCCACTCTAACTCGAGTATTGTTTATTGTTCATTTCTTAGTTATTTCTCTCATTAGATTAATTATTCATTTCATCATTTATCATGCTCATAACTTTATCTCAGTTGCTTATAACATTCACTCTTAAAGTATTAAGCTCGTATATAATTATCACACTAATATATATATACGTAAAGTTATACCACAAAACACACACACATGTTGTATATAATCATCATCCCCCGAGTGATAACTCATTTAATAGCATCCCCCGAGTACCAACTCATTAGATGTCTTCCCCCGAGTACCAACTCACTAGATGCCTTTCTTTATAATGCTATAATCATCAAGGGCATACTCACTTCATCCCGGTTACCGACGGTCGGACTCTCACGCCGACTCGATAAAATTGTAAACGTATTGGAGGCGGTTATAGTCCTTCGATAGTGAGTCCCAACCATACCCTAATTGTCTCACTTCGAATAACCATCACACAAGGTATAAACACGGCGCTATGACCTGGGGTCGATATTTAGCCTGCTGTCTTTCTCCAGGGAAGATCACCCACATTGCGCAACCTTCGCTAATAGAACTAGAAGGGTATGTTTCACATAAATATCATACACACAAACATTATTGTTATTCGTGTGTGTGTGTGTATATATACTGTCTCTATACCAATATATATATATATATATATATATATATATATATATATATATCCCGGCTAAATGTGCCTATCACCAATAACACTACCTCTCATTTTGAGTCTAAATGCGACCCCCTATTATCAGATATTCACACTATACTGATAATTATTCTATAACTTCCCCAAAAGCATTAATTCATACTTATCTTATATTGATGGTTATTCAACATGTAAATCATTAAATAGTCCTTCTTTATAGAATTGACATTAACCATCTAATAAATTTAGTCCTTCTCTGACAAATAGCGACACATTTTATTTCTAATAAATTTTACGAATGCCAAAACACGGTTCTACTAACTCGTATGAACTTCTAAAAACCATCCAAATCCATCCCCGGTCCCAACTCATCCTGACCCAGGGGCTGAATCGATTTGCTTCCTGGGCCGAATCGATTCGAATCTAGGCAAAAGACCAGATCTGCATACGATAACGGGATTTCACCTATTTTCTTTAACCACAAGTTAGGTAAATACATTCATAACTTAAATTTCCCTCCTCCATTGATCTTATACATGAACCTAATCGCTTTTCATATATAAATACATCCCAACACATTTAAGACATGATCAAATTCAAGGGATCTAATCTAGATTTAAGAAATTGCATGATTGCTTAAATTATTCTCAAGATTACTCTAATCCTCAACTTTCCCATTCAAGACTCAATCTTTATGTTTGGATTTATTTTCAGAATATATATTGAGCAATAGTTACACTACTTATCACCCAAAATCCCATCTTTTAACATATATCCCATCCCCCAAAAGTCTTATAAAATACAATATATCACCTACTATGATATGAACTGAATTTACATGCATAAAATATTAAGCTAGTTAATTACTTGCCTTAATCAATACGTAGAGTATGATTGTCCTTTGATATATGATGATTTTAGCCCCAAAAGATCCTTCAATCCTCTCACTTTTCTCCCTCTTAGGTCTTCCTTAGCTTTTTCCTTCTCTCTTTTCTCACCACAAGCCTCTAGGATGTTTTAATTGTGTGTAATAGTTTCCCCCTAACCCTAATCTCCCTTTTAAACCCCTTAATCCAGTATTTAGGTTAAGCTCCTCATGTTAAATCGTCTATATTCCCCTGAATGGGTCTTAACTAGACTAAAACACTCTCGGAACCCAATTACTACCCGGGTACTTAATTTTGACTATTTTAACTCATTCCAGATCAACCGTGCACTCGAAATCACTAATTCAGTCACTATACATTAATTTCCTATCTCAACCTTAAAATAATCTACTCGTAATCTTCGGTTGAGATACCGTAAAGAATCCCGTTGGTCTCATTCATTACGATGTACTAACAATTCACTATATTTCATTCACTATACACATTTAGTAAATTTAACACATAAATATTAATTTTAATATCTCCCAATTAATATTTAATAAATACACAATATTCCATTTTACTTAAATTACTGCACGCTTGTAATTTAAAAGGAATGCCAGAAATAATTAAATTCCAAGTTATAAAAATACGAGGTGTAACATACTTCCCCCTTACGAAGGAATTTTGTCCCCGAAGTTCGGACATACCTATGTCAAAAAGCTCGGGATACCACTCTCGCATATCATCCTCCCGCTCCCATGTGGTTCATCTGCATTATGGTGCCCCATTGAACTCGATTTAAGGGCACCACGTTAGACTACAGATTACACTCACTACGATCAAGAATAGCAATCGGTCTCTCCTCATATGAGATATATGGCTGCAAATCTGTCTCCTCTAATAAAATGAGCCAATAGGCCCTCTCACTCCTCTGATATCTCTTCAGTGACGATACGTGAAACACATCGTGGATCCGCTAGAGATGTTCTGGTAAACGTAGTTTATAAGTGACTGCTCTCACTCTCTCAATTATCGGGAATGTCCCAACATACCTCGGTGCTTATTTCCTCTTATATTCGAATATTATGAATCCTTTCAAAGGAGACACCTGCACCAAGACCTGATCTCCTATATTTAGCTTTATGTGCCTCTTGTTCGCATCTGTGTAATTATTGTGCCTATCCTAAGCTATATCCATGAGTCCCCAAATGAGCTCGATCTTGGTAGTAATATCCTAAATCATCTCTGGTCCCAACAACTTGTATCCCCCACCTCTAACTAACAAGTGGGTGAACAACAAGGTCATTCATAAAGCGCCTCAAAACGGTGTCATGCCAATGGTAAACTGGTAGGAGTTATTGTAAATGAACTCCACCAATGGAAGTTATTGCTCCCATCCTCCCCCAAAGTCGAGTATTCACAGCCTGAGCATGTACTCCAACATATGATTAATTCTCTTAGTCTGCCCATCCGTATGCGGATGATACGCCATACTCAATTGCAAATCAGTGCCCATAGCCTCTTAAAAGCTCTGGAAAAAATTGGGACACAAAAATATTGTCTCTATCGGACACGATATTAACCGACACCCCATGTAATCTCACAATCTCGATAATAAACAACTGTGCGTAGTGCCTCATCTCATAATCCGTATGAACTGGTAGAAAATAGGCAACCTTGGTCAATGATGTGGTGAAAACCAAGCGTGTAGATACGCCAATAATTGTTATCGGCTTCCGACCCTAATGCAAAAAACCTAAACTTTAACTACACTCAAATGGAGTATCACTACACCAAAACTGTCGGATTGTCACGGTCATTGACCGTGACAAGTCAAACTTATCACGGTCAATGACTGTGACAATTCTGGGAGTGACAACTATTTTTGTCACGGACTTGTCACGGTCAAAGATCGTGAAAAGTTCATTATACTTGTCACGGTCTTTAACCTTGACAAGTTTTGTCATGGTTAAAGACCATGACAAACCCTAAAAAATTATTATGATCAAAGACCGTGATAATTCTGGGCAGAATTTAAAAAATATCTGTTGGGCAGGCCACTGCTATTGCCCGACAGTATATTTGTACCCGTTATAGCAAAATTGTACCTGTTCAAACAACATATATCCAAATAAAATAGGAAGAATGCACTAAATCATTTCATATACAATTCCATATCCAAATAAAATATAAATACAATCCATATCCAAACCAAAATGTAATAAATCAAAACCATACAAATATAATCTAAGTGTCCAAATAAAATAGATACAAATAATCAATGTATAGAGTCTGGGGTAGGTTGAAGGATTAAGGAAGGCCACACGATATATGCATTAAGTCACCCCTTAATATGCGTCACGTCGCATTGTTCGCGCAACCACAATGCGGAGTTCTCCTTTTTGGGTATCACATGCGTGACGCACACCATAGTCTCGATGTCTTGAAGGAGACACCCATGAACCGACATACCTGGGTGGGTTCTCGGGTCCCTCAACCCCATCGCTATCCGCTGGACATCATATATGTCGAGTAAAAACACGCTCGACCAACCGATTGTTAACATAGGCTGTTCGACGAGAGCCAAGATGGGAACTTGATCATCAAGCGATGAGTCCGCGCGTATCGACGATATAGCAGTGATATCCATGTCCACCTCCTCCTCCATCATCTTTTCCTTTCCCCTACCCTTACCCAACTCACATTTCATGAAGGCATACATATCTATGACTGTTGCCTCCAGCCTTGATAGCTTCGCGTCAATGGTGTCCACCTGATGAGCCAACTCGGTGTTGCTCGTCTCCATTCCGATGATCTTAGACTGTCCCACCCACGAGATCACCCCCTAGTCCTCCTCTTGCAATTGGCACCGAGCACTTGGCTGAGTGCGTTTGTAGCCAAAGATTCCTTATCGGTATCAGACTCCGACTCATGCACTTCCTTAAGCTTTGCCTGAAATGATAAAAAGCACATGACCGTGATAAGACTTTGTCACAGACCTGTCATGGTCATTCGCCCGTGATAAAAAAATACGTGTTTTTTTATCACAGTCAATGAACATGACAAGGTTGGCTGGCTGAAAGGTGACAATTTGGCCTTTTGGTATAGTGTATAGTGGCTAGTTCGGGTATCGAAAATCCACAGGGAATGTTTGACAGACTTTAATCAATTTATTACTTCTAAAATGAAAGTGTAAAAGGTGATGATGGTTTAAAAGGGAAAAAATGGGGAAAGAAGTAATAAAACTAAACAAGAACAATAAAATGGGAGTAGGGTCACATCCCCGTTGTGGGTTAATCAATGTGTAAAAAGGATTTCGGCTCGAAAACATTTAATCGAGCATATTCCATTAATTATAAACATAACACATGAAGGGAATTAACCCAAAAATACAAGATTAAACATTTAATCGAAAATGGTCACACAGGGATTAATTTACAATATCGCTATAAACACTAGTGTTGCGTGACAAAGAAAGTTAAACGCCTAATATTCTAACTTTGATACACGAGGTTTCAATTAAATACGTTTTGATACAAAACCTAGATTTCAAAGCTCGAGATCCATTAATGGTAGAAATATGATCCCAACCTTTAAACTATCTACTGGACATAATTAAAGAAAGAAATAAACCTATTTAACAAGTGAAAATAATTAATTAACCAACAAGAACTAGATACAATAAAAGTAAATGAAGAACAAAGCAAGACATAAAGGAAATAAATCATAAATTAAATGGAAGGGAAGATAAATAGTAACTTACAATACAAAAATGGGTTGAAACCTTAGAGAGAGAAGCTCCCAAAGAGCAAACCCTAAAACTGACTAAAAATGAAGGATATAAAAGATTTCTTACAAATAATACAAAGCCCAACTTATATACTAAGTCACAAAAGAAATAGAGGAAAAAGAAAATAAAAAAGAGAGAAGTGCCGAAAAGCTGCAGGATCTGACAGACCGCGGTCAGGGGGCCGGTCGACTGCGTGCCAGTGAAAAAACCCCTTGTCTTCGATCGTAAGTGAAAGCTGAAATGCCAATCCACTGGGGGCTCAGGGCCGGTCGACCTGTCCTCTGCTTTCTTGGGGAGTTTGGTCTTCACATGGGAAAAACTTTGCTTCACGGAATCGACTTTAACTCTTCGTGTGGACCCAAAACAACATGCCATTTGCGGCCGCGCGAAGCTAGCTTAACGAACTACGCTTCTGTGGAATTCCACTGAACTTGAGATGAAGTATGAAATGACTAAAATTCCCTTGAAGTCGAATCAGACGACGAAACTTCCTCGAAAAGTAACCAATCCACACGTTAAGCATTCCAATACCTACAAAAGCTCAATTATACCTCGCAAAGCATATAAACATACAAAATAAAGGTTGACTGGGTAACGAGCATAAATATAGGCATAAGGAACACAAAAGTGCTAGAATGCATAAAGATAACAGGTACAAACACGCTTCGTGACATATCACACCCCCTAACTCAAACATTGCTAGTCTATAGTAATGAAACAAAACAAAACAAAACTAGTTCAACAGAAGGTGTGACAAAACATATATAAGCATGAAAATATAATTGCCACTTTCTTAGGAAACACGATTGCATTTATCGTGTGCAATAAGCCGTAAAACCCATAGGTTACCCTAATGGACGAGTGTTGTCTCTTGAGGGTTTTCAGGGATGAATCCATAAACATCATAGTTTCCTCAAAAGATATGCCCAACCAACATGAGACAAGCCCAACAATAACGAAAAATATTTCAAACGCATTATCACTAAAGTGAATGAATTTACACAAAAGTTCGTATTATAAATATTACAGAAGGAACTTCGTCGAATTGATACCTTAAAAGTGGGAGAAAAAGATAGCACATGCAAAGTATGATTTAATAAAACTTTTATATACCGGATAAGCATTAAAGTGCTCATATATGTCAATCCTCATCGGTATATTGTAACACCCCGTGTTTCAATTAATTAATTGGAATTAATTAATTGGAATTTTTGAGAAAAATAAATTTTTGGATTTAATGATTTTTATTAGTTTAATATGTTGGTTATGATTTTATAAAAATAGAAATTGAAGCGGAATTGAAATCAGATTTAAAAGGAATTTTTAATGGAGTTTTTAACATTTGCCTTATGTAATTTTCGTGGGGGAACTGTCAGATTTTCTGTAGGGTCGATAGAGCGACCCTTTTCGTCGAACGATCGACCATGCCCAGTTTTTGTGCGATTCAGTCAGATTTTAGAGTTTGATTGAGATTAGGACTCTTAATTATTATATAAGACTTATAATCCATAGGGGGACTTCTCATAAACACTTTTTCTCAAGTTTTTTACCAGAGAACTCTTCCAAAAGTTTTTCCTCTCCTCCATAATCATCAACCTTCAACATAATCAAGTTTTGTCACAAGTTTTGGAAGGCTTAATTGAGGTTTAATCAAGTTTGTTTACGAACACTTCTTTGTTAATTTTTCGAGAGGAATCTGACAGTGCTACCAGTTTTTCTTCAACTTAATCTCAGGCATGAATACTCTATTCTTTTCCTTTAGTATTATGCGTTTTAAGTGTTGCCTAAATCTTAATTCAATGTTTCTTAAAATCAAATAGCAAATCTAATTAGAGAAAGTGGACACATAAAATTTGGGGCTATTTTTATGAAATCCTTTAATATGATTAATATTTATAACCTTTGGGTACGTAGGATTCATGAGTGAATTTTAGGTTTTGCTGGTGGAGGTTGCATGTAGAAAAACCTTAGTTTTGAAATAAATGAAGTTGGGGGAGTATAGCTCATGTAATTTGTGTAGATATAATGCAATTTGATTTTTGATGTATAAATGATGAAAACTCGGTATGATTAATTTAAAATAATTAAATGATATTAATTGGGTATTTTGATGTTGTGATAATTAAATTAAGATTTAATTGAATTGGACTATCATACATAGTTTTATACGTTGATTAATTATGCTTGTTTGTGTGACTTATTGGTATTTTTATATTGCCTTTGTGACGACGGGTTGTTAGGTAATTTTGCTCTCCCTATATTTTAGGATACCTTCTACGTATGGGACTAGTGGGTAGGCCTTTTGATGATTTACGCCTTCTAGGTATGGGACTAGTCAGGGTAGATTATTGCGACTTTATTATGTCGGGGGTGGGATGATTTTCGATATTTTATCGTCGTTACGCTAACCTAGGCATGAGAATAGGTCGAGGTTTAGGTTAGAAATTCATCCTATACATAGGGTAGGACGGATTGATAACTTGGGGACCCTTAGGTATGGGACTAAGGGGTATTTTGTGGATCTCACATCGATAAAATGGTGGGATAATTTACAAATTATGAAATTGAGGATTAATGCCTAAGATAAAATCTGGCATTAAAATTTGTGGTGACATAATTTGTCAGGGCCGACAGTTTAAATGGGTCAGAGGACGATTTATGTCGTGTCGTGTGTGGAACCTTGTCATGTGTTGGGGCTGACAGTTTAAACGGGTCAGAGGATGATTGACAAGGAGAAGTGTGATGCTTTGGTGAATTACCACCCGGTACGGGAGGACCGTCATACTAAAATGTGAGAACAAAAATAAAAGTTGAGTTAAGTTAATAAGAGATTAACATCGTGGGACTTGGAAATTTAAAATCATATTGGAGTACTTTTTAAATGGGGATCTATACGGGTAGTTATAGCTTTATATTTATCGAGTTTAATTATCCCGCTTAATTAAAATATTCTATTATGATATTTATTGTGTATAATCCTACTGTCTGGATTCAAGGATCCTATTTGAGGGGGGCAGTGTGTATTCATGCTCGGGGACCTGACCTCATGCGTTGACTAAGTTTTTCAGGTTGAGTTTTGGAGAAGCTGCATAGGATTATCAGAGTTTAACATTTGGAGGTGCAGCTAGAGTTTATTTATTTTACCGCTTTATTTAGTTAGATTTCTCTTTTCAGTCGTATTTAATTATGAGACTTTATTTGGAATTTTTTTTTGGGCCGTTCGGTTCCAAAGTTGTTAGGGGTTTTCAGTTGGATTATTCCGATCTTTAGTATTCAGATTTTATTTAATTATTATTGGAGATTGGATTATTTCAGAGTTTTAACATGTGATGGATCTTCATCATTCATTTGTTGGGATTGCTTTAATTATTTATCTTGTGGATGGACTTATTTATGTCTCATATTTGTTTCATACTGAGAATGGAATTTATTTAGTTCACGCCTGGCATAGCTCGGTGGTGGTGGCTCGCCACCCCATCTGTCGGATTGCGCGGGGTGTGACAGATGGTATCAGAGCATGGCCTTAGGTCTCATAGGTTGTGAGTCCATTTGACTTTTGCATTACCGATCGTTGATTCCCTTTATTGACTCATACTCCTTAAGGTAGAGGGTCTAGCATATGTGTTAGATGTATTTCTTAGAGATAGGGAGTTGTGTTTTTAAGGATGTTGTAGGCATTGAGGTTAGAGATAGAGATCTTGATGTGAGAATCTTTAGCATTTAATTTTAGAGATGAAAATTTCAGAATTTAATTTTGGAGATGAGGATTTATTTTGGAGAAATTGTTGGTATGAATTGTGGGTATCTCTAATATTGATGTAGCAATGTAATTTGACTTAAGGAGTTAAGCGTCGTGATAATTGTTGGAGATAGAATCGAGTGACGATCCGAGTAGAGAGCGTGGGATGCTGTTACTTTCGTAGATACTTATATATATAAGAGTTATATATATTGTATTTTATCGTGGGATTACGGACTTGTAGGATTGGGTGTATGGGCACCCGATCGTGGTATGGGTAGGCATATATGAGCCTTATTTTGCACAATTTGTTCTTGACGTGTATGCTCCGTCTAATTTCGAGGACGAAATTCTTTGCCAATGGGGAAGAATGTAACACCCCGTGTTTTTATTAATTAATTTAATTAATTAATTGGAATTTTTGAGAAAAATAAAATTTTGAATTTAATGATTTTTATTAGTTAAATATGTTAGTAATGATTCTAGAAAAATAGAACTTCAAGTAGAATTGAAATCGAATTTAAAACGAATTTTTAATGGAGTTTTTAATATTTACGTTATGTAATTTTCGTGGGGGAACTGTCAGATTTTCTGTAGCATCGATAGATCGACCGTTTTAGTCAATCGATCGACCATGCCCAGTTTTTGCGTTCAATCAGATTTTAGAGTTGGATTGGGATTAGGACTCTTATTTGTTATATAAGACTTATAATCCGTACGGGGACTTCTCATAAACACTCTTTCTCAAGTTTTTCACTAGAGAACTCTTCCAAAAGTTTTTCCTCTCCTCCATAATCATCAACCTTCAACATAATCAAGTTTTTTCACAAGTTTTGGAAGGATTAATTGAGGTTTAATGAAGTTTGTTCAAGAACACTTATTCGTTAATTTTTCGAGAGGAATCCAACCATATACCAGTTTTCTTTAACTTAATCTCAGGCATGAATACTCAATTCTTTTCCTTTAGTATTATGCGTTTTATGTGTTGCCTAAACCTTAATTCAATGTTTTCTTAAAATTAATTAGGAAATCTAATTAGAGAAAGTGGACACATAAAATTTGGGGCTGTTTTTATGAAATCCTTTAATATGATTAATATTTATAACCTTGGGGAACGTAGGATTCATGAGTGAATTTTGGATTTTATTGGTGGAGGTTGCATGTAGAAAAATCTTAGCTTTGAAATAAATGAAGTTGGGGGTGTATAACTCATGTAATTTGTGTAGAGATAATGCAATTTATTTTTTGATGTATAAATGATGAAAACTCGGTATAATTAATTTAAAATAATTAAATGAGATTAATTGGTTATTTTGATGTTGTGATAGTAAAATTAAGATTTAATTGAATTGGACTATCATGCATAGTTTTATACATTGATTAATTATGCTTGTTTGTGTGACTTGTTGGTATTATTATATTGCCTTTGTGGCGACGGGTTGTTGGGTAATTTTTTTCTCCCTATATTTTAGGATGCCTTCAAGGTATGGGACTTGTGGGTATGCCTTTTGATGATTTATGCCTTCTAGGTATAGGACTAGTGAGGGTAGATTATTGCGACTTTATTATGTCGGGGGTGGGTTGATTTTTTATGTTTTATCTTCGTTACGCTAGCCAAGGCATGAGACTAGGTCGAGGTTTTGGTTAGAAATTCATCGTATACACAGGCTAGGACGAATTGATAACTTGGGTACCCTTAGGTATGGGACTAAGAAGTATTTTGAGGATCTCACGTCGATAAAAGGGTGGGGTAATGTACAAATTGTGAAATTGAGAAATTGAGGATTAATGCCTACGATAAAAATTGGTATTAAAATTTGTGGCGACATAATGTGTCGTGGTCGACAGTTTAAACGGGTCAGAAGACGATTGACAGGGGGAAGTGTGATACTTTGGTGGATTACCACCCGTGACGGGAGGACCGTCAAAATAAAAAGTGAGAACAAAAATAAAAGTTGAGTTAATTTAATTAGAGATTAACATCGTGGGACTTGGGAATTAAAATCATATTGGTGTGCTTTTTAAATGGGGATCTATACGGCTAGTTAGAGCTTTATATTTATCGCGTTTAATTATCTCGCATAATTAAAATATTCTATTGTGATATTTATTGCGTATAATGCTACTGTCTGGATTCAAGGATCCTATTTGAGGGGAGTAGTGTGTATTCATGCTCGGGGCTCTGACCTCGTGCGTTCACCAACTTTTTCAGGTTGAGTTTTGGAGAAGCTGCATAGGATTACCAGAGTTTATCATTTGGAGGTGCAACTAGAGTTTATTTATTTTACAACTTTATTTAATTAGATTTTTCTTTTCAGTCGTATTTAATTATGAGACTTCATTTGGATTTTTTTTGGGCCATTCGGTTCCAAAGTTGTTGGGAGTTTTCAGTTGGATTATTCCGATCTTTAGTATTCAGATTTTATTTAATTATTATTGGAGATTGGATTATTTCGGAGTTTTAACATGTAGTGGATCTTTATTGTTCATTTGTTGGGATTGATTTAATTATTTATCTTGTGAATGGACTTATTTATTTCTCATATTTGTCTCATGCTGAAAATGGTATTTATTTAGTTCACCCCCGGCACAGCTTGGCGGCGGTGGCTGGCAAGCCCATCTTTCGGATTGCGCAGGGGTGTGACAGCTGGTATCAGAGCATGGTCTTAGGTCTCGTAGGTTGTGAGTCCATTTAGCTTCCGCGTTACCGATCTTTGATTCCCTTTATTGACTCGTACTCCTTAAGGTAGAGGGTTTAGCATACGTGTTAGATGTGTTTCTTGGAGATAGGAAGTTGTGTTTTTAAGGATGTTGTAGTCATTGAGGTTAGAGATAGAGATCTTGATGTGAGAATCCTTAGCATTTAATTCTGGAGATGAAAATTTAAGAATTAAATTTTGGAGATGAGGATTTATTTTGGAGAAATCATTGGTATGAATAGTGGGTATCTCTAATATTAATGTAGCAATGTAATTTGACTTGAGGAGTTAAGCGTCGTGATGATTGTTGGAGATAGGATCGAATGACGATCCGAATAAAGAGCGTGGGATGCCGTTACTTTCTTAGATACTTATATATATAGGAGTTATATATATTGTATTTTATCGTGGGATTACGAACTTGTAGGATTGGGTGTATGGGCGCCCGATCGTGGTACGGGTTGGTATATATGAGCCATATTTTATTTTGCACAATTTGTGCTTGACGTGTATGATTCGTCTAATTTCGAGGACGAAATTCTTTGCTAGTGGGGAAGAACGTAACACCCCACATTTTTATTAATTAATTTAATTAATTAATTAGAATTTTTGAGAAAAATGAATTTTTGAATTTAATTATTTTTATTAGTTAAATATGTTGGCTATGATTTTAGAAAAATAGAACTTCAAGCGGAATTGAAATCGAATTTAAAACTAATTTTTAATGGAGTTTTTAATATTTACGTTATGTAATTTTCGTGGGGGAACTGTCAGATTTTCTGTAGCGTCGATAGATCGACTGTTTTAGTCAATCGATCGACCATGTCCAGTTTTTGCATTCAATTAGATTTTAGAGTTGGATTGGATTAGGACTCTTATTTGTTATATAAGACTTATAATCCGTACGGGGATTGCTCATAAACACTTTTTCTCAAGTTTTTCACTAGAGAACTCTTCCAAAAAAAGTTCCTCTCCTCCATAATCATCAACCTTCAACATAATCAACTTTTGTCACAAGTTTTGGAAGGCTTAATTTAGGTTTAATCAAGTTTAGTCAAGAACACTTCTTTGTTAATTTTTCGAGTGGAATCCAACCGTGTACCAATTTTTCTTTAACTTAATCTCAGGCATGAATACTCTATTCTTTTTCTTTAGTATTATAAGTGCTGCCTAAACCTTAATTCAATGTTTTTTTAAAATTAATTAGCAAATCAAATTAGAGAAAGTGGACACATAAAATTTGGGGCTATTTTTATGAAATCCTTTAATATGATTAATATTTATAACCTTGGGGTACATAGGATTTATGAGTGAATTTTGGGTTTTGTTGGTGGAGGTTGCATGTAGAAAAACCTTAGTTTTGAAATAAATGAAGTTTGGGGTGTATAACTCATGTAATTTTGTAGAGATAATGCAATTTGGTTTTTGATTTATAAATGATTAAAACTCGGTATAATTAATTTTAAATAATTAAATGAGATTAATTGGGTATTTTGATGTTGTGATAATTAAATTAAGATTTAATTGAATTGGACTATCATGCATAGTTTTATACGTTGATTAATTATTCTTGTTGGTATTATTATGTTGCCTTTGTGACAACGGGTTGTTGGGCAATTTTGCTCTCCCTATATTTTAGGATACTTTCTAGGTATGGGACTCGTAGGTAGGCCTTTTTGTGATTTACGCCTTCTAGGTATGGGACTAGTGATGGTAGATTATTGCGACTTTATTGTGTCGGGGGTGGGCTGATTTTTGATACTTTATCGTCGTTACGGTAGCCTAGGCATGAGACTAGGTCGAGGTTTATGTTAGAAATTCATCCTATACATAGGGTAGGATGGATTGATAACTTGGGGACCCTTAGGTATGGGACTAAGGGGTATTTTGAGGATCTCACATTGATAAAAGGGTGGGGTAATTTGCAAATTGTGAAATTGAGGATTAATGCCTAAGATAAAAACTGGTATTAAAATTTGTGATGACATAATGTGTCAGGGACGACAATTTTAACGGGTCAGAGGACGATTTATGTCGTGTCGTGTGTGGAACCTTGTCATGTGTCGGGACCGACAGTTTAAACGGGTCAGAGGACGATTGACAAGGGGAAGTGTGATACTTTGGTGGATTACCACCTGGGACTGAAGGACCGTCATAATAAAATGTGAGAACAAAAATAAAAGTTGAGTTAAGTTAATAAGAGATTAACATCGTGGGACTTGGGAATTTAAAATCATATTGGTGTTCTTTTTAAATGGGGATCTATACGGGTAGCTAAAGCTTTATATTTATCGCGTTTAATTATCCTGCTTAATCAAAATATTTTATTGTGATATTTACTGCGTATAATGCTACTGTCTGGATTCAAGGATCCTATTTGAGGGGAGTAGTGTGTATTCATGCTCGGGGCTCTGACCACGTGCATTGACTCACTTGTTCAGGTTGAGTTTTGGAGAAGCTACAAAGGATTATCAGAGTTTATCATATGGAGGTGCATCTAGAGTTTATTTATTTTACCGCTTTATTTAGTTAGATTTTTCTGTTCAGTCTTATTTAATTATGAGGCTTCATTTGGATTTTTTTTTGGGCCGTTCGGTTCCAAAGTTGTTAGGGGTTTTCAGTTGGATTATTTATATCTTTAGTATTAAGAGTTTATTTAATTATTATTGGAGATCGGATTATTTCTGAGTTTTAACATGTGATGGATCTTCATCATTCATTTGTTGGGATTGATTCAATTATTTATCTTGTGGATGGACATATTTATGTCTCATATCTGTCTCATGCTAAGAATGGTATTTATTTAGTTCACGCCCAGCACAGCTTGATGGCATTGGCTGGACACCCCGTCTGTCAGATGGTGCGGGGTGTGACATGTATGCACTCAACAAATAAAATCACTACGAATGGGAGGTAACACACGGGACATGCGATCATAAAGAGTAGATGTAAATGGAAACTAGGCCATGCACGTCACTAATGAAGACCGCTATGTATAAAATGAAAAACATGTCATCTCAATGAAAGATACCGTCATTAAAGGAGGCAAAATGTATTTTCACAGATTATCAAAACTATTTAAACTTTTGAATTGAATTCACCCTAGGATTACATAGGACTTTTATAGGGTTGTAATGTAGGTTTGGGGATAAAGTTAGGAAATGAAAGGAATATGTACGGACTCAAAGGTGTTTAGGGATGAAAAACTTGGGATAATAGAAAATTGCGGGCAATTTCAAAATTGGAAAATTATTTCCATAACAAGCATTAGATATGAAATTAGAGAGCGAAAAGGATTTTTAAAAACTATATACATCATATATAAACTTTCACTTTATTTTCCTTTCTTTTTTTTCTCAGATTTTTCTTTCGCTTTTTTCACCTTTTCTTTTCTTTTCCACTTCTTTCTTTTCTTCACTTTTCTCACTTTCACATGCTTAATTGCAACCACATAGCAATAACATCATTCAATACCAAGTAACATTCCAAACAAAGGTATGGAAGGTAATACGTTTGGTTTATAACTCCAATGTGGAGTTAGTTATGGGATTTTGGGTTTTGAAACGAAAGACTATATTAATGAACGATCAAATAAAAGAATAGTGAAATTACTGATGACTATAATGTTTACAAGGAGGAAATAATAGTGTATAACACGTACAAACGAAGAAAATCCAAAAGCTCACTAGGTGTAAGTATATACAATGCAACAAAAGATTACCGACTTATAAAAATCTTAAACCAAATCAATAAAACAAGAAAAGTGCATATGCTCATGGGATTAAAGTTTAATTTATGAAGTTATTCATAATATCAATGATTTGATGACTAAAGTATAATAAGTTCTAGTCGAAACATGCATAATTGAATTGTCTATTGCATCGGTCAATTATTAAAAATTTTCATCAGAAACAAAGGCAAAATGCCCAACAAAAGAGGAAAATGAAAGAAGATATTTTTGAAATTTTTTAATTCTTTACAACAAAGCCTGCTTAGTGAATAATATGTGATCAAATAAATGGAACTAAACAATAAATGGTGAGAATATCCTACCCCCTAACTTAAATGTTGCACTTTCCTCACTGCAAATCAAGAACATAACATAAAGAGTGGAACATAAAGATATTACCCAAATTGGAGAGATCCCCGATTAGTGTGAGTCCATTGAATCTATAAAACATGTTAGAACCAAGCAAAACAAAAAGAATAACAAAAACTTTAACAAATTACACCAGACTAAAATTAAAAAGAGAGAAAATGAATAAAAGAAAAACTAACAATTTACAACCTACAGTTTGAACTTCTAACTAACTATACACTAGAAGTCAAAATTTTTGAGGGTCCATCCAAAACAAAATTTGAATTTGAGGGATAATTGGTGTCGCCTCACTAAAATAAATGCCTTCGAAAAATAAGAATTCCATTTAAACAATGGAAGGCATGTGTAAGGCGTAAGAAATAAGCCATCGCCAATTAAAAAATTTAGGCGGGTGATGGGGGATTTGGATATTAAGGGGGACAAGACCAAATTAATCTCAGGGAAATTAAAATCACATCCCCATGGTATTTCAATTGGAAGGGGAGGTGGGGCACATTCAAGGGAATAGCCCATGCGATGAAGCATCTCAAAACAACATTCTTGTTCAAGAATCGGGTCAAAGTCCTCAAGACATTCAACCAATTCTTGTGAAAAATTAATGGTTCAATAATAGTAGGGAACCAAGGAAACGAAGGACATTCAACTTCAAAAGAATTTGGAATATTAATAAGAGGTTAAAATTCAAAAGTCCTTGGATCACTCTCAATTATTTCTTCCTCAAAAAGAGGTGGAGGTGAAACGCAAGTTTCAACCTCAATCAGGATTTGTGAAGAAGAAATAATCTCATCGAGTTGGTCGTTTATTTCTAAAGACCAAGCTTTAAGACTCTCCGATTGGTCATTCAATTCCTTGAAAGCTAACTCACGATCAAACCAACAAGAAGATATAAATTATTGGGAAGTTTGCTCATAGGTAGGGGCTTCCCCGCTTCCCAAAGTTTCTTCCCAAGGTGATGAGGGATTACTTATAAATTCTTGAATTTCATGCTCAATTCGTCCATTTTCAAGAATTTGTAGGAATTCTCGCATAGTCTTGGGAGTGTAACTTGGAGAATTATTATCATAATAATTAAAGTTCTCTAAGAAGTTATAGCGAGACATTTCAAAGTAGGCAATTCAAAAATGCGACGAGCCCAAAAATTACAAGGTTCTCGAAACAATATAGCACAAGTCAAAAGGAAAGAAAAAAACAAAGAATACAAATACAAAGAAAAAAATAATATGAAATAATAAAACAATTACAATCTATAACAAACAGTCCCCGATAGCGACACCATTTTGATGTGGCAAAAACTGAGCGTTTGTGTAGATACGCCAATCGTTGTTATCGGCTTCCGATTGATATGCAAAAAATCTAAACTTTAACTACACTCAAATGGGGTATAGCGGCTAGTATGGGTATCGAAAATTCACAGGGAATGTTTGACAGACTTTGATTGATTTATTACTTCTAAAATAAAATTATAAAAGGTGATGATGGTTTAAAAGGAAAAAAGGGAAAAAACAGTAATAAAACTAAACGAGAACAGTAAAATGCGAGTAGGGTCACATCCTCGTCGTGGGCTAAACAATGCGTAAAAAGTATTTCGGTTCGAAAGCATTTAACTGAGCATATTCCATTAATTATAAACATCACACGTGAAGGGAACTAACCCCAAAATGTGAGATTAAATATTTAATCGAAAATGATCACAAATGGATTAATTCACAATATCGCTATAAAAACTAACGTTACATGACAAAGAAAGTTAAACGCCTAATATTTCAACTTTAATACACGAGACTTTAATTAAATGAGTTTTGACCCAAAACCTAAATATCAAAGCTCGAGACCCATTAATGACGAAAATATGACCCCAACCCTTAAACTAGATACTAGACATAATTAAAGCAAGAAACAAGCCTAGTTAACAAATTAAAATGACTAATTAACCAATAAAAATTAAATACAAGCCAAGTAAATGAACAACAAAGCAAGACATAAAGCATAAATTAAATGGAAGGGAAGATGAATAGTAACTTAAAATACAAAAATAGGTTGAAACCCTCGAGAGAGAAGCTCCCAAAGAGAAAACCCTAAAACTAATTAAAAATGAAAGATATAAAAAATGTCTTACAAATAATACAATGCCCAACTTATATACTAAGTTACAAAAGAAATAAGGAAAAAGAAAATAAAAAAAGAGAAGCACTGAAAAACTGTAGAACCCGGTTGACCATGACAAGGGGGTCGGTCGACCGCGTGTCTGTAAAAAAAACCTTGTCTTGGATTGTAGACAAAGATGAAATGCCGGTCGACCAAGGGATCAGGGACGGTCGACCAGTCCTTTATTTTTTTGGGGAGTTTGGTTTCACATGGGAGAAAAGGTGCTTCATGGAATTGGCTCTAACTTCTTCGTCTGGACTCGAAATGACGTGCCGTTTATGGCCACGCGAAGCTAACTCAACGATCTATGCTTTTGTGGAATTCCACTGGGCCAGAGATGAAGTATGAAATGACTAAAATTCCCTTGAAGTTGAGTCAGGCAACAGATTTCCTCAAAAAATAGCCCATCCACACGTTAAGCCGTCCAATACCTATAAAAGCTCAATTATACCTAGTAAAGTATATAAACATACAAAATAAAGGTTATCTGGTTAACGAGCATAAATATAGGCATAAGGAACACAAAAGTTCTAAAATGCATAAAGATAACGGGCATAAATATGCAATATTCATGACATATCAGTAAACGATTCACAATCACCTAAGTGGAATCGTGACCTCTCTGTGATGTCGGTAACCTAATAATAAAGTCCATCGATATGCTCTCCCACTTGAACATTGGGATCTCAAGTGGCTATAACATCCTTGTTTGAAACTGGTGGTCTATCTTCATTAGCTGGCAAGTAGCACAGTTCAAGACAAACTCTACCATGTCTGGTTTCATTCCCGACCCCTAATACTTCCTGCACATATCCTGGTACATCTTATCCCTACCTAGATGTACTACAAGCCTCGATCCATACGACTTGAACATCATCGCGTGTCTCAAATCTGCGTCCTCTAAAACCATAAGCCTCCTATTGAGTCATAATCCTCCCTCAAAACTGATCGAGTAGGACTCCGCCCCATCTGTTAATAATTGTCTCACCCTATCCTGACAGAACTAGTCCTTGGCCTGTGCTTTCACTACCCACATAACGATCTCAGTGTGATAGACAAAATTGACATGAAAGCTTTGTCGATGTCATTATCATATCGAAGCTCACCCCACTTCGCCTTCTAGACATCTGTTACCTCTCTTATAGGCCGTTAATTCAACGTGTCTGCCACCATATTTGCCTTCCTAGGATGATACTGAATATGATATTGGTAATCCTTCATGAAATCTAACGATCTCCTTTGCCGTATATTGAGATCCTTCTACGTGAACAAATACTGTAGCGACTTATGATTCGTGACTAAACTGATCCTTTTACCCAAAAGATAGTACCTCTAAATCCCTAAGGCAAATACAACCACTACTAGCTTTAGGTCATGTGTGGGGTAATTCCTCTCGTGGGGCTGAAGCTTGCGAGATGCATAAGCTATAGCCCTATCTTCCTGCTGTATTACACTCCCAAGTCCCTGAAGAGATGCATCGGTGAAAACATGAAACTCCACTCTTCCCCTAGGCAGTGCGACCAAGGGCACTAAAGTCAATTTGTCCTTTAGCTCATCGATATCTAACTAGCAATAGTCATCCTAGATGAATGGTACTACCTTACAAGTCAAATTAATCAATGAACCCGTCGATACTACCCGGTTGTCCCCACACCTTCACCACCGATACCTTACTCGAATATACAGAAATTACTTTATTCGATACAATGTCCCCCCAAAACTGCACCTCCCTCAGCCAAAATTTTCATTTCTTGAACTTAGCGTACAACTGGAGATCAATGTAATGTCTACATAACTAGTCGCAGATTATAAGAAGAAACTCTCATGTCCGGTTCTGTAGTAGAGATGGAATTAAAAAACAACCATCAACTAGAACCTCAAAAGAAACAACTTAGAGGAAGAATGAAGGGAATATCTTATCGAGGTAATCTTATTTGTTTCGGTAGATATGCTCTGTATGCGCATCCTCAGTGCAAGAATAGACCAAAATATCCTCGATGAATACAATCACGAGCTAGTACAGAAACTCCCTGAAGACCTTATTCACGAGTTCCATGGACACTATCGGTGCTTTTGTCACCCCAAATGGCATCACCTTGAACTCACACGATCCATAACGCATTAGGAATGTGGTCTTAGGAACGTCATCCTCTCTGATATATAACTAGTGGTATCCCAACCATAAATTTATCTTTGAGAGGAATATTGCTCCTCTCAACTGATCGATTAGGTCATCAATTCTAGGTAAGGGATACTTATTCTGAATCGTGACCTTATTCTGCTCTTGGTATTCTATATACAGATGTAGTAACCCATCTCTCTTCTTCACAAACATTACTGGTGCACCCCATGACGATATAATTTACCTAATAAAGCCCTATCCCAAGAGCTGCTAAATCTGATCCCTCAACTACCGCATTTCTAATGGGGCCATGCAGTATAGTGCACGTGCGATTGGCCTCATCCCAAACGCTAAATCAATCACACACTCGATCTCCCGAATGGGTGACAAATTGGGTATCTCTTAGAAAATGTCAGCAAACTCCATCACAATCAGAATGGAATTAAAGGAGACACCCACCTCCTATGAGGTCTCCTCCTTAATATAATAAATATGTGTGGTCGACCCTCCCTCGAAAAGAGGCATCTTTCTTAATAACAAATCCATCTTGGGAAGGCTCGAAAAAGCCCCAAAATAGGAAAATATCCAACTATATGAAAGGATTTGCAGTCAGATATGGAAAGTGGGACAAGGACATTGATGTTCGTCGTAAGGGAAGCAGTTCCCAAGGGATCTAGACAATCCAATATCACTACGGCAAGAAGTTATACAAGTGCCCAATCGTGTTTTAAAGTCTATAGATGTGTAATTTGATGCCCATCTATCTTAATAACTACTACAGCATGAAATTAAGAGATAAAGGCATAAGAGTTAATATCTAGCGTACAACCACGACCTTTAGTCCATAACCAATTTTTTCTCCGAAGTATACATTACTGTAACCTATCTTAAAAGGCTATGGAACTACTATCAGAAAACCTGCTCCTAAAGCTACTGTGCATGCATTTAAATCAAACAATAAAAGGCAACAGTCTCTTCAATACTGTGGATGATAAATCAACATATTCATTCAGACAAAGGTAGTTATAATTATTAAAACAACAGAGAATTATGATTAAATTCCAAAAACAATATAATATTGACAACCACGAATGGCCCATGAAGCTTCACAAGTATTACAAGGCAAATTAAAATAAAAAATATGAGATTTTCAAGACTAACGAAGGCTAATGTAAGGTACAAGCTTAAAAAAGAGGACAAAACTAAGATGCCGCATCCTTATCTTCATGACCATCAATATCATCGACCTTGGTCTCTATCTCCTCCTCTTTGTCAATTGCAGCCTCGCCACACTTCTTCATGGTTAGATCTTTCGCAGCTTTCAGATCTTCAATCCATGTCATATGCTCAGGATCGTTGAATCTCCGAGAATAGATGTTATCTTTGGCCTCTGGATAAATCTTGGCAACCCTGTACCTCAGCTCTTTTTATCTGCGAATGTAAACTTTGTTATTGAGGAGAAATATGTTTTCAAAGGTCTTGTAACAGGCTACTGTATCCTCAGTTTCCTTCTCCAAAGCCACGGTATGGGCCTCGTCCTTTTGCTTAAGAACTGCAATATATTCGTCATTAAGCTTTTGGAAGTCTGCAGCCTGCCTCTGTGCTAAGTCGTCATTCTTTTTCTGGACCTAGTTTAACTTCTCCTCAAAGGCTACGACCTGCCTAGAAGCCTCTATAGCCTTGGCCTCAACAATCTTCAAGGCTTTCATAACCTACTTGAAGCTATCCTCGGCCTCTTTTTGGGAAGTGGCTACGGTCTCAACTTTACTATCTACCTCCATCTTATAAGCCAATAGTGCAACCTCAGTAAATATCCTGCCAGCCTCAAAGGACGATGACCTGATGCCCTATAACTGGGATTTATGGTCATCCTCCGCAACCCCATATAACTTGTAAAGCCCTTCATACTTGGCCCTCTGGGCCATGGCAGACTCTGCAGCCTGAAATAATAAATGCAAAATATTAGCATAAGCACATGCAAAGTGCTGCCGAAAGAAAGGAATCTGAAGTGTGATTTTCCCTCAGTTGACTGTGTAGAGAATACTCCTTTAGATCCTCCACATCCTCATTCACCAAGCGGTAGATAACAGATTTGTCCGCAACCTTTATTATTTTTGACACGATGGTGGCAGTCATATCCCAAGGAGATTAAGGATTAGGATTCTTTAGATGTGGTTGCGGACATTCACCAGCATCTCTTTCTGTCCGAATTTAGGGGTGGGCAGATTGGCATTAATGTCACACCCCACAAAATCTGACAGACGGGGTGGCCAGCCACCGCCGCCGAACTATGCCGGGTGTGAACTAAATAAATACCATTCTTAGCATAAGATAGATATGAGACATAAATAAATCAGTCCATAAGATAAATAATTTAATTAATCTCAAATGATCATAAACAACTAAGCGATAAAAGATCCATCACATGCTAACTCCGAATAAATCCAATCTCCAATAATAATGAAATATAGTCTGAATACCAAACTGACTGAATAATCCAATTGAAAAACTCTAACCACTTTGGAACCGAATGGCCCAATGAAACTCAAATGAAGTCTCATAATTAAATACGATTGGAAAGGAAAGTCTAACTAAACAATGAAATATAATAAATAACTTCAGCTGCACCTCCAAATGATAACATCGATAATCCTATGTAGCTCCTCCAAAACTTATCCTGAAAAAGTTAGTCAACGCACGAGGTTAGAGCCACGAGCATGAATACACACTATTGCCCTCAAATAGGATCCTTAAATCCAGACAGAAGCATTATACGCAATAAATATCACAATAGAATATTTCAAATTAACGAGATAATTAAACGCAACAAATATAAATTACTAACTACCCGTAGAGATCCCCATTTATAAAGGCACACCAATATGATTTTAAATTCCCAAGTCCAACGAAGTTAATCTCTTATAAACTTAACACAATTTTTATTTTTGTTCTCACTTTTTATTATGACGGTCCTCCCGTCCCGGGTGGTAATCCACAAAAGTGTCACACTTCCCCTTGTCAATTGCTCTCTGACCCGTTTAAATTGTCGGTCTCGACACATGACAAGGTTCCACACACGACACGACATAAATTTCCCTCTGACCCTTTTAAACTGTTGGCCCCGACACATTATGTCGCCACAAATTTTAATACTAGTTTTTATCTTAGGCATTAATCCTCAATTTCTCAATTTCACAATTTATAAATTACCCCACCCTTTTATCGACGTGAGATCCACAAAATACCCCTTAGTCCCCTACCTAAGGGTCCCCAAGTTATCAATGCGTCCTACCCTATGTATAGGATGAATTTATAACCTAAACCTCGACCTAGTCTCATGCCTAGGCTAGCGTAACGATGATAAAGTATTAAAAATCAAGCCACCCTCGACATAATAAAGTCGCAATAATCTACCCTCACTAGTCCCATACCTAGAAGGCGTCAATCATCAAAAGGCCTACCCACTAGTCCCATACCTATAAGGCATCCTAAAATATAGGGAGAGAAAAATTACCCAACAACACGTCGTCATAAAGGCAATATAATAATACCAATAAGTCACACAACCGAGCATAAATAATCAACGTATAAAACTACACATGATAGTCCAATTCAATTAAATCTTTATTTAATTATCACCTCGTCATAAACATCCAATTAATCTCATTTAATTATTTTAAATTAAATATACCACTATTTCATCATTTAAAACATCATAATTCCAATTTCATTATCTCGACACAAATTACATGAGTTATACGCCCCCAAATTCATTTATTACAAAACTAGGGTTTTTCTACATGCAACCTAAAACCCAAAATCCACTCATCAATCCTACGTACCCAAATGGTTATGAATATTATCCAGATTAATAGATTTTATAAAAATAGCCCCATAGTTAGTGTCCACTTTCTTTAATCAGATTGCTAATTGCTTTTAAGAAAACATTAAATTAAGGTTTAGGCAACACTTAAATGCATAATACTAAAGGAAAATAATAGAGTATTCATGCCTGGTATTAAGTTGAAGAAAAACTGGTAGCACGTTTGGATTCCTCTCAAAAAATTAGCGAGGAAGTGTTCTTGAACAAACTTGTGACAAAACCTTGATTATGTTGGAGGTTGATGACTATGGTTGAGAGGAAAAATATTTGGAAGTGTTCTCTGGTGAAAAACTTGAGAAAATGTAATTATGAAAAGCCCCCCTACAGATTATTAAGGTTATATAGTGATTAGGAGTACTAATCCTAAACAAACTCTAATTCAGAATCTCCGACTTGCTCAAAAACCGAGGGAGTCGATCGATCGACTCCAGTCATCCATCGATCGATCGACCAGGTCGGCAGACGGTTCCCCCACAAAATGCCTATAAGGCAAAAATAATTAAAAACTCAAAAAAATCCATTTTAATTCCGATTTCAATTCTGCTTGAAGTTTTATTCTTCTAAAATTACAACCAACATATTTTTCTAATAAAAATCATTAAATCCAAAATTTTATTTTTTCTCGAATATTCCAATTAATTAATTAAAATAATTAATAAAAGCACGAGGTGTTACAATTAACTAACATGATGGTCCGATAGGGGACCCTCTGTTGGAGCCATGAATGGGGCTAGAAGGCACATTATCATTACCCCAGAGGGGGATATAAGGCCTTTCGTGGTAAGATATGGCCTAATGTCGTGATTAAAGTGTTATGGGGAAGCAGTAACACCCACATTTTTAGGATCTATGGCCGCGATAGTTTCACCATGGGTGAGATCTTTCTCAGCCTGAGGGCAGTCTCTTAAGTTGCCCTCTTCCACTTCTTGGTCCGCTTCAGCGAAGCTTGGTTCAAACCTTGGACATTATTATCCAACTTATCTAGTTGGGAAAATAGTAGTGTCCTATCTATTTCTTCCACGGCACCTCTTGAATAAGGATAAGTTAGCATTCAAGTTAAAATATATGTTGCGACAACAATAAGAGAAATGAAGCCGCGAAAACAAAAGGCTAAAATACCTTCCGTGGTAGCCATGGGTACTCGGTGTGTTGGGTAGTATCCGCACTTGAATAATGACCTCATAGTCACTATATTTATAAAGGTATTTTTATTATCTTCAATCAAGAACATAACCTCAATTCTTTCCCTTTGATTTTTTGAGGGGGCAGACTTGCAAGAACCGTGGACAAAAGGGTTAGCACATGTTGCATGCATCATTAACTTTACAACCACAAGACTGCAACAGATGAGTAAATTAGAGTGGAAGAAAGGCAGTGGCCATTATCTAACTTCTTTTGGAGGGTGACCCCAACTCCGCGGCATAAAAACTTCTCTCTCCCTCTCATATTCCTCTGGGTGCATCTCCTAACTATCCCAAGAGATAAAAAAATAACTTACCGGAGTTCTCTTTTAGCCTGTAGAAGTCAAAGAGCTCCGGGGGCGTAATGTCTCAATTGGAATATCATGCGTGGTTTTATACGTTGATTAATTATGCTTATTTGTGTGACTTGTTGGTATTATTAAAAATCACTGTGATGATGGGTTGTTGGGTATTATTGCTCTCCCTATATTTTAGAATGCCTTCTAGGAATGGGAATAGTGAGGGAAAATTATCACGGTTTTATTGTGTTGGGGGTGGGATGATTTTTATTACTTTATCGTCGTTACGTTAGTCTAGATATGAGACTAGGTTATGATTTATGTTAGAAAATCCTCCTATACATAGGTTAGGACGTATTGATAACTTGGGGACCCTTAGGTATGGGACTAAGGGGTATTTCGAGGATCTCACATCGATTAAAGGGTGGGGTGTTTATAAATTGTGAATTGAGAAATTGAGAACTAATACCTAAGATAATAAGACGGGTATTAAAATATATTGGCGACATAATCAGCGAGGGCCGACAGTTTAAACGGGCGAGTCGGCGTTTTATGTCGTGTCGTGTGTGAAACCTTGTCAATCAGCGAGGGCCGACAGTTTAAACGGGCCAACCGACATTTTGACAAGGGGATGTGTATTTTGGTGGAGAAATCACCCGAGGCGGGAGGACCGCCATAATAAAATGAGATTATAATAAAAGCTGGTTAATTTAATTAAATTAACATCGTGGGACTTGGGAATTTAAAATCATATTGGTGTGCCTTTATAAATGGGATTTCTGCGGGTAGTTAGTGATTTATATTTATCGCGTTTAAATTAGTTCGTTTAATTTAAAATATTCTATTGTGATGTTGTGTATAATGCTACTCTCTGGATTCGAGGATCCTATTTGAGGAGAGTAGTGTGTATTCTTTCTCGGTGCTTTGGCTCTGACCCATGCGTTGACTAATCTTTTTCAGGATTAAAATTGGAGGAGCTGCATAAGTTTATCGGAGTTATCACTTGGAGGTGCAGCTGGAGTTATTCATTTTATGGCATAGTTTAGTTAGAATTATCTTTTCAGTCGTATTTAATTATGAGATTTCATTTGAGTTACATTGGGCCATTCGGTTCCAGAGTTGTTTAGAGGATTTCTGTTGGGATTATTCAGATTTTTATTTAATCTTTATTGGTGAATGGATTTTTTTGGAGTTACCATGTGATGGATCTTTTATCGCTTAGTTGTTCATGATCATTTGAGATTGATTCAACTGTTTATCTTATGGACTGATTTATTTATGTCTCATATCTGTCTCATGCTAAGAATGGTATTTTATTTACTCACGCCCGACTTAGTTTTGGTGGCGGCCGACGCCAGAATTAGGCGGGGTGTGACAATAAGTCCGTGCTCGTGTGCATTAAAAGTGACAAGGAATCAAACATGTAGCAAGTTGTCATCACATCACACCTCAATGACTCCACACATTATAAAGCTCATAGAAGAAATGATGTCATGTCTCAAAACAATACAAAATAGTCACTTGGATATGTTATGAATGGGTGACTCGGACATATTTAATGTTCATCCACATATGGTGTAAAAAAAAAACTCTTTTTGGATTTTTCAAAAAAATAAATCTTGTTGTCCTTTTCGCTTTTTCTTAAAAATAAACCAAAAATCTTTTTGTATTTTTCAAAAAATTTCAAGAAAACAAAACTCTTTTAGATTTTTTGAAAAATATGTCTAAATAAAAAAAAAAAACAATGATAGTACAATCTAACAATAGGAATAAAATGTGAAAAGCATGAAAATAATCATATACTAGATAACATATCCAGTCTCAGTCAAAAGTGCAAATGCCTAAACATCTCTTAAGATTCTCAAATCGAAGTGCATCTAAAGGTTTAGTGAAAAATGTTGACAAACTGACTATCGGTGCTCACAAAGCTCAAGGACATGACCTTCTCCTTAACTAGGTCTCGAATAAAGTGCTCACGTATCCTAATGTGCTTTGTACGCGAATGCTGGACTGGATTACATGAAATGTGAATGGTACTCGTATTATCGTAGGAAATAATCATCGTGCCATGTGAAATGTCATAATCCTACAACATCTGCTTCATCTACAAAAGTTGCGTGCAACAACTCTCGACGATTATATATTCTGCCTCCATCGTGGACAAAGAAATGGCATTTTGCTTCTTGATCATCCACAAGAGAATGACACTCCCAAAGTGAAAACACTCACTTGAAGTGCTCTTACATCCATTGACATCCTCGACCCAATAAACATCTGAATAAATAGACAAACAATCATCAATATTAAAGGAACCACAAATATCGTATAATAGAGTCCCACTCACATATTTGATAATACATTTAAGAGCGTGTAAATGTGACTCTTTTGGGGATGCCTGGTATCGCGCACAAACTTCAACACTAAAGGCAATATCAGGCCGACTAGCGGTAAGGTAAAGAAAACTACCTATTATACTCTGATATAAAGTCTGCTCTACGTCATTGCCCAAAGCATCTTTGCTAAGCTTTGTCGATGTAGTCATAGGGGTACAAGCGTGCTTAGCAGAGTCTAGACCGAATTTCTTCACAAGGTCTCTTACATATTTGGATTTAAATATGAATATCCCATCCTTATGCTGACAAACCTGAAGACCTAGGAAGAATGTAAGCTCACCTACCATGCTCATATCAAGCTCACTCTTCATCTCCTCCTCGCAAGTGTGAGCATAGAGGGAGCACGTGGATCCAAAGACTATGTTGTCTATATAGACCTGGGCAACCAAAATGGCACCACTCACTTTCCTCACAAATAACGTATTATCTACTCCACCTCTCTTGAAGCCACGAGGTAAGAGATAGGAAGTAAGACTCTCGTACCAAGAACGAGGTGCTTGTTTGAAACCATACAAGGCTTTCCTAAGATAGTAGATGTGTCCTGGGTGCATAAGGTCTTCAAACCTTTTTGTTTGTTCCACATAAACCTCCCCTTATATCATGCCGTTCATAAAAGCAGTCTTGACATCCATCTAATACAACTTGAAGCGTAGATGGCATTTTATGGCAAGTAGTAAGTGGATGGACTCAAGCCTAGCAATAGGAGTGTATGTATCCTCAAAGTCTATACCCTCGATCTATGTGTAGCCTTGAGTGACCAACCTAGCCTTATTGCAAACTATGGTACCATTTCATCCACTTTATTCTTAAAAATCCACTTAGTACCTATCATGTTAGTATGCTAGGTCGGGGGACCAACTTCCAGACATCGTTTTTTCTAAACTGAAGTAATTCTTCTTGCATGGACGATATTCAATGCTCATCCTTGAGTGCTTATTTCACGTTCTTGGTCTCGACTAGGGATGTGTAGCATAGATAGCTAATAATATTTTTGAGTTGAGCACGAGTCTTGAAACCCAATGTGGGATCATCAATTATTGTAAAAGGATCATGACTCTTTCGAACCCAAGATGGTGTCTCCCCTAAAATACAAACGTGGTCCACCATGGTAACATGAGGAAGGATGGGATAGTCACTAGGGTGTGAATCATCCTCGCAATGTGGTAAAGAGAAATAAACATTGGTGGCTCGTCATCTCTAATCGTGATGTTTATTGACTCCATAACCTTAGAGCTAGCCAGATAATAAACCCGATAAGCATTACTCGTCGATGAATATCCTAAAAATATCCCTTTGTCGCTCCGGGAGTTGAACTTTGCTAAGGGCTCTTTATCTCACAAAGACACAAAAATGTGATAGGTTGGGCTTCTCCCCTCTCTACAACTCATAAGGCGTGTGAAGTGTGTGCAGATGAAGATATACCATACTCACCGTATGGCATGCGGTGCTCACCGCCTCTACCCAAAAATGTTTAGGCATGTTTTTCCCAAGAAGTATGGATCTATCCATTTTTTTGTATCGTCCGGCTCTTCCTCTAAATAATACCATTCTGTTTAGTATTACAAATGGCCGAAAACTTATGTTTGATGCCCATTTCATCGCAATAACTATCCACTTTTTCTTCTTTAAATTCAGTGCCATTGTTATTATGCATCTGATTAATAGTGACATAGTGTAGGTTTTGTAAAACACAACACTTGGTTGTAAGAAACTCAATCACATCGAACTTTTATCATAGGAATCCTACTATCGAGTATCTAAACAAGTCATTGACCATCACCAGAATGTATCTCTTACCACCTAAGCTCTCTAAGTGAGCAAGACCCATAAGATCCACGTGAATCAACTCCAAAACACGGGACGTGGTAATGGTATTCAACTTTAGATAGGGACCTCGGATTTGCTTACCTTGTTGGAAAGGTCCACAAATGGAGGAAATTGATTTCCCAAGTGACAGTAAGCCACAAACTAGGTCCTTTTTCACTAACTTATCACGTGACCTAGTCATTGATTCCAAAGGTTCATAGTGGAGACTGTAATATTGTTGCGCATAAAATAGGACTTGGGCACAATCCTATAACAACTATCTTCCGTCCTCACACCTTATAGTAAAGGTTTATCAGATTGATCATAAACATTTCATTCGGATCAGTTAAGCTTTACCTCAAAGTTTGCGTCGCATAATTGACTTATGCTAATCAAGTTCCCTTTTAACCCCTTCATGTACAACACATCATCTAGCTTAGGAAATTCGGGTATCTCAACACTGCAACGTCCTAAAATTCTAGATCTACTCCCATCTCCAAAGGTGACTTTACCTTCCTTACGATCCTCAAGGTGGGTAAAAAATGAAATGTCACCAGTCATGTGCCTAGAACACTGTAACAACCAGTAATTTTATAAAATTAAAAATTAATTTTGAAGAGTTAAAAATGAATTAATTCGATTAAATTTAAATTACACATGTGAAATAATTTAATGGAATGAGATTAATTAAATTATTAATTGAAGAGAAACGATTAATTTTATTGAATAAAATTACTAAGTGAATAGTAATTATATATTTAACGTCATAACGAGTGACATTGAAGTGACGATATGTTATCTCAATCGGACGTCGTGTGTGGACTAAATAAGGTCGAGATAGGAAATAAATTATGAGTAATTCGGATGATAATTTTGATATCGCGGATGGGTCTAGAAAGGCCGAAATAGTCAAAATATTATATTCGGGTGTATAGATTGGGTCCCGAGATAATTTTAGACAAAACCGGCACGACGAAAGGGCATTTCGATAATTTTATAACTTAGGGTTAAGGGAGTTACGAATTTACAAGATTATATACACTTGTAGTTGTGTGAGGTTAGGGTAAAGGGAATATAAAATAATTGGAGGCCATTAGAGAGGATAGGAAAAGCTTTCTTGGACCTTAGGAGTGGATTCTTGAAGAATTAACCCTTGTTCTTGCATCACAACTATTGTTGGAGTGTGGATTTGGAGAAAAGAGTCATTAAGAGCACCAAGGTAGATCATTTCTATACAAGGCAAGTATTTAACTTGCAAATTTTTGTCAGTTATAATACCCATGTCGAGTAGGGTCTTTGAAATAAGGAATAATGATGCAATTCGTGTGATTTGATGAATATAACTCATAATTAGGAATACGATTGCATGTAGAATGAACAGTTTTGTATTATTAAAAAGGAAATCCTAAGTTTGGGATTTAGATCATGGGATAAATCTGGGGTTTGGGATGAATTCATGGGAAGAACACAAAATTGTAGGGTTTGATGGTTGATGAAGATTTTAAATCTGATTATTTAATGAAAATTATATGGATTTTGTACATAATTTACATTAGAAATCATCCTTACTTATATATTTGATGTTTAGTTTGGGAGTTTGGAATTGTTGTATAAAGGTTAAAGGACTTGAATGATGAAAATTTTCGTAACAGTAAGCTAGAAGAAGACATCTGATACATTTCGATTCGTCTCGACCCAAGGACGAATCGATTCGGCAAGGCAAGTCAATTCGGCCAGTGGCTGAATCGATTCGATTTTCCCATAATTGAAAAATTATTTGTTTTAAGCCAAAAAATTATAGAGAATACGCGAGGGGACTTTTAGGGTATTTTTAAAATATGAAGAGAAATATAAAAATAACAGTAGGCCTAAAGTGGAGATTAGGTTTATATAAATTAAGACGAGTTAAGTATTGGGATAATTGAGAAAATATCTTAACTGATGAATAAATAAAATTCGGGGCGGGTTACGGAGTGAGGAGTGAATCCCTATTTACGACCAGTAGTATACAAGGGGAATAATTATATATTTTGGAAGGGATAAACTGGACCCTTAGAGTAGTGAGCGATACTTGAAATACTATGTATTGAAATTGGAATTGGAATTAATGGTACGTTAACTATGCGGGTGATAGATACTACGTACTAATTGATATAATTATATATATATATATATATATATATATATATATAGGTTGTGTGAATACATATAAATATGATATTATTATGTGTGTGAACATACCTACGCTGCCTGCTACTAGGAGGTTTCCGCGTTGAGGGCGATTCCACCTTGACGATGCCAGTAATGTCTGGATTTGTGCTCCAAAACATGGAACTTAGGGAGATCCACTATGTACGTGTATTGGTGAGAATGGTAGGTAGTTTGGGTATGTTCAGTATGTTAGTATCCCAAAGGCTTAGAACCATGTTCGCCTCCATTGCTATGTGAATTAATTTTGGGTTCAAGGAGACATGCCAAACCAATAGTCCTTGATTGAGTACGAGAGGTACATGGAATTGATAGCACAGTTTGCCAGCATCACGAGGGGACATTCCGGGGATGCTATTATTGTGTATATAATATATATGTGATGAATATATATCGATATAATATATCTACTAATGCGAGACAGTAAACTGGATAAATGATGCGCAGTTAAAATACTTTAAGTAGTGAAACTTAAGTAATTGACTTGATAATAAATTGGGAATAAGTAATTTATTATTGAGACCGTAGTATCATATCGTATGGGGATATATGAGGGAACTAGACTTATTTAGAGTAATCAGATATCTTATCTAGATGGGAAGGAGATACTAATAAGGTAGACAACGTTAGGCATGCACATTAGTTGAGAGGTGAGGATCTCAAGGGAGTGCATGTGGATATTACATGTATAATAAATAACTGATTTAAATACTTGCAAAATATTTTCAAAATGTTTTACTTGGTCTCTGATCCGTGTCAAAAAATATTTTAATAACCTTTTAGGTGTCCAACCGCAGGGATGCCAAGCTTAGAGATCCTATCCAGAGTCACGTAGCTACAGTAGTGTCGAGGCTTGTAGGAGACTACTATAGATGCTTCATCTCATTCATTCTAGATAGGATATTTCCCTAGTGGTTTATCTGGGTGTTGCCTACAGACTATCTCTTTCACTCAGTTATGCATCCGACTATATTTCGATTTTAGTTTACTTATTTCAGATTGTGGTTGGATTTTATTTGGAGAACCGATGGTTTATTCGGTCTCAATATTTTATATTTCTGTCGTGTGATTGTTTAGACATTATTTATGTGTGAATGGTTTATTTTGTTTAACTTATTTCAGCATGTATTTATAATAAAAGATAAAATTTGACACCAGATTATTTAGACATAAGTGATTAATAAATTAAAAAGTTTTCGACTGTGATGCTAAGAATGAAACCATTAATAATTCCTATTTAATTTAATAATGGATTGATCACCCAGGATTAAAATAGGTGAGGTGTCATGAATGGTATCATAGCATCAGGTTCTAGTGTCCATAGGATTTATACGGCTTATTACGATTCCAGCGTAGCGTTCTTTGACTAGAGCCTTGTTAATTAGGACTTTTGCCTTCATGATTACGCATTTGAGTTTCCTTCATCTGATATTATAAGTGTATTGACTGTGAACTCATACAATTCAAATATATTTTCAGATGACACCCACGAGATGACCAGTGGAGAGAGCAACGACTCAAAATAAGGCGTGGAGGCTCAGCCAGTGCCATAGGTACCACAACCACTAGTACCACAGGGGAGAGTGACAACAGGTGAGGTGGCAACGATAGTGGCACAGATAGTGAATGCAACAATGACTGCCATGGCTCAACATTTTCCTCAGCTCCAGCCTCCACCACAGCTAGTGGCGCTAGGGGTTCAAGCACACCCAGGACCTATAGAGTGGCAGAGGGTTAGGTGGGATTTATAGAAGGGCTAGCCACTAGAATTTTAGGGGAGTTATAATGTGATTACGGCGTGTTAGTGGAAGAAATACATCCAAAGCCACTTGCATATGGTTGACTGTAGTGAGGTACAAATACATATTCTTGCTACTTTCAGGTTGGTTGGAGCACTACAGTGGTGGGAGTTAGTGACCACCATCGTAAAGAGGGATACTATGACTATTGTATATTTCTGGGTGCGGTTTGACCGTAAATACTTTTCACTAGCTATAGAGACTAAAATGCAAAAAAAGTTCAGTGAGGTGACTCAGGGTGATCATTTTGTGTCCGAATATGAGAATGAGTTCACCTGTTTAGCTAATTTTGTACCAGACGAGGTGAACAATGAAGATAGGAAAATGAGGAAGTTCATGGATGGTTTAGCCATGAAGATCAGGCAGCACTTGATCGACAATCCCGCATTAGTGAGTTATATTGATGTCGTCAATGCTGCACTGTTACACTGTCAGGATCATCGTTAGAGGAGGCGATCCCATCCAGTAGGGTAAGACAGGAGGGAGCGGTGTAGTGGAGCACCACATCAACATCTGTTAGGCAGACATCATGGGCAGGCTATCGACTCGAGGTTAGTTATAAGAGAGGTCAGTGAGGTCCTCAGCAGCAGTTGGTTCCTCAGGGCCACCAGGGCCAAGGGAACAATGGGGGAGGTCAGCAGGGTCGAGGTTAGTAGGGACAATAGCAGGGTCAGTACCATCAGGGCAACCAGGCCCAAAGACAGAGATATTTTCCAGGCCAGTGCTTTATTTATGGACAGACGGGCCACAAGAGGAGGGATTGCCCACAGCAGGGGAGAGTATCGCAGTAGCAGGGTGCCCCGTAAGAGTGGAGGCCAGCTGCGGCACCAACACCACTCGTCCCACCACAGTGGGGATAACTACAGTATGGGCGTGTTTATAACATCCACGATGCTATCATACAGTAGGCCCCACAGGCACTACTAGTAGTAGCGGGTACATTTCCTCTTCACGGGCATATGGGTAGTGTTTTATTTGATACTGGGGCATCACATTCTTTTATAGCGACTAGATTTTGATGCTCTGCCGGCCTATTAGAGAATTAATAGTCTAATTATGTGTGTGGAGTCACCAATGGGTAGTGGGTCACTTATACACTCGATCTGTCGGGGTGTGGATATCGATGTGGGTAGATTACGTTTAGCTACTGATCTTTTTGTAATAAACATGGAGGGGTATGGTGTTATCTTGGGGATGGAATGGTTGGCTAGATATCGGGCGATGGTGGATTATTTCGGGAGGACTATCGTATTCTCTATTATAGGACATGAGATGTTCTTGGTGGCTATGACTCTTCCTGTGGGAGGGTTGACCACACATGTTTATTACATTGAGGAGGAGAGCTCACAGGAGGTGGTGGTTTCATTAGACTTGATTCCAATCGTAAGGGAGTTCGAGGACATATCCGGGTTGCCACCTAGCTGGGAAATTGATTTCATTATTAACCTAGCACCAGGTATAAGACCTATAGCTAGAGCACCTTATCGCATGGCCCCATCAAAGATGTGGGAGTTGAGTGAGAAAATTCAGTAACTCTTGGGGTAAGGCTTCACTTGATGGAGTACTTCACCGTGAGGCGCACCGGTGTTATTCGTCAATAAGAGGGATGGGTCACTTAGGTTGTGTATTAACTATAGAGTTGAGTAAGGTCACAATTAGAAATAAGTATCCACTACCTCTATTGATGATCTATTCGACCAGCTAAAGAGATCAACTTACTTTTCCAAGATAGATTTGAGGTCCGGCTATCATCAGTTACGCGTCAGGGAGGAGTACGCTCCTAAGACTACTTTTCTGACATTATATTAGTCCCATGAGTTTAGAGTGATGCCATTTGGACTCATTAATGTGCCACCAGTGTTTATAGATCTGATGAACCGAGGTTTTTAAGAGTTCCTTAACCAGTTTGTGATTGCGTTATCGACGATTTCCGGGTGTACTCTATCTCTTTGAGGATGAGCATGCCGAGCACTTACAAAAGGTTTTACAGACACTTAGAGAACACCAGTTGCATGCGAAGTTTAGGAAATATGGGTTCTGGCTTCGGGAGGTGTAGTTCCTGGGCCACATTATGTCTGAAAAGGGTATTACTGTTGATCCAAGTAAGGTATCGGAGGTGAGGGAGTGGGGACAACCCACGACACCGATCGAGGTTCATAGCTTTCTGGTATTGGCAGGATATTACCGATGATTCGTTAAGGGTTTCTCAAAGATTGCGAGTCCTTTGACAAATTTAACTTGCAAAAGGGTGCCCACTAATTTAGGATGACCATTTTTAGTTATCTTTCGATGAGCTAAAGGATAAATTAACCTTAGCACCATTACTTGCACTGCCTAGGGGAGGAGTAACGTATTGTGTCTATACTGATGCATCCTTGTATGGACATGGGGGTGTATTACAGCAGGAATATAGGGCATTAGCATATGTGTATCGTAAGCTTAATACCCATAAGAAGAATTACCCCACGCATGATTTGTAGTTAGATGCAGTAGTATTTGCTTTGAGGATCTGGAGGCACTATTTATTGGGAGAGTAGTTTACCTTATTCACTAATCATAAATTACTTCAGTAACTGTTCACGCAGAAATATCTGAACATGAGGCAGAGGAGGTGGTTAGAGTTCATGAAGGATTATTATTTTGATATTCAGTATCATCATAGGAAGACTAATGTGGTGGTAGACGCGTTGAGCCAAAGGTCTGCAGGAGAGCTAACGGAGGTTTAGAAATCAAAGTGGAAAGAGATTCGACACGATAATGAGATTATTCTGTCGTGTATGTTCATTTTAGCGGTCACTCTCGAGATTGTGATGAGGGTGGTGAAAGCATAGGCAAAGGATCAGTACTGCTAAGACAGAGTTCACCAGTTATTAGATGATGGGGCAGAGGGGTACTCGATCAGTTCAGAGGGTCGTTTATGTTTTAATAGGAGACTCGTGGTTCCAAAGGAAGATGACTTGCGACATTTAGTGATGTCTGAGGTCACGGGTCCCGATTTGTGGTACATCCTGGTGGAGATAAAATGTACCAAGATATGTGCAGACAATATTAGTGGTTGGGGATGAAGCAGGACATAGTAGAGTTTATCTCAAAGTGTGCTACCTATGGGCTAGTAAAGGTAGAACACCAAAGACTGACAGGGATGTTAAAAGCATTAGATATTCCCGTATAGAAGTGGGAAAGTAACTCTATGGATTTTATTATTTGGTTAAAGTCATCACAACAGGGTCATGACTCCATATGGGTTATTGATATGCCCCAAGTGTAACCTCGGCCAAGAGACACCAACCTCGGCCGATATTATGGCCGACCCTGGATAAGCCATGGGCCCACGATATCAGCCCTCGGCCTTAGTAAGGTCGGCCCAGGCCGACACTTCCACCTACATTTCTAATGGACACTACGCGCATCATAGGCATCAACAACATTCTCATATACCTGGGTATGGAAACCTCGGCCGAGTGTAGGCTGAGGTGACAAGAAGCCTTGGTAACCTTCAGCATGGAATTAGTCCAACCTCGGCTTGGGACGAGGTGACAAGAAGCCTTGGTAATCTTCAACATGGAATCAGTCCAACCTCGACTGGGGCCGACCCCAGCATAATGTCTCGGCTGAGATCAGGCCGAGACTCCCAATGGCACATCTCGGAAGACGTTTATCGAGCCTTTACAGCTCGGCCTCTCCCAGGCCGAGGTCATGCACCAATATGGCAGCCGAGCATCTGTTGACATTTGGATAAGTACACATGGGCACAAATCAGTTGTAACAAGATTATTCTCCACACGTGGGGAGGATATTTCATCATCATTCCTTACATGTGACAGTGACAGATGACACTCCCACATTGGTGAGGCTATCACAAAAATGCTTATTACATGCATGGGGGGTACATTACATCCCCTAGGTACTATATATAGGGGTCATCCCCTACCTTGCAAAAGGATCCCAGATGTTAAACCCTAGCAAAAACTCTGTCTAGATATACAGTAGAGAGAGAAAGCTTGAGAGGTTGTATCCATGGACATTAGTGCCTTCATTCAGTGATATTACTCACACACACTCACAGTGGACGTAGGCTAAATTGGCTGAACCACTTATATACCGGTGCCCTCTCCTCTTATCCTCATCTCAGTCTCTTATCTCTTTATATAACTGTGCTGCCATTGTTATTCTTATATTGAGCTTGAAAACACCTTACCTGATGGTGCTAATTCCAGCATCATCATTTTGGCGCCGTCTGTGGGAACGAGAAACTATCTCTTCCTCTTCTTCATCTTAACCTCACCGGAGACTCTGGTGGTGAACCAGGAACCACCCCTTGCGTGGAAATGTTTCACCATTGAAAGAGGTCCTTTAAGGTATTAAGCTCACTTGTTGCTCAAGCTCTTTATTGTTAACACATGGCACTAGAGTTACCACCGCCTCTTCCGCCGCCCGGAGGTGGAGGGCCTAGTTCCAGTCAGGCCCTCCCCAGTCTGAAATGGCGGAGGTAGCAGCGGCCTTGAAATCTTTAGTTGCAACACAACAAGCCATGAAGGACCAATTTGCTCAGCTCAGTCAAACTATGATGAGGCCACCTGGAGTCTCACCAGACATGATCACTCCGACGGCAGTTCAGCCTCATCCTGACGCCAGGGGACCACCCCAGGCGCCAATGAAGGACCAACCTGCACCCCAGCGGAGAAGGGACGTTGCTGACCCTAGGCGCTTGCGCCTGGGGAGGCAGGGAAACCCTTGCCCAGAGGACAGGTATGATGACCTGGAAGCTGAGGAAGCCCCAGAAGACTGCTGGGAGCCGTATGAGATGTCAAATAACACTATACGACCTCTCAGGCAGAGTCAAGGATGTGTCGGCCAAAGAGGAGAAGAGGCCCAACAAAGAGGGTCGGACTTTGATAGGTTGAGCAGAGGGTCGGCCTTCGAGAGGCTGGTCCCGGTGAATGACCTAAGACAGAGGCTATCGAGGTCGAGGAGCGCAGCTGGCTCTCAGAGAGGGGGTAGGCAGGGTCGGCCTGACCAAGGCCGACCCTGTGAAAGCAGAGGCCGAGAACAGGAAGAGGTTAACAGTCCACGTGTCGCGGTTGGGGAACCCTCTGTCCATCGCAGGGAGGTGGCAGGGGATAACCTCGGCCAAGTTGATGACAGAAGACCTTGGAATGATTCTATCCAACGCCTTGAGGATAAGATAGGAGACCTCATTAAAAGCAGGGACCCATTACAAAGGGGTCACTCAGAGGGCTCCCCATTTGTGGCTAGGATAGTGGGATTCCCAACCCCAGCCAAGTTCAAGCCTCCTACAGTGACTCACAAGTATGATGGCAGCACTAACCCTGTACACCATATCGAGATGTATCAGTCGGCAGTAGACATTTACTCGATACCCGATGAGATGAAGTGTAGGGCCTTCTTAGGGACCTTGACAGGGGCAGCGCATAGTTGGTTCACCTCCCTTCCGAAGAACTCAATTGAGAACTTCAAAGTCTTGGCTGAGCAGTTCATCCATAACTTCTGCTTTAGGGTAAGACCTCAAAAGAAGACTACCCACCTGCTGTATGTCAAACAGGCCAAGGGTGAGAGCCTAAGAGACTACATAGCAAGATTCAACAAAGAGAAATTGGAGGTGGAAGATTATGAAGAGAGCATAGCCATGACTGCCTTTATAGGAGGCCTCCAGAAGGGGAAGCTATTGTGAAAACTGGCGAAAGACCCCTAGGTCCATGGCAGAGCTGCTGGCAACCGCAGGGAAAGTGATGAATACGGAAGAGGCAATGGCCGCCAAGTATGAGGAGGAGAACCGCGATAGCACAGGAAAGTCCCAAGGTAAGAAAGAGGGGAAGAAGAGGTCAAGAGATGACAAGTTTGCTCATTACACTCCTCTGACTGTGAGTACATCCTCAATGAGATTAAGACTGATCGGACTCTGAGGTGGCCAGGGAAACTGAAGGCCCCGCCATATAAGAGGAACAAAAACCTATGGTGCGAGTTCCATCAGGATCATGGCCATGCCACAGATAGATGCTTCGCTTTAAAGGATGAGATTGAGAAGATGCTGAAATCTGGAAAGGTGAGGAAGTATGTGGATGGTAAGGCTCCAAAGGGTGGAAGAGATGACCCTAAGAAAAGAAGAGATGACAGATGCTGTAGCAATGTCCCATCCAGAAGGGACGATGATTCAGAAGGAGATGATGAAGACGACCTGGATCTTCCGCCAAAGGATGATAACGCCCCGGTGAAGAGGGTCGGTATGATCTCCTTTGGTGTTAGCACCATATGTGGGGGATTTGCAGGAGGTGGCTCTGAGGTAGCCGACAGGAAGGCTCATGTAGCAGAGGCCAGGTCATTGGCCAAGATCAAAGTTATGAATCTAACGTCTTCCGATGCAGTGCAGAAGAGGAAGAAGGTAGACATGGACACCCTCGTAGTGGGGTTCTCCAGACTCGACTTCAAGGGAATCTTAGCCCCCCATGATGACCCTTTGGTCATAACAATAAGGGTGCATGGGTGTGAGGTACGGAGGATCCTCATAGACGGGGGAAGCTCAGCAGACGTGATGTTCTGGCCTTGCTTCAAGAGCCTGGGTCTTAGCAGGGCAAGGCTGGTGCCCTATCATCACCCATTGATAGGCTTCAGTGGCGAAAAGGTCCACCCATTGGGCATGTATGAGATGGATGTACGGATGGGGGATGAGTGGCCTAGGAGGCTGACCAAGAAGATAAACTTTTTCATTATGGACGAAAACGTCTTCTCGGCCTACAACCTCATCATAGGAAGGGTGGCCCTTAGCGAGTTTGAAGCTGTGCCGTCGACGATCCATCAGATGCTAAAATTCCCGACTCCTTATGGAGTAGGGGAAGTGCAAGGGGACCAGAGCACGGTGCGAGAGTGTTACTTTAACTCGGCCGAAGAGAGAGAAGCCCATAAGAGGACAATCACCACTTACAGCATTGACACTCTTGACCCAAGAGACGAAACAAAATTGAAGAAGGGTGAGGTTGCAAAAGAGGTAGAATCCATCGTCCTCAATGAGGACGAGCCGGAAAAAACCGTTCAGGTCGGTAAGGCTCTAGAGCCAGGAATCAAGGAAGAGCTGATAAACTTCCTCAGGAGGAGACAGAGTGTCTTCGCATGGAGTCACGCAGACATGCCTGGCATCGACCCTGAGGTCATGAGCCACAAGCTCAACGTGGACAGAGATGCCAAGCCAATCAAGCAGAGACGAAGAGTCTACTCCAGGGAGAAGTACGACGTCATCCGGGAAGAGGTAAAAAAGTTGGAAGAGGCTGAGTTCATAAGAGAGGTTACCTACCCGGAGTGGCTCTCAAATGCAGTCATCGTGCCTAAGGCCAATGGGAAGTGGCGAATGTGTGTAGATTTCACTGACCTGAACAGGTCTTGCCCGAAAGACAACTATCCCTTACCTAGGATAGACCAGATGGTGGACGCAACGGCAGGGCACGAGCTCATGAGCTTCATGGACGCTTATTCAGGCTATAACCAAATCTTCATGGATGCTGAAGACTCTGAGAAGACAGCCTTCATTACTGACAAAGGGACGTACTGCTACAAGGTGATGCCCTTCGGTCTGAAAAATGCGGGGGCAATGTATCAACGTCTTGTCAATAAGATGTTCGAAGAGCAAATAGGTAAGACCATGGAGGTATATGTAGACGATATGCTAACGAAGAGCCTGAAAGCATATACTCACGTAGCAGACCTTGAGAAGACCTTTGATGTTATGGACTCATACAAAATGAAACTCAACCCAGCAAAGTGTGTCTTCGGAGTAGGAGCTGGGAAGTTCCTGGGATTCATCGTTAATCAGAGGGGGATTGAAGCGAACCCTAAGAAAATTAAGGCATTGCTCGACATGAAAACTCCTAGGAGTATCAAGGATGTCCAGAGACTCACGGGAAGAGTGGATGCCCTTAACAGGTTTGTTTCTAGGGTAACGGACAAGTGTCTTCCATTCTTTAAAGTTCTAAGAAAGGCCTTCCAATGGGACGAAGAGTGTGAAAAAGACTTCAACCAACTCAAGTCCTACTTAGGGTCTCCCTTATTGCTGTCTTGGCCCATCACGGGGGAAAGGTTGTTTGTGTATCTGGCAGTCTCTGAATCAGCCATCAGTGCGGCCATCATACGGGAAGAGGATGGGGTCCATAGGCCTGTGTACTTCAACAGTAAGGCCCTTCAAGGGTCTGAACAAAATTATCCCCGAATGGAGAAGTTGGCTTATGCCCTAATACATGCCTCAAGGAAAATGAAGCCTTACTTCCAAGCTCACTCCATGGTAGTCCTCACTGACTCCCCACTAAGGCAGGTTCTGCACAAACCTGAGAAGTCCGAAAGATTGATGACCTGGGCCATCGAACTAGGAGAATATGATCTTACCTACCAGCCTAGGACAGCCATCAAGGGGCAGGCCCTCGTAGACTTTGTCGCAGAATTCACCTGGGAAGAGGCCGATAAAAGTTTGGAAGAGGACGAGACAGTGAAAGGCTTAGATGATGGCGAAGAGACGAACCTTGGTGTCTTCCGAGATTCGAAAGAGACGAACCATAGTGTCTTCCGAGATTCGGAAGAGACGGCATCAAACGTCTTCCGAGATCGGAAAGAGGTCATCTCAGGCAAAAACCGGAGCGGAATATAATAGAACGAAGAGGATCTATACCTCTTCAAGAAGGGGGTTATGAGAGAAGGGGTATTCTCATCAGATACAGACGTCTAGAGCCTCTTCGTTGATGGCTCTTCCTGTGAGAGTGGAAGCGGGGCGGGACTAATACTCTCGGCTCCAGATGGCGCCAACATTGAATACGCCTTGAGATTCAACTTCCAGGCGTAAAACAACGAGTCCGAGTATGAGGCCATGATAACAGGTCTCTTATTGGCAACAACTCTTCGAGTAAAGCGACTCCTACTCCATAGCGACTTAAGGTTGGTTGTCAATCAAGTATTGGGGGTATACGAGGCCAAAGATGAAAGGATGGACAAGTACTTGAAGAATGTAAGAAGGTTGTTAGAATATTTTGAAGAGGCAAAACTGAAGAGAGTGCCTCGACTGAGTAACAATCACGCTGATGCATTGGCAAGGTTGGCCTCAGCAGTAAAGACAGATATGGGAAGGACCATTCCAATCGAGGTCTTAGGAAAGGCAACGATCGAGGAGGACGAGGTATGTAGCCCTTGTCACAATGTGAACCTAGGAGACTCGTGGATCGACCCGCTCGTCAGATACCTAAGAGAGGGAGAGCTGCCTGAGTCCAAGCTAGAAAGGAGAAAGTTGAGGTACAGGGCTGCCAAGTTCTCAATGATAGGAGACGTCTTGTACAAAAAGGGTTTTCTATTGCCTCTCCTCAGATGTGTGCATCCCATGGAAGTACACCGGGTCTTACAGGAGGTTCATGAGGGTTCTTGCTCTAGCCACATAGGGGGAAGGCCCTTAGCCAAGAGGATCATCACTCAGGGATACTGGTGGCCAACCTTGTCTAAGGACGCTGCAGACTATGTGAAGAGGTGCGACAAATGTCAAAGATTCGCCACTATCCCTCATCAACCCCATCAGCCTATGACGTCAATCTCTTCTCCATGGCCATTTGCGGTTTGGGGAATTGACTTGGTAGGACCTTTGCCAAGAGCTGTCAACAACTATAGATTCTTGATAGTTGCCATTGACTACTTTTCAAAGTGGGTGGAGGCAGAACCGATGATAACAATTATAGAGCAGAAGACCTTCCAGTTCATTTGGAAGAACATCATATGCAGACATGGCCTCCCAAACACTCTCATCTCGGATAATGGGACCCAGTTCAAGAAATCCTCCTTAGAAAAGTATTGCCTAAAAGTGGGGATTAAACAGTTCTTCTCATCTCCTGGTCGACCTCAGGCAAATGGCCAGACCGAGGTCACAAACAGGACCATCTTGGACGGAATCAAGAAGAGGTTAGAAGATACGAAGGGGATATGGACAGAAGAGGTCTACGCTGTGTTATGGGCCTACAGAACCACGACAAGGACACCAACAGGAGAAACCCCGTTCATGCTGGCACATGGCTCAGAGGCCGTCATACCAACGGAAGTAGGACAACTAACTCATCGGATTCAGACCTATGACCCAGACAACAATGGGGAAGAGAGGAGGCTAGACATGGATCTTATCAAAGAAAGAAAAGAAGACGCAGAGGTCAGAAAAGCAGCCTACCAGCAGCGGGCAGCGAAATTCTACAACCAAAGGGTGAAGTCAAGACCCATTGCAGTAGGAGACCTAGTGCTAAAGAAGACCCTACAAAAGGCAAATAAGCTACACCCAAACTGGCATGGCCCCTACAAAGTAACAGAAGAGGTTGTGCCTGGCACTTACAGGCTGGAAAACCTAGAAGGAGAACCTTTCACCAACCCATGGAATGCTAACCACCTAAAGAGATATTACATATGATGTTGCGTAGAAGTTTATGTAAATGTACTATCTTACTGAGTAGAGGTTATTAATAAAGATCAGCTTCCATAACAGTTCTTGCTTCATTCTTAGACCAGAGATGTATTATGGGGATAACATCTTAGGTGACGACCTCAGACCTTCATAACATCACTCAGTGGTGACGAGGTCTGAGCTCAGACACCTTAGCAGATGACCTCAGACCCTTAACATCATTGATTTGATGAGATTAATTATGAGGATAACGTCTTAGGTGACGACCTCAGACCTTCATAACATCACTCGGTGGTGACGAGGTATGATCTCAGACACCTTAGCAGATGACCTCAGACTCTTAACATCATTAATTTGGTGAGATTAATTATGAGGATAACGTCTTAGGTGACAACCTCAGACCTTCATAACATCACTCGGTGGTGACGAGGTCTGAGCTCAGACACCTTAGCAGATGACCTCATACCCTTAACATCATTAATTTGGTGAGATTAATTATGAGGATAACATCTTAGGTGACGACCTCAGACCTTCATAACATCACTCGGTGGTGACGAGGTCTGAGATTAGACACCTTAGCAGATGACCTCAGACCCTTAACATCATTGATTTGGTGAGATTAATTATGAGGATAATGTGTTAGGTGACGACCTCAGACCTTCATAACATCACTCGGTGGTGACGAGGTCTGAGCTCAGACACCTTAGCAGATGACCTCAGACTCTTAACATCATTAGTTTGGTGAGATTAATTATGAGGATAACGTCTTAGGTGATGACCTTAGACCTTCATAACATCACTCGGTGGTGACGAGGTCTGAGCTCAGACACCTTAGCAGATGACCTCAGACTCTTAACATCATTAATTTGGTGAGATTAATTATGAGGATAACGTCTTAGGTGACGACCTCAGACCTTCATAACATCACTCGGTGGTGACGAGGTCTGAGCTCAGACACCTTAGCAGATGACCTCAGACCCTTAACATCATTGATTTGGTGAGATTAATTATGAGGATAACGTCTTAGGTGACGACCTCAGACCTTCATAACATCACTCGGTGGTGACGAGGTCTGAGCTCAGACACCTTAGCAGATGACCTCAGACTCTTAACATCATTAATTTGGTGAGATTAATTATGAGGATAACGTCTTAGGTGACGACTTCAGACCTTCATAACATCACTCTGTGGTGACGAGGTCTGAGCCCAGACACCTTAGCAGATGACCTCAGACCCTTAACATCATTAATTTGGTGAGATTAATTATGAGGATAACGTCTTAGGTGACGACCTCAGACCTTCATAACATCACTCGGTGGTGACGAGGTCTGAGCTCAGACACCTTAGCAGATGACCTTAGACCCTTAACATCATTGATTTGGTGAGATTAATTATGAGGATAACGTCTTAGGTGACGACCTCAGACCTTCATAACATCACTCGGTGGTGACGAGGTCTGAGCTCAGACACCTTAGCAGATGACCTCAGACTCTTAACATCATTAGTTTGGTGATATTAATTATGAGGATAACGTCTTAGGTGACGACCTCAGACCTTCATAACATCACTCGGTGGTGATGAGGTCTGAGCTCAGACACCTTAGCAGATGACCTCAGACTCTTAACATCATTAATTTGGTGAGATTAATTATGAGGATAACGTTTTAGGTGACGACCTCAGACTTTCATAACATCACTCGGTAGTGACGAGGTCTGAGCTCAGACACCTTAGCAGATGACCTCAGACCCTTAACATCATTAATTTGTTGAGATTAATTATGAGGATAACGTCTTAGGTGACGACCTCAGAGCCTAATTACAATTCAGTGGTGAAGAGACCCGAGGACAAAATTATTGACTGAGTATAAACAAGACATCACTACAACAAAATAATAGAAGAGATTACGTGACATCAGTAAAGGGAAGAGATCATATGGCATTCAGAGGCATTGTTACAAATATTACTTGAATACAAAATACCATGGTGTTGCAAGTTACGAGTTACAAATTACAAATTATTTGTTACAAGTTACAAATCCTAAAGGTTTTGGGGGGGGGGGGGGGGGAACATTAACAGCCTCGGCCTGATTGGCTTGCTCAGCATTAGTAACCTCGGCCACGTCATTAATATGGTCTGCCCCTCCGACCACGGTCCCTCCCAGAGTTGCAGTCTCAGCTAGAGCAGCAGCCTCGTCCTTCACCTCTTGAAGCGCCTGAGCAAACTGAGGGTCAGCAAAATCGAGACCCACAAAGTCAGAGGCCTTTAGAGCACCGATCTCCTTCTCTCTGACTTCAGCCCATTTGGTAGTAGCCTTGATACCTCTTTTGAGATATTCAAAGCCAAAACCCATGAATTCGTTCGAGGCTTTGTAGTCAGAAATTATTTTGTCCGAGGCATCTCCAAGAGGAGCCTTGACAGCCGAGCTGACCTTCTGCTGCAGAACGTCATCTTTGGCCTTCAGGGCTTTGGCGTGATCTTTGACGAGTAGAGAAATGTCTTTCTCCAACCCCTTAACCTTATTTTCAGGGTTCTGCAGCTCTGATTTCAGACGGTCGACCTCAGCATTTAGGGCGCTTTGAACCTTCTCGGCCTCTTGCCCCTTCTGGATAAGGGGCAATTTCCTCAGAGCCCAGTTTGATAAGTGGTGCATAGCAGTCACTCCCTGCACATTTAATGAAGAGGTTAAGCTAGAGAAAAGTCAGATATTGCACTTATAAAATTTTGACGAGGGGACAAGTCATACCTGGATGGCTCTGTGAAGGCCAAACTCAATCAGCAGGGGGGTGTCCATAGCCCTGTAAAAGCGCTTGTCAGCCTCGGTCATTATAGAGCCGATGGCATCCACGGCCTGCATGCTGTGGCCGACCACACTATCGGTTAACTTCAGCTGATCCAGATGTGCCGTCAGGCTGTCGGCCGAGGAGATTGGAATTGCAGCTTCAGAGGCCTTCTTCTGTCTCAAGGTCGGCCTCTGATCCTCAGAGGCATGGGCTTTTGGGGCCCTCTTCTTTGAGGCCTGAGATTTGGATGTAGAGGGAGCTAGGGGAGGAGCGTTCAGACCAACTTTTTTGGCAAGTCTCGCTAAGCTCGGTGCAGCCATCTCCCACAGTTCGTCTGTAATGCCTTGTGGTCGTTCTGCAAAAGTTAAAAGATATGGGTTAGAGATCAGATATGAATGAGTTCAGAGGTTAAACTTAAAAAAGAAAAATCCTTACCAAAGGCAACAAGGGGACTTCCACCTAGGCCCGTCCTAGAGAGATACTGGGGGGTCAGCAAATGTTCGAACTTAACAAAAAGACCATGTGCCCTTGGTCTTGCAGGGCCTTCACCTTCTGGATATTCTGAAGACTTAGACCAGGGTCGACCCTGGCAGACATAGAGACCTTACCCCATTTGAGGGGTATCCTCGGCTCAAGTGTGGAAGAGGGAACGCATGGGCCAAATTCCCATGATCCAGAGGCAAAAAAATAGCGGGGCTTCCAATTATGGTTTGAGGTCTGAGTCACCTGGAGCATTTTCTTCTCAGGCCTCCGAGCCACAAAATGATAGTAGCTCGGATGGTTTTTGTCCGAGGTTGGGACATAAGAACCAGCAAAGACCTGAACTGGGAGGTCAAAGTGGCGGACTGCCCTCCATAAGATAATGGCCCCTATGATGACTCTCCAGGCGTTGGGGGACAGCTGTGAGGGAGCCAAATTGATATAGGAGAGTATGGATTTGACGATGGGATAAATGGGTAGGTGAAACCCTAACTTAAACATCTGCTCATACAGGCAGATTTCTCCATCTCGGCCGTGATAGGCCCTCTCTTCCCTCAGAGGTCTCCTTAATTTTATGGAGGGACTAATGGAGTATAAATATCTGAAGCACAGTAGATCCACCTCAGTTACCGTGCTCTCGATCTCGGCCGCCTCAGAGACGTCCACATCGCTTTCAGCATCTTCATCATCATCAAGCTCAACGCCGGCCGGAGCAGATGTAGATGGGTTACTAGCAAATATCTGAACGAACTCCTCCCCTGTGACAGACGATAGGGGGATGGCGTCAAGAATTGGTGGCACAGCCACACTCGTCTCAACAATTTTAACCTCTGAAGAAGAGGCTGAGGTGCTTGAGCCATTATGGGATGAGGCTCGACTGGAGACCTCTGCCTGATCAGGGGCCTGACCAGGCCGAGGTGTGAAATCCATGGCTTCCTGAAAAGAGTCCACAGACATGGGGTTTGAGGTAGAGGATTCAAACTCAGACATAGGTGTTGGATCAGCAGGAATCCCTGTCTGATAGAAGTTCTCCGGGGGGTCAGGATATATCACTCTCAGAGGTGGTGGAAACAAGGGTCTAATGGGAAACTCTTGTGACCTACGAGCTTCCTCCTGAGCTCTCTCTATTTGCCTAATCTTTTCTAGGGTCTTCTCTCTGAGAGAGGGGTAATCCTCAAGAAGCTGGTATAAAGGTCTGAGCATCAGAGGACAACCCTAAACTTGGGAATAACTCCTAAAACTACAAACATGATTGACTTGTAAAATAAAGGGGTTTAAAGATCAAACTTAGAAGTTTAAAGCGAATATTGTTCGCCTGAAAATATGGTGCTCGCCGGAAAACGATGAAACTCGCCGGAAAATGCAAACCAAATATGAGAAACAAAGGAAATGGAAAGGAAAACGTACCTGGAAATGAAACGATGAGGGCAAATGAAGAAAACTCGCAAGAAAACCAATAAATGCCTCTGCAGAAGAGCGTTGATTAGAGAAGCTTTAAGAGAGAGAAAATCATAAGAACAAAGCGTGCACAGGAATGAAGTGAAGAAGAAGGAGGGAAAAGGGTTTTGAAACCCTTAAATATGTGGGCACATTTCCCAAGGCCCATCATTGCCTTGGGAGCCCCAAAGGACGGCTGGCGGCACATGCCTACCAAGTAAGCACGTTCTAGCGTTGGACAGGTGTTAGGCAGGTATTGGCTTGGAACAGACAGGCCTCGGAGGTGTAGTAATCCCCTAGCCATTTGCTCTCACATATGACTAAGGGCTGGGGGGTGATTGATATGCCCCAAGTGTAACCTCGGCCAAGAGACACCAACCTCGGTCGATATTATGGCCGACCCTGGATAAGCCATGGGCCCACGATATCAGCCCTCGGCCTTAGTAAGGTCGGCCCAGGTCGACACTTCCACCTACATTTCCAATGGACACTACGCGCATCACAGGCATCAACAGCATTCTCATATACCTGGGTATGGAAACCTCGGTCGAGTGTAGGCCGAGGTGACAAGAAGCCTTGGTAACCTTCAGCATGGAATCAGTCCAACCTCGGCTTGGGCCGAGGTGACAAGAATCTTTGGTAATCTTCAACATGGAATTAGTCCAACCTCGACTGGGGCTGACCCCAGCATAATGTCTCGGCTGAGATCAGGCCGAGACTCCCAATGGCACATCTCGAAAGACGTTTATCGAGCCTTTACAGCTCGGCCTCTCCCAGGCCGAGGTCATGCACCAATATGGTAGCCGAGCATCTGTTGACATTTGGATAAGGACACATGGGCACAAATCAGTTGTAACAAGATTATTCTCCACACGTGGGGAGGATATTTCATCATCATTCCTTACATGTGACAGTGACAGATGGCACTCCCACATTGGTGAGGCTACCACACACATGCTCATTACATGCATGGGGGGTACATTACACCCCCTAGGTACTATATATAGGGGTCATCCCCTACCTTGCAAAAGGATCCCAGATGTTAAACCCTAGCAAAAACTCTGTCTAGATATACAGTAGAGAGAGAAAGCTTGAGAGGTTGTATCCATGGCCATTAGTGCCTTCATTCAGTGATATTACTCACACACACTCACAGTGGACGTAGGCCAAATTGACTGAACCACTTATATACCGGTGCCCTCTCCTCTTATCCTCATCTCAGTCTCTTATCTCTTTATATAACTGTGCTGCCATTGTTATTCTTATATTGAGCTTGAAAACACCTTACCTGGTGGTGCTAATTCCAGCATCATCAGTTATAGTGGATCGATTAGCCAAGGTGGCTCATTTTCTTCCAGTACATACGAATTTTGAGACTAAGCAGTATGCACAGTTATTTATCATTGAGATCGTACGATTACATGGGGTTCTGATTAAGATTGTGTCGGATCGGGATAAGATTTTTGTGTCCCATTTCTGGCAAAGCTTTCAGGAGGTGATGGGGACAGATTTATGACTGAGTATATCGTATCACCCATAAATAGATGGACAAACTAAAAGGGTTAATCAGATAATGAAGGATATGCCGCGGATGTGCATACTTGATTCCGATGGAGGATGAGAGCAGTACCTTCTATTGGTGGAGTTTGTATATAATCACTCTTACCAATTCACCATCGGCATGGCACCATTTTAGGCACTGTCCAGTAGGCCTTATCATTTGCCTCCTTCCTGGTTAAAGGTAGGGGCTAATAATTTTTTTAGGCCAGAGATGATTCAGGATACCACTGCTAAGATTGAGCTGATTCGAGGGCGCATTCGAATAGCTCAAGATAGGAAGAAGAGTTACTAGATGCAGACAAGAGGCACATTAAGCTTAAAGTGGACGACTAGGTGTTGGTGCGAGTGTCTCCTATGAAAGGAGTTATGAGGTTCGGTAAGAAAGGAAAGTTGGCATCGAGATATGTGGGATCATTTATGATTATTGAGAGAGTGGGACCAGTGGCTTATAGATTGGGACTATCGGAGCATCTCTAGCGGATTCACGATGTGTTTCATGTGTCATTACTGAAGAGATATCGGAGGAGCGAGAGAGATTTTTAGCACATTCCGTTAGAGGAGATCGACTTGCAGTCCGACACCTCATACAAGGAGAGACCAGTGGTGATACGTGATCGTAGTGATCGTAAACTGTGATCAAAGATGGTACCCTTGGTTAGAGTTCAACGGGGGCACTATAATGTGGACAGGTCAATATGGGAGCGAGAGGATGACATGCGTGAGAAGTATCCAGAGTTATGAGCTGCAAGTATGTTTCAATTTAGAGGATGAAATTCCCTAGTGAGGGGGGAAGTACGTAACAACCCGTAATTTTGAAGAATTAAAAATTAATTTTAAAGAATTAAAATAAATTAATTCGATTAATTTAAATTATACATGTGAAATAATTTAATGGAATGGGATTGATTAAATTATTAATCGGAAAGAAATGATTAATGTTATTGAATAAAAATTACTAAGTGAATATTAATTATATATTTGACGTCATAACGAGTGTCAGTGAAGTGACGATATATTATCTCAACCGAACGTCGTGTGTGGACTAAATAAGTTCGAGATAGAAAATAAATTATGAGCAACTAGGATGATGATTTTGAGGTCACGAATGAGTCCAGAAGGGCCGAAATAGTCAAAATAGTATACTCGGGTGTATATATTGGGTCCCGAGATAGTTTTAGACCAAACCGGCACCACGAAAAGGCATTTCGGTAATTTTGTAACTTAGGTTTAAGGGAGTTAATATTTTACAAGGATTATATATACTTTTAGTCATGTAAGTTTAGGGTAGAGGGAATAAAAAATAATTGGAAACCATTGGAGAGGAAAGGAAGAGCCTTCTTGAAGCTTATGAGTGGATTCTTGGAGAATTACCCTTGTTCTTGCATCACAACCGTTGTTGGAGTGTGGATTATAAGAAAAGCGTCATCAAGATAACCAAGGCAGATCATTTCTATACAATGCAAGTATTTAAATTGCATATTTTTATGTGTTATAATACCTATGTAGAGTAAGGTCTTTCAATTAAGGAATAATGATACAATTTATGTGATTTGATGAATATAACTCATAATTAGGAATATGATTGCATGTAGAATAAACCTAATTATATGATTAAAAAGGAAATCTGAAGTTTGGGATTTAGATCATGGGATTAATTTGGGTTCTGGGATGAATAAATGGGAAGAACACAAAATTATAGGGTTTAATGATTTATGGAGATTCTACATCTAATTATTTGATAAAAAATATATGGATATTATACATAATTTACCTTAGAAATCATCCTTATATATTTGATGTTTAGTTATATTTATTGGGAGTTTGGGATTGTTGTACAAAGGTTTGAGGACTTGAATGGTGAAAAATTTCGTAGTAATAAACTAAAAGAAGACATTTGATACATTTCGAATCGATTCGACTCAAGGGTGAATCAATTTGGTAAGGCAAGTTGATTCGGCCATTGGGTGAATCGATTCAATTTTCCCATAATTGAAAAATTATTTTTTTTAAGCCTAGAAATTATGGCGAATTCTCGAGGGTACTTTTGGGGTATTTTTAAAATATGAAGAGAAATATAAAAATGACAGTAGGCCTAAAGTGGAGATTAGGTTTATATAAATTAAGACGAGTTAAGAATTAGGATAATTGAGAGAATATCTTAATTGATGAATGAATGAAATTTGGGACGGGTCACGGAGTAAGGAGTGAACCCATGTTTACGACCAATATTATACGAGGGGAATAACTATATATTTAGTAAGGGATAAACAGGACCCTTAGAGTGGTGAGCGATACTCGAAATATTAAGTATTGTAATTGTAATTGGAATTAAAGGTACGTCGACTATGTGGGTGATATATACTATATATGAGTTGATAAAATCGGGTTTTTTATATGCCTATTGAATATATATATATATATATATATATATATATATATAGGTTGTGTGAATACATATATAGGTATGATATGATTATGTGGGTGAACGTACGTACGCTACCTGCTATCAGGAGGTTTCCGCACAAAGGGCGATCCCACCTTGATGATGCCAGCAAGGTCTGTATTTAAGATCCAAAACATGGAACTTAGGGCGGGCCACAATGTGTTGTGTATTAGTGAGACTGGCAGGTCGTTTGGGTATGTTAGGTATGTGCGTATCCCAAAGGCTTAGAACTATGTTCGTCTCCATTGCTATGTTAATTGATTTTGGGTTCCAGGAGAAATGTCGAACCAATAGTCCTTGATTGAGTGCGAGAGGTACATGGACTTGATAGTAGAGTATGCCAGCATCACAAGGGGCTATTCCAGGGATGCTATAGTTGTGTATATATTATATGTGTGATGAATATATACCGTTATAATATATCTACTTATGTGAGATAGTATAATGGATAGATTATGCGCAGTTAAAATACTTTAAGTAGTGAAACTTAAGTAACTGACTCAATAATAAAATGGGAATAAATAATTTATTATTGAGACCGTAGTATCATATCGTATGGGGATATACAAGCGAACTACACTTATTGAGAGTAATCAGATACCGTATCTAGTTGGGCAAGAGATACTAATTATGTAGACAACGTTAGGCGTGCACATTAGTTGAGAGGTGAAGATCTCAAGGGAGTGCACATGGATATTACTTGTGTAACAAATACCTGATTTAAATTGTGATTTAAATACTTGCAAAATATTTTCAAAATGTTTTACTTGGGTCTGATCCATGTCAAAAAATATTTTTAAAACCTTTTAGGTATATATCCACAGGGACGCCAAGCTTAGAGGTCCTATCCAAAGACATGTAGCTGCAACAGTGTGGAGGCTTGCAGGAGATTACTGTAGACGCTTCATCTCATTCATTCTAGATAGGAGATTTCCCTATTGGTTTATCTGGGCATGTTGTCTACAGACTATCTCTTTTACTCATTTATGCATTAGACTGTATTTCAATTTTAGTTTACTTATTTCATATTGTCGTTCGATTTTATTGGAGAATCGATCATTTATTCGGTCTCATTTATTTATATATATATGTCGTGTGATTGTTTAGACATTATTCATGTGTGAATAGTTTAGCTCATTTAAATTATTTGTGCATGTATTTGTCATAAAAGATAAAATTTGACACTACTTATTTAGACATAAGTGATTAGTAAATTAAAAAGTTTTCGACAGTGATACAAGAATGAAACCATTAATGATTCCGGTTTAATTTAATAATGGACTAACCACCCAAGATTAAAATAGGCGGGGTGTCACAAACACCCACTATCAAAATATCATTGGAAAGTATTTTGAGCCTTAAGATAACCATGCCTTATCGTCTCGCTTAGGTGCCCAAGTGGTAGTAACCTTTTGTTTTCCCTTATTATTGTTGACTCTAATCAGAATGTTGGAGGCGTTCTCAATTGGCAAGACATTCGTTGAAATTCTTTTGTTAAACTATGTGAATCACGACTAGAAATTCAACTTGTCCCCTAAGATTAGCAAAGTTGCTAAAGTGGTGTACGAAGTATGTGTACGACTAATTCTATCTAATTTATAGCAAAACTCTATAAGGTGTCCTCTTCTTTTGCAAAAGGTGAAAACATAGACAAGGTTGGATCTACCTCAATTTGTTTTTCTAGGTTGAACTCTTCTAGATGGGTTAGGCCACCTAGGTGGATTAGGTCGAGGGATATAAGGGTCGATCACAAACTCAGGAACCGGCTCAATTGCAGCATAGGAGGAGGATACATCGTCATAACCTATTCCTTGCCTTTCAACGTTACCTAAAGCTGGGCCAAGGAGCATCTTACCTACCTTCTTCAATGTATCCTCGATAGATAACTTGACCTCCCGTGAACGTTTGAGATCTTTCTCGAGTTGGGATACAAGGGCTTCAAGTTTCTCATAAATCTTCGCGAATTCTTGGAGATATCCCGTAAGACTAGCCACCTTGTTGATCAAGTCCACGTTCTCTCTTTCAACTATATAAACTCTTTATTCCAAAGTTTCTCTCACCTCTATTAACTCTTTCATTAGCGCTAAAACTCTCATAGCTAACCCTTTCTTTGTTTCTTCATTTTAAAAGGACTCAGCATAAATATCGGTGTAGGCGCGTTGAAGGTCATTCTCGTTGTCACTTAAAGCAATCGCCCCCTCACTCTCCTCGGAATAATGGTCTCATTGTCGTGATGTTCACGTTTAGTATCTTTCTAATCATCGTGAGGTGCACTAGATGTACTAATATGACTAGCCATAAATTTAGTGAAGTTACATCCATGCGATGATTCTTCTCCCAAACTCAACGACTCGATCTCTCTATCGCCAAGCGTGAAGTTTAAGGCAACGTTGATTTCCATTGATGTTTAAACCTAGGCGGACACTCATGAGCTTTGTGATCCTTTCCCTCACACTCACAACATCTCTCCTCGTTTTCTTTGGGAAATCTGTCTTTTCCTTTTCAAAATATTTCTTTCCTGATTTAAATTTTTATCTTTCTCAAAACTTTTTTTATCTGTGGAAGTATTTTGCTTTTTGAGTTTGAGAATTTTTTAAAAATTTTTAGCAAAAAGGGACAAATAATCTAAATTGTAATCGAACTCCGAATCGGATGATGCTTCCTATCTCTTTTTGAAAACTTCCTCTCTCTATTTAGACACTTCCTCTATCTTTTTAGGTTGGGCTTTAAGTTCAATCCCCTTATTCTCAGACTTAACTATTTTAGGGAACATATCTATATCGTATGTTTAAATATCTCCTACACGTTTTTTTTTAACCTAAGAGTGTCTAAGATCCCTAGAGAATTAAGAACGGTAATCTTATGAAGAAATGGGAGGGAAGTGATATTAAGATTTTCTTAACAACACGTGTCTCGGGTATTTTCTCACCTAAATTGAAACTCAAGTTAACTATGTCGGAAGTCGTTCAGAAAACTCATCGAAAGAATCAGATTCAAGCATTATGATTGTTTCAAATTATGTGGTGAGATTTTGGAACTTAGAAACTTTAGCAGTAGTGGTACCCTCATGAGTGAGTTGGAGGGTATTCCAAGCTTCTTTAGATGTGGTGCAAGTCATAATGCGGTAGAACTCGTCAGGGGTGACGACTCTCGAGATGGTACTCAAATTGTGGGAATTAAAATTGCTCCACATAAATTTTTCCTTTATCCACTGAGAGACATGTTTAAAGCCGACGACATTATCAACTATAATAGTGAGAGGAGTCCACCCTCTTTCACAGACTATCCAAACATGTTCATCTGTGGCCTTTAAAGCATAGCTCATCCTAGCCTTCCGATATGCATAATTGGTATCATTAAAGATGGGCCCTCGATTATAAAAATTCTCCATTAAAATCCGATTTTGCAAAGATCAACCATTTAAAAAATATAGATATCAAAGAAAAAATAATTTTGCAGAAAAAAATCGCACAATAATTTTGTGCAACAGGGTCTGATCCCAATTTGAGAGTGTGTTTGCGATCTGAATGGAATATTTATATAATTAAATTTACAACCCACACAAATCTAAATTTTATCTTTTTATCCTAAGACATGCATCTAGGTGATAAAATAAATAAATTAAAGAATGCAAGAAAACATGGAAAAATTTGAGGAAAAATCCCTTGCGGGCAAAACCTATTTCAGCACTTTAGAGTTTTACAAGACACTACTTACAAAATCTTTAAATAATACGACTCTCTCCTGAGTCATCCACAAGTGGTGGTACACCCTCAGTATCCATCGATAAGGCTTTGTCTTCCTTCAGTAGTGATCCCCTCGAGAACCACAGGGCCAGAAGTGAAGAATGTTTTTTTATAAGAGTAACTTCATATATGAAATACTTTAGGGTTTCAAATGGATTCACAAATACATTAGGGTTGAATTTTATGAATCAAAGGATTTTTTAAACCTAAATTAAGTGAGGAATTTTGCACCAGGTATGTAGTTTTCGATTTGCTAAAAGTCTCTCTGAAAAACTGAACGAAGCACGTATTTTATAAGAGTTTACAAAATTTGAGATGGCATCATTCATTCGAATGGAAAAACTTCGTTCGAATACGAATATCATCTCGTTAGATCGACAACAAGGTCGTTAGAAAGAAAAAAATATCTCATTCGAACGAACTTCAAGTTAAAACGAGGCTTCTAATTAGTTTGACATCTCGTTCGAACAAATTCAGCGAATTTTGAAAAAATTTCAGAGAGAAAAAATTGCTTCGTATTTAGTAAAAAATCTCTTAATATAAATTGAAAAAAAATCTCAACTCCTAATTTATTTATATCTTTATAATGTGGAGATCATCTTAAATTTTGAGATACTGGAAATTTGGTTCTTCATGACTGCTAGAGTCGAATGATAACGGGATACGTCAAAATGTATGTAAGACTAAGCTATGAGCAATTGATAGAAATTATGCCCTTACAACCCTGATAAATAATGGTAATAAGAGAGATAACCGGGGATATAATGTAATGTTTGTTGACCTTAATAGCTTCAAAATATGACAAATTCCTACTTTTCCATATCTCCAAATATATCAAAATAGGTATGATTTTCTTAAGAAATCTCAAATAATCTTTTAATCCTACCTTATACCACCAGCTCATTAACATAGTAGATATTGAATTTCTATAAATTTTAATTCCCACAAGATCTGATAAAAAGCCTAAATAGGCATGGTTTCTTTGCATTGTAAAAACATATGGATTATAGACTCATCATAATTAAGGCAAGATTTACTCCTAAAAGTGATTCTGATTCCCAGTTTTTTAACATTTTCATCCAGAGGCACCAATCATTTATACTTATCCACATGTTAATAGAGAATTTTTTAGGGATAGAGGAATACCATATATTTGATATAACTATGGAAGAGGTGTAGTAGTGTTTAGAAGACTCAATTGCGGAGTTAAAAATGAATGGACTTGAGTTTGAGGCTTTCCAAATCCACTGATCACCCATCTTTTCCATGTGGATAAGGCAAGAGTCTTTGATTTGAATCATTTTTCTCCATAGAAAAGATCCCCAACTGTAATTTTGATCTAGAGATTTGTACATGTTCCTCATATACTTCACCCAAAAAGAGTCATCCGTTATAAATTTTTAAATCAATCTCATACTAAAGGCCTTAGCGATAAGATCGAAGTTAATGAATACCAAACCTCCTTCACATATGTCTCTACATAATAATTCCCATCCTTTCCATTGGAAATTCTAGCCTTGAGTTTCATTTCCTCCCCAGAAGAATTTATTTAAAATTGAGTGAAGATTTTTAATGACTGATTTAGAGGTTATAACAAAGCCAGGAGCATAGAAGGAATGGAAGAGAGTATATGCTTAATAATGATATATTTACCTCCTAATGATAATGATTTATATTGCCAACCTGCAATTTTGCTTCTGATTGATTCAACCAAGCTACTATATAATCTGATTATATTCCTCCTTTTAAATATTGTGCACCCCAAACATTTTAGAGGAAGGGTCTTGAAATTTAGACTAGTACAATCTACTATGGAGGATCTTTTACACAACGACTGCTTCTCATCAATGGTGAAACTTATTTTCTTGAAATTAATATTTTTCCCAAACACAAAATAATATTTGTTCAAAAATTGCATTAAATACTTGAGAGTATTTTTATCTTATTTACATAAAATCATAATGTCATCTACAAAGGATAAGTGTGATTTGAGAGGGATACCACTTGGGTGATAGTAAGTTTTAAAAATGCCTTCAGACATTAGAATATTGAGACCCCTGCTTAGGTACTCAGCTGCCAAGATAAAAATACTTAGAGACAAAGGGTCCCTATGTCTTAAACCTCTAGAAGAATTTAAATAACCTTTGGATAGGCCATTAATCATGATGGAGAACCAGTTGTCGGATATACATCTCCAAACAAAATAAATCCATATTTCTCTAAAGCCAAAACTTCTAAGAACTTTAATTAAAAAAGCACAATAAAGTCTATCATAAGTCTTTTCCGTGTCAATTTTGAGAATTACGTTACCTCCATGAACTTTCCTTATAAAATTATGAACCATTTCTTGAGCAAGAAGGACATTGTCTTGTACGCATCTGCCTATGACAAATCCACTTTGATTGGGGAAGTCAATTGAGAAAGAAATTTGGCCAACCTATTAGAGAGAATTTTTTAGATGATTTTACATTAAAAGTTACATAAGATTATGGGTTTGAAATCCTCACACTTTTGGGCTTTTAGTATTGGGAAGTATAACAATAGGGGTACTATACCAGCTTCTTGGGATCTCCTTTCCAGCAAAAAAACTAATAATAGCAACCATAAAGTCTCCTTTGATGATTTTTCAACATATTTTGTATAAAATACCCCTAACCCTTTAGGGCCATATGAAGAGTCAGCACTAAGATCAGTCACTACTTGCAAAAACTCTTCTTCAGAAGCAAACTCCTCCAAAATGTCATTTGTATCAGAGCTGATGATATTAGTAATAATATCTGATGTGTCTTCATTGCAAATATTTGAAACAACAATTAATAAATTTAAAAATCATATTCAATGTGGTTACTGATCTCTTGAGGATCTATAATTTTCACTCCTTGATGGTCATTAATGCTATTGATCAATAGATTTTATGTTTGGCCTTAACCGTAGAATGGAAGAATCTGCTATTTAAATCACCGGTCTTTATCCATTTAATGGAGGATTTTTTATGCTAATAAGTTTTTCCCTTTGGAGAGCTTGTAACAAGTTAGCTTTGCCTGAGCTCAGAGAAGTTATATTATCTTCCTCCTTGTCAACTTTATAAACCATTTCCAATTTTATCTCATCATCTTCCAAGTCTTTCACTATTTGACTAATGTCTTTAAAATTCTCCTTGTTCCACTATCTAAGAACTCCTTTAAGTCTCTACAATTCCAAGAAAAAAATCCCCAAACCACAAGCATTATTTTCCTCACTCCATGAGGACTTGATAATCTCTTTAAACTTGAAATGAGAGGTTCACATATTCTGGAACTTGAATGCTTTAAAAAATTTGTCTAATGGTGATTTCACAGTAATCAAAAGAGGGGAATTATCAGATGATGTCATGTTCAGGTGTTGTATAGATTATTATAAAATAGGGAAAACCAAGGGATATTGATAAATCATGTTGATACGAGAAATCAAACATACGTCGTTCTCATGTCATCATATCAAGTATAGAATAAATATAAAGCAAGTAAAGAGACAAAACACAAGATATATAGTGGTTCGACTATTAAAATGTGCCTACGTCCACTTTCTTGCCCTACTCTCATTATGTGGGCGTTGTAGTACAAGTTTACAATGCCTTGACAGGCATACAAGATAGATGAAAGAGAAGAATACATGTCCATAATGGTTCTGGGTGAGTCAAAAAGTCAGCTACGAGGTAAATGGGTAGCCCCCAAGATGTATTGGGGTTTTATAGAGAGTTCGACAGGGCTTCGCCAAGTGTAGTAGTCTTGGATCTCAGGATCAGAACCCCTTATCTCGAGGTGTGGACCTCTATTTATAGGCGGTATGTGAGTTGTGTCACGTGCCCAGAGCATGTGGCATATAGTAAGTCTGGAGCAGCTGTGAATATGGGGTATGCAGCCTGTTAGGTAGACATGCTGGGTGCCGCAACCTATATTGTATAAGGTTGCGACCTGTATTTGAGGAACCCCATCAGATTCGCGGCTTATAAGCTTTAGTGCATGCTTGTCAGTAAGTCCTCGGCATGATACGATATTTGTCATATCAATAAGCCCCCAAGTCGTAGTGCCAAGGGGTGATCTGGCACTGCGACTTAATGTCGTGACTTCCATAACGTGCAATCTCTGTAGTAGCTATTTTCAAAAATACATTTCGTCTTCCCGCACCCTCTTATATAAATGGATCTGGCCGTGGCCCTCATTACATTTTCTAAATACTTGAGAGCGAATCGAGAACAAATTTGTGTTAGTTCTTCCTTTCATTTTTTCGGCGAGCATCAAGCGGTGTTCGGTGGACATTAGAGGCTGAGCAATCCTATTACTAGGTAATTTTCAAATAAAAAATCTTCTTAGTAGCTTCTGTAATTCTCGTTTTGCTTATTGTTCTTAATTTTTTGCTTGAAGCCATAATGAAATGAACTGTTAAATTTACTAATTTGGCTGAACTCATAATAAATAACTAACTTCGAAACATATTGGATTTCCTTTTGAACTAACTGCATAATTGTTCGAATCCCTTGAATTTGTGTAGGATCTAAGGTTTGAACTGAATTTGTTGGTTTAGGCTTAGGTTTTCAGGCTTTTCTATTTCTGTTTGAATTGGAAACTTGGATTTTGGAGACTAAAAACATACCACATACCAAACTTGTTCTTGATGTTCATCGTGTTCATGAGTAAACCCTTTGATTTCTAGGTTTTCAATCTTTAGGCTAGATTTTCCAACATTAAGATGTTTGTGTGTCTGGTTGTGGCAAGTAGCACGACTTGAGCCATTTTGCTGTCGCAACATGCCAATACTTCAATGATAGTAGCCCCTTCGACTTTAGGGTTTGGTTTTAAACTGATTGTTCGCGGATCATTTACCCTTGAACTGTAGGAATACGACATATAGAAGGATATCAGGTGTTTCTTTTCCCAATTAAATTACATGCACGACCTGTAGCTTGATCTTTAGGATTTTAGAGTTGAATAGTGTAATTGGGTGCAATCCTTGAAACCTCCATTTTAACTTTGAAACTTTTATACTTGTTATGTTGTTCCTGATGTGGCCTCTAAGAGACTTCTTTGACCATATTGGCCGGGGCACCTAATAACAGAGTCTTTCTGCTTTTCAGGTCTAGCTGCAACCATATGAGTTAGAATCCTGACGAATTTTTGAAGGACTTTTGGAACAAACACTTTGGTATTTATCCTCCTGAAATTCCATAGGTGCGTGCTATAAAGACATTTGGCCCTTGCCTACTCAAAAATGGCCCTAACTGTGACATTATATACTCCGACTTTGCAAACTCTACTTGTAGGGAAGCTACTGAGGCTGCGGCCATGGAAGAAGAAACCAACTCCAGTAACCACCCTATTGATCTTAAGGCCACGACATTTGGGCCTTCTGAGGCCAGAGATGCACCTGTAGGCTCATCTAATAGAGCTGAGAGACCTCCCGCAGCCTTAAACGTCTATTATATCATGACTGAGGAATGGGTCCAGTAGGTTTTCGTGGCCTTTGAGTTTCCAGATAATGTAGTTTATTCAGCTCCTTTTGCGGATCAGAGGCTATGCTCTGCGATCCCAGATGATGGAGTTTGCTTCCCCCTTCATGCTTTTGTATATGGGCTGCAGCTGCCTATGCCTGTCCCAATTAGGAAGATCTTTAGTGTAATGAGTTGGCCCCAACCTAATTAGATCCCAACGATTGGAGGGAAATTCTAGCATCTTTATTCCATTATAAGGAAAAGTTCAAAAGGGAAATAATTCCCGCAGAGTTCTTCCATTTTTATAGACCAAATGAGAACTTTGTCAAGTTTTCCTGGTATTACTACTTTGCCCTTTGTAATAATGAAGAGGTCTTGTATACTATAAGACCTTTCGGTGTAAAGAACTGTAAGGGTAAATATTTTTATGTTTCTGGAGAAGGGTGGGAGACTCATCCAGAAGAAGAGATAGAGAGAGAGAAGTCACATAAGATGCCGCGATAATGGGGATGACCATCTATGCTAGGTCTGTAGTGCTGCCGCGTCTAGTTATTGTAGTTGTATTTATTTTGTATCTTTTATTATGTTATACTAATATTGACCCCTTATGCTGCCCTTGATAATTTACCCCTTAGTGAGAGGCAAGAGAGAAAAGTAAGAAAGGCTACAACCATAGTGCTAAAGATAAGAATTTTAATACCCTGGTAACTTCTGCTTTAATCTTTAAGGGAGGCTACTTCTCCAACAAATCTTTACTTAAAAGGATGGCTGTGGAAGGTAATAATATATACTTTTTAATCAGGTCGCGGATGTTATCTTCAAATATTTAATATTTGATCTCAACTTTGTTGCTTTGTTAGATGAGGATATAGACAGAGACCTCTTGGTCGCCCAACTGGCTGAGATGGATGAGGACGCAGTTGCCCTCAATAACTCTGCCAGGAAGGGAAAAAGGAGGAAGAAAACAAAGGGCAAGCAACCTGTCGTGACCACTATAGAGCCCCAACAAGATCCTGCAGCACAAATTGTGCAGGCTGAGGATGTCGCAACCCAGGAGAGGCCTGAGGGCCAGTTCGATGATGATATTGGTAGCTACTTGGACGTAACAGACTTACTATCAACTGAATATGATCTTCAAGGTGGCCACGGAGCCTCTCAAGCTACCACTTCCAATTTTTCCCGCCTCAAACTATGATGGCTGTAAATGCCAACTTGGCACCACCCCAAAGTTGCGCTAGTGTTGGACCTGATGGCTGTCCACGGCTTCAACTACGGACTCTAAACCCTCAGTCTTCCTGGGACACAACTATCAGGGCGATCTACAAGATACAGAAGGTTACTAATGGTATTAACGTAGACTGTTTGGTGGATGAGGACCATAAAGATCTGGAGGATTATGCCCTCCACAACTTGCTGCGAGTAAGGATTAAACTTTTCACTTCATTTTTTCTATAGTACATTCTTTATTTCTAACGTATAATTTTTCTATAGCCCGCGGATGTTGACATGTCCCAAAGGATAAAATATTAAGGTCTGTATAAGATGAAAAAGGCCGTAGAAAGGGTTCATATGGCTGACTTAGAGAATGCCTGGAACACATCCTTTGAGGTGGGCAAGCAATCTGCTGCCGCGGCACTCCAAGCTGCCCAGATGGACCTTGAAACTGCCATCAAGGCAAGGAATGATGATGAAGGGAAACTGATAACAACCACAACATCTCTTCAATCTAAATAAACTAAGACCGCGGATGCTGCCAAATATGCCTCCAGTCTTGAGAGCAACTTGAAGGAACTCCAAGAAAAACACACCCAAAGAGATAATGAGCATGCCGCAACCATAAAGCAGACGCAGGAGTCTCATTTCGCGGCTCTCACTCAGGCTGCAGCAACTGCCGTGACCGCATATAAGAAGTCCAGAGATTTCTTTCCTACTAACAACGAGGATTATATCCGCGGCTACCAGGAATTGAGGTACAGGGTCATCAATAATTTTTCAGAGTCCAAGGATCAAATCGTGTCCTGCAGTGTGGGTGACGTTGAGCACAATGCCTGTGTGGCTAAAATTTGGGCTGCTATTGAGGAAAGGGTAGGGAAGTAGCTAGAGGAGGCCGCGGTAGGGGATGATGAAACAGAGACAGTCGCAGAGGGTGAAGAGGGAGATGAAGAAGATGATGTTGCCTCTTAGGCTTAGAATTTTTCGCTTCTTTTGTTATGTATTTCACATAGGGCTGCGGCCTTTTAACATTTGTGAACTTAATTAAGGCTACGACCTTTATCTGAAAATTTCATATTTTTGCCTTACTGTCTTCATGCTTTTTATTCCTCCATTGTCTTTGCCTCAATACTTGAATGGATTCTTCGTCTCTATATATTTTTTACTGCTTGAATGCACAATTATTCCTTGCAAAAATGCTTGCCCCAACAATGAATGCATGGATATGGTGCCGCGGTAACACCTTGCAAAGGACTTTTTATTTTCTTCGAACAAGGCTACGACCAATTTTCTTTGCTTTATGATTTTTCATTCCATATTTGTGCTTATTATCCCCCAACCCGCGGTGCTAAAGGAAAATGACTTTAGGGCTGCGGCTTAACTCTTTTTCCCCGTTTCTTAATTTTTCCATATTTTTTCTCAAGTCTTGGTTCGAATAGCAATTTTGAGGCAGCGACTGGGTTACTATCCTGCCGCGACATTTGAGGTGACAGATTATGTTGGGCTGCGACCAACTATTCTTTGTAGCTTTACTATGCTTCATGATGTCAGTGCCACAGCATCCTTTAATCGCTTTATCATGAAGCTACCTTCCATGGCTTCCTTTAGTAGCTTTATTATGAAGCTACCTTTGTAGATTCTCTTAGTCGCTTTCATTGGGTTATTATCAGGCCTACCCGGGATAGTTATTATAAAGCTTCCCCAAGCTATAATTAGATATAAACAAAGCCTTCCCAGACTAGGTATTGTGGGGCTTCCCCAAGCCAGAATTATACACACACACACATATATATAAAGCCTTCTCAGGCTGCGTATTATGGGGCTTCCCCAAGCCAAGATTAAATATATATAAATCCTTTTCAGGCGGGGTATTGTGGGGCTTCCCCAAGCCAATTCATGCATCTCGGGTGTTATGAACGAGCATTAGTAGCCCCCGTGGCTAATAGAAGCTCCTTGAATCCTTGAATGCTTTTGATGTTGCCTTTACGATTGTAAATATCATGTGCTTCGATACGCTTAGGCATTATGAGGGACGTTGTGAGCCAATTAATATAATTATTCCCATGATAATACGGTGTCTTCATTCAAAATCTATTTAAGACAAAAAGTCTTTTATGAGATTAAAAATAATGAAAAAAAAAATATATGGCAAAGTAAGACAAATTTCATATATTCACATATTCATGACCTTGTTAGAAAAATACAAAGTCTAAAGGAAACATTTAAATAGAGTTTTTCAAAGATAAAATAGAAATATAGAGTGGGAACTAAGGCAGATTTGAGGCATGCGGCCTATCAGGTTAGGCTGTATCCCTCATGCATCCTTTAGGATTCGCTACAGCATTCCCTACCTCACAAGCCTTTCGATTTCATCTTTCAGCGCAAAAATATTTGTGAGTGCTATGGCTATTAACTTGGTGAAATTTGACCACTGAAATCGATTCCTTTTATGGGAAGGAGCCTTCATCTTCTCTGGCCACCTAATCAACTTGTCTTCTTTGATGAACTCAAAGATATATTCAATCATATAGGCCAATGGGGTGTAGGTCCCAAAGCATTTCTCTACCTTCTCCACCTTCCTCTTTTGGTTCTTGTCTGCTGCCACAGGGTTTGTGGCTTCCATGGCTACGGTCGTGATGGTTGGAACAGTAAGCTTGGGTGCTAAAGCCTTCAACATAAGAACCCTCTGGGTCAGAAAGTTGACCTGAGTTTGGAGTGAGGCATGGTTGTCATACAGGTGGTTAAGGTGGTTGTACAGCTGCACATTCTCATCATTTATCTCTGCACTTTGACTGGATTCTCCTTCCATTTTTGCTTTGTTAGTCTTTAAAATATATATATTCTGAGATAAAACTAGTAAGAGTGAGAGATGAAAGGAATGTAAAGGAAATAACCAAATATAGTAACAAGGATATAGACTGTGGTAATTTTCCAAGCTACGCTGCTATGGCCGCGGCATGCTGAGTATGTAAAGTCACTGTTGTGGCCTCTCCAAGGGAGAGCACCATAGTTGAATCCGAGAATATATTTACCATGTCCTCTCCCAGGTGATAAAATGAAGGTATGCAACATCCTCCATAAAGGTTGCGGCACTCAGGAACTTTCTTGCCAGGCCATATCCTGATTTCTGCTGCGTGATGTGATTTCAAAGACCCTCACGCTGGGTTCGAACCATCTAGAAATTATGAAAAATAAACCTACTAGGGGTCTACCAGGGACAAAATAGTCGTCAAGTGCTCCAAAAATGGCACAATCATGGTAGAAAATCCTAGATTATAGACTGAGAAAGTAGTTAATGAACAAATAAAACTCATCCCTCATTACCCACCATTGCAAGGCTAGAGCCTTTTTAAATTTTTCAGCACTATCTAGGTGAGGTAACGTCATCGGGGTATATAAAATAGATCTAAGGTCATAAAAAGGAGACCATCGAATAGATATGAAAGTATGCGATACCCATTTAAGGGTGTATATTAAAAATACGAGCTCAATAACCAAGACTCACCCATGAGATGATGATCGAGGGGGTTCCCATGAATGAAGTAAGGTGTTGAGAACCCAAAACATAGAGAAACAAGATAGAAATACCTCGCTTCCCACAGACGATGCCAAAATATTGATACGAGAAATTGAGCAGACGTTGTTCACATATTAGCATATCAAGTATAAAATAGATATAAAACAAGTAAAGAGATAAAACAAAAGATATAAAGTGGTTCGGCTATTAAAATGTACCTACGTCCAGTTAGTTGCCTTACTCTCATTATATATGCATAGTAATATAAGTTTACAATACCTTGATAGACGTACAAGATAGAAGCGAGAGAAGAATACATGTCAGAAGTGGTTCCGGTTGAGCCGAAAAGTCGACCACTAGGTAAATGAGTAGCCCCCAAGTTGTATTGGGGCTATGTAGAGACTTCGACAGGGCTTCGCCTAGTGTACTAGTCTCGGATCTCAGGATCATAACCCCCTATCTCGAGGTGTGGACCTCTATTTATAGGCGGTATGTGAGCTGTGTCACGTGCCCAGAGCACGTGACATATAGTAAGTCTGGAGCAGCTGTGCATGTGGGGGATACAGCCTACTAGGTAGACATGCCGGGTGTCGTGACCTATAAGCTTCAGCGCATGTCAGTCAGTAAGTCCATGGCAGGGTACTATATTTGTCATATCAAATCTAGCCATAATTACCTCTTCTCCAGCTCTGTTATTACACTAAGTAAACTTGGTTCCTTTGTACCCAAGTTAATAATGCCATAATCATTTACTGCTTGGTTAAATTCTCCCACTTCTTGAATATCAATGTGGTTACCACATATTTTTTCACTGGAACATGTCACAACATTGAAGTCACCAATGATCAAATGAGGTTTTGAAATACAAAACTGGGAAATGCCAACTAATTACTCCCAAAGCTCCCTTATATCCTCCTTAGTACATTTAGAATAAATTGTTGCCATGTACACCTCTTAATTAAATGAGTGATGAGAAAAGATCATTGTCAAGTGTTGATTTGAATCAATAATTACCTAACAGTGGACAACAAACCTCAATAATATCCATATTTTCCTAGTGGAGTTACTACAGCCTCCTTCAAAACCATAATTTAAAATATATTTTCCCAACTTCGAGTTATCTACTTTAGGTTCCATAAGAGCAATAATTGGAAGTTTATGAATTCTAAGAAACTTTTTCAATCTTATAATTGAGGATTTCTTAGCAGTTGCTCTAATATTCCAAGCAAGTAGATTAATCATTGATGAATGAGATACTTGGAGTGTTTGTTACCTTTAGATTTTGATCTAGTGACTCTTCTAAATAAGGGATATTTCATTTTGGAATGATGGATGATTTTGACTCGTAGGCTTTATCTTAGTTCTTTGATCTTGATGCACTATCTCCTTCTTCCTTCTGTTTTTATAAAGCTTTTTATCAATTCTCTGAGAAAATAATTACATTTTAGAAATTAAGGTGGCTCTATATCATCTTCAATATATCCATATGTTGCATGTAGGTGTTTTGCAACAAAGTGTTGGTCATAAGGGTCAAACCAATGGCTCTTGGTGAAAGGGAACACCGGTCTATAATTAAGGTACCATAGCAGTTGATTTCTTGGTTTTGGATTTCTTGAATGTGTCTTTTGATTTGCCACGTTCTTGACTGATTTTTGGTTGGGCAAATGAATATTGGGATAAGTCTTATTATTGGGGATGGTTAGTTCTCTTTATTCTATATCTCCCACTTTGATGACATGGTCAGTGTTCTTGCCATGATACATTTGAATATCCTCCTTTTCAGCTGCTACATTACTATTAGGCAATGTCACCTGATCAGCCTTAGATTTGGTACTAAAAACCACTTTCTTAATATTGTCTATGACTTAATTTGGATGCTGGTTCGAAGGCTTGAATAAACAAAGACTATGGCCATGGCATTTCCCAAAGCAAGTGGGGCAATATTTAGGTAAGTCTTGAACACAAACTTCTTACTACAAACCTCCATTTCCACAACCTCTTTAGGATCTTTTTTTGTTAAATCCAGTTCAACACAAACCATTGCTAGGCTTGGCCTATTAATCACAACAGTCGATGTATCAACTATTATAGGTCTTCCAATCAATTGGGCTATGAAGTATATGTAATATTTCGAGAAAAAATGAATGGGAAGTTGAGGAAATGAAATCCATAAGGGGGAGATGCTACTCTCTATATCATCCCTAAAATCCAGTGTCCATTTAAAGATACGTACTGGATATCGACCAATATACCAAGACTCATCCATTCACAATCGTTCATAGTCTTCTTCACATTTCAATCGTATTATGACACGCTTTTGATTAAAGATACCAATCGTAAATGTTATTTTAAGAGAAAAAACGTTTGGAAAAAATTCCTTGTATTCTCCACGGAAGGCCTACCATGTGAGAACTTTCCAACAAAGGCATATTTCAAAGGTTTTGCAAGTATATTGATTTCTTCCATTGAAACCATCACTGCTGGTTCAACTTTATACAAAGTTGGTTGTTTCAAAGTAGGTTTTTTATCATCCTTTATTGAGGCTGTAACAACGGATGAAAAGGATTTGTTCCATGCAGACTTAATGTCAAAAGGTTTAGGACCAACCACATAGGGTGCACTTTTAGCTGCCATGCAAACCCTAGATAGGGTTTACTTGAATGAAGGAGAGAGAGAGGGGGGAGGGGGGGAGAGAGAGAGAGAGAGAGAGATGAGGTTTTTATAGATCGCCAGGAACGATGATTTCGTGTCCTTATTCTTCCCATCAGTGTTCACTATAGTTCCAAGAAAATTATCGCATATATTTTTCTCTATGTGCATCACATCAAGGTTATGATGAATCATCAGTTTCTTCCAATACGGGAGTACATATAAGAAGTTTTTTTGATCCAGTTCAATTCTATTTAGTCATGAGGCTTTTTCTTATTTATCGGATGCGTTTCAAACTTGACACTTTATAAGTAGTCCAACTGATTATGTATTTTTTCTGCCATTAACTCTAAGGATCGAGTTCCATGCTTAAGCATACTGTCAAATGCTCTTCTCCTTCGCCAAGAGTGGTTATTAGGGTGGTAGTATTGATGGCTCGTGTAACTAATCTTACTTCTCAAACGTCAAGATAAGGCATCCTCATTACATGCGGGACAAACAAGATTACCTTTTGTACCCCACCCAGAGAAGTTACCATATGCAGGAAGTCCTTTATCGTCCACATTACAGTTGCATACATTTAAAAATTTTATTGATTCGAGGCATCATAAGTAACTACACCATTTCCCACAGCTTATTCAACTCGTCAACCATCGATCACCTTTAAACATCAATCTCCCTCCATGGGGAATGAGGCCTGGGAATAAGTAAAGACAACACGAAAAAATGGATGCTTCGTGCAGTTTTAGGTAATCATGTTTCCAAAAGGGTTGAATCCATCGATGGCTAGGCCTAGCCTCATAATACGGGGCTTCCGATAAAACTCGGGATAATGTTGATTGAAATCCTTCCACTCATCACTATCGATTTGATGCCTCAATATTTCATCAACCATAAGCTTATCATTGCGCCATCTCATGTCTTCCTTGACATAAACACTCTCTGCAACCTTGGTGTCAATGGGAAATAGTGTAATGCCTTCTTAGGAATATTCATATCACTGCGATAACTAAGTGTGTATTTATACTCCCCACATATCGAACAATTTTCCAGAGCAACATTCTCCTACTAAAAGAGAGCACAATCATATTAGCATGCATGTATGATCTCGTATCCTAAACCCAATCAATGTAGGAACTTCTTGGATTCATAAATTAACTTCGGAACCAAATTATCTTCTAGTAAAAATTTCAATAATACCCCCATCAGCATATCAAATTACTTATTTCTCCATTTACCCATAACCTTCAAATAAAACATTATAATCATCAATTATAATAATGTTCACTTTTTATAGCCCGTGTACAGTTCATATTGGGCAACATCTAACAGTTTTATATATTTGTGCCTCTTCCCTTTTTTGGAATCAGATGACCTGCCAAATCCCCAATCTCCTGATCAATGTCCATGTAAGTCCCCCTATAATAGTCTTCCATTAATTCAATTAACTCGTCATCATCCTCATTTTCATTGTCTCCCATTTTAGTATCAGTTTCATCCTCAGATTCATGGGTTTGTTGTTGGGAATTAGATTCCCCATGGCGCAACCATTTCTTATAAATTTCTATAATGCCATGTTGGACTAAATAATACATCACAACACCATATGTGTGCCATTTAAAGTTACAACAGTCATTACATGAGCATTAGATAGTACCATTTTTTCTCACTTTAGCCATTGCTCTATCAACAAAAGACTTCACTACTTCACAATATCACTCTTATGCGCCCAAGTGTCAGCAAACTCTTGTCTACTTCCTCCATAACTGCTTATAAACAAATTTCATAACAACAAATGGTTAAATTGTTTTCTACTCAGAAATTTTTTCTTTTTGGAAAAAGAAAGAAAGGTCTAAACATAGATTCTACTTTGTTCCCTTAATAACAACACCCACTCAATTATTTATAATGCCAAATTAATTTCAAAATTAAATAACAATACCTAGTCAATATTTTAAATGCCAAATTAATTTCACACTCTAAACAACATCACTCAATCAATAGTAATTATACCAAATCAATAATAACAATACTTAGTTAATTCAAGTCCTAACTAACAATACCCAATTAACATTAATAAATAACACTACCAAATGATTTCAAGCTCCAAAATAACAATATCCAGTCAATATTTGTGATATCTAATTAAATTCAAGCCTTAGAAAATTCTTTCAGAACAACTGTAAAACATTTTATAATATAAAATGAAAGAACTACTATGACTGGGTATTGTTATTTTTGACAAAGGTAATAAATTGAGTAGGTGCTGAAATAGATTGGGCGGGTAATTCAAAACAAGTTAATATTTTTTTTAACCCCAACTTAAAAAAGCTTCATTTATGCAACCTTCAATTTTATACCTTCACATATAGCACTCCTAAATATTTTTTACTAAATAGAACCATCCATGATCATATGCTACCAAGGAAAAAATCCCATGGAGAACCTCACTCATAAATCTTCCCAAGAAAGGACCAAGGTGGAATATCAACTCATAAGAACCTCCTCAAACATCACTACCATAAAAAAACCAAGAATATATCAAATAAATAACCTCGTCATCATTACCTCGAGACATATATCTGCTCGACATGTTTGCCACTATTGGTTTTTTCACCATGGAGTTGAACGTGAAATTCTTCAAGGAATATTTTCATATCCAAGGATGGAACCACCGGTTTTCATCGAGTTTCACCACAAAAGTATTAGGGAATCTTGTTCCTGTGGTATTAATTGTAATAGATCCACCATCAACGTGTGTCATCTACCCACCACGCGGGATTGCGCTACATTATAGTTAAATGTATCCCCTTTTCAACAGCCATCCTCGCTTATGATAGTACCCATGGAGAGGTCATACATTCACCCATGATCACACTCGTCATAAGGCCAATCCAATTCAATGTTTAGTTTCAAGTACTCGATGTTCTAATTTGCTTCATCCTACTACTTGAAAAAGTCAAAATCCTTATAATGAGAGATATTCCCTTATACCTGAATATGAAATTTAAGTTCCCACTAGACACTCGTATTATCACTATCCAATAAGATAATGGTTGGTCCATAGTCGCCAGCACCAATAACATTCCCTGCTAAGCTACATGATACGATAATATAAATACATTCCTGATTGGATTTAGAGTAATCTTGGGGTCCAATTCATCAAGGATGAACTTAACATCCATAACATTCCTACTTGCATCATTTATAAGACGGTATATATGCCCAATTTTAGGCTAGGAAAGGATCAATAAGGAAATCCCAAAGCCTACTTATCAATGATATGTAAAGGAACAAATGGTTTAGAGTACCTGCCAACAAAAAATAAACATTGTGGCTTACCCGAAATAAAATATCCAAACACCGTATAGAATGATCACTCTTGCTTAAAAGGAGAAGACTTCCCATACCACGGCCTGAAAGAGCCATGGTTGGATAAACTGAAGAAATCCATGCAGCCTAGAATGGAAATATTATAGGGAGATGATTGTTCATTGACTAGGGGGAAGTTCTCTATATCATCTAGAATGGCTCAAAGTGTCTTGGGATAAGGAAGAAGATAAAGAGACCGAGAGATGAATGCCAAGCTGGGAGCTAACCTCATGCCTCATTAAATAAACAACCCTTATGGACACTTTGGAGACACCATAATGGATTCCTCTCGAGAAATTTGATATATATCCCAAAACCCTATCCTTACATAATCATATTAAAGAAAATAACCAACCAATCAACATCCCTGAGGTAAACCTCAATTTCTAAGTATCATTATCGTAAGATATCTAGAACCACCACTAGGAGATCCCATAAACCATTTATCAATCCAATATAATGATTTGCACATATATCCCAAATTAGGCTACAAATGAGGTCCATACGACAAATGACACCTACTATAGAAGCTCTCCTAAATTGACATATTAATCGACTAGAGATGTTACAAAGAATCCAAATATTGCCAAAAATCTGCCAAAAAGAAAAGGAAAAAGTGAGGAAAATCCTAATATCTCTACTCCTCACTAACTCTTATCGGGGCTAACTCTACACTACTAGCCATATGAAAGCCTTCCACCGAGGTCCATCACAAAAATCCTTCTTATCTCATCATATGTAGAAATAAGGCTTCCCTACGAATAATTGGACCTTAATTAATGCCTCGGTCACCCTTGTTGGTTGGGTTCCTTCTTAGTCTATCATATGTACAATTGAGTCCTATATGTTCTCATATTATATCCTTTATGAGTTAGACTTCTCTGTTCTCACTAGTTCCGTCTTTCCTCCCTTAGATAGTATAATGAATTTTAGTTTTGTGTACTCACATTTTTGTATTGTGCATGATGATTCTAAATCATCAAGTGAATAAAAAAACACACTTAATAATAAAAAAACACTAGGGGTCAAGAATAATTAAAGAACTTAAAAAAACTTAACAATCAAAACAACTAAATAACTCCCAACGAGGGTGATAGAATAATCATTAACTTGGGCATCCCCATTAACCCAAGAATATCTAAATAAGGTCCTCATTCATCAAAGATGAGGGAAACGATCTCATTCGCTAGTTCACCAGCTTCATGGATGTGTTTGCTTGGTCCTTTAGAAACATGTCAGGAATCAACCTAGAGATTATAATTCGTGGGATAAAAACTCCCCAAGAATTTAAGCCTGTGACATAATGGGTTCTCAAGCTCGTGACAAAATGGTCCTTTAAGGTGAAGAAAGAAGTTGAAAAGTAGTTGAGCATTGTCTTTAACATGATAGTTGAAGACCCTATGTAGCTGGCCAATATAGTTCCAGTCCTCAAAGAAATTGACAAGTTCAAAATGTGCATAGGCTACATGGACCTTAATAAATCTTGTACAAAAGTCAATTTTCATCTCCCAAACATTGATTTGCTAGTGGAAAGTACCGCCAACCATGCACTCAAATTATTCACAAACGAGTTCTCTAGGTATAACCAGATGAAGGTGAACATTAATCATCACGAAAGAATGCGTTCATCACACTTAAGGGTTTTTGTGTAATAAAGAATATGGAGGCTACCTATCAGAAGGATACAACCACCATCCTGCATGGAACGATCCACAAGGAAATAGAGGTCTACATAAATGACACGGCCATCAAATCTAAGGATTAAGAGGGGTATATCCTTGTACGCATAAAGTTTTCTAGAGGCTTGGTTTGTATTAGATGATACTCCACCCCCATAATTGTTCAATCATTTTTTTGCACAAAATGTTATAGCCGCGGGCTTAGCTTCAGTCTTGTCATTTTCTTGCCCAATATATTTGAACTTTTATTAACATTTTTGATTTTAAAATCTTTTAAATTTTCTACAAAATGGTTCAAAATTTTCAGCAAGCCATTATCACGCTTAGACAAAGATAGTTCATCGGATGGGGAATACTTGTTACTTTAGAGGCTTTTTAATCTTAAAGTATAAATCTCGCAATTGGATCATTTTTTTTCACTTGTGGTGGCGAAGATTATCTAGGTTTTCCAATCTTAAGTGAAGGCTTAAAAAATGTTCTCTTGGGTTGTATGGAGGGTAAAGCCTCAATTTTTTTTAACCAAATATCACTCTTGACATGTAAAGATTGAGTGTGAAATTAAATTATTTTACCCAACTTCTTGGACCAGTCTTCCAAATCCACATTGACATTCTGAACAAAAACCAAATCAATTTTAAGAGAGATTACTTTTAGGTTTTAAGAGTCATTGGACTTTATAAAATCCTCCAACTCGTTTTTCAAAGCATCAATAATCTCTGGTAAATCATTCCATGCTTTATCCAAACAAATGAGTTTTCCTCACAGAGGGTCATTTTGAGCTTATTCCTTGCTCATATAATGCACAGATTTTTGTAAATTAATGAAAATTTTCCTTGTGAGAAATTATGAGATTAATTTTATTAGAATAATCTTGTAATTAAAATTAAGAAAAAAAATCCAAAAATGTCATGTAGCGCGTTACACGTGTTAAATTGAGATATGCTTTTTAAATAATAAATGATTGTATGAAAAATTATATAATCACACTTTTAATTATGTTATAATATCATAAGGATAAAAGAAGAAAATTTAAAGAAAAATAACTACAATGATAATAAATCTTTGTTTTTTGTCAAAGAGAAAGAAAAATACTCAAAAAATTCTTAAAATCACGAGAACGATGTAAATTTAATTATGAACAACTTTCATGCCATACATTTTCTCAAAAACAATTCACCTAATGCATGTTTGGAGACTTTTCAATTTGGGCAAAATGAAGTATGCAACTCTTTGAGGTTATTTTTGAATAGCTCCCCTTTGGTTTTGATCATTTTCTAGCCATATTTATACCCTTTAGGACGTAGGCTAGCAACCCCTAATGGGTAAGGGCCATGAGAGATGGATAGGGAGCATGTAGGGTGCCTTATTTAGGTTACCTACTCCATTTTCCCTACTATTTGTGGAGAATGAAAATGTCAATTTTGTCAAATTAAAAAATGCACATTTTCTCTACCATTGTAGCCCAGGAAGAACTTGATTATTATCTCAATACTTAACTCATAATATCTAACACCATTACCCTTCCATAATCAAGGTCTTAAAAGAGTTGCAGATGTGTTATTTTGGGTGTGAAAAAAGATTTCTAGAAGAACTAAAATTCATAAAGTTTGGAGCTTATTGGATTTTCTTTTCAACATCTTTTTCAAAGTTATTATCTTCAACAGTTAGGGTTTTACACTATTTTCAACTTTAAAATTAAGCATGCTAGTTTCATGCATATATGTGCATAATTTATATGACTATGTATGCTTATTATCACTATATATGAATATATGTCGATAAATATGTGATAAAAATGGTGAAAACTTCAAGTTTGAATTAAGTTAAAATTGCAGAATGTTTAAGGAAGTTATTCCTCATGAAACTCATATTTAAACTAGTTATTTCATGACAAATAATAAGATGGACTTGGTGAATAAATGAATGATGCATATATGGATTTATTTGATATAAATTCTTTTATTCACGAACAAGATCATATGTAGTTATGGGAAATGATTTTAATATGTTGGAAATATATTTGAACAAGCCTTGACAATAATGTTGGAATAATCAACACACTAGTCACATAAAATGATGCTAGTTTATATGGAGAAAGTTTAAGAAGTTTAAATTTTAAGGGACTAAAAGTAAAAATAGTAAAGTATTGGTGCTAAAATAGTAAATATAGTAATATTTACACATAAAATGGCAAGGATACAAAATTTCAAAAAGAAAGGTTCTCAGCTAGTGAGAATAAGTCTTAAAATGTTAAAATTGTATTTTTTAGGTCTAAAATGTCATTATATGAAAATAATGGATTTAATAGCAATCTTTGCAAACTTGTACCCTTTTGTATCGTTGGTTTTTAAATAGAATCATTTGAGAACATAAAATAATAAGATTTAACAAATTAGAAATATAAGTGTTGAAATGACAAAAGTAATGTTTTAGTATAAAAGTGTCATGTTATGTAAAATATTGATTTATGAGCAAAATTTTCAAACTATAGGATTCTAGTTAAAATAGTTGGACTTTATGTGTTGAAAACTCATATTTTATGAAGAAAAGATGAAAAGGATCATTTTTGTCAAAATGTATAAAAGACAAGTTTAAAAGTGTGCGTGAATTGTGAAAAATGCATTAAAGAGTAAAAATGGGTATTTGAATTCAAATGTTAAGTTTCACAACAAATGATAAATGAAGTTGTTTTCAAATATGAAATACCAAGTTAAAAGTAAAATTAAAATGGACTTTTGAAAAAGTGTGAAACTTGAAAATTAAGTGTTGGGACTAGTCTTGTCTTAGGTATTTGGCCTAATCGGAAGTTAAAGAAGAAATAAAAGGAAAATGCTTAAAAGTGGACAAGACTGAAAGAAAATAAAAGGGTTATAATGACATAACAAGTAAAAGACAGTCGAAGGAAGCCGAAAAATTTAAGGAGAGCCCGTATCCCTAGGGTGAAACTTAATGCTTAGACCCAAACCACTGATCAGTAGCATATTCTAGTATGGTAGGAGTCGATGAAAGGTCATATATTACTCATGGATTGGTACCTTGATTAATAAAGTGAAGCGATGATTTTGCGAACGGTGATAATCCATGTACACTACACCAAAAACAGCAATCTGGCACACCTTGATATCCAAATTCTGGCACAGCTCAAGACTGTGCCAAATTCCGGCACAGTTTAATGACAATCTGGCATACTTTAAAACAGTGCCAAAATTTGGCACTGTTTAAAAGTGTGCCAAAATTAAGTACACTTCACTAAAATATAAATAACCAAAAAAAAATTACCCCCTTTAATTTTTTACCCTCCCTCTCTATCTATCTCTCCCCCTCTCACACGCTCAGTCCCGCACCTCCGTCGCCATCCTCCACCATCCACGCACCTCCGTAGACTCTACTATTTTTGTCGATTCCACAGTGTTCAGGTACGCTCAGCGAAAATCTTTACCTTTCCATCGGGAATGAACGGAATGCGAGTTTTGATGTTGATCATGCCACTGACCTTTAATGAGATGCTAGAATTCCAAGTTTGAGCCTTAGTATTACTGTAGGATAGCATAAGATTGACAGTGTTGGGTTGTTGGGTCCGATTAACGGCTGTTCCCTAGGCCATGGTGAGGGGGGATTGGTTGTATATCCTGGCATCCATGAGTCGAAAATCAACATTAGGCGTGCTTCTTTGGTAATGGGTGAGGTGGAGGCATTGAGACAACTTGTCTTGCCCTCGGTGGTGAGTCTCTTGGAGAAGTTTTTATTACCCATGTTTCGAAGAACGACGATATTGTTGTCGACTCTGGTGAGCCAAAACAATGTGTCGGGACCTCGCTTGGTTCATCAGCCCGGGCAACAATCCTCCACCATCAACCCACGTAGCCATCCTCCACCACCCACGTACCTCCGTAGCAACTTGTCTTGCCCTCGGTGGTGAGTCTCTTGGAGAAGTTTTTATTACCCATGTTTCGAAGAGCGACGATATTGTTGTCGACTCTGGTGAGCCAAAATAACGTGTCGGGACCTCGCTTGGTTCATCAGCCCGGGCAACAATCCTCCACCATCAGCCCACGTAGCCATCCTCCACCACCCACGTACCTCTGTAGCAACCCTCACACAACCCACTAACCTCAATCAGGTATTACGAAATACTAATCCGTGATTTACTATTATTTTTCGTTATTCACATATCTGAATTTGTGTTGAAAGATCGATATTTACGAATCTGAGTTAGTGTGCCTATATAGGTTATTTTGACATTTATTTGCAGTTACCAATCTTATGCAGCCTTTTTTGTTTGATTTAAAATGGAAACGTTATTAGATTGGTGCTGATTTTTGCAGATCTGAGTATTTTTAGTATCATAGGTGTAAACTAATAGGTCCGAATTGATTTGTTTGGCTTGTTAATAGTGTGCATTTTTTGTTTGGCTTGTTAATTTGATTTAGCAGTAAATTTATGACATGTCTTGTTGTATCATGTGGTATTGAGTATACTGATAGGAAATATTCTATATTATTCTATTTTAACAAGGTAGGAGTGAGGTTAAATATCGTAGATAAGATGATTTTTCATTATTTTCGGATATTTAGATTTTTCATTGTTTTCGCCTTGGTAGATCTAGGATTTAGATGATAATTAATGGCTAATTTGGTTGATTAATATTAGTTGGTAGCAACAAGTTAGGACCTATGGAGTTAGGATGTTTGATTTGGTATAAATTTGGTTTATTTTTAAGTGATGTTTGTTTACACATAAGACTTGCGCTGATTCATTATTGGCAGTGATGTTTATTTAGACACAAGACTTGTACTAGTTCTTTAGTACAATAGCTTTAAGATTGCAATAGATTCATTTACCTTCAGACATTGATTACACAATATTACTTGTATTTTTTATTTATTTATGCATGCATGTATATCTGAATCTAAAGTAGGTTTTAACCCCTAATTTATTTGACTTTGGTTTGTTTCAAAATTATATTTTAGGATTAATTTGTATCTGTGACTGTTGTGAAGTTTGATTTTGAAATGATATGTTGTTTCTTGGGTACCTAATGGTACGTAGGATGAGTATAAAAGCGTGAGTTGAACAATTGACTTGATGGAGATGAATATACAATTATTTCCATGAGGTTTTGATTCTTTTCTCTATTAAGAAGTTGAGCATAAATTTTTATCTTTATTTATTAACCTTTTGACTAATTTAAATGTAGGTTTTCCAAACTTCAGTACTAAGATGTTGGATTGAATTGAACCACTACATTCATCGAGGTAAAGTTTTGATTATTTATTAATAGTTTTGAAATGAATTTATTGTATTTGCAATTCTTTACTTAGTTGATGGTTTCATATTGATTTTTTGAGAAATCTACTTCCTGCTATGCCTAAATATGTTCAAAAGTAGATTTTTCCTAAGACCGAATCTCCGGATCTCTATCTAGGTAAGTTTGTTTACACTCTATTATTTTTTCAGGTAATGTTATTTACACTCTACTACTATATTTAACTTAAATAACAAAGTTTTTAAAATTATCTAATGTTAATTTTTGGGCATCAATTACAATTCTATGTCTTACAAGTATTTAATTAACCATTTCTTACAGAATCAATTGCTTGCAATGAACTACATAAATGAGGGAACCGACGGTAATCTATTTGAGGCTCACAGGTTCAATTTCAGTTAACTACTACCTATGTGGCATACATATTCTTTTTATGTATTGGATAAAGAACTAGTACTATTTAATATTTTGGCAATGCTAGGGGGAAAAGGTAGACCTAAATTACGCTAGAGAAAGCAATAGACCTAGATTAACTTTGCGGGAGAATGATAAGGACAATCTCACCTTTGTTTTTAATTTGTGTCACACTCTGTCTTTAATTTGTGTACCAATCTCACCTTTGTTTCTCATTGTGTCATGACAGTAGTTTTAGCCTTATTATGGCTGAGTATATTATCCATTATTATGCTCGCCTTTTTGAATTATCACAGGAAAGAAAGTTTATGCTTTAAGTTTTCGCTTTAAGTTTTCTTGACTTTCCGGTATTGCTCATTTCTTTGTTCTTGAATCACGAGTGCATGCACATTTGTCTTGGAATCATGCATGCGGATCACAATCATTTGTAGCCATGATGTCAATACATGTAATGCATTTATTAATTTGTAATTTGTTATATAGTTATCAAATTGATTTTACCCTTGCTAAATTTGATTTCAATTTATGTATCACAATAATATTCTTGACATTGTGCATATTAGACATGTTTTACCCGCATCATCAACTAGTATGGTTATATTCTTTTATGCATTGCTTTTGATTTCAGGAGCATGAAACTGATGTGAAACCTAGCATCGTGGAATTCTTCAAGACATCTCATTTGAGTAAGAGAAAGGGTGATTTGATGAATGATAAGTGCAAGGATACACATGTGTGTTTTCGTTCTTTCCCCCTTTTATCCTTTTTGTATTTTATAAGGCAAACCTTCTAATATGAGTCTTCTGACACTTCAACAGCCATAACACAGTTTCGGTCTCATAATGAAGAGATTAAAAACTTGAAAGATAAGATATCGTCTCATGAACAACTAAATGCCTCTCAGAATAGAAGATTTGAGAATTTGCAGACACTATTGGACCAAAATGGGATGCTTTCGAGAAGTTATGGCGCGAAGAGTTCATCGAGTGGCTATCAAAATGCAAATGAAATCTGGTTAGTCTCAAAGTCTCAAATTCTCTTAAAAGTTGCAGTAGCATTAAATAGAAAAATGGTCTGAAATAGTGACAACAAGTAGCCAAACGTAAAATGGCTTACTTTATGAGCTTATTTAGTTAAATTGGTGGAAGGGATTTGCTGATGGTTTGGTTTTGGAATTTGCTGTTGCTGTTCAGTTTTTTTTAAATGTTAAAACATGTTGAATTTAATGAATAAACAAATGAAACTATGTCAAAATTTTCTAAAATCAATAAACGTTATAAATTGATTAAAAACATGCTGTTAGAGGATGAAAATGCAAAACAACCTCCAAACGGTCCCGTAAGAGGCACGAACACCTCGCACGGGATCAATGTAACTTGTAGGAATTGACAGTGTAGTCGTCGGTCTCTCACTTTGAGAATATGATGATAATTTGAAAATATATCGATTAAGCTTAAAAAGCCCCTTAAAGGGTGAAAACTAAAACCATCCCCCAAACGGACCCGTAAGAGGCACAAACACCTCACACGGGACCAACGTAACTTGTACGAACTGATCGTATAGTCACGGGCCTCTCGGTTTGAGAATATGATGATAATTTGAAAATATATCGATTAAGCTTAAAAAAAAGCCCTTAAAGGGTGAAAACCCAAACCAACCCCCAAACAGCCCCGTAAGAGGCACGAACACCTCTCACGGAGCAATGTAACTTGTAGGAACTGATCGCGTAGTCACGGGTCTTCTGGTTTGAGAATATGATGATAATTGGAAAATATCTAGATTAGGCTTAAGAATAAGCCTTTAAAGGGTGAAAACCCGAACCAACCCCCAAACGGCCCCGTAAGAGGCACGAACACCTTGCACGGGATCAATGTAACTTGTACGAACTGATCGCGTAGTCTTGGGTCTCCCGATTTGAGAATATGGCGATAATTTGAAAATATGTAGATTAAGCTTAAAAATAAGTCATTTGAGGGTCAAAATGCAAACCAACCCCCAAACTGCCCCATAAGAGGCACGAACATCTCGCACGGGATCAATGTAACTTATAAGAACTGACAGCGTAGTCGCGGGTCTCCCGATTTGAGAATATGATGATAATTTCAAAATATGTAGATTAGGCTTACAAACAAGCCGTTAAAGGGTGAAAACCCAAACCAGCCCCCAAACGGACCGGTAAGAGGCACGAACACCTCGCACACGAGCAATGTAAGTTGTAGGAACTCGTTGTGTAGTCGCGGGTTTTCTGATTTGAGAATATGATGATAATTTCAAAATATGTATATTAGGCTTAAAAACAAGCCATTTGAGGGTGGAAATCTAAACAACCCCCAAACGGCCCCGTAAGAGGCATCAACACCTCGCGCGGGATCAATATAACTTGTAGGAACTGACCGTGTAGTCACGGGCCTCTCGGTTTGAGCATACGATGATAATTTCAAAATATATCGATTAAGCTTAAAAAAAGTCCTTAAAGGGTGAAAACCCAAACCATCCCCCAAACGGCCCTGTAAGAGGCACCAACACCTCGCACGGGACCAATATAACTTGTAGGAACTGATCGTGTAGTCACGGGCCTCTCGATTTGAGAATATGATGATAATTTGAAAATATATCGATTAACCTTAATAAAAGCCCTTAAAGGGTGAAAACCAAAACCCGCCCCCAAACGGCCCCGTAAGAGGCACGAACACCTCGCACGGGACCAGTGTAACTTGTACGAACTGACCCTGTAGTCACGGGCCTCTTGGTTTGAGAATATGACGATAATGTGAAAATATATCAATTAAGCTTAAAAAAAAGCCCTTAAAGGGTAAAAACCCAAACCAGCCCCTAAACGGCCCCGTAAGAGGCACAAACACCTCTTGTAGGAACTGACCGCATAGTCGCGGGTCTGCCGATTTGAGAATATGACAATAATTTGAAAATATGTAGATTAGGCTTAACAACAAGTCCTTTGTGGGTGAAAACCCAAACCAACCCCCAAACGGCCCCGTAAGAGGCACGAACACCTCGCACGGGATCAATGTAACTTGTAGGAACTGACCGCGTAGTCGCGGGTCTCCCGGTTTGAAAATATGATGATAATTTCAAAATATTTAGATTAAGATTAAAAATAAGCCGTTAAAGGGTGAAAACCCAAACTAGCCCCCAAACGGCTTCGTAAGAGGCACGAACACCTCGCACGGGACCAATGTAACTTGTAGGAACTGACCGCGTAGTCGCGGGTCTCCCGATTTGAGAATATGACGATAATTTGAAAATATATAGATTAGGCTTAAAAACAAGTCGTTTGAGGGTAAAAACCCAAACCAGCCCCCAAACTTCCCCGTAAGAGGCACAAACACCTTGCACGGGACCAATGTAACCTATACGAACTGACCGTGTAGTCACGAGCCTCTCGATATGATTATAATTTGAAAATATATTGATTAAGCTTAAAAAAAAGCCCTTAAAGGGTGAAAACCCAAACTTCCCCATAAACGGCCCCGTAAGAGGCACGAACACCTCTCACGGGGATAATGTAACTTGTAGGAACTGACCACATAATCGCGGGTCTCCCGATTTGAGAATATGATGATAATTTGAAAATATCTAGATTAGGTTTAAAAAGTAGCCATTAAAGGGTGAAAATCCAAACCAGCCCCCAAACGGCCCCGTAAGAGGCACGAACACCTCGCACGGGACGAATGTAACTCGTACGAACTGATCGTGTAGTCCCGGTTCTCCTGGTATGCGAATATGATGATAATGTTACGTTGATTAGGCTTGAAAACAAGCCGTTCGAGGGTGAAAACCCAAACCAGCCCCCAACGACCCTATAAGAGGCACGAACACCTCGTACGGGACCAATGTAACTCATATGAGCTGACCTTATAATCCCGTGTCTCCCAGTTTGAGAATATGACGATAATTTCAAAATATGTAGATTAGGCTTGAAAACAAGCCGTTCGAGGGTGAAAACCCAAACTAGCCCCCAAACGCTCCCATAAGAGGCAAGAACACCTCGCACGGGACCAATGTAACTCGTACGAACTGACCGTGTAGTCTCGAGTCTCTCGGCTTGAGAATATGACAATAATTTCAAAATACGTTGATTAGGCTTGAAAACAAGCCGTTCGAGGGTGAAAACTCAAACTAGCCCCCAAACGACCCCGTAAGAGGCACGAACACCTCGAACGGGACCAATGTAACTCGTACGAACTAACCATGTAGTCCCGGGTCTCCCAGTTTGAGAATATGACGATAATTTCAAACTACGTTGATTAGGCTTGAAATAAGCCGTTCGAGGGTGAAAACCCAAACCAGCCCCGTAAGAGGTACGAACACCTCACACGGGACCAATATAACTCGTATGAACTGACCACCTAGTCCTGGGTCTCCTGGTTTAAGAATATGATGATAATTTCAAAATACGAAGATTAGGCTAGAAAACAAGCCGTTCGAGGGTGAAAACCCAAACCAGCCTCCAAACGGCCCCGTAAGAGGCACGAACACCTCGCACGGGACCAATGTAACTCGTATGAACTGATCACGTAGTCCCGGGTCTCCCGATTTGAGAATATGATGATAATTTCAAAATACGTAGATTAGGCTTGAAAACAAGCCATTCGAGGGTGAAACCCAAACCAACCCCCAAACAGTCCTGTAAGAGGCACGAACACCTGGCACGGGACCACTGTAACTCGTATGAACTGACCGCGTAGTTCTGGGTCTCCCAATTTGAGAATATGATGATAATTTCAAAATACGTTGATTAGGCTTGAAAATAAGTCGTTCGAGGGTGAAAATTCAAACCATCCCCCAAACAACCTCGTAAGAGGCGCGAACACCTCGCACGGGACCAATGTAACTCATACGAAGTCATCGCGTAGTCCCGGATCTCCCAGTTTTAGAATATGACATTAATTTAAAAATACGTAGATTAGGGTTGAAAACAAGCCGTTCGAGGGTGAAAACCCAAACCCCAAATGGCCCCGTAAGAGGCACGAACACCTCGCATGGGACCAATGTAACTGGTTTGAACTGATCAGGGAGTCATAAGTTTCTTAAGATTTTCAATTTTAGAATATAATAATAATTGCAACTCCTAAATGTAATTTTTTAGCTCGAGTAAACGTTTTTTGTAAATTACCGGGTTACTAATATCTTCTCTTTTTTGTATCCTATTTTTTTTTGCAGGATAACATTTTATCGTTGGCATTTAGTCACGTGGAACACATAGATAACTCAATGGTTTACAACAAGGGGTTTATTCATCATTCTATTTTTTTTTGTGTTATGGCCGTGTGAACTTTTGTAGTTTTATTGTTAACTTTTATGGCCGTGCGGGCTTTTGTAAGTTAATTGTAATATTTTGTGGCCGTGCGGACTTTTGTAAGTTAATTGTTATATTTTGTGGCTGTGCGAGCTTTATGTTACGCAGGTTTTATATAGTAGGTTTTGGAATGTCCAGAATATAGAGGAAACTCTGCCCAATTTTTTTTTGTCTGTGAACTATTAAAGACTTGTAATATTTTGAAGTTTGTATGTACATTAGTTTATCAACAATGTGCAAGATTTTCAATTTGTGAATTTTCGTGTTTTCAAATAATTAATTTTTTTTCTTTTTATCAAAAACTTGGCATAGTTCAAAACCGTGCCAAAAATGTATCAAATTTTGGCACGATTTTGAACTGTGCCAAAAGTTTTTCAAACTGTGCTTAATCTGGCACAGTTCAAAACTGTGCCAAAAGTGTGCCAGAAATATCAAATTCTGGCACGGTTTAAAAGTGTGCCAGAAGTGTTCTTGTTTAGCCAAATCTGGCACACTTTTAAACCGTGCCAGAAAAAATGGCCATTTTGGATCACCTGATTCTGGCATAGTTCAAAACCGTGCCAGATTTGATCAGACACAATTTTAAATCGTGCCAGATTCCTGTTTTTAGTGTAGTGGTAAGAGAAAGTTTATGAAACAACTTGAAAGATGTGAAACTATGTTAATGGTTCAATTAACTGAATACGGGTGGTATTAAAATAAAGACTAAGTGCGAGTGTGCTCATCACTCGGGTTAAATGGTTAAAATTTCAATTGTATGTGATGTTGAATTTTGCATGAGAACATTATATCAAATGAATTATGATTTCATAATTTCAGAAATATACTTCATATGTATTGATATTCTTTGTACATATTACTCTGCTAGTATTTATCATAACGGGGGCACGCTCACACCCCATCATTTGCCAAAACCCCCAGGTACATTAGGGAAAGATAAAGGCAAGGAAATTATGAGAGGCAAAAAAGGACATACGCGCTAAAAGAGCTTTCTTTATTGTTTTCTTTGAATGTGTAACTTAACTTTTATTTAGTTGGACCGATTTGTAAGTGTTTTAAATTCGATTTGTAATTGATTTCTTCTGTGTAATACTAATTGATAGGGCCTCATTGGCAACTGCTACAAGATCTCGTGCATTGGAACCCATGGTTATGGACCCGAATCTATTAGTATGGAACATTTTATTTTCCAAGCGGAATCCCCTAGTATATGAAAGAGTGAAAAAATTGAACATCTTCGCATAGAAGATGTAAAACAGATATTGGGCATTTTAGAAAAGCATTTCGCAAGTGATTTACCGAAAAATAAGTTCTCTGTGAAATACTCGTTTGGCCGAGGGCTTCCAAACACATCGTAAGCTAAACCGGTGCTGACGAATAACCAACCCGCAATGAATAGGGAAGGTATAGTAATGCTATGAATGACCCAGTAGCGAATACTGGTAATAATATCAGCAAAAGAACGTTCTCCTGTGGTTGGTGTGGCTAAGTAAAGCTTCGTCTGTGATTTTTTTGGCCCCAGGGGATCGACCCATTCCCACTTATCTTATTGATCCTGCCCCATTTGATAGAAGTCAAGTAAGTTTATGACTCCGTATGAGGACCTCCTTCCCTTCTGCCTCTCCGGTTCAACTAGGACCATAATTACGAAATTTCTACGTGAATCAAGATCGATAAAAGGAAGTTTTCCAATCACTGACTCAAACCCATTGTAAAATCCTATTTGTAATAAGACAAGATGACATGAACTTTCTTAAATTGTTATTTACTCTATGTAATTTGAAAAACTATTTTATTTTAAGTGTTCTTATAAATTTTATAAATTGGTCTTGATTTTATTAATTAAAGCAAATAATTTTTATGACAAAATAATATAAAGAAGATTTTATTTCAAAACGAGGATTTTCTTAAAAGAAATGAAAGTAGAAAAGGTTTTTCACATTAACCCTCGGAAATCATGGTATCAAAACTTGGTATCATAGCATAGGTTACTTTTGTGTCGGAGATTACGCTTACATTTTGCTTTCCTTTAAATGGTAGTTATCTATATTCGATCATATTATAAATTATCATCACTTAGTTAGAATGTTTGCACGTAGAGGAGGCGCACGTACTATTGGCCGATGTATCGATGGAAACACCAATGAGTTATGCTAAATGACTTAGGAAACTGGATGATTCTCTCTCTCAATAACACCAAGGCAATGATATCACAACAGAGAGCAGTAAAGCTACCACTATACTAAATAAATTTAGGAAGCTCAACCCCTCCATGTTTAGCATCATTGGAAGGGCTAAAGAGGTTGACGAGTGTCTTTAGCACATCACCCATATTTTTGAAGTTGTTGAAGTATCACCTGCTCATCGAGTTCATGTGGTTACATTCCAATTTACGAACCAGGGCCAAAAATGGTGCATGACCTACTAAGTCTATATGAATGGGATAGTCCTTTGGGAAGATTTCAAGGCAACATTCAGGACATGATACGGGCATTATAAATTCTTAGTGATACTATTCAGTTTAATGAATGCACCTATAGCGTTTATGGACCCGATGAATCGGATTTACCACCCATACCTGGATAGGTTTATTGTGGTATTTCTTAATGATATCCTATTCTACTCATCTTCAAGAGTATATCATGAGAATAACCTTCACATAACTTTGCAAGTGCTTCGTGAAAATCATCTATATGCCAAATTCAACAAGTGCAAATGCTAGACGGATGAGGTCAAGTTTCTTGTCCATATCGTCTCAGAATAAGGGATTTCAAGAGATCTATCAAATGATGAAGCAACAGTAAACTAGGAACAACTGAAGACAACCATATATGTGAGGATTTTCTTGGGACTCATTGAATATTATAAGCATTTCATCCACAGGTTATCACAGATTGCTTCACACCTCACCAAGTTGAGACATAAAGATGTTCGCTTTGAGTGGACAAATAACTATGAGACGGACATCCAAGAGTTGAAGACTAGACTAACTTCAGCACCAATACTTATCATTCCAAAGCAAGGAAAGAGTTACGCCGTGTATTATGATGCATCAGGGGTAGGTTTGGGAGCAATATTGATGCAAGGAAAGAATGTGGTGGCTTATGCATCAAGGCAGTTAAAGGTTCACGAGAAGAATTACTCAAAGAATTACCTAGAGCATGGATCAGTTGTCTTTTCCCTTAAGGTTTGGAGATATTACCTATACAGGGAACGGTTCGATGTGTACTTAGATCACAAAAGCCTCCAACGTATTTTCACTCAAAAAGATTCAAATCTTAGGTGAGAGTGTGCAATAGTCCATTGGCATTAACCTATTTAATTCAGATGACAACCCATACCAATTTTAAATCCGTTAGACCTAAAACATTCAACTATGTGATTTAAAGCATAAAACAAGGAACCATGCAATCAAACCAAGCAATACATGATGTTAGGAAAATCCCCTAAGGGGCAAAATCATTTCTAGTTCAATTATGCAATTCACAAATCGCAACTTACAAATCTATAAGGGAACAAAAGTGTTTCGACGAATCTCACACAAGTGACCTTCGTCTTCCTTCAACAATGAATCTGCAAGAATCACAAGAACAACAGTGGAGACACCTTCTCCGCAAGAGGTAACTCAGGTAGTAATAACATGAGGGTTTAAAAGAGCCACATTTTTTATTAGATCAAAACAACCTCGTTTTTAAAATAAAATAAAATAAAATAACTTCTAATATAATTATAAATAAACTTTGAACTCCAAACATAAATTATACCATCATAAGTGGAGTAGTGGATCACGATGAAGTTGAGCGTGACGCATGTTGAAGATGTAATAGTGCACGTTAAAGATGCACGTAGGAGTTGTTGGATATTCAGATCTTTAAAACGTCGTGGATGATCGTGATCACGTGATGCAAAGTAACGAGATATGCCATAAAGTGTGTAACCTAGATACTAGGGGCATTTTCTAAAATGCCCCCTTATAAATCTCTCTATATGGTTATTCTAATTCAAAAATAAAAAATTCGAAATACTAAAAAAAATCCTAAGATGAATATTACGCTAACACCCTCCTAAAACCCCACAAATGGAATGATATCGAAATACATAAGTCTTCGAAATCTTCAATATCTTCAAATATCGAAATCTTCAATATCTTCAAGTATCAAAATCTTCTTTTGGGAACTTTGACTTAAGTGTAATTTGCATATGCTCCTGAAATTCATTTGCACACAATAGACAAAGAAATACTTGTGACGCAATAAAGAGTTTGAAATATAAAATGATGATCAGAACATATGTCTCCCCCATAAATCAAACTCCAACTCCCCCATAATTTGTTCTTCCCCTTTTTATGTTGTCCAAAATAGACAAGAAAAAGAAACGTAAGCAATAAATCAAAGTGTGTCACAATCCAAACCAACTATTTTTTTTTTATTTTTCAAATTTTTATGAAGTAAAAAAATTATACAAGTACAATAAACACTATGAACTAACACTAAGATAACCAAGTCATGCAAACGTAAGGAATGGGTGTGATCCAATTTGATAAAAAAATTAACTCAAACAATCATAAAATATGTGCACGATGGAGTTTAGATACTCCTAACGAATGTACTCAAAGTCGACCTTAGGTGTAGAAAGTTCAATTCATATGTTATTGACTCAATCTAATCATCAAATCAAATTCTAAAATGATTTTCACACTATTAGCATCCATAACTAGTTTATGTTTTTATAGATTATATGATATGTCCAAACCCATTGATCTTCAACTATAACCCTCAAAATCTCACATAACCGAGATATCTTTCAATTATTTTTGAAGAAATAATGCTTATGAGAAATGAAGCATCAATGATTAAAAATTGGTCGGGCACTTATGTTTTTATGCGCCTTTAATCTTTTTAACTCTTTTAATTGCAAATGGAGGCTTTTAACACAAAGTCAACATTCCTTTCGCAGCCCCTTTCCATTGCTTAAAATAAAATAAATTTTCCAGAAAAAACAAATCGGGACAATGGTTATTACAAGCACAAACTTTATTTCATATGATAGATATTTCATTTTAGGCAAAATTGAGATGAAAACACCTTGACCAACATGTGGCAGTCAAGTGAATTACTCAAATAAACCCGTGCATGTGTGCATTAAAGGAGACATCAAGTCAAACATATAGAAATTAATCGACTAATCACAACCCAATGACTCCAACACAATATAAGCCATATGGACGAAATGATGTTGTATCTCAAAACATTATCAAAAGGTCACGTAGATAATGGAATGATATAATGGCTCGACAATCCTAAGTGTCCATCCATAAAAGGTGTAAACAAACTACAAAAACTTTTTGTGTTTTATATTTTTCTTCAAAATCGAAAATATTTTTGTATTTTTCTCTTTTCTTAAAAACATTTTTTTTGTATTTTTCATTTTTCTTAAAACCAAAAATCTTTTTGGATTTTTCTAAAATATGAAGAAAAAAAAATATAATACAAGAATAATACAAATAGTACAATATAACAATAGTAACCAAGGATATAAGTGTGAATAACCATCATATACTAGATAAAGTAACCAACCCTCACTCAACTGTGCAGATACCTCAAGATTTCCTAAGATCCTCAAATATAAGTGCATCTAAAGGTTTCATGAAAATATCGGCTAACTATTGATAGGTGGTCACAAAGTTTAAGGACACAACCTTCTCCTTTACTAGGTCTCGAATAAAGTTCTTGCGTATCCTAATGTGCTTCGTGCGTGAATACTGGACTAGATTTCCAGATATATGTATCGCTCTCGAATTATCACAAGCTGTAATCCTCCAAAATTTGCTTCATCCACAAAAGTTGCGTGCAACAACTATCGGGACGATCTACTCATCCTTCCCAGTGGACAAAGAGATGGAGAGACAAGAGAACTCCCAAAGTAGAAAAAACCACCTGAAGTTCTCCTACATCCATCTACATCCCCGCCCAATCAGCATCCAAATAGGCGGATAATGGTTGTCGGTATCAAAGGAAACCAAATGTCATATGAGAGAGTCCCACTCATGTACTTGATGATACGTTTAAGCGCAAGCATGTGTGAGTCATTTGGGGATGCCTGATAATGCGCACATACTCCAACACTAAAGGCTTTGTTGGGGAGACTGATAGTCAAGTAGAGAGGACTACATATCATACTCGGATTACGTCCTTGCCTGAAGTGTGTTTGCTAAGCTTAGTCGAGGTACTCATGAGGGTGCGTGAGTGCTTAGTGGAGTCTAAAACAAACTTCTTCATGAGGACTCATGTATATTTAGATTGGGAAATGAAAATCCCATCCTCTAGCTGACAAAACTGAAGACTAAGGAAGAATGTAAGCTCACTAACCATGCTCATTTTGAACTCACTCTTCATCTCCTTCTCAAAGTCATGAGAATGGCAGGAGTACGTGGATCGAAATACTATGTCGTCCACATAGAGTTGGGTAACCAAAATATCACCTTTTTCTCTCCTCACAAACATCTAGGGGTGGCAATTTTAGAAATGACACAAAAATGCGACACATAATGACTCAAAATTGACACGATATGTCGTGTTTGTGTCTGGTTTTTTTTACACGAAGTCGTGTGCTATCATGTTCGTGTTAAAATTATGAGCCGTGTTAGTCGTGTTATTATGTCTTATCGTGTTAATCGTGTTTTTATTCATATGTTGTTCCCTCAACTGCTCCAACATGGAATCATGGAGTTGTGGGGGCAGGCCAAATTGTTCCTGTCAAACAAATACAAAACAAAAAGAAAGTAAATGTTAGTTGCTAATAAATATAAATATAAATTGAAATTAAAGTTGAAATTGAAATATAAATATAAATACAAATATAAATACATTACTTGTAGTGCCGTCCAAATATCCAACTTGAGCTCATTTGGCACCTCCTTCCAACTAGTGTACCCCGGGCCGATAATTGTCTTCACCAACTCGAGGGATCTAGCCAATATTCCCATCTTTTTCTCAACGACCGATCCTAATTGGCCCTATTTTAGGAGCGTAGGGGTCGAGGAGCCCTCGTCGCCTCCGCTGCCGCCAAGCCCTGAATGAGACATTTTTTGTAAAAATTATTATTATTAGTACAAATCCAAATGAATTAGAAGAATACAAAGCACTGACCATATTATAATAAAACAATGGAAATTTTGAATTAATGCACTAAATTGATCAAGTAAAAATGAATTAAAAGAATTAAACTAATGTCCCATAATAATAAAATAGTAGAATAATACACCCACTGGACATGGACTTTGAATTAATGCTTATGAATTAAATCTAAATATTACATACAGTAAACTGATCAAGTACTAATGAATAAAAAGCATTAAACTGATGTCTGATAATTGGAATACTTATTATAAATCTAAAAATCGTTTCAAATTCGGGTTATCATAAAAAAATGAATTGATATTAGGTAGGAGCAGCCAAGTTATCCACACTACTATTTAGACGCTTTGGTGCATGTAGGAAGATTGACCACGACTTATTGTTGATATACTCCGAGCAAAACACTTGCTTGACCTTTTGAAAAGCATAAACAAACGGCTCATCGCTCACGTGTTCGTTGCTCTTCAACTTGGACAAGTCAACCATGATCAAATTGGTGCCAGGATCAAGTTTACAAGTATTTTTATTATCAAATCTGACATAATCACAGTAAAATGCAACCTCTTTGAAGATTACATAGTCCAATTCAAATATATTTCGAATTCCACCATAGTAAGTCATTTCAGCTTCAACGAGGTTTTTATCTTTTGCACTCGCTGAAAGAAAGTAAGAGCCTTGTATGAAATGCTCGAGTTCTGTACATTTGTACTTTCCTTGTACACCCTTGCACCGAATACGTAACCGTTCAATCGATACTTTTTATACTACATGGGTCTAGTGGCTAGATGAGTAAGACTTGATATCGCATCACTCATCTTTAAGAGCTAAGAATATAGAGAAATTAATTAGGTTAGTTGTAAAGATTATTATAATGTAACATTTAATAACAACCATTTTCATTATAATTACCTCGTGTGATAACGACAGACTAAATTCGCTGTCTGATTGTGCCATTGTTTTTTGTCTTTTATTATTCTCACAAACTTAATATTTTCTGCATAAAATTAATGTGACGGACATATTACAAAATTAGTCATGTAAAAAATAATCTAAAATAATTAAAACTTACTTTTTCCATTCTTAGACATCTTCATGTGTGTCAAATAGATAACGATCTACTTGTTCATGTTGCAAACTAGTTAATTTCACTCATTTACCCATCACATGGCCACCCTCATCGATGAACTCATCAATGTCATCAACACTGGTCGAGTCAGGCATATATTCCCGAGTATAGATTGATGACGTATTCCTCTATAATTGATCCTGTAATGTATCGTGTATTCTTGACGTAATCTTTTAAAACTTTCATCAATCTTTCAAATGGATACATCCACCGATATCTAACTGTACCGCAAAGAAGTGCCTCGTCGCATAAGTGTACCAACAAGTGAACACTTATGTCAAAGAATGATGGGGGAAATTACTTATCCAACACACAAATCACTTCAATAGCCGCCACTTTTGTGGCCACTATGTGTTCTCGATTGACTACGTTCTCACATAAGAGTGAGAAGCAGATACTAATTTGCATATTCGCCCTTCGCAAATCCTTGTGCTTGAAGAATTAGTGCTTAAATAATAGGGGAACCAATTGTATGATCACATACCAATTGTGGGACTTACACTTATGTAAATCATGGGTAGCATAATTTACAATCCTTTGCAAGTTGGAACAAAAATTAGATGGAACCCTCAAATTATATATTGTGTCTAAAATCACCTTCCTTTCTTCACTCGTCAAAGTAAAAGCACCAGGGGGAATTATTGTCCTTCCCCTACTATATTCTTTCAACCATAGTTGTGGCTTAAGTTTCACTGATTTAAGGTCTTTTCGTGCATTTTCTCCATCCTTCGAATGACTCCTCGTAAGGCATGTGCCCACAATACGTTTAATGACGTTCTTCTCTACGTGCATCACATCCAATACATGGTGCACCAGGTTATTCTTCCAATAAGGCAAGTCAAATAAAATTGACCTCCTAGACCATGCCTTTCTTGTCTCAGTTTTATTTCCAGTTGGGGTCTTCTTATGCTTGACATTCTTAAATTTAGGATTCTTACCTGGATTATTAGGTCCACAATCAGAATATTTACTTCTAATTTCTGAACCTAAAAGTTTTCTCGGCAGTAGCCTTATTCAACCCTGCCCAATAAAAAATTGGAACCTTTCTCAAATCTGAAATTATGAGGGGGGTAAAAACCTCCTATGTAAATGGTATACATTTATTGAGCTAGCGGGGAGACGAAGAGATTCAATCTCCTCTTCACAAATTGGACACCCCAAATAATCATGTACTACACAATCGAATGATGTCCCATAAGCTGGAAAATCATGAATTGCCCACATCAATATAGCTTTCGACGTAAAGTCTTATTTTTTAATAGAGTCAAATGCTTGCACACACTCTTCCCATAACTCATTTAAGTTTTCTATCAAAGGAGCCAGGTAGACATCGATGTCATCACTTGGTTCCTTTGGCCCAGGTATCAATAAAGATAACGTCAAAAATTCAGGTCTCATACATGATGAAGGAGTGAGGTTGAGTGAAGCTAGGATCATTGGCCATACACTCTAATTGGTACTTATATTTTCAAATGGATTGAAACCATATATTGATATTGCCAAACAAATATTACGCTGTTCTCGAGCAAAATTAGGATACTCATAACTTATCCTCCTTCAAGCTGTAGAATCAATAAGATGAGGCATGAGATTATCCCCTACTTCTGCCCTAGCGTACCAAGTCATTTCCTCCGCTATCCATGGTATTGTGAAAAATCGCTTTAATCTAGGCCCAATGGGAAAATATTTAAACACTTTTTGAGGCACTTTTGAGCTTGTGCCTTCGTTGCCAGTAGATTGTACATATATAGGTTCATCGCATACCAGACACGAATCGAGATTTTCCTACTCCTTTCGGTATAGTATGCAGTTATACACACAAGCATAAATCGATTTATGCTTCATTCCTAAACCTTTCAAATTGTTCTTCATAATATGATAGCTATTTGGAAGCCTATTCTCCTTGGGTAGCAAGCCCTTCACCCAATTCAGAATTTTTGTCATGCTATTTCCAAATAAACCTTATTGGGTCTTCAAACTATTCAAACCAACTATGGCATGTAAAGTTATTTGATCTTTCTCACAGCCAGAGTATAACGGTTGGGTCGCCTTAAATTTTAAACTTTGGTAATCATCTTTAAGGTTTATCCTGATATCTTCATGAGCACCTGAACCGTGTACGTCGTCAGTGACCTCATTCTGTTCCACTTCATGAACTTTGTACGCGTCATTAACTAAATCCTCTAACATATTATGATCTACGTCATCCCCTTGTACATCTATCTTACTTGTTGAAGGTTGTTGTGAAGGTTGCTCGAGGACAAAAGAAACTTTCGATTCCCCGTGAAAACTCTAAAATCGATAACTATCTTGCATACCCCATCTAAACAAATTTAGTTCAATTATTTTCCACTCAAACACCTTACTATTCTTACACCTAGCACAATAACACGAAAACTCTTCATCAGTATGATATCTCTTTGCATATTTCACAAATTCATTAGCATCTCTGCGAAACACATCCCCTAATCTATTTGTCTCACTCATCCATTCTTTCTATTTAGGATATCCCACCCATTTTTTAACGATACTATTCAATTATCATAATTAGCTACAACATATGATAATTCTATCATACATAATTTGAAATCTACGATTCAATCAATTAAATTTCGAAACTGATTAACCCAATATATATATATATATATATATATATATATATATATATATATATATATATATAGGAGAATTCTCACCTACATCATGCTTTATACATCATCCATACATCACACCTAGTTTTAAACCCTAAATTTTATTTTTTAAATTTTATATTTTTCCTTGAAATTAACCTTCTAATAAACCAATGTTAAAAAAATTAGATCATAATACATTTTGTAGTTATTTTTAAAAACTCCAAAAAAAATCTGCTCAAAATACCTTATTTATAAGGGTCTACGCCAGTAGTTTTTGTTGAGATTTTAAAAATTGCTACAAAATGTATTTTGACCTAATTTTTTGAATATGGGTTTATTGGAAGGTTAATTTCACGAGAAACATAAAAATTTTGGGAAAAAGATTTCTTAGGGCATAGAACTAGGTGTGATGTATACATCATCATAATGTATACATCACACCTAATTTTAAGCCCTAAGAAACCTTTTTGTGTAAATTTTTTATTTTTCTCTTGAAATTAACCTTTTTTTTGTATAGATTTACTTGTCATCACTCTCATATTTTTTTTTAGTTGTTGATATTATAACAAATATAGAACATATTGTAAAACGAAATATGAGTTGTTACTGAAAAATTATAGGTGATTTTAAATAATTAAGGGAATTTTTATAATTTTAAAAATACGTAAACGTTAACAAATATTTGTAGAGGATCCTAAGGGGTCGTTTATTTTTACCTCTTAAATCTGAATCTAAATACTTAAGAAGCACCAAAAAGTATTTATTTTTTTAAATGATTAAGATACTAACGACTATATTTAGCCCTAAATAATTAAAAAGTAAAGTTACGTCCTAAGAATTAAGATGAAAAGACAAACCCAACTAGACGTTAAAAAAAACTATTCATAATAGCAACTTTTGGTTAGCCCGACCCATTTTAATTTTAAGTATTTAGTCCTATTTATAATGATTTATTTGTCATCACTCCCATGTTTTTATTTTTTTAGTTGTTGGTCCTATATGGGACAAGTGTCCTTGTCTACAAAAGAAATATGGATAGTTACAGGGAAGTTATAGGCGATTTTGGGTGGTTATGGGACTGTTTACAATTTAAAAAACATGTGAAAGTGGAGCCTAAATACATCTTTATAGATGGAACTAAAGACAAAAAACTTCCCTTAAAATGAGAGTTGGTGTTTCACTTTGGGCCGATTCATAATTCTCCTTTCACCCGTTCCTTTGCGATCGACATTTCCATCAGTCTCATATGGTGAATGATTCGGGAAATATTGAAACAAAGATCATCAAAGATGTGTTGTCACTAGGCTTGAGTTTTATTGTTGTGGGTCTATCCGTTGCCGATCGTATGTTAATACAGTCACTCAAATATGACATTGACAATTTGAAGAATAAAATCTGGGAGAAAGATGACAAGTTTCCTAAGCACGCCCTTGCTACACAAATGGATATCTGGTGCAAGGAATCGGAAGAGTTGTGCCAAGCAATAGCTTTGGGGAATAAGCATTTCATCGAAGCCAGCGAGAAGAACTCCGCAGCCATGGATGCCGTGATGCAAAATTTCCTCCAAATGGTATGTTAAATATCATATTTCATTTCATTTCATATCATGTTTTTATTTTTATAGGTATAGGTTAGTGTATTTACTTAAAATGTCATATAGTTGTAGTTTTAGTATTATTCTTGTTTAGGTGCAAATATGATTGAATTCGAGGCTTGATAATGAAATAAAATTTATTGTCTATTCTAATGTATTTTGGGCGTTTATAATTTTTTTAAAAAAAGAAATAGATTGAAATATATTACGTATTAATATTTGTAGAATAATAGGTGGATTTTTTTTTCTGTCAAGGTATGCTAGATTGCATATTGACAGAATTTTTTTTGTCCAGTCCAAATAAACGCATCCTTAATGACTTTTTTAGATTAATGCCCCCTAAAATGTCATTTTGCATTATCTCATGCTTGGTTTAATGAGTTTCGGATGTGGTTGCACGTATATTTGGAATGCCTTTTGAATTGAAAAAGTAATTGAGATTTTTTGCCTTTTGAATTGAATTTGATTTTGGTTTTGAATTGAATTTAGTTAGGGATTTTGATTTAATTGTATTATGGATTTGGAATGAATTTTATCGTTTGGTTAATTTGGCAGCCAATTATTCCTATTTTCTTGAGAAAAATACCCTTATTATATTCATGGGATAGATGGATTGGGACTGGGAAGGAGAGAAGGCGGATGGAGGGGGGTGGGGTGCTTGTCGATTGGGTACTTGCTAAATGGGTTTGTTGAAAATTTTGAGTTTCATGAGAAACTTATGTTTTGTCACAAACTAAAAGGAATACACTGTTGTTGTTTGTTAACAAACACCATGACCATATCCGGTGACTTTTCTGGCCATAACTCCGGTGGAGAGGTCGAAAACTTCTGTGTGACACCGTCAAGTGGGTTTCCGACCAAAGTGCAGGTTTATATTCCTCAGAAGTCGCTTCTTTCTTGTTCAGATCTGAGTCCAAATTTCTACAGTGCTTACGAGGTCCCACCGGCGAGTGACCCATCTTAGGGTTATCACCGACCCTTCGTGACACAGATCGATAATTCTCCCGCATCCTCTGACAGCGCGTGATTCTCATACGCCGCCTCTTTGGCGCATGTATTCCCTGTTTCGATCAGCTGCTACAGAGTGTGTTAATGATTAATGGGAAAAATTGGGAAGAGAATCAATCATATCCTCAAGATGAATGTCTCGTTAATTCCATTTTAGGTTGATAGGGTTTTATTCTTTGCTAAGTATTAAAATGAAGTTGTTAATACAGGAACTGGGAAAAATGTTTTTTAGAATTTGAAATAGTGGTTTAGCTTGTGAAATTGAAATCTAATATGTGCTTTGTGAAAAATCTTATTTCTTTTTGGGAGGGTTGGATAGGAGTGGAGGGACTTTCCATTCCACAGATGGATAATGAGGAGCAAAAGTAAGTATTTCAAGCAAGAATGAGAAGGGCTGGATCCCATCTATGTTGGCAATGTAGTTTCTTGATAGAGCTTACAATGCTAGAATTCATTTGTTGTCAATATGGAGCACCCAAAGTAACACAGAAAATCCACTCTTTCATCGCAAGACTCGAGTAGCCAAAGGTCATAGGGCAACAAAGCAAGGTAGGCAGTGAGTGTGGGATGCACAGAGGAGGGACAACACATAATTTGAACCTTGTTGGCTACAAAAAGGAAGTGGAGGCTGTTGTTTGGGCTTTTGAGAAAAGCAAAGATGAGGAGGGGAAGGAGAATTCGAGGCTGGAGGTTTTGGTTAATCATGGATAAGAAATAATTTTAAGGGTTTCTGGAGGAACATGAGGTCCTCTGTCTTGTCTTTTGACCGCTGTTCGAATTTCGATTCAAATTCGAGTAAGACAGGTTCATTCAGTCCAAAGAGTTCATGTTTAATCAGATTATGTTGGAAAATAGCTGTCAAGCTGTTAAAAGTGCAAACATTTGAAATGAGCTTTCACAACAGTTGTCCCATATCGGTAGGGAGCTTCCATTTAAAGTGGTATATTTATAATTTATTTGAAACAAATGGGCAAGCCCTTTGGGCATTAGATGTTTTGTGTGTATGAGTGGGGGACTTATTAGGCCAAGTCACACACGCACGTGCGCCATCGCTTCCGTCCGTCCGGCCTGGCCCGTGCCTGTGTCCAGGTCTTGGGTCTCGGGCTCATTAAGAAATAGCTTTTTGGACAAATACAGAACTATTTTTGGCGCTTTAAAAATTACTTTTTAACCGTTTTTTAATTCTGAAAATTAAAACGTTATTATATCTGAGTTGAAATTTTCAACCAAGTTGCCCAGTACTTTCCAGATTTTTCTCTCCACGTTTTTGTCCAATGTCTCTTTTGTTTCCCCATAAAAGAGGTATTCCACCTTCGTTTTTGAGAGACCTATTCTGCAACTTCTCTAAACAAAAAAAAAACTGCTTCTAAATTTTTTGCCCTCCTACACTGGAATAATAAATCCGCCCCAGATTTATTATTAGACTCGAACAATTATTACGAATGGATGTACATAGACCGAATTTATTCTTGTGCTTTATCAATCCGTATTTTATTAATTAGAGGATGTTTTATCCTGGAGGTGGCGAGGCATTTCTGCCAGTCAGCACACATTGGGAAGAGCCGCAAAATACCTAAGAGAGCGACATTGTCCGCGACTCAGTCGTGTTCTAGACTGTACCTGCTTCTAGGGTTTCTGGTTCTTTCTGTCTCGAATTGATTTGCTCAAAATTGGGTAATTTTGTTCCTTAATTCTGCATTTAATTTACTGCTGTAACAACAATTTTAAGGTGTTCTGAAATTCTGCCATGGACGAAATTAACTCTAGCAAACTTAACAAGTCTTTAAAATATGAAGGCACCCATTTTAAACGCTGGGGCAAAAAATTGCTATTTTATTTAACTACGAAAAAAGTCACATCGTGTGTTCAATTTGACAAACCCGTAGTAAATAATCCACCTACTGTTGAGGAAAGCAAAACAATTAGAAATTGGGAAGAAAATGATTTTCTGTGCAAGAATTATATATTGAATGCTCTAAGTGACGAACTTTATGACTATTATGCCAATTATAAAATTGCAAAAGATGTTTGGGATGCACTGTTTAAAAAATATAAAACGGAGGAGGCAGGTGCTAAAAAATATGTCGTCAGCCGTTATTTGAAATATCAAATGACGGATGAAAAATCTGTTGTTGCTAAAATCCATGATTTGCAAATGATTGCCCATGAAATTATTTTCGAGGGCATGGATATTTGTGAATTGGATAGTGTCACAACTAGAAATGGCAAACATTATTTTATAACTTTTATTGATGGCTGTTCTGATTATTCATTTGTGTAGTTAATGAAAAATAAAAGTGAAGCGTTTGACATGTTTAAAATTTTCCTATATGAAATTGAAAATCAATTTAATCCAAAAATAAAAAGGTTACGTAGTGATAGAGGTACCGAATATGATTTTGGACCATTTATTGAATTTTATAAAACCAATGGCATTATTCACGAAAAAACTTCCCCTTATTCGCTCGAAATGAACGGTAAAGCCGAAAGAAAAAATAGGACATTAACTGAATTAGTTTTTGCTATTTTATTAAATTCGGGTGCTGCCTCACATTGGTGGGGTGAAATTATTTTGACTATGTGTCACGTACTTAATAGAATTCCTAAGACTAAAATAAAAATATCTCCTTATGAAATTTAGAAAAATATTAAGCCCAACGTGTCATACTTTAGAGCGTGGGGGTGCTTAGCCTATGTACGTATACCCGACCCTAAAAGGTCTAAATTGGCAAGTAGAGCATATGAGTGCATTTTTATAGGGTATGCTATTAATAGCAAAGCATACCGATTTTATGACTTGACAAATCAAGTAATAATTGAATCAAATGATGCCGATTTTTATGAAAATAAATTTCCTTTTAAATTGAGAAATAGTGGGGGCGAGTCATCCACTAATATTTCTTTACATAAAAATAAAGAAAATAATGAATCCATTTTAGAAATTCGAAAAAGTAAAAGGGCTTATGGAGAAAAAGATTTTGGTCCCGACTTTTATGCTTACACTTTATAGGAGGATCCTAACACTATTCAAGAAGCTTTATCTTCTTTAGATGCCGATTTATGGCAAGAGGCTATCAATGATGAAATGGATTCTTTGGAAACAAATAAAACATGGCATTTAGTGGACCTTCCTCCTGGATGTAAAACAATTGGGTGTAAATGGATTCTTAAAAAGAAATTAAAACCTGATGGCACTGTTGAAAAATATAAGGCACATCTTGTTGCTAAAGGTTTTAAATAAAGAGAAAACGTAGACTTTTTTGATACATTTTCACCCGTGACTAGAATAACGTCTATACGTGTACTATTTTCTATAGTTGCCTTAAATGATTTAATTTTACACCAAATGGATGTTAAAACTGCATTTTTAAATGGAGAATTAGAAGAAGAGATTTATATGGATCAACCTGAAGGTTTTATTGTACACGGTCAAGAAAATAAAGTATGTAAATTAGATAAATCTCTTTATGGACTCCAACATGCACCAAAATAATGGCATGATAAATTTGATAGCCTAGTCATCTCCAATGGGTTTAAAATAAATGAAAGTGACAAATGCATTTATTATAAATATGTTGAGAACATTTGCACTATCATATGTCTTTATGTTGATGACTTGCTAATATTTGGTTCTAATATTCATGCCGTAGAAAATATTAAATCATTATTGTGTGCTAATTTTGATATGAAGAATTTGGGTGAAGCTAGTGTAATATTATGAATTAATATTACTAGGTCAGAAAAGGGACTTTCTTTGGATCAATCTCATTACATTGAGAAAGTTCTAAAGAAATATAATTACTTTGACTGTAAACCTGCTAGTACTCCATTTGACCCTAGTGTAAAGTTATTTAAGAACACTGGCGACAGTGTAAATCAAAATGCTTACGCAAGTATTATAGGTAGCTTACGCTATGTTAAAAATTGCACTAGACCTGACATAGCTTATGATGTGGGAGTACTATGTAGATTTACTAGTAGACCTAGTATGGAGCATTGGCATGCTATTGAGAGGGTCATGCGGTACCTTAAAAGGATGATGAACCTCAAATTACACTATAATAAGCATCCCGCTGTCCTTGAAGGATTTAGTGATGCTGATTGGAACACCCTATCTGATGATTCTAAGGCTACTAGTGAATATATATTTAGCATCGCTGGTGGTGCAGTTTCTTGGAAATCTAAGAAACAAATTATTTTGGCTCAATCTACTATGGAGCCTCAGATGATAATGCTAGCTACTGCTAGTGAACTGGCAGGTTGGTTAAGAAACCTCCTGTCATATATCCCATTATGGGAAAGACCGATACCAACCGTTTTGATTCATTGTGATAGTACCGCGGCTATTGCAAAAGTTGAGAACCGTTATTATAACGGTAAGAAATGACAAATACGTCATAAGCATAGTACTGTTAGACAATTTATCTCTACGGGTGTTGTGAGGGTGGATTATATACGGACTGAATAAAACTTAGTTGATCCTTTGACGAAAGGACTAGCTAAGGAGAAGGTGTGGAACACCACGAAAGGGATGGGACTAAATCCCTTGGATAAATGAGTCATCTGTGATGGTAACCCAACATATGGACTGGAGATCCCAAGAAATATGTTCAAAGGGTAATAACAAGTCACAAGTGATATGGGTTGAATCATGCTATTAATAATTAATATAGAACGAAGTTTTACTCCGAGTCCATCCCTATGGAGCATGATATCTTGAAGCAAGTAAAGGATGAGTTGTTATAACTCTTAATGAGATCTATAGCTCTATTTTGAGTGGGGTACCTAGCTACAGGAGTACTCTTGATAGACTCACCAATGTGAATGTGAAAGTATGGGCGCTTCCTATGGATATTTTGGGCAAATTCCTAAAGCGTTCACTATACTGGGATAGAAGCACATGGCCGTCACGTGCTAGCTATTAGAATGACATCCAAGTGGGGTTGTGTGTGGGATGTTGTCAGAGATAGAGTTCAAAACTACGGTTACTCTAGTATATTCTGAATCATCTTTACTACGTGAAGGTTCAAGTCAAAAGACACCTTTGCTTATGCACAATTGTATGAATTATTGCTCGATAAAATGTTTTCAAATTTTACAAGTGGGGGATTGTTGGAAAACAGATGTCAAGCTGTTAGAAGTGCAAACACATGAAATGAGCTTTCACAACATTTATCCCACATTGGTAGGGAGCTTCCATTTAAAGTGGTATATCTACAATTTATTTGGAACAAATGGGCAAGCCCTTTGGGCATTAGATGTTTTGTGTGTATGGGTGGGAAACTTATTGGGCCAAGTCACACACGCGCACGCGTCGCCGGCCCGGCCCATGCCTGTGCCCGGGTCCGGGTCTTGGGTCTTGGGCTTGGGCTCATTAAGAAATAATTTTATGGACAAATACAAAACTGTTTTTTGGGCTTTAAAAATTACTTTTTAACCATTTTTTAATTTCGAAAATTAAAACGTTATTATATCTGAGTTGAAATTTTCAACCCAGTTGCCCACTACTTTCCAGATTTTTCTCTCCACGTTTTTATCCAACGTCTCTTTTGTTTCCCCATAAAAGAGGTATTCCACCTCCGTTTTTGAGACCTGTTCTGTAACTTCTCTAAACAAAAAAAAAAAACTGCTTCTAAATTTTTTTTCCTCCTATAATGGAATAATAAATCCGCCACAGATTTATTATTAGACTCGAGCAATTATTACGAATGGATGTACATGGACCGGATTTATTATTCTGCTTTATCAATCCATATTTTATTAATTGGAGGCTGTTTTATCCTGGAGGTGGCGAGGCATTTTTGACTGTCAGCACACATTGGGCAGAGCCGCGAAACACCTTAAAGAGAGCGACATTGTTCGTGACTCAATCGTGTTCTAGACTGTACCTGCTTCCGGGGTTTCTGGTTCTTTCTGTCTCGGATTGATTTGCTCCAAAATTGGGTAATTTCGTTCCTTAATTCTGCATTTAATTTATTGCTGTAACAACAGATTATATGGAGTTAGTGAGGGCATCTTGAACCAAGTTAGGAGCCCACTTGGACCTATTGAGGGACTTTACGAAGTCCCTATGACAGAAGTTCAAAGAGTGAATAGGGGGAGTGTTTTTTCTCTCTTGATCCTAGAGAGCATTTTGAAATTGTCAAAGATAATGACGTCCACTTATCAACAGATGGTGTCTTTGAAAATTGGACAAATTTCTACCCTTATTGGATATGTTAAATCTAAAAATAATAGTTAAAAACAACAACAATCACAAGAAAATGGGGAATAGAAAGAGAGGTTAGATTGGGGTTAGGGAGTTAAAAGGCATGAATTTTGGGGTAACTACGATTAGGGGGTGGGAGGTGGGGTGGGGGGTTGGGGGTGGGGCGGGCGTGAAGTTCAACGGTCACAAATAGGGAAAAGTCAGTTTCTCTGTGAAGATTCCTAGCTGGAATGTTAAGAGGGTTGGGGAAAACGAATAAAAGAAAAGTAATTAAAGAATTAATAACCAAAGAGAAACTGGACATTGCCATTATTTTGGAAACTAAAAAAGAATCTTTTGATAAAAAATTTTCAGGGTCGGTTTGGGGGTTTCGGGTGGAAGATTGGTTGTTTTACCTTCTAAATGTAAAACAGGGGGTATTCTTATAATAATGGATGTCAGAGTGGTTTAGGGTGTTGAGTTTATGCTTGGAGCTTTTCCTACATCTATTTGCCTTAAATCCAAGGATGAGCAAGATTGGTTGGTGACTATTAGGGATTTATGGTCCCTGCAAATACAAGGATAAGAAGGATATTTGGGAATAATTGTCAGGTTTGTGTAAGGATAGATGATGTTTAGGGTAGGAGTTTAATGTGGTAATATTTGCGTCGAAAAAATTAAATGGGGACACAACAACTAAAAGCATGTATTTTTTTATCGCTTTAGATACTGAATTATGAGATTTACCCTTGAATAATGCTCAATTCACTTAGTCTAATACGAGGGAGAATTTGGTGTCTTCAAGGATTAATAGATTCTTATTTTCTAAAGGATGGGAAGACATGTTCTCTTGTGTCAATCAGGTGCCACTGGTTAGAGTGACCTTTGACTATTGCCCTACTGTTCTGGACGCCTACCTTTAGATTTGAGAACATGTGAGTGACACCTCGACTAATTAAATACCGGGTAGCTACTCCTTTATTCAAATTAATACAAAATGTCAAGTTGGTTCAGTTCATAGAATCAATGTCGAAAAATATTTTTAACAATTACTAGCCACCTAATATTTAAAAAGTGAGTTGTCAATTTTAATTTAATAAGATTAACATACAATCCATTTAAGTTATGAAATACTAATACCACAACCACAACACAATCACAATAGAATAACAATGGAATAACAATGAATCTGGAGGAATACTCCTCTAAATAATCCGAATACTGAATACAACCAAATACAAAGTCTGAATCACAAATTAATTAAATCCAAAACTGAAATATACTGAATAAATAAACTGTCTCTAAGAAAAAAGGGGCGACATGCCCTATAGATAAATAAGTCTGAAATGGAATCAAGGTAGAAAGTGGAGACGTCTATAATCGAGGTCCTGTAACTTCCACAGCAGCTACAACACGTCACTGGAATGGAACTTCTAAGCTTGGTGTCCTTGTGGCTGGGCACCTAAAAGGTTTTACAAAAAAAAAAGATTTGAAAGCAAACGGGTCAGAGCCTGATTGTGAAAACAGTTTAAAATATAGCAAGTGTTTAACGTCATTAAATAGTGAATATAAAATACATGATAGTGCTTGCTCTCACATGAGTTCCTCACCTCTCTACTAATTGTGCACGCCTATCGTACCTGTACCCGTTCTAGTTATTCCACTATCTAACTAGTCCAATCCATAACCTGACTTTACTATACTATTCATGGTTTAATTCCTGACATCTTAATATAAAATGAGAGTTTTACTTTCTTTCTTCAGAATTAGTTACAAGAATTTCTAAGAGTTTTTCCCATTTTTAACTCTACAAAGGTGGTGCAATTTATTCACACTCACACTTATATGAAGAGTCCATTTCAATTTTTCAATATAACAATCTCATCGTAAATATACAATAATGGCACCCCTAGACTAAGCTGCGATGCACACATACTCTGCTATCAAATCCCGGTACATCACGTACATAAAAACCACGTATTCCGAATCTCTCAGGAACCGTTTCGATAAGTAACAATCATAAATAATGGAGGCGAACATAGTTCACATCACATGGGTCACGCACATACCTACGCTCCCATAATCAACAGACTTATTAACTCCCCAATAAGTCATTCTCTGACCTATGTTCTCGAGGTACCAATCTAAATCCCCCCCCAATAGGCACACAAAGATTAGATGGCCCTGATCGAATGCCGACCTCCCGTGATAGCAAGTGTGGTAGGTATGTTATACACAGATAAACACATATACTAAGCATTCACACATCTTAGATATCTTATAATGTTAATAGAGGTATATTTTACATTCCTATATCATCATTAATATAGTACACTCATAAGTTTCCAAAAAAATACATTATAGATTATTAACTCTTCTCACGTCACAAGTTCAAGTACATATCTCCTAACCCCTGGAGATCACCCGGTCTATTATATAATTCTAAGTTTTAATCCTCAAAGTACTCCAATCTCACAACTATACCCACTAATCACAAGGGAAGAATAACACTCAATTAGATAAGCATTTGGAAAGTTTAAAACTAAAATCGGGCCTAAAAAGACCATTCTGTGAACTCGTTAAAAGTTCCTGGGATCTCGTTCGAACGAGTTCGTTTGAACGAGTTCGTTCGAACAAAAGGCTTCGAACGAACCACCATCTCGTTAGAAGGGCTACTGGAACCTCATTAGAAGCTCGTTCGAACGACTCAGGTTGGTCTTCTAATGAAAATTCTGAGAATGCCCAGAATTTCTCCCAACTTCATTTTCCCCCAAATTCCTTCCCCCAAATTCATCCTAAGTTCGTACCAATGAAGTTTTTATGTTTTTAAACTACTCTAAGTGACCCTAGGTCACTCCTTAACATATTTTTGGGGTCAAATCTTATTAATTAACATGTAATCTCCATAAATTCCCAAATCTTGCCCCAAACCCTATGAACATGAACCCATAATTTTATTGCACCTAAATACTCATCATTAATCATTTTTAAAATCATAAAAGTTAAGTTTTGGATACCAATTTCGTCCATAATCATTCTACATGCAATCCCTATCCAAACTTATGAGTTCCATGACAATTTCATTGGGTTTTCATCAAAACTTTCAAGGTATATAAAGTTTCTACACTAGACATGGAGGAAATATTCATTGAACTTAATAACATCAAATCCCTTGCCTTAGGTTTGTTCTTCAGATTTGTTTCGGTGATTATAGGCCGATTCTCTCCTCTTTCTGGTTGCAATTCCTTCCAAAATGATGGTTATGGAAGATGGTTTGGTTTGAAACCTCCTTTAACTTCTCCCAAAACCCCCGTAGCCCACTCCCTTGCTTTTGGCTGATAATGGCCTTAGTGGCCTTTTTGATAATATTTAATTTAACTCTAAAATTCGTGGGTTTTAATCCCTCAATTTTTAAAATTACCAAAATACCCTTCTGGGTTGCTGGTTTGGCCTAAAAGTGTCCCGGGACCCAAACTAAACTCCCGGCTAGTGTTTTCTGACAATTTCGACCCTTCCGACACGTTGGCGCACACACAATGACCATTCAGTTGATAAAAATATAATTTACTTTTTAATCTAATTAAATTCATTCCCGATGCGACTGACACACGCGTTCCAACAAAATTTCCCAATTTTTTGTATTTCTGCCTCGTGATAATTTTAATATTCTCAATACTCATATATTACCATATATTCTCAGTCATATTTTATTTTAACATCATAATCAAATACCAACTCACGTCTCGCTAGTATTTACCTCCGAATTAATTTCCAAATTAATTCTCATTTAATTCAATTAATCCATTAAATAAAAATCAATAAAATTACGGGGTATTACATACTTCCCCCCAATAACAGAATTTCATCCCGAAATTCGAAACTAAAGAATACTTGGTAAAAATAACTCTGGATAACGTTTGCGCATCTCATCCTCGCGCTCCCATATGGACTCCTGGTCATTATGATACCGCCACTGAACACGTACTAATGGTACTATCTTCGACCTCAGTTTCCTCTCGCTGTGATCCAGAATGGCAATTGGTCCCTCCTCATAGGAACTTTCGGGCTGAAGATCGATGTACTCTAAAGCAATATGAGTATGGGCCAAATCGTACCTAAGATATATCCTTAGCGAGGAGATATGGAACACGTCATGAATCCTATGTAAGTGCTCCGATAACCCATGCCTATACGCTACTGGACCAATCCGCTCGATGATAGGAAATGGCTCCACATATCTTGGTGCCAGTTTCCCCTTCTTCCCAAAATGCATAATCCCCTTCATCGGAGATACTCTGAGTAGCACCTGGTCCCCCACCTTGAACTCTTTGAAGAACCTCTTGGCATCTTCATAGCTCTTCTGTCGGTCCTGAGCTACTCTAATATGGCTCCTTATCATCTCTATCCTTGCCGAAGTATCCCGAATCACTTTCGGCCCAAGGAGTTTGTTATCCCCCACTTCTAACCAACATGCTGGGGAATGACAAGGTCTACCATACAATGCCTCGAATGGAGCCATGCTAATAGTGAACTGGTAGGAGTTATTATAAGCAAACTCCACCAGTGGAAGGTACTGCTCCCAACCACCTCCAAAGTCTAGGATGCGCATACGTAACATGCCCTCCAACATCTGATTCGTTCTCTCGGTTTGCCCATCTGTCTGCGGGTGGTACGCCGTACTCAACCGCAACTCCGTACCCATGGCCTCCTATAAACTCTCCCAAAATCGTGAAATAAACATCTTGTCTCGGTCAGACACGATATTGAGAGGCACCCCGTGAAGTCTCACTATCTCCGTTATGAAAATCTGGGCATACTGTCCCGTAGTGTAGTCTGTTCGGGCTGGCAGAAAATGAGCAACTTTGGTCAGTCTATCCACGATTACCCATATAGAGTCGTGACCCCTCAGCGAAGTAGGTAATCTTGTGATGAAATCCATGGAAATTCTCTCCCATTTCCACATAGGAACCTCTAATGGTTGTAGAAGTCCTGTCGGTTTCTGATGGTCCACCTTTACCAGCTGATAAGTGGCACATTTAGAAATGAACTCGGTAATGCCTCTTTTCATCCCGCTCCACCAGTACTGTCGCCTCATGTCCTGGTACATCTTATCCCAACCAGGATGTACCGTGAACTGCGAACCGTGCGGCTCTGTCATTACCTCGTGTGGCAAGTCTTCCCCTTTCGGAACGACCAATCTCCTATTGAAGCATAATCCCTCGTCTGAACTAACGGTATAGGACTTGGCTCCCTCTGCTAGTAATCGAACTATCTGTTCTTGAAAGAACGAGTCTTTTGCCTGGGCCTGTATCACTCTCATAAAAATCTGAGGCGTAATAGTCATCACAGACATGAATGATCGGGCCACTGCATCCTGGTGTCCCAACTCCTTCCACTTTGCTTTCCACACTTCGTCCACCTCATCTACTGGCCTACGACTCAACGCGTCTGCTACCACCTTAGCCTTCCCTGGGTGATATTGGATATCAAACTGATAATCCTTCACAAACTCAAGCCACCTACGTTGACGCATATTCAGTTCCTTCTACGTGAAGAGGTACTGTAGAGACTTGTGGTCTGTGAACAAACGAAATTTCTCCCCCAGGAGATAGTGTCTCCAAATTCGAAGAGCAAATACGACTGCCGCCAACTCCAAGTCATGGGTGGGGTAATTCTTCTCGTGAGGCTTAAGCTTACGGGAAGCATAATCTATAGCCTAACTCTCCTATTTTCGTACACCTCCAAGTCCCTGTAAGGACGCATCGGTGTAAACTAGATACTCAACTCCCGGTCTGGGCAATGCTAACACAGGCGCTGAGGTTAACTTGTCCTTCAACTCATCGAATGCCAACTGACAGGCATCGCTCCAGATGAATGGCATACCTTTGCGGATCAGATGTGTCAAAGGACCCGCTATCTTAGAAAAAACCCGAATAAACCTCCTGTAGTATCATGCTAAGCCCAAGAAACTACGGATCTCAATCGGTGTCATGGGCTGTCCCCACTCCCTTACTGCAGATACTTTCCCCGAATCAACAGATATTCCTCGGTCTGAAATTATATGCCCCAAGAACTGTACCTCCTTCAGCCAAAACCTATACTTCTCGTACTTTGCATATAACTCATTCTGACACACTGTCTGCAAAACCTACCTCAAGTGATCGGCGTGTTCCTCCTCCATCTCGGAGTAAACCAAAATTTCATCAATGAAGACAATGACGAACTGGTCTAGGAACTCTCTGAATACCCTATTCATCAAGTCCATAAACACGGCTGGGGCATTGGTTAGGCCAAAAGGCATGACCCGGAACTCATAGGAACCATATCTTATCAAGAAGGCAGTCTTCGAGAGATCCTGTTCCCTGATATGCAACTGATGATATCCCGATAGCAAGTCAATCTTTGAGAAGAAGGAAGCTCCTCTCAACTGATCAAATAAGTCATCGATTCGGGGTAACGGATACTTATTCCGTATCGTGACTTTATTCAGCTCCCGGTAATCTACACACAACCTCAAAGATCCATACCTCTTCTTCATGAATAACACAAGGGCACCCCACGATGAAGTACTCCTTCGGATAAACCCCTGAACCAATAACTGCTCTATCTGATCCCTTCTCTCTCTCATCTTCGATGGAGCCATACGTTAAGGTGCGCGGGCAATTGGCCGAGTGCCCGACGCCAAATCGATAACAAAATCTATCTCTCTACTAGGAGGTAATTCAGGTATATCCTAAAATAAATCAGCGAACTCACTAACAACGGGAATCGAATCGAGTGGTAATACCACTTCCTTAGAGGTCTCCTCCTCTATATAGTACAAGTGAGTGGACGACCCTCCCTCAGGGCGAGGCATTGCCACTAAGAACATATCTTGCCCGGGAATGGCAAAAATAATACTCCTGCTGAAACAATCAATCATGGCTCGGTACGCAACTAGCCAATCCATACCAATAATCGCATCGTACTCAGTCATCTCTAATACTAACATATCGGCAGGTAAGGTAAACCTCCCAATCTCTATACCCACACCTCTACAAATAAAAGAAATCACAGAACCCCTACTCAACGGTGAATCTACGCAAGTAATCGTGATCTCTGCAGTGTCTAACAACCCTATAGTGCGCGCAAATCTCGTGGCAATGAAACAGTGTGGCCCATATCAAATAAAATACGCCCTATAGTCCCCAGAATAGAGAACATACCCTCAATAGCAGGTGGATTATGTGGGACTGCGACCTGCTGGAGCTAATAAACTGGCCTGTACTGAAGCTATCCCTGCTAGATTGGGACTGCTGGGATGGGTGGCAAAGTTGGCATCTGCGGTGGTGCTGGGAGGGCGGTGGGAAATATAGGTCTCTAGGGCTCGTGTCGAGCACCCTGCTGCTGCTGTTGTGGGGCTCTGCCCCTATCAGGACACTTCTGGCGATTGTGGAAAATCTTGCCACAAGTGAAACATTTCCCCCAAAAATTTCACCCTCTCTGACCTTGCTGCCCACGGCCCTGTTGGCCGTTGCCATTCCTCCCCTGACCATGTTGGCCCTGATGAAACTGCTGCTGTTGGCCATGCTGGCCCTGCTGACCCTGATGGCCGTGCTGAAAACCTCCCTGACCATTTTTGAAACCCCCAGATCGAAATCTCTTGAAATCCCCTTGCTGGGAACTCTGATCACCCTGCCTGAGCTGACCCTAAACTGATTGTGCCCCGTTGGCACCATTTCCCCCTGTCCTGCCCTGATGGCTGGACTCTCCTGATCGCTTACTTTCTGACAAGTGAAAGCGGTGGTCCTGGCAATCAAGCAGTGCTGCGTTAACCACATCAGAATAAGTGGACAACTAGAGATTTCCCAGTAAGTGCTGAAGGATCCTCCAAGTCAACCCATCCATGAACTTCTGTATCTTCTTCTCCTCTGTCGGAACCTCATCGTGGACGATGTTCAAGAGATTTGTGAACTCGACCTCATATTCAGTAACTTTCCTCCCCTCCTGCTTGAGGTTCATCAATTTCCTCATCTCGGTATGAACGGCTGAGGGAAAATACTTGCGGTCAAACCGCAACCAGAACTCTTGAATAGAAAGGATATCTCTCTCCTCCGTAGTGGTAATGGACTCCCACCACTGCAACGCTGACCCTACTAGCTTAAAAGTATCCAGTATCTATCTCTGTACATCCGTGCACTCGTACATCCTCAAGTGCCTTTGGATGTCCTTCTTCCACTGACTGGACATAACGACGTCGGAGCTACCTGCAAACTCCGGAGGGTGTGCTTTCTGAAAAGCATCATGAACGCATTCCCAAGAAGACGGGAATGCATGAGCCTGTACTGGCGCTACTATCGACGCCTGAGGTGGTGCCTGTTGCGCAACTGCTAGAGCGGCATTTACCGCTTGGGTTACAATAGCAACAATCTCTGCGGCATTCATGGAGCCCTGAACTGGTGCAGGCTGTGGCTCGGGCTGAGCATCCCTGGGAACTCGCTGTGCATGTCGTGGAGGAATCTCAAAGGAGAGTAAAGTCTTATAAGTTCGCAGTTATTATCTCAAAATAGCTGAATAGCGATACATACACAATAGAATACAACAATCCTGAAATATAGGGCTTTATATTAAAGAACGCTATGCGGAAATATAACAAGCCGTACAGATCCTAAGGATACTAGACCCTGATGCTCTGATACCACCTTTGACACCCCGACTAATTAAATACCGGGTATCTACTCCTTTATTCAAATTAATACAAAATGTCAAGTTGGTTCAGTTCATAGCAGCACGGTCGAAAAACATTTTTAACAATTACTAGCCACCTAATATTTAAAAAGTGAGTTGTCAATTTTAATTTAATAAGATTAACATACAATCCATTTAAGTTATGAAATACTAATACCACAACCACAACACAGTCACAATAGAATAACAATGGAATAACAATGAATCTGGAGGAATACTCCTATAAATAATTCGAATACTGAATACAACCAAATACAAAGTCTGAATCACAAATTAATTAAACCCAAAACTGAAATATACTGAATAAATAAACTGTCTCTAAGAAAAAAGGGGCGACATGCCCTACAGATAAATAAGTCTGAAATGGAATCAAGGTAGAAAGTGGAGACGTCTATAATCGAGGTCCTGTAACTTTCACAGCAGCTACAACACGTCACTGGAATGGAACTTCTAAGCTTGGTGTCCTTGTGGCTGGGCACCTAAAAGGTTTTACAAAAAAAATATTTGAAAGCAAACGGGTCAGAGCCTGATTGTGAAAACAGTTTAAAATATAGCAAGTGTTTAACGTCATTAAATAGTGAATATAAAATACATGATAGTGCTTGCTCTCACATGAGTTCCTCACCTCTCTACTAATTGTGCACGCCTATCGTACCCGTACCCGTACCCGTTCTAGTTATTCCACTATCTAACTAGTCAAATCCATAACTTAACTTTACTATACTATTCATGGTTTAATTCCCGACATCTTAATATAAAATGAGAGTTTTACTTTCTTTCTTCAGAATTAGTTACAAGAATTTCTAAGAGTTTTTCCCATTTTTAACTCTACAAAGGTGGTGCAATTTATTCACACTTACACTTATATGAACAGTCCATTTCCATTTTTCAGTATAACAATCTCATCGTAAATATACAATAATGGCACCCCTAGACTAAGCGGCGGTGCACACATACTCTACTATCAAATCCCGGTACATCACGTACATAAGGACCACGTATTCCGGATCTCTCAGGAACCGTTTTGATAAGTAACAATCATAAATAATGGAGGCGAACATAGTTCACATCACATGGGTCACGCACATACCTACGCTCCCATAATCAATAGACTTATTAAATCCCCAATAAGTCATTCTCCGACCTATGTTCTCGAGGTACTAATCTAAATCATCCCCCCCCCCGTAGGCACACAAAGATTAGATGGCCCTGATCGAATGCCGACCTCCCGTGATAGTAATTGTGGTAGGTATGTTATACACAGATAAACACATATACTAAGCATTCACACATCTTAGATATCTTATAATGTTAAAGAGGTATATCTTACATTCCTATACCATCATTAATATAGTACACTCACAAGCTTCCAAAAAAATACATTATAGATTATCAACTCTTCTCACGTCGCAAGTTCAAGTACTTATCTGCTAACCCCTGGAGATCACCCGGTCTATTATATAATTCTAAGTTTTAATCCTCAACGTACTCCAATCTCACAACTATACCCACTAATCACAAGGGAAGAATAACACTCAATTAGATAAGCCTACGGAAAGTTTAAAACTAAAATCGGGCCTAAAAAGACCATTCTATGAACTCGTTATAAGTTTCTGGGATCTCGTTCGAACGAGGTCATTCGAACGAAAGGCTTCGAACGAACCACCATCTCATTAGAAGGGCTACTGGAACCTCGTTAGAAGCTCGTTCGAACGACCTGGGTTGGTCTTCTAACGAAAATTCCGAGAATACCCAGAATTTCTCCCAACTTCGTTTTTCCCCAAATTCCTTCCCCCAAATTCATCCTAAGTTCGTACCAATGAAGTTTTTATGTTTTTAAACTACTCTAAGTCACCCTAGGTCACTCCTTAACATATTTTTGGGGTCAAATCTTATTAATTAACATGTAATCTCCATAAATTCTCAAATCTTTCCCCAAACCCTATGAACATGAACTTATAATTTTATTGCACCTAAATACTCATCATTAATCCATTTTTAAAATCATAAAAGTTAAGTTTTGGATACTAATTTCGTCCACAATCATTCTACATGCAATCCCTATCCAAACTTATGAGTTCCTTAACAATTTCATTGTGTTTTCATCAAAACTTTCAAGGTATATAAAGTTTCTACACTAAACATGGAGGAAATATTCATTGAACTTAATAACATCAAATCACTTGCCTTAGGTTTGTTCTTCAGATTTGTTTTGGGTGATTATAGGCTGATTCTCTCCTCTTTCTGGTTGCAATTCCTTCCAAAATGATGGTGATGGAAGATGGTTTGGTTTGAAACCTCCTTTAACCTCTCTCAAACTTCTCTCAAAACCCCCGTAGCCCACTCCCTTGCTTTTGGCTGATAATGGACTTAGTGGCCTTTCTGATAATATTTAATTTAACTCTAAAATTCGTGGGTTTTAATCCCTCAATTTTTAAAATTACCAAAATACCCTTTTGGGTTGCTGGTTTGGCTTAAAAGTGTCCCGGGACCCAAACTAAACTCCCGGCTAGTGTTTTCTGACTATTTCGATCCTTTCGGACACGTTGGCGCACTCAAAATGACCATTCGATTGATAAAAATATAATTTACTTTTTAATCTAATTAAATTCATTCCTGACGCGACTAATACGCGCGTCCCAACTAAATTTCTAAATTTTTTGTATTTCTGCCTCGTGACAATTTTAATATTCTCAATACTCATATATTACCATATATTCTCAGTAATATTTTATTTTAATATCATAATCAAATACTAACTCACGTCTCGCTAGTATTTACCTCCGGATTAATTTCCAAATTAATTCTCATTTAATTCAATTAATCCATTAAATAAAAATCAATAAAATTACGGGGTATTACAATGTTAATTGAGTTCCTTGTACAATACAACCTCTTACTTTTACATGTCTATAAATTGTAAACCCTGACCTGGGGTAAAGGGATATAACCTCGAGCATTGAGAAACACTATAATGAAACGGTATCTCTCTGTGGACGTAGGCAAGTTGCCGAACCATGTATATCGTTGTTGTGTGTGATTTTACATTCTGTTTCTGTAATTGTTTTCGTGGATCTTTATTGTGATATTTCTTGTACTCACACATGCTTTTCTTAGCTTGAAGAAAATATATTTTTTTGTGTGAAATGCCATGAGCAACGATCTTGTCCTATCACGAAGATTCCAATGATTTGTGAATATAGTATCATTTAGACTGACCCTTATTATTGTCCTCCTTTTGAAAAGTTAATTTGCATGTATTTTTTACTTGTATTTACCTAGTAGTTGTTTAACCCACTATTTATTTGTTGTTGCTAGGGCAACAATGGATCGAAAAATGGATTTTCAGGAAAATTTTTGGGATTTTTCGGCTCAAAAAATTACTGTAGACTTCGATTGTTTTGAAAATTAGAATATTTGGACAAAATCTGATATTTTGGAAAATAAAAAAAATTGGCAAAATTGGAAATCTCAATTCATAATCGGTATTATATTTAAAACAATTAGAACAGTATAATTGGGGAAAGTTTCGGAAAAATTTCGGAAAAATAAGACCGGCATAATTTCGAAAAAATAAAAAATCAGATTGAATTCCAGTTTTGATCTAGTTTTCCCCCAAAAAATTGAAATTCGGCAATTCAAAATATCATTTTAAAATTAAAAAATTGGATCAGATTTGAAAAAATCGGGAAAAAATACACCCCAGGTTGTAGTTGCCTAATAATCCATCATCTAAATAATTAGACCGTTGCTGTAGGAATGTGAATTTTCAGTCACGATTTGAACCAATTCTCTTTCATTCTCTTTGATTATATTAATGTTTGAAGATTTCCCAAGGTCGGGACAAAACCTGAAAACATATATTTTTTTTTGTTTTCAGAAAAAAGAGTTGTTGGAGTTGCGCCCACAGTAAGTTATTTCTTAGAAATCTTTTGTGTTAAAGCATTGATATGATAAATTGAAGTATATTAGTATTATAAATTACACTTTTAATTATTTGCAGGGGATCAAGCTCTTAAGGTGTAATTCATGGTTGGAATTATTTCAACTAATTAAAGAAACACCGTGTGGAATCCATCATTTCCACATGATATGTGGCGATAGGAACCGCTTGGAACTGATGTTATTCGTTGTTTAAGTAATTTTCTTGTGTCAAGTGGCACACTCAACTTATATAGCACTGTTATTCACTTCATGTATGTCGTTTTTCAAAAATGATACCCACCATAGCAGGAGCGGATCCAAAAATATTTGTTAAGGTGGGCGAAGGGTCCAAAAAAATAACTATAATAGCAAAAACCCTTAAACTAGTATAAGAAAAAATATTATACGGAAACGGTGTTCAAAATTTAATCAGAATAACACCACAAGAGGGGTTGTTATCATCTACATATAACTTATCGACAAAAAAACTATAATACCTAAAACCATTAAACTAGTTCCTTCCCAATGTCATGGGGATATACTTTAACTACTCTTTCGTGCATAACTTAACACTCCAATAATTTATGGGTTACTAATTAAATCGAGAAATCTATTGAAGTTATAACACAAGTGCTAGAGAAGGGACAAAAATTGAGCAAATTGAACATAAAGGAACATACTACAATATCTGGCTTGGATGGTTTGGCCAAATGACTTCCCCACCTATTTATAGGCATCCACCTCCTCAATGGATGGTGGAGATCAAAATACATGAGTAGTATGGATTAATTCTCCAGAATGGTCCCACGTCCTTGTAGGAACACTTTAGAACACTATATAATTTTCTATAATTCTTGATTATTCCATTTATTACAAGTAAACTCTAGATTATTCTAGCAAATCCTACAATATTTCATAACATATTACACAATAGTAGATAATATACTAGGAAAATCTAGAATGTTATGGAGAATTATGGTGTAGGTATGGAGCCTTTAAGGAAGAAAATGTAGAAAATATATGGTACGTGACATCAAGATCATAATCATCTTCATCACTCGTAGGGGAGAAAATGTCGAGACATTTCTTTTATAGTACCTACCCATATCTAAAAGAAAATAATGAAAGATAATAAACCTAAACATTTAATAAATTAGCATTTAAAATAACCCTACTATTTAATATTAATATTTTATAAAATCTAAATTTGAAATTTTGGCATTTAACAAATCCTAACATTTTACAAACCTTTGTATTAAAAATAAATTCACACATTTTTAACATTCATTTTCAAAACTCTTGTGTTTGTATGTTTATCATGTGATCATCAAGGGTATTCGGGTTAAGTGTTATCACTATACCTATAGGGGTAACACCTCCATTTGTACTTGAACAACCCTTTTGCAACTCTTATTCATGAATAATGTTATCTTTTCCTCTTATTGAATAATCCATAGCTCCTCAACATGCATTTCTCCTTTGTTAAAAAGGGAAGATACACATCAAAATTCTTAACTTTATGCACCTACGCTACTTTGTGGTCACCAATAAACATGTAATTGGATTTTTTCAAAGTATTTTTATGAGTGGCAGTGGGCAACCTAACATGTAATTGAATTTTTTCTTTCCTCTTCCAATTGGAAAACCCCTCTATAAAAAATGCGTCACAACCACCCACATGCTCCTTACCAACCACATTGAAAAGATAACAACAAAAACAATATGCGACCTCTTTGTGGACACTATATTCTAACCAAGTTGGGTGTTCATCAAACCAAGAAAGATTAAATCGCCTTAACCCTCCTTGATCTCTTTGAAGAAATTTATGATCACGAGGTTTACAAGACGATGCATTTTTTTGAAGTACCAAAGCATAATTGTAAGGACAATTTTGTCCATCATACTTGTGTATGTCATAAGCCGTAACACCGTTGCAGAGATTCAAAGTCCACATCGTCATCAACGGAATCCTAAGATCAAAAGAAAGAAGGAATCTGAAAAACAGGCAACCGGACCGGTCCGCCCGGAAATTAAAAGGACCGATCCGCCAGCAGACCGATCCGCCCAGGCCCGGACCGGTCCGCCTTGCAAAATGAGGCCAGTATTCCCCGGACCGAATGCGAACCGATAGAGCCAATATTTAAAAGAACCGATCCGCCTCAGGCCCGGACCGGTCCGCCTAGGATAACTTCGAACAGTGTCCCAGTTTTATAAAACTCTTCAATGGTTTCTTTTAAATACCATCCTCGGGAGAGTTAATTTTTAAGACTTTCAAAGATAAAATCCAGAGTCCTAATACTCCAAGTCTTCACCTTTTTGAGTTCCCCAACTCATGTTTGATTCACATAACTTTGCCATACCATTGTGAATCTTTTGGAACCCTAGAACACAAGCTTTGTGTATTTTTCATCTTTGTGGAGAGAACTTTGCAACCGAGGGCTGCGTGTCGTTGCCGAGGGAGTCTCTACGAAGTGTTATGACTGCGTGTCATTGAGGAGTGCTGCGGTTCTTCCTTTGTTGATTGGACTGAGGTTCATGTGGGTTCGCTGCGTGTGGATTCATTGTTGTATTTCATTGTAAATCTTGTAAGTTGCGATTTACTCTTTATAGTGAAATAAAAGGTTTTGCCCTGCGGGGATTTTTCCTTAACTTGGTGTCACATGATTTATTTGTTTATGGGTTGACACACACACGCACTTTAGATGCATGTTTAGGGGCTGAAATTTAATAAGTTTGCCAAATTAGAAATTTGCGAAGTTTTTCAATATCACGCATTGTCAAATTGGTATCAGATCAGGTTACGCTAATTTATTGCGTATTCCTATTTTCCGCAAAATCGTGTGATATTGATTTTTTAAAAATTCAGTTTTGTGAAAATTCGCATTTTTTCCTATGGAGCACTTATATAATCCGATGCCTATTTTTGATGGGTCTAATTATGCCTATTGGAAAGCTCGTATGAAATCGATTTTAAAATCTATTGACGAGCGGGTTTGGTTGCTTTGTGAAAATGGTTGGACTCCTCCCACGGTCACTGTTAATAACATCACCTCTCTAAAACCCGTGTCAGCCTTGACTGAGGATGATTATAAGTTGTCCAATTTTAACTCCCGTGGTCTGAGTGCTATTTCTGGTGCTATCACTCCTGATGAGTATCGCCGAATCATGACGTGCTCCACGTCTAAGGAGGCTCGGGATGTTTTGAAACTGACACATGAGGGTACGAACGCTGTTAAAGAGTCTAAGTTACAAAATCTGGCCACCCAATTTGAGACTATCACCATGTCTGAGTCCGAATGCTTTGATGAATTTTATGCACGTTTGTCGGACATTGTTAACACTAGTTTTAATTTGGGTGAGGTGATTGATAACACGCGTGTCGTTAAAAAGATTTTGAGATCTCTTCCAAAATGCTTTATTCCTAAAGTCACTGTTTTGAACTCTTTGGGAAATCTGAAATCACTTAAGTTGGAAGAACTTGTAGGAGATCTTCAAATCTATGAGATTGACATGTTTCCTAAAACCATTAAGGCTAAGGATAATGGTATTGCTTTAAAGACTCATTTTAAGAAAAAGAAAGAAAAAGTGTGTGAGTCTGATTCTGAGGAAGATGTTGATTTTGATAATATGGCCTTGTTTGCGAAAAACTTTAAAAAATTTCTCAACATGAAAAGAAATAATTCTTCCAATAAAAAGATTTTTTTTGAGAAAAATAAAAGGAAAGGAAAGGCCAAAGAAAGTGATGAGAGGAATGACTCTGATGAGGAGTGTGAGGAAGATTTAGAGAACATCACCTGTTTTGAATGTGGGGGTAAGGGACATAAGTCGTTTGAGTGTCCCACTTGGCTTAGAAAGAAAGGGAAGAAAGTAGCCATGCCTGCCACACTTAGTGATGATGAGGGAGATGAGTCGGATAAAGGTTTAGGACATGGGATGGTTGTCGCCTTTTCTAGTCGTGTAAGCACACCCAGTTTGTCTCACAAAAGTGCACACGAGAGCGATAATAGTGATTCATGTTCTTCGAGTGAGGGAGAAAGTGAAAGTGAGAGTGGAGATGAAAGTGAGCTCCAAAAATCTTTTAGAGATTTGTACACCGAGACCTTGAAAACAAAGAAGTATAATCAAGATTTAGGTCATCGAGTTTTAAGTTTGGAGAGAGAAAAAGAGGTTTTGAGAAAGGAGATGTTTGATTTGACCAACACGGTGTCTAGTCTGACGACACGTGTATCCCAACTTGAGAGTGATCTCGAAGGTGCCCGGGAGGTCAAAGTCAATTTTGAGAACGCACCTAAGAAGGTTGAAAAAGTGGTTCTTAAGGGTAAAGGTGAGTAATTAGGAATAAGTCATGACAGTGCTTCTACTTCCCAATTAGCACTCGAGCCAGTTTCCACTTTAGTGTTAGATTCACGAAAGTCTCACCCTAACCCACCTAGGCGTCCCATTCCTATTAGGAGAGTGCGTCCTAGAGATTTTGAGCGAGGTGTTCCTAGGCCTATTTATGTTTGTTCACATTGTAAGAGGAGAGGTCACCTTAAGGAATTTTATTTTAAGTTGGGTTATGTGTCACGTTTTTCTTCTACACGTGTTTCTGGCACACATGCACCCACACATGATACTTTACATGCTCCCGGAGACTTCATGAGAGAGTTTGCACATCTAGGTGAGCAAGTTAAGTTTTTAGTCAAAACTTCACAAGATTTGATGGAGGTTTTTCATAAGTTGTCACCACCTTTGGAAAACTCCTCCGCACCTAATGATTGAGGTTTGACTTGTTTACTAGCATAGGATGTTTTTCATAATGTCATCATTTGCCTATTGCTAGTATGTATCATTTGTGTATATATTTTTTTTGAAAATTTTTGAAAATACCAAAAAGATTTTATTTTGATAAAATTTTTGAAAAATACAAAAAGAGTTTTTTTTGGATGAGCATTCAAGATAGCCAAGTCACAACTTCATTCCATTTATCCATGTGACTGTTTGATAGAGATTTGAGAGGCTACATCATTTCATCCATGTGCTTAACTTTGATCGGAGTCTTTGAGATGTAATTAGTGATATCTTCCTACATGTTTGACTCCTATATCCTTTATTGCACACATGCACTGCTATTTTGATTATTGCACTTGTCTATCACATATTGGCTTGAGTGTTTCTATCTCAATTCTGTCTATACAATGTACAATATGCGATAAAACTTGACAAGATTGGATTGCATGTAAAAACCATTTTGGTGAGACTGTGTGTATATTTTCATAACGGGGAGGGGCTGCGAAAGTTGATTCTTATCCTTTGCGCAAAAGCCACCGTTAAAAAGGACCTAAAAAATGGAGGAATTTTAATATCCGAGGTCCTAAGAGGTTAAAAGAGCCCGAAAAAAAAAATTGATAAGGCAATAAAAAGCAATTCATGCCAAATATGGGCCATTTAGGTTTCACCCAATTCTCCAAAGTTTGAGAATTTAGTATTCCTCTATTCAAAATATAAATCTGAGGGAGTTTGGTTGGAGATTGAAAAACGGGTTTGCACTTCCTTGAAAGTCCTGAAAAAGCATGAAAATCATTTTGGACGTTATTGGTGTAGAAATCACTTTGAGCTTTAATTTGTTGATTTAATTTAGTCAATATCTTATATTGCATCTCTTTTACACCAAAGGAAGCATTTGAGTTCATTCGTTAGGAATATCCAATATTCATCGTGCACATATGTCATGTTTGTATGCATTGATTTTCCTATCGAATTTTGATCACACCCATTCATTTACGCTTTCACCGACTTGGTTGTTTTGTGTTCATTCATGGTGTGATTTTTGCCTTGTGACACCCCGGTACTTGATTGCATGATTTATTTCTCTCATTTGTCTATTTGGGGACATCATAAAAAGGGGGAGAATGAATTATCTTATTATGATCTTATTATGGGGGAGTTTTGAAATTCTGAGATTCATCTTCAATTTATATATATGCATATGTTTATCTCATTTCAAACTCGATACGTCACTTGGTATTTGCTTTGTCTCATGTGTGTAGGTACAATCCCATGTTGCACACCCTGATGAGAAAAGCATTGAGATTTCTGATTATTTGAAGAACAAGCGATGCAGTCTTATACATTTGATCCTTTTCAGTTTTGGGTTCATGGAAGGGTAGCTTTGTATAGGCATATTATTTTTTGATAATTCGGATTTTTTATGTTTGTTCCGGCATAGACATAGGGGGAGATTTGTAAGGACAATTTTGTCCATCATACTTGTGTATGTCATAAGCCGTAACACCGTTGCATAGATTCAAAGTCCACATCATCATCAACGGAATCCTAAGATCAAAAGAAAGAAGGAATCTGAAAAACAGGCAGCCGGACCGGTCCGCCCGGAAATTAAAAGAACCGATCCGCCCAGGCCCGGACCGGTCCGCCTTGCAAAATGAGGCCAGTATTCCCCGGACCGAATGCGAACCGATAGAGACAATATTTAAAAGAACCGATCCGCCATCGGACCGATCCGCCTCAGGCCCGGACCGGTCCGCCTAGGATAACTTCGAACAGTGTCCCAATTTTATAAAACTCTTCAATGGTTTCTTTTAAATACCATCCTCGGGAGAGTTAATTTTTAAGACTTTCAAAGATAAAATCCAGAGTCCTAATACTCCAAGTCTTCACCTTTTTGAGTTCCCCAACTCATGTTTGATTCACACAACTTTGCCATACCATTGTGAATCTTTTGGAACCCTACAACACAAGCTTTGTGTATTTTTCATCTTTGTGGAGAGAACTTTGCAACCGAGGGCTGCGTGTCATTGCCGAGGGAGTCTCTACGAAGTGTTATGACTGCGTGTCATTGAGGAGTGCTGCGGTTCTTCCTTTGTTGATTGGACTGAGGTTCATGTGGGTTCGCTGCGTGTGGATTCATTGTTGTATTTCATTGTAAATCTTGTAAGTTGCGATTTACTCTTTATAGTGAAATAAAAGGTTTTGCCCTGCGGGGATTTTTCCTTAACTTGGTGTCACATGATTTATTTGTTTATGGGTTGACACACACACGCACTTTAGATGCATGTTTAGGGGCTGAAATTTAATAAGTTTGCCAAATTAGAAATTTGCGAAGTTTTTCAATATCACGCATTCTCAATAATTAGAAGAAAATAAATAAAATCCAGATCAGATTTTTACACCAAAAAAATAACAAAGCAAAGTGAGATTTAATCATACAAATAATTAAATTAAAGCAAAATCAGATTTTTACCCAAAAAAACAAAACAATAGTTCAGATTTTTACACCAAAAAAATAAATAAAAGCAAGATCAGATTTTTACCCCAAAAAATCAAAACAAGATTTTAACATACAAAACAATTAAATCAAAGCAAGCAAGTTCAAATTTTACACACGAAAAAAATCAAGTTCAGATTTTTATACGAAAATGAAATAAAATAAAGGCACGATGAGATTTTTACAAAAAAATATATAAAGAAAACTCAAATTTTAACATACAAATAATGAAATCAAAGCAAGTACATATTTTTACACTAAAAAAAACAAAGCAAGTTCATATATTTACACCAAAAAAAGATCAGAGTTCTACACAAAAAAAACAAAGCAAACTGAAATTTTAACATATAAAAAATTAATTCAAACTAAACTAACCTTGGACAAGAACACCACACTACTCTCTCTTTAGATACTAATTTTGTGATTCTTTCGATCTCTGTCTACAAATATTAATTTATCCTAATTTTTATTAGTTATTATTTATGGATAGGAGTAGTAGTAGAGCTAACGCCAGCTAATAGATTTTTGATAAGGTGGGCATTTACCTCTTTACCCAACAAATTTTTGACATATTACTAATTTGATTTACAAATTTTTCGTTGAAGTTTTTTTTGCCCAAAAGATAAGGTGGGCAGCTGCCCACCATGTGTTCTTCTTGCCTCCGCCCATGCACCATAGTAATTTTTTAACAAAACATTTTTGATTATGCAAAGATGTTACAACAACAATTGTGCCAATGTGATGTCATTAAATGCCAGACCAATAAGCTTTTGAAGGTACCCCTAAAAACATGATTTGATGTTATAATCTTGAGCTGATATAAGTATCATACTACCAATTATATTCTCATTAGGAAATCATTGCCTCCCACTTGAGGTTGAGCACAATATTATTAATAAAAAAGTGAGCAAAACTATTTAAAAGTATATTCATTTACCCGTGGACCCCCATGTAATACCCCGTGATTTTTAATGACTTTTAAAATGGGTTATATTTTAAATTAATAGATTAATTGGATTTTATTTATAAATTAATTCATTTGGGTTTTATCCGAATTGTGGATATTAAAATGAATGATTATGAATATTACTTAAAGATATTTAGGTAATATATGAATGTGATGTTATTGATATGGCTGTGTGATATTAATTCAGTAATTTGAATTTTTAGTCGGACGCGGTATGGGACGTGTCGGGACTAATTTGTTAAATTAAAAAGGAAACTTATTTTTACATCAACCTTATAGTCGTTTCAACTGCGTCATTGCATCCGAAAGTGTTGAAATAGTCAGAAAAGTCTATTTGGACGTTGGTTTTGAGTCTCGGGTCATTTGGAAATGAAAAGACAACCCAAAAGGGCATTTTGGTCATTTTTACAAGGGGGATGAATAGTGATTTCGGATTTTGTCCTATTATAAGTATTTGGAGATTAAGTGTACGTGGGTTATTCATCTCTTCTACACAAAATAGATAAGTCATCTTTCTAGAGAGAGTGAAAGGTTGCTTGGGAAGAGAAAGTTTACTTGGGAAGGAGAAGAACTAAGACCAAAGGTCACCACCACCAACCACCACCGGAAGTTGGCCGGAGAAAGGGAGAACCACCTATGTTATTCAACTCCAAAGGATTAGATCTTCATTAGAGGCAAGTATTTGATGATTACAATCTAAGTTTGTATATTGTCCATGTTAGAATAGTTATAAAAAAGATGAGATTTTTCATGTTTGGAAGATAAAGAAGAGTTGTTAATGGATTTATGAAAAATGGAAGTTTATAGGAATCAAACTCATGTTGTAGGTAGATAGTAATCCACGAAATAATAATAAATCTGTTGAAGAAATTCTGAGAATCTATGGTGTGTTCTTGAAGATATCATGTATATAATTTTCTGGAAAAAAAGGATAAACATATGCTTTTAATTCAAACTATTGATGATTCTAGGATATTTAAAGCATTAGAAATCATTTATATATGTTGCTATATTATGTACTAAGGATTATAAGGAATTTGGGGTGTTAATATGAAGGTTTGAATAATCAAAAGTGGTGAAACCCGTAGTAGAAGAAATGCAGAAATCTGGGCTGTTATCTGGGTGATCGATCGATCGACCCATTGCCTTCGATGGATCGACCTCCCCAGAAATGATGAAGTTGTTTCTTTTAATGATTGTTCTTATCCCAAACCTTTTGTATATATTTGGTGATTATTAATTGGATATAATGGGACTTAGGGAAGATTAGTAAGCCCTAGATAAGAATCGAATGAATGTGATTGGGATTTAATTAATTAGAATTATGATAATTAAATTGAAAGAAATTTCGGTTGCTAGATTCATGTGTTGGATTCTAATTGGTATGCATGAGGATTAAGGATAGGTCCAGTAGTGGAGGCTGAATATAACGCCTGGGCAACCTTAAGTTTACAAGAGGGTTTGATACTATGTGATAGAGGATGTGATTATAAGAGATTTAAAATTATCGGTTTTAACCCTAAATTAAAGGGAAAGTTTAATTCATAGTGATTCGGGAGACATGACGTTATGGACCAGTAGGGTATTAGTGACTTTTTACTGAATATATGTTGAGGAAAAACCTATTTGAACCTTGAGTATTGAGTGAGGCTCGGGGATAATTAAATTAAGAAGTAAAGTTATGATATTTTAATACGTGGGATTCAAAGAGATATAATGCTACGTATGGGAATAATCTAAGGGTAATGTGAGTACCTTTTTGATAGTATATTATAGGTATGATAATTCCTATTTGACTGATTGATAATTTATGTGTATGACATACCTAGCTTACTTGCTATCGACGGGAGGTTTGCGCGTGAGGGAAGTCATATCCTGATGAATCCATGGGATCTTTGATATGTCGCTCGACAACATAGGTCTATGAAAGACTTATCGGGGAGTTGATAAGTCCGCTGACTTTGGGAACGTAGGTATGTGCGTGACCCATGGATACGAGAACTATGTTCGCCTCCAATTTGTATGTTGTTGTTGTGGTTCGAGGAATCCTTACCGAACCTTTAGTCCCATATTCGGCGACCAGTGATGATGGGACATGATAGCAGAGTAACGCATTGCACTGCAGCTGTGTCTCGGGGTTCCGTATTATATATGTATATATATATATATATATATAATTAATTGAATAAATGAATGGATATTTTGTGGTTAAATCATCTACTGTGTGATAATTGTAGATAACGGTGAATTGAGAAAAAGAATGAAAATAAGTCAATGAATATTTATTGAAAAGATTAATTCATATTAATGAGAAACGAATCATGTTAATGAGAAACATATATTAATGATTATATTACGTATGTTATGGGACATACGGGGTTATGATATGGGAATGAAATCATATTATGGAATTGGTGAAGAGGAACCATTAACTAGGAGGTTAATAGGAAACGTTAAGTGTACACTCTAGATGAGAGGTGAGAATAGAAAGTAAGAGTTGGATACTAACATGTACATAATAAATGCTTTATTGCACTCGTTAAATACTTGCTGTTTTCAAAATCATTTTCAAAATCGGGCTCTGACCCATTTCCTTGCATATTTTCTTTTCTATTGTACCTTCTATATCAGGTGTCCAGTAACAGGGACGCTAACCTTAGGGAATTATGATGAGCTATGGAGCTATGGAGTATTGCTTAGACGCCTATCTTCATTTGATTCACAGTGTTCTTTTAGCTAGGGCATGTCGCCCAAAGGAATTCAATTACCTCTTTTCTATCTGAGTCAAATACTATTGTATTCGTGTCATTTTAATACATTTAATATTGTTGGGATTATTATATTGGATTATTATGTGGGAATGTTTATTCCAATTACATTTAAATTCTTTTGTGTTAACTATTTGGTTATCAGTGTTGTAGAATAATTTGTGTTGTGTTATTCTTAAACTAAAAATGGGTTTTTGTTGAAATTAAAATTTGGAAAGTTTTTAACACCAGCTTAATTAGGTTTTGGGTGAGTTGTAAATGTTTTCGACAGTGATGCTAAGAATGAGCCAACTGTATATTCTGTTTTAATTTGGTATGGGACTGGCCACCCGATATTTAATTAGGCGGGGTATTACACCTTACCAAATGGGATATTTGTGGATGGTGGAGGAATATTTTTGCTCAAACCTAGTAGCAACAAACTTTTCAGGGCCCGTAAACTATTATGGGTTCTTGTTTGTGGTACAAATTGCCCCCTATAACAACAGTAGGCCAAAATAAAATAAAATTTGGGGGGTTAAAATAGTTGTCAAAGCAGGGATAATGTTCATTATATATTTTTTGGGTTATTTATATTTTGAGATTCAATTTCGTAATGCATTTTAGTGTGCATTTTTTTTTTATAACAATGTCTTGAAAAGTGAAAACATACCCCTAAAAGCAAATAGTCCAATTTTATACGCTAAAGTGCATTATGAAGAACTTTAAGATCCCAAAGTATATAAATAACCATATCTTTTAGAGTGGAAAACATTTCAAGATTTCAAGAAAAAAATGCAAATTTATAAAATTCTCTAATATGACCTTTATTTTTAGGGCATTTCCAATTTAACTCTCACTATTATGATTAATTTTGAGCTACACCCTCGTTCAGGGTTTTAGCGACACTTTGTGATGATCTTTGTGATCCTTGGCAACAATTTTGGGGTGCTATTTCAAAATATTTATTAATCGGGGTTGTAATTCAAAAGCGGTCATAAAAGTCCTTAAACTAAGCCTATTTATTTTCTTTGTGGGACATGATCACTCCCATGTGTGATAACTACTTGGTCTCAGGGGGTGGGGGGTGGGGGGGGGTGGGGGTGGCTACACCCTATGAGTTTTTGGAGTTTTTTGTATATTGTAGAATTTTTTAGGGGTCTAGAGTGTATGTTTCTGAAATAAAAAGTTAAGCGAATATGGCTTGCCTAAACCTCGGGACATAAAATGTAACTTTTTTAAAACATAGTTTATACACACACTGTTCTCCCGTTTAGGATCTATCTTTTTTACTGTAATGTGTTTTGATTTTTAATTGTTGAAATTTATATTTTAATTTCTTTAAGATTTAATTGTTGATTTTAATTATGATATAATATTGGATTTAATTAACATATTCATTTATCCCCATTTGGGGTAAAAATTGTAGAAAAAAAAATTAAAAATAGCCCAAAAAAGTTCCCTTTGGGGGATCCAGCCCCCGAACCCTTAGTGTTGGTAAAAAATCATGGATATGCCAATGATCACTCCCACCCCTTTTCATCCACAATTCTTATCAAGAGTGCTCCAAATCTAATTGAATACTATCAGTTACAGAAAAACTACACAAAATAAGGTGACATTAATAGTAATTGTTTGGACATATGGTGACGTTCACAGTTATATAAAATAACGTGACATTAATAATAATTGGTTAGATATATTGTAAAGTTCACAACAAAATCGATACATAATTTTTTGTGAAATTTTTACACACATTTTGTGTAGGTAACAGTGTGAGATAAACTAATATGCATGTGGACTTTACTTTCACATACCTTCCAACACTTTGAAATGGTGAACCTTCACATGTGATGTTAGCTGTAGCCTTACTGAATGTAACTTGAAAAGGTGGTATGATTCTCATAGCTGTCAATGCTACGTTCCATGTATGTTTCATCTTCCACAAGTCATCCTAATTCAATGGCTTGTCTGAATTTCTGGATCAACTAATCTCTAGTTGCCATGCTTGATTAAAGGGCATTAAGTCTTTCATTAATATTAATTATACAATTGACAAAAAATAGATAATTATATGTTACTCCCTAGTTAAATGTTTTATATAACAAAACCCACCTAAAAATATATTGCACATATCGACCCTTTTATAGTTTCTATATTGTTTGCTCTAAAATGTTTGTGTGTGATATTCAAGGTTCCCAAATAACTCAATTAATTCGGAAGATTAACGAAGCAATAGCTCTTCAAACCTAATATCATAGCCCATATCAAATTTAAATTGGTTGGTATCTACATAACTTTTATGCATATACTTTCTGCTACAAAATGGGTTACTATCTAACATGATGTATACAAAAATTGGTATTTATCTATGTTAGTGGATTTACTTTATCAGATATGAAAACTTCAAGAATCACTTACCTATGAGGTAGTTACAATTGAATTATAGTAATATGTGAATATAAGTGGGTATATACTTATTTCGGTGGGAGTATTTGAATAGATGATGGAGACTCCTAGGTAGGAGATACAATCGATTGATTATTTGACTGGAGGGGCCGCAATCTTTAGTTAAAAGTAACTAGGGTCTATATCTATATTTACTATTTACCAAGGGGTGATATATAGAAGCCCTCCAAAAAAGTTGTGATAATTTATTTCTGGTAACATAATGTTAGTTTTTCATATGGTATAATTAATGTATGCGTATGTCAATGGCACTTATATAATTTTCTTATTTTTTGTACTTGCGAATATTGTGCCTATGACACTATTTAAGTCATTTTATAATTTATAAAATTAGGGACTAGAATATAGTTTTTAGAATTAAATAAAGGACTAAATAAATTATCATGAATCTTTATTGTCATTTTCATAATTAACAAAGTTTAATGAGAGGTTTATAAAAAAAATATGGGTAAAGACGTAACATTTGGAAGTAGAGTCGTTAATAAAATCATAATTTTGCATTATTATAGATGTGCCTACACCAAATTCTATTATTATTTTATAACGTTTTACAAAATAAGGGTTGTATAATCTCTATAAAAATATACTTCATAATTTTAAATTTAAACGAAGTAGGAGAGTGTGAAATGTAAAAATAAGAGTTTGGAGAGTGTGTGACCTTTCCATGTAGAATAGTTTTTACAAATAGTAAAACATTACTATACCATATTTAATTTTTAGTATTTGTACTAAAGGCACACATTGTGAGAAATCTTCTTGAATTATTCAAACTAATCAAAATTCGTATCTATTTTTCATTTCAATATATGGTTGGTGGTTGGTAAACTACTTTGGATTCTAGATTAACCCGAAGGTCTCTATTGGATTTTAGCAAAACTAATCATTTCTTTCTTAATAATAGGTTAACAATATAAACAAAATTATAAGAAACATGAAGATCCATATTTGTGAAACTTACGGGGTGTGAATGTACATATTTTGAATTCTTTACATTGACAATGCCCATCGCTTAAAATGACAAAATACAAACTGTGGCCATCCCCGTCGGTGCGGCGTTCATTCCAGGGGGAAAGGAGAAAGAGGATCCCCCCCGGGGATGAAAACTGCGTCGCGGTCTCGCACCCTTCTCTTCGAAAAAGGGGCTTCGATCGTCGTCGGTATGGGATGAATGTAAAGAGATAGAGTCGCCAGTCTATTTCGCTCCAAACAGGCAAAAAAATAATTTGACACCTCAAGAGAGCGGCGTCAAGGACAAAACTAATGCGTACAAAACCAATAGATCGGAGGTCCGAAGGCTAAGTTACGGAATGGGAAGGTGTTAGGCACCCATCCCACCCTTTCGATCTCTCATGGACAAATGTTTATATTTTTCTTTTTATCCCCGTGAAGTGTATGCATGTGTTTATATAATGGAGATCGGAATCGTTCGATCCATACCATGAAAAAGATAGGGTGAGGTCATCCATAGGAATATTCTCCAAATACAAATAAATGTAGAAGATAGAATATGAGCGTTCATCGCGATATTGATTGTTACTGGGAAACGATAATATGTGTGGGATGAGCCGCGAACAAATATGATATATATATGTATGATGATGAGTAATTTTGAGGATTATGAAAAAAAAGAGAAATTAGAAAATTGAACTCGAGTCTCAAATTTTAATCCGAGACGCCTACTTAGCCTATAAAGGCATCAAAGTCCTCGTAGTTCGAATGTAGAATAGGGGTGGGGTTTATCCCATAGATTCGAACGGAATTTTATTAGGTGTGTGTGTGTGTAGAAAATGTGTTTCTGGTTTTGAAAAAAGTGTAGTGGATAATTCCGTTGGGAATTTATGAGTGTAACCCTCTTTTATTTGTTTTTGGGTTTTTTATGAATAATAGAGTATGTGCGATATACCAATAAAAGCGTAGATGTTACTATATATGCACTAGAATGAAACTAAATTATGAATCTAAAGTAATTTATGCAAAACAAGTGGTTTGAAAGAGAGGGAGAAGGAATTGGACCTTCTTTTGGAGCTTGAGTTTGGATCTTGGATGAACTCTTTTGAATGTTGATGGATGTTGATGAGAGAGAAGGATATTTACCAAATTGGGTGTGAAAAGGATGGGTATTTAGGCTTGAATGAGATTTCTCATATGGAACTTTGCTGACTTCGAGAGAATGTTGTTGAGATCACTGATGCTGATGGATTTCTTCCTTTCTGTGTGTGTTAAGCAATGAGATCATGGCCCTTATTTATAGGGTCAGGGGGTGCCGATCGACGTACCCGAGAGGGTGCCTATCGAAAGGTCACCCTTGACACTGTGCCGATAGGCAGGGTTCAGGACCTGCCAATTGGCAGTCCCGTGCGGACTTTTCTGGAAAAATGATCGTAGAGTACAAACCGTTGATCCGAATCATGCACGGGGTATACCGTTAGAAAGGTATTTTAGAGGCCTACTAGAGTCCTTTGGGACGCTCTCGGGTTTGGGAGTTGAATTTGGGTAAAATGTGGCTCGGAAGTACATGTCAGTCCTTTGGACGGGAGATCGTCGGATGCAAACGGATCGTTCGTCCGCATGGTAAGTCAGAATCACGCACAGGGTGGACTGTTGGAAAGTTTAGGAGATGTACTTCAACATTCCAAAGAGTTTTTCTTGGTTTGGGAAGTTGAACTTGGTCAATCGGGGCCCAGAAGCGCCCAGTGACATCTCGGAGTAAAACGGATCATTTGTCCGTACCGTAGGTAAAAATCGCACACGGGGCGGATCGTTAGAAAGGGTATTCAGTACCCTTTGGAGATTCATTCAGTCTTATTCGAGCTAAATAGTTGACTTTAGTCTAACGGAGTTCGGGAGTGCTCGGTTGCCTCCGAATCGAATTTCGAGAGAAAACTGATCATTCGTCCGAACAATTATACTATTCCGTGCACGGGGCTGTCTGTTGGAATGGAGTTTCAGTGCCCTTCGAAGATTTAAAGAGATTTCACTCTGACGGTGAAGTTTATCGGGGTTAAATGTGGTCGATTCGGGGCCCGAGAGCTCCCGATGGGCACTCGGAGTGCGACCTAGGTTTGCGGTGGAAGGGGGAAGCGTTAGGAGCCTAAAGAGAGACTTAGGGCATCCTAAAATGTGGTGTCTACAGATCCCCTTGATGGGTGTGCTTAGGAAAAATGATGGTCGTCGAATAGACATCACATGATGGAAGGAGGTCAGTTCTGCGGACCTAAGGTATGTGTATGAATGATTCAGAGCACCGAGGTCAATTCTGACCTAAAAGGAGGTGATGACTAAGGGCTGAGGTCAATTCTGACCTAAGAGAGGTGACGATCAAGGACCGAGGTTATTTCTGACCTGACGAAGGTGACAATCCAAGACTGAGGTGAATTCTGACCTAAATGAGGTGACGAGCGAGGACTGAGGTCAATTCTGACCTAACTAAGGTGGCGATCCAAGACCGAGGTCAATTCTGACCTAAGAGCGGTTACGATCTAGGACTGAGGTCAATTCTGACCTATTTAAGGTGACGATCCAAGATCGAGGTCAATTCTGACCTAAGAGAGGTGAGGACCAAGGATCGAGGTCAATTCTGACCTAACTAAGGTGACGATCTAAGATCGAGGTTAATGCTGACCTAAAAGAGGTGGCGACCGAGGATCGAGGATAATTTTGACCTAACTCAGGAGACGATCTAAGACCGAGGTCAATTCTAACCTAAAATAGGTGACGACTGAGGACCGAGATCAATTTTGATGTAATTAAGGTGACGATCCAAGATCGAGGATAATTTTGACCTAAGAGAGGTGGTGACCGAGGACCGAGGTCAATTCTGACCTAACTAAGGTAATTCTGACCTAAGTGAGGTGACGACCGAAAATCGAGATCAATTATGATATAACTAAGGTGACGATCTAAGACCGAGGTCAATTATGACCTAAAAGAGGTGACGATCGAGGACTGAGGTCAATTCTAATCTAATTAAGGTGATGATCCAAGATCGAGGTCAATTTTTAACTAAGAGAGGTGACGACCGAGGATCGAGGTCAATTCTGACCTAAAAGAGGTGACGATCTAAGATCGAGGTCAATTCTGACCTAAGAGCGGTGACGACCGAGAATCGAGGTCAATTCTGACCTAACTAAGGTGACGATCTAAGACCGAGGTCAATTCTGACCTAAAAGAGGTGACGACTGAGGACTGAGGTCAATTCTTACCTAACTCAGGTGACGATCTAAGATCAAGGTCAATTCTGACCTAAAAGAGGTGATGACCGAGGACCGAGGTCAATTATGACATAACTAACGTGATGATCCAAGACCTAGGTCAATTCTAACCTAAAAAAGGTGTACATTTCCTTCGATAAAATCGGGGATTCTTCTGGGGATAAAGATTAGATTTTGGATTCCGCTGGGGAATAGCGAATGAGCTGGGGAAAATTTGGGTCGTCTTTTGGAGACGTTGCTGGGGAGAATGATTCTCTGGAATTCCTGTCGAGGGTGTAAAAAATGTTTTCCTTGGTGAGCAAGGTGCTGGAACGGATTTGGCAATTCTAGTAATTTTTCGGGATTTGTTTGAAATTTTTTGGTATTTTTCTAGACTTTTTGTACGAAATTTTAAGAGGTGTGCTGATCGACATGGGTGTGGATGTGCCCATCGACATTGGCATGAACTTTTGGGGTGCCTCGAGTAGGTGAAAGGCTCAGTGCCGATAGATGCGTGGAGGGAACTGCCAATCGACATGACGACCCTTAGCCTCCTATAAAAAGGGGGCGGGTTGTCCTCATTTTGCACGACTTTCTAACTTATTTTCTTTTGCAATAAACCTCTGCAAATTGTCCTGATGTTCGAAATTGCTGACTTCTCAAGTAGTGCAACCCATATGGAGTGGCTCGATGCCGATGACTGGGAAGGGTTGGAGTGGAGGGCTAGGGTGCCTCTAACATTAGGTAGTGAGAACTCCTTCGACTCATTTGAGATTGTGGCAGATGATCATACTCTTCTACGCGAGCCATTACGTCATCGCTCTTCAAGGGTGGTGAACCCTGGCAGCTATGTAAGTATTGCATGACTCTTGGCATTCTTTTCTTCTTTTCTTGACGACAATGCTTTTCTTCCTAAATCTGACAAGGATTTTCTTCATTTCTTGACAGTCTGACGTCTCCATGTCGACTATTTGAGCCAGTGGTACGACAGGGCTCAAGGATGTTTGGGAGCATCTTCCTGCTGTGGTGTGGTGGATGGTGTCCTCTACGAGTTTTGGGATGTTAGCATCGACATTGGATGAGACGCCCCACTCCACTGCAGTTCTGTGCGCTCTGGGAGAGAGGTGGTGGGACACTACCCACACCCTCCATTTTGGCTTCTGGGAGATGGCGGTGACTCCCATTGACGTTCAGTAGCTGCCGAGCTGGATTGCGAGGGTGCCTAGATTGAGGTGGACAGGACGCTGAGGGTGACGCCGGAGGCGGTGACGACAACTTTAAGTGACGTGGCTAGGGTGGCTTATGGGGATTCGCTCCACTTGTCTTCTTTGAGGGAGATTTTACTGAGTAGGAGGGTTGATGAGAACGACGGGTAGCAGGTGTGTTGTATGGATCGTTTATTTATCTTATTGGTGTTGGGGGGTTTCTTGGTGGCGACGCCATTCACTTATGGTTTCTTCCATTTATGAGGATGTTTTCGAACATCCGCCTCGATGATGGAAGAGCCATACTCCATGTACACTGACATAGCGGTGATGTATGACTATATGGACTTTTTCATGAGTTGATTGATGCTCCCTAACATTTATGATGTGATGCCTCTCCCTAAAGCACACTCGAGTCGACAGGTGGGGTCTTCTCATAGCGCAGGTGATGCGGCAACATCAACGACGACGACGATAACTTCAGAGACTTCTTTTGTGTGACTGCATCCCCCTAGTTACAATTCTCGATGGGCTGATGGGGGATCCGTGAGTCTGCAACATCACCCTCATGCAATGGATCCGGAGGAGTTGGGTCTGACGGAGGAGGTTCTTCGGCCTGCGGTATGTCTTTTCCGTTGGTTTCCTTAATTCCTCTCTCTCTCCTCATGCTTAACTGATTTGATCTTTTATATTATTCCTTTCAGCATATCAGTGTTTCGACCACCTGGATGAAGGACATCAGGGACTGGATATCCTCAGTGAGTGCTCACATTCGTGAGGCGGTTCCGGTTCCTTCTTGCTTGGTGTTATTTGCCTCATCTGGGGAAGGATCGAGCTCTGGGAGTGGGGGCACTTCGTCTCGCCGCAGAGGGAAGAGGGCGCGTCGCAGGGATGGGGGATCCTAGAGAGAGAGAAGAAAGAGAGAGAGAGATAGAGAGAAAGAGATTGGGTTCGGGCTGAGTCCCCCTTTTTTTTTTCTTTTCTTGCAAAATGTAATTATAATACAGCCAAATATATGCAAATGAAAGAATGAAATTTTTTGGTTAATTTTCATATTTAGTGATTAATGCACATGCTCCTTTTACTTTGCTGCTAAGACCGTAAAAAGAACTTTGAGAATTTATTTTGAGAAGTATTTTATTTGAAATGAGATTAGTAAAGCATAAGTATAAAGGAAATTCGAAATTCCCTTAAGATAAAAATTGTTTTTGTTTGTTTTTTGATTTTGACAAAAGAGAAAAAAGGGAAATTTCCCAAAATGGGGGGTTGCCGATCGGCATGACCCATGTCCTGCGTATCGGCATGTCAGTACAGTCCAATCAATCCAAGGCTTTGATTGCACTTCCTTCAATTGCTTGGTACTTGGTGGGGAAGTTTTACTCCGATTTCTGTAGGGTTCCTTGTTTTGGCTTGAGAGTCTCTAAGTTTAAAAAGGGGTGTGGATGGGGCTTTCCTCCTCACACTTTCACTTTCTTCCTTTTCCACATTCTTACTTGCTTACTACATCTTAGTCTTGCAAGACAACTCTCCCTGATAGCATTGAGTTTGCTAACTACCTCGAAGCCTTGGAAGCAATGTGTTCTTATAATGTTGATTATGACGCATTTCACATGCGGCGAGTCTCTTTATGGCGCAACCGACCCATTGAGTGGAACATGCTGATGGAGGCTGTCGAGTTTTGGTATCCCGAGGATCATGTATTTCGCTTCGTGTTAGAAGAGATTTGTCCTACCTACGAGGAATTTTCTGCCATGCTGGGGATAAATCCCAGCGTTGTTGCGGCTCTACCTGAGTTTCCCCGTTCTCTCAAGGATTTGTTGGTCGGGCTTCTTCATATTTTGCCTTCGACGGCCAGACCACTGGTTGTGGGAGGAATGCTCTCCCTTCCGGTGGTGTTGTAGTCTGTGCATTTGCAGGACATGGGTGATGCTGGATATGCTGGGACCGTCATCCTAGGCCTTATTTCCAAAGTTTTGTTAGTTATTGGGGGGGCGTTGATGGATCCCCAACTGGCTGTTATTATTTTTTGGATGTCTTACCATTGCAGTTATGCGGTGGTGAAACTGGCGGAGACATTAAATTGCCTAGATGCCTGGTAGGAGGGTCGTTCTGACATTTTGAGGGGCAGCCCTGTACTTTTGTTTATATAGCTGTCAGAGAGTTTTCGTATGGTGGTCCCACCTGGGTATCCCTTTTCGGAGGTTCCAAACTTCTTCTCGCGCTATTTCCTTAGAGTAATACTATACATTGAGAGTTGAGGAAATTGGTTTGTAGAGCACGGGGCATGAGGCTTACGCTGGTTCGTGCCTTGGTAGGGAGAGTTATTGCCCATTCTGGAGCTTGGAGAGTACCAGTACGTCAAACTGGATGGCCTTAGGTAGACCTCATTCTACTTTCAGTGGATGCTACTGCACCAATATGGTTGGGAGAATATTGTGCCACCGCGGACACCAAATTTCTTTCCTGTGGAGGATCTGACAGAACGTATGCGTATGCATCTTGGTTCCCAATGGGAGAATCGGCGTCCATCGACCCGCCCTTCTCAGTCTACTGGGAGAGTCTGGCATGTCTTTGGGGACTACATGAAGTGGCTATGGAAGAAATTAGTGCTAGGATACTGTCTGTGGAGACTGGTCAGAGGTGGTTTGCCATATCTGATACCATGGAGGGGGCGTTGTGGTCTACCCCAAGTTGGTTCGGGCTTATCGCTCCATTCATACAGGGGAGGCTTGGGGTGTTCAGGATACAAATGATAATGGTGCTGGTTCCTCTTGCCGTTGTGGGTAGGATTTTGTGAAGCTTTTTGTAGAAGGTATTATTTTGTGTTTTCTGGAATAATTGGTATGATTTTCAAGGGTAGTAGTTATTTTTCTTTGGGTTTTTTAACCAGGGAAGTCGTTTGACTCTTGGGATCTACTATTTCTTTGAGGGCTAAGTCCCCCTCTCGGACATCGCGACCCTTGAATTTCTTATTGAATGATTGCGCTATATGATAATGGTACCCTTGTATGTGATAAAGAGCTTTCAGTCTCCTTTCGTCTAGGAGGGTCAGCTCGTCAAGACGGCTTTGGTACCAGTCTTCTTCGCTGACCTTGCTTGCAAGCATGATGCGTAATGAGGGTATTTTCAGCTCCACGGTTAGGACTTCTTCTATACCGTAGACTAAAAAGTAAGGGGTAGCCCCAATAGAGGTTCGAACAAACGTGCGATAGACCTAGAGGGAGTAAGGGATCCTATCGGCCCAATCACGATAACTCTCGGTCATCTTACTGATGATGGCTTTGAGATTCTTATTGGCTGCTTAAACTGCTCCGTTGGTTTGAGGTTAGTATGGAGAGGATTCATGTCTCAGAATTCCATACTCGTCGACCACTTTCGTAACCTCTGCCTCAAAATGTAACCTATTGTCTGAAACTAGTTCGTGTAGGACCCCATATCGAGAGATAATGTTTTTCTTGATGAATTTGTCCACTTTCTTGGCATTCAGAACTACGTATTACTCATCTTCGACCCATTTGGTGAAGTAGTCAATAGCGACTAGGATGCACTCATGCCTATTGGATGGCTTCAGTGTAACTTTCCCTATGATATCGATGTTCCATGTGTAAAACGGCCAAGGAGAAGTCATGTTGTACAGTTCTCGCAGAGGCAAATGTTGTAAGTTAGATAATTATTGGCATTTGAGACATCTTTGGACGTACGCTGTGTAGTCCTGTACTATAGTAGTCCAGTAGTATCCCTGTCAAATAATATTTTTGGCGAGCATGTGGCCATTCATGTGGGGTTCTCACTCCCCGCTGTGGATTTTTTTCATCATCTCTTAAATGTAGGCTCCTGCAAAGTAGTGCAAATGGGTTCCATCAAAGTTTCTCCTGAACAATGCTTTATCACAGACAATGTACTGGGCAGCTAGTCTGTGGAGAGTTGATCGGTATCTCTTGTCATCCCCTTGGGTATACTCACCTTATTTAAGTAGGCGCTAAACATCATAGTACCAGCAGTCGGCTATTTCGAATTCTTCCTCTGTGCAGAGCTTGATGTGGTAGCAATGGTCCAATTTATCTTATTTTTGGACAAGGAAAGGAGCCATGGTTATTCCTTTGGGCATGTCAATCATGTAAGCTATTGTGGCAAGGGCATTATCCAGGCTGTTCTTTGCTCGGGGAAGGTAGTGGAAGGTGATTTCTTAGAATTGGGAAGCCAGTTCTTCAAGGTGGGCATGGAAGGGTAAGAGTTTCTCATCATTGACTTTCCATTTCCGGAGTACTTGATCGATGATGAGGGTTGAAACCCCACTGACATCGAGAAATTAAACTCCTTTCTTGAGGGAAACTTTGAGGCCTACTGTGCATGCCTCGTATTCAGTTATGTTGTTAGTGAGGGGAAATCCAATTTGATGGCAACAGGAGTGTGGGAATCATAAGGGGAAATTCAAAGAATCCCAAAGACATATCCTTTTTTGTTGGAAGCACCGTCAAAGAATATTTGCCATCGAGGATCTTCATGGGTGGCATAAAGGATATTCTCATCTGGAAATTATGAAATCCAGACATCGACCTCTTCCATTGAATAGTCAATAAGGTAGTTAGATATGTCTCTTCCTTTCATGGCATTCTGTGTGACATAGGTTATATCAAACTCGGCTTGAAGCATCAACTAACGTGCCATTCGACTGGATAGGGCGGGCTTTTCGAGTAGGTACTTGATGGGATCCATTCGGGATACGAGTCTGATGGAGAAGGCGAGCATGTAGTGCCGTAACTTTTGGGTAACCCAGATAAGGGCGACACATAGTTTTTCCAAGGCGATGTAGTTAACTTCGTAGCCGACCAATTTATGACTGGCATAGTAGATGACTTTCTTCTTGCGTATTTTTTTAGGGTATTGGGCTAGCAGAGCTCCGGCGGTGGTATTGGTCACGGTTAGGTATAGGAGTAAGGGACGATCAGGCTACGGTGGCATGAACACTGGAGGTCGGGTTATGTACTTATTAATTAGGTCAAAGGCTTCTTGGCAAGCTTTGTTCTAGACCTTGGTTGAATCTTTAAAGAGGAGTTTGAAGATGGGTTCATAGATGGAAGTCAATTGGCTGATGAATCGACTGATGTATTGTAATTTCCCAAGGAATCCTCGGATTTCTTTCTCCATTCGGGGAGGTGGCATCTTAAGTATGGCTTTTAGCTTGGCAGGATCTTCTTCTATTCCCTTCTTACTGACCATGAATCCCAAGAGTTTCCCTTTGGTAACACCGAAAACACATTTCTGTGAGTTAAGCCTCATTTAATATTTTCGCAGTCATTCAAAGAATTTTTGGAGAGCGAGAACATGACCTTCTCTAGTCTTGGATTTGATAATCATGTCATCTACATAGACCTCGACTTCCTTGTGTATAAGATCATGCAGAATGGTTATGGCGGCCCTTTGGTATGCAGCCCCCGCGTTTTTAAACCAAATGGCATGACAGTATAGCAAAAGGTTCCCCAATGGGTGATGAATGCGGTTTTCTCTTGATGACCAAGGTGCATCTTGATCTGGTTATATTCGATAAATCCGTCAATGATAAACTTGAGAGCATGACTCGTCGTGTTGTCCACAATCATATCGATGTTAGGTAGCGACTAATCATCTTTCGAAGAGGCCTTGTTTAAGTCTCGGTAGTCGACACACATGCGGACCTTTCCTCCTGATTTTAGCATGGGTACGATATTGGCTAACCATATGGGATATTGAATTACACGAATGAAGCCCAAATTTAGTTGCTTTACTATTTCTTCTTTTACTTTGAGTGACCATTCGGTGCGGAGCTTTCGTGGCTTCTGTTTGATTGGTTTACATTCTGAGAGCGTTGGAATCTCATGCTGTGCTATTTCACGGTCAATATCGGGTATATCATCGTAGGACCATGCGAAGACATCCATGAATTCCTTCAGTAGGACTTTGAGTTGCGTGGGCTCGTGCTCACTAAGGTTAGCCCCTATCCTAATCTCACGCATTTGGCTACTAGAATCGAGATTAATAACAACAGTTTCATCTTCATTAACTTGAACGTGGTTATGTTGCTTGTTATTAACCTTATTAATATTAGTTAATAATTATTCATTTGCAAAATTATCATCATCAAAAGTTCTATTAGAATCAAGACAATTAATGTAAGGCACATCAAGATGCTCAAAATCTTCATTTATTTCATTGATAGGAAATACATCATTGAGAACCTCATCAAAGGAGGCCTCGATTACATCAAAGTGAGAGGAAACAACTAAATGGGAAAGGGGATAGACATCAGGGTTATATTGGATATCAGCAGGTGGCACAGGTGAATCATTCCAGTTGAGAAGAGGTGTATCAACATATTTGATGAGGTAGGTTGGATCGAATGATGTAATCCCTCAATGGATCATGCAGAGTGCCAGCCCCAATATCTGCAAGTTAAAAGAGTCTTCGGAATCGCTAACCTCAGAATCCCCGATATCAGTTAAGGTCTCCTCAGTGAGTGGTTACACATAGTACTGGGAACATTTGGCCCATAGATAGCTGTCTTGGAAAAAGATCTCCATTCCTGGTTTCATCCTTTTGTCTATAGGGTCAATCCAAGGTTCAGGGAAGCCACAGAAGGGGAAATCTTCACCTTCTTTGATGAATCTTCCATTTAGGGAATCTCCTGAGATGGTTCTGGCGCATTCTAATTTTCTCTTTGGTTGAGGCTGAAGGATCAATCTGTTCTTTTTCTAATGGTTAATAGCCCAAGCCACACGAAGGAAAGGCCTCTTTTAACACAATAGGTTCAGTTATCCCTTGTTGCCTTTGACCCAACCCTAGTCCAGGAATGAAGTGCATATTCTTGAACATTTGGATTACATTGACATTTCTATGAGGATTATATTCTGGACAAACCCTATCTTTGAAGTCGTCCCTACTGAGAGTAGGAGTGGTTCGACCTAGAAGCCCGATAGTAGCATATCGTTCACCCCGTGTTGTATCTCAAGTACCAGATTACCGGTGCTTGCATTCTCGGTGTTGTCACTGTCTCTCAAGATGGTGATAACTTGTCTATTGGCAAAGAACTTTAATTTTTAACGAAGGGAAGGATATACCCCTTTGATGCTATGGGGCCATAGTCGTCCAAGCAGCAGGTTGAAACAGGTTAGGATGTCGATGACTTAGAATTCAATAACAAGATTTATAAGGCCAGCCCCTATTGCAAGCTTGATAGATCCCATTAATTCTCAATGGGATTTGTCGTAGGCACATATGATAGAAAAGGTTGGAGCAAGGTCGTTCACTTTCAGCCCTGAACAGTTGAGGGTTCTTAACGGGAAAACATTCAGGGCTGATCTGTTGTCGACGAGTGAGAGGGGAACAGTTTTCCCCTAACTTAGACAAAGATGTTAAGAGCATGATTATGGTTGGGACCATTCTTAGGGATTTCCTTTTCAGAAAATGAGAGCATTGGAGTAGAGGTCAAGGACCAACTAGGTTCATTGCTTCTTCTGGTATGGTTGAGGGAGTGACTCTGGGTCCTATGAGTATCTTGATTAGGGAATTTTGGTGCAGTTGGAAAGACATGAAAAGCCCCCATAGAGTGATGTTGTCTTGAGTTTTCGTCAGTTGATCAAGGACCTTGCTTTCTTCAAGGGTCATTTCTGGCATAGGGAGACTCACAACACCTTTCCTTTTATTGTTTATTGATGGTTGTAAGCTCGGATTCTGGTAATGTCTCCTTGACCTGGTCATGTGGTTCATGGAGGAGGGAAAAATAGAAATCCTATTTCTTCATCGATATCAGGTTGCTCAACTACCTGATTAACCTCTCCTAGCAGCTCCTGGAATGATATCATTTCGCATAAGTTAACTATTAGACTAATCTTTCTTAAACCTGGCTCTTTATCGAAATCTTTGGAATCGTCTCCCCATCCGGTGGCCATAAAATCATCTTTCCATGCAAAGTCAATACACTCTACAACTTTTATGGCTTCTTCGTATAATTCCTCCCACTCAACAGGGAAATGCAAGACTGGGGGAACCAGGTGCCCTTATAATTTCAAAGTGTCTAGCAGCTCGGATATGCTACAAATATCATCAGTCTGTCAAAATAAATCTGCCATGATCTGGACCAGGTCATCTAGACTAACTTCGTCGACTGGCACTACCCAGTTGTCTGACTCTCGAGCCCATTTTTGAGATGCTAAGAATAATCCACTAAATCTCTGATAGTCAATGGTCATCTAAGAGGGAAATTTTAGCTCGAACTCTAGGAATTGGTTCATCACTTCTGATAATTCCATGTCTTTACCTCCAGAACGGGTTAGGACAACGATGTAGGCTCTGGTGAGGAGTGATAAGGTTTGATCGGTAAGGTTGGTAGGGTGTAAGAGGAAACATGGGAATATTTGGAGAGGTTGAGGAGAGTATATGGGCATGATTGCTGATTTACTTGGCATGATTTGGGTAGATGGGTTGAGTTCTATGTCTTCTTCTAGGAAAATGGCATTTGTGTGACTTGGGAATGGATTATGGGTAGTGTTTTGGTTTAAGATTAGCTGATGGAGCGATGATACCTCGGTCAATTAGGCTTTGGATTATGTTTCGGATATGGAAACATTGGTCGGTGGTATGGACAGCAGTTTGGTGATAGTCACAATGGGCATCAGGTTTGAAATTCTTTGGAACTGGGTTTGGTAAAGGACAAGGGTCCAAGCGTTTGATCAGGTTTTGGTTCAAGAGAGCCTGGTAGACTTTGGAGAGAGGAGCGTGAAGCTCGGTGTATTCTTTTTGGATTAGGTTTGGGCAACTTTCTGGTGCCCATGAAGCGGAAGGCAGAGAGCTATTATTGATGGTAGAGACTGAGGTACTAGCAGGCTTTTCAAAATTTCTAGGAGCAAACTGTCCAGGGACTTTCTTCGGTTCGACTTCTGTCTTGGCAAGACCTTCTTCTATTTTTACTCTTTCTTTTCAAAGAGCTCATAAGTGAGGGTAATACTGTCCTCCCATGGTTTCTCGGACATGGGGTAGAAAATTCTTCTTCATAATACTGGCTTGTTCTTCTTCGAAAGGTCGATTGGTCATGGTAACTTCTTTTTCTCTCAACCTTGCTATGAAGTTGTTGACTGATTTTCCAAGCATCTATTTGAGTAGCTCCAAGTCACGGCGGGTAACCTCTAGCTCTTCGTTGTACTTGTATTGGGACATAAACTCACAGGTAACGTCTTCCCAACTGCGAACTCTAGATTCTTCAAGGGATAGGAACCAACGGAGGGCGCTATCCTTCAAAGTGTGTTGGAACATCTGAGCCATTATTTCTTCGAAAGCTCCTAGGAGAGTCATGGCTTGGTGATATCTATGTAGATGAACGATCGGGGGTCCACTGCCTCCAAACTTTGCAATATTGGGAATCTTGAATTTTTTGGTAACCTGTCTTTAGGATAGGGAGACATGTTGGTGTAGTCCATGTAATTCCCAGAGATTTGGGCCTGGTCGAATTTCTTGGTTAGTATCTTGAAGTATTCCTTGACCTTATTCAGTTCTTCCTCTTTCGGATCAACAATTACAGGTAAATTAACCCCAGTTTGAGCAAGGTTTGCCATAGGAAACTGGGCTGGCCGCCCATTAGCAGGAGGACACTACTAGAAAAATAACAATTAAGGATAGCTAATTTGCTATCCCAAAAACCCATTTTCTGTCCCCAATAGTATTTAGGACAGTCATAGGGACCGGAAGAGCTATCCTATCAGGTGGGCGTCATAAAAGCCGAATTTTTTTAGTTTTTAGGACATCAAGAAACTGTCATTTTATCTATGATCTTTAAAATTTAAGAACTACTATACGTCTATAAGGACAGATGTTGTTGTCCTTTAAAACGGAGTATTGGGGACATCAATAGTTGTCCCAAATAGATTTTGGCACATATATTTTAAAAGACAACTGTAGCTGTCCTAAAAGATAAATATATATTTAAAAAAAAATTACATTTATTATTTGAAAACAAATCAACAAAATCAACTAATTTCAAATATGAAAGAAAAAATATTTATTATTTGCAAAAAAATAAAGAAAATTAATAAATTGTGAATCTCACATGTTGATAAACTAATGTACATACATACAAATATAAAAATATTACAACTCTTAATAGTTCAAAAATAATAAAAAATGTGTAAAGAGCTTCCTCTATTTTATGGACATTATAAAACCTGTTAATACAAAACCCGCGTAATGTAAGGCCCGCACAGTCGTAAAATTTAATAATAACATTACAAAACCCTGCACGGCCATAAAATTAAACAATAAAATTACAAAAGTCCGCGCAATCATAACACATAAATAATCTCTCGTTTGTAAACCATTGACTCCTTCGTGTGATCAACGCGGATAAAAGCTAACGATAAAATATTATCCTGCAAAAAATAGGATACAACAAAGAGATGATATCAGTAATCAGATAATTTTAAAAAAATCATCTTCAAGCTAAAAAATTGCATAATACTTATCGTCAAAATAATAAATTATAATCATATTCCCAAACAGGAAGTCCCGTGATTACGTGGCTAGTTCTTATAATTTACATTGGTCCCGAGCGAGGTATTGGTGCCTCTCACGAGGCTGTTTGGGGTTTTCGCGCTCTAACGACATGTTTTTAAATCTAAGCCTAGATATTTAAAAATTATCATATTCTTAAACCGAGAGTCTCATGACTACGCAGTTAGTTCCTATGAGTTACATTGGTCCCATGTGAGTTGTTCGTGCCTCTTACAAGGCCATTTAAGGGTAGTTTTGTGTTTTTGCCCTCTAACGACACGTTTTTAAACCTAAGTTTAGATATTTGCAAATTAACATCATATTCTCAAATTGGGAGTTCTGTAACTACGCGGTTAGTTCATACGAGTTACATTGGTCCCGAGTGAGGTGTTTGTGTCTCTCGCGGGGACGTTTAGGGACTTTTTGGATTTTCGCCCTCTAACGACATGTTTTTAAGCCTAAGTCTAGATATTTTCAAATTATCATCATATAATCGAAGAGAGAGTCACGTGACCATGCAATCAATTCCTACGAGTTACATTGATCCCCTGCAAGGAGTTCGTATCTCTCGCAGGGCCATTTAAAGGTTGTTTTGGATTTTCGTCCTCTAACGGCATGTTTTTAAGCCTAAGTCCAAATATTTTCAAAATACCATCATATTATCAAACCGTAAGTCACGTGACCACGCAGTCAGTTCCTACGAATTACATTGGTCCCGTGCGATGTGCTCATGCCTCCATTGGCCCTCGAACGACATGTTTTTAAGCCTAATTTTAGATATTTGCAAATTATCGTCATATTCTCAAACCGAGAGTCCAGTAACCACATGGTCAGTTCCTACGAGTTACATTGATCCCCTGTGAGGAGTTCATGCCTCTCGCATGGCCATTTGAAAACAATCAATAGAAAATGATATTTTAATAAATAAAAATTTGTTCTAAAATTTTATTTTAGTTTTCCAAATAATTCTGAAAATTATTTAAAAAAACAAAATTTTATTTTAAACAAAGAGTACTGCATTACAAAAATATGACAAATTAATATTTAATCTTTTACACAACCAAACCAAAACCATATGCCCATATTGTTTATCCATATTTTGTCCATAACATTATTAAACTGTCAATCCATACCAATTCCAGTAATGCCAAGATAAATTCTAAGAAAAAACATGTAACATCAAACTTCTAAAATGAAGGAAACATTTCATCTATAAAATTCCAACTCCACCCTCCAAACAATAAAAAAAACACCCAAAAAAGCAATGACTTTGGATATTCTTCATGTGTCCGAGCTTCCTCCTCTAATTTCATCTACGTCACGTATGGATGATCTACATGAAAAGAAAATGTCATGAATTATACGAACTTGCAAAATATATGATCAGTCATATTAAATTTAAAACAATAGCTTAAAACAACGTAAGAAAATGATTTTAGTGTTGATTAACAGTGGGTAAAGTAGGTAAAAAAAACACAATAGAGCCGCTGGCGCGAATCAAATTTCTTAACATATTATTGAGTCAACCTAGACTTTTCTATACACAATTTCATCAACAATTAAATTATTATGAAATGATTAAACACTCATATTGTTCCTCACCCGAGTTTTAAACAAAAATGCAACATACATCAAAATTTATAACTTAATTGTATTAAACATAAATTTTGTATCCATTAAAAACCTAACTATATTAAACAGACATCAAAAGTTGGTGCAAAATTTTTAACAACAACTATTACTTTAGCTACAACATTTTTTATCCATTTAAGACCTAAAGGACAACATGTGTTCTTTATTTATGTTGCAAACCAGCAACAAAATAAACCACAAGCAGAACAGGTGTTTTTTGGTTTAACTGTAAAAGAACAAAAAAAAAAAAATTAAAAATGATTCAAACAAGTAATTGATGTTTCTATATCAAATTTTATGATCTAGAATCATCAATTACTTGTTTGATGTATACAATCGATTAACTTGGAAAGGAGAAGATCCTTCAAGTTCATGTTAAAAAAGTGAATACATGTGATTTCATTTAGCTAAAAGGACCAAAAATATCTTTTATCCCCATTGCATTCTTTGCAAGTGGGGTGACGAAAATATTGGCTGTATAACAAAGAAAAATGAAAATAGTTTCAATATACCTGTTGAAACTATTGAAACGATGGCTATAATGAGACGATGGCTGTAATTTGTCAATAATGACCAACATACCTGTTGAACTTGAAACGATGGATATAATTTGTCCAAATAATGATTTGTATTCCATTTGTGTTCTTGGACCTCTTGGGCTATTTTCACACGACGTGTTGTCAAAATGTTTATTCATAAGCTTGTTGTAACGTAAAAGGTCTACGAGCCTAGTTATTTCATGTTCTTGTTGTTTTTTTCCGAAGCCTCGCCGTGTGTTCATCCATTGGTTTTATTGCTGTGTGCTCAACATTACAACATGTTTCTTGTGCTCTAGGATTCTATCTTTCTTCACCCACTCATTTGTTTTTTTTCTTCTGACTATTGTCTTTCTTCTTTTCGTCCGTTTGAGACCATGCCATTTTGGCGATTGGGTGCTCCATACATATTTCAATCCATTTTAACCATTCATGATTGGTATAATCGACGTTCGTGTGACAATTCAAGTGCCACACTACCACACCAATTTTTATTTTCATATTTTTCATAATTGGTGGTGGTACAACAGTTATAGTGCCGCCACTCGCATTTATGCCAATCAAGTAGAGTTTTTTAATATATTGGTAGAATATTATTATACAATATCAGATGACAGTAGAATTGCATTAAGGGAGTGATAACAAAATTATATATATGAAACATGTCCTACACTTGGTTTTACTATATAATGCGCTTCTTATTCAATATATTGTGTACATATTTATTTATCAACTATTATTATATTTATTATGGTTTATTTATGTATGTATTTTCACCTTGAGCACAAAGCTTACGAATTGGGAAACGATACAATTTGCAATTTATAAGTTTTTGATCTGCGATTTGATAACTATGCCCAGATTACTAAAGGGATTTTAAACCTAATGGTGAATTAACAAAAGAACTTGTCATAAAGGTCAAACCGGGTGCAAAACTTTAATAAAATGCACAAAAAATATAGTTGAATTTTGTCCAAAAAGAATACTCCATGTCTCTCAATCCCAAAGCCATGCCAGGCCGAACCAAGCTGAGTTGAGCAGAATATGAAGTCGACGACGTGCATTCACGGGTGTTGACCCCGCAATTGGGTAGGCCATCTTCCCTCGACAAAAGTGGAATATTTCAATTAGTGTTACGCAGTAAATGCCCAAACCATCTACCTCTACTTTCTCTTAATTTATCAAATTATCACTAATGGTACAGCTACTTAACTTATCTAACAATTTTATATTTTATTCTTCTTTCCCTTATAGTCACTCATATCATATCATTCAATGTAACATCCTTGTATTTGTCTTGATGTGAAAGATTAAAATTCAAGGACTTGAATGGTTGGCTGCTAAGAGAAAACTGGGGACATGAAATTGCGACTTAATTCAATGAGGAAACGGATGACCTGCGACGTAATTCAACATAAGAGGTCATATTCTAGCTTGTCACCTTATCAATGCATTCAGTGTGAAGAGAATGGTATTAATATTACCATTTTTTACTCCGTTGCAAGTTCACAAGCCTTCTTTGAAGTAAGGCATTGAAAGATTAAGGTTTGGTGGGGGCACGTCAACAGATTAAGGTTTAGTGTGTGTGGGGGGTGTCTTCCCCAAAAGTTACTATTATCTCCTATGGTTGAAATATGTTATTAGTTATTACAAGGAAGAAAAGTAAAGGCTATATGTTTGTGAATATATATTATCTTAGATTTGGCAAGGAATGTTAGGTTAGAAAGAAACATGAGAGCTTTTAAAGATAAAGTAATGGAGAAGGAAGAAATACGGAAGAAAAAAATTCAAAATTTGTCTCTATGAGCTTTTCTATATCAAAAACCTTTGTCAACATTGATGTTTCTTTCATAGTAAACAAGTGGATGGAAACTGTATAATTTTGATTTTTCAAGTCTCTTGGCTACTGGTTTTCTTCTGTATTTCTGCACACATCTGATTTAATTTGGGGTTCGTAAATAGGATGCTGGTATGGTGGACTACTTGTCAATCAACGTTCATATTTTTTCCTACTAACAAAATATTTTCCCTTAATAAAAAGAAAATGTAAGGAGATCCTATGAAACATGCTCACCAGAGGGTTGCAGCATAGGCACCACCATAAGAAGGATTCACACCCATAGCAGCTTGATTAACTTCATGTTGCTCTTTCCACTTCCTTCCTACAAGATGGAAAAAATAAATAAATAACCAATATTATTAAAAAAAGATATAAAAAACAAATATGTGCAAGATAAGAACCTCCCATTGTCATGTCTTCCCATATTTTATTCCTCTGTTTCCTTCTGAAAAACTAAAAACAAATTTTCACTTTATTTACTTATTAAGTTTTACATATTATTCAATCCAGCAATAAACAGAACACCAGGAAAATCTCAGCAGCTACCTAGTTTGAATGTATTTTTTCAACACTCACAACTGTTTAATGACTTTCTGATTGATAGAGAAGCAAAAACCCAATATAGATATTGGCTGACATTTTCACATAAGGTTGAAATTAATTTGGAAATAACATGCCAGTCTCTATGGCTTGTTCACCCTTTACTAGTTTCACATCAATAACGCTTATCTCTCTATATTTTTTCCCGAAATTGAAGGACAGGAAAGATTTTTGGGAAGAGTTGGTAGGTTTGTACTGATTGTGCGGGGCTAGATGGTCTCTAGGGAGGATTTTAATGTGGTAAGCATTTAGATCTTAACAATGCTCAATTCACATAGTTCATTACAAGGGAGAATTTAGCTGCTTCAAGGATTGATAGACTACTGTTCTCCAAAGAATAGGAAGGCATGTTTACTTGTGTACCATTGTCATATAATTTTGGACGCCATCCAGTGTCCTTATCCCTTTAGATTTGAGAACATGCGAATGAAGCATAAATAATTTAGGGACAACGATAAAGATTGGTGGTGCTCATATTATTTGAATGGGTGGGAGTGTGTTACAAATTTGTGAATATTTTGGAAAAAATTAAATTTTACTTTCAAAGTTATGGAATAAAGTGGTGTTTGGTGATGTTAGATTGTAAAAGGGAACTATTAATGATGAAGCAAAGTAATTTACGACTTGGAGAGTGAGAAGGAATAGGAGACGAATTGAGAATGGAGATGATGTGAAACATGTTGAGAATAAGGAGTACAAAACTCTAATATTCGCAAGAAATGATTATAAGGAAGTACTCACTAAACCACTCTTTCAAAACACTTAAAGAAGACCAACTCATAAAATAATACACTCAAACTAAGACACAAATGTTAATTGCCTTATTGTTTTACTTATTCTTGGATGATAATACAAGCATAGGACATGGGGTATTTATAGCATGGAAAATATATTTTAGGCCACACATTAAACAAGTAAGGAAAAATTACAACCACATTTTTCTACCTAACACACTAATGCACCTAACACACTAATTAACCACTAATGCAATTTATGTAAGCAATGAAATCATATTCACCTAACACACTAATTAACCACTAATGGTAGTGGGCTTAATTAGTGGTGACCTAATTTCTCCACTAATGGTAGTGGGAATAATTAATTGGTGTTGATATCTTAACACTCCCTCTCAACACCAACTCCCATTCCTTTCACCATGCCGAACTGACAACGAAAGTTTTCAAACTTGCTTGCACTCAACCCTTTCGTGAACAAGTCCGCAATTTGATCATCTGTCTTGATTCGTCTCATCTCAATCTATTCTTACAGAACCTTCTCTCTAATAAAATGATAGTGTACTTCCACATGTTTAGCTCTGGCATGAAAGGCTGGATTTTCCGCCAAACGAACTGCCGACTGGTTGTCACAGTACAACGGAACTGCATAGTCTACTGGTTGATGTAGATCGTTCATTAACTGTATTAACCACGTACTCTCTTGAGCTGCCATTGCTAATGCTCGATACTCTGCTTCTGTAGTTGACAAAGATACCGTCGGTTGTCTCTTACTACACCAAGAAATTACTTCAGATCCAAGCTTAAACATGTATTCGATAGTTGATCGGCGAGTGTCGTGATCTCCTGCATAGTCAGCGTCATAATAGCTAACTAACTTGCAATCTTCACCTTTTTTGTACAAAATACCATAGGTAGTTGTACCCTTCACATATCTCAATATTCTCCGAACTGCTTCCAAATGGGACTTCTTTAGATTTTGCATGTACCGACTGATCACACCAACTGTATAAGAAATGCCAGGTCGAGTCAACGTTAGGTAGATCAGACTACCTACTAATTGTTGATACATCCTGTCATCTTCCAAATCTCTTCCTTCATGTGCACACAACTTGCCATTTGGTTCCATTGGTGTCGAGATTGGCTTGCATTCGAGCATCCCGAACTTCTTTAATAAATCTTTGGAATAATTTTGCTGACAGAGAAATATTCCTTCTTGTGTACGATCAACCTCTAGACCAAGAAAGTGCTTGAGTCGTCCAAGTTCCTTCATCTGGAAACGAATTGATAAATTCACCTTTGTTTGGAGAATTTCTGCCACATCATCACCGGTTATGATCAAATCATCCACGTATACCAGTACGATAGCTAACTTTCCTCCATTAGCTTTGACAAACAAGCTAGAATCTGCAGGTGTTATTGAATAACCACTTTGAGTTAGAAATTCAGCAATCTTACCATACCATGCCCTTGGTGCCTGTTTCAATCCATAGAGTGCCTTTTGCAACTTACACACATGCTCAAGATGATCTTGATTATGAAAACCCATTGGTTGAATCATGTAGATCTCCCAATCTAACTCCCCATGAAGAAATTCGTTCTTCACATCCATTTGCCATAAATTCTAGTCTTTGTTGGCTGCAAGTGCAAGTAGGACTCGTACAGTTGTAAGCTTTGCCACTGGACTAAATGTTTCATCATAGTCTAGTCCATATTGTTGAGAGAACCCCCGAGCCACCAATCGAGCTTTCTATCTCTCAATTGATCCATCTGGACGACACTTTATCTTGTAAACCCATTTACATGATATGGATTTCACATTTATTGGCTTCGTCATAAGATCCCAAGTCTGATTCTGCTCTAGTGCATTGATTTCTTCTTCCACAACTTTAATCCACTCAGAATTCTAGGATGCTTCTTCAAACATATCAGGTTCTTTTACACTTGCTTCTTCTTCTATGGTTGCGTTGGCATATTTAGGATTTGGCTTTCTAATTCTTGTTGACCTTCTGAGTTGTGATTGTGGAGTTGATACTTTCGTTTCACTAGGTCCACCTTCTTCATCTGGTTCATAATATACACCAGTTTTCCAAGGATTCAGAGTTACTTCTTGCTCGATATTATCATCATCATATGAATCTTCAGCGTCGTGTGAGCTTGATAGGATTTGAGGAGTCTGCTCTCCCATTTTCTGTTGCAGCTTCTCTTCAAATTCCTTCGAGTTTGATAACACCTCCTTTTCGGAGGACCACCAAGAAGATGATTCATCAAACACCACAACTCGTGACGTGTAACACCTTCCAATAGTAGGATCGCAACATTTCCACCCTTTTCTCTGGCTATCGTATCCCACAAAGATACATCTGATGGATTTCTTGTCAAACTTGCTACGTAGATGGTTAGGAACAAATACATAGCATACACAACCGAATACTCGAAAGAAACTAACCGTAGGTTTCATGTCCCATAATTTCTCAAAGGGTGAAATAAACTCTAACCTTCGTTGAGGAAGTTTGTTAATCACATGGGCTGCAGTTCTCATAGCTTCAGCCCAAAATCTTCCCGGTACATTCTTAGCATGTAGCATACTTTGACAAACTTCTGCAAGATGTCGATTCTTTCTCTCTTCTACTCCATTATGTTGGGGGGTGTTGGCACAAGTAAATTTATGACGTATTCTACAATCTCGTAAATACTGGAAAAACTCATTTGAGGTATATTCTCCTCCATTATCTGTGCGTAGACAAATAATCTTCTTTCCCACTTCTCCTTCAATCGTCTCTCTGAACTTTTTAAACTTTGAGAACGTGTCAGATTTTTCTTTCATAAAGAAAACCCACACATACCTGGATAAGTCATCAATAAACGTTACCATATACCGCATCCCACCAACTGATGGTTGCTTGACGAGTCCGAACACATCAGAGTGAACTAACTCTAATGGTTCCTTTGCTCTAAACTTTGATTCCTCGTATGGTAATTGATGTGATTTACTATACTGGCATCCCGCACAGACCGTGTCTATCCTCACATCAAATTATGGAAGTCCTTTGATCATAGACTTCTTCATCATCACGCTTAGCTTAGAATAGCTAACATGGCCCAATCGCATGTGCCATAAATCTGCTGTCTCATTTTTTCTTATCGTGTCTATATATGCAGACTCTGCTAACATCATGTAGACCGACTCCAATCACCGTCCCTCCATTGTTGGCATTCCTGAGATCTTGAGGTCTGGATATACCTTCACATCTCGTGGATCAAATAAGACAAAGTGGCCTGATGATGTTAACTGTGCCACTGAAAGCATATTTTTCCTCATACCCGGAACATGGTAGACATTTTGAAGCGGCACCTCGTTAGAACAGTATTGAGGTGCTACTATCATCTTACCGATATGAGCTATTGGTAGCCTTGAGTTGTTGGCGGTTACCACAACTCTATTTCCCTTGTATTTTGACAGGCTCTGTAACTTCTGTTTATCACCCATCATGTGATTTGAGCAGCCTGAGTCGACGATCCAGTCATTATCGTAGTCGATCCGCTCAACTGTCGAGGCTGTGAGAGATAACTCCTCCTCTTCCAAAGAAAAAGATGCTTCAGCATCCCAATCATCTTCGCTTTTGTCCTTTGAATTGGAAGTAGCATTATTGCTCTCAGTGAGCCTTTTGTTGGACCAACAATCTTTTGTCATATGTCCCTTCTTGCCGTAGTTGTAACATTTGCCCTCAAATCTTTTACCGTAGCCACGATTCTTTGAAGCTCCCCCTGGACGAGAACCTCCCTCTCCTTGATGACTTTTTGCCTTGTCATTATCCTTTTTATATCCGCCTCCGACGTGCTGCTTGAAGTAGCCTTTAGTTTTGTTGGTGTAGAGAGCTTCCTCCTCACCCTTCAGTGAGACTCCTCCCATTTGCTTAGCCATAGCTTCTTGACAGGAAAGCAAATTTTCAAACTCAACAAGTGATGGTTGAGCCAACCATCCTTGTACAGCAGCAACAAAACTTCGGTATTCGGACCTCAAACTATGGATAATTATTCTTTTTATCCTGGTTTCACCAATAGCAGCTGTTGGATCTAAACTTGAAATTTCGTGGCATATTTTCTTCACCTTGTGAAAGTACTTGGTGATAGACATGTCGCGTTGCGCCATCGACAACAGCTCGCTCTCGAGAAGTTGTAGTCTTGTGTCGTTCTTCTTTGAAAAAAGTGTAGTGAAAGTGTCCCATGCTTCTTTCGGTGTTTTGGCATCCCAGATGTGGTCCAACATTTCTTCTTCAATTGTGGTCTTTAAGGCAAACATCGCTTTGCCTGCTTTAATCTTCCATTTTCGCAAAGTGCCATTAGCGTCATCAACCTCCGGCTGTATAACTTCGCTATCGCCAACGACCTCTCTAAGGTCTTGTCCTTGCATATAAGACGTCATACATGTCGCCCACGTGTTGTAATTTTGGTGGTTGAGCTTCTTGATTCCTCCAACTACTTGAAGATCACCCATCGTGCGGTAAATTTTTGATAATACCAAACAAGCCTGATTTCAAGATACAAACTTGCAGAATACGAATTTCCCACGACTCAAGAAAACTCACTCCAAAAATACATGTACACGACCGACCCGCTCTGATACCCATTGTTGAGAATAACGAGTACAAAACTCATATTCGCAAGAAATGATTATAAGGAAGTACTCACTAAACCACTCTTTCAAAACACTTAAAGAAGACCAACTCATAAAATACTACACTCAAACTAAGACACAAATGTTAATTGCCTTATTGTTTGACTTCTTCTTGGATGATAATACAATCATAGGACATGGGGTATTTATAGCATGGCAAATACATTTTAGGCCACACATTAAACAAGTAAGGAAAAATTACAACCACATTTTTCTACCTAACACACTAATGCACCTAACACACTAATTAACCACTGATGCAATTTATGTAAGCAATGACATCATATTCACATAACACACTAATTAACCACTAATGGTAGTGGGTTTAATTAGTGGTGACCTAATTTCTCCACTAATGGTAGTGGGCATAATTAATTGGTGTTGATATCTTAACAAAACACAGTGGAATTGATACACACATGAACACATACACGAATAATAATAAAACCACATTTTCTCTCAAATCTCAAAATTTCATTAATGATAATTTTGATTTACAAGAGAGGGATAAGAGCCTTATTTATAGATAATTCTAAATTGGGGAGCAAATATCTTAATAAAAAAAGGGAACTAAATAATCTAATTAAATTAGGTAACTAATTAAAAGCTAAATCCTAATAATAATCCAAAAAATATCTAAATAAAAAAAATAATATTTATTTTTTCATAAATATCCGGATGTGTTTAGAGAGAAAAGACCGCCTAAACAATCCTGAAATTATGATTTTGAAAGGAAGAAGTCTCTTGGAATCAAAGCGAAAGTCGAAAGCATTGACGACAAGAATGGAATAACAATTAAAAAATGCTCCATAAAATTATGAGTGCGAAGAAAATGATACATCCATCTCAAATTAAAGGTGGATGATGGGAAGATTCTAGATAATGAGGAAGGCATCATTAAGGAAGTTCAGTTTTTTTAGGATATTTATTTTAAAAAAGAGGAATCTTTCATAATCGAAGAAACTTGAGTCCTATTGGGTAGAAATTGGTTGGAAAGGCCTTTTGAGTCTGACGAAATTATAAACTCTCTAATTGAGTGTGAGCATAATAAAGGCCCTGAGACGGATATAACATCTTTGATGGCTCTTGTGTTGGGACATAATCAAAATGGACATTGGGAGGGGTTTTGAATAAATCACTTTAATTTGTACTGGTCAATGGACATTAGGACATAATTGTGTCGGTCAATGCCGGTACCGATAGCACATTAATTTGTTTGATTCTAAAAAAGGTGCCATCTATGAAAGTGAAATATTTTAAGAGAGTTATATTTATGTATTGTTGATGGAAATGGGTCCCTTTTTTAGGGATTATTTGTCATTTTTATTTTCTTTCATTTCTTTTACTGTATTTTTCTTTTTCTTTTTGCTTTATTATTTAAGGGTAAGGAGTAGTAAATGCATTTTTGTAAGTAGGGTCTTAGCTTAGAGTCTAAGCTACTCCTAAAATACCCCCATGTAAGCCTCATTTGAGGTAGACTAGAATTTTAAAATTAAAATGAGTATTTCACTCTCTAAAGTGTGTTGGATATTTTTAGGAGCCTTTTGACGTGTAGTCTACGTCAAATTGGTATCAGAGCGGGTATTGCTCCAATATTGGTGTTTGGTGTATCGATATGTTTTTAATCAAATTGTGCGCTACTCTCAATGGCTCACAAAAAATCCAAACAATACAATGAAGAGATTTAAGAATGGAGGCACATAATCGAACAACAAAAACAAACCCTAGTCCTAACGTAAGAACTTAATAAAAAATTTGATACCCTCTTCCAACTAATCTCCTCCAACTCCGAAAACCCTAGTCTACCCTCACCCAACCAAAACCCTTGCCCTACCTCCATCTTATGCCCCCCCCCCATCCACGAGGTGAATGTCATTCGGGAAAGAAGAAAGCCTTTGCAAAATAAGCTTCTATGGGTAGCAGTAAGAATCCCTAAAAACCCTTTTGGAATTTCACTATTCGTATGGAGACAGTATTTGCTACGTATATTTGGACACCAAAAATATGTTTGCTCTCAGAGGAATCAACAAAGTCATTTCCTAACAAGGGTCAAATTTCATTTTTTCCATATTCCACTCTCAACCCCCCTTTTATTTTATTTTTGACAATACTTTAAGGATGGTTTTTTTCCCTCCTAGCCCCATTATCGGCTCCCAGAAAGACAAGAAATTTGGGTTACCCCCCAAGGGCATGCAAAAATAAGTCAAAGGCCACAACCCAATTTCACAACCCTCTCTCCCAACTACCCTTGATAACTTATCTTCCTCAACATTAATACCCACAAAGATAATTTTTGACATGTTGAATCAACTCGAATAAAATCCCAAAAAGATCAATTATGTCTAACAAATTCACAAATTTATCATCATCGTATCATCGACAAAGTGTATGTTAAACACAATTACACAAGAACCATTTCTTACCTATTGCAATCCATCAATAAAAAAAACTCCAAAACAAGCACTACATATTAATCTATTCAAAACATTCACCACTAAGATAAAAAGATGTGGAGATATAGGATCTCTGATTCTAAGGCCCCTTAAAGCCATAATATGCCCCGAGGTTTTTCAATAACCATCACTGCAAAATTTACCGATTTCAAACACCCCGTGATCCAACTCCTCCATTTTCCCCACATTCTTTCTACACCAAGTTAAAATCAAGAAAATCCAATTCACATGATTGTAGACATTTTCAAAATTAATTTTAAAGATTATGACTATCCCTTCTTTATTTCTAATCCCCATCTCCTCAACCACTTCATAAGAAATAAGGACTAAGTCCAAGATTTGTATTCCTTTCACAAGCTTCCTTTATGTCTCACCAATCGTAGCACTCAAAACATCATGCAACCTAGGCAAAACCTTAGCCATCAATTTATACAAAACTTCAGTTGATAATCCCTCAACCTCTAAGCAAGCTTTCTTCGGGACCAAACATATATACATATCATTAGTTTTTGCATTAACAATCCAACCCTTATAAAACCGCTCAAATACTTACATGATATCTTCTTAAAAAATCCCAAGATTCTTGAAAAAAATCAAATGTGAAGCCATTTGTTCTTGAAATCTTATCCCCCTTTCATGCAAATAATGTTTCCCTTAGCACCTCATCCTCAAAGGATCTTTTAATTTAGCTACTTTTTCCTTCTTCTATATAACTCCAATCCAGTCCTTGAATTCCCAAGTTTTCAAAATCATCCTTTCTATACAAGTTTTCAAAGAACCTTACTACTTCTCCCATGATTCATCTTCACTCCCTAACATAACCCCTCTCCCATTCCCATGTGTGCTCACCAATTTATTAACCTTCCTCCAAATTGCTATCAATGTTTTAAAAATCATAAGAGGCATAAACCTTGAGGCGAATCACTAAAAAATTCCCTTGAGGCTTACGCCTCGATGTGCCTTGCCGAGGCACGAAAACGAACGTTCTTCTTCCAACACAAACTCTGTTTTTTTGTTATTTTAATATATTTCAACAATTGGTAGTTATAATTCTACAAAATTAAATTAGTGTTTGGACTTTCCTTTACATTTATTCAATTTGGAGTTTGAATAAATATAACATATGTACTAATTTGATTATGAATTGATAAAAAAAAATTGTTTTTTTTTATGAAAAACTAGTAATCAATATAAACTAAATAAAACTTACTTGATGATAATACATGAATATATAGAGGAAGGCTCACCTATATCATGCACTATACATCACACCTAATTCTAGGCCCTAGAATTTTTTTTTTCAAATTATATATTTTTTCCTTGAAATTAACCTTCCAATCAACCCATATGCAAAAAATTAGGTCAAAATACATTTTGTAGCTATTTTTAAAAAATCCACAAAAAACTATTGGCACAGACCCTTATAAATAAGGTATTTTTAGCAGTTTTTGGTGGATTTTTTAAAAATAGCTACAAAATGTATTTTGACCTAATGTTTTGCATATGGGTTGATTGGAAGGTTAATTTCAAGGAAAAAACATAAAATTTTAAAAAAAAGGTTTTTTAGGGCTTATAATTAGGTGTGATGTATGGGTGATGTATAGAACATGATGTAATATATATATATATATATATATATATATATATATATATATATATATATATATATATATATATATATATATATATATATATATATATATATATCACACACACACACCATAGTTATCAAAATCGTTCGATTCGCGATTCGATTCGATTAATTGAAAAAACGATTCGAATCAGTAAGAGAATCGTAAATGGTTTAAGAAGTGATTGATTCGGGTGAGAATCGTCCGATTCGAGTTGGAATCGAGTTCAACAATGATTCAAGATTTGGAGTTTTTAAAAGCCACGTGCTTTTGTTTTTAAACTCAAAATGGGTTTTTAAGCTCGCACGTACACTTTAAACACTTATGAAAACAAAAACAAAAAACCCTAAAAAAACTTAAGAACTACAAATCAACGCCCATTTTTGCTTATTGAAGCCCATTCTTACAAATTGAAGGCCGTTTTGGCTAATCAAAGCCTTGTTCTTGCAAGTCGAAGGGTGTTCTTCCTGTTCGAAGCCTTATACGCTAGTTTTTGTACACTTACGATATGTTCTTTTGTTGTTTTTTTTTGTTATAAAACCTTTTAATATAATCAAAGGCTGTTTTAAAACCTTTTGCTGTTTTTTTGTTATAATCGAAGGTTGTTTTAAAACCTTTTGTTGTTTTTTTGTTCTTTTGCTTTTTAAAACCATTAATATAAGGTTGTTTTAAATTAATGGTGTTTTATAGATATTCTTCGTATTTGTTTTAATGTTTTCTATTAATATATTTTACTGTTTAAAATTAATATATTTTAATATTTGTAGGCTGTTTTAAATTAATATATTTTACTATTTTAACGTTTTTTACATTTTTAAGCTTAAAATGAATGAGAACATGTGCTACATTTAATTTTTGTAATATATTTTGATGTATTATCACATGCTATGATTAGTTTTTTGTCGTATCATGCTTAATTACCAATTCTTTAGTGTTAAATCCATTTACATACGTTTTACTATAATATTATCATTTGGTTCCGATTCGATCGATTCAAGTTTTGCGATTCGGGATTCACGATACGATTCGCGATTTGACAACTATGACACACACACACACACACACACACACACACACACATATATATATATATATATATATATATATATATATATATATATATATACATACTAATTAATTATATTTATACTTAATTACCTAATGACGATACACTAATTACTAATGAAGAAGCACTTTATGTTTTGTTGGTTGCTTTAATTTATTGATTATGGACTTTTTGGCATTATTTAATGTGTAAGATTATTTTTGTATGAATTTATTAGACTTTTTATATTATTTTTCTCATTTTTTTTGGGGGTGAGGCTTAAACCTCGCCTCGCGCATTTTTAAACATTGCTTGCTATTCTACAACAATGTAGTACTGTTATCCCAATCTCTTATTCCCCTCACCCTCACCTTTTAATTCCATGAGATTATCTTTAAGAAAGACCACTACAAGCCTATTTTTATGGCTTTTTCTTTCCATTCTCAACTACTCTATCAAACCTTCCCTTTCCTCATTTTCATCAAGAAAATTGACTCTCTGAAATAGCCATTTTTTTCCACTTTTCGATCACCAAAGACTTTATTATTCAACAATCCCCTCATTAATGACTTTTACCCTCTGTTCTAAAAAACCCCCCTAGGCACGCCTAGGCTTAAGGCTTGGGAGAAACGCCTCGCCTTACGCTTTTCACGCCTTATTCTTGGTAAAACCCTTGAGGCGCACTTTTTTCTAAAAACAACAATGCTTTAGTGAAACGATGTTGCCTTTTAAGGAATTTGTTTACAAACCGGACCATTATCTCATCCAAAATAATCAAATAGTATTTTAATTTGCGTATATTCAGACATATTTTTATGATATATGCAATTTTTGTATTTTAATAACCTTGTTATGGTTAAAAAATATTAAGAAGGCCTAAACGCCTTTTCACGCCTTTTTATAAGGCTTAAGGCTTGGCCTCCACGCCTCAATCATGCCCCACATTTTTTAGAACCTTGCTTTTACCAGTTTTTTCATGAACCCACAACCTTCCCATCCTTGAGCTTCACACTCCCTCCATCAATCTTTTAAACATTTCTTAAAATCCTTGTGTTTTAGCCACATTTTTAATCTAAATAGTGTAGTCCCATCTAACATAGCTACGCAATGATCTGAAGTCAATATCAGCAACGCATTTTGTCTCACATTTGGGAACATCTCTTCTTATCCCATCGAGAGTAAAAATAAATCAAACCTAGAGGAAACTAAGTTCTACGTGTATTGTCCATTTTGCATTTGGATATCTCTCAATTTTGTCTCTTTTATGAACCAACCAAAATCTCTCATTCCCTTATCAACCTTTTCCCACTTGACTAACAAAGTAAACCACATTGGAATCTCCTCCCAGGCTTAAAAAATCACCACAAAGCCCATAAAGACCCGTTAATTCTTCCTAATATTCTTTTCTTTTATGCCGACATGGCCATAAATGCCGAAAACAAACACCCCATTGACTAACTCAAAATAGATTGGAATTGAACCTTTCCCCATACAAATTTAATGACCTTAACAACTCTCACATCCCAGACTATAGTCATCCCCCCTCAACGGGCATACATACCCACTCTCTAAATTTATTCATACCCATAATTTTTTAATTTCTTTAAGGACAACATCCATTTTTTTCTTTCTGTAACATGCTTCCCAAAATCAAAAGTACAGAAAATTGATGTCACATAAAAGTCGAGATATGACACATTACTAAATCCGACATCACTAACTTCAGCCATACCCTCCCATAATTGCAGAATTCTTAGTCACTTTTTGAAACCATAAAAGAAAAACTCAAAAGGGCTGAAGTTGATTTGGCCTTTTGTGTGCTCAAATTAAGCTATTGGAGGGAGAAATTACTTCTTCTCTCTCCTCATACAAGACTTGTTTATCCTGTCAAGCATTAACATGCATCATCTTAAAGCATTGTTCCTCATTCACAACCCCTACTGATTCCTCATCTAAATACCAACACGAATTTGTTTTTGAATGATCCAATGTCTCCATCTTGAAAGTCATTCACAGCATCACTTGGATGACCAAAGAAATCAATATGTCCATCAATCATCTATAAAGGACCCTAGGTTGGGTCCCATCTCCATCAGGCTCATGCTCATCCTCAACCTCTTTCAGTCTTGAATACACACTTTGATACAGCTCTGTTGTTGGGTCATTGGGTGGACATGACGACAACTATACATGTCTAAATAACTCTCTCATTTTAGGATTAAACTCAAAGAAGCCCATTCCAATCCCTTGACTACCTCAATCGACTAAATTTTCAATATCAACTCTCTGTCTTTTTATGTTCGGCCCATCATTACCCTTCAGCCCATTTTCTAACGTAAACGATGTCAGTGACACACAACGGAAAACATCAAACATAAGACAACTCTCAAAATATCTATTAATTGAATAATGTGCACCATGAGGGGTGTATAATATTTATTGACTTGAGAGAAGGATCTAGAAGTCCCATTTACGTGCTCCTAAAGGAATGGGCTTGTAACCATGTGAAGTCACGAGTGAGATCACTAAGGAAGGTCCTCACCACGATATCGCGTGGTCTTGCACATTGTCCTTTATAAAAGTACTAAATTGTCCTAGCTACGAAGTACTAAAAGAACAATAAATGGGAAATTAACATGAATATACAATAATATACAAAAAAGTGACATTTACGCCACCCTTTATTCACATCACTTTCACTATCCAAATCTCTTCTTAGATTAAAAAAAATACCTCTTACCAAGCTTTATCCCCCAATTTCATCAACCCTCTTATTGACTCCGATAGATTCCTCTTGAATCACTTTAATCTGCCCTACCCACCCTTTAAAGGACAATGAGTATTCTAGTGAGTCTAAACCAATCTCAACATTAAGTGCTACACCATCCGCTAAAAATCCTCTATGTGATCTTCCAAGTTCTTCGACATGATCCCCTTCAAAATTTGATCATCATCGACTCCCCCGCTCCAGATCAACATTGTTATCCTCTTTATTTTCCAGCAACTTAAAAGAACCACTTTTTTATCTCATAATATGCTTCAAAATAGGTCTAAGCCTTACACTCACTATTGTATCACCATCCTTTAACTCATGCTCCACTTTTATGAATCGATCCATAATTCCTCTAACTTTTATTCTCAGTTGGAATAAACGTTTCGTACTTATAGATTTCCCTTCCACTTGCTGCAGCACTAAACAAATTTCGCCAATTAATTCGAAAGTGCGTACATTCCACCAGAAGATTGTAAGACCATCGAGACAAAACGAACCACATGTATATCTAACCTCTCTTTACCTAAAAATCCTCATCTCATTTATGAAAATTAACCATGAACTATCCTGGTAAGAATAGGTATTTTTTTCTTTCCAAAAAGTTCAGCTTCATCTTCGTCCTTGCACTCAGCCCATCCCATGTTTGGAAAAAATGGTAATCTTACAAACTCTGAATTATGAATGATACAATTTGTTCAAAGATTCTTGCATCTCTTTCCAAGAATCACAAGCATTCTCTCTTATGGAAACTACAACTTTATTCGAGATGATGTCATTTAAAATATTCAATTGCTTTTACTTAGAAAAATTCTTTTTGTGATCCTTAGTTTGTGTAAGCACCTCTACAAATGAATTTTTCAGATTTAACTTCTCTACTTCTGCAAAATGTGTGATCCTAATTTATATTATTCCCATCAAAATCTCACTTCAGTCCCATATAATATGATTTGGAAAGGAGTACCTTCAAAAGTCCAAGTCTTTTCATGGCTAACTGCCCATGGAAAAGTGAACACGTGTGATTTGATTAAGCTATAAAAGCCCAAAAAGTGTTTATCTCCATCGGGGACAATTCTTTGCAATAGAAGTGATGAGTACATTGGTTAAATCCCCCTCTATTGCAAGATGTCCATGTATGTTGGGACAAAATTGGAATGAGTTCAATTTGGTGGGGCTGCCCCATCTTCTTAATATGAGTTACCAAGTATAGACGTCATTTGCAAAGGAGATAGCATAATGGTCAAAATTCTTTTGAGATGCGTTATTTTATCTTTGACTTGGAGTATCAAAATCCCTGATATCAGAAATTTTGAGGGGAAAGAGCTTCCTAAAGACAAGGTATGGAAGAAAATAAAACTCTACGCATCACTATGGGCATCGCTAAAGGATATATCAAATTGGATGATTGTGTGAGGTAACAAGACTTGTCCACTAGCTGGTAACTTTTGTGGGAGACTTTGGGACTTGTGGATGATTTAGGTCCTGTACGGTGAAGGACTCGAGCTGTATCAAAGTCTTGATTGCAGAAGACAATTATTTTTCTTTCTTTGATTATGACTATATTTTGATTCTTATAAGTTGATTTTAATCGATTCATGGTTCATCCTTGTTGTAACTTCATTTCATTAAGAAAAGTCCATTTTATGATAAAACAAATCATTTGATAGACTTCTTTCTACAGAACCATTAAAATTCTCGATTCCAACAAAGCATGAAGAAAATATTTTTCTAGTCTATCAATGATTTTTTTCATAGGAAGGAGAAGAAAACATTATAAGGCCAGGCTCCAGATCTCAAATATATCGTATAAAATCAAAATCAGCATGATTAAATAGCTAAAACACATCCACAACACTACTGCAAATGTCTGTGGAAGTATATTTTTCAATTAATAAAGGAATTATGCACATTATAAAGTTCCTACCTCTCTCATCATGCCTCTTTCTTTTTTCTCGGGGTACAAAAGTACCATCAGCCTTTGCTATGACATATGATTTTGTCTTCACATATGATATAAATGATTAATAAGGGAGCAAAATCTTTAGTGTGAAAGAAAAAGTCTAGAATCTGAATATTGCACTTTTTCGAAAAATATTTAGCAAACTTAAATTCAACATCTCATTGAAAGGATACACAAGCATAAGCATCCTCTTTGTTTTTCATGTATCTTACAACACAATATCATAATACAATTCAGAAATCAAACACCTATTTTACAAACACCTATTTTACCATTTAAGAAATCTACCACACAAGAAGATGATAACACATTATCGTATATAACATACACAAATTCCTACTCATTCTGAATGCTTGCTCTTTTTCTTTCTTTTAGTAACCGAAAAAAGACGTGTGAAAATAGTGCATAATCCTTTATATGATTATAGTTTCACCAAGAAATTTGTCCAGGAAAAAAGAACAACTTTTTCAACCCAATAGACAAAACTCGCATCCTAACCGAATATGCACAATTCTAACTTACCTCCCTCGGTGGATGTTGTTCTATGAATATAGTTCTTATATGAGTTGGATACTAAACACATTAACATAAAACCCCAATGTTCTAAATAGAGTTTGAAGCTACAACCTCAAGGCCAGGCCCCGAGTTTCCATGGCGAGGCTATAGTAACACGGAACAGTTGGAATATACACTTTAAACCTTCCAGACATTGTTTGGCGCCTCTAGGCTAGCCAATGCGTAATGGAATATACTTTAATATAACATATTTTATTATGATGGTTAATGATCTTAGGATATGATGATGATTACGTTGTTACTTTTCTTATGATGAAATATTTAGAGATGACAACTTAAACCATTGGTCTTGTTGACTATGATTATGGATATATTTGCGGTCTTACTATTTTATTAATATTTTTTATATTGAGGGGATTGTTTCAAACGGAGGCTTATGCCTCGAGGCCTCTTTTAAATTTTTTGAACATTGCATAAGACTTATTTATGTTTCTTTAGGGGAGCGCATGAACCGCCAAAAGCAATACAGGAAGAAAGAAACAAAGTAATTCCAGGGTCTGGATAATATATTTGAGGAAAAATAGCCCATTTGTGCATCAACCTTACACCTTACAGGGGGAAATAACTAGTAAGGAACATAAAACTACTCATTTCCTACTACCCCCAAGTTTAGATACAATGTTTACAACAATCCATATTCCATATGGTCCAATCATATAACCTACAAAGTTTTTTCAATTTAGTGTGATCATAACACAACTTGGATCAGAATAAGATAATATTGTCATATTCCCTATTTTTTGTTGCTCATTATGGGATATAAGATCCAATAATATATTAACTATACTTCTTATAGTGTGATCTGTGGGATAAAACCATCCCACCAAAAAGGTGAGATTATTATATCCAACGAAGTTGGGATGGAATAAATTTGTATTATCCATTGCTTTTATCTGGAGGAAAAATGGGACCTTAGATAATGACACACCTCCTGGATGGTGGGATCCAAATGGTGTAGGATATCAGGGGCAATGGCCAGACCGACCACACAAATTTTCTATAACAATATATCTTAAGACTAGTACCAGATTCTTTAGTAGGACAAAAAAAATAAACAAAATTTATCTGGAGATATTTTCCAAACAGTGTTTTTCTATAATATTAAATATATACTATATTCAAGATACACTTAACCCGTAATTATTTGCTATAAGGTATTTTCATGCTACATAGTTCTGAGACGAATGATACATATTAGAAGCTACATGTTCCAAGCATAAATATATGTCAGAAATTTTGCTAAAGAAAAAACTTAGTCAGGGTCGCTGCCCCTTTGCCGTTAAAAATTAGTTTCATAAACATCCCCTCCAAATGTCAATAAGAGAACACAAGTGTTCTTCACAAGGTTATGTATGTTTAGTATGTATTCATTTCGACTTTTTTTGCTCTTCTAAGATTCCAATTCACATACAAAGTTTGAGCTTCAACCTTCAGGAAAGAAATTGGGATCCTGTAATTCAAACTCTTAACATGAGATGAGTTATGAGACTATATGTTAACTTACCAATCTAAGGTTCCAATAAGGCGTTTGTCATTTGAGCAACCCTGCGTGACCATGTCTGAGGTCTCACTGAGTCATCTCAGTGAGCCGATGGAGGTCGAGCTCTAGCTCGTCCAGCGGGAGGAAATGGACAGGAGGACAAGGGAATACTCTATAATCATATTTGTATTGGCGAGTCAAGGATTCATGTATTCAAATTTAGTTTATCTCTTTATTTGTTTGAGGACGAATTGGGTTGTGTAAAGTGACACGTGGTTAAATTATTAAGCGCGTGATTGTGTGTTGTCGTAGGTGATTTAGATCATGTGTCATACTGCATACAATTCATATATGTTCTGCAAGCACAAATTTAAATATTTTGCATAGTGGACTTTCTTTTTTTTAGGGGGGGGGGGAGGGAGAGGACCATATACAATTGTTAGTATTATATAAAAGAAATGGAGAGAATGATAAAATATCCCCCTCAAAAGTAAAGACAACATGTACTACATTCTACACCCAAGCTACTCCATATAATCTACGAAGACAATGCGACAAAGAAAACTCCTCTTTGAGCCACAAATGCAATCAACTCAACATTATATAGTGCAACTTTATAGAATCCATCTTTATGCCATCAAAACCCCTCCTATTCCCCTCTTGTAACAACATTCAAAATCCACATTATGCTAACAATCACGAACACGGGTGACACGACACGGACACGACAAATCTAAAATACACACACACACACACATATCAATTTATTTAGAGAAACATGAACATGAAAAGAAAAGTAGAAAAAAATAACATTTGTGAATAATTATTAAAAATAATGAACTAATATTTTAAAGCAAAACATGAAAATAAATGTTCTTTAAATTAATAATTCTTATGAATAATACCACTAATTTAAATTAAAATGTTATATACTTGTACATTAGGTATAGACACGTGCAAATAAATGTTGGACACATGAAACTAAGAGTTGGACACATTAATTTTATATTTAAATTATGGACACGTGAAAATGAGTGATGGACACGTGTCCGAGAGTGTCAGGAGACTGTCGGTGTTCGACACAAATACGCGCATTCTTAGAAATATCCATGCTTTCTAGACAATATGGGGTTGCCCTTTGCTTGGTCCTCAACTCCACAATGTCAACATCTACAAAACATATTAGGACATAACTAAATCAATGCCAAGATAAAGAATCACATCCCACAAACTCCTCGCCACACTCCAATGTGAAAGCGAATGGTCAACCGTCTCCTCATGCTTACAAAGCCAACAACGACTAGCCATAGATTGGCCCTCCTCTTAAAACTAACAGTCAAATGGAATTGCTTAGCTATTGTTCAAGTAGAGAAAAAGGAACTTTAATTGGAGCCTTCGACCATATTATGCTTGCACAGAGGAAGTAGCCTACCATTACCTTCCAGCTCAAAACATCCACTCCCTTGTACTAGAAAAGACACCTCCCCCAACTTCCCTACGAAAACATCCACCTTCTCCGAATCTCAATACTAAAAAGGTATTCTAAAGATTTTCTAAATCTAGAGTTCATCCAACACCTCACCATTCTCCTAAAATCGCTCATCCAAAAATTCCTCCGCACGCCACATATCAACCTAAAATCTTGCTCAATGTTCATTCCCCAAGTGGAATGTGGTATGCCTGAAAAGATCCCATACCCCCCACCCACAACCTTCCACAATAAGACATTGTAAGGAGAGGAAGTGGGTTGGCAACCCCGTCTATTAATACCGAGCTCAAATCTAGCCACAACCATATGCCTCCACAACTGGTTCTCCAACAAAAACCTCCATAACTACTTACCCAACAATGCCTATTGAATAATGAACATTTCAATACCGAACCCCCCTACTTTTACTGATTTGTAAACCACCTCTCATTAATTCTCCTCATTTCCTCTTTAAAGAAAGTCACACATAACTCGGGCCTTTTCCTTAGAAATGGCATAATCGAAGATAGTAAGTAGGGAGGCTCAACAAAGAGTTATTTATTAACGCCAATAGACCTCCCTTTGAAAGGTAACACCTCTTCCACACTGTAAGACTTCTCTCCACCACTGGATCCCAAATGGACTTGGATTTAAATGTAGCCCCACGTGGTAATCCCAAGTAAATGAAGAGCACTGACTTACATCCAATCATCTTAACTAGACCACACCTTGGGACCACCGCCACTTATAACACCCCATATTTTTAAAGAAAAAGGAAATTAATTTAATTGACGACCTAAGAATTTATTTAATTGGGAGAAATTATTTAATTCGATGATTTGAATTTAATTAATTCAGTCTATGCTTAATTTCACACGTGGCGTATTTGGAGGTAAAATAAGAGGATTTTATAAAGTGACTCCGATGGTGATTTTGAGGTCACGTTTAGTTCCGTAAGGGTCGAAATATTCGAAAGAGTGTACTCGGGTGTATAGTTTGGGTCCCAGGACGATTTTAGGCCATCCCGGCACCGTTTAAGCGCATTTCGATCGTTCGGGAGTTTGGGATTTGGAAAACTCCGAAAATTGTAAGTGTATATCTTCCCATTAGAGAGAGGTGCTAGGTTTAACACAAATCAAAAGGGATAGAAGCCATATGAGAGGAAGAGGAGGGGAGAACCAAGCTTCCCACACAGTTTTTCACCACGAACGCGACATAATCGAGAACGGAGTGAAGGGAGGACCACCACACCATATTATCAACGAATTTCAGACCTGATATTGAGAGGAAAGTATTTAAATGGAAATGTATATCAATCATGTTACAATACCCATGCGGGATAGGGTTTGATTTCATGCTTTTGGAAGTTTTATATGAATTTTGGAGGGTTTAATCCATAAAATAAAATCGGAATGCATATAGAGATGTTCCTTAATGATGACAATACGAAATTAGTGGGCTTGGGTTGATTAATAAGAGAAAAATCAGAGTTATTGGTTAATAAAGTTGACGAACATGAGAAAATTAGGGTTTTATGCTAATTAAAGGAGAATTTGATTCCTGGGTTGCATCTTTGAATTTTTTGTGTAAAATTTTCATTGGAAATTTATCTCTATGTGAATATAAAATGATATTAGAATATATTTTATGATTAAGATAGAATCTTGATGGGTTATTGATTGAATAACATGAATCTTGAATGACTTAGGGTTGAATTGATGAACACAAGATGTCAATCTGCCAAAATTCTTGACATAATTTTAAGTGTATGCCATTTTAATTGTACTTAGAATTAGAATGATATCCACATATTCCTCTAAATTTCTATGTCTTATATTTATAATGAGCTTTGAATCAAGTCAATTGAAGTTATGTAGAGGGATAAATCGATGTTTTACTATAGGGTGTTTGATCTGCCAATACAGTAATCTGCCAGAATTTTTGACGTAACTTTAAATGTATGCCATTTCAATTGTACTTATAAATAGAGTGAGATAAATAAATTCCTTGAAATATCTACGTCTTATCTTTCAAATGATCTTTGAATCAGGTCAATAGGAGTTCTGTAGAGGGAGTAATCGATATTTTACTACATGGTGTTTAATCTGACAAATTTTTTTCTAATCGATTCGGTTGCCCAGTTTTGGCCAACAATTTCCTTTTTGCCTAGGACCTTGGGAAATCATTCAGAATTCATTTGCGGGATTTAATTTATAATATAAGGGAATTATATTGCAACACCAGTAGTCCCCGTTTGGTCTTTAGGGGTGGCCTACGAGGGAAGTTTAAGGGCTAAATTAATTTGGATTACTAGAGACGAAAAATCTAAACTGAAGGATAATTCGAGTTAAGAGAATTTTAGAGGAACGAGGACTTAAACCAGTAGGGGGTAGAGAGTTTATCCTCTTATATTATATATGGAATAAAGGATACCCTTCGAGTGGTTAGATATACTCGAGAACGTACGGTAAGAAATGAAGTTATAAATTATGGAATACGTAGAATATTCGGGATATAAATATACTACGTATGAGACTTGTGATATGGGATGTGTGTATGCCCTATTGTTGTTATATATATAAATATATAGGTGGAGTGAATACCTATAATATGATTAAAGTAATAATACACTAATACGTGGGATATTCGAGATATAAAATACTACGTATGAGACTTGTGATATGTGATGTGCGTATGCCCTATTGATATATACGTGGAGAAAATATCTATAATTTGATTTATTGTGTGTATGACATACCTACGCTGCTTGATATCGAGTGGAGGTTGCGCGTTGTGGACGATCATATCTTGAGGAGCATTCGGGGTGATTTTGATTCGCACCACTAGAACATAGAACCTAGGTACGGGCTATCAGTGGGCACGATAGTGTTGGCGATCATATGGGTGCGTAGGTATGTGCGTAGCCCATTAACTTGGAACTATGTTCACCTCCAATATGTGTGATTGATATATATGGTTCATGAGAGAAACCGAACCAATAGTCCCTTGTACAATGAGAGATGTACCTGGACATGATAGCAAATTATGCATGCACCGCAGCTGTGCCTAGGGGTGTCGTACTAGTATCTATATATTGGATGATGAATATATATACCTTTGATATATTTTACACTATGCACAGCAGATGAGTCTGGGAGGTTCCATATTATATATATAAATATATTATAAAGTGTGAATATATATATACTTGTGATATTATATACTATGTGAAATTAGTAGACGAGAAAGATAGTGAAATCTGATTTGACTTAAGTATGTGAACACTTAATCCTAAAATTTGAAAAGCCTTGCCCATCTTAAAGAGAAATGGATATATATTTAATAAATGTATTGCGTGGAAATACGGGTGGACTCTATGAGTTATGGGTAACAGACTTATGATTTAAAACTAGTTAGTTTTTTTTTGTGGGCAAACTGTTGCTTCAACTCTTAAATTCACAAATGCTACAGCAGAATACATTATTACATTTGGTTGGCATTTTAAAATAAACACACTATCATTCTATGGGACTTATATAATGCCTAAACTACAGTTCAATAATTCTTGAACAGTCCCACTCGAACACAGCATGCCAAATCACCTCATATGAGAGGCAGGACTTGATGTTGCTACACCAGCACAAATCGTTTCTTGCCTTTCTTTTCTAAGAAAAACCTTCAACTTGGGGGACTTTGGTTTCGTTAGTTCTTTAGAAGACCTTTGTGGTAAGAATGGACGGTTGAATTGAGGCACCGGCTTTGCATGGGGCACCAATGTCCTCCTTAATTGCTTTAAGGACTTCTGTTCTTCCATCATTTTTTCAGACTCTGCCTCTTCTCTGTATCTCTTATGCATCATCTCTTTCTCCTTAATCTTTTCATCAAATTCTGCTCTATTAACAACTCGATGTTTGACGTGTAGATTGAATTCCTTAACATCTGTGAGGGGTTTACGTACTTTCTCAGGAACTGGGATGGGGTCCTCTTTCAATACTGGCTTTGCCTTGAATATCCTCAGCTGAGCTTCTTTCATCTCCATCCTCCGCCTTTCTTCCATTTCGCGCCGTGTTTCGTCTTCATGTCTCACTAAGCTCTCTAATTGGAAAGGTTCTGGTTTTGTATTATGCTTTGGCTCTGGTTTTGGTGGAACCACAGGATAATCAGTCGTGTAAGGATATGGAAGAGGCTTTGGAACCCGGGCCCTCTCCTCTTCCAACTTCTTTTGTACAACTTCCATCACAAATTTCTTTTCTTTTTCTGCGCCTCTTTCCTCAGTGTGCAGATGGAACGGATTTAGAACCCCACCATGACAAATGGATTCCTAAAACTAGTTAGTTATGTGTATCTAAACTAAAATTAATCTTAATATTGGGGTTGAGGTAACATTCCGAACCAATGTATATGTAATAACTACTAAGGTCAGGGTAACATTATGAACCAATAGCCCTTAATGTGTGGTACAGGAATATAATATAGCAGAGTGTGTACTTATAGTATATGTGGTGTGTAAAATATATACAACATGAATAATCTACTTATGTGTGCTAGTAGAGAGACGAGATAGTATGTATCTAAAGAACGATTAGTCTACTAAACAGTAATTGGTAGGGAGCTTAGATAGTGTATATCTATATAATGATGAAGCTACAAATGTGTGAATAGTAGGAAGATAGTTAGTGAATAACTAAAATAAATTTTAAGAAGAGAAACTTAAACGGTAAAGCTTGAACAATAACCTACGTAGAAAGGGTAACTGGGGTTTAATAATAACATAAGAGAGATGTTAATTATTAAGGGTATTCGATAGCGTACTGTATGGGAGGTATGGAGGAGCTAGATTGATTTTAGTTTATTAAATACTGGCTACCTAGTTAGATTGGCTAGGATTTACTAGGTGGGGTTGAGTAGCAACAGTTAGGTGTGCATTATAGATGAGAGATGAGGAACTCAAGGGAGTGTTCACAACCTAACACGTGTATCTAATAACTGTTTATTTAAAGTGTTATTTAAGTACTTGATAAATGTTTTTAAATGATTTTTATTTGGTCTCTTACTATTACTTGCAAAACCTTTTTCCATGACCTTTTAGGTGTCCAGCCACAGGGACGCCAAACAGGATGATATATTCTAGGGATGCATAGCTGCAGCACTTGTAGATGCTTGCAGGATTTGGATTTAAATGATTCAGTTACTTCATTCCTAGTGTAGGGTGCAGGACAGTATCGTATTCAGGCATGTTACCCACAGTTTTTTCATTTATGACAGTCAGACCTTGAATTCAGACTTTCATTTAGGTTGGACTTTATATTGGATTTTGTAATCGATGGTTTATTCCGTATTATTTCATTTTAGTATTTATATTTTGGATGGGTTTATATTACTATTGCATGGGATGTATTTATGTAATAATGTTCTGTTGTTATTGATTGTTAAATAAAAAGATTAAAATTTTGACATTCTCTTTTTGAATACTAGGTGGTTAGTAATTTTTTAAAAAGTTTTCGACAATGATGCTAAGAATGAACCAGATGAGAAACCTGTTTTAATTGAATATAGGAATGATCACCCGGTATTTAATTAGGCAGGGTGTCACAGATGGTATCAGAGTATCAGGTTCTAGTGTCCCTAGAATCTGTGCATCTTTTAACATTTTAGCGTCGCATTCTTCGATATAGATCCTTATGATAGGATTGTTGTATTTCTCAACGTATGAGACTTACGTTCTCCTGCCATTATAAATAGTTAATGTGATTCGTATACAAGTTCATTTGGGCTTCATACAATGAACATTATAGGATGACCAATGAGGGACGTTAGAAGGATTGCAGGAGGAGAGGCTCATCAGAATACCAATAGTATTTTGGGAATGGTGATTACGATGAAAGTCACCATGATTATTTTTCAGGATGGTGACAATAGGAAAATCACTTGGGAGAAGAAGTTTTCCTAAGAACTTTTGTAGATAATGTTGGTGTAAATTTTATACTCACACAGTGTTGTCGGTAAGAGGTGTGGGAAAATGGAGGGACTCTTTTGGAAATTCATCTATAAGGATTAAAAAAATGGGAGAGTAATTGGCCAATGAAAGGATAAAATACAAAGGCAATTGTGTAGGGTGGAGTGTAGCGACACCCAGGATTAAAATTTCGAGCGGAAATTTTTGAGCTCTTAGGGGCAGCATAAAGTGACGAGAGTCGGTTAGCATATATAAGGAGCAAATGGGATTAAACGATAAATTTGAGTCAAATTTGATTGATAGATATTCCATCTGCTGTTCGAACATAGATACGAGTTGAGTTTCGAAACTTATCACAAGTGAGCGAGTTATAGGCCGATTATGAGAAATGAGATGACTTGTTGAGGGAACTTCGTAACCGAAGAAGGGGAATACGAAGAAAATAAAGGTTCTTTAAGTTGATAATGGACTTGTGAGTACAATATACAAGCTTAGATGTGAGATCCGTCTAGAATTAGTGTCGACGTCGTCAGGGACATACGCTTTTATGAATTTATCAATGCTTACACGAGAGGGGATCCAAGGGGTTTAGAGAATATAATCGAAGAGATAGAATGGATCAAATGGTGATAGTGAAGCAACACCAGAGGGCATACCAAGTCGGGAACCCATTTAAATGATTCAGAATAATTAAACTCCAACCAAGTGATGGTGAATTCAATCAGGGCCATCGAGGCCAACAATGAGTTCCATAGGGACAGTCAAGCCAAAGGGACAATAGTGATAGCAATCGGGAACAAGACTACCAAGTTAGAGATAAGGACATCCCGACGTGGCTAGTGGGGCTAGAGATAAAGGGAAGATACAGTAATATGTCCTATGCATAGAGAGTTGGACCACCTATATTGAACTTGTCCACAGTGAGAAAGTGAGACTACTCGGACTGGAAAAGTATATGGGAATGATGTCAGTGGGGCAGAACAACCATCTGAGGAGCGAGATTTTTGGTAGAGGAATTGGGCTAAGAGAATGCACTAAGAGTAAATTTATATTATGTATTAGTTTACTGCTTTCGAGAGTTATGAAAATAGGGTAGACTACTTTACGATAGTTAACTGGTTAGGAACGGGTTGAGCGATCGTAGATTGTGATAGTGAGATATCGTGTTCTCTGTCCCAGGGTATGATTTATTTTGTGAGGTATCACCTGAAAGAGGGTTGATCCTATATATATGCATATATATTATATATATTGTGTAGTAGACTTTTGTGTGTATGTTGTTTAGTTATAATTAATCCCGGTACGCAAGGACGGTTACTGATGTGATTCAGAGTAGACAGGCTTATTGTTGAGCGGAGAGATATAGATCGTGACTTTTTAGAGCTAAGAAACTAGTGATAGTAAGAGCGTCGTGATATATGTTTTCTTGTGTAGCATGCGAGTGGACGATTATACTTTTGTGTTAAAAGACGAGTATTTGAGGGTACGTAATATGGAGTGAGGGCTTAACAGATCTCAACGACCGACAATGCTAGGTAGTAGTGTATCAGGAGGGTTCCTTGTTTGGATTTCTCTTTACGAGATGTCCCACGTATGAAGCTTAGCACAATGTTGGGAGTGGAGAGATGAATAGCCATTAAGACATGGGTTTAGTACCTTGGGTATTATTTATTTATAAAGTTATATCTAAAGGATAGTAACTATATGATAATGAGAGGCTAGAGGAGCCAGGTAGCATCAGTGAAGTTATGCACATTTGTTGGTTGTATGGGCACCCTGGTTGGTGGAAATGTTTATATCACTCGCAATTGGGAGGGGTAGAAATAATTGTGATGATCTTGAGAGTATGGAATTCAGGACATGTAGAGACCTTGGAGTACATGCCTTATCCAAATTTTGAGGACAAAATTCCTTTATAAGGAGGGAGTATGTAACACCCCGTATTTTTGGAGAAAATGGAAATTAATTAAATTGATGACCTAAGAATTTATTTAAGTGGGAGAAACTATTTAATTCAATGATTCAAATTTAATTAATTCAGTCTAAGCTTAATTTCACACGTGGCGTATTTGGAGGTAAAATAAAAGGATTTTATAAAGTGACTCCGATGGTGATTTTGAGGTTATGGTTGGTTCCGTAAGGGTCAAAATAGTAAAAAAAGTGTACTCGGGTGTATAGTTTAGGTCCCGAGACGATTTTAGACCATCCCGGCACCGTTTAAGGGCATTTCGGTCATTCGGGAGTTTGGGATTTAGAAAACTCCGAAAATTGTAAGTGTATATCTGGCCATAGAGAGGGGATAGGGTTAACACAAATCAAAAGGGATAGAAGCCATATGAGAGGAAGAGGAGGGGATAACCAAGCTTCCTACATAGTTTTTCATCCCGAATGCAACGGAATCGAGAACGGAGTGAGGGGAGAACCACCACACCATCTTATCAACGAATTTCAGACTAGATATTGATAGGCAAGTATTTAAATGGTAATTTATATCAATTATGTTATAATACCCATGCGGGATAGGGTTTGATTTAATGCTTTTGGAAATTTTATATGAATGTTGGAGGTTTCATACATAAACTAAAGTAGGAATGCATGTAGAGATGTATCTTAATGATGACAATACGAAATTAGTGGGTTTGGTTTAATTAATAGGAGAGAAATCTGAGTTTTTGGTTAATAAAGTTGACGAACATGAGAAAATTAAGGTTTTATACTAATTAAAGGAGAATTTGATTCTTGGGTTGAATCTTTGATGTTTTTGTGTAAAATTTTAATTGGAAATTTATCTCCATGTGAAGAAAAAATGATGTTAGAATATATTTTATGATTAAGATAGAATCTTGATGGGTTTTTGATTGAAGAACATGAATCTTGAATGACTTAGGGTTTAATTGATGAACACAAGATGTCAATCTGCCAGAATTCTTAATGTAACTTTAATGTATGACATTTTAATTGTACTTCTAATTAGAGTAATATCCATACATTCCTGGAAAGGTCTATGTCTTATATTTCTAATGATATTTGAATCAGGTCAATCGGAGTTCGGTAGAGGGAGACATCGATGTTTTACAATAGGGTGTTTGATCTGCCAGCATAGTAATCTCCCAGAATTTTTAACATAACTTTAAATGTATTCCATTTTAATTTTACATAGAATTATAGTGATATTCATACATTCCTGTAAATATATATGTCTTAGATTTCAAATGAGCTTTGAATCAGGTCAATCGGAGTTCTGTAGAGGGAGTAATCGATATTTTACTACAGGGTGTTTAATCTGCCAGAAAATTTTCTAATCTATTCGGTTGCCCAGTTTTGGCCAATAATTTCCTTTTTGTTTAAGACCTTTGGAAATCGTTCGGAATTCATTTGTGGGATTTAATTTCTAATATAAGGGAATTATATTGCAACACCAATTGACCTAGTTTGAGTTTTAAGGGTGGCCTACGAGGGAAGTTTAAGGGCTAAATTAATTTGGATTAATAGAGAGGAAAAATCTAAATTGAGGGATAATTCGAGAGGAACGAGGAATTAGACCAGTAGGGGGTGGAGAGTTTACCCTCTGATATTATATATGGAATAAAGGATACCCTTCGAGTGGTTACAAATACTCGGGAACGTACGGTAATAAACGAAGTTATAAATTATGGAATACGTAGAATATCCGGGATATAAATATACTACGTATGAGGCTTGTGATATGGGATGTGTGTACGCCCTATTGTTGTTATATATATATATATATATATATATATATATATATATATATATATATATATAAGTGGAGTGAATACCTATAATATGATTAAAGTAATTATACACTAATATGTGGGATATTCGAGATATAAAATACTACGTATGAGACTTATGATATGTGATGTGCGTATGACCTTTTGATATATACGTGGAGAAAATATCTATAATTTAATTTATTATGTGTATGACATACCTACGCTACTTGATATCGAGTGAAGGTTGCACGTTGTGGACGATCATATGTTAAGGAGCATTCGGGGTGATTTTGATTCGCACCACTAGAACATAGAACCTAGGTACGGGCTATCAGTCAGCACGATAGTGTTGACGGTCATATGGGTGCATAGGTATGTGCGTAGCCCATTGACTTGGAACTATCTTCACCTCCAATAAGTGTGATTTGATATATATGGTTCGTGAGAGAAATCGAACCAATAGTCCCTTGTATAATGAGAGATGTACCCGGACATGATAGCAGAGTATGCATGCACCGCAACTGTGCCTAGGGGTGTCGTACTAGTATATATATATTGGATGATGAATATATATACCTTTGTGATGATGCTGAAATTAGCACCACCAGATAAGGTGTTTTCAAGCCCAATCTAAGAACAACAATGGAAGCATAGTTATGTAAAAGGTAAGAGAATGAGATGGGGAGAAGAGGAGAGAGCACCAGGATATAAGTGGTTCAGCCTAAATTGGCCTACGTCCACTGTGTGTGTGTGTGTGAATAACTTCACTGCAACAAGGCACTAACGGCCATGGATACAATCTCTCAACCTTTCTCTCTCTACTGTGTATCTAGACAGAGTTTTAGCTAGGGTTGAATATCTGGATCCCTCAAGGTAGAGGATGACCTCTATATATATAGTACGTAGGGGGTGTAGTGTACCCCCATGCATGTAATATGCACTTGTGTGTTAGCCTCACCAATAGGGGGAAGCCACCTGTCACTGTCACATGTAAGGAATGATGATGAAATATTCTCCCCACGTGTGGAGAATAATCTTGTTACAACTGATTTGTGACCATGTGTCCTTATCCAAATGTCAGCAGATGCTCGGCCGCCATATTGGTGCATGTCTCGGCCTGGGAGAGGCCGAGCTGTAAAGGCTTGATATTAGTTCAATCCGAGATGTGCCATAGGGAGTCTCGGCCTGATCTCGGCCGAGACATTATGCTGGGGTCGGCCCCGGCCGAGGTTGGACTGATTCCATGTTGAAGATTACCAAGGCTTCTTGTCACCTCGGCCTACACTCGGCCGAGGTTGCCATACCCAGGTATATGAGAATGTTGTTGATTCCTGTGATGGGCGTAGTGCCCATTGGAAATGTAGGTGATAGTGTCGGCCTGGGCCGACCTTACTAAGGCCGAGGGCTGATATCGTGGGCCCATGGCTTATCCAGGGTCGGTCAATATCTCGGCCATCACCTCGGCCGAGGTTGGTGTCTCTAGGCCGAGGTCACACTTGGGGCATATCAATCACCCCCAGCCCCTAGTCACATATGAGGGAAGGTGACTAGGGGATTAGTACACATCCGAGGCCTGTCTTCTTACGAACCAGTACTTGCTTGACACTTGTCCAATGTTGGAGCATGCTCACTTGGTAGGCGTGTGCTGTCAGCCGCCCTTTGGGGCTCCCAAGGCAATGATGGGCCTTGGGAAACGCGCCCATGTATTTAAGGGTTTCAAAACCATTTTCCCTCCTGCTTCTTCACTTCTTCTCTCCTGTGCACGGTTTGTTCTTGCCATTTCTCTCTCTAAAGCTTCTCTAATCAATGCTCTACTGCAGAGGCATTTGTTGGTTTTTTTTGCGAGCTTTCTTCATTTGCCTTCATTGTTTCACTTCCAGGTATTTTCTTCCTTCCATTTCCTTTGTTTTTCTCTTTCGGTTTGCATTTTTCGGCGAATTTCTAAGTTTTCCGGCGAGCACCATTATTTCAGGCGAACTCTGTTTGCTTTGAATTTCTTGGTTTGATCTTTAGACTCCTTTATTTTACAAGTCAATTCTGTTTGTAGTTTTAGGAGTTATTCCCAAGTTTAGGGTCGTCCTCTGATGCTCAGACCTTTATACCAGCTTCTTGAGGATTTCCCCTCTCTTAGAGAGAAGACCCTAGAAAAGATTAGGCAAATAGAAAGGGCCCAAGAGGAGGCTCGTAGGTTGAAAGAATTTCCTATTAGACCTATCTTTCCCCCACCTCTCAAGGTGGTATATCCTGATCCCCCTGAGTTCTTCTATTAGACAGAGGTCCCTGCCGACCCCATACCGATGTCTGAGTCTGAGTCTTCCACCTCAGACCCTATGTCTGTGGACTCATTTCAGGAAGCCATAGATTTCACACCTCGGCCTGGTCAGGCCCCTGATCAGGCCGAGGTCTCCAGCCGAGCCTCATCCCATAATGGCTCAAGCACCTCAGCCTCTTCTTCAGAGGTTGAAATTGTTGAGCCGAGTGTGGCTATGCCACCCATTCTTGACGCCATCCCCCTGTCGGCCGTCACAGGGGCAGATTTCGCTCATAGATTCGCTAGTAACCCATCTACATCTGCTCCGGCCGACGTTGATCTTGATGATGATGAAGATGCTGAAAGCGATGTCGATGTCTCTGAGGCGGCCGAGATCAAGAGCACGGTAACTGATGTGGATCTTCAGTGATTCAGATATTTATACTCCATTAGTCCCTACATAAAATTAAGGCGACCTCTGAGGGAAGAGAGGGCCTATCACGGTCGAGATGGAGAAATCTACCTGTACGAGCAGATGTTTAAGTTAGGGTTTCGCCTACCCATTCATCCCATCATCAAATCCATTCTCTCTTATATCAACTTGGCCCCCTCACAACTGTCCCCCAATGCCTGGAGAGTCATCATAGGGCCATTATCTTATGGAGGGCAGTCCACCACTCTGACCTCCCTGTTCAGGTCTTTGTTGGTAGTAATGTCCGAACCTCGGCCAAAAACCATCCGAGCTACTATTATTTTATGGCTCGGAGGCCTGAGAAGAAAATGCTCCAGGTGACTCAGACCTCAAACCATAATTGGAAGCCCCGCTATTTTTTCGCCTCTGGACCATGGGAATTTGGCCCATGCGTTCCCTCTTCCACACTTGAGCCGAGGATACCCCTCAAATGGGGTAAGGTCACCATGTCTTCCAGGGCCGACCCTGGTCTAAGTCTTCAGAATATCTAGATGGTGAAAGACCTGCAAGACCAAGGGGCACATGGTCTTTTTGTTAAGTTCAAACATTTGCTGACCCCCCATTATCTCTTGGGGACGGGCCTAGGTGGAAGTCCCCTTGTTGACTTTGGTAAGGATTTCTCTTTTAAGTTTAACCTCTGAACTCATTCATATCTGATCTTTAACCCATATCTTTTAACTTTTGCAGAGCGACCACAAGGCATTCCAGACGAACTGTGGGAGATGGTTGCACCGAGCTTAGCGAGACTTGCCAAAAAACTCGGTCTGAACGCTCCTCCCCCAGCTCCCTCTACATCCAAATCTCAGGCCTCAAAGAAGAGGGCCCCAGAAGCCCCTACCTCTGAGGATCAGAGGCCGACCTTGAGACAGAAGAAGGCCTCTGATGCTGCAATTCCAATATCCTCGACCGACGCCCTGTCGGCCCGCCAGGACTAGCTGAAGTTATCTGACAGTATTGTCGGCCATAGTCTGCAGGCCCTTGATGCCCTCGGCTTTGCAATGACCGAGGCTGACAAGCGCTTTTTCAGGTCTCTGGATACACAATTACTGGTTGAGTTCGGCCTTCACAGAGCCGTTCAGGTACGTCTTGATCTCTCGTCAAAATTTTATAAGTGCAACATCTGACTTTTCTCCAGCTTAACCTCTTCCTTAAATGTGCAGGGAGTGGCTGCTATGCACCACCTATCGAACTGGACTTTGAGGAAATTTCCCCTCATCCAGAAGGGGCAAGAGGCCGAGAAGGTTCAGAGCGCCCTAAATGCTGAGGTCGATCGTCTGAAATCAGAGCTGCAGAACTCTGAAAGTAAGGTTAAGGGGTTGGAGAAAGAAATTTCTCTCCTCGTCAAAGATCATGCCAAAGCCCTGAAGGCCAAAGATGACGTTCTGCAGCAGAAGGTCAGCTCGGCTGTCAAGGCTGCCCTCGAAGATGCCTCGGACAAAATAATTTCTGACTACAATGCCTCGGTGATGCGGCGGAAAAATTGTGTTCGTGTGAGGACACAATCGTTGTGTGTTTCGCCGCCGCGATACAAAAGCAACCTAAGCTACTACCACACTTGACAAGCAAGCACAGCGGTAAGTCGGGTGTCGTAAGAAATCCACAGGGAGTGATTAAATTTTAGACTTTAATTGTTTTAATTACTTCAGGAATAAAAGTGTAAAATAAATAAAAGAAAAGGTGATAGGGTGGTTATGGTGACAAAACAAAAGAATAAGTTACGCTACACAAAAGTAAAGCGAGGATCGGGATCGCATTCTACCAAACGGATCGAAACAACTACTAATTAGAATTAAGGCTCCAAAGCATTTAATCGAGCATTTTTAATTAAGCATAAACATCACACAAGAAGGAATTAACCCAAAGTTGCGAGATAAAACATTTAACTGAAAAATGGTCACACGCGGATTAAATTCGGATTGTCGCTATAAACACTAAAGTTGCGTGACAAATAAAGTTAAACGCATAACAATCCAACTTTAATACACGCGGTTTCAATTAAACGCGATTTTACGCAAAACCTAGTTTTCGGAGCTCGGGGCCCGAAAATGGCGGAAAACAATCCCGACCGTATTTATCTAAGGATACATAATGAATTAACTAAATTAAACTAGAAAAGCAATAAATAAACACAATAAACCTAATTAGAAAGCATAAAAGTTATCTAGAAATCAAGGAAAGAATGGAAAACAACTATATTAAGGGAGAGGGAAGATGAATAGTACCAATTACAACCCAAATGGATGTCAAACCAAGATGAATTGAAGAAGAACCAAGCAAAACCCCCAAAACCCTAACTAAACTAAGCTAAAATCGTGTATTTGCAGGTCTCCCCTCTCTCAAATGAGAGAGAATTGGTTTTATACAAAATATCCCATGGCAAACTTGTAATAAAAAGGGAAGAAAACCCAAAATCTGGAGGGCCGAATCGATTCGGAAATGGTCCGAATCGATTCGGAAACAGGGGAAGTTCGAATCTGCAATTCTGCAGAATTCCGAATCGATTCGGTTTTGGGCCGAATCGATTCGCAACCTACATGTCTGAATTCTGCAGCTTTGTCCTGTTTTACGGAAAATGCCGTCATTTCTTCGTTATAGCTCGGAATGAGGCACGGTCGGAGGCTACGCGAAGATAACTCAGAGGAATACAACATCCAAGAAGACATTGGGCCAAAAAACCAAATTATGAAATGACTAAAATGCCCTTGAATGTGACCTTAAGTGTGAATTTGAAGTAAAAACCATCCTAAAAATGACATAACTCTTTCGATACAACTCAGAATTATGCACCGTCGGCGGCCACGCGAAGAGAAATCAGAGGGCTTCAACTTCCGTGAAGAGCTCGGGATTCAAACCCGAATGCTGAAATTACTAAAATGCCCCCAAAGCTGCAAAAAAACGACGAAACATTTCCGGAAAGCGTCCGAACTTCATACTAAGCATCCAAATACCTACAAAAGCTCAATTAACCCCTGCAAAACATGTTAACATAGAAATCCGAGGTTTTATGGTTAACGAGCATAAGTATAGGGATTAAGATACCCAAGGGGGCTAATAAGGCGTAGGTTAACGGGTGAAATACGCAATATTTGCTTCGTATCACACCCCCTAACTTACACATTGCTAGTCCCTAGCAATGAAATAGGAAACAACAAGAACTACAAGAAAATCAGGAACAAAAGATAGTACAAAAGTATGGTATAAAAGCATAAGGCCACTTTCGCGGGCGATTCGATTGCATTTAGCGTATGCAATAAGCCGTTAAACCCCTAGGTCACCTAGTGGACGAGTGTCGTCTCGTGAGGGTTTTCAGGGATGAAACCCACAAACATCACTTGGTTTCCTCAAAATATGCCCAACCCAACATGCGACAAACTCAACAATGGCGAAAAGGATTTCATACGCATTATTAGCAAAGTGAATGAATTCACACAAAAGTCCAAATCATTAACATTATAGAATGCACCTCATAGAATTGAAACCTTAAAAGTGGGAGGGGGGAGAGCAAATGCAAAATATGATTTAGTGAAAACTTAAATAAACCGGATAAACATAAAGGCATGCATATATTCAATCCTCACGGGCATTACACTCATCAAGCGAATTCACTCAAAACAGGAAGGTAACACACGGGACATGCGGGCATAAAGAGTAAATGTAAATGGAAACTAGGCCGCACACATGTCACAAATGAAGAACGCTATATAGGAAATGAAAAACTTGCAATCTCAATGAAAGGATACCGCACACTAAAAGAGGCGAAATGCATTTTCACAGATTATCAAAACTATTTAAACTTTTGAATTACATCAACCTAAGATCACATAGGACTTGTAATAGGGTTGTAATGTAGGATAGGCTAGGGTACGAAATGAAGGAATGTATGTACGGATTCAAAGTGTTCGGGATGAAAACTCGGGATAATGGAAAAATGCGGGAAATATCAAAAAAATGGAAAACAAGTTCCAAAACAAGCATTAGATATATCATCGGGGAGAGTAATCAAAGCTTATTGAACACTATACACAACATTTACAACTTTCTTTTTCTTTTCTTTTCTTCTTTTTCTCACTTTTCTCTTTTGTTTTCTATTGCTTTTTGCTTTCTCTTTTTCTTCACTTTTTTTCACTACTTTCTTTTCTTTGCTTATCAAACTCTCATATGCCTAAAATTGCAACCGCAATACAACAACAACATTCAATCCCAAGTAACATTCCAAACAAAGGTATGTAAGGTGTATGTATGGATTAAAACTCCAATTTGGAGTTGGTCATGGAATTTGGGTTATGGAACGAAAGGCTATATTTAGGCTCAAAGGGTTTGACGAGGGTAAACATATAAGGGTGAGGTCAAGGTCAATATGGGTGATATAACAAAGATGGCCTATGATCATTTCACAAAGTTTACGCAATTCTCGAGTCAAAACAATATATGAAAATCATGCTCAAGTAAAACATTCCGAGTATGAACTCAATTAATGAACGGTCAAATGAAAGAATAGAGAGATTACCGACGAATTCAACGTTTTCAAAGAGAAAAGAATAGTGTATAACACTCACAAACGACGAAAGGTACGAAGCTTACTCGGTGTAAGTATATACAATGCAACAAAAGATTACCGAGTTATAAAAATCTTAAACCAAATCAATAGAACCAGGAAAGTGCATATGCTCATGGGATAAAGTTTAATTCATGAAGTTATTTACAATATCAATGATTTAAGGACTAAAGTCTAATAACTTCTAAAATCGAGAACATGCATCATTGAGTTGTCTATTGGATCGGGCAATTATTGAAATTTATCACTGGAAATAAGGCAAAATGCCCAACAAAGGAGAAAAAAGAAAGAAAATATTTTTGAAAATTTTCAAATTTTTCACAAAAAGGCATACTCAGTAACTAAATGTGAGCAAATCCATGAACTACACATGAAATGGATAGAATATCCTACACCCCCTAACTTAAATGTTGCATTGTCCTCAATGCGCATTAAGAACACAACACAAAGAGAGGAAAAGAACGATATTATCCAAAATTGGAGCGATCTCCATAAGCGCGAGTCCAAAGGAATCTACAAAACAAGTTAGTACCGAGCATAGCAAAAACAAATAACAAAAAGTTAACTAATTACACTAGACTAAATTAAAAAGGAAAGAAAAAAAGGAAAGAAAGAAAATTAAAAAGATAACTATTTACAACCTACTATTTAGGCTTCACACTAACTATATACTAGAAGTCTAAATAGTTGAGGGTCCACCCAAAAAGGGATTTGACTTTGAAAGATCAACGGTGGACCCTCCAAAGTGAACATGCCTCCCGAAAGATATGAATTCCGTTTGAACAACGGAAGGCATGTGGGTGGTGAAAAAAGTGAACCATCGCCAATTTGAAATTTTGGGCGGACGATGGGGGATTTGGATAATAAGGGGGAAAGGTACACTAGAGGTCCAAGAAAAATCGACTCATCTCCCAAAGGTTTTTCAAGTGGAATGGGAGATAGTGCACACACGGGGATAGGTTCCATCGTAGCAAACAAAGTCGGCAAAGAGTCCTCGTCGGAAAATTGTGAAGAAATTGTAAAAGTTTCTACCGACTCATAGGAATCAACCGGTAATTCTAATGGTTCGATCACGAAAAACGAATATGGTGATGAAACAAATTCAATCTCAATCGACTCATCGTCGGAAGGAGATTGAATTTCGGGGGAGAGAGATGCACACTCGATGAGAAATTCTTCGAAAAATTTAGGTGAAACACAAGTTTCCACCTCCTCGTTGTTTTGTGCAAAAGAATTCATCTCATCGCAAAGTGCACCGAGTCTCATTCCAGCTTCATTTAAGCTTTCCAAACCTTGGGAGTAAAGAAGCAAAGTTTCTTCCAAAGTAGGCTTCCTCGGCTCAAGAGCCTCGGACTCCTCATTTGGTTGAAACTCATCTTCGAAAGTAATGAAATAAGAATCGTCATTGGATTCGAATAATGAATCCAACTCAAGCTCCCAATAACGATTTTCATTCCGATAAATGTTTTCAAGTCTTTCATTTTCAAGAAAATCTTGAAAATGAAAAACTTGAAAACTATCCCCAAAGTAAGAATCATTAGAATGACCGTAATAACTATAATAGTAGGACATGATTACCGAATTATTTGTAGATGGAGAATCCAAGAAATAAAGTGAGCAACCGCGAATCAAAGTTTCTTAGCGCTCAAAGTATGCAAATCCTGCAAAAAGGGTTAAAACAAAGAATACAAATACAAAAGGAAAAATACTACGAAATAATAAAACAATTACTATCTAAAACACACTCCCCGGCAACGGCGCCATTTTGTGATGCGGCGGAAAAAGTGTGTTTGTGTGAGGACACAATCGTTGTGTGTTTCGCCGCCGCGATACAAAAACAACCTAAGCTACTACCACACTTGACAAGCAAGCACAGTGGTAAGTCGGGTGTCATAAGAAATCCACAGGGAGTGATTAAATTTTAGACTTTAATTGTTTTAATTACTTCAGGAATAAAAGTGTAAAATAAATAAAAGAAAAGGTGATAGGGTGGTTATGGTGACAAAACAAAAGAATAAGTTACGCTACACAAAAGTAAAGCGAGGATCGGGATCGCATTCTACCAAACGGATCGAAACAACTACTAATTAGAATTAAGGCTCCAAAGCATTTAATCGAGCATTTTTAATTAAGCATAAACATCACACAAGAAGGAATTTAACCCAAAGTTGCGAGATAAAACATTTAACTGAAAAATGGTCACACGCGGATTAAATTCGGATTGTCGCTATAAACACTAAAGTTGCGTGACAAATAAAGTTAAACGCATAACAATCCAACTTTAATACACGCGGTTTCAATTAAACGCAATTTTACGCAAAACCTAGTTTTCGGAGCTCGGGGCCCGAAAATGGCGGAAAACAATCCCGACCCTATTTATCTAAGGATACATAATGAATTAACTAAATTAAACTAGAAAAGCAATAAATAAACACAATAAACCTAATTAGAAAGCATAAAAGTTATCTAGAAATCAAGGAAAGAATGGAAAACAACTATATTAAGGGAGAGGGAAGATGAATAGTACCAATTACAACCCAAATGGATGTCAAACCAAGATGAATTGAAGAAGAACCAAGCAAAACCCCCAAAACCCTAACTAAACTAAGCTAAAATCGTGTATTTGCAGGTCTCCCCTCTCTCAAATGAGAGAGAATTGGTTTTATACAAAATATCCCATGGCAAACTTGTAATAAAAGGGAAGAAAACCCAAAATCTGGAGGGCCGAATCGATTCGTAAATGGTCCGAATCGATTCGGAAACAGGGGAAGTTCGAATCTGCAATTCTGCAGAATTCCGAATCGATTCGGTTTTGGGCCGAATCGATTCGCAACCTACAGGTCTGAATTCTGCAGCTTTGTCCTGTTTTACGGAAAATGCCGCCATTTCTTCGTTATAGCTCGGAATGAGGCACGTTCGGAGGATACGCGAAGATAACTCAGAGGAATACAACATCCAAGAAGACATTGGGCCAAAAAACCAAATTATGAAATGACTAAAATGCCCTTGAATGTGACCTTAAGTGTGAATTTGAAGTAAAAACCATCCTAAAAATGCCATAACTCTTTCGATACAACTCAGAATCATGTACCGTCGGCGGCCACGCGAAGAGAAATCAGAGGGCTTCAACTTCCGTGAAGAGCTCGGGATTCAAACCCGAATGCTGAAATTACTAAAATGCCCCCGAAGCTGCAAAAAACGACGAAACATTTCCGGAAAGCGTCCGAACTTCATACTAAGCATCCAAATACCTACAAAAGCTCAATTAACCCCTGCAAAACATGTTAACATAGAAATCCGAGGTTGTCTGGTTAACGAGCATAAGTATAGGGATTAAGATACCCAAGGGGGCTAATAAGGCGTAGGTTAACGGGTGAAATACGCAATATTTGCGTCGTATCACTCGGACGAATTCATGGGTTTTGGCTTTGAATATCTTGAAAGAGGTATCAAGGCCACTACCAAATGGGCTGGAGTCAGAGAGAGGGAGGTCGTCACTCTAAAGGCCTCTGACTTTGTGGGTCTCGGCTTTGCTGACCCTCAGTTTGCTTAAGCGCTTCAAGAGGTGGAGGACGAGGCTGCTGCTCCTGCTGAGACTGCAACTCTGGGAGGGACCGAGGTCGGAGGGGCAGACCATACTGATGACGTGGCCGAGGTGACTAATGTTGATCAAGCCAATCAGGCCGAGGCTGTTAATGTTCCCCCCCAAACCTTTAGGATTTGTAACATGTAACTTGTAACTTGTAACTTGTAACACCATGGTACTTTGTATTCAAGGAATATTTGTTACTTTTTTGTATTTCAACCTCTGAATGCTATATGATATCTTCCCTTTATTGAATGCCATGTGATCTCTTCTATTATTTTGTTGTAGTGATGTCTTGTTTATACTCAGTCAATAATTTTGACCTCCGACCTCTTCACCACTGAATTGTTATTAGGATCTGAGGTCATTACCTAAGATTCTATTCTCATAAACAGCTTCACCAAATTAATGATGTTAAGGGTCTGAGGTCATCTACTAAGGTGTCTGAGCTCAGACGTCGTCACCACCGGGTGATGTTATGAAGGTCTGAGGTCGTCACCTAAGACGTTATCCTCATAATTAATTTCACCAAATTAATGATGTTAAGAGTCTGAGGTCATCTAACTAAGGTGTCTGAGCTCAGACTTCGTCACCACCGAGTGATGTTATGAAGGTCTGAGGTCATTACCTAAGATGTTACCCTCATAATTAATATCACCAAATTAATGATGTTAAGGGTCTGAGGTCATCTGCTAAGGTGTCTGAGCTCAGACCTCTTCACCACCGAGTGATGCTATGAAGGTCTGAGGTCGTCACCTAAGACGTTATCCTCATAATTAATTTTACCAAATTAATGATGTTAAGAGTCTGAGGTCATCTAACTAAGGTGTCTGAGCTCAGACTTCGTCACCACCGAGTGATGTTATGAAGGTCTGAGGTCATTACCTAAGATGTTACCCTCATAATTAATATCACCAAATTAATGATGTTAAGGGTCTGAGGTCATCTGCTAAGGTGTCTGAGCTCAGACCTCTTCACCACCGAGTGATGTTATGAAGGTCTGAGGTCGTCACCTAAGACGTTATCCTCATAATTAATTTCACCAAATTAATGATGTTAAGAGTCTGAGGTCATCTAACTAAGGTGTCTGATCTCAGACTTCGTCACCACCGAGTGATGTTATGAAGGTCTGAGGTCATTACCTAAGATGTTACCCTCATAATTAATATCACCAAATTAATGATGTTAAGGGTCTGAGGTCATCTGCTAAGGTGTCTGAGCTCAGACCTCTTCACCACCGAGTGATGTTAGGAAGGTCTGAGGTCATCACCTAAGATGTTACCCTCATAATTAATATCACCAAATTAATGATGTTAAGGGTCTGAGGTCATCTACTAAGGTGTCTGAGCTCAGACCTCTTCACCACCGAGTGATGTTATGAAGGTCTGAGGTCATCACCTAAGACGTTATCCTCATAATTAATTTCACCAAATTAATGATGTTAAGAGTATGAGGTCATCTAACTAAGGTGTCTGAGCTCAGACTTCGTCACCACCGAGTGATGTTATGAAGGTCTGAGGTCATTACCTAAGATGTTACCCTCATAATTAATATCACCAAATTAATGATGTTAAGGGTCCGAGGTCATCTGCTAAGGTGTCTGAGCTCAGACCTCTTCACCACCGAGTGATGTTATAAAGGTCTGAGGTCGTCACCTAAGACGTTATCCTAATAATTAATTTCACCAAATTAATGATGTTAAGAGTCTGAGGTCATCTAACTAAGGTGTCTGAGCTCAGACTTCATCACCACCGAGTGATGTTATGAAGGTCTGAGGTCATTACCTAAGATGTTACCCTCATAATTATTATCACCAAACTAATGATGTTAAGGGTCTGAGGTCATCTGCTAAGGTGTCTGAGCTCAGACCTCTTCACCACCGAGTGATGTTAGGAAGGTCTGAGGTCATCACCTAAGATGTTACCCTCATAATTAATATCACCAAATTAATGATGTTAAGGGTCTGAGGTCATCTACTAAGGTGTCTGAGCTCAGACCTCTTCACCACCGAGTGATGTTATGAAGGTCTAAGGTCATTACCTAAGATGTTACCCTCATAATTAATATCACCAAATTAATGATGTTAAGGGTCTGAGGTCATCTACTAAGGTGTCTGAGCTCAGATCTCTTCACTACCGAGTGATGTTATGAAGGTCTGAGGTCGTCACCTAAGACGTTATCCTCATACTTAATTTCACCAAATTAATGATGTTAAGGGTCTGAGGTCATCTCATTATGGTGTCTGAGCTCAGACCTCGTCACTAATGAATGGTGTTATGAGGGTCTGAGGTCACCACCTAATATGTTATCCCCATAATATGTCTCTGGTCTAAGAATGATGCAAGAATTGTTATGGAAACTAATCTTTATTAATAACCTCTTCTCAAGAAGATTGTACATTTACATAAAATTCTACGCAACATCATATGTAATATCTCTTTAGGTGGTCAGCATTCCATGGGTTGGTGAAAGGTTCTCCTTCTAGGTTTTCTAGCCTGTAAATGCCAGGCACAACCTCTTCTGTTACTTTGTAGGGGCCATGCCAGTTTGGGTGTAGCTTATTTGCCTTTTGTAGGGTCTTCTTTAGCACTAGGTCTCCCACTGCAATGGGTCTTGACTTCACCCTTTGGTTGTAGAATTTTGCTGCCCGTTGCTGGTAGGATGCTTTTCTAACCTCCGCGTCTTCTCTTCTTTCTTCGATAAAATCCAGGTCTAGCCTCCTCTCTTCCCATTGCTGTCTGGGTCGTAGGTCTGAATCCGATGAGTTGGTAGTCCTACTTTCGTTGGTATGACGGCCTCTGAGCCATGTGCCAGCATGAATGGGGTTTCTCCTGTTGGTGTCCTTGCCGTGGTTCTGTAGGCCCATAACACATCGTAGACCTCTTCTATCCATCTCCCCTTCGCATATTCTAACCTCTTCTTGATTCCGTCCAAGATGGTTCTGTTTGTCACCTCGGTCTGGCCATTTGCCTGAGGTTGACCAGGAGATGAGAAGAGCTGTTTAATCCCCACTCTTAGGCAATACTTTTCTAAGGAGGAGTTCTTGAACTGGGTCCCATTATCCGAGATGAGAGTGTTTGGGAGGCCATATCTGCATATGATGTTCCTCCAAATGAACTGGAAGGTCTTCTGCTCTGTAATTGTTATCATCGGTTCTGCCTCCACCCACTTTGAAAAGTAGTCAATGAAAACTATCAAGAATCTATAGTTGTTGGCAGCTCTTGGCAAAGGTCCTACCAAGTCAATTCCCCATACCGCAAATGGACATGGAGAAGAGATTGACGTCATAGGCTGATGGGGTTGATGAGGGATAGTGGCGAACCTTTGACATTTGTCGCACCTCTTCATATAGTCTGCAGCGTCCTTAGACAAGGTAGGCCACCAGTATCCCTGAGTGATGATCCTCTTAGCTAAGGGCCTTCCCCCTATGTGGCTAGAGCAAGAACCCTCATGAACCTCCTGTAAGACCCGGGGTACTTCCATGGGATGCACACATCTGAGGAGAGGCAATAGAAACCCCTTTTTGTATAAGACGTCTCCTATCATTGAGAACTTGGCAGCCCTGTATCTCAACTTTCTCCTTTCTAGCTTGGGCTCAGGCAGCTCTCCCTCTCTTAGGTATCTGACGAGCGGGTCGATCCATGAGTCTCCTAGGTTCACATTATGACAAGGGATACATACCTCGTCCTCCTCGATGGTTGCCTTTCCTAAGACCTCTATTGGAATGGTCCTTCCTAAATCTGTCTTCACTGCTGAGGCCAGCCTTGCCAATGCATCAGCGTGATTGTTGCTCAGTCAAGGCACTCTCTTCAGTTTTGCTTCTTCAAAATATTCTAACAACATTCTTACCTTCTTTAAGTACTTGGCCATCCTTTCGTATTTGGCCTCGTATATCCCCGATACTTGATTGACAACCAACCTTGAGTCGCTATGGAGTAGGAGTCGCTTTACTCGAAGAGTTGTTGCTAATAAGAGACCTGCTTTCATGGCCTCATACTCGGACTCGTTGTTTGAGGTCTGAAAGTTGAATCTCAAGGCGTATTTAATGTTGGCGCCATCTGGAGCCGAGAGTACTAGTCCCTCCCCGCTTCCACTGTCATAGGAAGAGCCATCATTGAAGAGGCTCCAGATATCTGTATCTGATGAGAAGACCCCATTCTCTCATAACCCCCTTCTTGAAGAGGTATCGATCCTATTCATTCTCTTTTATTCCGCTCCGGGTTTTGCCTGAGATGACCTCTTCCCTATCTCGGAAGACGTTTGGTGCCGTCTCTTCCGAATCTCGGAAGACACTACGGTTCGTCTCTTCGCCGTCATCTAAGCCTTTCTCTGTCTCGGCCTCTTCCAAACTTCTACCGGCCTCTTCCCAGGTGAATTCTGCGACAAAGTTTGCGAGGGCCTGCCCCTTGATGGCTGTCCTAGGCTAGTAGGTAAGATCATATTCTCCTAGTTCGATGGCCCAGGTCATCAATCTTACGGACTTCTCAGGTTTGTGCAGAACCTGCCTTAGTGGGGAGTCAGTGAGGACTACCATGGAGTGAGCTTGGAAGTAAGGCTTCATTTTCCTTGAGGCATGTATTAGGGCATAAGACAACTTCTCCATTCGGGGATAATTTTGTTCAGACACTTGAAGGACCTTACTGTTGAAGTACACAGGCCTCTGGACCCCATCCTCTTCCCGTATGATGGCCGCGCTGATGGCTGATTCAGAGACTGCCAGATACACAAACAACCTTTCCCCCGTGATGGGCCGAGACAGCAACAAGGGAGACCCTAAGTAGGACTTGAGTTGGTTGAAGGATTTTTCACACTCTTCGTCCCATTGGAAGGCCTTTCTTAGAACATTAAAGAATGGAAGACACTTGTCCGTTGCCCTAGAAATAAACCTGTTAAGGGCAGCCACTCTTCCCGTGAGTCTCTGGACATCCTTGATACTCCTAGGAGTCTTCATGTCTAGTAATGCCTTGATTTTCTCAGGGTTCGCTTCAATCCCCCTCTGATTAATGATGAATCCCAGGAACTTCCCAGCTCCTACTCCAAAGACACACTTTGCTGGGTTGAGTTTCATTCTGTACGAGTCCATGACATCGAAGGTCTTCTCAAGGTCTGTTACATGAGTACATGCTTTCAGGCTCTTCGTTAGCATATCGTCTACATATACCTCCATGGTCTTACCTATTTGCTCTTCGAACATCTTATTGACAAGATGTTGATACGTTGCCCCCGTATTTTTCAGACCGAAGGGCATCACCTTGTAGCAGTACGTCCCTTTGTCAGTAATGAAGGCTGTCTTCTCAGAGTCTTCAGCATCCATGAAGATTTGGTTATAGCCTGAATAAGCGTCCATGAAGCTCATGAGCTCATGCCCTACTGTTGTATCCACCATCTGGTCTATCCTAGCTAAGGGATAGCTGTCTTTCGGGCAAGACCTGTTCAGGTCAGTGAAATCTACTCACATTCGCCACTTCCCATTGACCTTAGGCACGATGATAGCATTTGAGAGCCACTCCGGATAGGTAACCTCTCTTATGAACTCGGCCTCTTCTAACTTTTTTACCTCTTCCCGAATGATGTCGTACTTCTCCCTGGAGTAGACTCTTCGTCTCTGCTTGATTGGCTTGGCATCTCTGTCCACGTTGAGCTTGTGGATCATGACCTCAGGGTCGATGCCAGGCATGTCTGCGTGATTCCATGCGAAGACACTCTGTCTCCTCCTGAGGAAGTTTATCATCTCTTCCTTGATTCCTGGATCTAGGGCCTTACCGACCTGGACGATTTTTTCTGGCTCGTCCTCTTTGAGGACGATGGATTCTACCTCTTCCACGGCCTCACCCTTCTTCAATTTTGTTTCGTCTCTTGGGTCAAGAGTGTCAATGCTGTAAGTGGTGGTTGCTCTCTTATGGGCTTCTCTCTCTTCGGCCGAGTTGAAGTAACACTCTCGCGCCGTGGTCTGGTCCCCTTGAACTTCCCCTACTCCATAAGGAGTCAGGAATTTTAGCATCTGATGGACCGTCGACGGCACAACTTCAAACTCTTTAAGGGCCACCCTTCCTATGATGAGGTTGTAGGCCGAGAAGAAGTTTTTGTCCATAACGAAAAAGTTTATCTTCTTGGTCAGCCTCCTAGGCCACTCATCCCCCATCCGTACATCCATCTCATACATGCCCAATGGGTGGACCTTTTCGCCACTGAAGCCTATCAATGGGTGATGATAGGGCACCAGCCTTGCCCTGCTAAGACCCAGGCTCTTGAAGAAAGGCCAGAACATCACGTCTGCTGAGCTTCCCTCGTCTATGAGGATCCTCCGTACCTCGTACCCATGCACCCTTGTTGTTATGACCAAAGGGTCATCATGGGGGCTAAGATACCCTTGAAGTCTAGTCTGGAGAACCCCACTATGAGGGTGTCCATGTCTACCTTCTTCCTCTTATGCACTGCATCAGAAGACGTTAGATTCATAACTTCGAGCTTGGCCAATGACCTGGCCTCTGCTACATGAGCCTTCCTGTCGGCTACCTCAGAGCCACCTCCTGCAAATCCCCCACATATGGTGCTAACACCAAAGGAGATCATACCGACCCTCTTCACCGGGGTGTTGTTATCCTTTGGCGAAAGATTTGGGTCGTCTTCATTATCTCCTTCTGAATCATCGTCCCTTCTGGCCGGGATATTGCCACGACATCTGTCATTTCTTATTTTCTTAGGGTCATCTCTTCCACCCTTTGGAGCCTTACCATCCACATACTTCCTCAGCTTTCCGGATTTCAGCATCTTCTCAATCTCATCCTTTAAAGCGAAGCATCTATCTGTGACATGGCCATGATCCTGATGGAACTCGCACCATAGGTTTTTGTTCCTCTTATGTGGCGGGGCCTTCAGTTTCTCTGGCCACCTCAGAGTCCGGTCCGTCTTAATCTCATTGAGGATGCGCTCACAGCTCACAGTCAGAGGAGTGTAATGAGCGAACTTGTCATATCCTGACCTCTTCTTCCCCTCTTTCTTACCTTGGGACTTTCCCGTGCCACCGCGGTTCTCCTCCTCACACTTGGCGGCCATTGCCTCTTCCCCATTCATCACTTTCCCTGCAGTTGCCAGCATCTCCCCCATAGACCTAGGGGGTCTTCCGCCAGTTTCCACAATAGCTTCCCTTTCTGGAGGCCTCCTATAAGGGTGGTCATGGCTATGCTCTCTTCATAATCTTCCACCTCCAATTTCTCTCTGTTGAATCTTGCTATGTAGTCTCTTAGGCTCTCACCCTTGGCCTGTTTGACATACAGCAGGTGGGTAGTCTTCTTTTGAGGTCTTACCCCAAAGCAGAAGTTGTGGATGAACTGATCAGCCAAGCCTTTGAAGTTCTCAATTGAGTTCTTCGGAAGGGAGGTGAACCAACTGTGCGCTGCCCCTGTTAAGGTCCCTGAGAAGGCCTTACACTTCATCTCATCGGTTATCGAGTAAATGTCTGCTGTCGACTGGTACATCTCGATATGGTGTACAGGGTTAGTACTACCATCATACTTGGGAGTCACTGTAGGAGGCTTGAACTTGGCTGGGGTTGGGAACCCCACTATCCTAGCCACAAATGGGGAGCCCTCTGAGTAACCCCTTTGTAATGGGTCCCTGCTTTTAATGAGATCTTCTATCTTCTCCTCAAGGCGTTGGATTGAATCATTCCAGGGTCTTGTGTCATCAACTTGGCCGAGGTTATCCCCTGCCACCTCCCTGCGATGGACAGAGGGTTCCCCAACCGTGACACATTGGCTGTTGACCTCTTCCTGTTCCCTGCCTCTTCTTTCACAGGGTCAGCCTTGGTCTGGCCGACTCTGCCTATTCCCTCTCTGAGAGCCTGCTGCGCTCCTTGACCTTGACAGCCTCTATCTTAGGTCATTCACCGGGCCCAGTCTCTCGAAGGCCGACCCTCTCCTCAACCTATCAAAGGCCGACCCTCTTTGTTGGGCCTCTTCTCCTCTTCGGCCGACACATCCTTGACTCTGCCTAAGAGGTCGTATAGTGTTATTTGACACCTCATACGGCTCCCAGCAGTCTTCTGGGGCTTCTTCAGCTTCTAGGTCATCATACCTGTCCTCCGGGCAAGGGTTTCCCTGCCTCCCCAGGCGCAAGCGCCTAGGGTCAGCAACGTCCCTTCTCCGCTGGGGTGCAGGCTGGTCCTTCATTGGCGCCTGGGGTGATACCCTGGCGTCAGGATGAGGCTGAACTGCCGCCGGAGTGATCATGTCCGGTGAGACTCCAGGGGGCCTCATCATAGTTTGACTGAGCTGAGCAAATTGCTCCTTCATGGCTTGTTGTGTTGAAGCTAAAGATTTCAAGGCTGCTGCTACCTCCACCATTTCGGACTAGGGGGAGCCTGACTGGAACTAGGCCCTCCACCTCCGGGCGGCGGAAGAGGCGGTGGTAAGTCTGGTGCCATATGTTAACACTATAGATCTTGATTAGCAGATGAGCTTAGTACCTCACAGGACCTCTTTCAATGGTGAAACAGCTCCGCGCTAGGGGGAGGCCTGGCTCACCACCAGAGTCTTCGGTGAGGTTAAGCAGAAAAAGAGGAAGAGATATCTTCTCGTTCCCACAGACGGTGCCAAAATGATGATGCTAAAATTAGCACCACCAGATAAGGTGTTTTCAAGCCCAATCTAAGAACAACAATGGCAGCATAGTTATGTAAAAGGTAAGAGAATGAGATGAGGAGAAGAGGAGAGAGCACCAGGATATAAGTGGTTCAGCCTAAATTGGCCTATGTCCACTGTGTGTGTGTGTGTGAATAACCTCACTGCAACAAGGCACTAACGGTCATGGATACAATCTCTCAACCTTTCTCTCTCTACTGTGTATCTAGACAGAGTTTTAGCTAGGTTTGAATATCTGGATCCCTCAAGGTAGAGGATGACCTCTATATATATAGTACGTAGGGGGTGTAGTGTACCCCCATGCATGTAATATGCACTTGTGTGTTAGCCTCACCAATAGGGGGAAGCCACCTGTCACTGTCACATGTAAGGAATGATGATGAAATATTCTCCCCACGTGTGGAGAATAATCTTGTTACAACTGATTTGTGCCCATGTGTCCTTATCCAAATGTCAGCAGATGCTCGGCCGCCATATTGGTGCATGTCTCGGCCTGGGAGAGGTCGAGCTGTAAAGGCTTGATATTAGTTCAATCCGAGATGTGCCATAGGGAGTCTCGGCCTAATCTCGACCGAGACATTATGCTGGGGTCGGCCCCGGCCGAGGTTGGACTGATTCCATGTTGAAGATTACCAAGGCTTCTTGTCACCTCGGCCTACACTCGGACGAGGTTTCCATACCCAGGTATATGAGAATGTTGTTGATGCCTGTGATGCGCGTAGTGCCCATTGGAAATGTAGGTGATAGTGTCGGCCTGGGCCGACCTTACGAAGGCCGAGGGATGATATCGTGGGCCCATGGCTTATCCAGGGTCGGTCAATATCTCGGCCATCACCTCGGCCGAGGTTGGTGTCTCTAGGCCGAGGTCACACTTGGGGCATATCACTTTGATATGTTTTACAGTATGCACCGCAGATGAGTCTGGGAGGTGCCATATTATATATATAAATATATTATAAAGTGTGAATATATATATATAATTGTGATATTATCTACTATGTGAAATTAGTAGACGAGAAATATAGTGAAATCTTATTTGACTTAAGTATGTGAACACTTAATCCTAAAATTTGAAAAGCCTTGCCCATCTTAAAGAGAAATGGATATATATTTAATAAATGTATTGCGTGGAAATACGGGTGGACTCTATGAGTTATGGGTAACAGACTTATGATTTCAAACTAGTTAGTTATGTGTATCTAAACTAAAATTAATCTTAATATTAGGGTTGAGGTAACATTCCGAACCAATGTATATGTAATAACTACTAGGGTCAGGGTAACATTATGAACCAATAGCCCTTAATGTGTGATACAGGAATATAATAGCAGAGTGTGTACTTATAGTATATGTGGTGTGTAAAATATATACAACACGAATAATCTACTTACGTGTGCTAGTAGAGAGACGAGATATTATGTATCTAAAGAACGATTAATCTACTAAAGAGTAATTAGTAGGGAGTTTAGATAGTGTATATCTATATAATGATGAATCTACTATTGTGCGAATAGTAGGAAGATAGTTAGTGAATATCTAAAATAAATTTTAAGAAGAGAAACTTAAACGGTAAAGCTTGAACAATAACCTAGGTAGAAAGGGTAACTGGGATTTGATAATAACATAAGAGAGATGTTAATTATTAAGGGTATTCGATACCGTACTGTATGGGAGGTATGGAGGAGATAGATTGATTTGGGTTTATTAGATACTGAATGCTTAGTTAGATTTGCTCGAATTGACTAGGTGGAGTTGAGTAGCAAACGTTAGTTGTGCATTATAGATGAGAGATGAGGAACTCAATGGAGTGTTTGCAACCTAACATATGTATCTAATAACTGTTCATTTAAACTGTTGTTGAAGTACTTGCTAAATGTTTTTAAATGATTTTTACTTGGGGTCTGACCCGTACTTGTAAAACCTTTTTGCAAAACTTGTTAGGCGTCCAGCCACAGGGACGCCAAACAGGATGATATATTCTAAGGATGCATAGCTGCAGCACTTATGGATGCTTGCAGGATTTGGACTTAGACGATTCAGTTACTTCACTCCTAGTGTAGGGTGCATGGAAGTATTGTATTCGGGCATGCTACCCACAGTTATTTCATTTATGACAGTCAGACCTTGTATTCAGACTTTTATTCAGGTTGGACTTTATATTGGATTTTGTAACTGATGGTTTATTCTGTATTATTTCATTTCAGTCTTTTGTATTTTGGATGGGTTTATATTACTATAGCATGGGATGTATTTATGTAATAATGTTCTGTTGTTGTTAATTATTAAATAAAAAGATTAAAGTTTTGACATCGGATTTTTGAATACAATGTGGTTAGTAATGTTTTAAAAAGTTTTCGACAGTGATGCTAAGAATGAACCAGATGAGAAACCTGTTTTAATTGGATATAGGACTGATCACCCGGTTTTTAATTAGGCAGGGTGTCACACCACCCTCCTAATGGAAGCATCTGACACTTCTTAACAATAATGCGCAACCCAAAAACTACCTCGAATAAAAGCGTACTAAACCTCCTCACAAGCCCCTCATCTTCCCACATAAAATAATGGTGTCACATCCACTAATTAACCGCCCTCAATTGCCTTAAACATATGGTGACTTAAAGCCTCTAATTAAAATGAATAAGAACGGGAAGTTGGGGTTTCCTCCAAACCATTTTTTTCTTATTTTCTTTGGGGGAAGGAGGGGAAGCTCCAGCATGGTATTCACTAATAAATTTGACAATATCCATTTCTCCCATCAATCCCTTGTGACACCCCACTTATTAAAATAAGAGGTGGATAGCCCGCTACTCCAATAAATACGGGAATCATAAATGTTCCATTCTTAGCATCAATGTCGCATAAATAATACTACGAGACAACCACCAAATATTTTTGAAAACGGATGTCATATAATTTTGCAAGTTTAATAAAAATAATTTCGACAGTCCAATTTATAAAATAAGGTGGATATATATAAAGACATGTAACAGTTTAATAACCATTCTACAAAACATAACCAAATAAGTTGTCGGTTAACAGACTAATACAAAAGGTCATATAAAGCATTACAGCAAGTATGGACAACAACTGGTGCAACACGCCCGAATATACAGACGAATCAGAGCTAGAGTATCAAAATAAAATAATGCGTCTACTACAAAAAGAAGTCCTAAAACATCCTCAAAAATGTTGTAGCTCCTTGACACTGGTAAGGAGAGATCAAAGCGGGCGTCCTTGCGGCGGAGCACCTAAGCATATATAAGAACCGCACAAGAAAGACAAATATAAATGGGTCAGGGCCCAGTTTGATATGATATACGTGTGAATAAGATGCATAACGGTTATGAAGGCTAACATCCTAAACAGGTTAAGTTTACTCTTCATATAAAAATCATCCTCACCCCTTATCTAAGTGCACATCCTAGCGTCATACCATTCATTGAGTTAAACTACTCATCAATTTAAGAGAAATAGCTAAATTCCATTTTAACATGCTTAAATTGCAAATTCATAAAAGATAACTTCATAATTCCATTTATCATTGGGAAAACCTATGCCATACGATTGATTTATAAATACAATAATCATTTACGAAATGAAAAAATCATGAGAATAGTTGCAATCAAAATATAACGATTCTAAGACCATCCTTCTGGGAGTCACCCCACTAGATGCGCCCCAAAATGCTATCATCTTCCAGGGCCTAAAATCAAGACCACCTGGGCACCCTAAATCATGTCGCGTGGGAAGTGGCCATATACCTTCGACAGTGAGTCATAACCATACCAGAAATTACCTCACTTCGAATAAAATAACAACACCATGAAACCACCAGTCCTATGGCCGAGGACTATATTATCCCTACATTCACTAGCCAGGGGATTTACCTCATTCGCGTAACTTCCCTTATGATAGCATTTAGAGAGGTATGTATATGCAATCCATAAATCACAAGATATGCCAGTTAAAAGTACATTTATTATATCCGTAACCATATGTGCCTAACGACATAAGCTACAAAGTTTAATTACCTCATAATAGCCTCCGAAAGTTCACAACAACACTATACAATTCTACATTAGTTCCAAACTCACCCACTAGACAAAATCAGACATTAAGCTCTATTAATCGATCCCCGAAACAACCCCGAATACTCCCCTACTAACCTAGGGTATTAATACCCCTAATATAAGACCCTAATACACTTTATTACTTCATAAGAGAAGGTTCCTAAGCCTCAAAACTAAAAGAAAAGGACTAGAAACCAAGATAAAAAACTATCCTAAAGCAGCAGGATTTCTGAATCGATTCGCCTAGGGACGAATCGATTCACCCCTGATAGCAAATCGATTCGCTCAAAAGCGAATCGATTCGGCTGAGAAAACCAACCTTTTATCTCAGCTCGAATCGATTCGGACTCAACCCGAATCGATTTGGTCCCTCAGACCTCTAGTCACCATCTTTAGCGAATCGATTAGGTGGGGAGGGTGAATCGATTCGCCCTGTTCGAGATGCCTAGTTAGGGCTACGGGTTGTTATGAACCCTAAATACCCAAAACCTATTTCTTCCTGAAATCCCAACATAATCCATTTATAACTTCACCATATCATTCCTACACAATACCCAACTAATAAAACTAACTTTAATCATATCTAAATCAATATTTAAGGTTTTAAACACCAAAATCATCAAAATCCATAAATGGTTTAATCTAAAAAACACAACTATATATACAAGTTATTCACACTCAATCATATATAGATGCAAGTTAGAAAGTTGCCTCGAGATTGTAGTCTCGGATTCTCTTCTCGTAGCAACGATTTCAAGCCCCAAATCTTCAATTCTCTCTTTTCTCTTCTCTTTCTCCCAAGCTCTCTATCTCTCTCTAACTCTCTCTAGGTTTAGAAACATAAATGAGAAATAAATGTTCTTGCAAGAATAAATATCCCAAAATGCCTCAATTACATTAAGTCCAACATTAAATGCTACTACAAACTTAAAATGACTCGTAATATTATAATTGAGTTATAACTAGTCAAAAATGTCCTGGAAGCCAAAAACACAATTAGTACTTATTTTGACTATTTCAACCATTTTTGGACTAACTGTACCCCCTAAGCTGGCATCCGGGATATCATAAATTATTTCATATTCCAACGTCATATTAACTCCTTAATAATGATCCACTTGGAATATTAGTCATAACCATCGCTTAAAGCACAACGACGCAACAAAACGAAATGTTATACTATTTACATTCGCTTAATAGTAAATATGCAAACTCAATAAATATTATCTCTTAATTCACTTAAAGTAATATTTACTTCAACTTCCTTCATTTTATATAATTATCCCACAAGGTAATTTAATATAAAAATAATTACTCATAAATAAGGGGTATTACATACTCCCCCCCTTACAAGGGAATTTTGCCCTCAAAATTTAGGCGTACCTTGTAAAAAGAGGTGTGGGTACTTCTCTCGAATATCATCATCTTGTTCCTAAGTTGATTCCTCAGCATTTTGGTGTCCCCACTGTACTCGGACCAAGGTCACCACCTTCAATCTTAGTCTACGCTCTCCGTGATCTAACATAACAACCGGTTGTTCCTCATATGAAATATCGGGTTCTAAGTCGATATGATCCAATGGAATATGCCAATGAGCTCTCTCGCATCTTTTATAATTCTTCAAAGATGAAACATGGAACACATCATGAATTTGTTGTAAGCGTTCCGGCAAAGCAAATTGATATGCTACGGGGCCAACCTTTGCAATAATGGGAAAATGGCCTACATAGCGCGACATAATTTTGACTTTCTTCCCGAATCGCATTACACCCTTCATCGTGGATACCCGCACTAAAATTTGGTCCCCCACTTCGAATTCCACATGCCTCCGATTTGCGTTGGCATAGATCTTTTGATGATCTTGCGCAATTCACATGCGGTTTCGAATAAGTTCAATCTTAGATGAGGTGTCTTGGATCATATCAGGTCCAAGAATCTTATTGTCTCCTACTTCTAACCAACAAGCAGGAAATCTACATGATCCACCATACAATGCCTCATACGGTGCCATACCTATTGTGAATTGGTACAAATTATTGTATGCAAATTCGACCAATGGAAGATATTACTCCCATCCTACTCTAAAGTCAAGTATGCACATTAGAAACATATCCTCCAACATTTTATTGACTCTCTCCGTTTGCCCTTTAGTTTGTGGATGGTATGACGTACTCAATCGCAATTCAGTTCCCATCGCCTCTTGAAAACTTCACCAAAAATGGGACGCAAAAATTTTGTCTCAGTTTGAGACTATATTGATAGGCATCCCATGGAGTTTCATAATTTCTGCAATAAAGAGTTCGGCGTAACATGTCATATTATAATCCGTCCGTATCGGTAGGAAGTGTGCCAATTTGGTCAAACGATCGACTATAACCCAAATAAAATCATAACCGCTTTGCGTAGGCGGCAATCCAACGATAAAATCCATTGAGATACTCACCCATTTCCACACCAATATTTCTAATGGTCGCAACAATCCAGTCGGTCGCTGGTGGTCCACCTTCACCAATTGACAAGTGGCGCATTGGGAAACAAATTCAGAAATGTCCCTTTTCATACCAGACCACCAATACTGACGGCGAATATCTTGGTACATTTTGTCCCCACTTGGGTCTACTGCAAATCTTGAACCATGAGATTCCGTCAGGCCAGTACGTCTCAAATCTCCCTCATCCGGGACTATAAGTCTTCCATGTAAACATAACCCACCCTCTGAACTAATAAAGTAGGACTCCGCTCCCTCGGTTAACAATTGGCGTACCCGGTTTTGACAATCTTTATCCCCTCCTTGCGCTTTGATGACTCGCATCGCAATAGAAGGAGTAACAATCAACACTGATATACATGCTCTTGCTAAAGCATGCTAAGTTCTTTCCACTTGGCCTTCCACACTTCCGCTAGTTTCCCCATGGGTCTCCGACTCAGCGCGTTAGCTACTACATTTTTCTTTCTCGGATGATAATGGATGTTGAATTAATAGTCCTTCACGAATTCTAACCACTGACGCTGCCGCATATTTAGATCTTTCTGAGAGAAAAAAAAAATATTATAATGACTTGTTGTCCGTGAAAAGACTAAATTTCTCACCCAGGAGGTAATATCTCCATATCTTCAAGGGGAACACTACCGCGGCTAGCTCCAAATCATGAATGAGATAATTCTTCTCATGGGGCTTAAGCTTGTGAGATGCATAAGCAATAGCGCTATGCTCCTGTTGTAACACACCTCCCAATCCTTGTAGAGACGCGTTTGTGAAGACTAAGTAGTCCACTACCGGTCTTGGCAACGTGAGTATATGAGAAGAATTCAACTTGTCCTTTAGCTCAACGAAAGCTAGCTGACAGGAATCATCCTAAACAAATCTTACTCCCTTCCGGGCTAAGTTTGTTAAAGGGCCCGCAATTTTTGAAAAAAACTTAATGAAATGGCGATAGTAACCTGCTAAGCCCAGAAAACTAAGGATATCAGTTGGCATTATGGGCTGACCCCATTCCCTCACTGCTGTAACTTTGCTTGGGTCTACTAAAATACCCTCAGCCGTCACAATGTGCCCTAAAAACTGCACTTCCCATAACCAAAAGCCACATTTCTCGAACTTGGCATAAAGTTGATGGTCCCATAGTGTCTGTAGGACCAATCGAAAGTGTTGGGCATGATCAGCTTCAGTCCGAGAATAGACTAGAATGTCGTCAATGAACACTATGATAAATTGGTCTAGGAAGTCCCGAAATACTCTATTCATAAGGTCCATAAATACGGCAGGAGCATTAGTTAGCCCAAATGGCATGACCAAAAACTCATAGGAATTATACCTAGTCTAGAATGCAGTTTTTACACGTCTTGCTCTAAAATTCGTAGTTGATGATACCTGGTCCTCAAATCTATTTTAGAGAAGTACGACGCTCCCCTTAACGAATCAAACAAATCGTCGATTCGATGTAGCGGGTCTTTATTCCTGATGGTCACCTTATTCAATTCACGATAATTGATGCATAACCGAAGGGAACCATCCCTCTTCCTCATAAATAACACAGGGGAATCCCATGGCGATGTGCTACGCCGAATAAACCCTTTCCCCCACAGTTGCTGAATTTGATATCTTAACTCCCTCATTTCCAAAAGAGCCATACGGTATGAAGTGTCCAAGAGTATAAACATCAGTAAAAAGGCCATCACATCATTCTGCATCACTGGACAACACCCTTCAAAGAAAGCCATAGTTAATCTACCAGGACTTGAAGCTTTATCTCCTCTTATTAGCTTCAATGATTGAATGATTTCTTCCTTGATGAAAAGCCTCCCTACTATCTCACGATACTAAAATCCAACCAAACGCCATACCTTCCAAAGATGATATGAACATTTTTTCTTCAATATTGTGTCATATAGAACCTCCTTGTCTCACCCTCCTCCAAAATATCATCCTCCCCAATCATGATCTTTTCTTACATATTTAGTATTTTTATCCATTTCCTTAGCTCAAATTGCAAGACTTCTACCTCCAATGAATTTCCCTCAAGCAACTTTATCCCCACCTTCCATATCATTCCTCCTTCGCAAACACTCTCCCTCGTCGGTGAGCTCAACCCTTCCTTGTAATTTAGTTCCTTTTAATACTCATTTACCCACAATTAATATCTTTATGTAAAAGTTGTTTATGGGCGGTACCGTGCCACCACTCCTTCACCCTCTACACAAAGTCAACCTCCCCGAGTCACATAATTTTAAATGTAAAAGGATTTCCCCTTATCACACACTCCTCTTCTAAAAAAATCAGTAAATGATCTAAAGCAACCCTAGGCAGGCAAGACTTTATCGCACCTATAAAAACTGCCTCCAAATCAAAAAGGTCGAAACCGATCTGACCTGCAAAGAGAAGAGGAATCTTGAGGTATCCACATAAACCAATATATGGACCTCTTTAAACTAATAAATCTACCAACTCCATCTAGTTAATCATCCCTAAAAACTTCCTTACCGATCCATAAAGAACGGCATTACTGCTAAGCTCCTACGGGTAGTGAACCTAATTAAAATCTCTTATAATACACCATGACACTTCCCATATGGCCACATCCCTCTAAACCTCGCTAACCCCTCCAATAATTCCCACCTATTTTCATCCTCCACAGCCCATACACCCCTAAGTACAACAAAAAAAAGCCTCCACACATAATAAGAAACAAGAAGTGGATTGCCACCAAGTAGACGGTCCAACTTCTATGCAACCTAAAATCATATAAGATAATCACCCTTTCCAAGGCGCTATAAGTATCCAAACAACACCAATCCACATAACGACCATTCTGAAAACTCTTTGATACCTTTATTGGCATATAACCCATATTATTTTTTAGCAAAAAAATTACATCCGATCTCCAAAGAAAAAAATACTTATCATACCATTGTGACACAATCCATTCCCACCGAATTTTGTCCATTATGATAGGTACTTGCCACCATATAATGGCTTAAACTTCCACGGTTAGGCTCACGGTGAGTGAACCCATTAACTTTGGCAATTAGTTGAGGAATAAGTACATGATGACTTCTAATCATGTCCTCGATCCCAGGGGAAAAACCTCGTGTTTTACTTCTTTGTACTTGAGTCCATAAAAGGATGAATATAATCATGATGTCCCCCATAGGTGGCGAGAAATTATTGGTGACATGCCACTGGGTGGGAGGAAATTTTCAGAACACCCATGATGACAATGTATTATTAACTACTTTGGTGACGAGAAACCCAAGTTGCATGTCAAACCCCCTAAAAAATGTTCTTTCTCATTTGTTATGTGCATTCACTTTATTTTGATTTCCCTTTCAACGTTACTACTGAATTAGAAATCATAATGTAGTAACAAGTAACAAAAGTAGATATGCAATATCTAGGGTTCATAGAGTGTAGGGTTCATATAAATGAGTTGCGTGTAAGGTTCACATGTATAGAGGTTTTGTAACTAAGTAAACAAAAACAAAATTAACAAGAGATTGCGTCAACAACGTATTTCTTTCAAAACTTATTGATTTTCCCTCTTCTTTTAATATCAATCATATTTGAATTATCGACCTTAGAGTGAAAGAGAGTGGAAAAATTGACAAAGGATGAAAATTTTGATTTACATTGTAGACTAGGGGATACCATTTTTTTCTTTTGTTATTTTTACTTACTCCTTGTTATAATCATCATCATCCTCATTCTTGCATTAATCCCATCATATGAGGTCGGGCACATGGATTCTCATTTTCCATTCTAATCTATTATATACAATATTATTATTCAAGGTTAATTCCTTAAGACCTGTCTTAATAATTTCCTCCCACGATAGCTTAGGGCGACCTCTTTCTCTTTTACCTTCTATTTACAACGATATTTCTCGCGTTATAGGGGCTTCTACTGGTCTACGTAACATATGTTCGTACCACCTTAGACTATTTTTTCTTAATTTATCGCTAATGGGAGCTACTTCTAACTTTTCTCTCACATATTGGTTTTTAATTTTGTCATTTCTAGAAATTCCCATCATCCACCTGAGCATCCTCATGTCACTAACATGGAGACTTTGTTCATATTTTTTCTTTAACACCCAACACTCCGCTCCATATAGAGTCGCTGGGCTAACAACTGTTCTATAAAATTTTCCTTTTAATTTATCAATTATCCTCTTATCGCATAACACCCCACTCTCTTGTCTTCATTTCATCCAACCAGTGGATATCATACTCGTAACATCCTTATCAATATCCCCATTACTTTGTAATATTGAACCTAAATAACGAAATTTATTAGTTTGGTTTATCACTTTTTCTTTAATCTTTAACATTATGTCACTCGAAGCCTCATTATTAAATTTACATTCCATAAATTCTATTTTATTTCTACTGATTATTAGTCCCTTAGACTTTGAGGGTTCTCTCCAAGTATCTACCCTTATTGCTAGGCTCTCCTTGGAAGTGTCTACTAAAACTATATCATCTGCAAACAACATACACCATGTGATATCTTCTTGTATTTCCTTACTAATCTCATCCAAAACTATGGCAAATAAATAAGGACTTAAGATCGATCCTTGATGTAAACCCACTTTAATCGTAAAATCATTAGTTTCTCCACATATATTCCTTACTCTAGTCTTTGTGTTATTATACATGTCTTCAATAACTTTAATATAATTCATACGGATTATTTTCCTCCTTAAAACCCACCAAATTATATCCTAGGTACTCAATTATAAGCCTTTTCTAAATCTATAAAGACCATATAAATTTTTTTATTCTTACTTCTACATTTCTCCATTAACTGTCTTAATAAGTGTTAATATAAAAAACTAGATTTGATCTATTTAATTAATCACAGATAAATATGAATAAAGAAATAATACAAAGGATTTTTAAAGTGGTTCCGCCTTAGGAAAATGGCCTACGTCCACTGTTTTGTATTGCTGGGTATTTGCCTTCGTCTTTTGTATGTTTGCCTATGAAAGCTGGCCCCTCTAGTGGGGTGTTACAAAGTATTTATAGCCCCTTGGGTTCTTAGTATGAATAGACAATATGCCATTATTTAATAGACATATACATCTATACATGATAAGAATGTTCATTGAATCTGTTTTTGTCGTTTGATCTTCCTGATTAGATGCTCGGCACGCTGATTAGCTCGGTGTGTTGAGTAGCTCGGTACTATGAGTTGCTCGGTAAGTATATTTCATGCCACATAGGAGGACATGTGTCTTCATATAATTGGTCCACGTCAGCTGACTAATTTTTGTATCAACAGAAGCCCCTAATGTTTCACAGTTGAGGTTGGATATGAGAGTGTGGAACATTATGCCCAGAAGTTTCTCGGGCATGTTTACCCAGTCTTATTAGATTACAGATCTCCAACACTTGTTACATTTAATGATTCTGAGCGTGAAATGGCAAACTTGTAAATATTTTGAATCTTCAATAGACGCTTGGGTTTTTGCATCTTTTTCATCATTTAGTCGCCGAAAATGCAATCGTAGTCTCTAGTGATCATTATTTTTCTCGTTTCCCGAAATAATGCATTTAAAGGTGATATAATCAAATCGCCTTTTACCTTTTGCCTTTTAGACTTCCAAACTCTTTGTCTTCTCACTTTTTCTTCTTACGATCGTTCCTTCTGTCATCCGCCTTAGCTGAATCCTTGAGTTTCTGTAAGAATTTCTTCTTTCTTCTTTCCTTGCTTTAGCCACTATGGTTTACCTTATCGAATCATTGGATAAGTTTAGGGTTGATTTTGTGATTCCTTCTTGGGTTATTCCGAAATAACCTCCTTGCCCTTCTGATTTATTTTCTCTAGCTGAGGGACATTGGTTTCCTTCCATTTTTGTAGCTAAATGTGGTTTTTCTTTCCTGCCTAACCCCTTATGTTTGGAATTTTGCCAATATTTTGATATTATTCTTGTAAGAGTAGTTCCAAATACATGGAGGGTAGTTAATGGCGTGCATTGGTTGAATCAAATTCATGGAACTCATTTTATTTAAATACTAGGTATTCTAACAGAGCTTTAGTGGTCAATCTCCCTGATGCCAATAGGGATTATTTTGAACATGGGGTTGTGATGAAAAACTGGCAACACCTCCCATTAAAAGGGAAATATGTGTACCAAGGTCCCAGATGTCCACTTTATGGCAATGGGATAGTTTGTTTTTAGTTTTTCAATTTAGCTCTGTTTTTGTATGATGAAATGCGTCACTGACACTTTTTTTTGTTTGTTTGCAGTTGACAGTAAAAGGAAATACCCAAAGGAGAGTGACGTTAATATAAAAGATTTGAAATTTATCTTGGGGTTGCATCAAGCAATAGTTGGGGAACACGTGAGGTTCGCTTCCTATCTGCTGCAATACGAGAACACCACTTCTTCTTTTATTTCCTGTCCTCTTGTTCCTCCCTTGGTGATTGACCTTGAGCAAGCACCAGCATCTTCTTCATTTATTAAAGAATCTTCTTCTGATTTGGGTACTTCTATTCCTGACCTGATGACGAAGAAGAGGAAAGTGCTTGACCTCTTTTCCAAGTCTTGTCCTGGTACTGAAGGGGCGAAGAAAAGTAAAGATAACATTCCAGCTGAAGGAACTAAGAAAAAGGATATTGTTCCTCCTACCAAAGATATTAGCAAGAAGCCCCCTGTTGCCCCTAAAGAGGAAGCAACTTTTATTGAAGGGGTTGTTCTCATTCAAGGAGAGACAACACCTTTGATTAAAGCTACTCCTTTAAGGAGATTGAGAAGGGGTCTTGCTGAAAAGCCTATGGATGCTGCTGCCCAACCTACTAGGGTTGAGCTTCCTTCTTTAAAGGCTAGTTCTCCAACCATCATTACTCCTGGCTTGGACAAGAAATTGATCAGGTCGGGGATTCTTCCTGATTATTGAGCTGCTGAAACTTCAACTCCTCGAGACCAAGTTATCGATTTGGCAACCCAACACCTTGCATCAGTAAGTGTCATTGTACTTGTTCGTCTGATTCTTCATTGCCATGTTTACGCTCTGATTTGTGCTCTTCTTCTTTTTACAGTTTTTGGTTTACTTTGATAACATCGTGGAGAAGGATGAAGCTATCAAAGCCTCAACCTCGTCCAGTGGAATGGAGGAATCCCTTGCTGGGTTATCAAAGTATTTGATGTAGTCCCGACAGAAGTACGAGGAGATAAGGCTGATTTGGAAAGTAAAATCCAATCTGCCGAGAGAGCTCGACAACAATCTGTTAAAGCGACCAAAGATGCTGACACAACTCGGTAAGAGGCAATTATATATTGGCAAAAAGTTGATACAACTCTACAATAAGCATAAATGCTTCCAAAGAGGTGGATGAGAAATTGAAAGTCACCATTTCTAGCAAGTTGGAGGCTAATGGCAAGCTTGAAGAGGCTGAATTGCGTAAGAAAGACCTTGAGGAGAAGGTGAAGTATATTGAGGAACTTTTAAGGGAAAAAATTTCCTCGAAGAGGGTGAAGAGAAAATCTGCTGTAAAGAAGTCTTTTAGCTCTGGCTAGGACGAAGGATGGCACAAAGCTTTAGCTGTTGTCTTTTCCCTGATGGATTATGCAAGTTTGAAGTACTTCAGAGATAGATGGGTTGCAGCTTTGAAGGAGTTAAATCTTGCTGATTATTCTAAACTATTTCAGAAACACACTCATGGACCTACTCCTACTATTGAAGAAGAAGAAGATGATGAATCTAGATCTGATAAAACTTCTATGTTGATAGTAGAACAAACACTTGTTGTTACCATCCCTCAATCATCTGAGAAAGTTCAGCAGACAACCTCTACCGAGCAGTGCCACTTGCCTTCCGAGCAACCAATTCCTCTTCCAAATCGGCTGATGATGTTATAGGGAATAAGGAGAAGGTGTAAAGTTATTTGGTTCTTTACTTGTCTTGCTTTTTCTATTTTTCCTATTTTTCCTTTTCATCTTGTACCTTTTGGCTGTACACTCTTTACTTTTGATAAATAAAATGGACTTTACCATTTACTTTGAGTTTTCTCCTTTACCTATTCAATATAAGCGTACAGTTGTTGATTTGATTTTACTTTTCTCTGCTAGTTTATTGCCATGATGGAACTCTTATCAACTCATGATACAGAGTTGATGAAAAAATGTAATGATTACTTCAAAGATGATCGCACAGACTTCACTAAGGCACAAATAGTCAATATCCTAGGGTCTGATGCTTCTGAGCGAGTAATTGATGCGTATCAATATTTGAAGTGCTTGCTTGATCGTGCTATGACCAATAATGTGGCTTATTATGAAATGATTGAAGATCTTCAAGGAATGATCGAAGAACTTTAATTGCAGCAAAAAAAAAAGCCACTACTCTCTTACATGAGGGTTATGAGAAAAAGTACCAATAGTTGAGTGTTGATCGGGGTTATGACAAGTTCATTTCGGCCCATAATAAGAGAGAGAGTGTCCTAAAACTTGATATTGAAGATCATAGAAACATCACTAAGTTGCTGGAAGAAGAAAATAATGCTTTGAGAAAAGAATTGAGATAACTAAAATTCGCCTATTCCTCTAGAGCTCTGGTCCCAATCAGTGATGAGGACTTTTCATTTTTGGAAACTGAAAATGCTGCATTGAGAGAAGAATTGGCAGCTTTGAGAAGAGCCAGACCTACAAATTCCTCTCGTGGCAGAGCATGAGCTGGTTAGAGCAGTATTGAAGAGATGAGGACTCAATAAGCCTTAGCAAATCAAGTTTTTCAACTAAAGCCAAAAAATCAAGCCTTAGCTGAAATGTCCCCAAAAATTCAAAGTCTAACCGAGTAGCTTTCCAATCAGAGTTTTGCATTGAAGAGTAAAGAGAACTTGGTGAAAAAGCTTCATCAACATATGGATAGATTGACTTATCAATTCCACAAACATCCCAGAGAGTTTTGGATGGGAGGATACAATAAAGCTTTATACTATCTTGATGCTCGGTTAAAACAATCAAATAATGAGGGATACAATTAGGGATGGTTGAACGCCTTAACTGTGATGAAACTTGAGAAAGAAAATTCCTTATGGGATTAGTATGAGCCTGAATTCCTTGATCTGCCTGTGCCTCCCTTTAAACTAGATGTCAGCAGGATTCCAGCCCATTCCATTCCTCAGTGTTTGATCTCTAAGTATCTTGGTGACTACCATATTCATGAAGATTTTGAGATATCTCGACCTCAACATCTGCTTGACTGACCAAGTTCGAGCAATACCAGGATGCTGAAAGAATTGAATTTTATCAACTCTTCATTTTCTCTAGATGATCCTCCAACTGGAATGGATCCTATACCTAAATCTGAAGGGAAAAAACTAATAGAATAGGACATTTATATTTCGTTATTGATCATGTAATGAAGAAAAGTTCATTTGTTTTGAAATTTTCTTTCCTTGGAAATAAATTGTACGATGTTTTTCTTATCATGCTGTACGTATCTATAAAGGGACAATTTGTCCTATATTGATTTGATTTGATTTCCTAGACAATGGATCTTTACCCCAGTTGTTTGCCTAGTTGTAGTGACTTATCATCCATGAGTGCCTAAGCAATGGAATGATTTTCATCCCATGTTCCTGCTTAGTTGTAGTAATCTTATCTAGATTGCCTTGGTGCCTAGGGAGTGGATATTTTACCCATCTTCTTGCCTAGTTTTATATGCCCCTTGAGGTCACCCATAATCAAATAGGCCCTGCCTTGTATGATTGTTGTGCCCAAATTGTTGAATGTCGACCAACCTTGGTTAGTGGTTGTTGATATACCGATCAACCGTAGTTGGTGGTTGTTGATATACCGACCAACCATAGTTGGTGGTTATTGATATACCGACCAACCATAGTTGGTGGTTGTTGATGCCGACCAACCGTAGTTGGTGGTTGTTGTGTAGTGTGTAGCACTAGTACTCTGAAAAAAAATAAACCAAAAAGAATATGGGGAAATTATTATTTTTATTTAAATTGAAAGAATTGAATACATGTGAATTTACATTACTGATAATATTTGCGTAGGTGCTCTGCATTCCATGTATTTTTGAATTCTTCCCCCTCTAAAGTTTCTATTCTGTAGGTTCCAGGTCGAATAACCGCTGTGACACGATAAGGCCCATGCCAGTTGGCCTCTATCTTATTATGCTTATTAATGACTTTCTTGAGCACATAATCTCCTGCCTTGAGGTCACACTTCCTGACACGTTTATTGTAGAACATGGTAGTCCGCTGTTGATAAGAGGCATTTTGGATTGCTGCGTTTTCCCGGACTTCGTCGAGCATATCCAAATCTAAGCGTCTCATCAAATCTCTTATTAGAGTGTTGAAATTAAGCACCCTGTGAGATGGTAGGCCCAATTCAGCGGGTATGACTGCTTCACTTCCAAAGGCTAACATGTAAGGATATTCCCCAGTTGTTGTTCGGGGAGTTGTTCAGTAAGCCCATAACACATAATACAACTCGTTAATCCAATTCCCTTTTGCATCATCCAACTATTTCTTCAACCCGTTCAATAAAGTTCTAATCGTTACCTACATTTTCCCGTTACTTTGGGGATGACCTGGGGTAGAATGGACTTTTTGGATGTTAGACCGTAGATAGTACACTATCAAATTGGGTACCATGATCAGTGATAAAAGCATGTGGCAGACCATATCTGCAAATGATATTCTTCCAGATGAATTGATAGAACCTTTCATATGCCATATCGATGAGAAGCTCAGCTTCTACCCATTTTGTGAAATAATCAACAACGACCACCAAATATTTGAATCGTCCTCTTGTAGTCGGCAGAGGCCCAACCAAATCTATTCCCCACATGGAAAATGGCCAAGGGGAAGTGATTTGTGTTAGCAATGCCTGGGGAGTTCTTCGTATAGTAGAAAATCGCTGACATTTGTCGTATTTCTTAGCGTAATCTGTACAGTCAGCACGCATTATTGGCCAGTAGTATCCCTGCATCGTTATCCTATGTGAAAGAGTCTGACCTGCTACATGAACTCCATAAGATCCTTCATGAATTTCTTCCACTAGATCGTGAACTTCCGCTGGGTGAGCACATCTTTGCAGATCTGCGATTATACCCCTTTTATATAAAACTCCATTATTTAAGACATATTTAGCAACTTTAAATTTCAACCTCTTGGCTTCAAGTTGGTCGGCTGGTAAAATACCTTCTTCGATGTAAGCCCTGCTGGATCCATCTAGGATGGTCCCATATCCAAAGTGATAAACTTGACCGTTAAATCTTCATCAATACTTCTGCTAGCTAGTATCTCAATAGGAATTGTTCTTCGTAACTCGGTACGTGTAGATGAGGATAATCGAGCTAGTGCATCAGCCCTTGCATTATCCATTCGTGGTATTCTAACCATTTGGATAAATTCTAAGTTGGCTATAATCTCCATAGCTTTGGTGCGATACCTAGACATGAATTCTCCTTTTGCTGCGTACTGCCCGAGCATTTGATTTATTACTAGTTGTGAATCACTAAACACCGTAACTTGTTCTTCATTCAGTGATTTAGCTAAACTGAGTCCCATAATTATGGCTTCATACTCAGCTTCATTGTTGGAAGCCTTGAACTAGAAACGCAGAGCATACTCTATGTCCATCCCGTCCAGACTAGTAAGAATTGTTCCATCTCTGCAACCTGTTGCACACGAAGAACCATCAACATACAAACTCCATATAGGGATACAATTATCAAAGCCTTGGTCTAATAGAGTCCCCTGATGGAATATCTGATGCTTCCTTTCATCCCTTAACCCCGGGCTTTTATCAAAGGATTCTTATTGCTTGGTCACTGTCCCTTCCGACGGGTCTGCTATTGGGAGTTGATCAGGAATAGTTTCTGATGATCCTCTAACATTCGTGAGTTGTTCTGCATTAGACCCCTATTGGTCGGAGGTACCTGGGTAAGTGAATTCAGTAATGAAATATGCCACTGCCTATCCTTTGAGATAAGACCTTAGCTCGTAGATAAGGTCATATTCACCTAACTCCACTTCCCAATACATCAATCGTCCAGATTTTTCCAGTTTGTGTAAGACTTGTCTGAGGGAAATGTCTGTATATATCACTATTTTATGGGCCTGAAAATATGGTTTCATTCTTCTGCTTGCCTCAATTAATGCCAGTGCCAACTTATCCAATTTTGGATATCTGATCTCTGCGCCCCTGAATGCCTTGCTCGTATAATAAACCGATTTTTGCACTCCACCGTCTATTCTTATCAAAGACGAACTGACTGCATTTTCTGAGACTGCGATATACAAGTATAACTTTTCTCTCAACACTGCCCTAGACAGTAAAGGAGGTGTCCCTAGGTATTTATTAACTCCATGAGTGCCTTCTCACACTCGTCATTCCACTCAAAGGTCTTGCTGAGCACCTTAAAGAATGGAAGACATCTATCAATTGCTCAGGAGACAAACCTGTTAAGAGCCGTTATACGCCCCGTAAGGCTTTGTACTTCCTTCTTGGTGGTTGGAGATTGTAATTCTAGCAAGGCCTTTATTTTTTCTGGATTTTCTTCAATACCTCACTGATTTACAATATAACCAAGGAACATGACTTCATATACTCCAAAGACCCACTTGGTCGGGTTCAACTTCATTTGATACTTCTCTAACTAGTCAAATGTTTGACTCAGATCAGCTATGTGGTCGGTAGCTTTCTTGCTCTTAGCCAACATGTCGTCGACATAGACCTCCATATTTTTGCCTATTTCCTCTGCGAACACCTTGTTCATCAGCCGCTGGTACATAGCACCTGCATTTTTAAGACCAAAAGGCATCACATTGTAACAGTATGTTCCCCATGAGGTAATAAAAGAGGTACTCTCCCTGTCTTCTGGTTTCATCTTAATTTGGTTGTATCCGGAATAAGCATCCATGAAGCTCAACAATTCATGCCCCGAAGTAAAGTCAACCAGATGATCTATTCTGGGCAGAGGGAAGTGATCTTTCGGGTAGGCCTTGTTCAAATCTGTGAAATCCATGCACATTCTCCATTTATTGTTCTTCTTTTTTACCATCACCACGTTGGCTAACCAATCAGGATATTTGACATCCTCAATGAAAGAAGCCCTTTGCAATTTCCCTACTTCCTCTTGAATAACCTGGTTCTTCTCTGGGCTAAAAACCCTTTTTCGTTGCTTCACCGGCTTGATTTATTTGTTAATATTGAGTTCGTGTCACAAGAAGGCTGGGTCTATCCCCGTCATATCTTTGTGACTCCATGCAAAAGTTTGCTTTCTATGCCTCAAAATGCTACCAAATCTTGCTTTATTATCAGACCAAGTGACGCGCTAATCTGAGTTGTTCTTCCTAGTCGTTCATCATCCAGAACAATACTCTCCGTTGCTTCCATGACTTGACCCTTCACGAGCTTTGATTTTTCTCTGGGGTCTAGTGTTTCAATCTTCGATTCTTCAGACTTATCCACTTGGTAAGTTATGGTTTTCTTCCTGGCATCCTCTAACTCTTCTTGTTCGGCAGATGAGTAGTAGCATTCCCGAGCTACTTTCTAATCGCCCTTCGCAAGTCCCACCCCAAAGTTGGTTAGGAACTTTAAACATTAGTGTATAGTGGATGGCACTTCTTCAAATGTTTTCAGGCCTACTCTTCCCATAATTATATTGTAGGCCGATTGAAAATTTTTGTCTATTATAAGGAATCGTATCTTCTCCGATCTACAGGCGGGATAGGTACCAATCAGTATATCCAACTTGATCGTCCCAAGAAGAAAAACTTTCTCACCAGATAATTCGATAAGGGGCCTATGATACAGGTTCCAGCTGGGCGAGTTTCAGGTTTAAACTGTCAGGGCACGGGTAGAACATGATGTCCGCCGAGCTGCCATTATCCACCAATACTCTTGATATGATCACATCCTTCATCCTCATATTGATAACCAAATGGTCGTCGTGAGGATACAAGACTCTTTCCAGATCATTTTTGGAAAAATCGATGACCAGTTAATCCTTGTTAACCTTCCTCGAACGATCCTCTCCCGCTAGATTTATCCGTTGTATATAAGAACAAGCTTGGGCCCCATTGAGGTAATCTTTCCTTTCAGTGGTATGATCACCACCTCCTGCATCTCCACATGTTATCATATTACAGTTAAATGAACCAAACGGATTGAAAATACCTCGCGTTCTGGATGTCTTGGCTTTTTGGGGAGATCGGGGTCTTCTTATGGTTCATCTTCGTGATCCCTTTTCCTGTCATTCCTTGCTCGATGAGGATATTTGGACCTTTGTCATGCTCTGTTGTTGGTTTTATCATCGTTCTGGCGATTAACAAACTGGTTCATCTTCCCTCGCCTATGAGTGCTTCTATCTTATTTTGGAGAGATACGCATTGCTTGGTCTTGTGACCATGATCCTTGTGGAACTCGCAATATTCGGACTTATCTCTTTTCTCATGAGCTGTCCTCAATTTTCCAGGCTAATTTAATTCCTCCCTATTCTTGATTTCTTCCAATACATGGTTTATATCCACCTTTAGTGGGGTATAATTTGCATATCTCCTCAAGTGCTCCAATATTTCCTTGCCTTTCGACTGCTTATTCCCACCATTTTTCTTTTGATCTTTCCTCTTGAATCTACCTTCAACTTTAGCCTCTGCTTTTGTCTCACCATTCTTCTTCGCAGCCATAGGTTCTTCGGCCTTCATAATCTTAGTTGCTTTAGCCATCAATTCTGCCATAGATTTAGGGGGATCCTTAGCCAGAGTGTAGTAGAGCTTGTCTGGTAGAAGACCTCTTATGAGGGCTGTAATGGTGGTTTTCTCCTCATAGTCAATGACTTCCAATTTCTCGTTATTAAAACAAGTGATATAATCCCTTGTGCTCTCTTTGTCCCTTTGCTTTAGGCTCAACAGATGTGCTACCCTTTTGACTGGCTTCGCACCAAAACATAACTTTCCTATAAAAAGCCCTGCCAGTTGATGGAAGGTAGCGATCTAACCTCGAGGAAGATTATTGTACCATATTTGAGAAGATCCAGTGATAGTCCCCGAGAATGCCCTGCACCTTATCTCATTGAGAACTTCATAGATATCTGCAGCAGCCTGGTATTGCTCTATGTGGAGGATGGGATCAGTTTTGCCATCGTACTTCGGTGTAACTACAGAAGCTTTGAACTTTGACAGTGTGGGGAAATCCATAATTTCTTATATGAAGGGTGACCCTTTGATAAAGGTTCTTTAGAGAGGGTTCCTGGCCTTGGCCATTTCTCCTAACCTATTTTCTAGTCGCTGAATAAATTCTTTCCATGACTCATTTCCAGCTTCGGATCTATAGGTGTGAGTAGCGAATTGTGTTGAGTTTTCCTCCTGGGATCTTTCTGGGGGAGCTGCAGGCCTGATATTTGGACGTAATTGGGGAGATCCTTCCATTAACTCATTTAGTCATTGAGAATTTCTTGACGTAATTCGAGGAGGATTTCTATTCCTCCTGGGGACCAAACGGTCAAATGGGGAGGCTCTGCTCAACCTTTCTAGAGCGCTCGTTCGTTCTGGAATCAAAGTGATGTTTTCTTGATACTCTGCAATTCTTATATGAGATGTCAAGTCGGGCTGATAGGATGGATCACTTGAGGTTCCAATACGATGAGGTTCAGGATATCTGGTTCGTGAAGACGGTGGTGGCATGACACTTCGTTGATCGGACTAGATGGAAGCTCCATTTTAAAAAGTCTGGATGAACTGTCGCATAGTATATTGCATGATTGTTTTCCCTCTGGCCAAACTATCCAAGATTCTTGTGATATCGTTTGCGTTCGGAGGATGGAGGGGTTAAGAGGAACCCCATCATTGTTCCTTTTGCTAGAATCTGGTATTTTGATCATTTAGGATGAGTTTTTGGGTGAAAAACGCTACGTATAGTTGTTCCCATAGACTGCGCTAATCTCTTGATGTAAAAAACTAGATTTGATCTATTTAATTAATCACAGACAAATATGAATAAAGAAATAAGACAAAGGATTTTTAAAGTGGTTCGGCCTTAGGAAAATGGCTTACGTCCACTGTTTTGTATTGTTGGGTATTTGCCTTCGTCTTTTGTATGTTTGCTTATGGAAGCTTGCCCCGCTAGTGGGGGTGTTACAAAGTATTTATAGCCCCCTGGGCTCTCAGTATGAATAGACAATATGCTATTATTTAATAGATATATACATCTGTACATGATAAGAATGTTCATTGAATTTGTTTTTATCGTTCGATCTTCCTGATTAGATGCTCGGCACGCTGAGTAGCTCGGTGTGTTGAGTATCTCGGTACTATGAGTTGCTCAGTAAGTATATTTCATGCCACACAGGAGGACATGTGTCTTCATATAATTGGTCCACGTCAGCTGACTAATTTTTGTATCAACAATAAGTAAGTAGCTTTCGTGGTGGATCGCCTTGGAATAAATTCAAACTGATTGTTCGAAATAGTTGTCTCATTTCGTAATCTTTGTTCTATAACCTTTTTCCATAATTTCGTAGTGTGATTCATCAGTTTGATTCCTCTACGATTACTGCAGTTTTGTATCTCACCTTTATTTTTATACAAAGGTATTTCCTTCACTCATCTGGCATGTTTCCTTATATTACATTTTTATTAAATAAGCATGTTAAAAATTTTATCCTTATACTTCCAAACGTTCTCCACACCTCTATAGGTATTTTGTTCGGGCCAACCGCTTTATCCTTTCCCATTTTCCTTATTAATATATCTACTTATTTTTCAGTAATCAGACATACCATTCCTATATTTGGTTCAATGTTCTCTATGTATGTTTTTGGATTTTCTTCATTCAATAATACTTGAAAATACTCTTCCCATCTATCTAAAATTTCTTTATCGTTAATTTATTTATTTTAATTTATGTCTTTAATACACTTAACTGGACTTATATCCCTTGTCATTCTATCTTTATTCTTTGTTAATTTATATATTACCTTTTCACTTTCTTTATTACCTAATTTATTATAAAGACTATCTAGTGCGTTTTGTTGTGCATTTCTAATAGTATTATTTACTTCACTTTTAACTTCTTATACTTTCCTAAATCTTCTTGATTTTTACTTTTTTTCCACTCTTTAAAGCTTACTCGTTTCTTTTGTATTATCTTTTCCATTTCATTCCCCCACCAAGCCTCTTTTTTAATGAATTTTTCCCCTTTATTCTCACCTAAAACTCGCTTACCTATTTTCTTGATATCATTCCTTGTTTTGGACCAAATGTTATTAACATTGTTGTTTCAATTCCACTTCATGTTTAATAGGAACTTCTGTCTAAATTCGATATTTTTGCATCCTTTTAAATCCTTCCATTTTATAGTTTGATAACCTATTTTCTCTTTTCGGTACTTAAAACCTTTCATTGCTAAATCTATTACTAATAAGCGATGTTGATTTGTTAAGGTTTCACCTGGTATAACTTTACAATCTTTGCATGTGAACAAGTCTCTTATCCTAAGTAAAAAATAGTCTATTTGAGTTTTATTCTCTCTACTTTGAAATGTTCTTCCTTTTTTTAAAAAAAATTGTGTTTGTTAACGCTAGATCATATTCCTTAGGAAATTCTAAGATAGTTTCCCCTCCTTCACTTTTCTTGCCAAAACCACAACCTTCGTGCATCCTTGGATAACCATCCCGTTCTACTCCTACATGTCCATTCAAATCACCACTTAAAAATATGTTTTCATGCATAGGAATTTGTTTTACTACTTCATCCAATAGTTCCCAAAATGATTTCTTAACATTTTCATCTAAAGCTTCTTAGGGCACGTAAGCACTTATAATATTCAATATTATTTTATTTAAGACGATCTTAATACTCATTAATCTATCTCCCCATCTTTTAACATTCACGACTTTATCTTTTATGTAGTGATCAATAACAATACCAACCCCATTTCTACAATTATCTATCCCTCCCGAGTAAAATAATTTATAACCTTCTCCTATCTCTCTAGCTTTTTCACCCTTCCATTTAGTTTCTTGTAGGCATGCTATGTTGATTTTCATCCGTTTTAAGGTATCCATAAGTTCTTTACATCTTTCAGTTAGTGTTCCTAAATTCCACGTACCAAATTTGATTTTATGTATGTTATTCTTATTTACGGTTCTTCTTTTAATTAGAGAATCCATCACAAGATTTGACATAAAGTTTTATGGTCGGTTGTCAACCTGATACTAACCCAGCTCGTTTCACATCCAAACTTGGGTACCAGCAATGGTAGAGACAAAAATATTAATTAGTCCTTGTTATAATAGCACATTTAAACATAATACCTAATAGTTCAAAAATTAGAGTTAAGCCCCCATCCTGCCCACGTGGACAAATGACTTTCCCTTTAAACAATCTATGTTTTTGTTCACGACTCCACGGGGGAGTAAATGTGTCTAAATTTTCTACTATCACAAGGTGGTTTTTTATTTTGAGTTAGTTTTTGTATTCATACCTATCTTATACTGTGTTAAAAAAAATTCATATATCTCGAGAGTGGCCCTTACTTTTGTAAGTTCTTTATTCACCCATTCATGCAATCCTTAAGGCATCAACTGGAACATGGGGTTTATGAACAAACATTGAACAAGGAAATATAAGATTAAACATACCATTATATGCACCTCTTGTATTATGGCTTTCATGGCTTCAATGTACTTTTGGTTGGATTCAATGAACTTTTGGTGGGATTAAAAGAACATTTCTTTGGATTCAGCGTACTTGTGTCGAATTTATTTAGGTGTATCAATTAGAAGCTAAAGCCCCTTCAACTTTTTCTGGAGAATATGATCTTCACTGCTCTGTAAACCTTTTGAAAACGAATGGGGTCCCTTCAAATCGTTGGAATAATATTTGGCCAGACACGGGCGCCATCGACTTTGGTTATTGGTTTGATTATGGCCCATAGATCTATGAAGTAACAGGGAGAGAAATAGGCTTATGTGCTTTTAATATTTGTCCCCGCGAATCATTTCATTTTCCTTAGGTTTAGGTCCCATTTTATATATTTTCTAAATCAAATACACTGAATCCAGATATAATTTCTTGCATTTATTAGAGAAGAGCATAACTTTAGCAGTTATAGAAACCTAAAATTAGCTATTCAGTTTATGCTCTTAACTATCATCTGGATATACCAAGAAAGATGTATGGATTGGGCAAACTCGTGTATTCTAGTTCATGATTTCTTTTGGTTATATGTCTCATCCGGGGGAGAGATCGTGCTCCAAGAAATAATTAATGGTCTTATTAATACAAAAATGTATAACTCCCGTCTTCAAAAAATTAGCATATAGGACCACATTCTAATTTTGTTAAATAGGTTTTTATAAGGCTTATTGGAGTAAAAAAATTATAAATATCATTTAACTACATACTTCACAAACGAGACCAATCGATAAAATTCCCCTTTATTGTAATCGATGTGTTTGGAAACAAGAAAAGGAGTGTTTAGTCGTGTGGATATGTCATACGCGAATAAGGTTAATTTTGACTTATTTAACAGTTGTTATCATCTTTTTGATAACTCTGCTATGTTGTTAATGGATTTGGGTTAAAATGAAACGGGTCAAAACTAGAAGGGGTAAATTTTCGAGTAAGATAGTTCAGGGTAGTGACGCAAAATCCAAAATAGTTTAGGGGGTTTCATGTAATTTACTCTATAATAACCTTGAAAATCGATCGATGATATATTCAAGTGGCATAGTTCTTGATTATTAGTATGCTTGATTGCCTATGCCACTGGACCATATCTTTCATGGAGAGAGAGAGTTGCCGAAGGGGCAGAGGCAGTAAATGCATTTCATTTTAGAAATTAATGATTGATCATTGGGGGGACTTTGGGTTAACAATTGGGAGTTTTGGGGTTGTGATTCAAGCAAGAAAAACCTAGTTCCTATTTTGTGTTTTTCTTGTTCTTTTTATATTTTGTGTATTTTTTATGTTTGATTCAAATGGGTAAAATAGGTTGATGGATGTTTGTTTGTTTGGTTGTGTGGTTTAGTAGTAAGGGATAAATTGGTAATGTGGGTGTGGGTGTGGGTGTGAGTGTAACTAAAAGTTTAAAAAGGTAAATATGGAAAGTCTAAAGTTTATTATTGGATTGCATTGAATCTAAATTTTCTTTTTAAAATTTAGGTTTACGTATATGTAGACGTCATGTTGCATCGAGTCCAATTGGACAAATATTGCAGAGAACGTACTGTAGAGGAGTTGGTTTCATTTTTACCCTCTTCAAAATATTTCTCATTTTATTGATGAAATTATTAAAAAACATAAATTATCCTTACTTTCACAAAAGAAAAAACTTACCTTTCGCTCCCTTAATTTTTCTAACAAATATATATAAATATACACATATAAACCAACAAATATATTCATTTAAAACCTGCATTTATATACATATTTATATTAGGGGACTCATTTATTTTATCCCAAGAGAGTAGCCGACCAGCCCAGAATGGAGAGTGAACTTCCCAACCCAGATCAGTTATTCATTAAAGACTCGTGTATTTAACAAGCACTTAAATACTTACGGATATACTTAAATTGGTTACTAATAATCTCAGAGGAGACATTCAGGGACACCACTAGTTATCCACATATTAATTGTGTTCATTGTACAGCTCAATCTTTTTTTTTACGCATCTATAATTTGTAAACCCTGGCCTGGGGCAATGGGATGTCACATCGAGCATTGAGAGACACTAATAAGAACATAGTAACATCTCCGTGGACGTAGGCAAATTGTCGAACCACGTATATCGTTTTTGTGTGTACGATCTTTACTTTTTACACTTATAATTATTCTCGTGGATCTTTATTGTGATATTAATTACAATCACAATTGGCACCATTTTTGGGAAACGATTTCTATTCCTACGAAAATATTCAGTAACAGAAAGCCCGTAATGTCTTACCACAGGTGAAACATTCCTCGGGTTAACGATGTGCAGGAAGACCCGATCACACCTAAGGTTAGGTTAGAGATTCGCCAACAGCCAAACCCAGGTTTTTCTAAGAAAGGCAGCCGTCTGAAGAAAGTCAGGAACCACCTAGGTCTACCCAAATCTCCAGGTTGGTTGACGCTTATGAAGCCATGCTTAGAGAATAAGAGAAGTCCACATGCCTCCAGGTGGAAGAAAATTCTCTCCTACAAAGGCGACTTGAAATGATGGAGAGAGATATCCACAGAGATACCAGGAAGTGTCATGATAGGATCCCTAGTCCTCAAGTGATCAATACTCGCAGTCAAAGGAGGAGCTTTAGGTGCAACAAGGACATATCTAAATGTGGTGAGCACACTGTTCTAAAAAATCCGCCTAGGCTTAAGGCTTGGAAGAAACGCCTCGCCTTACAATTTTCACGCCTTATTCTTGGTAAAACCCTTAAGGCGCACTTTTTTCTAAAAACAACAATGCTTTAGTGAAACGATGTCGCCTTTTAAAGATTTTTTTTACAAACCGGACCATTATCTCATTCAAAATAATCAAATAGTATTTTAATTTGCATATATTCAGACATATTTTTATGATATATGCAATTTTTGTATTTTAATAGCTTTGTTATGGTTAAAAAATATTAAAATATATTAAGAAGGCCTAAAAGCCTTTTCACGCCTTTTTACGCCTAGGCCCGCCTAGGCTTCTAAGACTTGGCCTCCACGCCTCAATCACTCCCCGCATTTTTTAGAACCTTGGGTGAGCGTGATCGATAGAATGTGACCGATCTGAATGTGGTGAGCGTGATCAACAGAACGTGATCGATCAGCGAGGCGCCATAGAAGAAATGGTCATCAAGATGAGAACATCGGAATTTTGGTTTGCAAAGAGATGAACCAACATCCAGATGAAATCCAGGGAGCTAGCCATGAGAGCCCTCAACACCCAGATGAAATCCCCTTTTTAAGGGCGATTAAAGAAGAGTAACCTCTAAAGAAGTTTATCATTCCCAGGTTTAAGTTTTATGACGGGAAGATGGATCCCATAGACCACGTTTGATAGTACAGGCAAGTGATGACCCTGTAAAGCCACAACAATGCCTTGATGTGTCAAAGTTTCCGTTCTAGCCTATATGACGCAGCACAGAAGTGGTTCGAGAAACTGCCCAATAGGTCAATTAAGAGCTTCAAGTCCCCAGTAGAGGCTTTTATTGCTCACTTCATAACTAGCAACTCCCATCCCAAGAGGATGGATCCACTGCTCACGATGAAGAAAAATATATAAGAGAGCCTTCGTGATTATGTCAAGAGGTACTGGGAGGTCTTCAATTAAGTAGAGGACTACTTGGAGAAGGATGTCATTACATCCTTCAAGATTGGTCTGCCGACCACATCTCTGCTGCACTAGTTCCTGATAAAGAAAGAAGCCAGCACCATCAAATACCACATGGCTCGTATTGAGAAATATGCAAAGGTTGAGGATGTGGTTCACCCTAATGCAAGGGACAATGGTCGAGAAAAAGTAACCAATTGAGGACATAAGAGTGACACTCCAAATAAAGGGAACAACTCTAAGAATGAGAGTAAGGCTGATCCATCAAAATCATTTTAGGCTATTAACACAGTCTTCAATGAACCAATTTATAAGATATTAAGTGACACACACCAACCCATTTACTTATAATTAAGTTTGAAAGTCAAAGTGAGTCAAATCGTAATTACCTTAATCAAACCATAAACACGAGTATCCTTTTTCAATTATAAACATGAAGCAATAAAACTAGAACCTTTCACAATTTTAAACTAATTATGCTTATTCAAACTTGCTTACAGGATAAGTAGGATTAAATTACCCCTATTTCATTTGACCAAAATTATGGTTTTATGCATCCTTTGATAACCTAACCCGACCTCTAGATTTGGCAGTGACATCACGTTACCTTAAACACATAACCATAGCAACCGTGAGAAAAATATCCCAGTGAATGCATCACTACTAAACTATTGCATATAATAATATGCAATAAATCATATTCATGTGATAATTTATGTATTCTTATCTGACTCATTCATAATTATGTATTACTTATCCGGTTCATTCATAAAGAATTATCAATTACATACTTATCCGACTCATTCATAAAGAAAGACCAATTATATACTTATCTGGATCATTCATAAAGAATGACCAACTTATTAGAATCATTCATAAAGAATTACCAATTATATAATTATCTGTCTCATTCATAAAGAATGCCAATTATATACTTATCTGGATCATTCACAGGGAATGACCAACTTATCCGAATCATGATTCACATATCATGTCTGCAATAGACAATTCTCCCCCATTCCTGGTCGAGGAGTAACCCCTTGTCTTTAATAGACAAATATCCCCCATTCCGGGTTGGGGAGTAACCTCCCATTTCGGTAAATCGAAATGAAAAAATTCATAATCAATAATATTCTGATCATATCCGTAACCATGTACAATACCTCTTACCAATGAGTGATATTCAGATCTTATCCATAACTATGCATAATACATCTTACCCATGAGTGATATTCAAATCGTATCCATAACCATGTGTAATACAACTTACCCATGAGTGATATTCAGATCATCTCCATAGCCATGTATAATACATCTTTTTACAGTGAGTACACTCACCTTGCCCACTTCATGTGTTGTTTCCTTGCCTTTGTTTGGCTCTTGTTCAATCGGTTCTTATTCCCATTCACATATAAAGTCTTAAAATATTAGTTTCATCATAAGGATATTAACAATCCAAATAATGACTTAACCTTAAACGAATTCATAGGCATCATATCAACCCATTTTAATCATTTATCATTAATGAAGTCTCATCCAATTTGATGTTAAAATATTTAACATATCCAATCCATATCCCAGATATACTTTAATTTCTTCATGTTAATACAATTCTTATCATGTTAGGTACCCAATATAAAAGACAACACGTCATTTCAAGTTTCCTAGAGCAAGGTGTGTCCATTTCTTTATTACAAATCAAACATGCCCTATAGACTCTTTTATCGTTAAGTCAACTTCGAAGAATTTTTATAATTTTTTTGCATCATAACTTCCTTTGATATTTCACCCAACATCCATAAACATATTTAATAATAAAAAATTAATGTTTCATAATTTTTAAGGTCCATTTTCTATGTCAAGCAAAACATCGAACACTTGGTGTGCATACTTACACCTTTGGGCAGATTTGATACATGAACTTCAAACTATCACCAAAGATTCATTTCTTGGTATTTTCATATAATATTCGGATATGTTATACATATATGAGTCTATTTTCATATCCAACTAGAATTATTCAATTCCAATAAATATATAAAAAGTTATTGGCGTTTGAATACACAAGGTTTCCAATCGAAGCAATATACATAATTTACACGTTCAACTTTATTTAAACTTTCATCTATCCGTACATATACACCAAGTCATGAAATTTCAATAAAAAAATCAATGATTTCTATCATTTCAATCAATAATACCAAAATAATAACAAGATTTATGCATAGAATTACCATAGGGACTTTTTCGTAATTTCCTATGGATTTTTCTCATTTTTTCTCCTCACTTTCTACTTCTCGAGCTTCCCGATTCTCTCTCCTCAAGCCAAAATCTCCCATGACTGATTTTGGTGAAGGAGGAGGTCATTTCAAGGTTTTAAAGTCGGCATAAGTCACCTCCCCTTGGTTCAATCAAAATATGACACGTGTCGCCATATAAGACAAAATATCCTTTAAAGCTAAATGACTACTTTACCCCCTATTCGTAATTTCAGCATAACTCCTTCCTCGGACCATTGTTTTATACCCCGTTTGTTGTGTTACAAACTTAACTCATATATCTACAATTATCTAGTTTTCTCCCCAAGTCAATTATCATATTATAGTGGCCAAAACTAGTCCCGAACTTGAACATTCCTACCGAAGACTTCAAAATTTTGTGTTTGTGACTAATTCAGTATTTCATAAGTTATGAAGGTAGGATTAGACTAAACACAATAACTTAACATTATATATTATAATAAAACATTATCCCAATCCCATACGGTAAGCATGATTTAAACATGGTTTATCATAATCATATCCGGGTCGTCACAACCTTCCCCCCTTAGAAACTTTTGTCCCCGAAATTTAGGAGGAATTTCACTTACCAACCAATTGGGAATACAATTTCCTCATTCCCCAAAAATCTTCTCTCGTATCATCTTCATTTTAGTTATCACTTACACGTAAGAATAATCATCTAATGATTTGTTATAAATGGAAATCAATTCCCAACTCATATATTACTTCATACCTTCATTCCTATGGTCCATTCTTATTATCGTGTAATATTTCAAATAATAAATTTTCTATTACAAGACTAATTTCTTTTGTTTCCTTTCTCTAACTTCCATTTAATATTTCAATTCATAATTATCATATTACAAAACTAGCTTATTATATGCCATCTTATCATCTTCCATTAAACACCAAATACATGTGTTTGGCGTTAACTACTTTTTGTATTATTTCTAAAGTTTAATAGTATGTTAAATATCATCCTTACAATTTCTTGATTTGAATATATCCTCACTACCGTTCATATATCAAAACTGAAAAATCATTCACTCAATGTTTATTCTTAACCAAGATTTCATATTCACCTTCATGTATATTATGCAGTCAGGCACTATGAACTACCCCTAACTTCTCACGATATTCCCTTTTTCAGTATCATTTGATTGATCTTTAACTAAACATAAAATGACCTTAATAAATCATTTATCCAACACAATAACTTTACAATCATAATCTTATCCCAATGTATATTAACATGATATTCTTATGCAATATCATTAATACACTCATCCTATACGTTTAGTAACATGGAAGTTAAACGTACCATCACCACTTAAAACTTTAACCATACTTACCAACCCCGTAATACTTCTCTAACTATTATATGTCGTATTTCTTTCAAATAACCTATACAAATACGTTAACATATCCCCTTACGGTATCTCACATAGAACATTATCCTTAGACATACTTCTTGGTGACTCTGTATAATGTCAATCATATTCATTATATGTCATACTGTTAGTGATAACACGTACGTACAATGACAAACATAACTCAATATCCACCCAAACCAGTTGTCGATATTCAAACCAGATTAGCATCTTTTCTATACTCATACACAACACATACTCTTAAAAGGGCTCTCCAATATTGTTAAACTTCCAACTCTTTAACACTTCATCTCAACTCTGCTATTCATATAAGAATTTCAAGATATCCCAGGAGTAATATTCACTACATATACGCATACTATAAAAAAAATACATCCCAACTCTTGTTACTCTTTTCTTCTACTTATCATAATTCAGTATGAACCCATATTCGAATCAATTGTGATATATTGACTAGTAATTGAATTTCAGACCATTTCACATATTAAATTTAAACATATACAACTATTAATCTTTTCACTTCACCTTTACCATGTGAATCTTCATTTGATTCACACTCTAACAATTTACCATCTTATACTTTAATAGAATATGGGTTCCCATACCTCACCTTCCCACACAAATGGGCACACACCAAACCATGACTTAATAAGTGACACTACTCAAGTTTATATATTCCAGTATAAGAATGGATTACTTCCAATACTTCACAATTTTCATATACCACATTTTGTCTTTAAAAACTTTCCTTCAATGACATGTTTGTCCATACCACAAATAAAACAATGCAATGATTCAAACAAAAATGCCAGTATTCGCTGTCACCCCCGAATAAACCTTAACATCTCATTTCCTTTCCTGCAAGATCCTTGCATTTCACATCTTGTACAACAATATGTATGTATAACTAACAAATGTTAGTTAACAAAAGCCAATTTACTCACGACTCAAAATAATTCCTACTTCCACTGCCAAATCTAGGTGTTCCTCACCCCAGAACCTCTAAAACCTAGGCTCTGATACAAAATTTGACACATCCCCAACTCATTTACTTATAACTAAGTTTGAATGTCAAAGTGAGTCAAATCGTAATTACCTTAATCAAACCATGAACACGAGTATCATTTTTCAATTATTAACATGAAGCAATAAAACTAGAACCTTTCACAATTTTAAAGTAATTATGCTTATTTAAACTTGCTTAAAGGATAAGTATGATTAAATTACCCCTTTTTATTTGACAAAAATTATGGTTTTATGGATCCTTTGATAACCCAACCCGACCTCCTAGATTTGGCAGTGACATCACGTTACCTGAAACACATAACCATAGTAACCATGAGCAAAATGGCCTAGTGAATGCATCACTACTAAACTATTGCATATAAGTAAATGCAATAAATCATATTCATGTGGTAATTTATGTATACTTATCTGACCCATTAATAATTATGTATTACTTATCCTGTTCATTTATAAGGAATTACCAATTATATACTTATCCGAATCATTCATAAAGAATGACCAATTATATACTTATCTGGCTCATTCATAAAGAATGATCAACTTGTTTGAATCATTCATAAAGAATTACCAATTATATACTTATACGGCTCATTCATAAAGAATGACTAGTTATATACTTATCTGGCTCATTCATAAAGAATGACCAACTTATCCGGATCATGATTCACATATCATGTCTGCAATAGACAATTCTCCCCCATTATGGGTTGGGGAGTAACCTCCCATTTCGATAAATCGAAATGAACAAATTCATAATCAATAATATTCTGATCATATCCGTAACCATGTATAATACCTCTTACCAATGAGTGATATTCAGATCTTATCCATAACTATGCATAATACATCTTACCCATGAGTGATATTCAAATCGTATCCATAACCATGTGTAATACAACTTACCCATCAGTGATATTCAGATCAGCTCCATAGCCATGTATAATGCATCTTTTTACAGTGAGTACACTCACCTTGCCCACTTCATGTGTTTTTTCCTTGCCTTTGTTTGGCTCTTGTTCAACCGGTTCTTCTTCCCTTTCACATATAAAGTCTTAAAATATTAGTTTCATCATAAGGATATTAACAATCCAAATAATGACTTAACCTTAAATGAATTCATAAGCATTATATCAACCCATTTTAATCATTTATCATAAATGAAGTTTCATCCAATTTGATGTTAAAATATTTAACATATCCAATCCATATCCTAGATATACTTTAATTTCTTCATGTTAATACAATTATTATCATATTAGGTACCCAATATAAAAGACAACCACTTCATTTCAAGTTTCCTAGAGCAAGGTGTGTCTATTTCTTTATTACAAATCAAATATGCCCAATAGACTCTTTTATCGTTCAGTCAACTTCGAAGAATTTTATAGTTTTTATGCATCATAACTTCCTTTGATATTTCACCCAACATCCATAAACATATTTAACAATATAAAATTAATGTTTCATAATTTTAAATGTCCATTTTCATTGTCAAGCAAAGCATCGAACACCTGGTGTGCATAATTACACCTTTGGGCAGATTTGATACATGAACTTCAAACTATCACCAAAGATTCATTTATTGGTATTTTCATATAATATTTGGATATGTTATACATATATGAGTCTATTTTCATATCCAACTAGAATTATTCAATTCTAATAAATCTATAAAAAGTTATAGGAGTTTGAATACACAAGGTTTCCAATCGAAGCAATATACATGATTTACACGTTCACCTTTACTTAAACTTGCATCTATCCGTACATATACACCAAGTCATGAAATTTCAATAAAAAAATCAATAATATCTATAATTTCAATCAGTAATACCAAAATAATAATAATATTTATGCATAGAATTACCATAGGGACTTTTTCGTAATTTCCTATGGATTCTTCTCATTTTTTCTCCTCACTTTCTACTTCCCGAGCTTCCCGATTCTCTCTCCTCAAGCCAAAATCTCTCATGACTGATTTTGGCTGAAGGAGGAGGTCATTTTAAGGTTTTAAAGTCGGCATAAGTCACCTCCCCTTGGTCCAATCAAAATATGACATGTGTCGCCATATAAGACAGAATGTCCTTTAGAGCTAAATGACTACTTTACCCCCTATTCGTAATTTCAGCATAACTCCTTCCTCAGACCATTGTTTTATACGCCGTTTGTTGTGTTACAAACTTAACTCATATATCTACAATTATCTAGTTTTCTCCCCAAGTCAATTATCATATTATAGTTGCCAAAACTAGTCCCGAACTTGAACATTCCTACCGAAGACTTCAAAATTTTATGTTTGTGACTAATTCAATATTTCATAAGTTATGAAGGTAGGATTAGACTAAACACAATAACTTAACATTATTATTATAATAACACATTATCCCCATCCCATACTATAAGCATGATTTAAACATGGTTTATCATAATTATATCCGGGTCGTCACAACCTTCCCCCCTTAGAAAATTTCGTCCCCGAAATTTAGGAGGAATTTCACTTACCAACCAATTGGGAATACTATTTCCTCATGCCCAAAAAATCTTCTCTCCTATCATCTTCATTTTATTTATCACTTACACGTAAGAATAATCATCTAATTATTTCTTATAAATGGAAATCAATTCTCAACTCATATATTACTTCATATCTTCATTCCTATGGTCCGTTCTTATTATCGTGTAATATTTCAAAATAATAAATATTCTATTACAAGACTAAATTCTTTTGTTTCCTTTCTCTAACTTCCATTTAATATTTCAATTCATAATTATCATATTACAAGACTAGCTTATTATATGCCATCTTCTCATCTTCCATTCAACACCAAATACATGTGTTTGACCTTAACTACTTTTTGTATTATTTCTAAAGTTTAAGAGTATGTTAAATATCATCCTTACAATTTCTTCTTAATATATCCTCACTACTGTTCATATATCAAAACTGAAAAATCATTAACTCAATGTTTATTCTTAACCAAGATTTCATATTCACCGTTATGTATATTATGCAGTCATGCACTATGAACTCAACCTAACTTCTCACGATATTCCCTTTTTCAGTATCATTTGATTGTTCTTTAACTAAACATACAATGACCTTAATAAATCATTTATCCAACACAATAACTTTACAATCATAATCTTATCCCAATGTTTATTAACATGATATTCTTATGCAATATCATTAATACACTCATCCTACACGTTTAGTAACATGGAAGTTAAACGTACCATTACCACTTAAAACTTTAACCATACTTACCAACCCCGTAATACTTCTCTAACTATTATATGTCGTATTTCTTTCAAATAACCTATACAAATACGTTAACATATCCCCTTACGGTATCTCACATAGAACATTATCCTTAGACATACTTCTTGGTGACTCTGTATAATGTCAATCATATTCATTATATGTCATACTGTTAGTGATAACACGTACGTACAATGACAAACATAACTCAATATCCACCCAAACCAGTTGTTGATATTCAAACCCAATTAGCATCTTTCCTATACTCATACACAACACATACTCTTAAAAGGGCTCTCCAATATTGTTAAACTTCCAACTCTTTAACACTTCGTCTCAACTCTGTTATTCATATAAGCATTTCAAAATATCCCAGGAGTAATATTCACTACATATATGCATACTATAAAAAAAATACATCCCAACTCTTGTTACTCTTTTCTTCTACTTATCATAATTCAGTATGAACCCATATTCGGATCAATTGTGATATATTGACTAGTAATTGAATTTCAGACCATTTCACATATTAAATTTAAACAAATACAACTATTAATCTTTTCACTTCACCTTTACCATGGGAATCTTCATTTGATTCACACTCTAACAATTTACCATCTCATCCTTTAACAGAATATGGGTTCCCGTACCTCACCTTCCCACACAAATGGGCACACACCAAATCATGACTTAATAAGTGACACTACTCAGGTTTATATATTCCAGTATAAGAAGGGATTACTTCCAATACTTCACAATTTTCATATACCTCATTTTGTCTTTAAAACCTTTCCTTCAATGACATGTTTGTCCATACCACAAATAAAACAATGCAATGATTCATACAAAAATACCTGTATTCGCTGTCACCCGCGAATAAACCTTAACATCTCATTTCCTTTCCTGCATTATCCTTGTATTTTACATCTTGTACAACAATATGTATGTATAACTAACAAATGTTAGTTAACAAAAGCCAATTTACTCATGACTCGAAATAATTCCTACTCCCACTGCCAAATCTAGGCGTTCCTCACCCCAGAACCTCTAAAACCTAGGCCCTGATACAAAATTTGACACACCCCAACTCATTTACTTATAACTAAGTTTGAAAGTCAAAGTGAGTCAAATCGTAGTTACCTTAATCAAACCATGAACATGAGTATCATTTTTTAATTATTAACATGAGGCAATAAAACTAGAACCTTTCACAATTTTAAAGTAATTGTGCTTATTCAGACTTTCTTAAAGTATAAGTAGGATTAAATTACCCCTTTTTCATTTGACCAAAATTATGGTTTTATGCATCCTTTGATAACCCAACCCGACCTCTTAGATTTCGTAGTGACATCACGTTACCTAAAACACATAACCATAGTAACCGTGAGCAAAATAGCCCAGTGAATGCATCACTACTAAACTATTGCATATAATTAAATGCAATAAATCATATTTATGTGGTAATTTATGTATACTTATCTGACACATTCATAATTATGTATTACTTATCCGGTTCATTCATAAAGAATTACCAAATATATACTTATCCGACTCATTCATAAAGAATGACCAATTATATACTAATCTGGCTCATTCATAAAGAATGATCAACTTATCTGAATCATTCATAAAGAATTACCAATTATATACGTATCCGACTCATTCATAAAAAATGACCAATTATATACTTATCAGGATCATTCATAAAGAATGACCAACTTATCTGAATCATGATACATATATCATGTCAGCAATAGACAATTCTCTCCCATTTCTGGTCGAGGATTATTCCCTTGTCTTCAATAGACAAATCTCCCCCATTATGGGTTGGGGAGTAACCTCCCATTTCGATAAACCGAAATGAACAAATTCATAATCAATAATATTCTGATCATATCCGTAACCATGTATAATACCTCTTACCAATAAGTGATATTCAGATCTTATCCATAATAATGCATAATACATCTTACCCATGAGTGATATTCAAATCGTATCCATAACCATGTGTAATACAACTTACCCATGAGTGATATTCAGATCATCTCCATAGCCATGTATAATACATCTTTTTACTGTGAGTACACTCTCCTTGGCCACTTCATGTGTTTTTTCCTTGCCTTTGTTTGGCTCTTGTTCAACCGGTTCTTCTTCCCTTTCACATATAAAATCTTAAAATATTAGTTTCATTATAAGGATATTAACAATCCAAATAATGACTTAGCCTTAAATGAATTCATAAGCATCATATCAACCCATTTTAATCATTTATCTTAAATGAAGTCTCATCCAATTTCATGTTAAAATATTTAACATATCCAATCCATAGACTAGATATACTTTAATTTCTTCATGTTAATACAATTATTATCATATTAGGTACCCAATATAAAAGACAACACGTCATTTCAAGTTTCTAAGAGCAAGGTGTGTCCATTTCTTTATTACAAATCAAATATGCCCTATAGACTCTTTTATCGTTCAGTCAACTTCGAAGAATTTTTATAATTTTTTTGCATCATAACTTCCTTTGATATTTCACCCAACATCCATAAAAATATTTAACAATACAAAATTAATGTTTCATAATTTTTAAGGTCCATTTGCTATGTCAAGCAAAACATCGAACACCTGGTGTGCATACTTACACCTTTGGGCATATTTCATACATGAACTTTAAACTATTACCAAAGATTCATTTCTTGGTATTTTCATATAATATTCGGATATGTTATACATATATGAGTCTATTTTCATATCCAATTAGAATTATTCAATTCCAATAAATATATAAAAAGTTATAGGAGTTTGAATACACAAGGTTTCCAATCGAAGCAATATACATGATTTACACGTTCAACTTTACTTAAACTTTCATCTATTCGTACATATACACCAAGTCATGAAATTTCAATTAAAAATGAGTGATTTCTATCATTTCAATCAATAATACCAAAATAATAACATGATTTATGCATAGAATTACCTTAGGGACTTTTTCGTATTTTTCTATGGATTTTTCTCATTTTTTCTCCTCACTTTGTACTTCCCGAGCTTCCCGATTCTCTCTCCTCAAGCCAAAATCTCTCATGACTGATTTTGGCTGAAGGAGGAGGTCATTTAAAGGTTTTAAATTCGGCATAAGTCACCTCCCCTTGGTCCAATCAAAATATGACACGTGTCGCCATATAAGACAAAATGTCCTTTAAAGCTAAATGACTACTTTACCCCCTATTCATAATTTCAGCATAACTCCTTCCTCGGACCATTGTTTTATACGCCGTTTGTTGTGTTACAAACTTAACTCATATATATACAATTATCTAGTTTGATCCCCAAGTCAATTATCATATTATAGTGGCCAAAACTAGTCCCGAACTTGAACATTCCTACCGAAGACTTCAAAATTTTGTGTTTGTAACTAATTCAATATTTCATAAGTTATGAGGGTAGGATTAGACTAAACATAATAACTGAACATTATATATTCTAATAACACATTATTATCATCCCATACGGTAAGCATGATTTAAACATGGTTTATCATAATCATATCCGGGTCATCACATTAACAAAGGTCAAGGATCAACTATTCATCAAGTAGCCCAAAAAAATGGGTGGTGACCCAATGAAGAGGAACAACGTGCTGAGATGTGTGATATGCCTTGAATGTACCCCCTCGGCTCAGAGACATCAACCTCGGCCATGGAGATGGCCGATGTTAAAGGTACCTTAGATTCATCAACTAGTAGTCTCGTCCTAGGCAAGGTCGGCCACGACCGTCATTGCTAGCTACCTCGGCAGGTAAGGTCACCATGATACAGGGGAGGTTATCCACCTGGTCTTCCAAGAATTACAACCTCGGCTCGAAAGATGAAGAGGTTGCCATCACATCATCAACATCAATCTCGACTAGGGATCGGCCGACGTTCCTGCTTGGCCACCACTACCTCGGCCCAGGCCTACGTTATTGCTCAGTATGTCTTACCTCGGCTCTCCCACTGAGCCAAGGTCACCACTTCGTCCTCTTCCAGGATGAGGTTGTGACCAGTCACAAGTAGCCGAGCTCTTATGTGCATATGTGGGGCTAAGAACACGTGTACATAATCAGTTATAACTGAATCATTCCCCTCACGTGATGGAATATTTTGTCATCATTCTCTACTTGTGACAGTGATAGATGTCTTCATCCGATTGTCTAGATCAACACACACATGCTCATTTCATGCATAGGGGGTGCATTACACCCCCCCAGGTATTATATATAGTTTTCTTCTCCTTCTTGGGGAGGGATCCAAAATGATCAACCCTAGCTGAAACTCTAGTCAAATATGCTGTAGAGAGAGAAAGCTTGAGAGATTGTATCTATGGACATTATAGCCCTCATACAGTGATACACATCATACACTTGCACAGTGGATGTAGGCCTGATTGGCTGAACCACTTACATGACTATGTTCATCTTCTTCTCCTCATCTCCCTCTACTGTGTGAATACTTTTACTTATATTTTGCCATTGTTAATATTGAATTGAGCTCACAAACACCTTGAAGGGTGGTGCTTTTTCCAGCATCATCATTTTGGCGACGTGTGTGGGAACGAGAAGCTGTCTCTTCCTCTTTAATCGCTTAACCTCACCGGAGACTCTGGTGGTGAACCAGGCCTCCCCCCTTGCGCGGAGCTGTTTCACCATTGAAGGAGGTCCTGTAAGGTATTAAGCTCATTTACTACACCAGCACTTTTGTGTTAACGCATGGCACCGGAATTACCACCAGCTCTTTCGTCACTTGGTGCGGGAGGACGTAGCTCCAACCAGGCACCGCCCCAATCCAAAATGGAGGAGGTGGCCGCAGCCTTGAGGTCTTTGGCTGCAACGCAACAAGCAATGTTGGAGCAATTTTCACAGCTCAGCCAAAATATGATGAGGCCACCTCGAGTCTCACCGAAAATGATCACCCCGACGGCTATTTAGCCCCATCCTGATGCCAGGGGACCACCCCAGGCACCGCGAAAAGACCAACCTACACCCTAATGGAGGAGGGACGTTGCTGACCCTAGGCGCTTGCGCTTGGGGAGGCAAGGAAACCCTTGCCCTGTGGATCGGTATGATGATCTAGAGGCGAAAGACGTCCCAGAAAACTGTTGGGAGCCATTTGAAGTTTCGAACAACATAGTTCTTCCTGCCAATCGGAGCTAAGGTTGTGGAGGCCGAAGGGGTGACGAATCCCAACAACGAGGATCATCTTTTGATCTACTGAGAATAGGGTCTGCTTTTAAAAGGCTAGGCCCGATAAATGACTTAAGACAGAGGTTATCAAGGTCGAGAAGTGCAGCTGGCTCACAAAGGGAAGAGGGGCAACGTCGGCCTCATCAAGGCCAACCCCATGCAAAAAGAGGTAAAGACCAGGAAGAGGTCAACAACCGACGTTGTGCTATGGCTGGGGAACCCTCAGTCCACCCCTTGGAGGTGGCGGGGGACAACCTCGGCCAGTCCGACGTTGCAAGACCATGGAACGACTCTATTCAATGTCTTGAAGAAAATATAAGAGACCTCATCAAAAGCTGAGACCCATTGCAAAGAGGTTTCTTAGAAGGTTCCCCCTTTGTGGCCAGGATAATAAACTTTCCAACCCCTGCTAAGTTCAAACCACCCGTGGTCTCTCCCAAGTATGACGGTAGCACCAACCCTGTACATCACATTGAGATGTATCAGTCAGCGACGGACATCTATTCGATACCAGATAAGATGAAGTGCCGTGCCTTCTCCGGGACTTTGACAGGAGCAGCACACATCTGGTTTACTTCTCTTCCGAAGAATTCAATTGAGAACTTTAAGGGCTTGGATGAACAATTCATTCACAACTTCTGCTTTGGGGTAAGACCTCAAAAGAAGACCACCCATCTGCTGTATGTCAAGAAGGAGAATAATGAGAGACTAAGAGACTACATCACTAGGTTCAACAAAGAAAAGCTTGAGGTTGATGATTACGAAGAGAATATAGCTTTGACCGCCCTCATAGGAGGTCTCCAGAAAGGGAAATTGTTATGGAAACTTGCAGAAGACCCTCACAGATCCATGGCGGAGCTATTAGATACAGCGGGAAAGGTTATGAATGACGAAGAGGCCATGGCTGCAAAATATGAAGACGAGAACAGCGGTAGCAGCGGGAAGTTCCAAAAAAAAAGGACAGAAAGAAGAGGCCAGCTGACGACAAGTTCGCACATTATACCCCTCTTACGGTGAGCTGCAAGCATATCCTCAATGAGATACAAAATGACAGGTCTCTAAGATAGACGGAGAAACTGAAGGCCTCTCCTCATAAGAGGAACAAAAAATTATGGTGCGAGTTCCACCAAGACTGGCCATGTTACAGATAAGTGCTTCGCCTTAAAGGATGAGATCGAAAAGATGTTAAAATATGGAAAGTTGAGAAAATATGTAGATAGTAAGGCTCCTAAAAGCGTAAGAGATGACCCTAAAAAGAAGAGAAACTATAGATGTCGTGATAATATCCCAAAAAGAAGAGACAATGATTCAGATGGAGATGATGAAGACGATCCGGACCTCCCGCCAAAAGATGACAACACCCCAGTGAAGAGGGTTGGTATGATCTCCTTTGGTGCTAACACCATATGCGAAGGACTTGCGGGAGGTGGCTCTGAAGTGGCTGACCGCAAGGTTCATGTGGCAGAGGCCAAACTTGAAGTGGTAAATCTGACGTCTTCCGAGACGACACAGAAGAGAAAAAAGGTGGACATGGACACTCTCATAGTTGGGTTCTCCCAACTCGACTTCAAAGGAATCTTAGCCCCACATAATGACCCTTTGGTAATAACAACAAGAGTGTATGGATGCGAGATATAGAGAATCCTCGTGGATGGGGGGAGCTCAGCAGATGTGATGTTTTGGCCCTACTTTAAGAGCTTAGGTCTTAGTAGAGCTAGGCTGGTGCCCTATCATCATCCGTTAATGGGCTTCAGCGGTGAAAAGGTCCATCCATTAGTCATGTATGAGATGGACGTGCAGATGGGTGATGAGTGGCCTAAGAGGTTAACTCGAAAGATCAATTTTTTCGTTATGGACGAAAACGTCTTCTCGGCCTATAACCTCATCATAGGAAGAGTAGCCCTTAAGGAGTTTGAGGCTGTGTCATCAACGGTCCATCAGCTGCTAAAATTCCCGACCCCCTATGGGGTAGGGGAAGTGCAAGGGGACCAGACCATAGCACGGGAATACTACTTCAACTCGGCTGAAGAGAGAGAGGCCCATAAGAGGGCAACCACCACTTATAACATTGACACGCTTGACCCAAGAGATGAAACAAAGTTGAATAAGGGAGAGGCCGCGAAAGAGGTAGAATCCATCGTCCTCAATGAGTAAGAACCGGAAAAAATCGTCGAAGTCGGTAAAGCCTTAAAAGAAGAAATCAAGGAAGAGCTGATAAATTTCCTGAGGAAGAGACAGAGTGTCTTCGCTTGGAGTCACGCAGACATGTCTGGCATCAATCCTGATGTTATGTGTCACAAACTCAACGTGAGTAAGGATGCGAAACCAATAAAGAAAAGATGAAGAGTCTACTCTAGGGAGAAGTACGACGTCATTCGGGAAGAGGTCAGAAAGTTGGAAGAGGCTGAATTCCTCAGGGAAGTGATATATCCAGAGTGGCTATCAAATGCGGTCATTGTGCCCAAGGCCAATGGAAAGTGGAGAATGTGCGTAGATTTTACTGACCTGAACAAGTCTTGCCCAAAAGACAGTTATCCCCTACCCCAGATCGACTAGATGGTAGATGCAACTACAGGACATGAGCTCATGAGCTTCATGGATGCGTATTCAGGCTACAATCAGATCTTTATGGATGCTGAAGACTCGAAAAAGACGGCCTTTATTACTGACAAAGGGACATATTGCTACAAGGTAATGCCCTTCAGAAAGAAGAATGAAGGGGATACATATCAACGTCTTGTGAATAAGATATTCGAAGACCAAATAGGCAAGACTATGGAGGTATATGTAGATGATATGTTGACAAAGAGCTTAAAGGCCCACACTCATGTGGCCGACCTGGAAAAGACCTTCAATACCATGAACCTGTACAAGATGAAACTCAACCCGACAAAGTGTGTCTTCGGGGTAGGAGCTGGGAAGTTTCTTGGATTCATCATCAATTAAAGAGGAATAAAGGCGAACCCTGAGAAAATTAAGGCTTTGCCCAACATGAAGACACCTAGGAGTATCAAGGACGTTCAGAGGCTCACTGGAAGAGTGGCTGCACTCAACAGATTTGTTTCCAAGGCGACCGACAAGTGTCTTCCGTTCTTCAAGGTTCTTAGAAAGGCCTTCGAGTGGGACAAAGAGTGTGATGATCTTTTAACCAACTCAAGTCCTACCTCGTATTTCCCTTGCTCTTATCTAGGCCCATAGTAGGAGAGAAATTATATATTTATCTAGTAGTCTCTGAATCAGCTATAAGTGCAACCATAGTACGGGAAGATGTTGGGATCCAAAGGCCCGTATATTTCAATAGTAAAGTCCTTCAAGGGGATGAGAAGAATAATCATCGGATGGAAAAATTGGCCTATGCTTTGATACATGCTTCAAGGAAGATGAAGCCCTACTTTCAAGCCCATTCCATGGTCATCCTCACGGACTCTCTGCTAAGATAGGTCCTTCATAAACCTGAGAAGTTGGGTAGATTGATGACCTGGGCCATTGAGTTGGTTGAGTACGACCTTACTTATCAGCCTAGGGTGGCCATTAAAGGGCAAGTGCTTACAGACTTCATCGCAGAGTTCACATAGGAAGAGGTCGAAGTGGAGAATAATTAAGAGACTGCAGAGGAGTCAAGCAGCAATGTCTTTCGACACCCATAAGAGGTTATGCCTAAGGGAGCCAGAGATAGGACAACCAAGAATGAGGAAGATCGGTACCTCTTAAAGGAGGGAATAATGTTATAAGGTGGCTTCTCATTAGATAGAGACATCTGGAACCTCTTTATCGATGGGTCATCTTGCGAAAGTGGTAGTGGTATGGGGTTGATACTCTCAGCCCCGGATGGTACTAACATCGAATATGCCCTAAGGTTTAACTTCAAGGCATCAAACAATGAGTCAGAATATGAAGCTATGGTAGCAGGTCTCTCATTGGTAAAGACTCTGGGAGTAGGACGACTTCTACTTCATAGTGACTCAAGGTTAGTTTTTAATCAAGTCTTAGGGGTTTATGAGGCCAAAGATGAAAGGATGGCAAAATACCTGAAGAGGGTGATAACGATATTGGAAGGTTTCAAAGAGGTAAAGATGAAGAGAGTACCTCGGTAAAATAATAGCCACGCAGATGCATTAGCAAGGTTGACTTCAACAACGAAGACAGACATTCGTAGAACAGTCCCAGTCGAGATCTTGCCCAGAGCAACCATTAAAGAAGAAGAGGTTAGTAACCCTTGCCTCAATTTGAACCTAGGGGATTCATAGATGGACCCCTTTATCAGATATATCAGAGAGGGAGATATGCCGGAATCAAAGCTAGAGAGGAGGAAATTAGGATACAGAACTGCGAAATTCTCCATAGTGGGAAACGTCCTATATAAGAAGTATTCCTATTACCTCTCCTCAGATGCGTTCATCCCACGAAAGTTCCTCGCGTCTTACAGGAGGTACATGAGGGTTCTTGCTCTAGTCACATAGGAGGAAGACCCTTGGCCAAAAGAATTATTACGTAGGGGTACTGGTGGCTAACCTTGACCAAGGATGCTACAGCTTACGTGAAGAGGTGCGATAAATGTCAGAGATTCTCTACTATTCCCCATCAACCTCATCAGCCTATGACGTCAATCAGTTCCCCTTGGCCATTCGCAGTATGGGGAATTGACTTAGTGGGACCCCTACCAAGAGCTGCTAATAATTACCGATTTATGATAGTTGCCATTGATTACTTCTCGAAGTGGGTAGAGGCAGAGCCAATGATAACGATTACAGAACAGAAGACCTTCTAATTTATTTGGAGGAACATCATATGCAGACACGACCTCCCAAACACTCTCATCTCGGACAATGGAACCCAGTTCAAGAACTCCTCTTTAGAGAAATATTACGAAAGGGTTGGGACAAAACAATTTTTCTCTTCTCCTGGCCGACCTCAAGCAAACGGTCAGACCGAAGTCACAAATTGAACAATCCTCGATGGAATCAAGAAGAGGTTAGAAGAAGCTAAAGGAAGGTGGACTAAAGAGGGTTATGTTGTGTTGTGGGCCTACAAACAACGGCAAGGACACCGATAGGAGAAACCCTGTTCATGCTAGCACACGGCTCAGAGGCCGTCATACCAACAGAAGTGGGATTCCCTACTCATAGGGTTCAGACCTATGAGCCTGAAAAGAATGGGGAGGAGAGAATACTCCGCCTAGATCTGATTGAAGAGACAAGAGAAGACGCAAAAATCAGACAAGCAGCTTACCAACAGAGAACAACAAAGTTCTACAACCAAAGGGTAAAATCAAGACCCATTGCCGTGGGAGACCTAGTACTGAAAAAGGCGTTACAGAAGGCAAATAAGCTTCACCTAAATTGGCACGGTCCTTACAAAGTAATCGAAGAGGTTGTACCTGGGACCTACAGGCTGGAAAACCTCGAGGGGGAACCTTTTTCTAATCCCTGAAATGTTGATCATCTAAAGAAGTATTACATATGATGTTACGAGAGTTTGTGTAAATGTATCATCTTATGAAGAGGTTATTAATGAGAAGATCAGTTTCCATGTCAATTCCTGATTCATTGTGCTCTAGTGGTGAAGTTATTTATGAGGATAACATCTTAGTTGATGACCTCAGACCTTATAACATCACAATGTGGTGACAAGGTCTGAGATCAGACATCATACCTGGATGACCTCAGACCCTTAACATCATTAATTTGGTAAAATTATTTGTGAGGATAACATCTTAGTTGATGACCTCAGAACTTATAACATCACAATGTGGTGATAAGGTCTGAGGTCAGACATCATACTTGGATGACCTCAGACCCTTAACATCATTAATTTGGTGAAATTATATATAAGGATAACATCTTAGTTGATGACCTCAGACCTTATAACATCACAATGTGGTGACAAGGTCTGAGGTCAAACATCATACTTAGATGACCTCAGACCCTTAACATCATTAATTTGGTGAAATTATTTATGAGGATAACATCTTAGTTGATGACCTCAGACCTTATAACATCACAATGTGGTGACAAGTTCTGAGGTCAGAAATAATACCTGGATGACCCAGACCCTTAACATCATTAATTTGGTGAAATTATTTATGAGGATAACATCTTAGTTGATGAACTCAGACCTTATAACATCACAATGTGGTGACAAGGTCTGAGGTCAGACATCATACTTAGATGACCTCAGACCCTTAACATCATTAATTTGGTGAAATTATTTGTGAGGATAACATCTTAGTTGATGACCTCAGACTTTATAACATCACAATATGGTGACAAGGTCTGAGGTCAGACATCATACTTGGATGACCTCAGACCTTATAACATCACAATGTGGTGACAAGGTCTGAGGTCAGACATCATAATTGGATGATCTCAGACCCTTAACATCATTAATTTGGTGAAATTATTTATGAGGATAACATCTTAGTTGATGACCCCAGAACTTATAACATCACAATGTGGTGACATGGTATGAGGTCAGACGTCATACTGGGATGACCTCAGAACCTTAACATCATTAATTTAGTGAAATTATTTATGAGGATAACATCTTAGTTGATGACCTCAGACCTTATAACATCACAATATGGTGACAGGGTCTGAGGTCAGACATCATACTTGAATGACCTCAAACTTTAAAAACCATTCATTTATCTCAACAAAGACATCATTGTACCAAGACTTCAGAGATGAACACAATGCATGGAAAAGAAAATCATCCAATAAATAATTCAGTAAGAAGAAGTAAAAGCCCTCCTCAGAGGTTGACCGATTAAGTTACAAAATGCAAAGATATAAAGTAGAAATGTTTATCAAAGGTTACAAAAAATCAAAAGTTATAAAATATTGCCTAAAGCTTCACAAGAATTTAAGTGTTCACAACCTCACGGTTAGTGGCCACGTTTGCATTTCCTTGGCCGAGGGTGGCTACTTCTACCCCATCGTCTTGAGCACCAACATCTTCAATCATGGTGTCTCCTTGGGGGGCGGTCTCGGTAGGGGAAGCACCTCCCTCCTCCTCAACTTCCTACAGAGCTTGAGCAAATTTAGGGTCGGCATAACCCAGGCCGATGAAGTCAGTGATCGTAAGACTCCCTGATTCCTTCTCCTTCATAGCGGCCCACTTGCCAGTGGCCTTGACCCCTCTCTCCAATTATTCAAAGCCGAAGCTGACGAACTCATCGGAGACCTTGTACTCCTTCAAGATCTTCTCGGAGGCATCATCCAAGGAACCCTTGACAGTAACATCGACCTTACGCTAAAGAGAGTCAGCCTGAGCCTTCAGGGCAGTGTTATGATCTTCCCTCTACTTGTCCATATCCTTCTGTAGTCCCTTCACGTTGCTCTCAGCCTTCTTCAAAGCAGCCTTTAAACGGTCCACTTCAGCATTTAAAGTGGCCTTAGTCTTCTCAGCCTCTTGGCCCTTCTCTATCAGAGGAAGCTTCCCCAAGGTCCAGTTAACATAGTGATGCATGGTGAGAAGACCCTGCAGAACATTTGTAAAAAATTATCAGTCTAAGGTTTAAAGTAGTCCAAATGCCGATGTTACACTTGTATAATTCAAAAGAAAAAGTTAAAGGTCTTACTTAGATAGAACGGTGAAGAGAGAATTCAACCAACAGAGGCTTATCCAGTGAACAGCAGAAGAGCTTGTCAGACTCGGTCATGACATCGCCAATAGCATCAAGGGCCTTCAGACTTTAGCCAATGACACTGTCGCCAATCTTCAATTGCTCAAGGCGAGCAATCAAGGCATCCTCAGAAGAAATGGGGATGGCGCGATCCCCTCCTTTCTTCTTCTTCTGCCTCTGATCCTCAGAGGCAAGGTCGACAGGCTTCCTCTTCTTGATGACTGTAGCCCTTGAGGTAGATGGAGGGGGAAGAGGAGCATTCAAACCAGCTTTTTTGATGAGCTTCGTTAGACTTGGGGCTTCTATCTCCCATAATTCGTCAGATATTCCTTTTGGGCACTCTACAGAATAGATAGGTCCGAGTTAGAAAATCATATATACAAAATTCAAATGTATAACTTATTGAAATAAAAAGGACTCATGAAGCTCTGTTAAAGGACTTCCCCCAAGCCCTGTCTCAGAGAGATATTAGGGGGTCATCAGGTGTTCGAATTTGACAAGCAGACCATGCTTCCCCTGATCCTAAAGGTCTTTGACCTTCTGAAGATTATTTAGGCTTAGCCCAGGGTTGGCCCTGGTAGCCATTGTTACCTTTCCCCATCTCAAGGGTATTCTCATCTCTAATGAGTAAGAGGGGGCACTTGGACCAAATTCCCATGGACCTGAAGTAAAGAAGTAGCATGGCTTCCAGTTATGGTTCGAGGTTTGGGTGATTTGCAGCATCTTTTTATTTGACTTTCGAGCTAAAAATTTATAATATCTCGGATGGTTTCTAGAAGATGAAGGGACATAGCACCCTATAAAGACTTGGATGGGAAGGTCTGAGTGATGGATAACCCTCCATAAGACAATGGCTCCAATTATCACCCTCCAAGCATTGGGTGACAACTGGGAAGGAGCCAAGTTGATATATGCCAATATAGCCCTGATGATGGGATGGATGGGCAGACGAAATCCCAACTTGAACATCTGCTCATACAGGCAGATCTCACCATCCCGGCCGTCATAAACTCTCTCTTCCCTCAGAGGTCTCCTGAGTTTTATAGAGGGACTTATAGAATATAAATGTCTGAAGTCCAAAAGGTCGACCTCGCTGACTGTACTCTTAATCTCGTCCACCTCAGAGGTGTCAATATCACCCTCAACACCATTATTATCATCTGGCTCAACGTCGGCCTGGGCACACGATGTAGCACTAACTGGAAACCTCTGAGCGAACTTAGCCCCTATGACGGCCGACAGGGGAATGGCTTCAAGGATCAGTGGGACAGCCACAATTGGTCCAACAATTTCAACCTCTGAATAAGAGGTTGATGTACTTGAACTTTTGTGAGACGAGGCCCGACTGGAAACCTCTGCCTGATTAGAGATGTGATCTTATTGAATTGAAAAATCCGTGGCCTCTTGAAAAGAGTGAAAAACGTCGCTAATGCCGTTTAACACAAGGTTAAACTATATAAGCAACTCCGAATGTTTGTTGGAGAAACCCTTTTCTTTTGAAAATAAAAATTATAAACAAGATTTGTTTACAAAGAAACTTATGTACGAGAGTAATTAAGATTGTGTAATCAGTTTTTAAAACTAAGGCAGTTTCAAAAATTCAGCACACTTATAGAATGAGATGAGTAGATGAAGATAATCAACACAATGATTTTAACGTGGTAAAACCTCTCCCAACAGAGGAAACATCCACGGTGACTTCTAAGTCATAAAAGCAAAAATCCACTAATAACAAAAAATAGTTACAAACTATATAACATGCAAGCACACAAATCAACCTATTCTAAGTTTAGGAATATACCCCACTTGGTGTCCTTCTAACTTCTCATAGATCTGATTTGTTGATGATGTTCCTCCAGTTTGCTAACTTCCTTTGCTTTAGCTTCTTTACGTCGACTCAATGATTTCAGATCTTAAACACAACACTTCCAGTGCAGTAGTGTGTTAAGTGTTAGTGTAGTGATTCCTATTCACATGCATGAACTCACACACACTTAGATTTACAAACAGTCCTAGTAAATTACATATAAAGTCTATATGCAGTGATTTTAATTTATTTCTTTCTCACAGAACTCAAATCCTTTTGACCTTTAAAGATAACCCAGATTCCATGGAGATCTTGCTTCAGAAATCGGTCAAGACCTTAATCAATCTCTTTTGAAAACATTTATGAGATTGAAAACCCTCCAAGTGCGAATCCAACTAGGTCAGGATTAAGTTTCGTAAGAAAAGAAACCAGAAAACATTTTAAAAACCAAATCAGTAAGATTTTCTTAAATCAAGTATAAAAAATGCAGATCTAGTGAAAATGTAACAAATAGTATGTAGATCTAACGTTTCTATGAAAGAGAAACTAGATCTTCACACAAATGTTTAAGTTGTGTACAAGATCTAAAGATCAAGAGGTTACAGCAACACAAGAACAAACCACTCTCTCTCTCAAACACTCAAGGTTGTGTTTGGGTTTGAATGTACGAAGGTTTGTTTCTGAGAAGATGAACTGTTTAGGGTTAGGGTTAGGGTTTGGCTAACAGGTTTCCCTTTCTCTCTCTTCTCTCTTTTCTTTTCTCTCTTCTCTCTCTCTTCTCTGTTCTCTCTTATTTTTTCTCTCAGAAAAACGAATGCCCAAAAGTTCTCTAAGGCTGAGAAGAGGAGGGTATATATAGGGCTGAGGGAAGGTTCTGGATGCTCGAGGCAAATCAAGGGCTGAGATCAAGTCATGCCATCTTTGACTTGATCCAAAGGTTATAAAACAACGGTGGTTTAAAAGAATTGTGATTGGTTGAAATGGATAGCACCGGGATTAACCAAGAACACATGCAGACCCTTGATAAGGAATGATCCAACGATCAACAATCATCCATCCAACCCTCTCACATAACAAACACAAATACATTCACCCGGAGGATGACAAGTGTTGGCTTGTTAGAGGCTCTCACACGCGCATCAAAATAATTACAAAACATCACCCTGAAGTCTCTAGCGCTTTGAGATCGTACCCAACCAAACATTTTAGTGAAAAATGAAGTTTCTATAATAGAATATTAACCCCACAAATTATATAAACCCATTTAATTAATAAAAACATTTATTAAAAAAAATGTTTTAAAAAAGTTTAAAAAGGTTTAAAAAATATTTAAAAATTCCCAAAAAATTATTAAAGCTCCAATACAAGGGGAATTAAACACACACTCAATTTTAAGGAATATGAACACATGTATGCACTTCTAATTGTGTGTAGTGTGATTCATTTTATATCATCATGGATCATTGAAGAGGATTAGAGAGATAAGTTCTGAGGCTTTTTGGTTTCTAGGATGGACTACCAATTTTGTCAATATTTCCAAATTAGTTGAGCACTTATACAATGTAGACTTAAGCAAGTCAAAGGTATAAGGTGCTTCAAAGAGTCCACAGACATAGGGTCTGAGGTAGATGCCTCAGACTCAGACATTGGAGAGGGTTCAACTGGGACCTCTGATTGGTTAACTGGTTCAGATGGTTCAGGGTATATGACCTTTAGAGGTTGTCGAAAAATAGGCCTGAGGGGGAAAGCCTCAGCCCTACGAGCTTCCTCTTGGGCTCTTTCTACTTGTCTAATTTTTTCTAAGGCCTTCTCCCTAAGAGAGGGGAATTCCTCTAAGAGTTGGTAAAGGGGTCTGATCATATGAGGCAGACCCTACACTTGTGACTCTCCTAAACAAACAATGTTGGTAATTTGACTAAGGATCAAAACTGGGCTTTAAGCAAGAACAACGAATGAACAGTTCACCGAAAAACTCATAGGTTCACCGAAAAATGCTTAAGCTCGTCAAAAAATACAATGAATGGAAGAATAAGGCGAAAAAATGCATCAAAAGGAGATCAAGGGGAGATAAACGATACATGAGAGAATTTGTAAAGAAGAAAGAGAGAGAGTTGCAAAAAAAAGCCACCCAGTTCCTTAAGCAAGCCCTTATATATATATAGAGAGAGTTTCAGGCGAGGGAATGTATAAATAAAGAAGAAAGAAAAGAAAAATGGGGTTTAAACCCTTAAGTATGAGTGCACAATTCCCAAGGCCCATCATTGCCTTGGGATCCCAAAAAACAGCCATCATCATTACACTTGTCATACACGCAAGCCACTTCAGTAATTGATAAGTGTCAAAAAAGGAACATTGGTACAAAGCAAAAGGACCTCAGAGTTATATACCCCATAGTCACCTTCTCCCACATGTAACTAAGGGCTAGGGGTGATTGATATGCCCAGAATGTACCCCTCGGCTCAGAGACATCAACCTCGGCCATGGAGATGGCCGATGTTAGAGGGACCTTGGATTCATCAACTAGCAGTCTCGTCCTATGCAAGGTCGACCACGACCGACGTTTCTAGCTACCTAGGTAGGTAAGGTCACCATGATACAGGGGCGGTTATCCACCCGGTCTTCCAAGAATTGCAACCTCGGCTCGGAAGATGAAGAAGTTGCCATCACATAATCAACATCAATCTCGGCTAGAGATCGACCAATGTTCCTGCTTGGCCACCACTACCTCGGCCCAGGCCGATGTTATAGCTCAACATGCCTTACCTCAGTTCTCCCGCTGAGCCAAGGTCACCACCTCGTCCTCTTCCAGGCCGAGGTTGCAACTAGTCACAGGTGGTCGAGCTCTTATGTGCATATGTGGGGCTAGGAACACATGTACACAATCAATTATAACCGAATCATTCCCCTCACGTGAGGGAATATTTCATCATCATTCTCTACATGTGACAGTGACAGATGTCTTCATCCGATTGGCTAGATCAACACACACATGCTCATTGCATGCATAGGGGGTGCATTACACCCCCCGATATTATATATAGTTGTCTTCTCCTTCTTGGGGAGGGATCCAAAATGAACAACCCTAGCAGAAACTATGGTCAAATATGTTGTAGAGAGAAAAATCTTGAGAGATTGTATCTATGGCCATTAGAGCCCTCATACAGTGATACACATCATACACTTGCACAGTGGATGTAGGCCTGATTGGCTGAACCACTTACATGACTATGTTCATCTTCTTCTCCTCATCTCCCTCTACTGTGTGAATACTTTTACTCATATTCTACCATTGTTAACATTGAATTGATCTCACAAACACCTTGAAGGGTGGTGCTGTTTCCAGCATCATCAATGTGCATTCTACAAGGAGGGCGTCTATAGAACTGAGAATTGTAAGGCTCTAAAGTCACACTCGGAAGAGTTGGACCAAGTTGGGCATCTCAATGCATATATAAAAAATAAAGTTGACAAGGTCGCAGTTAATGGCGACCAAAAACTAGACAATGTCCTTGACGATAACATGGGATAGAAGTTCACGATGATCTATGGAGCGTCCGACCTAAAGCAGATCCAGGGAAATGCTACTTAGATGGATCTGAAGAAGGTCACTCCTTTCATGGAGACATTTCAGATTGACTCTTCAAAAAGTGAAGCTGGTAAGTGCCAAAGACTAGAGGACGTAGACTGCACCATACACATCGTCTTCACTAAAGAAGATTTGATTGGAGTAAGGACTCCACATCACGATGCACTTGCGATAACCCTCAGAATTGCAAGTTGAGACATCGAAAAGTAGTTGGATCAGGGAAGCTCATCTGAGGTGATGTATATAAATTTATTCCACAAGATAAAGCTCAAACTAGTCGACCTCAAGGAGGCCAAAATTTCGTTGGTTGGCTTCACATGGAGAATTAAAATTCCACTGGGAAAGATATTCCTGCCAGTCAGGGTGGGCAACATCTCAAAGTTGATTGAATTTTTAGTGGTTGATGTAGAGTCCCCATATCATGCCATTTTAGGCAAAGGTTGGTTGCATGCCATGAGGGTCGTACCATCTACTTACCACCAGAAACTGAAGTGTATCACCGACCAGGGTGTGGTCGAGATTCATGGCGACCAGGCTATTATAAGGAAGTTCATCATCACGGTCATCCGTCCTAGGAAGGAAAAGAAAAAGGAACCAAAAGATACTCAATAATAAGCCCAGGATGGGGCTACACCCTCTAAATAGCAATTACGGTACGAGCGACCGGGGGTGGAGGAGACCAGGGTTCACCCCATCGACAGGGTCATTAAAATCCTGGAGGAAGTTGGAGTTGATGAAAACTTACTGAAAAACCTCACTATGTGTTTTTAACAAAAGTTAAAAAGTTTTAGTGAGTTTCGTAAATACTTTTGAACAAACTATTACAAAACTCTTTATAAGAATATAAGATGTGTAAAACAGATTAATGAACGATTTATTTAAGTCTCTTGGAAATAGGTTTTAGAATAATCCTAAGTATAATTTACAGAATATAGCAACGAAGAACTAAAAAGCACACATAAGAGACAAGAAATTTAACGTGGTAAAACCCCACCCAATTGGGGAAACATCAACAGTGACATCTACGTCACAAAATAATATCCATTATAAACAGTTTTAGGTTATAAGCATACAAAAAATCATACAATCAATTCCTATTATAAGTCCATAAATATACCTAAGCGAGAATCCACTCGTTTTTGGGTGTCCTTTTTGACTTCTTTAAGAAACTGGATTGTCCTTTCTTTTTTCTTAGCTTTGATCCCTTTCTCCTTTTACGCGATGTCGACTCAGTAGTCAAAACCTCTCAACCAACAACACACTTTAGTGTTAGTGGGTGATTGTGTAGTGAGTGATGTGATTAAATGTTATGCATGTACTCACACATACTTAATTACAGATGGATCCTATGAATTACAACATATCTAAAAATGAAATTCATTTTTACACTTCTGAAATTTAGACTCGTTCTTTTTGTAAAAATATTTCAAGATCTGATTTCCTTTTGGATCTTTGAAATTCAAATCCTTAAAAAGTATTTATAAACACAATTTTTCGAGATGAAAAATTTCTCAGATCTGAAACATACAAGGCATGATTTCAGTTTGTAGAAATAAGAGATGTTGGATTAAAAGATTTTTAAAACCTTTACACAAACATAATCCAACAAGAGATTATGATTTCTCAAAAATAAGAAATTAAAACAGTCTAGAAATCTAAACGTGATTATATCACTATTTTAGATCTTCAAATTTCTAAAAAGAAACAAGATCATGAACATGTGAGGTTATTGAGAGAGAGATTAAAACTACGAGAAAAGTGAACCCTAACTCTCAATTATTTTCTGGAAAAATTTTGAGAGCGTTTTTATACGAAATTATTTTTCTCTCCATTTTATTTTCTCTCTTCTCTCTTTTTTCTCTTAACTCTCATAGTTCTCCAAAACTTCAAAATAAAGAGAGCAAGATTACTTTTATAAGCTGAGAGAATGACCTTAAAGGTTCATTTGAAATCAAGGGTTCACATTAATTAGAATATAAAACATTGAGATCTAATGACTCATATACGACCGCACAAAAACTCTCTGTGATTGGTTAAAAAAGGCGTACAAGTATTAATTAAGAACACATGCAGATCGTTGATTACACATGATGTAATGGCTATAAAGGATGCGCAACAATATGAGAGTAAAGAAACACAATTGGAACCAATCACAAGCAAGCACGTGTATGTCTCTAACTGCCTAAAAATGCTTGTTTTGAACTCTTTAAATATTCAATTTTGAACCACAAATATTTGTGCCGGTTTTGGATTCTACCCAAGCCATTTTTAGGAACGTTTAAAATATAGATTTTAAGCCCAAAACAAGTTAAACCTTTTTTTATTTTTATTTTGAAAATAGATTTCAATTGTTTTAAAATTCCTAAAAATTGTTGAAAATTCATTTTAATTCCAACTAATGCAAACTAATCAAATATGAGATGAAATGAAATCCTATGAGTGTTAGTATGTTGGTTTTCTACCTTTATAACTGATCTTTGTTGTTGTTGAGGTAGCATATGAATAGGCCATGGAGGGACTCAATTTTTTCTATATTTCCAAACTAGTTAAGGCTCCTATATAATGCAGATGCAAGTGAGTCAACTATACAGTGTCCTTTAATCTCCCCCTTTAGAAATGAGAGACAAAATCTCCTTTGAGTCATCTAGGACTCATAGGGATAAAAAATATGAAAAAACTTCTTCCTATACAAAAATTCTAATTACCCCATTTCCTAGAAACCAAAAAGTACATAACTTAACTATGAACAGACCAATACCCTAAGCAGATCTGATGGTGCTGATTCTTGCAAAATAATACAACAACTAATGGCAAAGCTCAAGAATTAGTCAAGTTTTTACAACAACTGTCCTGATGGAATCATATATCTCTCCCCCATTTTGTCTCAATTGGACAAAGGGTGAAAATATAAAATGAACACAAGTAAGGTGAACATTATTCTATAAACCTAAATCATACAACGAGTCACCTCATGGGGCTCCTACCTAAAATAGAGACTGGAGGCGTCTTTTGTCATTTATCAAATGACCGTGCCCTATATCCTCGAAGACCAATTATAATCATGATAGTAATCGGAGGATACGATAGGTGATAGGTAATTAATCAAGTATAATCATACCGACGGATTTCCTTAAAGATTCAAAATGTAAATTATCCAAATGTTTGGTGAACAAGTCAGATAGTTGATGTTTAGTGGGTAAACAATTAATCTCTAATTCTAAAAGGATATGTATTACATAGTCCGTTTTACATTAGAGTATGTCGTAAACCACTACAACCATCGAAGAGCGTTCAAAGCTCATTCATGCATCAAGAAGGATCTTAATATCAACATTCTTTAACAGATAAGCCTTTGCGGGATAGATTTTGGTAAGGTTGTGTTTAAGTCCCTTAATGGTTCATTTAAAGTGTTGGGATAATTTTTCTAAAATGTTATTAAACTTCTGAGGCATCATTTTTTGTCAAAACAATTTTTTTAAGTCCCGAGGAAAAATTTTAATTAAAAAAAATTCGCCGACGTCATTCAAATGACATGTCAATGTCGTTCAAACGACAGGACAATGTCGTTTAAACGACATCTTTAAGTAACAGAGCATCTCGCATAATAACTCGTTTGAAGGTCGCTTGATCCATTTCATCAAACAACACGCTATTGTTTTGGTATTGTTACCTCGTTTGATAGGTCGTGCGATCCCTAGATCAAACGACATTTGATTTCATTCGAATGACCTCCCATTATTGTTCGAATGAACCCACCAACTCAATTTTTTATAAATACTTGTTAACTGAGTCCATTTTGCTTCAGAAAACCTGAGAGTTTCATTCTATGAAAATTACAAACTGCAGAATTTTCATCTTCTCATTTAGGTGTATTTAACTTTGTTTTTCAATTCATAAATCATCCTAATTGCTTTAGTAAATTGTTTTGGGACCCAAGATACAACTTTGGTGATGTTTTTTTTGTAATGACAAAATCTCTACGGCTGACTTGGTAGCTCTTGAGGGAGGTGCTGGATGACTACGACTACAAGTACTTAATGCTTGAGGGTATTTATCGATGAAGACAGAGTTTTGGTTCTTGTGGGTTTGCTTCAGTCAATCCATTATTTATTCTAGGTTGAGGCCTATGTGAGTGTTCTAAAGAATATTCATTGCAGATTTCATTGTGTATGTTTCGTTTAACTAGAAAAAGTCCGCCGTGAGCCGAGCGAATCACATTACCCCACCGAGCTGAGGCACTATTCATCGAGCTATATACTATCTTTACTAATCCAACTGCCCCTACTCCTATATGTGGATGCTTCTCACTCACCAAAGCGTACTTCGTTTCCCGAAATGAGAAAGAAGAGAAAATAGAAGAAAGAAAGCTTGAATGATATGGCCAGGAAAGGAATATCCCGTAGAAATACTTGTCCCAAGGAACGAAAGAGAACAACCGGGCACTTCTCCTACAGCTATGAGTGAAACCCATTCGATAGAGAATTCCCATGACGACCCAATAACCCTTCATAGTGAAATAAAAGGTTTTACCCGAAATATTTTTTTTCCTAAGATCTGTGTGTCAGCAATTTATGTTTGTTTGTGATTGCATGATTTTTACACCTAGATGCATGTGTTCGGGTTTAATTAATTTGGATCAAAACCTGACATCTAATTAAATAAGATTTTAATTGGAATTTTTTAATCCATTAACAATTGATATCACACCGACTTTCTCAAATTGGTATCTGAGCTTTAGCTCGAGATCGTCGCCTTTACAAATTGGTATCAGAGGAAGTTTCTCTAATTTATCGAGTGATCATTTTTTTGTAAATTTTTTGTGATATTGATTTTTTTTAAATCTAATTTTGTAAAAAATTTGCAATGTTTTTGAGTGAAAAGTTATATAATCGATTGTGTGTTTTTTAGGGGACTAATTATGCCTATTGGAAATCCCATATGAAATCTCATTTAAAAGCAATCGATGGCCGTATTTGGGTTGTTTTTGAAAGAGTGTAGACTCCTCCCACTATCACTACTAACCTGTGACTGACGGGACTGAGGATTAATTTCAATGGAACACTTTTAATTCTCGTGGGCTAAATGAAATTTTTAGAGCCGCCACCCCTGACGAGTTCCGACGTATCATGATGTGCACTATTTCAAAAGAAGCATGAGATGTTTTAAAACTTACCCATGAAGGTACAAATGCAATAAAAGTGTTTAAATCATAAAATTTAACTACTGGATTTGAAACTATTAGCATGCTTGAATATAAGTGTTTTGATGAGTTTTATGCACATTTGTATGATATTGTCAACACTAATTTCAATCTTGGTGGATACATTCCTGAAGGAAGAGTAGTTAAAAAGATTTTGAGATCGTTGCCTAAACGTGTTATCTCGAAAAAGACTGTGTTGAATTCCTTAGAAAATTTGAGCAATCTTAAGTTAAAAAAACTGGTAGGAGACCTCCAGACATATGAAATTGACATTTTTCCTAACACTGTCAAGTCTAAGGTGAGAGTGATAACACTTAGAGCCCAGTCTATAAAAAGTGAGAAAGTGTCCAATAGAGGGAAGAAAAAGAGAGTGAAAGTTTGTGAGTCCGAGTCTGAGGACGGGTTTGATTTTGATGATGTGGTCATGCTTGCTAAAAATTTCAAAACATTTCTCAAAATTTTCAAAGAAAATTCCTCCAATAAAAAGTTTGTTGAGAAAAATAAAATGAAAGAAGAGGCTAAGGAGAGAGGTGAGAAAGAGAATGAGAAAGAGAAAGATAAAAGATGTTTTGAGTGCGAGGGCAAGGGGCATGGGGCATAGGGCGTTTGAGTGTCCTTGTCACCCCCTAAACCCATTAGGATATAATTAACTCAATAGTTCACAAACCCCACTTATTATTTATTTATTTATTTGGTACTACACATTAAAACAACTTCAAGACTAAAATGTGGAATACTAAAAATACAATCATTTTAAGGAGACATAATCTAAAAAAAACTCCCATACCATTTAACTTAATTACAACTAGCACAATGTACAAAACAAACTGACGAGACAATACTACTATTCACTCAACATCCTAGAATTGGCAGTGGCAGTTTCAGAACCTGAAAATGTAAACATATAAAACCATGAGTTTAAAAACTCAGTGAATGTACTACATCTCTATATAGTAAAAGTACTATATTAACATATCAACATATAAATATATCCATCTCTGGGCCAAATTAGGCCATATACATATCCGTAGTTAATAAACCCCACATCTTCTGCCCGTAGGCAATAATCATCTCTATAGGTTTTAATAACCTAACATCTCCTGAATTGCATAGCAATTAAACATGTCTTGACTTTTAAAAAGTCATAACATCTCAACATCTCTTGACTTTTAAAAAGTCATAACATCTCAACATCTCTTGACTTTTAATAAGTCAAAACATCTCAACATCTCATGACTTATAGTAAGCCATATCATCTCAATATATAATACAAACACATCATATCCATAATCAACTCAATAAGTACACTCACATTGGCTTGTTAACTATGTATTCCCGTTTCCTTCTGGTGGAGCTGACTATACAACAACAATATAATTCTACTCAAGTCACATTCCATAAAACATGTGTAACGACAAAACAATGGTATACATGTTGATAAAGTTATGGACATTTAACCGTAGGAAAAACCTCATAAGGAATTTATAACTAAAACCAAGTAAATATTAAAGCATACTTCTCAATGTATATACACATGAAACATGTACTCAAAATACTCTTTGAAAAGAGCAGATAAAAACATTCTTTCACGGGGTATCCAATATGGCCTCAAATTATTGTCCTCCATACTTAACCATCTCATATTCATAAATAGTACACATACAGGTGTCCAATCTTATCAATATGAAAACATATCTGAATATACTTTTCGTTACAAGTGACGGTGCAATTTTTTAAGCTTCCTAGAGCAAGTTATGACCATTTCTTTACAACACAAGAAATCTTCCCTACAAACTCCTCTATTGTTCCTTCAACTTCCAAGAATTTTCATATTTTTTCTCCAGTATAACTTTTCATGATTTTCAACCCATTTTCAATAAACATACTTAATAGTACATAATGAAAGTTTCATAATCTTTTGACTTCATTTTCTATCTCAAAAGCTTTACTAAACTCAGGGTATACCAAAATTAAATATCCAAACAATAACTATATACCAACTTGAAATCATCATTACGGCCTAAGCACAAGGAGTTAAATTCTAATTTTTGGATATTATATGAATATATGAGTCTACTTCCATATACAATTGGAATTTCTCAATTCCAGTAAGCATACGAAGAGATATGCAAGTTTTAATACAAGGGGTTTCAATACAAAGCAATATGACCTATAAACACCACTTATCTCACATATGAACCAATACATATTATAGGGGTCAAAACTAGTCTTAAACAGGAACATTTCTATCGAAAATAACAAAATTTTGTGTTCGTACATAACTCGACATTTCACGATTTATTATAGTAGGATTAGACTAAACATAATCACTTAACATTAGATATACTAATACCACATTATTCATATCAGAAATATAAGCATGATTAAAATATAATTTATCATAATTATATCTGGGTTGTCACAACTTCCCCCCTTTAGAAAATTTCATCCCTGAAATTTAATATATAGGTCACTTACCAAACAAATGGGGATATTGTTTCTTCATGCTATCCTCTGTTTCCCAAGTTGCTTCTTTAATTACATGGCTCATCCACATAACTTTGACTAAGGGAATAACTTTATTTCTCAATACTTGCTCCTTACGATCAATAGTTTCCATTGGTTCCTCGATGTATGACAAATCTTCCTTCAGTTCAATTGGTTGAATTTTCAACTGATGAGATGGACCCGCTAAATACTTACGAAGCATCGATACGTGAAACACATCATGTAAACAAGATAAATCTGGAGGTAATGCTAATCTATATGCCAGGTTCCCAATTATTTCCAACACCTCATATGGTCCAATGTATCTTGGACTTAGTTTCCCCTTCTTTCTAAATCTCATAACGCCTTTCCATAGTGAAATACGTAGTAATACAAAATCCCCCTTTTAAATTCCAATGGATACTTCCTCTTATCTGCATAAAATTTATGCCTGCTTTGCGCTTTCTTTATCCATTCCCGAATCATTTTGATCTTTTCAGTCGTCATATCTATTAATTCAGGACCCAAAAGTTTCTTTTCACCTACTTCATCCCAACACAAAGGCGTTCTACATCTCCTCCCATATAAAGCTTCATACGGAGCCATACTAATGGTGGACTGATAACTATTATTATACGAGAACTCTATCAATGGCAAATGTTCATCCCAACTAACCTTGAAGTCAAATACACAGGCTCGTAACATGTCTTCTAATATTTGAATCGTCCTTTGAGATTGCCCATCGGTTTGTGGATGAAATCCAGTGATGAACTTCAAACTTGTGCCCATGGCATTCTGTAAACGAGGCCAAAACTTATAAGTGAACGTTGGATCTCTATCTGATTCAATTGATACTGGTGCCCCATGTAAATGGATAATCTCATCAACATACATACGTGCATACTTGTCAACAGTGTAGGGGGTCTTAACTGGAAGAAAATGGTCTGATTTTGTCAATCGGTCTACAATCACCCAAATAGAATCATTCCCCTTTGGTGATCGTGGTAATCCTATAACAAAGTCCATCGTTATATGCTCCCACTTCCATTCCGGAATAGGCAATGACTGTAATAATCCTGTCGGCTTCTGATGCTCCGCTTTCACTTGCTAATATACTAAACATTTAGCGATTCATATTGTTCCACCAGTAATACTCTTTCAAATCTCTGTACATTTTGGTACCTCCCGGATGCATAGAGTAAATAGAACCATGTGCCTCTTCTAATATATCCTTCTTTTAAGGGTGGATCATTCGGTACACAAATCCTATTTTTATAACACAACGATTCATCATTCTTAATTTTAAAGTCACTCTCTTTACCATCTTAGACATCTTGTTTCTTTTTCCCAAGGAATGGATCACTGACCTGCAAATTTCATATGCATTCTGCCAATAAAGGTCTCACTATGACATGTGCTAATAAGCCTCCCCTTTTTGAAAAACTTAATTCAATGCCCATCGATGCCATGTCAAGGATATTTCCCACACGTGCACACTGTATGCAACCTAGAATCCCTGATGATTTTTGACTCAAAGCATCTGCTACTACATTGGCCTTTCCTGGATGATGATGAATGGTACGGTCATAGTCTTTAATCATCTCTATCCAATACCTCTGCCTCAAATTCAAGTCTCTCTGTGTAAATAAATACTTCAAACTTTGATGGTCAGTGAAAATTTCACACGTCTCTCCATATAAATGATGTCTCCATAATTTCAAGGAAAAATAATAGCTGCAAGCTCTAAATCGTGTGTAGGATAATTACGTTCATGCGTCTTCAACTGTCTAGATGCATAAGAAATTACCTTTCCATGTTTCATTGAAACACAACCCAGACCCTGATAGGAAACGTTAGTATAAATCACAAAACCGTCTCCACTATATGAAACAGTGAGAACTGGAGCTGATACTAGCCTATTTTTCAACTTTTCAAAGTTGTGCTAACATTCATCACTCCACACAAATTTCACTTCCTTTCGGGTTAATTTAGTCAACGGTAAGTCTACAGATGAAAACCCCTTTATGAATCTCCTATAATATCTAGCAAATCCTAGGAAACTCCTTATCTCCGTTACATTTCTTGGTCTCTCCCATTGCACAATTGCCTCTACCTTCTTAGGGTCAATATAAATTCATCTCCCGAAACAACATGCCCCAGAAATAATACTTGATTTAACCAAAACTCACATTTTCTGAACTTAGCAAACAATTGACTATCTTGCAAAACTTGCAATACAACTCCTAGATGCTTCTCATGTTCCTCTTGGCTAGTTGAGTATATCAAAACATCATTGATAAAGACAATCACAAATGAATCTATGAAAGGATGAAATACTCGATTCATTAAATCCATAAACACTGCTGGAGCATTTGTTAACCCAAATGGCATTACCAAAAATTCATAATGACCATAGCGAGAACGAAAAGCTGTCTTAGAAATGTCACAATCTCTCACCCTTAATTGATGATAACCCGATCTCAAATCAATTTTTGAAAACACTTTAGCACCCTGTAATTGATCAAACAATTCATCAATACGAGGCAATAGATATTTATTTCGAATTGTTACCTTGTTCAACTGTCGATAATCAATGCAAAGTCACATGGTTCTGTCTTTCTTTTTCATAAATAATAACGGAGCACCCCATGGTGATACACTGGGTCGAATCAAACCTCTATCTAGCAAATCTTGCAGCTGAACCTTTAACTCCTTTAGTTCCACAGGTGCCATTCTATATGGACAAATAGAAACTAGAGATGTACCAGGCACTAAATCGATGGTAAACACTACCTCTTTGCTAGGTGGTAATCCTTGTAATTCATCTGCAAAATTCTTAACGATCGGGATATCTTCTAATTTTTTCAATTCCCTGTTTGTATCCACAATATATGCTAAAAAGCCTTGACAACCCTTATTTAACAATTTCCTCGCCCGAAGGGCAGAAATAAGACAGTTCGGAACCATATTTCTTTCTCCAGTAAATTTGAATTCTTCCTCCCCCAGCATATTAAATGTAACCTCCTTACGAAAATAGTCAATTGATGCATGGTAGGAAGATAACCAGTCCATACCCAAGATAATATCAAAATCTCGAATATCTAGTGGAATTAAATCAATGGTCAACTCCCTCTCCCCCACATACAAAACACAATTTTTATACACAAGCTCCACTAACATCACATCCCCCATAGGTGTAGAAATATATAAACCACAATCTAGATAAGAACATAGTCTACCCAAATGCATGGTAAATGACAGTGCTACAAATGAATGAGTAAAACGTGGATTAATAAGCACGTCAGCATGTTTGTTCATGACAGAAAATGTACATGTCACCACCTCTGGAGTAGCCTGAGCATCCTGTAAAATCATAGCAAATATTCTTCCCGGAGCCCTGGAACCACTAGCATGTCCTCTATCTCCTCCTTTCCCTATGCCTCCAGGTGACGAACCTCGACTAGTAGTAGCTGATTGAATCCCTCCCAGTAACATAGGACAGTTCTTTTTGGTATGACCAATTTGATGACAGTGATAACATTCTACCCCCTTTAACTTGGGGCAATCTGGAATGATATGACCCTCAGCTTTGCAAAAATAGAATGTAACAGGCTTAGATTACCCATTGTCATTCTCCTGTTGTCTATTCTGTTGGACCATCGATCCTGCACCCCTAAAACTACTTGGTGTCCTATTATGAACATAATTTTCGGTCCCTCTACCGCGTTGAAATCTTTAACTCCCTTATTTTGAGTATTCTACATTGCCTTCCTTTTGCTGAGATGGATAAAATCTACTCATCTTTACCCCTTGTTCCCTATTCTTTATTGCATCATTAACATCTCCTTCAACCATCATAGCTTTGTTAACTAAAGAAGTATAATCTACCATTTCAAGTGAAGTGAGTCTAGACTTGATAACCAAATTCAACCCATCCTGAAATCTGGTGCATTTGTCCTCCTCATTGTGTACGAAACGTAATGAAAATCGAGATAAAGATATAAATTTAGTTTCATACTCCCTGATCGACATACTTTTCATATAAGGCTTTAATAAAGGAATCCCAAGTAATTACCTCACCTCCCTCCGGAGTAAGCAATAAATGTTTGGAAGACTCCTACCAATATTTAGCTTCGCTCTTTAACATGAAAGTAGCCAAAATCACCTTCTGCGCTCCAGGTACATTCATCACCTCGAAGATAGTTTCTGTGTCTCAAACCCAAGCCTCAACTTCTAAAGGATCTACAGAACCTAAGAATGCTGGGGGGTTCAATTTGATAAACTTCTCGTTCAGAGTATTCTTCTCCTCTCGTTGTATTTCCCTTTATATTCTTGCCAAAGTCTTCTCCTCCAAGCACTTGGCTTGTTGTTCTGCTATTTGCGTCATAAACATGATTTGTTGTTCTGCCATTAAAGTCATGGCACGAGCCATTTTCTGCATATCTGTAAGTTGTTCAGGAGCCCCCTGTACATTATTTGGATTTTATTTGTTTACTGTATTTGAAGACTCCTCATCCACCCTCTCATGACCATTTTCTCCTTCCATAGCTTACTATCTATCATAGACCACAATTATGGAAACAAGAATACAACATTTATTTCTAACATAATGGTTAGTATTTCTCACAAGTTAATATAAATGACCCATACCACACTATTTCTGCCATTACCACATCTAGACTCTCTAACACCATAATATAAAAACCTAAACCTCTGATACCATGTTGTCACCCCCTAACCCCATTAGGATATAATTAACTCAATAGTTCACAAACCACACTTATTATTTATTTATTTATTTGGTAATACACATTAAAATAACTTCAAGGTTAAAATGCGGAATACTAAAAATATAATCATTTTAAGGAGACATAATCTAAACAAAACTCCCACACCATTTAACTTAATTACAACTAGTACAATGTAAAAAACAAACTGACAAGACAATACTACTATTCACTCAACAACCTAGACTTGGCAGTGGCAGCTTCAAAACCTGAAAATGTAAACATATAAAACCATGATTTTAAAAACTCAGTGAATGTACTACATCTCTATATAGTAAAAGTACTATATTAACATATCAACATACAAATATATCCATCTCTGGGCCAAATTAGGCCATATACATATCCAGAGTTAATAAACCCCACATTTCCTGGCCGTAGGCAATAATCATCTCTATAGGTTTTAATAACCTAACATCTCCTGAATTGCATAGCAATTCAGCATATCTTGACTTTTATAAAGTCATAACATCTCAACATCTCTTGACTTTTAACAAGTCATAACAACTCAACATCCCTTGACTTTTAATAAGTCATAATATCTCAACATCTCATGACTTTTAGTAAGCCATATCATCTCAATATATAATACATACACATCATATCCATAATCAACTCAGTAAGTACACTCACATTGGGTTGTTAACTATGTATTCCCATTTCCTTCTGGTGGAGCTGAATTGGGTTGATTTGACCTTACACCTGTTAATCCAACTAGATCAGTTCTGAATCTCAATCATAAGCATTATTTTAATATATCTAGGTAACTTTTAATGACTATACAACACTAATATAACTCTACTCAAGTCACATTCCATAAAACATGTGTAACGACAAAACAATGGTATACATGTTGATAAAGTTATGGACATTTAACCGTAGGAAATACCTCATAAGGAATTTATAACTAAAACTAAGTAAATATTAAAGCATACTTCTCAATGTATATACACATGAAACATGTACTCAAAATACTCTTTGAAAAGAGCAGATAAAAACATTCTTTCACGGGGTATCCAATATGGCCTCAAATTATTGTCCTCCATACTTAACCATCTCATATTCATAAATAGTACACATACACGTGTCCAAGAATATCAATATGAAAACATATCTAAATATACTTTCCGTTACAAGTGACGGCGCAATTTTTCAAGCTTCCTAGAGTAAGTTATGGCCATTTCTGTACAACATAAGAAATCTTCCCTACAAACTCCTCTATTGTTCCTTCAACTTCCAAAAATTTTCATAATTTTTCTCCAGCATAAATTTTCATGATTTTCAACCCATTTTCATTAAACATACTTAATAGTACATAATTAAATTTTCATAATCTTTTGACTTCATTTGCTATGTCAAAAGCTTTACTAAACTCAGGGTATACCAAAATTAAATATCCAAACAATAAATATATACCAAATTAAAATCATCATTACGGCCTAACCACAAGGAGATAAATTCTAATTTTTGGATATTATATGAATATATGAGTCTTTTTCCATATACAATTGGAATTTCTAAATTCCAGTAAGAACACAAGGAGATATGCAAGTTTGAATACAAGGGGTTTCAATATAAAGCAATATGACCTATAAACACCACTTATCTCACATATGAACCAATACATATTATCACAAGGGATGATGGAATTTCAGTCAATAATTCACGATTTATATACTTTGAAATAAGTATAATACAATATTAAAACAATATTAATCACAAACTTATACCTTGGAAACACTTTAAGGATTTTCTTGGAATTTTCCTAGCTTTTCTTGTAATCTTTCTTCCTTAAACTTCCACTTTCTCTTTCCTTAAGCTTAAATCTCTCACAACTGAACCTAGGGTTATATTTGCTGAAGAAATAAGTTAAAGGGAGAGGTTTAAGTCGGGCAAGGCTGCCACCCATGCCCACCAATCAAATTAAACCACTTGGTTTACTAAAAGATAATTTTCCACTTAAAGGGAATGGACATATCTGCCCCTTGTTCGTAAATTCGGCCTAAATTCTTACTCAAACATCCTTTTGATGCACCGTTTGTTGTGTTACAAACCTAACTCACATGTCTACAACTATATAGCTTTCACCTCAAGTCATTTATAATTTTATAGGGGTCAAAACTAGTCTTAAACAGGAACATTTCTATCGAAAATAACAAAATTTTGTGTTCTTACATAACTCAACATTTCACGATTTATTAAATTAGGATTAGACTAAACATAATCACTTAACATTAGATATACTAATACCACATTATTCATATCACATAATATAAGCATGATTAAAATATAATTTATCATAATTACATATGGGTTGTCTCAGTCCCACTAGGATAAAGATAAAAGGAAAGAAAGTTTGCATGGCAGTTAGTCTTAGCGATAGTGAGGAAGATGTGAATGGTTTCGAGGATGAGTGTTCACATGGGATGTGTGTCACCTTTTTAGCTAGTCATATTAACACACCTATTTTGTCCCACGATGATGAGGATACTTGTATACATGAGTCCCCAGAGGATAGTTTGAGTATTTCAAGTGAGGGTGAGAACGAGTTTAACAGTGAGGGTGAAAGTGAGCTCCAAATTGCATTTAGATATTTGTATGCTGAGACCTTAAAGTCGAAGAAGTTGAATCAGGAGTTAGGTCTTTGGGTGCTAGATTTGGAGAGAGAGGGAGATTTGAAGGGATTTGAGGCATCGGTGAGTCAACTCGAGAAGGTGGAGGTTACTTTGAGTGAGAAGTTGATCTTTGTTGGTAGGGAAATGAGTGAATTTGAATCCCGTATGTCACAACTAGAGAGATCTCGAACGTGATCTGGAGGTAAAGGTAACTATAGAGGATACATCTAAGAAGGTAGGAAAGATGATCCTCGGTCCCACTTTGGGGAATGTTGAGTGGTTATGAATAGGTCATGACCGTGCGTTTACTTCCCATGTTGCACCTGAGCCGATTCTCGAGTTTATGATAGATCCTTGTGGTTGTCAACCCAACCCACCTAGGAGTACGTTACCCGATAGGAGAGAGCATCCTAGATGATTTAGGAGAGGTGTTCCTAGGACCATGTATATTTGCACCCATTATAAAAAAAGAGGACACCTTAGAAAATTTTGCTTTAAGTTGGGTAGTGTGTCGCATAGAGTTTTACACACGCACCCACACATGATGATTCAGATGATTACACGAGAGGTTTTACACATATTTGTGAGCAATTTAAGTTTTTGGTCAAAACTTCACATGATTTGATGGATGTTTTTCATAGGATGTCACCGCCTTTGGAAAACTCCACTACACCTAATGGTTGAGGTTTACACTTGTTTGGTAGCATATGATGTTTTTCATGATGATATTTTGTGCCTATTGCTAGTGTGTACCACTTTTGTATTTAATTTTTTTTATTTTTGATATGTTTTTTGAAAAACCAAAAAGTTTTTTTGATTTTGAAAATTTTGGGAAAATACAAAAAGATTTTTTATTTTTTTAAAAAAAAAATTGAGAAGGCCAAAAAGATTTTATTTTGATAAATTTTTCAAAAAGACGAAAAGATTTTTTTATTTCGTTTTACACCATTTATAGATGGGCATTTAGGGTGACCAAGTCACAACATCATTCATATCCATGTGACTCTTTGATAGTGATTTGAGACGCATCATTATTTCATTTTGTACTTTATAATGTTTGGAGTCATTAAGATGTAATTTGAGATTACTTTCTACATGTTTAACTCATAGTCTCCTTTAATGCATACTTGCACAAATTTGTTTGATTACCGTTCTTGTCTATCACATGTTGGTCGAAGTGTTTCCATCTCAATCATGTCTTTAAAATGAACCAAATGCGATAAAACTTTACAATGAAAGTAGTGCATATAAGAACCGTTTGTAACACCCCGTAATTTTGAGGATTAAATATTTAATTATTCTGGGAGTTATAAAAATATTTAAATTGGAGAAATTTAAATTCATGAGTTGGAGAATTTATTTGAGTAAGCCGAATTATTTATAATTGACGACTTTTAAGTTTAATGGTTCAAAATCTTGTGAGTCGCATTTTGAGTTTAAAATTTGGAAATATCGAAAAGTATTTCAGATGGCAATTCTGAGTGAGCGGTTGCGTCCGGATGGATCGAGATAGTCAGAAAAGAGTACCCGGGGGTAGTAATTGGGTCTCGGGGTATTTTTTGGCATAGTCGAGCCCACACGGGGTGAGTTGGGCCATTTTAATTAGGGCCAGATGGCCAAAAACGGGATTAAGGTTTTTTTTAACAAATTGAGAGATTAGGGAACGACAGTCAACATAACTCTAAACCTAGAGTTTGAGAGGAAATTTGGGAAAAAGCAAATCAAGAGCCAATTTGAGAATTTTGGAGCCAAATTAAGGGACTACACCAACGGATCAGACTCTACGAACAATTCCAGGCAAGTGGTTAACTGTTGTGATTTATAAATTGATGATAATCAATTCATATCATAGTGATGTGTAAATCAAAATTCGTTTTGGGTGTATAACCATAATTAAAATTGGGTTTTTATGAAATTAGAGTAATGGGCAGATTTAATTACTCAATGGATGTTAAGTTATGATTTCGGTCTATTAAGATTAAATTATAGAGTGAATTACAATATGTATAGTGATTACATGGACTGAATACGGTAGGTCGAATTTTTTAGAATGAGACCCGGGTGAAAAATCCAAATCGGATATACTTAGGATTTTGTATAAATTTGTTGACGGATTAAGGTCTCTAGGGTGTTTAGAACCGTTTCTTGTGTGGAGAATATATTGGTTGTGATTTGGGTAAAGGTTTTGGAAGAAACAAAAGCTTGAGGGTTCGTTAATGGCTGAAACAGCAAGCCGGGGAAGACGATCTCCTGTTCGATCGATCGATCGACCCCGGGGGATCGATCGATCAACGGTCCCAGAAACTTGGCAGTTCGGCCAGTTTTGTATATAAAGAGAATTTTATTTAAGATTTAATCTCTTACTTTTATTTATTGATAAATTCATATGTGGCACATAATTCCTTAACAATTATGGGGTGATATAATTGGGTTTAGGAGGGTGTGAACGGTATGTCATGAGATGAACGAATTTGGAGAATTAATTCAAAAGTATTGATATTGGGTCGAGGAATAATATTCGGGTATTGTATTTGGGTGACGCTATATTTTTAAAGGAATTGAGGTGAAATATTGAATTATGGACCAAGTGGGCGAGTCCAGGTGTGTTGGTAATTATAGGTAAATATAATTCGAGAATTTATGGAGATGAATGTGTGACACATTGTGGGAGAATATGTGGGAATGAAATTATGAGATGTAAGAATGAACCAAGTGAGCGAGTCCGGGTATGTTGATTAAGTGACACCAAAGTATTAAATTAATTATTGAGAGAGTAAATTAATTTGGAGTCGGAACATAGACTCTGAAAATATTAAGGTATGGGCCAAGTGAGCGAGTCCGGGAAAAATGGTTGGGTGACACCAAGTTATTAAATTAATGGATGTGTTATTTAATGAAGGTAGAGTCGGAAGGTAGACTCGGAAAAGTATTAAATTAATTGATGTGGTAATTAATTAATTTAGAGTCGGATTATAGACTCGGAAAGGGTATTAAATAATGTATAAATTAATTAAATGAGAGTCGTACCACAGACTCGGATAGGTATTAAATTAATAGATGTGTCAATTAATTTAATTAGAGCCGGACCATAGAATCGGGGGAAAATAGTATATTAATTGAGGTGTGAATTAATTATATTAGAGTCGGACCACAGACTCGGATTTGTGCTGATTAATTAATGTATAAATTAATTAAATGAGGGTCGGACTACAGACTCGGATTTGTGTTAATTAATTAATGTGTAAATTAATTAAATAAGAGTCGAATCATAGACTCGGGCAAATTTCATATAAATTATTGTATAGAGTATTATTATTTAGAGTCGGACCACAAACTCGAGAAGATGGAAATTATTAAGTGAGAAAATTAATTAAGTTGAGTCGGTCCAGAGACTCGAAAAATTTCAGGCTAGTGTGGTTTATTTTATATATATATATATATATGGTGTGTATATATATATATGTATATATATTGTGTGTGCTATTAAATATCAGTGATTAGATATTTACTTAATTTATATACTCTAGTGCTATCAAGGGAGGTTGTGCTATGTGGGTGAATCCCCTAGCTTGAGGAGTAGGGTGAGTATATCCCCAGGTCATAGCATCCGGTATATGAGTGAGGAGATTATCTCACTTTCAAGGAAGGAATACGACGGCCTCCACTTCGTTTATGTTTTGGGCCAGGTTGGTGAGCGATTCCAACTTAGGTAACTAGGTTATGTGAGCACACCTAGTGAGATAGCACTTTAGAGGGAATCATCCTGCGAGGGTATACTCGGAGGGATGGATATACGTATGTTATATGTGTGGATGTTTTAGTAAAGGTAAGTATATAATGGTATTCAATATTATATGCGAGTAATAATACAGTGTGTGATGTATTTACTTTATATAACTTGTGACACGGTTATATGCTAATGTTTAAGAAGGAATTAATTAAGTTAATTGTGAGATAACTTATAATTCAAGAATCATTATACTCGGGTTAGAGTAGTATGGCAAGGGGGAGGTTATAACAGGACTAGTTGGACGGGGTAGTACAACTAGGTGGGGGTCAAGGTAACCGATAGGTGTGAACGATAGTGGATGGGTGAGAATGTCCACAAGGGAGTGCGACACTAACTTAAATATGAAGCGCATTCATGCATTTTAAATTACTACAGTTAATTAACTTGCTAAATATTTTCAAAATATTTACTACAGTTATACAGGGACGCCAGGATTGATATTCTATTCCAGGAACACGGAGCTGCGACATTTGTGGATGCTAGCAGGAGTTCGGATTAGACGCATCATTTATTTATTCCTAGAGTAGGAATCATTTATCAGTTCCAGTTTTATTTAGGGCTTGTCACCCAGACTTCTCAGTACAGTTTTCAGATGTACTTATTCAGGTGTTGGATGTTTGTATTGGATTTCATTTTGGTGGCCGATGGTTTATTCGGCAAATTGTTTAATTATTTATTCTGTTGAGTTTTATACAGTTGTGTGAATGGTTTATATTTATTTCCGCATGTACTGTTTTGTTTAATTAAAAAGTTAAAATTTGGCACTAGCTTTTGGAATACTAGGTGGTTAGTAAGTTTTAAAAAAAAATTCGACAGTGATGCTAAGGATGAACCAACTGGGATTCCAGTTTTTATTTGGTATAAGACTGATCATCCGGTATTTTATTAGGTGGGGTGTCACACCGTTGCCCGTGAAAATTTTGTTTATATATGTGAAAAACGGAGAAGGGCAACGAAAAGTAATCATAATATCCTTTGCGATTAAGCCACCATTTAAATCGGACCTAAAAAAGTGTGGCATTGTAAAAAGTAGCCAAGGTCCAAAGAGGTTGAAAAAACCCCGAAAAAGAAAATTTTAAGGCACTAAAAAGATAAATATGCCAAAAGGGGGCCATTAGGTTTTAGATCACCTCAATATGAAAAATAAAAATAAAAATATTTATGAAGGTGTTTGGTATGATATGTAGACAACGGGTTTGCACGTCCTGACAAAATCTTGAAAAGGTATTTTATAGTTTTAGATGTTATTGGTGTGAAAATCATTTTATACTTTGATGTGTCGATTAGATTGAGTCAATGTCATATAAATTCACATTTTTTTACACCTAAGGACAATTTTGAGTTCATTTATTAGGAGTATCCGTATTCATCATGCACATATGTTATGTTTGATTGCATTGATCTGAATGTACCTATATGGAGCACTCCTAGGGTTTGTTTTCTGTGTTGTAGTTATATAGACCTTTATCTAGTTGGACTTAAATTTTGACAAGATTTTTTGTGTAATTATGTCCCGTCTAGATGCCTAGGCTAAGATCTCCAAGATCTCCACTCAAGCCTACATCAAATTCAGAATCCATCCACACTCATGTAGTCTCACACCCTATTTTATTGGCTCATAGGATTTATTACACATCATGTAGGAAACCACACAACACTGCATTTTATCATGACTAATGATTGTATGTGAATTTTATTGAAAAGAATTTTTAAAACAGTTAAAAGATTAATTTGGACATTTTAATATCTTTTAAATTCATTTTAATAAATAGTATATGTGATGTGTTATTTTGATATTGTCAGTTTGTTAATTAATATAAATATTATCATAGTGTATATATATATATATATAGCTAGCTAAGTTTTATAACAGTACTCGATTCTTGCTAGCGATTTGACCATGTGTAATATATTGTTTATATAATGTGTGCTTTGTTGCCATTGAAATGTGATGTGGTTAAGGAAGGCAACGGGGTAGATTTGGGACTGGTTTGGCCAAATCCGACCCCGACCCCGACCCCGTTTACTGTCCCCCAAACCCGACCCCGACCCCGACCCCGTTTAGACCACCCCTAACCCCGCCTCCGCCCAGTTTAAAAAACCCGCGAGGGCCCCGAACCCGCCCCAAACCCGTCCCATTTTTTTTTATTTTTTTATATAATTTTTTATATCCTATTGAAAAGAATTATTATGTCTTAACGTGTCATAAAATTATAACTTTGGAACAACAAAGCAATCTGCATCATTTTATTTACCTTAATATCAAGAGAAAAAACTTCAAATTAACTATCAACATCCAAATGAAAGTGCCCAATCATCCAAATGATCCAATTGCAAAATCCACCAAGAAACCAAGTCTCCTACCTCCTGCATATAAAATGTGTAAATAAAAAATTGTGTAAATACATTAAATTTGTGCAAATCTGTGTAATCGTTGTGAAATCAGAGTGAATAAAAATTTGTGTAAATAAAAAAAATTTGTGTAAATAAAAAAAATCTGTGTAATTAAAAAAAAAAGCAACGGAAGTGATCTGAGAAATAAGAGTTTCTTTAAACTGTGTAAACAAATCTACTTATTTAAATAAATAAGAGTTTTTAAAAAGTTGGTTAAAATCAGTATACAAACTCTAGATTTGTGCAATACGCCACTTTTGAAAGAATCTCAAGTGGGCTTAATCATCAGTATACAAAGTATACAAACTATAGCTGCTTAAAAATAGTATAGATTTTAGTTGATATTTTATACAAATTTTCTCATAAACAATATAAATCTCAAGTGGGTATGTTTATAAATATAACTGCTAAGAATCAATAAACAAGTGGGTTTATTTAAAATACTGATTTTATACACAATCAGTAAACAAAATCTATAAATACTAAGGGTAAAATAGATGCTGGAGGCAGGAGTAGATGCGTTCTTACCGCATGCCGGAGTTCGGAGTAGCCGAGTAGATGCCGGACCGGAGTAGCAAAATAGATGCCAGAGGAGTAGCGGATGCCGGAGAGAACGAACAGCGTGAGAGAGAGAGGGCGGCTGAACTCAATGTCTAAATGAAATGAAACCCTAACTAAGATTTTATTGCTCTCTCTATCTCTATATATATAAGGGTAAAATTGTAATAGTACCCCTAAACAGGGCGGGTTCGGGGTTTTTGTATACCGGCCCCGACCCGAACCCGACGGAGTTTTTTAATTTCAAACCCGACCCTGAATCCGCCCCGTTTATTTACCCGAATTTGTCCCCATTAGGATCGGGGTCGGGTCGGGTCCCCACCAAAACCCACCCCGTTGCTATCCCTAAATGTGGTAGATCAGACCTTATGGACTTTAGCTATACACGAATTGACCAATAGTTGTTGGTGTGTTCAGTAACTGTTGGCCAAATTGTCCCATGATTTGTGGTTATTTATAATAATTGTTACCATATATATGTTGTATATAGGCATGCGTGATATCTCTCAACAAGTGGGTTGTACTAATATATAGTATAAAATCAATTTGGACTTATCCAGTTAAAACGAAGTCATCATCTTCCTTGTTTTAAATTCGCCCACTGTTTGTGCTTATATCGTCCACGGTATTGGATTATACAATTCATGGTTTTAACTTAAAACCATTGTTGTTGTTGTTTTCTCTAAATGATGTCGCTAAGATTAATGCGCAACGATAATATTCATTAGTGTGTTATAGTTGTCACATTATCTTTTAAATGTCACGATTTTTGAAAACCGTCCATCACGTTTTGTTTATTGTTGGTTACAGCTGGATTGCAACGTGTCTAATTTTTAAAGGGATCATTTGTGTTTCTTTCGTGAGCATTGTATCAGATTTAATAAATGGTTGTGTGTGTATTTTTTACAATCCTTGTGATACCTTTCTACACTAATAAGACCACACCTTATATATCTATAAATTAAGGCTTTGGGTCTCATTTTTTTAATCCGAGGATATAATTTTTTGAGCCCAAACTCTGTCGAAATTTAGAGAGAAAGAGAGAGAGTTTACACACTTGCATTTTCAAAGATATATATATATTTTTTTTGTGTATTTCGTGAACAAAGATTGATTCATTTCAACATTTGCATAGACTTTCGAGGTTTCTGTGATTAAACCAAGAATCTCATCTTTTCATTTTAATTTTTTAAGATTAAAAATCATTTGTAAGTATTCTTTCATATTATGTGTTCCTATAGATCCGATTTCTTATAGATTTGTATTTCTGTAGTTTTGTTGCTGATTATTTTCTAAATAGAACACTACACACACAAATCTGTATTGTGTATATTCTAATTGTCTCAATTGGTTCTAAATTCGTGTTTATTTAAAACATTTTGTTTTAAAATTAAAACTAAGATATTTTGGTTCATTGTATTCACATTTGTTAGGTTTAGACATTTAAACCTGTAGAGGAATAATTTGTAAAAACCTAAAATCTGGATTGTCCATATTCTGTTGAATGAACCATATACTTGACCTGTTCCATTTGAGAACTTAGAAATGATTGGATTGCATCGAGAACATTAAACTGTTGGAGTTTTTATAATTGAATTAATAAGGTGTTAGATTAAAATTTGATTTAATCAAAACTAATTGTTAAAAAAATTCATTGATATTTGACTTTGTGCTTGTATTGTATATATATTTGAAGTCGTGTTGTTTTTGTGCTTTTTGTTAAAATGTATATGATTACTTGATCTTAAGTGATCTTTTAGGATCTTTGATACAACATTTGCATATCACTTTTAGAATCACTTTGTACACCACTATTCAAAAAGACATTGATTATTGTGTACATATCAAAATCAAATCTGATTGTTCTTATTTTGAAAAGAAAGTTTGATAAAAGTTGTGTTAAATCAAGATATCTTAATTTAAATAATAAAGAGAGAACATAAGAATTGCTACTGATATTTAGGATATAAAAAATTGTTGCATATCATTCAGGTTGTAACATTAAGGGTGAGTGTGTCATATAGAATAGGACACATCACAAGAGCACTACATTACCACTAGTCACTACAAGAATCAATAGGCATTGAGTCAACCTACACTAAGGAAGCTAGAGAGGAGGCTGAGACATGAAGAAAGCAAAGTGAACAAGAGCTGCATAGTGAGGATAATCGCGAAAGATCAACCAGAGCAAAGAGAAACTTGGTCGAGATATGTAATAGCTTTTGGAGTTGGTAGACTAGGTGACCGTACAGGGTCCGTCGTTTTTCTCGGGGAAGGGTTTTTACAACGTAAAAGAAACACCGCTTTCTTTAATTTATGCAATAATAACTTAATAAAAAAAAAGTAGGGATAAAGTCTAAAAACACACCTAAATAAACTGAATAGATTATTATCTTCTTAATCATCTAGTTTAATTAAAGATAATAATAAGGAATTTTAATAACTTGGAAAACAAAAATATTTTTGAAGTTTAGTTATCAATTTAAGTACAGTTTAAATTGGTTCTCTCTTCATAATCTATAAAATCCGTAGATAACTTGGGTTAATTCAGCACTAGTTTACTTCCGCACATTAGTCTATTACGCTATAGTCGCACGTTCATGATCTTCCTATCAAATTTGTTCACACGGATTCATTTCATTGCCACGATTTGGTTATTTTAGTGTAAATTCATGGTCAGTGATTTTTTGTAAATTTGATTTTGTTGAAAAAATTGAAAAATCAAAAATAGTTGGTGAAAGCTTTTGAGTTTATCCTTGGATGATCGTAGTTGATTTTCTTTGCTTGTCGCGGCACTACATACTTATTTTGTTTATTATTTTCCTTGTCTATTTTGAAAAAATAAAAATGGGGAGAACGATTTATGATTTAATGTGGAAGTTTGAAATATGGGGAGATTTAAGATTTATTTGATTTGCATTGTTTTGACCTATGTTTATCTCATTTAAAACTCGATACGTAACGAATGTATTTATTTCTTATCTCATATGTATAGGTACAAATTTGAGGATCATTATTTTTCACACCCTGATGATGATAAAGAAAAGTTAGAGATTTGAAGATTTCCAAGTGGAAGAATTTTTTGAAGAAAAGTTTAAAGACTTGCATTTTTAGTACCTTTTCACTTTAGTGTCCATAGGAGGATATTAGATTTGTATAGGACATTTGATTTGATAATTTGAATATTTTTAGTATGTACTGGCATAGACATAGGAGGAGATTTGTAAGGACATATTATACATAGTCCGATTCACATTACAGTATGTCGTATTAGAACCGTCGAAGAACATTCAACGATCATTCATGGATCAAAATGGATCCGAATATCAACATTCTTCAATATACAAGCCTCTATGAAATATATTTTGGTAAGATTGTGTTTAAGTCCTTTAATGGTTCATTTAAAGTGTTGGGATGATTTTTCTAAAAACATCTGAACCGTGGTTTTTCGTCAAAATAATTTTTCTAAGTCGTGAGGCGGAGTTTTAATAAAAAATAATATTTCGCTGATATCGTTTCAATGACTTGTCAATGTCATTCAAATGACATGACGATGTCATTCAAACGACATCTTCAAGCGGCAGAGCATCTCGCGCGATAGCTTGTTTGAAGGTCGCTGATCCATTTCATCAAACGACATGCTATTGTTTTGATATTCTTACCTCGTTTGATAAGTCACACGATCCCTGGATCAAACGATATTTAATGTCGTTCGAGATACCTCCCATTATCATTCGAACAAAGCTGCTGACTTGTTTTTTATAAATACTTGTTAAATGAGTCCATTTTGCTTCAGAAGACCTGAGAGTTTCATTCTGCAAATACTAAAAATTGCAAAATTTTTGCCTTCTCATTTAGGGGGTTTTAAATTTGTTTTTCAATTCACATATCATCCTAATTGCTTTAGTAAATTGTTTTGAAACCCAAGATACAACTTTGGTGAAGTTTCTCTTATAGTGACAAAATCTCTACAGTTGACTTGGTAGCTCTTGAGGGAGGTGCTGGCTGACGACGATTGTAATCACTTGGAGATGCATGAGGGTATTTATTACCGAAGACAGGGCTACTATGCTTGTGGGTTTCCTGCGGTCAATCCATTATAGATTATAGGTTGAGGCCTATGTGAGTGTTCTGAAGAATATTCATTGCAGATTTCATTGTGTATGTAGTTACGATTTGCTCTTCATAGTGAAATAAAAAGGTTTTACCCGAAAGGGTTTTTTTCCTGTAATCTGTGTTTCAGCAATTTATGTTTGTTTGCGATTGCATGATTTTTACACCTAGATATATGTTTTAGGGTTTAATTAATTTGGATGAAAAATTAACATATAATTATATAAGATTTTAATTGGAATTTGCGAATCCATTAACAATCGATATCACATCGATTTTCTCAAATTGGTATCAGAATTTTATCTTGAGATCGTTGCCTTTACAAATTATTTATACTCTTCAAGTTCACGTATAAAATTATGTCTAATTTTAATATGTTTAGTACGCGAATGTTGAACACGGTTTTTAGAGATATTGATCTCACTTTTTTTATTGCCATATAAATTCTTCTTTTCTTCACTAATGTTAAGCATTTGTTTTATCCATAATAACTGAGTGAAAAAACTTCTTGTCGCTATATATTTCTTATTAGGATGTGGAAAGCGATATGCAGTTCTATTTTTTACTGCTCCACCCCACTAACCTGGATTCATTTCTAACTATCATCCCAGATTCATCTGTTTTATTTTTAAAGATCCAACAACTACCAATAACCCTTTTATTTTCTACCCTACGGACACGATTCCACACGTCATGACTCTTAAATTGGACAAGGTCTTCTTGCATAGCACCTAGCCAAAAGGAGTCAGTAAGTGACTCATTTACATTCTTTGGTTCTGCTAGAGCAACAAAGCACGCAAAATGGGCTACGTTATGTAATTGGGATCTCATACGCACTGGCTCATCAGGGTTATCAACAACATTATCAATGGGATGACCTTTAGAAACCCAATTACGTACTTCAGGGGTATCAGTTGGTAAAGGCTCAACTATATCTGGAAAGTTATAAGTAAAACTATTTTCAAACTCCTCCACAATAATTGATACTTGTTCTTTACTCGCGATATTTGTGTCACTCACTATCACAATTATCGATTCCATGATGACTTTGGTATGCAAATTATAAATGTAATATGCCCTACTGTTTGGGTAGTAACCCAAAAATATGGATTTGTCGCCATAGGTTTCAAACTTAGATAGGTGTTCTCAGTCTTTCAAAACATAGCAAGTACTCCCAAAAGTTTGAAAATATTTCAGATTGGGATTTTTACCATACCAAAGTTCATAGGAGGTTTGTTCTATATTTTTCTGAAGATAGACCCGATTGATGATGTGACACGCTATTTGAACTGTCTTGACCCAAAAGTATTTTAGCAAGCTTTTAGCATGTATCATTACCCTGGCCATTTTATGGATTGTCTAATTCTTACGCTCGGTAACACCATTATATTGAGGTGTTTTAGGAGCACTGAACTCATGTTGATAACCATTACTATTACAATACTCTTTTGCACTCAAGTCCTTAAATTCACCTCCTCTATCTCTACGTATTTGATTAACTTAGGTATCTTTTTCATTCTTGATTCTTAAAAGGATTTTCAAAAATTCTCGGAATGTATCAAATTTGTGTTTTAAAAATGCTACCCAAGTGAACTCAGTAAAGTCATCCACAATGACTAAAATGTAACTATTACCACAAAGGCTCACAGTTCACGAAGGACCCATAAGATCCATGTGGATTAACACTAGAGGTTTAGATGTTAAAATGTCTTTAACTTTCTTGTGAGCAGATTTAATCATTTTTCCTTCCTGACATGACCCACAAACAACATTTAAAATCGATTTTACTTTTGGTAAACCTTTAACTATATCATGCGAGATTAATTTGCCAAGATTATCATAATTAATGTGACCCAACCAGTTTTGTCAGATTTCATTATCATCAAATCTGTGTATCCTATAGGTCTCATTTCCCAAATTTACTGTGTAGCAGTTATCTAGGGTTATATGACTTATAAGATTACAGTCTCCATTATCATTTAAAATTTAACAATCAATTTTTGAGAATGTGACAGTGTGGTTGGAGTCACAAAATTGAGATATGCTCAACAGTTTGGCCCTAAGGCCTTTTACTAATAAGACATCTTTGAGAATGGGGAGTCCCCTATCTTGGAGTATTCCTTTGCCTATGATCTGAATTGATACTCCGTCTCCAAAAAAAAATTGCCTCCTAAGAAGTTAGTCTTGTCAGATAATTTAGTATCGTCTCTGGTCATATGCTTGGAGCATCCATATTCTAAGTACTAACCAGATGCAGTGCTCTCAGCTTTTAAAGCTCTAACCATAATATTGCACTTCAGCTAGGGTATTATACCGTCTTTTCTAACCCAAATATCTCCAGTTTTAAAATGTTTATGATCTTTTGTTTTACAGATCTAGGTCTCCTTCTCTTATATTTCTTCTCAGTACGAGATCTTTTCTTCCTACCTCTATAATTAGAGTTTTTATTTGGCTGTTTGGGAAGTACATAATTATTCCTACTCTGCCTGTCCATAAACATCCCAATAAGAACAGTATTGATGGCTCGATGTTTTTTTTCACATTTTGAAAACCTTTAAAAAGAGGTTTATCCATTTGTTAGACATTGACCTTAGGTTTAACTGGAACAGTTTTAAATTTGGGATCACAATACTTAATAGGGGGCAAACATACTTAGCCATAGGTTCAACGGTTGGCTTAGGAAAATTTTCCATCTAATTGTCTAGCCACTTTTTCTTATTTTCAAAATCTTTTATTTAGGTTTGAAAATTAGGACATAGGTCATTTGGTCCTTTTCTAGAAGAAACAAATTGCACGTATTGAAAAGTTTTAGTTTGTGCCTTAATTTTCTGATCAAAACCTAAACCGTTTTTATCTTCAGAATTGGTTTTGTTTTATGCAAAAAAGTCTTTAAAATAGTTAGAATTGTTTTCAAACTTAGAAAATTTCTTGAAGACAATTGAATTTTTTTGTTTAGATTTTTCCAATTCTATCAAAGTTGCCTATATTTATTTTCCAAAACCTCATTTAATTCAGAAAGTTCTTTAATTTTTTCAGCAAAAGATTTCATTTTCATTTCATAGGCCTAGTACTGATTTGTATAATCCTCTACGTTCTGTTTCACCAATAGGCTTAAAGATTTTACCTTTTTAGTTCAGTCCTTGACTGTCTTTTCTATTTTAGTACTCTTCTTAAGAGTCTTAGTGTAGAGTGTGTGAATGTCTAGGAGTTCATCGTTATCGGACTTATTGTGTGCTGTGTGTGAGTTTTCCCTAGCATTTTATTTGACGAACTCACATGCCCATTCAATTCATCATTAGTACGAACACTTTGACTCACACACATTGTCAAAAAACTATTACTAGCAATATCTACAACATGTGTATTATCTAAGAAAATAGTAGATAAACTAAAAGTAGACAAAACATCGTTAGACATAACAGTACTAGGCATGATAGCATCAGGTTCAACATTGTTCACAGACATATCATTAGGATAGACATTTTTTTCAAAGAAAGACTTGCAGGGATCAAAAGAGTTGGAAGACTCAGGCTCATTTTCTTCATAGTCACTTGAGTCATCCCAAGTCTTACTGATATTGGTATTAGCCGTATTATTCAGTTTAACCCTACAAATAGTAGAGATGTGACCCTTTTTATCACAACTATATCATTGAGTGTTTCTAAGGTCTCTTTCAGGTCTGTTATTGTTCTAACTGTTTTATTTGTCATGGTTTCTCTTATGAGGCCTATTGTTAAAGTTATTTTGATATCCATCTTTCATTTATTTAGAAGCAACAGTGTTTCTAAACTTATAATTTTCTTGAACTGTTTTAACATAAGGGCTATCTGGTTATCCAAACTCTTTAAATCACAGTCTTCATCAGAGTCTAAGTCTATATTGGGCATGACTAATTGAGGTGAGGTCATTTTAGACTTAAAAATTACATTGGAACTAGACTATATTTTCTAATTACTGGAAAAGTGTTTTTAAACTCAAGTTCCATTTCTACTGCCCTAAGTTTTATATTTAGGGGTTCAGGGGTCAATTATCGATCATCTATCTCCTTAATTGCGTATCTTTTGTTATCAAACTTAGGGGAAAACGACCTAAGAATTTTTTACACTATTTATTTCCTATCATACATGATTCCATTTGCATGCAGTCTTGTAATTATTTCAGTATACCTAATATAGAATTCATCAAAGGTCTCAGTCTCATTCATAAGTAGGGTGTTAAACTGTTGTATTAACATCCAATTTTTGGCTGCCTTAACACGGTCTTCACCTTCGTCAGCAGTGACTAACGGGTCCCGGACTTCCTTAAATGAAGTGCAAATGGATATGCGTTTGAATTCGTGCTCATTAACAAACATGAATATAGCATTTTCCATTTATTATTACTTAAGTAAGAAAGTTTTTCTTCCTTAGTAAACTCGTTGAGGATTTTTTTAATCCTTAAAGAACTACCTCTGCAACAGTCTTAGTTGGATGTGAATACCCATTTTCAATTGCTTCCCACACATCGTCTCCCAATATCCCTTGGATGAAAGTAATCATCCTTACTTTCCAGTAAGGAAAATTATTCCCATCAAAGAGGGGAGTGTAACAACCCATATTTTTTTAAATGAGATTTTTTTAATGTATTTTGGAAATCGGAGAAAAATAAAATTTTGGATTTAATTATTTTTATAATTAAATATGTTGGTTTTTATATTCGAAAATCGGAAAGTTAGAGTATAAGACTCCTAATATGAGTATATATAAGTCTTGGGCCATTTAGAAGAGTCCTCAAAACATAAAAATCTCTAAGAGTTCTCAAAACATAAAACTCTCGAGAAAAAAAATATAAAAATATTCGATCGTCCGATCGAGCTGAACTTTCTTTTGCATCTTCCTCTCATCTTCAGAGACTACACCCCCAAATTTTAGCCAATTCCAACCGTCCGAGCGTCCAGAATGTTGTTTTCAGTGTTCGTATCTGATTAGGACTTTAATTCTTTTTGGTATATAAACATAAAGTGACGAGTTTAGTTCTTTTTAAGCACATTTTAGCCTTCTCAAAAATCAGAAACCACTCATCTTCTTTAACCTCCAAACCCTAGCCCCATTCTACATAACTTTAAACTCGAGTTTTGTCAAGATTAACCGGGTTTTCTCAAGACACGTCAAGAATGAATCTTTGTCAATTTTTTGAGAGGAATACACATTCAAGATCAGAGTTCTAAACCAACTTTTATTCAGGCATGGATACTCTATTCATTTCCTTTAGTATTATGCGTTTTAAGTGTCGCCTAAACACTTAATAACGTGTTTTTGATTGAAATCAATTAGCAACTTAATTAGAGAAAGTGGACACTTAATTATGGGACTATTTTAATAAAAAAATTAAATATGATTTAATCTTTGAAACCTTTGGCTGCGTAGGTTAGATTTTTGGGTTTCTATGATTTTGGGTGTAGGTTCTCATGTAGAAATTATGGGGATTATTTATATGGTTATTGACACGCGCTCACGCTTATAAAAAGTAGATGATTTATAAAAGAAAACGGTTATGTCTTATCGAAAATTATTGTATGTTAATTAATTTAATTTCATTGAATGTTATTATTGGTGTAGAAAGCAACGATGGTGTTAGGAATTCATTTAAATTAAATTGAGGTCCTTATGATTAAATTGTTATATTGTGCATATTGAATTATGATTTGTGTGATTTGTTTTAGTCACTTTTTCCATTGCAGTAAGGAGGGGATTTTTGGTAGTATGTTGCTCAATCCTATTCTAGGATGCTTACTAGGTATGGGACTAGTGGGTATGCCTTGGTAAAAATTTATACTTTCCAGGTATGGGACTAGTTAGTGTAAATTCGTGGGGATTTTATATTTTGGGGTGGGGCCGGTTTTTCTACGTTATATCGATATTTCGCTAGTCTAGGCATGAGACCAGGACGAGTTTTCTCTTGGTGATTCATCCTATATGTAGGATAGGATGTATGTATACTTTGGGAGCCTTAGGTATGGGACTAAGTGGTATTTTTACGATCTCACATCGCTATAAAGGGTGGGGTTATTTGATAATTGTGAAATTGAGAATTGAGAATTAATGCCTAAGATAAAAAAAATGGGTATTAAAATATGGTCTACATAAATAGCGAGGGTCGACAATTTAAATGAGTCAGCCAGTGTTTTATGTCATGTCGTGTATGAAACCTTGTCAAATTATGGGATCGACAGTTTAAATGGATTAGGGGTCATTTTGACAAGGAGAAGTGTTAAACTTTGGTGAAAATTATCACCCGGGGCGGGAGGACCGCTGTAATAAAAAGTGAGAATATTGATAATTTGAGTTAATTTAATTAAATTAATAATTTGGACCGGTGGGATATTTAAAATGATAATGGTGTGATTTTCATAAAAATCTTTGAGGGTGGTTAGAGATCTATCTTTCTTGCGTTTAATTATATTCATTTAATAAAAATACTCTATTGCGATATTTATTGCGTATAATGCTATTGTTTGAGGGGAGTAATGTGTATTCATGCTCGGGGCTCTGACCTCACGTGTTGACTAATATTTTCAGGTATTAGTACTGGAGTAGCTGCATAGGATTTATCGGATATCGATTGGAGGTGCAACTGGAGTTGCTTTTTACTGCTTTATTTAGTTTAGACTTTCTTTTCTGTCGTATTTCATTATGCGACTTCATTTGGATTTTGTTGGTCCATTAGGTTCCAAAGTTGTGTAAGGATTTCAGTTGGAGTATTTTCACTCAGTTGATTACTCATATTTTAAATTATTTCATATTTTGGAGATTGGATTTAATTGGAGTTTAGCATGTGATATTTTTTTATAGTACTATTATTCATTGGGATTGATTATTATTCATCTTGTGGATTGATTTTTATTGTTTCATATCTATCACATGCTGAGAATGGTATTTATTTAGTAGTGCCAGACGTAGTTCGACGGTGGTGGTTGGCCACCCTGTTGTTCAGATTACGCGGGGTGTTACAAATGGTATCAGAGCTTAGGTATACGATAGCCCTTGGGTCTTTGAACTTTGGGTCTAGCATGCGTGAGATACGTATTTTCTTTGGAGATATAAAATTTATTTGAAGAGGTGTTAGGCATTGAGGTTGATATTGTGATCTTGAAGAGAGAATGAGTAAAATTTATTGAGGACTTTAGTGTTATGGGTTTTGAAAAATAGAATCGCGTAGCATTTTATTTTTGAGCGTTGGGCTACATCGAATTTCAAGGGCAAAATTTCTTGTTAGTGGGGAAGTATGTAATAATCCATATTTTTTTAAATGGGAATTTTTAATTTATTTCGGAAATCGGAGAATTTTTTTTTTGAATTTAATTATTTATATAATTAAATATGTTGGTTTTTATATTCGGAATTCGGAAAGCTAGATTACAAGACTCCTAATATGAGTATATATAAGTCTTGGGTCGTTTAGAAGAGTCCTCAAAACATAAAACTCTCTAGAAAGAAAATATATAAAAATGTTCGATCGTCCGACCGTGCTGAACTTTTTTGTGAAGCTTCCTCTCATCTTCAGATACTACACCCCCAAATTTCAGCCAATTCCAACGATAGGAGCATTCAGAATGTTGTTTTTTAGTGTTTGTATCTGATTAGGATTCTAATTCTTTTTGGTATATAAAAATAAAGTGACGATTTTAGGTCTTTTTAAACACATTTTAGCCTTCTCAAAAATTAGAAACCTCTCATCTTCTTCATCTTCTTTAACCTCCAAACCCTAGCCCCATTCTACATAACTTAAAACTAAACTTTTGTCAAGATTAACCGAATTTTCTTAAGACGCTCAAGAATGAATCTTTGTCAATTTTTTGAGAGGAATACACATTCAAGATCAGAGTTCTAAATCAACTTTTATTCAGCCATGAATACTCTATTCCTTTCCTTTAGTATTATGCATTTTAAGTGTCGCCTAGACACTTAATAACGTGATTTTGATTAAAATCAATTAGCAACTTAATTAGAGAAAGTGGACACTTAATTATGGGACTGTTTTTGTGAAAATTTTAAACATGATTTAATCTTTGAAACCCCTAGGTGCGTAGGTTAGATTTCTGTTTTTGTTTTTATTTTGGGTGTAGGTTCTCACGTAGAAATTATGGGGGTTATTTATATGGTTATTGGGACGCGCTCACGCTTATAAAAAGTAGATGATTTATAAAAGAAAACGGTTATGTCTTATCGAAAAGTATTACATGTTAATTAATTTAACGTTATTGAATGGAATTAATGGTGTAGAAATCAACGATGGTATTAGTAATTGATTTAAATTAAATTGAGCCCCTTATGATTAAATTTCTATGTTGTGCATATTGAATTGTGATTTGTGTGATTTATTTTAGTCACTTTTTCCATCGTGGGGACGAGGGGCTTTTGGGTAGTATGTTGCTCAATCCTATTCTAGGATTCTTACTAGGTATGGGACTAGTGGATAGACCTTGGTAAAAATTTATACTTGCTAGGTATGGGACTAGTTAGTATAAATTCGTGGGAATTTTTTATTTCGGTGTGGGGCAGATTTTTTACATTATATCGACATTTCGCTAGTCTAGGCATGAGACTAGGACGAGTTTTCTCTTGGTGATTCATCCTATATATAGGATAGGACGTATGTATACTTGGGGACCCTTAGGTATGAGACTAAGGGGAATTTTGAGGATCTCAAATCGCTATAAAGGGTGACGTGATTTGATAATTATGAAATTGGGAATTGAGAATTAATGCCTAAGATAAAAAAACGGGTATTAAAATATGGGCAAAATAAATAGTGAGGGCCGACAGTTTAAATGGGTCAGCCGACGTTTTATGTCGTGTTGTGTTTGGAACCTTGTCAAATTACGGGATCGATAGTTTAAACAGATCAGCGGTCATTTTAACAAGGGAAAGTGTTAAACTATGATGGAAATTACCACCGGGGGCAGGAGGACCGCCATAATAAAAAGTGAGAATAGTGATAATTTGAGTTAATTTAATTAAATTAACAATTTGGGACTGTGAGATATTTAAAATGATATTGGTGTAAATTTTATAAAAATCTTTGGGGGTGATTAGTGATTTATCTTTCTTGCGTTTAATTAAAATACTCTATTGCGATATTTATTGCGTATAATGTTATTGTATGGGTTCACGAACCCTATTTTAGGGGAGTAGTATGTATCCATGATCGGGGCTCTGACCTCATGTGTTGACTAATATTTTCAGGGATTAGTGCTGGAGTAATTGCATAGGATTTATCGGATATCGATTGGAGGTGCAGATGGAGTTACTTTTTTACTGCATCATCTAGTATGTACCCAGAGAACATTAAGATAAGACGTAGAACTTCCTCCAAAAGTAACAAGTTTAAGCCACTAAGAATATTATTATACATAAACTATGCAGTCCCAAACTGTCCAAATGTGACAATTCGAGAGATCTCATTACAAGGATAATGACTCTCGAACGGGTCTAAGGGTTATTGAATGCGTACGCATAAGAACTAGAAGGCTAGTATCTATACGCACTATATGTCATTTCAAGTATGTTTCATTTAATTATCATAAGTCCATGATCGTGCCACTCTCGAACGGGTCGTGGCACGAAGTAATTTTAGAAAAAAGTGGAAAACTCCCCCTCCCCCCCATTTTGAAAATAATCCAGTGGTCAATCCATTTCCAAGATTAACCAAACCAATAAATTTAGACAATATAATTTTTTAAGGATTTATTAGTGTGAATTAAATTAAGGATTTTAAAAAAATTAAACAACCAACTTCCATATCCAACCGCATCCGTCCAATACAATCCAACATCAACAACAAACCAACAAATGTGTATCCCATACTCATTCTAATTCATCTACTCAATTAATTCATTTCCAACAATGTAAGATATTAAATACATATGACTAATTAGCTTCAAGCCCTAAATAATAGCACCCAATCAACATTAACAATTTTTAACCAATTTCAAACCTAAATAAGAATACACAAATAATATTTATAATTTCAAATTAATTTTATTCTCTAAATAATAAGATTCATATCAATACCTATTAGGAGCATATATTTTTCTAAACAGTGCCTATTAATTTCAATATTAACAATACCTATTAGGTTTGTGTGGTCAAATTAATACCTATTAGGAGCATATATTTATGTTAATAATTTATTAAATTTGTAATTATAACACACACACACCCCATTGCCCCCCCCCCCCCCCACCCACACCTATACACACACACACCTACCTCCACCCCCACTGTACCCTCCCCGACCCACCCCCACACACCTACACACACTACCCCCTGCCCCTTCGCCGCCCCCACCCACACCCCCACCTACACCCATGCACCTACACACACACATATACACACACACGTATACATATACATATACATATACACACACACACACACACACACATACACATAGGGGAGAGAGAGAGAGAGAGAGAGAGAGAGAGAGAGAGAGAATTTAGGGGGAAACAAATCGGTGGACAAAAAAGAGGCGAAAGGATTTTTTTTACTGGGAACGTTGTCACGGACCTATCACGGTCTTTGACCGTGACAACTTTCTAATGTTGTCACGGTCAAAGACCCTTGATAAGTACTTGTCATGGACTTGTTACGGTCAATAACTGTGACAAAAAATACGTATTGTTTTGTCACGGTTAATGTCCGTGACAAGGCTGGCCGACTGAAAGGTGACAATTTGACCTTTTTGGTGTAGTGTCGTTCGATGATCGTTTGATCGAATGAGAAAGCTCGTTCGTCAAAGGTGGTGAAAAAATAATTTTTTATTAGATCAAAATAGCCTCGTTTTCTAAATCAAATAAAATAAAATAACTCTCAATATAATTATAAATAAACTTTGAACTCCAAACATGAATTATACCATCATAAGTAGAGTAATGGGGCACGATGAAGATGAACGTGATGCACGTTGAAGATGTTGTGGTGCATGTAGAAGTTACTGGATATTTGAATCTTTGAGACATCGTAAATGATCACGATGACGTGATGCAAAGTAACATGATATTCCATAAAGAGTATAACCTAGATACTAGAGGCAATGCCTCAAATGTTTCCCTTACATAGGAAGAGATGATGGATGGATCACATAGAAGATTATGACTTTGGTCTCCATTACCACCCGGGTAAGGTCAATGTTGTAGCTAACGCATTGAGTAGGAAACCATGAATATCTTTGGCGACAATGAAATGCTACTATAATAAGATGATACAAGACCTTCAGAGATATGAATTGAGGGTTATGTGGGGATATAATCATGCCTACATTTATGGGATGGTGCCATGACCGGTCATATAACAACGGGTGATTGATGCATAGGCTTGTGATGACAATTTGATGCAGTTTTGAAACCAGATATTGGTAAGAGAACTAATCGAGGATTTATCCCTCGATAAGGATAATGGAGTTATATTCCGAGGGAGGTTGGTAGTCTCGAGTATAGAGTATATCAGGGAAGAGGTCATGGCAGGAGCACATCAGTCTTGTTTCATTATTCACCCTGGAAGTACAAAGATATATAGGGACTTTTACAAAGACTACTTATTCTTAGGAATGAAATGGGATGACACACATTTTGTGGAAATGTGTCTTTCTTCTTATCAATTAAAAGCCAAGCACCATAAGCCAAAAGGGATGTTGGAACCACGATTGGTAGCACAGTGGAAGTGGACATATATCAATGGACTTCATCGCAACCTTGCCTAGGAATCAAGGTGGGCACGATATAATATGGATTATGGTTGATCGACTTACCAAGTCAGTGAATTTCCTTCTTATCAAAGCCACTGATAATGTGTCCAATATTGATAGACTCTATATACGTGAAATCATAAGGTTGCATGGAGAACCTTTATCCATTCTTCCAGATAGGGATCCAAAGTGTGTGTCCGAGTTTTGGAATAAACTGTAGTGGGAGTTGAGAACGAATATAGACCTTAACACAACCTATCATCCCCATACGGTTGGACAGTCTGAGAGAACGATCTAGATACTCGAAAATATGTTGAGGGCTTCGCTATAGACTTTAAGGGTAGTTGGGAAGATCATTTACCACTAGAAAAATTCACCTAAGATAATAGAATTTAAGATAGTATTAGGATGTCACCATTTGAAGCTTTATACGGGATATCTTATCATTCAACGATTTGTTAGGCCGAGGTCAGCGAGAAGCACAGCTTGGGTCAGAGATGATTGAAAAGGAAACTAAAAAGGTCCATGTTATTCGGGCTAGACTTGAAAATGCTCAGAGCCTTGACAAGGACTATATTAATGTACATCATTTCAAGTTAGAGTTTAGGGTGGGTGATCACATTTTTTGAAGATCAAGGATAAACCAGGGGTTATGCGGTTTGGTAAGAAGGAAAGTCGGCATCAAGGTACACATAACCATTTGAGATTTCGTGTAGGTTTGGCACAGTATCATACCATTTGACTTTACCGCCTCAGTTATCTAATGTTCATAACATTTTTCACGTACCGATGTCACGAAATTATATTCTGGATCCATCGCATATAATTAATTGGTGTTAGATAGATCTTCAAGATGATATATCCTGGGAGACTAAGCCAGTGTCAATAGTAGACCATAAATCGAAGATGCTTTGTAAGAAGATGATTCCCCTCATTAAGGTCGTTTGGGATACAACATTATTGAAAGAGCAACTTGGGAATTATAATCTACAATGAGAAGGTAATTTCCGAATTGTTCACTTAGAAATGTTCAGTTTTTATTTCGGGGATGAAAATTTCCTAGGTGGGAAGGTTGTAACACTCGATTTTTTGTAAATTAATAAAATATCGCGTTATGCGGAATTACGAAATTAATTTTATTAGAATAATCTTGTAATTATAATTAAGAAGAAAAATCCAAAAATGTCGTGCCGCATTACGCGTGTTAAATTGAGCTATGCTTCGTAAATAAAAAATGATTGTATGAAAAATTATATCATTACACTGATAATTAAGTTATAATATCATAGGGATAAAAGAAGAAAATTCAAATAATAATAATAATAATAATAATAATAATAATAATAATAATAATAATAATAATAATAATAATAATAATAATAATAATAATAATAATAATAATAATAATAACAACAACAACAACAACAACAACAACAACAACAACAACAACAACAACAACAACAACAACAACAACAACAACAACAATAATAATAATAATAATAATAATAATAATAATGAAGTTTTCAACAACAACAACAATAATAATAATAATAATAATGAAGTTTTCATCAAAAAATAAAAATGCCCAGAAAATTCTGAAAATCATCAGAACAGTGTAAAATTTAATTCTAAACAACTTTCTTGTTTACATTTTCTAAAAAAAAATCATATAATGCATGTTTTGGAGACTTTTCACTTCGGGCAAAATGAAGTATGCAACTTTGTGGGATAATTTTTGGATGGCTCTCCTTGGATTTTGACCACTTTTATCTATTTTGGGACCTTTGAAGAAGTAGGCTAGCAACCCCTAATGGTTAGGAGCCATGGGAGATGGATAGGGGCATATAAAGTGCCTTATAGGGGTTACTACCCCATTTTTCCTTCTATTTCTGGAGAATGAAAATGTTCATTTTTTCAAATTCAAAAGACACATTTCTCTACCATTTTAGCTCAAGAAAAACTTGTTTATTATCTCTATAGTTCACTCTTACTATCCTGCACAATTACGTTTCCATAATCAAAGGTTTCAAAGAGTTATAGAGGTGTTATTTTAGGCATAGAAGAATTAAAATTCATAAAGTTCGAAGCTTATTGGGTTTTCTTTTCAACATATTCGTCAAAATTATTACCTTAAGAGGTAGGGATTTTACATTATTTTCAAGTTTAAATTCAAGCATGCTAGTTAAGTGTATACATATGTATAATTTACATGACTATTTATGCTTATTATCACTATATATGAATATACGTCGATAAATACGTGAAAAAAATGGTGAAAATTGAAGTTTGAATTAAGTTAAAATTTTAGAATATTTAAGGAGGTTATTCCTTATGAAAATCATGTTTAAACTAGTTATTTCATAACATATGATAAGGTGGACTTGGTGAAGAAATTTAGGATGCATATATGGATTTTGGTATAAATCCTTTCATTCATGAACAAAATCATAAGTAGTTACGGGAAATGGGTTTAATATGTTAGAAATATATTCGAACAATCCTTGGAATATGAAATAATAATGTTGAAAAAATCAGCACATTATTCACATAAATTGACGCTACTTTATATGAAAAAGGTTTAAGAAGTTTAAAGTCTAATGGACTAAAAGTGACAATAATAAAGTATTGAGCTTAAAATAGTAAATATAGTAATATTTTCACATAAAATGATAAGGATATTAATATATAGAACGAAGGGATATCAATTTGTAAGAATAAGTCTTGAAATGTTAAAAGTGTAGTTTTTAGGCCAAAGCGTAATTTTATAAAAATAATGGATTTAATAGTAAGTTTTTAAAATATATGTTATTTGAAAAGTTGGTTTTAAATGAAATAGTATGAACACTCAAAGTGATAAGAGTTAACAAATTGAAAATATAGGTCTTTAAATGACAAAAGTAATGTTTTTGTACAAAATTGTCATTTTATATAAAATTTAGTCTTATGAGCAAATTTTCCAAACTAAAGGACTCTAATTAAATAATTGAATTTAATGTGGTGGAAAATCATATTTTGTAAAGAAAGATGAAAATGATCATTTTTTGTCAAAGTGTAAAAAATGCAAATTTATAGTTGTGCATAGATAGTGAAAAATACATTAATGTATAAAAATGGGTATTTTGAATTTGATGGTCAAGTTTCACAAGAAATGATAAATAAAGTTGTTTTCGAAGATATGTAAGGACAAATTTCCAATTGAGTCAATTTGTAAGTTTAACCTTAATTCCAGACAAAACTATTTAAGTCGTAGGATAGAAGTTTGTGACCTTCAAGCTTATGATGTTTGAGTTGAATACGTAGCGGCCAAGCCTAAATTGAAGATATCATCATTACCGGTTTTCATGCCATGTTTAACCTCATCAACCTTTCAAGTTTTCCATGGTCTCGATATAAAGGTACGAATGCTTATGGTATATATATATATATATATATATATATATATATATATATATATATATATATATATATATATATATATAGAGAGAGAGAGAGAGAGAGAGAGAGAGAGACTTGGATTTATTTTTATTGGGTGTCATTTTGTTTACTAAATGAAGTTTAAAATGTTTTTTCTATTTTTATTTTTTGAAGAAAAGTAATTTTTTTCTTAAAGTCGTTCGAACAAAATTTTAATCTCGCTCGAATGAGATTTTAAACATTTCATTTTTCTGCTTTGAGATCCGAAATGTCCTTTAGTTTTTATGATTCCTAAATGAATTCATCTTCAAACAAAAACTAGTTTACACCCAACAATTTATTTTGATCCAAGTACCAATATATATATATATATATGCTTTGAGATCATCATTTTGGCAGCCCTATAGGAGAAATTTTTCTACGGAGAATTTTGTTTTATTGATTCGTGGTGTACATATGGAGGATGACTTCGTGTGTTCATAGTAGTCATGCCCCATCGGTGGACTCCGAGATGAAGGTGGATTTTTTAGTGGTCGACTTGGGGGAGGTAGAGGAATGAAAAAGCATCAAGGCTTGCGAGGGAGTCAGGTCGTTAAGTAAGTATTTATGTCGTGTCTTTTGTAAAACCATACCTAGTGGACTTGTGACTGGGCCGTTTGGCATTTTTCTCATTGTGGGTTTTCCTCATACATCGCGGCGTAGTGGTTGTGTTTTTTTTATCTTGCAAAAAATCAACTACATGCATGATTAGGGTGAATAAGATAAAAATCGGTTAATCACTACCTTTGTATAAATAGGTGCTAATTTAGTTTGGGTAAATTTTTATGTAATTTAATTCAAGTAAATTTTGCAAAATTCATATTTGGTTTGTTTAGCTAATTTTGAACTTGAATTGAATTGATTGTGCTTAAGAAAAATTTAGATATTTGCGTTAGGTAACTGATAGCTAGCATAAAAATTTGTCAGATCCTTATGAACATGAATCCTATGAATATACGTGCTAATTCTAGGGCATTCCCCTTAAGCGATGTGTTGCGCCTACCACCGGGTGTCTCAAAAAATAGGCAAGGGGCATTGCGCCTGCCACCGGGTGTTTCGAAAAATAGGCAAGGGGTGTCGCATCAGCGCCCGGATGCGACGATAAATACTCAAGGGTTCCTGCAACAAGCTGGACGTGTGCGGGTAAAGAAGTTAGTCCATGATACTAGACTTAGGTTAGCGACTTGGAACATAGGGACCATGACAGGAAAAGGGATGGAGTTAGTAGATACCATAATAAGAAGAAAAATTAGCATAACTTGTTTTCAAGAAACTAAATGGGTCGGTGAGAAAGATGGAGAAATAGAAAATACATGATTTAAATTAAATTATACAGGAAAACATAGAAATAAGAACCGAGTTCGAATAATAGTAGATAAGAAATTTAAGGATGATATCATAACCGTTATTAGGAAAGGTGATAGACTTATAATTGTAAAATTGGTATTATGTGAAAACATAATTAATATTGTTAGTGTTTATGCACCCCCAAGTAGGATTAGATGAGCACACTAAAGTACAATTTTGGGAGCAAATGGATGAACTAATTCAAGAAATACCCGTAAGTGAGAAAATCTATATAGGGGGAGATTTTAATGGCCATGTAGGAGAAAATCGTGTAGGATATGAGATAGTGCATGGAGGATATGGTTTGGGAGATAGGAACGACAGGGGAGAGTCTATATTAGATTTTACAATGGCTTATGATTTTGTACTAGTAAATACGTGTTTTAAAAAGAGGCTTGAACACTCAATAACTTATACACGTGGAGCGCATAAGAGACAAATATATTTTTTCATTACTAGGAAAGGAGACCGATTAACATGTAAATATTGTAAGGTTATCCCGAGAGAAAGATTAACCTCGCAACATAGGATAATGGTGCTGGATATAAATATTAAAAATCAATTATGAGTATAAAAAGTGAAGATTAACCCACGAACTAGGTGGTGAAACTTAAAAGGAGAGAAACTAGAACTATTTAATGATAAAGTAGTAAATGAAGCAACATGGAATACTGAAGAAGAGACTAACATAATGTGGAATAAGATGGCCACATGCATTAGGAGAATATCAAAAGAAATTCTTAGGGAATCAAAAGGCAAAGGGCCACAGCCTAAAGAAACTTGGTGGTGGAATGAAGAAGTACAGAATAGAGTAAAAATTAAAAGGGAGTGCTCTAAAACATGGCAAATAAATAGAAATGAAGAAAATTTTGAGAAATATAAATGGGCTAAAAAGGAAGTTAAGAAAGTGGTAAGAGATGCTAAGTTAAAAGCGTATGATGATCTTTATACAAAATTAGGAACACAAGAAGGGAAAAAAATATTTATAAGCTTGCTAAACTTAGGGATAGGAAAACAAAAGATTTTAATAACGTTAAGTGTATCAAAAGTGATGATTTGAGAGTCCTAGTCAAAGATGATGAAATTATGGAAAAATGCAAAAACTACTTTGAGAGGTTATTAAATGGAGATAATGGGAGTAGATTAGATATAGAGGGACTTAGGGAGACTCGAGAAAATATTTTTTTTTCACATAATTAGGACAACAGAGGTCAGGATTGCTCTAAAAAAGATGAAAACAAGGAAGGCTTTAGGGACAGATGGTATCCCTATTGAGATTTGGAAGTTCTTAGGGGATGATGGAGTATCATGGCTTAAAAAATTATTTAATTGAATTTTAGACTAATAGGATGTCCGATGAATGGAGAAAAATTATTTTAGTACCTATTTATAAAAATAAAGGGGACATACAAAGTTGTTCAAATTATCATGGTATTAAGTTAATGAGTCATACAATGAAACTTTGGAAGAGAGTATCAATTTGGATTTATGCATGAGAGGTCAACAATGGAAGCAATCTATTTATTGGGGAGATTAATGGAGAGGTATAGGGAGAAAAAGAAGGATCTTCATATGATTTTTATATATTTGGAGAAGGCATATAATAGGATACCCAGAGATATAATATGGCGGGTTCTACATAAAAGAGGAGTGACTCACAAATATATTGATGTGATCAAGGAAATGTATGATGGTGCGATGAGTACAGTAAGAACATCAACCGGAGAAAGTAATGAATTTTCAATTACGGTAGGTATACACCAAGGTTCATCATTAAGTCCTTATCTCTTTACAAAGTAGAGTTAGTATAAAAATACTTTCTTGATGTGTAAATGATGTAAGTTTTTTGAAATATTTTGTACTAATGTTGTCTATAATGGTAAGGAATGCCTTAAATCTTCTACGATGATGCATTTTAAGGATGTGTAATATTGCATCAAATGTGAGACAATTATGGTAATGTTTATTATGTAATGAATGTACTATGTCAAGGTATATCCATTATGTTATATGGAAAATTTTGTATTATGCATACTTTGAATGTGTGGGCATGTTTTATGGTGTTAAGTTGTGAACAAGAGTGATAGACATATAAATTTTCTGAAGCATTAATTAGTATATATATAATTAAGATAAATAAGAGATCATACAAACAAGCAATAACTAAGACATGTAGAGGTTTTTATAGGAATCACCAAGAGATTGTATCATTGATAAGTGGATCCACTTGCTTGATTATTTTGCTCAGTTCCTTGTGTGGGGTATCCTCCATCAAGGTTTTGTGGGTTGTTAAAATGCACATTTTCCATTGGCTTATTAGGGTAGGAGAATGGAACCGTGCATTGAATAATTTCTTGAGGGTTCCAGTACGTGGAATTTGTTATGGTGTCATATTGAGATGACCGCGTAGACATCTATTAGGTATCGAGGTTGGTGGCATTCTGATCCATCTCAATGTTATTTGAGTGTTCATCCATTATTCGGGATGCTTCCTACCAGTTGCTTTGATGAAAGTGATCAAGAGAGTTGACATTACTCTCAAGAGAGTTCACTCGAATTACAAGATGATATTGATGAGATCGTAAGGCGGGAAAATCTAAGAGACCAAAAGGTGTTAAATGATGAGAATTAAAGAGTTAAGTTCTCAATTAATAAATGCGTTGGGTTTGGTTCTTAAGGGGGGACATCATCCTCATTGATGTTTCCCGTTTCATCAACACATGGGAAATTCTTCTTCTTCTTGAGTGTGCCATTCATTATTGATTTTAATAAGTTTCTCAAATTTGAGATTGCGGGTGGGAAGGATGAGAGAGTTGGTTACGTTTATAGAGTAGTGTGCTCAAGATAATGAGAAATGTTTGTCATTTAAAAGTTTAGTAAAAATCATTCCAAAAGGAAGGTATCCATGACTTCTTTTTGGCACGTAAACGTGTGCTGGACAATATAATAACGAGGTTAATGCAGATTCACTTTTGAATACACTAGTTTATAAATACATCTAGTTAGGTTACGGCATTTCAACTTCCACTCTTAGAATGATGCAATATGAGAATAAGTTAGGAATTATCCTTGAAATGGAATTGATATCCTTGAGGTTAAGATGATATTCGTTAGATAATGTAACTTATTTTTCGACGAGAAAGTTCATTGCCTTAGCGAGATAGAAACTAGGTGATCGAGGAAAAAACTGATCGTCCATGTAAATACGATAATCGTTGTTATCGGCTTCCGATCGCAATACAAAAAAAACTAAACTTTAACTACACTCTTATGAAGTAAGTATAACAGTTAGTCTGGGTATCGAATGCACAGGGAACGCTATTTAGGATTAAATTGTCTTAACACTTAGGGAAGTAAAAAAAAATGTAAAAGATGATGGATTTGAGATAATGTAATTCTACTAAAAAAAATGAAACCCTATCTAGATTATCTACAAAAGAGATGAGGTCGGAATACAATCCCCCAACCCCTAATGAATTCACTGGACACAAAACTAGTCTAAAATTAAATATTTAATTAAAACAAAGATTTTATTTATTTTAAGCATTACATATATGAAGGAATAAAACCCACATCATACATAATCGAAAGATAAATAAAATAGTGACAGGATGGTTAACACGCGCATCACACTCTTAAACACCCCAGTTACCTAGGGCAAACGAGGTTAAAAGTCCTACGACCCATTTGACAACCGGGGGAGAACTGCAGCACGAGTGTATAAAGATATACACCGATCGTTGGAATCGTCTCCCTTTGCTATGCAAAAACCTAAACTCTAACTACACTTATTTTATAAGTATAGCGGTAAGTTCGGGTATCGAATCCACATGGAGTGTTCGACAGATTTTAATCGGTTTATTAATTCAGGAATAAAATTGTAAAAGGTGATGGGTGGTTGTAAATAAAAGGAGGAAATAACAAGTTTCAATTAAACAATAATTAATAAAACGAGGGTCGGGATCGCATCCTCATCATGAGCTAAACACGCAGAATTAGAATTTTGGTTCGAAAACATTTAATTGAGCATTTTTAGTTAAATATAAACATCACACATGAAGGGAAACACTCCACAAAAAATCCCCAAATATCTCTAAACCTAGGTTACAAATTAAAAGAAAGGAAAATAATGAAGATCATTTCAAATAAACCAAGTGGGTTATGTTTATAGTAAGCTATAAAAAAAATAAAGAAAAAGTAATAAGAAAAGAAAAATGGGTAAGTTGTAATTAATTAACAAAAGAAAAAGAAAAATAAAAATAGAAAAAGAAAAGGGAGGTATTAGCAAGATACCGGTTGACCGCGCGTGAGAAGGGAGGCACACTGGAAAAGGAGCATGGCAAAATCAGAAAACCCGGCCGATCCCGGCGGCTGGGCCGATCGACCAGTCTGGCAGTGACACTCCCAAGAATCGCAGCCTTTGCTTCTAAGCCCAACTCCCATGGTTGTAAAAAATGACGAAACCCCAAAGCTCCATGGGCAACCCGAGACCCGCTATGGAAGTAACAACCGAAACCACCGCATTATCCCCTGTTGTTGAATTCGGCAAAACTCAAAACCATATGTGCGCGTGATATGTTCAAAACCCAAATACCCACTTTTAAGGTCCAAAAATGGCCAAAAAGATCCACCTCCATTAATGTTGGCATACACCAAATCAAGACCCATTTCTAAAAATGCCAACAACCTCCATATGTGTAAGGACATTTTTGTCCATTGTCAATATGTATGTCGTACGCCGTTACACCGTTGAAGAAATTCAAGATCGCATCTACAACAACGGATCCGAATATCAAAGCATCTTCAACATCATAACCTCTGTGAGAATGAATTTGGTAAAGTTTTGTTTTTAAGTCCCTTAAAGTTTCATACTTAGTATTGAGAAATTTTTATGAAATGTTTTTTTATAAAAATAAGAAGTAAGTTTTTTCAAGCAAAATGAGGCTTTTAAAAGAATTTAAATTTTTCTGGACAACCGGACCGGTCCACCCATATTTTAAACGAACCGATCCGCCTCCGGACCGATCCACTTTGCACCAGAATGCCCCGGATCGCAGGCAAACCGAAGAGGCCCTTTGGAAAAACGAACCGATCCGAGGTCGGACCGATCCGCCTCTAAGCCGGACCGATCTGCCAAGGATAAAATCGAACAGTTCCGTGAGAGTTTTATCCATCAACTTATATTTCCTATATATATACCTATTTCGGTGGTATATTTTCCAAGTCTTTGAGAAAACGTTTCTAAGAGTTCAAACACAATAAGACTTCAATTTTTTATGTGCCAAACATCTTTTTAATTCACACACAAAAATCCCAATTACTTTTGTGAATCTTTGGAACCCTAGAACACAAGCTTTGCTATTGTTTAACCTTTGTGGGGAGATCTTTGCAACCGAGGGCTGCGTGTCATTGTTGAGGGAGTCTCTACAAAGTGTTATGACTGCGTGTCATTGAGGAGAGTTACGGTTCTTCCTTTGTTGTTTGGGCTGTGAGTCCTTCGAGGGTGCTCTCTTGCTGAGTTCAAGACTGCGTGTCTTTGTGGGTTGGCTGCGCATTGATCCATTGCATATTTCTCTATGTAATTATAAGTTGCGATTTATATATTCATAGTGAAACAAAGGTTTTACCCGAAAGTTTTTTTTTCCTGAAATCTGTGTCTCATCATATTTTTGTGTCACATGCTTTATTTATTTATGGGTTGACACACACACCTTAGATTCATGTTTAGGGACTCTAATTAAATAAGGGGTACTTGAAAACTTGTGAATTTAATTTAAATCAATTATCACTTAGTCGCATTTTTCAATATGCGCGTGTGGTAAAAAACCACGCTCCAATTTTGGACCAAAGTCTTCAATTTGGGACGAACCCAAAACCCGCGCAAAACTCGAGCCTAGGGCCAAAATCGCCATCTTCAAAACTGGTTTGATGCAAAAACCGATTTAGGGACACAAGGGGTATTATATTAATTGTAAATGAAAGAGAAAAGGGACATGGAGGTCATTAATGAAATTGTTATTTTTCTTATAATTGTTTTCGATTAAAGGTCCGTGTTTCCTTCGTTCGGCCTCCGGTTCGTGAACCGTTCACGGCCACGTGAAGCTTGGCCCAAGGGATACAACTTTCGTGAAGACTTTGGTCAAAAATACCAAAGTGTGAAATTACGAAAATACCCCTGAACGTGCGAATCGGGACGAAACTTTATCGGAATGTGCTCAAACTTCATATTAAGCCCCATAACACCTATAAAAGCTCAATAATACCTCAAATAACATGTTAGTATATAAAACGAAGGTTGTCTAATTAATGGGAATATTTATAGCAATTACTGTATCCAAGGGGGCTAAAATGCCTAAGTTCAAGGGTAATAAAGTACAAGGGTCGATACGAATCACCCCCCCTAACTTACACATTGTTAGTCCCTAGTAATGAAATTTAACGCAAGAAGAAATATAAGAAAACCACAAAACAGGAGATATATACAAAAGCGATAAAAGAAATAGAAGACACTTTCGCGGGCAAGCGATTGCATTTAGCGTATGCAATAAGCCGTTAAAACCTTAGGTTACCCTAGTAGACAAGTGTCGTCTCGTGAGGGCTTGCAGGTATGAAACCCACAAAAATCCTATGGTTTCCTCAAAATATGCCCAATCACATGCGACACACCCAACAATAGCTAAAATATTTCATACACATTATTAGCAAATTGAATGAATTCATACAGAAGTCCGTACTATTAACATTATATAATGAACTTCGTTGAATTGAAACCTTAAAATGTGGTAGGGGAGAGAGCACATGGAAAGTATGATTTGGTAAAAACTTATATAAACCGAATAAAAATTAAGGCAAGCATATATTCAATCCTCACGGGCATTACACTCATCAAGTGAATTCACTCGAAACAGAGAGTTAACACACGAAACATGCGGGCATAAAGAGTAAATGTAAATGGAAACTAGACCGCACACGTGTTACAAATTAAGAACGCTATATGTGAAATTAAAAATTGTAATCTCAATGAAAGATACCGCTCATTAAAATAGGCGAAATGTATTTTCACAGATTATCAAAACTATTATGATTTTTAAATTAAATACACCCTAAGATCACATAGGACCTGAATATGGTTATAATGTAGGCTAGGCTAGGGTACAAAATGAAAGAAATGTATGTACGGATTCAAAATGGTTAGGATGAAAACTAGGGATAATGAAAAAAATACGAGCAATATCAAAAATTGGAAAACAAGTTCCATAAAAGGCATTGAATATAACAATGGGGAGAGTAAACAAAGCTTATTGAACACTATACTCAACATATACAAATTTCTCTTTCTTTTCTTTTCTTCCTTTTCTCATTTTTTTGTCTTTTGTTTTCTACTTTCTCGTTTTCTGTTTTTTTCCAGTTCTTTCTTTTCTTTACTTTTCACACTCTCACATGCCTAAATTGCAACCACACGACAATAAAATCATTCAATCCCAAGTAACATTCCAAACAAAGGTATGGAAAGTAATATGTATGGTGTATAACTCCAATGCAGAGTTGGTTATGGGATTTTGGGCAGTGAAACGAAAGGCTAATATTTAAGCTCAAAGGGGTTGACGAGGGTAAACATATAAGGTGAGGTCAAGGCTGATATGAATGATATGACAAAGATTGCCTTTGGTAATTTATAAAGTTTACGCAATTCTCGAGTCAAAACAATATATGAAAATCATGCTCAAGTAACACATTTTAAGATATAAACTCAATTAATGAACGATCAATGAAAGAATAGTGAGATTGCCAACGAATGTAATGTTTTTCAAGAGGAAAAAATAGTGTATAAATACTCACAAATGAAGAAAATCCCAAAGCTCACTCAATGTAAGTATATACAATACAACAAAAGATTACCGAGTTATCAAAATCTTAAACCAAGTCAATAAAGTAAGAAAAGTGCATGTGCTCATGGGATTAAAGTTTTATTCATGAAGTGATTCATAATATTAATAACTGAGACTAAAATCTAATAACTTATAAAATCGAGAACATGCATCATTGAGTTGTCTATTGGATCGGGAAATTATTAAAACTTATCATCGAAAACAAAGGCAAAACGCCCAAAAAAGGAGGAAAAGAAAAAGAAAATCTTTTTGAAAATTTTAATTTTTTACAAGAAAATCATGCTTGGAAATAACATGTAATCAAAATCAAAGAAACTACCAATGAATGGATAGAATATCCCACACCCTCTAACTTAAAACCTGACATTTTCCTCAATGTGAATTAAGAACTAAGTTAAAGAGAGGAAAAGCGCAATATTACCCACAATGGAGCGATCTCCGGAAAGCACAAGTCCAATGATTTTACAAAATATATTAGTACTAAAGAATAAAAAGAAGAAGAAATAAAACTTTAACTAATCACACTAAAATATAAGTAAAAAGAAAAATAAATTAACTATGTACCATCTACCATTTAGACTCCTAACTAACTCTACACTAGAAGTTAAAATTTTTGAGGGTCCACCCAAAATACAATCTGACTTTGGAGGATCAATGGTGGACCCTTCCTTTCATGCATGCCTCCTTGAATATAGGAATTTCATTTGAACAACGGAAGGCATGCGAGTGGTGGAAAAGTTGAACCATCGCCAATAATCAATTTTGGGTAGACGATGGGTGATTTGGATAATAAGGGGGAGAGGTACACATGGGTTCCAAAAAAAACTTAATTTCCTCCCAAATATTTTTTTATTGGAATGGGAGGTGGCGCACATGGAGGCAAAGATGCCTTCATGAAAGGCGACCCGAGTGAGTACTCCTTATCGGTGAAAAGGTTTGGAACTTTAGAGTTTTGAACCGATGCACCAGTTACTAAATTTGGTGTGATAGTATAGAATAAAGATGGGGATGAAAGAAATTCAATATCAAGAGATGAGTTATCATCGCTTGAAGGTTGAATTTCGAAGGAAATAGGATTGTTTGCAATGAAACTTTCTTCTTTGAGAATAAAAGAAGAAACGATTTCATTGGAAATGGATACTACACCCATTTCTTCCTCATTTTCATTCTCTACTATACCATGGGTCAAGTTAAGAATGATTTATTCCAAAGTAGGTACAAAGTCCTCATTTGGTTCAAAACATTCCTCGACTTCAAAAGTCTCGGAAGAAAAATCGTCGTCAGATTCAAATAATAAATCCAACTCATGTTCCCAACAACGATTTTTTCCCGATAACGGTTTTCAATTTTCTCATTTTCAAGCATGCGCAAGCCTTCACCGAAAGTCATAGGGTGAGCAGCGAATTCTTGCAAATGAGAACTTTGAAAATTATCATCAGAAGGACTATCAAAATCATTAACATAAGAATTTTGAAAGCTATTGCAATCTGTTTCAAAATTCTTATCATAAGGATCTTGCGACCCAAAATCGAAATGATCATTCCCAAAATTTATGTAATCCAAACTTTGACTTTCATAATATTCACCCAATGTCATTTTAGATGCAATTTTTTGGGCTTATAAGTATTGACCAAAAGTTATAGGTTTATGGGATTTTGAGAATTATCATTAGGATTACCAGAAAAATTGGAATAAGACATGCTTACTCCAATAAAGGCTTGAGATGGCTATTTCCACAAAGATGATGTGCGGTCGGAAAAATTCAAGCATTTCTTAGCGCTCAAATGTGCAAATCCTACAAAAAAGGTTAAAACAAAAAATACAAAAACAAAAGAAAAATACTATGAAATAATAAGACAATTACAATATATAACAAAACAGTCCCCGACAATGGCGCCATTTGACAGCCGGGGGAGAACCGCGACGCGAGTGTAAAGATATACGCCGATCCTTGGAATTGGCTCCCTTTGTTATGAAAAAACCTAAACTCTAACTACACTTGTTTTATAAGTATAACGGTAAGTTCGGGTATCGAATCCACAGGGAGTGTTAGACAAATTTTAATCAGTTTATTAATCCACAGGGATGTTCTAAACATATGACCGGAGATAAAACTAAATTAACAAACAAAACATAATTCCTTGGAGGTAGTGCTGTGTTTGGTGATGGAGTTTCATTTAAGATCATAGGTAAGGGACATTGTGTGAGGAAGGTCTCCCCATGATAAATGATGTCCTCCTAGTTAAAGGTCTCAAGGCTAACTTGCTTAGTATATCTCAATTTTGTGATTCCAATCATACTGTTTTCTTTTCTAAAACTGATTGTAAAATTTTTATTGAAAAGGGAAAGTGTATTATAATAGGAAACAAAAATGAGGATAACTGTTACACAGTCCTTCCTAAGTCTGAATCCTGTAATAGATTGGAACATATAAATTTTGATAATCTTCGTAAGAAAAGTTTCCATGAGATTGTTAGAGGATTTCCAAGAATAAAAAAATTCTTTTAAACCCGTTTGTGGTCCGCATCAGGATGGGAAAATAAGTTACCCCAGAAAGTTAAAAATTTGGGTGTTACAAAATGTTGTAAAGGCAATGGCTATAAAAATGAATTTTGTGAGCCTAAGACAACTCAGTAAAACGACATCACTGATAGGAAATATAGAACCTTACAAGATATGGCTAAGGTTAAGCTACATGTGAAATTTCTACCTAAGTATTTTTTTACCACAACTGTTCAAACGACTTGTCGTATCATTGATCATGTATACCTCAGGAAGAATTTCAAATCTGTTGATAATGTTCGATATGAGTATCTTCGTAATTCTATTGGTATGATAATTGTTACTTATTTCAACACTTCATACATATCCTCGGTAGTTGCATGCTAATAATTGGTTTCTGAGGAGTTAGGGCATGGTTGTTTCTCAAATTACAAAAGACGCCTCCTAATATCTGTTTTATGTAGGAGGCCCTTGTATCTGTCCTTGCATATCTTATTATTTGTGTTGTCGCATTATATCATATTCTCCCGATTTATATATTTTTACCCCGTTGTATATTTGAGCAAAATTGGGGGAGAAGAACTTGAGTACTTGTGCTGTGATGTATATCTTATCTTGTACTAACTCAACTAATATTCCATTGAGTGTTTATCTTTTTCAGGCATTTTTCAGACCCGATTGTATAGCTTGTCCTAAATATTAGGGTATTGGTCTGTATTGTAGTTGAGTAATGTATTTTCTTACCTTATTTTTGGTTCTAGGATGGGATTGGGTAGATAGAGACTTTTATATAGGAAATCTAGGATTTTTTATTTTCACCCATGAGTTCAGGATACTTAAGGGAATTTTGTCTCTAATATTTAAAGGGGGAGATTGAGAACACACTATATGGTTGACTTACTTAAGTCTGTGCCATATAGGAGTTCCAACTAGTTTGGATATCGAGACAAAATAGGATTAGATTTTTTCGAGTTGCTCTATCTCAAAAAGGCATCAAGCTTCATCAAAAGCATCCCAGTCCAAGTTTTTCAATGTGACACAAAGAGGTAAGTACGACTCTTGAACCACAATTAGGACACATACACTGCATATACATGTTTATTATGTGTGCATATTTTTTATGGTGTGGTGGTGTTTCTTCAAATATTTTTTTTGGAAAAAGAAATTCATTTGAATATTTTTGTAATCATTTAAAATGATTTTTTCATTTAATTGAAATATGATTTTAAAAATATATTTGAGGGTAACATAAGAATATATTTTTTTATAAAAATTTGATTGGTTCAATTTCTAATGGGTTAATATTTTTTTTGAGTCGAAAAATTTAATTTTTCCAAGACATTAAAAAACACATGTGTGTTATTTTTTTAATAAGGCTTTTTGTGTTTCTTTAGTGTCTTGGTGGTTAGACTCATTTGTGACCCTAGATTGAGTGGTTATCTATGGACTAGATTTTTTAGTGGCTCAATCCTATTGAATACCTCTTAGCCAATTAGATTTAGTTATCCATCTTTTCTCTACACCCTTAGATCTTGGTGAATTGATCTAAATCCTTCATTTATAACAAACCCTAATGTCCCTCGTTTATAACATCTTTTAGGGTTTCTTATTCTAGTGAGAAGAAAAAAAGAAAGTGAGAGGCGGTTGATCATTTTAGAAAGAGAGAAAACTCATTCATTCCAACTTATTTTTCTCCATTCTTTACTTGTGAGAAATCAAATTGAGAGAGAGAGGAACTGCACCGCCGAGAAAAAAGAGAGCTCCCTTCGTCGTTGCAATCGTCGAAAAAGCTGACGACACCGAGAGAGAGATTCGAGGCTGTCGAAAATCATAAGAGAGAGGGAGAGAGTATTGCCGGTGGAGCAATTCGAGAGAGGGATCTGTCATCGTTAGAAATCGAGAGTCAGAGAGAGAAGGAGATAGCTGCGTCGTCGAAATCTCACCAGAATCGAGGCTTTCAGCGCGTCACCGGATCTGTGTAAACTGAGAACGAGGGAGAGTGAGAGGGGCGCTTCTGGAATACCAAGAGTGATAGAAGTGGGTGCCGACGCCGGAGAAATAGAAGACCACGCCGGAACTGAAAAAAAAGAACTCGTCAGAATTTTTTTCTCGTCGAAAAAATTCACCGGACTTTGAAAACCAGTCAGATTTGTAATCTTCTTTCTCTATACCTCTTAGGAAATCTTTTTAGCACACTATTTCTAGGATTGTTGTGTGTTTGTTCTTGGATTATTTTTTTGTGATTATTGTTGTATATTTTAATTCAAGAGCATAGTTTCAAATAAATTTGAAACTCAAGACTTGTTGTTATGGTGAATATTCAGATTTAAGATTTTTTTTTTGTTTCAAAAAACAAATTGGTGAAATATTTTGGAGATAAATAATTTTGAAACAAAATTTGGTTTGAATTATTATTTAGTCCAAATTTGAAAATTTCGAAGTCTTGAATTGAAAGTATATTTGAGATTAATTGCATATTATATAGAAGTTGATTGTAATTAATAGGGATTTCTTGTAATTGATTGAGAGGAGTGAGAAGCATTTTGCATGTTTAGTTAATTCACAAACACTATCACTCTCACACGAACACTAGGAGTTGTGGTTTTTGGTGAGGTATCTTGTTTGTTGGGGTTGCTAAAATCCGGGATTCAAGGGTAAAACAAAAGCTTTGTGGAGAAGAACCAATCAAGAAAGAATGCCTTTAAGAGTGGAGTAACTCGGGTAGGCACGTTTTCTATTCTTGTATTTTGGTTCTTAGTTGCATTCTTTAGTGTTGTAACTGGGTTGTGATTTTAGTGGAATTTTTCATTTTTCTCCGTAGAGGGAGCTATGGATGTTTCCCTAATTTTAGGGTTTTACCACGTTAAAAATCGCGTGTTAATTTGCTTGAATCTTCTTAATTACTTTAGTGAACAATATCGTACTCGAGACTTAATTGAACGTTTTGATTTTAACAAGTTCAAGGTTATCAAACTAATGAATCCATAAAACATATTCAGAAAAATTATTTTAACACATCTTGTGTTCATTTTGAAAAGAGTTTCGTTCAATGAGTTTATTTAGGAGTTTACTAAACTTATAACTTTTTGTTATTAATCTTGTAAACGCAATTTTTTCAAGTGGTATCAGAGCGGGTTTATCAAAAGATATTTTTTATCCTGAAACTCCAGAAATTGTTTTCGAAATCTATTTCTGAATATGGATGAGAGATTTGAGAAGTTAGGTAACCTTATGATTCAAAATGGTTATGAACATCCAACTAAGTATTTATTTGATACTGATCACACAAGGGTTGAGAAAATTCTTAGCGAATTTACTAAGGAAGAGATAAAGATGTCTCTTGATAATAATAAGGGCAAGAATGTTTTCCTTATGGTAATTAACGAGCATGAATTTAAAAGAATATGTATTTGCTTCAATTTTGCTAATAATTGCCCAAATAGACCTACCAACAATACTAGGGCTAATTTGTGTAAGACATGGGACGACTCAAGTGATTCTGATGAAGATGAAAATGAGTCAAACCATAATTATGAGTCCTATATGACTTTCTATGCTAGGATCATATACCGCGATGATGATGAAATTGAGTCTACTCATGATTCTATTGATCCTACTATTGCATCTACTGTTGAAAATGTTATGACTTTTGATGATGAAAATGACACAGCTAGTGATAGCTTAAGGGTGTGTCAAATCGAAAGCACTGTCGTTAAACCTGAAGTGTGTGTGAGTTCCACATATGAAATGAGTGAAATAGGAGACACTTCACACGATACACTTAGTGATTCCGATGATGATCTTCCAGATTTACATAAGCTATACACGAAAATGCTTAAGAAAAGTACCCGTCTTGATAAAACAGTTAAACAACTAAATGAGCGTATTGATTTACTTAACAAAACTATTAGGAAGAGTTCTGAAGAATTTACAGCACAATGTGTTGCCCATGAGACTGAAGTTGAAGAATTTTTCGCAAAAATTGAAGATCTTTCTGAGAAAAATAATATTTTGGAACAAAAATACAAGTCTACCTTGGTAGAACTTGAAGAATCTAAGCAAAAAGTTTCAAACGTGTTTAAAAAATGCTTAAACTTTGAAACTCAAGCTAAGTTCTACGAAGAAATTGTCGTAGGAAGCAAGTTTGATTCTGAAGATAAATCTAGTTTTGGATTTGGAGAAAAAGTTTATACCAGCAAAAATGTTTCTCCTGAAAATGTTGTTTTCGTAAAACAAGGCCAGAATTCTCAAAACACTCAGAAAGAAAATTGTTTTAAAAATGTCTTTTAGGTAAAACAAAGTGATGATTCTCAAAAGCCAAAATCTAATGGTCCAGCTAAGTACGTTTATCCACCTATTAGAAACCATTATCAAAAACCCAAAGCCAATGACACTTGGACGACCATTCCTATTAGAGATAAACCTATCTTCAAAGACTTTAGTAATATAGTCAAGTCCTCCACACGTCAGTATTGTTCATACTGTGATGTCTACGGACACTCTATTACCGAATGTTTTTAAAATAGATTGTATACACCTACTTATTCAAACTTCAACTATTCTAGAAAGAGTAGGAATACTTATGTTCTCCCTAGACAGACCACTCATAACTCTAACTATAAAAAGAAGGGATGACCTAAAACTAAGAAGAAATCATTTAGAAAGACCAATCAAATCGTTTCTAAATCAAAGGCCAATCAAATTGTTAAAACTAGGCCTATTTGGATTAGAAAAGATGACTTGCTACCCCATCTCAAGTGCAACATTGTCATATCTTCTATTAAGGCACCAAGCACTTTGTCTGGATGGTATCTTGACTTCGGATGTTCTAAACATATGATCGGAGATGAAACTAAATTAACAAACAAAACATACTTCCTTAGAGGTAGTGTTGTGTTTGGTGATGGAGTTTCATCTAAGATCATAGGTAAGGGAACATTGTGTGAGGAAGGTCTCCCCATGGTAAATGATGTCCTCCTAGTTAAAGGTCTCAAGGCTAACTTGCTTAGTATATCTCAATTTTGTGATTCCAATCATAGTGTTTCCTTTTCTAAAACTGATTGTAAATTTTTTAATGAAAAGGGAAATTATATTTTAATAGGAAACAGAAATGAGGATAACTGTTACACAGTCCTTCCTAAGTCTGATTCCTGTAATAGATTGGAACATATAAATTTTGATAGTCTTCGTAAGAAAAGTTTCCATGAGATTGTTAAAGGATTTCCAAGAACCAAAAATTCTTTTAAACCCGTTTGTGGTCCTCATCAGGAAGGGGAAATAAGTTACCCCTCTCATAAGAAAGTTAAAATTTTGGGTGTTACAAATGTTGTAAAGGCAATGGCTATAAAAATGAATTTTGTGAGCCTAAGACAACTCAGTAAAACAACATCCCTAATAGGAAAGATAGAACCTTACAAGAGATGGCTAAGGTTAAGCTACATGTGAAATTTCTACCTAAGTATTTTATGACCAAAGTTGTTCAAACGGCTTGTTGTATCATTGATCATGTATACCTTAGGAAGAATTTCAAATCTGTTGATAATGTTCAGTATGAGTATCTTCGTAATGCTATTGGTATGATAGTTCTTACTTATTTCAACACTTCATACATATCCTCGGTAGTTGCATGCTAATAATTGGTTTCTGAGGAGTTAGGGAATGGTTATTTCTCAAATGATAAAAGATGCCTCCTAATATTTGTTTTATGTAGGAGACCCTTGTATCTGCCCTTGCATATGTTAGTGTTTGTGTTGTCGCATTATATAATATTCTCCCGATTTATATCTTTTTACCCCGTTGTATATTTGAGCAAAATTGGGGGAGAAGAACTTGAGTACCTGTGTTGCGATGTATATCTTATCTTGTACTAACTCAACTAATATGCCATTGCGTGTTTATATTTTTTAGGCATTTTTCAGACCCGATTGTATAGCTTGTCCTATTTATTAGGGTATTGGTCTGTATTGTAGTTGAGTAATGTATTTTCTTACCTTATTTTTAGTTCTAGGATGGGATTGGGTAGATATAGACTTTTGTACAGGAAATCTAGGATTTTTTATTTTCACCCACGAGTTCAGGGTACTCAAGGGAATTTTGTCTCTAATATCCAAAGGTGGAGATTGAGAACACACTATATGGTTGACTTACTTAAGTCTGTGCCATATAGGAGTTCCAACTAGTTTGGATATAGAGACAAAATAGGATTAGATTTTTTCGAGTTGTTCTATCTCAAAAAGGCATCAAGCTTCATCAAAAGCATCCTAGTCCAAGTTTTTTAATGTGACACAAAGAGGTAAGTACGACTCTTGAACCACAATTAGGACACATACACTGCATATACATGTTTATTATGTGTGCATATTTCTTATGGTGTGGTGGTGTTGTTTCAAATATTTTTTTTGAAAAAAAAAATTCATTTGAACATTTTTTTAATCATTTAAAATGATTTTTTCATTTAATTTAAATATGATTTTAAAAATATATTTGAGTGTAACATAAGAATATATTTTTTTATAAAAATTTGATTGGTTCAATTTTTAATGGGTTAATATTTTTTTTGAGTCGAAAAATTTAATTTTTCCAAGACATTAAAAAACACGTGTGTTATTTTTTTAATAAGGCTTTTTGTGTTTCTTTAGTGTCTTGGTGGTTAGACTCATTTGTGACCCTAGATTGAGTGGTTATCAATGGACTAGATTTTTTAGTGGCTCAATCCAAGTGAATACCTCTTAGCCAATCAGATTTCGTTATCCATCTTTTTTTTACACCCTTAGATCTTGGTGAGTTGATCTAGACCCTTCATTTATAACAAACCCTAGTGTCCCTCATATATAACATCTTTTAGGGTTTCTTATTCTAGTGAGAAGAAATAAAGAAAGTGAGAGGTGGTTGATCATTTTAGAAAGAGAGAAAACTCATTCATTCCAACTTAATTTTCTCCATTCTTTACTTGTGAGAAATCAAATTGAGAGAGAGAGGAACTGCACCGCCGAGAAAAAAAAGAGCTCCCGTCGTCGTTGCTATTGTCGAAAAGGCTAACGACACCGAGAGAGAGATTCGAGGCTGTCGAAAATCATAAGAGAGAGGGAGAGAGTACTGCCGGCGGAGCAATTCGAGAGAGGGATCTGTCGTTGTCGGAAATCGAGAGTCAGAGAGAGAAGGAGATAGTTGCATCGCCGAATCTCACCGGAATCGAGGCTTTCAGCGCGTCACCAGATCTGCGTAAACCTAGAACGAGGGAGAGTGAGAGGGGCACTTTCGGAATACCAAGAGTGAGAGAAGTGGGTGCCGAAGCCGGAGAAATATAAGACCACGTCGGAACTGGAAAAAAAAGAACTCGCCGGAATTTTTTCCTCGCCGAAAAAACTCACCGGACTTTGAAAACCAGCCAGATTTGTAATCTTCTTTCCCTATACCTCTTAGGGAATCTTTTTAGCACACTATTTTTAGGATTATTGTTTCTTTGTTTTTGGATTATTTTTTTGTGATTATTGTTGTATATTTTAATTCAAGAACATAGTTTCAAATAAATTTGAAACTCAAGACTTGTTGTTGTGGTGAATATTCAGATTTGAGAAATATTTTTTTTGTTTCAAAAAACAAATTGGTGAAATATTTTGGAGATAAATAATTTTGAAACAAAATTTGGTTTGAATTATTTTTTAGTCCAAATCTGAAAATTTTGAAGTCTTGAATTGAAAGTATATTTGAGATTAATTTCATATCATATAGAAGTTAATTATAATTAATAGGAATTGCTTGATTGAGAGGCGTGAGAAGCATTTTGCATGTTTAGTTAATTCAAAAACACTATCACTCTCACACGAACACTAGGAGTTGTGGTTCTTGGTGAGGTATTTTGTTTGTTGGGGTTGCTAAAATTCGGGATTCAAGGGTAAAACAAAAGTTGCGTGGAGAAGAACAAATCAAGAAAGAATGCCTTTAAGAGTGGAGTAACTCGGGTAGGCACGTTTTCTGTTCTTGTATTTTGGTTCTTAGTCGCATGCTTTAGTGTTGTAACTTGGTTTTGATTTTAGTGGACTTTTTCATTTTGCTCCGTAGAGGGAACCGTGAATGTTTCCCTAATTTTAGGGTTTTACCACGTTAAAAATCGCGTGTTAATTTGCTTGAATCTTCTTAATTACTTTGGTGAACAATATCGTACTCGAGACTTAATTGAACGTTTTTATTTTAACAAGTTCAAGGTTATCAAACTAATGAATCCATAAAACATATTTAGAAAATTGTTTTAACATATCTTGTGTTCATTTTGAAAAGAGTTTTGTTTAACGAGTTTATTTCGGAGTTTACTAAACTTATAACTTTTTGTTATTAATCTTGTAAACGCAATTTTTTCATAAATATGAAGAATTTATGCGTAATCACTAGGATAATCCATCCATTGGTGCGAAATGTAGGTGTCAAAACCCTTGTTTAGGATTTCAAGGGTTTTTTGGATATCCTTGTGTGCGTATTTTAATTGGGTGTTTTAAGGACATTGGATTAGAGTGCATCATTCGTCCAACTAAGGTTGGTCAAGAAATACGTACAAAGGTATGATAGATAGTTTTGGATATTTTAAGAAACTTGATTTAACCTCGAGTTTTGAATAAGTCATATATATGAGGTGTCTCTAATTGGAGAAAAATTGTGTTAACAACTCTCCCTGGATCAATGGTTTCTGGGATAAGCTTTCAATGGAGGTAACTTTATGTTTGGAAAAGTGTAGTTCATGGTTGAAAATAATATCTTTTTAGGATTTTACTTTCTTTGTGGAAGCTCTAAATGAAGATACCATAGGTGTTTTATATAAAGTGGAAATTTTGTCTTGATGATTCTTTTAAACAAAAGGGTGGCAAGTATATGTGGGATATACCTATGGCATTATAAAGAGGATGATATAGGTTTTGTAAGTTAAATCAGAGTATAGGGAACATATAATGACAACATAACAAATTTGTGAGGTCTTTGAGGAATTTTATATGGCCATTGAGGTGGATTAGTATTAGGAGCATGGGAATAAGGTGTTCAGATGGCTACTAAGGTTGCTTCCATGGAGGGAAATGTGACACCCCGCCTAATTAAATACCGGGCGATCACTCCTTTATTAAATTAAATCAAGGTACACAGTTGGTTCATTCTCAGCATCACTGTCGATAAAAATAAATTTTCCAATTTAACACCCTAAATAATTAAGCTAAGTGTCAAAACCAATTTCATACATACTTTCCAAATTTTAATTTAAGAAAAATATTTATTTATTTAAAAACAACATTTCTACAATTAAGAATCACACCACAGTAAACCAAATAATACAATACATTCGACAATCGAATGTCAACATATGAAAACTAAAGTCACAAATCCAAACTAAAAAAATTCCAAAGAACAATACTGGAAACAACTGATATATAAATGTCCCAACAACAATGAAATAATGGAAAGGGCGACACATGCCCAATAAATGAGTATACTAGAAGTGGAGTCAATAAAAGAAGTCGTCTACGCAAGTGACCTCCAACTCCCACCTAAGCTGCAGCACGTTCCTCCCAAGGGATCCTAAGCAAGACGCCCCTGTGGCTGGGCACCTGAAATATATACATATATATACAAGAGAGAGAGAGAGAAAACGAAACGGGTCAGAGCCCAAAAGTGTGTTTGATTTTAAAAATACGTTTAGCAAGTATTTAAATTGATACAGGCCAATGCAACAACATATTAGTGCGCCACTCTCTTGAGAAATACTCACCTCTCTTCTAATGTGCACATCTATCGCACTAACCTTCCCAACAGTTTCTTAACAATTTTATCATACTAACCTTTTCCAATAATTTAGTGTATCTTAACTTACTCATAAGATTTCAAAACCGAATAATATTTTGTTTAAAAAGGTTACTTCCAAATTAGTAGCGCAACTCTCATTTTAGCTTTTATTAATTTATAAAGTTTCTCAGTAACATATTATACTTTCACGAAATAAGTATTCACTATCTGAGTCATCAACCAAGTCCTACTTATCAAATCACAGTAGGCAGTTTCAAATTTCAAAATCTCATTTATATATTAACTACGCGTATAATATATATAAAATAACAGCACCCCTCATAAAACTATGGTGCGTGCATACTCTACTATCCAGAACCCCATATCACTCATATTAAGGGGAATACAATCAAAATCACTCTCGAATTGTATTAACATAAATACACAAATAATATTGAGGCGAAGCATAGATTCCAAGTCTCTAAGAGGATGACACATGCCTGCGTCTCTTAGGACCGTCTGAACTATCACATCGATAGCCTGTACCAAGGATATCTATCTTCTAGGGCACAAGTCAATATCCCCCATAAAGGTCCCATCGAGATAAGACTTTTCCCAACGCGGTAACCTCAGGGATAGCAAGTAGCGTGGGCATGATTTTCACAAGTATATAATATATGTACACACAATCATATAAATATACCACTTTATCATATTAATATAGGTTCTTCTCGTCACCCATAATTATACCATTTATTCTACATTTCACATTATTAGTATTACGTATAAGGTTTCATCTCTAACCTTAACACTTAATACGTGACATTCGTTGACTCTATCCTTCCAAGTAGGAAAATTCAGTAGGTATACCTCTATTCACTATCGTAGCTATTCGCCGCATTCTCTCACTTGAAATACGTAGTTTCATAGTTCATTATATAATTATCCCAAAAACAAGATTCTCGTCTTATAATAAAGTTCCCAACACTTATTCAAATGTCCTACTGGTCTTTCCTATCTCCCAAAACATTTCATTAAGAATACCCAAGAATTATTTCACGATAAACTCAATTTAACTAAGTAAACAAGGGAAATAAGAGTCTGCCAGGAGGGGTCGATCGATCGAGGTCTGGGGCTCTATCGATCGAACCTTCGATCGATCGAAGCTCTAGGCTCGATCGATCGATCAAGCAGGTCTGCGAAAATTCTGCAGAAATGCAGTTACGGGTTCTACCAAATTTCTTCATCCAAAACCATGTTTTTCCATTCTAAACGTCCCAAAAATCCTACTACTATCATTATAACGTTATACCAGATGTTTTTCAACGTAAAGCATGTGTATATCTAACATTAAACATGGATAATTAACCCAAAATTCCATCTAATCATCAAGAACCCTAGAGTTTTCCTTAATCAAGGTTCTAATCTGTTTTTACCAAAATTTCCTTCTAATATATCATCAAAATTTCGTGGGTTAGATTCCTCTACATGGCAAGGATTCCAGAATTTCATATAAATCATTTCTACATGCATTTTCCTAACACAAATTGGGTGTTCTTCCATATTTATCATCTCTAATCAATCCTAAACCAATATGAAGATTGCATTAACGAAAATACACAAGTTAAACACTTGCCTAGGATTTTTGGTATTCTGATCACGACTGATTTTGGTATGGCTACGTTCCTTGTCTCGCGATCTACGCGGTGGTGGTGGCGGCGGTGCAAACCGGTGACTTTTTGGCCTTGAATTGCCTTGGAGCTCTCTCCTCTCTTCTCCAATGGCCGTCACTTGATTTCTGGATATTCTAACCCTAAAAGGCTAACCTAAATGGCTGATATAGGTTGCTGAATTTCGTGGGTTTAATTACCCAATTATGTAAAATGACTAAAATGCCCTCCCGGGGTACTAATTAGGCCTAAAAATGCCCCGAGACCCAAACTAAACCCCCGGGTACACTTTTCTGACTATCTCGACCCTTCCAGACGCGTTGGCTCACTCAAAACGACCATACGAACAACTTATAAAATATTCACTTTTTATTTAACAAAATTAGTCCTAACGTGACACGGGCACGCCCCGACTTAAATTTCCGAAATAGTCATTTAATTCACTCATGACATTCAATATGACCAATATAATATATATTACTTTGCTCATTAGTAATATTTAACAAATTTCCCATAATTACTAACTCTTGTCACGTTAATAATTATAACATAATTAATTTCCAGATTTTTATTAAATAAATCATTCACGTTAAATTTAATAAATCCCCAATTAATATAGTATAAAAAAATACGGGGTATTACAGGAAATTTCTTGTAAACAGATCCATGAAAAATATTTAATTTTATATTTGCATTCCCCCCAAGATGTGTAAATACTAGGATGGTGACCAATCCATACGACATATAAGTAATTATTTTCCATAGTGTTTTTGTATGGGAGGGGATAATTAACGTGCTTATTATAAATAGAGTTGTAGGGGAACATGAATAGTATTTCATGTGAATGAGTAGTGTTATCATTTGATAAATAGGACAAAAATATTTGAATGGTGGTCTTAAATTCTAAATATTCTAGAGGTTTTATGACCAATAGATAATGTTATGTATCTTATTAGATCTTTATTGTTTCTTTATTTTTCAATTTCTTTTATCCACTTGTTTATTTGATAATTAAAAGGTTTTGATATATGTCATTTTGGTGGGTCGTGTCTCGATTTCGTCCATGTTGGATAGTTAGATATCTTAGTTATTCTAGGATGATGCATAATTTCAAGTTTGCATGAGTCAATGATATAATTAGTTACACTATAATATGTGCAATAATTAGAAGGATATCTTAGTTTGCAGGAAACATAAGTATGATTATTTTCTTTGCAGGTGATGTAAAAATGGACATTTTTTTCTTAAAGTAATTTTATATGTTCCGGATGTGTGAGATTTATCTTTACATAATGTACATCTCATAAAGTGACTATTTTATTTGATTCTTTTGTGACACCCCGCCTAATTAAATACCGGGCGATCACTCCTTTATTAAATTAAATCAAGGTTAACAGTTGGTTCATTCTCAGCATCACTGTCGATAAAATGAATTTTTCCAATTTAACACCCTAAATAATTAAGCTAAGTGTCAAAAACATTTTTCATACAAACTTTCCAAATTTTAATTAAAGAAAAAGATTTATTTATTTAAAACAACATTTCTACAATTAAGAATCACACCACAAAAAAAAAAACCAAATAACATAATACATTCGTCAATCAAATGTCAACATAAGAAATTAAAATCACAATCCATCCTGAATAAATCCCATAGAACAATACCGGAAATAACTGAAATATAAATGTCCCAACAACAAATGAAATGATGAAAAGGGGCGACACGTGCCCAATAAATGAGAGTAATAGGAGTGGAGTCAATAACGGAAGCCGTCTACTCAAGTGACCTGCAACTCCCACCTAAGCTGCAGCTCGTTCTTCTCAAGAGACCCTAAGCAAGACGCCCCTGTGGCTGGGCACCTGAAAATATACATATATATACAAGAGAGGGAGAGAAAAAGAAACGGGTCAGAGCCCGAAAGTGTGTTTGATTTAAAATACGTTTAGCAAGTATTTAAATTGATACAGGCCAATGCAACAACACATTAGTACGTCCCTCTCTTGAGAAAATACTCACCTCTCTTCTAATGTGAACACCTATCGCACTAACCTTCCCAACGGTTTGTTTTAACATTTATCGTACTAGTCTTTCTAAAAGATTTGACTTAACTTAGATTACTCGAAAGATTTACAATACACGATCTCAATTTAAAAAGATGTTCCAATTTGTAGCCAAAGTTCTCTATTTTTAACTTCGTAAAAATTTATAAAGTACCAGTGACATTTTATACTTTCTCAAAACAAGTATTTATAATATGAGTCAACAACCATGTCCTACTTATCAAATCACAGTAGTCAGTCTCAAATTTCATAATCTCATATATATATTAACTACTCGTATAATATATATATATATATATATAACAGCACCCCGAATAAAACTATGGTGCGTGCAAACTTCCACTATCCAAACCCCATACCACTCAAATCAAGGGGAATACAAATTCGGAATCACTCTCGAATTGTATTAACACATACACAAACAATATCAAGGCGAAGCATAGATTCCAAGTCTCTAAGAGGATGGCACATACTCGCGTCTCTTAGGACCGTCTGAACTATCGATTCGATAGCCTGTACCAAGGATATCTATCTTCTAGGGTACAAGTCAATATCCCCCATAAAGGTCCCATCGAGATAAGACTGTCCCAGCGCGGTAACCTCAAGGATAACAAGTAGCGCGGTATGTTTTTCACATGCATATAATATATGTACACACAATCATATAAATATACCCCTTTATCATATTAATATAGGTTCTTCTCATCACCCGTAATTATACCATTTATCCTTAATTTCACAGTTATAGAATTACGTATAAGGTTTTATTCCTAACCTTAACTCGAAGGGTTTTCTCACTTATTACCTAACACTCGTGGATTATATCCCCACAAATCTGAAATTCAGTAAGTGACTTTATTAGATTCCAACGTAACTCTCTTACGCACCTCACCCTTTAAATTCATAAATCTAACAACCTAAGGTAAATATCCCATAAATATCATTCTCGTTGAATATTAAAGGTTCCAACATTATTACATATACCCTACTGGTCCTCAATGTCTCCCAAATCATTTTATTTAGAATGCCCAAAAATTATTTCACGATAAACTTAATTTAACTAATTAAATAAGGGAAATAGGAGTCTGCCAGGAGGGGTCGATCGATCGAAGCTTGGGGCTCGATCGATCGAACCTTCGATCGATCGATGCTCTAGGCTCGATCGATCGATCAAGCAGGTCTGGGAAAAATTCTGCAGAATGCAGTTACGGGATTCATCAAACTTCTTCATCCAAAACTACGTTTTTCCATTCTAATCGTCCCAAAAATCCTACTATCATCATCATAACATTATACCAGGTGTTTATAACATAAAGCATGTGTATAACTATCATTAAACATGGATTTTCAACCTAAAATCATGTCCAATCATCAAGAACCCTAGAATTTTCTTAAACAGATTTCTAATGAATTTTTCTCCAATATTTCTTTATTATGATCACCAAATTTCGTGGATTATTACCTCTACATGGCAAGGGTTTCCAGAATTAACATATACATCAATACTACATGGGTTCTCCTATCAAAAATGGGGTTTTCTTCCATAGTTTTTATCACAATTCATTCCTAAACTAACATGAAGATTGCATCAACAAAAATAGCAAGTTTAAACACTTGCCTGGGATTTTGGTATGCAGATTCACGGCTGATTTTGGTATGGCTGCGTTCCTCGACTCGTGATCTACGCGGTGGTGGTGGTGGCGGTGCAAACCGGTGGCTTTTTGGCCTTGGATTTGCCTTGGAGCTCTCTCCTCTCTTCCCCAATGGCCGTCACTTGATTTGTGAATGTTCTAACCCTAAGAGGCTGACCTAATGGCTGATATAGGTTGGCTGAAATTCGTGGGTTTAATTACCCACTTATGTAAAATGACTAAAATGCCCTCCCGGGGCACCAATTAGGCCTAAAAACGCCCCGAGACCCAAACTAAACCCCCAGGTATACTTTTTTGACTATCTCGACTCTTCCGGACGCGTTGGCGCACTCAAAACGACCATATGAACAACTTATAAAATATTTACTTTTTATTTAACAAAATTAGTCCTGACGTGACACTGGCACGTCCCGACTTAAATTTCCGAAATAGTCATTTAATTCACTTATGACATTCAATATAACCAATATAATATATTACTATGCTCATTAGTAATATTCAATAAGTTTCCCATAATTACTAACTCACGTCACATTAATAATTATAACATATTTAATTTCCGGATTTTTTTATTAAATAATCATTCTCATTAAATTTAATAAATCCCCAAATTAATATAGCATAAAAATACGGGGTATTACATACTTCCCCCCTAATAACGGAATTTCGTCCCGAAATTCAGAAAATAAGGCATACCTGGTAAAAACAACTCTGGATATCTCTCGCGTATATCTGCCTCACGCTCCCAAGTGGATTCCACCACATTATGATGCTCCCACTGGACTCGCACAAGTGGAACTATTTTCGACCTCAATCTCCTCTCACTATAGTCTAGAATAGCCACTGGTCTCTCTTCGTAAGAGCTATCAGACTGTAAGTCAATCTCATCTATCGCAATGTGAGTATGGGCCATATCATCCCAAAGATATCGTCTCAACGACGAGATGTGGAATACATCGTGGATGCGATGTAAATGTTCTGGCAATCCCAACCTGTATGCTACCGGCCCAATCCTCTCGATGATGGGAAATGGTCCTACGTACCTCGGAGCCAACTTACCCTTCTTCCCGAACCTCATCACTCCCTTCATAGGAGATACACGCAATAACACTTGATCTCCCACATTAAACTCTCGGAAGAACCGTTTCGCATCGGCGTAGCTCTTCTACCTGTCTTGGGCTACCCGAATACGACTCCTGATTGTCTCAATATTGCGGAGGTCTCTTGAATCACTTACGGTCCTAGCAACTTATTGTCCTCCACCTCGAGCCAACAGGTTGGAGAACGACAAGGCCTTCCATACAAAGCCTCAAATGGAGCCATACCAATCGTAAACTGATAAGAGTTATTATAAGAAAACTCTACCAGTAGAAGATGTGGCTCCCAACCTCCTCCAAAATCGAGAACACACATGCGTAGCATATCCTCTAACATCTGATTAGTACGCTTTGTTTGTCCATCTGTCTGTGGGTGGTAAGCTGAACTCAACCTCAACTCAGTACCCATAGCCTCCTGAAAACTTTCCCAGAAACGTGACATAAAAATCTTGTCTCTATCTGACACAATATTCAGGGGCACCCCGTGTAATCTGACAATCTCAGCAATGAACAATTGAGCATACTGACCCGTAGTATAATCTGTCCGCACTGGCAGAAAATGAGCCACTTTGGTCAAACGGTCTACAATCACCCAGATAGAATCGTGGCCCCGCTGTGATGTAGGCAACCCTGTAATGAAATCCATGGAAATACTCTCCCATTTCCACGCGGGTACTTCCAATGGCTGAAGCAATCCTGACGGTTTCTGATGGTCCACCTTCACCAGCTGGCAGGTAGAACACTTGGACACAAACTCGGCGATGTCCTTCTTCATCCCACTCCACCAGTATTGACGCCTCATGTCCTGGTACATTTTATCACCTCCCGGATGTACTGCAAATCGGGACCCGTGAGAATGAGTCATCACTTCATGACGTAACTCCGCGCCTTCTAGAACCACCAATCTCTCATTAAACCGCAAACCTCCATCAGAACTAACAGAATAGGACTCAGCACCCTCGGCTAGAAGTCGCACAATCTGCTCCTGGAAAAATGGGTCTGTAGTCTGTGCCTGTATCACCCTTGTAACAATCTCGGGTGTGACCGACATTACGGATATGAAAGATCGTGCCACTGCGTCTTGGTGACCTAATTCCTTCCACTTTGCTTTCCAGACGTCCGCTACATCGTCTACCGCTCTACGGCTCAACGCATCAGCAACTACGTTGTCCTTCCCCGGATGATACTGTATATCGAACTGGTAGTCCTTCACAAACTCTAGCCATCTGCGCTGACGCATATTCAGCTCTCGCTGAGTGAATAGGTACTGCAGTGACTTATGGTCTGTGAACAAACGGAATTTCTCACCCAATAAGTAGTGCCTCCAAATCCTCAATGCAAAGACGACCGCTGCTAACTCCAGGTCATGGGTGGGGTAATTCTTCTCATGCGGCTTAAGTTTGCGGGAAGCAAAAGTTATAGCCTTATCCTCCTGCTGGAGTACACCTCCAAGTCCCCGTAAAGACGCATCGGTATAAACTAGGTACTCCACACCCGGTTTCGGTAAGGCAAGGACTGGTGCTGAAGTAAGCTTGTCCTTCAGCTCATCGAAAGCCAACTGACAAGCATCATCCCAAACATATGGTACCCCTTTGCGAGTCAGATTCGTCAATGGACCCGCTATTTTGGAGAATCCCCGAATGAATCTCCTGTAGTATCCGGCTAATCCCAAGAAACTACGCACTTCTGTCGGTGTCATGGACTGTCCCCACTCCCTCACCGTTGACACTTTGCTTGGGTCAACTGCAATCCCCTGCTCAGAAACAACATGGCCCAAGAACTGTACTTCTCGCAACCAGAATCCACACTTCTCGTACTTAGCATACAACTGATGCTCTCGTAGAGTCTGAAGAACCTGCCTCAAGAGCTCGGCATGCTCCTCCTCGGAGTGTGAATATATCAAGATGTCATATATGAAGACGATTACAAACTGATCCAAGAACTCTCTGAATACTCGATTCATCAAGTCCATGAAAACGGCTGGGGCATTTGTGAGTCCGAACGGCATTACCCTAAACTCGTAGGACCCATATCTCGACAAGAAGGAAGTCTTTGAAACATCCTGCTCTCTAATACGTAACTGATGGTACCCCGACCTCAGATCTATCTTCGAAAAGAAAGTTTCTCCCCTCAACTGGTCGAACAGATCATCGATTCGAGACAACGGATACTTATTCCGTATCGTGACCTTGTTCAATTCCCGGTAGTCCACACACAATCTCAGTGAACCATCTCTCTTCTTCACAAACAAGACTGGAGTGCCCCAAGGTGAGGTACTCCTACGAATGAAGCCTTGACCTAAAAGCTGCTCTATCTGATCTCGTAGCTCTCGTATCTCTGCTGGAGCCATACGGTACGGTGCGTATGCTATAGGTCTCGTATCAGGCAATAGGTCTATAACAAAGTCTATTTCACGACTGGGCGGTAGGCCTGGTATCTCCTGAAACACATCGGAATACTCCCTGACGACAGGGATCGAATCTAAGGGAATCATAACCTCCTTAGAGGTATACTCCTTTATGTAATACAAATGAGAGGTCGAACCTCCCTCTGGGCGAGGCATCGCCACTACAAACATCTCTTGCCCCGGAAAGGCAAAAACAATGCTCCCATCGAAGAGATCAATCATGGCTCTATAAGATGCGAGCCAATCCATACCAATAATCACATCATGCTCGTGCATGTCTAAGACTAACATGTTTGCAGGTAATACCAAGCTACCAATCTCTACCCCCACTCCCCGGCATATAAAGAATATAAGTGACCCACTCCCCAGTGGTGAGTCGACACACGTCACGGTGCTCTCTGCTGTAGCTAACAACACTAAGGCTTTCGCAAAAAAAATAATAACTTATAAAATAGTGCGTTGCACTCGTAACAAACAAATCTCGACTCATAGTAACATGGATAGAAAAACATAACCTCAACCGAGGGTGGTGCCTGCGGGGTTGCTGCCTGTGGGAAATTATAGACACGTCCGCCCTGTAGCTTTCTCTGCTGAACTGAGGCTGTTGGAAAGGGTGGCGGAGTTGGCTTCTGGGGTACATTGTCAGCACATTCCTACCGTGGGGCCCTATTCTTCTCTGGACAATTTTGACGCCTATGGCCATTCCTGCCACATTGGAAACACCTCCCCCGAAACTGCTTCCCTTCCTTACGGTATTCACTAGTCTCTCTTTTTCCCTGGTCTTGCTGGCCTTGAGGGGAAATCTGCGAAAAAACTATGTCAGGGCGAGGACAATCCATCCACTTGTGACCCGGTTGTACACATTTATAGCAGAGTTTTGAAATTCTTTACCGGTCAGGTTGTAGTTTATCCCCAGTCTGATTCAGACAAGATTTACGTTTGTGGTCCTCCATTCCACAACCGAAACACCTCTTGGTGATTTCATTCTGAACCTGGCTTCGTTGTCCCTGACACTTTTGTCTCTGTACATAAACCTCGTTACTACTGGAACTGACTCTATCTTGATTGTTTTGTTGTCGTAGATTCGGTGCCTTCGAACAATTCTCAACATCAGCCACATGCACTAGGTTAACCTCTCTAGGTCTTTTGCCTCCTTTAAGTTGTAGGCTGCGTTCTTGGTATTGTAGAACTACAGTGGTAACTGCTTGTGGCACGATACCTGCTAACTCGGCGGTTGATACTCTCCTTGGGGATACCTGAGGTGTGAGTCGATCTTGCTCAATGAGTCCCTTAACCGTCTTATCTAGTTCATCTTGACGATCCATCTAAAAATTTGAGTAAATCTGGATGAGTTCATCATTCAAATAAACAAATAGCAGAAGTACGAATTTCCAATGTATAGAGATAAACACAACGTTCCTAGTATTAGGGCTCTATATCAAAGAAAGCAACGCTGAAAGCATAATAAGCCGCACAGATCCTAAAGGACACTAGAACCTGATGCTCTGATACCACCTGTGACACCCCGCCTAATTAAATACCGGGCGATCACTCCTTTATTAAATTAAATCAAGGTTAACAGTTGGTTCATTCTCAACATCACTGTCGATAAAATAAATTTTTCCAATTTAACACCCTAAATAATTAAGCTAAGTGTCAAAAACATTTTTCATACAAACTTTCCAAATTTTAATTAAAGAAAAAGATTTATTTATTTAAAACAACATTTCTACAATTAAGAATCACACCACAAAAAAAAAACCAAATAACATAATACATTCGTCAATCGAATGTCAACATAAGAAACTAAAATCACAATCCATCCTGAATAAATCCCATAGAACAATACCGGAAATAACTGAAATATAAATGTCCCAACAACAAATGAAATGATGAAAAGGGGCGACACGTGCCCAATAAATGAGAGTACTAGGAGTGGAGTCAATAACGGAAGCCGTCTACTCAAGTGACCTGCAACTCCCACCTAAGCGGCAGCTCGTTCTTCTCAAGAGATCCTAAGCAAGACGCCCCTGTGGCTGGGCACCTGAAAATATACATATATATACAAGAGAGGGAGAGAAAAAGAAACGGGTCAGAGCCCGAAAGTGTGTTTAATTTAAAATACGTTTAGCAAGTATTTAAATTGATACAGGCCAATGCAACAAAACATTAGTACGTCCCTCTCTTGAGAAAATACTCACCTCTCTTCTAATGTGCACACCTATCGCACTAACCTTCCCAACGGTTTGTTTTAACATTTATCGTACTAGTCTTTCTAAAAGATTTGACTTAACTTAGATTACTCGAAAGATTTACAATACACGATCTCAATTTAAAAAGATGTTCCAATTTGTAGCCAAAGTTCTCTATTTTTAACTTTGTAAAAATTTATAAAGTACCCGTGACATTTTATACTTTCTCAAAAAAAGTATTTATAATATGAGTCAACAACCATGTCCTACTTATCAAATCACAGTAGTCAGTCTCAAATTTCATAATCTCATATATATATATTAACTACTCGTATAATATATATATATATAACAGCACCCCGAATAAAACTATGGTGCATGCATACTTCCCCTATCCAAACCCCATACCACTCAAATCAAGGGGAATACAAATTCGGAATCACTCTCGAATTGTATTAACACATACACAAACAATATCAAGGCGAAGCATAGATTCCAAGTCTCTAAGAGGATGGCACATACTCGCGTCTCTTAGGACCGTCTGAACTATCGATTCGATAGCCTGTACCAACGATATCTATCTTCTAGGGTACAAGTCAATATCCCCCATAAAGGTCCCATCGAGATAAGACTGTCCCAGCGCGGTAACCTCAAGGATAGCAAGTAGCGCGGTATGTTTTTCACATGCATATAATATATGTACACACAATCATATAAATATACCCCTTTATCATATTAATATAGGTTCTTCTCATCACCCGTAATTATACCATTTATCCTTAATTTCACAGTTATAGAATTACGTATAAGGTTTTATTCCTAACCTTAACTCGAAGGGTTTTCTCACTTATTACCTAACACTCGTGGATTATATCCCCACAAATCTGAAATTCAGTAAGTGACTTTATTAGATTCCAACGTAACTCTCTTACGCACCTCACCCTTTAAATTCATAAATCTAACAACCTAAGGTAAATATCCCATAAATATCATTCTCGTTGAATATTAAAGGTTCCAACATTATTACATATACCCTACTGGTCCTCAATGTCTCCCAAATCATTTTATTTAGAATGCCCAAAAATTATTTCACGATAAACTTAATTTAACTAATTAAATAAGGGAAATAGGAGTCTGCCAGGAGGGGTCGATCGATCGAAGCTTGGGGCTCGATCGATCGAACCTTCGATCGATCGATGCTCTAGGCTCGATCGATCGATCAAGCAGGTCTGGGAAAAATTCTGCAGAATGCAGTTACGGGATTCATCAAACTTCTTCATCCAAAACTACGTTTTTCCATTCTAATCGTACCAAAAATCCTACTATCATCATCATAACATTATACCAGGTGTTTATAACGTAAAGCATGTGTATAACTATCTTTAAACATGGATTTTCAACCTAAAATCATGTCCAATCATCAAGAACCCTAGAATTTTCTTAAACAGATTTCTAATGAATTTTTCTCCAATATTTCTTTATTATGATCACCAAATTTCGTGGATTATTACCTCAACATGGCAAGGGTTTCCAGAATTAACATATACATCAATACTACATGGGTTTTCCTATCAAAAATGGGGTTTTCTTCCATAGTTTTTATCACAATTCATTCCTAAACTAACATGAAGATTGCATCAACAAAAATAGCAAGTTTAAACACTTGCCTGGGATTTTGGTATGCAGATTCACGGCTGATTTTGGTATGGCTGCGTTCCTCGACTCGTGATCTACGCGGTGGTGGTGGTGGCGGTGCAAACCGGTGGCTTTTTGGCCTTGGATTTGCCTTGGAGCTCTCTCCTCTCTTCTCCAATGGCCGTCACTTGATTTGTGAATGTTCTAACCCTAAGAGGCTGACCTAATGGCTGATATAGGTTGGCTGAAATTCGTGGGTTTAATTACCCACTTATGTAAAATGACTAAAATGCCCTCCCGGGGCACCAATTAGGCCTAAAAACGCCCCGAGACCCAAACTAAACCCCCGGGTATACTTTTTTGACTATCTCGACCCTTCCGGACGCGTTGGCGCACTCAAAACGACCATACGAACAACTTATAAAATATTTACTTTTTATTTAACAAAATTAGTCCTGACGTGACACGGGCACGCCCTGACTTAAATTTCCGAAATAGTCATTTAATTCACTTATGACATTCAATATAACCAATATAATATATTACTATGCTCATTAGTAATATTCAATAAGTTTCCCATAATTACTAACTCTCGTCACATTAAGAATTATAACATATTTAATTTCCGGATTTTTTTATTAAATAATCATTCTCATTAAATTTAATAAATCCCCAAATTAATATAGCATAAAAATACGGGGTATTACATATTTCCCCCCTAATATCGGAATTTCGTCCCGAAATTCGGAAAATAAGGCATACCTAGTAAAAACAACTCTGGATATCTGTCGTGTATATCTGCCTCACGCTCCCAAGTGGATTCCACCACATTATGATGCTCCCACTGGACTCGCACAAGTGGAACTATTTTCGACCTCAATCTCCTCTCACTATAGTTTAGAATAGCCACTGGTCTCTCTTCGTAAGAGCTATCAGACTGTAAGTCAATCTCATCTATCGCAATGTGAGTATGGGCCATATCATCCCAAAGATATCGTCTCAACGACGAGATGTGGAATACATCGTGGATGCGATGTAAATGTTCTGGCAATCCCATCCTGTATGCTACCGGCCCAATCCTCTCGATGATGGGAAATGGTCCTACGTACCTCGGAGCCAACTTACCCTTCTTCCCGAACCTCATCACTCCTTTCATAGGAGATACACGCAATAACACTTGATCTCCCACATTAAACTCCCGGAAGAACCGTTTCGCATCGGCGTAGCTCTTCTGCCTGTCTTGGGCTACCCGAATACGACTCCTGATTATCTCAATATTGCGGAGGTCTCTTGAATCACTTACGGTCCTAGCAACTTATTGTCCTCCACCTCGAGCCAACAGGTTGGAGAACGACAAGGCCTTCCATACAAAGCCTCAAATGGAGCCATACCAATCGTAAACTGATAAGAGTTATTATAAGAAAACTCTACCAGTGGAAGATGTGGCTCCCAACCTCCTCCAAAATCGAGAACACACATGCGTAGCATATCCTCTAACATCTGATTAGTACGCTCTGTTTGTCCATCTGTTTGTGGGTGGTAAGCTGAACTCAACCTCAACTCAGTACCCATAGCCTCCTGAAAACTTTCCCAGAAACGTGACATAAAAATCTTGTCTCTATCTGACACAATATTCAGGGGCACCCCGTGTAATCTGACAATCTCAGCAATGAACAATTGAGCATACTGACCCGTAGTATAATCTGTCTGCACTGGCAGAAAATGAGCCACTTTGGTCAAACGGTCTACAATCACCCAGATAGAATCGTGGCCCTGCTGTGATGTAGGCAACCCTGTAATGAAATCCATGGAAATACTCTCCCACTTCCACGCGGGTACTTCCAATGGCTGAAGCAATCCTGACGGTTTCTGATGGTCCACCTGCACCAGCTGGCAGGTAGAACACTTGGACACAAACTCGGCGATGTCCTTCTTCATCCCACTCCACCAGTATTGACGCCTCATGTCCTGGTACATTTTATCACCTCCCGGATGTACTGCAAATCGAGACCCGTGAGAATGAGTCATCACTTCATGACGTAACTCCGCGCCTTCTGGAACCACCAATCTCTCATTAAACCACAAACCTCCATCAGAACTAACAGAATAGGACTCAGCACCCTCGGCTAGAAGTCGCACAATCTTCTCCTGGAAAAACGGGTCTGTAGTCTGTGCCTGTATCACCCTTGTAACAATCTCGGGTGTGACCGACATTACGGATATGAAAGATCGTGCCACTGCGTCTTGGTGACCCAATTCCTTCCACTTTGCTTTCCAGACGTCCGCTACATCGTCTACCGCTCTACGGCTCAACGCATCAGCAACTACGTTGGCCTTCCCCGGATGATACTGTATATTGAACTGGTAGTCCTTCACAAACTCTAGCCATCTGCGCTGACGCATATTCAGCTCTCGCTGAGTGAATAGGTACTGCAGTGACTTATGGTCTGTGAACAAACGGAATTTCTCACCCAATAAGTAGTGCCTCCAAATCCTCAATGCAAAGATGACCGCTGCTAACTCCAGGTCGTGGGTGGGGTAATTCTTCTCATGCGGCTTAAGTTTGCAGGAAGCAAAAGCTATAGCCTTATCCTCCTGCTGGAGTACACCTCCAAGTCCCCGTAAAGACTCATCGGTATAAACCAGGTACTCCACACCCGGTTTCGGTAAGGCAAGGACTGGTGCTGAAGTAAGCTTGTCCTTCAGCTCATCGAAAGCCAACTGACAAGCCTCATCCCAAACATATGTTACCCCTTTGCGAGTCAGATTCGTCAATGGACCCGCTATTTTGGAGAATCCCCGAATGAATCTCCTGTAGTATCCGGCTAATCCCAAGAAACTACGCACTTCTGTCGGTGTCGTGGGCTGTCCCCACTCCCTCACCATTGACACTTTGCTTGGGTCAACTGCAATCCCCTGCTCAGAAACAACATGGCCCAAGAACTGTACTTCTCGCAACCAGAATCCACACTTCTCGTACTTAGCATACAACTGATGCTCTCGTAGAGTCTGAAGAACCTGCCTCAAGTGCTCGGCATGCTCCTCCTCGGAGTGTGAATATATCAAGATGTCATATATGAAGATGATTACAAACTGATCCAAGAACTCTCTGAATACTCGATTCATCAAGTCCATGAAAACGGCTGGGGCATTTGTGAGTCCGAACGGCATTACCCTAAACTCGTAGGACCCATATCTCGGTAAGAAGGCAGTCTTTGAAACATCCTTCTCTCTAATACGTAACTGATGGTACCCCGACCTCAGATCTATCTTCGAAAAGAAAGTTTCTCCCCTCAACTGGTCGAACAAATCATCGATTCGAGGCAACGGATACTTATTCCATATCGTGACCTTGTTCAATTCCTGGTAGTCCACACACAATCTCAGTGAACCATCTCTCTTCTTCACAAACAAGACTGGAGTGCCCCAAGGTGAGGTACTCCTACGAATGAAGCCTTGACCTAACAGCTTCTCTATCTGATCTCGTAGCTCTTGTATCTCTGCTGGAGCCATACGGTACGGTGCGCATGCTATAGGTCTCGTATCAGGCAATAGGTCTATAACAAAGTCTATTTCACAACTGGGCAGTAGGCCTGGTATCTCCTGAAACACATCGGAATACTCCTTGACGACAGGGATCGAATCTAAGGGAATCATAACCTCCTTAGAGGTATACTCCTTTATGTAATACAAATGAGCGGTCGAACCTCCCTCTGGACGAGGCATCACCACTACAAACATCTCTTGCCCCGGAATGGAAAAAACAATGCTCCCACCGAAGCAATCAATCATGGCTCTATAATATGCGAGCCAATCCATACCAATAATCACATCATACTCGTGCATGTCTAAGACTAACATGTCTGCAGGTAATACCAAGCTACCAATCTCTACCCCCACTCCCCGGCATATAAAGAATATAAGTGACCCACTCCCCAGTGGTGAGTCGACACACGTCACGGTGCTCTCTGCTGTAGCTAACAACCCTAATGCTTTTGCAAAAAAAATAATAACTTATAAAATAGTGCGTTGCACTCGTAACAAACAAATCTCGACTCATAGTAACATGGATAGAAAAACATACCCTCAACCGCGGGTGGTGCCTGCGGGGTTGCTGCCTGTGGGAAATTATAGACACGTCCGCCCTGTAGCTTTCTCTGCTGAACTGAGGCTGTTGGAAAGGGTGGCGGAGTTAGCTTCTGAGGTACATTGTCAGCACATTCCTGCCGTGGGGCCCTATTCTTCTCTGGACAATTTTGACGCCTATGGCCATTCCTGCCACATTGGAAACACCTCCCCCGAAACTGCTTCCCTTCCTTACGGTATTCACTAGTCTCTCTTTTTCCCTGGTCTTGCTGGCCTTAAGGGGAAATCTGCGAAAAAACTATGTCAGGGCGAGGACAATCCATCCACTTGTGACCCGGTTGTACACATTTATAGCAGAGTTTCAAAATTCTTTGCCGGTCAGGTTGTAGTTTATCCCCAGTCTGATTCAGACAAGATTTACGTTTGTGGTCCTCCATTCCACAACCGAAACACCTCTTGGTGATTTCATTCTGAACCTGGCTTCGTTGTCCCTGACACTTTTGTCTCTGTACATAAATCTCGTTACTATTGGAACTGACTCTATCTTGATTGTTTTGTTGTCGCAGATTCGGTGCCTTCGCACAATTCTCAACGTCAGCCACATGCACTAGGTTAACCTCTCTAGGTCTTTTGCCTCCTTTAAGTTGTAGGCTGCGTTCTTGGTATTGTAGAACTACAGTGGTAACTGCTTGTGCCACGATACCTGCTAACTCGGCGGTTGATACTCTCCTTGGGGATACCTGAGGTGTGAGTCGATCTTGCTCGATGAGTCCCTTAACCGTCTTATCTAGTTCATCTTGACGATCCATCTGAAAATTTGCGTAAATCTGGATGAGTTCATCATTCAAATAAACAAATAGCAGAAGTACGAATTTCCAATGTATAGAGATAAACACAACGTTCCTAGTATTAGGGCTTTATATCAAAGAAAGCAACGCTGAAAGCATAATAAGCCGCACAGATCCTAAAGGACACTAGAACCTGATGCTCTGATACCACCTGTGACACCCCGCCTAATTAAATACCGGGCGATCACTCCTTTATTAAATTAAATCAAGGTTAACAGTTGGTTCATTCTCAGCATCACTGTCGATAAAATACATTTTTCCAATTTAACACCCTAAATAATTAAGCTAAGTGTCAAAAAAAAATTTCATACAAACTTTCCAAATTTTAATTAAAGAAAAAAATTTATTTATTTAAAACAACATTTCTACAATTAAGAATCACACCACAAAAAAAAAACAAATAACATAATACATTCGTCAATCGAATGTCAACATAAGAAACTAAAATCACAATCCATCCTGAATAAATCCCATAGAACAATACCGGAAATAACTGAAATATAAATGTCCCAACAACAAATGAAATGATGAAAAGGGGCGACACGTGCCCAATAAATGAGAGTACTAGGAGTAGAGTCAATAACGGAAGCCATCTACTCAAGTGACCTGCAACTCCCACCTAAGTTGTAGCTCGTTCTTCTCAAGAGATCCTAATCAAGACGCCCCTGTGGCTGGGCACCTGAAAATATACATATATATACAAGAGAGGGAGAGAAAAAGAAACGGGTCAGAGCCCGAAAGTGTGTTTGATTTAAAATACGTTTAGCAAGTATTTAAATTGATACAGGCCAATGCAACAACACATTAGTACGTCCATCTCTTGAGAAAATACTCACCTCTCTTCTAATGTGCACACCTATCGCACTAACCTTCCCAACAGTTTGTTTTAACATTTATCGTACTAGTCTTTCTAAAAGATTTAACTTAACTTAGATTACTCGAAAGATTTACAATACACGATCTCAATTTAAATAGATGTTCCAATTTGTAGCCAAAGTTCTCTATTTTTAACTTCGTAAAAATTTATAAAGTACCCGTGACATTTTATACTTTCTCAAAACAAGTATTTATAATATGAGTCAACAACCATGTCCTACTTATCAAATCACAGTAGTCAGTCTCAAATTTCATAATCTCATATATATATTAACTACTCGTATAATATATATATATATATATAACAGCACCCCGAATAAAACTATGGTGCGTGCATACTTCCACTATCCAAACCCCATACCACTCAAATCAAGGGGAATACAAATTCGGAATCACTCTCGAATTGTATTAACGCATACACAAACAATATCGAGGTGAAGCATAGATTCCAAGTCTCTAAGAGGATGGCACATACTCGCGTCTCTTAGGACCGTCTGAACTATCGATTCGATAGCCTGTACCAACGATATCTATCTTCTAGGGTACAAGTCAATATTCCCCATAAAGGTCCCATCGAGATAAGACTGTCCCAGCGCGGTAACCTCAAGGATAGCAAGTAGCGCGGTATGTTTTTCACATGCATATAATATATGTACACACAATCATATAAATATACCCCTTTATCATATTAATATAGGTTCTTCTCATCACCCGTAATTATACCATTTATCCTTAATTTCATAGTTATAGAATTACGTATAAGGTTTTATTCCTAACCTTAACTCGAAGGGTTTTCTCACTTATTACCTAACACTCGTGGATTATATCCCCACAAATCTGAAATTCAGTAAGTGACTTTATTAGATTCCAACGTAACTCTCTTACGCACCTCACCCTTTAAATTCATAAATCTAACAACCTAAGGTAAATATCCCATAAATATCATTCTCGTTGAATATTAAAGGTTCCAACATTATTACATATACCCTACTGGTCCTCAATGTCTCCCAAATCATTTTATTTAAAATGCCCAAAAATTATTTCACGATAAACTTAATTTAACTAATTAAATAAGGGAAATAGGAGTCTGCCAGGAGGGGTCGATCGATCGAAGCTTGGGGCTCGATCGATCAAACCTTCGATCGATCGATGCTCTAGGCTCGATCGATCGATCAAGCAGGTCTGGGAAAAATTCTACAGAATGCAGTTACGGGATTCATCAAACTTCTTCATCCAAAACTACGTTTGTCCATTCTAATCGTCCCAAAAATCCTACTATCATCATCATAACATTATACCAGGTGTTTATAACGTAAAGAATGTGTATAACTATCATTAAACATGGATTTTCAACCTAAAATCATGTCCAATCATCAAGAACCCTAGAATTTTCTTAAACAGATTTCTAATGAATTTTTCTCCAATATTTATTTATTATGATCACCAAATTTCGTGGATTATTACCTCTACATGGCAAGGGTTTCCAGAGTTAACATATACATTGATGATGCTGAGATTTAGCACCACCAGGTAAGTGATAGTGAGCTCAAACAGTAGAAGCTATGGCAGCCATAGAGATGCAAGTATATAAGTATGTAAGTGTGTAGAAGGGGATGAGTATAAGAAGAAATAAGACTGATGTATAGTGGTTCAGCCAATTTGGCCTACATCCACTGTGAGTGTGTGATCCACTAAGTATGGGCACTAATGGCCTTGGATACAATGCACATAATCCTCTCTCTCTCTACTGTGTGTGTACAAGCAGAGTTTTAGCTAGGGCTACTGTTCATGGATCGATCCCCTGTAGGGTTGTAGATGACAAGTATATATAGGTCTTGGGGGGTGTAGTGTACCCCCCCAAGTAAGCATGGTGCATGTGAATAATGATCTAGCCAATCCCCTGTTGACACCTGTAGATGCCAAATAATGACATAATATTCCCTCACGGGAGGGTGTGATTCTGTTATAACGGTCTGCCACGTGTCATATGAGCCTGACGCGCACTGTTCCACGCGTCTCCCAAACCACGCGCCGTCATGATATCACCCTCGGCCTATGAGCCGAGGCCGAGGGCAAAGTTTCTTCCGGTAGTGAGCCTGGATTAATTCTGGCCTCGTACTGTCGTACCCTCGTAGTGTCGTCCGGAGCCTGGTGGAGGGTCGGCCTCTCGTAGTGTCGTCCGGAGCTTGGTGGAGGGTCGGCCCCTCGTAGTGTCGTCGGGAGCCTGGGGAAGGGTCGGCCACTCGTAGGGTCGTCTGGGCCTGGTGGAGACCAGCTGGAGCCTGGTGAAGGGTCCGCCCCTCGTAGGGTCGTCCGTTTTGGAGATAATCTTCAGCCAAGCCAAGGATATAAACGGGTATATCAATCAGCCCCCAGCCCTTAGCCACAGGTGTCATTGAGATGGCTGAGGGATAATGCTGAAATTGAGATGCGTGTATGACCAGTTAGGTGAGTGACACATGGGCAGGTACTCATTGCCATTCAAGTTCCCAAGGCAGGGCGGCTGCACACTCGCATGGGGCTCTGTGCCCTGATTATACCCTTCTTGGCAAATATGCCCATTTATTACCAAGGTATTTAAGAGTTTTTAAACTCTCTCTCTCCACAGTTTCTTCTTCTTCGCGCCTAAGTTTACTCTCTCTCTAGAACCAGTCGCCATTTGCAGCCTTCAATCCTTCAGGCCTCGCAGCGCTCTTGTTCTCTCCTCATCAGGTAACCTTTTTCTCCTCGCGCCTTCGTTTGTCTTCATTTCTGTGTATTTTTTAGGGTTGTAGGTCGGCACTTTATTAGAGTTCCCCCATAGCCTTTTCCGGTGTCTTCTCCGGTTGTTAGTTCTTGAACGTTCTTGACAAAAACTTTTTAGTTCTTTGGTTTAATCCAGAAGTCAAACCTGGTCAATCCCCCAAGTGTTTGTAGTTGAATTAGCCAAGTCTAGTGTAATTTCTCCAAGTGTAGGGTCTTCCCTTTAATGCTTAGAAGGCTTTACAACTTAGTGTCTGAATTCCCATCTTTGAGAGAGAAACTATTTACCGAGATCAGACGAATAGAGGAAGAGGAAGAGAGGAGACGAGGGGCCGACCCTAATTGGGTACGACCCATCTTTCCCGTTCCTCTTGCCACCGTAAGACCATCTGAACCCTCTGAGTCTTGTGGGTCGTCATCTCGTCCGGACGAGACACCCAAATCAAGTGAAATGGACGAGAGAGCTTCCTCGCCAACTGGTGCTGGAACGTCCCGTAGAAGGGACACGTCTGACCTTAGCCCTCCCCGAGAGGCCGAAGGTACGATCCCCTCTGAGGCTGTCCCTGTGACAACCCTATCCCCTAATGCCTTCCAAGTGGCTTTTCCCCAGGGTCCTCCTGCAGGTGATGAGGGGGAAGGAGATGAGGACGAGGACGATGATACAGATGATGAGGTTGACACTTCCCACGCCTCGTCCTTTATCTCCTCCGTTAGGGATAGAGACCTTCTGATATGGAGGCATATTTACGGAGTGCCCTCTGGGGTAACTATGAGGGTTCCCTCTGATACTGAGAGGGTTTTTGACTGTCAAGAGGGAGAAGTTACAGTTTATGAGAAAATGTTCAAGGTAGGTGTCAGACTTCCCTTCCACCCTGCCATTGTAGATATTATGTCGGCTCTGGGCGTCTCCCCCTCTCAACTTCCACCCAACTCTTGGAGGACGATCCTGGGTTACATTTCCTTATGGAAAAATTCTTTCACTGATGATCCCTCATCCGACGTATTCTTGTCCTGTTACAACATCACCTCTTCATCTAAACAGCCCGGATACTATCATCTAGGGGCGAGAAGGTCTGAGAAGAAACTTCTCCACGTGGCTTAAACTTCCAATCATGATTTGAAAAAGAGATTCTTCTTCATATCTGGGGCGTGGGAGTGCTCCACCGAGGCGTCCCCTTCGGCCGATGGTCCGAGGGTCCCTAACAAATGGTCTAATCCCTCAATGAAAGCTAGGTCAGACCCCGGACTTAGCCTGGAGGAAAGGGATATTATTGAGTATCTGAGGGGACGAGGGAGAGGGGGTGAGATCCCAAAGTTCGAAGATTTGATGACCCCTCGGTACCTCAAAGAAGCTGGTCTGAGGGTCGGCCCTCTAACGGAACTATGTGAGTTATACAGCACGTTTTCCATTCTTTACTTTTTTGAAGTGTTTCCTGTTTATCTCTGTATTTTTCTGATGCATGGTACCCTTTTCAGGTCGTCCTGTAGGTGTGTCAGATTACCTCTGGGAAATGACTGCTCCAAGCCTACTCGCTAGTTTGTCAAAGAAGAAGGGGAAGGAGCCTCAGCAAGCTCCAAAGAAGACGAGGGCCTCAGGGCCGACGGTTGTTGAGCCGACAGCCGATAGCCACAAAAGGAAGGAGCTTGAGGCTCCAGTTGAGCATCGGCCTGACCCTAAGACAAGGGCCAGGGTGGAGGCCTCTGAGGGGGCAACCTCTTCGTCGAGCATGGGGGCCTTCTGGTCTCAAAATCTGGCCCATCTGAGGGCCGACCCCTCGTCGCTGATCACAAACTTGAGGGCAGCCAAGGCCTCGATGTTCTCTGCACCGTCGGCCTCTGACTTCGAGTTCTTGGCGAAGATGCCCCCTGCCAAAGTGTACGACTATGGTTTGCACTCCGTTGCTCAGGTATTGGTCTTGACCTTTTAATTTCTCTTACAAACTGTTACCTCGGCCCCTCTTGATGTTTGTTCATTTTTTCTTGCAGTCTGTTTGTGCCTTGACCTCATCCACCAAGTGGATGGCCGAGAATCAACAAAAGTTTCACGAAGCTGAGAGGGCCATTCAACATGAGGCTGAGTTGCAGGCAGAGCCTTATACAGCAAAGACTGAGCTTGATAGTGTGAGGGCTGAGCTTGAGAGTGCTAGGACCGAGCATGCTAGGGTCCTAGATGAGCTGATGAGGCAGCACGATGCCGACCTGCAAGCCAAGGACTTGATCATCAAGGATAGGGATGAGGCTCTGATCAACCTGGAGGCCCAGCATAAGACTGATCTGGAAGCAGCCATCAAGAAAGCTGAGGCTGATGCTGTTGAGGCATACAAGACTTCAGACGAATTTCAGGGCTTCGGCCTTGAATATCTAGAAAGGGGGATTAGGACGGCCTGCCGATGGGTCGTCCTCAAATTTGGCGATGTCGTCTCCTCTGTTCGTCCTTCACTGGAGGGTGTTCAACTGGACGACCCCCTAATTGCCGAGGCCCTCAACCAAGTGGAGTCCCAAGTCCAGATCGAGGGGGTCGGTACATCTGAAGATCATCCAGTGCTGGTATCTGAGGAGACCATTCCCATTGATGTTGAGGCCCTGCCCTCTGATGTCGTCCCATAGGGTGGCTGCTTGTAGCCCATACCCTTCAAGTGTATTTTTGTTCAACGGCTTTGTAAAACACTTAATATTTTATGTTTTATTAATACCAGTCTCTTCCCTTCCATAATTGTTGTCTTCCATATTTAATTCTATTATGGCTTGCTCATTGTTGATGCTACTAACCCTTCCCTCGTCTTTTTTGAGGACCACTGTGGGGTCGTCCCCTCATGTGGCCTCATTATAGCCGAGGGTTCAAGTAACCAAATTAATGATTTTTAAATAAAGTCTACCCTCGTCTTTCTTGAGGACAGTGGTGGGGTCATCCCCTCCACTAGTCCCCATTATAGCCGAGGGATTCACTTACCAATTTAATGGATTTTAATGTCTTCCCTCGTCTTTTTTGAGGACAGTGGTGGGGTCGTCCCCTCCACTGGTCCCCATTATAGCCGAGGGATCGACTTTCCAATTTAATGGATTTTAAAGTCTTCCCTCGTCTTTTTTGAGGACAGTGGTGGGGTCGTCCCCTCCACTGGTCCCCATTATAGCCGAGGGATCAACTTTCCAATTTAATGGATTTTAAAGTCTTCCCTCGTCTTTTTTGAGGACAGTGGTGGGGTCGTCCCCTCCACTGGTCCCCATTATAGCCGAGGGATCAACTTACCAATTTAATGGATTTTAAAGTCTTCCCTCGTCTTTTTTGAGGACAGTGGTGGGGTCGTCCCCTCCACTGGTCCCCGTTATAGCCGAGGGATCAACTTTCCAAATTAATGGATTTTAATGTCTTCCCTCGTCTTTTTTGAGGACAGTGGTGGGGTCGTCCCTTCCACTGGTCCCCATTATAGCCGAGGGATCAACTTTCCAATTTAATGGATTTTAAAGTCTTCCCTCGTCTTTTTTTAGGACAGTGGTGGGGTCGTCCCCTCCACTGGTCCCCATTATAGCCGAGGGATCAACTTTCCAAATTAATGGATTTTAATGTCTTCCCTCGTCTTTTTTGAGGACGGTGGTGGGGTCGTCCCCTCCACTGGTCCCCATTATATCCGAGGGATCAACTTTCCAAATTAATGGATTTTAATGTCTTCCCTCGTCTTTTTTGAGGACAGTGGTGGGGTCATCCCTTCCACTGGTCCCCATTATAGCCGAGGGATCAACTTTCCAATTTAATGGATTTTAATGTCTTCCCTCGTCTTTTTTGAGGACAGTAGTGGGGTCGTCCCCTCCACTGGTCCCCATTATAGCCGAGGGATCAACTTTCCAAATTAATGGATTTCTGTAGATGTTTCCATGCGTGCTAGGACTGACAACTATAGGGTGAGGGGAATCATGTTTCTCATTAATTTTCCAAAGTGTCCCGTTGGAGCAACTCCTATTACAACTATGGTCTATCAAGACCTTACAACACTACTGGTAGTATTTCTTCAAATGATCTGCGTTCCAGGGGTTGGAAAAAGGTTCCCCTTCTAGGTTTTCTATTCTATATGTCCCAGGGACAACTTCATCGATGACCCTGTAGGGGCCGTGCCAATTAGGATGGAGTTTGTTGGGATTTTGCCAAGTCTTCTTGAGAACCAAGTCTCCTACTGCGATAGGTCTCTGTTTCACCCTCTGATTATAAAACCTTGCGGTCCTCTGCTGGTAGGAAGCCTGCCTTATCTCAGCATCCTCCCTTCTTTCCTCAATCAAGTCCAGGTCAAGTCTCCTCTCTTCCGTATTTCCCTGGGGGTCGTACATTTGGACCCTATGAGTGGGAAACTCGACTTCGGTAGGGATGACTGCTTCTGATCCATAAGCTAACATGAATGGGGTCTCCCCAGTAGAGGTCCTTACTGTCGTCCTGTATGCCCACAACACTGCATATAACTCCTCGACCCATCTTCCTTTTGCCTCCTCAAGCCTCTTCTTAATCCCATCTAGGATTTTCCTGTTCGTAACTTCGGTTTGCCCATTGGCCTGAGGTCGGCCTGGGATGGAGAAAAATTATTTGATACTTACCCTCTCACAGTACTTCTGCAGAGAGGCATTCTTGAACTGGGTCCCGTTATCCGAGATGAGGGTGTTGGGTAGACCATATCTGCATATCACATTCTTCCAGATGAATTGGAAGGTCTTCTGCTCCGTGATCGTGATCATTGGTTCGGCCTCTACCCACTTTGAAAAGTAGTCAATTGCTACGATGAGGAACCGATAGTTATTGACTGCCCTCGGTAAGGGTCCTACCAGGTCAATCCCCCACACTGCAAACGGCCATGGGGATGTGATGGAGGTAAGGGGCTGATGAGGTTGGTGAGGGATGGTAGCAAATCTTTGGCATTTATCACACTTTTTAACATAGGCGGCAGCATCTTTCCCCAAGGTCGGCCACCAGTAGCCTTGGGTGATCACCCTCTTTGCCAAGGATCTACCCCCAATGTGGCTTGAGCACGACCCTTCATACACATCTTGCAAAATAGAAGGGACTTCTGAGGGATGCACACACCTAAGTAAGGGGAGCAGAAACCCCTTTTTGTACAGCGTGTCTCCGATGACAGTGAACTTTGCAACCCTGTATCTCAGCTTCTTCCTCTCTTGGCTTGCTTCTGGCATCTCTCCCCCTTTAATGTATCTGATCAGAGGATCCATCCATGAAGGTTCTTGAGAAACATTCATGCAAATGCCAAGTGTTCCCTCGACGTCTTCGATAGTTGGTCGAAGCAAGATTTCTACCGGGACTGTCCTCCTTATGTCTGTCCTAGTAGCTGAGGCCAACCTTGCAAGGGCGTCAGCACGGCCATTGTCGAGCCTAGGTATCCTCTTGAATTTCACTTCTTTAAAGTTTTTCAGCAATGACCTCACCTTCTCAAGATACCTAGCCATCCTCTCGTCTTTGGCCTCATAGGCTCCTAGTATCTGATTCACCACCAGCCTTGAATCACTGTGAACCAAAATTTGGCCGACACTAAGAGATTTGGCCAAGGAAAGGCCAGCTATCAAGGCCTCATACTCAGCCTCATTGTTGGAGGCTTTGAAATTGAACCTCAGGGCGTACTCGATGTCTGTGCCGTCGGGTGCTGATACTATCAATCCAGCTCCGCTTCCGCTTTTGCAAGAGGACCCATCGACGAAGAGACTCCACACATCATGTTCCTCCGAGAAATTTCCCTCGATGAGTGACCCTTGTCTAAAAAGGTATCTTCCCTCTTCATTTTCAGCCACCTTTCTTCTAGCGGTGCTTGTCTCAGCCTTATCTGCAGGAGGGTCGGTGAGCCTACCTTGCTGGGTATCTGTCTGGCTTAGACCCTCACCCTCCGCCACGTCACTCTCCCAAGTAAATTCAGCCACGAAATCTGCCAATGCCTGCCCCTTAATGGCTGTCTTAGGCTGATACACAATATCGAACTCCCCCAGCTCTATAGCCCAGGTCATTAGGCTTCCTGATTTTTCAGGCTTGTGTAGGACCTACCTAAGAGGAGAGTCAGTAAGGATGACCATAGTATGGGACTGGAAGTACGGTTTCATCTTCCTTGAGGAATGGATCAAGGCGTAGGCCAACTTTTCCATCCTTGGGTATCTTTGCTCTGCCCCCTGGAGTGCCTTGCTGTTAAAATATACAGGCTTCTGTATACCATCCTCGTCTCTCACAATGGCTGCGCTGATGGCAGACTCTGAGACGGCGAGGTACACGTAAAGTCGTTCACCCTGCACGGGTCGTGACAGCAGCAAGGGAGACCCTAAGTATGATTTTAGCTCCTTGAAAGCCTCATCACACTCTTCACTCCATTCAAAGGCCTTCCTGAGGATCTTGAAGAATGGTAGACACCTGTCTGTAGCCCTTGACACAAATCTGTTCAAGGCAGCCACTCTCCCTGTGAGCCTCTGGACGTCTTTAATGGACTTGGGGGTCTTCATCTCAATAAGGGCCTTTATCTTTTCAGGATTGGCCTCGATGCCTCTTTGATTGACAATGAACCCCAAGAATTTCCCCGCTCCGACCCCAAAGACACACTTGGCCGGATTAAGCTTCATCTGGTACTTGTCCATCGTATTAAAGGTCCTCTCCAGGTCTGCCACATGATCCTCTGCTTTCAAACTCTTGGTCAGCATGTCATCCACGTAGACCTCCATAGACTTCCCAATTTGGTCTTCGAACATTTTATTTACGAGGCGCTGGTACGTTGCCCCCACGTTTTTTAGACTGAAGGGCATGACCCTATAGCAGTATGTACCCTTGTTAGTGATGAAGGCAGTCCTCTCCGAGTCTTCAGGGTTCATGAAGATCTGGTTGTACCCTGAGTAGGCATCCATAAAACTCATGAGCTCGTGGCCTGTAGTAGCGTCTACCATCTGGTCAATGCGGGGGAGAGGGAAGCTGTCTTTGGGGCAGTGCTTGTTGAGGTCTGTGAAGTCCACACACATCCGCCACTTCCTGTTGGCCTTTGGGACAATGACTGCGTTGGACAGCCACTCAGGGTAGATGACCTCTCTGATAAATTCAGCGTCCTCTAGCTTTTTGACCTCATCCCTGATGACCTCGTACTTCTCTCTAGAGTAAATCCTCCTCTTCTACTTCACCGGCTTCACTCCCTCTACCACATTGAGCTTGTGGCACATGACTTCAGGGTCAATCCCTGGCATCTCTACATGACTCCAGGCGAAGACGCTTCGCCTTCTCCTCAATAGTTTAATGAGGTCTTCCTTGATACTGGGCTTCAGAGACTTGCCAACTTGGACGGTTTTTCCCGGGTCATCCTCATCGAGGATGATGGGTTCTACCTCCTCAGCAGCCTCTCCTTTTTTTATCTTCGTCTCGTCCCTGGGGTCTAGGGTATCAATGTTGTAAGTGGCTGTAGCCCTCTTGTGTGCTTCCCTTTCTTCAGCGGAGTTGTAGTAGCACTCTCTCGCTGTCGTCTGGTCTCCCTGAACCTCCCCCACCCCATATGGTGTAGGGAATTTAATCATCTGGTGGACCGTAGACGGCACAGCCTCGAACCCTTTGAGGGCCACCCGCCCCAATATGATATTATAGGCTGAAAACACATGCTCATCCATCATAAAGAAACTGACCTTCCTTTTGAGCCATCTCGGCCACTCGTCCCCCATCCTAACGTCGGCCTCATACACTCCAAGGGGGTGAACTTTTTCCCCACTGAATCCAATCAACGGATGATGGTATGGGATGAGTCTAGTACGGCTGAGACCTAAGGCCTTGAAGCATGGCCAAAACATTACATCTGCAGATGAGCCCCCATCCACCAGGATCCTCGGCACCTCACACCCATGCACCCTGGTCGTGATGACGAGTGGGTCATCATACGGGGCTAAGAGGCCTTTGAAGTCCATTCGTGAGAACCCTATTATCAGTGTGTCCATGTCCACCTTCTTCCTCTGTTCTGGCTTGGCCTCTAGAGATGTCGAGAGGACAGTCTTCATCACTGCCCTGGCTTCTGCCACGTGGGCCTTCCTATCTGCGACTTCCGACCCTCCTCCTGCCAGACCCTCAGAGATCATTCCCACCCCGAGCGAGATCATATTAAGCCTCTTGACGGGGCCCTGATCGTCTCTCAGCGGGAGGTCAGGGTCGTCCTCATCATCAGAAGGGTCGTCCCCTCTTTTTTGAGGACCCTCTCTACATGCATCGACTCGCTTCTTTCTGGGGTCGTCCCCTCGGCCCCTCTTGAAGGCGCCTCTGTCGACGTACTTTCTGAGCTTCCCTTCTTTCAGCATTTTCTCAATCTCATCTTTCAGAGCAAAGCATTTGTCTGTCACGTGATCGTGGTCTTGATGAAATTCACACCACAGGTTTTTATTTCTCTTGCCAGGTGCTGCCCTTAGCTTCTCAGGCCACTTCAGGGATCGGTCACTCTTTATCTCATTGAGAATTTGCTCACAGCTGACCGTCAGAGGGGTGTAACCAGCGAACTTGTCGTCCGTGGACCTCTTCTTCCCCTCTTTTTTCTTCTTAGGGTACTTACCCCCACCAGTACCTCCCTTCTCGTCTTCATATTTTGCGGCCATCGCCTCTTCGGCGTTCATCACCTTTCCTGCTGTCGACAGCAATTCGGCCATCGTCCTCGGAGGGTCTTCAGCAAGCTTCCATAACAGCTTCCCCTTTTGGAGTCCTCCAATCAGGGCTGTCATAGCTATGCTTTCCTCGTAGTCTTCTACCTCCAGCTTCTCTTTATTGAATCTGGCTATGTAGTCCCTCAGACTCTCATTCTTCCCCTGCTTGACATAGAGCAGGTGGGTGGTCTTCTTCTGTGGCCTTACTCCAAAGCAAAAGTTGTGGATGAACCGGTCTGCCAACTGCTTAAAGTTTTCAATGGAATTTTTTGGAAGAGACGTGTACCAAACGTGTGCAGCCCCTGTCAGGGTTTCGGAGAAGGCACGACATCTCATCTCATCTGAGATAGAGTATATGTCTGCTGCCGATTGATACATCTCAACATGGTGGACAGGGTTGGTGCTCCCATCGTATCTTGGGGTGACCACAGGTGGCTTGAACCTTGATGGCGTAGGGAAGTCGACTATCTTCGCCACAAAGGGTGAGCCTATGGTATATCCCTTCTGAAGGGGATCTCGGCTCTTCAATATATCACCTATTTTATCCTCTAGCCGCTGGATTGAGTCATTCCAGGGCCTCACAGGGCTGGCGCGGTCGATGTTATCCCCAGCCGCCTCTTGAAGGTGGACGGAGGGTTCTGCTGCAGCAGGCCTGTGTCGGCTGTTCACTTCCCTTTGACCGTCATCTCGCCCCTGGGGTCGGCCATCTGTTGCCTCCTGCCTGGACCTCGCAGCACTTTTTGACCTGGACAACTTATCCCGCAGGTCATTTACTGGGCCTAGCCTCTAAAGGCCGACCCTCTGCTCAAGCGATCAAAAGCAGAGCCTCTCGGGCGATCATCAGGGTTTGGTCTCACGCCATTTCCTCTACTATCCTGGAGAGGTCGCACAGTGTTGTTGGAGACCTCATACGGTTCCCAGCATTCAATTGGGGCCTCCTCTCCCTCCAGATCATCATACCTGTCTTCAGGGCAAGGGTTTCCTTGCCTCCCCAGGCGTAAACGCCTGGGGTCAACAACATCCCTACGCCGCCGAGGGGGTGGCAGGTCTTTGCGTGGTGCCTGGGGTGGTCCCCTGGCCTCATGCTGCCCTGGAGCTGCTGCCGGAGTAATCATCTCATGTGAAACCCCTGGGGCTCTCAGTATGTTCTGGCTTAGAGCTGTGAACTGCTCCTGCATCATCCGCTGGCTTGCTGCCAGAGACTTTAGGGCTGCCGCCACATCAGCCATCTCAAACTGGGGTGGCGGCTGACTGGAACTGGGTCTTCCCCCCTCATCCGGCGGGGGAAGTGGTGGTGGTGGCATCTCAAGTGCCATGCGTTTGAGCTAAAACAACTGAAGTATGGTGAGCTTGGGAACCTTAATGGGTCTCTTTCAATGGTGAAACACCTCCTCTCACGGGGAGTGTTGGTTCACCACCAGAGTGCCCAGTGTGGTCAAGCTGTACAAAGGAAGAGATGTCTTCTCGTTCCCACAGACGGCGCCAGACTGATGATGCTGAGATTTAGCACCACCAGGTAAGTGATAGTGAGCTCAAACAGTAGAAGCTGTGGCAGCCATAGAGATGTAATTATATAAGTATGTAAGTGTGTAGAAGGGGATGAGTATAAGAAGAAATAAGACTGATGTATAGTGGTTCAGCCAATTTGGCCTACATCCACTGTGAGTGTGTGATCCACTAAGTATGGGCACTAATGGCCTTGGATATAATGCACATAATCCTCTCTCTCTCTACTGTGTGTGTACAAGCAGAGTTTTAGCTAGGGCTACTGTTCATGGATCGATCCCCTGTAGGGTTGTAGATGACAAGTATATATAGGTCTTGGGGGGTGTAGTGTACCCCCCCAAGTAAGCATGGTGCATGTGAATAATGATCTAGCCAATCCCCTGTTGACACCTGTAGATGCCAAATAATGACATAATATTCCCTCACGTGAGGGTGTGATTCTGTTATAACGGTCTGCCACGTGTCATATGAGCCTGACGCGCACTGTTCCACGCGTCTCCCAAACCACGCGCCGTCATGATATCACCCTCGGCCTATGAGCCGAGGCCGAGGGCAAAGTTTCTTCCGGTAGTGTGCCTGGCTTAATTCTGGCCTCGTACTGTCGTACCCTCGTAGTGTCGTCCGGAGCCTGATGGAGGGTCGGCCTCTCGTAGTGTCGTCCGGAGCCTGGTGAAGGGTCGGCTCCTCGTAGTGTCGTCCGGAGCCTCGGGAAGGGTCGGCCACTCGTAGGGTCGTCTGGGCCTGGTGGAGGCCAGCTGGAGCCTGGTGAAGGGTCGGCCCCTCGTAGGGTCGTCCGTTTTGGAGATAATCTTCAGCCAGGCCAAGGATATAAACGGGTATATCATACATCAATACTATATGGGTTTCCCTATCAAAAATGGGGTTTTCTTCCATAGTTTTTATCACAATTCATTCCTAAACTGACATGAAGATTGCATCAACGAAAATAGCAAATTTAAACACTTGCCTGGGATTTTGGTATGCAGATTCACGGCTGATTTTGTTATGGCTGCGTTCCTCGACTCGTGATCTACGCGGTGGTGGTGGTGGCGGTGCAAACCGGTGGCTTTTTGGCCTTGGATTTGCCTTGGAGCTCTCTCCTCTCTTCTCCAATGGCCGTCACTTGATTTGTGAATGTTCTAACCCTAAGAGGCTGACCTAATGGCTGATATAGGTTGGCTGAAATTCGTGGGTTTAATTACCCACTTATGTAAAATGCCCTCCCGGGGCACCAATTAAGCCTAAAAACGCCCCGAGACCCAAACTAAACCTCCGGGTATACTTTTCTGACTATCTCCACCCTTCCGGACGAGTTGGCACACTCAAAACGACCATACGAACAACTTATAAAATATTTACTTTTTATTTAACAAAATTAGTCCTGACATGACACGGGCACGTCCCGACTTAAATTTCCGAAATAGTCATTTAATTCACTTATGACATTCAATATAACCAATATAATATATTACTATGCTCATTAGTAATATTCAACAAGTTTCCCATAATTACTAACTCTCGTCACGTTAATAATTATAACATATTTAATTTCCGGATTTTTTTTATTAAATAATCATTCTCAATAAATTTAATAAATCCCCAAATTAATATAGCATAAAAATACGGGGTATTAAATCTTTCTTTCCTTTGAGTTTTTTAGTTTTGATTTTAGGAATAGTTTCTTTTAATACGTTTATCTTATTTGACCTTTCTAAAATAGGTTTCCCTAAAAGAAGGTGTATGGTGGTTTGAGTTAATTTTCCAAAAGAGTTTCTTAGTAAATTAACTTCCTTTCATAATTGGTTGTTTTGAGTTTGTTGGCATGGAATGTATTTACCTTTTCCTTTGCTCAGGTAATCGAGTTGTTTTCATTGTTGATTATGTTTCAATGTTAGGTTGTGGTTTTTCTTTTTCTAGTGTTTTCTTGTTCCATGTATAGTTGTTTTTTTTCATTTTATATATCTACGTAAGTTTCAATGAGTTTTTTGTTACTCGTAACCAATGTATCATAAACTTGATCCAATTGATCATATGTATTTGTCATTTCTTCTTTTGAAATAATATTTATATTAAAAGTTCTTGAATTTATCTCATCGTTTATTGGTTCTTCTTGTATACAAGGGTGACATTTTAATTTTTGTCGAATGATGAAATTATGAAATCTTTGACAGTAACTTCGTATTTTGAATTTGCGATTGTATAACGGATTACTTGTCCTTAATTTTGTGAAAAAAAAATTCATGATGGTTGGATGAGTGAATTTAGGGGTTTTTCTCCGATATCCTTCTCTTCTGATTTTGAGGGATCCTCTTATTCTATAAATTCCCTTACAAGGAAGTCCCACAATCCATTTGTTTCCATGAAATGAGACACCTTTGCTGAAACATCATAATCTAGAAATAGCATAACATATTCAAGGCTTCAAGATTGAGTTCATTTTGTCACTAATCAATTTCCATAAGTAGTACGTAACGAATTGATAATATGAAATATTCTAGTTTTCCATAGTTTGTAAAATCTTTCTAAAAATATGGGAAGGTCATATAAATAAAAAATATATTTAAGAAATACTTGCCTTTGCTTTTGATCTTTAGACTCAAAATATACTTTTCAAAATAAATATCTACGAGGTAGGCTCTGATACCAAAATTTGGCCCATAAATATAGCTAGGGTGAACTCGGTATATGGATTTTAATGGCAAAGGTAAAACTTTCTTAATTTCTTTTATAAATTAATTTTAGTATGATTTAAATCAAGTATGAATAATTAATCAATAATACACATAAGTAGATAGAGAGAGAGTTTAGAGAAACTTTGTAAATCGGGATTTTAGCATGGTTCGGCCACTGCCTGTGTCACGCTCGAGATAGTACTCGAGAAACTTCACTATCTTCGATTTAATTAAGGTAAAAGAAAAATACTCACAAGGAATTGTAATTATACAAGATGTAATCAACAAGATGAAAAACTAGTCCTTTCCCTAGATTCCCATGCAAGAGATATAATGAATTTCACCATAAGTAACAAAAAGAGTATTGGCATTCCCCGTGTTCCCCACCTGCCAATAGGCCGCCACTAACTGAGTTGCCGATATCAAATCTTGCCCAACCAGGGGGTAATCTACTAATGCCAGTTGATCCCAAGGAAGAAGAATTGAATAAGGTCAAAGAAGACCGCAGGTTGCTGTCTAGAAGGTTTAACCAGGTTGAGATCTCAAGGAATTATATGGAATCCACCCAGATGTATCCCTATCTAAAAGCCCGCTTGCCTGGGAAGTTTAAAATGCTGGACATCAAGAAGTTTGAAGGAAGCAGACCTCCAACTGTGCACCTACACATATATCATCACGCCATGAATATCCTCCTGACGTCAGAGGAGATAATAACTAATATTTTCCTACAAACTCCAAAAGAATGTTCCCTCCGATGGTTCCTGACCCTCAAAGAATCTATAATACATAATTAGGAAGATGTAATTAGAGAATTCATGACTTAATACACATATAATAAAGAGCTATAAGCTACCCATAGAGACTTAGAATAGCTCAAGAAAAACCCGGGTGAATCAATTTGTAGCTTTATTGGAAGGTGGATAGAAAAATCAGCTACTATGACAAACCGACCATTAGAGGAAGAGAAGGTATGCATCAAGAAGAAGGAATTCTTACCCCATATCTGAGATCTAATGGGAGGCTAGTACTACTATTATTTCATATCCTTCTAGGAGGCTAGGGAAGAAATTGAAGAAAGTGTCACAAATTAAAAATCTGAACCGAAAATGCTGACTGGGAAGTTCGTACCTCAAAAGTATGATAAGCTAACTAACACCTTAGTCTCAACCATCAATAACATCTCCCAACCTGCTACCTCTTGGAACCCGCAAGTCATCCTAATCTAGTAAAAAAAGAATATATCGAACATCATGCTCATTTGTCAAAAGTTTATCAAGCCCTTCCTGACTGAAACCTCATTTAACCTCAGGAGCCCTGACCATTACTAGAACCACTTCCCCATAATTTCAAGCATGACGCCCATTGTGACTTCCACAAAATCGCCGAGCACACCATTGATCAGTGTTTTCACTTGAAGAATGTTATCCAAAGCCTCATAGACAGGGGGATTATTGCCACACCAACAGATAAAAAATATAATACCACTCATAATTTTCTCCCGGTGAATACCATCCTCTCGAAAAATACCAAGTATTTGACCCTTTCACTAACATCTCACCTAAACCCCTCAAAATCTTTCCTTCCTTTCTCTTACATCCTAAGAATCCTACTAATCAAACTTTATCACTCCTTACCAGGGCCTACATTACTTTACGTACCCGTTCAGAAGGCGGAGGCATGGAACTGCTCGTGGTTTTAGATAAGTTCTAGAACTTTGGGCTAAAATTTCCCTTAGAAATTACCATCAACTGTGAAAAGATTAGCACGTTATTCACGGAAGCTCAGAAATGAGCTCTATAATCCGATGAATGGTTCATACTCGCAGAAGAGTTTAGTTTAGATGACATTGTGTAGGTTATATTTGATGTATTTATCAAGAAGTGAGAAGTATGCACTATCTTCGGACTGCTTACGATTTTAAAACTCTAAGGGCATCTAGTCCATTCATTTCAACACTTCCCTACCGAATGGGATGGCGTGCATGAAGAAGACATAGAGGTTGTGGAATGTATTGACTTTTCATAAAAGGATAACATCGTTACCATCAGATGGAGGGACGATTTTGACAACTTAAATAATGAATCAAATGGTAAGGAAGCTAACCCAGTCGCCTCTTTATGTGGAATGATTTCTTTCAAGGAATTTCCAGGAGGGGTCAACAAGATATCCATTACAATTGAGGTAGATGAAGATACGGGGTTCCTGTTCTTCACTGCCTCTATAAAATATATGACCTGATCGGGGTGACACTACATAGTTCTAATTTCTACATTAGTCGAATCAAATAAGGTAAAATGAGTTGTTGAGGAACTCCCGATGCCAAAAATAGCAGTTGAAGAAAGTAGGGTCCTTGACTAGTTCAAAAAGACTCAGGCCAATATCACTCTATAGGGGATATTCATATCCTCCTAGCTATACAAGAATGCTTTGATAAAACTACTCATGAGAGCCACAGTTCCTCACATTACCACCCCTAAATACGTAATGCATATGATCGGATCTATGGTTGCTACAATACTCCTCTCCTTATACAAGGAGGAAATTCTAAATATCAGTCTTGATCAAAACTACGCCATCAATATCTCCATTAAATTCATGGGAAAGACAGTTCCAGTGATACTTGTAGATAATGGGTTTGGTCTTAATGTCTGCCCATGCAAAACCCATATTTTCTTAGGGATAAAAATTAGTGACCTTTCCCCAACTTCTTCTATTGTGAGCGCCTATGACAATACTTACAAAGAGATTATGAGTTCTATATGGCTTATACCAGGGACTAATCCTATTTATCCTAAAATGGAATTCTAAGTTATCGACATAGTTGCCTTCTTCAACTTACTCCTTGGCCACCTTTGGCTCCACAGTATCCAAGCTTTATCTTTGTCCCTCAACTAGAAATTGAAGTTCTTTCCCAATGACCAAGTCATATCGGGGATAACGATAACTCAGATGGTATCTTCAGAAGTAACCCAGTACTAAAAATTTAATACGGGGTGAATGACATGTTCCTTTTAGGATTTAAGATCAATCCACTTCCCGTTTAGCTGGGGACAATTTCAAAGATTGAGTGTGTCCAGAGCACATCCCTCATGGGAATGTCAATATAATTCAAATGTTTGAAAACATGTACTCAATGCTCGGAATGGGGTTGGGTCAATGTCAACAAGGAATCCTCAAACTGATAATCCTGAAAATAGCCTTTCCCTCTACGGCCTGGGCTACTAACCATCACTGGATGAAATTAGATTACTCCGCTGGCCATACCAAAAGAGGATCTTAGAAAATGATAAGACAATCTCAGGATACTTTCTAAATGGTAGGTTTATTAAAGAAGGTGAAGACTTCACCTTTTGAAGATTCCTTGAACCGTAGTATGGCCCAATAGATAAAAAGATAAAATCCAAGCTGGAGATCTTATTTGAAGATGAAGTCCTTGGGATGAAGGACAGAAGCTTGAGGTGGAACCCTTAACTATTAAAATTATGGAAAACATCGAGAATTCAAAGGGTAGTGATAATGATGAGCCGTTTGACCTGCATATGTGGGGCCGAATCTCTACAAGATCCACCTAAAAGTTGAACCGCCTGACCCTTCTAAGAAAATTGCCAATATTGATGCAACACTCTTCAACTCGCATGCCATCCCTGTTAAGCCTGCACAGGTAAACTCGAACCTTAATGTTCATCCCCTCCATGAAATACCTAAAACTACTACTTTTTCTTCTATTTCTGATGTAATTATGAATAAAGCCTCCTTTAATGAGGTTCTCACTGCTGTATTTTTTAAAACATTTGCAATGAAATGAAAGATGATTTCGAATATCTTGATGTGTGATATGTCACGAATATTTCATATTTGCGCCCTTTATCTTTGTGCATTCTAGCAATTTTACGTTCTTAATGCCTATATTTATGTTTGTTAACCAGACAACCTCGGATTTGGACATATATATGTTTTGCACAGGTTAATTATATTTTTATAGGTACTGGAATGCTAAAAGTGAGGATTCATTGCATTTAAGAGAAGTTTCATTGTCGGTTGCTATTTCAAGGAAAATTTAATCAATTCACACTTCATTTCCAACTCATGGTATTTCCACGAATGTGTAGTTCATTGATTTTGCATCGCGTGGCCATAAATGACGCATCATTTCGAGTTCGGATTATCAAGTTATGATCGATTCTATTTTGAAGCTTTCCTCCCATGTGAAGACCAAATAACACCAGAAAACAAAGTACCAGTCGATCGAGCCCCTTCTACCGGACGACCACATCTTGCCATTTTACCTTGCGAGATAACTAGAGGGCTTTAACATAAGGGACCGATCGACCGCGCCCCTAATGCCGATCGACAGGTAGTAGCAGTTACCCGCCAATTTCCATTTGTTCTATTTCTTCTCGTTTTCCTTTCTTTTCCAACTTACTACTTAAGCCATTTTTTTGCTTGTAAGACATTATCTTGTAATAATAGGTCATTTTAGCTTAGTTATGGTTTTGGAGAGTTTGATGGGTGTGGCACTTTCTCCCTCCAAGGGTGTATCCGTATAGTGGGTTTGCTCGTCGCGGTTGTGTAGAGCACTATCCATTATCTTCTTCATCAATCCAAGCTTTCAATTGTTTGTATTTCTTCTTTACTTTCTTTCTAATTAGTTTAATTGCTTTATAGTGTAGATTTTCGATATCTTGGAATAATAGATCATTTTCCATGCTTAGGGTTAGAGAGGGAAGTTAGGGTTTGGAGGATTTGAGGAGTGTGCCATTTTCTCCCTCCGGGGGTTTGCTCGTATAGAGGGGTTTGCCCGTCGAGGTTGTGTATAACACTATCCTCTATCTTCTCATCAATCTGAGTTTCTAATATTTGTATTTCTTTATTTACCGCGTTTTTACTCGCTTTCTAGTTTAGATTTATTGCGTTTATTTACATGCTTTCTAGTGTAGATTTACCTCTTTCTTTACCGCATTTTTATCATGTTTTCTAGGTTAAATTAGCCTAGGTTGTGTTAGATTGAACTCACCTAGGGTTGATATGTTGCTTTTCTTTGGTGATGGAGTTTACGGGTTTATTTCAAGTGGGTTGTCCTAGTTATTACGCCTAGGAGATTTAACGGGTATATCATGTATGCTTCGTATTTATGACCTTGCGTTCGTAATTTTCGAGGTATTTATTGACGCCAAAATCTTATTAGACTTTTACGCGAATTTAGGAGTGTGACAACTCTTGATTTAATTAACTGTCGAAACAAGACGCAATCTTAATAATTCGTAGACCCATGTAACCATTTTATACTAATTAACTCGGGGTGAGGGATATCCGACGCAAACTATAGTTTTTATTCTCTTTTGTTAGTCTAGTTTAATTATATGCCTAGATTAAGTTTTCTTTTCTTTTAATCACCTTTTACACTTTTATTCCTGAAATAATAATTCAATTACAACCTAGCAACATTCTCTGTGGATTAGATACAAGGACTTGGTCGCTATACTCCATTTTTTAGTGTAGTCATAAGTTTAGGTTTTTGTATAGAGATGGTGAGCCGAAAATAAAACGATCGACGCGTAGGTGACTCTCGCGCCGTGGCGAAACCCAGCCTATCACTGTGCTTTTCATTAATTGCCTTGATGCTAATCAAACTATTGATATGATGATTTAATAAATAAAAAATTCTTAACTGATCTCAACAAGGAAAAAGCTAAACAACATAATCGCATTTAAACTAATGATGACGAGACTATAATTAATAATCTCGAATCTAGTAGCCATTCACGTGAGATTAGGATAGGGCCCACCCTCAACTATCAAGAACAGTCACAATTCAAAGAACTTATGAAAGAATTTATGGATGTCTTTGCATGGTCCTACGACGATATGCCTGATATTGACCCGAAAATAGCACAACACAAGATCCCTACCTTTCTAGAGAGCAAACCTGTTAAGCATAAATTGAGAAACCTCTGAACGAAGTGGTCTATCAAAGTCTAAGACGAAGTGGCGAAACAATTGAATGTAGGCTTCATTATCATGGTCGAATATCTTACATGGCTTGCGAAAATCATCCCTATGCCGAAATCAGGAGAAAAAGTTCGTATATGCATCAATTATCGAGATTTGAACAAGGCATACTCGAAAGATGATTATCCTGTGCCTAATATCGATATGATCATCGATAACACTACTAGTTATGCCCTCAAGTCATTTGTTGACAGTTTCGCCTGGTTTAATTAGATTAAGATGCATCCCTAACATTAGAAAAAGATCACATTCATCACCCCGTAGGGAACCTTCTATTATAAAGTTATGCACTTCGATCTGAAGAATGCCAGGGTTACTTACCAAAGGTCCGCTACAACCATTATGCATGATCTTATCCATAAGGAATTCAAAGTTCATGTCGATGATATGATCATGAAGTCAAAGACTCGGGAAGGCAACATTCCTTCCCTGAGTAAATTATTCGAGCGACTACAAGAATACTATATGCGACTCAACCCACAAAAATGAATTTTCTATGTCACCAAGGGTAAAGTTCTCGGCTTCATGGTGAGTGAAAAAGGGATTGAGGCAGGTCCTACCAAACTAAAAGTAATACTCGAGATGCCACCATCCCGAACGGAGAAAGAAGTGCATGAATTCTTGTGTAATCTCCAATATCTTAGTCGGTTCATCAGCTAACTGACCTCTATATGCGAGCCCATTTTCAAGCTTATTCGAAAAGATTCAACTAAATTTTAGAACGAGGCATGTCAGGAAGCCTTCGGTCATATCAAATAATAACTCACCCGACCTCCGATGCTCATGCCTCTGCAACAAGGTCTCCCACTCCTTTTATACCTAACTATCACTGACACCGTAACAGGAGATATACTGGCCCATTACATCAAAGAATACCATAAAGAGAGAGAAATTTACTAAACTAGTCGAAATTACCTAGGAAACTACACTGCTTTAGAGAAGGCGTGTATCACCTTGGTCTGGGTTACGTAGAAGCTCTGACACTACATGCTTGCATTTTTTTTATCAAACTAGTGTCTCAAATGTATCCAATGAAATACCTGGTAGATAAACCCTCCTTGTCTAGCCGTATGTATGATGTTACTAGTTGAATTTGACATCACACATGTCGCGCAAAAAGCTATAAAAGGAAGGGCCATTTTCGATTACCTTGCCAACAATCCCATGGAAGGGATTGAGGTTTGGATCTCCTAATTTCCAAATGAAGACATCCTCTACGTCTATCATGAGGACATTAAAGGGCAAATGATCTTTGACAGATCCACTAACAAAAAAGGATATGGTATTAAGATATTTCTGATTTCCCCGGACGATTCTCAGACTCCTATTTCCATCAAACTAGACTTCTCTTTCACCAATAACATGACATAATACAAAGTATATATCATAGGGCTCAAGATCAAACTCGAGAGAAGAATCAAATACATTGATGTCTATGGAGACTCAACCCTCATAGTGGGGCAGATTCTCAGGAATTGGAAAGTCAAAGATGAGAAGATCCTACCCTTCCACCCTCACCTACAAGATATCATTTCCCAATTCGAAGGTGTCACCTTATATTACCTCCCAAGCTTGAGGAACAAACTAACTAATGCACTGGCGCCTTGGCCTCTATGGTCGACATGTCTGAGGGGATAATAATAGCCTCCTTTCTAGTCTAGAAATAGGCTACACCTATTCACTTCTACCACATTGAGCTCGTTACAGAAAAAGATCTGGATATGCTGACAAGAAACACCGTGCGAACCTTTGCAGGTTGGCTGGTTGGTACATTATTTGCAATAGGGAACTATTTAAAAGAAATTTTGATGGAACCCACTTGCATTGCATAGCTGGGGCTAAGATCGAAGACATGATTCAAAAGATTTATAATGGATAATGTAGGCCCCATATGAACAGTCACATACTTCCCAAGAATGTAATCCGTTAAGCATATTACTGGACCATGAAGGTTTAAGACTGTGTTGCTTACATCAGAAGATACCTCAAATGTCGATAATTTGGCAACCTTTAGCACTTGCATCCTCGATAGATGTATAACATGAATTCTCCCTAGCCCTTCTCTACCCAGGGTATAGATATCATCGGGAAAGTCACTCCTAAGGCTTCAAACAATCATGAATTCATCCTAGTCGCCATTAAGTACTTCATAAAATGGGTCAAAGATGAGTCTTACACGATATTGAATGCAAATAAATGAGCTAAATTCATTAAAAAGAACATCATATGAAGCTACAGAGTACTCTATGAGTTGGTATCAGATAATGGGCTTCAATTCGAAGCTGAGGTCATAGAAGTACTTAATGAGTACAAAATCCAAAGGCACAAGTCGTATCCTTACCAATCGCAAACCAATAAGGCTATCGAAGCTACCAACAAAGGCCTCAAGACCATTATTAGAAAAATTTTCGATAATGAAATCTTTACCTTAAGGTAATTATAGAACCCGTGTGGGATCTAAGAGGAAAGTTCAAACCCAACTAGAGTGGACCCTACAAAGTAAAGAAAATCCTATCAGGTGGCGCTGCTTTTCTCACATACCTTTATAGAGAGGAGATGGCGCGTTCAGTCAATTTGGACGGTATTAAGAAATTTTACCCCTAGTCCGAAATGTCATCGCGCTACGATTCTTTTCACCTCCCTACTATTCTAAAACAAATCTCTCCCCCTCTACTTAGAACTACGTAGGGCCTGATCCTCTCAAAAATCACCTTTTCAAAAACAAAAGCTCATAATTTTCAAACCCCATAGTGATACGTAGGCAACCCAAAATACACCCATGGGCAAGGTCATTTCTCTTTCACAAAATGCTGTTCTTTTTTCCCTCCTAGAAAGATAGCCTCCCTCATTATTCAAATGAATAAAAGGATTATGTATGCCTCAATGATCGATATAGATAGTTCAAATAAAAGGATTCATCAAAGTCACGATAAAATGTGTCAAAATTATCATCATCTTTTATTAAAAAAATAGAATACGAGGATTATATAAAATATCATTAAGAATGAAAAACAACCAACATTCTTATAAACTTCACAGACTAACACATCTCATAACTAGCATAATAAACCCACATAGTACCAACACCTTCCTCGTATTCAAAACCTTATTTTAGATACCAAATGGACCCGCCTAATCGTCATTTCCTATCTCTGAAGGACCCTAAGAATGCCAATCCTGGCTACGATTCCGTATCCTCTCCATGTGGCGGTATGCCTTAATCGGCTTGGACGAAACCAAGACACCTTCCTCTAAAGTGTCAAACATCACAAGCCACCTTTGTCCAATCTCTTAAGACAAATATTCATAACCACCCTCTTCCACAACCACTTCAAATAATTCTCAGATATGAACCCAGCCTCCCACATAGACTGTGACGGATGGGTAGACGGTCAACGACATTGACACAAAAGCTTCAAAATCATTCTTAATGAGTCTATCAGGTCCTCCAAGGGAAAGAAGTTAGTTATACGGGAAGGAAATATCTTCTGACATCCACTTAACATAGGAGCCACGAAGGCCCACTGACTACACACACCGGTAATCACCCAATTCCAGGATGGGCTATAGATTGTCTCAATATTGTACAAACCAGCTAAGACTACCAACCACATGCGCTACGAGCCAATTCAACTAATTCTCCGTGGATGGAAAAAATAAAGAAATACCAAGAAAAGAAATTAGTAATGCCTGTCAGAGGGTACCCAGGAGGGTCCTCGAGGCGTAGTCTCTTAGATGACCATATGAACAACATCACATAGCTCTCTGGTAAAAAATTAACTCGATCTTCTATTTAGTAATCGAGTTCATTTAGAGCTTCTCCCAATATAATATTAGTTAAATTATAGTGATAATACATCCACAAAATTAGCGTGTCCATGTGAGGGTTAACTGTTATGTCACCGATCACTAAAAGCATCCTTGCAGTCAATCCCAGGGCCAAAGAACTAGCAAAACCATTATCATTATAATCTCTTCGGTACATCGAGTTCAATGCCATAGGGAGAATAATATTTCCTTTGTGCATCAGTGATAGGGTAACTGAGGTAAAGATGTGGAACAACTTGGCTAATGACACCTGAGGGGATCGGGATAAGTTCGGCATGGCAGTCACAATACTTGGGTTGACCCCCAATATTGTAGAAAAATCCTCATAAGTGGAGCATACTTCATCCAGACCAAAGTAAAAAAAATTCTCTCCGGGATACCAAAATTTTAACTCCGCTTCCTTCAGATTCTAATTTAGAGAACGATTATGCCACAAGGAGACAAGGCACAAGTTAAAGGCTTCGTAGTTGACATTGTATAGACACAAGGACTCTAAACCTTCTAGATAAGCCGCAAATGTTTTAGTCATGGAAAATGTCATTTCAAAGCAAAAAGAAAGTTATAAAAGAGAGAAGATTGAATTTTGGTGATGAACCCCCCCCCCCCCCCCCCCCCCCTCCAAGCCCCTTTTTATACCCAAAATCACCCATAAGAAATAAGAATCCCAACCTACAGTCATGAATACAGTTCCTAAGTACTCCTAAGTACAAAAGAAGTGAAATCAAATCTAGGAATTGGACTTAATCTATATGTTGATAGGCAGGCTAAGGGGTATACCGAATGATACCCCCCATTTTTTTAGAATTTTTTTACTTTCCATTTTTTCTTTATATCATTCCAAAATAAAGACTTTTCCTCGTTAAAAAATCAACCTGCTGGCAAAAACCTTTTTCGAGTATTTCTTTTATCTTATCTTTGCAAAAAAAAAACCTCAGTAGAAAACTAAAGTGCATATAGACTAGGTCATTTAATTCAAGATAAATAAAAAAAATGATGAAAAATGCATCTTATATGTACTTGTTGGAATGATTACATCTTTCTAGGTACAAAGATAATAAGAAAAGAAAAGATAAAAAAAAATCATGATAAATAGAGACGCAACTCGAACCTCCAAAAATATAAACCAATTAATAAACCACCACAGCAGGCACCTCGACGAATTCCTTTTCCCTTCGATAAGCGGTAGATCCCCCACTCTAGGAACCGGAGCTCCCCTCAGAGGTGGTTGGTGGCACCATGTTGGACTTGGACGATATCCTCACATAGTCGGACATTGATGCCATTCAATCTCGAATGCCTGGAGTCAGGATGTTGAAACACGAATAGTCTACAAAAGAACTAATCCACGAAAAAATAAGCAAGTCAGTAGTAAAAGAAGAAAAATTAGAAGCAGAAATATGAAACAAAAAAGAAGTCATATATCTCTTTGGAAAACCTCCTCAGAAAGACCCACAAAATCATCTATCTCCACCTGAGGGTGATGAGGCACCGAGACCACCTCCCCACCACCCACCCGAATATGGTAGGAAGTGATGGAAATGTTAAGAATATGAACCTCCTCCACCGTCGCTGCACCACCCCCGTGCTATGAGTCGAAGCTACACATGCACTGGTACCTCTCCCTAATCCTATGATTCATGGAGGCATACCCACCACATCATAAATAGACGATGGCCTCAACCAACTGGTTGAAAATTCTATGTAATTGTATCCTAATGTCGTGTTCGTATATATCATATAGGGTTCTCCCTCCATCGCCATCACCCCTGCCTTGTTCCATATTTCCTTTACTTGCCTTATGAAATTTGGCGGCACTGATGGTGAGACCTCCACCTAATCCTTTATCATATGCCTCATAACCCTCTCCCCCAAGTACTAGACGTATCCGAACTCATGCGCCAATAACCTCCGCTTCTGGGCAAGCATGCCCATAATCTGACGTAGCGCAAAACGATGAAATATAGGGATTAAACCCTAAACTCTTGAATCCAAAAGGCACAACCCTCATAAGACCTTAAAAGAGTGAATGAACTCCAAATTATACTGATAGTAAGAATGATATGATTATTGGTGTAAGGATAAATTTCTGACCAAGTCAATTTGTAGTATTGGCTTAATTCCGAAAAAAATAATTTGAGTAATAGGATAGATGTTCATATTTCCATATCAAGCCTATGACGTGTTTGAAGAGTTGAAGACGTAGCGGCCCAGATTTTAAAGCTTCATCATTGTCGGTTTTTAGTGCCATGTTTCACGTCATCAACATTTGAGGTTCCAAGTCTCCAATGGTATGAATGCACTACTATATATATATATATATATATATAAATAGGAGATTGGAAAATATTTTTTGTTGTTATTTTAATTATATTTAAGTTAAAAACGAATTTATATTTTTTTGGAGGAAAATATTTTTTTTTCTGAAATCCCGTTCGAACGAGATTTCCAACGAACTTCTAACTATTTTATGTTTTGAATTCTCGTTAGAATTTCGTTCAAAACGAACTTCAAACGAGTTTGGAGCATTTTTGTTCTGAAATATCGTTCGAAAGTCGTTCGAACGAGCTCGTTCGAACGACTTGGGGCGATTTTCTGACAGTTTTTCAGCAGTTGTATTTTTAACCCCCCACTTTCCCTCCTGTCCAGTACTTTTTACCAGCACTAAAAAGGACGGGAAGACCTTTTTAAAAACAACTTTTGAGAGGTTTCTAACTTAGTTTGAGAGCAAAATCTTTTCTCCAAAAGTTCCATTTTTGTGTTTTCAAGAGAAAATCTTAAAAAACACATATACACCCATATGTTAGTTTAATTCCAAGTTCATATATATATATATATATATATATATATATATATATATTTTCTTGGAGAGTGTTTGGCACCGGGTTGTCTCTACACCAATAAGAAGAGAGTTTGGGTCTATTCTCTACCCCATAAAAGAGAAGAAATTTTTACAACGGCGTTCTCACGTGGTGAAAGGCACCATGTGTGGTTGACGATTGTTGTGCCTCCATTGGTGGACTCCGGAGTTATCTACAAGGTAGAGGTTGAAGCGTGAAGGAAGCGTCCGGGCTTAAAGGAGTCGAGTTGAGTGTTATAACTCTTCTTGTCATTGTCTTTGTAAACATACCACACCTAGTGGATTTATTAGGTAGGGCAGTCCGAGGTTTTTTTTCATTTGGGTTTTCCTCGTACATCATGACGTAGTGTGATATTATTTATTTTATCTTGCAAAAATACACTTAGATGAATGCTTAGGTAAATCAAGATAAAATTGGATTTAAACTCACACTTGTTTAATTAGGTGCTAATTAATTATTTAGGTAAGTTCTTGTTTAAATTAATTCAAGTCCATATATTAATTTGATAAATTTTATTTTTGGCCTATATTGAAAAATTGAATATTTAATTGTTGCGAGGATAATTAGAAGACTTGGGTTAAGTAAACTTTGTGTTAAAAGTAAAATTTACATATTTGACTTAGTTTAATTTTAATTTGGAGAAATTAAAATTTGATATATTTAGTTGTGAATTTGAAAAAGATTTTTTTTCTAGTTTAAAAGTTTGTATGTGCTGAACCATCCCATTCCGCATTTGGAAATTGAAATTAAAATGTGGGGGCTTTCGCCTTTTTTGATTGGTATCAGAGCAGGAGCACTAACTTATTGCGTTAAGATACTTAATCTTGTTTGGTTTAAAAATGAAACTTTTACCGTTTTCAAAATTTTTGATTTTATATTGTTCAAATTACGCGTATTGGAAAGCGTGTGTAAAATTGGCACTAAAATCCTTAGATGAGAGGGTTTGGCAATCTGTTATTACTGGGTGGTCCCCACTTACGTGTTTAGTAGAAAATGAGCGTGTCCCAAAAACCGTAGAGAGATGGAGTGAGAATGATCTCAACTTAGCAAATTTTAATTCCTGTGGTTTAAATGCCTTCTTTAGTGCGATCACACCCGATGAATTTCGATGTATCATGACGTGTGAAACTGCTAAAGAGGCGTGGGATATTTTACAACTCACCCATGAGGGAACTAGTGTCGTGAAAGGTTCAAAAATCCAAAACCTCACCACTCAATTCGAGAGCATTAAAATGCTTGAAAATGAAACTTTTGATGAATTTTATGCTAGACTTTCAGATATTGTTAATTCATCATTTAATTTGGGAGAAAAAATACCCGACGACTGAGTAGTAAAGAAAATTTTAAGGTTCCTACCTGATAGGTTTATTCCTAAAGTGACCATTTTAAATTCTTTACCCACTCTAGAAGAGCTCGTATGTGATTTGCAAACCTATGAACTCGACATGTTTTTCTCTAAGATTGAAAAGAAGAAAGATAAGGGCATCGCTTTAAAAGTCTGAAAGGAGGAAAAATAAGTTTCGAATGATGAGAGTGATTTTGACTCAAAAGTTATAGCAATGTTTGCTAGAAAATTTAGAAAAATTCTTAAGACTAACAAAGAGAGTCTAAAAATGAATATAAGAAATTTTATAAATCCAAGTATAACAAGCCCGAGAAGATCCCTAAAAATCATAATGAAGATCTTAATAGGGACGGGTCAAATCTTTGCTTTGGTTACGAAGGGTATGACCATAAGGATTTGGAATGTCTCACTAAACTAAGGAGAGAGGGCAAGCAACCAATTTCATACAATGCCACCCTTAGTGATAGTGATAAGGAAGAGGGACCGGGATCCCCCATTGAGCACAACTTTACCGCGTTCATGGAAAGTCATGTAAGTAATAGTGAGAAATCGTCCAACGATGACATCTTAATACATGACACTTATGAGGCCAAGATTTGTGAATCCCAAAGTTTTGATGGTAGTGAGAGAGGAGAAGAAAGAGAGAGTGAAAATGAAGAAGAGGTTGGTGTCAGTGAACTTCAAATAGCTTTTCAAGAGTTGTATGCCGAATCGATTAAATTAAAAAGGGTTAATTTGAAGTTAGAAGCTTGTTTGAGAGAACGTGACAAGGTTAATAATGAGAGTGATTTAGTGGAAGACCCTAGGACACATGAGGGAGCTCTTCAAGAGAAGCTTGAGTATATTGAAGGCTAGAGAGATAACCTTAGAGGTTTGATGGAGACAATGAAGAAATAGCTTCTCGTGTTTAAAGAGAGGAAGGTTTTGCTAGAGTCTAGGATCTTACAATTAAAAGAAAAAATGAGAGACTCTAGTAAGGTCAAATTTGATTTGAAATGTAGGTCAGCTAAATTAGACAAAATGTTAGGAACCGTCCAAGTTAAAAATGAAACTTGTGGTTTAGGCTTAGATTCTTATAATGCTTCCGCTAATAAAGCCAAAACCACTATTTTGAGAGAATCACCTAGGAACACTTTGAAAGGTCAGTCCTTAGGTACTACTTTTCGTCAAGTCTTTACTTGCTCATACTATGGTCGAGAAGGTCATCTTAGGAATTTTTGTTTTAAAGGATCCTAGGAAATCCAAGGGTAGAGTCACCAAGGTTCCCATATCCCGAGAGTGTCACGTTTCACTAGTTTGGGTTAGAAAATCCGATTTGGTGGCTTTACAAAATATGATTTTTGATTCTCATATGCTTGCACGTGAAACCTCCCATGCTAAATCTAAAGCTTAAATGTGTTAGCTTTGTTTACATACTCTAGATTTTGTGCATCATGATATAATGTTTTGCTAGTTGTATATTTGTTTGTCATTTTCTAGTCTCCGCTTCCTTATATATGCATTGCTAGAATTATGATTTATTTGTCTTTTGTATTTATTTTATTTTGTTTGGTGTTATTGAAAAATTCAAAAAGATTTTTTTTGTTTTTCTTTTGAGTTGAATTTTTTTGTTTTGTGAAATTTTTTGAAAAACTCAAAAAGATTTTTTTTTTTTTGTATTTTAGTTTGACACACTTTATGTGGGTGTTTAAATCCTTTCCCTTTTCTCTTCCATGTGGCTAGAACTTTTGGTTAAGAATTTCAATCCTTAAAGTGTTATTTGCCATGGTTACATGGAGTAGTTTGACTTTGTCTTGCTTAATGGATTCACTTTTTATGTGCCTTCTCGCACACATACACGGACTCTTTTGAACCTTTAACTTCACATATATATTTGAGCGTTGTGAGATGTTTTTCTACCAATCTAGTAATATACATATTTTGTGACTCAAGAGGATTTATGCATGTTCGAACCGTTGCACGTGAGATTATTGCGTGTTTAAAAAATTGATATATGAAAGTACACGATGAAGGGCTATGAAAGGAACAATCATCCTTTGCGATTAAGCCACCATTTTCAATGGACCTAAAAGAAATATGTGGTCCAAAGGCCTAAAAGAAAAATATGACATTAAAAGAAAAAATATAGTTATGGCCTAGTTTATTTGGATTGATATTTTCATTCAAAAGAAAAGAAAAGTATAATATTATATTTGAGGGAGTTTGGATGGAATATCAATGGCTTTGCACAATAACTTTGTATCCTAGTTATGCTTTTATTATCATGACTCTATTGGTTTGTAGAATCATCAAAATTCTAAGCTTGTGTGCATTGTGTATGTTTGTTCATTGAGTTTAAATTATATTATCATATGAGGCTATATCTAAATGTGATAAAGTTTTGCAATCAAATGATAACTCTGTGAACATGTTTTAAGTGACTGGGTCTATATTCCTTTAGTCTCTAGTTCACACCCCTTCACTTCCGTTTACCAGATGTATTTGGACACAATTTTGCCATACGAGTGTGAAAAGATTAATGTATTTTGTATCGTGTGTGGTGTTTATACCTATGTATATGTGCGTGTGCATTAGTAATATTCATTCTGTGTGTGTGTGTGAGTGGGTGGGTGGTATTTTTGTTTTTTTTGAGTCTTTGCCTTTCTTGCTAGTCCATATATGCTTTGGATTCAAAATTGGTACCTATATTGTTGCAAATTTTTGGTTTGATATCCCATGCTTATGTTTAATACATTTTAGTGGGTATCATTTTTTTGTCTTCGCATCATAGTTGGTATCCTTTGTTATTGTGTAGATTAGTTACATTTTATTATTGCCATATGCTTTATTGTTCCTGTTTATGCACTATTGCATGTTTAACTTGTTTCTTCTTAATTCATATCCCTTGTGTATACTTTATGGGGGGAAATGGTATTTGCTTTAAATCGAGGAAGAAATAAGTTAGTTTATAATTCTTTAACCTTTGTCTATTCCTGAACAAAAAAGGGCAGAAATGGTATCTAAATCTTTAGTTTGGGAGATCTAACTTAGGGGGAGTTGTGAAATCTTTCTAGGTAGATCATTGTTTGATTAAGGGAGAGAATTTAATTTTATGCACTTTATATTTCCATATTCCCTACGTGTTTAATGGTTTGGTTAAGTGTGCAGGAAATTCATCTTTAGCGACATTGTTTAAGAGGCAAAGCTTCTAAGAGTTGAGTCAAGCATGTGTATTTTTATTTTTTGGGGTGGGATGTTGTGTCTAGACGTGCTTGACGGCCTTAGGATTTTTATGTTTGGTTTTGTCCCGGCATAGCCAAAAGGGGAGATTTGTAAGGACGAATTTCCAATCGAGCCAATTTGTTGTATTGGCTTAATTCCGGACAAAACAATTTGAGTCATAGGATAGATGTTCATGTTGTCCCTATCAAGCCTATGACGAGTTTGAAGATTTGATGACGTAGCGGCCCAAATTTTAAAGCTTCATCATTGCCGATTTCTAGTGCAATGTTTCACGTCATCAACATTTAAGGTTACAAGTATCCAAAGGTATGAATGCACTATTATATATATATATAGGAGCTTGAAAAATATTTTTGGGTGTTATTTTAATTCTATTTAAGTAAAATATGAATTTATATTTTTTTGGAGAAAAATATTTTTTCTGAAGTCTCGTTTGAAAGCCATTCGAACGAACTCGTTCGAACGAGATTTCCAACAAACTTCTAACGATTTTATGTGTTGAATTCTCATTAGAAATTCGTTCAAACGAAGTCGTTCGAATGAGACTTCGAACGAACTTCAAACGAGTTTGGGGCATTTTTGTTCTGAAATATCGTTCGAAAGTCGTTCGAATGACATGGGGCGGTTTTCTGACAGTTTTTCAGTAGTTGTATTTTTAACCCCCCACTTTCCCTGTTGTCCACTACTTTTTACCAGCACTAAAAAGGACGGGAAGGCTTTTTTCAAAACAACTTTTGAGAGGTTTCTAAGTTAGTTTGAGAGCAAAATCTTTTCTCCAAAAGTTCCCTTTTGTGTTTTCAAGAGAAAATCTTAAAAAACACATATACACCCATATGTTAGTTTAATTCCAAGTTCATATATATATGCTTGGAGAGTGTTTGGCATCGGATTTTCTCTACACCAATAAGAAGAGAGTTTGGGTCTATTCTCTACCCCATAAAGGAGAAGAAATTTGTTTGCTGCGACGTTCTCACGTGGTGAAAGGCACGATGTGTGGTTAACGATTGTTGTGCCTCCATTGGTGGACTCTAAGATTCCGGTGGACTCTGGAGTTATCTATAAGGCAGAGGTTGAAGATCGAAGGAAGCGTCGGGGCTTAAAGGATTCAAGTCGAGTGTTGTAAGTCTTCTTATCGTTGTCTTTATAAACATACCGTACCTAGTGGATTTGTTAAGTAGGGTCGTCCGAGGTTTTTCCTATTTCGGTTTTCCTCGTACATCACGACCTAGTGTAATATTATTTATTTTATTTTACAAAAATACACTTGGATGCATGCTTAGGTAAATCAAGATAAAATTGGGTTTAATCTCACACTTGTTTAATTAGGTGCTAATTAATTATTTGGGTAAGTTGTTGTTTAAATTAATTCAAGTCCAGATATTAATTTGATAAAATTTATTTTTGGCCTATATTGAAAAATTGAATATTTAATTATTGCTAAGCTAATTAGAAGACTTGGGTTAAGTGAACTTTGTGTTAAAAGTAAAATTCGCATATTTGACTTAGTTTAATTTTAATTTGGAGAAATTAAAATTTGATATATTTAGTTGTGAATTTGAAAAATATTTTTTTCCTAGTTTAAAAGTTTGTGTGTGTTGAACCATCCCATTCCACATTTGAAAATTGAAGGGGCTTTCGCTTTTTTAATTGGCTTACACCTCTTGCTTATATATAGGCAAGTGAAGAGGAAACAAAGTATCAAAATTTACAGACGTAACCCACTAAAGAACGTAATGATGGAGATTAATTAACTCCTAAACCACCCATTTAAAGAAATCTTTAAAAAATTATAGAAGTGGTCTTGTGGTTTATCACTCCACATAATGCATATTGAGATTTACCACTTAATCATAGTGCAAGAGGCACTTGATTTATGTTTATTAAATCCAAGGCAAAAGGCTTTTGTTATTGTTCATAAACACGATACCTCTTGGGAACTCTTTATATAAATAGTAGTATTGGTGTTTCACACCAGTCCCCTCTACTTGGACAAAACTTGTCCTCAAGTTAGGGTAAAGTTTTGGAGGGTGATACTCAAATAGGTCAGTAACGTTAAAGGTAGATGAAATATTCATGTTATTTGGTAGTTCCACCACATATGAATTGTCACTAATATTCCTAGAGATGTGAAATGGCCTATACTTCTTAATCTTCAGTTTATTAAGTATCTACTAGAAATATGTTCTTGCGCAAATAAGCCATGACTAAATCTATAACCTCAAAAACTTTTATCCTCCGATGTTTGTCTGCAACTTACTTGTACTTTGCATTAGCCTACTCCAAATTTTTCTTTACTTCGGCATGTATTTTTTGGACTCCCCTCTCCACCATATTACCTGCTGCAATACTAAATCTCGACAACCTTGGTAATGGGACTAGATCCAAAGCATGTCTGGGGGTTTACTGTACATGATCTCAAAAGGAGTTTTTCTATTCGACCGATTCATCATGATGTTGTATACAAAATCCATTTAAGGAAGAACTGCATTCCATTATTTGGGTCTATCTCCACACGTGTAACGAATCAAGTTGTATAAAGTACAATTCTAACTTATGTCTACCCATCGATCCGGGGGTGTACTGTGCTTCTATACTTTAAAGTTCTATCAAAATTCCCCCATAGAGTCTTCCAAAAATGACAAATAGATTTCACATCACGGTCATACACAATAGATTTGGGCACCCTATGCAAACGAACTATTTCCTTGAAGAATATTTTGGCAATATTAAAAGCGTCGCCGGCCTTCTGGGAGGGAATAGAGTATTCTATTTTTGAAAACCTGTCAACCACCATAAATACAGAATCCATCATGCATTGGGTTTGTGGCAGTACCAATATAAAGTTTATGGATAATTCCTCCCAAATATGTCATGGTTGGTAGTGGCATATAAAATCATGTATTCTATATCTATCCATTTGCTGTCATATGGGACATTTCATCACGTATCTATGCATGTCTCGCTTCAACTATAGCTAAAGATAATTTTCTTCTCCCAAGTTAATGGTCCTCTCCTTACCTAGGTGACCTACCAATCTTCCTCTATGTAGTTCAATGATGGTCTGCTCTCAAAGGGATGTGTTCAAAATGCACAAATGGTTAGCTCAAAAGAGGAAACCATCGTGGAAGTAAAATTCTTTGGTATCCATATTTGCCTGAAACTTCTCCTAAATGTCTTGGAAGTCTTCATTTTCCGCATACTTATCCTTTAAGAAATCAAATCCCACGATCTCGACATTAAGAATAGTAAGTAAATATGCTCTCTTGTTTAGGGCATCAACCACCTTGTTCATCTGCTCTGATACCAATTGACGTAGCGAAAAGTGCTGAAATAAGGGGATCAGGCCCTAAAGCCTTGAATCCACAAGACATAAGCCTCACAAGATCTCAAAAGTGTGAATGAACTCCAAATTATATTGATAGTAAGAATGATGTGATTTCAAGTTTACACCTCTTGCCTATATATATATGCAACTAAAAAGGAAGGAAAATATTGAAATAATACATGCTTAACCTATTAGAGAAAGTAATGGAGGGAATGAATTAACATCTAAACCATCCATTTAAAAGATCTTTAAAAAAATTATAAAAGTGGTCTTTGTGGTTTATCACTTCATATAGTACATATTGAGGTTTACCACTTAATCATAGTGTAAGAGGCACTCGATTTGTAGTGTTACAATTCCACACCATAATCCCTGCAGCCCTCGAAGACAAACACTAAGGGTATAATGTCATATATTTCCCAAATAAAGGTTAGTCATCTACCAAGTGCAAAGACAGTATTAAATCCAGAGAAAAGACAGAAACCAAAACTTGACCTGGTCGCTCGTCAAGGCATTTAAAGACGCATCCATATCCTTTAAAACTAAGGACGAGCTCAATCTCCTATTTGACTTCCTCCACCTATATATCTTCGTGGAATTCCCCATCTCACTCATCTTTAAGGATATCAATCCAAAATTGTGCCCAATCAATTCATAGAACAACATATGTAGAAAGCAATATAGAATGTCAAAAAAATAAAAAATGAGAAGAACGACAAGAAAATAAGAGGAGATTGTATCTAAAGATTACCTCCAAAAGATGTGTCAACTCCGTAAAAGTGTATCGGCAACACCTACTGAAAGCACTAGGAGAAGATTAAAAGGAAGCCTATATAAATCTCCCTCAGTCGTATAGGTGGATCTCTGAGATGATCCTCAGGTAAGGAAGAAACCATAAATGGATGACATCACGACTTATCTCTATCACAAACCCTCATAGCAAAAAGAAAAATAAATAAGTTGGTTACCTGCCTCACCTATCGCCCATCAGTCTCATCGATCCTCCTAGACAGTAAGGTGACCTTTAACATCGATATGCGAACAAACTCTCCAGATAAAATACTCTCGATGTTCCCTGAGTCTGCCCAAACTGCAATATTAGAAACATGCAAGGTACAATCTACCATGATCTATTAGCCATCACACTACATCCCTATCAACTGATGAACATCTAGGGGAATAACTATTATCTCCCCAACACTCAAGTGGAATGTATGGGTGGTGTCCCACCATCTCTCTCCCAGAGCATGTTGTGTTGCTATAGAACGTGGTGTCTCAACTGAATTCTCCCCAAAGGGCCAAACCCAACAGTCTATGCAATCAACTGCACCACTTGGGGGAGTTTTTCCCACACCTTCTTCATTCTTGTCAAACCATGGGAGAAAATACTTGACAAAACAATGTCCACTTGTGCAAAAATAAAAAAACCTTCTAGCATCCCAAGGATAAGAAGACAAATAAGGCAAAAAGAATGAAAACAAAAATAACTTACATAACCATTCGAGTTCTTCACCCTCGCGGAGCGGTGGTTCACTAGCTCTCATAATAGATACCTATCATCAAGAACAGGCTCAAAGCTATCATAGAAATTCTTGCTCCCTAGTAATAGTGCCTTAGCCTCATGACATTCCAAACCTGCTCAGTCATCAATGGCCATCCATGCTTTGTATGCTATACCCTCCATGAATTACTTGAAATAAATAGGCTCAAGACTAATTTCTAGAGAAAAATTAAGAGATTCACTTGATGGTGTGGAAAAATGAAGAGGGATGACCCCTTTTTATAAGGAATTAGGGGGTATGATGATCGACAGTCCCCTAGGCACACCTACCGAAAGTCATCGCAAGGTCAAATGCATGATAGATTCGAAAAAACTCACTAAAAATTATGAAACCACGTACAGAGCCTTCATCACTAGCATACTCCCCAATGGAACTAAAATCAAAGTGCACCAGCACTCACATCGCCATCATACTCTCCAACGAGATCAGAAATGAAAGGCACGAAAGCACTAGCAGAATCGTCACCAAGCACACTCCCTAACAGATTCAGAATTGAGGAACGCTCCTCGAAATCAAATCTTTAGGTCATAATAATTGACTTAGGTCCACAAAATTGACCTCGACCCTCTGAATCAGTCACTCTCGAATCTTTAGGTCAATAAAATTGACCTCGACTCTCTGAATCGTTCACCTCAACTCTTTAGGTCTGCAGAATAGACCTCAACCCTCTGAAATTCTCATCTCAAATCCTTAGATTCACAGAATCAGCCTAGGTCCGTAAAATTAACCTCGACCCCCCTGAAACGATCACCTCAAATATTTAGATCTGTAGAATAAACCTCGACCCTATGAATCGATCACTTTAACTCATTAGGTTCGCAAAATTGACCTTGATCCTATGAATCTCTCATCTCAAATCCCTAGGTCAATAGAATTGACCTCGACCCTCTGAATCGGTCACCTCAAATCTTTAAGTCGGCAAAATTGACCTTGACCCGCTGCACCTGTCACTCAAGACTCTTTAGGTCTGTAAAATCAACCCCATCCCTCTAAATCGATCACTCTTAACTCTTTAGATCCACATTATAGACCTAAATCCATTGAATTGGCCTCAACCCTTTAAATCGATTACCTTCAAAATCTAGCAGAAAATTCGACCATTCAAAACTCTCAAACATCGATGATATGTCTATCTTTTGACGACCCCCGCTTATTCCAAGCTCACCCGTCCAAGGTCTCTATATACATCCCATCTTAGTACCCTCTAAATACCTCCTTAAGTCCCTAACACTTCTCCTCCCACCATAAGACCCTAGGTCGTACTCCAAACCCTAATGTAGAGGTAACCAAGCACTCTCGAGCCCCGTTTGAATTTAGTCAACTCCTAAACTTGAGCGAAGATTATTGCAATCTTATAAGACTCTGAATCCCCTTTCCAAAGGTCCATAACGTACACAAATCGGCCTCACGATTCGCGTGTACTCACCTTTATAGTCTAAACCTTGATTCAGAGGCCACATGGCACTCTCAATCCACATTTGACTTTGGTCAACCCTTTAACTCGAGAAAATCTCATTACACTCTCATAGGGATCTGAATTCCTTTTCAATGGTCCATTCCATGAGAGAATTGACCTCACGGTTCACATGTACTCACCTTTTTACTCTAAATCCTGATATAGAGGCCACTAGACACTCTCGAGTCCCGTTTGACTTTGGTCAACTCTCTAACTCGAGCAAAGCTAATTTTACCTTAATAGGTCTCTGAATGCCGTTCCTAATGGTCCATATCATGTGACGGCCCATATCGTGCGTGAATCGGCCTTACGATTCTCGTGTACTTACCATTTTTACTCCTAGAACCCCCATTTAGAGACCATCAAGTGCTTCCAAGCCTCGTTTGAATTTTGCCAGTGTCGAACCTGGGATTGGTTCAATGGATTTTCATAGGACCCTGAATCCCTTTTCCAATGATCTCAATCTTGGGCGATTTGAATTTACAGTTTGTATCTTATGCCCATTTTTTCAAAACATTCCTTTTAGGATTGCCTATAGGCACCCCAAACCCCTACACATACTTTACTTCGCCTGCAAGCCAGGGGCATGCCCATAGGAAGGACATGGTGCATGCAGATCGACAGACCCCCAAAATTCTATTTTTTTACTATTTAAGGTGTAAGAAGTGGGTTCTTGAAATACGATTAGTATTAAGCGAGACGTAAACCCTTGTCAATATCGTGATTAGTGTTAAAGAAGCATAAGAAATGACAATAAATGTAAGTCAAAGACAAACAGTATTGAATACTCAAGCTTGTATTAAATGAAGTCTTTTACAACATAAATGCTCTAAAAGCGCAAGAAATGAAGGGGACCCACAAGCAACTTGGTCGGAGGGAGAAGGATCCAGCATCCCTAGCACAATAATGGTAAGACAGTAACCTCAAGACACAATAAATGCTCAAGTGCGGTGTTAATGGAGTCAAGGGGAATAATCACACAATAATGATCTCACAGCAAACACTCTTGTCTAGAAAAATCTCGACAACAATTCGAGGTTCAAATTGTTGTCCCTGTATGTTGCTTGGGTATTTATATGAGGGCCAGGTCACTCTAGTGACCTTTCTAGCACTAAATGGACTGACCTAGTAGCGTATCCATAAATGTGAGTAAGAGGCTGTCAAACAATAAATACATATTTTTGTAGGGGCCAAAACTATAAAAATATTATTTTTTCATAAAATTTTAAAACTATAGGGTTAGAATTGTAAATTTTTTGAAGTTTGGGGTATCCGCCTCTGGACTGACCATAATTAATACAAAATATACTGTTATTAATGCTAAAGATAAGTGAATTAAATGCATAAGCTATAATATTTTGGCGAGAAAAACTGTTTAGCTTATCAGAAGTATGGTGGCATTAATTAAGACAAGATGTGGCAGCCCAAAGTTCCATCTTAAGATGGCTGGACAGTACAAGCTCACCAACTTAGGAATAAACTCACTTGAATGCTACTTCCTAAAGCTCCAAAATGTCAGATGCCACGACATCATAAGGTTGGTAAACAGTAATCTGTAATGGATGTGTTGTCACATCAATCAAAAAGGTGGTTTATCGAATGAAGTTTGCTCGACTAATGGTTGCTCGAACAACCTATGAACTGTATGTGGGGAACCAAAAACTATCTTTGGATAACTATTTGGTTTGAGGTCCATCGAAGAGGCTGCCCAGGATATGGTAACTCGAGCATCTATTCAACTGTGCTTTGTACAAATCATGTTTTGCCTATGTGTGCTATGGGGTTGGGTATTGCTTTTCCAATGTTGCCTTTCTCCCTATCCTCCAAACCAAATTCCCGCGAAGTTCTTAGACTGAAGTTATTCGATAGAGCATGTATGCCAGACATGGTCCCTCGAGGATACCTCTCATCCTCATAAACATTACAAAGTACATTTGATAATTATAAGGAAAAGAAAATACAAGTACATCATAATTCTTGTTACATATATATATATATATATATATATATATATATATATATATATATATATATATATATATATATATATATATATATCCTTCGAACGAGCTTGATCTTTATGGAAGGTCCTTCGAGCTGCTTCAGTCTTTACTCTGTCGTTAATCCTTCATTTAGTGCAAAATCATTCTTGCTAATCAATCTTGGACTTGGAACTCCCCCTACATAAGGAGGTCATGACCTCATTCCCAAGGACCCTTTTTTCTTCAAATAGAACATTCCCTCGAAATCAGTGCGTCGTCATTCCAAAAATCCAATCTTTCAAAATTCTTCTCATCTTTCTTACCTCACTTTTGTACCACATCTGGATATTTACCTCACCCATACTTCACCACTATTCCACCACCATAAAATCAACATACTCTCCTCCAAAAATCAGTAGCAAAATCTTTCTAGGAGGTCTACTCCTATTCTTTTCTAATTCATTTATTTAGTGTTGTTTACTTACCTTGTTCTCACTTTTGATATATTTTGGTCTTATTCTATTATCTCGCATCAACTAATATCCATTTTTATTACAATTATGTGCATATATATTTTCATAAAATCAAAAGGACAAAAAAAGGTTTATTTAGAAACTCCAAAAGTAGAATTTCCTCACATTTTCTACACTTTTACAGTTGAGCACATTTTCTTCAAAATCAATTAAAGAGGAGTATTCAATTTGAGTTTATGGATTAAACCCCATCTTTGTGATATGTTGAACTATGTGGACTTTGATGCCTATTATGGCTATATAGGCTTTTCGAGTCATTATCAGGATTCGAGTCCTATTTTGTTCATCGCATTACTTTGTTTATGCCTCGTATTTAGTATTATTGAGCGTATTCTCATGCCTACGTATTATTGTTCCCACCCAACATACACATTAACTTTCTCATATGGAATTGTGATTCACTGGGAAGTCATATTTTCTATTGTTTTCCATTCTTTCATATACTCCATAGGATGACTCCTCCCCATCCTCCCCATGACGTGAGTATAATGATTCTTTTGTCTCGCTTATTTTCACATGGCACAGATTGTACACGTGATTCATATTTTGAAGAAAAAAGAACATTATTATAGCCTGTAAGAGACTGAAAGGGTGAAATGGGTGCCTAACACCTTTGCATTCCGTAACTTAGTCCCTGGGCCTTCGACTTATTTGATTTCGTATGCATCGGTTTGTCTTTTGATGTCGTTCTCTCTGGACGGTTACATTCTTTTGCTTGTTTTGAGCAAAATAGGTTGGCGACTCCATTTTCTACATTTTTCTCCCCATTGATGATAACCAATTTATATTTGCGACAACTCGCGAAGATCGTTCGAGTGGCGAAAAGAGGCTTCCTATTCTCAAATCCCCACACACGTGGAGAGAGATATTTTTCAATTTTCTCTCCCTCCCATTTCGAGGCTAGCCCGCCCCGGAGAAATCAACCCAAATGGTCACATTGTGCATATTTAATTCACGGGAGTTCTTGGATGCACCCTCCTAAACAAGCAACTCACCCCTATTTTGGAAAACTTGCACCTCGCCCCATCATTTTTATCAAATAAAGTGGGGTGAATTTCCCAATTGCCTTCCCACCAACTTTAGATGAAGATTTTCAATTTTGTTGATTTCTTATTCGTTCCAATAAAGGTTTAAATTATGTAACTAGTTAGATTTCAAATTATATATTATTTCATACCATATATTCATTTAAAAAATTTATTCATCATGTTCATTCAAAATCTAGCACTTTGAACTTCAACTTTATATTATTAACCCTCCAAACCTCATGTTCTTCCGACTTACATCAAATAATCATTCCAAAGCAAATTAATCGACAATAACAATTTTCAACAATTAAATTAAAAAAGTCAATCGAAAAAGTCAGTCTTGATCCGCACAAACGAGGACTTCTCCTAAAATTCATATGATGCTAAATCCATATCCAATTAAAAAATTGATATATCCAACTAAAAAAATAATACCAAGGTAAAAATTACGAAATCACATGTAAACAAATCATAAAATCCTATCAATGGGTGAGTTCAGTTCAGTTTGGAGAGGGGGTTTTATTTTTTGATAGGGTGAGAAGCGTGATTACAACAACAGAAAATGTCAAGTAATTTGTGGGTGTAAACCGGGGGGGGGGGGGGGGGGGGTGTTATTAACAAATTCACCTTGAATAGTCAATTATTAAGTGCCCCTTCAAAACATTTATTTATCTTCTTATATGGCAATTCAGGAATTATGAGCATACTTCTAGCTCGTCAATCCTCGTTTGCCCCATTGCCTTGCCAACATGATTGATATTTTTTTTTAGTAAATGCACTAATAAACTTAATTACAAAAGATGTAATACTTTGAAATTTATTTTCAAAAAGTTTTATAATTCCGTTGTCATGATAAAAAAAAAAAAAAAACAATGTCAGTAACAGTAAGATTCTTGTACATGTTGAAATTTCATTGTCGGCGACAACGGATTTTATGTATTTCGCTGTCACCGACAACAAGTTTTCAACAAGTAGTGCAAATATTTTGAGATCACGAAATTTCGCCGCCAGACACCAAATTTTTTTCATGTAATTTTGTTACGGGAGGCAACAAAATTATAAACTTCGTAATTTTGAAAATAAGTTTAAAAGTACACAATAACCGAGCTCCAAGTATGGCTTAATTATTTTTTATAAACACATTCTTGAGAAATTTGCTCAACTAATTATTTTGAATAACAATAATTTTTAGAAGAATATGCTAGAATTTGCAAGGCTCATCATGTTTATTAGTGCCACACCAATCTGAGAACTCAGCTGAAATCTATTCTATCGTGCTACCAAGTCATGCACTACCATCTCTTTTCTATAACCAAAGAAATATATAATACAAAAGAAGATTGAGATGATCTCCTTATAAAATGGCCATAGAAGATTAAAGGAAATAACACTCAACCTTCAATATATCTCAATTGATTGAGAGATAAAAGTACCACACTAAGAAATGGCTATCACAAATTCATCATTTGTGATCTCTATGTTTCTATTGTCTACGATGGTGGTTGTTTCCGCTGGTGCTTATGGGTATGGCCCCAAACCGAATCTTGAGAAGCCTAACACGGGAAAAAAGCTTCTTACAGAAAATATAGGTGTTCAGGGGCTTATTTATTGTAAATCTGGACCTAAACTCATCCCACTTAAAGGTACTAACTTCTCTTCCTTTCATTCGTTTATTTATGATGTAGTACTTGAAGGGGTAGCTAATGCTTTAAGAACCATTTGTAAAAGTTTTTCGAGAAGGGAAATTTCAATACATGCAAGTTAATGATGTAAGAATATTCGTGGCTATTTTGTAGAAGTTCCCTACCCTATTTGTTTGTTCCCCCCCTCACGTTTTGGCTGAAGACTTTAAAATTGCAATCTCCTCACAAATATGTTATAGTTATTAGAACATGTTACATGGCATGATCAATCATCCGTGGATCAAATAAGTGCCCTATCTCGAAAAGTTTGCTGTCAAGTTTCATGCTAGGCCTTTTTTTCGTATATGTGTGAACTTTTTAGGAATGGGTCACACCGTGGCCCCTCCGTATCGACCTCGTTATGGTAAGAGTTGGTGATGCACATTTTGGGTATTTCCCTTGGATTTCATTTTTCGAGGGACGTAAGAAATTGTTTTCACAGAAAGTTGTACAATAATTTTTTCACCTCATGCTATCAGTCCTAAGTAACATGGGATTCCGGAATAGAATGCCACAACTTAACCTATTGAGATAGTTAAGTTAAAGACACGCCATGTTTGATACTCCTAATTGCGACGAGGCTCTCAACAAATATATATATATTTTTTTTTCAGTTTTTAGGCGTGTTTGATAACATTTATTAGCCTTGAAATTTTTTTCCAACTCATACAAAAGTATCACAAGCTAATGAACGTTTTGATGATTTTCAAGGCAAATATCTCCGGAGGAGTGGATAAGAAATTTTTTCCAAGGAACGATTTCCATTGGAAAATTTTCAATAAATACATAATAAAAATTTATAGTTAAGCATGTTAATTATGGTAATTCTAGTGAAATAAAAATGAGAAATACAAGCGAATGAACTTTACCGCACATAGTATGACTACTCACATTTTAGGAGACAAAATTCAGATCCCACTCTGAACAATTTCAAGCCTCCTTGGGGCTGTTTTAAATTGGAGAGGGCCACCCGCTCATCTTTTATATATATATATATACTCGGGATCTAATGAAGTCCTAAAATGATTTGTAAAAAAAGTTATTTTGGACCTATTTTAAGTCGCTTATAATTTGACAAATATTGACTATTTTTAAAATAGTAAAAAAAGTATTTTGACCTGAATTTTTTTATATGGTATCCATGAAATGTTTAGATATGATGTAAAATATTCAACCCAAATTTTTTTTTTTACTATTTTTTCAAAATTAATCCGCAACTTTAACCTCATTTTAGGTATGTAATGGAACAAGAAAAGAAAAAAAAATTCCTGCATGATGTTCATACAATGATAAGTATGTGGAATCCGTGTGGAGGGCCTACCCCCACCAATTAAGGCCACATCTGATAAGTCGGTTTTATGTTGTTTCGCGTCTTTTATATATCATATTATCATTTAAGTAAACTCCTTAAACTCAATAGTTCCTTTTTATTTATTTGTGTTCCTAATAATATATAGGTGCGGTGGCAAGAATAACATGTCTAGCTGTGGATGAATATAACTATGAAGCAGCTCCTTTCTCCATCTTGAGTTGCCCAACTGATGCAAAGGGTTTCTTCTTTGCTACAGTGTCTTCATCTGAACTTAAATATTCCTCAAAACTCACTGAATGCAAGGCCTTCCTACACAAATCTCCATTGGAAAGTTGTAAAGTTTCAACCAATGTCAACAATGGGATTAGTGGTGCAATTCTCACTTCTTTTAAGCCCCTCAAGAACATGAAATTGTACTCTGTGGCTCCCTTTGTCTACACTTCAGAGCCTAAACCTGTCTCCAAGCCTTATTAGATTGTGTTAATTAGATCATTTTAAAAGTGGGCTTATCTAATTATTTTGAGTTTTTGGATTGAGTGGGAAGATATTTTCTGTTTGTTGATATTGCTTTTATTTGTGGTGTGAAGAGATGACTCGAGCAATTTGAATATGGAGATTTGTGGTGAGATGTTATTTTATATTCGACTACATTTTTGTATTTTTTATTAATATTGTTGCAATAATTAAGAGAAATATTAGGATTTTTGTAGTTTTTTGTGAAGTGGTTGAACTAAAAATAACATGAGCCACGGATAAATTAAATTCTCATGCATGGTAACAGTTTCGAAACAAGTTTTAGTTAAATGATAAAAATGTATGAAATGTATAAATTTCAAGCCAATTATCACATGTTGAAAAGTTCTATATGACACAATTTGATGTAATTTTACATCAAATTGTTAAACGAGTAAACAATAGCCTTCGTTGATGTATAATGCTATTTAATTCACAATTAACACAAAATACACGTCTGGATTTTCAATGGAGAAAATTTATCGCCCTTAACCTCGAAGATTCTTTATTATAATGTGTTCTACGGTTGTCTCTTAATTTTTTTTTTTCCAGTATTGTGTTCTACGGGTGTCTCTTATTATTAAAAGAGATGGTTACCAATAAAAGAAGCAGAGTGGTGAGAGCATTGTGTGTATGTATTAATGGCGGTTTAATGCTCTTTTACAATGCTTGTGTCCAGTTGTGCAACACAACAACTCTATGTTATGCATTGTGTCTTGAATGTTCAAATGAAGACTACTATTTAAAAGGTACATTCCATACGCTGGGTTGTCCTTAAATGCATTAAATGTTATGTGATACATTTTAAGTGCATTAAATGTGTAGGGGGTATAAGTGACCTCGACTTCGATAACATAAAAATATACAATTAGGGACCGATCGCTAGAGTGTCATTGTCTGAAGAATGACCATCGATAATAAGTTGAATAGTGAATCAAACAACCTACAACCATATACCACCATCGACACTCATCACTAGCCGAAAGAAGCAATAACCCATCTACACAAAGGAGTTTGATGTTAGCAGAGGCCAAGGTATGTTTATTTCCTTCTAGCTATCGATCCCTAAAACTTTGGGACATTAGTTCGGCAGATTCCATGGGAATCAGAAGATTTCACCGATAGCCTTCTGGGATTCTTATGAGTTATGGTTTGGAGGCTAAAGAGTAAGGTTGTTGGTCTCACACATGCCAACTATCCTAATATGAGAGTAAAAGGCATCAATGATTCCAAAATCCACCCTCACGTGACAACCACACATTACTACTTTTGGAGCCAATACGACCCCACCACATCCTTGTACAAATTGATACTTTCTAAAATAAGCACCTGAGAATGTCCATATAAGCCAATCGATAAACCTTCTTTATCTGACCTAATATCTCATACTGCCTGCTTATGTACCACCAACCATTTTAATGATAGTCCACGCCTAATTAATTCTATATAAAGCACATCCAGAGCCCAAGATCAAGGGCATAGGTTATTTCAACCATCACTATGTAAAGACACTCTCCCCCATTTACTCGTGTTAGAGACTACTTATTATCACCTACTAGAATCAACCTTAAAAGACCCCCCCCCCCAACATTGTCTTTGTCAGCTTCATAAAATATCCTTATTATTGCTCCCACAAGCAGGACCATAAATATCATAATCAATATCTGGGAAATCCTTGGTGCTCCAAACTGACTCCCTAAGTTTTGTTTTCTAAACAAGGATGCTTCCTCTCTTACCCTCCATTCCATTACACCCTTGAGACTCAATGTTATTGTTTATTAGTGATTTCTTGCATACTTACATTATTCTTGTAATTTATTATCTCTTGTGCCTTTGATCAAGACCTCTCTTAGATGGGTTACACCTCGGTCCTTGAGGGACAAACTCCCAAATCCTAACTTATAACTAACAATTATCCTATAAAGGCGACTCTTCTGGAGAGTTATTCTCGTTTTAATGGAGGGGGCGTCCGAGGACGTTGTTGACCTGTCAACTTCAAACCCAACTAGAACTTTTTCTTTCACTGGCATTGATAATCTCCTCGTTGTCAATAATGTTCGAAATCCCAAATATCAGCCCCAAAACCTCAATATCGCATTTTCATGGTGTCTACTCGGGAGACGATGACAACACCACCGAATAGTCCTAGCCCACTGCTTGACTATATCCCACATACTTCTTACCTTTTTTGAAAATTGAGCGAAGTATGTTTGTGAGTGACTGAGTAGATGGATTTTTTTTACTTTGGTAGAATTCCATGAGGAAATCATGAACAATGATCAATAGGGAGGATTAATGTTTGTACAAGTAGATGAAGAAGTCAGGAAAGTTAAAATTCATGAAATCATGAATGAATATCCACATCCCGAAGTGGAAGAGTTGGGAGGAATGATGAAGGAATTGAGGATCCGGAGCACGGGAGAAAAGGGAACAACATTTCCAGCAATTTCCGATGATGAAATGGACATGATCGTAGCAAAAGGAGTATACGTGGCTGAAGTGAACCCAAGAGACTACGATTGTAAGGCGAAAATGATCATAGAGGTGTTAGGCAGTGCTAAGTTCAAATGCTTTTATGACCAAGTGGGTATCACCCCCGAGACCAGGGAAAAGTTTACAAAAGCGATACTTAAAGTCGTCGAAGCTAAAAGAGAACATTTGTCAACATGAATGGTGTCATGAGAAGACTAAAGAGCGGGCTAACATCGATAATTACTCTTTTGCAAGAAATAAGTTGCTGCCATATTTTTAAAATCAACCACTCTATGTCACCACTTTGGTGAATAGTGTTGAGTTAATAAGGGCTTTGCTAGATGGTGGAGCCTCACTTAATATTATGTTAGTTACTTCGTTCGAAGCTTTAGGGATACCAACTAGTCTCCTAGTACCAAACCCCATTGATGTTTATGACTTCAATAACGATAAAATGTAGACAAAGGGATTTGTTTACACGACGATCGAATCAGGAAAGATTTGTTCCATCATTAAGATTCACGTGATCGATGCATACCCGTCTTAACCATCGCTATTTGGTCGAATCAGGATGCAAAAATATGGGGTGGTGCCGTCCACATACCATCAATGCATGAAAGCTAATGTAAATGGTCGAGAAATCACTATCAATGCTATCGCGCGTCCCGTTTCGAAAGAGATATGATGCGACCTAATTTATGGAGTTGGCACCCAATTATGAGTCATAACGTCTGGATCGAGTGGTATCGATATCAACCAGACAAAAGAAAAGCCAAAGCCAAAATCGAAGCTCATAAGAGATAATTCCATTCCCGTTGCCAGAATGATTGTGATAGAAGATGAATCGGACGACCTAAAGAAAGCCTTGTCACCAAAGTTTGGAAAAAAAAGCTAGAATTGATTCCAAGTCGAAAATTAAATAAGTATATCACATTTAGCGGGGAAATGATATTTCGATTATGATAGGGTGCCCGAGCAGCATTATGGACAAAAGATGCTAACCCGATTGATTAATGTTGTGTAGAAGATAACTCCAAAGATCACGATTATGTGGATAACACGAAAAAGGCACCATAATGCATACACGACAGGCGAAGGAAAAATTAGAGGAATTGGAAGAGGTAAACATCGCAACGAAAGGTCAAGATCACCGACTAATATTCATCTCTAAGGAACTTGGAGGTAAGAAACGGCGTGAGTTACTTGATCAGATCAAAGAATACTCAGACGCTTTCGCATGGAACTATATGAAAATGCCAGGTTTGGACGAAATCATGAAGTCTTGTTGAAAGTCCTATTTCCTATTAGGGTTCTACTATAGAAAAGGGTGAAAATAAGAAAATAACCATTTAAAAAAATCAAATTTAATTTAAACTTTAAACAATTAACCCAAATTAAATATAGCATCAATTAAGAAAATGTTATGTTAAAACAAACTAACTAATTTTATCTTTATCATAAAGCATGAATCTAGGTGATAGCTGATAAAATAATATCAATCACACAACACGTTGACGTACGAGAAAAACTCACAATGAAAAAAATATCGGACGACTCGGCCACACAAATTCACTGTGATGAGGAATTACACAAAACACATGCTTCGGTATCTGCCAAACATGCTCAACAACCATCTACGAATTATAACAAGGAATCCATCGTTTCTTTATCTCAACACCACAATAAGGAGTCCACCTTGTATAAACAACAAATACGGATTCAATCGTAGGAAATGATTCTTAACAAGATGAAGAGAATAAACGTTAGTGCCCTTAAACTAGATCTCAAAGCATATATATGATGAAACTTGGATCTAAAACTATTTGGGTGTAAACTAGAGTTTGGTTAAACACAAAGAGCGTTTTGGAAGAGTTTTGGAACTCAAAAGCAATGAAAATGTCTAAAACGACTGCAACTCCGCAATCCTATGTCTAGGAAGTTTTCCAAAATCGAGATAAGGATGAAAATCTAATATAAAATCTTAAAATATTTAAAAACTCGCCAACTTGTTCGAATGAGTAGGATCTCATTCAAACGAAGCCTTGGATATTGTTTGATCATGCTTCTGATGAGATTTTTAATGAGAAAATAGAGAAGGAAAAAACTAGTCTCGTTGGAACCTGTTTTAACTACTTTCGAAGACTCATTGGAATGAAAATGTTGATGTCGTTCCAATGAGCTGGAAAAATTTCTAAAAATACTTTAAAATTCAGATCAAAACATTTTATAAATCATTTTTATAAACTAACACCCAAAATTAAAAATTCCAAGGATCAAAATATTTACGCATTCATACTTGAGATATCCTCAGAACATGAAGACGAAAATAAGGAACTAAACTCGATATAATGATGAACATGATATCTTGGCCGCTACATGTTCAATCAAACACATCACAACCTTGAAATTTCAACAAACTCAAATTCTAACCTATGACTCAAAAGTTTTGTCCAAACAAGAAATGAGACAAAATAAATACAATTTGACTCTATCAAAAATTTGTACTTACACTAATCATTTGAATGTTTTTCAGAACGTGTGTCCAGTCAGACAAGCATTGAGATTTTTTAAATAAGAATTGGAGCTCGAAATCAAAGCCAAAGTGGAAAACATGTTAGCAGTCGGGTTTGTCAAATCCATGTCACACCTTGTATGGCTCTCAAAAATCATTCCTATAAAAAAGGGCAATGGGAAAATTAGAGTTTGTGTCGACTATCGGAATGTCATCCAAGCTCAAAAGACAAATTCCCTTTTCCTAGCATCGATAGTTTTGTGGATGACACTACTTAAAAATACATGTAAAGTTTCATGGATGGTTATTCCGGGTACAATTAGATAAAAATAAGCAAAGAAGACACTAAAAAAATAGCCTTGTGAACCTCACTTAACAACTTATACTACACGGTTATATCACTCGGCTTGAAAAATGTAGAAACGACGAATCAATGAACCATGGTTGCCATTTTCATGATATCATGGTGGAATTTTATGTGGATGACTTAGTTGTTAAATAAAAATGACACTCACACATTTTTCAACCTTCGAAAGGTGTTGGAACCTTGTAGGAAATTCAAGTTTAAAATAAACCCCCCTCAAATGCGCTTTCGGAGTAAACAAGAGGAAAATTCCTGGGATTTGTTGTGAACCATCACGGTATACAAGAAAATAATAAAAGTAGAAAAAGATCATTGAAATTCCACCTCCTAAAAGTAATAAGGAATTAAAAATCTTTTTGGACAAAGTCTTTTACCTTCAAAGGTTCATCCTAGCGCTTTCGGAGCTCACCTATTCACTTAAGCCACCTTAAAGGGGAACACAAAATTTGAATAAAGGGAGACATAGTACTAGGTGTTCGTATTCTAAAGGATCAAGTAAGAACTCACCATCTCGTTGACAATGACATCGCCAATAAAGGGACAACAACTACTCTTGTACCTTACTTCCACAACCAAATCGGTTGGATCATTGTTGGCTCAGGATGTTCATGGAAATGAAAAGCATGTCTACTATCTCGATATGATTCTAAACGATACAAAAACCCGATACATAATGGTGGAAAGGCATTGTATGGACTTTTTTTTGTGGCCCATAAAATGATTCTTGCATTTTTATGCACTTAGTTACTCGTTTTGATCCAATTATTTTTTCTCTCTTTAGAATTGTTTTAATGGGACGATTAGCCCGATGCTTTCTAATAGTTTCTCAGTATGATATCAAGTCTATTACTCTTAAAGAAATTAAAAGCCAACCTATCGCAGATATCTTGGCATTTTTCCAAGCGGAGAACACGAACTACCAAGTGAAGAAATCCTAGGCGATGCTATCCAAGCCCTAACATGCGAATATGAGTTAGAAGAATGGAACATAGAATTTAACGAATCATCGATAATAATATGCAAGGGAGTCAGAATGATCATCACTAGAGGTGAAGAAAGTATCTATATCCCTTTTCAACTGGGATTCCCATCCTCCAATAACGAAGTTGAGTATGAGGCTTTGGCTTTCGATATCCTTAAGGGACTATAAAGAGGCATCAAAATGCTCACAATCAAAGGCGACTCAAATCTAGTAATCAAGCAGGTGGATGGTGAATCTTCCCTAAGAAACATATCACTAGTTCTATACTGAACTGTTGTCCAATACATGCTATATCAATTTGTTTTAGTCAATAACTTCCAACACCCTAGAGCTTTCAATAAGTATACCGATCTGACTAACTTGTCAACCTGACTCGAGATCCCCGATAACGAACCCTCCACCACCCTTAGCATCTTTAAATGAACTATATCCATCTATGTATTGGGTATAGTCATCCTAACAGAGTGCCTAGACTGACAAGATTCAATTATAAGGAAATTATTAAATACTCAACTCCCAAGAAAAATACCGATACGTGTAGAAACTCTAAAAGACTTCCACAACCTTGAGGGGATCTTATAACATCGATGCATATACGGTATATTGGCATGATGCTTAGGGCATAAAGAAGTATATAGGCATCTTAATGATATTCGTAACTAACATTGTGGTACGAATGATATAACTCTCAATCGAAGGATCCAATAAGCAGGTTATTACTATCCAATGATGAGCATAGAGGCAAAGAATCTCCAAAAGAAATGTGAACAATGTCAAGAAACACCAAGTTAGGAGGAAATCTATTTCGTGGGAAATTAAATCGACTGGAGAGATATTTATATTTAATAGTTCACAAACGATACAATCCCCATCAAGATACATGTAGAAAGTGCACTCTGATGAAGGGCCAGAGGGTACTTGATGGTTGATAGGAAAATTTTCTAAAAATTGTACCACCAATAATTAATGGAATGCATAATTAGGTTAGATACTTAGGAAGTGATGAAAATGGACAATGAACTGGCACACATCGGTGGTTACAAGTTATATAAAGAATTAACTCACCTGGGCTATTGTTGGCCATCGATGGAGGCTGATTGCAACCCGTTCGTTAAAGAATAAAAGCTATGTCAAATACATAGTAACCTTATCCATAGACTAAGTGTTCCATTAAAATCTTTATCCACGTCATATCCATTTCATGCATGGTCCTTTATCTGGGGGAGAAATCATCCCCCATTCTCGGTGAAAAATATGGATCCTTATCGCAACTGACCTTTTAACAAAATGGGCTGAAGCTATAGTATTAAGAAATGTCACCAAGACTATCATGGACAACTTCATTCGTTAAAACATCATCTACCATAAATCCCAAAAGTAATCATAACTAATAATGGTACACCCTTTAAAAATGATGAGATACAAGCCTTGATCGCGAGATACAACATCGAGCATTGGAATTCTTCAATTTCATACCCTAAAGTCAATGGCCAAGCGAAAGCTACTAACAAGACCCTAAAAAACATCCTCAAAAAATGCGAGAAGATTTTCCTAAAGCATGTGATGATAATATTGATTTGGTAGCTTGGGCTTATCGAACTTCTAAAAGGAAGCCTATCGAATTCTAAAATTTCTTGCTCGTTTATGGTGTCGATGCAATATTCCCAATCGAACTGGAAATTACATTGTCTAGAATGGCCTTGCAACATCAACTCATCCCTGAACTACGAACAATACATCTTGAGATGTTAGATGAAATAAGAGACAAAGCACAAAGGAACTTTCAAACTTATTGTAAGCAATTTTCAAGAGCTTACGATGTCATGGTAAAATCCAGGGAGTTCAAGGCAGATGACCTAGTTTTGAAAATACCATAACATGTCATGCAAGTAAAGTCAACAGGAAAGTTTGTGCTAAGCTGGGAAGGCCTCTACATCATTCAAGACAGCTCAACTACCAAATTCTGTAAGATCACAAAACCAGAATCAGAGGACCTCATTTTCATAAACTGCAAATGGGTGAAACAATATTATTCATAGTAAACCATCATCTTATTTAGAGTCGATTTCCCTTTATCTTCCAATATGTTATAAACTCAATCGGTTGTAATGAACTGCTATATTTCCTTTTGTTATCAATGAAACGTAACCACATTTTGATTTCTTACTTTTTAATTTTAGAAAAACACATTGCAAGACTTACTTCATAATTTCTTATGGAAAAATACATTTGGTATTGAATTTTTTGAAATGGAAAAATCACATTCGGTATTGACTTTCTCGAAATAACAAAATCACAATTGATATTGATATTTCTGAAAAGGCAAAAAAATATCACTATAATCTAAAAGTGACAAAATCTAGGGCATAACCTTTGTTAATATTGAAATGCATAACCTATAATCTCTCAATGGCACAACATTTGTGAATTTTGAAAAGCACAACTTATACTCTCTCTTGGACATAAGCTCTGTGAATGTCGAAAGGCACATCCTATAATCTCTTTTGGGTAGAGCCTTCTTGAATGTTTAAAGGCACAACCTATGAACTCTCCCGGGCATAACCTAGATGAATGTCAAAAGTCATAACCTATAATATCTCTTGGGTTTAGGCTTAATGAATATCTAAAGGCACAAGATATAATCTCTCTTTTGCATAACCTTCATGAATGTTGAAAGGCATAATCTATAATCTCTCCCGTGCATAACCTCTGTAAATGTTGAAAGTCATAACCTAGAATCTATCTTGGGCATAACCTTTGTTAATGTTGAAAGGTATAACCTATAATCTCTCTTAGGCGTAGCCTTTGTGAATATTAAAAGGTACAATCCATAACCTCTCTTGGACATAAACTCTGTGAGTATCGAAAGGCAAAACTTATAATGTCTCTCGGGCCTAAACTACGTGAATATTGAAAGGCACAACCTATAATATCTCTTGGGGAAAACCTATGGGAATATCGACAAGCACAACCTATAATCTCTCATGGGCATAATCCTTGGGTATGTTGAAACATACAACCTATAATACCGAAGGAAACAATCTCTTTTGGACATAAGCTCTTTGTAAATATGGACAGACACACCTTATAATCTCTCATGAGAAAATGTTTGAAGAAAGCTACAACCCACAAAGTCTTTCGACATAACCCCTTGAGATCAATGAAAGGCATAACCTATAATTTATGCACTATTTTCTCCATGTTATCGATACAATATATAGTTTATAGTTGTCGCAGCATAATCCTTATGGCATAACCCCTTTCTTATCGATGAAAAGTCAATTACAATCACTAGAGTTATTCTATGGAGAGGAAAAATACCCAATGCAATCACAATCGGTACTATTATAGTCACAGATAAATCATCATATATCACAATCGATGCTACTATAATATGCAACATCATTAATACAAGCACAACAAGCAAAGACATAATCAATGTCGAATTTATGACTCATGGACGATAGTTACCATCGAACGCCAAACCTTCTTAGAGGTCCATAGTTAATAAAAATGACAAGTTTGAAAAAAATCAACATCGTTGATATATTCAGAACTGATAACATCATAAGTTATAAGAAAATCCTAAGTAATTAACCAATTATGATAGCCATTATCGAAAGAAAAAATCCTATACATCGTTATAAATGATAAATCCACGAATGGAAAACAAACCCAATACACAACCACAACTGTAGAAAAATAGCAACCAACATCATTCATGAATTAATAGCATCATGTCAGTCAAAATACCAAAGCAATAAGAATTTATAAAGTACCATGACATGGAAAATATAATACCATAAAAAAAGATGATCCCAAAACAAGCAAGGGATAATAAATATCGGTTCAATAAACAAAAACATATAAAACCCACAAAGGACCCTGATGTCTATAAAACATAATTTAAAACATGTTAGTTGAATTCTGCCTCTAACTGCTGTTGAGAAGCATGACCTTACGCTCCGATGTCAGCTTTACCAATTCATATAACTCTTTTAAAATCTCTTGCATTAGCAACATAGCCTAATGCACGACTGCGGCTTTGGAACTATTTTCTAAAATTTGGTTCTAATTAAAATCTTCGAACATGATCGAAAAGTCTCTCGATCTATCAAACATACAAACCCACGTCTTTTATATCACCAACAATCTCACCCACCCTTTTATGTTGAGCATAAAAAAGAGGTCCCTAAAATGCACCCAGTTCCATAACCCTGATAGCCATCTAAGAAAGGAGAAACAATCGAATAGAAGCCTGCCTAATAGTGAACCTATTAAAATTCCCAGGATAATGTAGGATCATTGTTGATACCAAATTTAGTCTGCTGACGTGGACCAATCACTCGAAGACGCGTGTCAACCTACGTGGAAATTACAAACACTTTCAACAAACAACATACTGCCACCGAGCTACTCAAGCTTCCCGAGCAACTCAGGCATACCGAGCAGCTTGGGCGGTTCGAGCAACTTAAGCGTGCCGAGAAACTTAGGCGGTCCGCTACGCATTAAATGCTCATTATTATCGTATAGATGTATATGTATACTAGATAACGGCGCATTGTCCTTTCACATGTAAAACCTCAAGGCTATAAATATATTGTAACCTCCTCATTAGAAGGGGACTCGAGATCTCTTGATAAACTACTTATCGAGATTTCCAAGCAAACAGTCAGCAATACAAAAATAGTGGACGTAGGCCATTCTCATACGGATGAACCACTTTAAAAATCCTTTGTCTTATTTATTTATTACCTTATTTATCTGTGATTAAATAATTAGAGATAATCTAATTTTTTACATCAACAGATTAGCACCGTTTGTGGGAAACGACTGTACTTAGCATTTTTCACCAAAATAATTCATCATCAATGACTGATAATCTAGAATCTAGTAATAAAAACACTTTGATCCCTCCAAACCTTTCTACTCCCCCAAATGTTCAAGATCTGGCTGGCATAATGGCTAATTTAGCCCAAGGGAAAACGACCATGCAAGAAACCATGCGTCAACTTATACAAACTGTTCAATGCGGAGTGCCAGCCCAATCAGGACAACGAAGTGTTCAGAGAAATACCCGTTTACCCTCTTCACGAACTTGGCGAATGCTATTCCCAGAGGAATCTCAATCTAGACGCACCGAATCATATCGTACTGAGAGATCTAATCATCATTCTTATCAACCTGGTCGGACTTCATCAGTACGAGCTACAGATTCTCAACGAAACGTCACTCTGTCTCTAAAAAGGACTAGTGCTCTAGAAAGATTAATTAGAGTCTCTCCTTTTGATCGTTTGGGCCCTATGAGGAGTAGAATTCATCCTAGGATTGCATCGAGGAACTCTCCACGACCATACGATCTAAGGGAAGGCTCTGCCCAATCACGACCAGCAGCTCGATCTCAAGAGGCAAATTTAACGGGATCAATTGCTCAAACCAATAGGCCCGAGGAGGGAAATAATGCATGAAAGGGCTCTATTCAAAGGTTAAAGGACAAATTAGGGGAAATGGATAAGGCCAAGAATCCTCTATAAAGAACTTTTGTCCAAGGAACACCATTTGTACAGGCAATTGTGGATTTTCCCACACCATCAAAATTCAAAGCTCCTATGGTGACGCCTAAATATGATGGAAAAACTGACCCTGTACTTCATATAGAATAATACCAAGCAGCTGCCGATATCTATGCAGTTCCAGACGAGATGAGATGTAGGGAATTTTTAGGAACTCTTACCGGATCAACTCAGGTATGGTATAACAACCTTCCTCGGGGGAAATTGAGACTTTCTTTCAACTAGCAGAGCTCTTTATCGGGAACTTCTGTTTTGGAGAAAAGCTAGTCAAACGAGTAGCACACTTGCTAATTGTTAGACAGAAGGTAGGTGAAAGTACCAGGGACTATATTACTAGTTTCAATAATGAGAAACTTGAGGTAATTGATTACAAGGAGAAAAAAACAATTACTGCTCTGATGAGTGGATTGTTGCCAGATAAGTTGTATTACACTTTAGCCAAAGATTCGCCTAGAACCATGGCAGAACTGATGGTAAAAGCAGTCAAAATCATGAATGCCGAGAAAGCTATAGCTGCGAAGAAGAACGCTGACACTAAGGAGGCCAAAGTGGAAGATGGTAAAATCGAAAAGAAGGATCAGAAGAACAATGGTGGCAACAGGCAATCGAAAGGAAAGCAAGCACTAGAGAAGATGAAAAAATTCGAAAATTATACTCCTTCAAAGGTAGATATAAATCACATTCTAGAGGAGATCAAGAACAACGAGGAGCTAGCCTATCCAGCGAAAATGAAGGCAGATCCTGACAAAAGAGACAAGTCCAAATATTGCGAATTTCATAAAGATCATGGTCATATGACCAAACATTCCATAGCTCTTCAGAATGAAATTGAAGCACTCATCAGACGAGGAAAATTGGCTAAGTATGTTGATCGCCAAAGTGGTGGAAAGACCAACGACCGAGGAAGGCAAACATCTAAATCTCCCCGTCAAGCAAAAGAAGAAAAGAAGAGAGACTACGAAGATGATCCAAAGAACGACCCTGATCTCCCCGAAAGACCAAGACAACCAGAGCGTGAGGTATTTTCAATCCATTTTGGGTCATTTGAATGTAATGTTATTACAGGTGGAGATGCAGGAGGTAGAGATCTTACTGCGGAGAGGAAAGCTTACCTTAATGAGGCTCAAGCCTGCTTGTACATACAACAAATAAACTTAGCAAAAGATGATCGCCCGAGGAAGGTGAATAAATACAAACTAGCTATTGGTTTCTCTAAAAATGATCTGGAAGGTGTACTATATCCTCATGATGACCCATTGGTGATCAAGATGAGAATGAAGGAAATGGTGATCTCACGGGTACTGGTGGATAATGGTAGCTCGATAGACATCACATTCTACTCATATTTTGATAGTTTTAATCCGAAATTAGACCAATTGGAGCCCTATCATAGACCTCTACTCGATTTTACTAGTGAAAAGGTTTTTCCACTTGGGACGATCAAGTTGGATATGCTTATCGGTACGTGGCCTGCTTGTCGAACAAAAAGAGTAAGCTTTTTCGTAATGGATAAAAATGTCCAATCATCTTACAATATCATCATGGGAAGGGTAGGTATGAAGATGTTCGAAGCAGTACCATCTACTGTACATCAATGTTTGAAATTACCAACCAATTTTAGAGTGTGAGTTATGAAAGGCGACCAGAAAGTAGCTCGAGAATGCTACTATTCATCTGCCGAACAAGAGGAACGCGAAGAATCCAGAAAGAAGACTACTACTTATCAAGTGGATGAAATAAAAGATGCAGAAATCGAAACATTGGACCCTAGAGGCGAGTCTCATCTTGTGAAGGGAAAGGTCATGGAGGCTACCGAAAAAATCATTCTGGACGACGAGCATCCAGGACGAACAACTCAAATTGGTGCATCACTGAATGCATCAATAAAACAGGAATTGATAGCATTTCTAAGATGCAGAAAGCAAACTTTTGCATGGAGTCATGAAGATATGCCAGGGATAGACCCGAGTTTCCTGTGTCACAAACTCAATATGAACAAGGAAATCAAGCCAGTAAAGCAACGAAGAAGGGTGTTCAGTCCTGAAAAGAACCAAGCCATACAGGAAGAAGTAAAGAAACTATAAAAAGCCTCTTTTATTGAGGATGTCAAATATCCTGATTGGATAGAAACTGTGGTAATGGTGAAGAAGAAAAACAACAAGTGGAGGATGTGTGTGGACTTCACTGATCTTAATAAAGCCTGCCCAAATAATTATTTTCCTTTGCCATGAATCGATCAGCTGGTGGGTGCTACCTCGGGGAATGAATTGTTGAGTTTCATGGATGCTTATTCTAGGTACAACCAGATTAAAATGAAGCCTGTGGACAGGGAGAGTACCTCTTTTATCACCTTAAGGGGAACTTATTGGTATAATGTTATGCCTTTTGGACTGAAAAATGCAGGTGAAACATATCAACGACTGATGAATAAGGTGTTTGCAAAGAAAATAAGTCATAACATGGAGGTTTATGTTGACGATATGCTAACGAAGAGCAAGAAAGCTACTGATCATCTAGTTGACCTAGGTCAGACCTTTGATCAACTAGAGAAATACCAAATGAAGCTAAATCCCACCAAGTGCATATTTGGACTGCGAGAAGGAATGTTTCTCGGGTACATTATTAATCAACGAGGAATTGAGGCGAACCCTAAAAACACTACACCAAATCTGCACTATTGTCAAGGTCATTGACCCTGACAAATCCAACTTGTCAAGGTCAATGACCGTGACATTTCGAGGCGAGACAACTTTTTTTATCACGATCGTGTCACGGTCGTGTCGCGGTCAATGACCGTGGCACATTTATCACGGTTATAAACCGTGACAAAGCCGTGGCCCTTTTTAAAAAAATTGTGGACGTCCGTGACAACTTTTTGTCACGGACTTGTCACGGTCAATGACCATGACAATTCTGGGCAGAATTTAAAAAAAATCTGCTGGGCAGTATGGCCACTGCCACTGCCCAGCAGTATATTTGTACCTGTTATAGAAACATTGTACCTGTTCCATACATCATATATCCAAACAAACTAAAGATAATGCAAATATATATTCAAATAGAGACAATATGAATCACGATATAATTCAAATGTAACAACTTAAAACAATTCAATTCAAACTTATAACAATTCAATTCAAACTTCAAACAATGTCACTACATGTCTGGTGTATTATTAAAACTGAGGAGGTGAGTAGACCACACGACATACGAATTGACGCACTCACTAATTTACGTCGTGCCGCATTGTTCGCGCAACCACAATAGGGAGTTCTCCTTCCCGGGTATGACATGCGTGACGAGCACCCTGGACTCCATCTCTTGAAGCGCACGTCTATGAACTATTCCACCCTGGACGATATTCGGGTCCCTCAACCCCCACCCTATCCGCTGGCCATCAAATACGTCCAATATGAACACGCTCGGCCAACCAAGTGTCGACATTGGTCTGTTGAAGGGCGCCAAATAGGGAAGTGGATCATCGAAGTACGAACGTGTCGGTGATGAAGCAGCGAGGTCCACATCCTCGTCATCCTGCGCCTTGTCCTTCCGAACCTCCTCCTCCACCTCCTTCTCCTTCCCTTTCCCTTTCCCTTTACGGTCTCCGCCCAACGTACGCTTCATAAATGCATACACATCTTGGACCGTCGCCTCCAAACGGGACAGCTTCGCATCGTGTGAATCCACCGTTCGAGCCAACCCGGTGTCGCTCGTCTCCAATCCGATGATCCTAGATTTGGCCACCCGCGAGCTCACCCCCTTGTCCTCCCCTTGCGATCAGAGCCAAGCACTTGGCTGAGTGCATCTGTGGACAAAGATGCCTTGTCAGCATCAGACTGCGACTCATGCACTTCCTTAAGCTTTGCCTGAAACGACAAAAAGCACATGATTAGTAAAATAAGTAAACTAAAAAATTATAACGTAATTAACAAAAATTAAACTGTCGGATTACTTACAATCGTGGCCGCGACGCTCGGGGACTCCTCCTTGTCCTTCCCCTTATTCGTCCGAAGATCCACATAAGTATCGAGCCTATGTGGCTTACCCCTTGGCCCACTCCCTACCCCCTTTAATAAAATAAAGTAAAGTAAAATTAGTATCGGCCCCGCAAAGTAAAATAATGAAGAATAATATATTTCTATAGTTATAGAAAAATTAAATCTTACCTGCATCCTATGCTCCACCTCGGCGTAAGAGGTCCGGCCGGAGTATTGCACCTCCGTCTTTTTTGCCCGATTTTCCCTCCCCGATTGGCGAGATGCCAATTGTCGATCCTCGATCTCATTGTCAATGAACTTCTGCCATTGTGCCAATGAGATCGGCTCCTTGGGGGGGGGGGGGGGACGGATTCACGCCATTGGATAATCGACTCTCGTGTTTTCCCAAAGTACCGTCCCGCATATTTTTTTCCACGACTTGAGTTGCTCCCTAATCTGCTCCAACACGGGATCGCATAGCTTTGGATCCAAGTTGAATTGTTCATGTCCAACAAATACAATGTTAGTTGCGAATAAATATAAATATAAATATAAATATAAATATGAAATCGAAATTGAAATTGAAATTGAAATTGAAATTGAAATTGAAATTGAAATTGAAATTGAAATTGAAATTGAAATTGAAATTGAAATTGAAATTGAAATATTCATATAAATATAAATATAAATATATTACCTGTAGTGCCGCCCAAATAGCTAACTTGAGCTCATATAGCACCTCCTTCCAACTCATAAACCTCGGGCCGATGACCGTCTTTAGCAGCTCGAGGGATCTCGCTAATAGCTCCGACTTGTTCTCGATGGTAATCCCAAATTTTCCATATTTGGGGAGCCTAGGGGCCGAGTAGCCCTCGTCGCCTCCGCTACCACCGAGCCCAGATGACATCATCATAACCAGCATCATCATCCTCGCCTTAATACCTGAAGTAGATATTTTCTGTAAAAAAAAATATTAATAGTACAGATAAAAAAATTAGAAGAAGACATGAAAATATGTACAATTACTACAAATAAAAATGATCATTAATTATTAATTTACTTTCATACACCCCCTACCCCACCACACACATGCACACGTACACGCACACACACCACACACAGTAGTGACTGTCTATTTAAAATAATCTCAATGTTAATTTCAGGTATTAAATTTCTACTATTGTTTTGTGGTTTTCATAAATCATACCCCACCCCCACCCCCACCCCAACATGTTTACGGGCTTTCATCACCCGTGATAAATTTTTCGGTTCGTGACTTACTGGCCAGTTGTCTTGGGTCTTTTAGTCCCTTAACATTACTTTAAGAATTTTACTCAATCTAAATACCACATTTTCTTTCTTGTTATACACTTGAACACGTTTTGTTATTTAGTCCTTATTAATTTATCTTTGATGTATTACCAGCATCTTCACTTTTATAAACTTTATTTAATTTTCAATTTTAAGGACTATTTTCATCACTTAGTGTTCATTTAAGTTCTAGTATAACAAGATCCCATAAAAATCATTAATAAAATTCTCATATCTTCTTTCAATTTAAACACACACACAGTAGTGACTGTCTATTTAAAATAATCTCAATGTTAATTTCAGGTATTGAATTTCTACTATTATTTTTTACTTTTTATAAATCATACCCCACCCCCACCCCACCCCCACCCCAACATGTTTACGGGCTTTCATCACCCGTCATAAATTTTTCGGTGCGTGACTTACTGGCCAGTTGTTTTGGGTCTTTTAGTCCCTTAAAATTACTTTAAGAATTTTACCCAATCTAAATACCACATTTTCTTTCTTGTTATACACTTGAACACGTTTTGTAATTTAGTCCTTATTAATTTATCTTTGATGTATTACCAGCATCTTTACTTTTATAAACTTTATATAATTTTCAAATTTAAGGACTATTTTCATCACTTAGTGTTCATCTAAGTTCTAGTATAACAAGTTCCCATAAAATCTTTAATAAAGTATTATTACAAATATAAACTAAGAGTGATAAAATAACTTTGAGGCATATGAATTAATTGTGACAAAGTAAGATTATGGAAACCCCACTTTTCTTTCTATAACTCCTATTTTATTAAACTTTAAATATATGGTTTTTTTTCTCCATTAGTATAAGTATATAGCGATTATTTCACACTTAAATCACATATTAAGCCGGCCTTTATTTTTTTATGAAATTTGTAGAAATGTACTTATTTATTTTGAATGAAAATAAATTGTTATCCAATATTTTTGGATATTATTTACATTTACATTTTTGGATATTATTTTTGGAAATTTATAGAAAATTACTTATTTATTTACATTTTTAACCCCCTACCCCCCACCCTGCCCCACGCCCTACCCCCACCCTACCCCTACCCTGCCCCACCCCACTCTACCCCACCCCCTACCCCCACCCTGCCCCACCCCCCACACACGCACATATATACACACATATTTATACACACAAACATATATATAAATGGAAGAGAGAGGGAGAGAGAGAATTAAACCTGAAAGTAGAGAGAGAGAGAGAGCAGCGTCGAGAGAGAGAGAGAGAGAGAGAGAGAGGGAGGGAACGGCGGGAGGGAAAAAAGAAGGGGGAAAGGATTTTTGCTGCAAACATTGTCACGGTCGTGTCACGGTCATTGACCTTGACAATTATTTAAAGAATTATCACGGTCAATGACCGTGACAAGTCCGTGACAAGTAAATTTATCACGGCCTTGCCACGGTCGTGTCAAGGTCAATGACCGTGATATAAAACGCGTATTTTTTGTCACGGTCAATGACCTTGACAAGGGTGGCCGGCTGAAAGGTGACATTTTGGCCATTTTGGTGTAGTGAAAGATCAAGGCTCTATTGAAGCTGCGATCTCCAACCACGAAGAAGGAAGTGCAAAGCCTCACAGGGCGAGTTGCAACACTTAATAGGTTTGTATCACGAGCAACAGACAGATGCTTCCCATTCTTCAAAACACTTCGAAAAACTTTTGAGTGAAATGATGAGTGCGAGGAGGCCTTTCAAGAGTTAAAAAAATATCTAGGGACACCTCCATTGTCGTCCAGACCTATGATGGGAGAAAGACTATACTTGTATGTCGCAGTTTCAGAGAATGTTGTTAGCTCGACATTGATAAGATTGGAGGATGGAGTGCAAAAACTAGTCTACTACACCAGCAAGGCTTTCCGAGGAGCAGAAATCAGATATCCAAGGTTGAAGAAGTTGGCACTAACTTTGATTGAAGCAAGCAGAAGAATGAGGCCATACTTCCAAGCGCATACTATAGTGGTGTACACCGATATGCCATTAAGACAAGATCTGCATAAATCGAAGAAATCAGGGAGATTGATGTACTGGGAAGTAGAACTTAGTGAATATGATATAGTTTATGAGCCTAGATCGTCGCTCAAAGGGAAGGCAGTAGCAGATTTTATCGCAGAGTTTACTCAGGAAGATGCCTCTGAAGAACAGGAGTTGAATACAAACCAACCTGTGGATGTTATAAGATCATCAAATTTAAACCCCGACCAACTTACGTCGATAGCCGAGCAAGAAAAGATGATCAATGAGAAGAGAGAAGTGTCGGAGGAGGACAAAAGGAAGCACCAAATATTCCATCGAGGAACTCTGTCTGATAAAAAATTTGATGATGAAGTACCTGTATGGAATTTGTATGTGGATGGCTCTTCATGCACTACAGGCAGTGGATCAGGAATAATTTTAAACAGTCCGGATGAGATTGATGTGGAGTATGCTCTATGCTTTCAATTTAAGGCTTCTAATAATAAGGCCGAATATGAGGCTATGATTTTGGGTCTAAGTCTAGCCAAAACCATGAAAGCAAAGCAAGCCGTTGTGTTCAATGATTCCCAGTTAATCGTAAATCAAATTCTGGGGGTGTATGCAGCAAAAGGAGAATTGATGGTCAAATATCATGCAAAAGCAATGGAGGTTGTTGTGACAACCCGCCTACTAAAATAATAGGTGGCCAGCCCAATACTCTAATAATCACAGGAATCATAGATGGTCCATTCTTAGCATCACTGTCGATTAAAATAATAGTATGAGATAATCACCAATCATTTTATCAAACGGACTGTCAAATTAAAATTTTAAACGTAAAAGAAAAACTCTTAGACAATCCCATTTGTAAAAACGGTGGGTATCAAAAATCGATGAATGAAGTATGACAATACAATAAATAATCACCGAATAAGCTGTCGGTGCACAGACCAATACAAATAATACATCAAGTATTACTATTCAATATTTATAATATAATGAATGAGTGCAATACCTCGTGAAAACACGCCCGAATAAGAATATTGACCTTAACTAACGTACAATAGAAAAAAGCGTCTAATATAAGTAACCTGCAACATCCGCAATAGGCTGTAGCTCCATGACAATTGGAATGGAAATGTCAATACGGGTGTCCATGCGGAAGAGCACCTGTACGGCAAAAAGTATATGCAGAAACAAAGAAATAGAGATACGGGTCAGGGCCCGGTTTGATATGATTACCATGTGACTAAAATGCATGACAGTTAAGTGCGTAATGCTCTCGCAGATAACAATAATATTTCTCACCTCTCAATCTAGCAGCAACCTAGCGCAATATCGTGAGATGTTTTAGTTAACCCTAAGCACTAAGGGCTAACTTCTCCCCATTCTCAACACAATGCCCTATTCGTGTGTGGGGTGTCTCGCAAAGCGAAATCCAAACAAGGAACCCCCCGATACACTACTACATAGGCAACGTTGATCGTCGAGATCCATTAGATCCTTAGCACGAAATAATCAATAAATGTATATGTGTGTGCATATGTGTGGGAGGTCACATCTACAGCTACACAAAGAAAAATAATATAAAACACATCCATCATCTAATGGCACAATTCCTAATTTCTTTCTTTAGGAATATACATAAATGGTACAACATTTTATCAAATGTTTACCAAGTCAAACTGATTTACCAATTATATTTCCTTTCTTCCCTCCAGGAAGAATATATAATTTAAAGCAAGTTTTTTTTTTTATCATAAAAAGTGCTTTATCCTTTTTCATAAAACCCCACTTCCCTTCTTTCATCCAGGAAGTGTAATCAAAATTCATTTTTATTATCATAAAAATACTTTTGATTGCCATATGCTTCCATTTCCCTCCTTTATTTCGGGAAATATAATTCGAAGCCAAACCACATCCCATTTCCCTTCTTCCATTCGGGAAATGTAATTAAAGCCAATCCATTATCATGAATTGCTTTAACAAATCTAAGACCGTCCCTCCGGGTTTCCCCACTGGACGCGCCCCTAAATGGCTATTCATCTTCCAGGGCCTATCTATACAAGACAACCTGGGAACCTACCAACATCGGGAAGCGTCCATATTGCCTGCGGGAAAGTCAGGACCACACCCAGAATCCCCTAACCAGCGCAGTAATACAAATGCCCATATGGCCTAGGGACTATATCCACCCTGCATTCATTAGCCAGGGGTCTTCATCACACGTACGCAACTTCCCTTATGATAGCGATTTAGGGAGGTGTGTAACCATAAGTTAACACTTATGAAAAACTTTACCCTTTCCTTTTTGAAAACTTCCAGTTTTACTTTTCCAAAAATCATTCATTTAGCCATTAAGCACCAAGTTTTAGAATGTATATTCCATTCTTATTAAGTCATATTTTATTAATGACCTAAGACCCAAAGTGCCACTAACCTCAAAATAGCCTCTAAGAGTTCATATTATTATTTCGTAAACCCTCAAAGTGAGTCTCCATAATGGAGTGTCTCCAAAAAGCTTAAGATTAATATTTTAACTTCCAATTTATCTTTAGGTTAACCTCCTATATCAAGCGGACATTAACCTATACAACAAGCCCTCGGGTAAACCCAAATATCCCATCTTAACCTAGGACATTAGTCTACCCAATACAACCCTCTAGGACTCCCCATTACTTCCCAAAGGAAGGTTCCTAAGTTCCGATCTTAAAATAAAGAGGCTAAGAAAAACTAAGGAAAAACTAAAGGTGGAAAAACAGGGGACCGGTCGACCGGTCAAGGGACCGCGGTTGACCACCCTTTCAAGTTTGGTCTGCTAACGAAAGCAGTAAGCTAGTTTTGGCAGTACCGGTCGACCGGCCCTAGGACCGCGGTCGACCGCGCCTACCAGATCCACGAAAAACCCTTCTTCTTCAAAACCAAAACCGAACCCTAAAACCCATATACCTAAAATTTCTTCATTCCCCTCCACCAACAACATTACCCCAACGATTATACACCAAAAGAAACCCATATACTAACCTTAAACCACACAATCTACAAGATTTAAGGATTAAACACCAAAATCAACCAAAAACCCATTTATGGTTTAAACCTCCCAAAACTTAACTACACATGCAGATTTATCACATTAAATCAATATCTAGCAAGTAAGAAACTTGCCTCGAGGTTCATAGTCTCGAATCACCTCCGATAGCGATGGAATCCGGCCCAAAATCTTCATTTTCTCTCTTTCTCTCTATTTCTCCCACTCTCTCTTCTCTCTCTCTCTCTCCTTTGGCTTCTCTCGCACAAATGAAGAAAAAGAAAGGGGGTGGGTGACTTATACGGGTCTCAAAGCATAAATCCCCACATTTAATTGCTAATACACCATTAAAATGACTCGTAACCACTTAATTGAGTCATAACCCCTTAAAATGCCCGAAACCCAAAAATTACAACTGGCACTTATCTCGACTATCTCGACTATTCTAAAAACAACCGCACCCCCTATTTTGGCATTCGGGAAAGTGTGAACTATTTTGTGTTCCAAATTTCATTTTAATTCATTAATTCTACCCAATTTTATTTCTGAGTCATAACCGTCGTTTTACATATAACGACGCAATAATACACAATATAATGCCATTTACCTTCTCATAACGGTAAATAAACAAAACATAGTAAATGTTATCCCTAAGTCTCGCGGGAACTAATATTTACTCCAACATCCCCTATTTTATAAAATTAGCCCATCAGGCAAAATAGTATAAAATAGTCGCTCAAAAACCTAGGTTGTTACATACTCCCCCCCTTAAAGGGGAATTTTGCCCTCAAAATTCAGGCGTAACCCGTAATCATATAATGGGTATATTATACTAAAAACTGTGCTACCATACTAGCAAACCCCTCTGCAGTGCAGCGTTCCCATAGGACACAGACTAAGGTCATCACTATCGATCTCAGTTCATATTCTCTGTGATCTAACATAGCACCAATTCGTTCCTCAGGAACTATCGATCCAAACTATCGTCTGGAAATTAGATCCATAAAAACCACTACTCAGATCTTTCCTTTAAATCAAACCCACCCATCCACTTACGAGTGGTAGGATATACCCCATATCCACACGGTTCCCAGAGCTCTCTCTCTCAGTTCACCACTGTTGATAGGAACTGCATACAGATCTGTAACTACACTACGAAGAGCTGGGCGTACACTTCTGTGCTTAGTCCACCCGTTTCCATCGAGTAAGCAGTGATTGATCCAATGATCCACAGTTTTCTCAACTAGGATCATAACTGTTGCATTATCGGCAACTCGATACCAATGTCCATGGATATAACCGTCCCCATTCCCCACTACTCTCTACATACTAGTAGGTGAAAGGGTCAATCATGGACATGGACACTCTTACAATAGCGTCCCCTCGGTAAAGCTCGCTCCACTTGGCTTTCCATGCCTCGACTAAACTCTATGACGGTTTCTACTCAGCGCCTATACTACTCCCGTCCGCATTGCCTTAGCGAAAGGGAATATCCTATCGATGGCCCTTCACGATCCCAAACTTGTTGCTCGTGAAAAGACCCAAATTCCTGCCCAGGAAGTAGTGCCTCTAATTCTTTAAGGCAAATACTACCGCCATGAACTTTAAATCAAGCGTGGAATGACACTTCATAAAAGTATGAGACATACGAATAATAGGTCCATACTCCCGTATTAGTACATCCCGTTCCTGGCCAAGACTCGTTCGTTAAATCCACTCTCTATCATAACAACACAAGTGCAGGAGAAAAAGTCAGCTTATACTTCAACTCCTCAAAAGGTAGGTTACCAATGTAACCCTCTATCTACGAAAGGCCTCATCTCCTTTGGCCCAACATCCCAAATCTCTCGAGATCCTTTACTTCTCGTTCTAGGGATCAAATCCTACTTAGAGTTAACCCACAAACCTATTGTGGTCAACTCCCTACCACCCTCCTAAACTTAACGTCACATGCCCTAAGGGCCTAGCGTCCTAAGAATCCTAAAGTCAATCCATCTATCCTAGTCTAGTCGTATAAATATAATACTAAATATATCCCTAGTGTCCAAGACCTTTCCCGACTTCTGACATTAGCTCGATTTCATGTGTGGGACGTCTCGCCGAAGCGAAATCCAAACAAGGAACCCTCCCGTTACACTACTACCTCGCATTGTCGGTCGTCGAGATGTAACGGTCAAAGACACGTGATCGGGATCGACGAAATCCTAACTCGAATTTCTACTAATACATATTTACTTCTACGTCCTACCATAACAATCAACTGAGGCATTTACTTTCAGTAAGATGCCACCAATACTTTATCCCAAAATACACATATACCTCTATACAAATGGCCTTCTCATTAAGGCACAACCATAAGTCTCTATCGGACTTTCATAATCTTAGTCTTCCCCACATCGATCAGAGGAAAAATATCATAGTGCTCATATATCCCACATCAACTTAGCCCTTAATCACTCATATACGTGATCCTTGGCTAAACCTTCCAACCCAGCACTTAACCAATAGAAAAGAAAAGAAAGAACAGAAAAGAAAATGCACATCTCTCCACTCTCAACGTCGTTAAGGTTCATGCATGGAGCGTCTCGTCGAAGCGAAATCCAAACAAGGAACCCCTCCACACAATCCCCTTAACTAGCCGGTCATGGAGATAAGGCACATCATACACAAGCAAGGCAAACAAAGCAAGCAAACAAAATAAAAATAAAAATAAAGGAAACTATCTACATGTCGTGAACCACCTCTATAAAGTCTCAACCTGTATCCAGGAGAGATATTATAGAACAACTAGTTCTTCTCTAGAACTAGGAATAGGATAGCCTCGCGATTCATTCGCTTGCTACCACACCAACCAATCTAAGACTGTCTCTACTCGTATAATATATAATACAAGTAGTACGTACCACACATATCACCACTCGCCCCATAACGAGTGAAAAGGAAAATACAAAACTTCCCTATCAGGGAAGCCACATAGATATATTTACTATATATAAAAAATGTACCGATACTATCACAAGCTCGATATACACACCCGAATCTAAGACTAACACCGTACTACTCCATCGTATCTTAAGGAATGCACCACTCGCATCCTAGTTGGAAATCCCACCAACATACTAGCCAACCTCCTTGGCTACTACCAATGGTTACAAGACACGTCACTCAAGTCTTATCTGAACCAAACTACTTCCATCAATGTCCCAACTAGGCATCCATCCTCGCCGGTTATCTTCAATCGACAAGATCAGAACGCGTAGTTCCCTTACTTCTTCCGCAAAGAGAAAATTCTACCAGCCTCCCCGACCTTAGCTCCACGAGTCTTCCCCGGGTGGATGTCCACCAATGGGGTCTCATGAACACTACTTTTCTAGAAGTGTTTCCAATACTTATTTACGAGCCTAGCATCTCCACTGAAAGGCTCTCTCTATGGGCAAAACATTTTGCCCCACCATAAAGAGGCGACTATCATTACCGCCACTTCAACCTTACTCCAATGGGTGAAAGTTTTTCCTCAAATCCTCACACCTGGGCACTCCTATACCCATCTCTAGGCCAAAACTATCGGGCCTTACGTTCTCATCGAACGAGGTTACACTTCCTCGATCCAACCGAACTTCAACATGTGGTCCTAATAAAGAACCTCTCAACTCCGAATTAACATTGCTTGGAATCCCAAGCATAGTACCACTCTCTACCGACAGAGGTACTTGGGAAAACTATTTTCACCGTACTTAGTAGTCATGGAAGTAATATAAAATAAAGGCTACAAAGGGAGAGACCTCCAAAGCGGACCTCATCCCCGACCACAGCCTACAGCTTATAGTAATCCCATCCTATGACGCCTTCACAACGGCCTCCCTCAATGCCCTTCATCTAATGACTTACAAGTCTCACACGAATGCGCAGAAGATCTTCGGGGTTCTCATACCATAGCAGGAGAACGAAATCTCACAAGAGAATTCAACAACCTTATTCCTAAGGCTCTACATCAAACAGAGAGAAATGCAGAAGACGTAGAACATCCGCACAGATTCCTAAGGACTCTAGAACCTAATGCTCTGATACCATCTGTGACAACCTGATTACTAAAATAATAGGTGGCCAGCCCAATACTCTAATAATCACAAGAATCATAGATGGTCCATTCTTAGCATCACTGTCGATTAAAATAATAGCATGAGATAACCACCAATCATTTTATCAAACGGACTGTCAAATTGAAATTTTAAAAGTAAAAGAAAAACTCTTAGACAATCCCATTTGTAAAAACGGTGGGTATCAAAAATCGATGAATGAAGTATGACAATACAATAAATAATCACCGAATAAGCTATCGGTTCACAGACCAATACAAATAATACATCAAGTATTACAATTCAATATTTATAATATAATGAATGAGTGCAATACCTTGGATAAACATGCTCGAATAAGAATACTGAACTTAACTAATGTACAATATAAATAAGCGTCTAATACAAGGAACCTACAACATCCGCAATAGGCTGTAGCTCCATGACAACTGGAATGGAAATGTAAATACGGGTGTCCATGCGGAAAAGCACCTGTACGGCAAAAAGTATATGCAGAAACAAAGAAATAGAGATACGGGTCAGGGCCCGGTTCGATATGATTACCATGTGACTAAAATGCTGGACAGTTAAGTGCGTAATTCTCTCGCAGATAACAATAATATTTCTCACCTCTCAATCTAGCAGCAACCTAGCGCAATATCGTGAGATGTTTAAGTTAACCCTAAGCACTAAGGTCTAACTTCTCCCCATTCTCAACACTATGCCCTATTCATGCGTGGGGTGTCTCTTAAAGCGAAATCCAAACAAGGAACCCCCCCGATAAACTACTACATAGGCAAGGTTGATCGTCGAGATCCATTAGATCCTTAGCACGAAATAATCAATAAATGTATATGTGTGTGCATATGTGTGGGAGGTCACATCTACATATACACAAAGAAAAATAAAATAAAACCCATCCATCATCTAATGGCACAATTCCTAATTTCTTTCTTTAGGAATATACATAAATGGTACAACATTTTATCAAATGTTTACCAAGTCAAACTGATTTACCAATTTTATTTCCTTTTTCCCCTCCAGGAAGAATATATGATTTAAAGCAAGTTTTTTTTATCATAAAAAGTGCTTTATCCTTTTTCATAAAACCCCACTTCCCTTCTTTCATCCAGGAAGTGTAATCAAAAGTCATTTTTATTATCATAAAAATACTTTTGATTTCCATATGCTTACATTTTCCTCCTTTCTTTCGGGAAATATAATTCGAAGCCAAACCACATCCCATTTCCCTTCTTCCATCCGGGAAATGTAATTAAAACCAATCCATTATCATGAATTTCTTTAACAAATCTAAGACCGTCCCTCCGGGTTTCCCCACTGGACGCGCCCCTAAATGGCTATCATCTTCCAAGGCCTATCTATACAAGACAACCTGGGAACCTACCAACGTCGGGAAGCGGCCATATTGCCTGCGGGAAAGTCAGGACCACACCCAGAATCCCCTAACCAGCGCAGTAATACAAATGCCCATATGGCCTAGGGACTATATCCACTCTGCATTCATTATCCATGGGACTTCACCACACGTACGCAAATTCCTTTATGATAGCGATTTAGGGAGGTGTGTAACCATAAGTTAACACTTATGAAAAACTTTACCCTTTCCTTTTTGAAAACTTCCAGTTTTACTTTTCCAAAAATCATTCATTTAGCCATTAAGCACCAAGTTTTAGAATGTATATTCCATTCTTATTAAGTCATATTTTATTAATGACCTAAGACCCAAAGTGCCACTAACCTCAAAATAGCCTCCAAGAGTTCATATTATTATTTCGTAAACCCTCAAAGTGAGTCTCCATAATGGAGTGTCTCCCAAAAGCTTAAGATTAATATTTTATCTTCTAATTTATCTTTAGGTTAACCTCCTATATCAAGCGGACATTAACCTATACAACAAGCCCTCGGGTAAACCCAAATATCCCATCTTAACCTAGGACATTAGTCTACCCAATACAACCCTCTAGAACTCCCCATTACTTCCCAAAGGAAGGTTCCTAAGTTCCGATCGTAAAATAAAGAGGCTAAGAAAAACTAAGGAAAAACTAAAGGTGGAAAAATAGGGGAACGGTCGACCAGTCAAGGGACCGTGGTCGACAGCCCTTTCAAGTTTGGTCTGCTAACGAAAGCAGTAAGCTAGTTTTGCAGTACCGGTCGACCGGTCCTAGGACCGCGGTCGACCGCGCCTATCAGATCCACGAAAAAACCTTCTTGTTCAAAACCAAAACCGATCCCTAATACCCAAATACCTAAAAATTTTCATTCCCCTCCACCAACAACATTACCCTAACGATTATACACCAAAAGAAACCCATATAATAACCTTAAACCACACAATCTACAAGATTTAAGGATTAAACACCAAAATCAACCAAAAACCCATTTATGGTTTAAACCTCCCAAAACTTAACTACACATGCAGATTTATCACATTAAATCAATATCTAGCAAGTAAGAAACTTGCCTCGAGGTTCGCAGTCTCGGATCACCTCCGGTAGCGACGGAATCCGGCCCAAAATCTTCATTTTCTCTCTTTCTCTCTATTTCTCCCACTCTCTCTTCTCTCTCTCTCTCCTTTGGTTTCTCTCACACAAATGAAGAAAAAGAAAGGGGGTGGGGCACTTATACGGGTCTCAAAGCATAAATCCCCATATTTAATTGCTAATACACCATTAAAATGACTCGTAACCACTTAATTGAGTCATAACCCCTTAAAATGCCCGAAACCCAAAAATTACAAGTGGCACTTATCTCGACTATCTCGACTATTCTAAAAACAACCGCACCCCCTATTTTGGCATTCGGGAAAGTGTGAACTATTTTGTGTTCCAAATTTCATTTTAATTCATTAATTCTACCCAATTTTATTTCTGAGTCATAACCGTCGTTTTACATATAACGACGCAATAATACACAATATAATGCCATTTACCTTCTCATAACGGTAAATAGACAAAACATAGTAAATATTATCCCTAAGTCTCGCGGGAACTAATATTTACTCCAACATCCCCTATTTTATAAAATTAGCCCATCAGGAAAAATAGTATAAAATAGTCGCTCAAAAACCTGGGTTGTTACAGTTGTATCGAGTTTTACTGCAGTTCAGTTGATGATAATACCAAGACTGGAGAATGCGAGAGCAGATGCCCTAGCTCGGTTAACATCTGCCACACACTACGAGCTACGAAGAACAATCCCAATAGAAATCCTAGCTGGTCGGAGCATAGACGAAGATCTGATGATAAACTTCATTGCCCTTGATTTGGGACCATCTTGGATGGACCCCATCAGGGCTTATATTGAAGAGGGGGCTTTGCCAACTGATAAACTCACAGCCGAAAAACTGAAGTTTAAAGCTGATCGTTATGTATTGACCAATGGCATTTTGTATAGACGAGGAGTTATAGCAGGGCTACAAAGATGTGTCCATCCCTCCGAAGTGAAAGATTTGATCGAGGAGATTCACGAAGGGTCTTGTGGAGCCCATGTAGAAAGTCGGACGTTTTTGTAAAGAATAACAATGCAGGGGTATTACTGGCTAACGATGATCGCTGATTGCGTAGCTTATGCTAAGAAGTGCGATAAATGCCAACGTTTCTCCTCTATCCGAAGAACTCCCCAAGCATTGTTAACACCCATCATGTCCCCTTGGCCATTCGTCATGTGGGTGATACATATGGTCGGGCCACTTCCAACGACCAAGGGAAGATTCAAATACCTCGTGGTTGCTGTGGATTATTTTACTAAATGGGTGGAAGATGAACCTCTCATTGATATGACATACGACAAAGTCTATCAATTTATTTGGAAGAATATTATTTGTAGATATGGTCTCCGACATGCATTCATTACTGACCATGGAACCCAATTTGACAACGAAGAGTTTGCTGCATATTGTCATTAATCCAATGTATTGAAGATTCACTCCGCACCAAAACATCCCCAAAGCAATGTGTAAACTGAGGTGACAAACAGAACGCTACTGAATGGTTTGAAAAAATGACTGGATGATACAAAGGCAAATTGGATTAACGAGCTACATTCTGTGTTGTGGGCTTATCGTACCACACCGTGCACAGCAACAGGATAATCTCCATACATGCTGGCATTTGGGAGTGAGACTGTCATACTTTCAGAATTGGGTTTACCCAAGCATAGGGTGCTTAATTTCAATTATCCTGTCAGTGATTTGATGAGAAGATTAGACCTAGATATGCTCGAAGAAGTTAGGGAAGAAGAAACAATCAGGAATGCAGCATATCAACAACGAACAGCTTTGTTCTATAACAAAAGAGTGAAGAAGTGTGATTTGAAGGAAGGGGATTATGTGCTGAAGAAAGTGATCCAAAAGCATAACAAAATGGAAGCCAATTGGCATAGACCCTACAGAGTAACAGAAGTTGTTCATCCGGGGACATAGAAGATTGAAACCTTGTAAGGAGAAGAATTCAATAATGCATGGAATGCAGAGCATCTGCGCAAGTATTATCAATAATTAAAATTCCTATGTAATGCAGTTTCTTCAACATGAATAAAGTGATGTTTCATCCAGCTTCTTACCACCAATTCCGATTGGTCAAAATAATTACCACCAACTCCGGTTGGTCGGGAAATCAATTACCACCAACTCCGATTGGTCGAGAAATAATTACCACAAACTCCGGTTGGTCAAAAAATAATTAACACCAAATCCGGTTGGTCGGGAAACAATTACCACCAACTCGGGTTGGTCGGGAATCAATTACCACCAACTCCGGTTGGTCGGGAATCAATTACCACCAACCCCGATTGGTCGAAAACTCTATACCAATAGCTCCAGTTGGTCGGCAAACTAGGCAAGAAGTTGGACGACCTCCTGGGGCATCCATTGTCTAGGTAACAAGGTAATCCATACGAGATTACTACAGCTAAGCAGGAACGTGGAATGCAAATTATTCCATTACTTAGGCCCAAAGAGTGACAAGTCACTATAATCAAACAAAAAATGGGATAAGTATCGTATAATCATGTATATATTTACCGACCAACAAGCAAGGACATTATACAAATTTTTTAGAAGAAAATAAAATGGCAAAAGACTAAAAATTTCTTCATTCAAATCAAGTAGAATTACATATGATGTGAAAAATATACTTCATTACATAAAAAACCCTTTTCTATCGGTTTTTTCCCTTCTGCCTTTGCAACAGGTTCTATCCCAGCAGGAGGATCATCTAATGCAAAAGGGGAATTTATAAAATTTAGATCTCGCAGCATTCGAACATTCATCACGGAGGGCTGATCAAGCAAGTGCTCTGGGTGAGATATCTCAAAGTTTGCATGAAGACTGTAATCGCCGAGATACTTGGAGATCAAGCATTTAGGAATTTCCTGAGCATGAATCCAACTGATGTTAAGCTTAAAAGGAGGCACGGGCAAATCGAGCACTCCAGGGTTATAATAATCACATAAGTAGTGGCCCTGCTCCAATTTTAGCACACACAGTGCTTTCAACCGCCCTTGCTTGTACCCCTCGTTATTTGACTGCTGGATCCGAGCATCAAGATGGTAAAGGGCTTCATTATACCCAGCCATCCATAACTCTCTAGGGTGTTTATGGAACTGATAAGTTAACCTCTCTAGTTTCTCGTGGAGACTCTTCACTAGAATTTCCTTATTTTCCAAAGAAGAACTCTAGGAAGAGAGTTGGTCAGTAAAATTCAGAATTTGCTTGGACATTTCTGCCAAAGCTTGATTCTTCGCCATCAATTGAACTGCCTGATTCTCCAAGGCCAATTGAGTTCTCGCTTCTTTAATAGAAACTCGACCAGCCCTTGCTCGTCCACGAGTAGATGTGGAGGGTCCAGGTCTTTTCAAAGTTTCCAACTCATCTCGTAAGTTAGCATTTTCTACATCCAAGAAATAAAAACCTTCATTATTAATAGGGACCAAGGCTCCCGAAGAAGATATAGCAGATTTTAGTTATTTTATCTCTTCTTGCAAAGCAATGTTATCCTGCTCCAACAACTTAGCGATATGCCTGTGCTCTTTAACCTCAAGCTTCAGAATACTCTCTTTCTTCTCATGAGTAGAGATGAATTTATCATACCCTTTGTCAGCACTCAATTGCTGATATTTTTTCTCATATCCTTGATGCAAAAGTGTGGAGAACTCTTTGTACTGGTGCTGAAGTTCCTTGATCGTTCCTTGGAGATCTTCAATCATTTCGTAGTAGGCCACATTATTGGAAACAACACGATCGAGCAAGCACTTTAAGTACTGATAAGCTTCAACTGCTCGTTCAGAAGCATCTGAACCAAGGATGTCAATTATTTGGGCCTCATTAAGATCTGCATGACTAGCTTTAAAATATTCGTTGCTTTTTTTCATTAATTCAATGTCATAAGCTGATAAGAGCTCCATCCTGGCCATAAACTAGCAAAGAGAAGAAATAAAAGAATCAATAATGATGCAGACAGAGCAAGTAAGAGAGAAATTCAAGACGAATAATCAAAGTTCGAATTTTTATTCATCATAAAAGGAGATACATAGTCCAAGGTTACATTCAAGAAAATAACAAAAAAGCCTAAACAACTCTACACCTTCACCTTATTTCCTATGACTTCCTCCGAAGGCTTGGATGAAGGATTTGGTTGCTCGGAAGGCAAGGGAAGCTGCTCGGCAGAAGTGCTGGCTGGTTAGAGTTGCTCGGAAGGCTGACCAACAGGAACAACAGGGACTTGATCTCCAATCATCATAGAAGATTCTTCTAAAGCAACTTCATCCTCTTCTTGTTCTCCAAGAGAGGGAGGAGGTCCATGAATATGCTGCTGGAATAACTCAGAATTCTCAGCAACCTTCAGCTCCTACAATGCTTCTACCCATCCATCCCTAAAATATTTGACGCTGACATACTCCATTTGAGAAGACATGGCAGTCAGGCCCTTGTTCCAGCCTTTGTCCCAACCAGCACTGATTAATTTTTTAACGAAATTTTTTCTTTTTGCCTTCTCCGAGGAGATCCTTTCCCTAAGAAGCTCCTCGGCAGCCTTCAATTTTTCTTCCACCTCCATTTTTTGTCTCTCAAAATATTTAAGTTTGACAACTTTCTCTTTGGCAGACTTGAGCTTAGCCTCAAGCTCATTGTTGCTCGTTCAAAATCCTTATTGCTCTGTTCAAACTCCTTTAATTTCTTCTCCCATTCCTTGGAGACATTCACATCTTTATTTCTCTCTAGCTCAATGGACTTGAATTGCTTCTCCCATGCAACTTTGTCTTCCTCGTACTTTTGACGAGAATCTTTCAAAGATTGGGTCAGCCCAACAAAAGATTCCTCTACTCCACCCAAGGAGCTTGAAGCCCTAATAGCTTCATCCTTCTTCAAAATGATGTTGAACCACGTTACCAGCTGAAAAAAGAATTAACTTTAAGTCAATACATGAACATAATATTAGAAAGTAAAAGACTCAGGCAATGTGTTGAGCAGCCAGAGTAGTAATTCTCTCGCGAGAAAGAGTATCTTCAATGCCTTGGACTTCTGGGACAGTCCAGGATCTTACCAAGCCCACAACAGAGCTCGGAGGAACAAAAGTTGGAACACCACCTTCAAAATTTGAAGGTTGAGAGATAGATTCAGTAGGTCTCTCAGAAAAACTCTTCTTTAATCTCCTCAGAGGAGCAGGAGCATTTTCAACTAAAGACGTTGTCTTTATTGGTGATATGAAGATAACATCGCTCAAAGAAGAAACAGCAACAGTCTTGCTCGGGGCCATAGGGGGCTTTTCGACAGCCTTCTTGGCAGCAGCAAGAGGGGGTACATCAGTGGTTTTTGTCCCTTCTTCTGGGACATCTTGTTTACTTTTCTTAGCCTCCACATTAGCAGAGGCAAATTTGTCAAAAAAGACAGGAGCTCTTCTTTTCTTCATCAGATCAGTGATAGGAATATTCAATTCAGAAAAAGAACCTTCCACACTAGTCTCAGAGGCTGGTACTTGGTCAAGATCAAACACCACTTGACGAGGACGAGCAATGAAAGATGAAGCGTAGCTCTTGTATTGCAATAAGTAAGAAGCAGATCTAATATGCTCCTCAACAACATATTGGTGCAAGCTCCAGATAAGTTCTAAATGCTTTATATTAACATCAGTTTCCTTTGGAGCTTTTCTTTTACTGTCAACTGTAATAAACAAAAATCAAATGTCAGTGATGCATTTTATCAAATATAAAGAAAACAAGATTTCAAAAATAAAAACAACATATCCCATTGTCATAAAGTGGACACCTGGGACCTTGGTATACATCATCTCCATTTAATGGAGGGTGTTGCAAATTTTTCATCACATCCCCATGATCAAAATAGTCCCTATTGGCATCAGGGAGATTGACAACTAAAGCTCTATTCAAAAACCTAGTTTTTAAATAGAATGTGGTATCATTGACAACCCATCTATAGCAGTACATAATCTATGGAATCCCTAATCGAGTTCCATGAAGTTGATTCAGCCTATGTACGCCATTAACTATCCTCCACGTATTTGGAGCTACTCTTGCAGGTACAACATCAAAATATTGGCAAAACTCCAAACACAGGGGATTTGGCGGGAAAGCAAAGCCACATTCGGACACAAAAAGACTTGGGAACCAATGTCCCCTAGCCAAAGAAAAATAATCAGAAGGTTCAGAAAGTTCTTCCAAAATAACCCACGAAGGGATTGAAAATTTAGAAAGAAATTTGTTCAGCGATTCAACAAGATAAACTATGATGAACAAAGTAAATAAAGGAGAGGGAAGAAAATCTCACAGAAAAAGAGAGATTAGTTGACAAATGAACGATGGAAAGAACGAAGGCACAAGATAGAGAGAAAATGAAGAGTTCAAAGATACAGATTTGAAAAGTGAAAGACGATAGGATTTATGTCACGCTTATATACTTTATCTAGAGAATTGAGAAAGACAATAATTACAAGGGAAGACGTTTGCATTTTCGGTGGCTAAAAGAAGGAAAGGGCACAAATATCGAAGTGGTCATGAAAATTCAAAATATTTATGAAGCCAGATACTATGCGCTCAAAAAAGGAGTTATATACAACGAAATTTTTCCTAAAATCCATAAAAACCAAAAATCTAAGCAGCAGAATGTTCCACACTTTCCTTCAACCTCAAAACTATGAAACATTGGGGGCTTCTGTTGATACCAAATTTAGTCTGCTGACGTGGACCAATCACTCGAAGATGCATGTCAACTACGTGGAAATTATAAACACTTTCAACGAACAACATACTACCACCGAGCTACTTAAGCGCCCCAAGGAACTCAGGCATATGGAGCAGTTTGGGTGGTCTGAGCAACTTAAGCATACTGAGCAACTTAGGCGGTCCGAGCTACTTAATGAAAAGATAGCTACGCATTAAATGCTCATTATTATCGTACAGATGTATATGTATACTAGATAACGACACATTGTCCTTTCACATGTACAGCCTCAAGGCTATAAATACATTGTAACCTCCTCATTAGAAGGGGACTCGAGATCTCTTGATAAACTACTTATCGAGATTTCCAAGCAAACAGTCAGCAATACAAAAATAGTGGACGTAATCCATTCTCATATGGCTGAACCACTTTAAAAATCCTGTCTTATTTATTTATTACCTTATTTATCTGTGATTAAATAATTAGAGATAATCTAATTTTTTACATCAACAATCATAAAACAAATATTGGGAACCGATTCCCCATCCACAGTTACACTCTCAAGAAATGGAAAATGTTTGACCAGCTCTTCAATCAATCGACGAGCATTTATCGATTGTCATATCGCAACCTCAATAGACGAATTTGAGTTCTCACTTGTATGCGAAATCGGAGAAGATTAATTCAAACTAACTCCCAAACCAAGACTGGGGACATTCGAAACAAGTACATCAGCACTGGGGACATTTGAACTAATTGCAACAAAATTGGAGACATTCGAACCCATTATACCACGACTAGGGACATTTGTAGCACAAACTTCGATCTCTTGAACAATTAAAAGTGGAATAGTCTGCAGAGACACCAGTGCCAAATAGGATGTTATACTAGTAACATTCGATACACCTACTCCAACAGATATAGAAACATCCAACGGTATAGATATAACCACTATTGGAGCAATATACACATTATCCACAACAAACACCACCACATTAATGCCACCAACTACCCCACCATCAACATTCGATGTAGCGGACATAACACTAACACAAATAGATTCATTAACATTAGATAAAGAAATGTATGAATATGACATCACCAAAGTCACTAACGGAGAGGCAATCACTAGAGTCTCCCCAACAACTGAACTTATAATTAGGAATGCCAACAGTGAACTTAGACCTCCAGTACTAACAATCGGTATCACCAAATTTAAACTACCACCATCACCTACATAAATAAAAAAATGAGATATTACATTAACCATAAAACTCAACAAAGTCAACAATTAATAAATTTTCTAAATAAAATACCACCTAACGGAGAAACCAAACTAGAAAAAGGACTGAAACCACTCGCAGCTAGGCTAACATATGTAGGAACCGATAAAGGGGATACCAAAGTTGTCACAATAAAAAATGAAACCACATTTCCACTAGGGTTCCTAATAGGATAAGTTTCGAATATTTTGTCACTTCATCCTCATAAAATTAACCACAATTGGATGACATCTTAAGAAAATTATCAAATCAAACAAACAAAAAATTCTACATACCTATTGAGTGTCCGACACAATCAAAACCTCCTCATCTTCATTATCCTTCTTCGCCTTTTCATTATCTTCAACATCGAAACAAAAACTCAAAAAAAGAGCATCTTGATGGACTGTTCATTGTTTAGCGATTTTCTTTGCAGCCCTAATTAACCTCTTTCTCGTAGGAGCATGATCTATCACATTGATATCACCCCCACACTCCATTTCATTATCCACACCATCTAACAAAGCTAGCACATCAGCAAAAAAATGGGGATCGATATCCCTAACATCTAAATAATTATCTGAAGTTAAATTCTTAATACCTACAGTCATAGTCGAAACTAGTTTCGATATGTTAGAAGTACCACTTGCCCATCCACCTTCACATGAAACCCGATGGTCAATATTCATCTGTCTCGTTATCCCACTAACTACACTAGATACATCACTCTTCTTCTGTTTGATCTTGGCATCACAAAGTTTTGCAAACACAACGTCTGACTCACTTTCCACATCAACTACTTTGTTAATGGGAGTCGAAAAGCCCACAAAATGTTTCGACCTTGTTTGATCCTTAGGGAGGGAGACGAAGCGTTTCATTATGCATCAAGATTAGTGGCCTTGGGATAAAAACAATATCACCATATATAAAATGATGAATTTAATTCGCCTGATGCACCCAATATGAATTACGTAAAGAAGTAACAAACCCATTAGCATCTCAAAATGGAACCTACGACATAAAATTTGGTAGCAACCCCATGCTAACACTACACCAATTCCTACGAATGGTCACGGTATTAGGGTTACGTCCCATAGCCGTGACCATATCCAAAGTGGGCATGACCAAATCCATAACTCAGTATGATCATAGTTTATCTTGCATGTGGTCATGGTCCCAGGCCGTGACTCGTGTGGGTCACGACTATGATCCGTAACCCATGCGTGACCATTATGGCGCCAAGTTTCCCTCCAAATATGATCTCGAATGGGGTCAGGGTCTAAGGCCGTGACTAAAAACCAAAATCCACACTAAGATAGTCACGACTGAGGACCGTGACCATCCTGGAATCGAGTCACGACTTTGGGCCATGGCCAATGTATTATTTACACGCTGATGTGTTAAAAATTAAAGGGGTCACGACATGTGGTCACGACATAGGGTCGTGACCAATATCTTTATATTTAATTCCTAGACGAGTTTTTCATTTCCATAAAAAATTTCTAAACTCTCATAACTTTCCCTCTCTCCGGCAATTTTGACTCTCTCTCAATATCAATCTCAATCTCAAAGGTAATATTTTATGCATTTGTATTTCTCTGTGTGTGTGTGTGTGTGTATTTCTATGTATATATGTGTGTGTACGTGTGTTTATTGTGTAAGTATGTGTGTATTGTGCATATGTGTGTGTGTATACTATATGTGTGTATTCTAGAAAACAATACATATATATGACTAATATTGGTTTAAGTTTGGTGTTGAAATATAAAAAAAATACATCTCCTTTAATATTGATGCTAAATTCGGGATTAATTTTAGGGGTAATGTTTGTAGGGGACTAATTTTATGACTAATGTTTATAAGGGTTAATTTCATGACTAATGTTTGTAAGGGTTAATTTTAGGGTTGATGTTAAGATTGATTTTAGGGATTGTTGGCTTAAATGACAAAAGTAGGTATTCAAAACATAATAAATTAACAGTGAGATCCACACACATATATAGGATTCACTCGTGGGAGACTACGTGGCTCCGCTGATTTCTTTGGAGTTTTGTCTGGACAGTCTTTGGACCAGTGCCTGGCTTTTTACAACTATAGCAAGTGTTCCCATTACCTCATTCACACAACCCATAGCATTGTGAATGAGGTAAAAATGCTGGAAGAGAAAAAGAAAATGATGGAGTTGGTGCTAGAATTGGATCTCTCGAAAAGAATTAAAAAGCTTAGGCAATCTTGCTTCAAGGCTAACTATAAGAAAATAAGAATTCTTACCGATTATTGTTCATTCTCAACATTTGATATATCTTTTGTTATTCTATGGGTTATTTTTTGGGAGTTCATATGCGTTTTACTCCTCGCGCTTTGGGGTTCCTCTCGGTTACTATAACACAAGTGGTAGTTTATTAAGGAGTATGATCACAATTTCTTATTACTACATTAGATTTAGAAGTGTTTTTTTTCTTCTTTTCATTAGCAAATAATTCTATAAATGAAACCCGCCTAAGGGTATGGAATCCCGTATGAAGGATGTATACAAAGCATAAAGTTAAGGGCCGGGATCTATAATAAACTAGCGAAACATCTGGAACTATGTTTCCTCTGGAAAGCCTCTAATGTCTATAAACCTTGTTTCGTTTGGAGTTTGATAGAGTATTCTAAATGGAAAAGTGCATCATATTATCCGGGACTTCTTTCTAGATCAATTTCAATAATCTCTACAATATATTGCATTTGGCAAGGCCAGAAAAGACAGATTTTCTTGCCAAACATGCCGTTAGAGGATGAAACCTCGAAACACCCCCCAAACGGCCCGGTAAGCTTTCCCAACACCTTGCATGGGACTAACGTAGCTTGTAGGAACCAACCACGTGGGCATGGGAACCCCAGTTTGAGAACATGACCCAAATTTCAAAATTTCTACACTTTGGCTTGAAAACATGTCGTTAGAGGGCGATACCCTAAAACACCCCCAAATGGCCCTGTAAATGGCACAAACACCTCACATGGGACCAATGTAACTTGTAGGAGCCGAGCGCATGGATATGGGACCCTCGGTTTGAGATCACAACCCAAATATCCAAATATCTACACTTAGGCTTGAAAACATGCTGTTAAAGGGAAAACCCCTGAAACACCACCCAAAGAGCTCGGTGAGTGGTGCCAACACCTTGCACGGGACCAACGTAGCTTGCAGGAACTGAATGCGTGGCCACAGAACCTCCCGTTTAAGAGCACGGCCCAAGTTTTAGAATATCTACACTTAGACTTGAAAACATGTCGTTAGAGGGTGAAATCCCGAAACACCCTCCAAACTTCCCCATGAGTAGCGCCAACACCTCACACGGGATCAATGTAGCTCGTAGGAACGAACCGTGTGGCCGTGGGATCCCCAGTTTGAGAGCATAACCCAAATTTTAGAATATCTACAGTTAGATTTGAAAACTTGTCGTTAGAGGGCGAAACCTCGAAACACCCCCCAAACTGTCATTATCTAAAAAATGACCATCAATAATAATCTGAATAGTGAATTAAACAGCTGGCAACCATATACCACCATCGACACTCATCATTAGCCTAAACAACCAATAACCCATAAGAAGGGTCGATAGACACATTTTAAGAAGTTTGATGTTCAAGGCAGGGAGCAGAGGCCAAGGTATGTATATTTCCTTCTAGCTATCGATCCCTAAAACTATGGGGTATAAGTTGGGTAGAACCCATAAGAATCGAAATATTTCACCGATAGCCTTCTAGGATTCTTAAGGGTTCTAGTTTGGAGGCTGAAGATTAAGGTTCTTGGGCTCCCACATGCAAACCATCCTAATACGAGAGCAAAAGGCACCAATGATCTAAAAAATTCACCCTCATGTGACAACCACACATTACCACTTTTGGACCCAACATGTCCCCACCACATCCTAATACAAACTGATACTTTCTAAAATAAGAACCTAAGACTGTTCATATTAGTGAACCAACAAACCTTCTTTATCGGACATGATATATCATACTGCCTGTTTATGCACCAATAAACCATTTAATGATACTCCATGCCTAATAAATTCCATACAAGGACTGGGATTATTTCAGTCATCACTATATAAAGACACTCACCCATATTTAATCGAGTTAGAGACTACTTGTTATCACTTGCTAGCATAAACCTTGAAAGACACACACTCCAAACATTCTTTTTATCACATTCACAAAATATCATCAATTTTTCTCCCACAAGTAAGACCATAACTATCATAATTAATACCTGGGAAATCATTGCTGCTCCAAACTGCCTCCCTGAGTTTTATTTTCAAAATAAGGATGCTTGCTGTCTCACCCTCCATTCCATCATACCCTTGAGACTCATTGTTATTTTTTATTAGTAATTTCTTGCATACTTACGTTGTTATTGTCATTTATTATCTCTTTGGACTCTGGTCAAAACCTATCCTAGACGGGTTACACCTCGGTCCTTGAAGAACAAACTCCCAAATCCCAGCTTACAACTAACAACCCTCCTACAAAATGTTAAAGGATATTTTGCCCCATCTATTTCTTATTATGGTCAGACTACTACTACTATGAGTGAGTGTACAACCTATCGTGATAATGATTGAAATGATAGATTATCATCATGTCACTCATTGACTTGTAAAAGTGTATATATAACTCCTACTTTGGTATTATAAAAGATTTGTGGATGGATATTAGTGTTGATATGAAACTTGTTGTAGAAATATTGGAAGTGATCCTACCTGAGTGATTGGGTTGGTCACTCGTTGGCTCTTTGTAACTCATACAAGGTTGCACTAATAAACTTATTCTGGTGAATGTGATCATGAGAGTGACCTACTTAGTGTCTCTTTGACTATTATGTGATCGTGCGAGTGACCTATATGGTCACTCATTATTTGTGATATGTCCATTGCATTTTAAGTAGTTGAGACTTTCTCTCTACTGAAGCTCTCATAGTCTCATAATATTGAAATGGTTAAGTTTAGGTTTCTCAATAAATATTACTCGTCAGCCTCCAAGCCAGCCCCCGATCCAAGGTGCTGCTTTGGTAGACCCATTGGTCTCTAGAGTTTTAGTTTCTTAACCAAGGTTGCCTCCTAGTCTAATCATCAGTAAAACAAGATTAATTAGTAAATAACCATGCATTAGTTGAAGACTTTTTTACCTTACCCCCTCGTACATTAGTCTCTTTTTCATAGCTAGAGAGTTGTGTATGCAACAAGTTCGAATCACATTAGATATATATTTATAGTCACTAGTTATGTGCACAATTAAATGCCTAACATGCTTTTTTTCTCAACACATCTCTTTATCATTCGAGAGGACACTTATCATCACGGGGAAGGGAATAATCCTCCCAATAGTTACTTTTTTCAAAATATGACACCTTTTCAAATTACTGCCCTATAAATTGTCATCTTCTTTTCCACTCCAACCTTTGTGCAAAGTAATTTGCATTCAAACTTTTTCATTAACCAAACATCCATTCTCTAATTTAATTCCATCTTCTTTGTGATTAAATGACCTATAATTCTTCCATCGTTTACTCTGTTATTCCAATAATGTTCTCATAGGCACCATGTCTAATGAGATGCCCACCATTGCCACCACTACTTCAAACACCATTACCACTACTTTTACTATTGTCGCCACTATTTCTACAACTTCTACAATTATTATCGGTGGTTCCATAGTGACTAATGGCGGGGGATCTTTTATCATTACCAATAGCAAACAATAATTGATCAAACAATGATTACGTATGGAATTATTAATTTATCGTTGTGTCCTTTTACATGGCGTTGTATACATCTGAGACCATATATTAATATCTGCCTTAATGTTTAAAATGATGATCCCTTGGTTAATATATTTCCAATCATGTGTTTTTACTTATATGTTTTTTATATACTCTTTATTTATGGAATTTTTAATTAAAAATAAGATACTTCAAGATCATGTGCTTAAACCATTATAACACATGTAATTATTTTGAAAATAATACATCAAAGACATTATCATATTGAATTTTTAGTGGCTTATCAATGAAACCTACCACTTTAAGACATAAAAGTAAGTTTCGTAACCCCTAACCTCGAATTGCAATCTTAAAGCATGCCACAAACTCAACCTATATAGTGAAGGGTGAATAATAGTTCCTTTATTTTTTCATGAAAGGCCTCTCAACCTAGATGGAAAACATAGTCAGAATTTAATTTTCTATAATTTAGGCATCTCGAAAAGTCATGAGTATGAATATCCTATCATCTCTAGGTGACCTGATATCCTAAATGTGAAAATTTGATGTTCATTCTTTACAGGCGCCTCACGACTTTATTTGTAACTTTCCAGTATTTTAATCCTGAATTGTTGAGTTATCTACACCAAGAGAAAAATTGACTTCTATTTTGGTACAAATTTGTGCATATATTAAACTTTCCATAAACGAAGCATAATATGTTTCCAATCATTTTTATAACACTACAAAAAGTAATTCTAATTTGACTTAGGATTCTGACTCATTTTATGCCACACACTGATATGTCGTGTCTATATTGGTTCATATTTAGGGTCCATTGGTTATCATCTGAAACACTAACCAATAAAAACACGATACACCATTGTGTCGCATAAAATGAGACAAAATCCAGAGTCGACCTAGAAATATACGAGCAAACTAACCACCTTTTTAATTCGGGGGATCCCTAGTAAAATTTTGTTCATACCAAATATCTAAAAAAATTCTTTTGATATAGGCTTTCTGAGTTAACCCTATAAGTTTTCGTTCTCAATTTCTTTCATCTCCAATTACATATGCTATGTCACCTATATCTTTAATTTTAAAGTTCTTCGCAATAAAATTCTTAATTCCATGATATAATTTAAGATCGTTATAAAAGTAATACATCATCAACACACAAAATAAAATATATAAATTTGATCCCACTAACATTCAAATATGTTCACTAAACAACCATCTTCTATTTATATTCAACAAAAGCTAGTATCATCGTCTTTAATATAACACCAACTTAAAGTTTGTTTAAGTTCATATATTAGTTTCTTAATCTTAATAACCACATGTTCCTTTCATTTTAATGCATCCCCTCGGTTCATTGATATTGACCCCTATTCTAAATTCCTACTGAGAAAAAAAACTAGGTCCAACAGGTGTAATCCAAATTATAGTGAGCCACTAAAATCATAACTATTCCAAATGAGAATTCCTTCGATATAAGAAATAATGTCATTTTATAATTGTCGTCTTCCTTCGAGGAGAAACCTTTGGCCACAAATCAACATTTATATGATAAAATATTATCTTTTCTATCATAATTGATTCTAAATCCCCACTTACACCCAAATCTCTTGTAACCTTTTGGAAATTCGAATATTTATATACTTTATTTTGGTCCATTGATTTTAATTATTCTTTCTTATCAATCCAATTTCTAGAATCATTAGCTTCTATTGTTTATGAAAATGAAGTCCCAATATCAAAATTAGACACTTGATATAAGACACATAATCACATGAAGTAATATATCACCTTTGTGTGTACGATCTTTGTAATGTTATTTGTGATTATTTTTGTACTATATGTTCATTAGAGACAATCTCATTATAGTTTGGTTGAATATTTTGTTATTGTTCATTATCATTAATTAACTACAATTGTGTACAACAACACTTATTTAGGAGGAAAGGGTAATGGAACTTTAGCCTAACTTCGTCAATATCCAACTTATGTGGTTCGTCACTACAACTAATTAAGACATTTTGAATATATATATATATATATATATATATATATATATATATATATATATATATATATATATAACATTCATAGTTATTATAATTCTCACACTACCCTTATCTATATGTATTTTTCCATCTAATAAATAAAACAACAGTTTTGTGTAAAAATCTCATTACCTTACCATTAAAGGTGGAAAAGTCTAATGGAATGGGACTCTTTACTTTTTAGTAATGATGAATAATGGACATCCTAGTTAAAAAGGGCTCAACATAGGAGTTGAAGGCAAAGGATGGAAAACTATGAAAGATAATAGAAGAATAATGGGAATATATTGAAGAAAGATAAGTGTGTTAAATACGAATTTTCATCGGGGACAATATCATTAAAACCCCTAAGTTGGGTCATTCAACACTGAAGTTGTCAGGAAAGAGTAATGAAGTTGTATCTAGGTCAATGTCTTGCCAAAAATTTCAATCTTAGGTTGCGTTTATTTTTTTGTCTGAATCTGAACTTTGAATATGAAATCTGAAGTCTGAAATCTGAATCTAAAAAATATATTTGCATGGACATCTAAATGAATTTATTTAGACTGAATTAGACTTCAGATTCAGACTTTAGAGGTAAATTTACCTCTTAATCATTCAGAGGAAAAAATAACCTTTAGCCTCTTAATCATTTAAAAAGACAAATACTAATTGGTATCTCTTAAGTCTGAACAAAGTTCAGCTAGCCGTAGGTTGGTTCTATATAGTTCATTTATCCTATGGACTCCATTCGCAATGTTTCAAATATTTGGGGCACATTGAGCAGGGAAGACATCAAAGTACTTGAAGAATCTAAAAAAAAAGAGGTTTGGGAGAAAACTTAAACCCCCCCTGTGTGATCAAGAGGGTATGAATATAGTGCCCCCTCTCTATGTCATGAACATCTTTTGGGTTGTTGGCACAGTCGATTTCCACCCAGTTTGGGATGTTATAAGAGTTCCTAAATTCTGTTACATTTTTGTTATCTAGAAGAGCCATGGATGACAAAAAAACCTCTAGCAATAGAAAAGAACATTCAAAATAGTGAAAGTAGAGAGAAGATTCAGAAAACTTACATAAGTGTATGAATTTTTTTTGAAGAACTGGAGAAGAAAACGCACTGGACCTTTTATGGATGAGGAACATTTGAAAGATGATGGTTGGAGGTGATGTATCTGGGTTTGAATCTCGCACTAATGATGGAGCCCAAGTCTCGATGAGATTTATGTCCCTCTAATTTCCTCCTCAAACTAGCACACCTTTGCCTCTTCAACAAAATCATAAATTTTCCAAGGTGTTTGACCTCGGACGAGCATACCCTCTCAATTTCACAAGTATTACAAGCATGCCAATCCAATTTTATAATAGTTTTAGGCCTTGGTTTAAAACTTACTTAAAATTTAATGGCCTAAATGTTTAGCCCAAAATTTTTAGGGGCAATTACGGGGGCTCATTTATTTTATCCCAAGAGAGTAGCCGATCAACCCAACATACACAGTGGACTTCCCGACCCAAATAAATTATTGATTTAGGTCTATGTGTTTAATATATGCTTAAATACGTGGGAATATACTCGAATTAGTTACCAATAATCTCGGACGAGATATTCAGGGACACCTACGAGTTATCTACAAGCTAATTGAGTTTCTTATACAACTCAATATCTTGTTTTCTACAATTATAAACTGTAAACCCTGGCATGGGGCAATGGAATGTAACCTCGATTACTGAGAGACACTAATAAAAACATAGTAATATCTCCGTAGACGTAGGCAAGTTGTCGAACCATGTACATCTGTTGTTCTGTGTGTGATTATTTATTTTCATATCGATATTGCTTTTTGGATATTTTTATTGCGATAATTCTTGCACTCACAATTAGCACCATCTGTGGGAACGCTTTTTTTTCCCTATAAAAGAACCTATCAATAGAAAGCTCGTGATGTCTCACTACAGCAGGAATATCGCCTAAGTTAGCGACGTGCAGGATGATCCAACCCCAGTTAAGGTCAGGTCGGAGATCCACCAACAATCAAATCCCAGGTTTAGACAAGAGTGACACTCCAAAGAAAAGCAATAAGAACGGGGGCAAGAATGGATTTAAGAATGGGAGTAAGGTTTATTCTTCAAAGGCATTCGAGGCTATTAACAAAGTATTCAAAGAACCAATCTTCAAAATTTTGAGCAAGATCAAAGATCAACCGTTCGTCAAGTGGCCCAAGAAAATGGGTGGTGACTCAACAAAAAGGAATAGCATGCTGAGATGCGCATTCCATAAGGAAGGCGACCATAGGATTGAGAATTTTAAGGCTCTAAAATTGCACCTGGAAGCGTTAGCCCAGACTGGAAATCTCAATGAGTTTATAGAGAAGAAAGTTGATAAGGTCGCAACTAAGGACGACCGAAAATCAGACAATGTACTTGATGACGAAAAGGGACAAGAGTTTACGGTGATCCATGGAGCGTATGACCTAAAATAGATTCAATAAAATGCCGTTTAAATGGAGATCGAAAAGGTCACTACTTTCATGGAGGCATTCCATATTGACCCTACAAAGATCCAAGCTAGTAAGCACTGATGATAGCAGACACATTATCTTCAGTGAAGAAGATTTCTTCAAAATAAGGACTCCACATCATGATGCACTCATGATAACTCTCAGAATTGTAAATTGGGACATCAACAAGCTGTTGGTAGACTAAGGAAGCTCATCAGATGTGATGTACCTAGAATTGTTCCATAAACTGAAGATCAACCTAGCCGACCTCAAAAAGGCCATAATTTCATTTTTTGACTTCGTAGGGAAGATTATAATGTCGTTGGGAAAGATAGTTTTTCCTGTTAGGGCAGGAAACATCTCAAAGCTGGTTGAGTTCTTGCTGGTGGATATAAAGTCCCCATATCTTGACATTCTAGACAGAGGCTATCGCAGCCATTTGCCCTCGAAAGGAGAAGAAAAAAGGAATGAAAAGTTGCTCAAGAGGAAGCCCAGGATGGGGCTACACCCTCTAAATAGCAATTACGATGTGATAAACCAGGGGTGGAGGAGATCAGGATCCACCCTACTGATAGGGTCGTTAAAAGCGTGGAGAAAGTTGGTGCTGATAATAACTTGCCAGAGAGGAAGTTTCTGATCAGAACTACACTCGCCGATCATAAAAAGAAAGAGTTAATTGCCTTCTTGATAAGTAATCTGGATGTTTTTTCCTAGGAGCCATATGATCTGCCTGGGATTGGTCCTGAAGTAGCCTGCTATCGTTTGCATATTGACCTAACCTTCAAGCCGATCACTCAGAAGGTACGTTAAACAACCCTAAAATGGCTAAAGCGATGGAAAACGAAGTAAGGAAATGTATGATCCACTAGTGAAGTTTAGTTCCCCAAGTGGTTATCCAACCTAGTGGTAATACATGAGAGCAATGATAGTTGGAGGGTCTGTATTGATTTCACAAATCTCAACAGGGCCTACCCAAAAGAGAGTTTTTCACTGCCTAAAATCGACCAGTTAGTTGATGCTACGGTAACCCATGAGAGGATGAGTTTTCTGGATGCTTATTTAGGGTACCATCAAATTCCGTTGTTCAACCCCGACTAGGATAAAACATCCTTCATAACTCCAATCGATTTATACTATTATAAGGTCATGCCGTTCGGCCTAAAGAAAGTAAGGGAAACTTACCAGAGGCTAGTCTCGAAGATGTTCAAGCAAAGATAACCACCTCTCACATTTATCATGAACCTTTGAAAAAAAAATTAAGAATGTTGGTCAAAATCAAGAACAAAGATTACCACCTTTTGGACTTAGCCAGAACATTTAAAATCCTTATGAAGTACCAGATGAAACTTAACGCAAGTAAGTGTTCATTTGGTGTCTAGTCAAGTAAATTTTTGGGCTATTTAGTCAACAAGAGAGGGATTGACTCCAATCTAGATTAGATTAATGAGATCACCAAAGTCGAGCCCCCGGAGACATTATGGGATGTTCATGCTTCCTGCACTCAACTGCTTCATCTATAAGTCCTCGAAACTCTATAGACCATTCTTTCAGCTTCTAAAAAACTAAGGAGGCCTCATTTAGAATAGTGACTGCTCAAGAGATTTGGAGGAAATCAAGTCCTACGTTAGCAAACGAACCCTATTGGCAATTCTCGATGATGGAGATCCTCTGTATCTCTATCTCGCAGTATCATACCACACTGTCACTACTAGAAATAGATATTTTTATGACGGGAAAAAAGGGTCATAAAAGGTTATTGATGACAGTTTTCAAAACTTTAAAAATCGTCGTAATGTTGTGTGTTATAATAAAATTGGTGTTGACAAAACTGTCATAACAAACCATCCTATTACGACAGTTTGTCATACAAACCGTCATTAACAATAATATCATGTCCATTGAACCGTCGTTATAAACTTATATAAATAACGGAAGTTAATAAAACAGTCATAAAATGTACCTATTATGACGGTTACTTTGTTAATTATAATGACAACGTACATAAAACAGTCATAAAATATACCCGTTCTTTGTTCATTATAATGACTGTGAACTGTAAGCAATCATAAAAGTTTTTTATTTTTTTTATTTTTTTTGCGTTGAATTCTATTATAATATTCCAATATACAAACATGTTATGCATAATACTACGGTCTGTCAATTCAAAGCACAAATTTTTGTACTCAAAGTATCAAATTCCATGTAACAATATAACTTGAACAATAAGTATAAAAAATATCATTAATATTTGAAATTAAAGAACATAAAAATACACCAAGAGTCTCCCAATTGACTTCTGGACAACTCACAAACAAAAAGAAATCTAAAATGGGCTATACTATAGGCATAAAAACTAGCAAATTAAACTACAACATTAGCTCCATTCGTGTAGTATGGAAACCCACAATAGCAACAGTTACGTCGAATACGCAATAGGTAATAATGGGATCAATATCTGAACAAAAGGAGGAAACAAATAGCAATTAACAACTAAAATAGATTAAGGCATGTTAGACTATCAAATAATAATGTCAAAGTTAATTTGCATAATCTTAAAGTTAAACATTTGCATAATCTCAAAGTTGAAATTAATGATGATCTAATATAATATAATATCGAACAATATAACTCAAACAATAATGATATTCTAATATAATACCGAGCATCAAAAATTAAACATTTGCATAATCTTAAAGTTCATTTTTACTTAATTCTTTATTAAGTCATGGGAGAGATAAATGGGAAAAATATCATGAAAATTTCACTAGAGTTTCCTCTGTTTTTTAATAATCCAAAATATATGACATGTTTAACCAATAACCATATAAAGTCCAATCTGGACATTCACCATCAACAATAATATCAAGCCCACTCCAGGCATTCAACATCATCAACAACAACAATATAAATCCCACCTCGAGTATTCACTATCATAAATATCATCCTGCGCATTCATTATCAATAATAATAAAATAAATACCACCCTAGGCATTCACAGTCAACAACAATATAAAGACCCAAACGGACATCACAATTAAACATTTGCATAATCTCAAAGTTAATTTTTACTTTAATCTTTATCAACGCATATAAGAGATAAATAGGGAAGGTTTTATGGAAATTTTGACAGAGTTTATCTCCCATGCCTTAATAACCTTATACACGATTGCATTTATATACATGATCTTTGATTGCATGACAGAGATATATACATGATTGCATCTATAAGGTTGCTACACATGATTATATATATACATCCAATCAACAAATTAGCCATCGTAGAATAACCTTATTGTACGTCAATTATAATCATGTGTAGCAAATCCTAGCAAAACTGAAAGAAGAAAAATAACATCCAAGAAAATTTTCCGCGTACATGATTATAAAATGAGATGGAAAAATCATACATTTAAGTCACATATGAAATTAAAAAAATTAAAAAAATGCCTTAAGGAAAAAAATTTCCAGTTAGTATCATTATCAAATTGGATTCTTTTTTACTATAACCCTTGAGATAATGCAGACCTTCGAGGATATTCTGTCAAGTTCCTTAGAGAGAATTGTATGGCACCCCTAGGTCAGTCCTCTTAGTACAGGAGGTTTTAAGACTTCAATTGGAGTGAGTCTTTCCTAACCCAAAATGTTGATGGATATCATTTTGTATGACAGTTCAAAATAAATTATAATATAAATAACACTATATAATATTTAATGACGGATTTTAACATAAAAATGTCATGGTAATTATAATGTTATAATTTTAATGACATTCCAAATTAATGTAGAATATTTTGCACAATATTTCAAGATATTATAAGCAATAAATATGTCACAAAAAGCACATCTATTGAAACTAAAAAGCGATAACCAAAAACAAAGTAATATATAGCATTGTCATGCTAATGATTCGGGTGTTTGTCTTACTGGGGGGATATGAAAATCGATACCTTATAGAGAAATGAAACCAAAACTATCATAGGAACATTAAAAGCAAAATTTACACGTGGAAATGTTAATAATTATAATATTTCATTGTCAAAGCTTAAGCAACCAAAAATAAGCACCATGAAAAGTTCACGACTAACGATAATAACATAATCATAAATTTAATGTCAACACGGAATTAGTAGATAAATTAATATATAGTAAGAAGACAATGCACAATATCTCTCTCACATTGACACACATGAGTTAAAACAGATCACTAATTCTATTCCAAACATCTTCATAGTACTATAAGTAGTGTCCAAAGCAAATATTAAGAACCTTTGATAAGCAAATTCATATCTCTAAATATGAAGAACAAATTTTCAATGAACCTGTCAGAATATAATTAATATAATTAATATACAGATTAGTGTAACTGAAACCTACATATAAAAGTTAAAGACAAGAACTATAATAAGATGAGTTAGTAATAAGTAGTTATCTATAATGAACACCTTCAACCATTATGTGAGGTACAAAATATTAGGTTCAATGGTTATATTTGTATTTCATAACGTCATTAATCCCAAAACAATCCATGTTTCGCCTTAAAATCCCATAAACTAAACAGAAAATAAAATCAATAATAAAAGTTGTAATTAGAGTGTAGTATTGAAGAGCTCATGGCATTGTAAACTTATATCTAATAGAAGGTAAATGAAAAACAAAATGTTACAGCAATCATCCACCCTCTTATCAATACATGTTTGTAAAAAAGGCTAACTGTTATATTTTTTTGATAAATATATATTTTTTATATATATAAATGGTAGAACAACTCTTGCATAATATTACTAAAATGTATCCTTCTACAATCCTTCGGGAAAAATGTATAAATATTGAGGTACATTTCCTCTTTAATGATATCTTTTGAATCCTTTGGTGGCTTAATACACTGCTATCTTTTCATTCAATAAAAGGAGCATGACTAGTGAAAGCATTCCTTTTTGTCAAATGCCATCTTTGGATAAAAAAATACAAGCTTATGCCCCTATTGATATCAAGATTAGTAATCTAGTAGTCTAGTTGAGTAACAACACATTGTGAACATGTGGATCCATATGAGTTGAATTTCTTGATTGAGTTTTCGACCCCAAGGTACTCGTATACGTCCTTCTCAAACATGGGGCTAACACTCTTTAACTCATCATGAGATAGATCTGGAAGCTGGCAGTTTCGAGAAACACACAAAGCAACAGATTTTACAATTATGTCATGAGAAGTTCTGAAAGGTGCATCCTTCTTCACAAGATAATCTGCAAGTGTATTGGCCTCAAGATGACCTGATGGAAAGGCATTTCGTATTCTTTTCTGGTTAAAATTAATGTTTTGTGCAAACTCTGTTAACACTTCGAGCATCCCTATGATTGCTTTAATGCTGTCAAATATGGGTTCGTTATCTTCTACAGATCATAATTGTAAGCTTGAGGAAGTTCCTTGCATAACATAAGAAGAGTAACCACGTCTCCTAAAACCCTACCAGATTTACCACTTATAAGTTACATTGGATCAGGGTTCTTCTATCGAGGCATAATACTACTTCGAGTTGAAACAGAGTCCCTAGGTGTGAGAAAGACAAACTCATCAGAAGCCAAAATACCCATTCTTCACCCAGACGAGATAGATGAATGTCTGATTGACAGCAACTTATATTCATCAACTTCATATGTTTTTCACAGTTTCATATGCAAGATATTGACTAGTACAATAACTTCTATACAGGATCCGGTAAAATCCCTTGGAGAATGTGTTCCCAATATAAATCATATTGGTTCTGGAGCAAAAATAAAGAGATCAACAACAAGACAACACGACTTGTCAGGGGCATTTGGAGGCTACACTGGACCAATGCTTCATATAAATGAAGTGGCTACTACAAGATCAGTACTGCAACCTTTGGATTCATCTATATCCACCTCAAAATTTTATGGGAAGGAGAAGAATCCAACTAGATGTAAAATGGATGCAAAAGAAACGGAAATAGAGGATGATTTACATCCTATGCAGTCTATCTTCTTGGGTTCTGATCGTCGGTAAAATAGATACTGGATTTTCTTGGGCCCTTGTAATGCATATGATTCGGGGCACAAAAGGATATATTTTGAATATTTGAAGATGGTAACTGGGAGGTGATTCATGCTGAAGAGGTAACTAACCTTCCTCCATTCTTCATTATATCTATTTCATAAGGAAATTCTCCTATTAGATCTCATTTGCTTCGGGATGAAAAGTAAAATGGTGAGTATTTGATACGACGCAAATATTGCGTATTTCACCCGTTAACCTACGCCTTATTAGCCCCCTTGGGTATCTTAATCCCTATACTTATGCTCGTTAACCAGACAACCTCAGATTTCTATGTTAACATGTTTTGCAGGGGTTAATTGAGCTTTTGTAGGTATTTGGATGCTTAGTATGAAGTTCGAACGCTTTCCGAAAATGTTTCGTCGACTTTTGCAGCTTCGGGGGCATTTTAGTAATTTCAGCATTCAGGTTTGAATCCCGAGCTCTTCACGGAAGTTGAAGCCCTCTTATTTCTCTTCGCGTGGCCACCGACGGTGCATGATTCTGAGTTGTATCGAAAGATTTATGGTATATTTAGGATGGTTTTTACTTCAAATTCACACTCAAGGTCACATTCAAGGGCATTTTAGTCATTTCATATTGTGGTTTGTTAGCCTAATGTCTTCTTTGATGTTGTAGTCCTTTGAGTTATCTTCGCATAGCCTCCGACCGTGCCTCATTCCGAGCTATAACGAAGAAATGGCGGCATTTTCCGTAAAACAGGATAAAGCTGCAGAATTGCAGACCTGTAGGGGCGAATCGATTCGCCCCAAATCCGAATCGATTCGTAATTGCTGCAGAATTGCAGTTCGAACTTCCCCTGTTTTCGAATCGATTCGGACCATTTCCGAATCGATTCGGCCCTCCAGATTTTTGGTTTTCTTCCCTTTTATTACAAGTTTGCCATGGGATATTTTGTATAAAACCAATCCATCTCATTTTGAGATGAAATATATCAGTTTAGGAACGATTTTAGGTTAGAATAGTTAGGGTTTTGAGGGTTTTGGATGGTTCTTATTCATTTCTCTTTGGATTGACAATCTAATTGGTTTGTAAGTTAACTTTTCATTACCCTCTCCTTTAATATAGCTTATTTTACATTATTTCTTGCTTTCTAGATAATTTACATGCTTTGTTAATTAGTTTATTGTGTTTATTTATTGCTTTCCTAGTTTAATTAGTTTAATTTAGTTTACTCATGCTTAGCCCCTAGATAAATAGGGTCGGGATTTCATTTCCGCCATTTTCGGGCCCCGAGCTCCGAAAACTAGGTTTCGTGTAAAATCGCATTTAATTGAAACCTCGCGTATTAAAGTCGGATTATTATGCGTTTAACTTTCTTTGTCACGCAACGTTAGTGCTTATAGCGATTATCCGAATTTAATCCGCGTGTGACCATTTTCCGTTAAATGTTTAATCTCGCAACTTTGGCTTAAATTCCTTATTGCATGATGTTTATGCTTAATTGAAAATGATCGATTAAATGTCTTTGAACCAAAATTCTAATTAGTAGTTGTTTAGCCCGTGAATGTGTAGAATGCGATCCCGATCCTTGCTTTACTTTTGCATAGCGTTAACTTCTCTTTTTATTTAGTCACCACAACCACCCATTACCTTTTCTTATTTCTTTTACACCATTTTTATTCTTGAAGTTTTAAAACAGTTAACATCTAAAATTTAATCACTCCCTGTGGATTTCTTACGATACCCGACATACCGCTGTGTTTGCTTGTCAAGTGTGGTTGTAGCTTAGGTTCTTTTGTATCGCGGTGGCGAAATACACAACGATTGTGTCCTCACACGAACACACTTTTTTCGCACGGTCACAAAATGGCGCCGTTACCGAGGAGTTTGTTTTAGATAGTAATTGTTTTATTATTTCGTAGTATTTTTCTTTTTGTATTTGTATTCTTTGTTTTAACCTTTTTTGCAGGATAGCATATTTGAGCGCTAAGAAATTTTGATTCGTGGTTGCTCACTTTCTTGCTCGGATTCTCCATCTACAAACAACGAGTTAATCATGTCCTACTATTATAGTTATAGCGGTCATTCTAATGATTCTTACTTTGGGGATAGTTTTCAAGTTTTCCATTTTCTAGATTTTCTTGAAAATGAAAGACTTGAAAACATTTATCGCAATGAAAATCGTTATTGGGAGCTTGAGTTGGATTCATTATTCGAATCCAATGATGATTTTCATTTCATTACTTTCGAAGACGAGTTTCAACCAAATGAGGAGTCTGAGGCTCTTGAGCCGAGGAAGCCTACTTTGGAAGAAACTTTGTTTCTTTACTCCCAAGGTTTGGAAAGCCTAAATGATGCTGGAATGAGACTTCGTGCACTTTGCGATAAGATGAATTCCTATGCACAAAACAACGAGGAGGTGGAAACTTGTGTTTCACCTAAATTTTTCAAAGAATTTATCATCGAGTGTGCATCTTTCTCCCCCGAAATTCAATCTACTTCCGACGATGAGTCGATTGAGATTGAATTTGTTTCATCACCATATTCGTTTTCCGTGATTGAACCATTAGAATTACCGGTTGATTCCTATGAGTCGGTAGAAACTTTTAAAACTTCTAAACTTTTTGCCGATGAGGACTCCTTGCCGGACTTGTTTTCGATGGATGTTATCCCCACGTGTGCAACATCTCCCATTCCATTTGAAAAATCTTTGGGAGATGACTCGATTTTTCTTGGACCTCAAGTGTACCTTTCCCCCTTATTATCCAAATCCCCCATCGTCCGCCCAAAATTTTAAATTGGCGATGGTTCACTTTTTTCATCACCCACATGTCTTCCGCTGTTCAAACGGAATTCTTATTTTCCGGGAGGCATGTTCTCTTTGGAGGGTCCACCGTTGATCTTTCAAAGTCAAATCCCTTTTTGTGTGGACCCTCAACTATTTAGACTTCTAGTGTATAGTTAGTGTGAAGTCTAAATAGTATGTTGTAAATAGTTTGCTTTTTAATTTTCTTTCTTTCCTATTTTTCTTTCCTTTTTATTTATTCTAGTGTAATTAGTTAACTTTTTGTTATTTTTTTTTGCTATGCTCGGTACTAACTTGTTTTGTAGATTTCATTGAACTCGTGCTCATGGAGATCGCTCCAATTTTGGGCAATATCGTACGCTTCCTCTCTTTGTGTTGTGTTCTTAATGCGCATTGAGGACAATGCAACATTTAAGTTAGGGGGTGCAGGATATTCTATCCATTTCTTTGTTTTGTCCATGGATTTGCTTACTTGTTAGTTACTAAGTATGCCTTTTTGTGAAAAATTTAAAAATTTTCAAAAATATTTTCTTTCTTTTTTCTCCTTTGTTGGGCATTTTTGCCTTGTTTCCGATGATAAATTTTAATAATTGCCCGATCCAATAGACAACTCAATGATGCATGTTCTCGATTTTAGAAGTTATTAGACTTTAGTCCTCAAATCATTGATATTGTGAATAACTTCATGAATTAAACTTTATCCCATGAGCATATGCACTTTCCTTGTTCTATTGATTTGGTTTAAGATTTTTATAACTCGGTAATCTTTTATTGCATTGTATATACTTACACCGAGTAAGCTTTGTACCTTTCGTCGTTTGTGAGTGTATACACTATTCTTTCCTCTTTGAAAACGTTGAATTCATGGGTAATCTCTCTATTCTTTCATTAGACCGTTCATTAATTGAGTTCATACTCGAAATGTTTTACTTGAGCATGATTTTCATATATTATTTTGACTCGAGAATTGCGTAAACTTTGCGAAATGATCATAGGCAGTCTTTGTTATATCACCCATATTGACCTTGACCTCACCCTTATATGTTTACCCTCGTTAACCCCTTTGAGCCTAAATATAGCCTTTCTTTTCATAACCCAAATTCCCATAACCAACTCCAAATTGGAGTTTTAGCCCATACATACACTTTCCATACCTTTGTTTGGAATGTTACTTGGGATTGAATGTTGTTGTTGTATTGCGGTTGCAATTTTAGGCATATGAGAGTTTGATAAGCAAAGAAAAGAAAGTAGTGAAAAAAGTGAAGAAAAAGAGAAAATAAAAAGCAATAGAAAACAAAAGAGAAAAATGAGAAAAAAAAAAGAAGAAAAGAAAAGAAAGAGAAAGTTGTAAATGTTGTGTATAGTGTTCAATAAGCTTTGATTACTCTCCCTGATGATATATCTAATGCTTGTTTTGGAACTTGTTTTCCAATTTTTGATATTTCCCGCATCATTCCCATTATTCCAAGTTTTCATCTTCAAACACTTTGAATACGTACCTATACCTTTCATTTCCTACCTTAACCCCAAACCTACATTACAACCCTATTACAAGTCCTATGTGATCTTAGGTTCATGTAATTCAAAGGTTTAAATAGTTTTGATAATCTGTGAAAATGCATTTCGCCTCTTTTAGTGTGCGGTATCCTTTCATTGAGATTGCAAGTTTTTCATTTCCTATATAGCGTTCCTCATTTGTGACATGTGCGCGGCCTAGTTTCCATTTACATTTACTCTTTATGCCCGCATGTCCTGTGTATTACCTCCCTTTTCATAGTGAATTCATTTGTTGAGCGTAATGCCCGTGAGGATTGAATGTATGGTTGATTTGATTAGTATCCGATTTATATAAGTTTTAACCAAATCACACTTTTGCATATGCTCCCCCCCCCCCCCCCCCCCTCCCATTTTTAAAGTTTCAATTCTATGAGGTGCATTCAACCTGTTAATAACAACGGACTTTAGCTTGAATTCGTTCAATATGCTAATAACATGTTTGAAATTTTTTCGTTGTTGTTGAGTTTGTCGCATGTTGGGTTGGGCATCTTTTGAGGAAACTATATGATGTTTGTGGGTTTCATCCCTGAAAACTCTCACGAGACGACACTCGTCCACTAGGGTAACCTAGGGGTTTAACGGCTTATTGCATATGATAAATGCAATCGTTCGCCCGCGAAAGTGGCCTTATCTTTTTATTACTTTTTCATCCCATTTTGTACTTGTATCCTGTTTCTCATTTTCTTGTAGCTCTTGTTGTTTCCAATTTCATTTCTAGGGACTAGCAATGTGTAAGTTAGAGGGTGTGATACGACGCAAATATTGCGTATTTCACCCGTTAACCTACGCCTTATTAGCCCCCTTGGGTATATTAATCCCTATACTTATGCTCGTTAACCAGAAAATCTCGAATTTCTATGTTAACATGTTTTTCATGGGTTAATTGAGCTTTTGTAGGTATTTGGATGCTTAGTATGAAGTTCGGACGCTTTCCGGAAATGTTTCGTCGACTTTTGCAACTTCGGGGGTATTTTAGTAATTTCAGCATTCAGGTTTGAATCCCAAGCTCTTCACGAAAGTTGAAGCCCTCTTATTTCTCTTCGTGTGGCCGCTGACGGTGCATGATTCTGAGTTGTATCGAAAGAGTTATGGCATATTTAGGATGGTTTTTACTTCAAATTCACACTCAAGGTCACATTCAAGGGCATTTTAGTCATTTCATATTGTGGTTTGTTAGCCTAATGTCTTCTTGGATGTTGTAGTCCTTTGAGTTATCTTCGCATAGCCTCCGACCGTGCCTCATTCCGAGCTATAACGAAGAAATGGCGGCATTTTCCGTAAAACAGGATAAAGCTGCAGAATTGCAGACCTGTAGGGGCGAATCGATTCGCCCCAAATCCGAATCGATTCGTAATTGCTGCAGAATTGCAGTTTGAACTTCCCCTGTTTCCGAATCGATTCGGACCATTTCCGAATCGATTCGGCCCTCCAAATTTTTGGTTTTCTTCCCTTTTATTACAAGTTTTCCATGGGATATTTTGTATAAAACCAATCCATCTCATTTTGAGATGAAATATATCAGTTTAGGAACGATTTTAGGTTAGAATAGTTAGGGTTTTGAGGGTTTTGGATGGTTCTTCTTCATTTCTCTTTGGATTGACAATCTAATTGGTTTGTAAGTTAACTTTTCATTACCCTCTCCTTTAATATAGCTTGTTTTACATTATTTCTTGCTTTCTAGATAATTTACATGCTTTGTTAATTAGTTTATTGTGTTTATTTATTGCTTTCCTAGTTTAATTAGTTTAATTTAGTTTACTCATGCTTAGCCCCTAGATAAATAGGGTCGGGATTTCATTTCCGCCATTTTCGGGCCCCGAGCTCCGAAAACTAGGTTTCGTGTAAAATCGCATTTAATTGAAACCTCGCGTATTAAAGTCGGATTATTATGCGTTTAACTTTCTTTGTCACGCAACGTTAGTGTTTATAGAGATTATCCGAATTTAATCCGCGTGTGACCATTTTCCGTTAAATGTTTAATCTCGCAACTTTGGCTTAAATTCCTTATTGCGTGATGTTTATGCTTAATTGAAAATGATCGATTAAATGTTTTTGAACCGAAATTCTAATTAGTAGTTGTTTACCCTGTGAATGTGTAGAATGCGATCCCGATCCTCGCTTTACTTTTGCGTAGAGTTAACTTCTCTTTTTATTTAGTCACCACAACCACCCATTACCTTTTCTTATTTCTTTTACACCATTTTTATTCTTGAAGTTTTAAAACAATTGACATCTAAAATTTAATCACTACCTGTGGATTTCTTACGATACCCGATTTACCGTTGTGCTTGCTTGTCAAGTGTGGTTGTAGCTTAGGTTCTTTTGTATCACGGCGGCGAAACACATAACGATTGTATCCTCACACGAACACACTTTTTTCGCCCGATCAGTATTCACCCAATCAGAGTTAGATTTTTATTTGTATAAAATTATAAATAAGTGTACACTATGTGGTTATGTGATTTTGGACAAACTAGTAAGTAAAATTTAACATAGAATGGGTGAATAATAAATGTCCTGAAACAAATAGAACCTTTATACTGTGAATCATAACTTTTGAACTTTGCCTCTACTTATTCGGTTATAGGGTTTGTGCATCTTGCTGTCAGCTTTGGACCGAAAGGGTACACGTGAGGATCGGCTTCTATCATCTTTGGAGAAACGAGAAGCATTTATGTGCCGAGCCATGTCCAGTATGCCAAATGATGCGAATTAGGCAATCGCAATAATCAGATCAATCTGAAATGAATATTTTTAGAGAAGACAGTTCATCGGCAGTGTCTGATGTAGATAACAACCGGTGTCTGTCTAAGATATAAAATGATCTTCCAGCTTCTATTGGTGCCAAAGTTATTCAAACTACTGGGAAGAAAGGAGAACAGTAAAAACTGAAACGGAGTCCCATTCAAGCCTTTGACATGTGGACTTGGAAATCTTTTTACTCTGACCTTAATTCTGTTAAATACGGCAAAAGGTCTTATATTGATTCACTTGCTAGGTGGGAACTTTGTCATGACCTGCATTGGAGAGATGAGAAGCACTTTAAGATCTGTCATACTACATTCGAGCTCGATTTTGATCTAAAAGAAAGATACGCTATTCATGTTTCCACATGTAGGGAGAGCAGCGGCACCGATGTGTTTCCAAAGCATAAATTCTTACCATCATAGTTATAATCTCTCAAATCTTCATTTTATGCAATCAAGGTGAGATGTCACTCATTAAAGCTTTATATTCACTGATGTAGAGTATAAAGAGACTCTAAAATAAAATCTCGGTCTAAAACTACATCAATGATGTTCCTAATAGGAGTAGTGAACCCCAAAGCATCAGAAGCCATAAACCAATCAATGGGAAGGCCATCGCCAGCTAATGCACAGGCACCTAAAGGGAAATAATTCAACCTACTTCTGCAATCTAGTAAATAACCGTCATCGGGTTCCAGCTACTCAACATAAGCTAAGATAAGATGTTGAAATAGAATTGGTTGCGCCCTCTGTAAATGTGTAACCAGGAACAATCAGGCCCTCATTCTTCACAGCCAGTCTCACCAGTGCAACTTAAAGATGCCTAATGAATTCAATGATTGGATTGATAGCATCACGACACCACAAGCAAAAATTAGTTAAAACTTGATTATTTTAACTCCTAGCTGTATGAAGCTTCTTTGCAGGTTCACCACCCAAATCCATAAGAGCAGTTTCAATTTTCATGTGGACGTCTTCTCTGTCCATCCTCTACACAAACTCGCTCACTTCGATTTTTCTCTCTATCTAATCCATACCTTTCAGGATACTATCCTTGTCATTGTTGCTCATTAATTCATGGTGAGCGAGCATTGAGGCATGATCTCGACCACTCATAATATCTTGCTTGTAAAGAGCCTATCGAAATAGATGGAATCCGTAAACCTCTCCACGGCATCAGTGACACCCTCTTCGAATAAGCCTACCCATAGCTTTTTCCTTTAGGTTTTTCATTCTTATCAACTTGAGTGGTAACAGTGGGGTTCATGTTTTTGTGCGACGCATAAGAGGAGTATTGGTTCATGTTTTTAAATATTATATATATATAAAAACTTATGTTCCTTTTAAGAAACTCAATGAAAACCCCTAAATGATTTCCAATTCTACTTTTAAACTAAAAATTTAGAGTATTATGGTGTTATAACATCTTCAAAGCATTAAAGAAAAACATTGCCCAAAATTTAGATGGACGAAACATTCAACGATGCTGAACACTTCATGGGGAATACATTCATCTCCTCTAATACAAACGTATACAAAATAAAATTAGCCGAGAAGACATATTAGTACTACATGAAATACATTATACCTCAATATATTACACATATCTGGATAATTAGTACAACAATAAAATCAAACTAAGAAATCTAGAATTTTTTAAACAATGGAGTAATTAAAAAGTAGTTCTTTAAATGAATGTCCAATGTAACTAGTGAATTTACCTCTTCAAGATGAGCTCTCTTATTATTCTACTCATAATATTCCAAATGTATATTATTAGTGCACCCGTAAAATAAAGGAATACCCTAGATTACTTTATCCTAAACATTAATCAAAGGAAAACACTAAACATATAATCCTCAACATTAATCAAAGGAAAACCCTAGATTAGTTTACTCAAATAATATGTTAAAGATAAGAGAAACCCCAAAGACACTAGTATAAAAACAAAGTTTTTAAAAATCTTGGGAAGAAACCCCCCAAAACCCAAATTTTACAACCACAACTAATATGTTGGGCTCGCAATTTATGCAACAGATACTCCATAGTGCAATACGTTGTGCAAATATCATTATAACTATAACACCATGTGGATACAAAAAATAAAAACTATAACACCATCTATCAATAATTTAACAGTAAATTAAAACTTCAAAACAAATTTAGGAAAAGAATCTTTGCACTTTGGGCCTTCAAAACTCACTCACAATTTGGTGATGGAATCCCTAAAAGTAGAAAGAAATCAAAAGAAAAATTCCCTTCCAGCTGAGGACAAGCTCTGGAAAAGTGGAATGGTGATTGTCTCTTTCTATTCTACGTGTTCTCCCCCTCACATTATGAAACGGTTGAGCACCGTTTCTACGGGGTGTGCTTTTGCTAAATGTGCATGGTATTAGTTAGCAAATTTATTTGGGCTTCATTTTAATTTTTATTGTAGTTTATCCCACTTTGTTCATCAATGTCTTAAAGTTAAATTCAATGAACAGGTTAGGGAGATGGTATTCATCTCTCGAAGCTTTCTTCTGAGATATTTGGTTGTACAGAAATGGGTGTAAATTTGATAATAATCCTCCAAAATTTCGATCCTTTTGTCATTCTATACAGGGGTGGATTATAGGTACTTTTCTTATCAGTAAAGGTGGGATATCTAACACAGTTCCTAACCTTCAAACTATGTGTTGTTAGAACCATAGTAACATGGATCACTACATCCCGCTACATAGCACGATCCAAAATGGTGGGTTTGCAATCCGGATATCCAAAAGTGGTGTTCCCAAATACAACATTGACTACTTAAGTTATCACTAGTTAAAACATAACTTTTAACGTCAATAATAAAATAAACTGGAAGAAAAATACATCTTAACCAATACATATATACACATATCATGCTTTATATATTATTAATTTATTATAAAATATAGAGATTATCCACAAAATACATTCTTAGGGATCTTTCTATATTGATAGTTCCATATGTAGTACATGAATCTTGGAAAAAATACATAATTATGTTACTAAAAGATCCCAACAAAGATTTTAAAATTCCTCTATGATTCGAAGTAGTTAAGCAACTAAGCATACCCCCATCATACCTTGTACCAGCTAAAGCGACGTACCCGTACCACGTACCAAAGCGACCAACGATCCAAACAACATTGAAACATAATACTAAATTACCTTGGGATTCAATCTCTTCATTCCACATTTTATTATTTTCATCGTTTTTAGAGAACAACTTTAAATTGCACAACAATACAACTGAGAAGCAGTGTTTCAATAATTTTTAATTTTATAGGTGGTTTAATGAGTATTTCGTTAGTCCTAAATTAAGAATCGTACTTTTTGGATGTCCTAAATTAAAAGTGAACTTTGATTTTTAGACTTAATAAATTACCTACGATATATGATGTGCATTAATTGTGTGTATCCTTAAAAGTCATTGTTCTTATATTTAGACTATTTGTTTAGGTTGGTGCGGTTATATATTTTGGTATAGTGTAATGATTGTCAAAACTTATAATATATTTATTTTTTACACTTTCCCGTGTGGATTGTATGGGCTACCAACAGTTTATAAATATGCATCAACAAGTTGTGTGATTCATCTTCGTTCTTCAATGTTCAGCAAAATCATATTCACAAACATAGAGGAAAAGCCAAATAAAAAAAACATCTACAATCAACTACAGTTAAAGCAACGTAAGCTCCTAGCTAAATAATGTATCCGCCGAATTCCATAATTTTGGGGTAAAAGTGGGGGTTTTTATTTTGCAGTGTCTTTCTTTCATGTCTCACTACTAGTCCTAGTCGTTGTTAGTGAGGAACAATGTAAGGTGTCGAGTTTAGACAATATTAAGATGAAATGATAGAAATGGTCATACCATTAAATTCTAAAAGCGGACTTGAAGTTAATGGTAGTATAAAACAAATTATATAGACTACGAAACTATGAGCATAATTAATTGAGAAACACAACTTATAAATCCTAGAAATTTGCATATTTCAGGTCCTAAATGATCTTTTTAGCCAAATGTCAGAACATAAAGTGCATTCCTTGAAAATAAAGTCAATCAGCTAATCATATACATCCAAAAAATAACTATATTTTGATCTAATTGTTTACCCAAGTCCCCTCGTAATCTGTTTTCGCATACGTGGATGGTGAGTTATCAATTTCCTCAACATTTGGCAATCATCTACCCGATCCATGATCTCCAAGGCAACCAATAATGCAGTCATCATCATTATCATCAATATTATATATTCTTTGAAGCTAAAGCAATTGACCATTTAGGATCAAGTTGGTCGAGTACATAAAAAACTTGTTTGGCATGAGAAGCTAAAATAAATTAGTCATTCTGAGGGCTAACCCTACCAAGTTCAACCAGTGTGAAATGAAGTTCACCAATCTTGACGTCGTTGATACTGTCACACCAATTGAACTTGAAAATCGGAATCTTAAATGTTATATAATCAAGCATCCAAATTTCAGTAATGACGTCGTAATAACATAGATTTGAAACCACTAGATTTTTATGTTTAGAACTATAAACCTGCATCGTTGTAGAAACAATACTCTCTCCACTATTTTGGTTGACTCGATCAACATCACATTCCCTTGTATTATAACGACATACATTAATAACACAATCGAGAAATTTTATTACGTCTCGACATGGTCCTCGAGACACCCATTTTAAGGTATCTGAAATGTTGTTGCCCATTTGTTGAATTTTGTCAACCTGATTTTTGAGAACGTTAGTTAAAGTGATTAGAATTATTTATAGTCTTACTTTTGATAAATTAATCATACCCTTTGACGTAACCAAATAATAAAGTCTTGTTGTGCTCATCTTGTAACCATTTTTTGTTTTTGCGCTTTTGAGGATATATTATCCTCAAAGTGTATGCATTAAGGTTTATTGTTTTATAATTTCTTTATGTTCTCTTTGAAATCATTATGTTGTATAAACAGGTATTGTAGGCGATGAATGTATGATTTATGTTGACTTTTTCTACGAATTCATATATATATAATTATACAGTGACACAATTGGTGACACTATTTTGCTTAGTCATTTACACTTTCTCAATATTGTTCCTAGGTATAAGCATACCTCTATGCTTTTCTATATTCTATATAATACGAATAAGCTAGTGTTCGTTCTCAATTGTTACATTTTCAATTGCTATAATTTTATGAACTGGAGACAAACATATTTCATATTCATTTGACTCGATAATATAACTCACATTGTTAAACAAAATCAAATTTGCAACTTCCAATATTCAAGGTAAGAAAAGCGTATGCGTCAAGGTTTGGTGTTTTATAATTGATTTATATTCTCTTTGAAATCATTATGTTGTTCAAATAAGTATTGTAGGCAATGAATGTATGCAAAAAAAATGGTTTCAAAATTAAAATATATATACAATTTAAAAGGGGACTAACCAGATGGTATTTCATGTTTGAAATTTATTCCAATGTCTTACAATGATTTGTGTGTATGTTTGTTGTTCATAATGGAGATTTCAAGTTGGCATTAGATTAGAGCAATAAAAAAATGGTTAAATTAAACCACCATATATTTGAATTAAACCTTTTCGCCACTGCTATAACATTTATTTTCAATCTCAGGGGAAATTTCTCAAACGTAAAACAACACTTATACTAACAAGATTCACAGTTGATAACAATGAAAAATTAATCCATTTAACTTACCTCCTAAATAAATGCGAAATTCCTTCAATCTAGGATTCACAATACAAGATCCTCACACAAATTTCAGTAAGATCCTACAAATTAATGAGTGTATGAACTACTAATTATCACAAGCACTTTAAATATGGTATAAACTAATTCACATAAACCATCCACTAATATTATAATTATCATTATATAATGTATGTCATTAGTTCGCTTACATAAACGAAATTTATCAATATATAATGTATGTCAATAGTTGGCATATAACATAACATGTCATGCGCCGAATCACAAATCGACATTTATACAAACATGTCATGTGCATTCCATTCATTTAAATTACATACGGTAATTAGATGCATTAGAATTAACCTTCAATTTAGAAAAATAAACCAAAACAATGCAAACATGTCATGCCGAACAAAACATACTTTAAAAACTAAACTATGGTAAACGATGTATGAATCTATATTGTTCTATTGATTGAAATTACAAATGAGATAAAGATGCACTGGAATTAAACGATTTATAATTCGGCTTGATCTCATCTGACCCAAGATGTTATGTTCTTATGTTATCGATTCACCTGTTACTGTTTTATCTTCTATATGTTACTTTTACTGACCTAAAACGGTTTGTTATTCTTCCGTTTTTATTAAAGGGCGGAAATCGATCAATTTTAGATGTCAATTATATACATACAATAATACATATATTTAATTAAATTTAAGCAAAACAATATGTATCTCAAATTTTGTTGGATGTTTTTTCAGATCATTAATGACCGTGAGATGGGCAGATTGAGGGGATTTTGATTCGTTACATTCGAGATGACCAGTCCTTAAGAGATGCTATTGAGGGAATGACCGGACATAATTAAACTTGATGTTTGAATTACAAATGAGAAAAACATGTTGCGGTATTAACCTTGAACACAATAACTCGTATTCAAGCCCTTGAATCAGAGTACATAGTTTTTTTTAATTAATTTTTTCTTTTTTTTACTTGAATATTTTATGTGATTCCCTTGCCAAAGAAGATGAAGACATACATGATTAATTGATTGTAGAGCTAGACATTATGTTAATAATAGACAAAACCAACATTAGGCTACATTTTTGTGTATCTTCTAACTCTGGTTTATCAAACATCGTTGATGAACCATAAAGAAGAAAAGAAAATGAAATAATGATCGAGAGAAGATATTGACAAAAAAGGTCCTCCAATGTCACAAACCAAGTCTAAGGTCCAAGATCTTAACTTTGTGTGCCCGCTCGAGGAGGCCCCCAGTAGTTTGTCACCATTCCCATTATAGCATACATGATAGAGGTAGAGAGCGGCTTGAGATCATTTTCCATGTTCCTCATATTAGCAAGTGAATGGGCACAGAATATAAGACCAAGAGACGCGCTAAACTTGTAGCCGAACATGACGTCGGCAACGCCAAAGATGATGGCGATGAAACCAGAGTAATCAATGGATAGATTTTCTGGAGGGACAATTTGAGGTACTTAGGGCTTCACTACCGAAGGTTGCCTTGGATCATTCACTACCGCCGACGACATCTCTCTCTTCTGATTAGATAAATCAATAAACTCCTCTCTGTCTCACTCTCAATCATTTGTAACAAAAGAAGCGTATGTCTTTCAATCCGGTTCCAGAGAGAGAACAGAGTAACACGGTTGTTGAATACAAAAAATTATACAGCGTGGTTGAAGATGAGATACGTGGGATGAGAGGTTTGTGGGTTATTACTCCATCTTTATCGTAGAAGATAAGAGTTTGGGGAAGCACGGCTGTGTAATTTGATGTGGGAAAAATTTCCCGCGCACTAAATTTTTTCTATTGAAAAGTGTCATAAATAATTAAATGAGTTTATTAAAAAATTATTAATTTTATAAATTAAAGTTCGTAACAAAGAAATATATTATATGACACTTAAAATACTACGGTCATAAAATATCATATTAATATGACCCAACAAGTATACGCGGGTCATAATTATTTGTTTAAATGCAAAAAGGGTCAAAATTATGAAATACAGTATTTATTATGACGGTTTAATGAAAACGGTCTTAAAATTGAATTCTAAAACTATCGTAAAAATGTATTTTTCTAGTAGTGTGGTAGCTCTACTCTAGTATGTGAGAAGGAAGGCGAAGAGTACCCCGTCTATTATACCAGAAATATACTTTTGGATGAAGAACAACGCTACTTACCCTGGTAAAAGCTAGCTTATACATTAGTGTTTGCCTCAAGGACGCTGAAATACTACTTCAAAGCTTACTCAATAATAGTGATCACATCATATCCCCTCAAAGTTATTCTTTGGAAAGATGACCTCTCTGGACGACTCTTAAAGTGGTCGATCGAGCTCAGAAGGTTCGATATCTAGTTTTAGCCAAGAACAATAATTAAGATACAAGTCTTGGGTGAATTTATCTCCGAGTTCACAAGGGACCAGCCTGGCGACCAACAGGAAATGAAGCAGTCAATAAATGAGGAAGCACAGTCTAAGGACTGGACCCTATACATTGATAGAGCCTCTCATCACACCGAAAGATGTTGTCACTGAATAAGGAATCAAGTTAAGATTTGAAGCCTCCAATAATGAAGCCGAGTACGAAGCGCTGATCACTGGCTTGTACAAAGCCCAACTGCTTGGGGAAAAGTGCCTCAATATGTTCGGTGATTCTAGACTATTCTCCAAGCAAGTGAGTGGAGATTTCAACAAAAAATACGACAGAATGATAGCCTACCTTGCCGTGGTAAGAGGTCATATGGCAGGATTTGAGAAGGTTGATATTCAATAGTTGCCCCGGGGGCAGAACAGTCAAGCTGACCCCTTAGCAACCCTAAGCTTGGTAGTGGAAGCTAATATCAGAAGAACTATTCAGATAGAGTTCCTCTCCCAACCAAGCATTGACCAAACAGTGGTCACCAAACAGGTCCTCCTCATAGAAAGGGCTCCTAATTGGATGGACCCCATCATTGTATATCTACGGAGTGATATGATTCCGGATGAGAAGAGATTATCTCATCAAGTAAGGGTGAAAGAATCCCGATTCTACCTTGCCCCAAGGGGAAGCTCTACAAAAGATCATTCACAGGACCTTACCTCTAGTTCATTCACCCACATGTCACCGAGCAAGTTCTCAGCGACCTTCATAATGGTATTTGTAGGAGTCATACAGGAGGGAAGTCATTAGCTTTTCGAGTGATCAAGGAAGGTTACTAGTGGCCTCATACAAAAAGATGCAAATACCTATGTTCGCGGATATGAAAAGTGCCAAAAATTCTCTCCTATAGTTCACCATCCAGTTAGCGACCTCAATATTTGACAAGTCTTTAGCCGTTTGCCCAATGGGGACATGATATTATGGGACCACTACCTACCTCACCTAGGAATCGCAAGTATCTTCTGGTTGGCAAAGATTACTTCACTAATTGGGTAGAGGAAGAACAACTAGCAAATATTCACGATGCCAACATGACTTATTTGTTTAGAGGAGTGTCATAACACGCTTTGGGGTATCAATGGCTATCATCACCGACAACGGCATACAATTTGAAAGTAGCTTTTTGCAAGGCTTATGTGATGCTCACGACATCAAGTATCATTTTAGTTATGTTGAATATCCCCAAATCAATGGTCAGACAGAAGCTTCCAACAAAATGATGCTCGACGGCCTAAAAAAGAGACTGGAAAGAGAAAAAGTGTCTAGGTGGACAAACTTCCCCATATTCGACATCCTTAGTGATCACCTATGGAATTGAAGCTATTATCCCGCTTGAGGCTAGTCTCCCTACTATGAGAACTAACTTGGTCAACCAAGGGGTAAATGATGAGGCATTACGCACTGAACTTGACTTAGTGGATGAACGAAGAGAACATGCCATGATCAAGCTGGCTTCATATCAGTGGCAACTGGCCAAACCATATAACAATAAAGTCAATCGGAGAAAATTCTAGGTGGGGGACTATATACTAAGGAAAGTTCTTGATAGCTCCGTAAAACCGTTAGTTGACAAGCTTGGACCAAACTGGGAAGGACCTCTTAAGGTAATCGGGGATGACTTTCAAAGAGCATATCACTTGGAATCATTGGAGGGCAGGGAGATACTAAGATCCTAGAACGCAACCAATCTCAAGAAGTTGTACTTTTAGTCTTCTTTATCTTTTATCAGCACATTTAGTTTATGCAAATTTTCATTTCAAACTTATGTTGATTGTAAGTTATTATTTAATGAATAAAGGCCCATTGTCCCTGGCATTTCGTTTTCATATACTGGATGCCTCAATTTTTGGTTACGTATCTTAATGTTATGCACCCTTTCTAAATGATAAATCCCTAAACCACAAAGATAAATCACCTTTGGTTACAATAAGCTGATAAACTCATCTCAATCAAGGAACTTCCTCACGCAAAATAGAACCCATTTGGATTATAATAAGTTATTCAACTTATTTCAATCAAGGGATCTCATTATGCCGAGAAGGATTTACTGTAATTACAATAAGTCAATAAAAGTATTTCAATTGCTATAACCCTAAGGTCTTTGTCATAAACACAATAAACTTCATGAGTTTCCCCAGCAACAGTAAAAGCCCTAGAGGAGATCCTTAGGCAAAAAAGCCAACCTAGGTTGGTCGCCAACTGTGTTGGTCCCTGAAAACCTGATTGAGCGGATAGCCCATTAGCCAGGTACATTCTCGCCATCATCATACCAAGGTCCAAGGGAGTGTGATGACACGGTCCAAAAGGTAAGGCAACTTGAATGATACTATTAAGGCATATTGGATTGAGAGAATGTTCGAACACAAGTCATCAAACTCATTTAGTCGTCAGGGGCCCAAAATGGTTAACACTTGTTTTTTATTCATTTAGTCGGCTAAAAGCACAAAATGATTAATTATAAATACAAATTCATTTAATTGGTGAGAATACCAAAATAATCAACGGTATTATATGGTCAGCAAAAGTCATAAGTGGATGGTAAATGTCAACTCTTCCTAATCAGCAGTCAAAATACAAAGGTAGTTATTAACTCATATTTAGTCAGGACATGATCAAAATATAGAACAATTTGACAATTAAACTTTATACATATTGATAAAAACTGGAGAGTATAATTACAAGAATACAAGATACATCAAAGACCATATAAGGACCTAGACCAACTATGGATGATGAGCAAGATAATCAGTTACACGTGCTCTTCGACCATCATCTGGGTTAGGAGCAAACATCTCCTCATCATCTTCAAGATAATGGTTTAGAAGCTGGGCAGGAATGACATCAATTGGGATCCATTTATCGTCCTTTGAGAAATTAGGCTGACGATAAGTTATGCAATTTACCTGGTACTTATATTACAATCTGATTCTTTCAGAATCTTAACCTCCTGTAGGGAATTCAACCACCCACGCTTGAACACAACCTCCTCGGCTTCCTTTAACCTTGCTGGTGTATTAGTCCAGCCTTCTTCATAACCCGCTGCCCATGCTTCTCAAGGGCCCATTCTGAAGAGACGCTTTAACCTTGTAATATCCCTTTAGAGACCAGCTGTGATGACATATCCTTTTTGGATGTCCTTCTTCAGCTCGACTACCTCCTTCTTCAGAGCATCATTCTCTGCTTAGATCACCTCGCCTACTTGGCCCACATCCCTGTTCTCCAAGAGTTGGGACCTCAAACCATTTATCTCCTCTTACACTGAGGAGTTGAGATCCTCCATGACTTGGAGATCATCCTTCATCTTGGCTATCAGCTTGGATTGGTCCTTGTACTGCTCAGTCCTCGCTTTTAGTTACTTGCAGAACTTTACGAATGCCTTGCAAACTTGGCTGCTAATGCCTGATCCCAAAATCATCCCTAAGTTTGAGGTAGGAGGGATGTAGTCCTCTAGGACAATGGGCAACAAATAACACAACAAATAAGAAATTCTACGAATATCTGCATAATTGAAAGAATAAAAAGCATTAATAAAAGTAAAAGTCATTTTTATTAATCAATAGGGGGTGGCAAAAGGTCAGTACAACTGAAAAAAAGATATTACAAGGCATGAGCAAAGAAAAAGAAAAAGTCCTAAAACTATGGAACTCTATTCCTCCACCTACTCAATACTGCCTAATGCCTTCCCTTTCTCAGCAACCCTCTTCTCTTGCTCGACAGCCCTTCCGACCTCTGTAGACTCGTTCTCAACATGGTCGATAGGCTGACCAACTGGAGGCTATTCTTCAGCAAGTGTATTGGGTCCTAGAGAATGGAGCTGGAATCAGTCAGATTCTGGAGGGACTCTCGTTGCTCCCATCCTTTTTTGAAAGACACTTTCTTCGTATAAACAATCTGGATCTCAGCATCATCGTAGGCTAGGACTGTAAACGGGTCGGATTCAGACCGAATGAGGCCAATCCAAATTCGAATCCGTTTATGTTAGATGGATTCGGATCCGATCCGATTATCCGACGGATTATCTGTTAGGGTTTCGAATCCGAATTCGTTAATCCGATCCGACCCGATTATTTATTTATTTATTTTAATTATGATTTTCATTAAGAAAAAATTGATTGAAAAAATTCAGTATCAAGAAAAAATTCAGCCAATGTATATATTATATACCCAATGTATATAATCACATGTGTAGTTACAAGCAACGAATATAAATGAGGGCACTACAACGAATATACCCAATGTATATAATCACATGTGTAGTTACAAACATCGGAGTTATTGTACAAGTCTACAACTAAATAATAAATAGAAGAAAAAAATCAGTAGAAGAAAAAAATCAGAAGAAGAAAAAGTCCAGAACGAAATCAACACTACAAAATCTGAATGAGGGATAAATGAGGGCAGATCTGAATGAGTGTACAGAAGAAGAAGAAAAAAAAACATACCCGCAGGCTGTGTGCGACGACGGAGGCCAGAATGAGGGATAAATGAGGGAGGAGAGGAGGATGTGTGAGAGAGGGGGGGGGGGGGGGGGGGGGCTACGCCGCTCAGCTGTTGTGGGAGTGGGTTTTAGATTTAGGTTTAGGTATGAATGTGTAGTGTTTATGTGTGGTTCTGTGTTTGTGTGTGCGTGTGTTTGTGTTAGAATTAGTCAGCCCTTAGGCTTAGCAGGAGGGAGGGAGCAGGCTCAGGCCCAGCCCTCACCAGCGTGCGTGTGTTTTGTGCATTTTTTTCTGTTATATATTATAAATTATTATTAAAAATATTAGAAAATATAATATATATTAATTAAAAATATTATATATATATATATATATATATATGTGTGTGTGTGTGTGTGTGTATGTATATAAAATATCTATATACTATAAATATTAATCAGATCGAATTATTAACGGATCGGATCATATGAATCCAAATCCGCTCCATTTAATAAACGCGTAATCGGATAATCGGGTAATCGGGTTTCTGGCTTGATCCAAATCCGTACAAACGGATCGAATTCGGATTCGGATTTGGTTAAATCCGATCTGTTGACAGGCCTAAGTGAGAGCGAGATTTATATGTACTTAACTTAAGTTGAGATGCCTGCAATATTTTTTGTACTTGTTGCATTCTCAACTAAAGTAATAAGCCTTTTTGCGTAGGAAGACATGTTATATTGTTAAACTACCTAATTTGTTTTATAAGGGTTTTTGCTTATCATTCCATGGTCGGTAATTTTTTTTGCCCTAGTACACTAGCAAATTTTTGGGGCACTGAGATCGCTAATTCCTTAATGTATACCCGATTTTTAGTAATGTATACGATAAATTTGGTATGGTATACATGTTTTTTTTTAAATGATAATTTGTAAATTGAATTTTATAATGCCTACACAAATTTGTAATATACACTTGTTAATTTTGCGAATACTCCAATTTATAAGGTATGTATTAAGAATGGAGGGACCTTAGTGCCCAAAAATTTTATAAGTAGACTACAATCCAAAAAAAAATATTGACAAGGACTAACTTTTGTAATATACTCCCTATGTTTGTTGATCATCACTAGTTTATGTTGATTTCTCACGACACAAATTTGTAAACGAGCGTTTGGTGGATATTATTAATCCTTTGTGGTCCACGTGTAACACAAATATACATTGTTTCAATACAAACATGATTGTCACTTATTTATAGTTGACCGTGTAATTAATTGAAACAATCTGCCTACGAATTTTTCATGTAAACCTCTAACTATAAAGATCATCCCTATAAATAAGTTACAAAATCTTCAAATAAGTTGCTATAGATGCGCAAAACCATATATTGATTACAGACCTAAACTTTAGCTAAAACGTGCGTAACAAAATAGGAGGGTTACTGTAACGTATGGATAAAACATATAAACACAAGTTGACCAAATATAGAACGTTGAAATTTCCTTGGATAGGTTAATTTTGGTCATGGTAAAAAGGGTATAAAAGGGATGCATATGGGGTTGGTTAATTTTCATTCAGAATTAGCCTCATACAACATACATATAATATTTGGTAGAAAAAGACAAGGGTAGCCCATAAAAGCTTCAAGGCCACAATGGCTCCAAGGATCAAAGCTGCTTATTTTTTGGCTATAGCTTTGGTCTTGTGTGGGGCGGAAGCCGCATTTTTTGGTGGCCGGCGTGGCCTTGAAGAGGCTGGTGGTGGTGCTGCGGCTGTTTTTGACGTAACAAAGTATGAGGCTAAGGCCGATGGCCAAACTGAGAGTGCACAGGTGATTAATCAATAAATTTCACTCAACCATTTAGAATATATATATTTTCATCGAAATATATACATATTAGCAAGTGCTCATAGGTATATGACAATTTATTTATTTATGTAGGCGTTTATAAAAGCATGGAACGACGCATGCAAATCAACGGGACCGGCGAAGATGGTTGTACCCGCAGGGAAGTTTATGACGGGAGAGGTGGTGTTCCAAGGTCCATGCACCGCCCCCGCCACAGTCGAAATTCAAGGAACCGTATTGGCGAAAACCGATTTGAGTGCATTCTCTAATAAGGTATGGATCACTGTTACAAACGTCGACGATGTTATATTCACCGGTGGAGGTACTCTTAATGGCCAAGGCGAGGCTAACTGGAAGAACAACGATTGTAAGAGCAAAGGCGACTGTGAGAACACACTCCCCGACGTAAGTAATTCCTCCCTCCGTTCCCAATTAATAGTCATGCTTCCCTTTTTAGGTGGTCCTAAATTAATAATCGCTTAAATTTCACAATAATCGCTTAAATTAATAGTGACTATTAATTTGAGACAAAAGTAGTATATACGGGTAGATAGCAAAGGTTTTAATTTGTTGATTCATGCATGCAGTCCATACAATTTTCTAAAGTTACTAATGGAGTAATGAAGGACCTCAATTTGGTGAATAGCAAAGGTTTTCACGTGAAAATATGTTGTGGGAGCTCCAACTTTACTGTCCAAAACCTTACCATAACTGCACCTGGAGATAGCCCCAACACTGATGGCATCCATATAAGCAAATCACAACAAGTGAACATCACTGATACTAAAATCGGAACTGGTGATGATTGTATTTCCATTGGTGATGGCAACACCGATGTTTCCATTTCCAAAGTTACTTGTGGTCCCGGACATGGCATAAGGTAAATCATATCAAACCCTAGTATGTAAATTTCATTGTTCTATTTAATCTTTTTTAGTACATGTATATAGTTATATGAGTGTATATGTGCATATATTGATATATCTATATATTCACGAGTAATTCTAGAATGACATAATTTATTAATGTAAAACAACAAATCTGTCTCGATCATATAAGAGAGTGTTTGAGCTACTAATAGCTTAGAAAGTTATGGTGTTACAGTCAAACTATGTCAATAAAATTAATATCCACACATGAGACCTAGTTATTTGTTTTATAATTATAATTTAAACACTTATTTTTCAAATTATAGAACTATCAAACTTCGTTAAATAAATATAGATTAAATACACTTTGATCCCTCCAACTTTGCTCCCATTTTCACTTTACCACTCATATTTTTTTTATTACACTAAACCCTCTAAACTTTTTGAAATAGATCAAATTATCCAAAACCGTAACGGTATTATGGTTTGGACGGAATATTGTGTCATGTGCACGTCGCATGGGGATTTTCATAAAAATATATACATTCATATGCCACGTATATGACAAATTTTCAGTCCAAAGCACAACACCATAAGAGTTTGGAAGTAATTTGATCCGCTTAAAAAGTTTAAGGTGGTTAGTGTAAAAAAGTAAAGTAGAGGTGATGAATTGAAAATGGTGACAAAATTTGAGGGGTTAAAATGTAATCAACCCTATAACTATTGCACTCATTGCGTCACAATATTAATCTACGTGAAAGAACACAAACGTCACAAAGGTTATTTTAAGCTAAAACTTTCATTTCTTCATCGCAATAATTTAAATGTAATATCTCAGGAAATATATTTAAGGGGGAAATATTCTAGTAATTAAGTATTATAATACAATTTTAAAAAAACTAATGATATTTTACATCATCTAAGGCTATATGCATGATTTTCTAATTTCGATCTTTTGATTTTACAGTGTTGGCAGTTTGGGCAAGCGTGAGACCGAGACAGATGTAAAAGGTATTACCGTGACTAATTGTACCTTGAGTGGAACAACTAATGGTGCAAGGATCAAAAGCTACAGGGAATCGCCAAAGCTCCAAGCTTCTAGCATTACCTTTGAAGATATAATCATGACTGATGTTCAAAATCCCATCATCATTGACCAAAATTACAATTCAAAGGACAGGAAAGGGGTAGGTTATATATATACATACTCTTGACCAGTCTCTCTTTGTTCTCAAAAGTTTTAATTTTCTCACATTTGCCCAAGTATAAATTGGGATGACACCGGAGAAGATTTAGGACGGGTTTCACAAAACTCGAACCCAAGCCCGTACCAGATCCGTCTCGAGTATAATTTTTCAAATCCAATTCAAAAAAAATATTTTCAAATCAGTCCCGTTAGGAACGGGATGGACGGGTGAAATTATCATCCCTTATAAACATGGTGTTGATAGCATGCAAATCAAATTTAATTTAAATAGCTTAGGGCAAGGGTTGTTTGCGCTTTGGAGTCTAGTAGTTAACACTTCTCATTTGGGGAACAAAGTAATAAATCAAATTATTTTCTCTTTGAACAATCTCTTCTTCCTTACATTTTCCACTTATTCATTTCACATTTTCAATTGATAAATTGAAGATAGTTATATAGAATATACAACACAGATTTTTTTTACTTACAACCTGACTTTTTATGAAAGAAATTACACTCCTTAGCCACAATTCGTGTTTTTCATATCTAAATCCTAGCCCTAATTTCAAAGATTTCCAAAATACCGCATACAAAGTGGATCAATTGTGAAACAATCCTAACACATGTCAAAAGACACATACAACCTTATGTTTTTTCTTTAGGTTAATTACATTTTGTCCCCTTCAACTTTGCTTCTATTTTCACGTCACTACTCGTACTTTTATTTTCTATACTTGACCCCTCAATTTATAAAAAATCTAGCATTTTACCCTCAAACACTAATGGTATTTAATCATGTGTGCTGCATATGAGGGTAATTTTGTCAAACCACTTGTGAAAATGACCAATTTTTCAACCGAAAACTTAAGAACATTACCGTCATGGGGTAAAATGACTTATTTTTAAAAATCGAGGGAGTTAAGTAAAAAAAATAAAAGTACATGTTACATGTTGTGAAGTGAAAATAGGAACCACATTGCAAATAGTTACACCACATGAATATACAATACCATTTACTCTTGTTATTAAGCTCATAAGTTAAAGCTTTTATTTTATTATAACGCATGTATGCAGGGATCAAATGTAAAGATCAGTGATGTTCACTTCAAGAACATAAGGGGTACAACACCAACACCCAGTGCAGTGGCTCTAAATTGCAGTGATGCAGTCCCTTGTGAAGGTATTGAGTTGGTGGATATTGATTTAGCCTTAAGTGGAAATGCCAAAGGTGGTCCCATTGCATCTGCATGTGTTAATGCAAAAACAACTTTCACTGGAAAACAGAACCCTGCTGCTTGTGCTGCATGAAAAACAAAAAGAAAAAAAACTACAAATTGTTTACCGCCACTAAACATGTGGATTTTGAGTAGGCGCTATTTGTATTACTAAGAGTTTTGAATTTTTTTGCCTTCCCTAAATTCCAATATTACTTTAGAAAATATTGGGTTTAGCAAGTTAGAAAGAAGGGGCATTGTTCACCAATCAAAATGTATGCAATGGTTCAAATTGTGCAATATAAATTTTCTTTTTGATGTGTGTTAAATGATGTTAGTTTCATTGAAAATGTGTAGGGGTGTGTTTGGGATGGATCTAGGGGTGTTAATTATTTTCGAACTTTAAAATTTTCGATTTTTAATTTGATGTTCTTTTACTTTGGCATCATTTTTAAATTGCCGATTTCTGAATTTTCGAAATATTAATATTTTTATGTATTGTAATATTTCTTTTACATGTCATTTATTAACCTTATTTATATAAAGTGTATTACTTGTAAGTTAATAATTGGAATCTCCATTTCAAAAAATCTCAACCCCATATAAATACTAATTAAGTACTCTAACCCAAACTTTAATTTCACAACAAAAAACAATAGCAAATAACTACTACCTCCACGCCCAGTGTTAGACAATGTTTAAGATACTATGGAATTATTGGAATGTAATTTGTTGATTGTGTTCTATTATAATGTCTACTTCACAACTAATATATATTTTCGACCCATTTTTAACTACGATTTGAATGAGATATTCGGGAAAAAAAATGATATTTTCCGGAACAAACCAAACTAATAATTTTGAATTTTATGATATTTTTCCGAATAATAATTTTTTCGAATTTTTCAAAAATTCCAAATCAGCCGAACTGAAAAAAAATTAGTTTTTCGATTTTTATTTTTTTCGATTTAGAAAGGATTTTAAAATTTCAAAATTTAAAAAAAAAAATTCCGAACACTCCTATTCCGATTCGATCCGATCGAAACACAACCCTAGCAGGATCCAATCAAATAGGGCTTGATTAAATTTTGTTAAAACATTTTGGAATTTAAACATCCTTTCCAATTTGGCAAAAATAAAAATCTAAAAATAAATTTTTTCCAAATCGGAAGAATAGGAATATTCATAAATCTTAGAAAATTTTGAAATGTGTTCTTTAATTTTTTTTGGAAAATATGAAAAATTCAAAATTTTTAATATCTTTTTAAAAATTAGAAGCCTCATTCTAATATTATCTTACAGTGGCAAAGTATAATTTTTTACAGTGATTATATCCCTAAAAGATTCCATATCACTAATTTAATTTTGTACATAAAAGTTATTTAAATAGAGAATGAGGTAAACCTACCGTGCAAATGTTAATAACACATTATTAAAGACAGAACCTATTAAATAAATTACAATCATATTATTTTGTTGTAACTTTAACATTTTAAAATAGTCAATAAATAGATTATAACTTACGATTTGTCAAAATAGGTTATATCGTGGAGGATAATTGGCCTTTACAAAATGTCCCCTCATTATATGAACATTTTTAATTAAAATACAAATAGCTTAATAAATTAAAATAAAAAAATTACTATATATCTATAAACATAGAAAATGTTTTGGAAAAATAACATTTTCGTGATATCAGAAAATTAGAAATTTACATATGTTTTTCAATTTCGTTTCATTTTTTTTGAAAACTCGGATACCAAGAACATATAGAGAGAGGATGACAAAGTTGGAAATGTTTAGATAAAAAATCGATTAATTTGAAAGTTTGGAAAAATTATTACCCTACAAATGTGACCTAAACTTTTAAAATTTTCATGTTTGTTTTTAGGTTTCCAAATGACAGTCACAATAACTTTCATCTATAAAATGTGGTGACAGTTTTCATTAAGTTGTTCTTAAACTGAATTTATCCTTGATGGGTACAAAGCGATGGGGACATCATTCCTTATTTTGTGGAGAATGCATGGCAAGAACAAAATTGCTAATGGCGATTAAGTGAGTAACGAAAAATTTTCTTCTTACATGCATGATTTATGTAAAAAACTTACTGATAAAAAACATTGCATTTAATATTGTAATTATACTACTTCCAAGATAAAATAAAAGTTGATAATAAATCACCATGTGTAAAACTTAGAAGTGTGGAACACTTGCATCTATAAATAGTATTAACCTAAATGGTTTGGGATAGGATTAACCACATTCTTGTAATCACAACTTGAATTCTCAGCTAGATACCCTAGCAATCTAGTCGTCTTCTTTTTTTCTATTAATAAAACTATCTTTCCCTTCCTTGTGGACGTAGGCAGGTCGACCTATCGAACCATGAAAATTTTATCTCCTCTTTCATACTTCATTCATTTATTTGGGCCGAATTATAATATTGTAGTTATTGTGGGTTTGATATCCTATACAATTTGGTGTCGTTTATGGAAAAGTTTATTTGAACTCCCACTACATGAAGACACTGACCCTGCCCATCAATCTTACCACTCATATGCCAGGAGTCATAATCAATCTTAGATACGAATCATAAAGAGGGAACAAACTCTTTCAAGGTCCCCTACACCTCCTAGTGAAACAAGACTGAGGGGATGTACGCCACGAAGGTCTTGGCCTAGCCGACTATGTTACTCCCTTTGCAAAACCACCTACCGAAAAGGTAACGTCACAACTGGTCAATTTTTATGAAGTTCGATTGAACGAATGGGAGAAAGAAATATCTCATTTGAGGAGACGACTAATCGAGCAATCTGGGGAGTAAGTGTCTACTTCCCACAATCTCTCATGTCATGGGAGAAGAGGGATTCGGTTTCTTAGGCATCATAGGCCTAATAGTTATGGAAGGGCTTCTAGATCAAGGAGTACATTATCTACACAATATAATCACCCACATATGGATCATATCTCGGCTTATAATACCGCTAGTCGGAGGCTAGCTCCAATCTGACCAATAAAATCTAACAACAATAACAGTTCGGCCAAGACTAAGCCTCCATCAAAGTAAGTTAACAGTGATGATGCTTCAGAATTCATCAAGAAGGAATTAGAAGGGAGATTAAACCCTAATTTTTGGCACACACCAAAAGATTTTTCCAGGAGGGCATTGGGTTATGGATCAGCCTCTCCTTTCACCATGGATATAGAGATATTAAAGCCTCTGGAGAAGTTTTCCATTTCAAATTACCACCTATGACAGAAAGGTAGATCCAACTCATCATATTAGGTACTACAAGTTGTCAATGTCTTTGTGGATCCATCACGACGCCCTTACATGTAGTGTTTTACCTTCAACTTTGGGAGAAATCGATCTTAAGTGGTTTAAGAAATTAGCCCCTAGGTCAATTTCTTCCTTTAAAGAATTTTTCAAGAAGTTCACAACTCGTTTTATCAGTAGTTGCAAGGCGGTAAAGGAAATTTATTCCTTGATCGCCCGCAAATGAAAGAAAGGGGAGTCTCTTAGGAAGTATTCTCACCAATCGTAAGGACAAATTTTCAATTGAGTAAATTTGTTTGTAATTGGCTTAATTTCAAAAAAATATTTTGAGTCATAGGTTAGGGTTAGTAGTTCCCTTAAAGCCTTTGAAGTGTTTGGATGAATACCTAACGACAAAGCTTCAGAGATTATTTCATCATGTCGTGTTTCGTGCTCATCTTTGTCTTCAAGTTCCAAGGATCTTTTAGGTATGAATGTGTATTTATTTTGATCCTTGGATATTTTATTATTGGGTGTTAGAATTTTATAAAATGATTTTACAGAATTTTTAAAAAAATTCGTTGTATCTTTAGAACGACTTGAAATGTCATTCGAACGAGTTTCCATTAGTTGTTAGAACGAGATTCCTTTCTTCGATCGAGATCTGAAATGTTGCCTTTTGAGTATGCTCTAGATTGTCATTCGAAGTTTAGTTAAAAGTTGTTCGAACGAGAATGATACTTCATTCGAACGAGAACTTAGTTCGTTAGAAAGGGTACGCGTGTTTTTATTTTTTAAAACACATCTTTCCAAATATTTAATCCCTATCCTTTTGCAACAATTTTTTTTATAAATTGAGATGCGTGATTAGACTTTTAAAATAGCATTTTGAGAGGTCCTTTTGTGAGAAAATGCTTTCAAATATTTTCCAAGAACCCTAGTTTTCACCCAATAACCTTAGGATCAAAGATTCATGTTACATATACTTTAAAGATCCTATTTTGGGGCACCAAAGTTTGTTCTCCTATCATTTTGAGAATTCATTCTTATGGTGGACTCCGTACTTGCCATTTACACATGGTGGACTCCGTACTTGTGGTGTTGCGATGAAGAAGCGATGGATTTCGTGTTCCAATCTATAGATGGTTATTGAGCCTAAATTGGTTGATACCGAGGTGTGCATGGACTCATGCGTTGTGGAAGCTTGTGTTGGTGGACTCTTGTGTTGCACTGTGGAGGAGCGGTGGAGATTGAAGATGCATCAATGCTTGTGGGTATCGAATTGTTGAGTAAGTCACATGTCAACTTGTGTAATTCTGTATCATAGTGAATTCCGTGGCTGGGTCGTCCAAGGTTCTTCCTAATGTGGATTTTTCTTATACATCGGCGTATTGTGCAATGGGTTTATTTATTTTAACTTCTATCATCTAGATGCATGTTATAGGTTAAAAAGATAAAATTAGATAAATTGGTTTATCTCTACAACTCGATTTAAAATTGGTGAACAAGTTTTATTGGGTTAATCTATTTAAAACGTTTGGTTTTTAAAATTGCAAAATTATAAAAATTGAATTTTTGTTTGCAATGCCATCCTTGCCTAAGCACACATCATATAACGGCGTTTTCACGTTTACATTAATATTTGGAGTTGTTCAACGAATTGACAATTGTAACAAATAATTAGCGATATCATCCTTTAAGTTCATTCTAGCTAGGTCAGACGACCTCTACTAGTCTCTCACCAAGAAAATTGCATCGTCTATATACGATATTATGTCTCGTACTGAGATATATGTTAAATTTAAGGATGAGCTCCTCAATGTTGATGTACCAGCTAAATAGACTCCCAGGAAGTCTAAGAATAATGACTCAAAGAAGGCCTCTAAGGGAGGAAGCCAACCGACTTCTGCCAAGAAAGGGGTAAAAAGACAATTACCTCCAAGGGAATTCAAGTCATAGAATAATGATAGTGGAAACAAAGTAGTAGACATTTTCTTCAAGGAACCGATATACAAGTTTCTCCCTCAGATAAATGACAAATTATTCTTCAAGAAGCCACCCAAAATTATTAGTGATCCAAATGATAAGGGACACCAATCGCAGGTGCACCTATCACCAAGGTTATGGTCATTTGTGTCTTAAATATATTGGTAATTGTTTGAGCTACTAATTTCTTAGAAAGTTTGATTTACCATTCAAGACACATCATTGTGTGACAATAAAATATGTTAACCTAATTAATCATATATCCACACATGAGCGAGTCTTTTATTTTAAAATTATAATTTAGAAACTTATTTGTCAAATTATTATACTATTAAACTTAATTATATAGATATTTCACTCATCAAATTACGATATTAATTTACATGAAAGAGCACAAACCTAAACAAAGCTTATTTTAAGCTAAAAATTTTACTTCCTCATTGCAGTTTTTTAAATGTGTAATATTTTACCAAATATATTTAAGAGGGAAATATTTTAGTAAATAAGTATTGTAATACAATTAAAAATTGTCCATGAGATATTGTTTTAAGGCTATATTAATGCCATTTTTTTTAGTTTTGATCTTTGATTATATACGACGTTAGTAATTTAGGAAAGCATGAGACTGTATTATTGTGATTAATTGTACCTTAAGTGGAACAACTAATGGTGAAAGGATCAAAATCAAGAGGGAATCACCAAAGCTCCATGTTTCCCGCATTATATTTAAAGATATAATCATAATAAATATTCAAAATTCCATCATTATTTACCAAAATTACAATAAGGCACACACACACACACAAACACACACACACACACACACACACACACACACACACACACATATATATATATATATATATATATATATATATATATATATATATATATATAATGTTGGACCCCAGCCTTACATTACCTATAACTAATGGAATCCAAAGTGGAAAAAAAACAAAAAATTCTGGTTGATCAGTCCTTTATTAAATTAAAATAAGATTTACATGTGGTTCATTCTTAGCATCAGTGTCAAAAAATCATATTAATTACTAACCGCATAATTAATTAATTAAACGGTTGCCAAATTTTATCTTGCATTAAACAGAAAAAATATACAAGCGAAACAAAACTAATAATCCATACATACCATACTGAGACTAAACATATTGCAGAATAAATAACATAACGACTGGCCGAATAAACCATCGGCTATAAATCCAAATCCCACATAATCCAATAAATAAATAAATACTCCAAAGGTGAATCTGAAAAATAAATGGTCAACACACCCTAAATGGAACTGTAAATGAAATGAAATCTCTAATCTAGAAATGAAGAAAAGATGCATCTAATCCAATCTCCTCCATGCATCCACTATACCGCAGCTGCGTATCCCTCGAATAGAATCCTAACTCTGGTGTCCCTGTGGATGGACACCTAAAAATATTTTTAAGAAGAGAAAATATTTTGCAAATGGTTCAGAGCCCAATTATTTAAAAATGTTTAGCAAGAACTTTATTGCAATAAATGAAATGCGTAGTATATAGTTTTCATAATTGATTTCGCGGTCACACTCTCTTGAAGACATCCTCACCCCTATTCTATATTGCGCACCTATCGTGTTTACTTCTATTCTACCTGGTCATTACTCGTTTCAACTAGACACATTAGCTACCTACAATAGCCCGATAACCACCCCGATGTAAGTTAAATACTCTATCATAATTAATATAATACATATCGTCTATATGAATATACTAAATGTCACATCAATATTGTCAATAAATAGTCACACATCATCTAAATATATACACATATCTCTCACTACGCATATATATATATATATATATATATATATATATATATATATATATATATATCGCATCCTCATAGCTTGATCCTATTAGAAGCATCCCTCGTACATGCTATCGGGTCCCAGGCACATCTCGTGTCACCTCTGGTCACGGGGTCAAAATCTCACCACCGATCCCAAATCGTAAACTAATGATGGAGGCGGTTATAAATAGATAGGCCTTAGAATATATATGAACCTTCCTTAAAGACTTGCGTAACATCCCCCTCTCATCATGATAGAAGCCACCCGAGCACTATAACCTGGAGCACAATCCAGACCCCGCTGGAATCTCTAGGGTGGGATCGCCCACTATGCGCAACCTCCTAGATAGCATCCTCGAGTAACAAATAAATACACAGAAATTTGATTTCAACTTATATGCATACATTTATATATATAATTCACATACACACACACACATATATATATACACACATACACCAAATATTCACGAGTTCGTGCATAATTTCCATGTCCCACATTAATTAACGACTCCCCACTATTTATTATTAACTATAAGAATATACTTCTCACCTCCGATATGTGACACCCCGACTAATTAAATACCGGGTAGCTACTCCTTTATTAATTAATTCAAAATGCCAAGTTGGCTCAGTTAATAGCATCACTATCGAAAACATTTTTTTTTTTTTTTTATTATTACTAACCACCTAGTATTTAAAAAGTAAGTTGCCAAATTTTAATTAGAAACTGATTAACATGCAACAAGTGACAAGAATAATAATAACACCATCCACCATAATGAAGTAAATAGAATAATCGTCACATGATATAAATAAACTGGAGGAAAAACTCCTCATAACATAATCCCACAACTGAAGTAAATACTGAAATACTAAATACTGAAATGAATACATGCCAAAGTCTGAAAACTGAAATGGAAATGTATCTAATAGAATCTGGGCAACATGCCCTACAACTGAGGAAAAATGAACAAGGAATCCAAATGATATAAGCGTCTAAAAGCAAGTCCCTGTAGCTTCCACAAGCAGCTACAGCTCGTCATCTGAGTAAGAATCCTATGCATGGTGTCCTTGTGGCTGGGCACCTAAAATGGTTTTACAAAAAGTAGATTTGAAAGCAAACGGGTCAGAGCCCGAATGTGTATATTTTAAAAACCTGCAAGTGCTTTAAAAACATTTAAAACAGTATATGCAAAGTACATGTTAGGACGTGCTCTCACATGATAAACTCGCCTCTCATCTTACTGTGCACTCCTAACGTTCCTGTACCCATTCTTATGTTATCTCATAACTATCTAAAGAGTTTCTAACACTGCTACTCGGTTCACGTTATAAGTTCCATCATTAACAATTAAATAGAGAGTTCTACTTTAATTCCCAAGTTCCCAATTATTAACCAAACCATTTATTTGATAAAAGATCTCTTTTTATCTTTCAAAACATTACCATAATTATACTCATAATTTATTATAGTAAATTCCTTCTCGATTAACCGTATATTTTCACATCATAAATATACAATACAAGCACCCAAAGGCTAAGCTGCAGTGCACACATACTCTGCTATCCATCCCGGTACATCACGTACATAAGGATTACAAATTCCGAATCTCTCAGGAATTGTTGGAATCAACACCACACACATAAATGGAGGCGAACATAATTCAATCATATCCATGGTCACGTACATACCTACGCTCCATAGTCAGCTGGCTTATTAACTCACAAATAAGTCATTCTCTTGAACTATGTCCTCTAGGCACCAATCTAAATCCGGGCAACACAAGGATAAGAAGGTCCTAAGCGAACGTAACCTCCGTGATAGCAAGTATGGTAGGTATGTCATACACATAAGATTATATACTAAGCATTCACACATCTTAGATATATCAATATTAATAAGGGTATTCTCTAAATCATTATACCATTATTCCCAATTCATATATTTCAAGTGTCCCGACAATATATAGATTAAATAGTCGACACGTCTCACGTCGTAATATCTTAAACTTAAAACCTATCTCGAATAGACTATTAAGTTCCCATAATTCCCTCATATAACATCGCTATACCTAAGGTCCTTACTTCTGCCCCAAACCTTATTACATCAAATTATTCAAATTTGTACTATTAACCCAAATATTATCTCACATAACGACTTTCATTAATTTAGAATAATTCCTCAAATTAAATTCCAATTAAAGTCCAATCTCATAATCATGCCTACTGGTCTTCCTTAAAGTTTAAGGGTAATCACAATGTCTCCAATAAAATTATCCAAGGGTTATCATCATTAAAATTCAATTAAGGAAAACTTTATTCATTCTGGGAAGGTCGATCGATCGACCTTGACCTTCGATCGATCGATTGTGGTCGATCGATCGACTGATGAATGTCGATCGATCGATTACACAGGTCTGTTACGAACTGCTTTGTTTTGCAGTTACAGTTTCGTCCCAAATCACCATTTTTAAGCATGAAACTTCAAGATAAGGTTACTATAACGTTATACTAACATCCTACATCAGTAATAACATTCTAAATTCCATAATTCATCATTTAAAGGCTTACTTTGGATTAAAACTACATCAAAATAATTCCCAGATTTCTTCCATTCAAGAACATCATTAAGTTTCTTCTAATTCTACCTTTTGATCATCAAGGTTCTGTTTTCAACATATAATTTCGTCCAGAATATACTACATGAAAATCCTACATAAATCATGGCTTTTATCTTTCAATTCATGGGTCTAATTTATCTCCAAAAATCAATTTCGAAAATTCCTAAACATGGAAACATATCTTGAATTAAAAGAGTTTAAATCACTTGCCTTAATTATCTCAGAATTTGGTGTAGAATCTTTGTGACAAAGTTGTTCCTTCTCTCTCTTTTCTGCAGAATTCTTCCCTTCTCTCTTTCTCTCAAGTTCTTCTCAAGGTTCCCTTCTCTCTCTCTCTCTCTCAAGCTTTTCCCAAGGTTGAAGATAATGGAGAATGGAGGTGTGAAATGGTTTGTGGGAGTTGAATTGCTATATCAACTTCTCCCGTAGCCCATAATGACATATAGTGGGGTTAGTGGGTTAAGTGGGTTAAGGAAATAGTCAGCTTATTAATTCCATTTTCGTCACTTTTTAATTCCCAAAAATACAAATTACCAAATTACCCCTTAAGATGCCGGTATGGCCCACAAATATCCCGGGACCCAAACTAAACTTTCGGCTAGTGTTTTCTGACTATCTCGACCCTTCCGGACGCGTTGGCGCACTCAAAACGACCATACGATTAATGAAACTAAAATTCACTTTTTAATTATGTAACACAATACCATGACGTGGCGGTCACACGCGTCAAGCAAAATTCCCAAATTGCCGTATTTATATCTCACGACAATATCAATATTACCAATATTCATATAATGCCAAATATGCACATTATAATAAAATACTAACTCACATCTCGTTAATATTATTATCCGGATTAATTTCCAATTAATAAACATTTAATTCAATTAATCCCCAAAAATAAATAACGCAGAAAATACGGGGTATTACATACTTCCCCCCTAATAACTGAATTTCGTCCCGAAATTCGGAACTAGCAAGTACCTGGTAAGAATAACTCTGGATAACGTTCGCGCATCTCATCCTCGCGCTCCCATGTGGACTCCTCGACATTATGATGTCGCCACTGAACACGCACTAACGGAACTATCTTTGACCGCAGTTTCCGCTCACTTCGGTCCAAAATAGCTGTCGGCCCCTCCTCGTAGGAGCTATCCGGCTGGAGATCAATGTCTTCCACAGCAATGAGAGAATGAGCCAATTCATCTCTAAGGTATTTCCTAAGCGAGGAAATATGAAACACATCATGAATCCGATGTAAATGCTCTGGTAACCCAAGTCTATAAGCAACTGGTCCGATCCGCTCAATAATAGGAAATGGTCCCACATATCTCGGTGCTAACTTCCCTTTCTTCCCGAAACGCATAATCCCCTTCATAGGAGATACTCTGAGCAAAACCTGGTCCCCCACTTGGAACTCTCTGAAGAATCTCTTCGCATCAGCATAACTCTTCTGTCTGTCCTGAGCCACCCGAATGCGACTGCGAATCAATTCTATCCTTGCCGAAGTATCCTGAATCACTTCCGGCCCAAGTAGTTTGTTGTCCCCCACCTCCAACCAACATGCTGGGGAACGACATGGTCTACCGTACAATGCCTCAAATGGAGCCATGCCAATGGTGAACTGATAGGAGTTGTTGTAAGCAAACTCCACCAGTGGAAGATACTTCTCCCATCCACCCTCAAAGTCAATGGTGCACATACGTAGCATATCCTCCAACATCTGATTTGTGCGCTCGGTCTGCCCATCGGTCTGCGGGTGATACGCCGTACTTAACCGCAATTCCGTGCCCATGGCCTGCTGAAAACTTTCCCAAAACCGTGAAACAAATACCTTGTCTCGGTCAGACACGATATTTAAGGGCACCCCGTGAAGTCTCACTATCTCTGAAATAAAGAGCTGGGCATACTGTCCCGCAGTGTAATCTGTCCTGACGGGTAGAAAATGAGCGACCTTCGACAACCTGTCCACAATCACCCAAATGGAGTCGTGCCCTCTCTGCGATGTAGGCAACCCCGTGATAAAATCCATAGAGATGCTCTCCCACATCCACATCGGGACCTCTAACGGCTGTAGCAGTCCTGCCGGTCTCTGATGATCCACTTTTACGAGCTGACAAGTGGCGCATTTTGAGACAAACTCGGCAATATCTCTCTTCATCCCGCTCCACCAATACTGACGTCTCATGTCTTGGTACATTTTGTCCCCTCCGGGATGTACCGCGAACCGTGAGCCGTGCGACTCTGCCATCACCTCATGCCGTAATTCCTCCCCATCCGGAACTACTAATCTCCCATTGAAGCGTAATCCCCCGTCTAAGCTAACGGTATAGGATTCGGCTCCCTCTGCTAATAATCGAACTATCTGCTCCTGACAGAACGAATCATTTGCCTGTGCCTTCACCACCTTCGTGACAATCTGCGGTGTAACAGTCATCACAGACATGAATGATCGGGCCACTGCATCCTAGTGTCCCAATTCCTTCCACTTGGCCTTCCACACATCTGCCACCTCATCTACCGGTCTACGGCTCAACGCGTCTGCCACCACGTTAGCCTTCCCCAGGTGATACTAGATATCGAACTGATAATCTTTCACGAATTCAAGCCACCTCCGTTGCCGCATATTCAGTTCCTTCTGCGTGAATAGGTACTGTAAGGACTTGTGATCCGTGAATAGTCGAAACTTCTCTCCCAACAGGTAATGTCTCCAAATACGAAGAGCAAACACCACTGCCGCTAACTCCAAGTCATGAGTAGGGTAATTCTTCTCGTGAGGCTTAAGCTTACGGGAAGCATAAGCTATGGCCTGACTCTCCTGCTGTAGTACCCCTCCCAGTCCTTGTAAGGACGCATCGGTGTAAACAAGGTACTCAACTCCCGGTCTCGGCAATGCTAACACAGGTGCTGAGGTTAACTTGTCCTTTAACTCATCAAATGCCAACTGACAGGCATCACTCCAAATGAACGGCACACCTTTTCGGGTAAGATGTGTCATGGGACCCGCTATCGTGGAGAAACCCCGAATAAACCTCCTGTAGTATCCTGTTAGGCCCAAGAAACTACGGATCTCTGTCGGTGTTGTGGGCTGTCCCCACTCCCTCACTGCGGATACCTTCCCTGGATCAACCGATATTCCCCGGTCGGAAATAATATGACCCAGAAACTGAACCTCCTTCAGCCAAAACCCGCACTTCTCATATTTTGCATACAACTCATTCTGGCGCAGTGTCTGCAAAACTAGTCTCAAGTGCTCGGCATGCTCCTCCTCTATCTGGGAGTAAACCAAAATATCATCGATGAAGACAATGACAAACTGGTCTAGGAAATCCCTGAACACCCTATTCATCAAGTCCATAAATGCTGCTGGAGCGTTGGTCAACCCAAATGGCATAACCCGAAACTCGTAGGAACCATATCTCGATAAGAACGCAGTCTTCGAGACGTCCTCCTCCCTGATACGCAACTGATGGTATCCAGATCGTAAATCAATCTTTGAGAAGTAAGAAGCTCCTCTCAATTGGTCAAATAGGTCATCGATTTGAGGCAACGGATACTTGTTCCGTATCGTGACCTTGTTTAACTCCCGGTAGTCCACACACAATCTCAGTGAACCATCTCTCTTCTTCACGAACAATACAGGGGCACCCCAAGGTGAAGTACTCCTCCGAATAAACCCCTGACCCAACAACTGCTCAATCTGATCCCGTAACTCCCTCATCTCAGCTGGAGCCATACGGTATGGTGCTCGTGCTATAGGTCTCGTATCGGGTAACAAGTCTATAACGAAATCTATCTCTCGACTGGGGGGTAGGCCTGGTATCTCCTGAAACACATCAGAATACTCCCTGACGACTGGGATCAAATCTAAAGGAATCACAACCTCCTTAGAGGTATCCTCCTCAATGTAATATAAATGAGCGGTCGAGCCTCCCTCTGGGCGAGGCATCGCCACAACAAACATCTCTTGCCCCGGAATGGCAAAAACAATGCTCCCACCAAAGCAATCAATCATGGCTCTATGATCAGCGAGCCAGTCCATACCGATGATAACATCGTGAACATGCATATCTAGTACCAACATGTCCGCAGGTAATACCAAACCACCAATCTCTACCCCCACTCCCCGACATATAAAGAATATAAGTGACCCATTCCCCAAAGGTGAGTCGACACACGTAACTGTGCTCTCCGCTGTGGCTAACAATCCTAACGCCTTTGCGAAGTGTGTAGCTATAAAACAATGTGTAGCACCCGTATCAAATAATACCCGACCCATAGTGCCATGGATAGGAAACGTACCCTCAATCGCGGGCGGTGCCTGTGGAACTGCAGCCTGGTGGACGTTGTAAACACGTCCATACTGTAGCTGCCCCTGCTGCACAGGAACTGCTGGAATGATCTGAGCTGGAGCTGGGAGGGCTGGTGGAAAGAGTGGCCTCTGTGGCTCCTGTCGAGCACCCTGCTGCTGCTGCTGTGGGGTCCGGCCCTTATCAGGACACTCCTGACGTTTGTGGCCAATCTTACCACAAATGAAACATTTCCCCGGGAAGTTCCCTCCCCTCTGCCCTTGCTGTCCCCGGCCCTGGTGGCCGTTACCATTCCTCCCTTGGCCCTGCTGGCCCTGCTGAAACTGCTGATGTTGGCCATTTTGACCCTGCTGGCCCTGATGACCGTTATGACCCTGCTGGTCATTTCGGAATCCTCCCTGACCGTTCCTGAAACCTCCTGAACGGAACCTCTTTTGATCCCCCTGCTGGGAACCCTGCTCAAACTGTCTTTGTCCCTGAACAGATTGTGCCCCACCGGCACCGTGTCCTCCATTCCTACCCTGATGGCTAGACTCTCCCGACCTCTTGCCCTCGGCCATGTGAAAACGGTGGTCCTGGCAATGTAACAATGCAGCGTTAACCACATCAGAATACGTGGCCAACGAAAGGTTCCCTAACAGATGCTGACGGATCCTCCATGTCAACCCGTCGGTAAATTTCTCAATCTTCTTCTTCTCTGACGGTATCTCATCAGGAACGATGTTTAATAGATTAGTGAACTCGGCCTCATACTCGGCCACTGTCTTGCCCTCCTGCCTTAGACTCATCAATCTCCTCCTCATTTCCGTGTGAACTGCTGACGGAAAGTACTTGCGGTCAAACCGCACCCAGAACTCATGAATAGTGAGGGTATCCCTCTCCTCTACGGTGGTAATAGACTCCCACCACTGCAATGCAGATCCAACTAGCTTAAATGTAGCTAGCACCTGCTTCTGAACATCCGTGCACTCATACATCCGTAAGTGCCGCTGCATATCCTTCCTCCATTGGCTCGAGACTACTACATCTGAGCTGCCTGCAAACTCTGGCGGATGCGCTTTCTGAAAAGCGTCACGTACACGTTCCCAAGCAGACGGAAATGAAGTTGCCTGAACTGGCGCGGCAACCGGCGCCTGAGGCGGTGCCTGCTGAACAACGGTAATGGCGGCATTTACCGCTTGGGCTACAATAGCTGTAACCTCAGCGGCGTTCATCATGCCCTGAACCGGTGCGGGCTGTGGTTCTGGCGCTGCATTCCTGGGAACTCGTGGTGCACGTCGTGGAGGCATTCTGAAATAAGAATAAAGTCTATAAGTTCGCAGTTATAAACTTTAAAATAGCTGAAGAGCGTAGCATAAACAAAGAATACAACAGTCCTAAAATATAGGGCTCTATACCAAAGAAAGCTCAGCGGAAAACATAATAAGCCGTTCAGATCCTAAAGGACACTAGAACCTGATGCTCTGATACCACCTGTGACACCCCGACTAATTAAATACCGGGTAGCTACTCCTTTATTAATTAATTCAAAATGCCAAGTTGGCTCAGTTAATAGCATCACTATCGAAAACATTTTTTTTTTTTTTTTTATTATTACTAACCACCTAGTATTTAAAAAGTAAGTTGCCAAATTTTAATTAGAAAATGATTAACATGCAACAAGTGACAAGAATAATAATAACACCATCCACCATAATGAAGTAAATAGAATAATCGTCACATGATATAAATAAACTGGAGGAAAAACTCCTCATAACATAATCCCACAACTGAAGTAAATACTGAAATACTAAATACTGAAATGAATACATGCCAAAGTCTGAAAACTGAAATGGAAATGTATCTAATAGAATCTGGGCAACATGCCCTACAACTGAGGAAAAATGAACAAGGAATCCAAATGATATAAGCGTCTAAAAGCAAGTCCCTGTAGCTTCCACAAGCAGCTACAGCTCGTCATCTGAGTAAGAATCCTATGCATGGTGTCCTTGTGGCTGGGCACCTAAAATGGTTTTACAAAAAGTAGATTTGAAAGCAAACGGGTCAGAGCCCGAATGTGTATATTTTAAAAACCTGCAAGTGCTTTAAAAACATTTAAAACAGTATATGCAAAGTACATGTTAGGACGTGCTCTCACATGATAAACTCGCCTCTCATCTTACTGTGCACTCCTAACGTTCCTGTACCCATTCTTATGTTATCTCATAACTATCTAAAGAGTTTCTAACACTGCTACTCGGTTCACGTTATAAGTTCCATCATTAACAATTAAATAGAGAGTTCTACTTTAATTCCCAAGTTCCCAATTATTAACCAAACCATTTATTTGATAAAAGATCTCTTTTTATCTTTCAAAACATTACCATAATTATACTCATAATTTATTATAGTAAATTCCTTCTCGATTAACCGTATATTTTCACATCATAAATATACAATACAAGCACCCAAAGGCTAAGCTGCAGTGCACACATACTCTGCTATCCATCCCGGTACATCACGTACATAAGGATTACAAATTCCGAATCTCTCATGAATTGTTGGAATCAACACCACACACATAAATGGAGGCGAACATAATTCAATCATATCCATGGTCACGTACATACCTACGCTCCATAGTCAGCTGGCTTATTAACTCACAAATAAGTCATTCTCTTGAACTATGTCCTCTAGGCACCAATCTAAATCCGGGCAACACAAGGATAAGAAGGTCCTAAGCGAACGTAACCTCCGTGATAGCAAGTATGGTAGGTATGTCATACACATAAGATTATATACTAAGCATTCACACATCTTAGATATATCAATATTAATAAGGGTATTCTCTAAATCATTATACCATTATTCCCAATTCATATATTTCAAGTGTCCCGACAATATATAGATTAAATAGTCGACACGTCTCACGTCGTAATATCTTAAACTTAAAACCTATCTCGAATAGACTATTAAGTTCCCATAATTCCCTCATATAACATCGCTATACCTAAGGTCCTTACTTCTGCCCCAAACCTTATTACATCAAATTATTCAAATTTGTACTATTAACCCAAATATTATCTCACATAACGACTTTCATTAATTTAGAATAATTCCTCAAATTAAATTCCAATTAAAGTCCAATCTCATAATCATGCCTATTGGTCTTCCTTAAAGTTTAAGGGTAATCACAATGTCTCCAATAAAATTATCCAAGGGTTATCATCATTAAAATTCAATTAAGGAAAACTTTATTCATTCTGGGAAGGTCGATCGATCGACCTTGACCTTCGATCGATCGATTGTGGTCGATCGATCGACTGATGAATGTCGATCGATCGATTACACAGGTCTGTTACGAACTGCTTTGTTTTGCAGTTACAGTTTCGTCCCAAATCACCATTTTTAAGCATGAAACTTCAAGATAAGGTTACTATAACGTTATACTAACATCCTACATCAGTAATAACATTCTAAATTCCATAATTCATCATTTAAAGGCTTACTTTGGATTAAAACTACATCAAAATAATTCCCAGATTTCTTCCATTCAAGAACATCATTAAGTTTCTTCTAATTCTACCTTTTGATCATCAAGGTTCTGTTTTCAACATATAATTTCGTCCAGAATATACTACATGAAAATCCTACATAAATCATGGCTTTTATCTTTCAATTCATGGGTCTAATTTATCTCCAAAAATCAATTTCGAAAATTCCTAAACATGGAAACATATCTTGAATTAAAAGAGTTTAAATCACTTGCCTTAATTATCTCAGAATTTGGTGTAGAATCTTTGTGACAAATTTGTTCCTTCTCTCTCTTTTCTGCAGAATTCTTCCCTTCTCTCTTTCTCTCAAGTTCTTCTCAAGGTTCCCTTCTCTCTCTCTCTCTCTCAAGCTTTTCCCAAGGTTGAAGATAATGGAGAATGGAGGTGTGAAATGGTTTGTGGGAGTTGAATTGCTATATCAACTTCTCCCGTAGCCCATAATGACATATAGTGGGGTTAGTGGGTTAAGTGGGTTAAGGAAATAGTCAGCTTATTAATTCCATTTTCGTCACTTTTTAATTCCCAAAAATACAAATTACCAAATTACCCCTTAAGATGCCGGTATGGCCCACAAATATCCCGGGACCCAAACTAAACTTTCGGCTAGTGTTTTCTGACTATCTCGACCCTTCCGGACGCGTTGGCGCACTCAAAACGACCATACGATTAATGAAACTAAAATTCACTTTTTAATTATGTAACACAATACCATGACGTGGCGGTCACACGCGTCAAGCAAAATTCCCAAATTGCCGTATTTATATCTCACGACAATATCAATATTACCAATATTCATATAATGCCAAATATGCACATTATAATAAAATACTAACTCACATCTCGTTAATATTATTATCCGGATTAATTTCCAATTAATAAACATTTAATTCAATTAATCCCCAAAAATAAATAACGCAGAAAATACGGGGTATTACACGATATACTCGAATTGGTTCCTATTAGTCTCACAAGGTCCGTACAATTTTTAGTTTACTTTTTGGAAAATTTGTCACTCATTACATCTTCAAGAGTATTTTAGACCTTTCACATTTTTCATCTAAATAATAATACTCCTAGGAAAGTTTGCTAATCTCAAATACCTACACGTGACCGCGAATGTCACGTAAATACGAGTTCGTATGGAAAAGTTATTCCCCTTTAAAGTTTTAAAAAAAAAATAATAAAAAATATTTAAGATGTTTGCCCCTGTTGCCACGCGTCCTATGTGAAGGCTATCCCTGGTCGACCGGCCTTGGGACCCCGATCGATCGCTCCCCCCAGTCCTGGTGTAAAACCTCTGCTTTTAAAGGTGCTTTTTTTCCCTCTTTCTCAAATCCCTTCTTATCGATCAAGGTCACGATGCTATTCACCTTATTAATCCCAACAACCATCCTTTAGTAGATTTTTCATAAATCAATTATGTCAACATTAAAAATTGTTCCAAATTAGTTTTAAGACAACTTTAAACCCAATTTCTCCCAGGTTCTTAATTTCCACCATTAATGGTTTATTCGATCTTCCACATCTAAATTCCCAGATATTTACAAATCAAATTCATACACAATGATTGTTCAAATTTACAATTTGTTAGCAAAAATTCAATTAACATCACTATTGACTACAACTCACATAAAGTAAGAAAATACTTGCGTCGGTGGAATAAATTCGACGATCTCTTCTAAAAAAACTTGACCGTAGTGGTCTTTTCTTCCTTCTTCTTCTTTCTCTTTTCTCTCCTCTCTCAACCTTTTGTGTTTAGGAATGAACAATGGCTGCCCAACTCTCTTAAACCAAGATTCAATTTCTCTAATCTCGTAATTAAGTCTATGGGCCAAATTAAAAAGACTTAAATTTATGTCTAAAAAGACCCCGGGACCCAATCACTGCCCCTCCGGTACACTATTTTGACTATTTCGACCTCTCCGAACTCATCTGTGACCTCAAAATTGTCATCCAAGTCATTCTATAAAATTCTCCGATTTCGATTTCAAAATATGACACATGAAAAATTTAAGAATAATCCGAATTAATTAAAAATCTAAATTCTCCAAATTGCATAAATATTCCAATATTAAATAAATTCCTCTAACTTTATAAATTTTATTTCACCAAAATAATTATATCCCATGTCCTCAAAATTACGGGGTGTTACATGTGGTTCTTTATGTTTATAACCGATAAGATTATGTTGGGTTGAATTTGGGTGAAGTTTAGAGACCCTATAGTATGTAGAAAATGGATAAAATTCATCAATCCCATAATACACCAGCCCAGGTCAGAACCACAGGGCGAACCAGTTTGATCTACCTGTTCAGCTCCGGTTGGGTATTTTAATGATTTCTTGAATTAGTTTGGATCCAGGTTGATTTAAGAGGTTTGTATATGGGATTAAAACTTCTGAAAAAATATTTTGAATATCATTTTAGCTTGGGATAGTCGGGAATAAATTTTGGGGGTATTGAAATACGGGTGTATAGGGTGAACGACACACGAAAGAATTAATAATGAAATCGATTTGGGATTTCAAATAGAATTGGGATGCGGGAATATCTTGATACCCGGAATAATAATGACATTTATGAATTAAATATTAAGTAAGTGACTACTTATGTATTTGAGAGTCGGGGATTAGACTCGGGAATTTCGAGCTAGTGCTACTAGAAATATATGCACATTTAGTCGGTTATGTATATATATATTGGCATAGAGATAATATATATATATATATATATATATATATATATATATATATATATATATATATATATATATATATATATATATATAGGGAGAGTTTCACAAGTGAACCTAAAAGATGAACTTTTTAATGAACCTTAACAAAATAACACCTAACAACTCATTACTTTTAATTTCTATGTTGTAATTGGTCCGCGCCAGCGGTAACGAACACGTGTGTCGATCCATCCCCAACTCCCTCACCCCCCGGCACCCACCCCCACCCCCCACCCCAACCACCACTATCACCATGGCAGCCCTTATGGTAGCAGGGCTACCATGGGGGGGGGGGGGGCCTGGGTGGGTGGGTTGGGGTGGGGGTGTTGGGGATCAATCGACACACGTGTCCGTTGCCGCTGGCGCGGACCAATTATAACATAGGAATTAAAATTAATTAATTGTTAAGTATTTTTTGTTAAGGTTCATTAAAAAGTTCATCTTTTAGGTTCACTTGTGAACCTCTCCCTATATATATATATATATATATATATATATATATATATATATATATATATATATATGTGTGTGTGTGTATGTGTGTGTGTGTATAGATATATCTGTGTGGTTGATATATGTGAAACATACCTACTCCGTGGATGTTATCATGGAGGTTGCACGTCGTGTACCGTCCATCCTGTCATTAACCAGCAGGTGTTGGATCGATTCCCCAGGTCATAGGTCTGTCACATGACCACCGTATGTGAATTTAAAGTCCAGTGGGATAATATGGTATGGTTGTGACCCACGTTTGTAAGAATATGACTGCCTCCACTTATGTGTTTACAATTTGGGTTCGGTGGCGAGATTCCGACCCGTTGGCCCAGGAGTGCTACGTGATGTACATGGAATCGATAGCATGCTAGAGAATGCATCTGCGAGATCTCAGCTCTGGGGATGTGGTTATACGTATATAGTGATCAATATATATGTATCTGCACGGGATGTGATATGAATACACATACATAAGGGTGTTGAATATATACGAGTGAATAACATGAATGTGTGAATATTGAATTAATAACTGATGTAAAGTTATATGTATCGGTTAACGATGAGAATTAAAATGATTCAGCATATGTGTTAGCTAAATAAGAAATAAAGCAAAGAACAAATACATGTGACATTGTTAGCCTTGAAGGATAGTGTATAGGTCTAAGATAATTATTTAAACTAGTTAGACAGGGTAACATAACTAGGGTCTTTAAAATACATGTAATAAGTGCACATTATAGATGAGGGGTGAGGGTTATCTCACGGGAAACCATTTTAAATATAAATGCTTACATTGTAGATTTATTATTGTATTTTAAACACTTGCAAAATATTTTCAATTGGTTTTTGGGCTCTGACCCGTGTCAAAATATTTTCCAAAACCGTTTAGGTGCCCAGCCACAAGGATGCTAGGCATGATCATTCCTTCTAGTAAGATGGTGATGCAGTAGCTATGGATGCTTGCAAGGATTTCTTAGATGCATCTATCCATGAGTTCTAGATACAATTCAGTTTATTCAGGCATGTCGCCCATTATCAAACATTGTTTATTTTATTTAGACTTTACTTCATTTCAATTCTAATGGATTATTGTATTGGGATTTATACCGAGTGCTTATTCGATTATTTTGATTATTATATTTATTCAACATTTAGTTCTTATTATGCTGAAAGGTTTAATAATTTTTATAATGGTTTGTAATTGTGAATGGAATTTTATATCGATAATTTAATAAGTTTTAAAAATTTGACACCGGGTTTAATAGGTTATTAATAATTAATTTAATTTTTGACAGTGATGCTAAGAATGTGCTAGCTGGGATTCCTGTTTTATTTTAGTAGCAAGGTCCCTCAGCAAGTGAGAAAAAATCAACAGACTTCTTACATAGAGTAAGGATTCAGCAAGAACTGAAGGATAAAAAACAATCACACAAGGGAGAAAAATAAAGCTTGAAGACGTAACAACCCAAAAACACTCAGAAAACTTGAGGTAAGAAAAAATCGTGGCTTTCCCCTCCCTTTTTAGGTTGCATCAAAAAATAGAAAAATAATGATTAAAAGGCAGCGTCGATTGAACTGGCGACGACTAATGGCAGAAAAGACGAATTTTCCCCCAAAAAAATCATTAAAGTGATGGATAATTACAAAATTTCCATGCACCTTATATGTCCACAGATAAGTCGTAATTTTTACAAGTACGGAAAGTCGACAACCGACCAAGCCTAAAATTATTGGCCGAGAAACTTTAAAAGATAAATATTCCATACTCTTATAAAATTTTCAAGCATGAAACATTGGGGGCTTCTTTTGATATAAAAAATTATCCTGCTATGTGGACCAATCAACATGTGACACGTGCTATATAGTGGAAGGTTAATCCTAGTTATCCATGACGAAATTCCGACCTACTGAGGGATGCCAACCAACATCAATGAACCTCAACCAACACCAAGAAGGTCGACCAATAATGACAATAAAATGCCAACGGTTGTATACATAAATGATTATACAGATGTAAATGTCTACGTTATAAAGACATTCCATCCTTTGATATTTCAACACTTGTACACCCCCTGGGGGCTATAAATACATTGTAAATCTTATATCCAAGGGACACGAGACAAGAGGCAATTGAATAAGCCTGAAGCAATATACAACGGTGGACGTAGGATCTTTCTTTAAGCTGAACCACTTTAAAACTCTTTTGTCTCTCTTACTTATTGTTGATGTAAAAAATTAGATTATATCTAATTATTTAATCACAGATAAAATAAATGAGACAAATAAGTTTTAAAGTGGTTCAGCCTTATAAGAATGGCCTACGTCCACTGTTTCGGTTATTGATGATTGTTTGGGAATTCTCGATTACAAGTTTAATCAAGAAATTTCGGTCCCCTTACAATGAGGATTATACAATGTATTTATAGCCCTAAGGTTTTAATGTGAAAGGGTAATACATTAAATGCTGTACATGTGAAAGGGTAATACATTCAATGCCCCTTAAGTGTATACAATGATAAGCATTTAATGAACAGTCAAACTGTTGGTTATCCTGCTATTAATGCTTTGTTCAAGGTGCAGCTCGTACCGCCTAAGCTGCTCGTACCGCCTAAGCTTCTCGGTACTCAAAAGTTGCTCGGTACTCAGAAGTTCCTCGTAGAGTTCTGGTCGGAGCGTCTGAGTTCCTCGGGGAAGCAGTGTTCCTCATTGTAGTATAGTTCCTCGGAGCTTCTGAGTTCCTCGAAAGTGTTTGTTGTTGCCACGTAGATTGTCGCGTGTCTTCACTCGATTGAGCCATGTCAGCAGACTAAATTTAGTATCAATAGAAGCCCCCAATGTTTCATAGTTTGAAATTTGAGGAGTGTGGAACATTCTTTCTCGGAATATGGTAGTTTTAAATGGTCATCCTGAAATTTAGGAGTCTTTTGTATTTATTTTTCCTTCCAAATTCGTAGAATCAGGATTTTTTTGAATTTTTATAGCCGCCTCGATCTTCGCGTACTTTTTGTCCTTCTAGCCGCCGGTAGCGTAATCGTTTCTTTTTGTAATCATTAACTTTACCGTTTCTCAAGATAAGGTATTTAAGTGTCACAGACAATCCCATCGTCTTCTACTTTTTCAAATTTGTATCTTCGAGTTTTCTATTGTCTTACTTTCTTGTGCGTTCATCCTTTTCATTGTTCGTTGTCAACAGATCTACTCTTTTTCTGTAAGATCTTCTTCCTTCTTCTTCATTTCCTTTATTCATCATGGTTTACCTTGTTGAATCTCTTGATAAGTTTCTTTCTGATTTTTCTATTCCTTCATGGGTTGTTCTGGAGGAACTTTCTGAACCTTCTGATTATTTCCGTTTGGCTGAGGGACATTGGTTCCCCAGTCTCTTTATTGCTGAATGTGGCTTTTCTTTTCCGCCAAATCCTTTATTTCTGAAATTCTGTCAATATTTTGACGTTGTTCCTGCAAGAATAGCCCCCAATACATGGAGAATAGTTAATGGGGTTCATAGACTAAATCAAATTCATGAAACTCGCATAGGAATTCCAGAAATCATGTTTTGTTATAGATGGGCTGTTGGTGATAATACTTTTTATTTAAAAACTAGATTTTTAAATAGGGATTTAGTTGTCAATCTCCTGGATGCCAATAGGGACTATTTTGAGCATGGGGTTGTTATAAAAAATTGGCAACATGCTCCTTTATCTGGAGATGAAGTGTATCAGGGTCCCAGATGCCCTCCCTATGGCAATGGGATAGGTTATTTTTATTTCATTTTATTTATTTTGAAATTATGCTACCTTTATGTTTGATAAAATGTGTCACTGATATTTTAATGTTTATTTATTTGCAGTTGACAGTAAAAGAAAGTCTCCAAAAGAGGCAGATGTTAATATAAGGCATTTAAAACTTATCTGGAGTTTGCATCAGACTGTTGCCGATGAGCACATTAGGTCAGCTTCATATTTGTTGTAGTACAAGAGTTACACCTCCTCTTTCACTGCTCGTCCGGTGATAAGTGACACAGAGCCAATACCAGTCTCTACAAGTTCTTCGCCTGAGTCACACATTCCTTTGAGTGAAAGGATGAAGAAAAGAAGACCTCCTACTCTCTTCGAGAAACCTGCCTCTGCTGCTGGAGAGGCAAAAAGAAGTAAACATGATGTTCCAGAGGGGACACAGAAAATTGATGCACCCCCTCTGGTTGCTCCTGTGAAGGTTGCCGAGAAGCCCCAGTGGCTCCGAGCAAGACTGATGCTCCAAAAGAAGTGATTGTCATATCACCGATCAAGAGTTACTCATTGGTCGAAACTATTCCTGTTCCCCCGAGGAAGCTGAAGAAGAGCTCCTCGGTCAATTTGGCTGAAACCATCTCTCAGCCCCCAACTACAGGAACTGGTGTTCCTACTTTTGTTCCCCCGAGCTCTGTCATGAGCTCGATGAAGACTTGGATCATTCCCGACATCCAAGGTATTGAAGAAAACCTTTTTCGGGACATGGTCACCTCATTGGCTGCTCGCCATATTGCTTCTATAAGTCTTATTGTTTTGAACTTTTCTTCTTTCCCTTGTTATATCTATCTCTGACTTTCTTTCATTTTCTTTTCATAGTTGGTGAGCTGATTTAATACAATTTTGAAGAAAGATGAAGCTATTAAAGCTTCAAGCTCCTCATCTGGTGTGGAGGAAGCTCTGATGGGTCTGACGCGGTCTTTGGAAGATTCTCGTCAGAAGCATGATGCTGACAAGGCTGCTTGGGAGAAGAAACTTACCTCAACCGAGCAGGAGAAGGCTCAGGTTGTTGAAGTCTCCAAGGGGTTGGAGAAAAAAATAAATGATTTGGAGAAGAAGAATAAAGAGCTCGAAGGGAAGCTCAAAAATGCTGGGGAGATTGAAAATAAGCTCAAGGTTGCTGAGGAGGAGTTGGGTCAACTTCGGGAAGTAATTCGGCAGAAGGAAGAAGTTGAGAATAAACTAAAGGCTACTGAAAATCTTCTGTCCGAGAAGCTTTCCTCGGAGAAGTTAAAGAGGAAATTGGTTGTGAAGAAATCTTTCAGCGCTAGCTGGGATAAAGGGTGGAACAAAGGCTTGGCTGCCATGATGTTGCAAGTAGAATATGGCAGCCTCAAATACTTTAGAGATGGGTGGGTCGCTGCTCTACAAGAGATGAAAGTTGATGAAACTTTTGAACTATATCAGGGGCACATCCTGGTCCCCCTCCAACTCCTGAAGATGAAGAAGAGGACGAAGTTGCCTCTGAGGAGTCTTCCATGGTGATGGGAGATCGAGTTTCTCATCCCCCAGCCATCCAGCCTACTAACGAGGAACTTCAGCAACTCGTTACTTCATCCGAGCAACTACCAGCGCTCCCCGAGCAACTCTCTGTTCCTTCCGAGCAACCTGCCTCCTCGTCCCAGCCTCCCTAGAAAGTTTTGGGAGACAAGGAAAAGGTGTAGAGTTGTTAGGGTTTCTCTTTATTTTATTTTTCTTTGTCAAATGTAACCCTGAACATGTAACTCTGAACTTTGTGATATAATAAAATTTGAACTTTTTTATGCATACTGTTGTTTCTCCTCTTCATGCTCTGTTGGTACTCTTATTGATTATTGCTTTTTCTTCCTCTACTAGTTTCTGGCCAGGATGGAATTATTGTCTGCTCATGATACAAAGCTGTTACGGCAATGCAATGAATATTTTAAGGCTGGTCACACAGATCTGAGTGCAACACAAATCATCGACATCCTCGGCCAAGATGCTTCGGAACAGGCAATTGAAGCCTACCAATATTTGAAGTGTCTGCTTGATCATGCAGTGGCCAATAATGTAGCTTATTATGATATGATTGAGGATCTCCAAGGCACTCTTGAAGAACTTCAACAACAATATAAAGAATCCACTGCCCTTTTGCACGAGGGGTACGAGAAGAAGTATCAGCAAATCATTGCCGACAAGGGATATGATAAACGATTTGTTGCTTACGATGTGAGGGAAAGAACTTTGAAAGCCGAGGTCGAGGAGCACGGGCAAATAGCCGAGTTGTTGGAGCAAAAAAATAACAACTTGCAAAGATAAGTATCTCAATTAAAATATGTTGCCTCCACCTCAAATGCTTTGGTCCCTGTGAACGATGAGGGATTCTCTTTCTTGGAGGTTGAAAATGCCAACCTGAGGCACGAATTGGAGACCTTGAAGAGAGCTGGCCCTTCTACATCTTCTCGGGGACGAGTAAGAGCTCCTCGCAGACGAGCAAGAGCTGCTCCGGTTTTTCTCGAAGAACAGAGGACTCAATCTGCTCTAGAGAACCATGCCTTCAAACTGATGGCAAAGAACCAGGCATTGGCTAAGCTGTCTAAGAAGGTCAGGAGTCTGGACGAGCAGCTTTCTGCGCAGAAATCTACTTTGGAGAATAAAGAGATTTTCATAAAAAATCTCCACGAGCAACTGAAAAGATTGACATATCAATTCCACAAGCAGCCCAGAGAGTTCTGGATGGATGGCTACAACGAGGCTCTCTACCACTTGGACGATCGTATCCAAAATGCAAATAATGAAGGCTACAAACAGGGATGGTTGAATTCCTTAGGTGTGCTGCAACTGGAACAGGGTCATTACCTGTGGGATTACCATAATCCTGGGCTGCTCGACCTACCAGTGCCACTATTCAAGCTTGATATGAGTTGGATCCCTGCTCGGGCCATCCCTCGATGTCTGATTTCCAAATACCTCGGCGATTATAATCTCCATTCAAATGTCGAGATATCTCGTCCCGAGCACCTCCTAGATCGACCATCCGTGATGAATATCAGCATGTTAAAAGATCTTAACTTCATAAATTCTCCTCTTGCTTTAAATGATCCACCTGCTGGCAAGGAACCTGTTTCAAAAGCAGAGGGGAAGAAACCAATAGAATAGGAATATTGATGTAATAAATTTGTATTTCATTCCTGATGTATTTTGTTCTACATTTAATGAAATAATTTTATTTGCAAATCTTTACTGCCATTTGTCTTGTAACAGTTTACATCTGTGCATGTGTATCTGTTAAAAAGATAACAATATTGTATTATTTGTCGATCTCGAGTAGTTTGAATTTGTGGTAGTCATTTGGCAAAAATAATGTTTTGTTTCTCGACCAACTTAGTAATAATTTTAAAAAGTTACGAGTATCAAAAATTTTTGCTCGATCACTTTCTCGTATTCATAAAAATGTTTCCGACCAACCAAGGTCGGTAAATTTTCCTTTTCGACCAACTACAGTTAGTGGATTTTTCCTCTACGAGCAACTTTGGCACTTTCTGGAATAACTTTACCTCCCGACCAACTTTATTTGGCATTTTCGAGAATACATTTGAGTATACATTTCGAGAATACATTTTAGGAATACATTTGAGTAGAGTAGTCCGAGCTTTGCTGAGTAGTGTGTAGCACTAGTATTCCGCAAAAAATTTCCAATAAAAGGAAAGAAATGGGCAGAACATTATCGCTTTATTCATACTGATGAAACTGCATTACATGAGAGTTTACATTACTGATAATATTTGCGCAAGTGTTCGGCATTCCATGCATTCTTAAACTCCTCCCCCTCTAAAGTTTCTATTATGTATGTCCCTAGTCGAACAACTTCTTTAACTCGGTAGGGTCCATGCCAGTTTGCTTCCAGTTTGTTGTGCTTTTAAATCACCTTCTTTAGCACATAGTCTCCTTCTTTCAAGTCACCCTTCTTCACTCTCTTGTTGTAGAACAAAGTTGTTCGCTGCTGGTAAGCAGCATTTCTAATGGTTGCTTCTTCTCTAACCTCCTCGAGCATGTCCAAGTCTAACCTTCTCATTAAATCGCTGACAGGGGAATTGAAATTCAGTATTCTGTGTGTTGGGAGACCCAATTCGGCGGGTGTAACAGCTTCACTTCCAAATGCTAGCATATATGGAGATTCCCCTGTTGCTACTCGGGGAGTAGTTCGGTAAGCCCATGGTACTGATTGTAGCTCGTTGATCCAATTTGCTTTCGCATCATCCAGTCTTTTCTTCAAGCCATTCAGCAGCGTTCTGTTTGTCACTTCAGTTTGTCCATTGCTTTGAGGATGGCCTGGTGCTGAGTGGATCTTCAAAATATTTGAGTGATGATAATAGGCAGCGAACTCCTCATTGTCAAATTGTGTTCCATGGTCTGTGATGAAGGCATGAGAAAGACCATATCGACAAATGATGTTCTTCTAAATAAATTGGTACACCTTGTCGTACGTCATATCAATGAGAGGCTCAGCTTCAACCCATTTAGTAAAATAATCCACAGCGACCACGAGATACTTAAACCTTCCCCTGGTCGTCGGCAGTGGCCCGACCAAATCTATTCCCCATATGGAAAATGGCCAAGGGGAAGTAATGGGTGTCAATAATGCTTGCGGAGATCTTCGGATGGAGGAGAAACGCTGACACTTGCCACATTTCTTAGCATAGGCTACACAATCAGCCCTCATCGTTGGCCAGTAGTATCCTTGCGTCATCACTCTTTGCAAAAGAGTCCGACCTACTACGTGGGCTCCACAGAACCCTTCATGGACCTCTTCAATTAAATCTTTCACCTCGGTGGGATGAACACATCTCTGCAAACCTGCTATAATTCCTCATCTGTACAGAATACCGTTAGTCAGCACATAACGAGCAACCTTAAACTTCAGTTTCTTGGCTGCAAGTTTGTCAATTGGTAATTCCCTTTTTCAATATATGCCCTGATGGGATCCATCCATGATGATCCTAAATCGAGGGTAATAAAGTTCATCGTCAGATCTTCATCTATACTCCGACCAGCTAACATTTCAATTGGGACTGTTCTTCGTAGCTCGGTACGAGTAGCTGATGCTAATCGAGCTAGGGCGTCTGCTCTCGCATTCTCTATTCTTGGTATTCTGACCAGCTGAATAGCAGCAAATTTCGACACCAGTTCCTTTGCCTTTGCATGATATCTGATCATTAATTCTCCTTTGGCTGCATATACTCCCATCATTTGATTTATGACCAGTTGCGAATCACTAAAGACAATAACTTGTTCCACCCCCATGGTTTTTGCCAAACTAAGACCTGCAATCATGGCTTCATATTCAGCCTCATTATTCAAAGCTTTGAATTGGAAACGTAGGGGGTATTCCATGTCGACCTCATCCGGACTGCTCAAAACTATCCCTGCGCCACATCCTGTAGTGCAAGATGAACCATCCACATACAGATTCCATATAGGTAACTCATCTTCAAATTTCTTATCTGACAGAGTTCCTCGGTGGAAAATTTGTTGCTTTCTTTCACCATCTCCTGATTTTTCTTGTTGTCCGTCGATCATCTTTTCTTGCCCTTTTACCAGCCTAAGCTGGTCTAGGCTTGAATTTGATGATCCTGTAACATCTACTTGCCCTTTTACCAAGATAAGTTGGTCTGGACTTGCATTTGATGATCCTGTAACATCCACAGGTTGATCAGCGAGCAACTTTTGCTCCTCGGGGGTATCAGGATAGGTGAATTCTGCTATAAAATCTGCTATAGCTTGCCCTTTTAGCGATGATCTGGGTTCATAAACTATGTTATATTCACCAAGTTCTATTGCCCAGCACATCAATCTTCCTGATTTCTCTAGTTTATGAAGGGCTTGCCTCAATGGCATATCAGTATATACTACTATAGTATGAGCCTGGAAGTATGGCTTCATTCTTCTGCTTGCCTCGATCAATGTTAGTGCCAATTTTTGCAGCCTTGGATATCTGATCTCTGCTCCTCAAAAGGCCTTACTTGTGTAGTACATTGGTTTTTGTACTCCATTCTCCATTCTTATCAATGCCGAACTGACTGCATTCTTGAACACTGCCAGATACAAGTATAATTTTTCTCCCATCACTGGCCTGGATAACAGTGGAGGTGCTCCCAAATATTTCTTCAAGTCTTGAAAAGCCTTCTCACATTCATCATTCCACTCAAAAGTCTTTCGGAGTGTCTTGAAGAATGGGAGACATCGATCAGTTGCTCGCGATACAAATCTGTTGAGTGCTGCTACTCGTCATGTAATACTTTGCACCTCTTTCTTCGTCGTTGGAGATCGCAGCCCTAACAGAGCTTTAATCTTTTCAGGGTTAGCTTCAATGCCTCGCTGATTGACAATGTATCCGAGAAACATGCCTTCTCGTACTCCAAATATGCACTTCGTCGGGTTCAACTTCATTTGATATTTATCTAGTTGATCAAAAGTCTGGCTTAAGTCAACTAGATGATCAGCAGCTTTCTTGTTCTTTGTCAGCATATCATCAACATAGACTTCCATATTGCAACTGATTTGTTCTATAAACACTTTATTCATCAGCCACTGATATGTTGCACCTGCATTTTTCAAACCAAAAGGCATAACATTATAACAATAAGTTCTCCTAGGGGTAATGAAAGAAGTACTCTCCCTATCTTCAGGTTTCATTTTAATCTGATTGTAACCAGAATAAGCATCCATGAAGCTCAGCAGCTCATGTCCTGAGGTAGCATCCACTAGTTGATCAATTCGGGGCAGCAAAAAGTGATCCTTTGGGAATGCTTTATTGAGGTCGGTGAAGTCTACACACATCCTCCACTTATTGTTCTTCTTTTTCACCATCACCACATTTTCTAACCAGTCTGGATATTTGACATCTTCAATAAAACAAGCTTTCTGGAGCTTCTCGACTTCCTCCTGTATAGCTTGATTCTTCTCGGGACTGAATACTCTTCTTTTCTGTTTCACAGGCTTGATCTCCTTATTAACATTGAGTTCGTGACATAAGAAATTTGGATCTATCCCGGGCATATCCTCATGACTCCATGCAAAAGTTTGCTTTCTGCTTCTTAGGAAAGTTATCAATTCCTGTTTTAGTGAGGCTTCCAACGACGAACCTACTTTAGTAGTTCGTTCAGGGTGCTCGTCGTCCAGAATGATGTTTTCAGTCGCTTCCACCACTTGACCCTTCACGAGTTGTGACTCATCTCTAGGATCCAATGTTTCAATTTTTGCACCTTCATCCACTTGATAGGTAGTGGTCTTTTTCCTTGATTCCTCCAGTTCCTCTTGCTCGGCGGATGAATAATAGCATTCCCGAGCTACTTTCTGATCACCTTTCACAATTCCTACTCCAAAATTTATTGGAAATTTTAGGCACTGATGTACCGTAGATGGTACAGCCTCGAACTTCTTCAATTCTACTCTTCCCATGATGATATTGTATGATGATTGAACATTCTTATCCATCACGAAAAAGCGTATTCTTTCTTTTTGACAAGCAGGCCACGTACCAATAAATATATCCAATTTGATCGTCCCAAGTGGAAATACTTTCTCGCCAGCAAAATCGAGGAGGGGTCTATGATAAGGCTCCAGTTGAGATAGCTTTAGATTTAAACTGTCGAAGCATGAGTAGAACATGATGTCTGTCGAGCTTTCATTGTCTACCAGTACTCTTGAAATCATTACCTCCGTCATCCTCATTTTGATCACCAATGGGTCATCATGAGGATACAAAACTCCAGCGAGGTCATTCTTTAAGAAACCAATGACCAATTTATCTTTGTTTACCTTTCTCGGGCGCTCCTCCTCAGCTATATTTATTCGTTGAATGTACGAGCAAGCTTGGCCTCACAGAGGTAATCTTTTCTTTCTGCAGTAAGGTCTCCTCCTCCTGCATCTCCACCTGTAATAACATTACAGTCAAATGACCCAAAGCGTATTGAAAATACCTCTCGTTCTGGCTGCCTTGGTCTCTTGGGAAGATCGGGGTCGTCTTCTGGATCAACTTCATGGTTTCTTTTCTTGTTCTCCTCTGCACGACGAGGAGATTTAGACCTGTCTCTTGTTCGATCGTTGTTCCTCTTTCATTTCCACGATCAACATACTTTGCCAGTTTTCCTTGTCTGATAAGTGTTTCAATCTCATTTTGAAGAGCTATGCAATTTTTGGTCATATGGCCATGATCTTTATGAAACTCGCAATATTTTGCCTTATTCTTCCTGTCAGGGTCTGCCTTCATTTTCTCTGGCCAATTTAATTCCTCGTTGTTCTTGATTTCTTCTAGAACATGGTTGATGTCCTTCTTCAAAGGAGTATAATTATCAAATTTCTTCATTACTTCCCATGTCGACCTAGTTTTTGAGTGTTTGTCATTACCATTGTTCTTATGCTCTTTCTTCTTAGCTTTATCACCTTCCACCTTGGTTTCTTTGGCATCCATATTCTTCTTCGCAACCATAGCCTCCTCGGCATTCATAATATTGGACGCTTTTCCCATCAGATCTGACATGGTTCTAGGTGGATCTTTGGCCAAAGTGTAGTACAACTTGTTGGGCAGTAGTCCACTCATCAAGGCGGTAATCGTTGTCTTCTCCTCATAATCAATGACTTCAAGTTTCTCATTATTAAAATGAGTTATATAATCTATGGTACTCTCACCAACTTTTTGTCTAACACTTAATAAATGTGCTACTCGTCTAACTGGCTTTGCCCCAAAATAGAAATTCCCAATGAATAACTCGGTCAGTTGAAGAAAAGTTGAGATCTTACCCCGAGGAAGATTATTATACCACATTTGAGCAGATCCGGTAAGAGTTCCCGAGAATGCTCTGCATCTCATCTGGAACAGTATAGATGTCGGCTCCAGCTTGGTATTGTTCTATATGAGAGAAATTCCCAATAAATAACTCGGCCAGCTGAAGAAAAGTTGAGATCTTACCCCGAGGAAGATTATTATACCACATTTGAGAAGATCCGATAAGAGTTCCTGAGAATGCTCTGCATCTCATCTGGAACAGCATAGATGTCGGCTGCAGCTTGGTATTGTTCTAGATGAGATGAGAATGTATTCAATGTTGTACATTAAATGCTGTACATATGAAAGGGTAATACATTCAATGCCCCTTAAGTGTATACATCTGAATGATAAGAATTTAATGAACAGTCAAACTGTTGGTTATCCTGCTATTAATGCTTTGTTCTAGGTGCATCTCGGACCACCTAAGCTGCTCGTACCGCCTAAGCTGCTCGTACCGCCTAAGCTGCTCGGTACTCAAAAGTTGCTCAGTACTCAGAAGTTCCTCATAAAGTTCTTGTTGGTTGGAGCGTCTGAGTTCCTCGGGGAAGCAGTGTTCCTCGTTGTAGTATAGTTCCTCGGAGCGTCTGAGTTCCTCGGAAGTGTTTGTTGTTGCCACGTAGATTGCCACGTGTCTTCACTCGATTGAGCCATGTCAGCAGACTAAATTTAGTATCAACACTTATATTTATCTGTGATCAATTAATTAGCCTAATCTAGTTTTTTGCAGTAATAGATTGGCGCCGTCTGTGGGAAAGATATTTCTAATCGATCTCACTCATTTAAACATCTAAATGGCTGATATTCCTGAATCAAGTCTCAGGAACGAGAGTATTCCGCCTGCCCCTTCCGCTCCTCTGTAACACCCCGTACTTTTGAAGAATATAGAAGTTAATTAAGATTGGAGATTTAGAAAATTTTTAATCCGGTGATTTAAATTTAATTAATTTGGTTTAAGGTTTAACCGTATGAGTGTTATAGTTCAAGGTGGGAATGAAATTACTTTTTAGTCACTCTAATGATAATTTAGAGGTCACAGATGATTCTGAAAGGGTCGAATTAGTCAAAATAGTATACCCAGGGGTACTAGTCAAGTGTCGGGACATTTTTGGGCTAAACCGGTCCCATACGAGGGCATTCTAGCCTTTTTACATTTTAGGGTGAGGAGACCCACGAATTTTAGAACTCTAAGTCAGATTATAAAAGTTGAAGGCTAGGGTTAGAGAGAATAAAAACACACCATAGCCACTAGAAAGAAGAGAGAAACGATTCCACGGAAAAAAGGAAGAAGTGGGAAGGATTCAAAGGAGACTTTCACCACAAACTCATTGGGAAGAAAGATTGAAGGAGAAAGATCATCAATCACTAACAACAATCACGAAATCAGACCTACTGGACATAAGGCAAGCGGTTTATTACAGATTTATGAAGTTATAATACCCATGTGTAGGGCTTTTTAAATAAATTGTTTTTATTGATAGTTCTTGGAGAAAAAGAATGGATTGATTACATATTGGAGTAGGATTGCATGTAGTTACCATTAACCTTTGTAGAGGACTAATAACAAATGAATTTATGTTGGAAATTACGAATCTAAATCTGGGTTTATGATGTATAACCATGAAGAACTAAATTTCCTAGGGTTTTGAGAAAAGTTGGATTGGGATAGTTCTTGGATGGATTTAGTGAGGATTTGATGATATATTTACGTTGGGAATGATCCCTAAACATGTATAAGATGATTGCTGATGTTGGGAAGAACTTTCATAAGGTGTAATGGAGTGTTGGATCAAACAGACATGGTGAAACGAGGAAGAAGACGACTTGTAACTGTTCGATCAATCAATCGACTCAAGAATGTCGATCGATCGATTGTGTCGATCGATCGAAGCCTTTGGTCGATCGATCGATCAAAGCTGATTTTGGGCTATTTTTGTTGATAAAGTTTTCTTTGAATTCCAACGAGCAGGGAAAATTTTAGAAATGTTATTATACCTATTAGGGACTTGATAAAGACCAGTAGGGAGTATAACTAAGGTCCGCTATAACCGTTGAGTGTAAGGCTTGGAATATGGATCGACGGGGATAAACCGATCAAGTCGCGCATCGAAAATGTGAGAATTGGGTTACGGAGAGAGTCGACGTCAATCTAAGGTGTATATCAGTAGGTTAGAGATATTTTAACTACTATTATAAATAAAGAGGTATCGAGAGATCTTAGAGTTATGCGAATACTCTAATATGTACGATAGTGAGATAAATCGTTGATTAATAAGTACGGTAAGTATACGTGAGAAAACTAATACGTACACACGGGAATAATTTGGTTGTGTGAATACCTATTATTCTATAGTATTACTTGGGTTGCGAATGCCTATGGTATGTTTCCTTGTGATAGGATTTACAAGTTCGATGAGACATTCCTAACTATACCCGATGAGATATTCCGAGCCATGTTCGAGGGGACATTCCGAACCATGTTCGAGGAGACATTCCGAACATTTCTCGAGGAGGCATTCCTAGCCAAGTTCGAGGAGACATTCCGAACCATTTGTCCTTAATGTGTGAAATAGGACCGATGATAGGGTATGCTGTATTGGGTATATATGTGTGTGGAAGATATACCGTCTGAATAATCTACTTATGTGTGATAGTAGTAAGATTAGGTGGGGCGTACCTAAATATTGTTTTAAATATACTCAGGTGTGATAGTAGTGAGAATTATTAGTGCATAACTAAGATTGTATAAACTACTTATGAGTAAGGGTGGCTGGAAAATATAAGTGTGCAACTAGAATAAATATAAAATCTACTTGAGTGTGATTAGTAGAGAAGGTAGGTAGTGTGTACCTAAGATTTGATTAAGTGTGAGAACTTAATTTTTAAAGTATTGATAATAAAGTAAGGGTAATGATAATTACTAGACGTTCGGTCACATACTGTATGGGCGGTATGGGAAGGTTATAGTGAAACTTAACTAATAACTTAATGTAAATTAAGGGTAGCATGTAGCGTACGGTATGGGCGGTACTGATGCGCTAAGGTGTTCGAGGTGTGTAGACGTTGGAGACCTAGTTAAAGTGGGTAGAGAGACTAGGTAAGAACGTTAGGTGCGCACGATAGATGAGAGGTGAGGAGACTCAAGAGAGTGTTCTTGATTCTAACATGTGTAATCAATAACTGATATTTTATTACGATAAATTACTTGCTGAATATTTTCAAAACGTTTTGTGTACTAACACTTGCTATAAAATATTTTTAAAACCTTTTAGATGTCCAGCCACAGGGATGCCAAGATTGACTTCATTCCAAGGATTTCGGAGCTGCAGCATAGGTGAGTGTTGCATGGCATTGATTAGACGTTTCCTTTATCCTTTTGGATCTAGTGTAGGAATTCAGTTTTAGTACTCTCATTTTGGGACATGTTGTCCACTCGTCACATTTGCAATTATTCTGTTGTGTTGGATTTTGATTTGGTTTTATTTCAGCCGAGGTTTTAGGCAAGACTTTATTTTATTCAATTATTTATAATGGTTGGTTTTAGTACTGCTTAATTTATATTGTTCCGCATGAGTTGTATCTGTTTTAATAAAGATAAAATTTGGCACTAGCTTAGTTTCACTTAGGTGGTTAGTAATTGAAAAGGGTTCGACAGTGATGCTAAGAATGAACCATTTAAGAAACCTGTTTTAAATTAAATTAAGGCTTTATCACCTAAATTTTAATAAGGCGGGGTGTCACAGATGGTATCAGAGCATCAGGTTCTAGTGTCCTTAAAATCTGTATGGCCCACTACGATTCCAGCGTATCGTTATATTGATATAGAGCCCTATTGATAGGGCTGTTCAATTATCTTTGCGTGCTTGCGATAACACTCTTCTGCTATTATAATTTTGTATAAACTATGTACTTATACAAAATTGAATTTTATTTTAGAATGCCGCCAAGGAGGGAGCGAGCCGAGAGGGCAGACGCCAGAGATGAGGCTAGGGAGGTCTCTCAGGATCAGCAGGGACCCCCACCCCCACCACCCGAGATGATTTTCGCTACTCAGGTGGCGGTGATAGTGTCACAGGCCGTGGAGACATCTATGAGGTCCTTGGCAACCCATTTCCCTCAGCCCCAGGAACAGCAGCCCCCAGTTCTTGTTATTTAGGCCCATCCAGGGCATCCCACTTGGCACAGCATTAGAGAAATCTTTCAGAAAGGTCACCCGCCAGAGTTCCAGGGCTGCACGGATGTAGTGACGGCGTGCTAATGGAAGAGAAACATTCAGCGCCACCTACGCGTGATAGATTGCAGCGAAGTTCAAAAGAAAATGTTAGCTACCTTTATATTAGCTGGGGCAGCTCTACAGTGGTGGAAGTCGGTGACCACTGCTGAGGAGAGAGATCTGATGACAATTTCTGAGTACTGGGTGCGGTTTGACTGCAAGTACTTTTCGCCGACAGTGGAGTCAGAGATAAGGAAGAAATTTAATGAGGTAGCTCAAGATGACCGTTCGGTAGCAGACTACGAGGAAGAATTCACCCGCCTGGGTAATTTTATGCCATATGAGGTAAGCAATGAAGAAAGGAAGAAAGCAAAGTTCATGGGGGTTTGGCCTGGAGGATCAGGCAGCATTTGACAGGTAACCCTGCACTGGTGACATACACTGATGTCATCCATGCAGCCTTACTAAAATGTCAGGATCATCGCTTTTATACGAAATGGGGCAAGAGAGTGGAGCCAAGTCAGTTAGATAAGGCCAATGGAGGTAGTTCCAGTGAAACACCGCAACAGCAGTCAGGTAGTCAACAGGGGAAAAATTCTCGACAGGGGAACTTTGCCAAGAGGTTCAGGTCCGAAAGTTACCAACTTAGCGAGGGAGTTAGGCAAGGACCGTAGGGTCAGAGGAGACCATTTTTAGGACAGTGTTTTATATGTGGCTAGCAGGGTCACAGATAGAGACAATGTCCACAGCAAGACGGGGTTCAGCAGCAGAATGCCAAGAAGGAACATCGGACTTTGATAGATCAAGCACCAGCACCAGCCCCACAACAACATGGCCAGATGAACTATAAGCGTGTGTATAACATTCGGGACGTACCGATGCCTCTAGCTCCACAGGCACCACCTGCAATAGAGGATACGTTTTCTATTTACTCGCTTAAGAGTTGGATTTTATCTGATATTGGGCCTTCAAATTGTTTATTAGGGCTAGTTTTGCACGAGCCATTGGCATATTAGAGATGCCCGGTAGTCCCCTTGTGTGTGAGGAGTCACTAGTGAATTTTGGCACATTGAGGTATTCGATCTGAAGAGGAGTCGATATTATATTTGGGAGATTAAATCTTGCATCAGGATGATAGACTATAATGTGGAGTAATTTCTTTTATGTTATCCATATGAGTATGGAAAGTTTTTAAGTGACTTGTATACTTCGTAAATGAGACTGGTAACACTCCAACTCGTGAGAGATTCAAGATTAGTGAGTGCGGTAGCAGTAGTAACCTTACTGGGTACGTACACGATTAGTTATCGGAGGGTAGCGGAACTTTTGTGTCGCATGAGAGAGAATGGAGGCGTACACCAAGGGTGGTTGCATGACGTGGTGGTCTACTACCTTCGAGAATTATGAGAATTAAGTGGACTACGCGTTGAGTTTTAGTCCGGCTAGCAATGGTTTAGGCTATAGTGGTAGTTATAGCAAGATTTAGGGTTCGCTGTTCCCGCATAAGATGTATTTTGATAGGTAACATCTGAAAGAGATCTTAATCTAGGTATGTGTGTATACATGTTATTATGTGTGGCATAATAGACAAATACGAATATGTGATTATATAGTTATATTTTATCCCGTGAAGTAGGGATGTCTATTGAGGTGATTCAGGGCAGTCGGGGTTATTTTCGAGCGGGGAGAGATAGCTCGGGGTTATTTTATGCAAGAATTAATGATAGTAAGGGCGTGGTATTTTATGCTGTCTCTTGTAACATAAGAGTGGTCCTGTGTGCTTTTGTGTTAAGTGACAGGTATTTGGGGGTACATACTATGAATTGAGGGTCTAACAGATCCCAATGACCGACAATGTTAGGTAGTAGTATATTGGGGGGGTTCCTTATTTGGATTTATTTTTGGGAGACATCCCACGTATGAAACTTAGCGCAACGTTGGAAGTGGGGAGATGTTTGGTCGTTAGTACATGGGTGGGGTAACCCGGTTATTATTTATATATGTGATATGACTACGGGTTCGAAGTTACCTTACGGTTCACGACTAGTATAGTCGAGTGATTTTTGTGCAGTTAAGCACGGGTATAGGGTGTATAGGTACCCTAGGTAGTTAAATAATTGTAATATTATCCGCGATTAGGGAGGACAAAAATAAATACGTAGTGGCCTAAAGAGTAAAGGATTAAGGCAGGGTAGAGAGCTTGGAGTGAGAACTTTATCCGAATTTCGAGGACGAAATTCTTTTATAAGGGGAGAAGTATGTAACACCCCGTACTTTTGGAGAATATAGAAGTTAATTAAGATTAGAGATTTAGAAAATTTTCAATTCGGTGATTTAAATTTAATTAATTTGGTTTAAGGTTTAACCGTACGAGTGTCGTAGTTCAAGGTGGGAATGAAATGACTTTTCAGTGACTCGAATGATAATTTAGAGGTCACAGATGATTCAAAAAGGGTCGAATTAGTCAAATAGTATACCCGGGGGTACTAGTCAAGTGCCGGGACATTTTTGGGCTAAACCGGGCCCATACGAGGGCATTCTGGCCTTTTTACATTTTAGGGTGAGGAGACCCACGAATTTTAGAACTCTAAGTCAGATTATAAGAGTTGGAGGCAAGGTTTAGAGAGAAGAAAATCACACCATAGCCACTAGAGAGAAGAGAGAAACGATACCAAGGCAAAAAGGAAGAAGTGGGAAGGATTCAAATGAGACTTTCACCACAAACTCATTGGGAAGAAAGATAGAAGGAGAAAGATCATCAATAACCAACAACAATCACGAAATCAGACCTACTGGACATAAGGCAAGTGGTTTATTGCAGATTTATGAAGTTATAATACCCATGTGTAGGGCTTTTTAAATAAATTGTTTTTAATGATAGTTCTTGGAGAAAAAGAATGGATTGATTACATATTGTAGTAGGATTGCATGTAGTTACCATTAACCTTTGTAGAGGACTAATAACAAATGAATTTATGTTGGAAATTACAAATCTAAATCTGGGTTTATGATGTATAACCATGAAGAACTAAATTATCCAGGGTTTTGAGAAAAGTTGGATTGGGATAGTTCTTGGATGGATTTAGTGAGTATTTGATGACATATTTACATTGGGAATGATACCTAAACATGTATAAGATGATTGGTGACGTTGGGAAGAACTTTCATAAGGTGTAATGGAGTGTTGGATCAGACAGACATGGTGAAACGAGGAAGAAGACGACCTATAACTGTTCGATCAATCAATCGACTCAAGAATGTCGATCGATCGATTGTGTCGATCGATCGAAGTCTTTGGTCGATCGATCGATCAAAGCTGATTTTGGGCTATTTTTGTTGATAAAGTTTTCTTTGAATTCCAACGAGGAGGGAAAATTTTAGAAATGTTATTATACCTATTAGGGACTTGATAAAGACCAGTTGGGAGTATAACTAAGGTCCGCTATAACCGTTGAGTGTAAGGCTTGGAATATGGATCGACGGGGATAAACCGATCAAGTGGCGCATCGAAAATGTGAGAATTGGGTTACGGGGAGAGTCGACGTCAATCTAAGGTGTATATCAGTAGGTTAGAGATAGTTTAACTACTGTTATAAATAAAGAGGTATCGAGAGATCTTAGAGTTGTGCGAATACTCTAATATGTACGATAGTGAGATAAATCGTTGATTAATAAGTACGGTAAGTATACGTGAGAAAATTAATACGTACACATGGGAATAATTTGGTTGTGTGAATACCTATTATTCTATAGTATTACTTGGGTTGTGAATGCCTATGGTATGTTTCCTTGTGATAGGATTTATAAGTTCGATGAGACATTCCGAGCCATGTTCGAGGGGACATTCCGAGCCATGTTCGAGGGGACATTCCGAACCATGTTCGAGGAGACATTCCGGACATTTCTCGAGGAGACATTCCTAGCCAGGTTCGAGGAGACATTCCGAACCATTTGTCCTTAATGTGTGAAATAGGACCGATGATAGGGTATGCTGTATTGGGCATATATGTGTGTGGAAGATATACCGTCTGAATAATCTACTTATGTGTGATAGTAGTAAGATTAGGTGGGGCGTACCTAAATATTGTTGTCAATATACTTAGGCATGATAGTAGTGAGAATTATTAGTGTATAACTAAGATTTTATAAACTACTTATGAGTAAGGGTGGATGGAACATATAAGTGTGCAGCTAGAATATAAAATCTACTTGAGTGTGATTAGTAGAGAAGGTGGGTAGTGTGTACCTAAGATTTGATTAAGTGTGAGAATTTAATTTTTAAAGTATTGATAATAAAGTAAGGGTAATGATAATTACTAGACGTTCGGTTACATACTGTATGGGCGGTATGGGAAGGTTATAGTGAAACTTAACTAATAACTTAATATAAATTAAAGGTAGCATGTAGCGTACGATATGGGCGGTACTGATGAGCTAAAGTGTCTGAGGTGTGTAGACGTTGGAGACTTAGTTAAAGTGGGTAGAGAGACTAGGTAGGAACGTTAGGTGCGCACGATAGATCAAAGGTGAGGAGACTCGAGAGAGTGTGCGTGATCCTAACATGTGTAATCAATAACTGATATTTATTGCGATAAATTACTTGCTAAATATTTTCAAAATGTTTTGTGTACTAACACTTGCTATAAAATATTTTTAAAACCTTTTAGGTGTCCTGCCACAGGGATGCCAAGCTTGACTTCATTCCAAGGATTTCAGAGCTGCAACATCGGTGGGTGTTGCAGGGCATTGATTATATGTTTCCTTTATCCTTCTGGATCTAGTGTAGGAATTCAGTTTTAGTAGTCTCATTTTTGGACATGTTGTCCACTCGTCACATTTGCAGTTATTCTGTTGTGTCGGATTTTGATTCGGTTTTATTTCAGTCGAGGTTTTCGGCAGGACTTTATTTTATTCAGTTATTTATAATGGTTGGTTTTAGTACTGCTTAATTTATATTATTTCGCATGAGTTGTATCTGTTTTAATAAAGATGAAATTTTGCACTAGCTTAGTTTCACTTAGGTGGTTAGTAATTGAAAAGGGTTCGAAAGTGATGCTAAGAATGAACCATTTAAGCTACATGTTTTAAATTAAATTAAGGCTTAATCACCCAAGGTTTAATTAGGTGGGGTGTCACATCCTCCATCTAAAAATGATTTGACTTGAATTTTGGCCAGTCTTGCAAGAGGCCAAGAGGCTATACAAGATGCTATTAGGTTAATTGCACAAACCCTTCAAGATGGGGCACATGCTCTATATACTCAGGGAAATATGCCACCACCCCCACCAAGATGTGTTCGGTATATCCAATCAATGAAGACAAGGGATGTCTCCTACCATCTAAGGTTAAAGTCATGGCTGAGGACATCAGAATCTTTCCATACGCAATCTTGTTCTCTAGAAAGACTAAGTGTCTTAGAGAAATTAACTCGTGCTTCTCCTTTCAATAATTTGGGACCCAAGGGGAAAGGAAATGTTCCTAAGGCAATGTCAAGTAACACCCAACTACCATCTGATCAAAAGGAAGGCATAGCCCAGTCTAGATCAAACGCTCGACGAATTGCGCTCGGACCGAGCAATAACTTTAGGAAGAAATCTCAGGAAATAACAAGGTTGTAATGCCTAGATCTGGTGCTATTAATGAGTCACGGAAAAGATCGATACAAAGACTGGAAGACAGATTAGGAGAATTGGTGAAGGACAAAAACCCACTACAAAGAATTTTTGTAAAAGGGTCTCCGTTTGTGCAGGCAATTATGGATCTCCCTACTCCAATAAAGTTTAAGGCTCCAGTAGTAACACCCAAATATGATGGAAAAACTGACCCAGTTCTCCACATAGAACAATATCAAGCGGCTGCTGACATTTATGCCATCCCCAAAGAAATGTGGTCTAGAGCAGTTTCTTGAACCATTACGGGATCTGCCCAAATTTGGTATAATAGTCTTCATCGGGGAAAAAATTCTAGCTTTAGCTAATTGCCGAGCTATTCATTAGCAACTTTTGCTTTGGAGCAAAATCTGTGGAAAGGGCGGTGCACTTGCTTAGTGTGAGATAAAAAGAAGGAGAGAGAACCAGATATTACATCACTCGTTTTAATAATAAGAAACTAGAAGTTGTGGATTACGAGGAAAAGACTGCAATAACCGCCCTTATGAGTGGACTGCTCCCCGAGAAACTGTATTACACTCTTGCCAAATACCCTCCAAAGACAATGGTAGAATTAATGGCTAAATCAGCAAAGATCATAAATATCGAGGAAGCAATAGAAGCCAAGCGTAGCTCGGGTACAAAAGTTGATGGAAAAAATGATAAGAAAGATCATAAAGACCTTAAAGAACACTGGGAATCAACACAAAAAGGAGTTTTGGAGAGACTCAAGAAGTACAACAGTTATACTCCATTAACCATGGTAATTCACCATATTTTAGAAGAAATCAAGCATAATAAAGATGTGCGTTGGCTTGATAAGTTAAGAAGTTACCTGACCAAAAGGGATAAGACTAAGTACGTGAATTCTACAAGGATCATGGTCACACGACAGAGCGTTACATAACTCTTCAAAATGAGATTGAAACTCTTATCCAATGAGGAAATATGAATCAATATGTTGATTGAAATAACAATGAAAGAGCTTGGTATATATCAAAATCTCCTTGTAAGCCCAGAGAGGAGAAGAAAAGAACTCATTAATATAACCATGATGATGATCCTGATCTCCCTAAAAAGCCCTGACAACCAGAATGCGAGGTATTATGTATCAGTTTTGGTTTTTGTAATTGCCAAATGATTATAGGTGGAGATGCAGGAGGAGGAGGAGGAGATCATACAACAGAACAAAAATCTTACCTCAATGAGGCATAAGTTTGCTCGTACATACAAAGGATCAACCTTACCGAGGAAGACCAACCAAGGAAGGTTAATAAAGATAAACTGGTAATTGGTTTCTCTAAAAAATGATATCTCAAGGTTACTGTACCCTCACAATGACCCACTGATAATCAAAGTCAGAAAGGAAGAAATCATTGTCTCTAGATTACTAGTAGATAATGGCAGCTCAACGGATATCACATTTTATCCTTATTTCAGCAATTTGGATTTTAAACTCAGCCAGTTAGAGCCTCATCATCGACCACTAATAGGCTTTGCAGGTAGGAAAGTCTTCCCCTTAGGAACCATTAAGATGGAGGTGATGATTGACACATAGCCAACCAATCGAACAGAGAAGATCTATTTCTTGTAATGGATAAAAATGTCCATTCAGCTTACAGGGCTAAAGAAGTTTAAGGCAGTACCTTCCACTGTCCATCAGTGTTTAAAATTCCCTACGACCTTTGGTGTGGGGGTTGTGAAAGGTGATCAGAAAGTAGCTCGAGAGTGTTATTATTCTTCTGTCGAGCAAGAAGACTTGGAATAAATAAAAAAGAAAACCACTTCCTACCAAGTGGATACTTCTGAACCCGATAAGAATCTGAGGTTGAAACCTTAAACCCAAGGGAGGAAACAAAGCTGGTAAAGGAAAATATTGTGGAAGCAATCGAAAGCATTGTGTTAGACGATGACAAACCAGAGCGCACCACTCAGATAGGGACAACGATGGATCATGTTCTTAAACAGGAACTGGTAAGCTTCCTAAGATATAAAAAGAATGTGTTTGCCAGGAGTAACGAAGATATGCCTAGGATAGATCGCAATTTCCTTTGCCATGAACTCAACGTAAACAGAGAAATTAAACCAGTAAAGCAAAGACGAAGAATGTTCATCCCCGAGAAGAACCAAGACATACAGGAAGAAGTCAAAAAGCTTGGGAAGGCGGCTTTTATTAATGAGGTGAAATATCCATATTGGTTAGCCAATGTAGTTATGGTAAAAAGAAGAACAAAAATTGGAGAATGTGTTTAGATTTCGCAGATCTAAATAAAACATGCCTAAAGGATCACTTTCCTTAGCCATAAATAGACTAGCTCGTGGATGCTACATCAGGATATGAGCTACTCAGTTTTATTGATGCTTATTCAAAATATAACCAGATAAAAAAAAATCCTGAAGACAGGGAAATCACTTCTTTCATCACTCCCCGAGGAACATACTCTTTTAATGTTATGCCTTTTAGTTTAAAAAATACAGGTGCAACATATCAAAGGCTGGTCAATAAGGTGTTCGAGGAATAGATAGGCAATAATATGGAAGTTTACGTGGATGATATGCTTACAAAGAGAAAAAAAGCATCTGATCACATTATCGACCTCAGCCGGACTTTTGATCAACTTGAGAAGCACGGGATGAGGCTGAATTCGAGCAAGTGCATTTTTGGAGTGCAAGAAGGAATATTCCTCAGGTACATAGTAAATCAAAGGGGAATTAAAGAAAATACAGATAAGATCAAGGCATTAATTAAAATACAATCCCCAACCTGCAAGAAGGATGTGCAAAGGTTAATTGGACGAGTAGCAGCATTGAACAGATTCGTGTCCCGAGCTATAGATAGGTGTTTGCCGTTCTTCAAGGTACTCAAAAATAGTTTTGAATGGAACGAAGAATGTGAAAAATCTTTTTTGGAGTTGAAAAAGTATTTGGGGTTACCTCAATTGCTCTCCCGACCAATCATAGGTGAGAAATTGTACTTGTACTTAGCTATTTTTGAATTAGTCGTGAGTTCTGTATTGATCAAAGAAGAGAATAGGGTTCAAAAACCCATCTACTATACCAGTAAGGATTTTCGAGGAGCAGAAATCAGGTACTCTCATTTGGAGAAATTGGCATTAGCATTGATTGAAGCATCGAGACATATGAAACCTTATTTCCAAACTCATACAATCGTAGTTTACACTGATATTCCTTTAAGGAAGGCTTTGCATAAACCAGAGAAAATTGGTAGATTAATGTACTCAGTTATGGAATTGGGGGAGTATGATATTATATACGAAGCAAGGCCTTCTTTGAAAAGCGAAGTAGTGACATATTTCATAACTGAGTTCACTTACTCTGAGGTCCCCAAAGTGAACAGGTCGAATAAGAATCAGGAGGGAGTGATGTTAATAAGAAAGCTCCCGAGGAACCTTCGTCGAAAGAAGAAGTTGCTGACCTACCAGATTCATCTTCCTGAACATAAGAGATGACTAAAAAGTATGAAGAAGCAAGAGGAAAAATATTTCACTATGGGAGTTTAACAGACCAAGCGTTTAACAACAACGCCCAAATATGGAATTTATATGTTGATGGGTCATCTTGTGCAACCGACGGTAGAGAAAGTATAATACTTAACACTTCTGATGGTATTGATATTGAGTATGCCCTGCATTTTCAATACCAAACCTCAAGTAATGAAGTAGAGTACGAAGCCCTTATTGCGAGCTTAAGTTTAGCCCAATCATTGAGTGCCGAGCAAGTTGTGGCACACAGTGACTCTCAACTGGTAGTGAACCAAGTATTGGGTTTATACGGAGCTAAAGGAGAATTAATATCCAGGTATCTATCCAAGGCAATAGAAGTAATTACAAAATTACCATATGTTCAGATGAATAGAATCCCAAGGTTGGAGAACGCCCGAGCTCATGCTCTTGCTCGGCTATCCTCAGCTACCAGGATTGAACTCCGACGAATTATCCCTATTGAGATTTTGGCCAATAAGAGCATAGATGAAGATCTAATTATTAATTTTATTTCCATATACATATGTCCATCATGGATGGACCCCATCAGAGCATACATTGAAGAGAAAACTCTACCAGCGGATATGGTAGAAGCCAAGAAGCTGAAGTATAAAGCAACTCGGTATGTGCTAGACAAAGGTATATTGTATATGAGAGGACTAACAGTTAATTTACAATATTGTGTGCATCCATCAGAGGTCTAAGACCTAATTCTGGAGGTGCATGAAGGATCATATGGAGCTCACATAGCAGGAAAAACACTTCGGCAGAGAATAAGTGCTCAAGGATATTACTGGCTAATAATGCGAGTAGATTGTGCAACTTTTGCCAAGAAGTGTCAAAAATGCGAAAGATTTTCCAATATTCGAAAAACTCCACAAGCCGCTCTCACTCCATTCACTTCACCATGGCCATTTTCCATGTGGGGCATAGACTTGGTCAGGCCACGATCGACCACCCGAGGAAGATTTAAATACTTGGTTATCGTAACGGATTATTTTACAAAATGGGTTGAGGCAGAGCCCTTGATAGACATGCCTTATGAAAAGGTGTATCAATTCATATGGAAAAGCATCATCTGTCGGTATGGGTTGCCTTATGCTTTCATTACTGACCACGCACTACACCAAAACTGGGCTAATGGTCATGGACTTGATCCCTGACTAGGAAGTGTGGGTCACGAATTTGGTTTGTGACCAAATCAGGCGTGACCAACTTCGGGGGTCACGACCCAAATCCCTGACCCACAACCTAGTCACGGATTTTTATAGTCACGAATGTGGTCACGACCCATACCCCTGACCCTATTTATAAGCCTGGTCACGGCCCAAACCAGTGACCATAAGGTGATTAAAATACTATCTGGTCATGGCTCTAAACCGTGACTAGATTTTTATGCCTCCAACTTTGTCGCGGCTTTAGGCCATAACCATTCTTACTAGATATATGATATTATCACGGCGTTGGTCCGTGAGCACTCTTACTATATAGATAATATTTTGTCGGCTTTGGTCCGTGACTATACTTACAGTGCATATAAAATTGTCATGACTTTACGTCGTAACCAGTTTTAATAACAATAAAAAATCCTCGAATCGAGAGACTAATTGGTCAGGTGCTGCAAGTGCTCCTTAGGTGACTTCGAGGGGGTCCCCTGCTCTCAAATCGGTGGGTCCCATGACCACATAGTCAATGGACTCGTGCAGGCATTCTGAAATATGGGTCTTACTCTCAAACCGAAGGTCTTGTGACCACGCGGTTAGTTCGTGCGGGCTTTGTTGGTCCTATGTGAGGTGTTGGTGATGCTCAAGGGGCCGTTGCGGGATTTCTCTATTTTGAGTCGTTTTCAAGCTTAAGTATGGATATTCTCTGTTTTGAGTCGTGCTCTCAAATTGAGGGTCCCGTGACCATGTGGTTGGTTCGTACGGGCAACGTTGATCCCGTGCGAGGTATTGACACTGCTCATGGGGCCGTTTGGGGGGCGTTGCGGGATTTCGCCCCCCAACAGCACGTTTTCAAGCCTAAGTGTGGATATTCTCTATTTTTTGTCGTTCTCTTAAATTGAGGGTCCCGTGAACACGCAGTTAATTTGTACAGTCTAAGTTGGTCCCTTGCGAGGTGTTGACGCTGCTCACGGGGACGTTTGGGCGGCGTTGCGGGGTTTCACCACCCGATGGCACGTTTTCAAGCCTAACTGTGGATATTGTCTATTTTGGGTCGTGCTCTCAAATCGCGAATCCCGTAACCATGTGGTCAATTCGTACAGGCTATATTAGTCCCGTGCAAGGTGTTGGCATTGCCTATAGGCCCGTTTGGGGGGCGTTACGGGGTTTCGCCCCCCGATGGCCGTTTTCAAGCCTAAGTGTGGATATTCTCTGTTTTCGATCGTGCTCTTAAATAGAAGGTCCCGTGACCATGTGGTCAGTTCGTCAGGATACCTTGGTCCCATGCTAGGTGTTGGTGCCGCTCACGGAGCTATTTGGGTGGCGTTACGGGGTTTTGCCCCCCGACGACACGTTTTCAAACCTATGTATGGATATTCACTATTTTGGGTTGTTCTCTCAAACTGAGGGTCCCGTGATCACGTGGTCGGTTCATATGGGCTACGTTGATCCCGTTTGAGGTGTTGGTGCCACTCACGAGGCCGTTTGGAGGGGGGTGTTGCGGGGTTTCACTCCCCCCCGACGACACGTTTTTAAGCCTAAGTGCGGATATTGTATGTTTTGGGTCGTGCTCTCAAATCGCGGATCTCGTGACCTCATGGTCGATTCATACGGGCTATGTTGGTCCCGTGCGAGGTGTTGGCATCACCTACAGGGATGTTTGGGGGGCATTACGAGGTTTTACCCCCCGACGGCACATTTTCAAGCCTAAGTGTGGATATTCTCTATTTTGGGTCATGCTCTCAAACTGAGGGTCCCGTGACCATGCGATCGGTTCGTGTAGGCTATGTTGGTCTCGTGCGAGGTGTTAGCACCACTCACGGAGCCGTTTGGGGGGCATTGCGGGGTTTCGCCCCCCGATGGCATATTTTCAAGCCTAAGTGTGAATATTCTCTATTTTGGGTCGTGCTCTCAAATAGAGGGTCCCATGACCATGCATACGGTTCGTACGGGCTACGTTGGTCCCGTGTGAGGTGTTGGAGCCACTCATGGGGCCGTTTGGGGGGCATTCCGATGGAACGTTTTCAAGTCTAAGTGTAGATATTCTCTATTTTGGTTCGTGCTCTCAAACTGAGGGTCCTGTGACCATGTGGTCGGTTCGTGCGGGCTATGTTGGTCCCATACTAGGTGATGGCACCGCTCACGGGGCTGTTTGGGGGGCATTGCGGGGTTTTGCCCCCCGGTGGCACGTTTTGAAGCCTAAGTGTGGATATTCTCTGTTTTGAGTCGTGCTCTCCAGTGGAGGGTCCCATGATCACGTGGTTAGTTTGTACGGGCTACGTTGGTCCCGTGCGAGGTGTTGACACCACTCACAGGGTCATTTGGGGGGCGCTAAGGGGTTTGGCCCCCCGGCGGCACGTTTTCAAGCCTAAATGTGGATATTGTCTGTATTTGGTCGAGTTCTCAAACCGCGTATCCCATGACCACGCGATCAATTCATGCAGGCTACGTTTGTCCCATACGAGGTGTTGGCGTCGCCCACGGGGCCATTTGGGGGGCGTTGCAGGATTTTGGCCCCCGACGGCACGTTTTCAAGCCTAAGTGTGGATATTCTTTGTTTTGGCTATGCTCTCAAACCGAGGGTCCCATTACCACACGATCGGTTCGTAGGAGCTACGTTGGTCCTGTAGGAGGTGTTAACACTGCTCACAGGGACGTTTGGGGGGCATTGCGGGGTTTCGCCCCCCCCCCCCTCCCCCCCTCCCCCCCGACGGCACGTTTTCAAGCCTAAGTGTGGATATTCTCTATTTTGGGTCGTGCTTTCAAATCGAGGGTTCCGTGACCACACGGTCGGTTCGTGCGGGCTATCTTGGTCCCGTGCAAGGTATTGGAGTATCCTACAGGACATTTGGGGGGCGTTGCGTGATTTCGCCCCCCGATAACACGTTTTCAAGCCTAAGTTTGGATATTCTCTGTTTTGGGTCGTGCTCTCAAGCCTAAGAGCTTGACAACCCTCATTTCAACTTACAACCTTATCATTTGAGGGTTATCAAGCTCTTAATCTTCCTGTGAGGCTACCTTGTTATGTTGAGTTCCCTGCACCTTAAAATTAATCCCTTACAAACATTACCGCTCACTCTACTTAACAAAATCTAACCCCACCATCTAAAATCAATAATGGGAACACTTGACACTACACCAAAACATGTCAATTGTAACGGGCAAAAACCGTTACAAAAAATATTTGTAACGGATTAAATCCGTTTGAAAATTAGCGTTATTTATTTTACTAACAGAATTTGTAACGGATAAAATCCGTTACAAATTTAATATTTGTAACGGATTAAAATCGTTGCACTATTCGCAATAAGATCCTCAACTATTTCATCCCGGGTCACACCCTATCAGCATGGAAGTAATACATTAGCCATAGTATCTGTGAAAACTAAGCGGGACATAAATTTGGAAATAAAAGACATTAGTGGACACAATTCACACAAAACAACTACATAAACTCTAGGTAACCAAAGTCGTTCAAAGACTAAGTGATTAAGGTTTTTTAGATTGAGATTGAGTTCATGACTTAGTTAAGTATAAAAGACTTAGGTGGCCAACATTAGAAATCTCTCTAAAAAAGGTTTAATATAGCAATTGCCAATGTCAAAAGAGCACCTACTGAACCTGCGGTAAAAGTATAAGAACAATATAAAAAACCATCTTCCATTTTTACAATACTTAGGTTATAATATATGATTGAATTTACTAACCTTAAAAGAAATGATAGAGATAAGTAGAGAGAGAGCGAAATCAGCCAAAGTTCATTTCCAAATAATGAGTTCTTACTTTATAACTTACATAAGGAGAATATTTATACTCGAAACCTAATGGGCCTATATACAAGATGGACCATAAATGCTAAATGGACTCAATAATAAAATATGGACTACTCATACACAATGGTCTATAATACTAATTCTAACACCCCCTCAAACTCAAGTGGGATCCATGACGAGTTTGCATCGAAAACGACTAAAGTGATCCATAGAAAGCCCTTTTGTGAGAATATCAGCCAACTGATTTGATGGAGACACAAAACCAACTCATCAGTAACCAGCAGCCGTATAACCAACACAGATATGGTGCATATGTAAAAAAAATTCCCAAGAACTCCAAGAACTGGTATCGCTGAGCCAGTTTGAAAAAAACGAAGGGAAGAAAGAAAGCTTCAATAACTGGTATAGACAGATATGGTCCGAATGTCACCAACTACGGGTTGCAAACACACATCGGGTCTATATGTCGCCAACTACGGGTTGTAAACATAATTAAAAAACTTCTTAAATCAGAAAAAGAAACCAAGTAATTTCTTCGAATCTGATATGGACAGAATCAGATCGAGAAAAAAAATTCAAGATGCAAAACCAATCCGGTTCAAGCGGTAAACCAACAAGAATGAACCAAATCAGCAGTAGTACACTAACAACTGGTATATCAACTGATATATTTTTTTCCTCGAGTCTGATATGGATGAAAATCAGATCGAGAGAAGAGAAAAAAATAGGTGAACCAATTGAGGTAAAGAGAGTAGGATTACTTCAACCAGTATAATGAAAAATTCGATATGAATAAAATCAATCTGAACAAAATCGATATGAATTAGTTAACTGGTCTGAAAATAATTGACATATGTCCGATCTGAACAACCAAAACTTAGAAATGAATTATACAACAAATAAAAACAATACTTGATATGTTTGGATGGTGTCTTCTTGAAATGGGTAGGTTCTAAAAGATAGTAACAGAAATATAAGTCAGATATGAAAACAAATCTCTTTTTGACATAATCAAATGCGTCACCTAAACTAATCAAAGCGTGAGAGTAGTCAGTTAAGACGACATTGACAATGTAGTCCAGGAAGTCAATTATAGCCCCCATATCAATTGGATTGCCTCTAGCCTTTTCTTCTCGATTGCACACCACATTAAAGTCCCCACATGTCAATCTCAGGAGTGTTTTGATCCAAGTTATACAGGTAATTCCATAATTGACATCTTTCTAATCTATCACACTTCGGATACACCAAAGAGCATTGTACTGAGCAGTGGTAGTTTGGGTATTTGATATCTACTGTGACACACTGATTATTTAATAATGAATTGACATAGTTAAAACCATGAGAAGAAAAAATCCAAATAGATCTATCATCGTTAGAGACCCATGAATTGAAGAAAAACTTTCTCACAAATTCATTTAATCTGGAGGACTCGATTATAGGTTCAATGATAACTAACATAGACATATTATACATTCTCTTAAGTCTTTTAAATTTTTTAGTTGCTCCATTTTTTAATACCCCCTGACATTCCATATGATGACATTTATCATTGAGAAAAATGGTTAGTTGAAGCGCGTGTTGGATCTTAGGACTCTATTTGGGCTATGGATAAGTACATGGTGAGCAGTGGCAAACCAAATTAACTCTAAACTCCAAAGTCCATACAATATTTTGGGGATTTTCTTGTTTGGGGATAAGACAAATAAGAGTATAGGTGACACTTTTTGTCATGGACATACTAACAAAATAGTCTCTGATAGCAAGGACATACTTACATGGTGAGCAATGACAAGCCAAAATAACTCTGAACTCCAAAGATCGAGATGGTGGGCAATAGCCTTGTTCTTTTGGGTATTTGTCATCCCATCTTCAATGTCTTTTTTTTTGCATAACAGTAGCCATTTTTGAATCTCAAAACTGAAAATCCCAAATTGATTGATAGAATTTTGGATGATGAAGAAGAAGCTTCTAATTGTAGTTGCGGCGAAATGTATTTGGTTCGGTTGAGTTTAAATGAGATACCAATATCATCAGAGTTATCATACATATTATTTGAATTTTGTAGACCTATCTCTATAGTGATAAACATACCACAATTTCATCTTGTAGTGTTGTAACGTCTCACATAAGTTTTGATCTTTTAAGTACAGTCCCAATTTTCACATATGAAGTATTTGGTGGGCTCAACATCATGTATATTCAGTTTAAGTTTACAACATTGAGCTATCGACATATTTCTTGGATTAAGAAACATGATATCTAAACCAAACACATATATATCAAACAGAGTAAAACCATATATTCTATCAATTCAAGTATAAACTGAATGGATGTAAAACCATATATTCTATCAGTTCAAGTATAAACTGTACATGTAAAACCATATATTCTATCAGTTTAGGTATGAACCAAACACATATATATCAAACAAACTAGCATTTTGCTCATGTGAGTCTTCATTCCTTCTAGTGTAAAGGGAAGGGGAAAGGAGAAAGGATGACATCAACTTTGTTGCATGTATCCAAGTTATAAATTTCACTTGATTTTATCTAGCAATATATATAGTTATCATATCTCAATTAATGTGCATAAATACATACAAAAATGAAATATAATCGATCCACGTATATAATATTTTCCCATTGTCTTTCTCCTTCACTTGTCTTCATGCTAATTATATTGAGCATGATATGGGATAGGAAGGCTGAAATTAACGGAACAAATGGTTCCTGATTAATAAAAATCATTTGTACGTCTGATTTTAAAATATAATTTGTAACTGAAAAATTACAACAGAAGCAGATGCTTCCTTGCTACCTCCATATAAAAAGCCAGCAAACATTCCCATGACAGTTGTACCCCAATTGGCAGTTCTAGCAATCCTTAGTTTCCTATTTATACAAAATGAGGTTTGGCTAATTAATAAATAAGGTTGCATCATATAAACAAGGGAACTGACTAACTTCTTCACAAAAAACTATAATATTGTGTAGTTTCTTCAACATAAAACACAGCCAACGCCCCACTTTCTTAGCCTAAAAGCAATCTTGATGCAGATATGAGAAATAATAACTGGGGTTTAGCACCTCGAATTTACATCATCAAAGAATACCAGAAAAGTGTATGATTAATAAAACACCGTGAAATAAGAAATTCTTACAGTAGTGACAATTTCTTCTGCTTTTTTGGGGGCTTCCGTCCTCAAAGATTAACTTATTAGTTAGTAGTGCTGAGTAAGTTAATTTCCCGCTAAACCCTTAATAATTAACCCCTAGCCTTAACTCTCTTGTACACCTCGTAGGAAAGAAAATCTTAAAACCTTCATTTCTTCTCCTCGTATCCAATAATGACAAGTCCATCAATCACGTTCTGTACATCATTTAAAAAGTAAAAGTATCAGGGAAAAATGAAAAACAACGGAGAATTCCAGTTAAGAAAGAGCATATCATTTTTAAATAGAAAAGAAAAATAAAACATTGCAATTTGTAATAATACTTGAAATGTTATCGTGTTCTTTTTTCACTATGACTAATACTTGAAACATTGAGATATGTATAATCTGAGACTTATTATTGGACCTCACAATGCCAAAGTATTACCATGTTATTTTCTCACCAAAGTTGTCCTGAAAGGCACCAACTCAAGTGTGAGTTTATAAGGGAATATTACATGAAGAATATATTTAACCAAACCTCCTAGACATAAGTGCGTTTATAGGGGAATATTACATGAAGAATATACGTAACCAAACCTCCTAAACATAAGTGAAAAAAGAAAAGTCAACCAGGAGCTAAGGATATCATAGACCAGAAAACTAGAATCTGATGGCATTAAGAAGTGATCAGGTTTACAATTCCATTAAAGATATGATGGAATTAGAACTTTGAATAACAAGTCCGTTAAAGGGTCTTCTACACAATAGATTAGATGCTTCATTTACAGGGTTTTTGAGTGGCATTGTAGGACAAATTCCAGTGCATATGCCCATGGTGTGGACTCTAGTGGGCATTTGCACAGAGATGATGAGCCCCTCCTAGGTATGCATGACAACAAAATGATTTACTTGCATAGACTCATGGGCATAACCACTAAAGCGAGCCAATGTAATGTAGATGATACTCTTCTTGTATGTGCGGATGCCATGTCAGATTTGACACCCAATGCTCGGGCATGCTATGAATAAGGATTCCGATACCAAAATGTGGAATTTAAAATAATAATGTTGGTTGATGATTGTTTCATACTTGAGCTTCTATGAAGGTTAGTAATGCGTGATCATAATATTACGCACCCGACATTCATTAAGTATTCATATCACCTTATAATGAAATACAACTTACTAATACTAGAGAACCAACTTCCTATTTGCTCAAGCAATTATCCCGGCGTGTATTACTCTACAACTGATCTTGACAGGGTGCATGAAATTCGAAGCGAGCGAGGGCCTACTTGTGAAATTTTAAACTTCTTGTTTATTATCTTCTTGTTTGATGAATCTTTATCAAATCACAACTTCTTTGATGGTATATCCTTACCAACTTGTAACTTCAAGGTTGTCGAGACTCTAATAATACATTTCATGTGATTGTGATAGAGGAGACGACTCCAACATTACCTATGGTCGTGGCAAAGGAGACGAATCCAACATTATCTATGGCAGTGGCAGAGGAGATGACTCTAATATTACATGTGGAAGAGGAGACAACTCGAATATCATGTAGTCGTTATTTTTATCAGGGTTGTTGAATCATCTACGTCATATATCAATATTTATTTTTCTTTGTATAACTGGTTGTGTCAGATGTGGGGTACACATTGTTTAGAATTACCAATGGTGTGCGTTGATGACTTCACCAAAACATTCTTGAGGAACTTGATTGCTTATGAGCAGTGTTCCCCTTATGTATCGTATGCTATGCTCATGGACACACTCATTTATTCTAAGGATGATGTTGAATTGTTTGTAAAGAAAATAGTGTGGGGCACTCTCTTCTACATTACCCCTAAATATCTTATTTTTCGAGTATCATCATGTTTTCCCCATGAATTCACTTTAAAAGGGCAACAAACTTGAAATTTTGGTTAGGCAACCAAATGTCACCAAATCAAATTTGCCCACTCACACTAAAGAACATTTAATATGAACTTATATTTGATACTAGTGGTAATCTGTGTGATGCGCGAGAAAGTGTGATTGAAAAAGTTACTAATTTTTTAATCGAATATGGTCATTCAAATAGCACTCCCTATAAAGTGTAGAACTAACAAAAGTTTGAGGAAAAACTAAATAAGTTCAGTTAAATACCACGTGAAAGTAGACCACAAAAATATTTCAGTTTCATATGCAGTGAATAAGATTTGTTCAGATTGATAATCAATATTCACTATTTGTCTTGAATAAAAAATATGACATGAGTTTCCACATAATTATCTGTAATAACTTCACCTTTAGAAAGTATAGTATGTTTTAATCTCCCAAGAAACTGTCCATTACAAACATTAAACTTCCTTCACAAAATAAAGAACATCATTAAACATACTTATTTGTTTATTTTTCACTCAATATTTAAAGTTTATGCTTCTTGGTCATGAATACAACATTTATGCATGTTTGACCTTCTGATTGGTCTAAGATTAACCATTAAAAATCAATCAAAGAACATTAAAAACCAACAAGTGATCCACGTGATTAATGGATTAAAAAAAAATTAGACTGTATCAAATTCCTAAAAATCATAACCATTATTAGATCTAATCTAATCTAATGCAGATCTGATTTCACAAAAAACATAACCAACTGACGCAACCATCCATGAAAGAAAAATGATTTGAGATCTGAGATTAATCCAAAAATGATGAGGTACCATAATTTGGTACCTCTTAGGATGTCTGCACCTCTTTTTAGGCCACTCGATTACTATTTTGAGTTTTCGACTCCTAAAACCTATTTTTAATTCTAAAACAATTGTATAATGGTTAATTGAAGACCAAGAGTCCATTGAGGACACGATCACTTCCCTTAGGTTACTTTTACGCGTCTCGGGGTGTTCATGCCACTCAGATCGTGAAATGTCAAGTTTATTTTTATAGATTGTTTAAAAATCGTGACATTACTTTTTTGTGTTTACTAACTTTTTGTTTAAACTAGAATTTTAACTAATGCTTGTCTTTTTATTTATTTCTTTCAGGTACCACCTCATATGTTGGAGTTTGTGTCCCAACACTTAGTGATTTGAATGTTAAGATTTAGCATTTGATATGGTATTGGATAACATTGATAATTTTTTCAACGGTGATGCAATTTAAATTAATTGGGTCCATCACATATATCACAAAATAAAATCATCATCGAATAGTAAATCAGATTAATGGCATACACTACTTGCAAATGATATGAATTAATGAACATAAATAAACATATCAATAATTCTAACTAACATTCACACAAATTAGTATACAGATACCATTAAAATTAATCTTAAAACTATAGTACAACACTCAACTAACAATCCGTGTCACCACTAAAAATCATGAATGGTTGCGTCAAAATCATTTTTTGGATTAATCTCAGATCTCAAATACCATTAAAATTAATCTTAAAAATATACTACAACAATCAACTAACAATTCATTTAAAATGAATGGTTATTGTTTCAATTGGCTCACCCTCAACCTCCTATGAGCACTAAAAACCAAGCCAGTAAAAAAATTTAATAATATTAAACAATAATCAAGAATTAAAGTTATTTTTCATCTAAAAATCATCCAAAAATCATATTACAAATTTTAAGGCCAACTATGTATCAGTAATTATAGTAGTTGAAACACAGATAGAATAAACTAAATCCGACCTATTAAACATGGATTTGAAATAAAATTGTTGAAACCAATAATATATCCACTTATTCAAAATATCTTATAAATTAGTAATTTTTAAACAGTATGACACTACTCCCCCTTCCTATACAATCTTTCAGTTAAGAATATAAACCCTTTAACATGCAAGAATGGCATGAAAGATAAAAATAATAAATAAACCAGCTATGGTGTGAGCGGCTAGGTCTATTGCTAGAGTTTAACATGCAATACAATTTACCTCAACTAAACCAGCAGCATGGGCGATGTAGAAGGTTGTTGCCAGGTTAGAGCGGATAGGGCTAGGGTTGGGGCTAGGGGTCGGGTGATGAAGGTGTGCGGGGCTTAGGACAACGAGGTTGAAGAAGAAGAGTTCGCTGGTGGGGAGAATTATAAATATTGTCGGGGACAGAGTTCGCCAACGGGGAGAAGTAGAAAGAGGGGGGTTGAAAGTGGGTTTTATTGAGTGCGTTGGGATTTGGGGGGAAATAATCCAGCCCAAACTTCCCCTTTTTTTTAATGATTTTTGCAACATGTACCAAATATATTATGATGGTTTTTTTCTATTTGTAATGGATTTTCATCATTACAGATTTGTAACGGACAAAATCTGTTACAAATAGGAAAAAAATCCGTTACAATTTTCCTATTTTGGTGTAGTGTGATATAGTTGCAAAAAGCCAGGGATTCACTCGTGAGTACTACGTGGCTTCTCTGGTTCAAAGACTATCCAGACAAAACTCTATAGATCGTTTAGAGCACGGTTCTAGCATTCCCGTGCCATGACTGTTCAGATTTTCTTACCAAACATGCCTTTTGAGGGTAAAAACCAAAAGCACCTCCTAAACGGCCCCGTGAGAGGTGCAAACACCTCTTACGGGATCAATTTAACTCGCAGGAAGAGACTGTGTGGTCACGAGAACCCTGGTTCCAAAAAATGACGATAATTTGAGAAAATCCACACTTGTGCTTAAAAATGTGCCGTTAGAAGGCAAAACCCCTTAGCGATACTCAAGCGGCCCTTTTAAGGGAGCGATCTCTGCGCACGGGACCAATGTAACTCGCAAGATCCGATCGTGTGGTCATAGGACCCACGGTTTGAGAATATGATGATAATTTGAGAAAATTCAAACTTCGGCTTGAAAACGTGTTGTTATAGGGAAAACCCCTTAACGCCCACCCTACAACCCCTAAAGAAGTTTGAACACCTCGCACGAGACCAACGTAACTTGCAAGAACTGACCTTACTCCTTCTAACATACTATCCAACAACAAACCAACAACCAATAATTATCCAACAGCCAAACCAAACAAAACCAATAATTATCCCGTGCTCCTTCTAACATATTATCCAACAACATGCCAACAACAAATAATTATCCAACAGCCAAACCAAACAAGACCAATAATTATCCCGTACTCCTTCTAACATACTATCAACAAGTCAACAACCAATAATTATCCAACAGCCAAACCAAATAAAACCAATAATTATCCCATACATTTAAAATATTTAAAAGATAATGCATATCAATTATATAACTACTTCAGTTAAAGTAAAGAGTACCTGATTCCTACGATCCAACAAGGCTAAATAGAGTCTTCTGAATGTGTTATTGCACCAAATTAATCCTGGAGCCCCCAACATATTCTTTTATATGTACATTTGTTGACTAGTTTCTTTCGTACAATCTTCATAAAATCAAGCTAATTTAACTTCATTTTTTGAACATTGTATCAATGAAACTGATCAACAAATGTATATGTATAGGAACATGTGGAAATTGATCTGGGTCATTTTGATCCAATCATAAACTCAAATGACTCTATTCTCAAACTAAGTGTCTTGTGAAAGTAACTACATATTCGACTGAGCATAACATATTATCGAAAGTTAACTTACATAAATCATATTAGACATTCGTAAAAGTAACTAAACATTCATACATCAAAGTAAAGCGCTAATAAAATGTCAATCTCAAAATAGGATACAAATAATATTGACAAGGTTAGCATAATATTTTAATACTCAATCTTCCTCTAAATCAACTAAAAGATCCTTCAAATTAGGCTTGTCATCAAGAGCTGACTGGAACGTTTTTGGAGCCTTCAATGTATCCACTTCAGTAGTCATACCCTTTGATGCATGCACAATAATAAACCAATTGCCATTGTTTATGCACTTGGAGTAGAATACCTTCTTTATGTTCTGAAAGGCACAAATAAAAGGCTCGTCGACTATGCGATCTTTACTCTTCAGCTTTGATAAATCTACCATAATAAGTTTGGAGTCAGGATCAACTTTGCAAGTATTCGTAGTATCCTCCACCTTAACCCAATCATAATAGAATCCAGTTTTTGTGAAATCTAAGTAATCAAGTTCTAGGATTTGTTGGACTATCCCATAATAGGATAGCACCGTATTCTTTGGATTTTTATCGCTTTTGCTAGCGATACAGGTGGTCAAGGCAGAAATTGATATTACATTATTTTGCGTCAAACTTTTTTCCTCATATGGATATGAAATGAAATCAAAACCGTTGGTGCGGAATTTCTTAAACTCTTTCGCACCTTTTTCTAGGCGTGCAAACCTGGAAGAGACATCACCTCTTTTTAGAAGATGAATTTATTAATGAATTTATATTAAGGCATGTTTTTATCTCACAAGAATAGATAACCGCACACATAAAATGTGAAGTTTACCTCTTTTGATACCCATGCCCTAAAATCAGTTGTCGTGCAATTTTTCCTTTGATTTTGTGTAATTTCATTCTCGTACTTCCTACGAGTAAATTATAGAGTTTAGATCGTAAAATATAAAATACATATAATCAAAGAATAAGAATTCAATAGATTCTCACTATCTCCATTCTTCAGCTTAATCTTGCAATTCGAAGACATAACGAGTTGCTTGCTTGTATCGTACTATTTAGGGTTCACAAACAGTAATTGATCCTCAAACTCGTCAGTTCCTCACTCACTCCTCCTCTACGAGGATTGAACCTCCTCACCTCTTGTTCTTGTATATATTCCCTAGCGTATAACAATGATTCCACAGTTACGTATTCTTCAGCAATTGACCCTCCAATATATTGTGTATTATTTATGTAATCTTTGAAGCATTTCATCAAGCGCTCAAAAGGATACATATAACGATACCTAATGGGACCACATAATAAAGCTTCATCGTAGAAATGCACAAGAAAATGGATGCTGATATCGAAGAATAACGCATGGAAATATTTCACTAATACACAAACTGCCTCAGATAAAGTTGATTTTGCAGCTCTAATGTGCCTTCTGTTTACCACTTTTACACAAACTAGGGTAAAACACAAACTGATTTACATAATTGCCCGATGAAGATCTTTGTGTTCAGAGAAGAAATGCCTAAATAACATAGGGATTAATTGGATGATTACATGCCAGTCATGAGACTTGCACTGTTTTAAGTCATTTACTTGATATTTAACGACCCTACGTAAATTACCAGAATAACCAGTTGGAGTCTTAAAGTTGATATGTCTAAGAGGATCTTCTTCTCACTAGTAGTCAAAGTGAAAGCATTCGGAGGGGTAGAAATTCTTCCTGTTGTAGGATCATTTTTTAACCAAAGTTTCTTCTTTAGCATCATACCTTATAGATCTCGGTGGGCCCACTATCCATCTTTGGAATAAGATCCACCCACACATGTTCCTATCATATGTTCTGCAACATTCTTCTCAATGTGCATCATATCAATTACATGCCTTACAAGATGATCTTTCCAATACGACAAATTAAAAATTATTAATTGCCTGGACCATGGTTTTACTTTAGTAGGGTCGTTAGGATCTCCCCTTGCTTTACGCTTCAGGTTTAAAAACTTGGGGTGTTTTCCTACGTAACTATTTCTCGCAGTCGCTACCTTCTCCTCACTCTACTGACTAGAAAGCCGAGCAGGTTGCATCCGGCGCTCGTGACCAATAGAATAAAAGTTACACTTGTCATTCCTGAAAGGGTGACTGGTTGGCAGAAATATATGATGACCTGTGTAACTCACCTTACTACTATGTTGTAGCCAAATGGCTTCTGTTTCCTCCCCACATTTGGGTCATCCATAATAACCATGAACATTAAAATCGGACAAGGTCCCATAAGCAGGAAGGTCGTGGATCGCCCACATCACCATTGCTTTATGTGTAAACTCTTCACCCCTGTGAGAGTCGAAAGTCATCATACCTTTATCCCACAGCTCTTTAAGTTCTCCGATTAATGGGGCTAAGAATATATCAATATCATCACCCGGAGCCTTCGAACTGGGTATCAATAAAGATAATAATGTGAACTCCTTTCTCATGCACAGTGTCAGAGGGAGACTTAAAGTCTCCATTAGAACTAGCCAATAACTTTGACTAGTACTTAAATTAATGAAAGGGTTAAACCCATCAGTTGGGATTGCAAGACGAACGTTGTGTGGTTCTTTTGCAAATTCATGGTGTCTTGCATTTGAAATTTTCCAAAAAAGTGAATCAACTAGATGACGCATCATATTCCCACCCACCTCGCATCGAGCGTGCCATGTCATGGCCTCTGCTATCCACGATACACTAAAAAAACCGTGACCCAAGTGCTAAATACTTCAAAACCTTTTGTGGGATTTGCAAGCTCTTTTGATATTTTGCAGGTTTGTCATTTACCTTCTCACAAATGACATATTTAGGCTCACCGGATAATGGGCATTCATCCTTCTCTCCATGTTCGTTGCAATACAATATGCAATCATACTTGCATGCATGAATAGATTTGTATTTCAATCCCAAACCCTTCAATCTCTTCATCATAGTAGGATAATTATCTAGTAACGTGTTCTCTTTTGAGAAAATTTTCTTAACCCACTTAGGAATTTCGGTTACGCTGTTCCTAGACAAGCCAAAATGACTCTTTAAGTAATGCAAAACAATCATTACATATAATACCGAATGATCTTCATCGAAATCTTTATACAACGGTCTATCCGCATCGACTTTCAACCATATATATTCACGGTCTCCTGGTAGTTCAGTATCAAATTGTTAATTGTGCGCATTATCTGTCTCCATAGGTTGGTGGTTTTGGTCCTGGTGGACTCCGTAAGCATCGTCAATTAGGTCGGTCAATGGATGATATGTTTGCATATCATTTTCCACTTCCACTCATTGGTGTTCTGTTACGTGGTCGGTTACCGATAATTCTTTGGGAACATAAGGTACATGTTTTTCACCATGGTATGTCCACTTGTTATAATCTTGACAAATTCCCACATTATTAAATTTAATTCAACATCTTCTAAAGATTTATATTTTCCGTTTATACAATGGGTTCTTGGACACGGAATCTTCTCACTTTTAAGGTTCTTAAAAGCGTATCTAATAAATTCTTGAACGCCTTTAACATAACTATTAGCTATTCGGTCAGTCCCCCCATCCACTCTTTGTATTGTGGAAAATATATTTAATAATCTTCAAATTCCAATCATGTGTTAACATGATAAAATAAATATCACATTGCATAAATATCATGTTGCGTAGTAAAACACTAATAGTATCAAAGCAAAGCACTAATATAGTCAACAACGCACCAACCAATCAAACTATGCAATAACTTAAATACAAGAACACGCCAATCAACGATACTACAAAACCACTTAAACTCAAATTAAATAAATTTGTCTACTGATATTATTACAACATAATAAAAATATTACTACATCTTCATCAAGCGATAAACTAGCCAAGTGGTAACAGAGTCTACATAATTTTTCAAAAAATTCCCTTCTCCACTGTTGATGTGTGCTGGAACAGTTTCACAACCCTCATATACTGTATCAACCACGATCTGACACTCACCCTCCTATAAAGGTCGATTATGTACTAAAGTTCCTACGATACTGGACATGAGCGTGCAAATCCCAACGACAAATTTACCGCTCAGGTCCTATATATAGTATTTCTCGCCATCGTCACCGTGGGTTGTAGACAATGATCCAAGATCTGTGCCATGCTGAGGCACTGAGAAAGGGAATGTTAATGAAGGAACCTAAATGTGTGGGGGGAATGGAGAATGATGAAACTTTTTAGGAATCCCTGGCATCTGTGGAGGGAAATCGGGATGCATTGGGGGCTGCAAGGGCATACAACCGGTTAAAAGGGAGACAATCTATGCAAGTTTGTCATTCATACCTCCCAATTCATTTTGAATACCCATTATATCCCCTTCAGTCCTAGATTGACATTCATCGTTGGATTTAAAACAATTATTAACAGAATAAAGCTCATCCACGAAAGGTGCGGTGTGTTTGAATCTTATTTTTTACATATGCAACCCCAAACCTCTCGTCCTCCCTTTGTAGTCCTTCCCAAAGGTTTGTGCGATGGCATCATTGTCAATATCATCGATCGGGCTTCAATTTGACTGACTACTGATAGACTCTATTGATTCTAGAGTCTTGGCCTTCTCTAATAGCTTAAGCAAGGTCATTGCTTTATCGGGATTATATACGCGATATATATATATATATATATATATATATATATATATATATATATATATATATATATATATATATATATATATATATATATATATTGTGTACAGCTTCATCCCAATATTGTGGTAGGGAAAACAGAATACGATCGAACAAGTACTCTTATTGGAAACGAACTCCACGATTTACAAGGTAGTTAAATTTTTCGATTTTCCTATTCCCATACCAATAAACCAGAGCACCCACTTTATGAGGATCACTAATGAAAGAGGTACGAGTGCGAACCAATTGCAACCTTTCATACTCTTGTTGCCATCGATTATCACTGTGACTCATTTTTCCTGAGAATAATGAATGAGGGCGTGAATATAATTCCTATAAATAATGGCTCTAATGAATTATTAACTAGTTATTATGTACGAGGGAGTGGATATGATTCATATAAATAATAGCTCTAATGAATCATCAACCGTTAATTTATTATGTTTTGAATACCTATTTTTGTCATTTAAGCTAACAATCCCTAAAATTAACCCTTATGTTTGGTATTTTTTTAATGGTCCGGTATTTTTTTAATGGTCTGGTATTTTTTTAATGGAGAGGTATTTTTTTATATTTCAGCCCCAAACTTAAACCAACAATATCCATTTAATTAAAATTTTCCCGAGTTTGAAAATTAAACCAACAATATCCATTAAATTAAAATTTGCCTTAGTTTGAAACTTAAACCAGCATTAGTCATATATATGTATTTTTTTTCTAGAATACACGCACAATACACACCTATATACACAATACACATACGTATACACACACACATAGAGAGAAATACACACATGTATACACACACACATAAATACACACATAGAAATACACACACAATGAAATAAATAACCAGGGTTTGGAAATACACACACACAATGAAATAATTAATAAGGGTTTGAGATTATACACACACGTATACACACACATACATAGAGAAATACACACACGTATACACATAAAAATATACACGTATACACACATAAATACGCACACGTATACACACACATAAAAAAATACACAATGAAATAAATAACAAGGGTTTGAGATTACCTTTGAGATTGAGAGAATGAGAGAGCTTGAGATTGAGAGAATGAGAGCCGAATCATCGGAGATTTAGGGAAAAAGGTTTGAAAATTTTCGAGGGAAATGAAAATCTGTTCTGTGATTTCTAAGTAGAAAGACACTGGTCACGACCCTAAGCCATAACCAAACGACGTGACCCCTTTATTTTTAACACGTCAGCGTGGAAACAAGACCATGGTCACGGTCGAAAGTCGTGACTCACTGCCAAGAATGGTCACGGTCCTTAGCCGTGACTATATTGGTGTGTGTATATTTTTCTGGTCACGGCTATCAACCATGACCCCATTCATGACCACATTCGGAGGGAAACTTGACGCCACAATGGTCACGGCTGGGTCACAATAGTGATCTATGACCTATGCGAGTCATTGTTAAAGGTGGTGACCACCTATAGGACAATCCATGACCACACTAAGTCTTGAAATTGGTCACGTTCATTTTGGATATAGTCACGGGTTTGGGCCGTGACCAGCTGGTCACGACTATGGGTCGTGACCCCTTTTTCGTGATCATTTATGGCATTTGGTTTAGTAATGGAACACAATTTGACAATGATGAATTCGCAACTTACCATGCTCAGTCCAATATTCAAAAATTGCATTCAGCTCCAGGACATCCTCAGAGTAATGACCAAACCGAAGTTACGAACATAACTTTGCTTAACGGGTTGAAAAAAGGCTTGATGATGCGAAGGGAAACTTGATAACGAGCTACATTTTGTCTTGTGGGCATATCGAACAACCCTAAAAAAAGCAACTAGAGAATCCCCATATATGTTAGGATTTGTATATGCTAAATTGGCAAAAGTTTCTCGGTTAAGAAAATCTTTCCCGACAAGATGCTCGGGAGACCAAAAAAATACAAGAGAGTTGCTCGGTACAAGCAATAAGTTGCTTGGAAAATCCACAAACATGATCGTTGATACGCAAAGTCCAAGTCAATAGGATGACAAGTCCTCAAGAAACTTGGTCTACAAACATAAGGATAAAATAAGATATTTATCCTATTAGGCAAAGTGCAGGAAGAACGTTGCAAAGATTCCTCAAGTGGAATGTAAGCACATATTCTACATCTGCCTGGTCACACCACTAGTATCTAATGCAAAAACCTAACACTTGGGTGTATTAGTAAAACCTTTGGAGACACATGGGCAACCATATTTAAATTTAGATTTTAATCGAAGTATGCTAGTAGAACCTGTGCATTAGTAAAACCATTGGTATCTAATGCAAAAACCTAACACTTGGGTGCATTAGTAAAACCTTTGGAGACGTATGGGTAACTAGCTCTAAATTTAGATTTTAATCTAAGTATGCTAGTAGAATCTATGTATTTGTATAACTAGCTCTAAATTTAGATTTTTATCTAAGTATGCTAGTAGAACATATGCATTCATTAGTAATTGATACTCAATTTAGATTTTAATCTAAGTGTATTGATAGAACTAATGACAAAGAAAGGATTAATCTTACACATTCAATATAAGATAAGTTGATCAAACTTTCATTTCCTTAATTCAAATTAATTACATAACTGTGTTAACAAAACAAAGTACAAAGCTTCATTCTATAGGATGTTTCCCTTCAGCTTTGGAAACAAGATTCATTCCAGGAGGAGGATCATCTAAAGTGTAAGGAGAATTAATGAAGTTAAAATTCTGAAGCATTTTGGGATTACTGCTACATAGGTGATCAAGCAGGTGAGGTGGTCGGACGATCTCTTATTCATCATGAAGCTCATAATCTCCCAAGCACTTTGAAATCAAGCATTGAGGAATACGTCGGACAAGAATCCAATTGACATCTAATTTAAAAGGGGAATCGTCAAGGTCAAGTAATCCTGGATCATACCAATCCCACAGTTGGCTATTTTGATCCACCTTCATCACTGTCCAAGCATTCATCCAACATCATTTATAGCTATTATTCTTAGCCTGTTGAAGCTTGTCATCAAGATGCCCGATAGCTTGATTATACCCTTCCATCCAGACTTCCCTTGGGTGTTTATGGAATTAAAGGTTAATATGTCAACCTGGTGATGCAGTTTCATTAACACTCCATCCTTAGCTTATAATTGAGAAGACTTAATGGATAGTTATTTGGACAAGGCCTGTAACTTCTAGGACGTCTAAAAAATGGCTTGTTTTTTGCTTTTAGTTGTGCATCTTGATTGGTAAAGGTATGTTGGGTCCTAATTTCCTCTGTAGTACCTCGGTCAGGTCTGACTCTAGCTCAGGAAGATGAAGAAATAGGTTTCGATTTCTTCAAGGCCTCTAATTCCTCATTCAACCTTTCATTCTCAACTTCCAAGAATGAACTACCCTCATCCGTAGTAGCAACAATAGCAGTAGATGACTTCAAGGCATCAAGTTCATCTCTCAAATTATTATTCTCTTCCTCCAGAAACTTGGCAATGGCCCTTGCTTCCACTTCACGATTAAGCAGGAATTCTTACTTCAAAAATGGGAGGAAAATTTATCCAACTTTTGCTCAAATCCCCAACCTTCACTTAGGGCCTGGAACTTCTTCTCATAATCATCATGCAAACATGCATTCGTTTCCTTATGGTCCTCATATAGCTCTTCAATCATTTCATAGTAGGCAACATTATTGGCCACTGCTCAATCAATAAGACACTTCATATGAACATAAGCCTCTTTGAAAATCTCATTACACCTCTAGAGTAGCTCAGGTTCAGTAGATGAGAAGTATTCCAATTTATCCTTAAACTATTAAGAAGAAGAAAATCATCAATCAATAAGGTGTAGAGCATGGAAAAATATATGTAGATGAACAAAAATATTTCTATTTTTATTAATAAAAGGGGAAAGTACAGGTAGATCTTCAAGAAGAAAAAGTACAACTACTAAAAAAGGATAACAAAAAGCTGCTCGAATCTACACCTTCTTCTTATCTGCCTCAGGATTAACTGAAGTAGAAGCAGGGGAAGAAGGAGAAGGAGGATTAACTATGGAGGGAGAAGAAAAATCAATATCCTGGTATTGATCGGCAGATACTATCACCATAAGGGATTCACTAGAACCCCCATGATCATTAACTTCTTCGTCCATATTTGGATGGGCCCAAGTATCATATCGCAAGAACAAATCAGAGTTTTTTGGAGTGCCAACCTACACCAGGGCAACTGACCAGCCATCCTTGAAGCATTTCTTCTTCACAAACTCAATTTGTGAAGAAGTTACTCCAATGTCTTTATCGTAGCCTCTTTTGAATTCAGCTTCCCTAGCCTTAGTCCTTTTCACCTTCTCAACATCCAAATCCTTTTGTAGCTTAGCAGTCTTGACTTTCTCAGCATCTAAGTCTTTCTGCAACTTATCAGCTAGACCCCGAGCAATTTCAACTGGTCTTTGAGCAGTTTTTACCTTCTCCTCACATCTCTTTCATTTATTGGCCAGTGCTTATTGGGAGTCAATCACTGACTTTTTTAGCTCATCAAAAGCCTCTTCAACTTCCCCAAAAGAAGCTCTTAAAACTTCATCTTTCTCTAACATGTTGTTGAAGTTAACGAGGAACTGCATAAAGACAATAAGGAAAGTCAGTATTATGAAGAACAAAAAAATAGACAAAAAAATAAAGAAGGTAAAAGAATATACCAGAGCAAGGCTTTGAGCAGCCTTGTCAGAACTTTTGGAATGAGGCAGTGTAGCGACAGCACCCCTGTAGTCTGGTAAAGTCCCAGACCTTATTTGTTGTCTTGTTAATCCAGGGCCAAGGACCTCTGTAGAGGCAAAAGAAGATATATCGACCAACTCTCGCTGGTCAGGAAGGGTTGAAGAACCGTCTGTTAACTTAGAAGGAAGCCCTTTCCTTATTCTTTTCAAAGGTCCCTCTTCAGTTTTCTTGGCTGGGAGTTTCTTCCTAGCTTCATCTTTATTTTTCACCCCCTCATCAACTTGTTTAGAATGGGCATTGGAAACCATGTCTCCATAAATGTTTGGAAATTTCCTTTTTCCCATAGCAGTGGCATGAGGTAAGTTTTAATCCAAGGAAGAAGGGGAGTGGGAAGCGAGATCACCACTACTAGATGCAGAAGCTGAGGAGGTAGAAAGAGGTTCCTGTTCATTGTCAATTACAGGGGAAGGAGGGGCTATTTTGGGACTAGCAACAAAGAAAGAAAGCATATTTTTCTACTGTAGTAAATAGGATGCAGACCTAATGTGCTTCTCGCCAATCCTCTAATGAAGTACCCAAATGAATTTCAACTCCTTGAGGTTCACTTCACTCTCCTTTGGTCACCTTCTCTTCTTATCAACTGCAATCAAAATTTATAGAGCAATAATTAGTATTACATTTAAACAAGTATATAAAGATCAAGAAAGTTAAATGAGGAATAACCATCCCATTGCCAAAAGAAGGGCATTTAGGCCCCTGATACTAAGCATTCCCAGTCAAAGGGGCATATTGCCAAGTTTTTATAACCACTCCATGCTCAAAACCATCCCTATTAGTGTCTGGAAGATTGACTACTAATGCTTTGTTTGCATCCCTAGTCTTTAAATAAAAAGTGGTGTCACTAGTCAACCACTTATAACAAAATATAATTTCTTGAATCCCTAGATGGGTTCCATGGATTGGATTCAACCTATAAACTCCATTTACAACCCTCCAGGTATTGGGGGCTACCCTATCTAGGACAACGTCAAAATATTGACAAAACTCAAGGCAAAATGGGTTTGGAGGAAAGGTAAACCCACACTCAGCTATAAAGATAGAGGGAAACCAGTGACCCTCAAAAAGTGAGAAAAAATTAGCAGGCAAAGTAGCGTGTTCCAGATCAACCCAAGAGGGAATCTTAAATTCATTTCTGAATTCGTCAAGAGAATCAATAAAGTAAACTATGATGAAGAATAAAAGAAAAGAAAAAGTGTTTTATAGAGATTAAGGATTCAGCAAGAACTGAAGGATAGAAAATAATCGCACAAGGGAGAAAAATAAAGTTTGATGACGCAACAACCCAAAAACACTCAGAAAATTTGAGGTAAGAAAAAATCGTGGCCTTTCCCTCTCTTTATAGATTGTATCGAAAACTAGAAAAATAATGATTAAAAGGCAGCATCGATTGAACTGGCGGCGGCTAAAGGCAGAAAAGATGAATTTTCCCAAAAACTATTCATTAAAGTGATGGATAATTACAAAATTTCCATGCACCTTATATGTCCACAAATAAGTCATAATTTTTACAAGTTTAGGAAGTCGACAGCCGACCAAGCCTAAAATGGTTGACCGAGCAACTTTAAGAGCTAAATATTCCATACTCTTGTAAAAACTTCAAGCATGAAAAATTATGGGCTTCTGTTGATAAAAAAAATTATCTTGCTATGTGGACCAATCAACATCTGATACGTGTTATATAGTAGAATGTTAATCCTAGTCAGCTAGGACAAAATGCCGACCTGTTGAGGGGTGCCGACCAACCAGTCAATAAAGCCTGACCAACACCAGGAAGGCCGACCAATAATGACAGTAAAATGCCAATAATTGTATACATAAATGATTATATAGATGTAAATGTCTACGTTATAAATACATTCCATCCTTTCATATTCCAACACTTGTACACCCCATAAGGGATATTAATATATTGTTGTTGAAAATAATAATTTTTCTAAATCAATGCTCTGATACCACTTGTTGAAGCACTAGGCCCCCAATTTTTAAAATCTTATCCAAAAACACAATTTCAATTTCCTTTAAAAGACGCGGAAGCGAGATGGTTCAATAAAACACACACAAACACCAAATTTTAATTTCTTTTAAATTAAAATTAAACCTAGTGAAATAAGATTAAACATACACATATTTTAATTTCACTTAAACAAACTTAATTCAACCGAAGTCCTAGAATTTGCCTAAACCATATTTTCAATATTACCCAAGTTAGGCCAAACCAATTTCAACAAATTAAATGATGACTTGAATTAAATTAATATCAATTTTACCCAAAATATTATTTAGCACCAAATTAAACAAGAGTAGTGATTTAAACCAATTTTATCTATTTACCTAAGCATGCATCTAAGGTGAGATTTGCAAAAGATAAAATAAATAAATAACCACTACGCCTCGATGTACGAGGAAAAACCCACAACGGGAAAAAACCTTGGACGGCCCTAGCCTTAAGTCCACTAAGTATGGTTTTACAATTACAAGACAGATGACTTACTTTCTTGACTCGACTCGACTCGACTCCTTTCAAGCCTTGACGCGTCTTCGTGTAAACACCTTCGCCTAGTCGACAACCCTGGAACTCCACCAAAACCTTATACTTCACCAATGAGACATTAGGAACACCGTCAACCACACATGGTGCATTTCACCATGTGAGAATGTCATAGCAAAACCTACGAACTTCTACTTTATGGGATGTAGAAGTAAACTCAAATGAACTCTTCAAATCGGTAGAGTAAACTCGGTGCCAAACACTCCAAGCAAGATATTTATATGGAAACTTGAAATAAACAAACTATGGGTGTAAGAAAGTGTTTTTCAAATAATGTTCTTGAGCTATAAACAAAACATTAACTTTTGAACTTAGGAATTTTCTCTCAAAAATGTTCTCTCTAAAAGGTGTTTAGAAGATGTCAAAAGTTGGTTTTTCAAACTTGGCTCCCGCACATATAACTTCTGCCAAAAGTTAGTGGGTAAAGGTAAGTGAAAATATGGGAAAAACTGCCAGAAAAATTTCCTGCCTGAAATCTCGTTCGAACGAGATTTTCATTCGAATGAAGTCTAGTTCGAATGATACTTATAACAAATTTCCAGAGGCAGGTCATTGGCAAACCTCGTTCAAACGATATTCTCTTTCGAATGAAAAACTCGTTCGAACGACAATATCGAATGACTTTCGAGAATGTTCAAAAATTCAATTTTAACCTAAAAACTTTATTTTAAAGTTTTAAAGAAACTTTCTGAAAATAAACATTAGTTTAAAATAAAATTACACCCAATACTAATTGTTCCAAGCTCCTCTATATATATTTAAAATGCATTCATACCTTAGGAGCAATGGAACCAATGTTGTTGACGTAGAAACGAGGCACAACAAATTCGGCATTTGATGAAGCTTTAATCTTAGCCGCTACGTCTTCAAATTTAGTATGTCATAGGCTTGAAGGATGGTCAAGAACTCTATCCTACGACTCAAACGTTTTTGTCTTGAATTGAGCCAAAAAAATAAAGGACTCAATTGGAAATTTGTGTCCTTACAAATCTCCCCCTTTGGCTATTCCGGGACAAAACCCAACAAAAATCCTAAAGGGCTGTCAAGCTCTACTAAACATAAAAAATGTCCCACCCAAAGTAAAAATACAATAGCTTGAATCAAACAACCCAAGGATCAATATCTTTGCCGATGATGAAAGTTGTCAATTAGAAGAATTCATGCACACTTAAGCAAACAATCAAATGCATAGGGAGTATCAAGAATATTAAATGCAATTAAAATAGATACTCCCCTTAAATTAACTCTCCCATTTATCAACTATGATCTACCTAAGAAGGTCGCGACTCCCCCTATGTTAAATCTCCCAAACTAAGATACGATTACAATAGGATTAGATACCATTTCTCCCCCTATCATTCTCCCCCTTTTTGTTCAGGAATAGACAAAGGATAAAAAACTAATTTAAACGTGATGCTCAGAGTGATAAGAGCATAAAAGCATATAGGCAACAAAAGCATAACTAATCCATAAAAAGAGTAAAGGATACCAAATAAGATGCAAGAAAATGATAACAATATGATACATAAAGTATTAAGCATGTGATATCAACAAAGAATGCAACAAGATAGATACCACTTATGAAGAAAAGCATATATGGACTAGAAAGCAAGGCAAAGACAAAAAAAATATCATATATATACATAGACTAAATATACCAATAATGCACATGCACGTATATATAGATACAAACACACAAATGATACAAAATAAAATAAGCTTTTCACACTCGTATTGCAAAAATGTGTCATATGGAAACGGAAGTGATGGGGTGTGAACTAGTAACAATTAAATTTAGACCCAATCACTTAAAACATGTTCACGGACTTCTCAATTGATTGCAAACTTCATCACATTTGAATATAACCTCATGTGACAATATAAATTGAACTCAATGAACAAGCATACATAATACATACAAGCCTAGAATTTTGATGATTCTACAAACCAATAAAGTCATGACATTAAAAGTACAACTAGGATAAACAGATATTATGCAAACCGTTGATATACCATCCAATCTCCCTCAATAAGCATATATAATTTTGAATGAATATATCAATTAAACATAGTCCTTGGCAATTGTTATTCGTTTAATGCCATTATTCTTTTAGGCCTTTGGACCACGTATTTATTTTCGGTCCAACCAACGGTGGATTACTCGCAAAGGTTGATATTTCCTTTCGGAGCCCTTCCCCGTGCACATGTATATATATCATTTTTATATCTCACACAAATCTCACATGCAACGGATTTTAACATGCACTAGTCCTCGTAGTTCACATAACATGTAGATGACAAGATTGGTAGGAGAACACCTCACACATCTCAAATATACATATGAAGTTATAGTTTCAAATGAGCTCGTGCATGTGTAAATTGAGGCATATAAAAATAGAATCCATTATAACAACACAAAATCCAACTACTTCATGTAAGCCTGGTAAAGAACATAATAAGGATTGACAATCTAAACCAAAAGTTCTAGCCACATGGGAGCAAAAAAGAAGGTATTATAACACAAGTGTATGCCACATAGAGTGTGTCAAACTAAATACACACAACAAATCTTTTTGAGTTTTTGAAATTTTTAAACCAAACAACAAAAATATTTAATCAAAAGACAAACAAAAATCATTTGTATTTTTCATAAAGCCTAAATTAATAACAAGGTAAAACACAAATGATAAACAAAAATCTTTTTGTATTTTTCATTTAATGCAAACTAAAATGAAAGAAGTATGACACAAAATATAAACAAAAATGATAATTCTAGCATGTGATATGGCATGAAATATAGACTAGAATAATGATTAAAACAAGCATACAATTAGCATGGTGATATAGCATGAAGCACAATAGCTAAAGTATGCAAACAACTAACACATTCAACCTTTAGATTTAGTAAGAGAGGAAGCATGTGAAAGTAAATGAAAATAAAAAATCCTATCTTGTAAAGCTACCAAGTCGGATCTCCTAACCCAAGCTAATGAAGAATGACGATCTCGGGGTATAGGAATCTTGGCTACCTCGGTTGCCTTACATAGGAAATTACTAGGACCTGGTTTAAGATCAAAACAAAATATCCTAAAATGACCTTTTTGACCACAATGTGAGCACTTAAAGACTCGGAAAAAAGATTTACCTAAGTAATGTTCTCTAAAGGCTTTCCTAGGTGATTCTCTTAAAACATTAGTTTTGGATTTATGAGTTGATTCATTATAAGTATCGAAGCCTAAACCACAAGTGTCATTTTTTATTTGGACCGTGCCTAAGATTTTATCTAGTTTTTCGGACTTACACTCCAAATCAAATTTGACTTTACTAGAGTCTTTTAATTTATTTTCTAATTCTAAAATTTTAGACTCTAACAAAACATTTCTCTCTTCAAACTCGAGAAGATCCTTTTTTATTGATTCCATTAAACCTCTAAGGCTATATCTCTCTCCTTCTATATTCAAGCTTCTCTCAAAGAGTCCTCTTACGTGTCCTAAGGTCTTCAACCAACACACCATCATCAACGACCTTCGCATGCTCTCTTAAACTCGCTTCTAACTTCAAATTAGCTCCTTTTAATTTTCTAGATTCTTTATATAATTCTTGAAAACCATTTTGAAGTTCACTGACATCAACCTCTTCTTCATTTTCACTCTCTTTCTTCTCCACTCTCACTACCATCGTCTTTTATAGCTTCACAAACAAAGTCCTCAGAAGTGTTATGTATTAAGATGTCATCATTAGATGATTCCTCACTATCACTTACATAACTAGCAATGAGCGCAGTAAAGTTGCGCTCAATGGGGGAATCGGGTCCCTCTTCCTTTTCACTATCACTAAGGGTTGCATTAAAATAAATTGGTTTCTTACCATCTCTCCTTAGTTTAGTTGGGCATTCAAAAGCCCTATGGCCATACCCTTTACAACCAAAACACTTATCTGACTCGTTCCTATTTACATTTTCATTAGAAGTTTTAGGGATCTTCTCGACTTTGTCATGCCTTGATTTTTCAAATTTCTTAAAATAATTTTTAAATTTATCTTTGTTAAATTTAAGAAATTTTCAAAAACATTTTAGCAAATATAGCCATATTTTTCGAGTCACTATCACTTTCACTCTCTACTACTTGTTTTTCCTCCTTTTCGACTTTCAGAGCAACGCCCCTTTCTATTTTCTTTTCACTCTTGGAGGGAAACATGTCTAGTTCATAGGTTTGTAAATCACCTACGAGCTCTTCTAATTTCGTAGAGGCTAAAGTGGGTAAAGAATTTAAAACGGTCACTTTTGGAATAAATCTATCGGGTAGGGACCTTAAAATTTTCTTTACGACACGGTTGTCGGGTATTTTATCTCCCAAATTAAAAGATGAATTAACTATATCAGAAAGTCTAGCATAAAATTCATCAAAAATTTCTTTTTCAATCATTTTGATGGTTTCAAATTGAGTGGTGAGGTTTTAGAGTTTCGAATCTTTTACGACACTAGTTCCTTCATGAGTGAGTTGTAAAATATCTAAAGCTTCTTTAGAGGTTTCACACGTCATAATGCGACGGAATTCATCCGGTGCGACCGCACTAAACAAGGCATTTAAATCTCAGGAGTTAAAATTAGATAGTTTAACTTCATTCTCACTCCATCTATCGGCGGGTTTGGGAACACGCTCATTATCTACTAAATGTGTAGGTGGAGAACACCCGTTAAAAACAGACAACCAAACCCTCTCATCGATATATTTTAGTTCCGATTTCATCCGCGCTTTCCAATACACGTAGTTAAAACCATCAAAAATAGGAAATTTTGAAAATGGGGAAAATTCCATTTTAGTCAAAATATTTAAAAAGATTTTAAACGCAATAATTTAGCGATCTCGCTCTGATACCACTTGTTGGAAATAATAATTTTGCTAAATCAATGCTCTGATACCACTTGTTGAAGCACTAGGCCCCCAATTTTTAAAATCTTATCCAAAAAGATAATTTCAATTTCCTTTGAAAGATGCGGAAGCGATGGTTCAATGAAACACACACAAACACCAAATTTTAATTTCTTCAAATTAAAATTAAACCTAGTGAAATAAGATTAAACATACACATATTTTAATTTCACTTAAACCAACTTAATTCAACTCAAGTCCTAGAATTTGCCTAAACCATATTTTCCATATTACCAAGTTAGGCTAAACCAATTTCAACAAATTAAATGATGACTTGAATTAAATTAATATCAATTTTACCCAAAATATTATTTAGCACCAAATTAAACAAGAGTAGTGATTTAAACACATTTTATCTTTTTACCTAAGCATGCATTTAAGGTGAGATTTTCAAAAGATAAAATAAATAAATAACCACTACACCGCTATGTACGAGGAAAATCCCACAACGGGAAAAAACCTCAGACGGCCCTAGCCTTAAGTCCACTATATATGGTTTTACAATTACAAGACAGATGATTTACTTCATCGACTCGCCTCCTCTCAAGAATTTACGCATCTTCTTGTAAACACCTCCGCCTAGTCGACTATCCCAGACCTCCACCGAAATCTTGGACTTCACCAATGAGACATTAGGAACACCGTCAACCACACATGGTGCCTTTCACCATGTAGAATGCCGCAGCAAAACCAACGAACTTCTTCTTTATGGTATGTAGAAGTAAACCCAAACGAACTCTTCAAATCGGTAGAGTGAACCCGGTGCCAAACACTCCAAGAAAGATATTTATATGGAAACTTGGAATAAACAAACTATTGGTGTAAGAAAGTGTTTTTCAAATAATGTTCTTGAACTACAAACACTTAAACATTAACTTAGGAATTTTCTATCGAAAATGTTATCTCTAAAAGGTGTTTAGAAAATGTCAAAAGTTGGTTTTTCAAACTTGGTTCCCACGCATATAACTTCTGCCAAAAGTTAGTGGGTAAAGGTAAGTGGAAACATGGGAAAAACTGCTCAAAACTGCCAGAAAACTTTCTCGCCTGAAATCTCGTTCGAACGAGATTTTTTTTCGAACGAAGTCTCGTTCGAACGATACTTCTAACGAATTTCCAGAGGCAGGTAATTGGCAAACCTCATTCGAACGATATTCTCGTTCGAACGAAAAACTCGTTCAAACGAAAATATCTAATGACTTTCCAGAATATTCAAAAATTCAATTATAGCCCAAAACTTTATTTTAAAGATTTAAAGAAACTTTCTGAAAATAAACATTAGTTTAAAATAAAATTACACCCAATACTAATTGTTCCAAGCTCATCTATATATATATTTAAAATGCATTCATACCTTAGGAGCAATGGAACCAATGTTGTTGACGTAGAAACGAGGCACAACAAACTCGGCATTTGATGAAGCTTTAATCTTAGCCAGGACGTCTTCAACTTTAGTATGTCATAGGATTGAAGGATGGTCAAAAACTCTATCCTATGACTTAAACGTTTTTGTCCGGAATTGATCCAAAACAACAAAGGACTCAATTGAAAATTTGTGTCCTTACAGTATATCCTACATCCATAGGACATGAGACAAGAGGCCATTTAACAAGCCCAAAGCAATACACAACAGTGGACGTAGGCTCTTCCTTTAAGCCGAACCACTTTAAAAATATTTTATCTCTCTTGCTTATATTTATCTGTGATAAATTAATTGGACTAGTCTAGTTTTTTTCATCAATAGCTCACCACCTATCATTTTAATAGGCAGGGTATCACAAGATAACCAGTCATGAGTTGACCAGGAAACTCCCTGGACATTTCTCCCTTCGGGTGTTTAGGTCCCATTATTCCCTGACTTAATCTTCTAACCCTCGATTCCCGCTAACCCAGGAAGGATAACCAGTCATGTGGTGACCAAGAAAACCCCGAAGCTTTCTCTCTATCGATTTTTTCACCATGTATATTAATATAAAGAGAATATACACATGTGACGTACGGGTCTGACTTGCCATCATGATATCCTCCGACTATTTTATATCTATATAGCCATATCCCCGTTCCTATATTTATAAGGGTATAAAGTTTGGTGCTCCCACTGTTGTGGACTAACTTACACCCATCACCAATCGTGAGAGGGCCTGATTAGGATAGTTTGAGCAACTCACGTAATCATTGACCTCTTACTAATTGATTCTGAGAAGCTTTCTGGAGATCAGAAGAACCACCATCTTATCTCAACCCTTGTTTCTTGTTACTATAATACCACTAATACCACATCAAAATTACTACTTAATAAAATCAATTATTATTTTATTCTTACTATACCATGCCAAAACCGCATCGGTTTCTCTCTTTAGGTCACCGTATAAAAGACACCCCTCCTATCATCAATTCGTATCACATTACTATCATTAGCATATCTTTATATCATTATTATAATTATCATTATTAGTATCATCCTCATTATTTTCCTCATTTCGTTATTATTATCATCACATTTTTCGCCATTATTTTTTTGTCATTGTCACTTTACTATTACTATCATCATATCATCATTATTATCATTATCACATTACTATTTAAATACTGTATCATTATTTTTTATTATTGTCAGAATTACATTAGCATTATTATAATCAATATTTTATTACTATCATTTATCACACACCATCATTACCACGTTATCATAAAAAAAATTCATCACCATGTCACATTTCTTCATAGCTACACTTTTCATAAACATGCATACCCCACCATTTTTAGGCCAAAACCTATTATCCACCGTAAAAATGACTCCTCCTATCATTTTGATTATTAGGTAATGTTATATTTATCATTTTAACTTCATTATTTTCCATCACCCTACCATTTTAAAGCAGAAAATGTCCAAAGCATCATCTCATTTTCAAAAACGTATAAAACGCGTGACAAATATGATAAACCCAATATATAAAAAAAATACAAAAACAAAAATATGCGACAAAATGTAAAGGGATTTAAAACTTACACGTGGAGCATCCCTGGGGCGCTCCCGGGTGGCATGATGGTTCTCTCAATCCTGCAAGAGCGTCTTAGTATCCCCTCAACGATCGATAGTGGGGCTTCATAAACTGGCACGCGAGCCCCAAGAACTGTATCTCCCACACCAATCCATCCATGCCCAGTCATCCTCATGTGGGGCCACTCCCTAGTTCCCCGTAGGTCCTAACACAAATACATCCGACCACATCTCCGCATCTGCGAATCCATCCTGCACAACCACCCATCCATCACCTCTCATAGCCCCCCATTCAGATTCAAATCCAAAACCTCCTCCTCCACCAATATGGGATTGAAAGGGTCCATATTAGTAGTAATAAATATTTAAAATACACTCAAAAGGTGTTAAAACATCGAAGTGAGTAGAGAAAATCAAGAGAGATGAAGAGCATGTGAGAGAAGAGAGAAAATGACTCTATCGGACGAATTTATAGGTTTGGACTACTGAAAGGTTTAACCGATCGATAAATTGTTCAGTCCCTAGGGTTAACCGACCGATAAATTATTCAGTCCCTAGGGTTAACCGATCAATTCCCTAACCCTTTCCAAGACCCCCTCCCCCCCCTCCCCCACCCCACATACAAAAAAAGACTTTCAAACTATCACCCCTAAACCCAATTTCTCTCCAAAAATAGGCAAACATATTTCTCGAGTCCTTTCATATTTTGATGAAGAGTATCTGCACGTGCACACTCTTAGCCAACCGCCTTTGTGGACACCTCGATTCGCAATCGAGGCTTGAGTACACTTCGTCTTATCACAAATAATCCAGGCACGAGCCCGAAAATAGTGACGAAAAAATACTAACTTTCAAAACCTACAACTAAGTTCAAGGGGTCAAAAACACCAAGAGCTAAAGTATATAGGGCCAAAATGAAAATAAAAAAATGAGAAAATAAGTAGCAAACAAACAAGCCCTTGGGGGCCTTTAACCGATTGGTTAAAGGAACTAAAAACCTTTAATCGATCAGTTAAAGGTCTCCTCTATCGATAACCAATCGGTTATCACTCCTAGAACATCATCATGACAAAATCATGCAAAATCTATTCTCAGTCGTACACCTGTCAACTGCCAAAATTTAAGGGCCCATAACCTTTAACCGATCCCAGGACCCAATAAATAAACGATCCCCACCCACCGCAAAAGATCCCAAAACCCAACATTGATTCGGTTTTCTAACTTGATTCAATCTGAAGTGCCCAAGATACTCGAGATCATTCTAAAAAAGTCCTAAAGAAGCTTGTGCTTCAAAAAAGTTGCTTTCCCCTAAAAAATAAAGCCTGTACTTCTACGGAGTCTCTTCCTTAAAGAAGTTCGTACATCTAAAAAGTCGCCTCAAATCGAAAATAGAGTCAAAACTCTGCAAAAGTTAACACCTCTAAACAAGGCTTTGCCCAACTGAGAAACAAAATTTTTCCCACCTCAGGCACCCAAAAAGGGGACATTTCCTAAGGAAAAAGTCTGCTTTCTCCGCAAAGGTAATGAACCTTTGCACACATTTTGGGGCAATATCCCACATATATATTATGATAAATTGTACATACCTATTTATTTTCTTTAGATCGTCCTCGGTTTAGGGGACTGGGTATGCACTTTACACCGTTTATATTTCAAAATCGTGTTTTCTAACCCAGCAACTCTATTTTTGAATTGAATTGACATAATCACATATCAAACAAATGTTAATCAAATTTCATAGTTAAAATACATCAACAAGAATACATACTTTTCATACCGTTCTCAGGAAAGTGTCATTAAAATACTTTTCAAAACATCAGAATTTAATCAACGTATTTTCTTAACATATAAATATATCAATCCAACACAACAAAAATACTATATTAAGGACTAGGCTCCATAAAACAATAATATTATATATTGTTTACCTGATATCCCATCACCTACACCAGTAAATATGTCCCATGTGTTGGAACTAATTAGGATTTGGTCCCAAGTCCCCTTGGGTATGTAAGCGCTATACCGAGCCAAACTTGTGAAGCCTAAGCCTGTAACACATATCTTGATGTATTATCAATTGGTGATGTATCTATCCTCAGTCCAAATAACGGAGTAACAAACCCGAGGACTTTATATTTTTATCCAAGTCGATAAGGGATACTTTGATCTTTGTCAATGGCTTCTGGTCTACTCCTATAATAAATACACTATCCCCTCTCACTATACTCCTCCAAACTAGCGTGAAGGTTGAATAACACCATTTGTTCAGTGATTGCCTGACGGATATAGATGTCCTTGTCAATGGTTTCTAGGGTCCGCTCCCATTTTTACCCTTCATACGTAAACAATTCCCCTCTTAAGCCAAGTCCTACACTTGCACACACATCATGTTGGAATATGTGCAAAACTAAACTATTTAAGACTTAATCCCAAGTCTCCTTGGGTACGTAGGTGCAATATCAAGTCCTTCTCGTGAGCTCAATACTTGACAATATATTTCATGACATGTTATCCCTAATGAGACGTTTCCATATCTTATCCCTTTATCCTCATCAAATTCAAACGTGATATCAAACTATCTCAAGGCGTGATCTCCCAAATATCACTACTAATGATCGAATGCATACAAAAGTGTGAACAAGTATACAATAATCACGATGGAAATACACCCATCTCTCACCTTTCTCTCTCTATTCAAACCTCGAATGAGATATCAAACAATCTGAACTCGCACCTACGCACTTACATTAATGACCTTTTGTTATAAAAATTCAAGCACGGAGTCATGCATAAGAACCCTTGTTTACCTGCAATAGTTAAAGTGACATTCCTACAACTCTCACTTATACCGTTTTCCAACCAAAGCACCTATCTACATTTTAAGTTACCCTAACTCTAAGGTCTCTAAACATGTTCCAAAATAAATGAAAAACAACCAATTAATATAATGAGAAATAATAAGCATAGAATTAAGGAATCATACAAAACAATTGGGGTACCTAACACCTTCCCCACTCATAACCGATTCTCAGACCCGCACAACAAGAATATTTAGACCAATCGTGGACTTTAAAATTTGCCTAAGGACTAGCCCGAAAGGGCTAACCCAAACCTTTTTATTTATTTTTGTATAAAATAAATTGGTGACTCTGAGCAACCAACATAACCCAAAAAGAACCTGAACATGGCGTCAAACCACATCTAGGGGAAAGTCATCGAACCTGCGTCAAATCGATAACCCGGCCTCGAGGGAGGGTGTGGATTGGGAGACAAGCATTCCCACGCTCACTGTTAAATAATCACAGAAGAGTGAGATCCCACACCCCCACTCCCGAGTCTCACCCTGGGCTCGTAATGCCACACTTAGAAACTTTGGGATGAAATTTACATCTGAAATGACACTTGAAGTGGGTAATTGCTAGATGAACAGTGATGTGTATATGGAATCCCAAAAGTGGGCGGCCTGTCAATCAAATTACTGGTTCATACCTGATGAAAAATTTAATCTTAGATAATAACATTGTTCAGAGTTTATGAGAAGAATATATTGATAAGAAGAAGATATGTTAAACCATCTAACTACGGACAAAATTAAAACTCAAAGGATACATGGTCTCTTATTCATAACACATCTCCGTTGCATGGGAATATTTATATGATGAAGAAGTTGAAGTTATAGAATGAATTGACTTTTCTTGTAAGGATAACATTATTGCTACCAGACGGAGCGATGACTCTGACCCATCGGACAACTCAGATGGTGAACCTGATGATGAAAATTCTAGTGGCATTACCTTAGTCTATGGAGTGATCTCCTTCGAATAACTGCTTTCATGAATAAATTATACATCATATGCACTCGAGGTAGATGAAGTTATTGGGTTCCTATTCTTCCCATCCTCTCTAAATCATATGACTCAATCGGGCTGGTACTACAAGGATCCAATCTTTTTTAGTACACATATAGACAAAGAAAAAGGGTTATAGAAGAAATACCAATATTATAGATGTCAGTTAAAGATAGAAAAATCCTCGATAAACTTAAGTAGACACAGGCCAATATTACCCTGTGGGGACTCTTTATGTCTTCTCAATATCATTAAAATACCCTGATCAAACTTCTGACTGGACCCATGGTTCCACCCTCCACTACTACTGAAGTGCCAGTCCATATACTTGGCACTTTAACCACTACCCGTCTCTTCTCCTTCGTTGATGAGGAAATTTCCAAATTTAGCCTAGATCACAATTATGCTCTTAATATCTCATTGGAAGTCATGGGTGTAATTGTTTATATTGTAACCCAATATGCAATTGCAGTTTCAAAATGTTTAACTCAAGACAATGTGAAACCCCGACTAATTAAATACCGGGTAGCTACTCCTTTATTAAATTAAATCAAAACGCCAAGTTGGCTCAGTTAATAGCATCACTGTCGAAAACATTTTTATTATTACTAACCACCTAGTATTTAAAAAGTAAGTTGCCAATTTTTTTTATTAAAGTCTGATTAACATGCAATGACGATTTAAAGCAAGAGTAATAACACCATTCACCATAATGAAATAAATAAAATAACCGTCACATGATATAAATAAATCTGGAGGAAAAACTCCTCATAACACAATCCCACAACTGAAGTAATTAATGAAATACTGAATACTGAATGAATACATGTCAAAGTCTAAAACTGAAATGGAAATGTATCTAATAGAATTTGGGCAACATGCCCTACAACTGAGGAATACTGAATAAGGAATCCAAATGATATAAGCGTCTAAAAGCAAATCCCTGTAGCTTCCACAAGCAGCTACAGCTCGTCATCAGAATGAGGATCCTATGCATGGTGACCTTGTGGCTGGGCACCTAAAATGGTTTTACAAAAAGATAGATTTGAAAGCAAACGGGTCAGAGCCTGAATGTGGAGATATTTTAAAACCTTCAAGTGCTTTAAAAACATTTAAAACAGTATATGCAAAATACATGTTAGGACGTGCTCTCACATGAGATACTCACCTCTCGTCTAACTGTGCACTCTTAACGATCCTGTACCCATTCATGTGTTATCTCATAACTATCTAATTCTGAAGAGTTTCTAACACTACTACTCGATTCACGTTTAATTTCCAACCTTAACAATTAAATAGAGAGTTCTACTTTAATTCTCGGATTCCCAATTATTAACAAAACCATTTATAGATATAAGTTCCCTTTTTATCTACATAACATTACCATAACTATACTCACAATTTAACCTAGTAAGTTCCTTCTCGTTTAACCGTATATTAATCACATCATAAATAAACAATACAAGCACCCCGAGGCTAAGCTACGGTGCACACATACTCTGCTATCCATCCCAGTACATCACGTACATAAGGATTACAAATTCCGAATCTCTCAGGAATTGTTGGAATAAACACCACACACATAAATGGAGGCGAACATAATTCAACATATCCATGGTCACGTACATACCTACGCTCCATAGTCAGCGGGCTTATTAACTCACAAATAATTCGTTCTACTTGAACTATGTCCTCTAGGTACCAAACTAAATCCGGGCACACAAGGATTAGAAGGCCCTAAGCGAACGTAAACCTCCCGTGATAGCAAGTATGGTAGGTATGTCATACACATAAAAATCATATACTAAGCATTCACACATCTTAGATATTTCAACATTACTAAAGGTATACTCTACATCCTTATGCCATTATTCCAATTTTATATAGTTTAATTCTCTCGATAATATAAAAGTTAAACCGTCGACACGTCTCACGTCGTAGTCTCTTATACTGAAACCCTATCTCAAATAGACTATAAAGTTTCTATTATTCCCACGTATAACATCTTTACTCCTAAGGTCCTTACTTCTGCCCCAAACCTCATTTCATCAAATTATTCAAATTTGCACTATTAGCCCAAATATTATTTCACTTAACGAATTTCATTAATTTATAATAATCCTCAAATTAAATTCCAATTAAAGTCCAATCTCATAATCATGTCTACTGGTCTTCCTTAAGGTTAAGGTTATTCATAATGTCTCCAATAATATTATCCAAGGGTTAACACCATTAAAATACAATTAAGGAAAACTTTATTCATTCTGGGAAGGTCGATCGATCGACCTTTACCTTCGATCGATCGATGGTGGTCGATCGATCGACTGATGAATGTCGATCGATCGATTGCACCAGGTCTGTTACGGACTGCTTCATTTTGCAGTTACAGTTTCGTTCCAAAACTCCATTTTTAAGCATGAAACTCCAAGACATGGTTACTACAACATCATACTATCATCCTACAACAGTATTAACGTTCTAAATTCCATAATTCATCATTAAAAGGCTTAGTTTAGATCAAAACTACATCAAAATAAATTCCAGAATTCTTCCATTCAAGAACATCATGAAACTTCTTCTAAGTCCATCTTTAAATCATCAAAGGTTCTGTTTAGAACATAAATTTCGTCCAGAATAACACTACATGCAATTCCTAACATATTTCCAAGCTTTTAACTTCCAATTTATGGGTCTAAATCATCTTCCAAGAAAAATTTCGAAAATTCCTAAACATGAAAACATATCTTGAATCAAATGAGTTTAAATCACTTGCCTTAATTTATCTCAGAATTTGGTGTAGAATCTTGAAGTTAGGTTGTTCTCCCTCTGTTTTTCTGCAGAATTCTCTTCCTTCTCTCCCTCTCTCAAGCTCTTCCCAAGGTTTCCTTCTCTCTCTCTCTCAAGCTCTTCCCAAGGTTGAAGATAATGGAGTATGGAGGTGTGTTATGGTTTTTGGTAAGTTAGAATGGTATATCAACTTCTCCCAAAGCCCATGATGTCCCATAGTGTAGTTAGTGGGTTAAGGAAATAGTCAGATTGTAATTTCTATTTTCGTCACTTTTTAATTCCCAAAAATGTAAATTACCAAAATACCCTTTATGATGCCGGTATGGCCCAAAAATACCCCGGGACCCAAACTAAACTTCCGGCTAGTGTTTTCTGACTATCTCGACCCTTCCGGACGCGTTGGCGCACTCAAAACGACCATACGGTTAATGGAACTAAAATTCACTTTTTAATTTAATAAAATACCATGACGTGGCGGTCACACGCGTCAAACAAATTCCCAAATTGCCGTATATAAATCTCACGACAATTTCAATAATACCAAAATTCATATAATGCCAAGTATACACATTATAATAAAATACTAACTCACATCTCATTAATATTTTTATCCGGATTAATTTCCAATTAATAAACATTTAATTCAATTAATCCCCAAAAATAAATATCACAGAAAATACGGGGTATTACATACTTCCCCCCTAATAACTGAATTTCGTCCCGAAATTTGGAACTAGAAGGTACCTGGTAAGAATAACTCTGGATAACGTTCGCGCATCTCCTCCTCGCGCTCCCATGTGGACTCCTCGACATTATGATGTCGCCACTGAACACGCACTAACGGAACTATCTTTGACCGCAGTTTCCGCTCACTTCGGTCTAGAATAGCAATAGGCCCTTCCTCGTAGGAGCTATCCGGCTGGAGATCTATGTCCTCCACAGCAATGAGAGAATGATCCAAATTATCTCTAAGGTATTTCCTAAGCGAGGAAATATGAAACACATCGTGAACCCGATGTAAATGCTCCGGTAACCCAAGTCTATAAGCAACCGGTCCAATCCGCTCAATAATAGGAAATGGTCCCACATATCTTGGTGCCAACTTCCCTTTCTTCCCGAAACGCATAATCCCCTTCATAGGAGATACTCTGAGCAAAACTTGGTCCCCCACTTGGAACTCTCTGAAGAATCTCTTCGCATCAGCATAACTCTTTTGTCTGTCCTGAGCTACCCGAATGCGACTCCGAATCAATTCTATCCTTGCCGAAGTATCCTGAATCACTTCCGGCCCAAGTAGTTTGTTGTCCCCCACCTCCAACCAACATGCTGGGGAACGACAAGGTCTACCGTACAACGCCTCAAATGGTGCCATGCCAATGGTGAACTGGTAGGAGTTGTTGTAAGCAAACTCCACCAGTGGAAGATACTGCTCCCATCCACCCTCAAAGTCAATGGTGCACATACGTAGCATGTCCTCCAACATCTGATTTGTGCGCTCGGTCTGCCCATCGGTCTGCGGGTGGTACGCCGTACTCAACCGCAACTCCGTGCCCATGGCCTGCTGAAAACTCTCCCAAAACCGTGAAACAAATATCTTGTCTCGGTCAGACACTATATTTAAGGGCACACCGTGAAGTCTCACTATCTCTGCAATAAAGAGCTGGGCATACTGTCCCGCAGTGTAGTCTGTCCTTATGGGTAGAAAATGAGCGACTTTTGACAACCTGTCCATAATTACCCAAATGGAGTCGTGACCTCTCTGTGACGTAGGCAACCCCGTGATAAAGTCCATAGAGATGCTCTCCCACATCCACATCGAGACCTCTAACGGCTGTAGCAGTCCTGCCGGTCTCTGATGATCCACTTTTATGAGCTGACAAGTGGCGCATTTTGAGACAAACTCGGCAATATCTCTCTTCATCCCGCTCCATTAATACTGACGTCTCATGTCTTGGTATATTTTGTCCCCTTCGGGATGTACCGCGAACCGTGAGCCGTGCGACTCTGCCATCACCTCATGCCGCAATTCCTCCCCTTCTGGGACCACCAATCTCCCATTAAAGCGTAATCCCCCGTCTGAGCTGACGGTATAGGATTCGGCTCCCTCTGCCAATAATCGAACTATCTGCTCCTGACAGAACGAGTCATTTGCCTGTGCCCTCACTACCTTCATGACAATCTGTGGTGTAACAGTCATCACAGACATGAATGATCGGGCCACTGCATCCTGGTGTCCCAATTCCTTCCACTTGGCCTCCCACACATCTGCCACCTCCCCTACCGGTCTACGGCTCAACGCGTCTGCCACCACGTTAGCCTTCCCCGGGTGATACTGGATATCGAACTGATAATCTTTTACGAATCCAAGCCACCTCCGTTGCCGCATATTCAACTCCTTCTGCGTGAATAGGTACTGTAGGGACTTATGATCCGTGAACAATCGAAACTTCTCCCCCAAAAGGTAATGTCTCCAAATACGAAGGGCAAATACCACTTCCGCTAACTCCAAGTCATGGGTAGGGTAATTCTTCTCGTGAGGCTTAAGCTTACGGGAAGCATAAGCTATGGCCTAACTCTCCTACTGCAGTACACCTCCAAGTCCTTGTAAGGACGCATCGGTGTAAACAAGATACTCAACTCCCGGTCTCGGCAAAGCTAACACAGGTGCTGAGGTTAACTTGTCCTTCAACTCATCAAATGCCAACTGACAGGCATCATTCCAAATGAATGGCACACCTTTACGGGTTAGGTGTGTCATGGGACCCTCTATCGTGGAGAAACCCCGAATGAACCTTCTGTAGTATCCTGCTAGGCCCAAGAAACTACGGATCTCTGTCGGTGTCGTGGGCTGTCCCCACTCCCTCACCGCGGATACCTTCCCCGATTAACCGATATTCCCCGGTCGGAAATAATATGCCCCAAAAACTGAACCTCCTTCAGCCAAAACCCGCACTTCTCATATTTTGCATATAACTCATTCTGGCGCAGTGTCTGTAAAACTAGTCTCAAGTGCTCGGCATGCTCCTCCTCCGTCTGGGAGTAAACCAAAATATCCTCGATGAAGACAATGACAAATTGGTCTATAAAATCCCTGAACACCCTATTCATCAAGTCCATAAATGCTGCTGGAGCGTTGGTCAAACCAAATGGCATAACCCGAAACTCGTAAGAACCATATCTCGATAAGAACGCAGTCTTCGAGACGTCCTCTTCCCTGATACGCAACTGATGGTATTCAGATTGTAAATCAATCTTTGAGAAGCAGGAAGCTCCTCTTAACTGGTCGAATAGGTCATCGATTCGAGGCAACAGATACTTATTCCGTATCGTGACCTTATTTAACTCCCGGTAGTCCACACACAATCTCAGTGAACCATCTCTCTTCTTTACGAACAACACAGGGGCACCCCACGGTGAAGTACTCCTCCGAATAAACCCCTGATCTAACAACTGCTCAATCTGATCCCGTAACTCCCTCATCTAAGCTGGAGCCATACGGTACGGTGCTCGTGCTATAGGTCTTGTATCTGGTAACAAGTCTATAACGAAGTCTATCTCTCGACTGGGGGTTAGGCCTGGTATCCAGAAATACATCGGCAAACTCTCTAACAACCGTAATCGAATCAAGTGGTATCACCACCTCCTTAGAGGTCTCCTCCTCTATCTAGTACAAATGAGTGGACGATCCTCCCTCAGAACGAGGTATCGCCACCAAAAACATCTCCTGCTCGGAAATGGCAAAGATAATACTCCTACTGAAACAGTCAATCTTGGCTCGGTACGCGACAAGCCAATCCATACAAATAATGGCATCATACTCGGTCATCTCTAGTACCAACATATCTGCAGGTAATACCAAACTTCAAATCTCTACCCCCACCCCCCGGCATAAAAAGAAAAGAACCATTTCCTGTGGTTAATCTACCCGTGTATAGTACTCAATTACTGTGATTAATAGCCCTAAGGTCTTCGCATAATAAGTAGTTATAAAACAATGCGTTGATCCAGTAGCAAACAAAGTTCGACCCAAAGTCTCAGGGATAAGAAAACATACCCCAAATAGTGGGTGGCGCCTGTGGGGCGGCTGCCTGGTGGACATTATAGATATGACTGTACTGTAATTGCCCCTGCTGCACTGGAGTTACTGGAAAGATTGGTAGGGCTGGTACCTGAGCTGCTGCTGGGAGAGCGACTGTAAAAAGTGGCCCATGTGGATCATTACGGGCACCCAGCTGCTGCTGCTGTGGGGCCTTGCCCTTATCCGGACAATCCTGGCGTTTATGGCCATGTTTGCCACATATAAAACATCGGCCTTTGAAGTTACTCCCCTTCTGACCCTGCTGTTGACGGTGTCGGCCTTGCTAACTTGGGACCTTATTCCCCTTTTGAAATTGTTTCATCTTACCACGTTGTTGATTAGAACTGACTCGGTCTTGGGTAGTTTGTTGTCGAAATTTCGGGGTCTTCGCACATTTTTCAGCTTTATTCACATGCATCTGGCTAACCTCTCTAGGTCTTTTGCCTCTTTTAAGTTGTATGCTGCGTTCTTGGTATTGTAGAACTGCAGTGGTAACTGCTTGTGCCACGATACCTGCTAACTCAGCGGTTGATATTCTCTCTGGAGATACCTGAGGTGTGAGTTGATCTTGTCCGTTGACTCCCTTAACCGTTTTAGCTAGTTCTTCAGGACGGTCCATCTGAAAATTTAAGTAAATTTGGATGAGTTCATCATTCAAATAAACAAATCGCGGAAGTACGAATTCCCAATGTATAGAGATTAATACAACATTCCTAGTATTAGGGCTCTATATCAAAGAAAGCTCAGCGGAAACAAAATAAGCCGTACAGATCCTAAAGGACACTAGAACCTGATGCTCTGATACCACCTGTGACACCCCGACTAATTAAATACCGGGTAGCTACTCCTTTATTAAATTAAATCAAAACGCCAAGTTGGCTCAGTTAATAGCATCACTGTCGAAAACATTTTTATTATTACTAACCACCTAGTATTTAAAAAGTAAGTTGCCAATTTTTTTTATTAAAGTCTGATTAACATGCAATGACGATTTAAAGCAAGAGTAATAACACCATTCACCATAATGAAATAAATAAAATAACCGTCACATGATATAAATAAATCTGGAGGAAAAACTCCTCATAACACAATCCCACAACTGAAGTAATTAATGAAATACTGAATACTGAATGAATACATGTCAAAGTCTAAAACTGAAATGGAAATGTATCTAATAGAATTTGGGCAACATGCCCTACAACTGAGGAATACTGAATAAGGAATCCAAATGATATAAGCGTCTAAAAGCAAATCCCTGTAGCTTCCACAAGCAGCTACAGCTCGTCATCAGAATGAGGATCCTATGCATGGTGACCTTGTGGCTGGGCACCTAAAATGGTTTTACAAAAAGATAGATTTGAAAGCAAACGGGTCAGAGCCTGAATGTGGAGATATTTTAAAACCTGCAAGTGCTTTAAAAACATTTAAAACAGTATATGCAAAATACATGTTAGGACGTGCTCTCACATGAGATACTCACCTCTCGTCTAACTGTGCACTCCTAACGATCCTGTACCCATTCATGTGTTATCTCATAACTATCTAATTCTGAAGAGTTTCTAACACTACTACTCGATTCACGTTTAATTTCCAACCTTAACAATTAAATAGAGAGTTCTACTTTAATTCTCGGATTCCCAATTATTAACAAAACCATTTATAGATATAAGTTCCCTTTTTATCTACATAACATTACCATAACTATACTCACAATTTAACCTAGTAAGTTCCTTCTCGTTTAACCGTATATTAATCACATCATAAATAAACAATACAAGCACCCCGAGGCTAAGCTACGGTGCACACATACTCTGCTATCCATCCCAGTACATCACGTATATAAGGATTACAAATTCCGAATCTCTCAGGAATTGTTGTAATAAACACCACACACATAAATGGAGGCGAACATAATTCAACATATCCATGGTCACGTACATACCTACGCTCCATAGTCAGCGGGCTTATTAACTCACAAATAAGTCGTTCTCCTTGAACTATGTCCTCTAGGTACCAAACTAAATCCGGGCACACAAGGATTAGAAGGCCCTAAGCGAACGTAAACCTCCTGTGATAGCAAGTATGGTAGGTATGTCATACACATAAAAATCATATACTAAGCATTCACACATCTTAGATATTTCAACATTACTAAAGGTATACTCTACATCCTTATGCCATTATTCCAATTTTATATAGTTTAATTCTCTCGATAATATAAAAGTTAAACCGTCGACACGTCTCACGTCGTAGTCTCTTATACTGAAACCCTATCTCAAATAGACTATAAAGTTTCTATTATTCCCACGTATAACATCTTTATTCCTAAGGTCCTTACTTCTGCCCCAAACCTCATTTCATCAAATTATTCAAATTTGCACTATTAGCCCAATTATTATTTCACTTAACGAATTTCATTAATTTAGAATAATCCTCAAATTAAATTCCAATTAAAGTCCAATCTCATAATCATGTCTACTGGTCTTCCTTAAGGTTAAGGTTATTCATAATGTCTCCAATAATATTATCCAAGGGTTAACACCATTAAAATACAATTAAGGAAAACTTTATTCATTCTGGGAAGGTCGATCGATCGACCTTTACCTTCGATCGATCGATGGTGGTCGATCGATCGACTGATGAATGTCGATCGATCGATTGCACCAGGTCTGTTACGAACTGCTTCGTTTTGCAGTTACAGTTTCGTTCCAAAACTCCATTTTTAAGCATGAAACTCCAAGACATGGTTACTACAACATCATACTATCATCCTACAACAGTATTAACGTTCTAAATTCCATAATTCATCATTAAAAGGCTTAGTTTAGATCAAAACTACATCAAAATAAATTCCAGAATTCTTCCATTCAAGAACATCATTAAACTTCTTCTAAGTCCATCTTTAAATCATCAAAGGTTCTGTTTAGAACATAAATTTCGTCCAGAATAACACTACATGCAATTCCTAACATATTTCCAAGCTTTTAACTTCCAATTTATGGGTCTAAATCATCTTCCAAGAAAAATTTCGAAAATTCCTAAACATGAAAACATATCTTGAATCAAATGAGTTTAAATCACTTGCCTTAATTTATCTCAGAATTTGGTGTAGAATCTTGAAGTTAGGTTGTTCTCCCTCTGTTTTTCTGCAAAATTCTCTTCCTTCTCTCTCTCTCTCAAGCTCTTCCCAAGGTTTCCTTCTCTCTCTCTCTCAAGCTCTTCCCAAGGTTGAAGATAATAGAGTATGGAGGTGTGTTATGGTTTTTGGTAAGTTAGAATGGTATATCAACTTCTCCCGTAGCCCATGATGTCCCATAGTGTAGTTAGTGGGTTAAGGAAATAGTCAGATTGTAATTTCTATTTTCGTCACTTTTTAATTCCCAAAAATGTAAATTACCAAAATACCCTTTATGATGCCGGTATGGCCCAAAAATACCCCGGGACCCAAACTAAACTTCCGGCTAGTGTTTTCTGACTATCTCGACCCTTCCGGACGCGTTGGCGCACTCAAAATGACCATACGGTTAATGGAACTAAAATTCACTTTTTAATTTAATAAAATACCATGACGTGGCGGTCACACGCGTCAAACAAAATTCCCAAATTGCCGTATATAAATCTCACGACAATTTCAATAATACCAAAATTCATATAATGCCAAGTATAGACATTATAATAAAATACTAACTCACATCTCGTTAATATTTTTATCCGGATTAATTTCTAATTAATAAACATTTAATTCAATTAATCCCCAAAAATAAATATCACAGAAAATACGGGGTATTACAGACAACTGCAGCAAAAATATGGTCAAAAGCATCAATGCATATTTTTTAAATGACCCGAGACATCAAATACCCCATAAAGCCCCTTCCCATACCATTTCCCTTAGTGTACCTATTTTTTTAACATAACCTGTGCCTATATTTGTTATTTTGTATATATATAAATACACTTGTGTTATATGCATGTTTGTGTCCATTATTTTTATTATTATATGTGTTATTTTATGTATGCATTTACTATATATATATATATATATATATATATTTACACACACCACACATCTTAACCCGCACAAATCCAAACCAAAACCCATCTCTTTGCTACCGTAACCAACCATCCAACACAGACCACACCATAACCCACCAAACTAATTCCCTCTCTTACCACCTTTACTACTAACCCAGCAAGCACAATTTTCTCACACCTAGACAAAGCCCCCATACAACCCCCTACTCATACGTGTACCTCACCAAACAACCTTCCCATGCAACCCGTGATACCCACTACCCAACATCTACCCAACACATTCCTTCCCATCTAAACCAAATTCTTCCATACCCCTCATCTCTCTCATCATTCTCTCTTTCTCTTTCTCTTTCTATATGCACGTACGACCTATTATACATCACGAGTTTCCCCATCATCATATACCTCCTTAAACCTGCTCTTTCATGGCACTTTTTCTGCCACACACCCTATACACACAACCTAACCTTCTAACTTATACCTCCTTTTACAGATACATCCACAAAAAAACCATTCATCCCCTAAAGCCTTATCCCTCAATCACTTCATTCCATGCTACCTTGCCTTATCTCTCCTATCAATCCTAGGTTCTAAAAACAAAACTATAGCGAGTTTTTTAAATACTAAGAAAAAAGAAAAACAAATGAAACACGCGAGTTTTTTTGGACGAGAGGCAGAGAGGTTTGGGATACCATTTGTTTTTTGATTGTTTTGAATGAGATATTGGTCCCCTTTTTTAAAAAAGTCTTTAAAATGCGATATCGTTTCACTAAAGCGCTTTTTGTTTTTTTAAAAAGTGTGTCTTAAGCCTTTTACCAAGAATAATGCATAAAAGGCTTAAGGCGGGACGTTTCTCCCAAGCCTCAAACCTAAGAATCTTTAGGAGAAGACTCATGGTCTTGTTTATGTTCATTTCAATTATGAAATTGCTAATTTTCTAATGGTCCTTTGAACATTAATAGTAGTCTTACACATTTAAGTTCATTCCTCGAGATAGGGTGGATAATCTTTGAGAAAAGACCTGAAATTTCATTACATTATTTTCTTGAGAATCAAACTAGAGATATGATTTTCTTGGGTTAAATTTTACTTTCTAAATTTCTAACTCCAAAACTTATTTTCAAAGGTGTAAAATAATTTTATTGAATGATCCCTAGCAGGTAGTTCATAAAAATATTTTAGTCTATTTTTCTAGAGTTTGTGAGAGTCTAAAATTAATTTTCTAAAAAAGATATTTATTTTTATCACATTTGTGATGAGAGTCAATTTGTTGATTTAAATATATCTTGGAGTATTTTTAAAATTAGAAATTACTTAATTAAAACAAATATTTAACCTATTGAGATGGATTCTCAAAGCTTGATTTTTCTCAAAACTTGTTTTTCTCACTTTACTTATTTTAGTATTTTAGTTTCAGTTTTCCTTATTAGTTGTTAATTCACAAAACAATCTCTTGAGTTTTTTTCAAAATCATAAAAGTCTTACTTCATTTGTCTTCACCTATTTTTTCCTTACATTAAAAAATGGATTAATACCTTTATTTTCCATTATAAATGTTATTTATTGCATTTTAAAGGTTCAATGTATTTTGATTGAAGAGACTGCCAAAAAAGATTTAACATCAAATGGCGTCACTATCGAATTCTTAATCGAGGAGCAATTGAGTTTGTAGAATGCATCGACTTTTCCTGGAAGGATAACATTATTGCTACTAAATGAAGAGATGACACTGACCTTATGGACAACTCAGATAGTGAACCTCGTGATGAAAATTCTAGTAGCGTTGCCTTAGTTTGTGGAAAGATCTCCTTTTTAAAATTATTATCAGGAATAATAAGATATCATCTGGACACGAAATGGTTAAGATATTGGGTTTATCTTCTTCTGATCCTTCATAAATCATGGCCCAATTAGGATGGTACTACAAATATTTAGTCTTCTTAAGTACACTGCAGACAAAGAAAAAAGGGTTATCAAAGAAATCTTAATACCAGAGATGTCGGTTGAAGAGAGCAAAATCCTCTAGCAACTCAAGAATACCCAAGCCAAAATAATATGTCGGGACTCTTTATATGTTCCCAAGTTCACAAAATTACTTGATCAAACTTCTAACGGGACCAACAGTTCCACCCTCCACTAATGCTGAAGAGGCAGTCCATATAGTTAGCGCACTAACTGCTACCTGGCTCGTCTCCTTCGTTGATAAGGAAATTCCCAAATTTGGCTTGTATCACAATTATGCTCTTAGGGTCCGTTTGATAGAAAACTGGGAAAATGCAAATGCTCTCAGTGGAAATCATGAGAAAAACACTCCTGATAAGCACCGAAAACTGTGTTACTTATACCCTAAATAAACTAATTTTAATTAGTATTTATCGTTAATATTGGACCTATTTGTGTTATTGTTTATATTATCTTATAGCTCAATACGCAATTGCGGTTTCAAAATGCTTAATTCGAGGATATTGTAGAAAAAATACAGTCAGAGGCATCAATACATTTTTTTTAATGCTCGAGACATCAAATACCCCATAAAGCCCCTTACCAAACTATTTCCCTAAGGCACCCACTGTGACTAATGACGATGTCATAAGTTCTAAACCCATTACCCCTTGGATGGAAGATGAACTAAAATGGAGTAATTTTAACTCACGCAGTTTCTGAAGCCATCACCCCTAACAAGTTCTGCCACATTACCACACAATTTGACACCATTAATATGCTAGAGCCTCAGTCATTTGATGAATTTTATGCACGATTGTGTGATATCGTTAACTCTAGTTTTAAGTTGGGTGAGAGAATTCCTGAGACGTGTGTTGTGAAAAAAAGATTTAGATCCCTTCTGTCCCACTTTATTCCTAAGGTCATTGTCCTGATTCTTTGAGATTTTGAGATACGCTTAGGTTAGAAGAACTCATAGGAACCTTCAAACTTATGAGACCGGCATGTTTTCCAAAAATATTAAACCTAAAGAAAAAGGAATTGCTTTAAAAGTTCAATCTAAAAAGAAAGAGGAGGATTCTTCTGACTTCGAGTATGGTTTTGATCTCGATGATCTTTCCCTTTTTGCAAAATGTTTCAAAAACTTCTCAAGCTAAAAGAAAAAAGTTCTTGTAAAGAAAACAAAAGTTTTGAGAAAGATAAAAAGTATAAATCGGGCAAGAAAAATTTTGAAAACGGAAGAGGAGAGTACCCTAAGAAAGATTGGGAGAGATTCTATGAGTGCAAGAGTAAAGGTCAAAATCTCATGAGTGTTCTACGAGGTTAAAAAGATAAAGCAAAGATAAGCTGCCTTTAATTTCACGCTTAGTGATAGTGATGTCGAGTCGGTGAATTCTGGGGAAGAATCACCGAATGGACATAACTTCGTCGCGTTCATGGTCAGTTATGTTGATACTTTGAGTACGTCTAACTATATTGAAGATGTTTCCAAATATGATGACCTCGACAGTGTGTTTAGTCATTTTGGAGAGAGTGGGGAATATAACATTTTGAGTGAGGGAGAAAGTGACCTTCAACGTCCTTATATCGAGCTTTGTGCGAGTCATTTAAAATGGAAAAGAAAAATAAAATTTTAGCGCTTAGGGTATTAGCTTTAGAGAAGGATTTGAGAGAGTCGAGAGAGAGCAAGTCCTCAGTGAGAGTGTCTTTAGAAGAGAGTATTTTTGGTGAAGAGGAAATGGTGACTTGATTTACAAAGTGGCTAGTCTTACGAGAGATCTTCAAGCTTAATTGGAGACTCGTCAGAAATTTAAAGTCCTCGTATCCCAACTCTATAAAGATCTCGAATGTGCCCGAGAGGTCAAAGTCACTATTGAGAATACATCGAAGAAGGTTGGAAAGATGTTCTTCAGTCCCGCTTTAGGCTTTAGGGAGAGGCAATGAAGAGGTTACGACGGGGCATCCACTTCCCATGATGCACCGAAATTGGTTCCTAAACTTGTGGTAGATCCTTATAGGCCTCGACCTAAACCACAAACGAAAGTTCAACCTAAATTATCAAACCAAGATAGACCCAAACAAGTCTATGTTTGCACCTATTACAAAAAGAGAGGTCACCTTGGATAATTTTTCTACAAGTTTAGGAGAACTAAACGTACACATACTCCCGTGTACCGCTATAGTGATTTTGCTAGTCTTCGAGAGAAAGTTGAGTTCCTAGTCGTGACTTCATATAGCTTAATGGAAGAATTTTAAAGGAAGTCTATGCCTTTTGAGAATGCTTATAACCCTAGGACTAGAGACAACAACGATAAGGGAAAATAAAAGGGTATCTCCACTTAGGTAGCTAAACAAGACAAAAAAGCCCTTATTGTTCACGCTGCTCTTAAGGTTCAATATACATCCCAATAGTATTTTGATATTAGGTGCTCTAGGCACATGAGTGGTGACAAGTCGTATTTTATTAACCTTGTGAATCGCAAGGAAGGTAAAGTCACCTTTGGAGATGGGAGTAGGTAAAGTATTTTAGGACGTGATTGTATTGAGATACCCAAATTTCCCAAACTCAATGTGTGTACATAGAATGGTTGAAAGTGAACTTAATTAGCATAAGCCAATTTTGTGATGCAAACTTGCCGATAAAGTTTGACTAGTCCGAGTGTAACGTATATGATCAATCCTATGAACTATTACTTCAAGGAGTGAAGATTGATGATAATTGTTATGGGATCATTCCTAAGTCCTCCTTTATATGCAATAATGTCACGGCCTCCTTTATGGACATTTGGCATCAATAAGTAGCTCATGTTAATTTTAAAGATCTTGAGAGATTAGTGAAAAAGACCTACTTCATGGCTTACCATTTCTTAGGAAACCAACTTCCTCGATTTGTGGACCTTGCTAACAAAGAAAATAAATTTGAGGTCTCCATCGAAAGTTGAGTACCATTACCACCTATCGCGTGTTGTAGTTAATTCGTATGGATTTTATGGCTCCTACTCGTAAGGATATAGGTGGTAAGAGATACATTCTCATGACGGTCGATGACTTTTCAAGATACTCTATCGTGGGGTTCTTAGTAAAAGTTTGATGTCGTTGAGTTCCTCACAACTAAGTGTCATGTCCTGCAAAACTAACACAGTGTCACTATTATTCGGATGTGTAGTGACAACGACACGGAATTTAAAGAAGTCGGAGTGGATAGCTACTGTGATGAAGTGGGCATCAAATATGAGTTTTCGATCGTTCGTACTCCTCAATAGAATAAGATAGTTGAGAGGAAAATTCGAACGATACAAGAAATGGCTAGATCCATTCTTTTGGGGAGAAACGTGCCTAGATGATTTTGGGAAGTGGCGGTTAATATCACGTGCAAACGGTGAAGGGTATATCTTCGTCCATATATTTTACACAATCTATATGAGTTATGGATAGGGAAAAAATATAACCTATCATATTTTTGTGTCTTTAAAAGTACTTCTGAAGCGATGATGGGATATTTTATGGTTATTCATCGTCAAGTAGGGTTTATAAGGTGTTTAACCTTGCAAGATCTTAGGTTATAGAGTTAATAAACGTCATGATTAGAGATGACGAGCCATCGACATCTATTGACCCTAGCCCCGAGTGTGAGTACAATGCACCACCGGTAACGATCCCATCGTTCCTCATACTACCCCAGTGGACCCCTCGCTTGATTTAAAGAATACGCCCTCCTGGATTTGAAAGAGTCCTTTCCACTATACTTAGTGATCTCATACTAGGTATGAAGACTCCCGCTCAACTTGAGAATGTGGTTAGCTACTTTTACTACACCGCCTTAGTCGAGCCCAAGTATGTGAAAGAAGCTCTTAAGGACGAGCATTGAATATCTATTACGCAAGAAGCGTTGCTTCAGTTTTGAAAAAATGATGTTTAGGAGTTAGTCCCCCGACCTAGAGAGACAAATGTGATTGCTACCAAGTGGATTTATAATAATAAAATGGATGGGAATGTTACCATAGTTTGCAATAAGTCTAGGTTGGTTGCTCAAGGCTACACAAAGATTGACGGTGTAGACTTTGACAATACATTCTCTCCTATTCCTAGTCCTTTGTTCGTCCCCTTACTACTCGCCATATCATATCATTTACGCTTCATGTTATATCAAATGAATATTATGAGTGCATTTTTAATGGCATTCTACAAGAGGAAGTGTACATGGAACAACCAAAGGGGTTTAAAGACCAAAAGCACAAGGGATACATCTATTATCTTAATAATTCCTTTTATGGTTTGAATAAAGCACCTCATTCTTAGTACGAGAGGCTCACTTTTTATCTCTTATCTCATGGTTTTAAGAGAGGGGGGTGGATAAGACGTTGTTTGTGAGAAGAGAGAGTAGTGCTATGTTGGTTGCCTAAATCTATATGAACGACATAGTATTTGGATCCAAGTACTCCCGACATGATCACACATTTGAGGGGGAGATGAAAAGTGAGTTTGAGATGAGCATGATTGGTGAAATTACATTCTTCTTAGGTCTCCAGGTGCAATTAAGCACTAAAGCACCCCTGGGAGTACATCAACTAATCTTAGCAAAGATGCTTTAGCCAAGGACGTAGAGAAAACCCTTTCTAGGAGAATAATATGTAGTCTTATTTACTTAATCGCTAGTCGTTTGGATATTTCCTTTAGCGTTGGAGTTTGTTCACATCCCTAAAAGAGTCTCACTTGCTCGAACTTAAACGTGTCATTAAATATGTGAGTGGCACTCTTTCCTATGGTATTTGGTATTCCTTTGATACCGATAACCGTTTTTCCTCCCATTCAGATATCGATTGGTCCAGGGATATTGATGGTTGTAATCACCTCAGGTGGGTGTTTTTACTTTGGGAGTGTTCTTGTCTCATGGTTGAGCAAGAAGAAGAAACTCCACATCTTTGTCCACGGTGGAGGCCGAGTATATATCCGCCGGTAATTGTTGCATGGAACTCTTATAGATGAAGAAAATGTAGGAAAATTATGGGATTTCCCAAGGCACAACCATTATTTCATATGATAATAAAAGTGCAATTTATATACCCCGTAATTCAGTCCAATACTCCAACGCAATGCACATTAGGATACGTGAGCATTTCATTTGTGATCTCATTGAGCAGACGTGTCCTTGAGCTTTATGAGCACCGAATGTCAATTAATCGATATCTTCATGAAACCTTTAGATGCACTTAGATTCGATAATCTTAGGAAGTCTTTAGGTATTTGCTCCATTGATAGAGTTTGAGTACTTTGTCTAGGGTAGGGTGATTATCATGTTCATATCTTTTATCTCTATTGCTAGATTGTATTTCTATTGTATTATATTTTTCACACATGCTTTTTCTTTTTAATACATATTGAAAAATCCAAAAAGATTTTTGTTTTTAAAAAAAGTTTAAAAAAGACTAATTTTATTTATTTTTGATAAAAATAAATTTAAAAAGGTGAAAATATTTTATTTTTGATAAAATGTTTGAAAAAGACAAAAAGATTTTTGTATTTTCATTTTTAACCATATATAGATGTTCATTTAAGATATTTGGATCACCCATACATTTCATCCATTCATGTGACTTTTTCATAGTGTTTTGAGACGTGGCTTCGTTTCTTTAGTGTGCTTAATAATGTATTAATAATATTTCGTTGTTCATTGATGATTACTTTCTTCATGTTAGACTATTTATCACCATTATTGCGCACGTGCATGGAATTTTTGAACTTTGCACTTTCTTGTTATATGTCGAATGTGGTGTTCTCATCTCAATCGTGATTAATAACAAACCAAATGCAAAAAGAGGTAAGTTGTGATTGTAAGAACCATTTTTCGAATTTCATTTCTCGAAACATATTATTATATATTAAGCAATGGAAATGGGCTAAGAAAGAGTAAAATTCTCTTTGCGTTAAAAGCCACCATCAACAAAAAGAGTCTAAAAAATGTGCGACACACAAAAACAGAAGTGCCAAGGCCAAATTTATAAATTTATTGATGCTTCGCTACATATGAGCATTATGATATCTTCAAAATTTTGATAGTGAATTCATATGTATGAGAGATTTTGAGGGTGTTATAAAGTAAAAGATTAACGGGTTTGTACGACGGACTCTCTTGAAATGCAGTAAATAGTTTGGCGTCATTGATTTGAGAATCATTTAAATTCATAGCATGTTGCATGAGTGGAGTCAATTTTACTAAGTTCAATAATTTTTCACCTAAGGTTGAAATTGAGTTCTTTCTTTAGAAGTATTCCATTGACTTCGTACGCCTATGTTATGGATGTCTATGTTTGTTTACCATGAAAAATGTTGACATAATTACATTCCTCGTCCATGATTCGAGTATTTTCATGTTTATCAATGGTGCTATGTGTTTTGTACTTATATGTACTGTTATACATATACTTGTTTTTATACTTGAAAAAGTTAAAAATTTTGCAAAAATAATTTATATGCTTCTTTGGATTCTCATCACATGTGCTTTCATGATTATATTTGTGATGATATATTTGTTTCTTCTAGTGATGCTTAATATTCATGATTAGTTTCTAACCCTTTGTCTATTACGGACAAAAGGGGGAGAAAAATATGAGGGGGAGTTTATTTTTCTTCAAACTCACATGCGTCACGGTATTCTTTTGTTCCATATGTGCAGGTCTCTTTCGTTTTAATGATGATCTCATGGACTGCCCAAGATGAAGAATTTCAGTTGAAGACAAAGTTTTGAATGCCATTCCATTTTTAGGTTTAGGAGGACATTAGTATACATTGTCTTAAGGGTTTTATTATAATTTGGTTTTTTAGCTTTTTATTTTGTACCAGAATAGCCAAAAGGAGAGATTTATAAGAGCAAAATTTTATAATTGCTCATTGCATAGTTTTTTTGGCGTATCCCGTTACAAAATGTTGCTATAAACCAAATATTGTATTCGTATTCACCTCCACGATCTTCGAAGACTTATTAGTGACGAAGCATCATTTCGGGATTTCTAGCCATTAGTATCATCACGAATGCTTCATGAAAGTATATGGATTTGAGGTTTTGATTATTTCTCAGTCGAATTATATTCTGGGATATTTGTTTCTAATCGGGGCATTTTTTTATATACAAAATGGTTTTTAAAAATAAATATTTTTTATTTCGTTATAACAAAATTTTGATCTCACTAGTTAGAGATTCGTTTCTCGTTCGAACAAGGTTAAACATCGTTATAACGAACTGGTAATTTCATTGGAACGACCCTCTAATGAACTTCAAACAAGAGGGGCTCTGTTTAACAGACACACTTTTGTCGAAAGCCTATTGGAAAGTTGATCGAATAAGATTATGTGTTCGTTCGAACAAGACTGGTCTAATTAGAACGAAACCTATGTTTTCGTTCGAACAAGGTCGCATTTCTGTTCGAACGAAACTTCCACCTTGAAAAACGTGTTTTCTTATAAAAAAAAGGATTCTTTTGGTCACTTTTTCACAACTCTTTTGGCAAAAAATCATCTACTATCTTTGCACTAAAAGTTTTCATATTTGTGTTTAAAAAAAATACTTTTTCCTTTTCAAATCATACATCCCTTATATGATTTGTTGATTTGTGTCAAACCTAAGTTTTCATACATTACATTAGACCCTTGTAGAGTTTAACTCTAATACTGATTTATGGAGCCGAGGCTCTATTGCTGAAGAAGAAAGGATCTTGAATCTTGAGGTTGATCGGTGGATATCGAGAGAAGAGTTGCTTCACGTGGATGATGTTGGACTGTAGTAACTGTTGGAGGAAGACCCTCTCATTATACTTAGTGGAGCTATAAGTAGTATGTAAGTCGTTGAGCGTGTCAAACTCTCCACAATGGTGAAATATAGATTTTACTCGAAAGGTATTTTTCCTTACTTCTTATGTGCTTGTTTTGATTGTGTAATTTGCTATTTAATTTGGACTTGAATTTGCATGCACACCTAATTATTAATCAATATAAATATGGTTAATTTGAATCTTTGTGTGTGTGTGTGTAAACTAATATATGGACTGTCTATACAAACTTGTAGTTACATGCCCTATTTTTTTACTGTAAACTCATATTTATGAGGTGTAATTTTATAAAACTCATTTTGTATTTTCTTAATGTAAACTCATATTTATGCAAAGAGATATGATTTATTTTCTCTCATTCTTATACATTTTTACATGTCTTTGTATCGGATTATTTTTGCACATTATGTGTGATTTTATCCACATGGAAGATTTATCTCTTATACAAGGGATGAGATGAAGCCTCGTGGTCTTGTTTATGTTTATTTTAATTCTAAAAATTCTTATTTTTTAATGCTACTTTAAACATTAATAGTAGTCTTTTACATTTAAATTCATGCCTCGAGAGAGGGTGAATAATCTTTGCGAAAAGGCTTAAAATTTTATTACATTATTTGCTTGAGATCAAACGAGAGATAGGATTTTATTGAATTTATTTGTTTTATAAATTTCTAACTCTAAAACTTATTTTCAAAGGCTTAAAATAATTTGAGTGAATGATCCCTAGCGAGTAGCCTGTTAGAAAAGTTTTAGTCTAATTTCTAAGAGTTTATGAGAGTCAAAAATTATTTTTTTAAAAAAACATATTTATTTTATCACATTTGTGACGAGAGTCAATTTTATTGATTTAAATATATCCTAGAGCATTCTAAAATTACAAATTACGTAATTAAAATAAATATTTAAGCCATTGAGGTAGATTCTCAAACCTTGTTTTTTCTCAAAACTTTTTTTCCTCACTTTACTCATTTTAGTTGCCTTAGTAGTTGTTAATGCACAAAACAATCCCTTACCTTTTTTTCAAAATCATGAAAAGGTTACTTAACTTGTCTTCATATCTTAGTTCCTTCCATTAGATGATGGATTGATACCCTTACTTACCACTAGACATGTTCTTTATTGTATTTTGCATGTTCAAAGGATTTTAATTGAAGAGACTGCCATAATGACACGTGCAAAAGAGACTTTACATCAAATGGAGTCGTTCCCTAATTATTAGCCGAGGAGCAGTTGAGGTTATAGAATGCATCAACTTTTCCTGGAAGGATAATATTATTTCTATTGAACGGGAAGATGACTCTGACCGCTCGAACAACTCAAATGGTGAATCTGATGATGAAAATTTTGGTGGCGGGAGAGAGAAAAATCAATTTTCTCTTATTTCACCAAGTGTTTATCTCTAGATTTCCACACACACAGTTTTCTTTGGGTGGATCATATACTAGAATATCTATCGTCTTTTTCAGATTGAAATCAAGGACTAGGAGTTAGAAGACCATCAACATAATTATCTTCATCAAATTTGTCTTTTACATTGGATTATCTACAAGATTCGCAAAGGTATGATGATCCAAAACCTAGATCTAAAACCTATATCTAGTTCTTATGGATTTTCTTTCTGAGACATGTTCATTGAAAGTCTTTTGGGCACAAAATCACTTTATTATCAATCCTCATCATTTGGTATCAAATCCCGGTTAAAAATTGACCAAGTTCTAGAAAGGTCTATCTTGGCCACCATGAAAACCCTATGTTTACACGTTAGAAAATATATGAATGAATGTGCATCTTTTATACTAATGTGGTTTTGTAAGATTTGTATTACTCCTTCCATCATGTCCACATGATTCTGTTATGTGCATGGATCTTACGGTGGTTTATCCATAATTACTTTTCCTAGATTCGATTTGGTTGTAATAATTAGGTTATTTTAACATTTAATGAATAAATCTATATGGAGGATTTTGTGATTGGGTGTTATAGTTTCATATTATGGAATCCTATATTCTTATGGGGTTTGATCGTGGTGGATGTTCCATAACAATTGGTTGCATTCTAATAAAGTTAAAGGTTAAATAATGGTGTTTTCAAAGTTGCAAATGGGTTTAAAAAGACGTACTTTCGATTAAAAGGAAGAACTGGAACTAGAGCAACATGCAGAAGGTGCATCCACGACCCAAAAGGGCATAATTTTGACCATGGAATTCGCAGCCGTGGACCTCCCTAGCGTGCTCTCAAGTCCCCAGTGGGCCGAAGTCTTTTGTGGTAGTTTTGACTTTTCTTTCTTCCCGAATGCTTGATGTGTCATGAAATCTTCTTCAAGGACTTTTTTATCTTAAAGGACTCTACTCAAAGAAGAAGTCTTGGGCATGGTGGAAGGGAATTATGTTTCCTTTCTTATATATATAATTGCATGTGTATGGTTGACTATATCTTTGTCATCTCATATTAATATGTTGATAATTTTGTGTGCTAGTTATTAAATTATTTAGGAAGTGTAATTATTATGGACAACATGGATTAATTATGTGACCGACTTAGATCATGATTTTTTTGGAAAATATAAAAATATTTATTCTTTTCTAAATTGAATTAAATCTTCTAGTCCATTTGTCGTATAAATTAAATTTTGCTCTCCAGAACTTTATATAAATTATAAATATTTTATTTTGGAAAATTTAATAGTGAGACTAGTTAATTTAATTTATACAAGTAATTTGGGATACTATTGTTGATTTAATACGAGAAATTATAATTGAATGAATATTTTTTCATATACCCACAAGTTCAAAATATTAAGGGGACGGGGGTTTCAAAATTAATCCCACGGTCTCCATTGATATTTTTAAATGTGATATGATTAATTTCTCGTGTTTTCTTGACTTTCTTCCCCAACATAGGGAATTAATCACGGCAACATTTTTTGGAATTAAATCTGGGTGAGTTTCATCCCCCTAAACGGAAAGGTCTATGTAATTGGATTTAATTTTAAAGAATGAATCGACGGTATACACTTAAACGCATATAATGATATCCTCTCCAACGGAGTTACTGGCATTAATTGTGGGATCAAAAGATGCATGTTATTGAATTATATTAAACATAAGTTTCATGGACTATTCACGTAAAATAACTCAAAGATGTCATGTCTACCTAATTCAGGGTGAAATGATTTCATCTCCTAATTAGAAATTTTATTTCATAGAGGGAGTTAGGATACTCGGCGAGATTAATTCTAATTAGTGATAAAGGAAAGATAAATTAAAATTTAATCAAAAGTTTAACTCTCACATATTTAATTGAAAATATATATTTTCCATGATGATCATAAAACTTTAACATTCAACCCACTTGAATCGATAATAAGGGAAAATAAATGAACTCGGATGATTTTCATTGACTAGAAAAGAAACCTAGGCATTGTCCTCCCTACCGAGGATTAAAAATTTATTTTACCTCAACCATAACCTACCAAACTTAGTAGGAGGCATACGAGTTGGATTTCTAAGCTTACTAAAGGTGGTAGAAAGTCAATCAAATGGCTCGTTGATATGTATTGTTATTTATGACCAATGTATTGCGACACTAATATCAACATATTTCAAGTGCTTACAACATAATTCTAAGTTTGGACTAAAGGGACGTGTTTGAGGATCATAATCATGCTGCAAGACTGAATGCTATGGCAAATTTTGAGATATCTAGGGAGAAGGGGAGCATGTTGGTTACTTTTTAATTAATTACGATGTTAATTAATTAATTAAACTAATAAATTATTCGAATATATTATGACACTTGAGAACTTGAGGGAGGTCGATTAATTAGAAAGAAGTTAATGAGATAAAGATGGAAAAATGAAATAAGGAGGAGATGAGTGGTTAATGTAACGTTGGCTAGAATATAAGTTAAATTTGAAATGATGTGGTTTAATGAAAGTGACATGGTGAAATTAATAGAACATGAAACTGGAAGGTAGTAAATGGCTTTTAACGAATATTATATGATTATTCATATCAGTTGATAAATTAGTAGTTGATAATATTTATCTTTATATAAAGATATTATTAATGCTGATGTATGAGTAGATAGTTGTGATTGGATCAATATTATGTGGTTAGTTGTTATACCCTAATTTAAAATATGATAGCTCTTCATACTATTGATACTGTGAAACATTGTGAAACATTGTGAAACCCTATTGTTATTCAAACAGACATTTATGTCATATCATCTAGAGAACATAGATAAGGGTTCTAAGTTAAATTATAATGTTGTATAAGAGATTCTACTGTGGTATTTATTTCATTTAGTAATTTTATTAGGTTATTGTTGATACCAAAATTTACCATCCTACATGGACCAATTGCAAGCCAGCAGATGTCATCCTATGTGGCACAAGTTCAAGTCAGCATGATAGAAAATCCCGACCAACTTTGTTACCCAACCAATAAGGAAGCCTGACCAACATAGCGGCCCGACCAACAAGGAAGCCCAAACAACTGGAAGGCCCGACCCACAGTCAAAAATTCATCTTGTATAGTCAGCCAAGTTCTAGTAATCTTATAGCCTGTATTGCCTGTGAAGCGACAACATTCGTATAATTAATTCTTATTATGTATTGATGTAAATGCCTAACAAATAAAGGCATTCCATCCTTTTACATGACAATGATCAAGACCCCCCCCCCCTCCTTGGGCTATAAATCCATTGTATCACCCTCATTGCAAGGGATCACAAAACAAATCAAGGCAGTCAATACATAGCAATGGACGTAGGCTATTCCATTGAGTCTAACCACTTTAAAAAGTTCTCTTATGTCTTGTTTGTTTTACTTAATTTACTTGTGATCAACTAATTAGGCTGAGTCTAGTTTTTTGCATCAACAGATTGGCGCCGTCTGTGGGAACGTATTGCTAAACATTTTCAATCATTCATCATTCATTACCCATGGCTGAAATTATAGAATCAAGCACTAGAAATGAGGGTATTCCGCCTAATCCCTCTGCTCCTCTTAACAATAGTGATTTGACAGAAATTTTGGCTAGCCTGGCCAAGGGTCAAGAGGCCATGCAGGATATGTATACGACAGTTGGCCCAAACTCTGAAAGCTGGAGTGCCAACGCAATCTAATCACAGGAATATGTCACCACCGCTAACCAAGAGTATTGGGCATAACCGTTATAGAACTTCTAAAGACCCTTCATATCTACCTGGAGAAACCTCTTACATTAGAGTAACTGACTCCATGGATGGACAATCTCTCATTTCATAAAGACTGAGTGCCTTAGAAAGGCTAAGTAGGACCTCACATTTCGATCGTTTGGGACCTTAAGAAAATGCCCTACGAGTTGCGTTAAGAAATACTCAATGACCAAGTTATCTAAGGGAAGGTTTAACCCAATCGAGATTAAATACCCGACAAACTGAAAAGTCTATTCATAGAGAAGGGTCACAAGAAGAAAGTTCATTAAGATATGGAGGTTGTCATAAAAAAGCTGCCATCCATGGTGCTAGTAGCGATGCTTGGAAAGTTTTCATTCAACGTTTGGAAGACAGATTAGATGAAATGGACAAGGCCAAAAATCCCCTTGACAGAAGTTTAATTAAGGGGTTTCCCTTTATGCAAACCATCGTGGATTTCCCCACGATGACTAAGTTTAAAGCTCCAGTAGTCACTCCCAAATATGATGGGAAGACTGAACCAGTTCTCCATATAGAGCAGTACCAAGCAACTTCTGATATCTATATTGTTCCAGATGAGATGAGATGTAGGGCGTTCTCAAGAACTGTGACACCCCGCCTAATTATTAAATTAAAAATCAAGGTGGACGGTTGGTTCATTCTTAGCATCACTGTTGCAAATCAAATTTCCAATTTAACACCCTAAATAATTACGCTAAGTGTTAAAACAATTTATAACCTTATTTCCATTTTTATTAAGTTCAAACATGAAAACCTTTTTAATAACCAACAGTTTAAGATTTCATAAATACTAAGGATAGATAATAGCACACAAGAATATAAACCATCTAAATAAACCAAACCAGTTTAAAACTATAAATGAAACCATCCTGACAATAGTTAAAACCCAAAGGGTACCAAATACTGAAAATATAAAGGAACATAAATCTCTGACAAAAATCCAAACTGCATAGAGAAACGGGCGACACATGCCCAAACTAATAAGAACTAAAAATAAGAGTGGAGTAAAAAATGAGGTCGTCTAAGTAGTGGCCTGCAACTCCCACATAAGCTGCAGCGCATCCGATCTAAGAAATCTAAGCATGACGCCCCTGTGGCTGGACACCTGTAATATATACATATATATATATATATATATATATATATATATATATATATATATATATATATATATATATATATATATACAAGAGAAAGAAAATAACAGGAAACGGGTCAGAGCCCGAGTGTAAAACAGTTTAAAATTTTAGTTTAGTAAGTATTTAAAATGCTTACCGGCTAATGTAACAACCATGTTAGTATGCGTCACTCTCTTGAGAAATTATCACCTCTCATCTAGTGTGCACATCTACCGTACTATTAACCTCAAAAGTTCATTTTAACTTAACATTTCCATTAAGTTTCATACCGCTAACTACGATGGCTAAGATAATTAATTTCTGAAATTTAAGCTCTCATATATATTTTATTTTACATCAAAAATAGCCCAGTGTTGTCACAAAATTCTCAAACACTTAATATAAAGTCGGAGTATTTACTCATTACTTAACTATATATAAAAGTATCCACATTTCTAAATTAAGTGCGCTCATGACCCATAATTATAATTATCCGTTATTAACACAAGTTACTCGATTATTTCGCATAACGGACTCGTCATTTTTATTCTCATTTATAATTCACATCATACTCACTTCTCCTTTCTCGAAGTGTTCTAAGTATAATTTCAGTAGGCATACACTCCCTAACTTTCTCCCTTACGAGTCTCGATCTTTTTTTTTTATTAAATGTACGCATGATTTCTTACACACATGAATAATTCCTCGTTAACCCAAAATCTCATCCTACACTAAATTTCACTCAACGGGGTCTACCTATGCCCTACTGGTCTTCTCTACATCCCATTATACTCCAACAATAACAATCAAGGTTTCCTATGCATTTTAACCGGATTAAACCAACGGACGAGAGTTATGCAGTTTTCCAGGAGGGGTCGATCGATCGAGGAAAGGGGGTCGATCGATCGATCGATGTTCTTGGTCGATCGATCGATCAAGCAGTTCTTGCCCAGAAACTGCCATTAAAACCTACGGGTTTCATCTTCCAATTTTTCCAAAAACGTCATTAACGACTCCCAAATTCTAAAATAACATTACCACAAGTTCTATATACATATATGCAAGATTTCCTACGTAAAACATGTATAAATCTAACAATGGAATTGATTTAATGGATAATTTATTTTAATTATCAAGAACCCTAAATTTCCTCTAAATTTCCATTATTCTGTGTCTTTTTCCCAGATTTATCATTTCTAAGTTAATCAAATTTCGTGGGTAATCCTCTACATATGATTGGGATGTCCAGAGTTTATTTATTTTCCCTATAACATGTGATTGGGTCCTCTAAATCCTTGAATTCTTTCATGAAACATAGGTTCAATCATCCTAATCTAACATAGTGTGACAATTAACTAAAAGAGAAGCAAGATATATACTTGCCTAGAATTTGAGTTTTTGATTTGTGGACGAAAGTGGTATGGTTGGGTTCCTTGTCGCGCGATTTCCATTTTGGTGGTGGTGGCGGTGTAAACGGTTGAGTCATTGGCCTTGAGTTGTTTGGAAAGCTCTCCAACCCCTTCTCTAATGGTCGTTCTTTGATTTTGTGTTTGTTAACCCTAGAAGATGACTCCTAAAGGTTGATATAACCTTAGGAAATTCGTGGGTTTAATTACCCAAAAATGTAAAATGTCTAAAATACCCTCCCGGGATGCCAATTAGGCCTAAAAAAAACACGAGACCCAAACTAAACCCCCGGGTATATTATTTTGACTAACTCAACCCTTTCGAACACATTGGCGCACTCGAAATGACCATACGAGTGACTTATAATTTATTCACTTTAAATAATAATAATTTAATCCCGACACGATACAGGCGCGTCCCGATTTAATTTCTTCAATTATCAAATTATACACTCATGATAATTTAATAAATTTGATCATACATATTATTTTATCCATTAAGTAATAATAAAAAAATGCCTAATAATTACTAACTCTCATCACGTTAGTAAATATTTAATATAATTTTTGAATTAATATTAAATTTATATCTCAATTTAATTTAATAAATCCCCAAATCTAAAAATCATAAAAATATGGGGTATTACAGGAACAATCACTGGATCTGCTCAAATCTGGTAAAATAGCCTTCCCCGGGGGCAGATTTCTTATTTTCAACAACAAACTGAGTTATTCATTGGTAATTTCTACTTTGGAGCAAAATCAGTGAAACGAGTAGCTCATTTACTCAGTGTGAGACAGAAGTAAGGAGAAAGTACCAGAGATTATATCACGCGTTTCAACAATAAGAAACTGGAGGTAATTGATTATGAAGAGAAGACAACAATCATTGCTCTCATGAGTGGTTTGCTCCCTGATAAATTATATTATACCCTGGCAAAAGATCCACCAAAGACGATGACAGAGTTGATGGCCAAGGAAGCAAAGATTATGAACACCAAGGAGGCTATGGCTACTAAAAAAAATTCAGACGCGAAAGCGGAAGCAAAAGTAGAAGGTAAATCAAAGAAGAAGGAGAACAAGTATCATAATGAGCGCATGAGTTCTAAGGGAAAGGAAGGCCTAGATCGGCTCAGGAAGTTCACTAATTACACCCCCTTGACTGTGGACATACATCATGTGTTGGAGGAAATCAAGCATAACAATGATTTGAGTTGGCCTGAAAAGTTATGATCGTCTGCTGATAAGAGGGATAAGTCCAAGTATTGTGAGTTTCACAAAGATCATGGCCACACTACCAACAGATGCATTTCCGTCCAAAATGAGATAGAAGCGCCCATCCGAAGAGGAAAGATGGACAAATTTGTTGGTCGATAGAATGGTGGAAGAAATGGAGGAAGATATCGACAGAGATCTAAATCGCCAGTTAAGCCCAGGGAAGATAAGAAGAGGAACCACGACGATGATCCAAAGGATGATCCCAATCTTCCCAAGAAACCTAGACAATCAGAATGTGAGGTATTCACACTCAGATTTGGATATTTTAATTGTCACATGATTATAGGTGGAGATGCTGGAGGAGGAGATCATACGACTGAAAGGAAGGTTTACCTCAATGAGGCTCAAGCTTGTTCATATATCCAGCGTATCAATCTCGTCGAGGAGGATCGACCAAGAAAAGTTAACAAAGATAAACTCGTAATTAGATTTTTTAAAACCGATTTATCAGTAGTTTTGTATCCTCATGATGATACTTTAGTGATTAGAGTTAGGATGGAGGAAGTATTGGTATCAAGAACATTGGTAGATAATGGTAGTTCAGTGGACATCATGTTCTATCCCTGTTTTGACAGTTTGGGTTTAAAACTCAGTCACGTGGAGCCATATCACAGGCAACTCATTAGATTCTTCGGTGAAAAGGTGTTTCCATTGGGAACTATCAAGCTGGATGTGTTGATCGGGACTTGGCCAACAAGCAGGACATAAAAGGTCAGATTCTTTGTAATGGAAAAAAATGTTCATTCTGCTTATAATATGATCATGGGGAGAGTTTATTTGAAAAGGTTTGAAGTTGTACCCTCAACTGTTCATCAATGCCTAAAATTCCCGACCAACTTTAGAGTAGGAGTAGTGAAAGGAGACCAGAAAGTAGCTCGGGATTGCTACTATTCCTCTGTCGAGGAAGAAGATATGTTGGAGGCTAAAATAAAAACAACCACTTACCAAGTGAATACAACTGAGCCGAAAAATAAGTCTGAGATTGAAACCTTAGACCCACGAGATGAATCTGATCTTGTAAAAGGACAAGTGATGGAGGTAACAGAAACATTATTCTGGATGATGATAAACCAGTACTAACAATTCAAATAGGAGCATCGTTGGAACCAGTTCTTAAGCAGGAATTGATAGCTTTCTTGAGGCATAGAAAATAGGTGTTCGCTTGGAGTCATGAAGATATGCCAGGAATAGATCCAAACTTAATGTCAATAGGGAAGTCAAACCTGTAAAGTAGTGAAGAAGAGTTTTTAGCCCCAAAAAGAACCAGGTTATACAGGAAGAAGTGCAGAAGCTTCAAAAATCTTCCTTTATTGAAGATGTGAAGTACCCGAATTATCTGGCCAATGTAGTTATGGTCAAGAAGAAGAACAACAAGAGGTGGATGTGTGTGGATTTTACTGATTTGAACAAAGAATGTCCGAAGGATCACTTTCCTTTGCCACGAATTGATCAACTGGTGGATGCTACTTCAGGGCATGAATTGCTGAGTTTCATGGATGCATATTCTAGTTATAACTAGATCAAAATGAAGCTAGAGGACAAAGAAAGTACTTCCTTTATCACTCCCCGATGAACTTATTGTCATAATGTTATGACATTTGGTCTAAAAAATACAGGTGCTACTTATCAGAGACTGGTGAATAAAGTATTTGAGGAGCAGATAGGCAAGAATATGGAGGTATATGTTGATGATATGCTCACTAAAAGCAAAAAAACTATTGATCATATTTTTTACCTCAGTCAGACGTTTGATCAATTGAAAAAGCACCAAATGAAGTTAAACCCCACCAAATGCGTCTTTAGAGTGCAGGAGGGAATGTTCCTCGGGTATATAGTCAATCAAAGGGGAATAGAAGCCAATATAGAATGGATTAAATCTCTGATCGAAATAAAGTCCCCGACCTGCAAAAAAGAGGTTCAAAGGCTAACTGGGCATGTAGCAGCACTTAACAGGTTTGTGTTAAGAGCAACAGACAAATGCTTTCCATTCTTCAACGTTCTCAGAAAAACCTTTGAATGGAATGATGAATGCGAAAAGGCATTCCTGGAGATGAAGAAGAAATATGAGGAGACGAAGGACAAAATCTTCCATAAAGGGATTCTGACAAACCAAACGTTTGACAGTAATATCCCCATATGGACTTTATACGTTGATGGGTCATCTCGCACAACCGGATGTGGAGTTATAATTATCCCTAATACCCCAGATGAGCTAGACATAGAGTACGTTATACGTTTCCAATTTTAAGCCTCCAATAATTAAGTAGAATATGAAGCTGTAATTACTGGTCTAATCTAGCTAAATATTTAAAAGTTGAGCAAGTTGTGGTGTACAGTGATTCGCAATTAGTTGTAAATCAAGTGTTCAGTTTATATATAGCAAAAAGAGAACTGATGACCAGATATTTGGCTAAGACTTTGGAAATAATTTCTACCTTGCTAGAAGTACAGATGGTCAGGATTCTAAGGTTAGGGAACAGCCGAGCATATGCACTTGCTCGGTTAGCTTCAGCAACCAGACCAAAAATACAAAGAACTATTCCTATTGAGCTACTTGCTAATAGGCGCACTGATGAAGATCTGATGGTCAACTTTATTGCAATTGATATGGGTCAATCTTGGATGGACCCCATAAAAGTATATATTGAAGATGGAATTCTTTCAGCTGATTTACTTGAAGCTAAGAGACTGAAGTACAAAGCTGCAAGATACGTGCTAAATGGTGGTGTGTTATACAGAAGAAGATTAATTGCTGGACTATAATGGTTCATGCATCCAACTGAAGTAAAGGATCTGATTGAAGAATTCCATGAAGGGTCATGTGGAGCCCATGTAGCAGGAAGAACGTTGTTACAAAGAATACATACTCAAGGGTACTACTGGCCAACCATGCGAGCAGATTGCACAGATTTTGCCAAGAAATGTGAAAAGTGCCAGAGGTTTTCCAGTATACGCAAAGCTCCACAAGGTCTCTTAACACCAATCACTTCGCCCTGGCCCTTCGCAATGTGGGGAATTTACTTGGTCGGGCCCGTACTAACCACCCGAGGAAGGTTCAAGTACATAGTTGTAGCTGTTGATTATTTCACAAAGTGGGTAGAAGCTGAACCATTGATTGACATGTCTTATGAAAAGGTTTGCCAGTTCATCTGGAAAAATATTATATGCAGGTATAGTTTACCTTATGCCTTTATAACTGATCATGGTACACAGTTTGACAATAAAGAATTTGCTACTTATTGCGCCCAATCCAATGTCCAAAAAATCCATTCTGCTCCTGGACAACCTCAAAGCAATGGACAAACAGAGGTAACTAATATAAATTTAGTGAACGGGTTAAAGAAAAGGTTTGAAGATGCAAAAGGAAATTGGATTAATGAACTGAATTCGGCTCCATGGGCTTATCGAACTACTTCTAGAACATTTACTGGAAAACTCCCTATTTATTGGAATTTGGTATTGAAGCTGTAATCCCTATTGAGCTAGTTTTACCTATGCATAGAGTCCTTAATTTCAATACCCCAGTTAACGATTTGATGAGGAGATTGGATTTAGACATGTTGGAAGAAGTCCGTGAAGACGTAGCTCTAAGAAATGCAACTTATCAACAAAGGACTACATGTTTCTATAACAAGAGAGTCATGCTGAGAAATTTAAAGGAAGAAGATTATGTTTTGAAGAAGGTGATTCAGACGAATAATAAGCTGGAAGCCAATTGGCATGGGCCTTATCGTGTTACAGCAGTTATCCGACCATGCATATATAGGATTGAAATTTTGGAGGGGGAAGAGTTCAAGAACCCATGGAATGCAGAGAATTTAAATAAGTACTATCAGTAAAAATAGTTGTGTTGTACTCAGTTCATTTCAATATTAATGAGAATATGACTTTCTGGAAAATTATTATTTTGTTATTTTCTTTTTGTGGAGTAGCAGTGCTATGCACTTGTAACACCAGTACAATAGTTCTAACTATGAAGACACCAACAAAGTTGGTTGGCATCAATAAAACCACCAACAAAGTTAGTCGGTATCCATCATGGCCACCAACAAAATTGGTCGTCATCAATAAAACCACCAACAAAATTGGTCGGTATCCATCAAGGTCGTTAATAAAGTTGGTCGGTATCTATCAAGGCCACCAACAAAGTTGGTCGGCATCAATAAAACCACCAACAAAGTTGGTCGATAACCAATAAAGTCGCCAACAAAGTTGGTCGGCATCAATAAAACCACCAACAAAGTTAGTCGGTATCAAACTTATAAAATCATGCAAGGCAAAATCGTAAGTCCCAAATGCTTTATTAATGAAGATCCGGATGACAAATGTTCATCTAAACTGGGCTAAAAGATGGGCAAATGTTCCACTTACGCCTGGGAACCAAAGTAACTAGTGAAATTACCATAAAATCCAGGTACATTAGTAGAACCATGGTGAAGCATCGGTAATTGGTATAAAACTTAGGATAATCCTAAGAATATCAATAGAACTGGTGAAAAAATAGAGATTAACTAAAACAGTTGATCTATTCATAGTCAAAGACTAGAAAAACATTCAAAGATTAACTAAAAGTTGATCCATTCACAAAATAAGCTTTTCGTTAAATTTAAATTATTACATATTGTTGCTCAAATATGGAGAAGCAAAATGTAAAAATTTATTCTACAGGACGTTTTCCTTTAGCTTTAGAGATAGGATCCATGCCAGCTAGAGGATCATCCAGAGTAGAAGAAGAGTTGATGAAGTTAAGATCCCGAAGCATCCTGGTGTTGCAACTACTAGGGAGATCAAGCAAATGAGGAGGACGAATGATCTCAAGCTCGTCATGCAGTTCGTAAGCCCCCAAGTACTTGGAAATCAAACAATGAGGAATATAGTGAACAGGTACCCAATTAACATCCAAATTAAATGGAGGATTATCAAGATGTAGCAATCCTGGATCATACCAATCCCACAGAGAATTATTCCCATCCACCTTCAGAATAGTTAAGGCGTTAATCCAACCCCATTTATAGGACTCATTCTGAGCCTGTTGGAGTCTATCATCATAATGACTCAAAGCTTCATTATAACCACCCACCCAAAATTCTCTAGGTTACTTATAGAATTATAAGGTTAATCTATCAACTTGCGATTGCAGTTTCTTCAGTACCCCGTCCTTAGCTCCCAATTAAGAAGATTGATTAAATAGTTGCTCAGATAAAGTTTGCAGATTTTAAGGCATCTCAGTAATAGCTCGGTCCTTTGCTTTTAACTGTGCAGCCTGGTTGGCAAGGGCCTATTGGGTCCTAAGTTCCTCTATAGTTCCTCGGCCATCCCTATTTTTAGCTTGGGAAGAAGAAGAAGAAGACTTAGTGTTCTTTAAGGCCTCTATTTCATCTCTTAATGTGGCATTCTCAACCTCTAAATAGGCATAATCCTCATCGGTAGTAGCAATAATAGCCCCAAGAGAAGACTTTAGAAGACTCAATTCATTCCTCAAATTACTATTCTCCTCTTCAATGGTCCTAGTTTCTTTAACTCCAAGCTTAAGTAAAGCTCTTTTCTTATTATAAACGGACAAAAGCTTATCAAAGCCCCGACCTTCACTCAAACTTTGATACTTCCGCTCATAACTTTAATGCAGCAGCACAGTGGATTCCTTGTACTGGTCTTGAAGTTCTTCTATCATTTCATAATAAGCGATATTATTTTCTACTGCCTAATCAAGTAAGTACTTCAAATATTTATAGGATTCCCTAACTTGATCTGAAGCATCATCACCGAGCAACTGGGTAATTTCTTTGTCGGAAAAGTCCACATGACCATCTTTGAAAAAGGCATTGCATTTCCTCAGTGTCTCGGTATCATGGGAAGACAGTTATTCCATCTTCGGAATAAACTAGCAAGAAGAAGTAATTACCAATCAACAACAAGAATGGAGAATAAGAATAGTCAACAAGAGATAAAAAGCAACAACACAAGGTTCTTTTATTGATAACAAAGAGTTCCAGTATAAATAAGACAAACAACAAAGAAATAAGAAAAGTAAAAGAAGAAAATGCCAAATAATATTACACCTTCTCCCTATCACTCTCAACCTTCTTGCTATATTCAGAAGAAAGGGTTGCAGGTTGGGGTTGCTCGTATTGCTTAGAGGGGAGAATAGAAGACTCGTGAACTTTAGGTTATTTGGTAGCAGATTCAACCATAGGTTAAAGAATCATTAGAAGCAGCTTCATCTTTAACCTCTTCCTCAATGATAGGAGGAGGCCCATGAATGTACCTCTGAAAAATTTCAGAGTCTCCATTTATGTTCAACTCTTGAAGGGCAGTATTCCAACCATCTCTAAAATATTTTTGCTTCACATACTCAATCTGAGTAGAAGCGGCAGAAATGGATTTGTTCCAATCCTTGTCCCAACCAGCACTGAAGGAGGTCTTTACAACAGTCCTTCTTTTGGCTCTAACAGAGGACACAAGCTCTTCAGCAGTCTTAGCCATGCTCTCAGCTTCCTCTTTTTGGCGCAAAACTTCATCCTTTTGGAGCCCAACCTCCTTAGCCCTACACTCAGCTTCCTCTTTATGGTGCATAACTTCATCCTTTTGGAGCCCAACCTCCTTAGCCCTGTGCTTGGCATCAAGGGAATTTGAATCATAGGTCTAACGAGCCAGTTTAGCTGCCTTCAATTTCTCTTCCCAAGCAACCCTCTCAGTCTCCAAGGCTTATTGAGACTCAAGTAGATACTTCTTCAAACCAGACAAAGCTTCCTCCACCTCATTCAAAGATGAAGAAGCCTTGATTGCATCATCTTTCTCCAGTATATTATTATAGTGTACCAAGAACTGCCAAAGATGAAGATAAAAAATTAGTATGTGAGAAATCTAAAGAACAACCAAACTAAGAATAGGGAAATTACTCACTGATGAAAGGTTTAGAGTAGCCAATTCAGAAACCTTTATTCTGGGGAGCCTGGCATCTATCCCCCAGTGGTCTGGAAGAGTACCAGACTTGATCAGTCTCCTAGCCAAACCAAGAGTGAGGGCTGTTAGAGGAATAATATTAGATGAGGGAAAATCGACTAAGGGTAGTTGGTCAGTCACTTGATCGACTTGTTTCTCTACAAGCCCTCTTCTAAGTCTCTTCAGAGGAACTTCAACCTCTTTGGGAGCTACACCCTTAGTAGCCAAGTCTCTGGGGACTAGATCATTAGGGATTAGAATTTTGGGAGATGGAGGCTTCATAAAATCCCCTATTTTATTCTTATCTCCCTCAACAGATGATTAGGAACCAGAAGTGACACCACTACAGAGATCAGGAAACTTCCTCTTCTTCATAACTTCAGAATCAATAGCAACCTCTTGGTCAAGATCGATTACCAGAGAAAGAGATTTAGAAGGTCTGGCAATAAAAGAGGAAATAATGTTCTTATATTGGAGTAGATAAGAGGCAGACCTCACGTTCTCCTCAGCAACTACTTTGTGAAGTCCCGAGATAACCTTCAACTCCTTCAAATTTACTTCGCTCTCTTTGGGGAACTTTATTTTTTGCTCAACTGCAAAGTAATGTACAAAACAACAATCAGCATGACATTTTAGCAAGCATAAATAGGTCAAATTTACTAAAACATAAAGCAACCTATTCCATTGCCAAAGAATGGACATTTAGGTCCTTAGTATTTAGCACCTCCAACTAAAGGGGCGTGTTGCCAATTTTTTACAATGACCCCATGATCAAAATAATACCTATTAGAATCGTAGAGATTAACTACTAAAGCTTTGCTAATAGCCCTAGTTTTCAAATAAAAAGTGGTGTCGCTAGTTACCCACTTATAAAAAAAAGTAATTTTTGGAATCCCTAAATGGGTTCCATAAGTTTGATTTAACCTATAAACTCCATTAACAACTCTCCATGTGTTAGGAGCTACTCTTGCAGGTACAATATCAAAATATTGACAAAACTCTAAACATAAGGGATTGTGAGGAAAGGTGAAGCCATATTCAACAACAAATATAGAAGGTAACTAATGACCCTCAGCAAGAGAGAAAACTCAGAAGGAAAAGTGGGATTTTCTAATACCACCCAAGATGGAATGTTAAAATGAGCTCCAAACTTATCAAGTGACTCGATAGAGTAAACCATAATGAAGAAAACAAAGAAGAAGAGAAGAAAGATTCTTACAAAGATTTAAGGATTCAGCAAGAACTGAAGAAAGAAAAGAAAACGATCGCACAAAAGCAAAGAACATAATAGCAGAATCAAAAGTAAGTAGTAAAAAATGATCGAAGTTTTTACCGCCCTTTTTATAAGACGCATCGAAAACTGGTCCAAGTAATGATTAAAGCAAACGACGGTTGGATTTATGACGGCTAAATAGACGAAAAGACAAAGATACGCTAAAAGTGTTCGCTAAAATTTGAAATATTTACAAAATTGCCATTCGCGCTCAAAAACTGTCAAATGAATAAAATTCACAAGTCTGGAAGCTCTGCAGCCAACAAAATAGGCCGAGATACTTCCAATGCATAATGTTCCACACTTTCACTTAAACTTCAAGTATGAAACATTGGGGGCTTCTGTTGATACAAAAATTTTCCATCCTACATGGACCAATTACAAGCCAGCAGATGTCATCCTATGTGGCACAAGTCCAAGTCAGCATGATATAAAAGCCCGACCAACATAGCGGCCCGACCAACAAGGAAGCCCGACCAACAACTGAAAAGTCATCTTATATAGCCATCCAAGCGCCAGTAATCTTACAGCCTGTATTGCCTCTGAAGCAACATCATTCGTATAATTAATTATCATTATGTATTGATGTAAATGCCTAACAAATAAAGGCATTCCATCCTTTCACATGACAACGATCAAGACTCCCCCCCCCCCCCCGGGCTATAAATCCATTGTACCACCCTCATTGCAAGGGATCAAAAAACAAATCAAGGCAGTCAATACATAACAGTGGACGTAGGCTATTCAATTGAGAGGAACCACTTTAAAAAGTTATCTTGTGTCTTATTTGTTTTACTTAATTTATCTGTGATAGACTAATTAGGTTTAGTCTAGTTTTTTGCATCAACAATTATGTTACCCTATTTGGAAGATGTAGCTAGTATTCTTGCAATGGGACTTGACCCATTACATTGACTAACTTCACAAGTTATGTTTGAGTGTTTAGGAGAAAATTGGACCTTAGAGATCATGCGGGACTTTGTAGATCTATTTTGTGTATGGTTTAGTTTTCTTTAACATACATGAGATTTCCCACTATCGAAGTATAATGTATATTTTACATACTCTCCATCTAATCAAGTGTCTTAGGACATTTATCTTTAGATAGAGTGATTCCATACCTGAAAGTAAGAAATCCTTTCTTGAATTCATGCATGATAACTTTGTGAGCACACCATCGATATAAGGTACTTGGGTTATGTCTAGTATCCTATTTTTTATCACGTAAAATCTTGATCCCAATGATGTGAAATCACACACATATATTGGACAATACATTCACGTCATTCCCAAATAGAAGAATATCATCCACATAAAATACCAAAAATACCACCATGTTTCCATCATGCTTCTTATAAACAAAAGTTTCATTAGAGCATTGATCAAAACTAAAAGATTAATTGCCTGATAAAACAGAATGTGTCAAGACCTTGACGTTTGCTTATGAACATAAATGGACCTATTAATATTTAATGCCTTGATTTATTGGCTACTTGATATAAATCCCGAAGGTTTAATTATATAAATTCACTCGTCTAGACTACCGTTTAGGAATTTAATCTTGATCCGCTAAGGCGTAATGGATAAAAGAATTTGGATAGACTTTAGCGTGGCTAATGATGAGAAGGTTTCCTCATAATCTGTATCCTTTTATAAAGTAACCTCTTTTTGTGATAAGTCTTGCCTTTAAGGTTTCCATCTTCCCACCTACCACTTATTTATTCTCGTAGATCCGCTTTCCCCCGATGGATTTTATCCCATCCGAAAAGGGTAAAAGTTCCCAAACTTAATTTGAGTACATCAAATCCATCGAATCCACATTGCTATTTATAGTCTGAAACTAAAACTTAACACTACACCAAAAAGGATAAATTGTCGTTGTTGATGCAAAAAACTAAAATAGATCTAATTATTTGATCATGGATAAATAAGTAAATAAAAGAGACACGTAAGATTTTTAAAGTGGTTCGATTGAAAGGAAAATCCTATGTACACTGTCTTGTATTGCCTGTTTTTCACTTAGATTGTATTTCTGATCCCTTTTGCTGTAAGGATTATAATGTATTTATAACCCTCTAGGGGGATTAAGAGTCAGAGTGTTAAAGGATGGAATGCCTTTATAAACTAGTCATTTACATCAGTACATATCGTTTATAATGCATATGAATGTTGGCATTTTACTGACCATGTTGGTCTGTCTTCTTGCCATTGGCATTGGTCGTCATTTTAGGCCTTGGTCGGTGGTTACTCCTTGCTGACTAGGATTATTACCACTATGGATGATACATGTCTATTTATGATTGGTCCACGTAAGAGGGTAATTTTTGGTATCAACAGAAGCCCCCAAAGTTCCATACTTGATTCTTTCTTGAAAGTGTGGAGCATTTAATTGTGATAGTTGCTTGGGCAACCTTTATGATACTTAGTCGGCTTTCGACTTCCCATACTTATAAAATTATCAACTTGGCTGATAACGTATGACACGGGTGGCATTTTTGCAATTACCCGTAATTATAATAAATCATTTTGGGGGTAAATACATCTTTTTTATCTTAACCATCAAAATTTCAATCGTCGTTTCCCTTTAATCATTACTTTTGTCAGTTTTCGAGGTTATCTATAAAGGCAGTAAAATCCCCGTTGTCTTCTACCTCAAACTTTCTGGTTTTTGTTGCTATCTCTTGAGCTTTTTGTGCGATTGTTATTTATGTCCTTCAGTTCTTGCTAAATCCTTAAGTCTTTGTAAGAATCCTTTATCTTTCTCTTTTTCTTCATCTTCAATCATGGTTTATTCAGTAGTTTCTCTAGACAGATTTAGAAATGAATTGAATATTCCTTCGCGGGTGGATTTAGATCTCCCTAATCCTGCTATAAATCATTTTTCTTTATTTGAGGGTCAGTGGTTCCTTTATCTTTTCATTGCTAAATGTGGGTTTACTTTTTCTCCAAACCCCTTTTGTCTTGAGTTTTGTCAATATTTTGACGTTATACCTGCCAGAATAGCCCCTAACACTTTGAGAGTTGTAAATGGTGTTTATAGTTTGAGTCAGCTCCTTAGGACCCATATAGGCATCCCAGAGATTATATTTTTCTATAAATAGATTACCAGTGATAGAACTTACTATTTAAAAACTAGGGCTATAAATAGGTCTTTAGTAGTTAATCTCCGAGACTCCAACAGAGACTATTTTGATCCTGCAGAAATTGCCAAGAGTTGGCAATATGCACCCATAATAGGGAATGCAGTATACCAGGGGCCCAGATGCCCTCAATATGGCCATGGGATAGGCTGCAATACTATTGTATAGTTTTTCTTGATAACTTTATTAGTTATAGTACTAACTTTATTTGTTTTTTCTTGATTGCAATTGATCTGAAGAGAAAGTGTCCCAAGGAGTGTGATATCAGACTTACTGAGCTAAAATTTCTTTTGGGTATTCAGCAAAAAATTATAGAGGAACACATTAGGTCGACATCATATTTGTTGGAGTATAAAAACTCCATTACTTCCTTTGTTACTCCCCCAACTTCTGTTGCTCAATCCTTGGTGATTGAGCTTGACGAAGACCCGGTCTCCACTTCTTCTGCCATTGTATCTAGTAGTGCTGAAGCTGCTACAGGCCCCTTATCTTCAATTGACTCAGATTTACCTCTTGCCACTGTCATGGTGCATAGAAAGTTACCCAACATTATGGGAGATATTACCACTGTTGGCTCCATAAAATTTGCTGCTGGTGGGGTCAGAAATAAGGATGAGATTGTAAAGAATCCCCCAGCCAAGAAGAATGATTAAGAACATCTCAAGCATTTGAAGAAGGGTCTTCCTTCTAGGTTGGCTGAAGGAACTACTTCTGGTGCCGACCAACGAAACTTGGTCAATTTATCTGATACTGGCTCTTTAGTGCCTATTGGCCCTGGTTTAGCCAAGATATTAATAAAGTCTGGTACTCTTCCAAACTTTAAGGGAGCTACTTCTGCATTATCCCTCTCTAAAATCTCTAAAAGGGTTGTTCAAAGCCTTGCTTTGGTAAGAGTTGTGATTTTTTTCGTATTCACTTGTTTGACAACTCTCTTGTACTGACTTTCTCTGATTTCTTTTTGTAGTTCTTGATTAATTTCAACCAGATGTTGGAAAAATGTGATATCCTTCGTTCTTCTTCAAACGAGGTGGATGAGGCAATTGAATGCCTGAAGAACTCCCTGCTTGAGTAGCAGGCATTGACAAATAAACATAAGAAATGGAAAACCAAAATAAAAGCTGCAAAAAATGATCATGCAGTTGCTCGAGGGCAGGTTGATGAACTACAGAAAAATTTGACCGCTGAAAAGGCCAAGAGATTGAAGACCAAGGAATTTGTGTTCAACAGAGGCTGAAAGAAGGCAATCAGTGCTGATTTTGCTCAGATTGAATTTGCAAAGGATAAATTCTTCAAAGATGGATGGTCGGCATCACTCACGGAGGTTAGCACACCTCAGGACTTTGAGTTATTCCTCGGGCATGATCCTGGTTCTCCTCCCAACTGTATGAGGAGATTGAGGATGATAGAGGATCAGAGGATTATACTCTTATCTTGGACTCTGCCGATAAAATACAAGTAGAAGAAGTTGGGTCTTCACCCCCATTCTTCTGAGCAAGTCACTCCACCTATCTCTAGCCCTTCCAAAACTGGGGCCACTTCTGACAGAAAGAAGGTGTAGATTTTCTTGGTGAGCAGTTTTTGTTTTTACCTTTATTTTTGTTTTTTCTTCATATCAATGTACTTGTAACTTGATTTCCATTAAAAAAAATGAACATTTTGTTGCACTTTTCTTCCTCTATTTCAAATACTTTATTCTATTATTAATTGGAGATTTTTCTTACTCTTTATAGTTCATGGCTAAACTTGATCAACTCTCATCCAGTGACTCCGAGCTACTCAAAAGATGTAATGGTCTCTTCAAGGTTGTTCATATGACTTTATCCGAAGAAGACCTATCCACCTTGCTTGGGGATAATGTCTCATATCAAGTTAAAGAAGCTTACCTATACTTAAAGTGTCTTCTTGATAGGGCGGTAGCCAATAATATTGCATACTTTGAAATGATAGAAGAGCTTCAAGAAGTTTATAAGGAGGATAAAGCTCTTTTATATGCTGACTACGAACAGAAGTACAAAGCTCAAGGGAAGGTTAGGGTTTTGAGCAGAATTTGGAAAAGCATGCATCTTTCTTCAGGAGTTAGGAATTTCTGCTTGATCGTGAGGTAGAGGAGGCTAAGGCTATCACCAAGTTATTGAAAGAAGAGAATAACAGTTTGAGTGAAGAATTGAACTCATTGAAGGCTTCTTCTACTACTGATGTTGCTGCTGATGATGGGGTTTCCTTTTTGGAAACTGAAAATGCCAGACTAAGGGAAGAAGTGGAAGCACTGAAGAAAATTAAGCTTGCCTCTTCTCCCGAGCAAAAGTTAAACCTGGCCGAGAAAACACTTACTAACCACGTTACGCAATTGAAAGCAAAGAATTTGTACTTTGCTAATATGTCCAAGAAACTCTAGACTCAAGTCGAGCAACTTTTTACTCAGTCTTCCCAATTACAAGCTAAAGATGGAGTACTGAAGAAATTGCATCATCAGGTTGAGAGATTGACTATCCAATTTCATAAACAGCCTAGGGAATTCTGGATGGAGGGATATAACGAGGCCCTTGGTCATTTTGATTAACGATTTAAGGAAGCCCAACGTGAAGGTTAAAAGTGGGGCTGGACCAACTGCTTGACAGTTATGAAGGTGGAGCAGAATAGTAAACTTTGGAACTCTTATGATCCTGGTTTGCTGGATTATTAAGATCCTCCATTCAAATTGGACGTTAGGTGGATCCCTTTCAACACTATTCTCCAATGCTTGATTTCAAAATACTTAGGGGATTATGGCCTTCATGACGAGTTAGAGATCGTTCATCCTCCTCATCTATAAGAGACCCTGAGTATTCGTAATAAAAGGATGCTTTAAGACTTCAATTTTATCAACTCCCCTTTCACATTAGATGACCCTCCAGTGGGCATGGAACCAGCACCGAGCTCTTCTAAAGCAGCGGGGAAGCATCCCATAGAGTAGTTTTGTTCCTGTAATTCAGTTATAAGTGATATCATATAATGATCAATTAAATGAATGAAATATCTGATTAACTTATCTTGTCAATCTTTGGATGTGAATGGCTTTCTTGCTTCATTAGTTCGATTGATACACTTAGGCTTTTACCCAAGTTTAGTACCAATTACCAATGAAATTATCATCATAGGTTCTCCTAGTATATTTAGATTAAAATCCAAGCTTAGTACTAGTTACCCATGTATTTCCATAGGTTCTACTAAAGCACCTAGATTTTTAGGTTTTGCATTAGTTACCAGTAGTGACCAGGCGTATGTGGAATATGTGTCTACATTCCTTTTTAGGACTCTTCACAACATTTTTCCTTCATGTTTCCCAGTTGGATAAAATCTATATTTTTACCCTTAACTGTATTGACCAAGTTTCTTGAGGACTTGAGATCTTATCTTACTTGGGTTTTTATTTGATGCCGATCAACTCTTGCTTATGCCGACCAACTTTTGAACGGTACCAAACAATCAACTAGGTGGATGTTATTTTGAGCTCCGACCAACTATGTGGTTGTTGTTTCGAAGGACCAGTACTTCCGAATAACTTTTGACCAAGTATAACAACTTTTGAAAAAAGTGCATCAAGTATGTAGTGCATAACACTAGTTCTCCCCAAAAAAATCAAAAAATGGAGGAAAGCATCATTTTATTGATATGAAAATGTCAGGATTACAATTTGTTTCATGACATTATTATTAGTACTTTCTAAGATGTTCAGCATGCCAAGGATTTTTGAACTCTTCTTCTTCCAAAGTCTCAATTCTGTAAGTACCTAGGCGAAACACTGCTGAGATACAATATGGACCATGCCAATTAGCTTTAAGTTTGTTGTTCTTATGGATTACCTTCTTAAGCACATAATCTCCTTCCTTCAAGTTGGCATTCTTCATCCTTTTGTTATAAAAACATGTTGTCCTCTGCTGATATGCAGAATTTCTCAAAGTCGCATCTTCGCGTACACCCTCTAGCATATCCAAATCTAATCTTCATATCAAATAACTATCAGCAGATTTAAAGTTTAACACTCTATGAGTGGGCAGACCCAATTCAGATGGTGTCACTGCTTCAGTTCCAAATGACAGTATGTATGGGGCTTCTCCTATAGTAGTCCTCGGAGTTGTTCGGTATACCCACATAATGGAGTGTAGTTCATTGATCCAGTTCCCCTTGGCATCATCAAGTCTTTTCTATAATTCATTAAGTAGATTCCTATTTGTGAATTTAGTTTTCCCATTTCTTTGAGGATGTCCTAAAGCAGAATGAAGGTTGTGAATGTTTGGTTGGGCATAATAGGCAGCAAACTCCTTGTTGTCGAGCTGTGTACCATGGTATGTAATGAAAGCATAAGGCAGACCATATTTAAAAATAATGTTTTTCTAGATGAACTGGTAAACTTTCTCATAGGGTATGTCTATCAATAGTTCTGCTTCGACCCATTTGGTGAAGTAGTCCACAGCTACGACCAAGTATTTAAATCTTCCTTGGGTGCTCGGCAATGGCCCGATCAAGTCTATCCCCTATATAGCAAATGTCCATGGTGTAGTAATTGGATTCAGAGAAGCTTGTGGAGTTCTACGAATGTTGGAATAACTTTAGCACTTTTCATACCTCCTGGCAAAAGCCATGAAATCTGATCTTATAGTTGGCTAATAATATCCCTGTGTATTAATACACTGCAATAATGATATGCCCGTTATATGAGCTCCACAAGAACCTTTATGGACTTCCTCTAGCAAGTCTTGAACCTTTGTTGGGTGAACACAGCGTTGCAGGCTAGATGCCAATCCTCTCCTGTAAAGTACCCCTTTGTCCATCAAATATCTTGCTACTTTATACTTCAATTTTTTGGCCTCGATTTGGTCTGCTGGTAAGACTCTTTCTTCAGTATAAGCTCTGATGAGATCCATCCAAGATGGACCCATGTCCATTATGATGAAATTAATCATCAAATCTTCATTAATACTCCTATTAACTAGAATTTCAATGGGAATGGTTCTTTAAAGCTCAATTTTAGTTATTGATACCAACTGAGCAAGTGCGTCAGCTCGGGAGTTTTCCATTCTTGGAATTCTTCTCATCCAAATAGCTGGAAACTTTGCTATAGCTTTCAATTATTTTGATAACTATCTCATCATTAGCTCTCCCTTGGCTCCATAAAAACTCAGTATTTGATTCACCGCTAATTAAGAATCACTGTGCGCCACAACTTGCTCAGCATTCAGCGATTGAGCAAGACCTAGGCCCACAATGAGAGCTTCATACTCTGCTTCATTATTTGAGGCCTGAAACTGGAATCGTAGATCATATTTAATATCTATCCCATGAGGAGTGTTGACTATTATACCTGCTCCACTTTCGGTTGCGCAAGAGGATCCATCAACATACAAGTTCTATATGGGGAGATTGTTATTAAATGTTTGGTCTGTCAAGATGCCATGCCAGAATGTTTTGCTCCTTGTTTCCTCATACTTATTGGATATCTCATATGCTTTGGTGGAATATTCTAGTAGGCCGATAATAATTTTTCCAAATCCTCCCTTTGCTGTGGAAGATTCTGGTAGGTCGGCAATAACCCTAGTTGGACTATCCCTTCCTAGGTCTTGCTCTGCCTAACCTCCCTATTGCCTGGGAATCTATGGATAAGTGAATCTGGTAATGAAATCTGCCACAGCCTGGACTTTTAAAGAAGACCTTGGTTCATACACAATATCATACTCCCCCAACTCAACTGCCCAATACATCGATCTCCCAGATTTTTCCAGTTTGTGCAAGGGCTTGCATAAGAGGCATATCAGTGTACACCACAATTGTATGGGCTTGGAAATAGGACTTTATTCATCTGGAAGCCTTAATCAAAGCCAACACTAACTTCTCCAGGAATGTATATCTAATTTCTGCTCCTCGGAAGGCTTTATTCGTGCAATAGATTGTCTTTTGAACTCCATTTTCTTCTCGAATCAAGGCAGATCTTACAACTGATTCAGAGACAGCTAAAGTACAAATACAAACTTTCTCCCAAAATTGGTCGGGAGAGTAATGGGGGTGCTCTTAAGTACTTTTTCAACTCTATAAAAGCCTTTTCACATCTGTCATTCCATTCAAAGCACTTTCTAAGCACTTTAAAGAATGGCAGACACCTGTCAGTAACTTAGGGCATAAATGTGTTCAAGGCTTCTACTCGCCCAATTAGCCTCTGCATATCCTTCTTTTAAGTAGGGGACTTCATTTCAATCTACGCTTTGATCTTGTTTAGGTTTGCTTTAATTCCCCTCTGGTTTACTATGTACCCGAGAAACATTCCTTCATGAACACCAAATACGCACTTGGTCTGATTTAACTTCATTTGGTGCTTTTCCAACTGATCAAAGGTTTGGCTGAGGTCAGCAATGTGGTCAGATGCTTTTTTATTCTTCGTCAGCATGTCATCTACATATTCTTCCAAATTCTTGCCTATTTACTCCTCAATGACTTTATTCACCAATCTCTGGTAAGTAGCACCTGCATTTTTCAAACCAAATGGCATAACATAATAGCAATAAGTTCCTCGGGGAGTAATAAAAGAAGTGCTTTCCCTATCTTCAGGCTTCATTTTAATGTGGTTATAACCATAGTAAGCATCCATGAAGCTTAGCAGCTCGTGTCCCGAGGTAGCATTAAAGAGTTGATCAATTTATGGCAAAGGAAAATGGTCCTTTGGGCATGATTTGTTTAAGTCCGTGAAATCCACACCCATTCTCCACTTATTATTTTTCTTCTTGACCATAACGACATTGGTCAACCAGTATGGGTATTTCATATCATCAATGAATGAATATTTTTTAAGCTTATTAACTTACTCCTAAATAGCTTTGTTCTTCTCAAGACTAAATCCTCTACGCCTTTGCTTCACAAGAGTGTTGTTCCTATTTGAGTAGTCCGCTCTAGCTTATCATCATCTAACACAATGCTCTCTATTTCTTCCATTATTTGTCCTTTCACTAATTATATTTATTCTCTTGGATATAAGGTTTCAACCTCAGATTCGCTATTAGGTTCAGAAGTGTCCACTTGATAAGTGGTGGCTTTTCTCTTTATCTCTGTCAAATCTTCTTGCTAAGTAGGTGAGTAATATCATTCCTGAACTACTTTCTAGTCACCTTTACCATGCCTACCCCAAAGTTGGTCGGGAACTTCAAAAACTAATGGACTATAGATGACACAACTTTGAATTTCTTCAATCCTACTCTTCCCATGATCATATTATAGGGAGAATGAACATTTTATCCATTATAAAGAAACATATCTTCTCTTTTCGACTTGCTGGCCATGTACTGATCAACACCTCCAATTTGATTATCCCCGGAGGAAATACCTTTTCACTAAAAAAAAACTAATAGAGTCCTGTGATAAGGTTCCAATTGGCTTAGCTTCAAGTCCATACTATCAAAGAAGGGGTAAAACATGATATCTGTCGAGCTGCCGTTATCAACCAATACTCTGGAAACAATTATACCATCCCTTATGACTTTGATTACTAAAGGATTATCATGGGGGTATAGCACCCCTGAAAGGTCATTTTTAGAAAAACTAATCACCAGCTTATCTTTGTTAGCTTTCCTTGGTCGATCTTCCTCAGTTATGTTAATCCTTTGAATATAAGAACAAGATTGAGCCTCATTGAGGTAAGATTTCCTTTCAGCAGTATGATCCCCTCCTCCTGCATCTCCACTTGTAATCATTTGGCAATCAAAAGATCCAAAATTGAGCATGAATACCTCGCATTCTGGTTGTCTAGACTTCTTGGGCAGGTCGGGATCATCCTCTTGATCATCTTCATGAGTTTTTTTCTCGTCTCTCGGCTTGCATAGAGACTTGACCTTTGTCGAGCTCCATAATTATTTTGTCAATTAATAAACCTGTCTAGCTTTCCTCTTCGGATGAGTGCCTAAATTTTATTCTGAAGAGCAACGCAACGATTTATCGTGTGTCCGTAATCCCTGTGAAATTCAAAGTTTTGGACTTGTCCCTCTTAGCAGAAGGTGTTCTTAGCTTTTCAGGCCAACGTACATCCTTGTTATGCTTTATCTCCTCCAAAACATGGTGGATGCCCATTGTTAAGGGAGTATAATTATTGTACCTTTTAAGTCGGTCCATATTCCCTTTTTGCTTTGATTCCCTATGGTCCTTAGGATCTTTGTTCTCCTTTTTATCGATTTTACCTTCAGCCTTTACTTAAGAATTTTGCTTAGTTGCCATAGCTTCCTCTGCATTCATGATTTTGGCTTCCTTTGCCATCAACTCTATCATCGTCTTCGGAGGATCTTTAGCAAGTGTGTAGTAGAGATTCTCGGGAGCAACCCACTCATAAGGGCTGTAATGGTTGTCTTTTACTCATAATCAAAGACTTCTAACTTTTCATTATTAAAACGAGTGATGTAATCTCGGGTACTCTCTCCCACCTTTTTCCTTACACTGAGAAAATGAGCTACTCATTTCACTGGTTTAGCTCCAAAGTAGAAGTTACCAATGAATAGCTCGGTAAGCTATTTGAAACTAGAAATTTAACCCCAATGAAGACTATTATACTAGATCTGAGTAGGTCCTGTAATTGTCCCTGAAAATGCCCTGTATCTTATTTCGTCGGGGATGGCATGGATGTCAGCTGTCACTTGATATTGCTCTATATGAAGTACGGGATCAATTTTTCCATTATATTTAGGAGTAACTACAAGGGCTTTAAACTTTGAAGGTGTGAAAAAATCCACAATAGCTTGTATGAAAGGAGATCCCTTCACAAAGTTTATCTGCAAAGTGTTCTTAGACTTATCCAATTCTCCCAATATATCTTCCCATCGTTGGATGGAACCTTTCCATGCATTGTTACCAAGGTCAGATCTTTGTGTTGTAGCTCTTTCATTTCGGCCAACTGTTTGTGTTGAAATTTCCTCCTATGAATGTTGCTTGGTACAAGAAGTTCATCGGGCATCTGATCTAGATTAGGTTGAGCCTTCACGTTGATCAGTTGCTCATCGAGTATTTCTCGACAATGCCTTGGGAACATTTCTATTCCTCTTGGGTCCCAAATGATCAAAGGGAGATGCTCGACTTAGACTTCCTAAGGAACTCAATCCTTTAGGGGTAAAAGATTGTTCATCATAGGGCTCTGATGTTCTAAGCAAAGAACTTACTCCTGGGCGATAGGAAGTATCTCTATTAGTCCTGGATTGGCTATGTCTACTGCTTCTTAGAGGACGTGGTGGCATATTTCCACGACCATATAAGGAATGTGACCTGGCTTGCAGGGTGTACGCTAACTGCCTTTTTGGTATCTTGCATAGCCTCTTGTCCTTTAGCAAGACTAGCCAATATTTCAGTTAAATCATTGTTAGTTGGTGGAGTAGAGGAAACATGCAAGAAGTTATCATTCATGGTACTTGACTTAAGAATATCATTCATGTTTGGTAAATAGATGAGTGAAAATGTTTAGAAACACGTTCCCACAGACGACGCCAATCTATTGATGAAAAAACTATAATAGATTTAATTATTTGATCACGGATAAATAAGTAAATAAAATAGACAACTAAGATTTTTAAAGTGGTTCGGATGAAAGGAAAAGCCTACGTCCACTGCCTTGCATTGCGTATTTTTCACGTGGATTGTATTTCGGTCCCTTTTGCTGTAGGGATTACAATATATTTACTGTTCTAAAAAAACGTCTAGGCTTAAGGCTTGGGAGAAATGCTCAGCCTTAAGTTTTTTACGCCTTATTCTTAGTAAAACCCTAAATGCGCACTTTTTTTCTAAAAACAATAATGCTTTAGTGAAACGATATCGCTTTTTAAAGAATTTTTTAACTAACCGGACCATTATCTCATCCAAAATAATTAAATAGTATTTTAATTTGCATATATTCAGATATATTTTTATGATATGTACAATTTTAGTATTTTAATAGCCTTGTTATAGTTAAAAAATATTAAAATATATTAAGAAGGCCTAAATGCCTTTTCACGCCTTTTTACGCCTAAGGCCCGCCTAGGCTTACAAGACTTAAGGCTTGGCCTCTACGCCTCGATCACGCCCCGTATTTTTTAGAACCTTGGTATTTATAACCCACCAGGGGGATCAAGAGTCCAAATGTTAAAGGATGGAATTCCTTTATAAATTAGGCATTTACATCCGTACATATCATTCATAATGCATATGACTATTGGCATTTTACTGACTATGTTGGTCTGTCTTCCTGCTATTGGTGTTGGTCAGCATTCAAATTCTTGGTCGACAGTTACTCCTTGCTGACCATGATTATTGCCACTGTGGATCACACATGTCTATTTATGATTAGTCCATGTAAGAGGGTATTTTTGGTATCAACAGTCACCTTTGAACCGACCAACCTTGTCACGGTTATTGACCGTGACAAAAAACACGCACTTTTTATCACAGTCAATTATCATGACAACGCTTTCTCACGAGCATTGATCGTGATAGGTCCGTGATAACTTTCTTTCCTAAAAACCCTACCGCCTCTTTTTTCTCACCGTTTTTTATTCCCACCAAAAATATTTCTCTCCCTCTCTCTCTTTCTCTACATTTTAGGTATTTTTTCTCCCTCTCTCTTTCCTTTATATATGTGTGTGTATATATGTATGTGTGTGTGTGACCCCCAGACTTGTAACGGTTAAATACCTTGACAAGTTGGACTTGTCATGGTTAAAGACCCTGACAAGTCAACTATTTTGGTGTAGTATAGATTCCTTGTCTTAGAGTTCCTCGTTGTAGTTATTGAGATCTGGTTCGTATTCCTTTAGTATTTTACTGAAGTATTCACCTAAATACACTTACCTATCAGGTTATCATCTGACTCTCCCACTAGGACGTGGCTCCACTTTTGGTTATGTATAAGTGAAACGTGTATCCTGATCATCAATAATAATCTCATTAACGCTAAAGGATTTATTGTTGATATCAAGTTGTATTTCATCATGTATGGGGGCTTCCGAAAGAACTACTTGGTATTTCCCTTTTATCTCTTGTAAGCTCAACCTACTCTTATGTTTGTAGTCCATTATATAATATTCCTCTAAGTACCAGGCATAATACTGATAATAACCCTTTGGTACTTGGAATTATAAAATAGATCACCTTCAATTCCTACTGGGTACACTTCAAAGAGAGATATTTTTTATCATTAATTTAAATTTTCATGGCTCTTTCCTCAGGGCGCGTGTTAGGATACCCTAGGTCCAAACATTACATGGACTAGTCTCATGCCCCATCCACAATTTTGTGGGAGTTGTTAAGACTCGTATAGAAGGAACTAAGGTTATTAAATAAATATCCTTCTCGAATGCATACACACAACAATAATTCATCAAATCCAAATAGCTCATCATAGATCTAACCATGTCCAAAAGATTCTTATTCAATCTTTTCGCTACATCATTTTTCTATGGAGTGCCCGGTACAGATCTGACAATTCGAATATAATACCCACCTCTGATAAATGATTCTTAAACTCTCCCTAGAGTTACTTACCCCAACTCGAATCATAGGTTTTGTATTAGTTTACCATGACTACATTCTACCCCAACTTTGTACACTTCAAACTTACCCAACGTTCAAACTTGTGGTTCGTAAGGTAAATATAGCCATACATTATTTAGTAATCAATGAAAATGATGAAGTACTCATAACCATCTCTTTCTTGGATAGTTATAGGACCACGTAAATCATAATGAAATATTTATAACATATCTTTAGCTTTATAGCCTTTAGTCGCGAAGACCCTCTTGGTCATTTTACCTTCTAAGCAGGGTTCACAAAATGCAAGGTCCTCCACTTCCAATGAACTCAATTGCCCATTTAAAACTAGTATTGGAATTCTTTTTATATTAATATGACCTAGTTGTAAGTGTCAAATATGTATTTAATTCAACTTAGATGGTTTCTTTATCTATAGGTAATTTCCATTTGAGTTATCTATTTAATTATTTAGCATTAATGGCAATTCAAGATTTATAACATAAAATCATTTTTCAATATACCAAAACATATAAATTTTTTTTATTAAAAACGTATTTATTAAAAAAAAAATTTATTCAGAACTAATCTAGAAACTTAAATTAAATTTCTTCTAATAGTGGATACATAAAAAAATTCTAATATTACTTTTTTACTAGACCAAAATCTAAAGATATATGTCCTACTAGTAATAATAATGCCTTGTTGTGCTCACTCGTGAACATAAACGTTTCTCCCTAACTAGGCTTCCTGGTAACTTAGAACCACTATAAAGAATCGCAAACATGATTAATGTCTCCTGAATGTACAAACCAGGTCCCGGTAGATTGGACGACAAAACATGTCTTAATGACAAATGAGAAATTACTGCTTTCATTCTTTTGTTTTGCTAAGTAGATTGAGCATTACTTATTCCAATTACCATAACATTTACACATAACACTCGCCCTTCATATATTATCCTACCAATTGAGGTTTAACCATTGTTTTAACCACGACAAGTTGTTCTCGAGACTAGCCCTTCTTCTTTTATCTTTTAGGACAGACTTAGATTGGCCTCTCTCAAAAATTATTACAACACCCTTTTATTCTTTAAGTTGTAATGCTAAATAGTAGTCAAATTTGTTCATAGAATAGTTTCGGTGAAATTTCATAAAGGACTATGAGATTTATTTGAGCAAAAGAAGGTATAGGTTTCCATATCAATTTTAGAACCAAGGACTTCAAGTTCCCTTAATATTGACATCATATTTTGAACATGGTCCATAGCTGGAGTACCATCAACCATCTTTCATGTGATGCCCAACATCCCTTTTCGCATCATGTATCTACTTTTTGTTCACATGGACGGAACTCAAAAATCGTGTAATGAATCAATAAATCTCATCTCATCCAGATGCTACATGTTATTCGCATGGATGGAAATATCAATAAACTGTGTAAACCAAGAATCCATGTTAAACTGTACTATTTGAGTACGCAGTTATAAATATATTCCCTCTTACCCCGTAACTGAAATCCACATTCATAAATCTTCTTCGGGAATTTAAAACATCCTAAACTCCCAACTTCTAACCCTCTCTAAACTATATGCGTGGGATGTCTCATAAATAAAATCCAATCAAGAACCCCCCACCCCCACCCCCAATACACTTTTGTCCAGATTAGTCACTCAATGATAGTAAATAACTACCGAAGTGCATTCTAAATACACAGTAATCTAACTCAAATCATATATCACAAATGATGCGAGAACCATAACATATCCACTTCATTACAATTCCTCTCATTTACATCTAAGTAATTTCACACATTTCCTTAACATCTAATAATCCTCAATTAAACTGTACTCATGAGTTACACACCCCAAGAATCACTCACCCATTTCTTATATCCTTAACCACTATAATTTCTAACCTGCTACATCAATCCTAACTCTAAACCTTTACCTTATCTAAACTCCGTACATGGGACGTCTTGTAAATGAAATTTTAACAAGGATCCCCCGATGCACTTCTATTTAAATTAGGTAGATGTTGGGAGTGGACATACACCAAACCGAAGCATCTTTAATCGTTACCTTAACTTTATTAAATTCGATACACACAAATCCCATGAAACCCATAACTCACCCTATGATTACTAATGCACCTCAGTACATGGCCTAACCTCAGAAAATTTAACGTAATCCCATGAATCCAAACCACTCTTAAATCCCTCACACACCTCAACCACAACTTATCTCTCAACATCATTTATCCTTAGAATTTTAATATACTTTTCTATAGTAAATTCTCAAGTCAATACTATATGCTAAAACAAGTATCCTCAAGCATCACTCTCTTCATTCATTTCAAACCCTATATGTGAGTATCCCTTACATTATAACCTCAAGTTTAACCACGTATAACCCCAAGTGTCCTATCTACCAAACAAAACATCGTAAGCCAATATCATCCATCATTTCTTCAATAATGTATAATCAACAATATAAACCATATCCACAATACTTACCTAGGGATAAATATTTCACCAACCAACTAGTATCATTCAATAAACCTAGATCCCATTGACACCTTGGAATAATGGACTACGGATATAAATCCTCCATTCAACAATACCAATTTCCACTATAATATAACTAATGTCTCTTCAACTTCAAAGACATCAAATAACCAGTAATTATGACCCTTACAAGAAAATTCAATAACTCACAACATATAATTTTTAAAACTGTAATGAATCAACTTTCAAATCCCAATACCAAACTATGTAGGGCTAAAACAATAATACTTTACATAAATGTATATGATTCATAATCTCAAATAATATCCCATTTTATTCCCAACATTTATTATTGCCAATTTCCAGGCGAGTTTTCTTGATTTCCAATGATACAATTACCAATTCAAACATCATTGATTTATACTCATTTTAAATGGGAGCGCATAATATGATTTTCAAAAAAATACTAAATTTCACTGGATAAGTATACTCGTATCTTTGTATTTTAACTCTCAAAGTTCATTAGGCACACAACTAAACCCTTTGTTATTTAGAATATAAATTTTCTCATACTTGCAACAATTACATTTATTAATTCACATAGGCATTTTCTAGACATTATCATAATAAAAAGGGGGATTTGACAATTTCAATAGAAATATACAAAATAGAAAATTAATTAGGCTTATATTGCCCTAATTAAACCTATAATTAATTTTTATTTAACAATGAACATTGTTTAGTCCCAGCCAACCTTCATAATTAAAAAACGTTACTGTATAAGTAGATCTCGTTGTGAAAGACCTGTTACTGGATAATTCAAGGGTAGAGACAAAGAATGTGAACTATACAAGTTACCAATAACATTGATTAAATGAAGTAAAGGCTCCGATGTATATAGAAGACCTCACCATTTAATAAGTAACCATAGAAACGATGGAATCCATGATTTCCTTATCCATTTATATTTTTTTATTTACTCTATATTTTATACCTAGTAGAATACAACTTCTTATTTAGAAGTGAAACGCCTAGAAAAAAGAAAAAATCATGGTCGGGAAGGTTATAGTAGCCAAAGCCATTGGAATTTTTAGTTTATACATTAGAAAAATCCGTTTTGTTATTAATAGACTAGAAAAGGGAAAAGAATAAATATCTAAATCATTAAGCACGAAAGATTTGACTCCAAAAGTAGAGTATTTTTGCCTTTAGACATAGATTTTGAAATGGTGAAAATTCCGGTACTCTCTTTATCCATCTCATAGATCTTACTCCAAAAATCAAATCTATGCTAAAAATTGAGTCGGGTGCATGTTTTGTATTTTTCCAAAATCCCAAGAATAAGTATCTGAAAATGGGGTTGAAACCCCAAAATTTGCAGATCAAAAACCCTAAAAGAACATCTCAGTGCTCCCAAATCAGTCATCTAGCTGCTATAACACCCAAATACCACTCTCTAGCAACCCAGCTATAGCGACCCAACCTTCTCTCTATCTCCTCCCCCCCCCCCCCCCCCCCCCCCTCTTTTATTCTCTCTCTTTTTCCTAGCTTTTTCTTTTGTTTCTCCTCATATCTTCTCCACCGGCTTAATGTAAATATACTTATGTTGTGACCCTTCACTTTTCCCTAGTTTGGATCCCACGCTATGTTTAATTACCCTTATACCCTTAATTTGAATTTAATTAAACAAATCCCTATGTTATCCCTTTAATTACTATTAAATATTTAAAAATCGTATAAATTCATCTTAACTGGTTGAATCACATTACTAATGAAAATATATTAATTCCCAACCTAATATCCATATTATTCATTTTCAACAAGTCCTGAAATTACTTTTTGATTAACATAAAATATCAAAAATTCATGTAAATCAGAATTTCATTATTTATTTCAATATCTTGGCATAATAATTCATTTTCAATGATCTCATCATTTATTTTATTCTTTTCTTGTTATAACTATACTATTTAGCTATCAAATTCTTTATTGAAAATGCGGTATATTGACTGCCGTGGAAATGCTGGAATGCGTAAATATAAAGGGTATTAAATGCAATAAGCGTGACTAATTATGTGATGAAAGCCATCAATTTTCTTAAGTCGTTACATTATTTTGTTGTAAAACGTGTACATGAGGGTGCAAATTCTATAAAGGAACACAAATTGAGGAGGAGTGAGAATAATCGATAGTCAAAGCTCATTATGATGAAGAGACTATAATACCCCATATTTTTATGCTTTCTAAATTTGAGGATTTATTAAATTTAATGTGAGTTATTAATTTAATATAAATCCGGAAATTAATTATATTTTTATAATTACTAACGTGATGTGAGTTAGTAAGTATGGGAAATTTGTTGAATATTACTGATGAGCAAAGTAATATATGATATTGGTTCTATTAAATGTCACGAGTGAATAAAATGACAATTTTGGAAATTTAAGTCGGGACGCGCCTGTGTCGTGTCGAGACTAAATATCGATTAATAAAAGTGAATAAATTATAAGTTGCTCGTATGGTCGTTTTGAGTGCGCCAAAGTGTCCGGAAGGGTCGAGATAGTCAGAAAAGTGTACCCGGGGGTTTAGTTTGGGTCTCGGGGCGTTTTTAGGCTTAATTAGTACCCCGGGAGGGCATTTTGGACATTTTATAATTTTGGGTAATTAAACCCACGAATTTGCAAGGGTTATATCAAATGCCTAGGGTTGTCTTCTAGGGTTAACACAACCAAAGATAAGTGACGACCATAGGAGAGGGAAAGAGAGAGCTTGCTCTAGGCCGAAAACTCCTCCGTTTGCGCCGCCGTCACTGCCAAACGATAGATCACGTCGCAAGGATCATAACCACACTGATTTCAGCACAAATCAGAGACCAAAAAATCCCCAGGAAAGTATTTATCTTTCTTAATTTCGTTAATGCTTCATTCATGTTAGTTTAGGGTTGATTAGGATGAGTTCTATGAAAGAAAACCCATGTTGGAGATTAGAAAATTTCATGTTTTAGTGATATAAATGATAATCTGGAAATCCCCTTCATATGTAGAGGTTTAACCACGGATTTATGATGAATTAGAAGTAAAATTTCTGGAGAAAGAATGATTTGAATTAAGTTAAAGAAATTGTTAGGGTTCATGAGTATTGTATGAATTTGGGCACTTTTAATCCATGAATTTTGATGAAAACTCGCATGCTTTACGTTAAATATTGTCCATTTAGGTTTAGGACGTTTGTGGTATAAATTTTTGGGAGTTTGGGAGTTAAAACTTTGGATTTGAATGATGTTGGATAATAGAACCCGTAACTGGCTTTCTGCAGAATTCGTCATACCTGTTTGATCGATCGATCGAACCAGGAGTATCGATCGATCGACGCATCGATCGATCGAGCTCCTGACATCGATCGATCGACCCCTCCTGGCAGACTCATATTTTCCCTTCTAAATAGTTGAATTCAATTTAAATGTGTAATAATCTTTGGACATTCTTATTAACATATTTTGGGAGGTAAAGAAGACCAGTAGGACTTATTAAAAATATGAAACCTTTAAGGTAAGACAAGATTCACATTTTCGGGGATGTTTACATATAAGGGACGATGGAACTATGTATTAAAGAAGGAGACGCGTAAGATAGTTACGTTGGAAAAATAAATGAGTATCTACTGAAATTACACTTGAGAGTATAGAAATTCACGAGTATCACTTGATAAGTTGGAATAATCCCACAAATTAAGGTAAGAGGCAAACGTGTTACGTGATAACTAAATAACGAATAATAAGGACAAATGTCATAATTATGGGTTATGAGATGTACCTAAATGTGATATGGTAATAGCAGTATATTTATATGACTGTGTTTATGTATATACTATATACGTGTGAAAATCATGACCGCGCTACTTGTTATCCCTGAGGTTACCGCGTTGGGACAGTCTTATCTCGATGGGACCTTTATGGGGGATATTGACTCGTACCCTAGAAGATAGAAATCCTTCGGTAGAGGCTATCGAATCGATAGTTCAGACGGTCCTAAGAGACGTGAGGGCATGTGCTGACTTCTTAGAGACCTGGAATCTATGCTTCGCCTCAATATTGTTTGTGTTTGTGTTAGTACAGTTCGAGAGTGATTCCGAACTTGTATTTGCCTTAGTACGAGTGATACTGGGATTGGATAGCAGAGTATGCCCGCACCATAATTATTATGTGGGGTGCCGTTAGAATATATATATTATATGAGTATTTAATAGATATATTAAATTCTGGAATTTGGGAACTACCTACTATGTTTATGCTAAGTAAGATATGAATACTTTTTTTCAATTTGGGAATAAGTTTTTGAAAAGTATAATATATTGCGGAGAGACTTTATTAGTAAATAAGGTTAAATGAGAACTATGTTGTTAAATGAAATGAACCTCTTAAACAGTTGAATTTTTCAGTTCAAATCTTACGAGCGACATAAGATAAGATAAGTTAAACCGTTAGAAAGGTTAGTATGATAGGCGTGCACATTAGAAGATAGGTGAGAATTTCTCAAGGGAGTGTCGCATTAATATGTTGTTGCATTGGCCAGTAAATATTTTAAATACTTGCTAAACAAATTTTAAATCGTTTTTACAATCGGGCTCTGAACAGTTTCCATTTTCTTTTCTCTCTTGTATATATATGTATATATTATAGGTGCCTAGCCACAGGGGCGTCTTGCATAGGATCCTTTGGAAGGAACGCGCTGCAGCTTAGGTGGGAGTTGAAGGCCCTTGCTTAGACGACCTCATTTCTTGATTCTACTTCTAGCATTTATTTTATCAGTTGGGCATGTGTCGCCCTTTTCCATTACTCAGTTGTTTTATTGGATATTGTAATTCATTTATTTCCAGTATTTTCACTTTGGGATTTATTATTGTCAGGATGTCTTCCTTTGAGTATTAAATATTGGGTTCAATTAGTTGAATGTTTGATCATTTGGATTTTATGTTTCAGGATAGTTGTTGTGTGATTCTTTAATTGTGAATTATGTAAAGTTTTAAATGATGGTTTATAAAATAAAATTGGGAAAGTAATGTCTAAAATGGTTTTGACACTTAACTTAATTATTTAGGGTGTTTAAATTGGAAAAGTTACTTTTACGACAGTGGTGCTAAGAATGAATTTTAATTTAATAAAGGAGTGATCGCCCGGTATTCAATTAGGCGGGGTGTCACAGAGACCAGTATTATATATGGGTTAAATACATAGGCAATTACGAAATCAAAGAATGTTTATGTAGATGTTTGTGTTACCGTGGTGGGATACGTGTTTTTTATGGTTTAATATACAATATCATGATATAATGAGGGTGTCATTGTTGTATATATTTAGGATAATACTATACTCGAATATATCCCCCCGAATGTGTTAAATTCTTATAACCCCACCCAAATGTACAACCTCCAATGCATCTGGGGATGCTTCAAGGGATATCACATTGCTTTATATATTTTTGTTGGGTTGTTAATATCGGTTGTTGTATATATTTTGAGTAATTTTAATGTTTATTGGGCTATCAATATTGGTTCATGTATAAATTTATGTTCGTGGTGATTTGTTGAGGTATTTAGGAAATATTTTGGCATGGTTTAAATTGAAAAATATAATGAAACCCTTCCTAAATTTTCTTAATATTACATATTACACTCATCATTGTAATGAATATAGGTAAGATTCTCAAATGAGCTAGTGAATGCAAGCAAGTCCAACACATGCAAGATAAAACATGTGAAATAATCCTAGTGATATATTCTAGAAATTCGTCATTGAAATTTAGATAAAAATGTGTTAAATAATCCCACAAAAGAGATAAAGAAAGCAATCTTGAGTGCATTACATATGGAACTAGAAACACTTATTAAGTCAAAGTCCCTTTTACTTCAAAAATGTTGAACACACTTGCTTCTTTTTTATAAACATTTGTTAATATGGGATTGATGCATATGTTAATTGCAAAAGATATGATTGAATCTATGTTTGGCTGTTACAAATAAGTTATGATAACCCTTAATTTTACCTAATTTTTATTTGATAATAATTTTGTATGATTTAATTTTTTATATATATTTAATTTACATTGTGGGTTGTTGTAAATTTAATATGTAATACTTTTATGGACATGTTTTATTATATTATCACTTAGGTGTGATTACTTAAATTACAATTGACTAGTTTTGTAATTAGCTTGCACATGACATACTAAAGGCGTAGCACATTTTAATGAATGATAAGGGTAAATTAGAGATGTTAGAAATGTTAATAGTTTATCTTAATTAAAATAATAAAAATAAATTAAAAAATAATAATTGATAAGTTTTAATATGGAGTTATGCGGCTAGTTAGTGTGGATTTATGAGAGGGTTAGTGGGAGTTATGAGATTAAGTGAGGGAAAGGGATACCAAATGGTGGATGATTTTGTAGGGTTTTAGGGTTTATGTGATGCCTTTAGTGTTTATGAGAGAGTGAGGAAGTGCATAGAAAAGTTTATATAACTTAGAGATAAAATATATGAGAAAATAAAATAAAATTTGAAAACATATCTAAAGGGAGCACGAGTTTTTTATAAATTATAATAAGGGAAGTAGAAGAGAAAAAAAATATAAGAGATCAATAGGATAAGAAGAAAAATCAAGAGGAATTTACTCAACTACGCATTTTATCGTTATCCAAACGAGGTGGGTGAAACAACATTATACTTACTTTTTATAGGATAAATATGATGTGTATGTGTGTGTGTGTGACATATGGAAGTACATGTTGATGATCTTAGTGTAGATGTTTGACCATGAGATTAAAAATATCTAAATAGTTTTAAAAACAATTCTCATTAATATGGTAAGGGATAAGAAAATAAATTAATTCTTTAATTTATGGTGGACTTAATTTAATTATGTTGGAGTTTAAATTTATGTGCAATTGGACCCTAATTGATTAATTGGGCTTGATTTAATCTATTAGGTTTGGGGTATGTAAACTTTTTACTAGTAAAGGACAAGGTTTCAACAAGAGTTTCTTCGAGAGGCAAGAACTACTATAAGGTTTACATACCTCTAAACCCAATTGATAACTTAGGTAAAAACAAGTATTATAATGATACTCTAGGTTATGATATATGATGATTGGCCTTAGATGATTATAATAAGAAAATACTTATGTTTTGTATATGATAAAAGAGTATATTTTTTACACTTTCATGTAGTTTATGATAATTTGTTCATCAATTATCATGTAATCTTACAAAAAAGAATTTGAGATTTATATGATAATGTTAAACACGTGATTCACATTTGGTTATTTTTCTTCCTCTTAAAAATTCAAGAACATGCATAAGTATGATTAAAATATGTTGAATATCATGTTAAGAATATAATATTTAATTAAGCATATGTGGTATCTATGTTAGAATTGAAATTAAAAAAAATAGAAATACATGTGAAATTGCATAATTATATATAGGGATGTTCGTGGTACGGTAAAAACTCGTACTGTACTGTTTTGTACCGATAAAAATTGGTAATGGTTTACCTTTTTTACTTACCGAAATTACAGAATTTTTTGTGGTTGGTTTTTGGTTTATACATCTAAAAAAAAATTTACCAAAATTACCGTGTTTAAAATAATAAAACATGAAATATCAAAAATACCGTGATAATAAACCTAAATTATAAACTAAATAAAATGTGTATATTTGTTTCGACTGATTAAAATAATTATATCCCAAATTTATGGAAACATTAATAAATTTTCAACCACCTTTAAAAGACATCTTATATATAGAAATAGGTGGTAGTTGGTTGGAAGTAATTGATCCAAGCAAAATTCTCCAAAAAGCAGCAGTGGGTTATTCCCACATCGGCAGCAGTGGGGTATTCTCCAAAGCTAGAGTTTTTTTCAACGGGTTATTCTCATAAGGTAGAGTTTTTTTTCAAGTCCCACATCGGTTTGGTTGGGATATTTGCTTACCATCACATGCTATAAATATGCTTCCGTTGAGAGGTTTCAATAGCAAGTAAGCCAACGAGCGGTGTATTCAAGGTACTTACCTTGGATTATTCCATGTGGTTTTCACAAAAAAAAGAGTTTAAAAGATTTCATTCAATTTGGTTTATATTTTTTTTTTTCAAAGAAAATTTGATTAAAATAAATTAATGTTGAACCTAGTTTTTTTAATTTGTTTCATTTTTAATGGATTTTTTTTCACGAATTTCGTTATTGTTATTACAACAATTTCGGAATTACCGAAAATACCGATTTTACAATGGTATAGAGTGGTTTGGTTTTGGTTTATAAGCAATTGTACCGATTGGTATAATCGGTAATTCCAGTTTTTATAAATAAAAATCGATTTGGTTCTGGTAAACCCATTTTACCGACCAAACCGATCGATAACCAGCCCTAATCATATATGACTTAAACATACGAGTTATGACGAATATAGTAGTACACTTGTTAACGATTAAGATTGATAATGTTAATATTGAGTGTTGACAATTGATAAAGAGATGAATAAAGTCTAATTTTATTTCCAAATAATTACACATACTATGGACATGCTTGTGTATGAAACTTTTAAGAGAATATTTATATAGCATGAGAATATAAATGACGTACAAGGGATAATATGAGGATAAATAAGAGGAGTAAATGGTGATAATTTATTTGAGTCTCAACCTATGTAACGTAATGATGAAAATTATATGATTTGCCCTCGGAAGTTGGGAATGATAAATAAATCCTAGTAGAGAAATGATACCTCCATGATCGTTCTTGAAGATATGTATGCCTAATACCTATGTACAGATTTGATACATACGACATATGTAGTTGTATTATTCATGTGTTTTGTATGTGCATCTTAATGTGTGCGGGGCCTAGTGTCAGGGCCGGCTCTATAGTTTTCGAGGTCCTAGACGAAAATTAAAATGGGACCCTTTTGTATAAAAAAAATCAAATTAAAGAAAATGTGTTATTCTCGCATTTTTAGATGCAAAACCAATTTTTATATAGAAAATCAATCTTAATATACTAATGTCTAATCCCATCACTAGAATTCTCATCAAAATATTTTTTTCTATAAATATTACACTTTTCACAAAATACGAGTTCAATTTCCATTTCTGTAGCAATATCAACACAATAACAAGTGTAATTTGCTAGTAATTCACACAACACAACAAGTGTAATTTGCAAAAATAAAAATTAATCACACAATCACGAGATTCTCAATAAAATTGACAAACCATATTAAAGAAAAATGCTAAAGAGGAACAATAGAACCTGATTTGAGTACCAATTTGAGAGCAATCTCAAATTTTAATTTGTAAATACCAAATAATAAATTGGAATCTACAAAAAACAAAACAAATATTAATAGTAACACAAACAAATTTATATAGTGGGATATAACAAAGTAAATGAATAATAGATACTTACACAAACAAGGTCCAACCAATCTCCAATCAAGCCCTAACTTTCTGAAATTCAAGAAATTGAAACCCTAGATTTTTAACCCTTATTTTAATGAGGTTAGTTCAAGAAAAAAGGGAAGCGGGGGGGGGGGGGGGGGGGGGGGTTGCTCGTTTTTTTGGGGGGGTGGGGGTTGCCGAAAATTACTTTTTTGAGGTGGGTGGTGGGTGGTGGGTGGTGGTGGGTGGGGCAGTGGCGGCTAAGGGTTTTGGGGTGGGTGGGTAAGAGAGGATTTACTCTTCCTTTGGTTAGTAGAGAAAGAGACTAGTGTGAGTGAGAGAAGAAGAGTGAGAGAAAAAAGTGGGTGAGAGAAATGAGAGAATTAGGGTTAGAAGAATAGAATAAGTAAATGGGTTGGGCTGGGTTTGGGTTGGGTTATGATGGTGGGTTTATTGTATGGGTTTATTTTTTAGTGGGTGGGTGGGTTACTATGTTGTTGTTGGGTTTAGTGTATGAGTTTATTTTAAATAGAAAAAATTTATTTTTGGGGGCCTTTTTTTACGTGATAACTCTAATTTTTTTCGTAACTAATTTTTTTGGAGGGGCCTTTTTTTTTTACAACTAATTTTTTTTATACTTATTTTTATTTTTTTATACCTAAAAAAAAAAATTCCCCGAAAGGGGCCCTAATTGATCGGGGGCCCTAGGCGGCGGCCTAACCCGCCTATGCCTAGAGCCGACCCTGCTTAGTGTAGTCCGGCTATAGTGATGAGCATTTCACTGATCATAATGGTCATTTTTAGTTGGGTGTTAGTAATTAATGAAATATTTTTTATTTTCCGATTAAACTCTCAAACGAGACAGATGATATAATTCATCTACCTTTATTTTTTTCCTCTCTAATTTTAAAGTTCCAAACATGTTCTTAATTCTCAAGTCTTTATATTAACGAGTGAGCGAGCAGAACTCTTGTTAAAAACTTGTTGATTATTAGCAAACCAACTTGGAAATGGATTTGAATTTGAGTCCTCTCGTTTATCAAAATTGAAAAACAATGTAGGAGCATGGGTAGCTTTTTAGTTGTGGCTTTATTAACAACTGTAGTTTTTTGCATAACAATAAGCGCTTAACTAAGCCAATGGTATTAGAGCGAGGTCACGAGTTCGAGTCATCTCGAAGGGTGAGGCTTTAGGGGGAGCGTATGATGCATGAGCATGGGTAGCTTGCTGCCTACTTCACTATCATTGAGCGAACCTGGTTAGGCTTCGGCTCCGTGGGGAGCTTCTTTGTATAAGAGAATAAAGTTGCATCTTTACTAAAGACAAAACAAGGAAATAAAGTTGCGTCTTTACTAATGACTATAGCTTTTGGTAGATCGATAAGAGTTTGACCCATAAAAAAAAAACTAACCAACCAATCAATCTAAGGGTGCATTGAGTTAGTTTGGTTTGATTTTTCCCACGTTGTTTCAATTTTTCATAACCGATTTTTCTCTTATTTTCAACACATCCAAACCCAACCAAAGCTGGAACCTTGAGCAAACTGAAACTTCCCCGGTCAGAACCGAGATTTTAACTTTATATATATGAAAGATCTAGATTTTTCTCTAATTTTAAGATTTGAAATTAATTGCAATGTAGTTTTGAAAATATGTCGAGCATAGACAAAACTAGAGAGGGACCGAGGGGGGCATTCATCCCCCATTCCCACCCCCACCCCCTCTACCACCACCACCACCCCACCACACACACAAAAAAAAAAACTTTTATAATATTGTATTATATTTGTTGGGTGGGGTTGTGGTCTCTATAGGAATTGTGGGGTATACCTTTTAGGGCCACATTAGTAGAGAGAGTCTAATAAACTAATTTTATTAAGTAGAGGATTAATTAAGATAGGTTTATTATATCAAGTGGATGATCCATTAATATTTTAGAGTTCAAACTTGATGACCCTCTTTAATGAGGGTTAACATGACCCTATAAGGTGATTGTTTAAAACATGAACCACTCATAAAAGCTTGTGAAGTCCTTTAGTCATTCATATTTCACCCAATCATATTAAGTCGTGTTAACCTTCATCATTTGGATAGGGTAAACAACTTTGTCCTCAAAATTTTCATTTAGGAGTTGTATCTAGGGTTTATAAAACCGTTTAAAGGGTAACTTTTGTATCACATTTGCATGTGCCAGTCCTTGGGAATCAAGGTTTGTCAGAGAATCAAATTTGCAAAGACCTAGTATGCATTCTAAAAATTTAACAAGACTTGCGAACTTTGGGATGTGATAAGAAGAAGAATTAGAGAGAATATTTAGAGAGAGTAAGAAGAGAGATGAGAGAATTAATGTAGAGGGAAAAGAGAATTAGAAAGTGAAGATAGAATGATATTTCCTTCCAAAATCGATACTCAAACAATTAATACAATAATATTTATACATTGCACATTCCTTATCCACTTCTAACTAACTTTTAACTAATTTGGTTAAAACTAACACCTCTAACTAACTATAACCTCACATTATTAACTAATCAATTAACTGAACAAATCTCATATCTATGTACACCAAATCCTGACATTCACTTCCCCTTAAAAATCCTTGTCCTCCAGGATTCAATTATAAATGGGGAACAAATTTACAAGGGAAAAAAATTGTGCCTCCTTGGTCAAATACAACAAAAAAAATGTCTTTGCAACCTCCTCACCAGCAACACCAACGAATTTTTTTCTTTATGTCCAAATTTACATGTGGATCTCACTTGATAACTACCACTGATGTTGTTTGTAGACATGGCCGGCCCTGACCATGTGCCACATGGGCAATGGCACAGGGTCCATTTTAGAGTATGCACCTACAAATGTATATGTTAGGGGTCCAAAAATATTTTATGTACATTAAAAATGTCAATTTTTGAAATAAGTTTAATTTTTTAGGGGTCCATTTTCTTAATTACCCAAAAATAATTTGTACAATGAATGATTCAACTACCCAAAAATCTCACCCAACTAAAATGGCCCTAATTTTTTAGGAGCCCATTTTAGTTATTTAATATCTTTGTACAATATTTTTTTAGAAGGGCCCTAAATTAATTTTTGCACAGGGCACTCTCAATCTTAGGACCGGTCATGTTTGTAGATGACACTCCTACCAATGGCTAAACAATTTTCTTCCTTAAAAGAGCGGACTCAAGAAACTCGTCAATGGAAAAAACACTCTGCCTTGTCAACCATTTTACATTTATAAACTTTTCAACTTGTTGGACACTACATGATCTTGGTGTTAACCCCCCAATAATGACAATGAACTTCACCTGTGAAGCAGCAGCCATGGCAATATACACACCATTATCCGAATTTTGGGCAGGGCATTCTTCTTTCTCTTGATCAGATGAAATGTTAGATTCATCCTTTTTTTCAAATTCTTGATTACTTTTCATACCAAAACAATTAGGTTCCTTAACAGTTCGCACTAAAAGAGATTGAAAATTAACCCATCAACACCCATGTCAGTATTATGCATTTCTTCTTCATATACCGGAGATTTTTTATCGTCCATCAGCCCTAATTTCTCATTTATCGTCTAAAAAAGTCCATTCATCATAACCATAAAAGCATTTAATGTGCTTTAATTCAGTCAAATTAGCGTCCATCCTATCTTCTTTTTGCTCCATTTCAAAGAATCTTGAACCCCATTTATTTTCAAGTAGTTGCAAAATCATCTTCCGGTGGAGCTTTTTGTATCTGTTTAAGCCAACTTGAATAGTCAGGAGCTTTGCATTACCATCTTTTATAAACTCGTGCATTTTTTATTACTGAAACAATTTCAAGGCTGAAAATGCATTGGAGAATGGGGATTTTTTTTCCCAAACAAAAGAAAAATATTAAGCTTATGAAGAGAGAATAGCAAAACAGAATGAAAATACCCAAATGAAGAAACGAAGAATCAGCTAAGAAGAAAATGAGAAGGAAAAAGGAATTCCATGAAAGAACAGGGAAGATAGTAGATAAAAGAGAGGCCAGAGAGAATTTACAATGAAAAGAGGAGGAAGAAGATGACAGCGAAAAGAGAATTTAGAGAGTCTAAATAAACTGCACTGATTCCAGTTGAGGTTCGACAAAGAATAAAATTTGTAAACACCCGGCGTGCTTTCTGAAAAATTATCAAGGATTACCGACTTTGGGATGAAATTAGGCGAAGAATTAGAGAGAATAAGATGAGAAAAGGGAGAATTAATGCACAGGGAAAGAGAGAATTAGAAAGTGAAGATATAATTTAATTTCCTTCCAAAATTAATACTCAAAACAATTAATACATTGCAAATCCCTTATCCACTCCTAACATTCAACTAATTTGGTTACAACAAGTAACACATCTAACCAACTATTAATCTTACGTTATTAATTAATCAAAACAAATCTCATATCCATGTGCACTAAATCCTGACAGCATATTTTAAGCCCTTGGTTAACTGTGAAACTATTCGTAATTTTTTGAAGATTATATTCTTTTTGTGCCATAATCTTAGTTTTCGAGAGAATATTAACAAAAGGTAGAAACCCCAATTATTTTCCCCTTTGGGTTCATAATAATTTCAAGTTTTAGATTTTTTATCAATGTAAAATAAATTGTCAAACCTGGTAATTTATTTTCTTTGCCAAAATGATTCGGCTCGTAAATCTATTCTAATCACAAATATTTGATCAAACTGTAGCTTTAATTCTTGTTGTGTAAATATTATAATTCCAGACATGATTTTTTTATCAATAAATGGAGGATGAATATATTTCAAAGTGAATAAAATTTGCGAGCCAGTTTAGTACATGACACATTATAGACGAATTTTGTGATTTGAAAACAAGTCAAGTGCAACTCTCGAAAAGTTTGATTTGTTTTGAAAATATATTTTGTTTTCTATATCATGCAACTTTTACCAATTATCAATGAATATATATATTATATTGTTCCCCAACCCCAAGATTATATCCTAGTTTCAAAACTGACCCGAACCAACCCAAGAATTGTTTATTCGGTTTGTTCCGATTCTCAAACATTGGTTCCAAATTCGGTGCCAGAAAACTTGAACCAAACAACCGGACCAAACTGAACCATTTGCACCCCGTAAAAATCAAAAACCTTCCGTAGCATTTTTTAGCAACTCCGATAATTTCGAATCCCACAATTTCAGCCCATGCCCAAAAGAAATGAACTGAAATACCAACTTTGGAGCCCTACTGCTGCATATAACACAAGCATATATAGTTATAAGGAGACTTATGATATAACAGCCCCCATCTTAAATCAACGTCAAAATCTCATCCTCTTAATTATCAATCATAAAAGAATCACAAAAAGTACTCATTATGAGAATAAGCATTCATAATTTTATTTGATTAGAGAATATTATACCCAAAGTTTTACACATCCACAGTACTTCTTTATTTTACACCAATATAAGAGAGCACTAATATTTCATGTTTTTTATATACTAAGATTTTAGACACTATAGATTCAAATATAACACTCCAGATAGAAACCACAATTTCTTTGTTACTCATACAACTGCAATACAGTCATTCTATACACAAACTGATTTATTTTAAGTGGATTGATAGATACCTATTGTTCATCATCAATTGCTAAAGGAACTGATGCTGCCTGAAACAGTGCAAAACATAGTGACATTCAGCACGTTTTCTATCAAAGAAATTAAACATTAATAACATTATTAGGGACTAACAGAAATGCTATGTGAACTCCATATGATATGCTAAATGTTGAAGATGAAGCTATGGTGATGTACAAGACATGCCTTTCGGAACTTTGATTGGCATAAAGTAAACCCCAAATTCTTTAGGAGTACCGAAAACTTTGATCGTTTTCGGTATTTAGGTATAAATATGTAGTTTAAGGTGATCGTAGTCTTGAGTTGTATAAATGCTGCAATAATTTTTTTTATCTAATGAGTGATTTGGACTTTGAACAACCTTGTATTTCACAAAAAGCTTCATAGAGATTAACCCTTTTGAGGGTCAAAAGTATGAAAGATAAAATAATAAAATAATTACGGGCCACTAGTTATCGCTAGGTCGGTCGCACCGAAGAGCTGCCTCTATATCAAATGGTACTATTCCTTCACATCAATTGTTGCCCATCGCACTGTTCACTGGGGGTGCTGTTCATCATACCGTTAACAGTACTGTTCATTCACGATTATGTTTATCGTGAAGCCACTGTTCATCGTGAAATCCTAGCCACCACTGTTGACCAGTTCTAGACCCCTCTCAGCCTTGTTCAGCCATTCTCAAAACCTAAAACCCCTAGCCTAGAGTTCGCGAAATTGCAGCTCCAAGTAGCCATCAATATTACCCCCGATCTGGAAGTATTTAAGCCATTTGCGCATTAAGGGGGGTGGAACCGATAGGATTTATCGAATGGTTATGAAGCTTGCCATTCTGTCTATTTGACTGAATCCGACATCACACGCTCTACTGAAATAGATTTCGCGGAAAACCAGCTATATCCGATCATGGTTGGCCTTCCACTCCTAGCCACAAGTCATCCCCGCATGTAATGAAGTGATCCAGTTGCTTATAAGTTGATAAAATAAACAACAAACTTTCCTATATTTTTAGGGGTTGCAAAGGCTTCATGCAGAGGTTTCAATCAGGTCCAACCTTTGTGAGTCGCAATTTGGGCTCTATTTGAAGTTTTCAAGGTCTGAGAGTAGATCTGCATCAATAGGAGGTTGATTTGAAGATAAATGTGTTCTAGCTGCTGATTTTAGGGCTCGGACCTGTTTTTTTTTTCACTTTCTAGGATTTCCATTGTGAACAGTAAGCACTGAATCGGTGTTGTTTTTTCTTTTGGGGGTTGTCAATTTGTTCGGTGATATGGTGTTGATTTGTCGTTTCTTCGGCTATTAGTGATTCGGGTATTGGGAAAGATGTTTGTTCATTCGAAAAACATACCTCGATTCAATTGGCTACAAGTCTCTTCATGAATAGGTGCAATTTTGCTTTTGGATCCCGTTTTGGTGGGAGGGAGAAAGTTTATCATCACTGTCCAACATTTGAAACACTAGTTTGCTCCAAACCGACTATTTCGTTCATCCAGAGGCATTGATACCACTTGTCCTCAGGCAGCTACACCCTCCAATTTTCATGTTTTGCAAAGCCCAATTGGATTTTGAATTCCAGAGCCACATCACAGGCGTTGATAATATCTTCTTTCCTCACCCACCGTTCTCATTTGTATACTTATTGCACGTTCGTACTGTAAACGGATCTCGTACACATATTCATAGTAACGGGATGTGTTTATTTCCCGAAATTACTCTTTTCTCTATTTTGCATTGCCCAATTTTTCTTTTAATTTCTTAGTTATTGGCCAACTTGCCAAACATCCCAATTGTGTTACTGTGTTTTTCTCTACCCATCGTCTCTTGTAAGACTTGAAGACGAGCAATTTTATTGGCAGGGACTATGAGCACAATGGGTTGTACTATTTCGGGATCCTCCACGACCACAACCTCCAACCTTCCATCTCAGTGCAAGATGCCATCTTGTCAAATTCCATTTCTTATGTTGTTTCCCTCTGACCCTGCATTTGTGACATGCCCGTCTAGATCAATTTCAGCACTTATGCTTGTTATTCCCTTCTCTTTTTAAAGCTTGTAAGATAACAAAACTCTTATGTGAAGTCTGTGAGCTCTCTACTCATAATAGGACAAGTTATATACTACATATGAGTCGTATTCCTAGTACGTTTGATTTGATTCATTATGATGTCTGGGGGTCTTCTCCATTTACTACCTTTTCTGGTCATTCTCATTATGCGATTTTTTTTATGATTATATTCAGTGTATCTCCTTAAAAGAAATTTGAAATCCTCCCCTTGTTTGTTTAATTTTTTAAATAATTAAAATTCAATTTAAGACTATGGTTCATAATATCTGATCCAATAATGGACGTGAGTATGTTTCTAATAAGTTACGATCTCAACTTAATAAAAAAGAGATCTTGCATTAACTCACTTTCCCATCTACCCTCGAACAAAATGGGGTGGGGAATGTAACAATCTCCACATAATGGGGGTAGTTCGATGCTTGCTGAGTAATATGAAGGTGCCCAACCCTATTAGCAACTTGTTGTCCTTACTGCCGCCTTTTAATATAAATCCTACCCAAGTCAAGTTTGGGGGGAAGGCACCTCTCCAGTGCTTTAACCTAATACCACTTTATTCCACATTCTTTCTCGTGTGTTTGAGTCTAAATGTTTTGTTCATGATTGCAGTCTCACAAAAAAATATGATGATAAACATATTTTATGCCTTTTGTGGGGTACTCCTCGATTTATAAGAGGTATCGGTGCTATGATCAAGTAACAAAAGAGATGTATCATTCTATTGATGTTAATTTTCATGAGGGGTGTTCCGTTTAATGGGGGATGTGAGTACTTTGCAGACTCCGTATCTCTTAAGGATCTTCCTCTTTCACCATCTTGTGAGGCTTCATCACTTGCTCGACCTATTCCTCTATTCGATGAGGCTCATCCTCCAGCACAATCTAAGGCCACCTTGCAGATGTACTCTCGTTGCCCTCGGCCCACCTCCTACTCCGAACTCGGGTACTCCCTCCACTTTTATCACCTTACTTCTAATTTTCATTCTCATTAACCTTCTCATATTTGACACCCCCCCTTCACGATGTGATTTTGTTGATAATTCTAATCATCCTATATCCCAACATCTTTCCTATGATAGTTCTTTCAAATCGATATTGAGCTTTTCAAGCCATCTTAATTCCGTCTTTATTCCCTCCGTCTTCATTCCCAAATCAGTGGCCAAGACTCTTCAAAATTCTAAGTGGATGGAGACATTAAGTGGAAAGAAACTAATTGCGTTCGGAGACAAAATCCCAATAACGTATTTACCTAGAAGATAAACAAATATTGTTCTCATTACGGTCTTACAAAACGACAATTACTTAAATACGTTCGTATCGCCGGAAAAGCCACGGGGTCACAATTACTTGAAATGAGCTGGATAACATCATTTTTCGAATAGGTATGGCTCTGGCTCTGACTATTCCTAGAGAGCCTGCCAATTAGTTAACCATAGACATATTTTAGTTAATGCTTTGGACCGTCGGTACATGGGATCTTGTTTCTCTACCTATCGGGAAAAAGACCATTGGACGTAAATGGACTTTCAATGTCAAGTATATAGCCGATTGTTTTATTGATCGCAATAAGGCAGTGTGAGTGATAAATGGATGCTTTAAACTCAAACGGTACATGGAAACTTGTTTCTCTACCTTTCAAGGAAAAGACCGTTGGGTGTAAATGGGTCTTCAATGTCAAGTGTTTATCAGATGGCTCTATTGATTGCTATAGGGCGTGATTGATGGCTAAGGGATTTACAAAGTTCATGGAAAGGATTTTGGTGCTACTTTACTCCCGGTGGAAAAGCTTACATCTGTGCGATTATTAATTTTTATTACAACTTCCCGCTCTTGGCCTCTATATCAGTTAGATGTCGAATACACCTTTCTACATGGGATCTCAAGACCATTTATATGGACCCTCATATGTTGATAATATTATTATTATGGATGATGATGCCGACGAGATTGCGCGGCTGAAGAGGGATATTGGGAAGGTGTTTGATATGAAGATCTTAGGTCCTCTCCGTTATTTTCTTTGGATTGAGGTGGCTCGATCTTGACGTGGAATTTGTTTATTCCAGCATAAGTACACTTTGGATCATTTTCAAGATATTGAGATGTTAGGTTGTCGTCTGACTTCTATACCAATGGACCTTAACTAAAGCTCGCCAACGAGATGGATGATTTCATTACTGATCCAGTCTATAAGAGTATGGTTGGTCACCTCATTTACTTTATCAATACGAGGCCAGATATGACATTTGCTCTAAGTATGATTAGCCAGTTTATAAATACACGCACTGCACACTTGGATGTTGTCCACCACATATTATGTCTCGAGGATTCAGATAAGGCTCTCCTGGTTTAATGATGCAAACTATGCACGTCTAAGAGATGGACACTCGACTTCGGCCTTTAATATTTTGTACAGTTCTCACCTCATCTCATGGAAGAGCAAAAACTCAGGTGACGGTTTCAGCCGAGGTTGAGTAGTGTGTGATGGTGCAGGGAACATGTGAGCTTTTATGGCTTCAATTGATTTAGGAACAGTTGGGTTTTATGGAAAAAGAATCATCAAAATAATGCTGCGATAATAAGTCGTTTGATTCCGCTTCATGAGAGGATGAATCACGTGGAGGTTGATGCTCAATTTATTTGAAAAAAGTGAACTTTGGTCCCTTCTTCGAATTAGACGGAGGTTTTCTTCACTAAATTAGTTGTGCCCTCTCTCCTTCGATCTTCTTGCCAAGCATATTATCTTCGCTCTAGCTTGAGGTGAGTGTTGGATTTCATGTTATTGTAGTATTTTTACTTTTTCTATTGGGTCTTCCTTGATTTGGGCTTTAGTATCCTTCTAGACTTGTAGCATTTTCGTATGGATACAATTATGGACTCCCAATTGGGTAAGCCATCACATCACAAAAATCTTCTACGATCAATCGCGAGGGAGATGCATCTCTCTGTGCATCGGCTTCGTCCAAAAACCCTTGTTAGACCAACTGTAGATGTGGCAGGAAAACTTGCCGCATTGGAGAAATTTCCATTTTGGCAAATTGCTAATGGGAAAAAACAAGAAATGCTCCAAATGTATTGCTAATGGGAAAAAACAAGAAATGCTCCAAATGTATCACGCATAATCATTGGTGGTGCAGCACTTCAAGTGCTACTTGCCACCATAAAATAACAAAAAAGAATGGGGAAAAGACTTGCGGAGACACTTCAAATGGACGCACGTCTCTTGGTTTTGCTTTAACGAACCAGGGTTTCTCTTTTTACCCAAAAAAATATTTTTTACATGTTCTTTCGGAGCACCAACAAGCATCAAAATGACAAGAAATAAAGGAATTTTTCCACGCCATTAGAGAGATCTTATAAGCTAATGGACCAAAAAGGAACTACTACAAAGATGATAAAAGAAAATAGAAAACAAAAGGTAATAAAAGGGCACTAGTTATTTGCCAGATGGATTTGATATGACCAATCCGTCTAACTACTTTTAAAAATGCTGGGAAATAAGACAACAACCACTAAGTATAGGTTCTAGGATAATAAATGAAATAAAATTATAAGGACATTAGAAAGAATTACATTGCTTTTAAAAAGGTAAAGTATAAGTACCTCTTGAAAACATTTAAAAAATTGAAGTTGTAAAATGGCAATAGCCACAATTAATTAAGTCTCAAGATAACTATTTATGATCAAAGTAAGATATGAATTAGGGTTTTTGATAATATTATGAAAATAGGTTCTCTCATTTTGACCAAAGTAACTTGCTCATTTTCAAGGAAAGTGGAAGCAAGTATTTAGTTATTTACCTTGTTGATTGATTCATATTATTTATGCATGGATGGTTTCGTAATTGTAGTTAATTCTGTATGTTGTAGTTTAATGAAAGAAAAAATTTTGGCACCAGTTTATTTAAAACGTAGGTGGTTAGTAATTTAAAAAGTTTTCGACAATGAAACTAAGAATGAACTAAATGAGATTCCTGTTTTATTTTTATGAAGGACTGATCACCCGGTATTTAAATAGGTGGGGTGTCACAGATTGATCAACTTGTCACATGAAAAACAAGATTTTAGTGCCTGTTGAGGCAGCCCCGCCTCTCTCTCTCTCTCTCTCTTTTTTCCAGAAATTTCTATCGGCACCTCCCTCCCTCTCTCCGAATGTTTTTCTCTCCCCTTCCCTCTCCTCTCTTCTAACTTCTAGAAAATTTTACTCACTTACCTAATTGTATGGTTGAAATGTTTCATCCCACCGACTTACAATAGTCTAAATAGGAGACCCACTCCCTATTTGGGGTATCAAAAGAGGCAAGCAAAATCTAGTGAAGTCAAATACAGAGTGTCCAAATAGATAATAAGTATATTCAGAGTGAGCGAGGTGTGTCTTTAAGTAATAAAATAGTGTCCTAAATATTGAGCGAGTCTTGTAATATTAGTGGGTCGTTGGAGTGTGCATTTTGTGAATCAATAATTCTACTAAAAAAGTTTGGGACTGTGTCAGCCTAATTGGTCAGGGACCATATTAATTTAAGTACGTGATTATGGTAGACTTGGTTAACGCATTTTGTGGCAGGCATGACAAATTAAACCACTCCAATTATGAAATTTGGAGCAACTGCATGAGTCCTACTTGGAAGGGCAATAACTACGGGAGGTTGTTGATGGTAGAGACACTACACCACCTCCCAGGAAAATACGGAGGCTTTTAAGAAAATGGAAAATAAAAGGGGGTAAAGTCATGTACGTACTCAAAATATCAGTAGAACCAGAATAATTGAGGCATATTGTCAGGTTATAAACTGGAATAGAAAAAGTTGTTAACGAGATGGACAAAAGATAAACAATTGTTGATGAGCTGGACAAAACAAGGCATTACTTGAGCCAAGAACAGAATTAATCAGTTAGATAGCTAGAATACTTGTAAATAGAGGAAAACGAACTGTAAACCATAGAAAAGGAGTTTTTGAGTAATAACAAAATTCTCTTCCCTTGTCTTTTCTATTTTCTTCTCTTCTATTTTTCCCCTCTCTCATCTCAAACAAAATCTTCTTTGGAATTCCATTCTTGATGGCATGACAAATTCGGTATCAACAATTAACCCACGCATTCCTGCGACCATGGATGAACAAGAATCACAAATTCAGAATCATAGTCAAGAAGAAGTAAGAAAGGGAATGTTAGACATGAAGGAAACCCTAAGTAGTTTACAAGAAGGGTTTCATAGCATCCAAGAGCAATTGAAGGTCTTGATGAATTAGAGAAGTAGCCTTCCACCAGTTTTGGATTGGGCAATGATGAAGCGAGGAGGTTTGACCCGCCCTTGTTACCAGAACCCGTTCGCAGGGATACAGAGGTAAGGAACACCAGTCATTCTTCCATCGCAACCCAAAGACGGATTTCCCAAGATTTGATGGAACCAACCCAAGGGGTTGGATCCAGAAATGCCAAAGGTATTTTCAATTCTACCCTATGTTAGAAGAACAAAAATTAATGTGTGCGTCTATGCATTTGGAAGAGAGGGCAGGCTATTGGTTCCAATCAAATGATGATCATATGGATGGGGTATATTGGAGGGAATTTTCTGAAGCCATTTGTCTTAGATTTTCGAATCATGGTCGTGAAAATATTATTGGTGAATTCAGTAAATTACAGCAGATTGGACAGTAGAGGAGCATCAAAACAAGTTTGAAGAATTACGACCAATGATTTTGACTATAAAAAGGGGCTTAACTCAAGATTACTTTGTGGCTAGTTTCATTAGTGGGTTAAAGGAGGAGATGTGCAGTGTACAAATGTTTAATCCGCAAACTGTACTCAATTCAAAATGTAACCAAGGCCATCAACCTTGCAAGATTGCAAGAATCTGCCATAGAAGTCCAATCTAAGAAAACCAAATTCATCCCCAAAGCCAATTTCACTCCATCTCCCATTATAGTAACCCACCCTATACCAAGAGAATCTATAACCAAAACCAAAATCAAAACCACCTTGTTGGTCAATCCAATTCTGTTTTAAACATTCCTACTACAGGTATCCAATTTCCAACCATTCAAAAGAACCTAAACACCACTTTGAAACCCATCCCAATCAAGAGACTCACCCACTCTGAAATGCAAGCTCGAAAAGAAAAAAATTTGTGTTGTAACAATGATGAGGTGTACCACGCAGGCCATAGATGTAATAAGAGGCAACTATATGTTCTTGAGTATGAAGATGAAGAAATAGAGAGGGACCTAATGTCTGAAGGGGGAGAGAAAGTTCAGCAGGCACATCCAGAAATGACCATTTTCTTACAAGCCGTGTCTGGAAGCAAGATTCCCCAAACAATGATTGAAGGAAAAGTTGGGAGTAAAACCATACACATTAATTGATAGTGGAAGCACGCATAATTTTTTAGACCCAGAGCCAAGAGGAAAGATAGTTTTATTCAGCCAGCCAATGCCATGTGGGTGACAATAGCGGATGGGAATAAGATCCGTAGCACAACTAATTGCCCGAATTTAAATGAACGTGGAAGGGAATGAGTTCTCTATACTTCAATGAGGCTATTACCCTTGGGGGATGTGATGCGGTGCTAGGAGTTCAATGGCTTAAAGAGATTAGTCCGATAACTATGGACTTCCAAAAAATGTGGCTCAGTTTTTCTAGAGAGGGCAAACAAGTAATTCTCAAAGGAAATGAAGAAGTAGCAGAATTTAAATACATTACTGCGAATACTCTCCAAAAGTTGTTGGATAAACAACCCAATACAATCATGGCTCACTTGTTCTCCATTTCTGCTCAAAAGGAAGTGGTAAAACATCCCCATGACTATATTACACAATTATTCCGCGAGTTTAAAGATGTTTTTGAATAACCCAAAGGGTTGCCCCCTATCCGATTTCATGATCATAAAATCACACTTGAGCCAAATACCGAACCAGTCAAGGTGAAACCCTACAGATATCCCCATATTTAAAAAGAAGAAATTAAAAAGATTGTCCAAAAGAGATGTTGCAGAATGGCATTATCAACACAAGGAGGTTTTGTTTAGATTATAGAGAACTAAACAAATCACAGTCAAAGACAAGTAGCCAGTCCCTGTTATTGTTATACTACTAGATGAGTTGAATGGAGCCAAGATTTTTTCTAATTTAGACCCCTTAGAGCTGGGTACCATCAAATTCGAGTTCATGAACCATATATATACCCTCACTACACATCATGGGCGTTTTGAATTTCTTGTCATGCCTTTTGGCTTGATCAACGCAATGGTTCAAAGTCAAGGCCGATACCGCGACGATACAGCCGAGTTGACTAGGTATCGGTGCCCACCGATCCGATTCCGACTTACGAGTTGATTTTTCAATTATTGATGTGAATCGCGCCCCTATATTGGTAATTTCTCAGTAGTATCGGTGATACCGCGGTATAATCGGCTCATATCGGAGTAGAATCGGCCCATATCGGCGATATCACAATAGTATTTGATGATATATCGGCCGAGATGGTATAAGTTACTAAGCATCTCTCTCTCTCTCTCTCTCCAGTGTTGTGTTGATAAGCGTGATTTTTTGGGGGGTTACGAAAGGCTAACTGTTTTTTTAATTTAGTGTGCTGTGTGTGGGGGTTATTTGATCGTCGTGTGGGTTTAATTTAGTGTGTTGTATATGTGCCAGTTTTTTTTTTTAAAGAATGCAAATGATCCAAACGCTATTTTTTATAATAATGTCCCCAATGTTATTTTTTAATATGTTATTATTTATAAAAAAAAACGTAAATGTTATTCTTTTACAAACAAATATACAACTGTAATTATTTTAAAATAATATTTGTTTCCTCTAAACATCTGTAAAAATAATATTTGCATCCTTTATGTAAAAATAACATTTGCAACACAAGTAAAAAATATATATATTTGCATCCTCTTTGTAAAAAAATAACATTTGCATCAATTTAAAAAAAACAGTTGCAAACCAACAAAAAAATAAAATAACATTTGCATCATTTTTTGTAAGAAATTAACATTTGCATCCTTTTTGTAAAAAAGGATTGTAAAAAAAATGTAGTGTTTTGTCAAAATCACTATTTGTAAAAAAATAACAATACTAAAAAAGAAACATTTTTACCTTTTTAGAAAAATATAACATACTTAAAAAACACGTGTATCCTCTTACTATAAATAATACTAAGAATATAATAGTTCTATCCTCTTTGTAAAAAAAAAAAATTATCCTCTTACTAAAAAAGTAACATTATTTTTCTTTGTAAAAACATAATAGTCGTATCCTTCGTGAAAAAAACATTGATTTATTATGGAATATTAAATCTGGCAAGTTCGCAGCGCGTCAGTATAATCAACTGTACAATGTTATGCATATTAAAGGATAGTTATAAGCTTATCTGATTGGTCCACATTGTTAATCGTATTTTTTTAAAATTTTCTAGATTTTTTTCGGAATTTTTTGCGCTCTCTAAATAGCGTATCGCCCGATACCATGACCGATCCCGCAACAGAGTTGAAAATCGGGTGGCCGATACAGGGACCGATACCGAGACTTTGAACCAAGAACGCAACTGACACATTCCAAGCCCAGATGAATGATTCATTTCAGCATAATTTGAGGAAATTTTTATTGATATTCTTTGACGATATACTAATATAGATCAGAGACTTGGAAACTCACTTAGTTCACTTGAGAAATACCTTGTAATTGCTTAGAGACAATGTTTTGTTTGCTAAAATGTCCAAATGTAGTTTTTCCCAAGAAAGAGTTAAAGAGTATTTGCGCCATATAATTTCAGGAAATGGAGTATCAGCTATTCAGAACAAGATAACAGCTATGTTGCAGTGGCCATCTCCGAAATCTCTCAAAGCTTTGAAGGGATTTTTGTGATTGACCGGATATTACAGAAAATTTGTTAAAGGTTATGGAATTATCAGTCGACCCATGTCTAATCTCTTAAAAAAAGGCCACTATAAGTGGACAGAGGAGGCTCAGCTTACTTTTGAGATGCCATGACAAAAACACCTGTATTAGCCTTGCCTAATTTCAATAAACATTCACTGTCAAAACGGATGTGTGTGGGTCTGGCATTGGAGTGCTGTTGCAAGATAACAGACTTATTGCTTATTTGAGCAAGGCTTTACCAGCAAGAAGAAAGGGCTTATCCACGTATGAGAAAGAGTTGTAAGCAGTGGTCTATGCAATTGATAAACGGAAGACATATTTGACTGCAGTACACTTCATTATCAAGACTGATCATTAGAGTCTCAAGCTCCTATTGGAACAAAAACTCTTCACCTTACAACAGAAATTTCTATCTAGATTGTTTGGGTATAACTACGAAATACAATACATAAAGGGGAAGGACAATATAGTAGTCGATGCACTATCTCAGGTATATGAGCAAGATAACCAGTGTTGTGCCATTACAGAGGTGATTCCCCAGTGGATGCAAGAACTGAAACTGAGCTTAGAAGGAGATCATGAAGCAGAGGCTATCGTAGCCAAATTACTACTAACATCAGACAACAGTAGTCATTATTACAAGAATGGTCTCCTAAGGTAATATCAAAAATTATTCGCGGGTAATAAGGGAGACACGAGGAAGAAAATTTTGCAAGAAATCCACACTACAGGAACTGTGGGCACAGTGGAGTCTAGGCCACAATCCAGAGAACTGAGCGATTCTTTTACTGGCCACGAACGAAGCAGGACATCAGATAATTCGTAGCTACATATGATGTGTGTCAACTCAATAAATCGGAACATGTACACTATATTGACTTGCTACAGCCTTTACTCATCACCGAAGGGCCATGGAGAGAAATTTTTATGGATTTTATTGAAGGTCTACCCATATCTGACCATAAAAAAAAAACATTTTAGTGGTAGTCGACCCCTTGCTAAATATGGTCATTTTCTACCCCTAACCCATCCATTCACAACAATTACAGTTGCTACAATCTTATTTCCCCACATCCACAAACTTCACGGCTTACCTATATCCATCATTACCGATAGAGATGCCATCTTCACTAGCAATTTCTGGAAGCACCTCTTTAAACGAATAGGAACAAACCTTCACTAGCTTATCACCCCCAAACCGACGGTCAGACTAAACGCCTTAACCATTGTAGGCTATCTGCGTTATATAACTGGAGATTAACCCCATAAATGGCTTCCTATGGCGAAATGATGGTATAATTCCAACCACCACACCTCCATAGGGATGACACCTTTCGAATCCTTTATGGATACAAACCACCCCAATTCACACTTAATCAGCCTTTCACCAATATTGACCCTACCACCCGCCAATTTCTCAATACTCGGAACTGAAATTCAAACCTTACTTAAACACAACCTAACCCATGCCCAAAGAGGAATGAAACAATATGCCGACCAGAAAAGAACAGAGAGAGAATTTGATGTTGGGAATTGGATATACTTAGATTGCAACCACACAAACAAACCTCCATTGCCTTGCGGAGAAATCTGAAGTTAGCCCCTCGATTTTATGGCCCATTTCGAATCCTTGCCCGAGTTGGAAAGGCTGCTTATCATCAGGGCTTGCCGACAACCTCCCTCATCCACCCGGTGTTTCACGCGTCTCTATTAAAGAGATGTATTGGCCAGCACGTAACACCTTCCATGGATCTTCCACAAATAGGACCGGCAGGACTCGTTGAACAAATGAAATCATAGACCGACGAACCATGAAGTGAGGAAATGCTCCAGTCTACCAAGTTCTTGTCCATTGGTCCCATTCACATCCGGACGACACTACTTGGGAGAATTACTCAACCATCAAAGCTTGATTTCCAGCATTTGATCCTTAAGGACAAGGATCCTTTTGAGGAGGAGAGTATTGTCAGGAGATGTTCTAGAAGTAAAAACAGTTGTTGATGAGCTGGACAAAACAAGGCATTAGTTGAGCCAACCATAGAATTAATTAGTTAGTTAGAATACTTGTTACAGAGGAAAAGGAATTGTAAATGACAGAAAAGGAGTCTGTGAGTAATAACAGAATTCTTTTCCCTTGTATTTTCTATTCTCTTCTCTCTCATCTCAAACAAACTCTTCTTTGGAATCCCATTCTTGATGGCATGATACATATCAAGGATTTAAAGACACCGAAGGACGCATGATACACTCTTGCCTCTCTCCTCTCAAAAACGAATGATGCATGCTTGCAAATGTCGAAAAACGAATTGATGGCTACCACTCAGGAAGGTATGACCATTGACCATCATCCAATATTGTAAGAAAATTAAAAATTTATGTCAGAGTTTTTTTTTCTTTGCTTGATCCTGACTCTAAAATTAGTGAACCATAAATAATGAGAACAATTATTCAATACCTAAATCCGGAATATAATGGATTTATTATGGCAATACTAGTCGTACCTTGTTGTGATGGCAAATGCCTTGGTCCAAGCTACAATTGGTCTCGAATTCGAGACATAGGAGCAACCTCTCCATTTATGGGGGTAAGTTCAGTCGACATCTGCCTCTCCAGAACCCTGCAGTTAAGCGGGAACCTTGCGCATTGGGTATAACCTTTTATGACAATACGTGGTTGGCAAACTGAACCACACTAGTTGAGTTGATAAATTTATTGACCAATCGAAAGACATTAATGAACAAATGAGTGGGGTCGCAATAAAGGATGAAGAGGAGACACTCCACAGTGACAAAAGTGGAAGAACAAGACTCATTCATGAAAAAGGCACGTGGAACGAGAGAAGTTCAGAAGAAGAGCTATCTCGCAGCAACAGGAAATGAGCTCGTCTAAGGGGAGCTAAACAAAATGAGGAAAATATTATCAACGTGACAGAGCATATAGTCGACAAAATACTAAGCGTTATAATTATGGCAAAAGAGGCCACTATGCCAGAGACTGTTGGTATAGAAAGAAGTCAATAGAAGGTAACTTGACAACATCAAATAGCCAAAAAATAAATAGCGAAGAAGAATGGATTTCAGATCATCCATTGGAAAACTTAAGCCTATACAAAAATACTTCTTGTATACTTCGATGAGATAGAAATTGAAGATAATATTAACCAGATTGAAATTGAAGAAGATTGGATTGAAGATGAAGTTAGCTTATTTCTAATCACATAAGAATTGGATGAGGATGAAGTTAAAATAGCTTCAGTTGAGGAAGGACAAATCAAAAAGCATGTCGATTCGGATAAGGACACACAACTTAACAAAGTATGTCCTAAGTTAATAATGAGTCACGTCAACAACACTGGAGCATTAACATAAGATTTTGCGGGTCCATTCTGGAGGAACTCTCAAGAAATGGAGGTATAACAAATCCAACAAAAATCAGAGAGAGATTTTAAAGAAATATTTGGGGAGCAAATCCAAAGCAAAATGCCACTAGAGCAAGGAACCAGTGACGATGAAACAAAAAATGATGCAGCAGGAGACAACAATAAAGAGAACATTGGTAAAAATAATATATATATATATATCAAGAAGATGATGGCTATCCGATAAATACAGCAAAGACTATCGCACTACAGGTGGACACATCCGCACCATATGACAAAACTATACAGGAGCACTTGGAGGGAGGATTGAAGTCAAAAATACTTTTCATTAAACTAATGGGAGATGAGATAAAAAAACGTGGGAGAGTTCACAATCACTACTCAGGGCTTCAATATTCGTGACAGTCAAAGACGGTCGAACTACGCATCAAAGGCACAAGATCAAATGCAATGGGATGCAAGAATAAAAGCAAGCACGCGAGCTTTGACAAAGACAAAGGAAATTAAATCGAGTGCAGCATTGCATGAGATAGAGCACTTAGAAGAAAGGGACACAGTCAAAGAAACCCGACCAGAGGATTCAAGAAGAGAGTCGGTGGTGAGGGGGAGGAGTGTTGAAGAGGTAACACAGCTTCTCTCTCCCTCTCTCTCTCTCTCCCCCTCTCTTTCTTCCAGAAACTTCTACCACCACTCTCCCATTCTCTCCCTCTCCCTCCACTTATCTCTTCTAACTTCTAGAGAATTCTAGTCACTGACCTAATTGTGTGGTTAAAATGTTTCAGCCCACTGACTTACAATAGTAAAAATAGGAGACTCTAGTCCCCATTTGGGTATCAAGTGAGGCAAGAAAAATCTAGTGAGGTCAAACACACAGTGTCCAAATAAATAGAAAGTATATTTAGAGTGAGTGAGGTAAGTATTTGTGAGTAATAAAATTGTGTCCTAAATATAAACCGAGTTTTGTAATATTAGTGGGTCAGTTGAGTGTGCATTTTGTGAGTCAATAACTGTATTAAAATTTGAAAAATTATTCTTGTGAAATAAAATAATTTTATTTGTGGTTCACCACTTGCGCAATTATTTACTCAACAATTTCATTTAAAATAACTAAAATGTACTTTCTTTATATAGGAATAGATTAAGGACCTATTGTGTCATTCAAGTATGCAAAGGAAATCTTGAGGTGTCTTGACTTGCAGTTCTGAGGTAACTAGTATTATATGACCAAAATACTAGTGGTGTAGAGTCATGCATGCATTTGAATAAGTGCTAGGATGGTGCAGTCAAGTCCGTGTGACTGAATACAAAAGACTACATGTGAAGGGGTAAAATGATAAAAATCATTTTTCCAATATACAATGACATAATAGTAAAGAGAGAAGGTTTCAAAGCTCACCAGATCACGGAACTTGAGAATGTAGAACATCTCAAGATATCGCCTTGTTTCACGCCTCTCAAGTTTTGAAACATACTTCCAGAAACTGTATACGCCAGCTAATGTCATTAGCCGTTTGGAGTAGATCTTCCATGTATACCTACAAATGTCACAAGAATCTTACGAGTCTAACTAATTGATAAAATATTGAGTAGGGACATCTCCCTAATTGGCAAACAATAATTCTAGGCTAAGACAGTTTGACCGACGCATAGATGCGTACTCAATGCAATGGTCAATAACTCACACTCCATTCAATACATCACTGTGTCAGTTTCAATAAAATCAGTTAGTCTAGAATTACTTATCGACTCGATCAAGAAAGATGAACCTTTCTTCAATCCTCTGAAGCCCTGCTTGAGAGATTTTTTCCCAGATTTTTGGGTCCTCTTTACAACGCTGGAAGAAATCAGCCATATGAGCAGCAGCCTTATCGAGGTGGTACGGATCAATATGGAATCCCGATAAACCATCTTCAATTATCTCCAGTGGGCCACCATTACACGTGGCAAAGGTCGGGAGGCCACATGTCATGGCCTCCACCACTGTAAGTCCAAAGGCTTCATATAATGCAGGCTAGAATATAAAAGGAGAAAGTTAGCAGAACAATCAAACTAATGAGTAATTCTAGAGAGACAAAAATCTGTACCAGTTTATTTGTTAATGTGTGGGGTCAGCTAAAAACACCATTTCATGAATTGACGACGAATCAGAGCAGGTCAGACGGAAAAAACAGGCCCTGCTTAGTTTTGAGAAGTTTTTTCTAATCCTCATTTTCAATTGAAAATTTTAGAAAACTAGAATACGCATTCATTTGGTAGGTATAAACTATTGTTTTCAGAATGTGGGGACAAATTGTTAATTTACACAAAGTTTGGTGTTGAACTGTAATTTGGGGAAAGTTTAGGGCAGAAAATGTAATTTACAGAAATCTCAGGATCCAAAACATAATTTACAGAAAGTTCAGCAGCCAAAATGTAATTCACAGAAAAGCTCCCGGGACAAAATGTAATTTACAGAAATTTAGAGGTTAAAATCTAACTTACCAAAAGGTCAAGGGTCTAGCTGTAATTTACAGAATGTTCAGGGGCCTAAAATGTAATTTTAGGGTCAGAAGTGTGTTGAAAATTGCTGGAAAATTTATTAAAATGCTTTTCCAATTTTCTGAAAACTTAGAAAATTTGGAACTGTTTTCGAAATTTCTGAACGCATTTTCTAATTTTCCAATTCTTTGGAAAGCTTTTAGAAAAACAATCTGGAAAATAACTACTTTTCACACAACTAAACAAGCCTCTGGGCCTTCTTGGAATTACTACTGAACATATACTCTGATAATGAAAACAGAGCGAACTTTATACCTGGACGAAAATACCCCTCTTGTCAGCTATGTAGCGATAGAGCTCACCATTGCGGGCCCTGTTCGTTTGGGATGATATCCATCGAAAGTGGCCATCCAAATTGTATTTCTTTATAAGGTCATGCATCTTCTCGATTTCAGCGATTTCTTCTCTGTCATTGGACATCTTCACATCATTGTAACCAGCCACCACCACAAGGTTTGCCAGTTCCCTTAGCTTGTTATTTTTACCATAGCATTCCACTAGTCCCGAAATATTTTTCACCCGATCAAGCCTTGCCATGGAAAAGATTATGGGCTTCAAATGATCACTCAACGTTCCACTGCAATATGTCAAATGAACAATCATATTAATAAATAATAACTACACGAAATATTTAAGGCATTACAAATTTTAGGGTGCGTTTGATTGATGTTGTATTTTTTTTTATTGAAAACACTTCTTTTGATTTATCTTTTTACTTTTGTGTTGCTTGATTACATATACATTCTATGAAAACAATAATCATAAATATGAAGACTGCTCTATAACTCTCATTTTTCATGGAAAATACGTCTTACCGACCACATATAGAATTGATTTCCATGAAAAATCCAGAAAGTCAGACCAAAAAACTCCTACCTTTTTCCACTCATTTCCCAGCTTCTCATAAAAATGAACTATTTTTCAATCATTCTCCAACTTCGTAATCAAATGCATCCTTATACAAAAATAGGTAAGAGTCTTTTACAACCCTTTTGCCCTGTAATTTTAGACAAAAAATATTAGTATTATGTTCTCCTAGACCAAAAAGTCTGGCTGCCCCCCTGATTGTGATGATAATGTTGACAACAAGAATTATTGCAATAACATTTGCAGATTTTTAGGAAATTGATATAAAAATTCGGAATAAGTAGAATAAAGCAGCGAGTCTCACAGGTGCTCCTCATTCTGATCAGGGTCATACAACAACTTCTCAATCGAACAATGTAGAGATGTAAGTCTTTTTTCCTTTTCTGAGTATGAAAAGTAAATGCACTTGTCCGCCCCAGGAGAGACGATATTAAACTTAGGGTCGAAAACATCAATTCCATGAACAACTCGGTACAGGCCTGGAAGAGTGAAAGCTGCATGGCTCTCATACTGCCCAACAGTATTTTTCCTGAAAGTAAATAAATAAAAGACGACAAAACCCTTCAATAAATAAAAAAATAAAAATAAAAAACTTCTAACGTATTAAAACCAATTAACACTAATTTGGAGTACCATATTTCTAGTTTAGTAATATAATGAATTGCATACAAGAAAATATACCACTCTGTCCCATAAAAAAAAAATTAATTAGTAGAAGCAGACATAGTACTTCATTTTTTTTAGTTTAACCCCTTGAGATAATTAATACCCCCCACATGTTCACTAATTCGACTTAATCCCCACTCCCCGGCAAGTGCACACAACAGATTATGCATAAAATACAAGTGGGTTGATGCACATGAAGGGAGTGAGTCTAATTAATGAACGCGAAGATGTCTAAATATCAAATTATCTTGGAGGGAAAGGAAAAAAATTACTTAACAGCAGAAGTGAGAGGCTTACGTTCCAGCAATCTCTTGGTATGTACTAGTAATGATAAAATCAGCATTATTCATGGCTAGAAGGTCAGCAGTAAATTGACATGAGAAGTGGTATTTATCCTCAAATTCTTTCCAATATATGTCAGAATCTGGATATTTTGTTTTCTCCAAGGCATGTGCAATGGTGCACTGCAAAATACAAATTCTAAAACATCAGAATTTTGAAGCACAAAAATAAATATTGTTTTTGCACAAGTTTTTTTGACATTACCCTCCCCCACCCCCCACCCCCGATAATTCGGTATTTAGAGATAGCCCCTACATGTTCATTAATTAGAGTTACCCCCTTCATATACATCACCCCACTTGTACCTAATGCATTTTCTGTTGCATGAGCGGGGGTAACTCTAATTAACGAACACGTAGGCGGGTGCATCTCTAAATACCGTATATCTTAGGGGCATAGTTGTCAAATCGTGAATCGTATTGTGAATCGTTTACCCCGCGAATCGCGAATCGAATCGGTCGAATCGGAACCAAATGATATAAACGTAGTAAAACATACGTAAATGGGATTTAGTACTATAGAATTGGTAATTAAGCGTAATATCACAAAAAACTAATCATGGCACATGATAATATACCAAAATATATCACAAAAATTAACCGTAGCACATGTTCTCATTCATTTTAAGCTTAAAAATGTAAAAAACAAAAATTTATCATAAAACAGCTTACATATTAATTTAAAACATCCTAGGTATTAATTTAAAACAATAAAATAAATATTAAGGTTAATTTAAAATAATAAAACTGTAAAACAAATACTTCCAAAAATTTTAAACAGCCTACTTACTAAGATTAACAATATTAATTTAAACCAACCAACGAAATTAATTTAAAACAGTAAACCATATTAATTTAAAACAATAAAACAAATACTAAGATTAACTATAAAACAATATTAATTTAAAACAGTCTTGATATTAATTTAAAGTAACAAAAAAATATACCTTCAAAGATTTTATAACAAATACAAAAGTTTTATAACAAAAAAAGCAAAAGATAAAAAAAAAAAGTGAATCGGACCCGAATCGGGAATCGGACCTGAATCGGACCCGAATCGGAAGATTCGAATCGTGAATCGCCGATTCGGTCCGATTCTTTAAACAATTGCAATTCTCAGCTCGATTCGAATCGTTTTATGTGTAAATCGAATCGAATCGTACGATTTGAATCGCAAATCGTACGATTTTGACAACTATGTTTAGGGGGTAAAGTAAAAAAAATCACAAATTGGGAACCCTGATATCACTTCTTACTTGTGTAACTCCCATCTTATAAGCTAACAAGGACGCAACAAGATTTCCATCGCTGTAGTTGCCAATAATCAGATCCGGGTAACCCTGTAACTCGGCACCAATTTCGCTTGCCACATCCTGTTATAAGTAACCACAAAGTGAATAAAATTCCAAATTTCTTGCGCCATGATTTCCATCACTAATGAAGGATAAGTTTTATTAAGATTTCAATTGGTAGGATTTGATTTTACCTCAGCAAATGTCTCCAGATAAGGCCATACATCAAACCTTGAGATCCATTTACGAAGAATTCCTTTCTCGGTTCTGAAAGGAACACGCAAAATATGCGTGTATTCAGTTCCACTGACTCTTTCCAGCCGCTGGTTGCATGTGGTACCTTTTGCATCAGGTATTAACCTCGTCACCTAAGATGACAAGTGAAAACTATATTACACAGTACACTACAGACACATATATATAAATATATATATATATATACACACACACAGAGATATACAACACAGGAAATGAGTGAATATTAAACCAAACTCGGTGGAGATGATGATGATGAGATCATCTACAAAAAAATCATCAAAAAAATTTAATCCGAAAATAGGTGAGATGTTCATCAAAAGTTTCAATGGCTAAAAATATACATATTTATCAATTTTTTATTTCAGGTTGAATCTTCTTCCGCTATTTCTATCCATTCTTTTTCCTTTCTCTTGTTCTCCTCTTTATGTCCTTCTCTTTTGATTGTTCTTGTTCCTTACCTTTTTTTTTATTAGTGATGATCTCCCACACAGCAAGTTTGGTTAGGGAAATCATTTTTTTTACCATTTTAAATATTGGTCTATTTTTTATTTGTATATATATATATATATATATATATATAGAGAGAGAGAGAGAGAGAGAGAGAGAGAGGTTAATGAAAACACTGCCCCTCAATAAATACTTTTATAACAAAGAAATTGAGTTGACAAGCATATAGTCTTACAACTAGAATTCTAGGAGTGAAATTTAGTCCTTGCTGCTTTAGTTTGAGGTTCATCTCATTCTCCAAGGCCCGCACTTGGTCGAGTATATATACAACCTGATATCAACAACGGGAAAAAAAAATGCAAACTTGCCATTAGCAGCATTTATGACTAGTAATCATCATTTCAACATTTACTAAATAGAAACTATTGATTCTATCCATAGCTAACATGAACCCGCACTACCCCACCGCCTCACCCCCCACCAAAAAAAAAGGGTCAACTTACATTGGTGTAATCTAAAAGACGTTTTACTCCCCTCAATAACTTTAAATTGAATCCACTTTTCAATAAACCAAACATCAAATTAAATAATTATTTCACATTGATTGTGCATGTCCAAAATCAAATTGACGGAGATCAAAAGGGGTTCATCATAATTGTATGATTTAAACTAAAGGTATATGGTTAATGAAATTCATTAAAATGTGTGCATACAGATCGTATCCTTGTCTATCTCTAATTAATGTGATATATTGTGTTCATACTATAGACAACAAGTATGTCAAATCTAATGGTTGGTTTGTTAAATTCTGATGTATGCGGGTATGTGGCGTGTGTGTGGGGTGGAGCCAATGATGACGGCTATTTTAATTGTATTTCTTATTTTGTTTTACTGTCTTTTTATTAGAATAAATAAATATTCCTTTGAGAATATTCTATATTAGATTAGTTCGGTCTAATGATGTCATGGATTAGGTCATTAGGCCCATGACATTTCTACTTATGTCACACTTAGTTTTCTGAGCAAGTATTAGGCTCATTCACTCTCTCATTTCGTAACAACCAATGATTATGAATGAATGAGTATAAGTGAGAGTTACTTAGCTTATACGGTATAATTTTAACCCTCCTCTCTCTATAGATATATGTGCGCGCGTGTGTGATGTAAACTAGACAACGATTTACTCGACAAGAACAACTAGAAACATATCAGTTTTCTTTTGAGAATCAAGGGGTACAGCAGTAATTTTGATTTGATTTGATTTTATGTTTTATTATTTTTATGTTTAATTTGTCGTATTAGTTTGAGATATAATGGAAGAGGTTAGAGGGATGAGATTATCTTTAAGGTAATCCCTTTCATTATCCATATTTCCTTAAATGTCGTTATTAGCTTTTATTAGATTTAGACCCTTTTAGTTGCCTCTTTAAAAGGAGGATCGCAAACTAATCACTTTGGGAATATGAATAATATTGAGAAAGCCTGAAGTTTTTAGTTGCCTATTTCCATCATCTTGCATACATCTTTCTTATTTTGGTTGGGTGTGGTGCCATTGGAGCAAAATAGGTTTCGCATCAGCTTCCCTCTCTCATTCTCATCCATTCATATTCAACAGATAACTGATTACCAGGGGATGGGAAGGCCTTTATTGATAAGCTCAATTTTAGTCTACCAAGATTTAAATGCCATAACTAAAGAGGTATCAGAAAATTATAGAACCACCATACCCTCTCCCACCCCTTCCCCACACCAGCAAGGGCAGAACATTTGCCCAACCCCACCCGACCCGCCGGTCAGCCTTGTTCAAGGGGAAGAACACCCCGGACAAAGCCCCCAGTCCCAATCTCTTGGTCGGACGACCCTGGTGGTGGCCGACAAAGGCCCAAATGCCCCATTCCTACCCGCCAACAGTCGACCGCCCCCTCCAGCAGTCGTAATGACGTAAATGACGTCAAATGGGAGCAAGAAAAGATAATCTCTCTCTAAAACTCTCTCAAATCACAATATCTCAAAATCAAGGAATGCCTCAAATGAAGCTACATAGGGGTATTTATAGGAAGGAGGTTGTTTGGCCTCTAAGCTAAGTATCTAATTCCAAATATGCCCTTAATGCCAATTAACTTTCTTTCCTCTAAATACTAAACAAAAGAGAAAATACAATGAATATTAAAAATAAATGAAATACTAAAAATGACTAAAATACTAAAAATAACCCCCATTCTTCATTCATATCATTCTCTCCGCCTTCGAAAAAGTTCGTCCTCAAACTTTAAAATTGAGGTCGAAATGCAAAAATTCCCAAAATTGCGAAAGAGGCAAAACTTGAGGAGCCAAAATTGAATTTCTGAAAACGTTGAGGAAGACTCTTCAATTCTTGCATCAATCTTTATCTTCTCCCTCATGCCACACGTCCAATCATCAAAAAAATCAACCACCGGGGTCAAAAACCAAGGTTTTGGTATCAAACCCTAGTTCTTGAACATGTTTTTGAGAGGATTGGGTCAAAATGGGCTGAATTTTGATTGAATTTATGGGAGGAGGGATCTTGAGTGGTTCTTGATAATTTTTTTGAGGTGGGGTGGGTTCTTAGACACGGGAGAGTAGAAACCCTAGGTTTCTTGACATTCTAGTAGTTCTGGAATTGTTTGGGGTTGGTTCTTTATATTCTGGTGATTTGCTTGGCTTGAGGGTTGGTTTTCAATATCTACTGCATTGATTAAGATTCTGGGCAGATTTATGGCAGATTCGGAGTAGATTTGTTGAAGGCCAGAGGCAAGGCCGTTGACAGGACCCCCTCGCGGCAGTGAAGGGATTGCCGAACGGAGGTCAGCCAGCTTGTCGGGGGAGATTGGCGGTGTAGGGACTGTCCTGCGGCTAGATCTGGTCAGATTGCTTGGCCGATGGGGGCTGGGTTTTTTTAAATTTTTTTGGCTTTAATCCCATCTCCAAAGATTTTTTAGGCTCCCATCTCATGTGTTTTTAAAATTGTATTAAGAACCATAACCACCCAAAACTATCATAACTACTCTGTAACCTCTCATCTTCCTTTCTGTAGAGAATGACACTTGTCCCATCGGGGTTATAAAAAGACCAACAACTAGAAAAATAAAGACACGAGAGTGAATACAAATAAATATTAAAAAATAGGACTAAACACTTAAGATCCCGATTTTTTTCCAGGGGTTTCTTCATGTTGGTGGTATCGCACATGGAGGCCAATGAACTGGGGGGGGGGGGGGCTGTTGGTCATCGGAAGGGCATGTGGCCTCTGTTCCGTGAGGTTTTGGAGTGGAAATAGGGCAGAAAATGTCACTGTCGTTGGTCGGTATTCTTCTGGGCATAATTGACTGTTTTGGGAGGGGTTTTGGGTTGTTTGGGCAGGGGTCTGTGGTGGTGGGGTGGTAGGGGGTGTTTGGATGGTGGTTTGGAGATAAATGGGGCTAGGGCTAGGGTTAGGATTTTTTGGGGGTAGAAAGGTAGAAATGGTTGCAAAAGCGTGGTTAGATGGATTTTGGGGGCTAGGGTTTTGATTTCTTAAATTTGGGTTAGGATTAATGGGTGTGGGTGGTTCGAGGTGTCTTTGGGGGTGGTGGTGCGAGGTGGTTGCTGATGGAGGAAGTCGCGCATTCATCTCTCCATTTGGGCCTTCATTTGAATGATGGCTTTCAAGATTTGCTCGAGAGGGTTTGGCGCGGAGGCGTTCATCATTTCTTAAACCCACGTGACGTTGTTTACGAGTTTTTTGTTTTTTTTTTACAACAACAACGGGTGGCGCGACTAGGCTCTGATACCAATTGACGTAAATGATGTCAAATGGGAGCAAAAAAAGATAATTATCTCTCTAAACTCTCTCTAATCAAATCTCATAAAATGGAAGAATGCCTCAAAGGAGACTATATAAGGGGTATTTATAGGAAGGAGGTTAATTGGCCTCTAAGCTAAGAATCTAATTACATTTATGTCCCTAAGAGCCAATTAGCCTTCCTTCCTCTAAATACTAAACAAAAGAGAAAATACAATGAATACTAAAAATAAAAGAAATACTAAAAATGACTAAAATACTAAAAATAACCCCTATCCTTCATTCACATCACGTCAAGTACCAGACAGCATGGCCGAACAGTTTCCGGCCTCAAATGGCCTCAGCCGACCCCCGATTTTCATTGACAGGCCAGATCTGCCCCAGATTTATTCGGCGTCCAAGAATATACAAAAAAAATAGGGCCGATTTGCTCCAATCAGGGTTGCTCTGTTCCTCCGGCTTGCGTCCGGCCCTCGTCGACATTTCCGACCCTTTTTCGACGGACGAACAAGCCAACCGACTTCTGATAACTCCAATCATAGCAAGTGAGCATCTTCTGACTCCGATCGGTGCAAATTCTGTGATCAAAACCCTAGGACAACCCCTGTTATCCATTAATCCATGGTTAGACCACTCAAATGGTGGTCAACGACAAATTTTTTGTTCAAAAATTGGTGTTTCTTAATCCAACCCATCCAAGAACCCTCCTCCCACAAAATCAATTCAATTTCAGCCCATTTTGACCCAATCCTATCAAGCACAAATTCAAGAACTAGGGTTTGCCACCAAAACCTTGGTTTTTTATCCGGGTGGTAGATATTTTTGATGTTGGGCATGAGCGACATGAGGAAGAAGATGACGATTGATGCAATCATTAAAGAATCTTCCTCAAAAAATTTCAGAAATTCAATTTTGACCCCTCAAGTTTTGCCTCTTCCGCATTTTTGGGAATTTTTGCGTTCGACCTCAATCTTAAAGCTTGAGGACGAACTTTTTCGAAGGCGGAGAGAATGATGTGAATCAAGAATGAGGGGTTTTATTGTATTTTTGTTATTTTTTAGTCTTTCTTTTATTTTTAGTATTTCATTGAATTTTCCTTTTGTTTAGTATTTAGATAAAGGAAGGTTAATTGGTACTTAAGGGCATAATTGTAATTAGATTCTTAGCTTAGAGGCCAAGCAACCATCTCCCTATAAATACTCTTTTGTAGCCTCCTTTAAAGCATTCTTCCATTTTATGAGATATTGATTAGAGAGAGTTTGAGAGAGATTTATCTTTTCTTGCTCCCATTTGATATCATTTACGTTACATAAATTTTATAGGCCCCATTTGGTTGTCCCAAATTCGTAAATTGGCCCATTTATAAATTGGTCCATTTACAAATTGATTCATTAATTGTGTTTGGTTTCATTAATGAAATGATTCGTTAATTGCCCCATTTTAGCTCATGTGTAAAATCTGAACTTGGATCCTTTCACAAAAAAGGTGAAATGCATCCATTTGAAATAGGAGGCACATAAGGTGCATGTTCCTCTCTCTCTCTCTTTTCCTCCCTTCCCTCTCTTCCCCCTTCCCCCTCCCCCTCCCCCTCCCTCTCCCTCTCTTAATTTGTTTTTATCTTTTTTTCTCATAGAACCTTAACATCAGTTTCAGATTACTAAACATTGCGTAAAATTGGATTTAAACTCATTTCAAATCCACTCATTTACAATTCACTAATTCACAATTAACCAATTTACATAATCAAACAATTTGCGCAACCAAACAGGGCCATAGAGAACAAATGAGTTTTACAGTAGACAAGGATATGGTTTTAGTACCATGACCCATTTATTTTATCAAGGGACACATTATTTAATCCTAAACATAATGCCGTGTGGTGTCTAACAGTATTCGTAAAGGATTTGTGAGAAACTGCGATCAACCCGAACTAAAACCAATCAATGTCGATTTGTTCACCCAACCAGTCGGTCCAGTTTGATCAATCAGCCGAGTCTGTCACCCTTTAAGTTAAATCCTGGTTTCGCTCCTGGCAGGGGAAGGGGGTAAAGTCAAAAAGCTCAATAATGAATAATCAATACCTGGCCACCAGAGTCGGGCAACCCTAAAACATTTGCTTGGCCAAAGTAACCATGTGGGGATAAAATGACAACATTAAACACCATTGGTATTCTACCAAGAAACGTCTCTAAGATAGAGGGATCAGGGGCTTGAAGGATATCCGAAAGGAGATGCATCATTTCCAAAACCCGTTCTGCATTATCACCCCAACCTCTCTCAAAACCCATTCCTTGCAATCTGCACCCCGAAAATTAATTAATAAATTAATATAATGTCAAAAAAGCAGATGTAGAAATTAAGTATAGAATCTTACGCATATTCAAACTCAGAATAGGGTGCATCTCCTGATAGCTTAGAAATATAATCATCCGCCTTGTTTAATGCAGCTTCAAGTCTGGATATGCTATGTATCCGATCATTCAACATCATCGCCTACACATCAGAGACCGTTATTCAGTTTTAAATAAAAGGTGTTAACTAAAGACCCGTTTGGTTGCGTTAACTATCTAGTGTTGAAATAGGTTCATTCAAAATTAATGGATCATAAATTTGTTCATTTGAAATATGTTAAATTCCTATTTGTGTAGTGTTTGGAAAACTTACTCATAAATACAAGTTACAACCATTGTGAATAAGTACGCAAAAATTAAACCTATTAAGTTTTTTGATGAAGCCGACGATATATGGCTTGTCTGCAAGCAAACATATTTCACTTCTCTTCATTAAAGTTTGGTTTGGGAATCAAGAGGATTAAAAGCTGATGAAGGATTTGGAATCTGAATAAAAGAAAATCAAAAACAAGAAAATACTGAGAGGAAGATATATTATAATTAAATTTGCAATTCCTAGTATGAAAAAATGTATCGCACGAGAGAGAGAGAGAGAGAGAATCGAATTGCAGTGACGTAGTGGTTGAGAGAACACTTAATGTAATAAAGCTAACTAATGTTCCGATTTTGATTCGGGCCATTTTGAGTCTTTCGGGAAATGACCCCATTAAAGTTTATATGAGTTAACTTTAATGATTAGCAAGAATATTAGTGTTAGCTAGTTAATTTAATCAAATGTGCTTTCAAAAAGGTCGATTTCTAATAAAACTCACATGGCCTTTATGCTTATGTGCCCGAAGGAAATCAAGTAATGGATCCAAAGAATCTTTGTTGCGGAACATGTTTGAAGAAAGGTGACGGTTGAGAAATTGAACCCCATTGCCAATGTATGAAGAACGAGTTGGACGAGGAAATGTAGCATTGAATGGCTCAAAATCAAGCTCAAGCACGTAATTGTTATTAAGCCTGCAACAAATTCAGAAGCCAAAAATTTAATTTCTCAAGAAGGTGCAAAAGATTCTGATAAACTATTCAAAAAATCTTACTGCCACTAGAAAAATAATAATAATAATAATAATAATAATAATAATAATAATAATAATAATAATAATAATAATAATAAAAAGTGAAAATTACTTACCCGTCCACAAGTTCTTCTTTGAAATGAAGATATTCAGAAACATTCAACTGCTCCACGCTGAGTTCATATACATTAACACGTACATATTCCCAAACTCCAGGCCTGGGACGAACTGCTAGAGCTACATATGGAGGCAGTATTATGGCCTCCTATCGCCAACAAAACAAAAATATGTAAAATAAAATAAGATATGAGCAATAGAAGAAAAGAAAGAATGAGAAAAAAAAAATCCTACATTTTAAAATTTGTTATGAGGAGAGGGTTGAGGTTGAGGCCATGGGAGGAACTAGAGACTACGGTCAACTAACCGCACTGATATTAGGGTGAAAAAGATACTCAGCTTAAACATTCAACGATTTAATGAGAAAAGGTCGAAGCTAACTATGACAGATCAACCTATCTTTAATTTTTCCTATAAATGTTCCCTCCTGGCTATATGAAACATAAAGTATGCGGTTGGTTAGGAAGCACGGACACTTCTTCCTGAGCTGACATACTCATGACATACCCGTGTCGGAAACTTTGGACACTCCAACATGCGTACGACACTGCTCGGACACGCCACGTGACATGTCAGACTTGTTTGTCATTTTAAAAAAGGCGGGCACTTCGCGTACATGGCATGGACACTACGCGAACATGAAGGAGCGCCAAAATTGAAGAACATTTAAAATTCTCGTGTCATGTAAAATTATATCTTTTGTGGGTTCTTGAATAATAACAAGAAAAGTTAAGAGAAAGAAGTTAGTCTCTTGGTCGATATCAATGCATACTTTTGACTTGCGGTTAAGAAATATATAACCAGGTTGATTTTGATATGATAGTTTCATATATATATCGCCGTGTCGCTATCGTGTCATATCCGAAATTTTAGAGATTTTCCGTGTTGGCTTTTCGGTTTCGTGTTGAATACGACATCCATATCTGTGTCCGTACTTCATAAACCGTTGGGCAATTTGTCTACGCCCACATAGTGTTTCTCTCTTACTGAAATTTTTAAGGTAATTTAATAATCTAGTTGAGTGAAAATTATATTTATCTAGTTCGTATTTGTTTTGGGGAAAAAGAAAAACTAACCATGAAGTTTGGAGTCATTTTCAATTTTAGACCCAATGTTTCAAAAGTTGCAATGTTAACATAAAATTTTGAAATTTATGCAATCAAATCACCGTCACATCAACTTAACGAAAATGATGACGCGGCGCCTTATGTGGCAGTGTATTAAGCTATCCAATAAAGAGGTGACACGTGACTCACTAAACAAGAGAGTAAGGGGAAAAATCTCACTAAAACCCACCACCTTTTCCTACCTACACAAATGGCAAGAAAACCCACCTCTTACTCCGACCACATCCGTCGTCATCATCGTCCCCGCCGCCACTGTGATTGTCTCCTCTCTCTCTCTCTCTCTCTCTCACTATTCTCTCTTGATCTCTTCATCTATTCTGCTATGAGGTTGTTGAAATCTGGGGTTTGGTTTGATTTCAATTTTTTGTTAGATTGGGTTCTATTTTTGCTTGATTTTGTTTGAATTGTTCACTGCTTTTGTTTCATCTTTTTTATTTAGAAAAAAGGATTTGCGTTATTTGCCTCAACTAAACAGCGATTTCTTTGTAAATCCAAATCGATTTAACGGATTATCTTTGAACACAAATCGTTTAAGGTATATTCATCTCAATTTCAAATTTGATTTCATTTTAAAGATAGGGGCAGATAGTCTTTGATCTATGTAAAAATATTTTGGAAATAATAATTTATGTGTATTCATCTCTTAAAGGAGGTGACTCTATATATACATGTCAAAGAATAAAAAACCGACCCACTAATTAAGCCGACTAATTAGGCCATCCAATCTCGTATCACCAATTACAAATATACCACTAATAATATATTACAACACTCCCCTCAAGCTGGAGAGTAGATGTCAATCATTCCCAACTTGTCACAAATAGAGTCAATTTATCATTAGAAAGAGCCTTGGTAAAAATATCTGCCAGCACGAGATGGAACGAAAGGAGCAATAATTTCCTCTGATTCCACCTTTGATCGTATGAAATGACAATCAATCTCAATATGCTCGGTTCTTTCATGAAAGACAGGATTGAATGTGAATGGCAGCTTGATTGCCACAGTAGAGAGGAGTTGGAGATTGAACTGAAATGCCAAACTCCTATAAAAAGGTTCTCAACCACGTGAGTTCACAAACTGTATGAGCCACTACTCGATACTCAACTTCAGCACTAGAACGGGCAACAACCGACTGTTTCTTGCTCCTCTGAGTCACAAGATTACCTCCAATAAAAGTACAAAAAACAGTGGTCGATTTTCCAATTTGCTGCATCTGTGTATCCCTCAAGATGAAGATGACCAGAAGATCGATAAAGAAATCCACGTCTTGAAGCATTTTTAAGATACTTCAGGATGCGAAAGACAGTCTAAGTGAGGGACCCGGGAACTAGTCATAAACTGGCTCACAATACTGACTGCATATGAGCTGTCAGACCTGATAATGGTGAGATAAATAAGTTTACCTACAAGTCTCCAATACATTTCTGGATTTGCAATTGGTTACCTGAATCCAGAAATAGCTTTTGATTTGCATCCGTGGGAGAAGAAACTGGTTTAGAACCAAGATAACCAGTTTCTTTTAGAATATCCAGAGTGTATTTCCTTTGAGAAAGACTAATGCCAGCTTTAGACCTAGCAACCTCAATACCCAAGAAATAGCGAAGCTTCCCCAAATCTTTGGTGTAAAATCAGGAACCAAGGTGATCAATAAGAATCTAAATACCATTAGTGTCACTCCCAGTAATGACTATAGCATCCACATAAATAACCAGAATAACAATGCCTACATTGATCTTCTTAAAGAAGACAGAATGATCAGCTTGACTGTGAGTCATGCCAACTCTGCTGAACTTATCAAACCATGCTCGTTGTAAGGACATTGTCCGTTACAATTAATTATGTCATATACCGCTACAAGTCGTCGAAGAATTGGGGAAAATAACATCTACAAAAGACGGATCCGAATTACAAGTGGACTTCAACATTCATGCCCTGATGATTTTGGTAAAATTATGTTTAAGTTCCATATATATTTCATATTAAAAGTGTTGGGATATTTTTCTATTTATGAAAAATGGTTTTTGAAATTTTTATAAATGGTTTTTATAATGTTAGTATTTTCAAAAACATTTTCTTATAAAAGTTTTTTGATCCCGTACCAAGTTTTGATTTTTGAGGTTTCCCACTTTTTTCAAAATTTGAAGTTATTTTGGGATCACCACCTTAGTCTATCAAACGACAACGTATGTCGCTCAAACGACATGTCTTTTAAGCTAGCACGTCACCGACTTAATTTCTGCTATATAATGAGTGTCAGACTATTTGTTTTAGTGTGTGGAGAAGCACTGCTTTGACAGTATACCTTTTTCTAGTGTTTTTATTCTTCTCCAACCATTTAAGGGTTCAAAGCTTTTGTTTTTCAATTCACAATCCCAATTACTTTTATGTGAGTTGTTTTGTGAACCCTAAGACATATTTTGCTGGGATTTTATGCTACTGATCTAGGTGCCTTTTGAGATTTTTGAGATACTGCGCTGACAATAGGTGCCACTTGAGGGAGGTACTGGGCTGAGTGCTGCGGTGTTCCTGGGTTTATTCGAACTGCGGTTCTTGTTATATAGCTGCGTGTGAACCACTGCAGATTTCATTGTAATCCGTGTAAGTTGCTTACAAATTATAGTGAAATAAAAGTTTTTACCCGAAAGGGATTTTTTCCTGAGATCTGTCTTTGCCAGCTTATTCATTGCATGATTTAATTTTTGAATGGATTTGACACGTAGATGCATGTTTAAGGGTTGAATAAAATTGGTGTTTGGTTTGTGCAAATTTAGACATTCAATTAAATACGTTTGAATTGGATAGTGCGCATCTATTTGAATCAATATCGCACACAGCATTTTACAAATTGGTATCAGAGCCCGAAAAAATTGAAAGTCAATAAAAAGAAAATTATGCCAAAAAGGACCAATAGGTTTTAGTTTCATCACCTCATAAGAAAAATGAAAAGCATTATCTTTTAATGAGGGAGTTTGAATGGAATTCAAAATGGTTTGCACGTCCTTGAAAGTCATGAAAAATCATTACATAAGTTTTGGACGTTATTGGTGTGGAAATCATTTATACTTTGATTTGTTGATATAATTAAGACGATGTCATCTAAATTAAACAATTTTACACCTAAGGACTATTTTGATGTTCATTCGTTAAGAGTACACTTATGTATCTTGCACACATGTCATGATTGAGTCGATTTCCCTATCGAAATTGTTCACACCCATTCGTTCTGTTTCCATGATTTGGTTATCTTAGTGTTATTCATGGTGTGATTTTTGTAACATCATTTTTGAATTTTTGTACAAAAAATCTGAAAAATCAAAAATAGTTTGTGGAATACGTTTGAGTATCTCTTTGTGATCATAAGTTTGTTTGCCTTGTTTACCGTAACACCCCGATTTGATTTATGTGATTTATTCTTTTCCTTGTCTATTTCGGACAAATAAAAAGAGGGAGAATGAATTATGACTTTATGGGAGAGTTTAAGTATGGGGGAGAATTGATTATGCTTTCATGTTTATGCTTATATCATTTCAAACTCAATACGTCACGAGGTATTTGCTTTGTCTCAAATGTGTAGGTACAATTGATGATCATTATGATGCAAACCCTGATGAGAAAAGCTTGAAGTTTTGAAGAATTGATTGTTGAAGCAAAGTTTGAAGACTTCACAGTTTATCTTTCCACTTTTGAGTTTATGGGAGGGTAGATTTGTATAGGTGATTTGATATTGATAATTCGGATGTTTTTATTTTGTACCGGCATAGACATAGGAGGAGATTTGTAAGGACATTGTCATTCACAATTAATTATGTCATATACCGCTACAACTCGTCGAAGAATTGAGGAAAATAACATCTACAAAAGACGGATTCGAATTACCAGTGGACTTCAACATTCATTCCCAACAAGATGATTTTGATAAAATTATGTTTAAGTTCCATTTACATTTCATATTAAAAGTGTTGGGATATCTTTCTATTTATGAAAAATGGTTTTTGAAATTTTTATAAATAGTTTTTATAATGTTAGTATTTTCAAAAACATTTTCTTATAAAAGTTCTCTGTAAAAAGTTTTCTGATCCCGTACCAAGTTTTGATTTTTGAGATTTCCAACTTTTTTCAAAATCTGAAGTTATTTTGGGATCATCGCCTTAGTCGTCCAAACGACAATGTATCTCATTCGAACGAGATACTGTTTCGCTCAAACGACGACGTATGTCGCTCGAACGACAGGTCTTTTAGGCTGACACGTCACCCACTCAATTTCTGCTATATAATGAGTGTCAGACTATTTGTTTTAGGGTGGAGAAGCACTGCTTTTGACAGAATACCTTTTTCTAATGTTTGTATTCTTCTCCAACCATTTAAGGGTTCAAAACTTTTGTTTTTCAATTCACAATCCCAATTACTTTTATATGAGTTGTTCTGTGGAACCCAAGACATATTTTGCTGGAATTTTATGCTACTGATCTAGGTGCCTTTTGAGGTACTGGGCTGACAATAGGTGCCACTTGAGGGAGGTACTGGACTGATTGACTGCATGTCATAGGGAGTGTTGCGGTGCTCCTGGGGTGATTCAAACTGCGGTTCTTGTGGTATAGCTGCGTGTGAACTACTGTAGATTTCATTGTAATCCGTGTAAGTTGCTTACATATTATAGTGAAATAAAGGTTTTTACCCGAAAGGTTTTTTTTCCTGTAATCTGTCTTTTTCAGCTTATTCATTGCATGATTTAATTTTTGAATGGATTTGACACGTAGATGTATGTTTAGGGGCTGAATAAAATTGGTGTTTGGTTTGTGCAAATTTAGACATTCAATTAAAAACGTTTGAATTGGAAAGTTCGCATCTATTTGAATCAATATCGCACACGGCATTTTACACTCCTGGAGACCATTTGAGGCCATAGATTTTTTGAGAAGACACACACTCCCCCTTGGACTTAAACCCAGGTGATTGAGCCATATAAACCTATTTAAAAAGATCGCCATGCAGGAAGACATTCTTAACATCAAGCTAATAAAGAGGCCAATTTAGAGATGCAGTCAGAGAAATAACAATTCGAACAGAGTTGAGCTTAGCCACAAGAGAGCGTCTCTGTATAGTCAATGCCATAGGTCCCCAAAAATCTTCCTTTCCTTCTGGTGCGCTCGCTTTAGTCCCTCTAGTGCTTTTCCATTGTGTTTGTGATAAAAATGAGATCCCTAATGACCTCGTACAACCCTTAAATCCTGAAATTAAGTTTGGACCCCAAATGGACCTCACCTAAAAGAGCCCAAAAATAACTCTAAATGAAGTCTTATACTAACCCAATAGGCTTTTAAACCATTGTTTTAAACTATAAACGGACATTCTACGCATCCCAAATGCCAATTACCAAATATACCCAAAACAAATAACTGACAACTCGGTTATTTATTAATTTCTCGATACGAGTCCAAAATTAATTAATTCAATCAATTAATCACCGTGTTTTAAATCCAATTTCAAACCCAATTTAAATAACGCATAACAATACAAATGGTGACTACTCCAGTCACAAATTAATTTGAATATTCACAAAATATACAGGGTACTACAATATCAAACAAATCGTTTTTGGTTTCTAATTGGATCAAAAAATCGATTATATCAACTTTGTGGTTGAATCGGTGGTTTGAATTGTTTCAATTGAAATATTAATAGTCATTTGAATCATTTTAACTTGAATTCGTGAATTCTTGAGTTGAATTATTGTAGTTTGAAGCGGTGATTTCGTGGGTCGAATCAGTATAGTTGAATCAGGGGTCGTGTTTGTCACGGTAGTGGTTGGCTGTGGTCATTTGGGAAAAAAAATCCATTTGTTGGGCGGTTATGGTGGTGGTGGTGGTGGTGATGGAGGTTATGGAAGTTGGATGTGTCAGTGGTGTTGGAGGAGGTGAGAGTAATTAAAAGGTTGTTATTTGTTGAACTCAAATTAATTGAGTAACCATAATTTTGATTTTTTGTTTTTAAATTTTAGTATAATTTTTAGAGATTTTGAGTTTATTTATCAATAAATGGTGGAAATTATGTGTAAGACGTGTGTCAATTTATTACTGGGAAGCATTTAAAAACATTACACATAAGATGTTGTGTCAGTATTTCTGTTAAGTCTTTTAACGGAGATGTGAAGGTGGGTCTGATTGCATCAATTATCAAAATTTTGGACTAACGTTGCAAATTTTGAAATGACCCCAAACTTTAGGATTAATTTGGCATTTTTCCCTCTATTTTGAATATACACGTGGTTTCATGAAAGCTCATTTCGTTATAGGATTTAGTCATTTCTTGAAAAGTCCTGTCCTTCGAAAGGGACTTGACCTTTTCACGGTCATGCCTATTCGGATTACAAAAAGGGTACTTCTCATTCTATAAATACACTGTTAGAAATTAATAATAAGTGTCGAAATTAATTATTTAATTTCAATTATATTGAATTCTGAATTTATGAATTTTCCAATTATGTGGTCGGGATAATTAATTAGGAATGTGATAAATACGAATATTAGAAGATCGGATGGATCTTATCCGTTAGTCACATGATGGTTAGTGGCATTAGTGGGAGACTTAAAAAGAGTCCCATCTTGACTAGGATTCCGGCCCTCTTCCCCTTATAAATAGAGACCTCTACAGCATCTAAAGATATCTCATAACATAACACACTATTTCTAAGGAGGGAGAGAAAATTCGAAATTCCCTTGATTAATATTTTCTCATCAAATTTCTGGCCACACACAAAGGCAATTCTAGTCTGGTTTGCAAGTGATTCAAGGAAGAAACCAATTGGAGCATTCAAGTCAATTCTCCATATAATCTGCAATGGACAAAGGTTAGTTTTGATCATCGTTATAAAGAACTTATGATTCTGTGATTGCATGAAAATTAAACATTATGGATTCATGACAAAACTATTTTAATCACGATGTGACATTATGGTTTATATTTAGTTTTATGATTAACAAAACAGTCTTGATTAACATACACCACCTTTCCTCATTTAAAACAATCATTTCAACCGTCTCATTCTTTGTAATTTTTCATGCGAGTGGGAGACAGTATTGATCATTGTTAGTTCATAGGGCACACGATGCAGGACGCTCATTGATTACAAATGTAAGCAGCGGAGAACCAACAACGCGGGCAAACTCCAACTCTGTACTTGATCTATTTTATCTTTTAGATTTTTAATTTTACTACAGAAGAGTTTATCATTGCTCAAATATGAATTCATTTCATATCTAAATTTCATAGAAACACAAAAGCACATTTAGTTATCTAAAGAAGTATTCTAGCTCCAACAATGTGTGTCACCTAAACGATCCCCAGGTTCTATTGGCTATGAGGCAAGGGAAAACCTCGATAACACTAGTATAGTTCCTTTGTTGTTAAACGATGTCTGATGCTTTGTCCCATCGTGGACAGATGGTAGTCGTTGATTGGTTGTAGTGTCCCAATGGAACCAGGTTCCGTAATCCAAAAGGGGCTGATGATCACCTGTTGCCTCCGGTTCATGGTTTCGATTTTAATGCCACCGCCTCTGCTTTTGCACTCTGCCTGTGGCTCTTTCACATTTTTGCATTTCTACTATTAAATTTGTATTCTTTGAGTTATTTAATGATTATGGACTTTTGGCATTATTTTATTTTGTTAAATTATTTTTATGTGAATTTATTAGACTTTTTTTATTAGTTGGAAACATTGCATAAAACTCTATAACAAGAATTCTAACTTAACCTTAACCTTATGCTGCAGCAGCAGCAACAACAACACAACGTTATTGAATTGAGGTTTGTTTGTAAGTCCATGAAAACCAAGCGAAATAAAACGTACCTGAGCACACCTGAGCACTTCGCTAAATGGACCATCCCTAAGTTTTTGCCTACACGTTTCATCACCTATGATATCATCAAGCTGATCGATCAGATTATGAGGTTGCAATATTCCCTTTCCTTGAGACACATACCTTTAAAATAAACAAAATAACAAAAACAAGTTATAAGCATACACAAGTTTTTTATTACGTTTGTTAGTTTTCATAAATGTTTGATGTATTAAACTAAAAAAACATTTCTACACTTTCACATATATTTTTTTTTGGGTGTGTTTGTACCGACCCGGAGAGGAGAGAGACGAGTTCATTGCGGTGAGCAGAGAGAGTATCTTCAACCCTCTCTCGAATGCTGGGTATTCTTGTTAATTTAGCACTAGCCATTACCAAGCTACTACATTCAAATTCAACACATACGCTGTTTAGCAAAGAGTGAAATGTTTGAAGGTGAATTCAGTCAGCATAAAGACAAGAGGATAAGTCTCTCTCTCTCTAAAAGGTCTATTGCGTGTCAAACTACAACACATATGGGTTGTTTTATGGGAAAGTGTAGATACATGTGGCACGTTTCTAAGGCTGCCCGTGGCATATGGGTTCAATATTTATACAAATCAAGTGGAGTTTAAAGAATTAAGAATGTCCGTACTTATCCCCGTTACGGTTATGATTTCGACACATTTTTATGATATATTTGGCGTAATACAGTTATGCGTTATATCGGTATTGTTAATACTATTGGCGCAAATTTATGTTCATAAGGCAATACACGTTATTGTGTCACAACATTCTATATTAAATATTTGTATCGGACTATCATTTTTGTTATACCCAAATATTTATTTCAAAACATCTTTTTTTTATAAAACATCATATAAGGACATAATATTTGTACAAAACATCAAACAAACACAACACCACATTAGTGTTGTCCCATATAAAAATTCAAAAAATTTTAACCTTCACTTTTTCTATTTCCTCTCTATCTCTTTAATTTCTCTCTCAAACCTCCCAACTCCCAACTCCCAACTTACTTTCATTTTCTCTCAAACCCTACTACTTACCATCAAGCGTCATTTCTGGTATGTTACACCATTAAAACTTACTCACATTACTGTCATATTCTCATTATGTGATCTCATTTTGTATATATTAAACTCTATCATGCAAACTACATATAAAAAATCCATTATAAACTCATTAAACCATACAAAATATAACCCTAATTAATCCAAGTGGAAATATATTACATTTAGGCGATTAAAAGCTAGGGTTTAATTAGTTTGAACAACTTAGGGTTTACCATTCGGGGAAAAAAAATAACTGCTCTCTCCACCTACGGCCTCCCGTTGCCGAAGCTGCCAAGGATATTCGGTCACATTTAATCATGATTCACCTATTTACAGCCATATCTCACTGTGTTTTGATTTTCACGGCCATAAACCACTGTGGTTTGGGTTTCACGATTTCTTCTTACCGTGGCCAATAATCACCGTATGTAACAATGTATATCATATTTCATATATTAATGTATTTTTAGTAATATTGTCATTTTTAGGCCCTTACATATTATTTGACAGCCATCCATTTTATATTTTCTTCATATTGAAAATATTTATAGTTATTATTAATGTAAGCATGTATACTTGATTGTGCAAGTTTCAACATGATGAACGTATTTATGTATGCATGTATTTCTAAAAAATTTGTCATTTTTAGGCCCTTACATATTATTGGACGGCCATCCATTTTATATTTTCTTCATATTGAAAATATTTCTAGTATGTATGCATGTATACTTGATTGTGCAAGTTTCAAGATGATGAACATATTTATGTATGCATGTATTTCTGAAAATTGTCATTTTTAAGCCCTTACATATTGTTGTTTTTTCGTTGGTATGAACATATTAATTTGATGTTCATTTGCTAATATAATTTTATTAATTTCTTATGTAGGTCATATAAATAGGTAGAAGCAAAAATCCTCCTACTGCATCCGAGCGGAAGAGGAGGTTGGAGGCGGCGAAGGAAGTATGAACCACCCGTATCTTCCTCTAATAGTATTAGTGGCGGTGAGGTCAAAAGTTCGAGCAAAGGATATTCTTCTACAAGGTCGTTGGATAAAGTAGTCAACCAAGTGGTAGGGGGTTACTTACTGTTGGTGAGGGTGCTACGTCACAGTCAATAGAGCAAGTGGTTGAGGCGATGGTAGGTGATTTACTTGGGGTTAGTGAAAGGGTGGGGTAAGAGCGAGAGATAAAGAGGAAGGGAAAGAAGATGAAAAATCACGAAAGAAGCAAAGAGAGCAAGAAAGAGAGGAAGATAGAGAAGAGGAAAGATATGTAAAAGGAGAGGGTGAAGGAGAGAAAGTAGGAGATGAAGAAGAAGGGTGCACGAACGAGTCTTCTTCATCAGAAGATGAAATCCAATCATCCACATCTAGAGTGCTCAAGAAGAAAGCCCATAAAAAAACTAAGCCACACGGATTCACAACCGCTTTAGGGGTGCACGCCAAATAACCCTGAAATCCTGAAAAAATTTCATAACCATATCGATTATTCTATATGGAACCGAGATGAGGAAAGGGGCATAATAAAGTGCGTGTACCACTATAAAAAAATCTTAATGGGACATAGAGAAGGAGGATGAGCGGGTTATCGAGTTGTTGAAAAGCTCGAGTCTATGGGGCCTGATAACACACTCTTATCAGTACATAGACTATGCATTGGTGTTGACATTCATCAAATGGTGGCAGCGGGAGATGAATTCATTTTATATGTCGTTCGGTGAAATGACTATCACCCTTAACGATGTGTACCATCTCCTCCAAATCCCAGTAATTGGTAAATCGGTGTACGATATTGTTTTTAAGAAAGTCGAGGAGAAGGCGACCAAAATTGAATGACTTACAAAATATCTGGGTTTTCCCGAGGAGGAGGCTAAGGAGGAGTGCAGGTATATACATGTCATTCATTTTGACTGGAAAATGAATTTGTGCAAGGGGAGGGTTAAGAAGTTGGGGGAGGGTGTCACGAAGAGACAATTGAGCAGGTTGCTAGGGGGTACTTCATTTTCATGGTCAGTTGCTTGTTGTTCCCGGAAAAATCGAGGAACCGAGTCTCAGTGTACTACTTGCAATCTTTGTGAAAAATCGGTAAATACAAAGACTATGCTTGGGGGATGGGTGTATTAGCCCATTTATATCGGCTGTTAGGGATTGCCTCGCGGGTAAACGTTCGACAGGTGGCCGAATATCATTCCCTTCTCATGGAACATATTTTTAATTTAACACGTGCTTTTAATTTTGTTTTGTAATATATGAATTTTCTAATTAATATGTATATTTGACTGCAGGGATGGTTATACGACCACTTTAATTTGCCCAGGGGTGTTAGAAATCTTGAGTTTCAGCATAGCGAGTCACGTCTATGCAAATGGAGGGCGCAAACGGTATCAGGTGATGCTTTTGCATAGATATTGAAGCTTAGGGAAACCTTAGACGATTTAAGAGCTTCAAATGTAAGTATTATTTGTTTTAAATCAGTATTTATTCTTTTTTTTTGCATACTAACATTTGGAAATACGTTTAGGTTGTATGGGATCCCTACTCTGAAAAAAGTGAGACCTACCCATTTCAGGAGGTCTCATGGTACGGCAGCCTCCTCATTTGCTATGATGTCAGGGAACCCTATTACCCGGAGAGGGTCCTACGTCAAGCTGGTCGAGTTCAAACAATCCCTAGACCGCCAATGCGCCCTTCATCAGAGGAAAGGGGAAAGACCCGGGCCCGCTACAAATTAAAGTTTGATATCGATGAATGGTATCAACTTAACTGGGTTGACCATGTACTTTATGATGCCAGACGCTCGACCGTGGTGAGGACCGTGCCTTGGGAATATGTGGATGGGTATATGTCTTGGTACCTAGAAAGATCCTATCCATACATTCAAAATCTCGAGCATAAACTACGCAAAACGGAGTTAAAGCACTAGAATAAAATGGTAAACGTTTCAAAATTTATCCGTAAATTGATTTATTTTCTTCAAGTATTGTCTAACACATTTGATGTTAATTTTTATATAGACCCAGGGATATATGTAGCCATTAGCCTTCTCCACGAGGCTATTGAAGTCGGCTCAGACGAGAAGGTTTCGAATTTCCTTAAACTATCACGTGCAGAGCTTAACGCCCTGCTTGAGGCCAAGGGAACGCACACGCATAAAAAAAAGACAACGGTGCGTCAAGAAACTCGGACCAAGGTACAACATGATCCAGCCCCCAAGCAGAAGGCCCCCCAATCAAAAAGCCCCTAAAATAAGCATTTAAAGCAAAATTATACAGATTTTTATGGAAGATTTTATTTGTAACTCAACTGTGTTGTAAAACAATTTTGAAGTATGACATGTTGTAACAAATTTGAATTATGACATGTATGAACAATATTTTATTATGTTTGAATGTAATATTGACATGACTTGTTTGAAATTATTCTTGTATGAATAATTTTAGTTTTTTAAATAATATTTTATTTGAATAATTGGTGGTAAATTATTTTTGGTTCATTGTACATTACGTTGTAATACACGTTTATATATTTTACAAACAAATACTAAGGTATGCATATAATGTACGATGGGATACAACCGTTTGTGAGATGTAGATGGTATGGTGTGACCGTGAGACAAAAACCACGGTGTGGTGTTACCGAGAAAAAAGTAACACACGGTTTTAATTCACCGTGAGATTTCATTAGGAAAAAAAGCCTTTGTCTTTGCTTAACCGGGATGGTGAGGTCCAACCGAGATATATGGTCATCCAGCCACAAGTCACCGTGAACGTGTAATACACGGTTTCAACTGACCGTGATATTTTAGTTGGAAAAAAGTCCATGTTTATGCCTTAATGGGACAGTGAGGTCCAACCAAGATATAATTTGGTACGATAACAAGGCACCATGCATATGTAATACACGGTTTCATTTAACCGTAATTTTATGTTTGAAATATAGACAAATCTCTATCGCAATGGGACAGTGAGGTTAAACCGTGGTTTATGATCATACGGAGATAAGACGCCATGAGTGTGTAGTACACAGTCTCTTCTTACCGTGATTGTGATACCTCGCCTATTTAAATACCGGGTGATCAATCCTTTATAAAAATAAAACAGGAATCTCAACTGGTTCATTCTTAGCATCACTATCGAAAATATTTTAAAAGTTTACTAACCACCTAGTATTCAAAAAGTCGGTGCCAAATTTTATCCTTTTTTATTAAACAATAACAACATGAGAAAACAAATATAATAACCACGCCATTCACACAATAATAAAAATCTGAGCTAATCACAAGATAAATAACTAAATAAACCATCGGCTCCAGTACAAAGGTCCAACTAAATATCTAGTGAAATAAATCGAGTCCGCAAATACAAAGTCTGATAAACTGAATAAAAGATTAACTAACTGAAGGGGCGACACGCCCAAATGGAATAACTTAACTGCATCCTACTCAAGGAATGAAGTGACTAAAGCATCTAATCCAAATCTTGCAAGCATTCACAAGGGCTGCAGCAATGCATCCTTGGAATATATCATCAAACTTGACATCCATGTGGCTGGACACCTAAAAGGTTTTGAAAATATATTGCAAACGGGTTAGAGCCCAAAGTATTTTAAAAATATTTAGCAAGTATTTATCTCAGTTCAAAAGCAGTTATTGATTACACATGTTAGTTTAACGCACTCCCTTGAGTTCCTCGTCTCTAAACTAATGTGCACAACTAACATCATCTACCTGGCTATGCTACCCAGCCCCACTGGGTATCACCAATAACTTTCCAACCACTAACATGTTTGACTATCCCGTACCGTCCATACAGTATGCTACAATGTCCCAATCTTTACTCATTAGTTCTCAATTAAATATCCCTTTAACTTCCCCCGTACTGCCCATACAGTACGTTGTAGTGGCACTAATAATTAACATTACCTCATATGTTATTATTAAACCATAATTAATATTTCACGTATGTTATTAGTAAACCATTATTACCAATTCCCGTATGTTATCATTAAGCCGATTCATTAATTTGCTACACTTAAACCGTCTTTAGATAAACATTATATAACTTTACTACTATCACCCACTAAGTAAATTATCTCATAATTACATCACTTTTAGATATGCACTATCTATTCTTCATATATTACACACAAGTAGGATAAATACACATGCACATGTGTGTGTGTGTGTGTGTGTGTGTTTGTGTGTGTGTATATATATATATCACACTATTTATATATACATCTCCAGCATCCCTGGGCTAAGAATCGCGGTGCTAGTATGCATCAAGGACTATCGGTTCGGGTGTCACCCTCGAACCATAAATCAAATCAACACATATTGGAGGCGAACAAAGTTCCAAGTCTACGGAACACGCACACACCAAACGTGCCCAATCGACCGTCGAAACTATCATACACTCAGATAGCCCTGTACCTAGGTTCTATGTTCTGAGGCCAAGTCTAAAATCCCCCCAATGGGCTCATCAAGATAAGACTGTACACGATGCGAAACCTCCCGTGATAGCAGGCAACGTAGGTATGTTTACACACATAAGCAAGCACACAGTAGGTATACACACATCTTATGAATATGATTCGTATAGGTATACCCTCGACCTATAATATAACTCGTATAGTTATACACGTAACCTATAAATATAATCCATATAGGTACGAACACAACCTATAGATATAATCCGAATATAATATATCTCTCAAATACTCAACTAATTATCGATATAAGATTCTAACATCTTTTTGATTTCATGAAATATCTGGGCATCGTGCACTACCCAAAGGATCCCCTTTATCCCTTATGTAAATTCAGTAGTCAAAATATCCCTATACTACTAATTTAATTCTTAGGTTATTATTTTAATCTTCTCATAACCTAAATTGAAATTTCTCGACAAGACTCTCAATCGGTTAAGTATTATCGTTCTAGTCTTATTTTATCCTCACTAGGAGTAACCAAGTCTAAATTTTGTACCTACTGACCTTCCCTAATCTTAGTATAATTATTAAATTTGCCTCGAAATTTTCCCATTATTAATTTCCTCTAAATTCAACAGCGAAAAATTCATGGGCATATCAGGTACCCCGAACCGGTTCGGGTGTACAACCAAATCGATTTGGATGATTAACCCATTCTGGTATGGGGCCGAACCGGTTCGAACTTCCTGGGACTTCATCTCCTCCAATGTTACGGGTTTCACCATTTTTAACCCACAATTTCTTTATGCAACACAACCAAAATTCAATATAATTTGACCCAACATTATATATAAGTATATACATTGATTCTAAGGAATATTTATCATCAACCCCCCATTAAATCCCAATATTCTCAAGATTGCTATAGAATTATTCTACCAAAAACCCTAGTTCGTGTTCTTCATGAATAACCAATATTTTTCCCATATTTCTTCCATAAAATTTACACATATGTTGATACCAAATTTAGTCTGCTGACATGGCCCAATTGAATGAAGACACATGGCAATCTACATGGCAACAACAAACACTTCCGAGGAACTCACGCGCTCCGAGGAACAAGACTATAACGAGAAAGACTAGTTCCCCGAGGAACACTGCTTCCCCGAGGAACTCACACGCTCCGAGGAATAATACCTCTCCGGGAACTCTTGAGTACCGAGAAGTTTAGGCGGTCCGAGCAACTCAGGCGGTCTGAGCTGCACCTCGAACAAAGCATTAATAGCTGGATAACCAACAGTTCGACTAGTTCATTAAATGCTTATCATTCAGACGCACACGCACAAGGGGCATTGAATGCATCACCCTTTCATATGTATATCATTTAATGTATCACCCCTTCACATAACAGCCTCAGGGCTATAAATACATTGTACAATCCTCATTGTAAAGGGGACCCCCGGACCGGAATTTCTTGAGATAATTTGTAATCGAGAATTCCCATACAAACAACAATACCAAAACAGTGGACGTAGGCCATTCTTATAAGGCTGAACCACTTTAAAAATTCTTTGTCTCATTTATTTATCTGTGATTGAATAATTAGAGTGATCTAATTTTTTACATCAACAGATTGGCGCCGTCTGTGGGAAACGACCGGTAATATCGTTTTCTCACCAAAAATAATCCATCACAAATGGCTGATATTCCTGAATCCAGCAATCGCAATGTTGGAACCCCTCCAAACCCATCTGCTCCGCCAAATATTCCAGATCTGGCTAGAATAATGACAAATTTGGCTCAGGGCCAAACCGTCATGCAAGAAATAATGCGACAACTCATCCAAACTCTCCATGGCGGTGCGTCAGCCTATTCAGGACCATGAAGTATTCAAAGAAACACCCGTGTACCATCCTCACGTACTAGGCGTACCAATTCGTATCGTAATGAAGAATCTGAAGATTTCTCTTATCAACCTGGACGATCTTCGTCAGTGCGAGCCACGGATACTGAACAACGTGTCACTCTCTCCCCAGAAAGGACCAGCGCATTGGAAAGGTTAAGTAGGGTTTCTCCTTTCGACCGATTAGGCCCTAGGAGGAACAAAAGCCCTCTTAATGCAGCGTCGAGGAGCTTTCGACGATCAACAGCCTTAAGGGAAGGATCTGCCCAATCGCGACCAGCTGCTCGTCAAGATAGATCCCAGGAAGCCACTTCAACGCGATCAGCTGCTCGAACCAACAGGCCCGAGGAAGGAAATGATGCATGGAAAGGCTCTATTCAGAGGCTGGAGGATAGATTAGGGGAAATGGCTAAGGTCAAAAATCCTCTACAACGAACCTTTGTTCGAGGAACACCTTTTGTCCAGGCTATTGTAGATTTTCCAACACCATCAAAGTTCAAAGCACCTGTTGTGACTCCCAAGTATGATGGAAAGACTGATCTTGTCCTTCATATAGAACAGTATCAGGCTGCAGCCGACATCTACGCTGTTCCAGATGAGATGAGATGCAGAGCATTCTCGGGAACTCTTACCGGATCTGCTCAAATATGGTATAATAATCTTCCTCGGGGTAAGATCTCAACTTTTCTTCAACTGGCCGAGTTATTCATTGGAAATTTTTGCTTTGGGGCAAAGCCAGTTAAACGAGCAGCACATTTGTTAAGTGTTAGACAAAAAGCTGGTGAAAGTACCAGAGATTATATAGCTCGTTTTAATAACGAGAAACTTGAAGTCATTGATTATGAGGAGAAGACAACGATCACTGCCTTGATGAGTGGGTTGTTGCCTAACAAGTTGTATTACACTTTGGCCAAAGATCCACCCACAACTATGTCAGAATTGATGGCAAAAGCGGCCAAAATCATGAATGTCGAGGAGGCTATGGCTGCGAAGAAGACTATGGATAAAGAAACCAAGGTGGAAGTCGACAAAGCCAAGAAGAAAGAACATAAGAACAATGGTGGTGACAAACAATCCAAAAATAGGTCGTCATGGGAGGTATTGAAGAAATTTGATAATTACACTCCTTTGAAGGTAGATATCAACCACGTCCTGGAAGAAATTAAGAACAACGAAGAGTTAAACTGGCCAAAGAAAATGAAGGCAGATCCTGACACGAGGAATAGGGAAAAATATTACGAGTTTCACAAAGATCATGGCCATATGACCAAGAATTTCTTAGCTCTTCAAAATGAAATTGAGACACTCATCCGACGAGGAAAACTGGAAAAGTATGTTGATCGTGGAAACGAAAGAAGAAACAACGACCGAGCAAGAGAGAGGTCTAGATCTCCTCGTCGAGCAGAGGAAAACAAGAAAAGAAACCATGAAGATGATCCCGAGGATGACCCCGATCTTCCCAAGAGACCAAGGCAGCCAGAACGAGAGGTATTTTTAATACGCTTTGGGTCATTTGATTTTAATGTTATTACAGGAGGAGATGCAGGAGGAGGAGACCTTAATGCAGAGAGAAAAGCTTACCTCGGTGAGGCTCAAGCTTGCTCGTACATTCAGTGAATCAATTTAGCTGAGGAAGATCGCCCGAGAAAGGTGAACAAGGAGAAATTGGTCATCGGTTTTTCAAAGAATGACCTTGCAGGTGTTTTATATCCTCACGATAATCCACTGGTGATCAAAATGAGGATGAAAGAGGTTATGATTTCAAGGGTACTGGTCGACAATGGTAACTCGGCAAACATCATGTTCTACTCGTGCTTCGATAGTTTAAATCTAAAGTTATCTCAACTGGAGCCTTATCACAGACCCCTCATCGGTTTTGCTGGCGAGAAAGTATTTTTGCTTGGGACGATCAAGTTGGATATATTCATTGGTACGTGTCCTGCTTGTCGGACAGAAAGAATACGCTTTTTCGTGATGGATAAGAATGTTCAATCATCGTACAATATCATCATGGGAAGAGTAGGATTGAAGAAGTTCGAGGCTGTACCATCTACAGTGCATCAGTGCCTAAAATTTCCAACAAACTTTGGAGTAGGAGTTGTGAAAGGTGATCAGAAAGTAGCTCGGGAATGTTATTATTCATCCGCCGAGAAAGAAGAATTGGAGGAATCAAAGAAAAAAACTACAACCTACCAAGTCGATGAAGGTGCAGAGATTAAAATATTGGATCCTCGAGATGAGTCGCAACTCGTGAAGGGTCAAGTCGTAGAAGCTACTGAAAACATCATTCTGGACGACGAGCACCCTGAACGAACTACTCAAATAGGTTCATTGTTGGAAGCCTCATTAAAACAGGAATTGATAATGTTCCTAAGAAGCAAAAGACAAACTTTTGCATGGAGTAATGAAGATATGCCTGGGATAGACCCAAACTTCTTGTGTCACGAGCTCAATGTGAATAAGGAGATCAAGCCTGTGAAGCAGAGAAGAAGAGTATTCAGTCCCAAGAAGAATCAAGCTATACAGGAGGAAGTCGAGAAGCTCCAGAAAGCTTGTTTCATTGAAGATGTTAAATATCCAGACTGGTTAGCAAATGTGGTGATGGTAAAAAAGAAAAACAACAAGTGGAGGATGTGTGTAGACTTCACCGACCTCAACAAAGCATGCCCAAAGGATCACTTTCCATTGCCCCGAATTGATCAACTAGTGGATGCTACCTCAGGACACGAGTTGCTGAGATTTATGGATGCTTATTCTGGTTACAATCAGATCAAAATGAAACCTGAAGACAGGGAGAGTACTTCTTTCATTACCCCTAGGGGAACTTATTGTTATAATGTTATGCCTTTTGGTTTGAAAAATGAAGGTGCGACATATCAGCGGCTGATGAACAAAGTCTTTGCTGAACAAATCAGTTGCAATATGGAAGTCTATGTTGACGATATGCTGACGAAAAGCAAGAAAGCTGCCGATCATCTAGTTGACTTAAGTCAGACTTTTGATCAACTGGATAAATATCAAATGAAGCTGAACCCGACGAAGTGCATATTTGGAGTACGAGAAGGCATGTTCCTCGGGTACATTGTCAATCAACGAGGCATTGAAGCAAATCCTGAAAAGATCAAAGCTCTATTAGGGCTGCGATCTCCAACGACGAAGAAAGAGGTGCAAAGTCTTACAGGACGAGTAGCAGCACTCAACAGATTTGTGTCACGAGCAACTGACAGATGTCTCCCATTCTTCAAGACACTCAGAAAGACTTTTGAGTGGAATGATGAATGTGAGAAGGCTTTTCAATACTTGAAGAAATACTTGGGAGCACCTCCACTGTTATCTAGGCCAATTATGGGAGAAAAATTGTACTTGTATCTAGCAGTATCGGAGAATGCAGTTAGCTCGGCATTGATCAGAGTGGAGAATGGAGTGCAAAAACTAATTTACTACACAAGTAAGGCCTTCCGAGGAGCAGAGATCATATATCCAAGGCTGGAAAAGTTAGCACTGGCGTTGATTGAAGTGAGTAGGAGAATGAGGCCATACTTTCAAGTTCATACCATAGTAGTATATACCGATATGCCATTGAGGCAAGCCCTTTATAAACCAGAAAAATCAGGGAGATTGATGTACTGGGCAATAGAGCTCAGTGAATATGATATAGTCTATGAACCCAGATCATCGCTAAAAGGGCAGGCTGTAGCAGATTTTATAACAGAGTTCACCTACCCTGATTCCCCCGAGGAGAAAAAGTTGCTCGCTAATCAACCTGTGGATGTTACAGGATCAACATACATTAGCTCAGACCAACTCTGGTTGGTAAAAGAGCAAGTGGATGTTACAGGATCATCAAATTCAAGCTCAGACCAACTCCGGTTGGTAAAAGGGCGAGAAAAGATGATCGACGAGGAGCAAGAAATACCAGGGGAGGATAAAAAGAAGCAACAAATATTTTACCGAGGAACTCTGATAGATGATACCCCCGAGGAACCAAAGTTGCTCGTTGATCAACCTGTGGATGTTACAGGATCAACAAACATTAGCTCAGACCAACTCCGGTTGGTAAAAGAGCAAGTGGATGTTACAGGATCATCAAATTCAAGCTCAGACCAACTCCGGTTGGTAAAAGGGAGAGAAAAGATGATCGACGAGGAGCAAGAAATACCAGGGGAGGATGAAAAGAAGCAACAAATATTTCACCGAGGAACTCTGACAGATCAGAAATTTGAAGACGAGTTACCTATATGGAGGTTATATGTAGATGGCTCATCTTGCACTGCAGGATGTGGCGCGGGGATAGTTTTGAGCGCTCCAGACGAGGTCGACATGGAATACGCCCTGCGTTTCCAATTCAAAACTTCCAACAATGAGGCGAAGTATGAGGCCATGATTGCAGAACTTAGTTTGGCAAAAATTATGGAGGCGCAGCAGGTTATTGTCTTTAGTGATTCTCAATTGATCGTAAATCAAATGTTGGGAGTATATGCAGTGAGAGGAGAATTAATGGTCAGATATCATGCAAAGGCAAAGGAGCTAGTGTCAAAATTTGTCGCTATTCAGCTGGTCAGAATACCAAGAATGGAGAATGCGAGAGCAGACGCCCTAGCTCGATTAGCATCAGCTACTCGTACCGAGCTACGACGAACAATCCCAATTGAAGTATTGGCTGGTCGGAGTATAGATAAGGATTTGACGATGAACTTTATCACCCTTGATTTAGGACCATCTTGGATGGATCCCATCAGGGCATATATAGAGGAGGGAGAATTGCCAATTGACAAGCTCGCGGCCAAAAAAATGAAGTTTAAAGCTGTTCGGTACGTATTAACTAATGGTATTTTGTATAGGCGAGGAATTATGGCAGGTTTGCAGAGGTGTGTACATCCCTCCGAGGTGAAAGAATTGATTGAAGAGATCCATGAAGGGTCTTGTGGAGCACATGTAGCAGGTCGGACACTTTTACAAAGGGTGATGACGCAAGGATACTACTGGCCGACGATGAGGGCTGATTGTATAGCCTACGCCAAGAAGTGTGACAAGTGCCAGCATTTTTCCTCCATCCGAAGAACTCCACAAGCATTGTTGACGCCCATAACTTCCCCTTGGCCATTTGCCATGTGGGTAATTGATTTGGTTGGGCCACTGCCAACAACCCGAGGAAGGTTCAAATACCTCGTCGTCGCAGTGGATTATTTTACTAAGTGGGTGGAAGCTGAGCCACTTATTAATATGACGTACGAGAAGGTGTACTAATTTGTTTGGAAGAACATAATTTGTCGATATGGTCTCCCTCATTCCTTCAACACAGACCATGGAACACAATTTGATAACGAGGAGTTCGCTGCCTATTGCCATCAGTCAAACATTTTGAAGGTCCACTCAGCACCAGGCCATCCTCAAAGCAATGGACAAACTGAAGTGACAAAAAGAACGCTGCTAAATGGCTTGAAGAAAAGACTGGATGATGCAAAATTGAATTGGATCAACGAGCTACAATCAGCACTCTGGGCTTACCGAACTACTCCCCGAGTAGCAACTGGAGAATCACCATATATGCTGGCATTTGGAAGTGAAGTCGTTATACCTGCCGAGTTGGGGCTCCCAATACACAGGGTACTGAATTTCAATTCCCCTGTCAGTGACTTAATGAGAAGATAATATTTAGACATGCTCGAGGAAGTTAGAGAAGAAGCAGTCATTAAAAATGCTGCTTACCAGCAGCGAACAGCTTTGTTCTACAACAAAAGGGTGAAGAAGTGTGACCTGAAAGAAGGAGACTATGTGCTGAAGAAAGTATTTAAAAGCACAATAAGCTGGAAGCAAACTGGCATGGACCATACCGAGTTACAGAAGTTGTTCGACCAGGAACTTATCGAATAGCAACTTTAGAAGGCGAGGAGTTTAAGAATGCATGGAATGCAGAGCATCTGCGCAAGTATTATCAGTGATGTATATGTAACACAGTTCCGTCACTATGAATAAAATGAAGATATTCTACCAAAGTCTCTCCTTTTTATTGAGAATTTTTCGGGGAATACTAGTGCTACACACTACTCGGCAAAACTCGGCAAAGCTCAGACTACTCAGCAAAATATTCCTAAAAATGCCAACCTCGGTTGGTTAGGAAACAAAATATTCCTAAAAATGCCAACTTCGGTTGGTTAGAAAACAAAGTATTCCTAAAAATGCCAACCTCAGTTGGTTAGGAAACAAAATATTCCTAAAAATGCCAACTTCGGTTGGTTAGGAAACAAAATATTCCTAAAAATGCCAACTTCGGTTGGTTAGGAAACAAAATATTCCTAAAAATGCCAACCTCGGTTGGTTAGGAAACAAAATATTCCTAAAAATGCCAACTTCGGTTGGTTAGGAAACAAAATATTCCTAAAAATGCCAACTTCGGTTGGTTAGGAAACAAATTATTCCTAAAAATGACAACTTCGGTTGGTTAAGAAACAAAATATTCCTAAAAATGCCAACCTGTTTGGCTAGGAAACAAAATATTCTCGCAAATGCCAACTTATGTTGGTCGGGAGGTAAGATTATTCTAGAAAGTGCAAAAGTTGCTAACTATGGCTGGTCGGGGATAAAAACCCACCAACTGTAGTTGGTCGACAAAGAAAATTTACCGACCTTGGTTGGTCGGAAACATTTAAGAGAAAAATTTACTAACTATGGCTGGTCGGGGATAAAAACCCACTAACTGTAGTTAGTCGACATGGAGAATTTAACGATCTTGGTTGGTTGGAGACATTTTAAACATTTTTTTTATACTCGTGACTTTATTATTAAGTGACCGAGCAACATTTTTTATACTCGTTACTTTATTGCTAAGTGGTCGAGAAAAAAAACTTTATTATTAAGTGATCAACCTTTTTAATTATTACTGAGTTGGTCGACAAACAACACAATATTGTTATCTTTTTATCAGATACACATTCACAAATATAAAGTGTTTTATAAGACAATAGCAATTAAGATTTGCTAACAAAAATGAAAGTCTTTCATTGAATTCGAAATAAATTACATTGATAATGAAATGAAAAGTACATGGATATTGAAATGTATACTAACTATTACATCAAAAATTCCTATTCTATTGGTTTTTCCCCTCTGCTTTTGACACAGGTTCCTCGCCAGCAGGCGGATCATTTAAAGACAGAGGAGAATTGATGAAATTGAGATCCTTCAACATCCTGACATTCATCACGGATGGTCGATCCAAGAGATGCTCGGGACGAGATACCTCGGTTTGAGAATGTAAATTGTAGTCACCAAGATACTTTGAAATTAATCTCCGAGGAATGGCCCTAGCAGGGATCCAACCCATATCCAAATTGTATGGAGGCACAGGTAGGTCGAGTAGCCCGGGATAATAGTAGTCCCACAGATAATGACCTTGTTCGAGCTTCAACACACCTAAGGCATTCAGCCAGCCTTGCTTATAGCCCTCATTATTGGCATTCTGGATACGATCGTCCAAGTGGTATAGTGCTTCGTTGTATCCAGCCATCCATAACTTCCTGGGCTGTTTGTGGAACTGATATGTTAGCCTCTCCATCTGCTCATGGAGATTCTTGATGAAAATCTCCTTATTCTCCAAGACTGACTTCTGCGCAGAGAGCTATTTTTTCAGGTCCCTAATCTTCTTTGACATATCAGACAACGCCTGGTTCTTTGCCATTAATTGGAAAGCCTGGTTCTTTAAGGCAGACCGAGTCCTCTGTTCCTCGACAAGAACCCGAGCTGCTCTTGCTCGTCCCCGAGGAGCTCTTGCTCGATCACGAGAAGATGTAGAGGGGCCAAAGCTCTTCAAAGTCTCCAACTCGTCCCTCAACTTGGCATTCTCAACCTTTAAGAACGAAAATCCCTCGTCGGTCACTGGGATCAAGGCACTAGAAGTGGAAGCTGCAGACTTCAATTGTGACATCTCCTTTTGCAGGTTGTTATTTTCCTTTTCCAGCAACTCAGCAATCTGTCTGCATTCTTCGACCTCACCTCTCAAGGTTCTCTCCCTTACATCGTACCCAGCAAAAAGTTTCTCGTAGCCCTTGTCGGTAATGATCTGCTGGTACTTCTTCTCATACCCCTCATGCAACAGGGCAGTGGATTCTTTGTATTGAAGCTGAAGGTCTTCAAGGGTGCTTTGGAGGTCCTCGATCATTTCATAGTAAGCAACATTATTAGCCACCGCTCGATCAAGTAGACACTTCAGATATTGATATGCTTCCACTGCCTGTCCTGAAGCATCCTGGCCGAGGATGTCGACAACTTGTGCTGCACTCAGGTCTGTATGACCAGCCTTAGAGTAATCATTGCATTGCCTCAGCAGCACAGTATCATGGGCAGATAACAGTTCCATCCTGGCCAAAAACTAGCAGAGAAAGAAAGAGTCAATAAGAAATATAAGCAGAGTATGAATAGAAGATGAACAACAGTATTGGAAAAAAGTTCAAGTTTTATTAGATCATAGTTCAGAGTTACATATTCTGGATTACATTTGATAAAGAGACACAAAATAAAGAGAAACCCGAACAACATTACACCTTTTCCTTATCTCCCAAAACCTTCTTGGGAGGATGGGATGAAGAGGTAGGTTGCTCGGAGGGAAGGGATAGTTGCTCGGGGAGAGTAGGCAGTTGCTCGGAGGAAGAAACGACTTGCTAATTTTCCTCAGCAGCAAGCTGGATGGATAGGGAATGATCTCCCATCACCATCGAAGTCTCTTCGGAGGTAGCTTCGTCCTCTTCTAAGTCTTATAGAGTTAGAGGGGGACCAGGGATATGTTTCTGGAAGAGCTCGGAAGACTCGTCGACCTTCATCTCCTGAAGGGAAGCAACCTATCCATCCCTAAAGTATTTGAGACTGCCATAGTCCACTTACGATACCATGGCAGCCAACCCCTTGTTCCACCCCTTGTCCCAGCCAGAGCTGAAGGACTTCTTCACAGCAGCTTTCCTCTTTAGCTTCTCCGAGGAAAGTTTCTCGGATAGAAGGTTCTCGGCAGTCTTCAATCTGTTCTCAACCTCCTCCTTCTACCGACCTACTTCTTGACGATGGCCCAACCTTTCCTCAGCAACCCTGAGCTTATCTTTAAGCTCTCCAGCAGCTTTGAGCTTCTCTTCGAGCTCTTTATTTGCCTTCTCTAGGGCATTCTTTTTTTTCTCCAACTCTTTGGAGGCTTCAATAGCTCGAGCTTTATCCTGCTCGGTGGAAGCAAGCTTCTTCTCCCAGACAGCCTTATCAGTGGCATATGTCTGGCGAGAATCTGCCAGAGATTTTATAGCTTCCTCCAGAGCTCCCTCCACGCTGGACGAGGAGCATGAAGCTTTAATTGCTTCATCCTTCTTCAAAATTATATTAAAGCAGCTCGTCAGCTGTGAAAAGAAAAAGAAAGTAAGTTAGAAACAGAAATGACAAAGGAAATATGAAAAGATCAAAGTAAGAATACTTACAGAAGCAAGATGACGAGCAGCTAGCGAGGTGACCATATCCCGAGTAAGGTTTTCCTCAGTACCTTGGACCTCGGGAATGATCCAGGATTTTACCGAGCTCATGGCAGAGCTCGGGGGAACAAAAGTTGGAACCCCAGTTCCAGTAACTGGGGGCTGAGTGATGGTATCAGCCAAATTGACCGAGGAGATTTTCTTCAGCTTCCTCGGGGGAATAGGAACAGATTCAACCAAGGAAGAACCCTTGGTCGGTGATATCACAATCACCTCTCCAGGAGCAGCAGACCTGCTCGGAGCCACTACGGGCTTCTCTACAACCTTCACAACTGCAGCAGCTAAGGAAGGTGTATCATTCTTCTTCATCCCCTCCCTTGGGACATCAATCCTACTCCTTTTTACCTCCCCAGAATCGGAGGCAGTTTTCTCAAACAGGGTAGGAGGTCTTCTCTTCTTCATCCTTTAACTTAAAGGAATATGGGATTCAGGCGATGAGCTGGTGGAAGCCGGTACTGGCTCTGATTCACTTATCACTGGAAGAGCAGTGAAAAAAGTGGTGTAGCTCCTGTACTGGAGCAGATACGAAGCCGACCTAATGTGCTCGTCGGAAACACTCTGATGCAGACTCCAGATAAGTTTCAGATGTCTTATATTAACATCTACTTCCTTTGGACACTTTCTTTTGTTATCAACTGCAAATAAACAAGCATTGAGATATCAGTGGCACATTTTATCAAACATAAAAGAAACATGATTTCAAAATAAATAAAATGAAATAAAAATAACCTATCCCATTGCCATAAGGAGGGCATCTGGGACCCTGGTAAACCTCATCTCCAGTTAATGGAGGTGTTGCCAATTTTTTATGACAACCCCGTGTTCAAAATAATCCCTATTGGCATCAGGGAGATTGACTACTAAGGCTCTATTTAAAAATCTAGTTTCTAAATAAAAAATATTATCATTAACTGCCCATCTATAGCAGTACATGATTTCTGGAATTCCTATGCGAGTTCCATGGACTTGATTTAATTTATGCACCCCATTAACTATTCTCCATGTGTTGGGGGCTATTCTTGCAGGAACAACGTCAAAGTAATGACATAATTCCAGACATAAGGGATTTGGTGGAAAAGAAAATCCACACTCAGTAATAAAAAGGCTGGGGAACCAATGTCCCTCAGCCAAATTGAAATAATCAGAAGGCTCAGAAAGATCTTCCAAGACAACCCAAGAGGGAATGGAAAAATCAGATCAAAATTTGTCAAGAGATTCAACAGATTAAACCATGGTGAATAAAGGAAATGAAGAGGAAGGAACAAGATCTTACAGAAAAGAGTGGATCTGAAGACAACGGACAGTGGAAGAGATGAATACACAGGAGAGAAAGAGACGACGTAAAACTCGAAGATAAAAATTTGAAAAGGTAGAAGACGATGGGAGTGTCTGAGAAGTTTAAATACCTTGCCTTGGAAAATGGTGAAATAATGATTACAAAAAAGGATGATTACGTTACTGGCGGCTAAAAAGATGAGAAGTGGCGCGGGAATCAAAGCGGGCAACAGCGGCTAAAAAGATGAAAAGTGGCGCAGGAATCAAAGCGGGCAACAGCAGCTAAAAAGACGAAAAGTGGCGCGGGAATCGAAGCGAGCAGAAAAGTTCAAAAAACATGATTCTATGAATTTGGAAGGAGAAATAAATCGAAGGAAGCGCTCCTAAAAATCAGGAAGATCATTTAAAGCTACCATATTTCCGAGAAAGAATGCTCCATACTCCTCAAATTTCGAACTATGAAACATTGGGGGCTTCTGTTGATACCAAATTTAGTCTGCTGACATGGCCCAATTGAATGAAGACACGTGGCAATCTACATGGCAACAACAAACACTTCCGAGGAACTCACGCGCTCCGAGGAACAAGACTATAACGAGAAAGACTAGTTCCCCGAGGAACACTGCTTCCCCGAGGAACTCACACGCTCCGAGGAACAATACCTCTCCGAGTAACTCTTGAGTACCGAGAAGTTTAGGCGGTCCGAGCTGCACCTCGAACAACGCATTAATAGCTGGATAACCAACAGTTCGACTGGTTCATTAAATGCTTATCATTCAGACGCACACGCACAAGGGGCATTGAATGCATCACCCTTTCATATGTATATAATTTAATGTATCACCCTTTCACATAACAGCCTCAGGGCTATAAATACATTGTACAATCCTCATTGTAAAGGGGACCCCCGGACCGGAATTTCTTGTGATAATTTGTAATCGAGAATTCCCATACAAATAACAATACCAAAACAGTGGACGTAGGCCATTCTTATAAGGCTGAACCACTTTAAAAATTCTTTGTCTCATTTATTTATCTGTGATTGAATAATTAGAGTGATCTAATTTTTTACATCAATAACGTATAAATCTGATTTCGTCCGTTGCATATGTGGAAATCATTCTACATGCATTCCTATCCCAATTTATGAGTTTTAATTGCTTTAAATCTCAAGAACACAATTTGAAATCATGAATTATAATCCCTACACTGCATGGGTATTATAACTACATCAAAAACAATTAAACTAAACACTTGCCTTTGGTCCAGCAGGTCTGATTTTCTGCAGAATAATGGTGGGATTGTCTTCCTCTATTCCCGATCTACACAACGGTAATGGTGGTGGTGCAAGAATGGTGTGGGATGGCCTTGAGACTCCTTCATCTAATGGACTCTGTGTATTACTTGTGACTTATACCCTAACTACCTCACATAACTAATTATATAAATCTCCAATTTTCGTAGGTCTCTTTTTTCAAAAATTTCAAAAGACCAAAATACCCCTATGGGGTGCCGATTTGGCCTAAAAATTCCCCGGGACCCGATTTAAACCCCCAAGTACACTTTTCTAACTATTTAGACCCTTCCAAACACATTGTCACGCTCGAAATGACCATTTGAATGACTCATAATTAATTTACATTTTATCTCATAAGTTTAAGTCTCGACACGACTGATACACGCATCCCGACTAAATTATCGTAATCGTCGTATTTCTCACTCACGACAATCATAATACTTTCTTATCCTTTTTATTACTCATTCACTAAGTAATAATCAATATAAATAAATGTTAACCCTTGTCTTGCTAATTAATATTTATTTTAATCCGAGCTAATTTTTTTTTTAATTTAATTAATACTAATATAAAAATCATTAAAAATATGAGGTGTTATAGTGATATTTGGGTTGAAAAGTAACCAAGTCTCTGCCTCAATGGGACGGTGAGGTCCAATCGTGACATAAGAACATACGACAATAAGGCACCGTTAAAATGTAGTACTCAGTTTCATTGAACCAGTGGTGTTTGGGTTGAAAAATAGCCAAGTCTCTGCCTCAATGGGACGGTGAGGTACAACCATGATATACCAACATATAGCCATAAGGCACCGTGAATATATAGTGAATGATTTCTTTTGACCATGATGTTTGGGTTAAAAAATAACCAAGTCTCTGCCTCAATGGGACAGTGAGGTCCAATCGTGATTTATGAACATACGACCGTAAGGCACCGTGAACATTTAACAAACGGTTTCATTTGACCATGATTGTTGAATTGAAAAATAGCCCAAGTCTCTGCCTTAATGGGACGGCGAGGTTAAACCCTGATATACGAACACACGGCCATGAGGCCATAAGCATAGTTACATTATGCTGAGAAATTTGGGTTGAAAAATAGCCTTAGTATCTGCCTCAATGGGACGGTGACATACAATTATGTCTTATGATGTCACGGTCTAAGATCACCGTGGTACTGTAACAAACGGTTTTAATTTACCGTCATAGTTGTGTGGAAAAATAACCCTTGTCTCTACATAACTTGGACGGTGACTTATGACCGCGTATGTGTATCCGCCAGTGTGGTGTTACCATATATTTTCACGATATGGTGTCACCATGAGTATATATATATATATATATATATGATTTCAAGGGACCGTTTGTTACTTACCAATATTTTTGTTCAAAGATTTCAAATGTCTTGATTTTCAAATATAACCAATAATCTCTTATTATCACATATAACCAACATTTGAACAACAACTTAAAAAAAATTACAATCAATAATTGGAAAGACTTTGGTTAATAACCAATTTATATTATTCTAATAATTGCAAAAAGTTACAAATACTTATATATAATGATTGATTGCAAAAAGTTACAATCAATAATTGGTAATACTTTCAACCATAACTAATTTACACATAATCAATGATTGCAAAAATTACGAAAATTTACAATCATCCCCAAGACTTTCTCCAATAACCAATTTACATATAACCAAAATTTGCAATAAAAGTTACAAAAGGTTACAATCATCCCTAAGAATTTCACCAATTTAAGTCGCCGTCAAGTCCTCGTCTTCATCCGACGATATCAAACACGACTCATCTTTCGTCTCAATGTATTTGGGACATATATTCTGAAATGTTTGTAAGCGGGACTTAAATAAAGTAGGCCACTCTACGACATCTTGACTGGTCCTCGATCTCCAGTGAGATCCAATTGGTGGTATGGGATTAAATCTTGTACATTTCAAACTCACCCAATGAATATTTGATACGTTGAGGATAAAGATGATGCGATTCTCTTCCATAATAGATTTTGGCCCAATGTCAAATGGAATAAAAGTTGGATATCAACACAACCATTAGCCTAAGTTCATTCGCCGCAAGGTAGCTAAACTCTGGCATTATAAACTAATGCTAGCTTGTGCATGAGTGTCTAAAATAGTCAAATCTTATCTCATACTCATATATATCATAGGAGGTCATAATGGTACTCCAAAACGTCTTGTCCCTATGTAGTTTAGACAACATAGCACTACGAATAGCATGAGAATATCCTAGTTCATCCCCAACACCTGTACCTATGGAAATAACCCTATATCCACAATTCCCATCCGATTTTACATCATATATATCTTCCACAAATGATTGGAAGAACTCGGGAACGAGTTTCATATACATCTTCTTCTCCCGAGACCATGTATCTGATTTTGCGCCTATCAATGGGGTCTTATTTCTAAATATTTTTTTAAGTTCTTTTGTGGAAGGTACATCTTGATACCAAGCACAAGGGGTTCTTTTTTGTGGATATATTAGCAGACTTTTCCCCCTTAGGTGGCCTACCCTTTTGACGAATTTGTACGAGCTCCGTCAAGGGCGTGCTAAAAGGCTGAGCAATTTCCTTTAACTTGTTTAGCATCATCTTTCTAACAGCTTCACCTGCCTCAGTCAACCATTTCTTAGATAATATCATATCGGGAATATATTCAAGGTTACGGTACCAAGGGATATTCGGGACAATTTCTTCTAATGATCGTCTGGTGCCCACTGTGGAATTGCTTGGCCTAACTTCTCCCATTGGGCCAACTCGTGAATATATGGTAATCCGTAGATGGTGAGAAGTATGTGGGAGCATTGAATCTCTGTATATTAGGTGTTTGCGGCTGATATGATCAACATTAACAAGAATTAGGTCCAAGGCATAGTGTGATGCTCTACCACGGATCTCGTGCAACAACGCGTCATTGTGTTCATACTTGGTGTATTGGAGTGATTTCTAAAAATTCGTTTGTATTTGAGTGACTTGGTTTCCAAGCAATGCGTTCATACCCTTCCACACCGTCACAAATGAACTGATGTTATTTGTTAAGTGTTTTTTTAATTGGGCATGGGCACCCTCCGCTCTGTTAGTTGTGCGATTGTCACGGTGGGGTACGCGATTAGTCCATGCATGCGTGAACTGCAAAATGCAAAGGCATTCAATTCTTTTGTATGTACCCAATTATGTTCGGGTAGTTTTGCCAGTTTTGACGGAAAGCCAACCATGCATTTTCAAAGTCGATCGAAATCTTCGACTGCACAACCCCAATCCAACCCTGCAAAAATACCTTCCTATCCTGGTCTTTGATGTTGTTTTTCACATATGCACCTTCAATGTTTTTTTGAACATGGAATAAGCATAATAGAATAGTGGTAAGTGGAAATACGTTTGGCAAAGCATTTAGACAAGATTATTATTTATCAGAGATAATAACTTGCGGCAAAGTTTCTGGCTCTATAGTGACCGCAAATATTCCAGAGCCTAGCTTAAATTCTCCTATTTCTCACTCTTCAGAAACGAAAATGCAGTGCAAAATGATTGTCCAGTGGAAGTAACCCCAATCATCTCAAATAATGGCATATTATACCGATTGGTCTTGTAGGTGCAATCAATCACTAATACACTCGTAAAGAATTTCACCAACAAGCAAAAGGTTATATGTGCAAAAAATAAATCCTTTGCCACATCAGTTTAGTCATTCCTTCTATGCCAGTGGATATAAATCTTCTCCGTGAGCAAATGCATCATCTGTTGCATGGCGGTGCGCCCTTGCATCTCAACGTTCTTTATTTTTCTTTTAACGTTATAAATTGTTCGTATGGATGAACAATTATATTCTGATATCTTTTTCAATGTTTGGAGTACTTTCTTTGGGCCCACCCCATTGTGTATCATCTCAGCAATAATGTTCCACTCTTCTTGGGATAGATGACCGGCATAAGGGTGTCCAACAAGTGATATAGACACCTCGTGGTTGTGTATCCCACAGACAACTTCCACCCCCAACAGCCATTATCGTAGGGAACGCCTTTCAATCGAAAGGGACAATCACACTTTTGCGTTCTGAAACACCATTTCCTATTCATGTCCACCCCTCGTCTTTTTTGGGTCTATGAATCTTGCTTCGCTCACAACTAAGTACGATCCTCCCCTTTCATACTAAACTGGCCTTGTCGAATTTCAGAATGATCACGACCACATGAAGCTTACGACCAACTTGTTGACACCAATTAATCATCTTGTCGCGGTTATAAAAAAATTTGCACAAGACGAACATTATTAGATGAAAGGATAGTTTAAATGAAAATTTCAAGTATAAATGAAAAATCATGTTGAGTACAATGTAAATAAACTAAACATGCCTCCTCAATGGTGAATTCGACTGTATGTTCTTGATTAATCGCATTAAAATCCAATCCTTCTTTAATTTTCGCATCCTAACAATGCATACAATCAAATTATGCCATATGTTAAAAATCCAAAATTGTTGAAATTTAACTACGTGATATGTTTTTTTACCATAGACGATTTAAAATCTGGAAACAAATCACACAAACAATTGGGCGAGGTTGATGTCGTTGCTTATTAGCTCATATTCGGTTCACGCATATTCGGTTCCTCGATGGAAGCACGTTGAGTAGATACACTCGGTACAATAATATGTTTTATATCTTGCCAAAATGTATCATCAATTATCGATCATCTAATTGAAATGATAATGCAATAATCGATACAATAAAAATTGATAATATAATAACAAAGAATCGTTAAGAACACATACACCGTTTAATAATTGAACTTTAATTTCAATATGGATCCCACGGCTAATTACAATATCTACAAGGATATTTAATGTGTAAGGTAACCGTGGATGGTAAAACTGCGACCACGTCAACCCGGGTAATCCTTAACACGGTTACATGAAACCACAGTTTATGATCCCATGGCTAGATACAATCGTGATTCAATTATTGAATAATGAACTGTGGAATCACTTTAATACGGTCACTTATGATCGAAAATAACCGTCACTTACAGCGACGGGTAACCGTAAGTGCAGTCACCTCGCTTTTTTTCCCAATCTTTTAATCATTTTAAATGTTGTTTTACAAATTATATAGTGTGTATAGGTGTTTTAATACCTCAAAATCATCAAGAGAGCATTGGATGTTCTGAGTTTGGGAAGCTTGAACATAAACTTTCTTTTCCTCGACCATTGCAATGTAACCCCTGTATCCTTGATTTTTAAATAGAAACAACACAACAAAGACCACAATAACACAACAAACACATGAAAATGGAGATTTGGGGAGCAATGAACAAGATGATTTGGGCTAGGTTTAACAGTGGGTTTGAACATTTTGGTGAGAAGATCAACATGTTTGATTTTGTTTATTGTGGTGCTTTAGATTATGTGGTGTTAGTTTGTGTGTAATTTTTTGTTTAGTTTGGGGTATATTAGACATTTTAAAGGAAATAAAAGTTACAACACTTTTGGTTGTGGTTAGTAAAGTTTATGTTTAATTATTATATAGCGTTTTGGAGAGATGTTTTGAGTGTAAATATCAGGACCCTCTTCATTATTGGTGCTTGGACTTGGTGCTTTGCCCGCCCAAAGCGTGTCACGAGTTTGAGTTTTGAAAACTGTCTCTTTAAAAATAAATAATTTATTTATTTAACATATAGTAGAAATTATGATAAATTTGAAGTTATTTTATCTTGTCAAAAGTGATGTGTTGAGTGGCTATAGAATTCATTCGTGTGGTAATTAGAATATTGTATCAACAATTAAATTCGAGAAATATAATTTTAGTGTTTGAATTAAATTATAATGAGGGATAGTTAAATTATAATTGAATAAATAATAATGCTTGGCAATTAAACAATGGGATGTTATAATTAGGAGTGAAATTATATTTTTGTCCGCTCGAATAAATCACAAATATTTTTTGAAAAACTAAAAGAACACATCACAGGGGAAATCGAAATCTCGTTCTCGTGTTCGTCTCTCCTTATTAGTTCTAGATCTTTCCCCTACTTTCTTAGGATGGATTATTTTTCTCCTTCCAACACGCATGTGCATGTGCATCCAAGTTGGAGTAATCGTTGTTAATTATTTCTTCTTCTTCTTCTTCCTCTCTTTTCATCGTGTTTTTAAGGCGATTCTTAATTTTAATTGGACACAAACTTTTTAGTGTGAACCTCATCTGCATTGGATTCATCCACAGAGCCCATGTGCGCACTCAGATTCTCCATAATGTTGAGGATGCCGACGGTGGAGGCGTTGTTGTCCACTTCTCATTTCTCTTTCGTCATATTTTATTGATTGGTCACTTGGCCCTCAATGGATAAACGTGGGAGGGACGACATCGCTCAACAAAAATTTAGACATAACAAGAAACACAACATTCATCGATGAGCATAAAGTATATGATAGGCTTGAACTGGTGGCTCATTCTCACTCGATGTTGATGTAATACCCCAGATTTTTTGGAATGAAATAAATGATTATTTAATTATTAATTAATATTTTCTCGAGCAAATTAACGGGTAACTTATTAGGTTTAATTAGTTTGAATTATTAAACGGAATTTAAAATGATAATTTTCAATAATATGTGAACAACACTTGTAAATTAAATTACCATGATTGTAATTAGTTTGATATTGTGAGTTGCTTTGATTGGACAAGACTCTGAAAGTGTACAAAGCCTGGAATAGTATTTTTAATGTGAGAAATTGGGCCAAGGGCCAGGTATACTTTGAGATGAGGTTTAAGAGTATCCGGTTAATGTTTAGGACATATTTGGGGGTCCAAAAGTGGACCAAAAAAATGAAATAATTCAGATTGTCTAAATCATTTTTTGGACATATTTGCCACTAAAATTTATTTCATCGTTTTTGTTTCATAAATTTTTAAAAAATATGCCTTTCAAAATATAAGTCCATTCGAGATGAAATTCATATATTTTAAAAGCTTTCGACGAAATCTATCAAAAGAGATCCATGCAGGATATTTCATTTTTATGTTTTAAATTTTTAATTTCATATTTCAATTTCTTACATATTTTTTTCGGTGTGAAATTTATCACTGTAATTTGTTGTGAGCAATTGAGCTGTGAAATTTCCCAGTGAGAAGTTGCAGTGATAAATTTCAACTTTTAAAAAAAATTAGTTTATATAGATTTTCATTTTTTTTATTAATGATTATGTTAATATTATCAAATGAATGAGTTCAATTTATATACAAATTTTAAAGAATGAAAATTACTTGTGAAATTTCACGTTGCAAAATTGCAATCCGAAATTTCACATTGCAAAAATACGCAATGTGCCATTTTTATTGTCACAAAGTTTGAAGTGTGAAATTTTGTAATGAGAGTTTTTGCGAGGGAGTTGTTGAATACTCATCGAAGGGTTGCTAAAGAGTCATCGGAGTCATTGGGGCGTAATCGAAGGGTCACCCGAGTCACATGTGTACCGCTAGAAGGTCATCGGCGTGTCAGCGGAACATCGTCTGAGCATTATTGGGGAGTCATCGAAGATACATCATTGGAGATCTAGAGGGAGTTTGTAAGGACAAGTTATGTTGTACTTGTAATGTACATTTATAATTTGTAATATTGATTTTATTCCATTTGGACAAAATTATTTGACTTATATGTTAGGGTGTTTCAGTTTGTACATTCAAGCCTATGCATTGAAGACACGAAGCACCTGAGTAAAATTCCATTTAATTCATGTCGAGTTTCGTTTTCAACCTTGGGATCTCAAGAAAGGTGTATTTGATTTATTATGTTGATTCTATGGTTTTCGTGTTTTGGGTGTTTAAATTTATTGAGTTTAATTTTCAAAAATAAATTTTTAGACAAATATTTTTGATTTTTAAAGTCGTTCAAACGAGATGCTAGTTTTTATTTTAACGAGTTTAATGATCTCATTCGATCGAGTTTTATATTTATTCGAACGAGGTTGTATATTTCGTTCTAACGAGCTTTAAACGTGTATCAAATAAGAGCATTTTGCCTAAACAGTTCGTTTACGATTTGAAGCTTGCATGAACCTCGTTCTAACGATTTTAGCAATCTCGTTCAAACGACCTCGTTTCTTTTAACAAGATGGCTAAAGTCATTTGAATGAGAAGTCAATTTCGTTTGAACGACTTGTCTCAATTTTCATGCTACCATTTTTCACAATTTTTATGTTAAAAAGGGCACAACAATTCTGTTTTATTCAAAGGTTTCAAAAACTGCTTTCAAAGAGAAAATCCAAAAAGCTTCACATAACTCTGTTTACACCCCAGTTTGAGATCCACATTTCAACGTAACATTCCAATTTGAGACCTCATATTTTGAGCATCAAGATTGTTTACTCTACGTCACATTCGAGTTGGTTTGGCACGGTGGATTCCGTGTTACTGCGTGATGAAAGCTAGCTCGAAATCGGGGAATATCGAGACATGGGTGGACCGCGTTGTTCACCCGTGGGTGGATTCCTTTGGTGACTGTGAAGAAAGTTCAAGAAATAGATTAGAAGTTCATCAGGCTTGAAGGTGTCGAGTTTGTGAGTAAGTCATTTGTTTATCCCTGTATAAACCTTATATCATAGCGGATTTGCGGAGGCTAGTTCGTCCAAGATTTGTTTTGTGAGTTTTCCTCGTACATCGCGACATTGTGTGCTTATTTCTTTAATCAGTTTATTTTACTCTTGCCTGATCACATAGATGTATGCTTAAGCAAGATAAAATTGGAGTAACGTTTACACAACAATTGTTTAATTCGAACATAAATTAAAATTGGGGTAATTGCTCACGTATTTAATTAATCAGATTAAAATTTGGCAATTTGTACTTGATAATCCTTATGCGCACGAGTAGCATTTTCAGAGTTAAGTTAGAGAGAGAGAGAAAATGAACTGCGAGTGGGTTTATTACGGTTATGGTATTTTGGTGTGTCCTAAGCGACTTTGTATTTATCATAAAATGTGTTTTAGTCTTAGGATGCATGTTTCACATCTAAACGAACGATTGGTGATGTCTAATACTTATAAGATATATAAAGTTAATTTATCTTCAGATTTGGCATAGTTGATGTTGATCTAGAGCATCACATCACAAGTCAACCACAATGGGCATAATTGGCGCGACAGATGGAATGTTTTGCAATCAATTAAATTTGAGAAAAATTTAATTAGTATTTTGAGTTAATTACACTTACCCCCAGAACTTTACCCCCATTTTCACTTTACCATCCGATTTTTTTTTTCAAATTTAAACCACTTGAATTTTCAAAACAACTTGCTAACACCGATATTTTTTAGACAAAATAGTGATCATATGTGTGACACATGAGGGTAGTTTGTCCATTCATCAAAAAGGGTAATTTTGTAAACATCTTTCACTTTTTTTATTTTCTCTCTCTCTCTCTCTCTCTCTCTCTCTCTCTCTCTCATAAAACCATATAACCATGGCACAATCGTGGTTGCCCTCTCTTACATTTTCTTCTTCTCTTTCTCTTAGACACACACACACACACACACACACACACACACATTTAGGGTTGCTTTTTGATTAGGATGCACAAAATATTCAATACTGATTTTTGCTTGGAACGGGACTGAATTTTTATTAATATCACACACGCAGGACATCTGAATTTGAGGATGATTTTTTCTTGGAATTATGATGATTTTTTATGAATATCACACGCACACGAGATGTGGATTTGGGGTTAATTTGGATAAACATATGGGTTATTTTTGCTAAGCATTGAGGTTGGTTTTGATGAACAATTATGGCTGATTGTTAGTTGGAATTAGGGTTGACTTTTATGAAATTGGGTTATTTTTTGGATTTTTTTCACTAATATTTTTTTCAACATTTATGTTGTCATTTTTCATATTTAAAGATCCTCTAGATTTTTTTCAAATTTTTTTACTATTTATCAAAATTTTGGTTAATTTTTTTAGCTATTTATAATTTTTTTCGTTGTGTCTTTCAGCTATTCCAATTTAATATAAATGTTTTTTCAAGTTCCATATTTCAATATTCCAAGTTTTTTCAAATTCGTTTTTGTCATTTCCAACATTTTTTAAAAATAAATCCATATTTTTTCCCAAAATATGGTAGTTTTAGATTTTTGGTTGACTTTTTTGGTTTTTATTAGGGGTGTTCAGAAAACCGATTGGACCAGTGGACCGAACCGGACCAAATCGGACCGCCCTAATTTTATCAATTTTTTCTATAATCGGTTCGGTCCAGATTTTTTTTTACAAACCGGTCTAGTCGGTTCGGTCCTCGGTCCGCCTAATTAAATAACCTGTCTGGACCGACCCGGACCGGTTACATATTAATATATATATTTAATTATATTTATATAAAAAAAATACTGAAGGGATGGGATCTTGGGGGTACGCTCGTCCATATCATTTAAAAAAAAGAACCCTAATCTAATCAGACAAACAAAACACACGCACACAAGTTCTCTTCTCACTCACACACACAACCCACCATTCTTCTCTCCTCTCCCTCACGTCACTATCAACGCTCTCATCTTCAGACGCTGAAGGTTTTTTTGAAGGGGCTACGGCTAGACACTACTCATATAGAAGGGGCTGAATTTTGACGGCGTACCCGTTGAAGGGGTTTTTGAAGATTGGCATGGGGAGGGGGGGAAGATTGGCATGGTGGAGGTTTTTTTTTTAAGATTGGCATGGTTTTGAAGCACCTCACCATTCCTACCATTTGAGCCACACACAGAGGTATTTTTTTCTCAGATTCGCACATCTGTTACTCATAATAGTAATACATCTATTACTCAGGTACAAAAAAAAAACTACGAAACTATGAAACTAAAAAAAACATTTGATGTATTATTCATAATACATCTGTTACTAAAAAAACATATATATCTCAGATTTATTTTTTATTTTTTATGTTTTAATCTCAGATGTATTATTGTAGTTTTTTTGAGTTTTTGGCCCAATCAATCTGTTAGTTTTTTTTTTTTATTTTTATGTCTTGCTTTAAATATGATTAATTTAATAAGATTAGGACCGACAAGTTAGACCGGACCGACCATATAAAAAATCGGACTGACTAGGGTTGGGTGACCGTTACAATCGGTCCGGTTTTGGTTTTTTTTAGGACCAATTTAATCGGTCCGTGAAGAATGCGACTGTGTGATAATTAATTAAATTAAAATTCGCAAGTTTTTAAATAACTCTTATTTAATTAGAGTCCCTAAACATGCATCTAAGGTGCTTGTGTCAACCCATAAATAAATAAATCACATGACACAAAAATATGCTGAGACACAGATTTCAGGAAAAAAACTCTTTCGGGTAAAACCTTTATTTCACTATGAATAAATAAATCGCAACTTACAATTACATAGAGAAATCTGTAATGGATTAACGCGCAACCAACCCACAAAGACACTCAGTCTTGAATTCAGCAAGAGAATACACGCAGCACCCTCGAAGGACTCGCAACCCAAACAACAAAGGAAGAACCGCAGCTCTCCTTAATGACACGCAACCATAAAATTTGTAGAGACTCCCTCAGCAATGACACGCAGACCTCGGTTGAAAAGATCCCCCTACAAAGGTTGAACAGTGGCAAAGCTTGTGTTCAAGGGTTCCAAAAGATTCACAAAAGTAATTGGAATTTTTGTGTGTGAATCAAAAAGATGTTTGGCACATCAAAAAACGAAGTCTTGTTGTGTTTGAACTCTTAGAAACGTTTTCTCAAAGACTTGAAAAATATATTACCGAAATAGGTATATATATAAGAAATATGAGTCGGTGGTAAAAACACTCACGGAACTGTTCGATTTTATCCCAAGCGGACCGGTCCGGCTTGTAGGCGGATCGGTCCGACCTCGGATCGGTTCGTTTTCCAAATAGGCCTCTTCGATTTGCATTCAAACCGGGGTTCACTGGTACAAAGCGGATCGGTCCGGTATAGAGGCAGACCGTTTCGGGGGCGGATCGGTTCGTTTAAAATATGGGCGGACCGGTCCGGTAAACCAGAAAAATTAAAAAACTTTTAAAAGCCTCATTTTGCTTGAAAAAACTTACTTCTTATTTTTATAAAAAATATTTTATAAAAATTTCCCAATACTAAGTATGAAACTTTAAGGGACTTAGAAACAAAATTTAACCAAGTTCATTATCGCAGAGGTTATGATGTTGAAGACACTTTGATATTCGGATCCGTTGATGTAGATGTGATCTTGAATTTCTTCAACGGTGTAACGGCGTACGACATACATATTGACAATGGACAAAAATTTCCTTACAGTCCGGTCCTTAAAAATCCTAAAAACCGAATTGGACCAGACCACGAACACCCCTAGTTTTTATAATTTTTTGGTTCAGTTTTTCAATTTTTATAATTTTGGGTTGAGTTTTTCCTCTATCTAATAAAAGCGTTTCCATCTTTTTTATTTTAATATAAAAAAATCTATTTTTATATTTCAATATTCCTTAAAGTTTTTTCAGATATTTTTTACCATTTCAAAGTTTTTTGTAAAGAAACAAATCCAGCATTTTAGAAATATTTTTTTTTGGTATTTTTTAGAGTTTTGGTACACTTTTTCGATTTTTTATACTTAGATTTTCATTATATATTAAAAAAATTAGGTTTGATACGTAGGTTTTTTCAATTTTTATTCATTTCCAGCTTTTTAAAATGTTCTTTGAGTTTTTTGAAGTTTAAAAAAATATATTTTATTATTTTTTAGATTTTTTAAAATATTTTTTTATAATGATTTAGAATATTAAAGTATATTTTAAGTAATTTCCAAGTGTTTTAAATATTTTTTGACATTTCAAGAGTTTTTAAGTGTTTTTTGTTATTTTCCTGATTTTTAATATGTATTTAGTATTTTCTAGATTTAAAAAAATTCTATAATTTTCCTAATTTGAATATATTCTTGTAAATTTCATTATTAGATGTTTCTTGGTTTCTTGTAGTTTTTTATAATTTTTTTAATCAATTTTCAAATTTTCTAAATATATTTTCAGTTCGGACGAGAATACCCTCACGTGTCTTGCACATGAACCATTTTTCGTCCAACAATTTAACACCATTAGGGTTTAGGGATTACTTAAAGTCATTTTGGAAGTTCAGGGGGTTATATCCAGGAAATGAAAGTTTGGGTGGTGTGAAAGTAAGAATAAAGTCGAGGGAGAGTAAGTGTAATTATTCCTAGTTTTTTAAGTTGAATTATAATGATTACTAATTAAATTACATCTAAATACATAATATTGTGTGGCGGTTAAAACAATAAATGCTATAAAAATTGTAGTTAAATATATTTCCAATCAACTCAAATGAAATCTAAACATATTATGAAAAAAAATTGCGTCACTAGGGAAATCAAAATCTTAATGCCACGCCTATCTCACTCTCTTAGCTTATAGATCTTCATTCCACTTGTCGAGGATGAATTTTTTTTCTCCTTCCACCAAGTGTATTTGTTTCCTACCAAGTTCATTCACGTGCATTTAAGTTGGAGTAATCATCATTTCTTATTCTTCCTTGTTTTCCATTGTACGTTATTTTCTAGACATAATTCCTAATTGATCTTCCACCGTGAAATTTTTAATTTGTACCTCTTTGGCATGGGATTCGTCTGGAGAGTTTATATGCGTACTCAGGTTCATTATAAAGTATGGGATACTAAAATCCTAATGGCTTTTGTGCCCATTTCCCCAAACTTTCCCCTAAGGTTGTTTAGTGTTTCCTTACAAGTGCCCCTGAATATATTAATGGAACAATAAACAATCGAAGAATATTGGACCTCTCGTTGATTAATTCTTCTTCTGTCTTTATCCCCGTCCCACCAATGACAATACTTATTATCTTTTAGGAGACTAATCTTGATGTCTGTAATACCCCTTATTTATGAGTAATTATTTTTATACTAATTTGCCTTGTGGGTTAATTATATAAAATAAAGGAAGTTGAAGTAAATATTATTTTAAGTGATTTGAGAGATAATATTTACCGAGTTTTGCATATTTACTGTTAACTGAATGTAAATAGCATCATATTATGTTTTGTTGCGCCGTTGTACTTTAAGGGACGGTTATGACTTATATTCCAAGTGGATCACTATTAATGAATTAATATGACGTTGGAACATGAAATAATTTATGATATCCCAGATGCCAATTTAGAGGGTACGGTTAGTCCGAAAATAGTTGAAACAGTCAAAATAAGTACCAAGTTGTATTTTGGGTTCCAGGTACTTTTGACTAGTTATAACTTAATTATGATGTTATGAGTCATTTTAAGTGTGTAGTAGCATTTAATGTTCGACTTAATGTATTTGAGACACTTTGGGGTATTTAGTCTTCCAAGAGCATTTTAATTCTCATTTCATGTTCTAAACCTAGAGAGAGAGAGAGATTGGGAGAAAAAGAAGAGAAAGAGGAGATTTGCTACTCTTGGCTTGGAATCGTCTCAACGAGCAAGAATCCAAGACTATAAACTTGAGGCAAGTTTATAACTTGCATATGTATGATTGAGTGTGAATAAATTGCATATATGGTTGTGTTCTTGAGATTTAAACCATTTATGGGTTTTGATAATTTTTAGTGTTCAAACTCTTGAACATTTATTTGGATATGATTAGGGTTGGTTTATTAGTTTGTTTTCGTGTAGGAATGATTGGGTGAAGTTATTAGATGATAAGGTTGGGAGAAGTGGAAGAAATGGGTTTGGAGATTTAGGTTTTATAAAGGAAATTGGGGGTTGACTGTTGGATCTGGTGCGACCGGTCGACCGCGGTCCAGAGGCCGGTCGACCGGGCCTAAAGAGAAAAGCCTACTGCTTCTCTCGCAAGGCAAAATTCTATAACGCGGTCAACCGCGGTCCAGAGGCCGATCGACCGGGACTAAGGGGGAGAGCCTACTACTTTTCTCACATGGAAAATTCTAAGAATGCGGTCGACCAGGGGTCAGGGGCCGGTCGACCGGTACCCTGTTTTTAACCCATAAATCTGGATTTTCTTTTATTCTTTTCTTTTAAGGTTTGAGGCTTAGGAACCTTCTTATATGAAGTAAAATAGAGTATTAGGGGGATTAATATTCTAGGTTAGAAAGGGAGTGTTCGGGCTTATGTCGGGAGTTAGTTAATTAATGAAATAATGGAAGTTAGGGTTTTTTCATCTAGTAATCTAGTTTAGGACTAAGAGAGAGTTTAGTATTATTGCTTTGGACTTTTAGAGACTAGTATGAGGTAAATTACACTTGGAAGCTTATAATGTTGTCGTGAACTCTTGGAAGTTAGTATGTGGGCAATTAGACTTTGTATTTTATGTCGTTAGATACATATGGTTCCGGATATAATAAAATGCACATTTTAAATTGGCATATCTTGTGAATTATGACTTGCATATACATACCTCTCTAAATGCTATCATAAGGGAAGTCACGCGAATGAGGTGAGTCCACTGGCTAGTGAATGCAGGGTGAATATAGTCCTCGGCCATAGGACCGATGGTTATATTATGTTGTTGTTTTATTCGAAGTGAGGTAATTCTGAGTATGGTTATGACTCACTGTCGAAGGTATATGGCCGTTTCCCAAGCGACGCGATTTAGGGTGCCCAGATGGTCTTGGTTATAGGCCCTGGAAGATGATAGCTATTTAGGGGCGCATCCAGTGGGGTGACTCCCAGAAGGATGGTCTTAGAATCGTTATATTTTGATTGTAACTATTCTCACGAATGTGGCATATCATAAATGGCTAATTCATTTATAAATCAACTGTATAGCATAAGTTTCCCAATGTTGAATGGACTTATGAAGTCATATTTTACGAAACTGCAATTTAAGCATATTAAAATGGAATTTAACTATTTCTCTCAAATTGATGCATAGTTTAACCCTCTAGATGGTATTGTGCTAGGATGTGCACTTAGAATAGAGGTGAGGATGATTCTTATTGTGAAGAGCGATTTAAACTTGTTATGATGTTAGCATTCATAACTGTTATGCATTTTATTCACACGTATATCATATCAAATCGGGCCCTGACCCGTTTATATTCCTCTGTTTTGTGTGGATCTTATTTATGATCAGGTGCTCCGCCGCAAGGATGCCCGTGTTAATCTCTCCTTATCAGTGTCAGGGAGCTACAACATTCTTGCGGATGTTGTAGGATTTTTACTATAAACGCACCCGTCTTTTGTATAATCTAGTTATGATCAGTTTGTATATTCGGGCGTGTTGCCCAAGTTTTGTATTGGCATATATTGTGATATTTAACTCTAATACTTGGTGTAACCTGTTTGTACCAGTCTGTTAACCGATAACTTATTCAGTTATTATGTTGTAGAATTGTTGTTAAATTGTTACATGTATCTCTGTATATATCCACCTTCTTTTCAAATTGGGTTGTCAAAATGGTTTTTATTAAACTTGCGAATTTATTTGACATCCGTTTTCTAAAATAATTGGTGGTTATTTTGTACTATTATTTTCACGATAGTGATACTAAGAATGGACCATCTGTGATTCCTGTATGTTTTGGAGTATCGGGCTGGCCACCTCTTATTTTAATAAGCGGGGTGTCACAATGCCAAACATGTGGTTAGCACTAGCTGTTGTATTGCTGTTAAACGTTAGATGGTTACGCTTGTATTCTAAGCATGAAGTTATATAACCATCATTGATGTAACAGATAATTCGGTTATGACTAAGACGTATATAAGGTTGAATGGTTAAAGTCAACGTATCATTTCTTGTCGCATCGAAGAATTACACTTATAGAGTTTTGTTTCTTCAAATAATTTAACTAGATATAAATCATTTTCCTAACGACGTTGGAGTTGGGAAGACCACACTTTGATGGTTTGGTTATTGGACGAACTATTAAGATACCACCAATCACTTATTTGCCCCACTTCTTGAATCATGATCGATAGTTGAGGAACCTGAGTAGGAGAAACTTAAAGTCATCTATCATTGTTATATATAAAGGGGAAAAAAATCAAAAACTTCAGTTTTTCATTCCAATAATAATGTTCTTCCTAAGCATGCTTTTGTTGTAGTAAAAATTTAATTTTTTTTTTCTTTTTATTCCTTTTTTGGGCATTTTGCCTTTATTTTCAATGATAAATTTCAATAAATGCTCGATCCAATCGATAATTCAATGATGCGTGTTCTCAATTTTAGAAACTATTAGGCTTTAGTCCTCGAATAATTGATATTATGAAAAACTTCATGAATTAAACTTGAAACCCATGAGCACATGCATTTTTTTTGTTTAATTGATTTGGGTTAAGGCCTTTATAACTCATTAATCTTTTGTTACATTGTACATACTTATACCAGGTGAGCTTTGTACTTTCGTTTGCTTGTGATTGTTTATACATTACTATGTTCTTCTTGAAAATGTTAAATTTGTTGGTAAACTTACTATTATTTCATTTGATCCTTCATTAATTGAGTTCATATCAAAATGTATTACTTAAGTATGATTTTTAAAGTTATTTTGACTCGAGAATTGCGTAAACTTTAGAAAATGAACATTGGCCCTCTTTGTTATACACCCATATTTACCTTGACCTCACCTTTTATGGTTCCCCTCATTAACCCCTTTAAGACTAAATATAGCCTTTTCTTTCATAACCCCTAACCAACTCTGCTTTGGAGTTATAAACCATACATATCACCTTCCATACCTTTGTTTGGAATCATATTTTGGATTGAATGATGTTCTTAGTATGTGATTGCAATTGATCATGAGAGAGTAAAAAGAAAAAAAAAAGTGAAAAGGAAAAGGAAAAAAAAAGAGAATAGAAGAAAACAAAAGAAAAACATAAGAAAAAGAAGAGAAAAGGAATAAAAGAAAATAAAGAGAAAGTATTTCATTGTTGTATATAGCGTTAAATAATCTTGGTCACTTTCCTTTGTTATATCCAATGATTGTTATGGAAATCATATTCTAATTTTGAAATCTCCCATAATTTTTCATTATCCCAAGTTTTTCTCCCCTGAACACTTTGAATCCGTACATAACCCCTTCCTTTCATAACCCTAACCCCACCCCTACTTTATAACCCCATAAAGTCCTATGTGATCCTACAGTCAATTTGATTCAAATGCTATAATAATTGCGATAATCTGTGAAAATGCGTTTGGCCTCCTTTAATGAACGATATCCTTTCATTGAGATTACAATTTTGCATTTTATATATAAAGCTCTTTATTAATGACATGTGTGAGGCTTAATTTTCATTTATATTTACTCTTTATGCCCACGTGTCCCGTATGTATTACACCCTTTTCATTGTGATTTCATTTATTTAGTGTAAACACTGGTGAGGATTGATATTATGCATGCCTTTATTGTTTATCCGATTTATAAAAGTTTTGCCAAATCAATAAATTTTTATGTGCTTGTTTTTCCTCCCACCCTTAAGGTTTCAATTGTGATTGAAGTTAATCTAATGTTAAGAACTATGGACTTTTGAGTGAATTCATTCACTATGCTAATTACATATTGGAATCCTATCTGTTATTGTTGATCTTCTTATGTTGATTGATTGGGCATATCTTTGGAGAAAACCTTAATGTTTGTGGGTTTCATCTCTGAAAATCCTCACGAGGCAACACTTGTTCAGTACTGTAACCTCGAGGTTCAACGGCTTATTGCCTAGGCAAAATGAAATTGTTTGCTTGCGAAAGTGGCATTTCTATCTTATATGCTTACACATTTTTGATATCATTCTCTATTGGACTGGTTTTGTTTTGTTCTGTTTCATCATCAGGGACTAACAATGTCTATGTTAGGGGGTGTGATATGTCATGAATATTATATATTAGCACCCATTAATCTTATACATTTTAGCACAATTATGTCCGTTAAATCCTTGTTTTATGCTCATAATTCGGTTAACCTCGGTTTTGGATATATATATATATATATATATATATATATATATATATATATATATATATATATATATATATATTGTTCAAGGTTCATCTGAGTTTTTGTAGGTATTAGAATGCTAAACGAAGAAATTTAATGTGTTTCGAGGAAGTTCATCGTTTGACGCAACTTTAAAAGGATTTTTGTAATTTCAGACTTCTTGGTCCGGACTAGGGGTGTTACGAAAACCGATTGGACTGGTGAAGTGAACCGGACCGCCTTATTTTTATCGGTTTTTTTTATCTGCCCGTTCCAGATTTTGTTTTGGCAAAATCGGTCTAGCCGGTCCGGTCCTCGATCTGTCTCATTAAATAATCGATTTGGACCGACCTGGGACCAGTTACAAATTAATATATATTTAATTATATTTATACATAAAAAATAACACTCAAATTAAAGAAGGACACGCTTATCATTTTAAAAAAATGAAATAAATCCTAATACTAACACTAGTACATTACACACACTCTCACTTAAGTAAAATAAAAAGAACACAGCCCGGAGCAACGATCCTAAGTAAAAGTGTATTAGGAAACGAGGGAGGTTTGAGATGAACAGTGGAAACCACTCCCGGCCAAAACCACCAAAGGGGTTGGAAAACATATCGCAACCTAGCGCTAGCCAAACCATGACACCGGAGATTGGCACGCTCGATCTGACATGAAGCAAGCAAAACCTCCACTGCTTAAAAAGTAGCAATCGAGACCATCGGCCAACTCAAGAGATGGTAAGACCAGGTATTATCTCTGCTTTGTATACTCATGTTGTTAATTACTGTTTTTTATCTAATGATTTATATACATAATTTTGATAGTGATTTTTGAGCACCCCAAAATTTGTATACTCTGCCTTGTATACTCATGATAATTTTCTCTGCTTTGTATACTCATGTTGTTAATTTCATGCTTTGTATACTCATGGTAAGACCAGGTATTATATCTGCTTTGTATACTCTACTTTGTACACAGGTTGGACATTTTTTAAAGGTAATTTTAATTTTTAAAATGATTATTTTAATAAGATTAGGACCTATAAGTTAGACCAAATGACCCTACAAAAACCCAAACCGACTAAGCCTGGTAGACCGGTACAATCAGTCTGGTCTTGGTCCCTTTTTTTTAGGACCAGTTTAATCGGTTCGGTCAGTAAAAATCCTAAAAATCGGATTGGATCGGACTGCGAACGCCCCTAGTCCAGAAAACATAACTCCATGGAAGTGTAGTTCATTGAGTTAGCTTCACATGGCCACAAACGACACGTCATTCCGATCCGGGTAAAGAAGTTAGGGCCATTTTCATAAAGTCCCCTTGTTCTTGAAATGAAAAGGAAATTAGTTCAGAAAATAGAGCCCTGGTTGATCGATAAAAAAGGCCCGATCGATCGGCCCTTCCAATTTTGTTGTGGAAATAAGACAGTGTGCATATATTCAATTTGACTGCCGATCGATCGACTAAAAGGCCCCATCGATCAGGCACACCAGATATTTTCTAATGCTTCTCTTTTGTTTTGTTTTCCCCTTTCTTTAAATCCATTACTATAAAGAGTGAATGGATATTTTTAGTTCAAAATATTTCATTTTAAATTAGATTATGGTTTTGTTTGGTTTGGTAGCTCTATCTTATTTCCTAGGTTTTATCCTATTTTTTATATGTAAATGCACTATTCATCTTCTTCCCCATTTATATAAGTTGTTTTTCTTTATTCCAAGCTTTGTTATTTAGTTGTCTTCATTTATTTCTTTATTTATTAACTTATTTTCATTCAATACATGCTTTTCAATTCTTTCTAACTAATTTAGTTTAGGTTGAGATTGATTGAACTCACCTTGGATTACTTTGGTTGCTTTGGTGATGGATTAGATTGGTTTAACTGGGTTAGGTTGTTCTTAATTTTATGCCTAGGAGATTTAACGGTATGTATCATGTATGTGCCTTATTTACGACCCTGCGTGTATAATCTCGAAGAAATTTGTTGACGTCAAAATCAATTAAGCTTTTATGAGAATTTAACGGGTGACAACTCTAGATTATATTAATTGTGAAAGTGATATTTATCTTGTTAACACTTTTTCTTCCATGTAACCGTTTATGCTATTTAGTCTGTGTGAGGGATACGGTTCTTGATCTATAGTTTATTTTCGTTGTTAATCGTTGCATTTAGTGTGTTTAAAATTATTTTAAATAATTTTTGGTAATTTTCAGAACCTTTTAAAATTAATTTTTAAACATTTAAAATTGATTTTAAAGTTTGTGGGCTTAATTGAAAATATCAAAAACTTCCCTAAAAACCTTTTAGACTGAATATAAAACTGTCACATAATTTTAGGTTTCAAAGTTGAATTTTCTAAACATAAAAAATGTGTGTCTATTGGTTACTTATGTTGCTACACGTGTCCTACACTCGCTTGAACCTGATTGGTCCATTTTATGTTTCTTAAGGGTGGCAATTTTAGAAACGACATGAAAAAACGACACGAAACGACACGAAATTGACCCGAAATTGACACGATATTTCGTGTTCGTGTCGTGTTTTTTTGACACGAAGTTGTGCCGTGTCGTGTTCATGCCTTAATTATGAGTCGTGTCGTGTCGTGTTATCGTGTTTTTTAAGCCTAAAATTTAAGAAATTATGGTTGTCGTGTCGTGTCGTGTCGTGTTATTTTTTATTCGGGTCGTGTTCGTGTCAGCTAAAAAAAATACGAATTCTTGTCGTGTCGTGTTCGTGTCCGAAAAAACCTTGCCGTGTCGTGTCGTGTCGGGCCAAAACACGGACCGTGGACCCGAATTGCGACCCCTAATGTTTCTCTCACATTATTGAGTGTTTTAAAAAATGTTTGTTCACACCAGTTTACCAAAACTTTAATTATTCTAGGAAGAGTCAAAACACATATGTTCTCCCTATGCAGACCACTCAAAACTCTAACTATAGGAAAAAAAAGGGAGGACCTCGAACTAAGATGAAATCATTTAAAAGGACTTCTAAAACATTTTTTAAGTCCAAGGCCAAGAAAACAAATTAAAACCAGGGCCATTTGGGTTAGAAAGATGATCTTATACCCCAACTTTGGTGCAATGTGATTATAATTGCGTTTAGAGCCATCTATATAGGTATATGAAGTGGGATCATGCCAATTAAGATTTTTAGAGTGTTTATGGGCTTGCTACTTGTTATATGGACTATATTAGGGTCCCAATGGTAATAATTATATTAGTTTCCAAACATAAATATGAAAATCCAAAATTGCACACTGTAATTTATTTTCTTTCTCTTAATTTGAAATTAATTCCACTAAATAAATAAAAATTTACTCCAATATAATTATCTTATAATTACTCGAATAGTGAGTCCATGTTTGCAAAGTTGGATAACATATAATGTGCTTCCCGAGTTAAGTATTCAATACCCTCTTGGTGAGATTGAATTTGTCACGAATCAATTTTCATCAACCTCTTATTTATTCTTTTATCTCAAACTTAACTTATTTGATATTCTACCGCATCTAAAATCCAGTGGCCATGTTTATTGGTAGAATCAAAACTTATAAGTTTATCAAGGGGGTATCATAATCCAAAATATCTCTTGGACAAAGATTCTTTCAGAATATGATTTGAGACATATTCATACAATGATTGACCAACTTATAAATATTATTGACCCCATAAATTAAATCTCACCCATAGAAATCAAAGCAATAATTATGTGAATATTTCATTCCTCATAATTCTTGGAATGAAAAATATATGAACCCTTTAGAAACTTTTGATACTGTGTAAGTCTAATCTAGTCAATATGAAGACTTAAATCTCACCTTTGATCAAGTTCAATACATTCCTGATGTACCAATACAATATTCTTTGAATTATTAAATAAGTTACTAAGCCATCAGATAAGTTTCCATTGATATGCCATTATGAGACCTCGTCTCGGCTTAAGCCACCCTCAGCCCAAGCCGATTCCGTGAGGCTTCCTCAATGCGACCCATCTTGTACAACTGCTCCAACTATCTCGACTAATGCATCTCGTCTCGGACTCAAGTTGAGCCAATAGGTAGCATTTTCTTATCTAACGTCTCGCCTCGTCTTAATCACAAGGTCGAGACCCCTTAGGCCAACCTACACTCTCGTCTCAGCCTGACACTTGTCAGCCGAGACTACACTTGGAGATTATCTACATGAGATTCAGTGGTAAATCAGTAGTCTTATACTCAGCCAAATTGACACCTTAACTCAGCAAGACACTCTTGGCACCTATTAAAGCACGTGGAATGGGGAACGCATGAGAGAATGCACGTGGGTCATAAGACCCATGTGAGACAATCCGTTGTAACAACATCATCCACACATGTGGAGAATATCTCTCAATCATTGCTTACATGCACAATATGCAACATTGGGCACTAGATATTGTGCATGACTCCTACATGCGTGGGTGCGAATGACACCACCCCAGCCATATAAATACTTATCTACTACATCATTGTAAATGATGACAAATTGTAAACCCCACCGTAAATATGCTAAACTTATTGCTTAGATAGAGAAACCTTGAGTGCTTGTATCCCAGGGCTATTAGAGCCCAAATTTAGTGGATTTCACACACTCACACAGTGGACGTAGGCCCTTTAAAGGCTGAACCACTTATATTTGGTATCATTTTCTTCTTTTCCTCATGTCTTCTTGTCTATTTATTTATATCGGTCATACTCCATTATTGTCTGGCTTTGAGCTAACATACACATTGACTTGGTGATACCATTTCTCGTATCATCAATCTGGTTCCATCTGTGTTAATGTGATAGGCATCTTCTTCCCTTCATTTGTATCTACTCCATCGGATTCTCTGGTGGTGGTCCAATTTCATCCTTGGTTAAGCTTGAACCACCATTGAAAGAGTTATGGTTTGATTTTAAGCTCACTTTCATCTCATTTAGTTCATTTCTAGTACATTATTTGTTTTTTATCACCGTAACTCTTCAATGGCTACATATACACCTATTATGGGTGGTCCCAATACTAGCTAAGCCCCTCCTTAGTCAAAAAATAGCTGAGGTGGCGGTGGCCTTGCGCTCCTTAGTGGACAACCAGTGATAGATGCAGACAACTCCAGTTGCTTTTAACCAAAATATAGTGGTTAGACCCACTGGTTCCAGAGATAAGATGATAACTCCAGACGCTAGAGAAAATTTCCCAGATCCAACGACCAAGGGACCACCCCAAACCCCACACAAGGATCTTCCTCTTCAGTAAAGGCGTAGGATCGTGGCTTACCCTAGGCATTTACGCCTGAGGAGGTCGGGTCAAGAATTCCCTAATAATGAGGATGAGTAGTATGATGAATAGGATGACAAGAGATGTTGGGAGCCTTATTAAATTTCTAGAGGCACTGTGAAACCTATTCAGCCCATTCGAGGGTGTAGTGGTAGGCCGAGGTGAGAGTGCAGGCGAAGGGCTTCAGCTTTAGATAGATTAAGCAGGGGTAACCTTTAAAAGGCTTGGCCCAGCAGCAAACGACTTGAGAAATCACCTCTCCAGATCTAGAAGTATATATGGTTATAGAAGGAATGGCAGATGTGATGACCGTAAACTTCCTCGTGGTCGAGATGAGGAACAACAAGAGGTGAACAATCGACAGAGAACAGTTTCTAGAGAGCCCTTTGTTCGTCCAGGCGACAGAGAAGGGGCTGGAGATAATGTGGCTCTAGTCGAGGTTGTCGTTGCGGACGAGAGGCCATGGAATGACTCCATTCATAGACTAGAGGATTAAATAGGGGACATATTGAAGAGCCGATACCCCTTGCAGAGGGGATACAGTGAAGGCCCCCCTTTTATTGCAAAGATCGTGAGTTATCCAACCCCAGATAAGATCAAGCCGCCAATGGTCAAGCCCAAGTATGATGGGAGCACTAACCCAGTTCACTATATAGAGATGTACCAATCAGTCACAAATATCTACTCAGTATCAGATAAGATGAGATATCGGGCCTTCTTAAGCACACTCACCGGAGCTGCTCACATATGGTTTACTTTTCTCCTTAAAAACTCAATTGAGAATTTCAAATAGCTAGAGGAGAGATTTATAAATAACTTTTGCTTCGGAGTGAGACCCCAAAAGAAGATGACACACATGTTATACGTGAAGCATGGAAAGAATGAAAGTCTGAGAGAGTATATAGCTCGCTTCAATAAAGAGAAATTAGAGGTTGAAGATTATGAGGAGAGTATTTCTATGACAGCCTTGATGGGAGGGTTGCAGAAAGGAAAACTCCTCTAGAAGCTAGTCGAGGATCCTCTTAAATCCATGGACAAACTCTTGGTTATGGTCGGGAGGGTTATGAATGCGGAGGAGGTAATGACTGCTAAAGGCGAAAACGAGAAGGGAACAAGTAGCAGTGGTGGTAAGTTTAAAAAAAAAGAATAAGGATAGAAAGGAGAGGTCAATCGATGATAAGTTCGCTGACTATACTCCTCTGATGATCAGTTGTGAGCACATCCTGACTGAAATAAAGAATGATCGGTCCCTGAGATGGCCTGAGAAGCTGAAGGCTCCTCCTCATAAGAGGAATAAGAATTTATGGTGTGAGTTTTACTAAGACCATGGGCATCTGACAAATAAATGTTTTGCTCTCAAGGATAAAATTGAGAAGAGGTTGAAAGATGGCAAGCTATGAAAGTATATTGATAGGAATAGTTCAAAGGGTGGCCGAGACGACACTCGAAAGAGGAGGAATGATAAGTTCAAGCTCGAGACTCCAACTAATCGAGACGATGATGACTCGGATGACTATGATGAGGCAGACCCTGACTTGCCGCCTCCAATCACCGACCCTGAAGGTCGGCTGAAGATGATTTCTCTGGGGGTTAAGATGATTTGCGGAGGACTTATTGGAGGAGGAAAATAGATTGCTGACATAAAGGCTCATGTGGTAGAGTAAAAAAACTCTTCCACCGAAGCCTAAGGGAAGTGCACTCAATGACGATTGAGCCTAAGAAGGTAAAAAGAACTAAAGTTGATATGAATACTTTGATTATTGGTTTCTCTATGCTAAATTTTAAGGGGATCTTAGCCCCTCATGATGACCTATTGGTGATTACAACCCATGTGCATGGGTATGGGGTTACAAGAATATTGGTTGACGATGGTAGCTTGGTCGACGTGATGTTTTGGGATTACTATAAAGGTCTGGGGATGAGTAAGAAGAGGCTGGTCCCGTATCATCAACCCCTCATTGGATTCAGCAGAGAGAAAGTTCACCCTTTAGGGATCTATGAAATGGAAGTCAAAATGGGGAACAGATGGACAAAATGCCTCACGAAGAAGATTAACATCTTTGTTATGGATGAAAATGTCTACTCGACCTATAATATAATTCTAGGAAGGGTAGCCCTCATGGATTTTGAGACCGTGACCTCAACAGTTCATCAAATGATTAAATTCCAGACCCCATATGTTATAGGGGAAGTTCATGGTGACCAAGTTGAGGCATGCGAATTCTACTTCAACTCGATCGAGGAGAGGGAGACATACAAAAGGGCCACTACAACGTACAACCTTGATATGCTGGACACAGAGATGAAACTAATTTAAAGAAGGGTGAGGCCACTGATGAGGTAGAATCCATCGTCCTTAATGAGTACGAGTCAAAAAAACTCGTCCAAATCGGTAAAGACCCGAAGAAGGAAATTAAAGAAGTGCTGATCAAACTGTTGAAGAAGAGTTAGAACATCTTTGCTTGGAGCCATGAGGATATGCTAAGCATCGACCCTAAGATCCTCTACCATAAGCTCAATGTGGTTGAAGATGCAAAGTCGATAAGATAGAGAAGGAGAGTATACTCTCGAGAAAAGTATGATGTCATCCAAGAAGAAGTGAAGAAGTTAGAAAAGGCAGACTTGATCAGGGAGGTCATTTACCTTGAGTGGTTAGTAAATGTTATTATCGTCCCTAAGGCCAATGGTAAGTGGGGGATGTGTGTTGATTTCACGTACCTGAACAAAGCCTGCCCCAAGGATATATTTACTCAGCTAAGGATAGACCAGATGGTTGATGCTACTGCAGGCCATGAATTAATGAGTTTTATGAATGCCTACTCAGGCTATAATAAGATATTCATTGACTCGACCGATGTTGAGAAGACATCTTTCATAACCGACAAGGGGACCTATTGTTATAAGGTCATGCCCTTCATCTTGAAGAATTCTATGGGAAAATATTAGAGATTAGTCAACAAGATGTTCGAAGAGCAGATCAGGCAGATGATAGAGGTGTACATCGACGACATGTTGACGAAGAGTCTCAAGGCCGACACTCATGTGGTCGACCTTGAGCAAATTTTTGATACTATGGACAAGTTTAGGATGAAATTTAACCTCGGTAAGTGTGTCTTCGACGTAGGGGAAGGCAAGTTCTTGGGCTTTATTATGAACCAGAGGGAAATTAAGGCCAACCCTGAGAAGATCAAAGCTTTAATGGAGATGAAGACTCCAACAATAATAAAAGATGTATAGAGGCTAACTGAACGAGGGAAGCATTGAAAAAGTTTATGTCTAGAGCTATTGATAAATGCCTTCTAATTTTTAAAGTGCTCAGATAAGATTTTGAGTGGAATGAGGAGTGTGATGAGGCCTTTCAAGAGTTAAAGACCTACCTTAGCTCCCCACTCATATTGTCAAGACCAAGTTAGGGAGAAAATTATATCTGTATCTTGAAGTATCAGAGTCGGCTATTAGTGCTGCCATTATCAGAGATGAAGGAGTATAAAAACCTGTGTATTTTAATAGTAAGGCCCTCCAGGGGGCCGAGAAGAGATATCCTAAAATGGAGAAGTTAGATTATGATCTAATCCATGCCTCAAGAAAGATGAAGTCGTACTTCCATGCACATACCATGGTCGTCCTCACCGACTCTCCCCTCAGAGAGGTCATCCATAAACCTGAGAAATTGGATAGGTTAATGGCTTGAGCAATTGAGTTGGGGGAGTTCGATATCATCTACCAGCCAAGAACGACCATTAAGGGGCAGGCCCTAGCTGATTTTGTAGCAGAGTTAACATAGCACGAGGATGGTGCAGAAGAGATTGAGATTCCAACTTGTGATCCAGAAAGAAGAGTATGTCTCACCCCGCTTGAGGCCGAGATGAGTACAACAAGAAGTAAGGTGTATGAAAATGAGGAAGAGAGATACTTCTTAAAGAATGGGACCCTAGAAGAGGGTAATTTTTTAAAAGATGGTACTATATGGAACTTATTTGTTGATGGCTCTTCGTGTGAGGCCGGAAGTAGAGCGGGTTTGATTGTGTCGGCCCTAGATGGGACCGATATTAAGTATGCCCTAAGGTTTAACTTCAAAGCCTCAAATAATGAGATAAAATATGAGGCCCTCCTAGCAGGTCTCTTCCTTGCCCGGGCACTTAGCGTCGTCCATCTCCTAGTCCATAGTGACTCTAGGTTAGTTATGAATAAAATTTTAGGAGTATGTGAGGCCAAGGACGACAGAGTGGCCAAATACCTTGGAAGGGTAAAAATAGCACTGAAGCATTTTAGATAAGTGAAGCTAAAGAGGACACCTCGGATGGATAATAGCCGAGCTGATACTTTGGCAAGGTTAGACTCCGCCACGAGAATAAAAATCAGAAAGACGCTGCTGACAGAGATCCTGCATCGATCGACCATTGAAGAGGAAGACAACACTGTGGAATTTTATTTGAACTTGAATATGGTATCTTCTTGGATGGATCCTATCATCTGGTACATTAGGGATGGAGAGTTGCCTGATTCCAAAGCCAAGAAGAAAAACTGAGGTATAAAGAAGCTAAGTTCTACATCATAGGAGACATCTTATATAAGACATGGTTCCTTCTCCCTCTACTCAGGTGTGTTCATTCGTCTGAGGTAGAGTACATTTTAAAAGATGTGAACGAGGGATATTCAAGTCACATCGGAGGAAGGTCACTAGAAAAGAGGATCGTCACTCAGGGATACTGGTGGTCGATGTTGACCAAAGATGCAGTGGCATATGTGAAGAAGTGCAATAAATGCCAAAGGTTTTCCACCATTCCCCATGAGCCTCATCTACCCTTAACCTTTATCACATCCCCATGGCCATTTGCAGTCTGGGGGATCAACCTAGTAAGACCCTTGCCAAGGGTTATGAATAATTATCGTTATCTGATTACAGCTATTGATTATTTTTCAAAGTGGGTAGAGGCTGAGGTGATGACCATTATAACAGAGAAGAAAGCTTTTCAGTTTATCAGGGAAAACATCATTTGTAGATACGAATTGCCTAACACTTTAATTTCTAATAAGGGGAAGCATTTTAAGAACATCTCCCTCGAGAAGTACTGTGAGCGGGTCGGCATCAAATAGTTCTTTTCAACTCCAAGTCGAACCCAGGCCAATAAGTAGACATAGGTAACAAACCGAACAATTCTTGATGGAATGAAGAAAAATTTAGAAGATGCCAACGGGAGATGGATTGATGAGCATGCCGTCTTATGGGAATATAGGACGACAGAGAGGACTCCAACGAAAGAAAATCCGTTCATGCTAGCCTATGGCTTAGAGGCTTTGGTGCCGACAGAGATAGGTCTCCCAACCCATAGATTCCAAACATATGATCCGAAGCAGAACGCTGCAGAATGCAGATTATATGTGGACCTAGTGGAAGAGAGAAGGGAGGACGCCGAGGTTAGGTAAGTTACCTATCAACAAAGGACAGTGAAGTTCTATAATAACATGGTGAAGGCCCGACCAGTGGTGGTAGGAGACCTCGTTTTGAAAAAAAGTGGCAAAATACCAACAAGCTTCATCCTAACTAGCATGGGCCTTATAGGGTGGTTGAAGAATTTGTTCTAGGAAGGTATCGACTGGAAAATTTAGATGGTGAGCCATTCTCCAATCCATGAAATGTTGACCACTTAAAAAAATATTATCAATAAGAGTTTTGTGTTAAAGTTTCATTTTAGCTTCATTTGTCTCTTACCAGTCTCATTTAGTGTCATTTGTTCATGTATATGAGATACAAATTATGAATGAATTTTTTTTGAGTTATCTCCTATTTTGTTGTTTGAATTATTTTAGATTGTATGTATTAGATCATCTTAAGCTACAGACCATCATTCGTGGTGAAGTAGATCCTACTTACTCTCGATGAAATGACAGTCCAGACGGGGTCACCCCCGTCTATGGACTCTCAATAACACGAGATGGGGGAACATATTAAACATCATTAATTTGGTAAAAATTCTCTCTCGACCGAGATGACAGTGCATGGACGAGGTGACTATCGTCCATACTTTATCAAAATGACGAGAGGGGACTTGTAATGAAAACACCATAATTTGGTGAATTCAAATTCAAAACCACTTAGTTGTGGTTCATATTAAACATCATTAATTTGGTGGATACATTCTCTCAGCATAGACGATAGTGCTTGGACGAGACGACTCTCATCCATACACTCTCAAAACGACGAGTGGGGACTTGTGATGCATACACCATAATTTGGTGAATTCAAATTCAAAATCAGTTAGTTATGGTTCATATTAAACATCATTATTTTGGTGAAAATATTCTCTTGGCCGAGACGACAGTGCATGGATGGGACTAATCTCATCCATACACTCTCAAAACGACAAAAGGGGACTTGTGATTAGAACACCATAATTTGGTGACTCAATTTCTTAAAATCATTAATTTGGTTGTTCTCATATCGTCCAAGGGCGAGACGAGATTAGGGAACAACATCATTAGTTGGGTGATCCCCTAATTCAAGTTTGGTGATACCCTAATTAAAAAACATTCAATGACGGTTGCACAAATCCAGAAAATCATGAGCAAGTAAATGAGCATCAGAAACATAAATTCATTCGTTCAAAATATAACAAAAATATTGTTCTAAGATGATATTGAATTTGCAATCCCAATAATATTATTCAAACAAAAAGATATACAGACAAAGGCAGGTATGGCCATAGGCGGTCGCCCAAGCAATCTAAATATTTTATCTCCTAAGCAGTCGCCTCGTCCGGAAGCACTTCAGTGTTGGCAAACGCAGTGGGATTATCAGACTCATCTCCTTCAACACCAACGTTGTCCGCATTCAGCACCACCTAATCGGAGGTCTTGACTATGGTGTTCTCAGTAACCTCAGTCGGAGCTTTCTCAGGACTCTCTATATCGGACAAAGCAGTGGTGAGGATTTCATCGTTAAAAGCCAATCCCTGAAAAATCTTGGATGACAGTGCCCTAACCTCCGCCTCTTTCAGCTCGACCCAGTGATAGGTTGTCTTTATGCCTCTTTCAAAGTATTCAAAGGCTTTGCATCCAAATTCTTTAGATTCCTTAAACTCGGCCACGACCTGCACCTTTTCCTCATCCAAGGCAGCCCGGACAACGACATTGATCTTTTTTACCTATTTTCGGCCATTGTCTTCAATACTTGTTCATGATCAACCTTGATCTTGCCCAACGCTTAGTTTGCTAGCTTCTCAGCTGACTTTGATTTTTAAAAATCGTCCCTCAAACCTTGGTCAACCTTTTATGCATCTCTTCCCTTCTGAATCAAAGGAAGTCTCTTTTCAACCTAGTCTCTAAGATAATACAAAGAAAGCATAAACTACAAAAATTCATTTGAATCTAGTTGGTACGAGACAACACTTAGGAAGAATAAAAGTGAAAAAAGTTTAAACAAATACCTATATGGCCTTATGGAGGTCGAACTCCGTGAGACGAGACGGGCTAACAGATTGAAGAAAAGTTTAATAGCCTCGAGGAACTTCTTTGAACTGCCCATGATGCTCTCGTCGTTTAACTTAAGATGAGAGAGACTACCAGTAATGACGTCATCAGAATGGATCGATATATCCCTGTCTAATACTTAAGTCGACCGACCCGATTTTTCCAGACGAGTTGTAGTAGTATCCTCGACTCTCTCCTTCCTCTTTCTGGCATCATCGGCTCGGCTAGGGTCGCCAGTAGTTTTTTTATCTGACCAGCTGGGCCACTGGATTTTTACCAAACTTGTTAATTATGTTAAGAAGGTTGGGAGCCACCATTTTCCAGAGTGCGTCGGAAGTATTGCTTGGACAATCTTCAAAGGGCCAAAGGTTAGTATCAGAAGTATCCAAACTGGTACTATAATTAAAAGACGAGGCTACAGTTAACTTCTGAATCTCAGTGAGAGGGTTAACATTAAGACCAGCCTCAGCAAGGTTATGAGGGGTCAAGATAACCTCATATTTGGCGAGACCACAATCCTCACCTTAAACCCTTGTAGTCTTAATCTTATCCTGGTCGTCTAAACTCAAATCGTTATCAAGTTTAGTAGACATAGATACTTTAGCCCATTTTTGGGGTACCCTCGGCTCGGTGGATGATGAGACATGGTTGGAAGGAAACTCCCATGCGCCAGACACAAAGAAGCATCTCGGCTTCTAATGATGATTTGGCATTTAATTGACAAAAATCACCTTCTTGGTCGGCTTCTTAGCCACGAAGTGATAATAACAAGGCTGAGACTTAATGTAGGAAACATTATAGCATGTCGTGAACATGCCAGCTGGAAGGTCGGTACTATGACTGAACTTCCATATCACTATAAAGCCGAGAAGAGTTCTATAGGAATTTGGGGAAAGTTGGGCTAGAGCTAAACGAAAGAGGATAAGAACAACTCGTACTATAGGATGTATGGGGAGGTGAAATTAGAGTTTAAACATCTGTTTGTATACTACAACCTCTCTAGGATGACCATCGAAGGCTCTCTCAGACTTGTCCGAAACCCTCATCGTGATTTTAAAACTTATGCTATATAAGTGCCTCCAGTATAAGAGGTCATCCTCAGTCACAGTACTCTCAAATATTTGGGCAAAAGATGTGTTTAGTGGTTCCTCGACCTCGTCTCCTGCGTCTACGACATCAGGGGCCGGTGCTCCAATTGGGAATCTCTTCTAAAATTCACCATCTGTCATAGCAAAGATAGGGATAGCTGTTTGGATTGGGGTTTAAAGACAATAACTCTCGGCCCCGATAAGGCTGACTCATCAGAAGATAAGTCCACCTCATTAGACCTGATGGCCCCAGCCTCGGTTATACAAGAGATATGTACCCTCATAGCACGTTCGTAGAAGTTGGCAGGGGCTGAGACCCTACATGATGAAGGACTATATCCTTCCAAAGAAGAGATGTCTATAACATCAATGTGCGAGTACGATCCATCACTCATACTGGACTCACTTATTACGATAGTCGGGGGTAAGTGATAGATGGGTCGTCTCATCCTGTAGCTACAGGGGGACGAGATGACAAAGAATCCTCTCGTCTCTCAACGTTCAGAGGATGGATGGCAACTAAGGGGGTGGAAATATGGGATGCAAGGGAAAGACCTTGGCCTGGCATTCACTACACCAAAATGGGCAAATTGTCACCTTTCAGCCGGCCAGCCTTGTCAAGGTCATTGACCGTGATAAAAAACACGCGTTTTATGTCACAATCATTGATCTTGACACGACCGTGACAACTAATTGTCACGGTCAATGACCGTGACAAGTCCGTGACAAATTTGCTTGTCACGGACTTGTCACGGTCATTGACCGTGACAATTCTTTAAATACTTGTCACGGTCAATGACCTTGACACGAACGTGACAATATTTGCAGCAAAAACCCTATCCCCTTCTTTTTTCCCGCCGTTCCCTCCCTCTCTCTCTCTCGACGCTGCTCTCTCTCTCTCTCTACTTTCAGGTCGATTTTCTCTCTCTCTCTCTCTCTCTTCCATTTATATATATGTTTGTGTGTATATTTATGTGTGTATGTGTATATATATATGTGTGTATGTGTGTGCGTGTGTGGGGGGTAGGGCAGGGTGGGGGTAGGGGGTGGGGCGGGGTGGGGCAGGGTGGGGGCAGGGCGGGGTGTGTGCATGTGTATATGTATGTGTATATGTGTGTGTATGTGTGTGTATATATGTGTGTGGTGGTGTGTGGTGGGGGAGGGGGGCAGGGGGTGGGGTGGGGTGTGTGTGTAGGTGTGTGCGTATGTGTGTGGCGGGGGGAGGGGGGCAGGGGGTGGGGGTGGGGCACCCATTTAATAACTTTTAAAATATTTGAAAAAAACATAATATTACAAAATTGAAACGACATGGTATTGACGGAACTTACACATCAAGATAAAAAAATGTAGAGTAAAACTCCAAATTGATACGAAATTAAAAAAAATAAAGGACGTGTTTGGAATTATGTACTGTGCTCTTACGTTGAAAATTATTAGATAGAAAAAGAAAATATAAATTGAGATAACCTTAGAATCTAATTAGGCTAAAAATATAATGGCATCAACTAACATATATACACAACACTAAAAGTAGACATCAATTTTATAGATTTTTACTTTATAATTCAATATGGGTTATACTCCCACATAGTTCATCAACAAATATTGTAAGAACATTGTGAAAATAATAAACATCGGGAGGGGGGCAGGGGGTGGGGGTGGGGGTGGGTGGGGTTTTGAATATTATTTACATTTACATTTTTGGATATTATTTACATTCAAAATAAATAATTGATAATAGTTGGATAATAATTGGATAATAATTGATATTTTCATTCAAAATAAATATTTCATTCCAAAATATTGGATAATAATTGATATTTTCATTTAAATTGATAATAATTTTATTCATGAAATTAATTCAATTAGGTAAAACCCTAGATAATTTTTTAACAGAATTTGATAATATTATATAAAGTTTAGTAAATTCACAAAATGTTGCCAATTGTATGTTTTTAGGAATATCATTAGTTAGAATCCATACACATGCATGTTGTTAGAAAGTCTTAAATTTAATTCTCACTTTAATTTGTAGAATCTCTGTACTTGGTTGGATTTATCCCTTTATGATAATGAAATTTATGCTCCAATTATAATTATCTCATGTCATAATTTTATTGATAAACAATATATGTAGTTGTCACGGTCGTGGTGGGGGGAGGGGGTGGGGGTGGGGTGGGTGGGGGTGGTGTGTGTGTGTGTGTGTGTGTGTGTGCGCGCGTAGGTGCGTAGGTGTGCGTGTGTGCATGGTGGGGGGAGGGGGGGGAGGGGGAGGGGGGTGGGGGTGGGGGACCCATTTAATAACTTTTAAAATATTTGAAAAAAACATAATATTACAAAATTTAAACGACATGGTATTGGATAATAATTGGATAATAATTGATATTTTCATTTAAATTGATAATAATTTTATTCATGAAATTGATTCAATTAGGTAAAACCCTAGATAATTTTTTAACAGAATTTGATAATATTATTTTTTTTACAAGTGGGGGTGTGTGTATGTGTACTATTAACATTTTTTTTTATCTGTACTAATAACATTTTTTTTACAGCAAAAATGTCTCCTTCAGATATTAAGGCGAAGATGATGATGCTGTTTATGATGATGTCATCTGGGTTCGGTGGTAGCGGAGGCGACGAGGGCTCCTCCGCCCCTAGGCTCCCCAAATATGAAAAATTTGGGATTACCGTCGAGAACAAGTCGGAGCTATTAGCGAGATCCCTCGAGCTGCTAAAGATGGTCATCGGCCCGGGGTTTATGAGTTGGAAGGAGGTGCCATATGAGCTCAAGTTTGCTGTTTGGGCGGCACTACAGGTAATATATTTATATTTATATTTATATTTATATTTCAATTTCAATTTCAATTTCAATTTCAATTTCAATTTCAATTTCAATTTCAATTTCAATTTCAATTTCAATTTCAATTTCAATTTCATATTTATATTTATATTTATATTTATATTTATATTTATATTTATATTTATATTTATATTTATATTTATATTTATTCGCAACTAACATTGTATTTGTTGGACAGGAACAATTCAACTTGGATCCAAAGCTACGCGATTCCGTCTTGGAGCAGTTGAGGGAGCAACACAAGACGTGGAAGAAAAATATGCGGACACGGTACTTTGGAAAAACACGAGAGTCCATTATACAATGGCGCGGATCCGTCCCGCCCAAGGAGCCGATCTCATTGGCACAATGGCAAAAGTTCATTGACTATGAGATCGAGGATCGACAATTGGCATCTCGCCAATCGGGGAGGGAAAATCGGGCAAAAAAGACGTACGTGCACTACTCCGGCCGGACCTCTTACGCTGAGGTGGAGCATAGGATGCAGGTAAGATTTAATTTATCTATAACTACAAAAATATATTATTCTTCATTATTTTACTTTGCGGGGCCGATACTAATTTTACTTTACTTTATTTTATTTCAGGGGGTAGGGAGTGGGCCAGGGGGTAAGCCACATAGGCTCGATACTTATGTGGCTCTTCGGACGAAGAAGGGGAAGGACAATGAGGTGTCCCCGAGCGTCGCGGCCACGATTGTAAGTAATCCGACAGTTTAATTATTGTTAATTACGTTATAATTTTTTAGTTTACTTATTTTACTAATCATGTGCTTTTTGTCGTTTCAGGCAAAGCTTAAGGAAGTGCATGAGTCGCAGTCTGATGCCGACAAGGAATCTTTGTCCACAGACGCACTCAGCCAAGTGCTTGGCTCTGATCGTAAGGGGAGGACAAGGGGAGTGAGCTCGCGGGTGGCCAAATCTAGGATCATCGGATTGGAGACGAGCGACACCGGGTTGGTTCGAACGGTGGATTCACACGACGCGAAGCTGTCCCGTTTGGAGGCGACGGTCCAAGATATGTACGCATTCATGAAGCGTACATTGGGTGGAGACCGTAAAGGGAAAGAGAAAGGGAAGGAGAAGGAGAAGGCATTGGAGGAGGAGGTGCGGGAGGAGGAGGTGCTGGAGGACGAGGCGCAGGATGACGAGGATGTGGACCTCGCTGCTTCATCACCGACACGTTCGTACTTCGATGATCCACTTTCCTATTTGCCGCCCTTCAACAGACCATTGCCGACACTTGGTTGGCCGAGCGTGTTCATATTGGACGTATTTGATGGCCAGCGGATAGGGCGGGGGTTGAGGGACTCGAATATCGTCGCGGGTGGAATAGTCCATGGACGTGTGCTTCAAGAGATGGAGTCCAGGGTGCTCGTCACGCATGTCATACCCGGGAAGGAGAACTCCCTATTGTGGTTGCGCGAACAATGCGGCACGACGTATATTAGTGGGTGCGTCAATTCGTATGTCGTGTGGCCTACTCACCTCCTCAGTTTTATCCAAGACATGTAGTAACATTATTTTTAAGTTTGTCCATTTAAATTATATTTGGATTATATTGTCATGTATATTATTTTTACTTTGAATATTTGGATTATATCGTCATGAATATATATTTGCATTATCTTTAGTTTGTGTTGGATATTATGATGTTTGGAACAGGTACAACGTTGCTATAACAGGTACAAATATACTGCTGGGCAGTGGCAGTGGCCATACTGCCCAGCAGATTTTTTTTAAATTCTGTCCAGAATTGTCACGATCAATGACCGTGACAAGTCCGTGACAAAAAGTTGTCAAGGACGTGTCACGGTCAATGACCGTGACAATTATGGGCAAGAGGAGTCACGGCTTTGTCACGGTTTATAACCGTAACAAACGTGTCACGGTCACTGACCTTGACACGACCGTGACAAAAAAAGTTGTCTCGCCTCGAAATGTCACGGTCATTGACCTTGACAAGTTGGATTTGTCAAGGTCAATGACCTTGACAAATGGGCAGATTTGGTGTAGTGATTTAGGCTCGGCTTCGGACTCATACTGACAGATCTCTCTAAAGATCCTCCCCCTAAGATTTAAAAATTGGTCAGCTAACTCATACTGCCTCCTTAACATCCAGGGGACGAGGTTCGACTTGGCTAAAATAACTAAATTTCATAAACAAATTGAAAGGTTGACAGAGTTTTGATAGAAATATCAAATAGGGAAGACAAATCATTTTTTATTCTCTAACTCAAGATCAACCAAGAACATTCAATGAATACTGCCGAAGAAGATGACCGATGTTAGACAAAAAATTCACAATAGCTGAAACAACTAGGAAAGGAGGGGGAGGCCCTAAAACCATCTATATTCAAAGAAAACGGCCACAACCAACACTAAAATGGCCCAATAGCTAATGATGGAAGCCGCTGAAAAAGCTTAAATGTCGCCAAAAACTGACAGTGTCACCAGAGAAATATAAAGAGTTATACTCACTAACTCAGCAGAAGAAAAAGAGAAAAAGGGAAATGGTGAAAACCTAGAAGAGGACTAACGCTTGAAAACCCACAAAAATCACTTGGAAAATGCTTGAGCAAAGAGAGGGAGAAAGAGCTTTGGAAATTTCTGGGTTTAGAGAGAGTTGGCGCGTAAAGGGAGAAGAAGGGAAAAATGGGGGTTTGAGTTTATTTTTAAACCTAACAATGATGAGGCACGAGTTCTAAGGCTGCATCATTAGGGTGCACTTTATAAAGCGTCAGTTATCTCCTCCTCTTGGGCAACACGCTAGGTCCATGGTCTAAGGACAAGTGTTAAAACATAAACCTCCTCAACCAGCCCACACCCAACACATCAAAAGTTCCTCATCAACGTTGGAACTCAGATATTTATTCCTCAGCCTTCTATTCCAACAAAGAGAATAAGATCTAGGGGTGATTGATATACCATTATGAGACTTCATCTCGACTTAAGCCACCCTCAGCCCAAGCTGATTTCGTGAAGCTTCCTCAATGCGACCCATCTTGTATAACTGTTCAACACGTCTTGGCCAATGCATCTCATCTCAGACTCAAGTCGAGCCAATAGGCAGTGTTTGCTTGTCTAACGTATCGCCTCGTCTCTATCATAAGGCCAGACCCCTTAGGCTAACCTACACTCTCGTCTCGTCCTGACACTGGTCAGCCGATACTACACTTAGCTATTATCTACATACGATTCAATGGTAAATCAGTAGTCTCATACTCGGTCCAGCCGACACCTCAACTCAGTAAGACAGTCTTGGCACCTATTAAAGCCCGTGGAATGGGGAACGCATGGGAGAATGCGCGTGGGTCACATAACCCATGTGACCAAAATCGTTGTAATAGCATCATCCACACATATGGAGATATCTCTTAATCATTGCTTACATGCACAAAGGACAACTGATAATGCAACATTGGGCACTGGATATTATGCATGACTGGTGCATGCCTGGGGTGCGTATGACACCACTCCAGCCATATAAATACTTGTCTTCTACATCATTGTAAAGGATGAAAAATTGTAAACCCCACTGAAACTCTGCTAAACTTATTGCTTAGAGAGAGAAACCTCGAGTGCTTGTATCCCAGAGCCATTAGAGCCCAGATTTAGTGGATTTCACACACTCACACAGTGGACGTAGGCCCTTCAAAGGCTGAACCACTAATATTTGGTACCATTTTCTTCTTTGCCTCATCTCTTTCTATCTACTTATTTATATTTGTCATACTCATTGTTGTCTGGTTTTGAGATTACACACACATTGACTTGGTGATACCATTTTTAGTATCATCACCCATAGTTAAGATAAACTATTAAGATTGTACATGCAGCTTTACCAATACGATGTCAACTCCCTATATAGGTTGTGAACTATTCAATTGTACTAGAAACTAAAATTTCGATCTTCTGTGATCAGGTCAAGCCTAACTCACCCAAATTTTAACTAAGTACAATTGACTGATATACATACTATATTTAAAATTAATATACGGCATTCTCATAAACACGATTCATGTCTCAAAATGATCTTAGATAATCCTTTATTAAAAGTAAAATGTCAATTATACGATTTTAAGAATAAAACTCCAACACCCTAGCGACGTGAACAAATGTAGCAGAAGGTACCAATATCAAAAGTTTTAATAAAAAGGAAATAAAAGGTAACGAAAACTAACGACCATTAAAGCAACACAGGCTAACAAAAGCTAAGCCTTACTCATGGATTCAAACAATTGTTGAGATCTTAAATGTTTTCGCCTCCTTAATTTATTTTTTGAGTAAACGTCCTTATTATAAACCTATACTATCTCAAATGAAAATGTCTTTTTGTAAGAGTACTTTATATGTCGAAGATGTGAAATAGAGGTTTTATCAAATTCATTGTGTGGAGATGGAGCTTTTATGTTTTGTTGAGATTTTTAAATATACACCCGAACAATTTGATGGATTATGAATGTAATACCATTAATAATGAGTTAAAAAGATTAAAGGTGTTAAAATAAATCGTGGATTTGAATATAAACACCTCGAATATGGGAGAAAACTTAAGACGATTCACTCCCTCATTGATCTTCTCATGACTTAATAGCTTTATTATGATTACTAAGTTAATTCAAATATTTTCTCAATATTAAAGGTTTCTTCAAGAAACTTCATTTAGTTTTGTTCTTCTCCTTTATGTTTTTATTTTTTTAATATGTTTTTGTACTTACCACGAAATTAACTATTACTAGTTGATGTTTCATTCTTATTTCTCAGTAATTATAGTACAATTTTAGAGTTTGTGGCTCTCGACAATAGCTACCCAATTAAAAAAATTTCCAATTAAAAAAATTCTTTAATACAAATTCAAGTGAAAGATTATCCTAGCATCTAAGTGACAATAATGTGATTTATAAAATTGTTTTTATAGTTAACATATGTTCACTAATCATATAATGAAATCAAAATTCAGAATACTAAATCATGTACTTGAGATGAGGATTTATATGAAGAAAATGCACGATGGGAAAATCGTCGGGCCAAACTGACACCTTTCACTAGTATAGGTAAAGTACTACGTGAATGAAGAAATGAATTATAAACTTGAACCTCTCCTAAAATCAATGATTTACAACATCCACAACCGACGTTTTTTAACTTGTAGTAGAAAGGACAAGCACAGATCGCTCTTCGATCACCCGTCGCATCGCTGGTGTCAACCTTGTTCATAATGTCTCGTCTGAACCTTTAAACAAATATTCTTTTAGAGTTAAAGATGAACTTTTCTCCAATTAAATCGGAATCAAGAGAAGCCAAGGACTAACACTTAAATATGTGAGGACATCATATTGGTTGATGGTGTAGAAAATGTTTGGGCAAATTAAAAAATCTCATAATTTTTTTTCAAGGATGAAAGCAGAAAATACTCAAGAATAACGTATTTTGGAATATAGGCTTATCAAAACTATCTTAAATATTAAGGTCTTAATTTATAGATTCAGGAATAAATAAAAAATCTTGAAGAACACAAGGAGGAAGGAATAAGATTTTTTCTCTTAAAAGCTTAAATATTTTATCTTAGTGTATTTTCTTCTTCTCTTCTCTATAATGGAGCAATAGACAACCCTTAGGTTTTATATCCAAGAGTGAAAGGAAAGTAGATAATAAACTCAAGTTTTTCTCATCCAAAGGTAAAAAAAAATCTATTTGGATGCTCAACATTGATTATGTATTGATAAAATCTCCAATGATATCTTGTGGAAATATATTATAATGTACAAAACCTCAGCAGGCTCGCGGACATGAAGGATGGTCTTCACTGACACGAAGGGTCAACGACACTTGGGTCGCGCCATAAGCCAAATATTTCATATGGATATTTTCAAAAGTTACGACTTAGAGAAGACAAAGTTTTAATAATGCAAAGACTTTCTTTTAGTATTAAATGTTTTGAAATGATTTATTTTTGGGGGTAGCATGAAAATTTTAAATTCCCCACACCAAAGAAACTCAAAATGATATTTTTAGCATTTTTAAACTATTGGTCAACACTCAATCCTTCCTTTATATAAAGAAGTTCATATATATATATATAAGGAAATGATGTCGACTTTTTTCAAAGAAAGACATGTTGTGGCACTCATTAGCCAGTATACGCTTGGGGTAGGTTGGTTACGTGGGGACTTTTTAAAACATACATGGATAAACGTAAAGAAATAACCTAAGAAATGGAGTCCTACTCTAGCTCAACCATTTCAGATGTGGTCAACCCAAGAAGAGGAGGACTATAACTTAATCCAATCTCCAAGAGTTGTACATATATATGACTCATTATTTGTATAAATAAAATCCCCCGTGGCACTATGAGTAGGTCACATATAGAAAATAAATCACATCCCTATTGTAAACTCTACTTGGAGTCTCAACAAGAAAACCCCGGCTCTCCAAGATTTTCTATTGACAGAGAAGAAAAATATCCTCTTTCCTTGTGGACATAGGAAAGTCCAACTTGCCAAACCATGTATATTGTGTAATATTTTATTATTATGCATACCAGTTTAGGAAATTTTGTGTAATTTTCCACATTGTAGATTCGATTCCCCTACAATTTGTCACTATCTGTGGGAAATAATAAGATTCCTGCAATAATATATATCAAACCTGCTTCAATGAGTGTTAACCATTCTCACCGTTCACATGGAGGAAACCTTATTCGTTCTAATATTAGGGTCGAGAGAAGGGAACATTCTTTATCTAGGTTCCCACTATCACCCAATGAAGTCAGATATCATAGGCAATATTCACACCATTCAAGCCTCAACATGTGTCATCTATTTCACAACACTCTTTCAAGGTCACTCGCCAATAACGTAGCATTATAAATCATTGATCAATATAAGTAATGTTTTCGTGAGTGGGACTTTGAGATTTCTTACTTAAGTAGGCAATTGTTTGAACTAATAGAGGGGTATGAATCAAGATCTCATGGATCCGATCATCATCGTACAAGGATAATTCATTTCCCAAGGACTCCTCCTTCTCATGATAATGATAGTGTCTCCAGATCTAGGATCCCGCATGAAGACCACACCAGGTCAACACAAAGAAAAATGCACTTCCATTCATAGAATTGTTTGCAGGTTGGATCGTCCTTTTGAGTACTCTCATGTTAGTCTCCATAATGTTCTGTTTTATTTTCCTCCCCCACCAAATAATATTAGAGGTCAGGACGACCTACACTATTTTATAAAACAGGAGTTAGATGTCCAACTCTAGACAAAACGTATATGCACACCTAAGTACTTGGCCAGGAAATATTTGGGCCATGGATTGAGCTCACTATTCATTGAGCATATTGAGGAGACATATCCTCTTAGGAATTTCTCATTCCCAAAAATCAACACATATAATGGTAAGACTGATATTGCTTATCATATTCATCACTACAAGTAGTCTATGTCATTGTGGTATCAAAATGACGCCCTAATGTGTCAGGGTTTTCCATCAACATTGGGTGAGATCAACCTTAAGTGGTTTAAGAAGATATACCCTATGTTAATATTTAGATTTTATGAGTTAATCATTCACATCTCAATTTATCACCACCAATAAGGAAGTGAAGGAGGTGGCTTACATAATTTCCCTTCCAAAAAAGATATGGGAATACCTGAGAAAGTACGTACGGAGGTATTAGGAGTTGTAATAATATTATAAGTGCAATTATCAGTCAACAATCTCTTTGTTTAAGTTAGGCCTTTCCCAGTTAGATGACTTTTACTAGTCACTGATAAACAATATAGTGTAGTTCATGGACGATTTAATGGCTTGCAATAAAAAGTATGATAAGGTGGATGATGAGCTCCTAAATGCAGATCATTAAGTTGATCGACCTAAGAAAGCAAAAAAGAGCGAAGATTAGAAGAAATGAGGAAATAGTGGAGCTTAGTCAGCGCTATCTAAGAAGGGGGTCAAGTATGATGACCCAAAAAGTAAAGCAAGGATTTTGAATAATTAGAATGATTAGCAAGAATTCAAAACATTTTTCAAGGAGATAATTTATAAGTTCCTCACCCATATAAAGGATAAAATTTATTACAAGAAGAAGCATCATATGATGGGTGGTCCAAATGAGAGGGTCGCAAATCAAAAGTGTAACTACCACAAAGATCACAACACCAAGAAAATTTCTCAGGCACTCTCACTGGAGCAGCACACATACAGTACACAAGTTTGCCTAAAGGTCATATAAGAAATTTCAAAGAGTTGCTGATAAGTTCATTCATAACTTCTGCATAGGCCTTAAACTCGCTAGGAGGGTAAGCCACCTCCTAAATTTCCAACAAAAAAATAATAAACACTTGGAGACTTCTGTGACACCCCGCTTATTAAAATAAGAGGTGGCCAGCCCGCTACTCCAATAAAAATAGGAATCTTAAATGGTCCATTCTTAGCATCACTGTCGCATAATAATAGTATGAGACAACCACCAAGTATTTTCGAAAATGGATGTCATATAAAATTTTGCGAGTCTGATAAGAACAATTTCAACAATCCAATTTATAACAGAAGGCGGATAAATATACATATAACAGTTTGATAATGATTCCACAAAACATAACCGAATAAGTTATCGGTTAACAAACTAATACAAAAGGTTACACCGAGTATTATAGTAGTCATGAATAATAGACTTGGGCAACATGCCTGAATATACAGACATATCATATCTAAAATATCCAAAAGAGATTGATGCGTCTAATACAAAAATACCACAACATCCGCAAAAATGCCGTAGCTCCTTGACACTAGTAAGGAAAGATCAAAGCGGGCGCCCATGCGACGGAGCACCTGAGCATAAATAAGAATCACACAGGAAGGAGAAATATAAACGGGTCAGGGCCCGATTTGATATGATATACAGGTGAATAAAATTCATAACAATTATGAATACTAAACATCATAAACAGGTTAAGTTTGCTCTTCATTATAAGAATCATCCTCACCTTTCTTCTAAGTGCACATCCTAGTGCCATACCATTCCATTTAAGTTGAACTACCCATGTAATTAAGAGGAATAACTTAATTCCATATAACATGCTTAATTTGTAAATTCATAAAATATATCTTCACAAGTTAATTTATCATTTGGGGATCATATACCATAAAGTTGATTTATAGACTCATTAACTCATTCATATGAAATGCCATATCCGTGAGAACAATTTTAATAATAATATAACGGTTCTAAGACCATCCTTACGGGAGTCACCCCACTGGATGCGCCCCTAAATGCTATCATCTTCCAGGGCCTATAATCAAGACCACCCGGGTACCCTAAATCGTAACGTATGGGAAGCGACCATATACCTTCGATAGTGAGTCATAACCATACTCGAAATTACCACACTTCGAATAAAATAATCATACAATGTAACCACCGGTCCTATTTCCTGAGGACTATATTCACCCTGCATCGTTAGCCAGGGGATTTACCTCATTCTCGTAACTTCCCTCATGATAGCATTTTGAGAGGTATGTAGGTGAGTGCCATAATCACAAGATATACCAATTAAACATACACTTCTTATTTCCGAAACCATATGTGCATTAAAATTTAGGTTACAAAGTATAATTACCCTCATAGTAGCCCCCGAAAGTCCAAAACTATGCTACCCAACTCGACCTTAGTATTAGAATCGTTTACTAGATGAAATGAGACATTAAGTTCTACTAAATAGTCCCTGAAAAGCCCGGATACCCGTTTACTAACCTAGGGTATTAATCCCCTTTAGGTGAGACCCTAATACTCTTTATTACATCATATGAGGAGGTTCCTAAGCTTCAAACCTAAAAGAAAAGGAGTAGAAACCAAGTTGGAAAATTTTCATAAAACAGCAGGATTTTCGAATCGATTCGCCCCCGAAAGCGAATCAATTTGCACAAAAAACGAATCGATACGGCTGAAAAAACTAACCTTCTGTCTAAGCCCGAATCGATTTGGCCTTAACCCGAATCGATTCAATTCCTCAGACCTGTAGCCACCATTTTAACGAATTGATTCGCTAAGGGGGGCGAATCGATTCACCCTGGTCGAGATGCCCAGTTGTGGCTATGGGTTGATATTAACCCTAAATTCTCAAAACCTATTTTCTTCCATTTAACCCAACATCATCAACTCATAACTTCTCTAAATCACTTATCCAACTTAACCTACTAAAAGAGCCCATTTAAGACAAGTCTAAATCATACAACCTAGGATTTAAACAACAAAATCATCAAAATCCATAAATGGTTCAAACTCAAGAACACTAACTATATATACAAATTATTCACACCCAATCATACATTTATGCAAGTTAGAAACTTGCCTTAAGATTGTAGTCTCGGATTATCGTCTCGCTGCAACGATTCCAAGCCCAAATCACCAAACTCTCTCTTTTCTCTCCTTTCTCCCAAGCTCTCTCTCTCTCTCTCTCGCTCTCTCTAACTTTCTAGGTTAAAACACATAAATGAGCTCTAAATGCTCTTGCAAGAGTAAATAACCCAAAATGCCTCAAATACATTAAGTACAACATTAAATGCTACTACATATTTAAAATGACTGGTAAGATCATAGTTAAGTTATAACTAGCCAAAAGTACCCCGAAACCCAAAAACACATCTGACACTTATTTTGACTTTCTCAACCATTCCCGGACTAACCGTACCCTTTAAACTGACCTTCGGAATATTGTTAATTAATTTCTATTCCAATGTCATATTAACAATCTAATAATAACCAAAATGGAATATAAATCATAACCGTTATTTAAATCAAAACGAAATCACAACGACGCAACAAAATATAATGTTACACTATTTGCATTCGCTTAACGGTAAATATGCAAAACTCAGTAAATATTATCTCTTAAATCACTTAAAGTAATATGTACGTCAACTTCCTTTATTTTATATAATTAACCCACAAGGCAATTTAATATAAAAATAATTACTCATAAATAAGGGGTATTACAACTTCATCTCCAGGCTCAATTAGGAAAAGATTGAAGTTGTCAACTATGATAAGAAAATTGCGATGACTACCCTCACTAATGAGATCTTACCTGGACAGCTGTATCGAAAACTTTCAAAAGACCCTCATACTACAAGGAATGAAATTTTGGCTAAAATTGGGAAGGTCATGGTGGCCAAGGAAGTGATGGTAGCCAAAAAGGGAGAGATCAAAGAATAAAACTGAGGTAAATCCTCTCAGAGTAAAGACAAAGACCAGGGGGAAGAAGTCTCAAGACAGGTCTACTAGTTATACACCCCTCACTACAGAAGTCCATCACATTTTGAATGCAATTAAGTATGGGGAAGAGATCAAGTGGCCAGGAAAGTTTATGTAAGAACAAGTATTATAAATATCATAAAGATCATAGCCATGATACCAATGATTGTTATGCTCTTAAGGGTGAGAGCGAAAAACTTATTAAGAATTGTCAACTGAATAAGTTCGTGGATCGGAATGACCATCCTCAGGAAAAAAAGTGATAAGGATCTCCTGCACGAGATAAAGTAAGAAAAAAAGAAGGAAAAAAGCCTAATTATGGTTAATTAGATAGAGAGTCCTCCAGGGAAGAAATCGAGTTGCCTGAAAAACCCAAAAGCTCCAAAGTTAAACCTGTGCATGATTTTATTTGGCACGGACATGATTTCAGAAGGAGTAGCTGGTGGAGGAACTGAATCGATCGATAGAAGACCTATGTGGGATAAGAAAAATAAGGATTCCAAAGAATGTATATAAACCATACAATAGAAAAGGAGGAAGAAATTTATCTTAGGAAAGTAAAGATCAATCGAATGATTGTCTCCTTTTTAGGATGGATTTTTAAGAACATCCTTTACCCACACGATGATCCGTTAGTCATAAGTCTCATGGTTAACGAGTATAATGTTTCCCAAATCCTCATCGATGGAGGAAGCTCAATAGGTGTAATTTTCTAAGATTGTTTTAGAGGTTTAAAGCTAAATATGAAGTTATTGAAGACTTATCACCAACCTCTTATTGACTTTAGTGGGGATAAAGTCTTTTAGCTTGGTATGATAGAATTGGACATTTGCATGGGTAAGTGGCCATCTTGTATGATGAAGAAAGTAAACTTCTTTGCCATGGGTCAACACGTGATATTGGTCTACAACATCATTTTGAGACGAGTCTCCCTCAAAGTTATTCCTTCCATAGTTAATCGGATGGTGAGATTTCCTACTAATTTTGGGTTAAGAGAAGTAAGTGGAGATCAAATTTAAGTAAGAGAATGCCACTTCACATCTGCTGAACATAGGAAAGTTTACAAGTACATTACTACTTCGTACAATATTGACCATCTCGACCTTAGGGACTAGAATATTGACAAATGGTGAGGCAACTGAGGAGGTAGAATCAGTGGTTCTTGATGATCAGGACCCTAAAAAAACCATCCAAATTGGCTCGTCCTTAAAACCCAATGTCAAGGTCAAGTAGGTTTGAGAGTGAGCAATATTCCAATGGTCTAACTCATTTAATTAGATGTTATAAATTTTAATTCCATCAAACCCTAAAACATGTAACTAGATGATTTAAGATACAAAGAAATAAAGCATGCAATCACAAAATCATTAAACACAATATTTCAAGAAAAATCCCCAAAGGGGCAAAACCTTTTATTTCACTAATATAGTTTGCAAATCGCAACTTACAATCTTATGAGTGAAATATAACCCGACGAATCTCCCACAGGTGACCTTTGTCTTCTTCAATAGTGGTTCTCATAATTACCATAAAGACTGCAGTCTTCCTTCAACAATGATTCTCGTAAGAATCACAAGAACAGTAGTAGAGACTTCTTCTCCATAAGATCACCAGTAAGGACTTCTTCTTCACAATCGTAACTTCAATATAGATATGGTTAAAGGTTTCAAAAATGATTCACAAAAGTATTTAGGAGAGATGTGTGAATCAAAGCATTTTTCTCTTTTTAAAAGTGAAGACTTTATACAGCAAGTCTGTAGTTTGCGTAAATAAAAAGTCTTAAAGAAAACCCTACACGAAGCAGGTATTTATAGGAAAAAACAAAAATTGAGGTGATGTTGGCTGGTTCGAATGAGACTGTAATGTTGTTCTAACGAGATCATCATCTTATTCGAACGAAACATGTCTCATTTCTAACGACCCATAAAAATACAAGACAATACACCCTTGATCGAAGCACATTTGATCAAGGATTCAAACGAGCTTCGAACAAGACACAAGGTCATTCGAATGAGATTCAGATCTCGTTTTAACGAACCAGGCAAGAAACAAAATATTTTTAAGTTTAAAAAGTATCCCCGATTTGTAAAAACATTTCAATAAAAATATCTTAATACTATATGTAAAATCCACGAAGTCCAAAGCGACTACTATACCAAAATTACGTGACGTCATGGAGCATGTTGAAGATAAAGTGACACACGTTGAAGATGCACTACGTGATGCTTGATAATTAGACCCGTCTTCTTGAACGTGAGAACATGAAGTACCATGATGGAAGAAATGGGATATGCCATAGTTGATATATCCTAGGTTCTACGAACAAGTCCTAGATACTAGGGGCAATGTCAGAAAAGTTACCCTTACAAATCTCCCCATATGGCTATTTTGTTACAAAATAAAAATTTCGAATTATCCAATCATAAAATCCTATACAAATCTAATACCCTCCCAGAAAACCCATGGAAAGATACAAAAAAATGTATAAGGCTTCCAAATCTTCAATTCTCCCACTTTTTCTTGATCTTATTTTTGGGAGTTTTGTCTTAAGTGTACTTTGCAGACAATGGACAAAGAAATACTCGTGACACAACAAAGAGTTTGAAATATAAAATGATAATTAGAACTAATGTTTCCCCCCATAAATCAAACTCTCACTCCCCATAATTCGTTCTCCCCCTTTTTATTTGTCCGAAATAGACAAGGAAAGGAAACTAAACAAGAAATAAATCGGAGCATGTCATAAACAATCAAACCAACTATTTTTGAAAGTTTTCAAGTAAATAACTAAATCATGTAGAAACAAAAAAATAACTAAATCATGGAAACGTAATGTAGGGGTGTGAACACATTCTATAGGTTAATCAACATAGACAAACATAACATATGTGCAAGAAGGAATGAGACACTGCTAACGTAAGATCTCAAAGTTTGCCTTATGTGTAAAAGTGGCAGACTCAAGTGAAATCGACTTAAACTTTTCAACTAATCAAGATCGAGAGTGATTTTCACACCAATAACGCCCAAAATTATGTAATGCTTTTACGAGAATTTTTTAGGATGTGGAAACCCATTAATCTTCTACTAAACTCCCTCAAAACTCACATATTGAATGTTTCTTTCAAATATTTTTGTTTTGAGGAAATCAATGCTCATATGTAGCGAAGCATCTATGTTCTTTGAGATTGGCCTGACACTTTATATTTTTTCTTTTTATGTGCATTTAATCTTTTAGGTTTTTTTATTTTTTCAAATAGAGGCTATTCATGCAAATACAACATGTGTTTCACAATCCAATTCCATTGCTTTAAATATAACACTTTACCAGAGACATGATATTCAAATTTTCCAATCCGGGTAATGGTTCTTAAAAGCACTATTTTCATTATCCCGTTTTTTCACATTTGGTTTGTTTTAAAGTAGGATTGGGATGAAGACACTACAATCGACACATGAAAGGTAAGTGCAATACTCAAATAAGGTCATACTCGTGTGCATTAAAGGTGACAAGGAGTCAAACATGTAATAAGTAGTCATCATATCACATCTTAATGGTTCAACACATTATAAAGCACAAAATGAAATGACGTCACGTCTCAAAACACTACAAAATGGTCACATAAATATGGAATGAATGGTGACTCAGACATCTTTAATGTTCATCCACATATGGTGTAAAAAAATACAAAAATCTTTTTAGATTTTTCAAAATTTTTATAAAAAATAAAATCTTTTTGGCCTTTTCACTTTTTCTTAAAAGGAAACCCAAAATCCTTTTGTATATTTCCAAAAAATTTCAAGAAAGACAAAAGTCTTTTGGGAGTTTTGAAAAAATATATCAAAACAAAAAATATAAGTACACTATTAGTACAATCTATCAATAGTCATGAATGATATAAATATGAAAAAAACATCCTATACTAGAAAATAAGTCCCAACCTCAATCATTAGGCCCATATGAGTTCTCCAAAGGAGATGACATCTTATGAAAAACATCCATAAAATCTTGTGAAGTCTTGATTAGATACTCAACTTGCTCTCGAAAACTCTCAAACTCTCTCATGTGTTGTACGGGAGCATGCGGAGTAGTATGTATGGGAGTGCGTGCAAGAATACGTGTAGTATCATATCATGGAAGATACGTATAAGACACACTACCCAACTTAAAACAATTCGCTCTGGTGGCCTCTTTTCTTTCAATGGGAATAAACATACACGGGCTTAGGACCACCTCTCTCAAAACATCTAGGACGCGCTTTCGTACATGGAATTTAACGCCTGGGTGAATTGGGTCAAGGGCCATATGAATCTAACACAAACTTGGGAACCAGTTTGGGTGTTATATGAGAAATGAACGCACCGTCATAACCTATTCCTAGCCTCTTAACGTGACCCAAATCGATATCCAGGAATATATTCCTACCTTCTTAGATGTGTCCTCTAAAGTATCCTTGAGCTCCTGAGCACGTTCGAGATCTCTCTCGAGTTAGGATACACGGGCTTCAAGTTTTTCAAGAGTTTCCAATGAAGATTGAGGATCTCCTGTAAGACTGGCCACAGTGTTGGTCAAATCACTCTTTTCCCAGCCTAAGATAATCAACTGCTCACATAAAGAAATCTTCACCTTCTTGGGTTGACTCGCCTATGCCTCATACACCCTTAAAACGTTCATCTCTATCTTTCTCTCTCTCAAAATTTAACACCCTAAGAGGCAATCCTTATTCAAATTTTTGGTTTTCAAGGTCTCGGTGCACAAATCAGTAAAATCTTTTTGGAGATCACTTTCTTCCACACTCAAAACATCGTCCTCACTCTCAATATCTCCCGAATGAGTCAAGACATCATTGAGGCTCTCAAGTTTAGATTTTTCCTCATCGACGTGGGACAAAATAGAAGTTCTCATGTGACTAGCCATGAAAGTAACACACTTTTCAAGTGGTGATTCTCCCCCTGAATCAACCGACTCAATGTCACTATCGCTAAGAGTTGATTCATTTGCAATATCTTTGCCCTTTGTCTTTAGCCTAATGGAACACTCATTTGGCTTGTGCCTAGTGAGACACTCATTTGGCATATGCCCTTTCCCATCGCACTCATAACACCTTATATCTTCGTCTTTCTCACCGGTATCCTTGACCTCATTCTTTCTTTTATTTTTCTCTAAAATATTTTTATTGGAAGAATTATTTTTGGAAAACTTGAGAAACTTGTTAATTTTTTAAGCAAATAAGGCCAACTCATCAAAATTTACCTCACCCTCAGATTCAGACTCACAAATGGTCTCTTTCTTCTTCTTCTTCTTCTTCTTCTTCTTCTTCTTCTTCTTAGTTTGAGTATTTAAAGTAATCCCTATATCCTTAGGTTTAATGGTCTTAGGTAACATATCTAATTCATAAGTCTGAAGGTCTCCTACGAGTTCTTCTAACCAAAGAGTGTATAAAATTCCTAAAGAATTAAGCACAGTAACCTTACGAATAAAGCAGACGGGGAGTGACCTCAATTTTTTTTCATAACTCTTTTTAAATCTAGAATTGATAATGTCCGATAAACGTTCATAAAATTCATCAAATGAATCCAACTCTAACACATTGATGGTATCGAATTGGGTGGTCAAATTCTGAAGCTTTGGCGTTTTTACAGCGTTAGTACCCTCGTGAGTGAGATGGATGGTATATCCCATGATTTCTTAGACGTAGTGAAAGTCTTGATATAACGAAACTCGTCAAGGGTGATGACTCCAGAAATATCACTAAGTCCATGAAAATTAAAATTAGTTCATTTAAATTCCTCACCAGTCCAGGAAGAAACAGGTTTAGGGCCAACAACATTATCAACAGTGATAGTGGGAGGAGTCCACCCTCTTTCACAAACTAACCAGACTCTCTCATCTATGGCTTTCAAAACGGACCTCATCCTAGCTTTTCAGTAAGCATAATTTGTACCATAGAATAAGGGCACTCGATTATACAAATTCTCAATTAAAATCAGAATTTTTAAAGATCAACAATTTAAAAAAAATTGATATCAAGAGAATTTTTTTTACAGAAAAATGATCATACAGTTTTTTTTTGTAACCGACTCTGCTACCAATTTGAGAGTGCACAATAGTCCAATGCTGTAACTCATTTAATTAGATGTCAACCCACAAACAAATTTTAATTCCATTAAACCCTAAAATACGCAGCTAGATGATTCAAGACATAAAGCAATAAAGCATAAAATCATAAAATCACTCAACATAATATTTCAGAAATAGAACCATAAACCATATACCATAACTTAGATGTGGACCCTTTGGCTAAGAGATTAAGCAGAAGAGGAGGGAGTTTGACCCCGAGTGGTATCAGATCATTCATGGAGAAGTAAAGAAGCTCCTAAATGGAAGGTTTATAGTGGAAGTGAAGTATCATTCATGGTTGTGCAATTTTGTTCTCGTTCCTAAGACAAATAGCAACTGGTATATATGTGTCGACTTGACTAACCTGAACAAGGCCTGCCCAAAAGACTATTTCCCTCTGCCTCAAATAGATAAAATGGTTGACGTCACTCCCGTCGATGTGTTCATGAGTTTATGGATGCCTACAGTGGTTACAAAAAAATATATATGAATGAGGGTGATGAAGAAAAGACTTCATTCATAACTGATAAGGGAACTTATTGTTACAAAGTGATGCCTTTAGGCCTGAAGAATGCTAGAGCAACATATCAACGGTTAGTGAATAAGATTTTTGAAGATCATATCGACCGAACCTTGGAAATTTAAGAGGATATCATTGATATTCCCTTTTTATTTCAAATGCGAAAAGTGTTTTAAGGATGACAAAAATAATTTCTCTTTTTATAAAAAAAACTTTTTCTAATGTTTAATTCGCACCAAGTAGTGAACTAATTTTAACTTAACCAAATTTTATCTTGATTAATCGTAAACATCCATGTAGTGATTAAAGCAAGAAAATAAAGTAAAGAATACTCATAACACCGGATGTATGAGGAAAACACCGAGGTAAAAAACCTCGGACGACCCAAGCCAGACAATCACTATGAGTGTGGATTTACAATGAACAGACATAAGCCTTACTCAACGACTCGATCCCCATGAGAATTGACACTCTTCTGATCTTCAACCACTCCTCTCACAGTGCCTACACATAAAGTCCTTATTCCACTATGCTCGTCCACAACACACGCATCCAAGTATGCTACGGTGTCCACCGATATGTCTTGTAACGTCTACGATGTTGAACACGACTCTTCAGCTTCTTCACCGCAAACCCCAACAATGTTCAAGTTTAGAAAAAATTCTTCTTGGTGCAAACAAGATCACTATTGCATAAACTAATGAAAACTTAGATCTTGTAAACTCTAAGGATGTGTTTAGCTTTGGAAAACCTTAGAAAATAATGTGGAGAAACGTACTGGTTCGTAAATAGTTTTTCCAGAATGCACACATACAAAATCTGATGGAAACACACCTATTTATGTTTTTCTTAAGGTGTATGCTCATTCAAGTGAAATGACATGTCACTCAAATGAGATGTGCATGTCGTTTGAACCATAATTCCATCTCGCTCGAACGACGTGTGAAGTCGTTTGAGCGACGCGCGCGATAGAGCTTAAATTTAAACCAACTCAGAAAAGAGAATTTAACTTAAAACCAACTCCAATCCGTCCTTATCAGAATAAAACGAAGTGTAAACCAATTCAAACATTATAAAAAAACATTTTAAAAACATTTTCTTAATAAAATAACATCCTTAAATATTTTTAAAATAAATTTTGAGTCCCATTAAAATTGTGCATTCATACTTGAGTGATCTCAGAATGCAATTGAACTTGAAGACGAATAAACTTGCACCAATTAAAACTTTGGCATAAATAATTCCTTTAAGCTTTGCCACAACATCTTCAATAACCTTTATCACGTCATAATCTATGTGGGATCGTGACAATAAAAATCTGCCGATGACTCAAACGTGTCAAAACTATACGATGGACTCAATTAGAAATTTTATCCTTACAAATCTCGCCCTTTGACTATTTCGGGACAAAACCAATAGTGAAATGCCTAAGTCGGGTCGTCAAGCCGTATGACGCCGAAATCCAATCCCATAAACCCAAAATAAAAAAATTACAGGACGAGATTAGTAAAAGATGGTCCGACAAGCATGAACTATCTCTGAATGTCTGAATGTGATCTAGTCTTGAAATCTCGAATCTCTTTAAGCATACCTACACACATGAAATAGACAAATACCCAGTGAAGTACGGAGGAACAAATGATATAAACCAATGTGTAAAAATAAAATCCAAATCATTTGTTATGTGAGCAAAACATGATATTAATATGTAAACAACATCTAAATTAGGATGCCAAGCTCATCACATAAAATCTCCCCTACCTCACATACATATTTCCCCCCTTTTTTTCGAATAGACAATCCGGTGAAAAGATAAACCTATCTAGAAACAGATAAATCAAATATATCGAGATAAACATGCAACAACCAGCTAAATAATGATCAACAATATCAAATCCACACACACACAAAGATTAAGCAACCTACGCAGATGTGACTAAATGCAATCCTATGCAGTAAAAGATGTAAGCAATAGGAAACTGCATATAAACAAGCTATCCAGAAGCAACCAACAGTACCAAAATGTATAACCATAAGCATCAGGGTACTGAAACAGAAGGAAAACATGATTCCAGACTGGTTGCTTGAACGAGTAATCCCTGTCGCTCGAACGACAGAAGCTTCTCGCGTGACAGAAGGATCTCGCTCGAACAAGAAAGTGAAACTCCCAGTTTGAGCCCAGAAAAACATAGAGTTTTGCCTAGTGAAAATTTTTTGACAAAAAACTATCTAGAAGGGGCTCAAAACTACAAAACAGTAAACAAAATGCACAAAACCAATACGACTTATATGCTAACATAGTACCCATGTGCTCAAACATGTACATGGAATGTATAGGCATGAACTACGACAAATGAATCACAATTCCAACACATCGAAATGATCAAGAAGCTCTAATTGATAGCTATAAATCATCAAACTTTATTGTATCCATATGTGGCAATCAAAGTGTGAGCTTAATGAACTAAATAATAAAACATGCACACAAATCTAGAATTTTGACGATTCTACAAATAATAGCGTCATGACACATATGGATATTGGTGTGCTTGGACCCCCATCCTTTCATTATTCATATGGCTAGGACATTTGGTCATAATTATTGATGCTTAGAATGATCGTAACCATTGTATTATGGGATTGTTTCGAAGTTGATATGCATTTTGATTCGACTTTGTACATATGCCATCTTTGCACACATGCACGAGTTTATATGGATGTTTGACATCTCTTGCATATTTGACTTTAGTGAGACATAAGGAGACATAAGGAGGAGGTGTGCATGTAAGAACCGTTTACCGTGAGGATTGTAATTGAAAAAATAATAAGTGTTCACGGGAAAGGGTAGCGAGAGTGTAAAATTGACTCATCGTGAAAGCCACCGTTTAAAAGAGCCCGAAAAAAATTAAAAGGCAATAAAAAGAATCATATGCCAAAAATGGGCCCAATTAGTTTATGTTCATTCCAAAAGAATAATATGATATTTTTTAGGGAGTTTGGATGGAAAAAAATTAAACGGGTTTGCACAACGAATCCTAACGTTGAAAAATCATGTCATGACGCTATTGGTTGTAGAATCATCAAAATTCTAGATATGTGTGCATGTTTGATTGTTTAGTTCATTAAGCTTACACTTTAAATGTCACATATGGATACAATAAAGTTTGATGATTTATAGCTATCAATTAGAGCTTTTTAATCATTTTGATGTATTGGAATTATGATTCATTTGTTGTATTTCACGCCCATACATTCCACGTACATTTTTGAGCACATCGGTACTATATTAGCATGTAACTCATATTGGTCTTGTGCATTTTGTTTACTGTTTTGCTACTATTTTGCAGTTTTGAGCCCCTTCTAGTTGTTTTTTTGTCAAATTTTTTTCAGTGGGCAAAACTATGCTAGGATTCTTCAAACTGAACGAAATTACTTTATAGTTGAAAAGCCCCATTGTAGTAATGAATGAGGTATTTTCTTGATCTGGACCGAATAAAGTTATTTGATGATAGCCAGAGTATGCATCTATGAAACTCATGCATTGATGTCCGGCTATTGAATCCATGAGTTGATCTTTCGAGCAGTGCTTTTTGAGATCGGTGAAGTCTATACACACTCTCCATTAAAAGCTCTTCTTCCCAACCACAAATTTATTGGAGATCCAGTCTAGGAACTGGACCTCTCTAATGGATCCATCTTGGAGAAGATTTTCCACTTTGGATTTTATAACTTTGACTTTCTTGGGTGCTAACTTCCTTAGTTTCTGCTTGATCGGTTTGACAATTGGATCCACATGCATCCGGTGATTGGCAACTTTCGGATATATCCCTGGGAAAACGTATGGTTGCCTTGCAAATACGCCAACATTAATTATTAGAGAATGGACGAGTTGCTCAATATCTTTTTTAGGTAGCTTTGATTCGATCATAAATTCTTTCCCAGTTGAGATGAATCTAGAGGAACCGTGATGTGTTCCTTTATAACTCGTTCGGTCTGAGCCAACTGGATATATTCCACACCCTAATGAACACCCTTTGATTGATATTTTCATTGATCATCCTCTGAATTCTCATCATTCTGACTCTTCTTAGACCGGTTCTATTTTATTTTGATGGCTGCTACGAAGAAACTGTGAGCTGTTCTTTGATCTCCTCGAATTTCCAAAACTCCTTGGTCACTCAAGAACTTAAGTTCTTGATGAAGAGAAAAGGGAACAACTTTCATAAAGTAAGGGCCCATTATGGAATTTTAATGTGATTCTGGCTGGATGAAATAAATCTCTATCTCCTTGTTCACTTATCCGACCTTAACTGGTAACTTGATTTTCCCAATTAGGATTTTTATATCTTCATTGAAGCCTATCAGTGGCCACACATTAGTGTCCAAAGGGTTAATCCTGAAATTGATCTTGAAGAGCAAAGGTAAATATATGATCTCTGATGAACTTCCTTAATCAACTATTATCATGTTCACATCGAAAGTTGCAATCCGCAGAGTTAGTACCATACATATTTGTGTGGTAGGTTTAAGATGACTAGATCATTGTCGGTGAAGATATTAACCTGATCAATATCAATATAATTTTTTCACTCTTATCAAGAACTATCTTAGACACTTCTACCTAGATAACCTTCCTGAATGCTAGAAGTAATCTTAATTCTCTCCCTGAACTTATTGCCAATGCATTGTGAAGAATCGTTATATATGTGAATAGTGTTAATCAGACCTGCAAGTGGGAGATCATCTCCATCCTTCTGAACCATGTTTATTGTGACTGTATATTTGTTATTGGCAGTGTAAATAAATTCTTTGGGTTCCTGGCCTGAAAAAGCTCCTTAAGATGTTTTTGGGAATATTATAATTATGTGTAAGGTGCCCATGATCTTAGTGACAACTGCATCTAATGTTGGCTTCCCTATCCCCTAGATCACCGAACATCTTAGGAGGCCTCTTAAAGTAAGTCTCGTCTTTAATCTATGGAACCATTTTATAAATGGGCTCTTTGAAGAAGGTATTTTCTACTTGAAATCTGCTTTTGTTGGTCTGGGAGTTAGGTCGCTCTTTATTAGTGCCACTTCATGAGCCTCTCTTTACTGGAGCAGACTGATTTCCACCATTGGAGGATTTCTTCATATCATTATTCTTTGACTATTTAAGAACTTGATTGGCTGAAACCTCTATGTTGATAAGTTAGTCCTCCACTTTGGCATACCTATCAATGCGACCCATAAGGTCATCTATTATTGATTTCGACTTCTTCATCAAAGACTGATAAAGATCATTCGACCGATCAAAACTAAATTTGAAGGATAAGATCCAGTTGCTCATGTATTCATCAATTTCATTATATAGTTCCTAATACCGATGTGCATAATTCCTAAGAGATACTGCCTTATTCTTCTTGAGGTCAATCAATGAATCTAACTCCTTGACTGCTTTACTACTGGTGATGAAGCTGACCACAAACAAATTGGCCAACTCTCTAAATGAGGAAATTAAGTGAGGGGATAACTTCTCAAACCACTTAAGGCCAATTTCCCTTTGAGTTAACGAAGAAGTTCGACACATTAGAGCATCATGATGGCTCCAAATGGACATCGCCTGTCGGTAATGCATGACATGATGGCCATGATCTTCTTTCCTATCACAATTAGTATTTTTTAGCATCGAGAAATTCTTTGGCAATTCGAAGGTCTCTATCTCCATGATAAATGTCTTGAAAGAGCCATGCCCCAAAGCTTGCCTAGCTAGGTGTTTGGGAGTTCAAGCCAGGTTTGAATTTAGTTTTCCTTATAATTCTTTCTTGATAAGACCTAACTGCCAAGTTTATTCGTGCTAGGTTTTGGGTGAGCAAACGTGCTATTATGTGCTGATTTGGTTAGAGGAACTTGATGGAACTTATGGTTAAAGGAATTTCATTCAGGTAAACGGTGGATATGTCACGTGTAAGATTGCACTAGGCAATGACTTCTTAATCCAGAGGTCCTCACAGTATGGTGGGACATGCTTTCCCATAGGGAACAAGTTATCTTCTTACTGCGATATAGAGTTTGAGAACCCGAATGACCATCCTCAGATTCCTGAGTCAGCTGCCTCCAAAGACGAGTGATCTCTTGATCATTTTGGTGTAGTCTCTCCTCATATATACTAGCCAGACAAGAGGCTTATCTTCCCTTCGATCGTTTAACTAACAACATGTGACATCGGTGGTTAGGACTCGATCTTATGGGCGAATGCTCCAGACCTAGATCACTGAAGCATAGAAAAGAGTCTGATAGTCATCTGGTTCCTCCAAATGACCAGTATTTTAGACTGAACACGAATCCTCGTGTGAGCATGCCAAGACTGGTTTGCACTCATATTCAGTATTGGTATAAATCATGAGAATTTGAGTTTCCAAAAGACGGTGCTAAATTATAGGGGATATTAACCCACAATAAAAGAAATATTTAAAATTTATCCCCCCAAAAATAATGAAGTCTGAAAAGTAAAGGACACAATATGTACGATGTTCAGGATATTATCCAACCTATGTACAGAGGGAAGGGAAGGAAATGAGTTTATTTATTAGAATAAGAAATGATAATTAGAGTGCTAGGGTTGCTAGCTGACAGTCCAAGTCACCACGTGTAGGTTATAATTAATCCTCCCATAATGGGTGAGTTCGCCCTTTCTTATAAGTACACTAATCCTGATTTTCTAGGTCACTTCATGTTAATCTTTATTATAAGTTATAGAGTCCTATAAGGATTGGTCTTCTAACTTGCCTACGTGATCTCCCAATATTTGCACTTATCTCCCCAGTATTCGGTTGATTATGTTATCTCCAACTAAAGTCCACGTACTAGCCACATAGGTCTAATTCAGTTGTACTCCCTTTATAATGCATTGGGAGAGTATTATGAAAAGAAAGGGATAAACACTTATATTCAGCACCTGCTCATCCCCAAACTAACGATTAAACTGAAGTCATGAAGCATCTCTACTTTTAGGCATCAAAGAAATACTTTAAGAAGTGATGGTAAGATGGATAGAAGAGTTGTACAACGTGTTGTGGTCATATCAAATGACTCCTCGGACTCCTACAGGGGAAACAACATGTATGTTGGAATATGGGTCAGAGGTGTTGTCCCAATTGACATCGATCTGCCAACCCATCGAGTATAACATGTCAGCAAATAAAATAATAATGAAGAAATAAGTCTAGTCTTCTAGTCGAGGAAATCAGAGAAGATGCACAAATACGGCAAGTAGTATATCAGTAAAGAGCTACGAGATACTACAATAAAAGGTTAAAAGTCGACCATTGAAGGTGGGGGATTACGTCTTGAAGAAAGTTATTCAGAAGAAGAATAAACTCCACCCTAATTGGCACGACCCCTATAAAATCACTGAAGAAGTTGTCACAAGTACCTATCGACTTGAAAACCTTGGGTTAGGAAGAAGGATTACATGTAAATAAGAGATTTTTCATATGATGTAGATTTTTCCCATGTGAATGAATAAAAATACAAGTTTCCCTCTTATCCTGTTTGATTTCATTGTATCTACTTCTTATGATAAACCTTGTCTTTGACATAAAAATGGAAAATTCTTATGGATCTGAAATCACAAGCATTTCTCAAACGATGACATAGATAAAGGTCGGCTCCTGGAAAAGATGAACCCATCTAAGGTTAGGTTAATCTTTGGGAAAAATCTATGAGAGTTTATAAGCCTAATATGAAAATATCAAGGAAGAAACCCACAAAGGCTATATATGACCTGATAAGTCTTAATCAATCTCATTTATGGTAAAAAAAACTTTTACATTAGAAAAGTTGGCATAAATGCCCGTAGTAAAAGTTAAAAATCATAACTCAAAAAGTGATGCGCCAAAGCTCAAGTAAGAACGCTTTTTGAAAAAAACTAAGTCACCCTCATCTTAAATGTAAAACTTGGATACAATCCAGGATGAACATAAGAGGGAAAGATTAATTTGTTCGACCAATCTAACGCAAATTATTTTAAGGGAAAGTCTTGATTAATGTTATCTACTTGCTCAACTGATTTAAGACACATTGGTTTGAGGACTAAATAATTATTGCATTGATATCAATATCATCCTCATCTTAATGTCAACATCTAGTTATGACCTAGAATAAGCATAAGGGGAATACCAAACTCTGAGTTTCATTTGGAAAATATTAACAGGTGGTTTGCAACTTTCAGTAAATGTTAGTTTAAGCACAAACTAATGATTCATTAACTTGTCTAGCTAATTTAAGAAAAAATGGTTGGAAAATAAAATTTGAGGCAATAAGTTTGACTCGATATGTTTCGGCCTCAAATTCATTATTAAACTTGAGTAATAAGGTTAAGCAATATGGGGGTATCAATAGGTAAACTTGTAGACATGACATGCTTAACCAAAATACTCATAAAAAACCATACACATCAAATATATGAGAATGGAACATCAGAAATAGTTAGCATAGCAAAAATAAAACTCCTAGGAGCTTTAAGTATTATCCCTCAGAAGGATAAGAATGTTACGGATTACATGCCAAGTGTTTCCAAAATGAACTCATCAAAGTACACGCAGGGCCGAATTAATGTTCTAATAAAAATAGAAAAATAAAGAAAAATCTATGCCGCGGTATCCTATGAGGTACCATCATCAGGGGGTCGAATGTGACATCGACATATCCCTCTATAGTGCCGGCAATATGCTAAGTAGTTAATGCCTCAACATTGGTGGTAGCCTCGACAACTTCGCTCTCATCATGTGAATCAAACTCCACAGAGATGGACTTGCCCATGGATTCATTAGTCATCTAAATCCCAACCTCTTCAGTAAGCGTGGGATACTCTCGACTGAACCTCACCTTCATATCCTCATAACCTTGATGTATATAATATAAGCCAAGGCCTTGAAACTCAAAAATTTGTGATAATTAGGGATTATTTCTTCTTTCGCATATTCTTTTGCCTTCTTCACAGCAGCAGTGATAGCATCGATCATCCTCTTTTCAAACTCAAACTCGACCGTGTTAAGGGTAAGCGTGGCATCGTCCCTCTCCTGCTTAGCATCATCCCTATCCTTGACTAGATCAATGACCTCAATCTTCTTATTTTTCTTTACTCTGTAATCTTGGTATTCCTCTTTCTAGAAAAGGATTCATATTTTCCATTATAGTCGTCCAGGGCCTTTTTATTGTCATGAGCATTCATTAGGGCATTATTGTTCCTCCTCACCCACAATAGTAGGTCTACTATAAATAATAATCTATGTGTGAAGAAAACATATGAAGGCATCAGTGACAAAATAAGACTTGGGGAAAGATGATAATTAAAGAAATTAAAGGTGGAGGCAAACATTTTGTTATATGTAAAAATTACTCTCCTACGTAGACAAATGATAAATGTACACATGTCCTCCTACGTGGCCAACCAACCTCGTTGATCAGTATCAAAGATACTTAGTCGGCTAGAAGGCCGACCAACTCTAGAAGGCTAACCAATAAGAATATCAATAGTTACATGGATAGGATACCAACCCACATTAAATTCCAAGAGTTTCATTTATTGTAAACAGATGTAAACACCTGATAATATAAAGGCACTCCATCTACTATAGGGTTTTACACCCATATAAATACAAATGACTCCCTTAGCTCAAGGGACAAGTCGAATCACTCATATGCACACCATACTGAACTAATTGTAACCCTACTAAATACAATCCATAGTGGACGTAGGCTATTCACTGTAGGCTATTTTACAGCTAAAACACTCTAAAGATCTCTTCTCTTATGTGTGTATGATTGGCTTACTTCACTATATCTTATCTGCGATTATAAATCTGGATTGAGTCCATTTTTAGACATCAACATATTGGCGCCGTCTGTGGGAACGTTTATCTGTCATTATTCACTAACATTTGGTTTCATTTCTTTGCCTTTAAAGAAATGGCTGACCCGAAAAATAGTGCTAGAAATGAAGGCAATGCCATCATTCCATTGGCTCCTCCTAGTGCAGCAGATCTACAGGGAATTCTTCTCAACCTTGCTAGAGGATAAGAGGCCATTCAAGAATCTGTTAAGCAATTGGCCCGCACTATGAAAGCTAAGTCTTCTAATTATAGAAGGTATATGCCACCTCCACTAGATAGAAATGAAAGGAGTTATCATTCTCATTCTTCTCATGATAGGTCATACCGTCCTTGAGTAACTTCTTCATTCTGATCAACGGATTACTATGATGGTAGACCTTTTTCTAAAGAAAGACCAAATGTCTTAGAGAGGCGAAGTAGGGAGTCTAATATTGATTATTTAGGTCCCCGAGCAACTCGAGGACATCATAGGAAGAAGGAGTGTCACCATGAATACAAATAAGGGTCAACAATATCTAGGGTCAGTATAATGGGATTTGTGGTGCTAAGCAGACCTCTCAGGAGGAGAGATTAACACATAGACACAGTAAAATTATCAAATCAACCTTGGCTAAATCTAAGCCAGAAGAAAAGCCCTAGAAGGGATCCATGCAGTGATTGGAAGATCTGCTAGGTGAAATGGCCAAAACTAAGAATCCATTGCAAAGGAGTTTCGTTAAAGGCTCACCTTTCATCCACGCTGTTGTGTAATACCCCACACCTTCCAAATTCAAGCCATAAATGGTCACTCCCAAGTATGATGAGAAAACTAATCCAGTCCTTCACAAAGAGCAGTATCAAGCTGCTATAGATATCTACTCAGTGCCTGATGAAATGAGATGTAGAGCTTTATCCAAATCTATCACATGGCCAATCATAAACTGGAATAATAATCTCCCAAGAGGTAAAATCTCGATTTTTCATCAGTTAGCTAAATTATTCATAAATAACTTTTGTTTTGGGGCTAAGCCGATAAAGAGTGTCACTCATCTCTTGACCATGCAACAAAAGCTGGGAGAAAGCACTAACGAATATATTACACGCTCTAATAATGAAAAACTAGAGGTGGTGGATTATGAGGAGAAGACAACCATTATAGCACTTATGAGTGGGTTACTGGATAAAGATCTCTACTATGTTTTTGCAAAAAATCCACCCAAGACCATGACTGACTAAGGCTGGAAAGATAATGAATGCTGAGGAGGCTATGGAAGTTAAGGAAACTTCAAAGACCAAGGGTGAAAATAAAAAAAACAATTATAAATCGTTCAAGAAGGAGAAAAAAGACAAAAAGCTTAATAGGATCAAGAAGTAAGATGAATATACACCCCTCGACAAAGGTGTTCACCATATCCTGGAGGAAATCGAGGTAAATAGAGAATTGAATTGGCCTAGAAAGTTGAAGACACCCTTAATAAGAGGGATAAGTCCACGTACTGCGAATTTCACAGGGATTACGGGCACAACACCAACAGTTACATTGCACTGAAGAATGAGATTGAAAATCTTATTCAGTGGGGAAAATTGAGCAAGTTTGTTGATCGAAATGGCAATCAAGATGATCCAAGGAGGTCTGAATCTCCAGCCCAAGCAACGGAAGATAACAAAAGGGCAAAAATAATGATTATGAATATAATCTCAGCTTTACGAAGAAACCTGATGAACTAGAAGTGGAGGTCAGCATGATATCCTTTGGATGACACTTCATTGCAGGTAGGGGTGGCAATTTTTGACACGACACGATAACCCGACACGAACTCGACACGAAATTAGCGGGTTAGGGTTGGTGATTTCTTGACACGAACCTGAATATGACACTACCCGCCAACACGAATAATAAACGGGTTGGGTTAGTGTCAAACACATATAACTCGAAAATGACACGAATAGACCCGCTTAACTCGTATTTTATGGAGAATATATTAAATAATTTATATATCTTGATAGGCATTCTATAAAATTCATGGAGAATCGGATGATAAATTATTTATGTATTGCAAGAAGTTGAAATTAATTAAATTTAAGTTATTGTAGGCCTATGATTGGTTAAGAGAGAAGAAAAAAAATATTTTATATTTTACTTAATGGGTTATGCGGGTCAACCCGAACACGACACGATAATAAATAGGTCGGGTTAGTGTTTGCTCATCTGACACAATTAGTTAAATGGGTCGGGTTAGGATTGACTAATACTTGACACGAACCCGACATGACACGACACGACGCACACGAATTGCCACCCCTAATTGCAGGAGGATATGCTGGAGGAGGAGACGGAATTGAAGAAAGGAAAGCTTACTTAAATGAAGCCAAGGCCTGTCCAATTATCAGACAGATTGATATAGCTGAATCTAGTGATAATGGACCAAGGAAAGTCAAGAGAGATATGTTGGTGATCAGATTATCCAAAAATGATCTGAGCGGATTCCGTTATCTTCACGACGATCCGTTAGTTATTACATGCAAAGTTCATCATGGCAGAGGTGCAAGGATACTAGTTGATAATGGGAGGTCAACTGATGTAATATTCTACAACCGTTTCCAAAGCTTAGGACTGAAGGACAACAAGATAGAACCATACCATAGACCTATCATTGGATTTGCAGTAGAGAAAGTATGCCCATTGGGAAAAATCAAGCTGGGAGTCTTGGTTGGCACCTGGTCGACGAGCAAGAAAAAAGAATTCGTTTCTTTGTGTTCGATAAAAATATTCCATCAACTTAAAATATCATCCTAGAAAGAGTTGGAATAAAGAAGTTAGAGGCCGTGCCATCCACAGTGCATCAATGCATGAAATTTCTAACAAATTATAGAGCCAGAATAGTAAATGTAAATTAGAAAGAAGCTAGGGAATGTTATTATACTTCAACCGACCAACAGGAAATCTAAATGAAGGGCACAACCACTTTCCACATCGACACTCTGGATCCTTGGGAAGAAGAGAAGATGGTAAAGGGGCAAGTTATGGAAGAAACATAAGCTATTGTACCAAATAACGAGAAGCCAGAAAGAACTACCCACATCGATTCTAGATTATCTCCCTCTCTCAAGCAAGAATTAATTAAATTCATTAGAGAGAGAGAAAAATGTGTTTTCTTGGAGCTAGGAAGATATACCGGGAATTGATCCAAACTTCATTTGCCATGAGCTTAATATATTTCTAGATTCCAAACTGATCAAGCAAAAGTGAAGAGTTTTCAGCCCTGAGAAGAATATTGCAATCCAGGAGGAAGTGGGAAAATTGAAGCGAGCGCGGTTCATTGAAGATGTCAAGTATCTAAGATGTTGGCTAATGTGGTCATGGTTAAGCAAAAGAATGAGAAATGGTGTATGTGTGTTGACTTCACAGACCTCAATAAGGCATGCCCAAAAGATCACTTTCTTTTACCAATGATTGATCAACTGGTCGATGCTACAGCAAGTCATAAATTACTCAATTTCATGGACGCATATTCTGGTTATAATCAGATTAAAATAAAACCTGAAGACAAGGAAAGTACTTCCTTTATTACCAACCGAGGAACTTAATGTTACAATGTCATGCCTTTTGGGTTGAAGAATGCTCAAAGGTTAGTGAGCAAGGTTTTTGAAGACCAGATTGGCAAAAACATGGAAGTGTATGTTGATAATATACTGACCAAGAGTAAATTTGTTTCCAACCAAATTACGAACTTGGCTCAAACCTTTGATCAACTGGAAAAATTTCAGATGAAGCTCAGCCCAACCAAGTGTATCTTTGGGGGTACAAGAAGGAATATTCCTAGGGTACATTATTAATCAAAGGGTAATCAAAGGAAACCCTGCTAAAATTAAAACCTTTCTTGAAATATAGTCCTCGACCAACAAGAAAGATGTTTAAAAATTGACAGGAAGAGTAGCTGCATTGAAACGTTTTGTCTCCTGAGCAACTGATAAATGTCTTCCATTCTTTAAGATCCTTAGAAAGACCTTTCAGTCGACTGGCGAATAGGAGAAATATTTCCCGGATTTGAAGAAGTATTTGGTCTCTCCCCACTCCTTTCCCGACCAGTTTTAGGAGAAAAACTATATTTATACTTGGCTATTTTAGAATTTGCCGTCAGTTCGGCTTTAATTCGATTAGATGGAGGTGTTCAAAGGCCAGTTTATTATACTAGCAAGGCATTCCGAGGAGTGGAAATTAGATAGCCACGCCTGGAGAAGTTAGAATTAGATTTCATTGAAGATTCTAGGAGGATGATACTATATTTTCAAGCTCACACCATTGTCGTCTATATGGATTTGCCTCTGCGATAGGAATTGCATAAACCTAGAAAGTCTAGAAGGTTAATGTTTTGGGAAGTTGAATTTGGAGAGTATGAAATTATTTATGAATCCAGAGTTGCGATAAAATGCTACGCCCATTAACTAATCATTATACATGTTATCTAGTCGACAAAAAGATTAATATCAACCATAATATTGAATAAAAAGAACTCAATAAAAAATAACTTCATTTCATTGATAAAGATGTATTACAATAGGAGTCATTGATCAAAATGCAGTACAAGAAGTATAGAACTATTCCATTGGATGCTTTCCATCAACTTTGCTCATTCTAAGAGGAGGATCATCAAGGGTGCTCGAATGATTAAAAGAACCAAAAGTCTTCCTCCTAAAGCTTCTACTGCAACTTGGCCGATCACGAAGGTGCTAAGGACGAACATACTCCACTTCTCCTTCAAGGCTAAAATCTCCAACATATTTCCTAATTAAACTCTAAGGAATAACATATGGAGGAATCCAATTAAAGTCAATTGAGAAAGGAGGTTTAGGGTAGTCCATTATTCCTGGAATATGCCAATGCCATAATTCATCATTTTAGGAACCTTTAACAAGGCGAGCAGGTTCAACCAACCCCATTTATAACCTTTATTTCTGCCTTGTTCCATATGCATATCCAGATTAGTAAAAGATTCTTCATATCCATCCATCCAAACAACCTTGGGTTACTTGTGGAAATGGAAAGTAAGTCGGTCCACGCTATGTTGAATCTTTTTTATGGCCTTATATTTCTCTTTAAGTTGAGCAGCTTGCTCAACCAATGTTCTTCTGGTTCTCTCCTCATCAATAGTAGTTCGAGCAATTATATTTTTCCTTGATGGTTGATTAGAGATAGTTTTGGTTTTATTTTTCTGTAAAGACTCTAATTCCTCCAACAACCTGGCAATTTCAGCCCCAAAAAAATGAAACATCCACATCTGGACTAGTAGTGATTGCTCTCTTTAGATTGTCAAGTTCATTCCTCAGGGCGTTATTTTCTTTCTCCATCATAATATCAATACACCGAGTGTTGATACCAAATTTAGTATGCTAACGTGGACCGATTATGTGGAGACACGTGTCAACTTACATGGCACCCACAAACATTTTTTAACAACACCTTGACTCCGAGGAACTCAACCTCCCCGACCAACTCAGAACGCTCTGAGCAACAAGTGTTCTTCGAGGAACTCTATTGTACCGAGCAAATCATGTATACCGAGCTACTTAGGCGGTCCGAGATGCATCTCGTATAGAGCATTCATATCCGGATAATCAAGGGGATGACTGCGCATTTAATGCTCATTATTATCATACGTCTCGCATACGCCTATTGGACAGCTGTGTATTATTCTTTCATTTGTACCGCCTCAAGGCTATAAATACATTGTAACCTCCTCATTAGCAGGGGACTCGAAATTTCTTGGTAAACCCATTATCGAGAATTCTGCAAACAGTCAGCAATAACACAAACAGTGGACGTAGGCCATTCTTTCAAGGCTGAACCACTTTAAAAATCTCTTGTCTTGTTAATTTTTATCTGTGATTAAATAATTAGGTTAAATCTAGTTTTTTACATTAACAGATTGACGCCTTCTGTGGGAAACGACTGAAATTATCATTTTTCACCAAAATAATTCATCCCCAATAGCTGATAATCCTGAATCCAGTAATCGAAACGCTGGAAACCCCCCAAATCCATCCACTCCTCCAAGTGTCCAAGATCTGGCTAGAATAATGGCTAATTTAGTTCAGGGCCAGACCGCCATGCAAGAAACAATGCGACAACTCATACAAACTATCCAGGGTGGAGCACCTGCCCAGTCAGGACAACGAAGCATTCAGAGAAATACCCAATTGCCTTCCTCATGAACTAGATGAACATTACTCCCAGAGGAATATCGATCTAGACATGTCAATTCATATCGCACTGATTGATCTAATGATTTTTCTTATCAACCCGGCTGAAGTTCATCAGTACGAGCCACAGATTTTGAACAAAACGTCACTCTATCTCCAGAAAGGACCAGTGCTCTTGAAAGATTGAGTAGAGTCTCTCCCTTTGATCGTTTGGGTCCTAGGAGGAATAAAGTCCCCCTAGGATGGTGTCGAGGAACTCTCAACGATTCTCTGATTCAAAGGAAGGTTCTGCCCAATCCCGACCAACTGCTCGTCGTGAAAGATCCCAAGAGGCAAATTCAACACGATCAGTTGCTTGGGCCAACATGCCCGAGGAGGCAAATGATGCATGGAAAGGCTCTATTCAGAGGTTGGAGGATAGACTAGGGGAAACGGATAAGTCAAAAAATCCTCTATAAAGAACTTTTGTCCAAGGGACACCTTTTATCCAAGCAATTGTGGATTTTCCCACACCGTCGAAGTTCAAAGCCCCAGTGGTAACACCAAAATATGATGGAAAAACTGATCCTATTCTACATATAGAACAATATCAGGCAGCTACTGATATCTATGCTGTTCCAGACGAGATGCGATGTAGGGCATTTTCAGGAACTCTCACTGGATCTGCTCAAATATGGTACAACAATCTTTCTTGGGGGAAGATTGCAACTTTCTTTCAACTAGCCGAGCTCTTTATTGGAAAATTCTGTTTTGGAGCAAAACCAGTTAAGCGAGTAGCACACTTGCTAAGCGTTAGACAAAAAGCAGGTGAGAGCACCAGGGATTATATTACTCGTTTCAATAACGAGAAGCTCGAAGTTATTGATTACGAGGAAAAGACAGCAATCATTGCTCTAATGAGTGGATTATTGCCAAATAAATTGTACTATACTTTGGCCAAAGATCCACCTAGGACCATGTCAGAATTAATGGCAAAAGCAGCCAAAATCATGAATGCCAAAGAAGCTATGGCTGCAAAGAAGAGCATGGACACTAAGGAGACCAAAATTAAGGCCGAGAAGATTGAGAAGAAGGATCAGAAGAATAATGGTGGTAACAAACAGTCAAAAGCAAAGGAAGCATTGGAACAGTTGAAGAAATTTGGAAATTATACTCCTTTGAAGGTAGATATAAACCACGTTTTGAAAGAGATCAAGAACAACGAGGAGTTAAATTGGCCTGAAAAAATGAAGACAGATCCTGACAAAAGGGATAAATCCAAATATTGCGAGTTCCATAAGGATCATGGTCATATGACCAAAAATTGTATAGCTCTCCATAATGAAATTGAAGAGCTCATCAGGCGAGGAAAATTAAACAAGTATGTGGATCGCCGAAATGGTGGAAAAAGCAACGACCGAGCAAGGCAGAGGTCTAGATCTCCTCGACGAACAAAAGAAGATAAGAAGAGAAATCATGAAGAAGACCTGGATGAAGATCAAGACGACCCCGATCTCCCCAAAAGACCAAGATAGCCAGAACGTGAGGTATTTTCTATCCGTTTTGGATCATTTGATTGCAATGTTATCACTGGTGGAGATGCAGGAGGTGGAGACCTTGCTGCAGAAAGGAAAGCTTACCTCAATGAGGCTCAAGCTTGTTCATATATTCAAAGGATAAATCTAGCTGAGGATGATCGCCCGAGGAAGGTAAACAAAGATAAACTGGTCATCGGTTTCTCTAAGAATGACCTCGCAGGTGTGCTATACCCTCATGATGACCCATTGGTGATCAAAATGAGGATGAAGGAAGTAGTGATTTCGCGAGTCTTGGTAGATAATGGCAGCTCGACAGATATTATGTTCTACCCATGTTTTGATAGTTTGAACCTAAAGCTATCCCAGTTGGATCCATATCATCGGCCCCTCCTCGTTTACTGGCGAGAAAGTTTTTCCACTTGGGACGATCAAGTTGGATGTGTTTATCGGTACATGGCCCACTTGTCGAACAAAAGAGTGCACTTTTTGTGATGGATAAGAATATTCAATCAGCTTACAATATCATCATGGGAAGGGTAGGATTGAAGAAGTTCGAAGCAGTACCATCTACTGTACATCAATGCCTAAAATTTCCAACCAACTTTGGAGTAAGAATTGTGAAGGGTGACTAAAAAGTAGCTCGGGAATGCTACTATTGATCTGCCGAGCAAGAAGAAATGGAAGAATCTAGGAAAAAGACTACCACCTATCATGTGGATGAAGGTGTTGAAATTGAAATGTTAGATCCTAGAGACGAGTCGCAGCTCGTAAAAGGTCAGGTGGTGGAAGCTACTGAAAACGTCATTCTCGACGACGAACACCCAGAACGAACAACTCAAATCGGTTCATCGTTGGACAACCCACTAAAACAGGAATTGATAGCCTTCCTAAAAAGCATAAAACAAACTTTCACATGGAGCCACGAAGATATGCTAGGAATATATACAAATTTCTCGTGTCATGAACTTAATGTGAACAAAGAAATCAAACCTATGAAGCAGCGAAGAAGAGTGTTTAGCCCCGAGAAGAACCAAGCTATACAAGAGGAGGTCGAGAAGCCCCAAAAAGCTTGCTTTATTGAAGATGTCAAATATCCAGACTGGTTAGCTAATGTGGTGATGGTGAAGAAGAAGAACAACAAGTGGAGGATGTGTGTAGAATTCACCGACCTCAACAAGGCATGCCCAAAGGATCAATTTCCTTTGCCCAGAATTGATCAATTAGAGGACGCTACCTTGGGCATGAGCTATTGAGCTTCATGGATGCTTATTCTGGTTACAACCAGATTAAAATGAAACCTGAAGACAGGGAGAGTACCTCTTTTATTACCCCTAGGGGAACTTACTGTTATAATGTTATGCCTTTTGGTTTGAAAAATGCAGGTGCAACATATCAGCAGCTGATGAACAAGGTGTTTGCAGAGAAAATCAGTCATAATATGGAGGTTTATGTTGATGATATGTTGACGAAGAGCAAGAAAGCTGCTGACCATCTAATTGATCTAGGTCAAACCTTTGATCAATTAGATAAATATCAAATGAAGTTGAACCCTACCAAGTGCATATTCAGAGTACGAGAAGGCATGTTCCTCGGGTATATTTTCAACCAACTAGGTATTGAAGCAAATCCAAAAAAGATCAAGGCTCTATTGGGACTACGATCTCCAATGACGAAGAAGGAAGTGCAAAGTCTCACAGGGCGAGTTGTAGCACTTAATAGATTTGTATCACGAGCAACTGATAGATGCCTCCCATTCTTCAAAACACTCCGAAAAACGTTTGAATGGAATGATGAATGCGAGAAGGCCTTTCAAGAGTTAAAGAAATACTTGGGAGCACCCCCACTATTGTCCAGGCCAGTGATGGGAGAAAGATTGTACTTGTATCTGGCAGTTTAGGAGAATGCAGTTAGCTCGGCATTGATAAGAATGGAGGATGGAGTGCAAAAACCAATTTATTACACTAGAAAGGCCTTCCGAGGAGCAGAGATCAGATATCCAAGACTAGAAAAGTTGGCACTAGCGTTGATCAAAGCAAGAAGAAGAATGAGGCTGTACTTCCAAGCTCGTACCATAGTAGTGTATACCGATATGCCACCGAGGCAAGCTCTTCATAAACAAGAAAAATCAGGGAGATTGATGTACTAGGCAGTAGAACTTGGTGAATATGATAAAATTTATGATCCTAGGTCGTCACTTAAAGGGCAAGCAGTAGCAGATTTTATCGCAGAATTCACTTATCTTGACACCTCCAAGGAGCAAAAGCTGAATACTGACCAACCTGTGGATGTTACAGGATCATCAAATTTAAACCCCGATCAACTTAAGTCAGTTAACGATCAGGGGGAGATGGTCGACGAGCAGCAAGAAGTACTAGAGGAGGATAAAAGGAAGCAACAAATATTCCACCAAGGAACTTTATCCGATAAAAAATTTGAGGATGAGGTACCTATATGGAATCTATATGTGGATGGTTCATCTTGCATTATAGGCTATGGGGCAGGGATTATTTTGAACAACCCGGATGAGGTCGATGTGGAGTATGCTTTGCGCTTCCAATTCAAGGCTTCCAATAATGAGGCTAAATATGAAGCTATGATTGCAGGACTTGGCCTGGCAAAAACCATGGGGGCGGAGTAGGTTATAGTATTCAGTGACTCGCAATTGATCGTAAATCAAATGATGGGAGTATATGCAGCCAAAGGAGAATTAATGACCAGGTATCATGTAAAAGTAATGGAGGTTTTATCAAGCCTGATCACAGTACAGATAATTAGAATACCAAGATTGGAGAATGCAAGAGCGGATGCCTTAGCTCGGTTAGCTTCAGCCACACACACCGAGCTACGAAGAACAATCCCAATAGAAGTCTTGGCTAGTCGAAGCATAGACGAAGATCTAATGATGAACTTTATTACCCTTGATTTAGAACCATCTTGGATGGATCCTATCAGGGCATATATTGAGGAATGGAAATTACCAATCGACAAAGTCGTAGCCAAGAAACTAAAGTTTAAAGCTGCTTGTTATGTATTGACTAATGGTATCCTATATAGACGAGGAATTATAGCAGGTCTGCAAAGATGTGTGCACCCTTTCGAGGTGAAAGATTTGGTTGAAGAGGTCCATGAAGGGTCCTGTGGAGCTCATGTAATAGGTCAGACGCTTTTGCAAAGAATAATGATGCAGGGATATTATTGGCCGACGATGAGGGATGATTGTATAGCGTATGCTAAGAAATGTGATAAATGTCAGCGCTTCTCGTCCCTTCGAAGAACTCCTCAGGCATTGCTAACACCCATAACATCCCCTTGGCCATTTGCCATGTGGGGAATGGACTTGGTCGGGCCACTCCCGACGACAAGAGGAAGGTTCAAATACCTCATCGTCGTTATGGATTATTTTACTAAATGGGTGGAAGCTGAACCTCTTATTGATATGACTTATGAGAAGGTGTATCAATTTATTTGGAAGAATATCATTTGCAGATATGGTCTTCCCTATGCATTCATTACTGATCATGGAACCCAATTTGATAACGAGGAGTTTGCTGCATATTATCACCAATCGAATATATTGAAAACCCACTCTGCACCAGGTCATCCTCAGAGCAATAGGCAAACTGAGGTGACGAACAGAACGCTTATGAATGGTTTAAAAAAACGACTGGATGACGCGAAGGCAAACTGGATTAACGAGCTACATTCTGTGATGCGGGCTTATCGTATGACACCACGAGTAGAAACAGGAGAATCTCCATACATGCTGACATTTGGAAGTGAAGCTGTTATACCTGCCGAGCTGGGCCTCCCCACACATAGAGTGCTGAATTTCAATTCTCATATCAGTGACTTGATGAGAAGATTAGACTTGGATATGCTCGAGGAAGTTAGAAAAGAACCAGCAATCAGGAATGCTGCATACCAGCAACGAATAGCTCTATTCTACAACAAGAGAGTAAAGAAATGTGACTTAAAAGAAGGGGACTATGTGCTAAAGAAAGTAATTCAAAGACACAACAAACTGGATGCTAACTGGCATGGACCCTACAGAGTTAGGATGCTAAACATGTCCTATATGTCCAGTTTTTAAATTAAACATGATCATGAGATAAAGGATGTTTTATCACATAAAGATCAAAGATTGATAAATCACTACAATGAAATAAGCAACCAACAAGAAAAAACATTCTACAAATTATTTAGAAGAAAATGAAATAACAAAAGGCAAATTTTCATTCATACTAAGTAAAATTACAAATGACGTGAGAAATGTATTACCAAAATTTTTCATTCAAAACCAGAAGGATTACATATGCTGTGGAAAGTAGAAATTATTACATAAAATCCTATTCCATTGGTTTCTTCCCTTCTGCCTTTGAAATAGGTTCTACTCCAGCAGGAGGATCGTCTAAGGCATAAGGGGAATTTATGAAATTCAGATCTCGAAGCATTCGAACATTCATCACTGATGGCCGATCAAGCAGATGCTCAGGGCGAGAAATATCAATGTTGGAATGAAGATTGTAGTCGCCGAGATATTTGGAGATTAAGCACTGAGGGATTGCCCAAGCAGGAATCAAGCTCATGTCAAGTTTAAAAGGTGGCACGGGCAACTCGAGCAATCCAGGGTTATGATGATCCCATAGATAATGGCCCTGCTCCAATTTTAATACACCCAGTGCATTCGGCCATCCTTGTTTATAACCCTCATTATTCGCTTGCTGGATTCGATCATCAGGATGGTAAAGGTCTTCATTATAGCCAGCCATCCAAAACTCTCTAGGCTGTTTGTGGAATTGGTAAGTCAACCTTTCCAGCTGCTCGTGGAGATTCTTCATAAAAAATTCTTTATTATCAAAGGCGGATCCTTGTGTGGAAAGTTGCTCGTTAAGGTCCAGAATCTTCTTGGACATCTCTTCCAGAGCCTTATTCTTCGCAACCAACTGAACTGATTGATTTTCCAAAGATGCTTGAGTTCTCACCTCTTCAATAGTAGCCCGAGCAGCTCTTGCTCGTCCCCGAGAAACTCTTGCTCGTTCGTGAGCAGATGTAGAGGGTCCAATTCTCTTTAAAGTTTCCAATTCGTCTCTCATATTGGCATTTTCAACCTCTAGAAATGAGAAACCTTCGTCATTGACAGGGACCAAGGCTACTGAGGTAGATGCTGCAGATTTCAGTTGGGATATCTCTCCTCGTAAGTTATTATTTTCCTGCTCCAGCAGTTTTGCGATCTGCCTATGCTCTTCAACCTCGGTCTTCAAAGTCCTCTCCTTAAAATCATAAGCAGCGACTAACTTATCATATCCTTTGTCAGCATTTAGTTGCTGATACTTTTACTTATACCCCTGATGCAAAAGGGCAGAAGATTCCTTGTATTGTTGTTGAAGCTCCTCGATAGTACCCTGGAGATCTTCAATCATCTCATAATATGCCACATTATTAGCAACTGCACGGTCGAGCAAGCATTTCAAATATTGGTAGGCTTCGACTGCTCGTTCTGAAGCATCTAGATCGAGGATATTGATAATTTGAGATTCATGCAGATCTGCATGGCCAACCTTGAAGTAGTCATTGCATCTTTTCATCAGTTCTGTATCGTGAGCTGACAAGAGTTCCATCCTGGCCATAAACTAGAAAAGAGAAGCCATAAACAGGATTAATAAATGATAAAGGCAGAGCAAGTTGAAGAAAGTCAGCATGAATAACAAAAACTCGAATTTTTATTCATCAAAAGACAAGTACAAGGTTCAGGGTTACATTCAAAAGAAATAATAAAATTAAAGCCCGAGCAACTTTACACCTTCTCCTTGTGTTTTGCGAATTCCTCGAAAAGCTGAGATGAGGAGGCTGGTTGCTCGGTTGAAATACTGGTGGGCTGAAGTTGCTGATAGAAAGTATGAACAACCAGAACGAGAGGAACTTGGTCTCCAATCATCATTGAAGACTCTTCAGAGGCAGCTTCGTCCTCTTCTTCTCCAGGAGAGGGAGGAGGACCATGAACATGGTGTTGAAAAAGTTCAGAACTCTCTGAGACCTTTAACTCCTGCAGATCAGCAATCCATCCGTCCCTGAAGAATTTGAGGCTAGCAAAATCCATCTGAGATGACATGGCAGCTAGGCCTTTATTCCAACCTTTGTCCCATCCAGCGCTAAAGGACTTTTTAACAACAAGTTTTCTCTTTGCTTTCTCCGAGGAAATCCTCTCAGTAAGAAGTTCCTCGACTGCCTTCAACTTTCCTTCTACCTCTACCTTCTGACGATCAGCTTCACGAAGTCTACCAAGTTCCTCTTCAGCAGTTTTAAGCTTGGTCTCAAGCTCTCCAGCATTCTTGAGCTTTTCTTCAAGCTCTTCATTTTTCTTCTTAAACTCTTTCATTTTCCTCTCCAACTCCTGAGAGGCCGCCACAACTTTTCCTCTCTCTTGCTCGACGGACTTCAGTTGCTTCTCCCAAGTAACCTTATCTTCTTCATATTTCTGACGAGAATCCTTTAAGGATTGAGTCAGACCTACAAAAGCCTCCTCCACACCTCCCGAGGAGCTCGAAGCTTTAAGAGCTTCATCCTTTTTCAAAATAGTATTGAAACATGTTACCAGCTGATAAGAAAAATAACTTTGAGTCAGTACAAGAATAGAACATTGAAAAATGAAAGTTTAGATTAATAATACTTATTGAGGCAATATGTTGAGCTGCCAAGGTGGTAATCCTATCCCGAGAAAGAGTGTCTTCAAGACCTTGGATTTTTGGGATAATCCAAGACTTCACAGAGCCCATGGCAGAGCTCGGAGCAACAAAAGTGGGAACACCACTTCCAGCAGTTAAAGGCTGAAAGATAGGTTCAGCTAGTTTATCCGAGGAACTTTTCTTTAACTTCCTCGTGGGAGCAGGAACATTCTCGACCAAGGATGTTGTCTTGGTCGGTGATATAACGATGGCCTCGCTTGGAGGAGAAACAGCTACAACCTTGCTCGGAGCCACATGGGGCTTCTCAGAAACTTTCTTAGCAGCAGCAGGAGGGGGTGCATCAATTTTTTTTGTCCCCTCCTCTGGGATATCCTGCTTATTTATCTTTGCCTCCACATTAGCAGAGTCTGATTTGTCAAAGTATGAAGGAGATTTTCGTCTCTTCATTCTGATACTGAGGAGAATATTTGATTCAGGAGAGGAACCTTCAGAGGCTGGTAATGGGTCGATGTCACCCACCACTGGACGAGTAGTAAAAGACGAAGTGTAGCTCTTGTACTGAAGAAAGTATGAGGCTGATCTGATATGTTCGTCAGCAACGGTTTGGTGCAAACTCTAGATAAGTTTCAAGTGCTTCAAATTGACATCAGTCTCTTTGGGGGATTTTCTTTTGCTATCAACTGCAAATAAACAAAAATTAAAATGTCAATGACGCATTTTATCAAACACAAAGAAAACACAATTTCAAAAATAAAACAAAAACAACCTATCCCATTGCCATAGGGAGGGCATCTAGGACCCTGATACACATCATTTCCATTTAATGGAGGATGTTGCCAATTTTTCATAACAACTCCATGCTCGAAGTAATCCCTGTTGGCATCTGGGAGATTGACAACTAAAGCCCTATTTGAAAACCTAGTTTTTAAATAAAATGTGCTATCACTAACAACCCATCTATAGCAAAACATAATTTCTCAAATTCCTAAACGAGTTCCATGAATTTGGTTTAACCTATGAACTCCATTAACTATTCTCCAAGTGTTTGGTGCTATTTTCGCAGGAATAACATCAAAAAATTGACAGAACTCTAAACATAAGGGATTTGGAGGAAAAGAAAAGCCACATTTAGCTACAAAGAGACTGGGGAACCAATGTCCCCTAGCCAAACGAAAATAGTCAGAAGGTTCAGAAAGCTCTTCCAATAAGACCCAGGAAGGAATAGAAAAATCAAAACGAAATTTATCAAGCGACTCAACAAGGTAAACCACGATGAACGAAGAAAGTAAAAGAAAAGGAATAAGATCTTATAGGAAAAGGGTGGATCAGTTGACAACGAACAATAGAGGAAATGAACGCACAAGATAGAGAAGAAGGGAAGAAGTTCTGAGATGCAGATTTGAAAAAGTAAAGGCGATCGAATTTTCTGAAGCGTTTAAATACTTTACCTCAGTAATAGAGAAGAACAATGATTACCAAGATGGACGATTGCGTATTCGGCGGCTAAAACGAAGAAAAAGGCACGAAACACGAAGCAGTTATTGAAATTCAAAATACTTTAAAAAGCCTGATACTATGCACTCAAAAATGGGCTATAAACAACGAACGATTGTCTAAAATCCATAAAGTTTAGGCAGTGTAATGTTCCATACTTATCTTCAACATCAAACTACGAAACATTGGGGGCTTCTGTTGATACCAAATTTAGTATGCTGATGTGGACCGATTATGTGGAGACACGTGTCAACTTACATGGCTTCCGCAAATGTTTTTGAACAACACCTTGACTCCGAGGAACTCAACCTCCCCGACCAACTCAGAACGCTCCGAGCAACAAGTGTTCTCCGAGGAACTCAATTGTACCGAGCAACTCATGTATACCGAGCTACTTAGGGAGTCCGAGTTGCATCTCGTACAGAGCATTCATATTTGGATAATCAAGATGGTGACTGCGCATTTAATGCTCATTATTATCACACAAACGCATATGCCTATTGGACAGCTGTGTATTATTCTTTCATTTGTACCGTCTCAAGGCTCTAAATACATTGTAACCTCCTCATTAGCAGGGGACTCAGAATTTCTTGGTAAACCCATTATCGAGAATTCTGCAAACAGTCAGCAATAACACAAACAGTGGACGTAGGCCATTCTTTCAAGGCTGAACCACTTTAAAAATCTCTCGTCTTGTTTATTTTTATCTGTGATTAAATAATTAGGTTAAATCTAGTTTTTTACATCAACACCGAGTATTTTCCAAATCTTGTTTCGGAGATAATTATTTCTTAGTCATAGTAGAAGTGATGGCTTGTATTTTTTTTTCACGGGCATTTGCTTCACTCAGGGCTTTATACTTAGCCTCATAATTAGAGTGAAGCAAAGTCAATAACAGTTTGTGATCTTCTCGCAGCTGCTCCATCATCTTGTAATAAGCAGTGTTATTAGATATAGCCTTGTCTAAAAGGCAATAAAGATGGATATATGACTCTTTAACTCGGTCGGAGACATCCGGGCCGAGCAATCATGTTAAGTCTTCCTCAGACATGGGAATATGACTATCCTCCAAAAGATTCCTGCACCGCCTAAGTAGGTCGAATTCAATAGAGACAATAAGTTTCTTCCTGGCATCAAATTGAAAAGTTACAAGTATGAGTTTATAGTACAAAGCCAGATAAATAGGCAACACAGTCCAACAAGAAATCAAAATCATTCTAGGTCATAAACAATTGAAATGAAAAGGTTGTTCTTTCATTGGTTAATTATTGAAGTACAAGATTTAATACATTATCAAGAAAGGAAAAATAAAAAGTAAACTTGCTAAAAAGGATCTAAACGTTCTCCTTGTCCTGAGATTGGTCTTGGTTGGCAACATCAGGTCAGCATTGGCATTTGGCACCATTAAAGACTCAATGGGAATCATTGAAGACTCGTTGGATCCATCTTCATCATCAAACTCCTCATACAGGTTATGAGGGGTACCAGGGTCATGCCTTTCAAAAAGGTCAGTGCTAACCACCTTCAATTCCTTAGACTATCCTTTCTTGAAGGACATTTTACTTTCAAACTCAATTTGAGTGAAAGAAGTAAAGAGGGTCTTCTCCCAACCTTTATCAAAGGCATCTTTACTTTTGGCCTTTAAGGAAGTCACCTCAAAATTCAAGCCAACCACTTTATTTTCAGCAGTCTGGGCTCGGGATGTGACTTCTGAGAGTTTGTTTTTAGCAGGCTTGGCCCTGCCTTCAGCATCGATCAACTTCTTCTGGACACCTTTAGCTCTTTCATCGGCATCATTTATTTGGCCTTCAACAATAATAGCCGGGTCAATGGCCTTCTTCAAATTCTCTTCCCATGATGTCTGCTTTGTCTCCAAATCTTATTGGGAAGCCTCTAAGGATTTTTTTAAGCCTTCAAAATATTCTTCCACTTCACCAGGAGAATACCTCAGTTGATCGCCCTTCTCCATCATTTGGTTGAAGTCAACAAAAAATTACAAAATAAGGAAAACACCAGAAATCAGAGAAAATTTATCAACATAAAGAAAAAACTGAAGAAAAAATGGCAGCAAACGATCGCACAGAAAAAGCTTGAAAATGAAGGAGGTGCTAAATTCAGAAGGTTTGAGGTGAAAAGAAAGGAGGGGAGATTTGTACCTATATATAGGTTGCCTCGATAAAAGAGAATAGAACGATTAACTGAATGAGTTGTTGAACTACCACCGATTACACGCCTCTCGAAGCTTCAAAATACTATTGTATCCTTTGGCCGTACAAAAAAGTTTGAATTATTTATAAAAATGCCATATCAAATAGTACCCTTGTAAATTTTACAAGTGTGGGAACTCTTCTGCCGAGCAAATATTCAAATAATATGCCAAGAAATTTACCGGACTTAATACTCCATACTTTCGATTAATCATCAAGCATGGATCATTAGGGGTTTTTTGTATGTAAAAATTACTCTCCTACGTGGACCAATGATAAATGTACACATGCCATACTACATGGCCAACCAACCTCCTTGATCCGCATCAGAGATACTTAGTAGGCTAGAATGCCGACCAACTCCAGAAGGCCAACCAACAGGAATATTAGTAGTTACTCGGATGGGATACCAACCAACTCTGAAGTTTCATTTATGTACACAGATGTAAATGCCTGGAAATATAAAATCGCTCCATCTCTAGGATTTTACACCCATATAAATACAAACTACCCCCTTATCTTAAGGGACAAGTCTAATCACCCATATGCACGCCATACTGAGCTAATTGTAACCCTACTAAATACAATCCACAATTAACATGGCTATTTTATAGCTGAACCATTATAAAAATCTCTTCTCTTGTGTGTGTGTGATTGACTTACTTTATTATATTTTATCTGTGATTATTAATTTGGATTGAGTCCATTTTTAGACATCAACACCTATAATGCCTTATTAACAACAATTATAACTTCTTCTCCCCTATCAGGTTAGAAAAATATCCCTTATCACAGTTGGTAAGGTGTTTATTAAAAAACTCACGAGCCCCACGGAGTTTTCATAAAGGGTCCTAGAATCACTTTGCAAACCTTTCAAGATCTCTTGGGACGATGGAATGTTCTTCTGCATAACTAGTCGAGTGGGACTCAAAGTGGACTTATTCCCGTGAGAAGGACCATTAGTGTCCTTCCTTGATCTCTCCTAGGGTTTATTGGTGGAAGCTTCGTTACCCTTCCTCTTGGTGCCTTCTCCTTAAGATCATCGAGTCTCCTCTTGGCCTCCGTTACATGATCTCTGATAATCTTTGGGATCATTAGGTCCCACTCCTTGGTAAATAGGTCATCGAGTTTTACTGCAAAAAGTATAAATCAGAGTTAGATAGTTAACTCAAAATCAAATTATGAAATGAGAAACAGATAAGTTGCAAAAGGGGAAACTAACAAAGCTCTTCTAACGGGTAAGGGTTGGAGATGATACCGAACTTTTGAACCTTTTCTAAAGGATATATCTCCTTAAATGTCTTGATCCCAACATTAATAACTCCGTCTCCCAGTTGCCAATGGGAAATGCTCATAACTGGAGATACTCATCCTGCAAAAGTTAAGAAAAAAGAAGAATATTAGTATCGAAAGTAAAATGAATAATTATAGTGATACAAAGATAAGGGTAAAGAAAATATACAACTCAAATAAGGCTTACCCTAGTCACGAGGGCCTTCAAAACTCCTTCTTTCACCTCTCCATCCAAAAACTCCCAGTCTCTACCGACATAAAAGTAGTCTGTCTTCCAATTATGATTTAACATTTGGGAGACCCTAGAAAGTCGATGCCTTGGGATGCGAGAACTCAAAATATAGGATTTTTTTGGTAAATACAAGGGTATAGACACTGATGAATATTTTTCGATGAAGTTCTCAACATGAACACATCGGCAGGATATGAGAGAATCGAGAATAACTTTCCATCATTGGCAGAAAGCTGGGATAGAATGTCTCATATACAAGTGTGGAATGGGAGACGAACACCTAAACGGAACATGAATTCATATAGGGTGATGTCATAAGCAATCTTCACATCATAAACTCTCTCATATTATCCCCAGGTCCCTCATAGTAATAGATGATTTTATACTAAAGAAGTGTCTAAGCCTACAAACCTTCATCCTAACCATGACGCTCCTATAAAGGCAGGCTTGTGAAAATTTTATAGTGCAAACATCCTCATCATTAACAATCTCCTCCTCCTGAATATCATGATTCAGAGGAGTATATCCAGAGGCAAGATCAACAAAGGAGGTATACTATAACTCCCCATCGTACTCTTAGAGGTTAATAGCATCTTGAGCATCAGGCTCTCTCCCAAAAGTAGTAGCTTTAGATTTGGAATAATCTAATGCTTCATAGGGTGAGGGTGAATAGCCAGACGAAAATGATGAGGCAACGTTCTAAATATGTATAACAGTCCTAGATGAAGAGGCTGAAGTCACAATATTTTCCGAGCGGCGAATTGGTACACCGATAGGAACATTTTCCATATCAACCTCAAAAGAGTCCTCGTCCTGACTCATGGTATTTATGCTGATAGAAAAATCACCAGGACGATGAGGCACAGTCCGCCTAGTCCTAACTGCAGGACCATAATTCCCTTGGCTAGGGGGGGGGGGGGGAGGGAGGTAACACCTCGAGTCTGAGGATGAATGATCGACAAGGGGGTCAACCAAAAATATCCTGAAGCTACTCATCATAAAAAGTCTCCCTAGCAAGATGCTCACTAAACTCTTTGGTAAAATTATTAAATGGATTGGGATTCACAATTTCAAAGGCAAAATTTGTTCTATAAGTCTAAAGATTAAACCATAGTAAAATGGAATACCGCAAGCAAGAATAGGGATGAATAAAATCCTAAATATGCCTAATGATTTTACCGGTGTGTAATAAACATTTATAAATAAAAATCAGTCCCTAGAAAATATCTAGAGGTTAAAAAATCTTATCGGCATAGATGAATAGTTGAAGAAATCCAAGAACATATTAAGAGTCCTTGCAAATCATAGAGAGAGAATTTTCTACTTGAAAGTAAAAATTTGAGGTGGTGAAAAGTGAATAAAGAGTACTCCTTATATAGAAAAAAATGAGAGGGTCCATATGTACCAAAGATAAATATTAGGAAACCCAAAGGACACAAGGGCCAAATGACGTAAGGAAGAAACCCAAATGATGAGAGGCAAAAATCCAAAGCTAAAAGTCACCCTTGATAAACTTAGTTCAATAACCAAAACTAACACTTGTATGGTAAGGCTCAGAAGGAGAAAATATGAATTTGGAACTGACCCCATTCTTGAGCGACTCCAAATAGAAAAGTTAACCCTCGACTTTAGCTGGTCTAATGATGTAGCCGAACACCAATAGTGATATGCCACACCACTGATGAACAACAATCGATCTTATTTGGATGCCATAACATACTTGATGAGTAGTGAAATTAAGTCTGGTATTTTAAACTGGGTTAAAATATGATCTTCCAATTAATATATCCCATAAAACCATAAAGATGACTTGGGTAAATATCAAGCATCGCAAATCATCTCGTGCTTCAAAGGATTATAGTACCATGCAATATCTCCCAAATGATCAAAGATGGTTACGGCCGCCGACCTTGCTTTTGTATTTTATTTTCATTACAAACATAATCTTGGTAGGAGATTAGTCCTAGATCTTTAATCTTAGAAGTATACTACGAATCGAACCACATTGATCGGTATTCACAAATTCGTTCATCAAGGTTGGGTCTGCTAGTAGAACCTGGACTAAATTATTTAGGTACCATTCACGAGACTCAGTCGACACAACAAAATACTATGCTAGACCCTCAGCTTGTAAATTCGATTAACGAATGTTAGCGTACCACGTGATTCTTAGCTTCAATAGATCGACCAACAAGCTTCTAAAAACCAAATGATTCCTCGACTAGTATGGGTTGGATGGTGATTTTCAAGTTCACGATTTGTCTCTAAACAAAAAAACTCGGATGAGATTATCCATGACTCGTCATATCGACTCGGCCCGAGCAAATCCAACGCCTAAGCTAATCCTTGGTTAGAAGAAAAATAAACTTCCGTGCTTAGATGATGAACTTGAGGATCATAGTCATACTGTCGGGTTCGGATTTAGAGAATAAGCAAATCGTATCCAACCATCATCTATGTTTTTACCCAACAAAATAATTGGGCTAAGCCATTTTTGGCTCATCTTAGGACTTCATAAGGGCTCATGTTCTTCTCGAACAAATATGAGTCTATTTAAGTGATTTGATGAAGTCGTCAACATCTCGGCCAATTTTATCCCAGTTAGAAAGACTCGATGTATTTGTTAGTATAATCTCATGTAAATCTCGACCACTAATGGCACTCAGATTGTTATGCACCCGGTGACTAAATTTTAAGAGGCCAAAGTTTCCCACAGCTATGTCATCTAAATGCTTGACTTAACCTTTGTCCACATATGAGATTCGATTATAGTGAGTTTGGTTAATCCATTTCTTTTATCCAAAAAATTAAAAGACCCATTCATCTCTCGACCAATTTTAACTCGGCCAGAACGGCTCGGTAATACTCTGTTGGTGTGACTCGGCTCAAGAGAGATTCGACTTGGAATTTTGGATGGCCTATTTGACCCTCGGCTAAAAATTGGTTCGGCCAAAATATTTCTACGGATTCATAGCCTCTAATATCCTATAGTATGCATGACAACTAAAAAGATTAAGGCATGGGGGTAGATGATGATCCAAGAAGTTGTATCTTCTAAATAATATACATTTTAGGCCTTTCATCCTAAAGTAAGGGTCGGCTTGGTACTTACATAGGGTCGTCCTCATTTTAATCTAAGGTCGGCCTCATACACTTGGCCTCACATGTTTAGCCATTTTATAGCAAACAACTAAGAATGCACATAAATTTTCAAAAAGTGTATTTTAGTCATATCAAGCCCACATAGATGGGTGCACGTGATTTCATTGCACATAGAGGGAATAATTATACATTCCATACAACTTTTATAAGGACATGTGCCAACAATCAAGAGGGTTATTTCCTATCAACATTTTCCACGTGACTTGGAGTGAACATTACACCCCAAGCCACCTATAAATAGGATTGTCCCTATAAGCTTTTTTAATAAGTCATCTGATTGCAAATAGTACAAAAGCTCTGGTAAAATACTGTGAGAAAGGGAGAGTACAAAAGTGTAACCTATAAAACATCATATAATTAGTGAGAAACAGGTTACCTGACAGTGAATGTAGTCTAGTTGGATGAACCACTTCAAACTCTGTGCGTTGATCTCATTTATTGCATATTTACTGTTAATTAGTATACCCATAAACTGTTTAATTAATGACTCATTGAGTTATTCTTATGTATCTGAGTTGTTATAATTTTGTGTAACATTAACGATTAAGTGTCACCTAGAGGACTTGGTCCAGGATGGGAACCTTAAGAAGTTCATATATAGTGATAAGACTAACCAAGCGAGTTGACATTATTCAAAATAAATACAACGATGATCTATTGCCACCCATGGTTACACATAACCTTATTAGTGTATGGGTAAGAAGCTTTGTGAATGGATCATAATTGCAGCTATCATCTAAGAGGGCTTCAAAGTTGAGGTTTCCAAGCATGTTCTTAGTATAAGAGACCATGAGGAAGTTGACTTCAATCTATTATCTTATTTTTCTAATGAGGATCTTCTTGGAGTCCGCTTAACTTCCAAGGATGCATGTGTCCTCACCTTGAGGGTTGCCAACTATTACATGATGAGAATCCTCGAGAATCAGGGAAGCACCTCATAAATTATATTCATGGAATTCCTCTACAAGCTTGGATACAATATTGTCTACTTAGATAATGAGGACGGACCATTGATCGGTTCCAATTGTATTGTCGAAACTCCATTGAGAAAGATAAAGCTTCTAGTTAAAGTTGGTCCCATAAACAGAGATATAGAATCCACATAGCTGGATTAGAATCACCTTAAAACCATCATTGGGAGGGGGTAGTTGCACCCTATGAGTACTATTCCATAATCACTCCACCATAAGATAAAGTTTGCAATTGATTAGGATATAGTTGAAATCATAGGGGACCAGGTAACAATTAGGAGTTGTTTTATCATTTCCATCAAACAGAAGTAGGCTCAGTCCAAGAAAGTCTCAAAGGATTATGACTCTAAGGGTGATAAATCTAAATAATAAAGAAATGGTGTTTGACCATGGGTTAAATATACTAGCATGTCCCTATTGACTGAGAAATGGAGGAATGATGCACAATTCCTCTATATCCAAAGCATCTACAGAAGTAATTCCCAATTGACTCAGAATTACGAAAAGAGGAAATTAGTCATTTAGTGGAGTTATTGAGGTGTTTGCCTAGAATGCCTATAATATTGAAGGCATTGATCCAGAAATTGCATATCACTTGATGCATGTGTATCCTATTAGTCGGTCTATCAAGATGATTTTAAGAAATAAATATCCAAAGAAGGTTAAAGTTGTGGAGGATAAAGTTGAGAATATAATTTGTGTTATTTCTAGATAGGATCTCTAGCATAGTGGCCATTTGAAAGAATAGTGTAGGTTACCAAATTATAACTTTCAATAAAAAGACTTTTGCTTGAGAGGAATTAAATTAAGGATGAATGCAAACCAACTTTTTCTTTTTTGAAAAAACTCTTTTTCAATTTTATCAAACCAAGTTGTGACACAAATTAACTTAACCAGATTTTATATTGTTTAACCCTAAGCATGCAACTAGTGATTAAAGCAAGTAAAATAAAGTAAATCAATACTCACAACGCCGATGTACAAGGAAAAACCCAATCGGGAAAAAACCTCGGACGATCCATGCCACACAATCACTATGACAATGGTTTTACAAAGTCAAACGGTAGTCTTATACAATGACTCGATCCACCCATGAGACTTGACGCTGCTCTGATCTTCTACCATTATTCACAGTGCCCATGCGGAAAGTAACCTTCTTTTACGATACTCATCCATAACAATCGCCTCCATGAATATCTCGGTATCCACCGATACGGCCTTGTGTCATCTACTATGTCAAAACCGGTATCCACCAAATCTTCACCGCAAAACCAGAAATGGATCTTCAATATATCCTCAAACTTGGTTCCAAAAAGATCACAAGAACATAGGATAATGAAAATCTCGGATCTTGAAACTCAAAGGATGTTTAAACCATGAAAAACATTAGAAAACTTTGTGCAGAAAACGTTTTGTATTATAAACTGTATTTCGCACTGCACACACTTCGAGAAAATAAAACACGCATATTTATAAATATTTTAAGGCTGTGGAGGATCTCGTTCGAGCGAGATACTGCGTCGTTCAAACGACAACAACTCTCGTTTGAACAACATCATTTGTCGTTTGAACGATAGTCCCCTGTTTTAGATTCCAAATCAGTTTAAACTCTAATCCAACCTTATCAACTCTAAACGAAGTGAAAATGAGTAAAACACTTTAAAAACATTTTTCTTTTTAAAAATACATCCTTATTTTTGCTAAATAAAGTTCCGAGTTTCATTAACATTATGCATTCATACCTGTATGATCTCGGAATGCAATTAAACTTTGAAGACGATAAATTTGCACCAATTAAACTTCGGCATGATTAATTCCTTATAGCTTTGTCGCAGCGTCTTTAATTAAATCCTTGACAAGTCATAGTCTCGTAGTGATTGGATAATAAAAATCTACCTATGACTCAAACGTGTTTTGTTCCGAGAATAAGTCAAAACTACATTAAGACTAAATTGGAAATTTGGTCCTTACAAAAAGCGATAAATGGAGAGTCTATGTGAACTTCGCCTACCTCAATAAGGCATTACCCAGTGATAACTTTCCATTACCTAGGATCTATCAATGAGTCTATCCAACCCTAACTATGGGGATACCTCAATCATCACTATGTTGGGATTATACTAATTAATAATAGTGCCATTTTGCATGAATAATGTTAGGAAAGCTTACTAGATATTGGTGACAAACATATTTAGGAAGAAAAGCAATTAAAACATGAAAGTATACATATAAGATATGTTAGTAAAAATGAAGTTTGTGATCGATAACATTGGGAACCTTTTCAGCACCTTCAAGACCCTCAAGAATTACAAAATGAAGCTTAATGCATGAAAATTTGACTGTGGGGTTAGCTCAAAAAAGTTACTTGGTTACCTTGTAACCTAAATGGGCATAGAGACCAATTCAGATCAGATCAAATCCTTACGAGAGATCATGTGACCAATCGCATTTAGGGAGGTAGAGGTGCTCACTAGAATATTGGTAGCACTTAATTGGTTGATATCCATGTTATAGGATATATGTCAACCTTTATTCGAAGAATTAAATAAAGTTAGCACGATAATTTGAACACCAGGATGTGATAAGACATTGTATCATCTCAATATATACCTAGGTTCCCCACTATAATTGACGATTCTAGTAAGTAGTGAGAAGCTCTGCTCGTACTAGTCTATTTCACAACACGCAACCAGTGGGGCACTGGTTCGATCAGATTATTGAGAGCATTAAGTTGAGTACAACGTTAAATACACTCTCCTTGAGGCAAAAAAAGAGGTATATGGCTATTGAGAAGATCACCTTGGCTCAGGTATTGATGTCCAAAAGACTAAGACATTACTTTGAGGCTCACCCCTCTATAGTTCTCGCTTATTTTCCAATTTGGCATAATATTATATAATCTATGAGCTATAATAACTTCCATCAAAGGGTAGTTATTGGATGACTTCGGGACAAAATTATCAATCAGTTAGGAAGGAGAAGTCATCACGCCTAGTCTATTACTAGAGATTTTCTGCGTAAACTTGGGAGGTTAATTTCTTCATAATCTTTCTAATTCCCTTTTCAAATGGAATCTGTTCATGAATGGAGTCTCCAATGAGCCAGGCATCAGCATTGGCATCGTGTTCATCACACCATATTTAGCTTTAATTGTTCAAGATATCATATTTGGATTTAAAGTCCCTAATAATAATAATATTGGCATCGACATTGGCATCGTGTTCATCACACCATATTGCGTTTTAATTGTTCAAGCGAGTGGGGTGTTATGCGATAAGAGGATAACTAATAAATTAAAAGATTTTTTTTATAGAATAGTTATTAGGCCAATGATCATGTCTGGAGCGGAGTGTTGGGCATTAAAGAAAAAACATAAATAAAGTCTCCATGTTAGTGAGATGAGGACGCTCCGGTGGATGATAGGAATTACTAGAAAGGACAAAATTAAAAACCAATAAGTGAGAGAAAAGTTAGGAGTAACTCCCATTAGAGATAAATTAAGAGGAAGTAGACTTAGGTGGTACGGTCATGTGTTGCGTAGACCAGTATATGCTCCTATAACAAGAGGAAGATTATTGAAAATAGAGGGTAAAAGAAAAAGTAGTCGTCCTAAGGTATCGGGGGGAGGGGGGGGGGATTATTAGGAGAGACCTTAAGGAATTAAACTTGAATGATAATAATGCATATAATAGATTAGAATGGAAAAGGATAATTCATGTGACCGACCCCATATGATGGGATTAAGGACAGGATGATGATGATGATGATGGCAGTCAACAATGGGTGCGAAGACATTGCCATCCATTGAGATTCATGCCTCATATCCAGCCAGTTGACCATTAAGTATGGTGACAGAGATCCTATGATACTAGCCTATAGAGACAAAATGGGGAGCTTACTCAATCCCTTTAAATAGTTGCCCAAGAATAACAACAATCATACTAAAGCTTTTGTTACTCTATCTTAAGTAATGGATACCAATTTGAAGAGGAAAATTCATGTAGAATACATCGATCGACCAATCATAAAGTGACAAAAATAGAAGTTTTGGTCATGAGAATCGATCATACACTACGTTGGATATCTTAAGAATTAAGATCTCCTCCCAATCAACAAGAATGAATCTCACAATATAAAAGTGAAGTCAACTTGTTTTGCCTTGATTCAAATGACCATCTTTACCAATAATCATTCACCGGACCTCTACTCAAATGTGTGCACCTAAAATAGGTAGATAAGATCCTAAGAAAGATTCTAGAAGGAGTGTTGGAGTGTAATACCCCGTATTTTTACGTATTCGAGATTTAATTAATTCGAAAATTAATTGAAAAAAATATGTTCTATTTAAATTACGTGAATGAAGTAATTTAATGTGATTTAATAATAACTGTGATTATTGAATATTAATCGAGAGATAGATACTGATTAATATTATGAAATGAAATTTACTAAGTGTAAATAGTAACTAGTTAATTATTATCAAATTACGTCATAGCGAGCGATATGGGCGTAATAGAGTTATCTCACTGGGAGTCTCGTGTAGACTATTTAGAGATGAGAAATGAGAAATATATTTTAAGTAACTCGGATGATAATTTATAGGTAACTAACGAGTCCAGAAGGGTCAAATTAGTCAAAATAGTATACCCGAGGATGTCAATTAAATCATAGGGCAATTTTAGACTAACACGGGACCATAGGAGGGTATTTTGGTCATTTTATATTAAGGGGTTAGGAGATCTAAGAATTTACAAAATATATAGAACTTAAGGGTTGTAGACTAGGTCTTAGAGGTTATAAAACTCAGAGAAGGAAAGGAGAGAGTCCTTAAAGATTCTTGGGAGAATTCTTGGTCTTTATAGAACAACGGACCGGTGCGGTCCTGGGCAGTTGGATCGATTCGGTTCCCTAAATTAATTATGAAATTTCCTTTTTGGCCTAGTGATCCTAAATCGATGTTGTGGAAATATTTAGGATTTTGTAAAAATAATAAGGGGAGATATATTATATTATGGTAGGCCTATTATAGAGATATGGAGTAGTCTTATTGAGAGGTTTAAGATGAGATTGAATTTGAGATGATTGACATCGTAATTAATCTGAGAGACGGATAAATAATCACGAGTATCGAATAAATTGATGTATCGACCAATAGGGTAAGTGAGATTTATCTACCGAATTTAAAAGGGATAACTAGGACCCTTAGAATTGTGTGAATACTCATATAAATACTATAGCGAGATAAATCATAAAATAAAATGTACGGTAAGTATTAGAGAGTAATATACTACTTACTAATGTGAATTATTAGGTTGTGTGAATACCTATAGTATAAGTAATTAGGTTGTGTGAATACCTAAAGTATATTAATAGTATTGGGGTCGATGGCTATCCAGACCAATACATGTAAGTTTGAATTTGGGGTCGATGATTATCCGGACCAAATCGAAAATAAATAATATTAAGGTCGATGGAAAATTCGGACCAATATACATATGCATAACATTTACATTGGGTTCGAGGGATATTCGGAACAATGTAAATAATAGGATAATTGGGGTCGATGGTTATCCGGACCAATAATCCTTATAGTATATATTGTGTGCGAAATATATATACCTTATGATGTCTTACTAGGTGTGATAGTAGACATGAAGATGATATATATATATATATATATATATATATATATATATATATATATATATATATATATATATATATGTATATAAGATAAATTAAGAAGAGAAACTTAATCACAAAGATTGAAAGATAGATAGTGATATCTACTAGAATAAATTAAGTAGCGAGACTTCATTCTATGATTTTAATCATAACATATGTAAGTATTGCATGAGAAATAAGTTATATATGGGATGTTAATGAAAATAATGTACTGTATGGGAAGTACGGGGAACTTAGGCGCATAGATAAGTTCAAATAATACTATAGTCTAGTTAGCTTGGGCAGTATAGCTAGGTGGGCTAAGCATGGAACGTTAGGGATGCACAATAGATGAGATGTGAGTAAACTCAAGAGAGTGTACGATAACCTAACATGTGTAATAAATAATCGATTTGAAATTTGTGATAAATGCTTGCTAAATATTTTCAAAATGTCTTAAGTACTAACTCTTGCTATAAAATATTTTCAAAACCTTTTAAGTGTCCAGCCACAGGGAAGTCAAGTGTGACTTCCTTCCAGGGACTCGGAGCTGTAACACTGTGGATGCTGATAGGACTTGATTTAATTAGACGATTCCTTCATGCAGATCTAGTACATGATCCCATTTTTATATTCCATATATGGTCATGTCATCCATTGATAGTTTTCAGTTATTTAGACTTATTATCATTCTGGAGTATTTGTTTTCTTTGGATTTTGGCTGATGGTTTATTCAACAAAACTTTATTCATTTATATATTGCGATGGTTGGATTCTATTATATTGTGAATGGTTAATTTAGTTCCAGTATGGTTCTTTTATCTGTTATTAAAGGAAGATAAAATTTGGCACCGGTCTAATTTCACTTAGGTGGTTAGTAATTAAAAAGTTTTCGAAAGTGATGCTGAGAATGAACTATAAGAGAAACCTGTTTTAATTTGATAAAGGCCTGATCAACCGATATTTAATTAGACGGGGTGTCACATATGGTATTAGAGCATCAGGTTCTAGTGTCCTTAGGATCTGTATCGCTTACTACGTTTTCAGCGCATCGTTCTTTGATCTAGAGCCCTATTATTAAGAGTGTTGTTTTATCTTACGTGCTTTGTGATATCGTTCTTCTGCTATTAGATTTTGTATAAACTCTGTACTTATACAATTCGATCTATTTCAGTATAGCGCAGAGGAGAAAGCGAGCCGAGAGGGCAGTAGCCAGAGACGAGGTTAGGGAGGACCCTCAGGAGCAGCAGGGACCACCACTACCACCAGAGATGATTTCTACTACTTAGGTGGCAGTGATAGTGGCACAGGCCGTGTAGACAGCTATAAGGGCCATGTCAGCCCACTTCCCTCAGCCTCAGGCACAACAGCCCGCAACATTAGCTATTTAGGACCAGCAAGGGCAACCCACTTAGCATAGCATCAATGAGACCTTATAAAAGGCCACCCACCCGAGTTCTAGGGCAGTACAGATGTAGTGGCAACATGCCAATGGAAGAAGAACATTCAGCATCATTTGCACATATTAGACTCCAGTGAGATACAAATATAGATGTTAGCCACCTTCAGACTAATAGGGGCAACCATATAGTGGTGGTAGTCAGTGACCACTATTCAGGAGAGGGACTTGATGATGATTTCTACGTTTTGGTTGCGGTTTGACCGCAAGTACTTCCCGTCTGCAATGGAGTCAGAGATGAGGAAGAAATTTGGAGAGGTGTTCCAGGGTGACCGCTCAGTTATCGATTTTGAGGAAGAGTTCACCTGTCTGGCAAGATTTGTGCCAGACAAGGTAAGCAATGGAGAAAGGAAAAAGGAAAGGTCCATGGATGGTTTGTCCTGAGGATCAGGTAACATTTGATTGGTAACCCTGCATTGATGACTTACACAGATGTCGTTAATGGCGCACTATTACGCTATCAGAATTACCTCTTCCACGGGAAGGGAAGCAAGAGGGGAGTAGACCCTAGCCAGCAGGGCAAGGCCGGGGGGAGTAGTGTTAGTGGGGCACCACCCCAGCAGCAGCAGACAGTGGGTACGCAAGGGCAGAACTATCAACAAAGGAACTCTGCCAAGAGGTTCAGATTTGGTGGGCACTGATTAGATAGGCAGGGCCAATAGGGTTCCCAGCAGTAACAGGTTCCTCAGGGTCGTCAGGGCCAAGGAACCAGGGGCTGGCCAGTAGGGTCAGGGCTAACGTTAGGGCCAACAGGGCCAGGGGCAGAGACAGCTCCAGGGTCAGTGCTTCATGTGTGTCCAGCAGGGTCACAAGAGTAGAGCCTGTCCATAGCCAAACGGGGAACAGTGTTAGGGTGACCAACAGGGGAAACAGGCTCTGATATCTCCAGCACTAGCACCGACCCCATAGCAGCAGCAGCAGGGCCAGATATAACTATGGGTGTGTGTATAACGTCCAGGATATACCAATGCCTCCAGCACCACAAGAGCCGCCTGCAGTAGAGTCAACATTCTCTATCCATGGGTTTGAGGTTAGAGTACTTTTTGATACTAGAACATCTCATTCATTTATTAAGACTAGAATTCCACGAGCCTCCGGGTTATTATAGACAACCGATAGTCTCCTTATATGTGTAGAGTCATCGATGGGTAGTGGTTTCTTAATACGTTAGATCTGTAGGGGAGTCGATATTATTATTGGGAGACTGAGTCTAGCGGCATACCTTCTAGTGTTAGACATGTAGGGGTATGACATGATTCTAAGTATGGATTAGTTAGCAGGATACAGAGCGACGGTAGGTTGCTATGAGAGGACTATTGTATTCTGGGATAGGAGATGTTACTTATGGCGATGCCCTTACCGAGGGAGGATCACCTACTCATTTATATTACATCAAGGAGGAGACCTCGCATGAGGTGTTTATTCCCTTAGATTCGATCCCTCCAGTGAGGGATTTTGAGGATGTGTTCCAGGAGATACTCGGGTTGCCACCGAGTTGGGAAATGGAGTTTGTCATCGACTTAACACCGGGGATGAGACCAATTTCCAGAGAACCGTATCGCATGGCTCCTTCAGAAATGCGGGATATGAGAGAGTAGATTCAGCAGCTCTTGGGTCAGGGTTTCATTCGACAGAGTACATCGCCTTGGGGTGCTCCGATGTTGTTTGTGAAAAAAAGGGATGCTTCACTTCACTTGTGCGTGGATTACAGGGAGTTGAACAAGGTGACTATACGGAATAAGTATCTGTTACCTAGGATTGATGACTTATTTTATCAGTTGAGAGGGGGTGCGTTCTTCTCTAAGATTAATTTGAGGTCAGGCTATCACTAGTTGCGTATTCAGGAGGAGGATGTTCCAAAGACATCTTTCCTGTCGCGGTATAGATCCTACGAGTTTAGGGTGATGCCATTTAGGCTCACTAATGCACATGCATTGTTCATGAACCTCATGAATAGAGTAATCGGGGAGTTTTTGGATCGGTTTGTGATAGTATTCACCGATGATATCCTAGTTTACTCACGGACGGAGGAGAAGCACACCGAGCATTTACGTATGGTTCTGCAGACGTTATGGGAACATCAGTTGTACACCAAATTTAATAAGTGTGGATTGTGGCTTCGAGAGGTATAGTTTATTGGCCATATTGTTTCCGACAGGGGCAATAGCTGTTGATCCGAGTAAGGTATCGACGGTGAGGGAGTGGGGGCAGCCCACGACACCAATCGAGATTCGCAGCATCTTGGGGTTGACCTGATATTATCGTTGCTTTATCAAGGGTTTCTCAAAAATTGCTGGGCCTTTGGCGAACTTGACTCGTAAGGGAGTACCATTTGTGTGGAGCGACCAGTGTCAGTTGGTTTTCTATGAGCTGAAGGATAGATTGACATCAGCACTCGTACTTGTATTGCCTAGGAGTGGGGTGGAATATCGGGTCTATATATATATGCATCCTTACAGGGACTTGGAGGTGTGTTACAGTAGGAGGAGAGGGATATAGCTTATGAATCTCGAAAGTTAAAGCCCCACGAGAAGAATTACGCCACCCACGACCTAGATTTGGCAGCGGTTGTTTTTGTGTTAAGGATATGGAGACATTACTTATTGGGGGAACAATTCATATTGTTCACGGATCATAAGTCACTTAAGTATATCTTCACATGGAAGGATCTGAACATAAGGCAGAGGCAGTGGCTAGAATTCGTGAAGGACTACCAGTTTAATATACAGTATCATCCTAGGAAGGCTAACGTGGTTGCAGACACGTTGAGCTGACGGCTTACTGGAGACGTAGCGGAGGTGTGTAAAGCGAAGTGGAGTGAGTTTCGACAGAAAGATGAGGGGGCTAGAGCATACATGGAAGTTATGACTATTACTCCCGAGATCATTATGTGGGTAGTGAAGGCACAGGTGGAGGACCAATTCTGTCAAGACAGGGTACGACAATTATTAGCTGAGGGTGTAGAGTCCTACTCAGTTAACTGTTATCAAATTTTAAATGTTAAAATTACCGCAAGTGCACGGGATATTGAAATGTAGCGGGTGTAAGTACAGGTCGAATCCACAGATATTTCTTTAATTTTTATAAAGTATCGACTATCCAACTAGACAAATGAATGTATAAATATATAATTTGTCTTTTAAAACTAAAATGAGCATAAATTAAATAAATGACTACAAATGATGACATCAAATATGCGAGAAAACAAGGACGTTGGATCCGTTTATCAATTTAAATTAAAGTCACATGTTAATTAAATCCTATATTTTCCCAAATTTGTAACTCAAAATATGCCGACTCTCATCGCGCACATTTTAAAAAATAAAACAATACATGTTTCAAAATATTTAAATGTCTCTTAAAATAGACACCTTAATTCCCTATTCCCTAAAAAATATCATTTTTTAATTTTTAATATGTATTTAAGCATGAGATATCAAAACAATTTAATGTCAGCATAACCCATCGAAAATTACAACTTTAAATTATCGAAATATGATTTAACAATAAATTTAGAGGCTTAAAACACACTCTCGTGTAATTTTAAATGAATACCGAATTTTTATTTTCAATTAATACATGTTGGGAATAAATACAGAATTGAATTAAAATGCACAAATTAATTAATCAAGACAAACTTCACCTAGTCCTAGAAATAAAATTATTCACACATCCTAAATGGAACACAAATATTGTAAGATGAAATAGTAATTTCCATTAAAAATTAACTTACAAAATTTCGGGTCCAAGACTTGAATTCCAATACACAATATTCCTCCCAAGTTACACAAAATTAATCTCCCAAAAACTCAAAGATGCATACAAAATTAATCAGTATTTTTTTTCTTCTGTGTCTCGTCCCCCCATTGAGTTGCCCCCAATATCTCTTTTATAATCCACGACCCTTTTCATTTCTTGGAGGATTTTTTGGTTAGTGGCTCAAATGAAAGAGTGGGTTTTGGAGGAATGGAGTTAGTGGGTGATAGTGGAATGGGATAATGGCTTTCAGATTTTGGTTCGGTTGTTAGATTCTTGGATAAGTGGTTCATTTGGGCTCGAGTATGGAAAAAGGGATAAGGAGGGGTTAATGGGTCTTTAGACATTGGTTTGTGTTGGAAGATGGGAGTATAGTGGTAAGTGTTGGATTAGGATTTGTGGGTATTGAGGTGTATGGTAAATGGGTAAGAGGTTGGTTATGGAGGTTAGGAGAGAGAACATGGGATGATTTTGGGAAGAAGATGGTGAATAGTGAGAGTTGTGTTTGGGTGTAGTGATTTGTATGGTAGGAGTGGTGTGTGTGTGAGAGTTGTTTGGCTGTATGAGTGTGTATGAGAATAATGTGTGTGTGTGTGTGTCTAATTGTACACCTAATAAAACTTAACCTAATTATTTACAACTCAATTAAAAATTACAAAAATAATAAAAAGAAAACTAAATAAATTTAACCTATAAAATAATAAGAGACTAAAAAAAGAATAAAAATAAATTAGTAAAACTAAAAGAATAAATCTTGAACAATAACATATAATGCCATAAAAAATGTACAATCAGTCAAATAAAATAACTAACACTAAAATAGCACTACGACATATAAAATGACACACTCTAAATAATATTTACATAAAATAATTAAACAGACAAAGTGACAATAAAGGCTCTTAAAAAATTAAAAAGAAAATAAATATGATGCGCACACAAATAAAACATCACAAAAAATATGTACATGACTCAAATAAAAATTTAAAAATATATAAATACAAACTAAACACACACACACACACACACACACACACACACACACACACACACACACACACACACACACACACACACACACAAGGTGTAGGTATGGGTTGGGCTCGGTTTAAGGGTTGGGGGGTTGGTTTGGATTAGGGGAATGATTTTGACTTCGAGCATGACTTTTGACTTTCTTTCAGTTTCGAACTTTGCACGACCATAATTTCTTCGTTTAAACTTCGATTGATACGCCGTTTAAACCCATGCATCCCTTGATTCAAGACCTTCAATTTTCGTGCTGGTCCGAGTCTAAAACCAGCCATTTAAATTTATAATATTACCCCTGAAGGTGCGTAAGTGACCTTTCCATGCTCAATTTTCTTTCGGACTTCACCGTTGCATTTTAAACCCGTCAATACTAAAAAACAACCTTGTACAAGCGTTTAAAAATGAATAATCAAGGTCATGAATATAAGACGTGGGTAAGAGGTTCCAAAACTACACTTTTAATCCCATTTTTTCTTAAATTTGAAATTTTCTTTTAATTAACAAAAATTACTCTAAAAGTATTTTATTTATGATGCAAGGGGCCTAACTAGGCCTAGATTTGGGTATAAATATTACAAAATAATGCACTCATCAAATACCCCCAAACCTAAACTTTGCTATTCCTCGAGCAAAAATTAAAATCTAACTCACTTTCATAGGAATCGCGGTTGCACTTAGCATGTGCAACAAGTTGTTAAATCCCTAGGTTGCCCTAGTGGACAAGTTTTGTCTCGCGAGGGTTTGCAGTGAATATACCCACAAAATTCAAAAACTATACTCTATTTACAAAAGACACAAATGTAATATAATCAAGGCTTGAATGCAAATTTCTTAAATATAGTAAAAATTCACATTTCGATCTCATAACTTATTATGCGTGTGTGTATAGCCAATATGATCATCCAATTCAAAGATTTGATCGTTAAATTTCTTACACGAAAGTTCATTTTGATTCAAATTCTCACGGTATGCGCTAAAAAAATGAACACTTGGAATTGGGTAGTTTCTCTCGGTATATGTGAATAAAAGAGTAATGTCAATGAATAAATGTCACATATACATCATAAAAGACGAACATTTTATAATGGATGAGTATGATCTCGTGAATGGAAAATCGATTACTTCGAAAACTTGAATCACACCATATATCCTAATCATTCTCTACACACTATAACTAACTTCACTTGAGATCAATTAAGGATTTCTTTTCGTTGTACTGTAGGCTCAGTTTTTGTTAGAAAGAACGGGTTTTTGGAGTTTAAAAATTTTCTGAGAATACAGAGTGTTGATACCAAATTTATTCTGTTGACGTACACCAATTATGTGGAGACACGTGTCAATCTACATGGCACTCGCAAACATTTTTGAACAACGGACTCCGAGGAACTCAACCTCCCCGACCAACTCAGGCACTCCGAGCAACACGTGCTCTCCGAGGAACACTACTGTATCAAGCATCTCATGTATACCGAGCTCCTTAGGCGGTCCGAGCAGCTTCTCGTACAGAGCATTCATATCCGGGTAATCAAGAGGATGATTGCGCATTAAATGCTCATTATTGTGACGCAGACGCATACGCCTATTGGACAGCTGTGTATTATTCTTTCATTTGTACCGCCTCAAGGCTATAAATACATTGTAACCTCCTCATTAGTAGGGGACTCAAAATTTCTTGGTAAACCCATTATCGAGAATTCTGCAAACAGTCAGCAATAACATAAACAGTGGATGTAGGCCATTCTTTCAAGGTTGAACCACTTTAAAAATCTTTTGTCTTGTTTATTTTTATTTGTGATTAAAGAATTAGGTTAAATCTAGTTTTTTACATCAACAGATTGGCGCCGTCTATGGGAAACGACTGTAATTATCTTTTTTTACTAAAACAATTCATCACTAATGGCTGATAATCCTGAATCCAGTAATCGAAACGCTGGAAACCCCCCAAATCCATCCACTCCTCCAAGTGTCCAAGATCTTGCTGGAATAATGGCTAATTTGGCTCAGGGCCAGACCGTCATGCAAGAAATCATGCAACAACTCATGCAAACTATCTAGGGTGGAGCACCCGCCCAGTCAGGGCAACGAAGCATTCTGAGAAATACTCGATTGCCTTCTTCACGAACTAAACGAACGTCACTCCCAGAAGAATATCATTCTAGACACATCGATTCATATCGTACTGAGAGATCTAATAATCCTTCTTATCATCCTGGAAGGACTTCCTCGGTACGAGCTACAGACACTCAACAAAATGTCACTCTGTCTCCAGAACGGACCAGTGCTCTTGAAAGATTGAGTAGAGTTTCTCCCTTTGATCGTTTGGGTCCTAGGAGGAATAAAAGTCCCCCTAGGATGGTGTCGAGGAACTCTCAATGATCCTCTGATTTAATGGAAGGTTCTGCCCAATCCCGACCAGCTGATCGTCGTAAAAGATCCCAAGAGGCAAATTCAACACGATCAGTTGCTTGGACCAACAGGACCGAGGAGGGAAATGATGCATGGAAAGGCTCTATTCAGAGGTTGGAGGATAAACTAGGGGAAATGGCTAAGGCCAAAAATCCTCTACAAAGAACTTTTGTCCAATGGACACCTTTTATCCAAGCAATTGTGGATTTTCCCACACCATAAAAGTTCAAAGCACCTGTTGTGACTCCTAAATATGATGGAAAAATTGATCCTGTCCTTCATATAGAATAATACCAAGCTGCTGCCGATATCTATGCTGTTCCAGACGAGATGCGATGCAGGGCGTTTTCAGGGACTCTCACTGAATCTGCTCAAATATGGTACAACAATCTTCCTCGAGGAAAAATTGTAACTTTCTTTCAACTGGCCGAGCTCTTTATTGGAAACTTCAATTTTGGAGAAAAACCAGTTAAACGAGTAGAACACTTGTTAAGTGTTAGACAAAAAGCAGGTGAGAGCACTAGGGATTATATTACTCGTTTCAATAACGAGAAGCTCGAAGTTATTGATTATGAGGAAAAGACAGTAATTACTGCTTTGATGAGTGGACTATTGCCAAATAAATTGTACTACACTTTGGCCAAAGATCTACCTAGGACCATGTCAGAATTAATGGCAAAAGCAGCCAAAATCATGAATGCCGAGGAAGCTATGGCTGCAAAGAAGAGCATGGACACTAAAGAGACCAAAGTTGAGGCCGAGAAGATTGAGAAGAAGGATCAGAAGAATAATGGTGGTAACAAGCAGTCAAAAGCAAAGCAAGCATTAGAACAGTTGAAGAAATTTGGAAACTATACTCCTTTGAAGGTAGATATAAACCACGTTCTGGAAGAGATCAAGAACAGCGAGGAGTTAAACTGGCCTGAAAAAATGAAGACAGATCCTGACAAAAGGGATAAATCCAAATATTGCGACTTCTATAAGGATCATGGTCATATGACCAAAAATTGTATAGTTCTCCAAAATGAAATTGAAGAGCTCATCAGGCGAGGAAAATTGAACAAGTATGTGGATCGCCGAAATGGTGGAAAAAGCAACGATCGAGCAAGACAGAGGTCTATATCTCCTCGACGAACAAAAGAAGATAAGAAGAGAAATCATGAAGAAGACCTGGATGAAGATCAAGACGACCTCGATCTCCCTAAAAGACCAAAATAGCCAGAACGTGAGGTATTTTCTATCCGTTTTGGATCATTTGATTGCAATGTTATTATCGGTGGAGATGCAGGAGGTGGAGACCTTACTACAGAGAGGAAAGCTTACCTCAATGAGGCTCAAGCTTGTTCATATATTCAAAGGATAAATCTAGCTGAGGATGATCTCCCGAGGAAGGTAAACAAAGATAAACTGGTAATTGGTTTCTCTAAGAATGACCTCGCAGGTGTGCTATATCCTCATGATGACCCATTGGTAATCAAAATGAGGATGAAGGAAGTAGTGATTTCGCGAGTCTTGGTAGATAATGGCAGCTTGACAGATATTATGTTCTACCCATATTTTGATAGTTTGAACCTAAAGCTATCCCAGTTGGAGCCATATCATCGGCCCCTCCTCGATTTTACTGACGAGAAAGTTTTTCCACTTGGGACGATCAAATTGGATATTTTCATCGGTACATGGCTTTCTTGTCGAACAGAAAGAGTGCGCTTTTTCGTGATGGATAAAAATATCCAATCAGCTTACAATATCATCATGGGAAGGGTAGGTTTGAAGAAGTTCGAAGCAGTCCCATCTACTGTACATCAATGCCTAAAGTTTCCAACTAACTTTGGAGTAGGAATTGTGAAGGGTGACCAAAAAGTAGCTCGGGAATGCTACTATTCGTCTGCCAATCAAGAAGAGCGTGAAGAATCCAGAAAGAAGACTACTACTTATGAGGTTGATGAGATAGAAGATGCAGAGATTGAGACTTTAGACCCAAGAGATGAGTCTCAGGTCGTTAAGGGTCAGGTCATGGAGGCTTCTGAAAATATTGTTCTGGACGACGAGCATCCAGAACGAACAAATCAAATTGGTGCCTCACTAGATGTATCAATAAAATAAGAGCTGATAGCGTTTCTAAAAAGCAAAAAACAAACTTTTGCATGGAGCCACGAAGTCATGCCAGGGATAGACCCAAATTTCTTATGTCACGTGCTCAATGTGAACAAGGAAATCAAGCCAGTAAAATAAAGAAGAAGAGTGTTCAGCCCCGAAAAGAACCAAGCTATACAAGAAGAAGTCGAGAAGCTCTAAAAAGCCTGTTTTATTGAGGATGTCAAATATCCTGATTGGCTAGCTAATGTGGTGATGGTGAAGAAGAAAAATAACAAATGGAGGATGTGCGAAGACTTCACCGATCTCAATAAGGCATGCCCAAAGGATCATTTTCCTCTGCCCCGAATCGATCAACTAGTGGATGCTACCTCGGGGCACGAATTGCTGAGTTTTATAGATGCCTACTCTGGTTACAATCAGATTAAGATGAAGCTGAAGGACAGGTAGAGTACCTTTTTTATTACCCTAGGGAAACTTATCGTTATAATGTTATGCCTTTTGGATTGAAAAATGCAGGTGCAACATATCAGAGGCTGATGAACAAGCTGTTTGCAGAGAAAATCAGTTACAACATGGAAGTTTATGTTGACGATATGCTGACGAAGAGCAAGAAAGCTGCTGATCATCTAATTAACTTAGGCCAGACCTTTGATCAATTAAATAAATATCAAATGAAGTTAAACCCTACCAAATGCATATTCGGAGTACGAGAAGGCATGTTCCTTGGGTATATTGTCAACCAACGAGGAATTGAAGCAAACCCTGAAAAGATCAAGGCTCTATTGGGACTATGACCTCCAACGATGAAAAAGGAATTGCAAAGTCTCATAGGGCGAGTTGCGGAACTTAATAGATTCGTATCACGACCAACTGACAGGTGTCTACCATTCTTCAAAACACTCCGAAAGACTTTCGAGTGGAATGATGAATGCGAGAAGGCCTTTCAAGAATTGAAACAATACCTAGGAGCACCTCCACTGTTGTTCAGGCCAGTGATGGGAGAAAGATTGTACTTGTATCTGGCAGTTTCGAAGAATGCAGTTAACTCGGCATTGATAAGAATGGAGGATGGAGTGAAAAAACCAATTTATTACACTAGCAAGGCCTTCTGAGGAGCAGAGATCAGATATCCAAGACTGGAAAGTTGGCACTAGCATTGATCGAAGCGAGTAGAAGAATGAGGACATACTTCCAGGCTCATACCATAGTTGTGTATACCGATATGCCATTGAGGCAAGATCTTCATAAACCGAAGAAATCAGGGAAATTGATTTACTGGGTAGTAGAACTTGGTGAATATGACATAGTTTATGAGCCTAGATCGTCGCTTAAAGGGCAAGCAGTAGCAGATTTTATCGTAGAATTCACTTATCCTGACACCTCCGAGGAGCAAAAGCTGAATAGACCAGCCTGTGGATGTTACAGGATCATCAAATTTAAACCCCGACCAACTTAAGTCGGTTGACGATCAAAAGGAGATGGTCGACGAGCAGCAGGAAGTGCTAGGGGAGGATATAAAGAAGCAACAAATATTCCACCGATGAACTCTATCCAATAAAAAATTTGAGGATGAGGCACCTGTATGGAATCTGTATGTGGATGGATCATCTTTTAGTACAGGCTGTGGGGTAGGGATTGTCTTAAACAGCCTAGATGAATTCGATGTAGAGTATGCTCTGCGCTTTCAATTCAAAGCCTCTAATAATGAGGCTAAATATGAAGCTATGATTGCAGGTCTTAGTTTAGCAAAAACCATGGGGGCAAAGCAGGTCATTGTATTCAGTGACTCATAGTTGATCGTAAATCAAATGCTGGGAGTGTACGCAATAAAGGGAGAATTGATGATCAAGTATTATGTGAAAGCAATGGAGATTGTATCGAGCTTTACCGCAGTACAGTTAATTAGAACACCAATATTGGAGAATGCAAGAGCAGATGCTTTAGCTCGGTTAGCCTCAGCCACACGCACCGAGATACGAAGAACAATCCCAATAGAAATTTTGGCTAGCAGGAGCATCGACGAAGATCTGATGATAAACTTTATTACCCTTGATTTAGGACCATCTTGGATGGATCCCATCAGGGCATATATTGAAGAAGGGGTTTTACCAACTGATAAGATCACGGCCAAGAAACTGAAGTTTAAATCTACTCGTTATGTAATAACTAATGGCATTTTATATAGACGAGGAATTATAGCAGGTCTGCAAAGATGTGTGCATCCCTCCGAAGTAAAAGATTTGATTGAAGAGGTCCATGAAGGGTCCTGTGGAGCTCATGTAGCAGGCGGACGCTTTTGCAAAGAATAATGACCCAAGGATATTATTGGCCAACGATGAGGGCTGATTGTATAGCCAATGCCAAAAAATGTTACAAATGTCAACGCTTCTCCTCTATCAGAAGAGCCCCCCAAGCATTGCTGACACCCATTACTTCCCCTTGGCCATTTTCCATGTGGGGAATAGACTTGGTCGGGCCACTCCCAACGACCAAAGGAAGGTTTAAGTACCTCGTAGTCGCTGTGGATTATTTTACTAAATGGGTAGAAACTGAACCCCTTATTGATATGACATATGACAAGGTGTATCAATTTATATGTAAGAACATCATTTGTAGATATGGTCTTCCTCATGCATTCATCACAGACCACAGAACTCAATTCGATAACGAGGAGTTCGCTGCTTATTGTCATCAGTCAAACATATTGAAAACCCACTCTGCACCAGGCCATCCTCAGAGCAATGGGAAAATTGAGGTGACGAACAAAACACTACTGAATGGTTTAAAAAAATGACTGGATGATGCAAAGGCAAACTAGATTAACAAGCTACATTCTTTGCTGTGGGCTTATCGTACTACACCACGAGCAGCAACAGGAGAATCTCCATACATGCAAGCATTTGGAAGTAAAGCTGTTATACCTGCCGAGCTGGGCCTCCCCACACATAGAGTGTTGAATTTCAATTCTCCTATCAGTGACTTGATGGGAATATTAGACTTGGATATGCTCGAGGAAGTTAGAGAAGAAGCAGCAATCAGGAATGTTGCATACCAACAACGAACAGCTCTGTTCTACAGCAAGAGGGTAAAAAAGTGTGATTTGAAGGAAGGAGACTACGTGCTAAAGAAAGTAATTCAAAAGCACAATAAATTGGAAGCTAACTGGCATGGACCCTACAGAGTAACATAAGTTGTTCGTCCAGGAACTTACAGGATTGAAACCTTGGAGGGGGAAGAATTTAAGAATGCATGGAATGCAGAACATCTACACAAGTATTATCAGTAGTAGGGATTCCTATGTAAATGAAGTTTTCTTCAGTATGAATAAAGTGTTGAAGTTTTTATCCAATACTCTCCTTTTGATGAATTTTTTTGGAGTATTAGTGCTACACACTACGCATCAAAATCAGAACAAAAATCCTACCAACTATGGTTGGTCGGTAAAATAAACCCTCCCAACTACGGTTGGTCGGTCCACCAACTACGGTTGGTCGGTAAAATAAATCCTCCCAACTACGGTTGGTCGGTCCACCAACTACGATTAGTCGGTAAAATAAACCCTCCCAACTACGGTTGGTCGTTCCACCAACTCCGGTTGGTCGGTAAAATAAACCCTCCCAACTACGGTTGGTCGGTCCACCAACTATGATTGGTCGGTAAAATAAACCCTCCCAACTACAGTTGGTCGGTCCACCAACTCCGGTTGGTCGGTAAAATAAATCCTCCCAACTACGGTTGGTAGGTCCACCAACTACGATTGGTCGGTAAAATAAACCCTCCCAACTACGGTTGGTCGATCCGCCAACTACGGTTGGTCGGTAAAATAAACCCTCCCAACTACGGTTGGTCAGTCCACCAACTCCGGTTGGTCGTTAAAATAAACCCTCCCAACTACGGTTCGTCGATCCACCAACTACGGTTGGTCGGTAAAATAAACCCTCCTAACTACGGTTGGTCGGTCCACCAACTACGGTTGGTCGGTAAATTAAAATCCACCAACTCCGGTTGGGCGGAAACAATTGTTTAAGAAATATCATGGGATGAAAGTCGTTTCGTGGCTTATAATTAAAAAATGATTAGTCACTATAATAAAAAAAATAAGATAGAATTTCTTTACTTATGATATATCAAATTACCATCAACTCTAAGTTGGTCAGGAAACAAAATATCACCAACTCCGGTTGATCGTCATATAATTATTACAAACTCAGAATGGTCAACAATAAATTTTCACCAACTCCAGTTGGTCGGCAATTTAAAATAACACATGACATTTTTGTTTCCTTCCAAGATGTACATACACATTCATCTGAGAAAAAAATAGATATTTTATAAAATAATGACAATCAAGATTGCAGAGAAAACCGAAAGTTCCTTCATTAAAATCAGAACATATTACATAGAGGACAAATTACATATTACATCAAAAATCCTATTCTACTGGCTTTTTCCCTTCTGCCTTTGAAACAAGCTCTACTCCAGCAGGAGTGTCATCTAAGGCGTAAGGAGAATTTATGAAGTTTAGATCTCTAAGCATCCTGACATTCATTACTGATGGCCAATCAAGTAAGTGCTCCGGGCAAGATGTTTCAAAATTAGAATGAAGACTATAGTCGCCAAGATACTTTGAGATCAGACACTGAGGAATTGCCTGAGCTGGAATCCAACTCATGTCAAGCTTAAATGGAGGCACTGGAAAATCAAGCATCCCAGGATCATAATAGTCCCACAAATAATGGCCCTGCTCCAACTTTAACACCTCAGCCATCCTTGCTTGTAACCCTCGTTATTTGAATTCTGGATCTGATCATCGAGGTGATAAAGGGTTTCATTATATCCAGCCATCCAAAACACTCTGGGCTGTTTGTGAAACTGATAGGTCAACCGCTCTAGTTGCTCATGGAGGTTCTTCACTAAAAGTTCTTTATTCTCCAAGGCAGATCTTTATTCAGAGAATTGCTCGTCGAGGTTCAAAATCTTTTTGGACATCACAGCTAATGCTTGATTCTTTGCCATCAACTATAATGGTTGATTCTCCAAAGCTTCTTGAGTTCTTTCCTCTTCAATGGTAACCCGAGCAGATCTTGCTCATCCCCGAGAAGCTCTTGCTCATCCGCGAGCCGATGTAGAGGGTCCAATTCTCTCTAAAGTTTCCAATTCGTCTCTCAAATTGGCATTTTCAACCTCCAAATATGAGAAACCTTCGTCATTGACATGGACTAAGGCTCCCGAGGTGGATGCTGTAGATTTCACTTGGGATATCTCTCCTCACAAGTTATTATTTTCCTGCTCCAACAGTTTCGCGATCTGCCTATGCTCTTCAACCTCGGTCTTTAAAGTCCTCTCCTTAATATCATAAGCAGCGACTAATTTATCATATCCTTTGTCAGCATTTAGTTGTTGATACTTTTTCTCATACCCTTGATGCAAAAAGAAAGAAGATTCCTTGTATTGTTACTAAAGTTCCTCGATGATACCCCGGACATCTTCAATCATCTCATAATATGCCACATTATTGGCAACTGCACGGTGGAGCAAGCATTTCAGATATTGATAGGCTTCGACTTCCCGTTCCGAAGTGCCTGGACCAAGGATGTCGATGATTTGAGCTTCAGTCAAGTCAGCATGGCCAGCCTTGAAGTACTCATTATATTTTTTCATCAGTTCAGTATCGTGGGCTGACAAGAGCTCCATTCTAGCCATAAACTAGCAAAAAGAGGAGATAGAAAGAATCAATAAGAAAGCAGACAGAGCAAGAAGAATAAAATGGATCAATAATAAGAACAGAGCAAGAAAAAGGGATTTAAGATGCACAACCAAAACTTTAAATTTTATTACATCACAAAAAGAGGTACATGGTTCAGAATTACATTCAGCAACAAAATAAAAAGAAAAAAGAGAGGTCTGAACAACTCTACACCTTCTCCTTGCTTCCTAAGACTTCCTCGGGAGGCTTGGACGAAGAGGTAGGTTGCTCGGAGGGCAGAGAAAGCTGATCGGTAGACATGTTGGTTGGTTGGGGCTGCTCGTGGTGAAGTTCAATAATAGGAACCTGATCCCCAGCTATCATCGAAGAGTCTTCTGAGGCAGCTTCGTCCTCTTCTTATTCTCCAGGAGAGGGAGGAGGAACATGAACATAGCGCTGAAAAAGTTCAGAACTCTCTGAGACCTTTAACTCCTGCAGAGCAGTAATCCATCCGTCCCTGAAGAATTTGAGGCTTGCAAATTCCATCTGACAGGACATGGCAGCTAGGCCTTTGTTCCAACCCTTGTCCCAGCCAGCGCTGAAGGACTTCTTAACAACCAGTTTTCTCTTTGCTTTCTCTGAGGAAATCCTCTCAGTATGAAGTTCCTCGGCAGCCTTCATTTTTCTTTCTAGCTCCTGCCTCTGACGGTCAGCTTCATGGAGTCTGCCAAGTTCCTCTTCAGCAGCTTTGAGCTTAGTCTCAAGCTATCCAGTATTTTTGAGCTTTTCCTCAAGCTTAGTATTCTTCTTCTTAAATTCTTTCATTTACCTCTCCAACTCTTGAGAGGCCTCCACAGCTTTCTCTCTCTTTTGCTCGATGGATTTTAGTTGCTTCTCCCAGGCAACCTTATCTTTATCATATTTCTGACGATAATCCTTTAAGGACTGTGTCAAACCCACAAAAGCTTCCTCTACACCTCCCGAGGAGCTCGAGGCCTTGATGGCCTCATCCTTTTTTCAGAATAGTGTTGAAACAGGTTACCAGTTGGAAAAAGAAAATAATTATAAGTCAGTGCAGGGACATAACATTGAAAAATGAAAGTTTAGCTTAATAATACTTACTGAGGCAATATGTTGAGGTGCCAAGATGGTAACCCTATCTCGAGAAAGACTGTCTTCAATACATTGGATCTCGGGGATAATCCAATACTTCATCGAGCTCATGGCAGAGCTCGGAGCAACAAAAGTGGGAACACCACTTCCCGTAGTTAGAGGCTGAGAGATAGATTCAGCCAATTTGTCCGAGGAGCTTTTCTTCAACCTCCTCGTAGGAGCAGGAACATTCTCAACCAAGGGTGATGTCTTGGTCGGTGATATAACTATAACCTCACTGGGAGGAGAGATAGCAACAACCTTGCTCGGAGCCACTGGGGGCTTCTTGGCAACCTTTTTAACAGCTACTGGAGGGGGTGCATCAATTTTTCTTGTCCCTTCCTCTGGGACATCTTTCTCACTTCTCTTTGCCTCTACAGAGGTAGAATCTGATTTGTCAAAATATGAGGGAGATTTTCGTCTCTTCATTTTGATACTAAGGGGAAGATTTGATTCAGGAGAGGAACCTTCAGAGGCTGGTAATGGTTCGATGTCACCTACTACTGGACGAGCAGTAAAGGATGAAGTGTAACTCTTGTACTGCAACAAATAAGAAGCTGATCTAATGTGTTCGTCAGCAACAGTTTGGTGCAAACTCCAGTTAAGTTTCAAGTGCCTCAAATTGACATCAGTTTCTTTAGGGGATTTTCTTTTCTATTAACTGCAAATAAACAAAAAACAAAAATGTCAATGACGCATTTTATCAAACATAAAGAAAACATAGTTTCAAAAATAAAATAAAAACAACCTATCCCATTGCCGTAAGGGGGACACTTAGGACCCTGATATACATCATCTCCATGTAATGGAGCATGTTGCCAATTTTTCATAACAACCCCATGCTCGAAGTAATCCCTGTTGGCATCTGGGAGATTAACAACTAAAGCCCTATTTAAAAACCTAATTTTTAAATAAAATGTGTTATCACTAACAACCCATCTATAGCAAAACATAATTTCTGGAATTCCTAAATGAGTTCCATGAATTTGGTTTAACCTATGAACTCAATTAACTATTCTCCAAGTGTTTGGTGCTATTTTCACAGGAACAACATTAAAAAACTGACAGAACTCCAAACATAAGGGATTTGGAGGAAAAGAAAAGCCACATTCAGCTACAAAGAGACTGGGAAACCAATGTTCCTCAGCCAAACGAAAATAGTCAGAAGGTTCAGAAAGCTCTTTCAATATGACCCTGGAAGGAATAGAAAAATCAGAACGAAATTGATCAAGAGACTCAACAAGGTAAACCATGATGAACAAAAGAAATAAAAGAGAAGGAAGAAGATCTTACAGGAAAAAGATGAATCAGGTGACAACGAACAATGGAAGAAACGAACGCACAAGACAGAGAAGAAGTGAAGAAGTTCTAAAGATGCGGATTTGAAAAAGTAAAAGATGATCGAATTTTATGAAGCGTTTAAATACTTTACCTCGAGAATGGAGAAAAGCAATGATTACCAGGATGGACGATTGTGTATCCGGCGGCTAAAAAGAAGAAAAGGGCATAAAAAATGAAGCGGTTATGGGAATTCAAAATATTTATAAAGACTGATATTGTTCATTTATAAAGGAGTTGTATACAATGAATGCTTTCCTAGAAACCATACAAACCAAAAATCTAAGCAGCAGAATGTTCCATACTTTTCTTCAACATCAAACTACGAAACATTGGGGGCTTCTGTTGATACCAAATTTATTCTGCTGACGTAGACCAATTATGTGGAGACACGTGTCAATCTATATGGCACTCGCAAACATTTTTGAACAACACATTGACTCCGAGGAACTCAACCTCCCCGACCAACTTAGGCGCTCCGAGCAACAAGTGCTCTCCGAGGAACACTACTGTATCGAGCATCTCATGTATACCGAGCTACTTAGGAGGTCCGAGCAGCTTAGGCAGTCTGAGCTGCATCTCGTACAGAGCATTCAT